>JARWLC010000010.1:55315830-58154580 GCA_033318265.1 Phyllotis vaccarum
AATTCCTATTGCTGAAGAAACCTCATACTTGTAGCACTGGAGTTTAAGAGACTGATGTGCCTCTGATAGGGATCCTCCTCCCTGAGGACTAGCTCTATCCATACTGAAGAAGCTATGCAAGCAAGCCTCCAACAGAGAAAAGCAACCAGTAGTTCTATTGAGCTACAACACCTATTAACAACAACAATGGTCAGTATAGCAAGTTATCCCCAAAGGTTCAATAGAAGTAATTATATCTTGGTGGTAACTGGCAGCTGTCAATGTTAGTCGTTCATAAAATTTCCTCACTAAAATAAAAATAAAACCAAATAACTACAATTTTAGCAATAAAAATCACAAGAAAATAGCATATTAATGTTGACATTTGATTAGAACAAGAAGCAGTAATTTAAAACATGTGACAGGAGAGTAGGGAATAGCAAAGGAACTGTTGGCAGGGAAGACTGCAAACGTTGCCTACTGATGTCAATATGGAACATGAACCGCCATGCACATTATGTAGTACCTAAGATGTCAATGCTGAAGTAAAACATGTGCCACTGAACTCCCAACATCTTCTCATGACTCTGGTCTATTTCCAATTTAGAAAATGCCTTCTTTATAAACGATCCCTCCTTCTACAGTTATACATGTGATATGGAATGCTTTCTGTACACTGTGAATTACTACTGAGTAATAAAGGAACTGTTTTGACTCATGGCAAAGAAGTGTATAGGCAGGCAGGGAATCCAAGCATAGATAAAAGGAAAGGAATACAGAGTCAGACAGAGATGCTGCAAGCTGCCACTGAGAAAGCAATATATAATGGAACACAGGTAAAGCCACTAGCCATGTGGAAAAACATAGATTCATAAAAATGGGTTGAGCTTAGTTATAAGACCTAACAAGCAATAAGCTTGAGCCATAGGCTGAAAAGTTTGTAATTAATACATGCCCTTCTGTGATTATTCGGGTTTATATGTCCACAGATGTGTCTGGACCTCAGGGCTGGGCCAGGCCAGAAACTTCTGAGTACATACATGTGTACCTACCTATACAATGTGTACTTTCAGGACACAGGAAGCAGCAAACCTCACAGATACTCACTGAACCTAAATGTCACTTATAATTGTCAGTGAACAGAGAGCCAGGAAAGGAGATCTATGTTTCTAAGTTCTTGTAATTCTCTACTCATTATGGCAGCTGCTGAGTGTTGCCACACAAATTTCATAAGAACTACAGACATTTATCCTTATTACCTTCTTACTTTTATCCCTCCCAATGATCACACATAAGGAAACTGTAGATGCAACTAATATTGCTGGAAGTGATGTAACAACTAGAGCATTGATGGTGGCCTGACAGACTCTAATAAAACATTTCCATCCCTGCCTCAACTTTTCACATTCCATAGTTGAGGATTGATATTATAGTCTCTACTTTGCTACAAAGATAGCTAGGTTCAACACTAAGGTCACAGGGCAGAGCTTGAGAGCTGACCCTCAGACACACTGTTCCTTCATCCACAAGTAAGCAGCCAGGAGGATATTTGCCATGACTAAGCACGTGTAGAGTCCTGGGACCAAGAAAGCACTAAAGCCATAGAATAAGCACCAAATACTCCATAGTGCCCGAGATAAAGGTGCACAGGCTGTGACACCCATGACAATGCCAGTCAAGATGGCAGCAGCATTGTACTGTTGGTGGTCATAATAGTACTGGGCTGGTAGGTAGCTCATAGTGCTTGAGTACATAACTGGCTACTGTACCCCACTTCCAGCATGGCATCCTAGACTTTCCAATGATGGTAGGTACTTTACCTGCCTAGCACCATGCTCTTCTTCTTAACATTCTTCTCACTCCTCTAATGACATGTTGTGCTTCTCTACTTTGTTTTTTCTACTTTCCCCGATCTATACTTTCATATCCGTCCTGTTCCTCTAAGTGTAGACTAGAGGTTCTCAACCTGTGAGTCTCGACCTCCACTGGGGCCACATACCAGAGAGCCTGCTATCTATCAGATATGTAGTCTCATGGTACACAAGAGTAGCAAAGTTACATTTATAAAGTAGCAATGAAATAACTGTATAGTTGGGGTGTCATCACAACATTAGGAACTGTATTAAAGGGTCACGGTATTAGGATGTTGAGAAGCACTGATGTGGACAGTTTCATCTCTGAGGATATGGAATTCACATCCCAGATATGATATATAAACTATAATATAAGGTCATAGGAGAGATAACCTATTTTATTCTTTTAACACACATGGTAACATGAACCCAAACCCAGAGGAATTCAAGAAGTAGGCCTCTTCTCCAAAGCATCTGGTAATATTTTAGTGCTACTTAGGGTGGCGTTCGTATTCCACTAAGACAGAAGAAGTATTACAGAGAAGCCCATAGTGGGACTCACACTGCAGAATACATGTCATCGTAGTAACTAGGAAAGTCCTAGGTTCAAACCCAGCCCAGTGATGACAAAGCCTAGAAACTTGTGAACTTCAAACTTGTCTCCTAACCTTCCGTTGTTTTGTATTCAAGATCACCCGGGATATCTGATTGTATGACAGAGGTTTATACACCCGATGTAATAAAACTGAAATCACCAACAAATTGAATTTGTAGTTAAAATAATAATGATGATTGATAACAATCTCCAGGGCTCTTAGCATAGATTGCTTGTGTTTTAGATGAAGTTTTGTGTTGTTTATTATAAGATAGATACTTTGCTAAAAATATGTTTTCTATTTTTAAGATATGTTTTCTAAAGATAATGAGTCAACTAGAACCATAAAGTTAATAGGAAAGGCAGAAGCTAATATTGGTTTAAAATGGTTTAAGAAAAAGAAAATAAATACTTTAAGGTGATTAAGGACATCTTGGAAGGTTTTTTCCCCTAAAGTAAATATCATTCCAAGATTACAATAAAAATCAAAGAGAAAAACAGAGAGTAAGCATGTTTCAGATTGTCAAAATGAGTCACAAAAATATGCATGAAAGATAAAATAAATAGTAACATACCTGTGGTTAAGTTTAAGTGGTTTTACAATTGTTTCTAAATTCAGATACTGCTTATTGATTATTCCTTCAGACAGTGTGTTCCAACCATTAGGGGAAAAAAATAGTAAAAAATATAGGACTAAGACACACCAAGTTACCTAACTTTTTATTTGGCTGTTGGGTTCTCAACAACAGAGAATAAAATAGAGAGTTCAAAAAGTCCAGAAAAACTGACTACAAACACACAAATAAATCCAGCAAATAATATTAGCCCTGAAAATTACATACTTCCCAGGCAAATTATAACCTGTCGCCTCAAAGAAACTCATGGGTGAAGAATGATTCCAGGGGCTGGAAAGATGGCCCAGCACTTAAGAGCAATGACTAATCTTGCAAGGAAAGGGGTTCACTTCTTATCACCAACCTGGCCAAATACAACTGTCTGTAATCCCATCATAGGCAGCGATGCTGTCTTCTGGCTTTCTCAGGGTCTCTACACATGTGGTATGTAGACATTATGTAGGCAAAATGTTCATACATATAATATAAAAGAGAAACATGAAAATAAAACAGAGATGATCCAAAGAGGCAATGATTGCTATAGCTGTGAAAAAGGAGGACCTTGAAAAGAAGGAGTTGCTTTAGACACAGAGGCTGGGTTCATCTACAAAGAGGCAAAACACTGTAAGAGACTATGTCCCATCCTCAGAGAGTAAGATGGATCCTCAACTCCAAGGATGGTTGTCCTTCAAGACTGACCCTGTCTAAATATTCACTGTCAAAGTTCTGCTCAAGTAATTACAGGTGCTTATCAAGACTCATTGGGTAACTCTCAATGTGACAAACAAAACTGCTAATTTTCAGTATTGCGGCTTCATTTTCTACTTTAATCAATAACCTATGACTTTGTACAAAACAAATTTACATAGATATCAACCAGTGTGAACTCTCAAAGGCCAAAGGACTTACTACTTGTCAACCCCAGGTTTGAACTGCAGTATCTATTACCCAGGAGCATGTCACAACACTGGGTGCCATAACCTAAAAGAAGGCATTCTGGATCCATAACTTTCCAGCTACTTACTATATCACTGATCCACTAGGATGCGTATCACATATAACAGTTGTAAGAATAATGGTAGCTAAAACTATCAGCCTTTCTTTGAATACAAAGGATGAAGCACTCTAAAGGAGACATTGGCAATTGGATTTTACTCTGACTTCTTTGTCAATGAAATAAGTATTTTTGATGACTGTTGATAAATTTTCAGGGTGGGTGATGGATTATCCACTTTGTCTAAAAAAATAGCAAAATCTTTAGCCTCTAAGATGTTACAAATACAAGGTTCCTTTGCAAACTGTGAAGAGGCTGCATAGCTTTAAAGCAGGATGGAAGGATACTTTAAACTTTTAGAAATAAAAGCAAGCCTTCTTTATAAATTAGCAGAAGTTATAACGTTATCTTTGGGGTATAGTTTTCATTGGTGCTGCTGCTGTAGCATAATCTTAGGTCTTGAAACCTTATTCTCTTTTCCTTTTAGTCTTCTCAACCACCAGATTCCTTCCTAAAATTATTCTTTCATCTCTGTAACATTCTCAATACAGAATCATCAGAATGTGTGTCTGGGGATTTATTTTTAAATTTGTATTGATCTGGCAGTGCGTCTGTGTGTATGTGCCAGGTGAGCGTGGGTATCTACGGAAGCCAGAATAGCATGTGGGAGTCTCTGAAGAGGGAATCATGGTGGTTGTGTTGGCTGTGAGCCACCCAACATGATTGCTAGGGACTGAGTGCGTGTCCTTTAAAAGGGCAGAGGAACTATTAACTACAGAACCATCTCTCCAGCTATTCTCCTGTTTCCTTTTCTTCGTTTTCAAATAGAGCAAGGAACCTTACTGCCTGAAACAATCTACCTAATAATGGCCTTCCTGGGACAATACATAGCATGGCCTTCCAGGTTTATATTTCTTTGTGGAAAAGGGGTTGGTGGATATACTCCTCCCATACACTCATGTGCTGAGAACAAGGGTTAACATGGAATCTTCTATGGCTCTCCTCATTATTTTGTTGTTGTTGTTGAGACATTGTGTCTCATTGAACCTGGTACATACTGATTGATTGGCTAGCCATCAAGAGCCCAGGATAGACTCTTGCCCCCATTTCTGTCTCCTACTCTAGGATTACAAGTATGTGCCACCATGTCTTGTTTTTGTCTGTGCGTACTGAGGATCCAAATTCTCGTCATTATGCTTGCACAGTAAACACTTTACCCATTAACCATCTCCATGGCCCAACATTTGTCCCTGGGTGGGACTAGCAGTTAATGCAATTTTATTTTAGCCTTGTATTGTCAGCTCTCTTTTCAAATCTGTGTCCTCTAATATACACATATGTAAATTTCAGATTAAACTTGTGATAGAAAGAATCAAGCATTTAGTTGTACCAGATTCCCAGGTTCCACCAATAGAACACGGAAGGAGCCTTATGATATTGTCAAGCCATGAATTATGCCCTTCATCAGCATAAAAATAATTACAAAAGGTTGTTCTTAAGAAATAGAAGTTTGGGGTGTTAGCAATCCTTGGGGACTAAGCAACATAAGCGGCCAAGATGTGACACACTTTTGACAGGAGTTGTGCATTCTCCCCATGCCCAATGTGAATGTGTTATATCTCCTTATCAAGGGAAATGCCCCCTTTCCCTCCTCCCTCTCCCTTCTACCCTCTCTCAGAGAAAGCCGTTGAACCCCCACAGCCCAAAAAGCCTCTCCAGTAAGATCTGTTGCATGGGGTGACTGTGTAGCCTTGTGGCTCCAACCTGACAAGCAAGGTACTTTCTGCTGCTTAAATCATCACACAGGGACTGCAGATCTCAGGCAGGAGTTGTGGAAGAATAGAACTGAGATTGGGTCAAAATTAGCATATGAAAGAAAACAGTTGTTGAGGAGAATTGCCAACCCCAGCACCAAGGCTAATGAATAACCGGGCTTGTATTTAATTGAAGAAAAAACACTGAACAAATAGGCTAAAAAAGATCTCAATCTACTGGTCATGGCTCCCTTTCAGCTCTGGACATTTTCTCTGAGTATGGCCAACTTCTACTGTTTAGAAATGCTTTTCTCCTTAAGAAAAAAAAACAAAAAACAAAAAAACCCTGATGTCTTGTGTCTCTGTCCAATTTCTTATTCTTGAGATCTAAGAACTTGAGATACCCCATGGGTTCCCGGTGAACCTAAACATTCATCTATAATGAAAGAAAATACATTACTTTAGGTTTAGCTACTACATGTCAAACTATAGACTGCCAAAGCAAAGAGCATGTGCTCTCAGGGCCCATACAAACCTGAGCCATGTAGGGTCCCCAGTGCTGAGACAGGAAGTGGACACAAAAGCCCCTTTCCCTGACCCAGAATCTATCTCTATTAATAACCATTTGAAAATGAAACATTATTTTATTTTCAATAGAGTCTCATAGGGAATACAAATCACTCTTAAGGCTATGAAAATCCCAGATCCATGGGTAGACAGCTCAAGCCAAATATACTCAATGACATTTTCAAAGGTTCCTGGTCACATAATGTTCTACCTGGTCTATTTATTATTATTGTTACTATTATTATTATTAGTCTTGCAGCTTATTTGCATATATTACAGTTTCTAGGTTTCTGTTTTTATGGGATTCTGTATACAAGTGTGTGTGTGTCTCTGCATCTATATCTGAGAGTCTTCTTTGGTTCTTTTTCTTCTGTTTATTTGTCTATTTCTGGTTTGTTTGATAATAATGTTTTTATTATAATAAATAATATAGTATTATATATAACCTTATTATATAGTGATGTATAATAACTAATAACTTAGTTATTAATAATAATATATCATTATTTTAGATACTTGTTTATATTCCTGTATGAGAGAGAAAGAAAGAAATGATGTACATTTGAGTGGGTAGTAAAGTCATAAAAATCTGGGAAGAGTTGGGGGAAATGTAATTGGGATATATTGTATAGAAAAAAAATCTATTTAAAAAAATACCATACATTTTTTTGTAGAAGGACTAAGAGCTTTTGACAAAGCAACAGCCTTCACAAAATCAGTAAGAAAGCACTGCAAGAGAAGAACACTAATAACATCAGCCCTACACCCCCCTACACACCAGCATCTATGATAATCTGAGTCCTTACAGTAGTCCAGTAGCTCAATTACCTCTTTTATTTCTCCAATACACCTAGGAGAAAAGGTGACAGTCTCTGCCAAAGCTATACAGGGCATATGGAACTTGTTCAAGGTCATAACCGATTGGTGGCACTGCCAAGATTGGACCTTTATCATCTGTATCCATAGCTAACACTGGTCTCAATTTGTTTAAATTTTTAATGTAAAGTTAGTTATTAATTTGTGGTTTTTATTCAGATATGAATAACCTTTGAGTTCACAAAATATTGCCGAGGGGGTGCTGAAGAGGCAGAGGCAAATCTATAGAAACAGATGATTTCAGAGTCTCTAAAATGTCAGTGGGGATTGTCTTAGAGTTCCTATTGCTCTGAAGAGACTCCATGACCGTGGCAACTCTTATAAGAAAACATTTAACTGGGGCTGGCTTATTATTCAGAGATTTAGTCTATTATTGTCAGGAGGTAAATATGGTGGCATGCAGATAGACATGATGCTGGATAAGTAGCTGAGAGATCTGCATCCAGATTGGTAGAGAAACTGGAAGAGTGTCAGTGTGCCAGGCTAGGGCATCTGAAACCAACCCCTGGTAACACATTTCCTCCATCATGGCCACACCTGCTAATAGGGTCACCCCCTTTGGACCCATGGGGGCCATTTGAAACCACCACAGGGATATATAATTTACAAAGATGTATTTCTGGGGTCGGTGACAGAGTTCCTGCATCACCAATTGATGATAGGTAGTGAGTACTTAGAGGATAAGGAATGGATTCACTTGGGTGAGGAGAAGACATGGGTGAATAGAGCAAGGAAGGTCTGCAAAGGTTGGACATGGACCATCTGGGAACAATCAAAAGATTAGCAGGTCTTAGTCCCAAAACAAATTCTGGTATCTCTTTTTAAATAACTGGATTCACATTATTTATCATATGACTCTGAGCCTCATCATAAGAGGAAAATAAACTGCTTAGCTTGACAGTATAAAACCTCCTGAGAAATTTGATCTCACTCCCGTCTGACGCCTGTGAGCAAAGTCAATCACTCCCCAAAGAATATGGTGAACAACAGCATACATAAGTAGTTATCAACATGTGCCCTTAATATTGTTAATGAATACCAACTCAGCTCACATACTGACTACTCTTTAAAAGCACTTCTACAAGGGAAACTTCTTCATACTCCATCTCTACCCAAATATCTTTAGATCTCTGTCAATATCTCTTTGTAAGTTTTGGGATGGTGTAATCAGTTTCCCCTTGATTGCATCTCTCTTATTCATTTACTACGTGTTGAGTACCTACTGTGTGCTGAGTACTGTATTCGAGGCACACCCTCTGCTCCTCTATCCAGCAGTTTCTCTGTCTGCTGCGGAAATTGTACTAATTGTCAGCACTCATTTTCATGTAATAAATAGCTGCTCAGTTGAACAACTAAGGAAAGACCCAAGTAACAAAAGAGCCAATAAATATCACTAAAAGAACACACTATACTACTTTAGAAAGAAATAATATGTGGAAAAGTATACAAAGCAGGAAATAATCACATTCAACTGTGCCTCAGATCTGGAACTTTTATCACGTTAACTAGAAAGAGGTCAATCAGAGGCAGAATCATTCTGCTACTTTAATTTCTTATTTGGGTTACAAGTAAATTTTTATCTTCCTCATGCCACAAACTCAGATTTATTTATTGCCCTTATAGTCTTCAAGGGCAATTTGAAATAATGCACCCCAAAACTTCTTTTTACAGAAGAAAACTACCAAGAGAAATTCACTGTGGTGGATGAAATGTTCTCCCCATGCCTCAGCCTCAGTCATATACAAAGCACAGCTTGCCTGTCTCCACTATTGTTTTTTATTGTGGAAAATGTTGATTAAGAAATCAGAACTTAAAGAGTAAAGGATGGGACAGAACTGTAGGACAGGCTCTTCATGATAAATATGTTTATCTGCCAAAGTACTGGTTAAGGATAACTCCTCTCTGTGTTTGACGTACTAACAAATTATTTACTATTCACATTTTTTTTCTCTACCTGGAACAATGTTTGCTCACATTTTAAAAACAAAATTAACATTCTTTCATTCACAACCCAAACCGTTTTTTCCTAGCTGCCATTGTGATTTCCTGTCAACTGAACAGCTAAGACTTTTCTACAATATGATGACAAGTGTGGAACATACCTTCTCTGGACTTCTAATGAGTCTCTGAATCTCACAGGGGAGACAGGATGCTTACAGATGCCTGGAGCCCAGAAAGGGTTGACTATAAGTCTGAGTATGTGCACTTATACTAAATAGCAGCTAAGCAAAATATGAGGTAGCTGGAGTGAGATGCTGTATGTGGTGTGTGTCTTGCTTACTATTTAGTTCAATGACACAGTTTGCATTTTCCCTGAGAAGAGGCTGTTGATGTTTGTTATTGAGATTCCTTCCAGCTCCCAGTCCTCTATCACTGTACAGAACTTCTTATATGCCAGTGTTTCTACTGTCTTCTAGAACCTGATAAAGATATGGTTTCCACTGTATTCCCCTTGTACACCTGAATCCAGCCTGCTCACTGCCTGCCACCATTTCTTAAAACACCACCTTGTCAGGCCAGCCTAATGGGCAACTTGAAATCTCAAACAAAGATTCAGCTGTCACTGCTTTTAAAACATCTTACTAGGTTACTTTTTGGTCTTACGTCATCCAGGTTTCCAGAAATCTGCTCAAAATGCCTAATGAGGCAATAAATTCCTTTATTGACTGTTCAGAATGTGGAAACAAATCGGAGTGACTCACACAGGCCTTTTCTTAATCTTCTCATTCTGCAAAACAGTTTATTTTACTGAAAGAATGAGGCAAAAAGCTGACAGCTTAAAATTAACTAAACAGGCACCTCCCTCCTTTATGCGTCCAGGACTTTCAGTAGGTCCTTTCACAAGAGTGTATGTTACAGCTTCGTTGAGATTAGAAAGAGTAGAACTCCGGCGTTTTTAGCATCCTTCCGAAAAGAATTCACATCTTTATCTTTTCTCATATCATTCATGATTTATTATCCAACAAGCTATTGATCTGGAGGAAGATCTGCTTGCCCTGCTATTGCTGAACTTCCATTTCATGTTTCCTTTCTTTGAAGATGCTGTGCTGCCATGAGCAGGATCCACAGGTAGAAACCAGATGACTTGGCAATGGTCTAACACGGAACTGGAATATAACACTTCATGGAGGGTAGGAAAGACCCCAGAAGGAGAAAGTGAAAGTCCACATACCTCTCTACAGTTTGCTCTTACAAACATTGGTATTTTTTTGCATTCTTGAGTAATATCTGGGTGGGTAACATTTTTGAAACTTTTTTTGAAACTATTTTAAAGATTAAAATATAATAACTAATGCAAAAGACAATTAGAGTACATGGACATAGTAAACACACATCTAAAATACATATTATTTGCAAGTAAAAGGGAACTTGAAATCTCAGTTCAAACTCAATGCCTATATTTTCAAAGAAAAAAATTCTAAGCTCTTCCTTCCCTTTTTTTCTGGCCAGTAGATTGCATACTTCCCTTTCTGTTTTCCTTTTGCGTTCTCTCTCTATTTTTTTTCTTTTTCCTCTTCCTTCCTCCCCCCCATAAAGATTTCAGTGTGAATAAAATAAAGAAATTTAAAAATAGAAAGGTACAGAAGTCAAAAGAGATTAGTGATGAGTATTGCAGAGTTGCGCAGCATGGACCCTGATTCTGGCTCCTGATCCTCATATTTCCACGTTGCTCCTCCTTTTCATTTCATTGCTAAGTCTGAAAACAACATATGGTGCTCATTTCTTGCACAGCCATTCATTACACCATGTAAATCTTAAGGGTGGTGTGGGCAAGGAGCAGAACATGCTGGTCTGGAGAAGTTGGAAGTCAACACTTCGCTTTCTCTTTTAAAACAGGGGCCTTCCTCACAGTTAAAACAGCGCTTTCCTCTTCCCCTTTCCTCCTCCTGGAATTTTGACCATTACAATTTGCTTGCTTAGATTTCTGGTTAGGAGCATGGCTAGAAACGGAAAATAACACGGAATCTAGACATTTCTCTATTTCACTGATAACATCTAAGAAAGTAAAGCCTTTGGTATAATGGCATAAAGCAATAGCAATATAATAGGAGAACATGATTCAGATATTTTAAATATCCAATTTCATATAATATGCAACCTCTTATAAATACATGAGTTCATATAAATGTTTCTGTGCAAATGATTTGCATTGTTTAAATGTATTCACAAGCTGGTTCTACATAGGTTCTTATTGCCTCCCTACAAAAACCTTTTCTTACCAGCTCTAAAGTTATAGAAAAAGATCGTAGTCACTAAAATGCATTCATAAAATCCCCTTGGTATTAATGTGTTACTGAAACCATCAGAAATGACACAAATCATTTATGCTTAAAGTCAAAACATGAGTGGGATGATACCTCTAACCAACATAAGCAAAGATACTGTAACTCACACTCTTCATGAATTCATTATAGCTAAAAGAGAATTGAGATAGATTAGTGATATTAAAGATACAATTATTCTTCCTGGAAATAAGTAGGCTTATCTCCTTTGCAATTTAACTAGAAAAAGCTGGAGATTTAGCTACATTTCTCACTGTGCTAGATATCTATAAAACAGTCTTCTGCTGAAAGTTTTATATATATATATATATATATAAAGATACTTGGGTACTTCATGAACTCCTTTTCTGATGTTTTGTCTTTATTACTCCATTGTTGTGAGCAAATTGAAATGTCTGAATGTTCACCCGAAATCCTGATTTGCATGTCCTCATATATCTGCAGGCATCTATCTCAATTTCAATGCGTATCTGAAACCTTGTGAGTCATAAACGCACAGCAGATGGTAGTTTAAATGTATCATGAGGATAAGCCCTGAACATCCTTAAGGTCCCCAGGCTGTTTTTCATGGAAGAAATGCCTCATTGGTAGGCATACAGCAGATTTGTCTGATTTTAATATATAGTTAGTATATAGTTCCAGAAGCTAACATTAATTGAGTATCTAAACATGTGAGTTCTTGGTTCTGTCTTTAAGGAAACAGTTTGTAGCATGAAATAAAATACTTCACTCCTCTTACATCATTTTACCTACGTGTTGTATTTTGGGCTTGATCATCTCTAATTCACTTGTAATATATTCATATTCTGAATGATATTCTCTTTAAAATGGTATCCATGTCTTATACATTGTATACTTTATTTTATGCCATTTAAAATCACTTTACTTGCATGAACATTAAAACAAGCAATGGTTTCTGTTTCTCAAATGGCCTGTAGCTATAATCAAGAAAACCAATCAATAAGTAAAAACTTAAAATGACAGAATGCCAAAGTAAGAATCTGAGATGTTCCTGATACAATTAACTGGTCAACATTCTACAATGAAATGAATTTCTGTGAGGAAAATATCTTGGTCAATTTACATATCTTAAAGCTGTTTTCTCTGGTATTTAGTCTATTTTATGTGACTACAATTAAACTGAGTCTATTCTTATTAATTATCCTGCAGGATTGTAATGGCCAATTCTTTGCTGATATATAAGATACTCTTCCTTTGGAATGACTCACACAGTCACAGATGGCTCAGAGTCATATGCTCCCATCTCCCTTCATCATAGGTGAACACTTGACCCACACTAGATCATAGCTGAGACATTTTTTTTTAACTCACTACTCATGTTTGGAGGTAGATATAAACTCACTACTGTAGAGCAACCCTGAGCCAACTTCTCTGGGGACTGTAAGCAATAGTTTGGCCAAAGAACAAATATAAAAGCATATTTGAAAGGAGAAAAGAGAATCTATATACTCGACAACTGAGCACCCAGTGAACAAATCCAGTTCATTCAAGTAACAGTCTAACCAAGACTCAGTAAAACTGCATACATCTAAATAGAAGAAAACCTGTGATAACCTTCTGAGGATCATTTCTCAAGCAATCATCTCTAATCTGAAAATTCTAAAACTGAAGATGTGAGGAAATGAATTGCAGGAAAAATATCAACTCTTAAGAGATTAGAAAGCCAGTGACGGAAATCAAAGTATTTCAGTGGGCATTCAGCATTCAGCCCCAGACTCCACCAAAGAACAAGCTGTTTTCTTGATGTTAGATTGCAAGAGAGGATCTAGCAACTGCTTAGCAAATGCTTTTTCTGTTAAAGCTAATGCAAATGTGTTTTTATCACTTGTAATGAAATGTTTTTGTTGTGTCTATAATGCTTTATATTTTTTGGTAAAGGTTTTATATATAAAATATAAATTTTTATATTTTAATTTAAATATATATATATTTAGAAAGGTCTCTGAATCATCTATGGATTATGAATTGGCATGTGAAGCATGATCCATAATGATTATAAAAATATGTTCCTAAAATTTAATCCAACCATTTCTGTAAAATAGGAATGAATGTTGGTGGTATCTTTGATGTAACGCTTAAAGTAAATTGTAACAATGTGCTTTGTTAAATTTTGTTTCACTGATTTTATTGTCTGACCTGAAACACAGCTCCCTTTTAGATTTACTGTACTAAAAATTGATCCATTTGCATGTTACATTTTGTTTAACACTTTCACCCACAGTGAAATATTTCCCACATTTAGGCCTTAATTAAATGTAGCAAGATTCTACCCTGCCTACTTTTTAGAGGCAATGTTTAAATTAGATTA
Source organism: Phyllotis vaccarum (assembly GCA_033318265.1). NCBI lineage: Eukaryota > Metazoa > Chordata > Mammalia > Rodentia > Cricetidae > Phyllotis > Phyllotis vaccarum. The sequence goes on from JARWLC010000010.1 coordinate 55,329,675, forward strand.
CATATGCATTATATCATGTCTTGTAACAAGAAAACTATAATGAGACCGTAGATCAAGACACATTATTCCTTAACTGAAAATATCACCTCATTTATTTAGTGTCCACATGAAGTGAATTTTTTGTAACAGTTTTATTAAACATCTATTTAAATACAATGGCAAAGAGCAACATACATTGCTCTTGTACATATAAAGATGATATGATATTCTTCATCTCAATTTACTAGTCCTAAGCATTTCAGTATAATCACTACACCTTCTTGTGTATATACATATATGTGAGTGGGGGGATAATCCTGAATTTTAAATTGCAGCCTACCAAATAGTTAATACAGATTGTGACCATGTAAGAAATTTTTGATGAAATTACCCTGCCTAAGGAAATAGAAAGGTGAGATCACAGGATAAATAGTGAGTCAGAATTCTTATAAGGGGGAAAGCAGACTTTGTATACTCTGCAACTCAGTGCCCAGCAAGAAAATCCAGCTCATGAAAGTTACAGTACATGCTGCTCTGCTTGAAGCTCCAGCTAAAACTTCATAAAACCAAATGTAAGTGGAAAAATAGCTGTCTTAGCGGTCAATATAAAATGGTCTGGGTAGAATTCTCCTCCAACGATCTATAATCTCTAATCTGAAAACTCTAAAAACTAAAAGAGAAAAGTGAGGAAAGAATTTTCAGGAAAGATATTCAGTTCTTAAAAACCTTAGAACTAGTGACTTCTAAATTATATTTGTAGAGTATATGGAAAAGAAAAATATTTCTTAATGGGACACAATAAAATGGTACAGAAATTTGAGCAATCCAATGATCGTTTTTACCAACTGCTAAGATCATCTGATATAGGTACACTATTTTTTATCAAAAATGCTTTGGATCAGACATGTTGGGGATTTTAATTTTTCTCAGACTTTAAAATATTGCATACAAGTTATGAGATATTTTGGAGAAGAGGCTTCTCTGAACTCAAAATTTTATGTATACTTAATTCGCACCGTATAGCCTGGAGGTAATGCAATGTTTCCATATGACCCATCCAATGTGATCAGATGGGACATTTCCATGAATGTTGTCAAGTTTCAAAGACATAAAGCTTGAAATTTCAGAGTACTTTTAGAATTTTCAGATTGGAGACAATCTTGTAATGTGAAATTCCCAATAAAATGACACATAGGATTCAGAATCTAGTTTTTAACTCTTCAAAATGGAAGGAAAACTTACAAAACTCTTCCTTCCTAATGGTCACTGGGATTCATTTTCCAAATTTAAAATCTATGAGATTTCTAGTCCATATTTTTTTACAAGTACATGTTGCGGGGGGTGGGGGTATATAATGTAGATAGTTTCAGCCTTACTCTCTCACTACCTCAGTATAACCTATGAACGCTCCACTTCTTCACTCCTTCATAGGAAAGAAAACAGTTTTGGTCACTAAGCTGATGAACTTTGTTTTACAGATGGATGAAAATTCCTCTAAACCATGCAGTTCACGATCCAGGGAAGAGCCTTTAAGCAGAAAACTCTCAAAACGTCACTCACTCCTAAATGATAGCTAATGATTCCATGATACATGTGGCTAACTTCATCTAGAAGGAAGTGTGCACAGAACTCTTTTAGTAATTGGGCTGTATATTATAAACACTTCAAGAGAGACACTTTATGTTTACATGGATAAAGGTCAAGTGCAAGCCAATAACAACACGTTTCATCCCTCATCCAACATAAAGTATCATATTGATGACTGGGAGAAAGCCATCAGCATCTCTCATTTTGTTGAGAATGCTTTACTTTCATATCAATTAGAAACCAAACAAAACAAAAGTGTTAATTCAGTTATGTTGTGTTTCCAGTGTAAAAGGTACTTCCTGGAAAGCTTACAGTAACAATGTCTAATTGAAAAAAAAAGAAAGAAATGAAACAGCTAAGCATTTCTCCCCAAACAGCACTGCTTGCTAAACTTGGCTGTGCACTGGAATTGCCCAGGGAGTTGTATGGGATAGTATGGCCAGCATTCTAGGAGCAAATATTTCTATTTAATTGGTTTGTGCTGTCTTTGGCAGAGGGCTTCTAAATCTCCCCAGGTGACTTTCATGTTCAGCTAAAGTTGAAAACTGCTACCCTATGGTGCAGATTATGGCTAAGTTATGTTAATCCTTAAATAATTTGGAAAGTTTTATTGAAAATAAACAAGGTGGGGAGTATTTAATACCACAATATACTTACCAAGATGCTCATAATTAAAAGAAAAAGTACAAATTAAATATACCATGTCAAGTTAGATTAGTCTATTCAATCTTCATAAATTCCATTAATGACATAGTATGGACTAAGATAGTTACTAAAATCATACATACACAAGTAAGCAAACTTACATTTCCACAGCATGCCTCTATTAAGTTACCCTATGTCTTCTTTGGTCCCTATAAAATGTTATAGAAGAAAGTTCCATGCTTATTTTTTGGCAATTGTTTCACATATAAACTTCTTTCAGTGAGCCAACCTACTTTCTTAGCACTCACCAAAAACATATTTAAATTTAATTAAAAATTTTAATTAAAATATAATTGCATCATTCCCCTCTCCCTCCAACGCCTCCCATGTCCTCCTCCCTTAAACCCTATTAAATGTATTGTTTCAAATTCATGGACTATTTTTGTTACATTCCCATATGTATTAACTCAGAGCTATATAAATACAACTTACTGAGTTCATTTGTGTTGCTTAACTGTATAAGATTTAAGGGCTGGCCACCTGATGAAGTATAACCAATTAGGGACTCACCCCGGTGAAGACTAACTCTCCATCTCTCAGCAGTCCTTAGGAGCCTGTAGTTCTTGGTCCTTTTCCTTCCATGCAAGCATGGCTGTCGGTGTTATATGATGAGAATGGCAAGTCAGTCACCCAAATTGCTCCAGTTCTTTCAGAAATCAATGTTCATACTGCTATGCTCCATTTAGGGAAAGTCAATTAAAGTGACTTACCAGGGTAGTGTTAGTTTTATAGAAAAAAAAATAGACTATACCTTTCACGAGTATAGTTAGGAGTTCTTTAATTATATAAGACTAGTTCCTTACCAACAGAATCTGTAGGCTCTAAATGTAATGAAATATATATATATATGTATATATATATATTTATTTGTAAGAACTTTACATGTACTACTATGAATGTATACAATGATATGCTATAATAAGGTATATTGGCCCAGGATGGCCAGATGTCTAGACCCACAGACCTGTAGCCTTAGACTTCTTAGCCGCTCGCAGCTGCTTAGACCCCTAGAAATGACTTAGACACTTATATTAACTTTATGTTGTTTGGCCTATGGCTCAGGCACATTGCTAACTAGCTCTTTTATCTTACTTTACTTAACTCATTTTTATTAATCTATCTTGCCATGTGGCCAGTGGTTCATCTGTGTTTTTTATATTTTTTTGGGGGGGGGGGAGCAGCTGGCTCGATCTGTCTGACTCCGCCCTTCTCCTACTTATACTCTGATTTTTCTTTTTCCTTTTTTAATATTGCTTTTGCTTGTCATGGGCCCAAACAGATCTTTTATTTAAAAATTAATATTTACAATATATAAAAAGACATTCTCACATCACTGATACCTGATATTTCATGGATAAAATTTTTATGATATGCCTAGAAGATACTATGTATACACTGGTCCTAGGGGTGGGAAAAACATTGAAAGAGTTGGAAATGGAGGGTAGAAGTCATCTAAGTATTACACTACTGTATTAAATTCTCAAGAAAAAAAAATTTTTTAAAGAGTTTGGAAGAGGCTTTCATAGCTAGAAATCAGTAGCCATGTCAACAATGTCATTCAAGTTGACCCAGTGATATTTGTTTGGGATTCTCCTGGCTCAAACTGTGTTTTATTGGGGTAGGCATTTGGTCCTTAGCTTTCTTCCAGAGCTCACACCGACTCTGCATCAGGAAGTACTTGGAGCCAATGGCCAAAGAGGAAGAGTTAGAAGGAAAATAATACTATAGTTGAGGATGTCACTGTATCAAAATGTAGCCTATCATTTTATAAAATAAATAAATAAATATTAAGAACTCAATGAAAAGCTGGGCATAGTAGTACACAGCTTTAATCTCAGCACTAGCAAGGCAGAAGAAGGCAGATCTCTATGAGTTCAAGACCATACTGATTCACACAAAGAGTTTTAGGACAGTCGGGTTATATATAGAGATCCTGTCTCAAAAAACAGTAATGACCTCAATAAAATTATTATTGTGTTACCTGAACACACAATTCTCATAGGGAAATGTTTTATGCCTATTGTTTGCATTATGGAACTAAGGCACACCTTAGTTTCACACAAATCTGTTCAACCATCCTCTAGTAATTTGTTAATAAAACAGTGCAGCTGAGTGTCTGCTTAGGTCCAAACAGGATCTGAGATAGACTCCTAGAGCTTTTGTGAGGTAAATGTTTTTGAGAGTACAAAAAGGATTTGCTATCCAGAAGTTGTTCAGTGAGACTGAGTTATTGATGGAGTACAAGACATAATGAATCACAGCATTAACTTGGCGCCTACAAAAATGGAAATTTAGAATATTTCATATCTCAAAGTGATATTTGTTGTGTTCAATTAGTTATAAAGGTATAATATTATTAGCATAATTTTTATCCCAATGGCCAGGTTGTATTTATAGCCATGTGAGCACTAAATGATTATTTAATGTCTATAACAATGTTGTTTATATTCAGTAATTTTATATGTATCCCAGGGGATCTAGAACTGATCAGAAATTCTGACACATGAAGATATAATAACAATGGTATGAATTAGTTATCAAAGAAAACTTCTGTAGTTTTGTCCTCCTACCCCCAGAATACTGCTGTAGCAGCAAAGGCAGAAAAGGGTCTCTTTAAAAGTATATCCTCTATTTCATGTCAAGCCACCAAAAAATAAACCTCTTTAGGTCCTTCAGGAGAAGAGGATGAAGTGACTGGTGACCAGAAAAGTGAACCCAAGAGCTTTCACTTTATTATCCTGTCTGAGTCTCTTTGAGTAAAGGAAGCTTGTCTAAAATATTAAGAGCATTTGTACCTTGTTTATTTACTTATTATTTTTAATCTGGTTGGTTAGTTATGGGTGACACCTTATATAAAACTAACAGCCTCTGAACATCTGATAAGGGTAATTTAAAGGGGAGTGGTCATTGTGGAAATGAAATAATGACAGCACCCATGGGAAATATTGTATAGAATCATTTCAGACTTTACCAGTACTCTGAGATTTTGTCTTTGGAAGGAGAAAATACCTTGAGGTCCTTATACCCAGTGCCTGCACCAATCAATGTGGTATTGAAGCCCAAGTAATTGACAAGGAATCTCTGAATTCTCAGATACATAAAAGAAAGTAAGCAATAAGCTGGAAAGATTGTTGGATTGGGAAAGTGAGTGTGCAAGTGTGAGAACTTGAGTCCAGATACCCCGATTCACATAATGCCAAATGCAGAAGAGGTCATCTCTAGTGCTGGAGGTGTTAAGGCAAGACAGGAAGAAGAGACATCAGACTTACCAAAAGCTCATGGGCCAGGGATGCTGTCACATACAGGAGCATTAAAGCTGGCACTCATACCTAAGGATCAAATGAGACTCTGGAACTTAGAATCAGGCTTCAGCATCACGTGAGACCCCAGAGTGAGAATCCAAAATTAAGTCTCAGGTGAAGCTCTAGATATGGAACTGAGCATCGGATGTGGCTCCAGAGTGGGTTCAGACCTAACATCAAGTGAAGTACCAGAGCTGGGAAGAGCTGGTACTCAGATTCAAGCATCTAGAAAATCTCCATTCATTTTTAAATGACCAGTCAAACAGGCCAGGGCTATTTGAACAAGAGTGTGCTTTTCACAGGCCTTTCCTATCTATCCTTACAAAAAGTAGTTAGGATTCCAGGGATTGTGTCTTAAGTTAGGGACTGCATACAGACATCTGTGTTTATTATATGGAAATGTATCCATGTCCTGGCAGTTACAACAACAACCACAAAGGTTATGAAGCCTAACAAAATAGGATCCTATTTTAATTAAGGTATATAATGGCTATATTAATAGTAGAAACACTGAAATATTTTCTATTCTAATTTTGTAGCACATTGGCAGTGGGTATGTGAATAATCTTTTAGTTAAAATAAATTAAAAGAAAGGGGACTCCAGTTATAATAAATAGCATTGATTGAGTACTTACTTTGTCAAGTAAGGTCAAAGATTTTCATGGAAAATCTCAAATTATCTCAGTTATTAAAATGATAGCCTAGGATGCTATGCCTGAAGCCCTTGGTTTGATCCCAAGACCGGTATAAAGCCAGAGGTGTTGGGATTTGCCTGTACATACACTGTGGAGACAAGGGCAAAAGGACCAAGAATTCAGAATCACTTTCTTCCACTCAGCCAATGCACACTCAAGCTTGGCTACATGAGACCCCACCCAAAGAAACAAAAGCCAAAAATAAAATAACAAAGATTCCCACATAATCTATATAGCTATTTTTTGCCTAAAAAATAAACAAAAAACAGTTGAGATAAGTCTTATTAGCATTCCTGCATTCCTGCTTTCCACATGAGAAGAATAAGGCTTGGAATGAGTCCATAATTTCTCAAGGATTTCAAATATTGATCGCCCGGATTTGTAGGTACCATAAGACCTTTCTTGAATTGTTTTCAACCCCCCCCCCCACTATTACTTCTTGTGAAATTTTTCCATGAGACTTCCAATATTAAATTCTGAGACAGTCAGGGCCTTATACTTTACAGTAAAATTATTTTTCAAAGGTCAATCGATCAAATGGTACTTATAATGGGACTAAGCTACATTTATATTTGAAGTCTAGATGATTTAATTGGAACTAAACAAAAGGGGAATGATAATACAGGTGAAAACTCAAGTGTGACAGCCTGAAACAGAAAACTGCTCCAAGCTGACTCAGCCATGTTGGTTTCATCTAAACAAGGAAAGTGCTCATTACCAATGGTGAGGTCTGGCCTGGTCAGCACCTAGAAATGCAGGGTATGCATCCAAAACCATGCTCCCAGATCTCCTTCCTTTGTCCATTGTATTTTCTCATGCCATAGAAATAAATAAGACTTCATGTCTGAAAAGGGTTTACATGCAGCTATCTCACTGATATACAAAATCTCTCCCCCAGTCCATGGCCATATTTGCTTATTAAGTCTCAGTGGGAGGCTGAACCATAATTGCAGGATAACTATACAATACCTAAACACATTCCAGCAACTTGGATTCTGACAACAAACTACCATATCATTCAAATTCTTCTCCTTGCATCCCACAATTACAGATCTATTTTAAAACAAACAGGCAACTCTATAACCATTTACAAAATACTGTCAATTTTTTTTTTCTTCAATAACATCCGACTTACTTTTAGGGTTTTTCTACCTTAGCCATCCTGGCCACTGACATGAGCAATAGAACGTAGGAAGAGTGGGAACAGTGAACATTCTCAGCAACTGTATGATGGACAGCTGAGCTCAAATTAAAAGTATCCTGGCTTTCTACTAATCTCTTACAGAATCTTTGATTTAACTAGAAACATGTTAAAAAAAAAAAAAATACCGTTTCTTTAACACTATGGTAAGTAGTATCACTCAAAAGTACAAATGCCATGCAGTGTTTTCCAATGGGATTTTTTTCTGCATTTTATTCACAGAACTGTGGCTGTAGAGAAGGTGTGTAATAAAGCTGGCTTTGGTGGGATACAATTGTTTCAAACGCTTGCCTCTGACTTCATTCTTTAATGAACATCTCTGGAATCAGTAATTACTGTGGGAACACATCTTTAGAGCTATTCTCAAAGACCAAAACTGGCAGAGGGTGTTTTATAAAGTTCACAAAATGAATGGTGCCTTATTGCCATAAACAAAGAGATTTTTTTTTAACAACCAACTTTCAAACAGCCAGCGAATTACTGATAAGTGAATGAGAGAATAAAGATAAGTCTTTAATTGACAAGAAAACGAAGGATTAGACTAATTATGCATTTTAACATTCTGCCTAGATTCAAACTTGGGTCTTCCCCAGTTGAAATAAGTAATTTAAAAGCTCTCTACCCCTTTAAATATAAAGATTATTTCTTCTGTATCATTTCTGATTAAAATCACCTAAAATGTGTACAACTAGTATTCAAACACAGAATGAATTCCTTCCCTAAAAGACAAGTCCATCGTTAAAACTCATGCAGCAAGTTTCTGATATTATTGTTTATATCTGAGGGATCTTTATTAAATAAACTTAATTGCTAAATACATCAGAGCAAAAATTATTCTACTTTTGACAGAATATAGCACCTCTATGTTTTCAATTTTCATACAAAAATTGAAATATTTTAAAAGATCAATTATTTTATGCTTTAAAAAGTATTTTTGCAATCTTTAAAAAATGTTTTTAAATTTAGGCCAACATAAGAAAACCATAAGTACTATTTTCAAAATGTTAAGTGAATTGTGAAGCACAAATGTCAAGAGGACTGACGAGAGCTTGGGTGCAGCTTCTGAGGTGAGTGCAGAGCTTTTCTATTTTACTTCTATTTGAGGATGGATCACATTGCACTTTCCATCTCTAAGTATGATTTGAGATTCACTCTAGTACATCGCATGAAGATCCTTTGGACCTGGAGACTGTTTACATGTCCTAGGAGATACTTCCTTCCATAGGTGCTCACGTTTCTTACACAAGACAGAGGTGGAAAGACCTCCCTCCCATGTTCATGGATTGGTAGGAATGACATTGTGAAAAAAAAATCTATCTACAGATTCCATACAATCCTTAGGATAATTTCAATTCAATTCTTCAGAGTTTTTTAAAAAATCTTAAGATTTGCATAGAAGCACAAGACACCTATGCTAGCAAAGCTAATCCTAATCTATAAAAATGAAATCTGACAGTAGTAGCATCGTTGATTTAAAGTTATACCACCCAACTGTAGTAGTAAGCAACAAAGCATAGTCTGAAAACAGACAGTTCAGCCCATGGAATGTGACTAAGGTCACAGATATAACCCACACTCAACAGACACCTACTTTTTAAAAAAAAAAAAAAAAAAACAAAAAAAAAAACAAAGCTGTCTTAAACTCCTATTTCAATTAACCTTTCATTATTATGCTGTTGCCTGGAACATATAATGATTAGAGCTGAATGGGTATCCACATTGTATACAACTCAGACAGTATCTGCTCTAAGCAATAAACATAAACAAGAGAACATCCATAATGATCACGTACTTTTCATACTCAAGTATTTTCCTGAATTATTTGTATTTTTTTGTTTTTGTTTCCTAAATCTAATGGAAAATCTTGGGGTATAATTTTTTTTTTTGCTTTACTTTTATCTAACACTCTAAAGTTTTGATTACTTAAAAATTTAGCGACTTATTTAAAAAAAAAAACACAGTATATTTTCTCTAAAATTTCTCTTTCAAAAGGTTGGCAATAGCTCAGTGGGTAAAAGCACTTACCAACAACTCAATTTTAAGAGCCCTTGTAAGAGCCAGATGCTGTAGCATGAATGTCCATGATCTCAGAGTGCATCTGTGGGGGAATGTAGGAAGACAAGGGCTGACACATGAGGGCTGCCCTTCAATCTCCACATGCTTGAAGGCACTGGCACTCACCCACAGCTTTACGGATAAATCAGCACACACACACACACATACAGACAGAAATAATAAAAATATTTTTAAATAATTTTCAAGATTATAATTTTCTCCCTCTGAAACCTCCCATGCATAGCCCTCACATGCTCTCTTCCAAATTCATGGTCTCTTTTTCTTTGATATTGTTAGAGATGTGTATGCATGCATATATGTATGTATGCATGTATGTATGTATGTATGTATGTATGTATGTATGTATGTATGGTGTCTATTCTTGGTTGTTAATCCTGGAACTAAAAACCAAAAGTAGAGGGCAAGCCTGTGAGGGATTTTTGCTTAATCTGAAGTAGGAAGAATCTGCTTCTAATTCAGACCTTTGAGGTAGGAAGATATGCCTTTAATGAATCTCCTTTGATCTGGAAAAGACATGCCTTTAATGCAGACCTAATCTGGACCACACCTTCTGTTGGAATCCTATATAAGGGCATTAAAAGGGAGCATCTGTTCTTTGCCTACTTGCTCTCACCTTGATAAACAAGTCCATTCCTTCACTATCCTTAGAACCTACTTCTTTGGGATTCAGTATATGATTATTGGATTAAGAATTTGATATTAGAAAAAATTTATTTTTTTTTCCCTTGGGATGCCAAAATAGTTTAGTGGATAAAGACACTTGCTACCATGCCTGATGACCTGAGTTTAATCCTCAGGACCAACTGGTAGAATAAAAGATCCTTTGCTCTCCACAGGACCACATAATTAGTCAAATTAAGCCCTTCCCACACATACAAAATAAGCAAAAATAAAAAATTCAATTTCTACTTCCAGAATGTAGAATTTTTCAATATTAAAACTACTGAGCTCTTAGGAAACAATTTTAGAAAGTAATATAAATTATTTGATTTGCAACTACAAAGGGTATAAAAGCAAGAAATGTAGGGCATTTTAACAAGAAGCAATTACTTGGTTTATATAAACATCTCTCAGTTATTTATCCAGCCTACACATTTTGTAAAAAATAAAAAAAATAGTGCAAGAGTGGAAAGAAAAATGTGTATGTATATGAGCAAGTGTGCATGCATGTGTGCAAAAATATATTGAAATAATAATGAACAGTTACTAAGTACTCACTGAGTCCCAGCTCTGGATTAAGTACCTTCTAGATATAAGTTTTCCTAGTACACTCGAGAGCTAGAGGGTGGAGGAATCATGCACAGAGTAAGCATAAGAAAACTAAGGCCACAAAGTTCTCAGCTGGCTGCAATGAGGTCAAGTTTTAAATCTGCATTTATTCAATTCACACTAAGTGCCATGTCCTCATCTTGGCATAATCCCATGTGTGAACTTCTCTGCGGATGAATGAAACAAAATCCACCTCATAAGACTTTATCATTTCCCAGCAGAACCCTGGCTCTGAGTGGTTTAGCCAGGGCCTGTGAAAGTGCTATTGTGAATGCTACAAGACTAACAGAATGCTTTCCAAGGCAAAAGGTGATATCCAATAACCTCACATACAAAGCATTTTTTGAGTAGAGGGCATCATAATTTTGGCTATCTATATTTCAGGGGATAAATGCAAAAAAGAAATCTCGGCCTATCTAAATGTAAGCCAAATTATGATGGAATCTGAACTGTTCTAATGACCATAGGGAACTAGTTCCTTAAAGTAATCGTTTATTTTATGGAGCACTTATTTTTCTTGTAGCCAAATGTGTCTTGGCTTCCCTTTTATTAATAATAATAAGTGAGTATTTGTAATATGTTCCATGTGGAATGGCCTCACACTGTTCTGATTGCAGTGTTCTGCCATTGACTGTAGCACAATTTACACTACATTCTAAAGTGAACTCATAATTTTCTATTCCATTTAAAATCTCCCTTTTATCATTTAAAATAGTTTAAAATGGGGGCTTAGAAATATAGCTGTATAAGCATGCAAACATGAGTTTAGAGACCAAGAACCCATTTGCAAAGCCAAGAGTGACAGCATGTCACTGTAACCCCAGTGTGGGAAGGCAGAGAGATGGGGGTCAAAGGGACTCATTGCCAGAACAGTTTAGCCCATTGGTTATGCTCACCTTCAGCATGAGACCCTCCCTCAAAAACAAGCTAGAGAAAATACAGGGAAAAAACCTAACTGACTTTTGGCCTCTACATGTGTATACATGGACATGTGATCTACACAGACTTGCATAGCACATGAACACACATATCATCAATACAAATAGAACTTGGAAAAAAAGTAAAAGTGTTCTTACTTTTGTCAACCTGACACAGGCTAAAAACAAAACAAACAGCAACAAAAACAAACAAACAAAAAAAACTGCATCAGACTCAGACTGGACTGTAGGCAAGTCTGTAAGGCATTTTCCAGATTAATTACTAGCATGGGCGGCATTGGTCCACATGGAGTAGTGCTACCTCTAGACACATGGTCTAAGATTTTAAAAGAAAACAAATTGAGCAAGCCATGGGGAACAACCCAGTGAAGGGCATTTCTCAGTGTTCTCTGACTTAGTTCCCGTCTCTGGGTTCCTGCCTGGAGTTCTTGCTCTGAGTCTCCTGGTATTTGACCAGGATCTGAAAGCTCTGAAGTTGGAGCTCATTCTTCCCCGTTTGGTCTTGATCAGAGTTTTGACACAAAAGCAGAAAGTGAGCTTTGGTATTATGCAGATAACATGCTACTTAGAAATTCTGTAACATTAGATAGACAGTAAAATATCTTAATATGTGGCCAATATTTCTAATTATTTTAAAATTGTAAAATGTTATCTATTTCATGAAACACTAAAATTGTTTTATTGATAATTTTTCATATCCTAAGTGAGAATGACCTAATAAACTATATTTTGATATGAATAATTTGCTCCAATAAAGTGGTTAGGCAGTTATCTCAAATAAAGATATAAATGTTGGAGCAAACAACAAAATTCAGCATCTTAATGACTAAGCTAGGTTCCTGAAAAGCCAAAGGCCCTAACAAAATTGTTCCAAGGCTCGTCAAAACATCCTAAAACCATGGTATACTAAAGTGAATAGCTGTTCTGTAACACAATTAGGCAATATATGAAGGCAAAGCAAAACTGATTCAGGGTACTAAGCACAAAAGTATAGATAGAATAATTTCATTAATAAACTAATAATGTATGAGCTTTATATTTTAATTTAATCTGTTAGCACCTCTTGTTGGAGGGCATTCTCAAATAAGTTAAATGCTGAAATAGTTTGTTTATCCTTCACCACCTAATGGTGGTGATGAAGGTTGAGAATAGTCACCAGAATCAGGGTTTATGTTGAAAACTGTCCCCTAGAGACTCTTCCACTGAATTCTATGTGGAATGTCAGAGAAAAACTGCCAAAAAGTATCTCAAATGATCTTTATTTAGTAAAAGGACTAGAAGACAGAGAAAAAGGAACTTAGATAAATTAGGTGATACAATGAGTTTGATTTTTGAAAACTGTAAGTTTCAAGTATCTATTAACAACCTGTGTAGAAATATTAAAAACTTTATTAATAATATAAAACTGCCTATTTTAGAGTTACATTCTGAAGTATGACTAGGAAATTAATTGCTTACATATCATGTGCTAACAGCTAGCGTTTTAATCCATATTTAAAGCCAGTGGAATAGATTGAAGAAAAAAATGTACCAGCACACTCCAGCATTATTTAAACGGCAAGAAGAAGAAAATAAAAAAAATGACAGATGGATGTAAATATCTTCTAATATGTCCAACAACTAATGGATTCACTTCCTTTGCTGTCAGATTGTGTCTGCTTTTACCATAGAGTGCATGTTAGAAATGACATTCTTTCAGACTCAGGACAAGATTACAAAGGGATGATACATTCTACCTTGTACACTAGGCATCTTAAACCTCAATAAATAAAGTTAAGTTTTCCTATAGTAAACACTCAAGAGAATCTTGGTCTTTATTGTTTGAGAGTTCTTTAATTTCAGGTGAACAAGTGAAGACTGCCCGGAAACCTTCAGACCAGAAAAGCATCATTCATCATCTAAGGTTATAAATAGATCTGCCACAAAAATAGGGACATGTTTAATGAAAACATAAGTACTGTTTCTATACTAACGTAAGTAAAGGCCAAGAATACAGAAACAGGGAATTTGAATAAGATATTCACATTTATTTTGCAAAATGTGGTGCTGACATACAAATAGATCATGGGTCACTTGAATAAAATAGTTTGGCTCTAGACAGTTGTAGAAATGTAATATTTAATGGATATGCTATGCCAAAGAAATAAAATCTAATAAAATGTGAAAGTAGTTAGCAAAATTAAAAAAAAAAACCTGTCATCCACATTACTTCACTCTACAAAAATAAATTCCAAGAACATATAACTTAAAATACGTAGCTTAAAATCAAATAAGGCTTATTTAAAAACAAAACTAATAAAAAATTAAACCATTAACGGACACAATAGAGAATGCATTCATGAATTATTAGTCACTAGAATAAGCAGAAATGGGGAATAAGAACAAACTGAATGGTAATCATGGACATTCACATTTGGTCTTCAGCCACTTAAGTGTAGACTCTCAAACATTAAACTTTCCCATTTTAAGTTTTCATCCTGTTGATGTTTCTGGTTCATACATCTGTGAAATATTTGAACCTAAGAGTTCTCAAACTTAGGAACTGCTGATTTCTCTGAGATTTCTGTGGTACTGTGTGAGGGTTGGTTAGAGTAGTGTAGGTTGATGTGAGAATCGGCGGGCAGCTAAGGGGTCTGGGGAAGCAGGTCTGTGGGTCTGGACCTCTGGCCACCCAGGGCCAAGAACCTCATTGTAACAGTAGGTTTGAAATCTAGATGGAAGCAGAGGAAAGAAGGAAGACACAGAGTAGCCCTTCAGTTATGTCATCCCCAACACAAGAAGCATGGCATCTTTGTACTTTGGAGTCCATAAAGTCTACTGAATATCCACACACCCAAATGTGTGAGGTGTAAATTCATTGTTTTGTTTCTCACACACTTATCATTTCAAAGGGGGGGGGGTGGAAGTAAATGGACTAAAATGATCACATTTGTTTTTATAATAGTGAAATAATGTTTGGGATTTCTATTTTTACACTTCACGGTTATAAACTTCCTTAAAATCTCAACGTAGCAATCAAGAATCGTTTAATTATTGTAGCTCCCCCAAGAATACATAAGTTAATGATTATGGCCCTGGGTTAAACTTTACTCTCCTAGTTTATTTATTTCTGCCATATATCCTGATATTGTTTCATTTACATTTTGATTGCCATTGATTCAGAGGCACCTGGAGTCAGATTTGAATTGAATCCTGGATCTATTTCACATCAGTTGTGTGTACTCATCTGATAAAATGAAAATAATTATATGATGCACTGGAAAAAACTTGAGGGACTAAACAAGATAATCTAATGAAAATGTTTTATGAGGTACAAAACACCATGAAACGTGTATCTCAGTTATTTTTGCATTAAAAACTAAACAGGAAAACTAGATATTCTATTTATAATTCAACTCTATTTGCCTTTTGCAATTCAACTAAAAAAAGGAGTTTATCTCGAAATCAAATATAAGAAAGAGAAATCCTTATCATGGAAATAGATATATTTATTATTTTAACATGTTAATAATTTTTATTATAGAATAATTTGAATTACTTAAAATTTAAAACCTTCCCACAATAAGCACATTTCTTTTATAAGAATGAATTTTAAGTGAAATGTATATATCTATATATCTATTACTTTTTCTAGACTACATAATAATCATTAATTAATAAAAATCTAAGAATTTTACTGACTACATTAAAGATACAAAATCATTGTAAATGCTTATGTGCTCATGATTATTTATGTGTTCTTATGAATAATTTCAAGGCATTGTCTTTTGGTACATAAACTATGATAAAATAGGGCTAATGTTTAGTAAGTTATAACAATACAAGAAAAAGCCTCCAAAAATGAGAACTAAGAAAATTACTTCTTAGCAACAATAAAAGTTAAATATTATTTGCTGTTAATTTCCTGTTATTTGTGAACATTTAAATGCACACACACACTAACCATAGCAATCACAGTATCTTATAATGTGCTTTTATTTAATTTAGCTATAATAAATTCTCTCACGTTTCTAGGTATATTGTTTTTATATTAGGCTGTATCTAAAGGACTTCTCTGTCCAATTGAGCAGCTATTAGAAGACAATCCACAGAGTTTTCTGATGTAGAAGATACAATAGATACATTTACTAAAAAAAATTGACAGAGTGAGTCTAATGAGATGGTTCAGAAGTTGATAGCACATGCTGTTCTTTCAGAGGATCTGAATTTGGTCCTCAGCACTCAAGTTGGATGTCTTACAATCACCTCTTGCCCACATCCAGGAGATTTGTTTCCCTTTTCCGGTTTTGGTAGATACTAGCACACACATGACAAACACATACACAGATAGACAGACAAACAAATAAATAAAAATTTATCTTAAAAGAGAAATGACAGAATTATTTAGGAAATACAATTCTAATGATTATCACAGCAAGATAATATTAAAGTGTGAAAAATAATGCACGGCAACATATTTTCACCAAAGCTATCACACCTAGTGAAAAATAGTGCCACCTCTGTCTTAGGGTTAAATAACCATGGCCAAAGCAACTTGGGAAGGACTTGGGAAGGAAAGGGTTTACTTGGCTTCCACTTGCATATTACTGGTCATCATCGAAGGACGTCAGGATGGGAATTCAAACAGAACAAGAACCTGTAGGCAGGAGCTGATGCTGAGGCTATGGAGGCATGTTGCTTATTGGCTTATTCATCATGGTTTGCTCAGTCTGCTTTTTTTTTTTAAGAATCCAGAGCTGCCATCCCAATGGTGGTACCACTCAAAACAGGCTGGACTCTCTTCCATCAATCGCTAATTAAGAAAATGTCCTACAGTTGGATCTTAAAAAGGAATATATTCAGTTGAGCATCCCTCTTTTCAGATAATCCTAGGTTGTATCAATTTGACATAAAACTAGTAGCATAGTCTTTAAACACTTGGATATTGCTCAGTTCCCAAAAGTGTACTTGGAAGAGATCTTCAATTTTCATAAGTATTTCCAAGGAGACAATCCTGAACTTTCTTTCATGGATATTTTAGAGTAAAAATTTCAATAAACCTTTACTTTTCCAATGCGCCTATTATTCTACTTTGCTTCCCATTCAATATAAATTTTACCAGCCTTACATATTTTCTATATTATCTAGCAGTACTCCACAAATCTAAAACACATTTGCGTTTTAGAAAATAAAGTTCTAGTTTTAGGTTTTTCATTTAATAGACTCCCTAGTAGCAGACCCTAAACAGGGTTTAGAAATTCACATAACTCAGTATAAGTAATGTCTGTGGGGGAAGGAAGCGAAACATCAGGGGTGGCTAAAAAAGCCATCAGTAGTAATATAGTTCTGACTTGGATAAAAAAGGTGAAAATTGGTTGGAAGCCTCTTATGTAGCAGCATGGTAATAAGAATCTCATAAAATGTATTGGAGACTCCTTAGCCAGAGCTACCTGAACGTTGAGCCATACATCTCCCAGCAGCACAGTCACTGGCTGCATGGGACACACATGAAAGTACCATGATAAAGTAATAATAACATTCAGAAAGCGGCAGAGACTGCCAATCAGATATGTTCCTGCCCATCCAGCCATACTGATGATTTTATCATGACAGTCAGTACAGGTCTTTACATATCTTTGTTTTGTAATGAAAATCAAAAAATCCTCAGTTTTATTAATTAAAATTTCACATGCTACCAAACATGGTGGTATGCATGCACTCCAGCACGTGGGAAATCCAAAATAAGAATATGATGAGATCCAAGCCATATTTAGACTACAAAGGAAGCTTTAGGCAACCTGAACTAAAATGGAGAAAGAATATAGGTATGTGTATGTACTTAAGAGAGCATAATCTATATCTATAATAAAAGCAGTGGGCAACAATGACAGTGTCATTATGGTCACTCTAAGGGAATATCAAAGACTCACAAATCAACTTTCGCCTTTAACTACACACTGTCTATAGAAAACAATAATAGAAGAGACAAAACACAGGAGAGTAATTTAAACAAATGGCCTTTTTTGTTTTTAAAATCAGAATTATGGCTCTAGAGAGACTATTCGGTGGTTAAAGGCACCAGCTGCTCTTCCAACAGACCTGGGCTCAAACCCGAACACTGACACTGAAGCTACAGCCATCGGTCACTCTGGTTCCAGTGTATCTGATGCTGTCTTCTAGCTTTCAAGAGTACTACACACATGTGGTGTGTTATCATTCAAAATGCCCATACACATAAAATAAAAATAAATCTCAAAAAAAAAAAAAAAAAGAGATAGTATTGTAGAAAGCTCACAAGAATCTAGACTACAAGCTCATCTGGTTATGAGCAGATCTACATATAAAAGTTTTTCTAATTGCAATTAATGACTGAGTTAACACTGTAAAATCAAGTGCTGCTCTCTCACATAGCTCAGAAAGTTGACTGGTTACACAACTGATATTTGACTCTTCGTATGTATTCGGGGAGTGTAACAAACACAATGTGTATAATAGAGGAGGAAAAGGGCAATATTGCCTGATGGCATCAAACTGTCATCCTAAACATCTCTGACATCAGGGTTGCGTAAACCCTAAAACGTGATTCGTAATGAAAATTCTTGGAAGGGAGCTTTAAAGACTGACTCACTGTGGAGGTGTGGACAGGTTAAGATGGAGCAGGTCCAGAGGTTAATTACCATACATTTGATTGTCTTTAGACCTCTGAATTGTCAGTCCTTGCTCCCTCTTCCCTGGAACTAAGAATCCTGTGACCAAACACTTCTTAGTATTTCATGTTCACATAAATATGTTTTTGAAATCTTCCACTAGCCCAAAACCTAAAACTGTCATCAGATAGCATAGGAGGCCTAAAGGGGCTTCTCTGTCATGTCAAAACTTCTACTTTTTTGTTTCTACTAATCTCCATCACTAACTATATTGCTGAACTATATCTTTCCTAATTAAAGAAAACCTACTAGACAGAAATAGAGTCATTTTGCATACTATTGGCTGATGAATGATCCCACAGCTAATCTCACAGATACTACAGAATATATAGCTAGAGAATCTGAAAGGTCTCAAAGAAATAGATTTTATAGTTTGACATCAACCTCAGTGTGTGTGTGTGACCTGTTCCATTTCTCTGAAAACATCTATGCTTCTTCTGTCGTAAAATGAAGGCCAGAGGGTATCTCAGAAATACAACTGAACACTGGAAAGCTGTAAACCCCACAGTTCCTAACAACCCCCACAGAGATACTAGTTGACATGAGAAAGGCTGTTACAGTAACAAACAACCTACTGGAATGGCTTTGTACAACAAAAGCTCCTGTCTCCTTTTGGGCAAAGGGCTTTCATCCTGTTTTGCTATTCAGAGGTTCCCTTATTTTCATCTTGTACAGGGCCACTCAAAGCCCTCTTTTCTGATTGGCACTTGAAAAAAAAATCCTACTCTGGTTCATTGGATTCCCTCAGACTGCAAAGTAAAAATGTCCCTTAGAATAATAACACTTTGGTCATATGACACTAACAAAACCTCGTGGGATTCTAGGAAATGACAGTGAGCATCTGGAAATTCAGCACTAACAATGTCTCTGACAGAGGTGACTGCCCAAGACAGGAAGCACGGCACATGCTAGTTTCAGGATCAGAAAGCGGAACTCCCACTTCTTCCACAAGGCTGCCTCTAGAAATATTAAAGGCTAATATATTGATACCCATAAAGATTTTTAAATTGGCAGAAGGGAATTTTTTCCTCACCACAAAAGTTTACATTTTTAATTTCTTACAAAGAAAAGAAGTTTTAAAGTGTTTCTGTCAAATCATAACCAAGCATTTTTAATTAACTTTTTAGACAAAACACATCCTGTATGTTACTGTTTCCCATGCTCCATTCCAGAAGCCATTAGATTATGGTTTGCGGTAGAAGGGTTTTTAGTAAAAAAAAGAATTTAGAGTTCTCCATTTGAAATTCCATTATCTTTTGCAATTGCAAAGTCTTCAGTTTGAGAATCATGGATGAAGTGGGTCACCAATTCAACTATCAAGTACAGAGACTTCTCTGCCCCTCTGCAAAGGTTTCTGCTGCTTTCTAGGTGCAGGACCTAAGATTTTAGTGGTTTTTTTTTTTTTTCTTTTTAAATCTGAAATGAAGGAACACATAATCTTGGGCCCTGGGCACTGCTGTCTTCCATTTAAGTATTCTTGGCTTCAATGGTTTAGATCAGAAGCCACTCAGCCTACTTGACATTTGATGAGCATGTGGTTATCCAACATCTGCACTTTAATGAAATCCTAAAATAATCCCATGACTTAGGTAAGCTTGTAAATATCCTTAAGTGCAAAGTGTTTTATGTAACTATAATAAATAATAAAAAGAAAGTCAGATATTATGCCATTGATTCTCATTTTATCATCGAGAGATGTCAGGAGCACATCCCTGCCTCCAGAAATCCTAGGTTTCCATCCTTTCATTAATCCAGCTGGCAAATCAGCAGTCAAGTCCAATTGGCAAATGCCGTCAGAACCCACCATTTCTCACTGTCATTCTGAATTCATTCTCTTCACCTTCATGGCATTACAGAGTTTGCAAACAGCACACAGGTAGTTCATGACATGTTCGTCCGTCACTCCTGGGAACATTAGTATCACTACCCGCTGGTTCCCTTTCTCTCAAGCACCAACAGGATCACACTGTGTGGCCCTGGCCTTGAATTTGCTATATAAACCAGACTATGTCCACTAACAAAGATTTCTCGATTAAAAGTGTGTGCAACCATAAATTTGTTTTCTTATGTGCAAAAAAAGGGGGGTCCTATTTACCTAGAGTCTATAAGACATTCGAAAAATCCTTCCTAGATATTTATTTCCTAAATTAAATTTTAGAAATTTCTATTTTAATGCAGTGAAAGATGTACTACCACTCAGTACTAAAATTCTCTATCAATAAACATTTGTTAATAACAAAAGCTTGAAATGACAAGTTGTCTGTCATTTATATTTTATTTGCTTTAACTTCTGTATGACAATAACTGCATATATCTTTATTACAGTCGACTGAGTGGAAAGTCAGAGTCTCAATCTCTGCTGACTTTTGCTCCCTAGGACCTTGATCAGTTTTAGGAAAATAAAATAAATAGCACATGATGTAATTTAGTATATGAATGGGGAATTTTTTAGTCAAAAGATGAAATGATGCATAGTAACTCAAATTCTGTAGAAAATACTGAATAAAATATATTTACCAAAAATAACTATTTCAAGTTCCTTCTAGTGAAATTTAAAACGTTCAAAGTCAGAAGTAATTTAAATTTCAGACAGTATCCTACAAGAGTTGTAAAGTTCATATAATCCTGAGTAAACCAAAATAACTTGATTAATTGACTGAAGGGACCAGTGAGAATATTTTAATAAAATGCGTGAAAATTGTAGTCACATTTATTCCAGATGTCATTGGTTTTAAGTTATATTCTCCCACAAGGAATTAATTAACAACTTCCAACAAAATATTTGGAGAAGCTGTAGATCTTATTCAAACTTTGTAGTATAATACTTCAAATGTTCAACTATAAAGATTGCAAATACGGGCTATTACTTTTAATATTAAAACCAGAGCTGAAAGACACTTATTCAAGAAGTTACTGTCTTTTGAATTCTGGATAATAAATTTAAAAATTTCCAGCATTATAAGAAAGCATTTACAATTGTGGGTTACATGGACAGTTATGACTATAATTAGTCACATATTCATTAGTTTATTTGATGTTAAGATGGTGAGTACTGCAATAATGTCCTTAAGTTCATATGTCCAGTATTTATATTATTTTGGCATAGCATTAAGTAGATGGCGTGAACTTCAGTAATGCTATAGATATAACATCATCAATATTTGAAGCTGAAGATATGTAATTTAGAAAAAAAAAGACATTCACATCATATCAGTAAGAATACTTCCTTATGGTCATTTTGTAATTCCTTTTATTAATAATACCTAATTATTTTTATAAAACCAAGGGAATATCTTTTTCTTTCTTCCCAAACCCCACTCCCTTACTCTTGTTTCCCTGATTGAGCATTCATTCAGCCATAACTCGCTCTGATTTTATGTCAGAAATGTTCTACTGACCTTCCTATGAATAGCCTCATGACCGCACACACATCTACTAGTACACACACACACACACACACACACACACACACACACACACAACACACACACAAACACACACAAATAAATACTCAAATGAAAGAAAACTCATGTTTCTGCTTGTGTTTTACTTTATTGAACATAAAAATTTTCAGTTCTATTCATTTTCCTGTAAAGGTCTTGATTTCAACTTTCCTTGCCAATGAATATAATTGCACTATTTTAAGGATCATGTTTATTTACTCACTCATCTATTGATGGACATTCAACTAATTCAATTTCCTAGCTAAGGTAAGTAGTGCTCCAGTAAACATGAATGCTCAAATATCTCTGTAATAGCATTGAATACTTTAGTGTTCATCTCTAGGCATCTAGTAAAGCCATGTTATAGTTCTAATTTTAACTTTCTGAGAATGCTTTATACTGATTTCTATAATAGATGTGGCAGCTAATACTTGTACCAAACTGATGAATAATCTTTCTTTACATCCTTTTCAGAACGTGTTGCTATTTATCTTCTCCATATAGGTTTTCTGAGAGGGGTAAGAATGAATCTTAAAACAGCTTTAACTTGCCTTTCCTCAATGCTTATAATTGCTTACTTTCAAAATATATTTATTGGTCATTTCTGTTTTTTGTGAACTATTTTTCCAGTTCATTGTCCCATTTTTGATGTTTATACTTATAGTTCTTTACGTATTTTAGACATTAATTTACTGCTGACATATAGCTGGCAAAGTCTGTGCCCATTCTCATGGCTATATGTTTATTCTCCTGAGAGTTTCTATCCTGTAAATTTTTGATGTTTATTGCCTGTTCTACTGGGTTCCATTACATATTCTTGCCTATGCTTACATTTTGACATGAGCAAAACTTAAAAACTTAAGCATATCAAGTGTTTTACTGGATAAAAAAGGCAGCAGAGAACTTTCACAAGGATTGTCTTCTGGGGACTGGGGACCACAGTTCTCTCTTTAGGGTGAGTAATATAGCATCACACTTACTTCAAAATTGAACAATATGCAGAATTTAAAACTGATTCAAAGCAGTATTACACTGGCATGGACTTTGATAATATGAGATATACATTTAAATAAATGATCCCATGATCATGCAATGTTGAAACTATTAAAAAAATTAAAAATAATTTTATGATTTTACCAATATGTTTACTTATTTTTAAATCAAATTTTTCTATATACTATGCACACAAATAGAAAATATTGTTACATTTAAATAACTCAATATTTCTTGCTATGACTTTGGATATAGATCGTAGATCTAACAATTTTCATTATTAATGAATAATAATGATGAAAAAATAAAAAACATAACATGAGTTTAATATACAAAACACTATTTTCTGATTATAGACTTTCCTAAAATTGCTGTGAGAAGATTTTTCTTATAATGAAGAGATATTTTATTCTTCCATAGCACTGAGTCATTTTCTAGCTTAAGAAGCCCACATTTTCAAGAAAGCTGTTGGTCTTTCTCAAAGTTTAATCAAAACCAAATGAAGTCTAGTAAAACTAAAGAAAACGGACCAAGCCTTGGGGCTCTATGAAGGGTTTGCAACTAGCAATCTTACCTCTAGTTACACACTTTTCTCAAAGATTTTGTTTAAAGACTAAAATCCACTTATAATATAATGCTGCCAATCCTCATGTGTTAGACATTATATAGTCCCCCAGTAGCTCTATAAATGGTCCAGTTACAAATGCAAAACTATTCATGATAGGGTTATACTTTGGCTATTAAGAAATACAGGTAATGAAAAATCAACTCATAAAAAGAAATAATAGCAAAGATTAATGTTTCAGTATTAAAATGTACATGATACATTAACGTTATTCATTAAACAGAAATTTCAGGAAATTGCTCCCAAAAAGTCAATGAATAATTTTCTAGAAATGGTTTTCCAAATGCTGAAGTTGTAAAAGTAGTACAAGGGAGAGGAAACCCAGCAGAGGCCAGAGGGGAAGGATAAAAATGCTTAGTATAGACTTTTCCCACAGGTGATCACATAAAAAGCCAAGCAATGTCAATTTATCCTAAATGTCCAAAATAATTACCAGCAAATATTAGAACATTAAAAAATAGAAGAGTTCACATCTAAATTCCTAGCTAAGTAGTTAGAATTTTCGGTTTGTGACAGTGTCAATACACTGGAATACAACTATGCTGGTGTGTTTTTATCTCATGTCAGATAAAATGAAGTTTATGATTCCTCTGAGATATGCTTTCTTAGTGAATATCTGTTCCAACAGACAGAATAGGAAATAGCATCGGTCTTTTGCTGACCAGACCAAAAAACATCACACATAAAAGTGATTTAAAAGAGCTATGGTTGCAGTCCTTGATAGGTCCAAGAACCATTTTTTTTTTCCATGTGCTTGGATTCCTGCCAGACTACTTTTAAAATTATGGAATATTTAAAAAAACAAATAGACATAAAATATAACAGGACTGTCCTAGGGGGATGTGAAAAGGAAAATTTTCTTTCAGGCTGTTATATATTTTTTATACAATGGAAACATTGAAATATGTTTGCTGCATTTAAATTTGTACCAACTCTTCACTGTACTTAATCAACCACTCTGGTTAAACAAGGACATACTGTATAATTATTATTTTACTTATAACTTCTAACTGGTAGTAATCTATATAATCTATACAAGTGATCATTTTCTTATATTAATGAATTCATATTTAGTAATTTAAAATATAGTAATTTAAAACATTGCTTTTAGCTAGTCACTATTATGTTTGCCTTGTGGTCAAGAGAATCTTTTACCAATTACCCTCTGGCTTCTAAGAGCTTGCATAAGTTAAAAATTCTAGAGAGTCATTTTAAAAAAGTACTAAAAGTTAACTCTCATGCTCGGAAAATATTCTCCACATTTATGGTAAATATTGATCACGGGGGGGAAACCAAATTCTTCCAGAAAGATTTCTGAAGATGATGCAATTAAAATGTTAAGCTGTGAATTCCTGACTTCCTCTCCAGCCTCACTGGACTGCAGCTAGCCATTGCACTATGCCCACGGTGAATTCATTGCCAGCAATGGAACTAGCCCTATCGATCTCCTAAGATAGAAAGAATCAAGAACAATGGTGAGGCTCCATAGCCTCCTTACTTGAAGAAAAATCTTCTAGTAAGGCTAATGTTGATATTAATGATGTGAAATTACACTGAAATATTAGGAACGTTTGCATCTGCTAGAGGGGCCTAGCTACGTTAGGCTAGTTATCTTCCTGGAAACAACTTAAAAGGAATACATCAAAAAGCATATACTCATGTGAATTACTGAGATGAAACTCAGGAAAAGCCAGAAACTCATTAAATCACACTCAGTACTCTAAGCTACCAGAACTACTTACTAGATATAAATGAATTATTGAAAAAGTAAACTGCCTTGCAATTCTGAAAGAATCAAAACACCTAACATGCTTGCCCATGGTCCTAAAGTATAGGATATGTTGGGCTAAAATATTCTCTTGCCAATAGAATTATAATCCAAAAGGACTACTCCATAAGAATGCTGGAAGAGAAAAACTACATGAATCATTCTCTATACCTATATCTCAACTCTGTATTATAAAGGCTAAGAGACTGTGTAACGTTTAAGGTACATAAAAGGCACCTTTGATGTATATGTCCTCTGGACAATAGTGAAACCAAATGAGTATTACCTGTATACAAAGGCAATGCTACACAAAGTTCCAGTGCATTTCTAAACTGTTTTCTCTAATACAATGTCTAGTCCACACTCAAAAACAACTAGGTTCTTATAGTAGGAATCAGTCATTGTCCACCTTGACCTAGAGGTACACCCAATAGCTATGGAGAAACACCGAATAACAGAAAAAACTTCTGAGATAAACCAACCTGACTACTTCAAGAATGTGCTGACCTCAGAATGGAAGCAGAGATATGTGCTTCATCAAGGAAAGTTCTTTGCTTTTATTTCTGCAGGAGAAGAAAATCTATGAGTAATACAAAATGAATAAAAATCCAGTTCAAAAAGAAGACCCCTCTTGAAGAGAAGTATGTCACGAATATGACATTGCAATACATGGAAAGCTGTAAGGAAAATTCACTTTAAAAGCTTGGGGCAGGATTTTATTTTTGTCTTTACAGAAAGATAGACACAACCATCTTCAAGAAGTTAAAAAGATGCCTGCACATCTAAGGCTGAATGGATCACAA
Organism: Phyllotis vaccarum; assembly: GCA_033318265.1. NCBI lineage: Eukaryota > Metazoa > Chordata > Mammalia > Rodentia > Cricetidae > Phyllotis > Phyllotis vaccarum. The sequence continues at coordinate 55,355,745 of JARWLC010000010.1, forward strand.
GCAAAGGAATATAAGGCCTGTTGGTATCACTATGCAATATAGGGTAAATTCTCAATTCTCACTGCCTAACATCTATATATCTTTAAAAACAACAGAAAGTAGAAAGTCCTGATTTATTTACAAATCAATCTGGCTTTGGAGTTGGAGTAAGTGGCTTTCTCCTTCTCTAAACCCAAGCACATTGGTAAAGGAAAAAGTTCAAAGATCCTGTCTCATATAAGAAAAGCCACCTGGTGTGAGACAAAAGACACCCAAGATATTCTAATATTCTATTGTTATTATGATTTTATTTATAATCCTATTTCTCTCTGTACTTATTCTTTCTTAATCTTTTAAAGCCCTTTTTCCATACATTTCTCTCATAAAACATAAAATCTCCAACTGATATTAATAATGGTAAGTTTTCCACTGTGAACAGCAAATTCTCTTACTAGCAATCTCCAAAGCATCCAGAAAAAAGATGGGGCCCTACTACAACAGTGCTAACTGGTCTGTGATTTTTTCTAACTGACGTATACCACTCAATGATGGATTTTGAAATACAAACTGTTCAGGACAATTGCAAGATAGCTTCCTATGATTAGCCACCATATCACATCTCTAACAAGAATTCCAGATGGCCTTACCAAGTACTCTGAGACTGGTTATAGATTTTTTATAGTCAGGGGACTTAACCATTGTCTTAATTTTTACAGGACCCCACAAGACAGTAGGAAGTAACTCTGTAAAAGAAACTATACCCTTTCCCAACAAGTTTTGTCCTCTAAGGATTATGGATAATTATTCTGCTAGGGTGGTTATAAGTTATATTCAGGCTGAGGGTGGAACAACAATATAGACTCAGGAATCCATTTTAAAGAACAGAAAATGGGAGTAGATAGGACAGATATAGGTAGATTATTGTATCTACCTATAAACAGTTGTCAGCCAAATATGAGCCACAGACAATTTTCACTGGTCTAGATTCTTGCATAATGATACAAATCTGAAATTATTGTATATGTCTGTCTAAGGTTATTTGTATATTGACACAAAATTGTATTTGTAATTGTCATTTTTTGGATGTGCTTCTATCTCTGTTTAAAATATTTGGCACATTAATGCATATTAAGCATATTGTTGTCATTTCCACTATACAATTTCTACCTCTGTTCAGTTATACTAGTCATCAGATATCTTGCATAAGGATATATATTTAGGATACTGTTATCACTTTACTATACATTTACCTTTGCTTAATGTTTGTATGACTGTCATATTTGAAGTCATTATCCAAAAACTTTACACCCATTTATAAATTGACTACTTTTTACAATGTAAGCTTCAGTCTTTAGGATGATAAGAATTACAGATCACAGTTATCTATGCTTGCCATGTACTAGTCATGTTGTTTAGGCTTCTCTGATATATAGTAGAATATATGAGATATACAGGAGTCTTCAAAAACTTCATAAACCTAGAGAATATGGCACTTAATGTTTTGTTATTTGGCTATGAGAGATACAATAATTCCTGGCAGTACTATTCCTTTCCCAAGATGGTGTTGGGCATCAAGGACACTCAACAATGAGTTTGTCTTCCTTGACAGATAATGGCTTGTTGGGCAAAGCACTGCCCTTGCCTCAATTGCTGACAGTAAGCACACTATCCAATCTGGCCAAACAGGATGAAGGCTAGAGACTGCTGAAATCTGTCAAGACAGGATAAGACAGTTTCTCAAAATACCGTACTTCTAAAAGAAAAATCTGTTAGATATCTTAGGCCTGGAGCCAAAGAAGTAGATGTTCCAGCTTTGCAGAAAAGCTGAGGGTGACTGCCCAGGCAGTGACTGTGGCTGTCTTCTCCTATTAAATTTTTGAAATTACTCGCTTGTGCTTCAATCTTTTTCAGGTAATATACTTTCCTTCTCATGTCTTTGATGAAAACTAGATAGTGAAGGTTTTAACCATCTCATATCTTAGCTAAGAGCATTTAGGTACAAGATTTGTATTATCCAAGACAAACAGCTTTGAAGTAATCTCTATAGATTGCCACTTAGCAATATTTAGACATTCAATATATTCTTCATGTTCGTCATTTTTTAGTTGTAGTTTGATCCTGTTTATGTTATTTGCATACATTACACATTACCTTATATTTATTTCTATTGTATATAGTTTGATATTTAGGTTTAGATCATTCTTATTTAGACAAAAGGGGGAGATGTATTGGGAATCAGGCCTTTAGGCCTTGAGGACCCAGGTACAGGGCACAGCCCGGCCAGTCTAACACAAGGGCACTCCATGTGAATCAATCCAACTTCCCAGGAATTATCCTATGGTTCAATCTCTTGGATCAGTAAGTGTTTCATATAAATTATTTAATAAATATTAATCTTTTAATATAATCATTTGCTAGGGATTAATATCCACTATAGGTTTTCATGAAGGATGCACCATCTAAAACACATAACAGACAGAAGCACATGGAAAATTTAAATAATGAAATTACCAACAATAACTATAAAGTCACATCATTACAACTTTTATGAGATCCAAGTATTTTCAAGTGACATAGTACAGTTTGACAAAAGAACCAAAAAGAATATAAAGAACCCCAAAAGTGTCATTGTCAAAAAAAAAAAGTGAAGAGACTTATGCCTAAACTAAATTGAAAATTATTTTTAATTAGGACACTTAGTAGTGGGGATGACAACATGACTAAACAGGTAAAGATACTTGTTACACAATTATGAAAACTGGAGTTCAAATCCCTGGTATCCTCAAACGACAAGAAAACAAATCAAAACAAAAAACTTTGCATAAAGCAAATATCGGCAGCCCAGAAACTGTTTCCTTCAGTGTATTATAAAAAAAATATGAGATAAATTGTTCTGGTCTTAAACTCTTAAAAATGAGAAAAGAGAAATGGACACATTCTAACTTAATTTTGTGAGCCTAAAACAATCTTAACAGAAAACAGAAAAGAATTTAAAAAGTGTTGGTCTCATAAACTCATAGAAACTATAGTAAGTCTATATAACATCTGCACAAGATCAAGCCAAGGAACAGAGAGGCTAGGGATGCTTGATGTCCTGCCCCAGCTGGAAAGTTACTGGGAATTTGGTGGCTGCTTGGAAGAACAAGAGCCATGTTTCCTTAGGTGTGTGGCCACTGGCTAGTTGATAGAGAATGGTCCAGCAGCCATTTGCCAGGTGCATATGGGCAGCTCTAAGAGGACTCAGTAGTATATATATTTTTTAACAATGAGATAGCACAAAGTTGGGAGGGGCCTATATTGTGGAGAAGGCTACCAAAGAAGAGTTGGAGGGAGAAAATTGTGGGTGGTATAATCAAAATATATTGTTTATGTATGCAAAATTCTCAAATAATAAAAATTATTCTTTTCAAAATAAAGTACTAGGAAAACCATCTCAAATAATGTGCAATAATTATATGTGTGTGTATATGTACATATACATATGTATACACGTTTATTGTGCTGAATTAATGACATAAATTGAGAGATACCACACACACACATGGACTCATATTAAGTCTGTGTCAATTCTACATAACTTGTAGGCTCTTTGTAACACCAAATATCACAAATGATTTATAATTGTTCAACCAACTCTAACTGGAACAATGAATATCTAGGCAGTTGTGGATACTTGCAAGCAACGAATCTGCTAAGCTTGCTTACCATATAAATGCTTATAAAAGCTTACCATAAGTAGCCATGTGCTAAAATCTTGCTGTATACAAATAGTAGCATGAAGATGGATGTGGTGGAATTTAGGTATTAGCTGATAAGGTTGTGAGGTGTGTCTTTAAAGTTTTGAGAATTTGAACAGGGTGTGGCCACCCCTTTGAAAAGGGCTGCTGGGATCTTGAGAGGCCTGTATTGTATTTGCATTTTTAGAGATTAGATCAAAATCTATTGTCAATACCATCTTACCCTCAAAAAACGCCTTAAGGTTTAATAGATGAACAGAAAAGACCAGAGATCTTTGGAAACTAAGCCATCCCACTTGTATGCCTGTATAACAGAAAGGTAGAGTCTCAAAGGGTGTCAGTGTAGATATTCTAAATTAAAAACATTTTTTAGGTCTCTGTGTGTTATAGTGAGAATTGTCATATGCTCATTTCCCTTCGAATAACTCCTTTAATTTGATGTTAACAATCATGCAATAGTCATGTTTGTGACACATGCTTTTCATCCTGTCACTTTGAAGGCAGAGACATAAGGATTTCTGTGAATTTAAAGCAAGCCTGATTTATAGAGTGAGTTCTAGGACAGTCAGTGATACACAGAGAGACTCTATGCAAAAACCAAACCAAATAAATAAACAAATAAAAATTAAACAAATACTCCAAGTTATAATAACAAGATCAATAATATCTAATTATTTTGTTTCCACAGCATAGAAAGTTACAATAAAATGTTGCTGGTGTTCCTAACAACACTACTCCCATTAATTGATTAAAAACCATTATGGTGTCACCTGGTATACATTATTTTCATTGACTGGTTAAGAGGATACCTTATATGTGCTCCTGCAAATTGGCAGAATATTTCAAAATATTTATCTTCTAACTTCCAGCTCAAATTTTAATCAAGAAGAATACTGTAGTAAATATAACTTACCATATCCACCTATACAGCTTATAACTAATTGGAAATCCAAACTGTCTCAAAGATGTAGTTCAAAATTTTTTAATGCTATGTCTATAAAGTGTACAAAATTTATTGAATCATTATTGGTAGTTTGAGTTCTTCTAAAACATTGTATTGAAGTGTTGACTGAAATTGTAAGGTATAGAAAGACATAAGCTTTGAAAAATTACATTTTCTTTATATTAAATTATATATTTGGAGATCTGGAAACTAGTAGTTCTTAGTGAAATAAAATATGAAATATAAATATAATACAATTTTTTTATTTAGGATTTTTCTAAGTTTTGTATCTAAATGCCAAGAATTTAGTTAATTGCATGGAGAAGTAAACTTTTCTCTCATACTAAAGCAGAATATGGATCTTTAATTAGAATCTCAAAATATAAAAGAAATAATTTAAAATATGTTTTATATTATTTACTGTTTAGATACATGTTAATCTTACATCCATTCCAGCTCAAAATATACAATGCTTTATCAATTAGTTAATTACCATTAATCATTAATCAACTATATTCAGAGAATTATACAATAGTTATAAAACATGCTGGAAAATTTTAAGCCATATACTATTTATAAGAAAATTGCCAGGAATTTGTTGATGTTATAAATGACCATTCCAAGCGCAATATCCTACATTAGAAACGAGACACTAAGCACATTACAGACTTAACAGAGAAATCTGTTTCCATTTACAGAAACTGGGGAGAACCCAACAGCTGTCTTGAGGAGTTGGCAAATGTGTTTAAGTGTGTTCCAAAAGTTTTGGTTTCAGGAAAGCTTATAAAACATTTTTTCATATCCTTTCCTCCCTCACTTTAAAACACTTGTATCAAACATGGATCTGTCAGATAGTTCTTCCAAATGCGTGGCCAGAAGTTTTTATATTAACTGATGGCAATAAGCTTTTCTTTCCTCAATACGCTGACTGAAAAAGAAATTCATGAAGTTACCTGTGTAAACTACAGGGTTCAATGTCAATGACAGATCACTTACAAAATGGTTGTAGTAGCTCTTCTAACAGCTGCTGGCACTCAGGCTATGCTTGGCTTGGAACAAGCATGCAAGCGAAAAACAAAACAAACAGGAGGTGTGCCAGCGAGTTTTAAAGCAGCCATAATAGCTCATCACATCCTGTGTAGAAATCAGTTAGAAAACTTTCTAAAGAAAAATTTATCAGGAACTGATTTCTAGAAGGAGCAATTAAAATGGAAAGAACACAGAAATTAAAAGGGCTATTAAAATTGAGATGGGTAAAATAAAAATTGTGGAAATCCTATAAATTTATCATATAGGGGTTAAGAAAAGGAAAATAGCGATTTGAGAGATAATTCATAGCTAGTTTTCTCCTTTACAGTCGTTATGTAACAGCATGATTCTTTTTTGTTGGCTTATCAGTTTTTAGTAAGAAACATTTTATGAAGACACAATTCATACTTCCTGTATTTAAATGCTCACCTGTAAAGAGCTATAATATCTTCGTAGTTGAGCTTGGTAGAAGAAAATAATACAATTAAAACTTCCTAATACAACTCACTGTAGGATGTACCATGTGTCAGGAAGTCTTATAATAAACACTGCCTCATTCACAGACCTCCTCCATTCTAGTCACCCCTAAGCTGTTTGCTAAAAGCAATACCTCCTCCAAACACTCCTCTCTCTCTTTGGACTCACTTGACCCCAGACTCTCTACCTAAGATCCTCTAACCTGTCCACACTTTTTGGAGACAGAGAAAGGCTACTTGTTCTTTGCCTCCCCCCTCCCCCCACCTCCCATGATTCTGGTCACACTTTGGCTGCTTGCCAAGGGTTCCAATTTCCTCCTGGACCTCCCATTGGGACACAACAGTTTTCAGCTTACTCTCCACATAGGACTCTCCAGAAAGCATATATGGTTGGGAGTCTCAGGCTACACCTTACCGTCTTGGTACTTGAGAGCACTACCAGGTGCCTTGATAAGATTCCCGACATCAGTGCCCTAAGCAGTCTTGAGACTTAGGACAAGTTCACACTGCCAGGAGACATTTTTCCCAAGCTAACTGATCAAGCCACTGAAGGTATCAGACTCTAGCTGATGAACAGGAGTGCAATAGAGATTGAATCTCTAAGTTTCCAACAGAAAAAAAAAAAAAAAAACCAACATCCAAGCCCTGCAATGAATTAGTCTTACCCTGAATGTTGTAAACATGTCTGGCTTTTTATATAAGTGCTAAGGATTGAACTAAAGTCCTTGTACTTTCTTGGCAAGCGTCTTGACTGGCAAGGCCCCAGTCTTAGAAAAGAAATTCTAATGCATTTTATTGATATAAATTAAATACATGAGGATTTGTGGCTTCTTGGGAGCTGTAATAGATACTTAAGTAGTGAAAAAGAAGAATCTGTTAGGATAACTCTTCTGCAGCTAAAAATATTCTACTTAATTAGCCAGCATAACTGAGAAAGAAGTTTAGATGTGTGCCCTGCAGATTCTTTTTCTTGACAGTGAGTCAAGAAACTAAACAGAGAGATCGGCTTTGGAATGTTGGCATTTATTATGAAAAGCATCTTTGACTCCAGCCATATAATCCTCTTAATATAAGTAAGAGCACAGTGGAAAGTGGAGATAAGAAACAAAGGCAAAGTGGAAACTGTGTGTATATAAGACAATCCCTATTAAAGCAGAACACAGAGATTACATTAAAAAGCTCAAAGTATGAACTGAATAGATAAAATAACCATGCTCCCAACTATCACCAGCTGTAATCTCATAAAAGTGTATCTACTACTTTAAAATGAATACCCAAATAACAAATTGAGTACTTTCATGGCAGGACTACAATGGCCAGAACTTAGTTTCTACAGTGTATTTTATAAACCATGAAGTTATTTATGTTCTTTCAAGCTTTAAAAACAATATTCTTTAACTCATTATGCAAAGGACCTTCACATATATATTTTCAATGATTTTGTTTCCTAAAATAGGCAAAATCCAATAACAATCTTGCCTTTAGTTAATTTCAAGCTTATATACAGTAAATATGTCTCGGACTCATTCAAAATTCACTCATCCCTGAATTTAATTACAGTTTAGGCAGCTACATTTGAATTTCCCTTGATAGAAAGCTACAGAAAAGAAAATTAATGAGGAAATAAAAACATAAAATTATTTTCCTTTAAGTCTTTTAGCTACTCAAATCTTTATCTGGCCAACTTTTAAAACATAGTTAGCAACACAACCACATGGCACCCCTCCCTCACAGATGTTTCATCTCATCACATTTCCAGAAACATCAAATCAAAGCTACATAGGTTGTGATACCTGAATGAGAAATGAAAAGAAATACTTTCTGCTTTTTCTTGAAAATTGACTCTCATACAACACTTCCTGGCCACAGTTTCCTCCTCCTTTCCCCCTCCCAACTCTCCCCACACCTCCTTTCTACCTCCCAATCCATTTTCCTTCCCTTCCTCTTTAGAAAAGAGACAACCAAAGAGGCCCAAACAAGACACAATAAGACAATACAAAAGCCCTCATATTGCAGCTGATAAGGCAACCAAAAGGAGAAAAGGCTCCCAAGAGGAGGCAAAAATGTCAGAGACACATCCGTGCCAACTGTTAGGATCCCAGGACACCAAACTAACAGTCATAATATACATGCAGAGGACCTTACGCAGATCCATGCAGGCTTTAGGCTGCCTCTGTGAGCCTCTGTGAGCCCTGCTTATTTGATCCAGGGCCATGTTCTTCTGCTTTTCTCTCTCCTTTCTACATCTACAGTGTTTCCTCCACCCTTTCCCCCAGTTCCACCATCTCTGAGGGAAGAATGTTAGCCTCTTTGAAATAGTTGTTTCAAGTCACAACATGTTTGCCTAAAATATGTGATCTTAGTGTGTTAGGGCTTCCATAACATAATACTACAAACTGGGTTTATTAAACAATAGAAAATTATTTTCCCACAGGTCAGGTTGGAGGTAGGAATGGTATAATGAAGGTATTGAACATTTTTGGATCTTTTCAAACTATCTCTTAGACTTACAACTAGCCAGTTGTTTGCTACCTGCCTCAAAGTCATTCACTGCATATATGCTTCTTTGGAGTCACTGGTACATATTTATATTTCCTCTCCTCAGACTACTAATCATATTTGATTATAGATAAACCTAAACATTCCATTATAACTATATTATTCTAAATTATTCTTTTAAGATCATATTTCCACATGTAATTATATCCTTATCCATAGGATCTTTGGACTTCAACATATTAATTTTAGCAACAGAATCCCCAAAACAACACCTATATATATGCATATTTCATAAATTAGAAAGTATAAGACACTGAGATAATTTTTTTGTATACTGTGTGAATATCGTTTTCTGTTTGATCTCACCTGTCTAAGGCACCTTCTAATTGGTTTAATAAAAAGCAGAATGGGCAACTGTAGGGGGATTATGTTGTTCAACTGTAAATAGTTGTCCTACCCACTGGTTTAATAAAAGTGCTAATTGGCCAAAGGCAGACAGGAAGTATGGGTGGGGCTACCAGACTAAGAAAACTCTGGGAACAGGCAGAACACAGAAGAATGCCAGAGAGAAGCCAGAAGAAGTAGAGGACAACTAAGCTGCTCTGAGAAAAGGTACCGAGCCACATGGTTAAACAGGATAAGAGTCATGGGTTAGTTTAAGAGTAAAGAGTTAGCAAGTTATATGCCTGGTCCTTAGGCCGATCAGCCTAAAACTATTGTACGCATCTGTGTGTCTCTGAGGTCTGTGGGTCTGTGGGCCTAAACCTAGAGGGTAGGCCTGAAAGTCCCGGCCAGAAACCTCATACTACAAATGGTACCCAACGTGGGGCATATTCACGATATATACCCACATAAAGCTGCAGAAAGCTTAGAAAACAGTCTAGAGCACAGAAACAAAGCCCAAAGCAACTACCGAGTTGTGTCTCTGAAGAGCCTGAGTAGTGTATGGGATTCAATTATAAAATGGTGTGTTTGCTACATGCAATTTAAGGTGAACAAGGCTAGTTCCTGAGCCTAGATGTAAGCAAGGAACTCTAAATGGTGGATTTAAGGTTTATGTTAATAAGGACAAAAAGAGAACAGAATAAAAGATGGCTTCTTAGTGTCAATGTTTTCTTGGATCAGCTCTGTTTGCTGGAGGCAAGCAGAGGCTTGGCTTTTTTTAAGGAAGGCTTCCTGATTCAGCCTTAGAAGCAAAAAACTTGTGAGTCTTTAAAGAGGCCCTGCTGCCTAATACTTAAATGGAGTTAATGAGCAGCAGATGGCAAAGCTTTACTTGGTAATTATATGGACCCTAAAATTCCCCAGAGTACCTGGGCTAAAAAGATAAATTCTATGAAATTAGACTAGGAGCTGCGTGGAGCCATCCAACCATCCTACCAACCTTTAATCCTTAACCAAGGACCTAGGCAGATTAAAGGTATGTTCAGAAACAGAAAGAAATAGAAGAATCTGGGTGGAGCCAATCACCCTAGGCAAGCAAAGGTGTGGTCAGAGACAGAAAATGTTAAGAAATAAATATACAGTAAAGACAGTTTTTTTTTTAAAAGTCTAAGTGGTTTAGAGTGTATTGAAAATATATATACATAAACTTAGAGAGAGAAAAGACAAGGTAGAGAAAGCCCTTAAAAAGAAATAGAGTAAAATAAATAAATAAATGAATAAGCCACATAAAGATGGAAAAAACAAAGAATGTCTGGATACTGTATGTTATTGTCTTATCTTTAAGCTTCTTGACTGAAAATGAGATAGTAAAAGCTGCTAAAAGACAGTTGACTGTAAATGCTGTTGGATTAATTCAACCTATATATTTTGTAAATGAATTGACTTTAAAACTGAAATCCAAAAATATGCTACTTTGGAGAAGAGGTTTTCTCTTTATTTTCATAGAAAATGAGAAGAGGTTGTGGGTTTATTTCTGGATAAAGAACATAGAGTTTGATAGAGGAAGACCCCCTGAAAAATCTCCAATAGAAATGGATCGCCCAGATGATTCAGCATTTCAGAGCACCTCTGTTGAAGTTTCTGGAGCTCTGTATCTAGAAAAACTTCAAGGACACTGGCTGAGATGGCCCAGCCTTACAGACTACTCCACTAAAGATTTGTGCATAATCCTACATTTTTTATGAGATTGCCAACACCCCCATTCAGCAGGAAGTAGCCTAGAGAATGATGCCCACATCCAAAAACATGGATTATGGATATTCGTGTTTATTTACAGTGTTGTTTATAAGTTGTTATAGATAAGGAGGGAAAGAATATTAGATCTGGAGTTCTTTTTGTTTTTAAAAGACAAAAGGGGATATGTAGGGGGATTATGTTATTCCATTGTAAATAGTTGTCCCACCCACTGGTTTAATAAAAAGTGCTGATTGGTCAAAGGCACACAGGAAGTGTGGGTGGGACTACCAGACTAAGGCAATAGGTAGGCAGGACAGGATAAGCATAACTTTTGGAGAGAGAGAGGACCTCTGGGAAAGAATCAGAAGCAGGGGAGATTTGCCAACCAGATGCAGAGAAAGTCAGACATACAGTATTGAGGAGAGGTAACAAGCCACAGTGAAGAACATATATTATATAAACAGATTATTTTAGGCTTTAAGAGCTAGTTAGAAACAAGTCATGCTATGCTCATGAATCTAAGCTTCACACAGTTGTCACTGAAGGGGCGTCAGCCAGCAAGCAGTGAGAGCAAATGCAGAGAACCAAGCTCATGCACCAGGGAGCCAGGGGAGCCCATCAGAGGACAGAGAAGAGGGATTGAGAAGCCAGGGGGAGGAGAACACAAAGAGAACACAGCCCACAGAGCCAACTAGACGGGGTACTCATTGTGTGGCAACCTGTGTGGATTTGAGCCAGGTCCTCTGCATATACCTTGTGGGGCTTGAAGATTATGTGAAACTCCCAACAACAGAAATGAGAGTCAGTGTCTGGCTCTTTTTCTTGTACTTGGGACCTTTTTTTTTCCTTGCTATGTTGCTGCTTCTGGCTATGATATGAGAGTTTGTGTACAGTTTTACATGTTAGATCATATTTGGTGTATGGCCTTGTTCTTTTTTTTTTTTTTTTTTTTAAGGGAAAAGGAAGAGGAGTTGATGGGTGGTGGGGGGTGGGGGGAGGGCAGGCTGCAATTGGGATGTGTATGAAAGAAGAGTAAAAGTTGAATAAAGAAAAGAAAATCAGTCAAATACTATCATTTCTTTAAAGAGATAATAGTCACAGTTTATGGTAAAAAATAAAAGCAAATAATAGTTGACTTTAGAAAATCTATCCACACCCTATATTAGTTGGAGCCCTTGATGATTAGATCAATGCACATGTCTCTACAACAAACTCTATTGAGAACTGGACATTATAATGGCCAAGGTATAGTTAATATGTGAAACCACTCTGTTTTAGGACTGGAGGCCCCAGCTTAAGCCTTATTTAACACTGAAAGCTAAAACAAGTATCAGTTTGCTGAAGTATGACAGACGGAAAGTTAATCCACATGATCATATATCAATTGCACACAGTTTTATCAGCCACTTGAAGTAGGCTCCAACATGCCCTCCAATTTAATAGATAGCAGTAAAGCTCAGAGTCCACTTCCACCAGTTCACCAAACATTCTCTATGAAATTCTAAAGCATTCTATAATCGCCTAATGGATTTTACAATGATAAATTATATCTAATAAATAAAAATATATCTCTTCCTGAAGCCAAACAGATTTGGCAAACACAAACAAACAAACAAACAAATAAATAAATAAATAAATAAATAAATAAAATGTCTTACCTCAAACAGAGCAACATGCAATATTACAGCTCATAGTTCAAACTCTAGACTCAGAATACTCCAATGAAATTTCAGTATAGTTCTTATTTTTACTATAAAAACTTAAAAGTTAAAGATTAGCAACTTAATTGGTGCTTTTTTCTCTCTTAAGTGGTGGCTGGTATGTTTTCTGATTTGTGACAGTTCACCAAATATAATTCAGACATTAAGAAGAACAAAGCCATGTTCTCTTGAGAAAAATGAGTGGAACTAGACACTATCATCCTAAATGAAATAAACTATCTTTGACACATACAGCATGTTCTCCTCCCAGAGTGTGTGAGAGAGAAAGAAAGAGTATATGTGAGTCTGCATCTGTTTGTGTCTCCGTATATCCCTGTAAGGAATATCATTTAGGAGTATTCTGGAATACAAAGGATTTTAGTAGAATGCTGGAGGAGAAATAATTGAAGTGAATAGGGAGGATGACAAAGTGTCTTATGTACACTATGAAAATGCTTGAAGGAAGCTTGGACACAGCTTAAAACATAATCATGAAGTTAACATTCAACCCAATGATCTCATTTCTGTGTAATTACTTGTGTTAAATAAAAATTACGTCTACTCTAAGTGTGCTTAAGTAGTCATATAACTTAACTTCCACAAAGTAAGTGGCCAGTGACTCCTTGTGGATCAGTTTGCACAGAATACTATCTAGTATAAGTAGAAACAAACTACTAATATTGTCAATATTATTGATTATTCTCAAAATTAGAACAGACAGAAAAGACTAAATTCTGTACATTTTTTTCCACTCAAACTCCTTGAAAATGGAAAACTATAACATCATAACACACATATATGGTAGGGAAAGGTGAAGAAAGGAGTCTGCGTAGAGGGGACTTGGGAGAACCTCAGGAAACGATGCCAGTGTTTCTATCATGACTATGATATTGGTTACAAAACTACAAATACTCATCAATATAAAAATATAGCTGTGTTTTGATTATCTCATTTAATTCTTGTAGTGTTTATATAGTAAAAGTATTATCATTTCATATCTAGACCTTGGTTATGTGATTACTAATCGCTAGTAATAAAACTACCCCATTATTTTGGTTAATGTTGTCACCTCAACAGCGTCTGGAATCATATAGACAACAAACTTCTAGGCATACCTGTAAAGAATTATTTAGGCTCTGAGCCTACCTTTAAGAAATTATGCAAATTAAGTTAATTGAGGTAGATTGGCCCATGATAAGGGTGAGTAACACCATTCTCTAGGCTCTGGTACTGAACTGTACAAAGAAGAGAAGTTTGACTGAGTAGAAACACCCATCACTCTCTGACCTGTGATGCTAGATCCATTGTGACCAGTCACTTCAAGCCCCTGTCACCTTAACAGTTCCCTCCCAATGAATGATGCTCTCACATTGGGAGTCACACAAGCGCTTTCTCAAGTTGTTTCTGTTACCTTATTGGCATACACTTGAATTCATAAGGACTGAAAAGATTGTCCAACCAGGACACTAAAAACACAAACATTTAAACCAACAATGGAAAGCAAAATGACCTGATGAAATTGAAATTCTGCACAATGAAAGAAACCATCACTTGAGTGAGGAGGGGCCTAAAGATGGGAAAAAATATTTACCAGCTGTATATCTGACAGATTACTAGTATCTAAAATATACAAAGAAAACCTCCCAAAAGCTAAACATCAAAAGACAAATGGCCTAATTTAAGAATGGGGCATGGGACTAAGTAGTGAGATCTCAAAAGAAAACGCAAATGACTAGGAAACACTGTAAAACATGCTCAATACTCTCAGTCACTTAGAAAATTAAAACTACTTGGAGATTTCATCTCATTGAGATAAGAATAGCTAAAATGGGAAATGCATCGGCAGCAACAGCGAATGCTGGCCTGGATATGAATAAACGTTTATTACCGGTGAAAGTGCCAAGTGGTAGAACCACTGTAGAGTTCAGTGTGAAGGTCCCTTTAACACAGATGCTCTCAAGTCTCCTAATGCTGGGACCATTTTAAGGCCACAGTGCGGTGACTCCTAACCAAAAAAATATTTTGTTGCTACTTCCTAACTATAGTTTTGATATTGTTATGAATCATAACGCAAGTATTTGATATTCAGGATATTTGACATGTGACTCTTGAGGAGGTTATGATCCATAGGTTGAGAATCAATTCTTTAAAAGTAGTTTCAAAAAATCTACCCTGCATAGCATTTTTTGACCACATATCGAAAAGGTTCCCTATACTATGTAGAGATAATTTTCATCAATGTACCCTGTTGCCATACTCTCAGTAGCCTAGATGTCCACCAAATGAAAAATAGATAATGAAAATATGGTCTATGTACATGAAGAAATATTATTTTGATTTAAGTGTTAAGAAAAATGAAATTATAAAATTCTTAGGCTATGAATGTTTATGTTATATTTACTAATCACTATGCTTTAGCTTAGCTCTGCACTTTAAAATCTTTTGCTAGATAGCTTAGGTACCTAATATCCTTACATGATGTTATATCCATGTTGTTCTGTGTTCCACAGAACTGACAACAGAAATTTACCTGCACCACATGCAGGTGTATTACTAACACTGATCACTCTAGTCTTGTGAACACATCACAATGCATAGCACCATCTTCAGAGAAAGCAGACAATGTTAAAAAATACAACAGACAGGATAATCTACAACTCCCTACAGCAAATCAAATATATGATTTCTTTTCTGTAAGATGAATATTTGTCTGTTCTTCTATTGAAAGGATTTATGAAGTTTAGAAATCCAATAATTACTTCACTGGTTCAATAACCTTAATGCTCTTCAAATATTACACCAGAATCTTTATGTACATATGTATCAGTTAAACCACAAACTACAAAATGTTACATGTTTTTTCTTTGTGTACTTATAAGGACAAATACATTTAGTCACTAATATAATTCTATAGACCTAGTTTGTCCCTTATTTTAGTCAAACTAAAATGTACTCTGTATTAGTAAAGAAAGGATAAATACTGTAATTTGAATGAGAAATGTCCTACCTAGGCTCACTATTAGCACACTTGGTTTCTAGTTGGTGGTGCTGTTTACTAAGGATCTGGAACCTTTAGGAGGTGCGACCATGGGGGCAGCCTCTGAGGGTTTATAATGTGATCATCCAGTTTCCTTCTCTTGCAAGCATGCCAGATTTTGATAACATTTCATTGGTAAGAGCTAGTTATATGGTGCTACCTAACTGATCACTACCTGGTAATGAAAAATCCATTTGTCGCTTTTTATTGAGGCAAAAGAGAGAGAGAGAGAGAGAGAGAGAGAGAGAGAGAGATTTGATGATCAGAATTTATGTTTTTTCTAAAGATGAAGATTTTAAAAATAATAATAAACTTCATATTTAACTCAATGTGACAGGCATATTTTAGAGTCTGTAATGTCCACCACCCTCAAAACAGAGAGGCAATATCTGAAATACAATAACCAAATGATTTCTAGAGAAAATCCTTACTACAAACACCTCAGGAACCCATTGTGGTACTGATATTGCTAAGAACAAAATGTCTTTTATGACTTCTTCTCTCTTACATTTCACCTAAAAATAGGCAAACATGTACTACACAGCTTTATCTTTTAAAAAAAAGGTACTCTCTACATATTGAAAAATGGCACCATCAAATCTTCTTCTAATTGACTTTAGACACTAACTTGTATTCACCTTAAACCTTCTCTAGTAGTATAAAAAGACACGGCAATATTTGATTCCCTGTGTTACCTGAATTTGATTAAGATGTTCCGGGACTAATCTATTGGAGATGTAATCAAAAGATATGATTACTTAGGAAAATGAAAAGGTGCTGTGTCTAACAGTCAGTCACGGTTCAGCTTTTATAAATGGTAGTAATTGAAGGACTTGGGCTACCGTTTTGGCCTAATAGATGACGGAGTAGCCATCTTTGGATTTGTAACCGGCATTTTCCCTGACAAGTCAATGATTTCTTCTTCACTTTGCACTAACATTACTAATGCTAAGTTGATGTGGGAATGCATTTGTGTGTGCTGTATCTTTAAATAAAGGAGCTGTTATGGGTCATGGTGGGCACCATAGAGGAAGTGGGAGGAGAGTCAGAGTTTAGGTAGGAGAAGCAGGGCGGAGTCGGGGCAGATCGAGCCAGCCGCCCAAGGAACAACATGTAAGGAACACGGGTGAGCCACACGGCCACGTGGCCATCAGATTAATAGAAATGGGTTGATTTAAGATGTAAGAGCTAGCTAGCAATGTGCCTGAGCCATAGGCCAAACAGCCTGAAGTTAATAGAAGCGTCTGAGTCGTTTCTGGGGGCCTGGGCGGCGGTGGGTTCCTAAGCAGTCTCAGGCAGGCAAGTCTGTGGGTCCCGGACCTCTGGCGCCTGGGACCCGAAACCCACTACAACAGATGGCGCATCCAACGTGGGTCGATTATCCACTTAATGCCTGAGAAAGTTTAAAAAGGGTTTTAGCAGAAACTGAGCAAAGGCAGCTTCCAAATTGTGTATGTAAATCGGGTCTTTGTACAAAGAAAGCATGGTCCGGGTCACATTCAAAATGGCGCCGGCGGGCTGGCGGCAGTCAGTGTAAGCTGCAGCGGCAATCAGGCGGGTTCCTAAAAACTAACAAAAGACTCAGTAACATGTGATTGATTTTAGATTTCTGCTTATTTTGAACAAAAGAGAAACAAATTTTCTTTGTGGCAGCATTTTCTTGGGTGTGCTCTGTTTACGGTCCGTTTAAGAAAACTTAGTGATTCAGCCTAATTTGCAAAAACTGTGCTTCTTTTTGGAGAATGTATTTTAAAAGCTCTTAAGGTTAGAAGATGATTAAAGATTCACAATAAAACAGATTCAGATAAAAAGAAAACCTGTAAACGGGTTACAATGTTTGTAAAAGGTACATAGGCTTCAGAGAAAAAAGAAAGAGGTTAGAAAAAGTTTTTAAAGCGAGAAATAAAGTAATAAAAATATAATAAGCCACGTAAAGATGGAAAATAGACACAAAATCTGGATTTTGGTTGTTATTGTGTTTTCTTTTAATTTTTTAACTGTTAATGAGCTAACTGCAGAAAGACAATGGATTGCAAAGGCTACTAAGTTAAACAAGAATATATATTTAAAGGTATTTTGATTTTGAAATTTGTGTCTAAGGATTTATTGCTTTGGAAGAGTTCTGTTTTTGTTTCCACAGATGAGAACCTGTGGATTGCTTCCAGGCAAATATGGTTTCATCAACCAAGACCCCCTGAAAAAACCTCTGATGAGAAGAGATGGCCAGATCAGCTTCACAGCTGCAGATTATGACCCAGTCTCAACAATCCGTGAGATTTTCAACGCCCCTTAATCAGCAGGAAGTAGTAATGGATAACTTCGCCCAAATTCCCCAAATATTGTTTCTAAATGTTTGTTTTCATTATAAATGGTTAATGGTCATAGTCAATCTCTTTCTAAGAAAAAACGGGGGATATGGTATGTGAATGCTTTTTTAAAAAATTAGATTATTGAATTTACAGGTAATCAGCTGTTAATCTCAAACTGCTTTACATTGGTATAGATTTTGGTTTATTGATACAAATTTAAAGTCAATTTTATTATGCTGTATGTGTTTTTCTATTCTTGTTTAAGGTATGATGTTCATGTAACTGTTTTAAAATTGTAGTGTATAATTAAGAAATGAAGGTTAATAGTCACTTTTGATAATCAAACTTATAGTTAGGTTAGTTAGGATTTTTAGGTATACAAAGATATATTTCAATTAAGTAGGTAATCTTCAAATACTTCTAAGACCTACAGAATATGGCATTTAAAATGTTTTAAGAGCTTAGTCTTTTCTGGACAGTGAGACAGGTCTGCTCCTGGCAGCACTAATATACTTCAGCAGGAAAATGGGCATCGAAGAAACTCCATATGGAGTCTACTCTATTTGTGGCAATGGTTAGCCACTAGAGAAGAAACTGTTTTTATGTTGACTGCTTGACAGTATGCTGTTTAAACTGGACATGCAGGTTCCATAAGAAGATGACCTCTGAACTTTGGCAGAACAAGCCAAGATCATCATTCAGATTCCTGCTTTACAGAGAAAACTGTCAGACATTCTTCAGGACTCAAGGAAAAGCAACGGATGAACTGTGCCAGAATGGGCAGAGCAGATTTCCTGCTTCACTGAAATGAAAAGAGACTCAAGGCCTATAGGCTGAAGATGGATGCCCCAACTTTATAAAGGAACTTTGGGTGACTGTCCAGGCAGATAGGTGTCATCTCTGTCCTTTCTAGATTTTAGAAGTCGTTTGCACTTCTGGTTTACTTGGGTAAATATTATATCCTTCTGTGGTCTTTGATGTAGTTGAAGATTAGATAGTTATATGTACAGTTTTTCTTAGTCATTTGAAAAGTATATTAGATATGAAACTTTAGATTCATAAAGATAAGGTAGATGATAGAATATTTTCTTTAATTTTGCTAAATACAAATAGACTAGATATTGTAACTGTAATTCTTGCTTGATAGCTATTTTGTTATATATAATTTTGCTATGTTAAAATTGAAACCTTCCTTTTTGATTAGAGAGAAAGGGGGAAGTGATGTGGGAATGCATTTGTGTGTGCTGTATCTTTAAATAAAGGAGCTGTTATGGGTCATGGCGGGCACCATAGAGGAAGTGGGAGGAGAGTCAGAGTTTAGGTAGGAGAAGCAGGGCGGAGTCGGGGCGGACCAAGCTGAAGCTGCCAAAGGAACAACATGTAAGGAGACACGGGTGAGCCACGAGCTTGTAGTTCAATGTATGTGATGGTTGTTGTAGCTAAAAAAGATTTAAAATAGTTTCTGAATGTTAAATTCAAACTGAAATTTATATGTACACAAACACACACACAGATACACACACACACATATGCTCAGATATATAACAGCATTTTCTAGTGCTTTTTAGAAGTAAAATATGTTGTATATCACACAAATGTGCATTTTATATATGTACATAGCATAGCAATGTTTTGTTAAATGTTAGCATTTTAAATTAAGATTTTAAATATATATGCATATATATGTACTATAGAAAGGCATTTTAGTTATATGTGTTCCATAATATAGAATAGCAGTATCATAGAATACATTTATATACATCATTGCATAAATATGATCTATGACATTGACAAAAATCTAAAACTAATTATACTTTATATAGAACTTGTCCCTATCATAACTGATATTTAAGTGCATTTTCTCATTGCTAAGTCTTATTTACTAATTTTTATTATTAGATTCTATGTCTTCATTTTATTATTATTATTACTGTTATGTTTGTGTATTGGTGATTTTAGTATTCATATTTATTAGCCTTTTTTGGTAAAACAGCCTTCCTTGATTATAACCAATTTTTATAAAAAAATTTATGATGTGGGAATGCCCTTCTTTATGCTGTGAATCTCAATCTTTGAATAAAGGAGCTGTTTTGGGCCATGGCGGGTACCGTAGAATAGGTAGGAGGAGAAATCAAAGCTTAGGTGGGAGAAGCAGGGTGGAGTCAGGCAGACCGAGCTGAAGCCGCCGAAGGAGCAGCATGTAAGGAGACACGGGTGAGCCACGAGCCACGTGGCCAACAGATTAATAGAAATGGGTTGATTTAAGATGTAAGAGCTAGCTAGCAGTGTGCCCGAGCCATAGGCCAAACAGCCTGAAGTTAATAGAAGCGTCTGAGTCGTTTCTGGGGGCCTGGGCGGCGGTGGGTTCCTAAGCAGTCTCAGGCGGGCAAGTCTGTGGGTCCCGGACCTCTGGCGCCCGGGACCCGAAACCCACTACAACACTAAGTCTTTGTCTTTCCCACAAGGCACTGTAAAAAGAGCCTGTTCAGCTGATAAAGTTAAACTGAGGATGAAGCTTGTATTTAAAGTTATCTTCCTTTAAAATCTTTTGTTTTAAAAGCTACAAAATTGACAATCCAAGTAATTTAAAATGCCATGACTTCTTAAGAGAACTGCCTCAGAAAATTATGTAGACATTAGCCAGGTCTTGTGCACCACGAACGGAGCTTGGAAAACAGGAATCAACAACCAGTGGAAGAAAAGCTTCATGTTTTGGCAATCATGTTCTTTATCGACAAAATTAGGTTAACTTTGATAGTAAATATTTTTAGAATCAAATACTAATTTCCCTTGATTAAATAAACAAACAAAATTTTGGGGTCTTTTCTACAGTGTATGGTCATTCCTTGGTAGGCACCCCCAGCTTGAAACAGACTAAGTAGGGAATTCTCAACAGAAGGCTACTTTAGTGTGGCCTATAGGAAATGACATCAAATTAATGCAGCATGCCCTTTTCCATTGAGGTTTATAGATAAATAGTGGCTGATAATGATAAATGGGGCAGCTTTTGAGGGGACCACTGTTAACCTGAAACTACCAGCCTCTTTGCATTCTGATAGACTGCTGAACTTCAAAGGAAGATGTGCTGTATCTCCACGATGCTTTGGATCTTACAACTTAGAAGCATGGGCTAGCTTTCTATGGTTACTCCCTTCTCTAGCTCTTTGTCAAACTGATACATTCAATGGAGTCTCAGTTGAGAGATTACCTCAATCACATTAGCCTGTGGGCATGTCTGAGGGATACACTTGATTGATAATTTATATAAAAGAGCCCACCACTTATATATGAGGATATACCACTGCTAGGCAGCAAGTCCTTGGCTATATAAAAAAGTTAACTCAGCAAAAGCTAAGGAGCAAGTTAGCCATTAAGCAGTTTTCCCCCAGGCTTCCTGCTGCTGCTCCTTGGTCAGTTCCCTGACTTCCCAAATGAATGTTTTCCTCCTGTGGGTTGTTTTAGTTATAGTGTTTATTGCAGTAAACAGAAAAGTAAATTAGAGCAATAGCGATCCTATAAACACTTCACATATCACATAGACTGAAATCACCTCCTCCCTACAAAATAAAGCAGTATCCACAAATCCATAATATATGTAAACTGGTTTTATCACTAGAACTTCAGTGCCGTGGAAAGGACTGAATGTTATGGACTCAAGATTAATGAGCAGATTTACCACTGGGTTAAAGATCCAGCTTTCAAAGAAACTGGAAAGCCAAGAATGTAAATTTTGAGGTAATCCTGGACTACAGAGCAAGTTCCAGGACAGCCAGGGATATACAAAGAAAACCTGTATTAAAAAAAAAAAAACAAAAAAGATTCTCGTGTAGATATATTGATTAGAACATCTTGCAGGTTTTAAAAATTGTCATGAACAGAGAAAGTGATATTTTACAGGGCATTGTAAAAGCTGGACTAAACAATAATAGTTTTATAGTGTCTTAAAAACAGGACATGAGGTGAAAATAAATTGAAAGACCAAAGAGGAGATCTTAAAATTTAATATAAGGAAATGGAGTTCCTCAGAAAGGTGTGCTAACAAAAGATACGTGATTAAATACAGGCTGCAGTACAAAGCTATTACAAACACTTGATTTACTGCCACCTAGTGGAGATTTAATTTTACGTTTTCTTGACTACCTAACCAAAAACAAGTCTAATTTTCAAACTCTACAGATTCTAAATAAGAAACTGTGTCATTTGTTTTCAATCTGTAGAGAAATCACACTGTAACCACAGCACCTCAGATACTACTCTGAAGTTCTAACTTGAATACCATCAAAGAAGTTGCACTTTCCTGGTTTTTTTTTTGGGGGGGGGTGGCTCTTGAATGTAATGGTCTTTTTGTAACAAAAGAAAGATGTATTGGGAGACTTCCCCTCAACTACACTCATCATCCTGTGAATGTACACACTAAAAATGTTAATTTTCCAGAATCATGCCAATAGCTGGTGTCAAGGCTGGCTTCTGATGAAAATAACTGACGTCCTAAATTCAAATTTCAACTCAAAAAAACAGACTTCAAGTCCAGTGTTCCTTGATCAGAACACAAAGCTGCTCTTTCTAAAGCAGGTTTACAACTTTGACCATTATCTAAAATCACTTGACCCTTCTACTCATTTTCCTCATAATATTTGAAGCCTGGTTGGGAACAAAATCACAAAATAAACCAATAGAAATGTGGTTGTGGCTTTACATTGTAAACATACTAAGAATGGCATACTTTTAGCTCTAAGTTCCTTAAAAATAATAGAAAGTTTCGTGTGCATGACAGTCTCCTCCTTCTTCAGACTTAGTATTAGAGGTAAAAACCACTACCATGCACTTAGAAATGTCATTTCGTTTTCTAAAACAAACTACCAATTCTGCCGGCATAAAAATGAATATGCTATTGTCCCAAGTGAATGTTTGTCCCAGGAGTCTGTATGTTTCCCTACTTCACCTCACTTCCTGTTCATCAATAGGATACATAAGTAAATGACTAACTAGGAGCAGGCTCATAAGAGGTATTCTCTGCCTTAGCTTTTGGGGAGTGAAGATGGTCATTTTTAAGTGTTAGAAGGAAAGAGCCAATTTCAAAGCAAAATGATGAAACAGAAGAAAAAGGAATCATTAATTGAGCAAGCTTCTTGATTGGATGAAAGTTATAATCTAGAATCTTAATGGTAAGAGAAGACACCCTCAAAAGCAGGAAGGGGCATCTGCATCCAACATAGTATTTGTTTGACAAACCTTATGTGATTTAACATGCAAAAAAATATTTTTATTAAAATAAAACGAGGCCTTCATATTTTATCTTTATTTTATAAAATTGTAATTTAAAAATTCAAGTTTTTAAAATAATTATCTTATAAATTCCTTTCTCATTTTTTATCCACATGGATATTCCTCATAAGAATTTCTACATTATATTGTCCACTGTTTACCATCAATATATACAATGGATACTAGAATGGTATTTCAATATTTTTTAAAAGGTAAATAAAACATTAAAGCATTTATATAGCCAAAATGATTTAGTGTACAAAACGATGCATTTTCATTTTCTTCACTTAACTTTTATAGTAGAGAAAATATTACTTGTATAACCAGAATTCTTTCTAAAATTGCAAATTTAAAAAAATGGTTCTTTTCTGAGTTGACCACAAATTGCTCTGTGAACTTGGATAAGGCAAAGATCATTTCTTTCCCACACTTCTCTTTGCACATTTGAAAAATAACAGAATTAAGCCATTATCTTCAATCTGTGTCAAACTCTGAATGGTTCTGAGTTTAAGATATGATTGCTCTCATTTTAAATAACTATGAATTAGTATATAAATTGCTGCTTATTTCTTTTACAATCACGAGTCATTAAAATTTTAAGATATTCATTGGCTTTATAAAGATCTAAATAACAAAAGAGTTTGCTTTCACAGCAGATAATTTTCAAGTTTACAGGACGCATTTTAAAAGATGTATTGTGTATCTTTGTATAAATGCCAATAATCTAGGCTGGATAAAATAAATGACAATGAATTTTCTATGCATATTTTTAAAAAGTTAGTTGAAGAACAAAAATATAACAACTACCAGAAAAATTGGTTTTCTAAGATTCTTATTTACTAAAGTAAATACAAAGTCATGGGCAACTGGCCCAATTCCCACAGAGAGACCTATCAGACAAGTATGATAATGAATGAACGGGAGAAGGTACCCAATAGGAGCTCTTAGTATAAAATAAATCTACTTTATGAATCAGATTTACTGTTTTTTCATCCACAGTCCAGCGGCCGATACAAATCAGAGAAAGCTAGTGATTGACTGCAGCCATAGCCATTCTCTGCCCACACAAGTTTTGTAAAATAGCAAATTCTTAACAGCAAAACATAATGCTTGCTTATTACCTCATTACTGCCCATGGCTTAGCTTTCGGTGATTCTAATCACTCATAATCCACTTCAATCAAAATGCATTGGACACAAGCAAGCATGATAATGTATATCTGCCATTCCAGAGTTTAGGAAAAAGATCATCAGTCTAAAGCCTGTCTGGAATTCATATGAAGTCTCTATCTCAAAGGCATTTATATAAAGCATAAGACATAAACAATCTATGATTTTTTAAAAAAATTTACAGTGTGAATAGCAAGATGCAATATCATAGCACCCACTTTAGCCTACCCAGTATGTGAATCACTCTTTTTCATCTTTCCAAATATTATATTATGTACACCACTTGACCACTAGTCACTTACTAGCCATTTTGATAACCAGATGAAATGCTGTGGTATCTCAATGATTCTGTTCAATAACTAGAAACCATAAATGTAGGAATGTTTAAAATGTTATTTCAATTACAGTGTTATATTCATTTATTATGATATTATCTATTTTATTGTTATTACTATTAATATTATATTACTGTTAATATCTTAATGTGCCTATTTTATAGAAAAACCAGAGAAATGTATATGAGAAAAATAGAGCTGTTTTATAATTTGTCTTGTTGTTATACATCCAAGAGAAATAACTCAAGGAGTTAAGATTTGTTTGGCTCATGGGTTCTAGAGAAGAGTCCATCATGGTGAGGAAGGAATGGCAGAGCAGTTCTGCTGAGGTGGAAGTGAGCACAGACAGCTTCTCAGATAGCACATTCACTAGAGAACAAGGAGAATGGGGCCAGAAGCAGGATTAAACCACAAGCTTCTCAGTTCTAACTCTACAGATCCTACCGTCATGCTCCATATCTTCCCAAAGCAATGTCATCACTTGGAGACATTCACTGACATAGTAAAGTTGGAGACCTTCACCAACAGAGGCAAGTAAGTGTAACTTATATTTCAACTATCTATCTAATCCTGGCCCCCACAGTCTCTTAACACAAAATGCTTTCGTTTATCTTACAATATTCATTCCAGTGGTAGCAATTTTAACACTATTCATGAATCCAACCTTTCCACAGAGACTGAAGACAAACTATTGTGTGAGTACAGCTCTACAATAAAAGAAGTTTATTTTTTCACTCACAATGACACAGAATAAATATCTCCATTCCAAAAGAGAAAAGCATGATGGAAATAAAAGACTTAATAGACAAAAGGAGCTTGACGTGCACTGAGAGTGAGCCCAGTACCTCCGTGTCCCACATCCAGATGTCTCACTGGTGGAGCTGGTGGTAATGTCATCTGTGCTTCAGTAAGCTTGGGTATCCCTGCATCTAGAGCCTGCCACTTTAAGCACACACAGGTGCTCTACTGAATCAAATTCACATGAAGCCTTTCTCAACAGATGTTCCATATTCTTGGATTCTCCGACATCCTGGCATCTTAAATAGAACTTACGGTTTCACCTTCTCTGGACGGTTTCACCTTCTCTGGTTTAGATACAGCCATCTCAGGTGGTCCCACGTAGGGAATCTGGTGTTGTTACATGTTGTCTACCTTCCAGGCTTTCCTCTAGAACCTTGTCACAAACTGCTGAACATGTGTGAGCCTATAACTCTTATATTCTTGCATGCCTGAAAGATGCAGCATCATGTGTGTAATCCCAAATCCTACTGCCAACTCAAAATATACCCTGCCCATTTCACATCAAACTAAAGTGGCCTCCTACTGCCTGTGTGGCTGGAGTTGGGGAAAAAAACTCCTACAGGCATCACTGTTTGAATATGGATCTCTGTAGTAACAGTTTATTTTCAAATGAATGCCATATAAATGGATCTTCATATTTATAACATGAAACCTTTAATGTTAAGGGTTTAGCCTTTAAAGCATTTTTCCTATTGTTTAATGTTAAGTAAATGGATTCTCTTTGATAAAGCAAATCATTAACAGCTACAGCTCTCATGACCAGACCTACATCATCCACAACTTAAATACACTCAATTACTTTTTCTCACAAACTGGAATATTTTTCACATTCTTTTTGCACATCACCAACAATCAAGTAATGGTCTGAATTCTATGCTATCTCGAACTTTCTTACAAAAAATAAACTGGTCCCAAAGCTTTCAATCCAATCTAACTCAAAATTAGGTCATAAACAGAATACTTTCTTTAACATATATAAGTATCATGATTCTTTTACAGTCCTTACTTTCATCTGTAACATCATGCAGACAGGGTTTTGGGTTCTTTTTTTTTTTTTTTTTTTTAGTTAAAAAGGTTATTTTTCATACTCTCCACTGCTCCCCCTCCCTTCCCTCCTCCCTATCCCCCCTCAACCTCTCCCCAACCCCATCCCCCCATCCATTCCCCAGAGAGGGCAAGTACTGCCAAGATGAGTCAGTATGAGTCAGTTCAGTCTGGCATATCCAGCTGAGGTAGATTCCCTCCAGTATCAAGGCTGAGTAAGGTGTTACTTGTTGTATGAGGTTTCTGGCCTGGACTTTCAGTCCTAGTCCCAAGGTTTGGATCCACAGACCTGCAGACCTGAAGATTCACAGACCCACAGACCCATAGTCCCACAAAGACACACAGACACTTGTATTAACTGTATGCTGATTGACCTGGGGCCCAGGCATATAACTCACTAGCTCTTTACTAACCCATGATTCTTATCCTGTTCGGCCATGTGGCTCAGTACCTTTTTTCAGAGCAGCATAGTTGTCCTCTGCACCTTCTGGCTTGTGTGGCATCTCTGCCCTGTTTTTCTTGTTCCCAGAGTTTTCTTAGTCTGGTAGCCCCACCCACACTTCCTCTCTACCTTCGAGCAATCAGCATTTTTATTAAACCAATTGGGTGGGACAAATATTTACAATGGAACAACATAATCGCCCCCCCCCCCATTTAGGAAATGGGCTCCCAGAAGCCAGTTCATTACCAGAAGTAAACTTTGGTCTTGCTGCAAGAGGCTCCACAAACTGCCCACGCCTTTCGACTGCCATCTACATTAGGAGGGTTTAGTTCCTTTCCATGAAGGTTCCTCAGCTATCATTTCAATCAATGAGCTCCCAATAGCACAGGTCAGCCTTCTCCGTGGGTCTCCTCCTCATGATTCTGATCCCTTTGCTCATATACTCTCTCCATCCTCTCTTCAGCTGGAACAGGAGCTTGACCTAGTGCTTAGCTATGGATCTCTGCTTTGCCTTTATCAGTTGCTGAATGAAGGTTCATGTCTATCTTTCTGGGTCTGTGTTACCTCACTACAGATGATAATTTCCAGATCCATCCATGTGCTTCATTCAGACAGCTTTTACTCTCTAGCAAATATCTCCATTCTATTCCACAATCATTCCACAAAAAAGAAAAATTGTCTAAGATCCACCACATGTTCAGAACATCAATGCAACAATCCAACTTCTGGAACCAGTGTGTGTGTGTGTGTGTGTGTGTGTGTGTGTGTGTGTGTGTGTGTGTGTGTTAATTACTTTCATCATCATAAAAAAAT
Source organism: Phyllotis vaccarum (assembly GCA_033318265.1). NCBI lineage: Eukaryota > Metazoa > Chordata > Mammalia > Rodentia > Cricetidae > Phyllotis > Phyllotis vaccarum. The sequence continues at coordinate 55,383,444 of JARWLC010000010.1, forward strand.
TGATGAGACAAAGACAAAATAATTTCAAAAGATAACGTGTTTGTTTTGCCTCATCATTTTAGAGGAAATGATGGTATGGAACGCATGATGGATCAACTCCATGGCAGCAAGAAATATAACTGCATTTTCTCCTGTGGTGGCTGAGCTATAAAGAAGACAAACAGAGACTGGTCACAAACCCTCAAAGCCCACTCCTGGTTATCCACTTCCTATAGCTGGCTGTACAACTTCCCAAATAGCATGACCAGCAAAGATGCAAATTTTCAAACAATGATCCTGGAGGGTAAGCATTTCATATCCACATTGTAACAGTGTATGTGGAGGTCATTAGTATCCTCTATTTCAGGCAGCTATTGTGGAGTTTGGAATATATATCTGTCAATTACAGTGGTGGAAACTGTAGTAATCATGCATTATTATTCAATAAAGAGCATGTAGAAAACAGTTATCTAGAGACATTGCATTTTTTTTTTTTTGCTTTACTGTCACATTCTTCCACACATAAAATAATGTATCAAATACACTTCTTGTGCTGACTGGGTTTATGTCATCTCAACATAGAGTCATTATAAAGGAGGAAGCTTCATCTGAGAAAACACTTCCAGTCTCCAGGTTCCTGCCCTGATGGCGTTCCTGTCTTGACTTCCCCCATGAAGAACAGAGATGTGGAAGTATAAAACAATAATCCCTTTCCTCCTCAATTTGTTTTTCCCCAGGGTCTCTCATCATAGTAATAGTAACACTAAATAAAAAATTTCTCAACTTGTATTTGGTGAAGAGATTAACATCTCAGATTTTAGTTGTTACTAGTCTAGACTAGATTATTAATGATGTGTGTGAGCTTAAGTCAGTTTTATTTATTGCATGACTAATGTTCTCAAAACTTATTTATTACTCATCAGTTGTGGTTGTACATAATGAAAGAAATATGCCGAAGAAGCCGAGGCAGGAGGATCAGGGTTTGAGTCTGAATTTGACTTTGAGAACAGTCTGGGCTCCAGGCATATGAACCCGAGAGATGATTCAGTGGTTAATGTACCTGTTTTTCTATCAGAGGAACATTACCCATATCAGTTGGCTCAGAACTGACTGTAATTCCACATCCAGAGGATCTGGCCTCCAAGTGTACCTGCCCCCTCATAAACATGTCCATATATAAACATACACACACCTACTCATAATTTAAAATAACAAAATTAAACTTTTAAAATGAAAATTACTTATCCTTATAGTAACCTTGGATTCAAAACCAAAACAAAGGTGTAATTTGCACTATACAAACTTCCTCATTAAAAATTATTATTATACACAGCTCTTAGTGAGATGGTTCAGCCATTAACTGCTCTTCCAGAGAACCCAGGTTCAATTCCCAACATCCACATGGCAGTTTACAACTATTATTCCAAGATTCACACACAAACATATAATATACATATATATGTATGTGTGTATATATATATATATAATTAGTGTTTCACATATATATACACATATATGTATAACACACTCATATATATGTATATATGTAAAACACTAATAATATAAAAAATAAATTAATTTTTAAAATTATACACAGAGCTAGAGAGTTGGCTCAGAAGCTCAGTAAGTACAGCTCTTACAAGAACCCACGTTCAATCCCTAATACCAACTAGGCAGCTCATAACCATTTGTACTGCACTTCTAGGGAAACTGATGCTTTTTATGACCTACATGGGCTCTTCATGAGTCTGGTACATATATATGCATTCAGAAAAGCCCACAAATACATATAAAATTAAATAAGTATTTTTAATATCCTTTATATCATATATGAGAATATTTGAAAATACAGTTTAACTAGGAATTCAAGTTAAATTTATATCATGCACTGGCTTTAAAATTCATATTTTAAGTGAACTATTAAAAATTAGGAAAATCATAAAAATCACCATGATATGTAATAAACTAGAGTTATCCTGAAGAAAACTGAATATTATGTCCTCTCTAACATGTTGAAGCCTGCTCCTCCCCAAAAAGGATATCCATGAGAGAAAAATTCCAGTTGGTCAATTTTTGATAGTTAAATCACACAAGTCAAAATTAAGTAAGCTTAGTAAAGTTTTTAAATATTCAATGTCCGTCAGTATATGGGGAGGGGACAGAACAGTATGTCTGCAAGATGACTATTCATTAAAAACTTAAAGACTGCTAGACTGGGTATGGTGACAAATGTCCTAAATATAATCTCTTGAGGGGTTGAGTCAAGAATGTTGCAAGTTCCAGGCTAATCTAGACTATACAGCCTGGCCCTACTTCAATGATAAAAATAAATTAAAAGCTAAGTATATCCTAATGCCCCAAAACAATGTCAGGCAGCATCTCTGGTGATGTTTTATAGGACACTTCCTAACTGTTATAAAAAAAAGAACGTAACATGGAGTGCTTTAAACCAATACCCGAAAGTTACTTAAAATAGGGTATGAGGACTGGGGATATTAGTAGAAAAATACCTTGCTGTCTAACCATAAAGAAGTGGATTCAGATCCCCAGTACACGCATTAAGGAGAGGCACAGAGGTTGTACAATTATATAGCCCTGGTAAGGAGACTGGAGGAATCTAGCCACATCCCATAGCCTGCTAGCCAACTAGTTTGTTCCAAGTTCAAGTTCCTGTCTCAAGAACAAGGTAGAAGGCTATGAAGGAAGATGTGTGATCTTAATATCTGGTCTCCACAAACATGTGCACACAAGTAGTGCATACAACAGCCCCACTCAAAAATCAAATGCCACAGGCACATAAATAGAGATTAAAAATAAAGTTAGAGTAAAATATTTGCTTTATATACATATAAGGCACAAATTAGCTATATGTATATGATGACAAATTTAATTTAATCATTCTCTATGACAATGACACAGCAAATAAAAGCATAGATAGAGCTTGAGGGAATAATAGAACACATTAATAGATGATAAGAAAACTATTTTTAAAAGACAGTACAGGTATGAGATTACTACTGATTTTGCATCTGTTTGCCATTGAGCATCTTTGTCTTGCTCAGTCACCAGAACTTTTGAGAGTTCCTTGTCCTAACAGACAGGAAAGGTTCTCAGAGATGGAATTCAAGACAGAAGTGGAGCAGAAGGTGGGGGAGAGAGACAGAGACAAAGAGAAGAAACACACCCAACCACCTATAAAAATGCTAATATCTTTAGTCTAAGTCATTCTATGGTAGGATAAGAAAGCAATCTGATTCAATTAACCTACATTCATAATCCCTTGAATCTAGTAGAACTAATTGAAGTTTTGTTTATAGAATTATAAATGAAAGCAATTCTTCACTGTACTAGAGTTTATCTCCTCAAAGCAAGCATTTTGAAACTTCCTTTGTTTTCATTAATGTTTAAATATACATTAGGGCTAACCTGGTTTAATGATATGAGTATTTTCTTCCCAGTAAGAACAGAGATTACTACAGGACGTTCACTGGCATCGAGTTTCTGATTTGTAAATACTAGCTGCTTAGAGGGTGGTTGAGTTTGTAGGGATGCCATTGACTGAGGCCTAAACTCTGATTGCTCTTTAGTATACTTGACTTAAATAGTAGGCAGACTCAAGAGTTCTAAAAAATACTGAAATAAATTGTTTCATTAATTTTACATGTAATCTGGGATACTCATATTTTCTGGTATACAAAAATCCTAAGAAGAGAGAAGAAAGATGAGTTGGTGTTAAAAGCTTCTCAAACCTATAAAATTATGCTACTTTATTAAAACACACACACACACCTTACTTCTTAAATAATGAGGAACAGAAATTTATTTCTTTTCATGCCAACATGAAAAAATAGGATTGGTTTCTCATAACTTTTAATGGTGGATGCTGCCATAAACAAGAGAAAAATGAGGCACAGAGAAGTTGTGCAATATGCCAAAAAAAATAGAGTTCAAAGGTAAGGGAGTCTAGAATCAGAACTTGGCATCTGTTTGGGAACCATGCCTTTTTAAACTTCCATACTACTGAAATAGAAGTGAGTTATCATTCTGTAGTAATTGATACAGTTCTTCATACCATTAGCTCTTATTTTCCTTTTGTATACAAATAAGTATTCTAAAATTTCTTAATTACTTCATCAATCAAGTACTTACTTTCTTAATAAGTTCAGAAATCCATGAAATAATCTGCTGTTATTTTAGTTTACAAAGAAGCAATTTTTAGAATTGTAAAAGTAATGAAATCTTGAATGAAAAATAATAAGTGCTAAATAAAGAATTATGAAAGGCAGCTTTAAATCACAGTGCGACTCTGAAAATTACTAATAAGATCTCAATACCACATGGATGGCTCCAGTGCCTGCCAAACTCAAACAGCCCTGCTTCTGAAACTGTGGGATGACTGGAGCTTTAGATATCAGGGTTACAGATGAACCACAGATAGAATGGCTCACAATTAAGTGCAAGTCATGGAATTCAAAACTATCACTTTTCTATACTTTTTTAGATGAGATAATAAATCATGCAATAAAAATAGACACTTGAATGTGACCTAACCATTAACATACATTTATATAAGAGATTTGCATAATGAAGAGAAATAACAATGCTGAAGTTCACAAGATGAGGTTTATTACTTGCACATTTTTCTTGAATGTGACAAGGTGAATGTATTTCATGTTTGGAAAGAAGAACTTGAGGAAAGTAACTTGGTCACTGACTCAATACAATTAAATTGAAAAACATGTTCATTCTGGCCCTCAACTCTGGCTGAAAAATAAAAGCTATTAGCATTAGACTTATGGTTTGTTACTCTGTTTGTAATTAATGCAAAATTCTTCTCTCAACATCCAGTGAGTCATACTGTATTTTAGACATAAAATTTGCACTCGGGATTGAAAAAGTCATGCTATCTTCAATGTCAGCACAGTCAGGATTTAATGAGACTGTTAAGTAACATGCTACAATTACCAAGTTAATAAGCATTAGTTTTGTCATAAAATAGAAAATATATTCCATAATAAAATATGATAGAGAAAAAGGAAACGAAAATATATTTATCTAATAATCATTTTTATTAATTCATACTTAAAGGATTTTTTATAACATGACCTTATATTCATCTAGCACTATCCCTATTTTGTAACTGCTTTTGTATTTACTATGTTAAAAATTTTAATGATGAAGTAAATACTAAATGTAATTGAGACATCAATAGTATTCAATGTGAGGTATAAAACACAAACTATAAGTATCTGAAAAAATAAACATACATTATTTCAGATGAAATATGTTAAAACAATTTTTATCCCTGTAACTAAATGATAAAGTCCCAGGTATTAGTATTTCAACTTTTGTTCACTGATTGTAAATATAGCCTTATAAAATAGAATACTTGATTTAAACAGTACGTTGATTATGAGACATATAATGCTGAGAAATTACTTAACTTTTTGAAGCTCAGCTTTCTCATCTGTGAAATGCTGCTGGTACTTGGGTGTATGTTTTCAAGGATGATCACTTGGTATTGGATAATCAATTGGTGTGGTTTTAAACAGACTGGGTTAGTTATATTTAGGACAATATATGTATATACCTACATGCACGTGACAACAATTAAAGAAAAGGGGGCATCAATTTGAAAGAGAAAAAGAAAGAGTGTATGAGGGGGTTTAGATAAAGGAAAGGAAATAGAGGAAATTATGTGATTATATTAAATCTCAGAAAGAAACAAAATGCTGCTGACATAACACCTTGGGACTGAGTTGTGATTGAAATGAAATACTCTATAGTGGAGAGCAATAGTGTGGCACATGGCATACAACTTATTTTCAGAAAATAGTAGCCATTAATCAGTAACTTTTTGTTCTCTTTCTGTATGGTTTCTAGACATAAAGAAATTGCACATTTACCAGCAGCAAGATGTTAGTTTCAGTACATAAAATCACTTCATGTACCACAACATATTGGGCACTGTGCTTAGTACTGACTATGCTTTAATGGCTGAATGGAAGGAAGCCTCAGAGTATACATATATTTTAATCAAGTGTTGTCCAATACTTGCAAAATTACAAAAAGCTGATTTGTTCTTTGCCAGTTTAGTTTATATTTTTTTCTACAGAAGTATTTATCCCTACTTCCATCAGCCAACAGTTAATTTTAGGACAAGAATCACATACCATGATGATAAGGGTGCCAACGTAAGTGGGGAGATTTCATTACTTCCCTCTAGTCAATTTCTACTTTAACAACTTTAGAAAGACAATATTATTCAGAGGTCAGATACAAACCAAGAAGTAAGCCAATTCCCCTGTGTGTGAGATATTCCACATCAACTCAGCCACTCCCTGTACTCTGAGATATAATTTTATTAATAGAAAAACACTGTCAGACTCAACTATTTTTACTGTCTTTAAGAAGTATTTATCCCAAGTAGCCACAAGTTGGTTCCATGTACTCAAAAGCTTCAAATTCATCTGCCACTGTTATAAAAAATGGAAGCATTTCATTACTGAGTTAACTGGAGATCTTAGCAGAATAAAAAGTGTCAAAAATAGCATAATCTATTGTTTATTTAAAGTAAACAGATGCAAATATATTTAATCAATCATATACCTTAAAAGAACTAAAATAATTAAAGTCACTGCAAAGTGAATCCAGATGTCAGATTCATACTTTTGAAAAATCAAAACTATAATGTCTTAATGAACATTATTATACTCATTAAATAACATTAGAATAATAGATTATTAGTGCTGATTATATTATAGTATCTTTAAATTTTTCAATAAGATATAGCTTTCTTTCACATCTATCATTGGAGCCCAAGTTCTGCACAGTGATCAGTTACATCAGCAAATACATTTTACATTAGTCCTGAATGACTATGGATTCCTATCTTGCTGACTTTTAAAGTAGACATCATTTGGCAGAGTAACAATGTATTGGGGCAGTCTTGCTAAATAGTAAATGCCAATTCAGGCTATTTCGGGAACTTGAAAGAACGTATTTAAAGCTGTAAAAATTTTCTTCTCTAAGACTTTTACAAAATACATATTTTTTGCTGATTTCTACTCTAAAAATTTATTTTTACAAATATAAAAGAAAAGTCCTTAAAGATAGTCTAGTTTCATTTGCTTTTCAGAATATGTGCAAGCCAACAGTTTGAAATGAGATTTTCAAAATCTAATGACAATGATTTAAAAACTTCTTAGCAAAATCATTATTCACCAAAGAATTAATCTCACTTTATCAGGAGTACCGTAGCTGAAAGGAACACATAGCCAAAAGCATACAATAAAATACTTTTGGCTTTGTGCTATCAGGTTATGCTAAAGCATCCATCCATAAACGCACTCAACGGGTATTATACTAGAATACAGATATAAAATACATGTTCTAATTGAACATGATAAAATTCAAGTGTCCATAAATTCTGACTTCTTGAACCTTGCAAGCACTTTAACTATAATTGCTAAACTTTCCCATATAATTAACTCCTTCATGTAATTAATAGTAGAGTTTGATACCATAATTTTCTTGTCATGGTTACTTTGCAATTAAGCCAGGCAAAGTTCACTTTCTTTTTCTTTTCCTTTTTTTTTTTTAGTTTTAAAACATCAAATTCTGTGAGCTTAGCTCTGCATTTTAAACAGAAAATAAATTATATTTTCTTACAACTGCTTATCCAGCACACACACATACACTAAAAAAAATCCAAAACAAAACAAATAAAGTCATATTCCTCTATTCTCAGCCTCACTCTGAAGGTCCACTGAAACAAAAGGCACAGCACAAAAAAAGGTAAAAGCCGATACCCATGGTACCTGGTGGGAACAGTTGATAGCATAATAACAATTCTCTAATTCTTGCAATTTCTGTAATGATTTACAATTCATTTATAATTCATTAGCTGGAATAGAAATTCCAAATTTGGGAATATAATTCACGATTCAAAGACTTGCAAGCTCAAGGTCAAGTCAATGTGGTCTCTGCCTACAAGAGTCTCGTGACAGAGAGGTACACATGTGGCTCCTGGGAATATTAACTGCCACAAACGCAGGTACAAAGAGAAGAGGGAGACGTGGCTCTGATCTGGAAAGATTTTACAGATGGTACCATTAACCAGCTGCTTGAAACAAATGGGAATTCAATGGTTAAAAACGGAAAGAAAATCTTAAGGTAATATCTGAGTGTTTGCTATCCACAGGTAAGAAACACAGAGATCAATTCAGTGATCTGATCAAGTTCACAACAAAAGAACCAGAGCCATTACTGGAATTAGCACCTAAGGCAAAATGGCATTGCACCGTCACTCCTTCCAGAGCAGTGTGGTCTCAACCACCAGGTAACCCTCCATGTTGCCACACCCTTTACAGAACCCAGTGAGGATATCCACAGAAAATCACAGACAACCATGTTCTCATAAAACACATAATAGTCTAGTAGTGTCTATGCAATCAAACACATTAGGTGTATTCCCCTCTCTGCCATTCTCCATCCGTTTAAAGGGATAGGAGCTGGTTCTGCTGTCGTATGGCATGCTCCATCCCATCAGACCCATTTATTTTGAGCTTTCACTTTTTAAGCTTCAGTTTGGTGAGTGTCCCCAATTCTAAGAAATCATAATTGGTAACATGAGGGAGGCTGCAGAACTTTGGCTGAGGAGGTTGTGCAGGTGTTATTTCTTAAAGGGGACAACGGTGACTGTCCATGTGAGTAATGGCTGTGAGTCGGCTGGCAGCCAAAAGTTCTCTTATACCAGAATGTACAAACCATTTTCCTACTGAGAGAAGGCCCCCAGTAGGATAATATATTATTACACATGATTCAAATTACAGGATCTGCAGCAGGGGAGCTCATGACTGATTCAGGATAGTCGCCCCCTGAATACTGATGACGGGATGATGGAATGCCTCGTGAATTAAAAGGGCCATGGGTTTCTTGTCTAAACCCTTCATGTGACTATGCCTATCATTGTGCTCACTAAGCTTCTTAAATGAATTGTGCAGTTATGAAACCTTTGTTGGTGTTATTAAAATACTATGTCTTTGAATATTTATATCCAAAGCATTCTCTTAATAAAACTACACAATGAACCTTTACTATCTCTTCTTGACAAGCACATGCCTTTAATGCCAATAAAGCAAGAAAAATATGAATTAGAAGAAATCGCATTGAAGTGTGTCCCAGTTTCGCTCTCTGGGAATCTGTAAAGCAAAGAGAAATCTTCACAAGCCACATGTTTCAGATGTTTTAAGTTATCTGCTGAACAAAGTACTTTTTCCTGGACCAACGAAAAACAAATGTACAGGACAACATTGTGCTTCCAAAGGTTTTCTGTAGCCAAAAGAATTCCTTCTTTGACTAATGATTTCATTTGGTTAATTCTGGTTATATAACGATCCCATAAATTCACAAAAGGTATTACACTATAAATGGAGATCAGACATTTTCAGAAAAACATTAAAGCAGCTGTTATAGATTATGTCTCCTGAAAAACAGATAGCTGTGTCATATTCTGAAATAATATGGAAGCTGTTCTCTGCACTTCTTTTCAGACTGGTTCTTGTATTCAGTATTTCTAGTAAACGGATGCAAATCAGGTGCATTGTGTTACAATGGGAAGGGGGGAGATTTGTCCAGAAAAGACCTCAGCTCTATTCATTAATAAAATGACATGTTGGCCAAGAGCAGTAAAGAACGAAATACAGCAAGAGTGGACCCTCCTCAGTGGGACAGATGTGCATATAGCTTTTCCTTGGGGAAAGCACTGTATATAAAATGGCTACTGCAACATAAAATGTGAAAACATGAAAGAGACCTCTAAGATGCAGATGGCTTGAGGGAAAAAAAAAATCACGACTTCCATGGCGGAGCATCTCCTAATTCCCTAGGATATTATACAGATGAAAGTTGCAACTTAGAAAAAACTATATATTTCATTAGAAGGGCTATTTAATAAATAAACAAAAGTTTAGAGACTTTCTAAGAGTTTTTTTTTTCTTTAAGAAAGAGAAGATAGTATTTGCAAGACCAAAATAAATAGAATTGTACTCAGAACCGATTCTGTGACCACAGACACCAGTTGGAGGGTGAGTCAGAGCTACCACAGGCACTATAGTCATATTTTTGCATAGCGTTGTAAATTATGCCAGCAGAATAATTAATGGAAAGCCCTAATATGAGGAGGGAGGTGATAGGAAAAGGGAAAGGCTATGTTAAACAAAGTTCATTACGGCATGATGTAAATGAGTTTCTCACCAGTGATGTCACTGATTGGCTGAGCTGCAGGACTGGCTTCAAGCATGGCCGGATTGGCTGCTAGCTCTTCTGGTGTCTGCCTGCTTGGGCAGCAGTTGAATCACATACTTTCTGTCTCTCTTGTTGTCCTTTGAAGCAAATCTTGTTCAGCCCAGCTGTGTCTCCATAGTAGTGGCACCCTAAGAGACAGTCTCCCTCCTGCTTCCCACAGCTCGTCTGTGAGGCCGTCCTTGCTGTGTGAATACCAGCCCTTGGCACGAAGCCCAGACAGCGTTCTCAGATCCATCTATAACACACACATACAAAAAGAAAAATAAAAAGCAGTTCTTTCATCTGAATTGCATCCTAAGGAGGATTAAGCCTTCTATTGCTACTGATTTGTGTTCTTTCAATTTGATGGTTAAAATCATTTTTGAAATACACTATCTTCTCATCTACAGCAGAATACCATTGGTTAAAACTGGATTAAAAAAAAAAAAAAAAAAAAAACAATGGGGGAATCCCCCTTTTCCCATGTTTACCTCGAATACAGAAACATACTTCATTTTCTTCCTAGGCACCATAACTGATGTTTTTAGTCCCCTACCAGAATTTGAAACTCTAAGCAGATTTCTAATTACAGCCGAGTCATTATTTTCAAGTTAAGACATGGGATCTTAATTAGCATTCCTTTTTAGCTATGCGAAATGAGACCGGGCAAGAAACAGAAATGATCTATGGAGAGAGAGAGAGAGAGAGAGAGAGAGAGAGAGAGAGAGAGAGAGAGAGAGAGAGAGAGAGAGAGAGAGAGAGAGAGAGAGAATATCTGTACAGCTTTTACAGTTGAGCTGATTCCCCCCTCCCACCCAGCTCTCTCTCCACACACACACCCCTTGCAAAACAATGCAGTCATATGAACTTTACCAGACAATGGAGTACCTACAGGCTCTCCCTTAGACAAGTCCTTTATAACCAGCCAGTGCTATGTGCTGCAGACAGTGGCCAATCGGCAGGCTCCTTTCTGCAGCAGGGATACAATAGGTGCATTGGCCACACTGTCCTCCTAGACCCTGATAGCAGTTCAGGTTCATTTATTGTACACTGGAAGGCACATATGTCTTTAATATTCACTGTGAAATTATCAGTGTGGCTGTCTTTATTTCACTGTGATCACACCAACCTAATTACTGCACAAAACCTGCAGGAGCACTATTGCCACTGAGTGTCGCATAGGCATGCATGCGGGAAGAATATGCACGAACATGCTCGCTTATTTCAGTAATAAAATTCACTGATTATTTCCTTCCCAGAGCTTTATGCTTCATCCACATTACTTGAATGGATAGAGTCATCATTTTCTATTTCAAAGAAAAAGGGTGTGTGTGTGTGTGTGTGTGTGTGTGTGTGTGTGTGTGTGTGTGTGTGTGTGTGTGTGTGAGAGAGAGAGAGAGAGAGAGAGAGAGAGAGAGAGAGAGAGATTCAAACATTAGTTTAGTCATTTATTGGTGTGAGCTATAGGGGTGGAACCTAGTCAGCAAATAAAAGGTAATTAAGGACCTGAAGAATTTCATATCACTCGGCATCAGAGTAAGGAACTAAGTGAACCTGCATGTCTCTCCACAGTAATGCTTAATGCTTAGATGCTGATTTATATGCAGCTCAATTGTTATGAGCATCTGCATAAGCTTCATTTGTACATTTCAATATCACATAATTATGGCACATCTTACAGCACTAATTCAGTTGCTTAAAATTAATTTTTGTGAGTTCATATGAGATAAACATAGGCATGGTGTGCTCTGAAAACTGCTATTTTTTAATGCATGTTGTATTTATACATAAATACTCATAAATAGAACAACAGAATGACCTCTGTTTCTGCAGCAGAGGGGGAGAAGACAGGATCTGGCTTACTGAAGAGTTCATTTCTAGATGATACTAGCAACATAGAATGACCATAAATAGATGTTGTGCACTTCATTTAGAGGTAACTCATTGTAAATAGAAAACTTGTGAAGGTAACCTATATGGAAGTATAAAAATCTTGAAAATTGAAGATATTTTGGGTTGTTTATGGCCACCCATATATTAAAAAATTAAGCATTTTGAAATGTAGTCTTTTGACTTGAATTTTCACAGGTAAAGATGCATTCATTTATGAACGTTTAGAGTATCATGGAATGGTTGTGCTCAGTATTTTTATTATTTCATGATTTGAATATTTTGTTCTTCAATTCAAATGGTAGCTAAAGTGCTAACTATTTTATAAGGAGTTGTTTTGCCAGCATTTACCTGTACTGATTAGGGTATTTGATTTTCAGCTCATGGTTCTTTATTAGGATGGAATTCATCATTATAGTAGATTCTCAAAAATTACTAATTTATACCCAAATGAATACATGTATATAATACATCATATATCTATACCATAAAGAAAGAAACCAAACAGCATTCTATGAATATTTATTTTATAATCTGTTGTAGTACTTGGAAATTTCTATGAAATATGTACATAAGCAGCTTTTTAATATTATTTTTCAATGTAGCATTTCCTTAGTGGTATAGTAATATTAAAAGAAAAACATGGGTCTTTATTTCTATACCTTTCCAAATGAAGTTAGAGTAAAAAAGAAGGACCAGGTGGTGGCGGCACATGCCTTTAATCCCAGCACTTAGCAGGCAGATGCAGGTGAGTCTCTGTGAGTTCAAGGCCAGTCTGGTCTACAAATGTAGTTCCAGGACATCCAGGGCTGTTAGTGGCAGAAATCCTTTCTCAAAAAACCAAAAATAAATAAATAAAATAAAAAGAATTCAAAGGAGAGGATAAAAGCTTAGCTAGTCTGAGAGATCGCAAGACTTAATTGTAAACAACACTAATAATATAAGAAAATATAATACTTTATTTCTGAACTGTTACAAGCATTGAAGTAACAAGACCTGAAAGGAAAGGTATAAATTTGTCATTTATTACATAATGAGACTCTTCACTAGATAGTTAGAAGATAAAAGGTAAAAAAAAATCGGTAACTTCTTAACAATATTTGATAAAACTATACAAACTAAGGCACAATAAAATTAAATTGTGTGATATTACCCTGTCTTTCCGCTGGCCCCTGCTTTTGCATACACATATCCATAAACATATTCATTCACATAAACATTCACATTTACATACATATTACATACAACGCATATGAACTTCTGCCTTTGTTTTTCAAGGCCCATCTCCCTATTAATCTCAGTTGTTGATCTGATACTTTATTTAAAAAATTTATGAAAGTCAAAGTTGCTGGAGAGATGAGTCACTGGTTAAGAGCACTGATTGCAATTCCAGAAGATCTGAGTTCAATTCCCAGTACCCACATGGCAGCTCACAACTGTCTGTGTCTCCATTTCCAGGGAATCTGGACAGATGCACATAGAGGTGAAATACCAAAGCACGTAAAATAAAAATAAAATCATTTTTTTAAAAGAAGTCATAATTAATTGCTAATAAGTTGTTAACTAAAAATATATATTAAAATCTGAAGGCATTGCAAAAATGCAGTAATGCATAAAATGTATTTGGGAATCGGGGGAGTGCGTGCATGTTGGTGTGTGTGTAAAGGATTTACTATATGCATCTCTTAAAGCAAGATCAGGTGATAGTTCATCCTTGATCAGATTAAACCAATAAGTATTTATAACCTAGTAAATATCATAAACAAAGGAACCATACATGCCCTGAGTCACTAAATCGGGCAAGTTAGTAATAATCTCATTTGTATTATCAGATATATGTGGATTCAGCATCACATTCACTAATTTTATTCACCCATTATTCACAATATAAAATTATGATATTTTAAAATATTATCCAACTGTAAAATAACTTTAATTGAAACTTTTTTGGAATTGTTTTTACTAGAGACATTAGAACTAGTTTACAGTTTACAGATTCGAACTCATTTTAGATGTGACATCCAAAGAAAATTAGGAACTGATTTGGTATGTTTCCACCCTCATGCTGCCTTCCTTATTAAAAATACAGCTCTGACCTGCTGCTGTCAGGATATTCTTAATTGGTTGAGTTTTACTGCAGATAAGAAACCAATGGCCTCCTCCCCTAAGATCAAAGACACTCATTTATAAGATAACTGCACAGGGAGTGTGAGTGCCATCTGCGTTGGCAAGATGGAGGACAGCAAACTCCTTTACGAAGATCAAAAGCCTAACCTTAGATTTACAGTCATGATGATCTCATCAAAAGAGTCATGTCAGCGCAAATTGGCTGCAAGACTGTGAAGTAACAGCCAATCATCTTAACTTTATAAATAATACAATGCTTCTATAAGAAGAGCCAACTTGGAATGAGATGTAAAAGCAATAAATTAAAACACAACTTGTCAGTCTCCTAAAATGACTCATGCTTTAAAAACAACTTTACCACGTTTAATAGGTATGGAAAATATTTATAGTATAATTAACAACTAGAACCACTCTGTATGCCTGTGTTTCCACAATGACAAACATTCAGATCACAGAACAAGATGAAGTTCATCATCATCATGGCTCTAACTCCAAGATTCACAGCTTGAAATCTTAATGCTTATGTTTTAGAGTTCAAATGTGTAAAGCTTTAATTATTTAATGTAATTATTTGGGGGAGGAGTACTTGAAACACACAAGTTCATAATATATTCTCAGAAAGATTTTGTTTTGTTTACACTTACCTCAAGTCAGTAGTGAATCTATATAGTTCTTAAGACTAATTTTGCTAAATTAGAACATTCTATTAAAAAAAAAGACAAGACTATGCTACTTAAACAACTATTGACATGATGGGTTATAATCATTATCATTTATTCTTCCATAAATTGCAAGGATTTGCAGAAAACTTGTTGCTATTCGTTGACAGTTTAAAACATGTATATAATGAAGTTTTGCATTTTCTTCTCCCGTCACATCTCATCACCTCCCCTGCAAAGAAATGTCTTCTCCTCAGCAAGCCTCATCCTAATTTCCAGTTTGTTTGCTTCTTTTTAATTTTTTAATCAAAAAAGTTGTCACCAAGGTCCTAAAATCATGTTACATGTTCAGTTATTATTTTCACTTAAGAAAACACATTTAATAACATGATGAATTTTATGAAGACATATGGTGCTGCCACATGAAAAATCCTAAATTGTAATACTGGATAGTGACTGAATCTGTAATTAAAAAGAAGATTCTGGTTTTCAGAACAGGTAAAAGTCTGCTCACACTCACTGCACAGGTATACAAAAAAGGTATGGTGTAGGGGATTGTGTTGTTTCATGGTAAATAATTGTCTCACCCACTGGTTTAATAAAAAAGCGCTGATTGGTCAAAGGCAGGCAGGAAGTGTGGGTGGGGCTAACTCTTGAGAACAGGAAGCACAGAGCAGAACACCAGAGAGAAGCAGGAAGAAGCAGAGGACAACTATGCTGATCTAAGGAAAGGTACCCAGCTACATGGCTGAACAAGAGACATGGGTTAGATAAAGGGTAGAGAGCTAGCAAGTAATATGCCTGGGACTAGATTGAATATCCCTTTTTTCTCTTTTTAAACAAAAAGAACTCCAAATCTAATATTCTTTTCCCCCCCCTTATCTATAACAACTTATAAGCAACACTGTAAATAAACACAAACATCCATAATCCATGTTTTGGGAATGTGGGCGTCATTCTCTAGGCTACTTCCTGCTGAAGGGGGCATTGGCAATCCCATAAGAATCCAAAGAAAAAATGTAGGATTATGCACAAGTCTTTAGTGGAGTAGTCTGTAAGGCTGAGTCATCACAGCCAGTCTCCTTGAAATTGTTCTGGATACAGAGCTTTGAAAACTTCAACAGAGATGCTCTGAAATGCTGAATCATCTGGGCTATCCATTTCCATTGGAGATTTTTCAGGGGATCTTCCTCTATCAAACTCTATGTTCTTTATCCAGGAATAAATCCACAGTCTTTCACTTTCTTTGAAAATAAAAGGAAAACCTCTTCTCTAAAGTAGAGTATCTTTGCATTTCAACTTTAAAGTAAACTCATTTACAAAATATATAGGCTGAATTAATCCAACAGCATTTATAATCAACTGTCTTATAGCAGCTTTTACTAAGTCATTTTCAGTCAAGAGGCTTAAAGAGAAGACAACAACATACAGTATCCAGACATTCTTTGTATTTTCCATCTTTATGTGGCTTATTTATTTGTTTGTTTGTTTATTTATTTATTTATTTATTTTACTCTATCTTTTTTAAGGGCTTTCTCTACCTTTTTTTTCCCTAAGCCTATGTATATATGTATATATATATACATTTCATCACACTCTAAAACAGACTTTTCAAAAAAAAAAACTGTCTTTACTGTATATTTATTTCTTAACTTTTTCTGTCTCTGACCACACCTTTGCTTGGCTAGGGTGATTGACTCCACCCAGATTCTTCTATTTCTTTCTATTTCTGAACACACCTTTAATCTGCTAAGAATTCTTCTATTTCTTTCAATTTCTGAACACACCTGCCAAGGTCCTTGGCTACAGATTCAAGGTTGGTAGGGTGGATGGATGGCTCCACCCAGCTCCTACTCTAATTTCATAGAATTTATCATTTTAGCCCAGGTACTCTGGGAATTTCAGGGTCCATATAATCACCAAGTAAAGCTTTGCCATTTGCTGCTCATTAACTCCATTTAAGTATTAGGCAGCAGGGCCTCTTAAAAAACTCACAAGTGTTTTGCCTCTAAGGCTGAATCAGAAAGCTTCTCTTCAAAAAGCCAAGCCTCACTTTGCCTCCGGCAAACAGAGCTGATCCAAGAAAACATTGACACTAAGAAGCCATCTTTGACTCTATTCTTCTTTTGTCCTTATTAATAGAAATCTTAAATACATCATTTACAATGTTTCGCTTACATCTAGGCTCCTGTGAGACTTCAGGAACAAGCCATTTTATACGTTAAGCTGCACTCCAAAAACCCACCATTGTAGCTCAGGCCCATGTGCCTCACCAGGGTATCCCTGTACCACTGCTCATGTGGGAGACACAATTCAGAGGCTGCTTTAGGCTCTAGACCATTTTTAAGCTTTCTTTGGCTTTATGTGGGTATATATCGTGTATATGCCCCATGTTGGGCTGCTATTTGTAGTAGTGGGTTTTCTGGCCCGGACTTTCGGGCCTAACCTCAAGGTTTAGACCCACAGACCTATGACCCACAGAAACACACAGATACGTAAGATAGTTTTAGGCTGATCAGCCCCAGGCCCAGGCATATAGTTTGCTAGCTCTCTACCCTTCATCTAACCTATGACTCTTCCTGTTCAGCCATGTGGCTCGGTACCTTTTCTTAGAGCAGCATAGTTGTCCTCTGCTTCTTCCTGTTTCTCTCTGGCAGTCTGCTCTGTGCTTCCTGTTCTCAAGAGTTTTCTTAGTCTGGTAGCCCTGCCCACACTTCCTGCCTGCCTTTGGCCAATCAGCCCTTTTTATAAAACCAGTGGGTGGGACAGTTATTTTCCATGAAACTACACAATCCCCTACAGTATGGTCTTGTCACTTTCCAGAAAGGATGGGATTTTCTTCCTGTGACTATGCTGCCTGGAAGAAGGTAGTCAGGGTTAGGAACTGATTTTCCAACTTGCTTCTTTCAGTATTTTGTTGTCAACAATCTCTTTTGATTTCTTCCCTGTGTGATGGATAGTATAAAACCCTTCCAAACTTACTCACCTCTCCATCAGAAACTGGAACATGTTTTCTTACATATCAAAGGGGAAATGCAGGTCTAATTTCACAAAGGTCACTATTCAGGTACTCTTTTAATAAGAAAATTATTGTATATTATCTGAATTTTAGTTTTTACAAATGACTCTTTAAAAGTGGAAATGGGAAGCAGAAAGGACTTATGTAGAGTTGGAACAGTGTAACAGTGATTTGAGTACAGTGTTGCTGGCCTTTAAGGAGGAAAAGGCATGAATGTAGGATGTCCTCATACCCTGCCAATGTTTTCCAAGGCACATTTTCGTGTGCACTCTCTTCTCAGTTTTAGGCTTCTTCTGAATAACCAACCTACTCTCATAGCATTTCCAATCAAATTATACAAGAGTCTTTTCTCCTCCACACCCTGTGGCAATAGTGACTTGATAGATTATCCCATCCCTTCACTTCCTTAGCATTTAAATGTGGCTAGCCCTCCATGTCTTGCTGATATGAATCCGAATTGGCAAAAGTCAAAGAAGAATACACCTTTTTTTCAACCCATATCCACCAATCTCTGTGGCTCTGGAAAGCCTCCTCTTACCTTAGCCAACGACCGACAACATCCAATTTTTCTGATGGCAGACATAAGAACACTTCCTCTGGGACTCATCATTCTAAGTTTGCAAGCATCTCTTTTATTTTCTTAATAAAATAAGAAGCTAAAACAACATCATGAAAGTAGCTGACAGGATCCTGAAGCCAGATATAACCACAGTACACAAAGACAACAGTAGTTCCTGAAGGAATGCAAGAATCAGAGGTATCACATGCTAAACACTGGTAGAATTAAGAAACTGGTTAAACTGTGTTTTGTGAAAAAATTCCTTCTCTGTCCTGCAGAAGAGTGAAGCCCTGCCACTCACACTCAAAGGACATATGCAACATAAACACTGATTTTTCCATGCTGTTTTCTTCAATAAGTTGGCTCTCCAAATGCTAGCCTATACATTTTTGCTCTCAAGAAATATGGAAAGAAAGTGCCATGTAGCATCATAACTTTAAAAATCCCTCAGTTTACCACATAAAAGCAATTGTGTACAATATAACAAGAAGGTATCACTCAAGAAGAAATGGTGTTTCTTTACCTCATCCTATAAATGTGTAGTCAAAATGATGGTGATAAGTATAACTAAAGTCAATTCATACCTCTTCTATAGCACAGCCACACTTTACAAACATATTTCTTCAAATTCTCTTCCCTCTTCTAAAATTCAGATAAATCTGTAGGGCAACTTTGACCACCATCATATATTAAAGCTATCAATACTTTATTTGTCTTTAGTGCTGAATGATTATGTGTAGGGCAGGGCTTTCCCACATAATTGTCAATTATATATTGTTATATGTGGAAAATAATAAGACAAAGTAGGTAGAAAAAGCAAGTAAATAATAAAAGATATGTGCCAAGCAAGTCATTTTCATTTGACAAATTAAATATCATGATCTCAGAGTTGATAAATCTCACCATGCACACAGTAATTCTTTAGATCTAAAGACCCCATTTTTTAACCAGAAAAAGAAGTAAAATTTGATAATACAAGAGAGAAATAAAAATGAAATCACGCAATGAGAAAAGAAACAGAATGGAGGGAAAGCACATTATTCCATAGAAATTACACTTCTTAGTGTCTATTTCTAGTATCATTAAAAACTACAAAAACTATTAGATCCATGGGGTAGGAAGATTTAGTAGGAAAAAAAACTATTGAAAATTAAATTAAGGAAAAAGTTACAAGCAAAACCTGAGACAAAAATCTTACATGACCAAGAAAATATTAAGTGCATTAAGAGGAAAGAATAGAGGAGAAAAATGTAAGATGATTGATATTGGGATATCCACATTTCAAGAAATAGGAAGTTTTAGAATAAATGAATAAAATCTTGATTAAAAAAAAATCAATAATGTACTCAATACATATTCTGCAACAAAAGAAAATTTATCTTTAGATAAGGTTCCCTAGGTTCCCAAGAAAACTAATAGGCATAGAATCATAGCCATGACAGTATATTAGTAATTTCCCAAACCTGTCAGGACTCCGGTTATGACCATGATAATGTAGCTGATATTGACAAATGTGGCTAGTAGAAACAATTTTAGATTTGATAAAAATAAATATTAATTTATATATCTATAAAAGTCTTATAACAATATCAAAAGCTTTGGGTTATAGTCATCACAAGAATTGAAATATTACAACCATTTTGAAAAGACAAGTGAATTCACATGAACATAGATCTATATTTACTCTAACATGGCCAGCCTCGTAGCGCAACGGTAGTAAGTCTACTCCATATTTACACTAACTTTTCATGAATTTTATTTCCCAACTTGAGTACAGAAGAATAGAGACAAAACAGCAAAGAGTCTCACTGACTACAGAAGTCAGACTCCACGCTGGAAGAGAGAGCATCTGCTGCCATTCTCATGAGGAACACAAATGATATAGGATCTTCAAAATCCATATGTAATTTTCCTCTCAGAAACAGCTAGTTTTGTTTTGTTTTTGTTTGTTTGTTTGTTTTTCCACTAACAGCGATAAGAACCCAAGAAGCAGGTAGAAACATCATCTGCAAAGCTGAAAATAGAAATGGAAATTTGAAGCAATAAGTTGTTCTGGGGAGGTGGGGATGGGAGTTCAGCCTTGTTAACAGTATAATGCAATCAGTCTCGCCCTCTAAAAGTTATAACTTTGCTGAAAAGAATGTGATTCAAGAACTATCAAATACAATAACAAGAATGAATTCTGGACCTAACTTCCATGCCACATACAGTGATGGAGGTCCTATTTTTCACCCAAGACTTCCGGTATTTAACACGATAACATTAAAGCATAATTGCAAAAAGAAAATAATACTACTAACTGGATGATTAGCAGATAAATAAAACAGAAGCTAGACAAACATGCTTGACATAGGTGTAATGGTGACATGTAAGTGCTCTAGCATAATAATAACATATTTTTTATATTAGAGGAAAATATGGAGACTTGAGAAAATAGCATTAAAAAGTAACTCAGTGGAAACGTGTCTTGTCCAACTCCCATGTGAAGGTCTTTGTTTTATCTTATTTCACTTTATGTTGTCGTATTTTGTTGTAAGAGAATGGATCCTGAAAGGGGGAGAAGGAGGAGGAGGTGGGGTAAGATGGTAATCAGGATGCATTATGTGAGGGAAAAACATCCATTTTCCGTAACGGGGAAAAAATGAAAAATACAGAACTGAGAAACAATCCAAATTAAGAGTAAATTCATTGCACTCAGTAAATTCCTAGGTTCAATGGCAAAAAGGTGAATTAACTCAGGATGATCATGGGGGAGAGAAATATGTTTAAGGATAGTACAAAGTCTATGATGTGGACTCAAGAATATGAAGAAACAACATTTGAGGCTCTTCTGATCAAATATTTTCCAAAATGAAAAAAATAAATCTACTTGTAAACTTAAACATTAAAAAACAAACAAAAAAAAGCAGAAAAAAGGCACAATAGGAAAGAGACTGAAAATCAGATTAAAAAAATAAAAAGATATAAAAGTAGAAGGAACGTTAGCTGTGAAGTGGAGGGTGACAAGTCAGTGACAGAGGCGGGTGGACGTGATTGAAATACATTATGTATGTGCATAAAAAAGGCATGACACCCATTCTTTTCTAATAGGTATAGGATAATAAGAACATTAAAAATCACATTTAATGATAAAAATAAAATGAGGGGATATACATGTAAAGTATGCAAATATACAAAATAAAACCTTATCGGTTTAGAAGTCTGTATCTGTTTAAAAAAATCCATCAAAAATGAAATCAAATTAACAAATACTTTAGGCATGTAAAAAATTTTGTGCTCTCTCACCATAGTTGAAGAATGACTAAAGAGTTCCTGATTTAAAAAAAATCACTAATAAAAGTATCAGAAAATAACATTATTACGAATATCAAATAGAAAAGCATGTAATATATAAAACTTTCTCAAAGAAAATTTCTGAAAAAATTATCAAAAGCAGAAGGGCATAAATGTAGTTAAACTACAAGTTTATTGTGTCAGTAGGGAGGAAGGTTGCAATTTATATAGAACATGAGGTCAAACATGATAATCAGATCTGTAGAATAATGTCTATAACACTATAAGAAAACATATCTAGATAATGACAAATAAATTAAATAGAAACATTAATATAAAGAAATTAAAGAGAAAAAAGTAAACACATGTAACTACAAGATAGTAGCAAATTTACTAGCATAAAATCAATATTCTCAGTAATTGAGTTAAATTTGAATACATAATTCTCAATTAAAAGTTTCCAAGCAAAATATAAAAGTCTGGTTGAATGAGATGTTGCTCAGAAAGGACATAATTTGAGTGGAAAAGTTGAAATATTTGGAACTAAAAGGCTGCAGAAACATATGCACAGTAACATATTTTTTAAAAAATCTGTTGAAGGACCAGGAGATGGCTTAGCAGGTAAAAGTTGCTTGTCCCAAAGCCTGATTGCCTGAATCTGCATGGTGTAAGAGCTGACTCCCTCAGTCTGTCCTCTGACATCCTAACACACACACACACACACACACACACACACACACACACACATACACTTACACAACACAACTAAATAGTTGTAATATTCAAACAAAAAATATTCAAACAAAGCTGGTGAGACCATAGTGATCACAGACGAAATTAGTTATAGCAAAGAACATTGTGCAAAATAAATTGGACATTTCAATTTAGTAGGAAGACACAGCAAATATAAATGCACAGTAATCTAATAATTCAATTTATATTTGTACAAAATATCCCTTTGCACAAAGATGATTTCAAGAGTAAAACTAGCCAATAAAGTTTTATTAAATAAAAGAAATAATTCAAAATCACTATATGTTTTACATTTTCAAATTTTATTTGGAATATTGTTTTTATGAACATAACTAGAATATGTGATGAACCATAATGAATGTCTCACCAAATTTCAGATGACTATAATCAGACATCATATTTAATGCAATCAAATGGAAATTAAAGCAGAAATCTATATAACTGTGTAGATATATCTCCTGAAAAATGTTGCAACACTGAAAGTTAAGCAAGTCATTTTAAAACCAAATCATGTAACTAAGAAAGGAAAACCAAACTGAGAAAATATTTTCAATAGCTTATATACACATCTGGCTAATCAAATGCAGTATGACACATGTAAATATAAGCCGTGGTTAGTGACGATTTTCAGGTTTATATGTATAAATTAAAAAAAGAAACTCATTCAGAGATGTTAGATTAAAAATCTTTAGTGCCTGTGCAAACAGGAAAGAGGGGTCTGGAGAGATACTCATGGGTAAAGAGCTCTTCCTACCCATCTGCAGATACGAGCTTTTTTTTTCTGGTACCCAGGTAAGAGGAATCAGGGACTCTCTTCTACCCTCAATTGGCACGTGCACACACACACACACAGAGCACAGCACACACTCATATAAACACACACAGAGCACAGCACACACCTATATAATCACACACACAGCACACACTCATAAAAACACACACACACAGAGCATAGTACACACTCATATAAACACACACACAGAGCATAGTACACACTCATATAAACACACACACAGAGCACAACACACACATAAACACACACAGCACACACTCACACACACACTCGGCACATACATCACATACACACATCACACACACACACGTCACACACATAAACACAGACACATCAATGAAATAAAAGCAAATCTTAAAAATACAAACAAGAAAAACATTCAATCAATGAAACAAAAGCACAAATCTAAAAATAGAAATATTCAGCGTGTCCACTGAGAATGCAGATGTGCTACTGAATATATGTCACAACTCATTATGAGATAATTTCTGAATTCAGTTTAATATAAACTCCATCAAAAAAGAAAATCAAGAAAATGCAAAAAAACAAAACAAACAAACAGAAACTAAGGAAATCTCCGAGAGTAAAGGAAGTCTCAGAAGTAAAAGTAAAAATACTCTATACAGGGGGAGGTAACAATATACTGGAGCTGGTAACTCACAAATAGTGGTATGAGGAGATTTCTCTCTCTCTCTCTCTCTCTCTCTCTCTCTCTCTCTCTCTCTCTCTCTCTCTCTCTCTCTCTCTCTGTGTGTGTGTGTGTGTGTGTGTGTGTGTGTGTGTCGCATGTGAACTGAACACATATGGTATGAGTTGCATATGTGTGTGTATGTAGTCTATGCATGTAAGTGTGAAGTTTGTATCCTCAGGAAAGCTGGAGTAGGAGGAAGACAGATAAGTTTCTACATTTTATGGCTTCAAAGCAGAGGCTTTCCCTGAACCCCAAGATCACCATTTGGGCTAGACTCTCTTGCTCCTTTCCAGTCTGAGGTTACAGGCACATACTGCAATGTTCAGCCTTTGACATGGCTCCTGTGGATTGAAAGTCAGGTCCGTATACTGGCACAGCAAACACTCTGACCCACTGAGCTATTGCCCCAGGTGCATATTTTCTTCACCTTAGAAAATGTTTCCTGTTACCTTGAACCATGTCTTGGTCTCTGGTCTCTTGAACATAACCATTTATCCCACAGTGATAAGCCAGCGTTGACCTACCGAGAACTTCAATAAGTCTGTTTAAAATTAGGAAAGTCATTGTGCCCACACCCCTACTCATATTCCTGACAGCTGTTTAGTAGGTGAGCCAGAAGTAGCTTTTCAGATGATGAGAAAACTCTCTCTCATCTTAAAGTCACAATTTATTACATGCAATAAAAGAGACTCCTAACTTATGTAAGCTTAATACTAGTCAATAAAAACGTTCTAAAAATAAACATTGGGTCTAAAACTATCTTGAACTAATCTGCAATTTAAAAGTAAAGATGGACATAAAAAATTAAAAACTATAAATACTTTATAACACTATTTTTAGTCCTTACTTAATGTTTCCATGAATAGAATGAGATTTTAAGAAAAGGGTGATTTTCTTAAATATTCATAAGAGCATACCATATTGAGCTGTCTAAATTACATACAACTTCAAACTTTCAATCAAACATTAAATGAATACGGCAGTTACCTTTGTTGACAAAATATACATAATTGGGCTTTAAGAGCAGCTCATAACAAGCTTGAGTGAATACATGAGTGAGTGCTGTACTTTTATGAACATAATTTTTTAACCTTTTGAGGCTATCCACCAATGTGTTCAGAGCAGCTATGCTCTAAATAAGTTGACAAAGGAAATACAGATTTATTTCTTAGCTGTAACTCTAATAAAAGCCTTAAGTAAAGAAAATGTTAAAAGCATGAACAACACGAATGTATTATTTAGCTTCATGATGACAAAAGGACACGTAAATAAATGTGTAAGTACTGTTTTCTGAAAGCTTTCCTATAGTCTTTTACGGTACATCTTGACAACAATGCACGTAATACATCTGCAGATATTCAATGAACGTTAACATCTGTAGCATTCTTTCTAGTATGGAGTATTAGAGTCACAAATGCTTTCGCTCATACTGTTCATCTCCCTATGTGCACTTCAACTAAGCACTTCTGAGGTAGAAAGAAAATAAAGTCATAGCAAAGAAATATAGTAGGAATAGCACAGACTTAGAACAAACATATTTTTGGAGTTGTGATGGCATGAAGCAAAATATTTTCCTGAACATGTATTTGAAATATGTCATTTCCCTCAGTTTTCCCAATCATGATCACGTCTAAGCAGTATTTTATAATAAAATAATTTTCCAAATTCATTAATATTTTTTAAATTTAGAAATAAGAGAAAAAGAAGTCCCCTCGCCATGAATTTCTCTAAAGTGAAAAGATACACTGTGAGCCTCTCTCAACAATGGCATATAAATTGATAAATTGTCACCCAAAGCAATAAGATGAAATTTGGCCAAAATAAGTGTTAAAATGTTTAAATTTTTAAGAGTGATATTAATTCTTCAAAGTCTATTTTTTTTAATTTTGTTTTTTTGTAAGAGATTGCTGAACCAACTCTCCTGAAGGTCTTAACCAAGCACTCTACTGAGTGATTAAATTCTGTCTGTCGAGTCATTACCATTTTCCTATAGCAGAGAAAACCTTCAGGGTTATACTATAAACAGCTACAGGAGAGTTTTAAAAAGACTTATCCTGTAAGTCTCCTGTATTTCCATAATTGGTCTCCAGTTGGTGACCATTTGGGAAGGCCTAGGAGGTATGGACCTACTCAAGGAAGGTTCACTGGAAATGGGCGCTGTAGTTTCAAAAGACTTAGACCATTTCTAGAACGTTCTTTTTACTTCCTGTTTGTGGGTAGAGATGTGAAGTCCCAGCTGTTGATCCAGTGCCATTCCTGCCTATCTTCTGCCCTACTCTCCAAGGTGAAGATGATGGCCTCCTATCTCTCTGTCTTGGTCATAGTATATGAAAACCACACAGTTGTAAACTCTCTTCCACCTGTGGTGACTTGTGTTCTTACTGGAGGGAAGGGGGAGATGCACATAAAATGATCCACAGTTCTTGAGACTAATTTGCCAGATGAGGGATAGCGATTACTGTCCTGCTCATTGGAGATGGTAGGCCTTGCCTTTCTTTTTGACGGAAGTGTTTCATGAGCTGGAAGTGCTAAGGTCCACTAAAGCTGTTTTCACTTCCTTTTTATTTTCTAGAAGACCTTCTCAAAGGGTTAGAGCATGAGCTTTACTATCCTTACAACCTTCAAATGGATTTTTCACCTGATTTAAATTTATTACAGTGACTCTACCCATGAAGCATCTCTAAAGTAAGTAAATTATTTTAAAAAAATAAATCTCCATAGAAACAAAACATTTGAGCCTCTCTGAGACACCATAAATCACAAGTCATTCAACCTAAATAGCCACGTAAGTAAAAGCAATCTTAGCTCAATGTAACCTCTAATCAAAACTCTGGAGGCATCCCTCACTTTAAAACTCACTCTACCTGTATCAGGTCTACTAAACATCGAGCCCCTCTACCTTTGCCATGCTATGTATGGGGGAGGGGCTTCCTAAGACCCCATTCTTCCATAAGGAAATAAGGCCAGTTAATGGGTGCTAGAGGTGGATGGTCATTTTCTTCAATAAGAAAGTTGCTCATCTTTCAAGAAATAACCCTAATCAAACTCAGAAGATCACAACACAATCACCAAACCACCATGAAAGCCGTGGGGGGGGGGGAATCTTGAGAAAAAAGGCATTAACAGGAGAAGGAGCACCAGGAGAGGGGGTGGGAAGTGAAAACAAACAAATATACTTGTATGAAATTTTCCAAGAATAAAATTAATTTAAATTAGTACAGTAAGTAAATTTAAATAAATAAATGTGTAGAGTATTTGAAAGTATCTTGTGGCAAGTCTTAAATTTATGCTGTAGTGTGAAAATTGTGAAAAGGTCAGGGGAGCAATCGATTAACAAAAGCAACCTAAAATAAATTACTGAGCAAGAAACAAAAGTGTAAAAACAGAATCTGGAAGATTGAGTGCTAAAGAATGCAGAATGTTATCAGGCAAATGAAAAACATACCAAGTCTGTGTGCCTCTCCCTGGTCAGGATGCTCACTCCTTCCATATCATTGTCATTTGCTTTATAAAAGTCTGAACCTGTGATTATCATGTCATTGCCTCTATAGCACAGGAAGATTTCACCAAATTTTTTACTAAGTAAAGAGCACAAAGCATTCTGGGTCTTAAGACAACCTCAATGCAATTATAACACACTAGAGTAGCTTTGAAAATCTTTTTAATATATGATCATCAGGAGAGAAACAGATAGGTGATTTCATACTCACTGAAAAAAATGTCTATTTTAGCACTTCAAATTCAGGTTTGACATAAAGCATCAAAACATGAAATGTCAGGCCAAGGCCTGGACTCGTCCTATATACATTGATCTCTAACCCATTGACATACTATACAAATTCAGTCTTTATGGCTTAATACCTAAATTTATTTTTGTTAATTTTATGAGCATATTCCATTCAAAGACTACTAATCCCCTTGTCTGTGTGTTGTTTCTCTGTTCTTAATGGGTATTCTCATAGATTGCCTAACATGTTATGCATTTGTTATGTATATTAGTATGCTTAGGATGTTAAGTGGAAGGGTGCTGGCTCATCTGCTCAAATATCATATTTTCAACCACTTGACAGATTAATGTCCCCAGAAAGGCCATTAGCTATGGTCTCTGATCTCTGCTATTAATGTAACATATAAAATGAAAATAACTGGAAACAACTATTGGAAGACTTTGCAGAGAAATCCTTGGGGACGATGTCCGGAGAAATTGTAACCCACATTATTAGGTTGGTTGGTGTAGGATCTGTTTGCTGTAACTTTTGGAGAACCCTGTGTATCACTTGGATGGAATGTAGAACAAAGGAGAGAGGAGGCAGTCTTCTGCTGCTTAGAAAGCCAAGTGTTGAGAAAGGAAACAGACCCTTTAAGAGGAGTCCTGAAAGCATGATGAAAGATGTTATATTTTAATTAAAATAGTTTCTTATACATCTTCACTATTTTGCTAAAGACCCATCTTAGTGCTTAACTGTTGAAAATCTCATAATACAAACTAACAACTCAAAACTACTGGGAATTCCTTTCTTAATAACAAGATTATTACAAACAATTTTGACAGTTGACTTAGATTTCTGTTGTTAGTGTGTGTGTGTGTGTGTGTGTGTGTGTGTGTGTGTGTGTGTGTGTGTGTGTGTGTGTGTGTGTAGGGGTGTCCTTGTGTTGTCCTGTTAAATATAAGTCTCAGGAAGACCGAGCTAGTAAATATTTTCTTGCCTTGGCTCCTCAAGTGTTGAGATTGCAAGCATTAGCCATCCAATCCAGTACAATTTGACTTTTTCAAGGGAAGCACTGAATTCTTATGTTTACATAAGACATGCTATATACTATAACACTTTTTAACATGCTATTTATACTTTGATTTGAAGTGACACAGCAATGAAGAGTAACAATGAAGAAGATGAAGTAGAACAGCTCTGTATTGATAGTTACAGGCAGCAAAGGGCATTTGAGAACTCATTCATGTTATCTCTGCTCTACCAAATGGTGTTTGTTGATGGGCTTTGGGGGTGGCATGTACAGTTTTTGAATAGCATGCCATAGATTAAATATGATCTTCTCAAATCTACATGTTAAAACCAATTAGTGTGAATGTCAACATAATAGTGTTTTTATTGGAGCTTTTCAAAAGTAGCAGATTTCTGGAGGGTGGGATGTTAATTATGACTAGAATGTATTAAAGGCATGTATAAAATTGTCAATAAGTTAATTTTTAAAATAGTAAACTATTATTAGGGTGGGGCTTATAATTGGGATTGATGTCTATATAAATAAAATCTCAAAGAATTCCTTATATTTATGAGTATGTGGTGGTTTAAATGAGAATGTCTGCCACAGGCTCACATATTTGAATGTTTACCAATAGTTAGGGAAACTGTTTTTAGGTTAATAGGTGTGGCTTTGTTGGAGGAGGTATGTCACTGGAGGTGCAGTTTGAGGTTTCAAAAGAAGATACTATGCCCAGTTGATGTGGGAATGCGTTTATGTATGCTGTGAATCTCAATCTTTAAATAAAGGAGCTGTTTTGGGCCATGACAGGAACCATAGAAGAAGTAGGAGGAGAAATCAGAGCATAGGTAGGAGAAGCAGGGCGGAGTCAGAGACAGATAGAGCCAGATGCCCAAGACATGTAAGGAGCACCAGTGAGCCACGGGCCACGTGGCAGACAGATTAATAGAAATGGGTTGATTTAAGATGTAAGAGCTAGCTAGCAATGTGCCTGAGCCATAGGCCAAACAGCATGGACTTAATGTAAGCGTCTGAGTCATTTTTGGGGGCCTGGGCAGCTGGGCGGCTAAGCGGGCTTGGGCAGCAAGTCTGTAGGTCTCAGACCTTTGGCGACCCAGACCCAGAAACCCCCACTACTACACCCAGTTTCTCTCTCTCACTCTCATTGCCTGCTGCTTATAGATATAATGTAAGTCCTCAGCTATTGCTACTGTGCTATGCCTTTCTTGCAGCCTGCCATGTTCCTCACTATGACAGTCATGGACTATACCCCTGAAACTGTAAGCTCCAATAGCCCAAATTAAATGCTTTGTTATACACACAGACACACAGACACACACACACACACTGTGACACACTGTGTGTGTGTGTGTGTTTGTGGTGAGAGAGGGGGAGCAGAGAAAGACAGAGAGAGTGAGAATGGTCCCTATATAAGCCAGAAAACCATAAAACTAATGATCAGCTCTTATTTCAGACTGTGAAGTACTGAGATTACACACATGCCTTACTATGCCAAGACTTTTACAAGAACTTTTAATAAGATAAATCAATGAGCCAGGAAATGGTGTCACTAGGTACTAGTTGTACTGATGCCTTAGTAATATATTTTCCATCCTACAGAACTTTGGAATATAAATTTCTGAGCTTTGTATGTCTCTTGGCTTTATAGTCTGTTAGTCTTAAATAGAGTAAGAGATTATATCTTATGATAGAATAAATAAATGTATGTGGAGATAGCAAATCAAGGAAATAAAATAAATATTGTAAGGATTCCCAGCACATAGCAGCCACATGGTAAATCCAACTCAAAATAGGCGCCTAATGGCTTACTGGACCCCAATATTTTATGGGAGCTAACTTATGCAAGTATATGTGCATATGGACAGTTCCTCTCCTCTCATATCTCAGCTCTAAACCTTCTCTTCTGGCATTCTGCTCTTCTGCCATCTGTTTCTAACAACACAACCAGATCCTTCTCTGGAACCCCCAAAATTTCAAATCTCAATGCTCACCTGCAACTCTTCCACCCTTTTTCTTTCCAACAACTCCAAACCTGGAGCCTACGTTTAGGCTCTTAAGAATCCTGATCCAGTTCTTCCTCTGTGGGAAGTGGTGGCTTAGATAGGATAGTGAAAGTTTATAGCCTGTTTTCTCTGTCAGAACTTACTCAGAAAAAAAAAGGGGGGGGGGGACTCTGGAGTGAAGGCAAGCTTGGAAACAGGCCAGAACTCATACAGATGAGATTTATCATACAAATGTAGCATACCCCTGGGAGCTGAGGCCGTCCCAGATGTAGACCCCCACTAGAATTACAATATACCCATTGAGGTCTTATCCAGAGACAATTTTGTGACCTGCTTACTGGTAAGTCTGCATAGAGCTGCTCTGAAGCCTGTCAATTTTGAAAATATGCAAGAGATGTACAGGATGAACAGTCCCAGTTTTTTAAGTCCCTCACAAGTGTGCTCTCATAGTATGCTAACTTAGATCCTGAGAGCACTGAGGGAAAAAAAACCTCTCACGACCCGTTTTTTACCCAGAGCTACCCTGACATTAGAGTTAAGTTTACATCTCTTGAGAGGGAACCACTGACTCCACCGGCAGAAGCCTTCGTGCTGGCTTTTAATGTGTGTCACAGGGGAGATAAGAAAACACACCAAGGAAGATACCTCCTGCTGGCCAAAGCTATCTGACCTAGCTTCTTCACCTCCTCTCGTGGCAGAGACCTAGATCTCCTGGTCTGTGGGTCTGGGTAACAGAGCTAGGCTGGAAAGTCCAGGCCAGAAAAGGGTGCCATAATACCCAGTCCTACAGAATTCTGGGTTCTACCTCTCTAGCCTCTCCATTGTCACGATGGGAAGCAAGCAATTCCAGCCTCATCGGACACCACCACTTAATTGCATTTTCAGAGATGTCCCTTTCTCCTCATTTTTGGTCATGCCATCCTGCCCCATAGCCCTAATGGGAAGGGATTGTTTAGCTAAAGTAGGAGCTTTCATTTCTTTTAGTCACCACGGTTACCTGGATCCATTTATTTAAAGTATAGACAAAGCCTAACTTAGTTATAGATGTCCCAATTTCAAACCTTCTTTGTCTCCTTCTTTTTCTTCTCTTAATCTGACCTCCAGATCCCGTAATAGCAGAGGACTCTCACTGTATGTGTCACTTCCCAAAGTGTTCTTATTCAGTTTTTTCCTAGCTCCAGAAAATCAGAATCCATCATCCCAGGCCTTAAATTCACCCGGACTGCAAGAAATGAGCCATAAAACCCAGCAGACTGACACCAAGAGATACAGCTCTCATCTTCCGGAAAGACAAACTTTGCCCTTAAAACAGCTTGAAGCAGGCTTAAGAGGTTATTGACCCAGTTCTTGTCCAATCCATTTCCCCCTGCCACTGCCCTACATAAACCCAGCTTTCTTTTTATAATAAACTTAAGGGTGACATGTAAGGATTCCTGGCCCTTAGTAGCCATGTGGTAAACTCAACATGGTGCCAGCAGGACCCGCCCTCATTCAGAGAACACGCCCCTGGGCGTGACTGTGTAAATCTGTGCCCACCCGCTCTCTTAAAAGCAGAAGCCATGTGAAAGTCAGTCTTTTCCCTTCTGCTTCTCTCCCTCGCACCCGCTCAGCAACTCCCCTGAATAAACTCTAGTGTGGCTTCTGGTGGTGTGTGCCTGATCTCATGCACCAAACCAACAAATAGAACAAGAAAGTATTTGGTTAAAAAAAACAGTAACATTGAAAGGCTGGCAGCATACCTTAATGATATAATACTTGCCTATGCCCAAGCTTTATTCAATAACCCCTACAGAGAGTAAAAAAGAAGAAAACCCAAGTTTAAAAACAAGTCTGTACTGAGATACATACATACCTGTTCCCACTATGTAGCTCTTGATCTCCTGGAACTCACTATCTAGATCAGGCTAGCCTCAAACTCACAGAGACCTGCTTGCCTCTGCATTCCAAGCACTGAAATTAAAGGCATATACCATCATACCCAGCTATTTAAAGGAAATTTCTGACAGAGATCAGTGGTAAAATTTTAGAAGTGTTTGTAACTGTGAGAACTTTTTATTCTAATTCTCTGCAAGTAACTTATACTCAGGAAAGGAAAAGGAAACTGCAGTTTGCATAGCAGGATGTTGGGGTAGAGGTGATAGCTTAACCAATAGCTATCTAACCAAACCAACTATAGCGCAGTGAGCAACCACTGTGAAATGGTGGAGATTCTAAGGCAAGAAGGATAAAATAAAACCATCCTGTCATTTGAGGGAGATGGAAAATTAGACTCTAGGTGTCACCTACCACCTCAAAGGCCCATCTGTAGCTTTGATGGCCTGTCACAGAATTGTGAGTAGCACTACGGTAGCAAACAGAGTAAAAACATCTTATGGCTACACCATAGAAATGCAGGCCAGCCAGAGTTAAGACTGGACACCTGGAGTTTTGTTTTTAATTTTTCTTCAATTTGAGTTTTTGTTGGTTTTTTTTTTTCCATAAATTACATGGAGAAAAAAATCCTCTTAAAAATAAATTTTTAAAGGTACATCATAGAGATACAGAGAGGATATGAATTTTGTAATAATTTATTCTCTGACAAGTTTATATATGCACATAACATTATCATCACATTCATCTCACTGGCCTCTTCTATATCCATCTCACCCTATCAGAACCTTTCTCATAAGGATACATTTCATGTTCATGGGACCCCATTTCAGATGCCATGGAGAGGGGACAAACATGTTGATCATAAGGCTCATCCCTGCTCTTCTCTAGCATAGATAAATGAGGCTATCAAAGATAAGGATGGGTGTTCGAGACAGTGGGTGACTTCTAGGGTCAAATTTCCCGGAAGCAAGAGCCCTGTGGTGGTATGTTCCTTGGTGAAGAGGTGTCCTCACAACTTCCCTGGCAGCCATCCGTCTCCAAAAGGGGAAAGCTCAGTAACATTATGCAATTTCAGATGAGGGCAAAATACTGAATGATCATGACCAATCCCTGTAATTTAAGAGAAAAATGTTTGTTTTCTAAAAAGGGATAGATAAATAGACTTTACAAACAAAAGTAAAAGCAATGACAGGAAAGAAATAACACCAATAAAGACTAAAACTGAGCCAATATTAATGAAATCCACTTTATTACTGACTGCTTAGAAAGAATTAGAAATTAGTTTTTTACTTAACATTTTATAAATTTACAATTTTTTTTTCAAAACAGAACCCCTCCATTATGAATATCCAATGCACCAACTTCAACAAAATAAAGTTCATGAACAAGCAAGAGATCAAGGGATAGAGATGGGACATTTAAAATCAAACGGCTTCATCTTCTTTCCCCTGAACAGTTTTGTTGGCACTGACTAGGAAACGTACATTCTTGTCCCCAGCAATGATGTTACCACATGACGAATTATAAGTGCAGGAAGTAAACTCAAGATGGCAGAAGGTATCAGGATGAGTGCACATCAAGAGGAGGTAGCCCTAATAATAGATTTACTGATAAGAAGACAAGAAAATGAATTTTCATGTATTTCTTCTTATTTGTTCTTCATTTCCCATTCTTATTTTAGTTTAACGATTTGTATGAACTCTAAGATAAGCCATTAAAGAAAAATAAATTAGGCTATAAAAGGATAATGAAAAGTGTAAGTGGTGAAATAAAGCATCTTTAGACATGGCAAGCAACGATGATGTATATTTTCTAAGCAACTCATGAAAGGAATAATAGAAACAAATAAACTTGACTTAGGTCCTCTGACCAAAATTAACTGAGAAGTGGAAATTACAAGAGAAAGAAGAACCCCTCTAATGGTGCGGCTAGGGAAGCCGTCAAAGAATTCTACCAAAAATTACAACACCCTGAGAATCAAGCTAAAACACTGCACGGGTTTAAATTGATTTTCTGAATAACTGTTTTAATTTTATAGTGAAATGGGGGAAAATTCCAATCAATCTCTCAAATAGCTTCTATCTTGGAAGAAAGAAAGAATGGATGCCACCCCGGACCTGGGTGACTGGTCTCATTAGTACCACAATAATCAACCACCTGCCAAGGGTTGGAAGATTAAGAGAGTATATATACCATTCAGTCTGGAACCCCAGAAAGATACGTAATCTAACTGATGATTGCAAAAGAGACATGATTATCTCGAAGGATAAGATGCCTGAGGCATGTGAAGTAAGCCTATGTCATAGACATAGGACTGATGTGGAATAATTTTACCATTCAAGACAAAGAGCAGCAAATGATAAGAGAATAAATATTGAGATCTTGAGATGCAAACATTTGGCATAAGATTTGGGAGTTTTCTCTCCAGTGTTTCTTAGGAAGTGGATCTAGGATGGTTCCACCAGTGACATAGCTACTACCCCAAGGGAAGAGATAACAAAGGGCATGATTTTCTTTGAATAAAAATGAAAAACGTCCAAAGGTCAATTTATTCAGCCATGTTTCATGTTGTGGGATAATCAAGAAGGATCTTCCCATAATATTAAAATATAACAAAGAAGAAAAGTCTCCAAGAGACCAGATGCTATATGAAGAATGGACATACCAAGGTCTTGATTAGATACACACACACACACACACACACACACACACACACACACACACACACACACACACTTACACACACAGGTAGAGACACAAAAATTCAGTATAGGAAAAATACGATGTAAAAACTGTGAGCCCATAGCCAATGGCGTTTTACCAGCATCTCATGAATTCAGAGGGCAGAACAACAGCACAGTCACTCAGTATATTCAGTATTTAGGAGAAAGGCATCTGGAAAGCTAAAGTTAGAAAGGAAGCTAAACAAGATCTTTGTACTTAAGAAAAACTGAAGAGACATACAGAGCGAAAGAATCGTTTAAGAATAAAGTTGTCTGTTGTTTTCTTTTTAAGGACAGGAATACAATTCCATTTCTCTTTGTAAGTTTTAAAGTAAAGGATATCCAACTGTGAAGTAAACATGAGAGGAAATGAAGGTATTGTTGCTCTCAAAGATTATATGGCAGCCCCAGCAGGACATTCTAGCCATGGTGATTGAAACACAGGGCTTCTCAGAAAAAAGAAATAATAACTAAAGTGAGAAAGATAACTCTTAAAGGTCCTATGACTGGTAGGATCCAACTTCTATGTCTTCATTGTGATCTTAAATTACAAAATGATGTCTTGGGTAACATTACTATTGCTACAATTTACACTGTGACCAAAAGCAAGTTGGGGAGCCCAGGGTTTATTTGGCTTAACTTTCTATATCACTGTTCATCATTGAAAGAAGTCAGGACAGAAACTCAAACAGGGCAGGAGCCTGGTGGCTGGAGTTGATGCAGATATTATGGAGGGGTGCTGCTTACTTGCTTTGTCCTCAGGACTTGCTCACAGGATCACCAGTCCATGAATGGTACTGCTCTCAATGAGCTGAGCCCTCCCCTATAGTCACTAATTAAGAAAACACATTTCAGTTGAATTTTATGGAGGCATTTTTCTCAATTGAGGTTCCCTCCTTTCAGATAACTAACCTGTGTCAGTTTGACATAAAAGTATACAACACAACCCACTTGTATAACTGTTCTAATTTGATTTCAATTTTTATATGATAAAGTAACTTGATAAAAAGTGACCTGGGGAAGAAGGGGTTTACTTGGCTTAGACATTACAAGCAGGGCCGTTACCAAGGTAAACAAGGCAGGAACTCATGTGGAGGTAGGTACAGAAGCGGAGACCTGGGGGGAACATACTCACTGTGTTCTTCATTGGGATAGATTAGCTATTTTTCTTACACAGGCCAGGGCATTCTGCCCAGGTATTGTACTGACCACACTGGATTGAACCCTTCCACATTAATTAGCAATCATGAAGATGGTCCACAGTTATGACCACAAGCCAATGCAATGGCAGTGGTTCATCAACTGAAATTCTCTCTTTTCAGGTATGTCTGTTTGTGTCAAGTTGACAAATAGTAACTATGACAACCATCTGCCAGTTCTAGTCAATTAATGCTGCATATTGGCAAGTGCCCAAGATCTGGAGTGTATTAGTTCTTTACAGGAACAGAACATAAATTATATATATTAAAGTTTCTTATAGTCTGTGACCCAGTTAGTCCAACAATACCTATCTTCCAATAGAAAGTCAAAGAACCCAGTAGCTGTTCAGTTCACGAGACTAGATGTCTCAGCTAATCCTCAATATACACCAGAATCCAGAAATGGACTCCAAGGCAAGCAAGCAAGGGACAGGAACTGCTTTCTTTCATGTCTTTTACATAGACAACCACCAAAAGCATGGCAGATTTAAGGTGGATCTTCCCCCCTCAAAAGATCTGCAGTTAGAACAAGTCTACGCCCTTAAATGATTTAATTCAGAAAAATCTCTCACAGGTGTACCCAGCCTCTTGGATTTTAGTTAGTTTCATAGGTAATCAGGCTGACAACCAAGAATAGTCATTATGTAGTGCTTATTCATATTCACAGGTACTTTCCAGTATTCAGAAAACTATCCCAAGCGTCTTTCAGTGAGAAAGTACTCCACTATTTGTATGTCAGCTTTTCCTAAGGACACCTGTGGGCAATGCCATCTCTAGGCAGAATGTCCTGAGTTTTATGGGAAAGCTGGCCAAGTACCAGCAGGGAGAAGCAAGACAATGAGTAGGGTTATCCCTCCACGGTTCTCTCCTGTGCTCCTACTTTAGTTCCTGCCCTGAATGTTATCAGTGATGGACTGTGGTCAGGAAGCATAAGCCAAATAAACTCTTCTTGCCAAGTTGTTTTGGTCAAGGTATTTTGTTCTCAAAACAGAAGCTATGTATGACAGCACCCAAACATGTAAAAGGGGACTCATTCCACATATGAATACTATTTGAAGAGAAAAAAAAATCTGTATGATGGAGAAAATGACATACCTTGCAAGCCTTGCGGCAGGACTAGGTAAGTTAGCTACATTGATGCTGTTTATGTAATGTATCCAGTGCTTATGAACAAATCAGTATCTACAATGTCTCTGAACTGTCCTGGTCAGAAAGCTTTGTGCTTCAGAGATAAGCAGTAGTCTTTCCAAGCCTGTGGGATGGTTCCTATTATGTCAATGTGAATGAACCACAGATGGTCAACTAGCTGGTACTGAAGCCCAACTCTAACTTGCAACAAAATTTATAATATTGGAGAGCAAGGGGGAATGTAAGTATTCTTACAAAAAATTTCTATTGTTTGTCTTTACCCTAGGTTATTTGAATCAAAAGGGAAAATGAACCAGTATTGTTTTATTTATTATAAATGTCAGCTCAGGTTCTAAAATATTATTTGGCATATGCTATAATGATAGCTACTTTCTAAAGTGAGGAAAATGAAGTTTGAAAGACTTGTCAATTGGTGGCTTAAAAATGGTTAGGTTTTTTTAAAATACATTTTATTGTACAATTTAATGTATACAGAATGAACTTAGAGGGTATAGCCAATAATAAAAGTAACTACAGTTAAAAATGTCCATATCCATTAATGCAAAGAGTTACACCTTATTTAAAATATTGTGGAGGTGGTGATTTGGCACAGTAGATAGTGTACTTCCTACTCTTATAAAGGACTTGGGTTCAATTCCTAACATCCACATCAGGGGAACACAGCTACCTGTAACTGTAATTCTGGAGCTTTCAGCATGGTATTCTGGACTCTTCAGGCACCTGCATGGATGTGGTGCACATACGGACTAATAGACACAAAGTCACACCAACATACATTTACATATGTGAAAAGTTAACTACTTACTTAAAATGACTCATAGACAATGCAGGAGAGATTATTTATTCAGGAAGATGTGGCTATACTGGTAAGATTTACTGTATCAACAAATGGGCTTTAGTCGGTATGTATCTATATTTTATATGCCTACCATAATTTTTATGTCCATAGGATATATAAATGCCTCAGTGTAGTTATATATTCCATATGGCAGAAAATCAAGGATCCCTGAAGCATATAGTTTCCTTTACTGAAGTGATCCATGATTTGTCTACTGGTTTTTCTGTCTTTGAACTACTTAAACCTCATCCAGGGTGAAATCTACTATGACTTGTGAGTTTTGGATTCAGTCTGAATGTAAGACCAATAAATCTGCTTAAGCACACTAGACTATTTCACCAGTGATCTGCCAAATACCATTTGAGACTCACTTGTAACTAAAAGTAGAAAGAATCTACAGTTAATCCCATAAAAGAAAACTCAAGGCAGAAATTGAATGTTCTTGTGCTAAGAAACTCACCTCAAGTGGCCTTGAGCTGAAAACTTTATTATTCCAAATAAATCAAACATCCACACGTTGTGTTAGCACCTAGTGAAATTCCATTTGGGTTCTTCCTAGGTCTCTAAATTCTCCTTGATGTGCTGACTGACTTTGTCATGGCCGTAAAAACAGGAGAACATATCCTAGTATACTGTCTCCTCATAAAAAAAAAAAAAAACCCACCCAGACAGAAGTCACTGTCTGTGTTTTACAAAAAGTAAATTGAAGGTCATAATGTCCACTCTAAAGACGGCATCTGGATCACACCTAACAAATTACCATCCACTCACAAGGCTAGATGTGTGCTACACTTTTGTGATTTAGGCTCTTGTCACCAAACATTGTCTCCCAAAAGATGTAATTGTCTTCTCTGTTTATTTGCTTCAAAGTTGGGGATTAGTGTACACAGCATATATGTGGTGGCTTGAATAAGAATGACATGTATAGGTTCACATGTTTGAATATTTGGTCCCAGTTGGTGGAATTCTTTTAGAACGTTTAAGAGTTGTAGCCTTGTTAGAGCTGGTGTGTCAACAGGAGTGGTCACTAAGGTTTCTGAAGACTCACAATTTTCACTGCTTGTCTCTCTGCCTCCCACTTACAGATCAAGACGGAAGCTCCCAGCTGTGCCATGCCTTTGCTCTGCCATTGTAGAATCTAAACCCTCTGAAATTGCAGCCCCCAAATTTGATGCTTCCTTTTATGGGTTGCCTTGGTCATGATATTTAACCATTATAACAGAAAATTAAATAAAACAATATGTAACAGCTATTTATTTTATTATCAAATTAAGAAACAAACAAAAGTTAACACAGTGAAGAATTAGAAATAAAATGTGAGACCTTTTTCTGAGTGGCTGAATAGAGGGGAAAAAAAAACTTATTTTAGTCATAGATTTCTCAAAACCACCAGGCAAAGCCTGGCTATTGAGCAGCTTCTAACTTGGAAAGAAAAAAACAGAGAATACTCCATTACTTTTTACAAATGAAAGTCAAATGTCACTAATTACATAGAAGGAACTGAGTGAGAAGAGGTAAGCATTACATCACATGAAATTTCCTACTTGATAAAATAGAGCCAAGGCCTAAGAAACTCTTCACCAGCTTTCATGAATATGCCAATAAGCATCCAGTTATGTAAAACACCCAGTGGTAAGACTAGCATGGATACAGAGAAAGGATGCCAGGTCACCATGCTCTGTCCACCTCCCATAGTATGAGAGCATTATCAAGAGAGAAGCTTCCTGACAGTGCACACTCCCTGCTATTTGCTCCCCCCAAAATTGACCTAAATGGTTCTTATATGATTTAAAATGAAAGCTCTAACTTTCAAGGACAAAGAAAACAATAAAAGGACTAAAAGCATTGTAATGAGGGTAATAAAACCTCACAGACCAGCATTTAATTGGAATAACAGAAGAGAAAGACCAGAGTCTCCTTGGAGAGAAGCCACAGCAGAAAAACCAACTCAAGTCATGGAACTTAAGGGAAGCCCAGCAA
This sequence comes from Phyllotis vaccarum, assembly GCA_033318265.1. NCBI lineage: Eukaryota > Metazoa > Chordata > Mammalia > Rodentia > Cricetidae > Phyllotis > Phyllotis vaccarum. The sequence goes on from JARWLC010000010.1 coordinate 55,423,978, forward strand.
TCAAAAGCAATAACTATGTTCAGAGACAGAGAGAAGGTGTGTGGCCATCAACACATAATGGCAAAGCTAGTAGAAAAAAATGAAACAGGTATTAGGGCAGCAGATGCCTTTGTTGAAGCTGTATAATTTTGTTCAGCACCAAAATTTCTGGAGAAGCTGAGCCACAGAGTGAGAATCAGCTGAAAGCAAAGATGTGAAACTGAACTGTAAGAAAGGGATTTTTAAAAGTTACATATGGGCATGGGTTATGTGTTAGAAGTTTGATTTAAAAACTTAGAATCTTTATAATTCAGTAAATTACAGAATAAAAGGAAATAAGGTGAGTGTACAGGATAAATTGCCACAATACTTCTAAACTTCAATTCTTGTTCAACTACCTCAGGCAGGAGAGAGTTGAGAAATGTACAAAATGATAACAATATGGTGGTCCTGGTTTGGAGAGATGGGTAGGGGGCTAAAAGCAATTCCTGCTCTTTTATGGAGGATTTGGTTCTAAGCACGTATGTACATAGCAGTTCACGTTTTTATCTCAGTGTCGTGCCCCCAACCTGATATCCCAGACTTTGTTGACTGTCCTTGGGAGGCCTTATCTTCTTTGAGGAGTGTATGGTTGTGGGGAAGCTGGAGGAATGAATGAGAGAAGGGGGACTGTGGTTGATATGTAAAAAAAAAAAAACTAATTAAAAATGTCAAAAAAAAAAAACCCCACCAAGAAACAAAAAAGAATAAGTAAGTACAGCTTGACAAAGCAGTTTTTATTAGCAACTTGGCAAACTCCAAGATGTGAGTAGATTATGCAAGGCCAATAAATATCTTAGCAACTGTCTACAGTTATTAAAGTTATTTCTACTTCTATTAGTTTTTACACTAAAAGTACTGAATTAAATAATGCAATAATTAATCATGATCTAGGAAAAAAAACACTGTCTCAGCATTTTTCCCTAAGCTTGCCTGGAGCTCACTAGGTAGACCAGGCAGGCTTCCAACTCATAGAGACCACCTTTTCTGTTCCCCATGAATATTGTTCTTAAAGGTATACTCCACTATACTTGGTTACTAATCGAAAAATTTTAGTTTATAATTTAATAGTTATTCTAAAAGGCATTCCACAATGCTTTTTAAATGTAGAAAAGTATAGTAATCCTAGTGAATTGCATGAGTTTGACATTTATTCATAAATTTACAAATAAAAATAAATTTTTATAGTATACCACATTAAAGGTAGTTTGAGTGGAAATGCCCACAAAGGATCATATATTTTGAATGTTTGGTTACCACTTGGTAAATTGTTTAAGAAGGAATGGAGGTGTGTTCTTGTTGGAGGAGTTATGCCATCAGAGTACAGAATTTGAGGCTTCAAAAGCCCACAGAATTCCTAATCACCTCTCCCTGTCTCTTGTAGATCAAGATTTAAGCTCCCAGAGTTTTCCTGCCTACTACTATGCTCCCCTCCATTGTGGTTCATGGACTCAGCCTCTGAAACCGTAAGCTAAAATAAACTTATATTTCCTAATTACTTTGATCACAGCAATAAAAAAGAAACTAAATACCAACTGTTAACAAATCTTTAGATTATGATGTATCCACTGGAAGATGATACATATCATAAAATTAAATGCTTATATGTGATTAAGTTCATAAATAAGGCAAGATAAAAATATAATCATATAATTACTGAATACTCAGGACATGAAAATAAAGTAATTCATTTCAATAGTAAACAAATCTATAATCATATTATAAAAATCTCAGTGAGATTTTTAGTATAAAACGTGTGTGTGTGTACATATATATATATATATATATATATATATATATAGAGAGAGAGAGAGAGAGAGAGAGAGAGAGAGAGAGAAAGAGAGAGAGAGTATAAATTGCCTAAGTAGAGAGGCAGAAAGCATCTGAGAGGAGTAGTAGGAAGGGAAAAACATGATTAAAATATATTGTTTGATGTCAGAAGGCAGAGTCAAGCAAGTATCTGAGTTCCAGGCCAGCCTGGTCCACAGAGAAAGTTCTAGGGGTACATAGAGAAATCTTGTATCAAAAACAACAAAAGGCATATATTTTTACAGAACTCTCACTGGAAAATATAATTGAGGAGCTTAGAACATAGCTCAGTTAGTACAGTATGTTAGTATGTTTGACATACAAGCCTAAAAACCTGAGTTTGGATCAGCAGGATCCATGTAGAAAGTTGACATAGTGAAATGCACCTACAGTCTTAGTATTGAAGAGGAAACAGGTGGATATTTGGGGCTTCCAAGTCAGACAGCCAGAAAAGCAGTGGGTTTCAGGCTCATGGAGAAACTTTTTCTATAGACAGACAGACAGACAGACAGACAGACAGACAGACAGACAGATAGATAGATAGATAGATAGATAGATAGATAGATAGATAGATAGATAGATAGATAAAGGATTACACCTAATGTTCACCTTTGTCTTCCATACCCAAACCAACAAACATATATGTGCAGCTTAATGCATACATACAGACATGCATACCACATGCACATATGCAAATGTCCACTTATATTTGTGTATAACTGAATACACAGAAGTACATAACACTGAATCAGTGATATATCAAAAATATGAATATTTAAGCATTTTAGTAAGAGGCTTTAAAATCTTTTACATCCTAATTGCATGGCTTATAAATAAAGAGACATGAAAATAGTCTTAAAGGAAAGTTACTGAGGAACTGGGTTAGCAAATATTCTATCACATGCTTAATGAACATTGGTGAGACTGTATAGGCAAGTCAACATATTTCTTTATATTCAAAGGCAGAGACAAAGTAAAGCTGACTGTGGTGGTTAATATTGATTTCCAACTTGACAAACTCTAGAATCACCCAGGAGATAAGCCCCTAGACATAACTGTGAGGAAGAGGTGGCAAAAGGACTTTGTCTTTAGGTGGTGCCATCCTTGGCTGGGTTTGGTAATGAATAAATAGACGAACATGAGAGCTCATCACTCTCAAAGTCTTGATTATGAAAGAAATGGGTTTGATGCCATATTGTTTTGGTTTGGTTTATTTTTGTCTCTTTGAGGGCCCATGACCCAGCTCCCAAGTAAATACCCAGAGACTTATTCTTACTTATAAATGCCCAGCCTTAGCTTGGCTTGTTTCTATTCAGCTTTTCTTACTTAAATTGTCCCATTTTTCTTTAACTACATTTTGCCTCTGGGCTTTTTTGTTTTCTATATTCTATATATCTTGCTTTTCTTCTTACGCCATTGCTCATGTGATTGGGTGGCTGCCCCAACACCCTCCTTTCCTTTTCTTGCCTATTCTTGTTCTTTTCCTATTTATTCTCTCTGCCTGGCATAACTGCCTATCAGTTTTGTGCCTAGCTATTGGCTGTTCAGCTTTTTTTTTTTTTTTTTAGAACAATAAGTAAAACGAAGTTTCTGGCCTCCTCTGGCCAGAGGTTCAGACCCACAGACCTGAAGTCCCAAACTAGCTGCAAATAATCACACAAAGGCGTATATTAATTTCATGCCCTTTGATCTAAGCCTTCGGCATATTGATAGCTAGCTCTTTCATCTTAATTCAACCCATTTCTATTCATCTGTCCTGCCACGTAGCCCGTGGCTTACCTATTTCATTACATGGTGATTCCTGGGAATCTGGATTGTATCTCAACCTGACTGCATCCTCCTTCTCCCATCTATGTTCCAATTTCTCCACCTATGGAGACCAAAACAGTTTCTTTACTTCACAGCATACGTAAAGACATTTCGATATCACCAATCAGGATTTTTAAGGAGGCAACGTAATACAGCTTCACAAAGTTAAACAAATTCACAAAACCCCCCACTTATTTGCAAATATTTCACAACATAAACGTAATTCATCTTAATCTAATAAAACCTCTTCAATTTTTGTGGCTTTCACCAAAATGATGGGCTATTCTCTTAAACTGTAATTCAAAATGGCCTCTTTATCTCTTAAGTAGCTTTTTTTTTAATCGTAGTAACAAGGATAATAACTAATATACTGACCTATCCATTAATAAAATGTTTCTTATTATTTATAGTAGCTGTAAGTTTCTAAAAGAAAATCTAGTTAGACAATCACAAAATAATGGCTCATAATTAAATCTACTCTAAATGTGTAACATATAATTTTACAAAGCATAAAGTGTATTTTTAAGAAATCCAAATGCAAAACATTTACAATTTAGCCTATTGTGCAACAATTTGAAGGAGCAGAAGTATCTTTTGAATTATTCAGGAAAAAGTGAAAAAGAACAAGAAACTACAAAGTTCATGAGGAAAGGCTCTGTAGGAGGGAGGTGGAGAGAGTACTTAAAAGTGTGAGATATGAAAATGGAAGGGGATAATAGTGTTGAGAGGGAGGGCACAGCAGGGACTAACTAAAATGCTGAATTTTCTAAAATTTAAGCATATTAGAACCAAGGTCAAAAATTCAAAACAAGCTTACAAAAATTTAAATTTCATTAATATTATTGTTTTACAAGGTAACTCACTATTCAAACATGGAATTTCAAAAACCTATCACAAAGAAAAAATTTTTGGAAATAAGAATTAAAATATTCCTACTCCATGTTTCTCTAATATAAAGTTGCAAACTCTGGTATAATGATTTATATAATGAAATTACACTACTATAGTAACCAATTGTATCAGGTTTAATATTTAATATAGAATGTTACAAGTAGCTTAGAACCTTTTATTCAGAACTTCTCTTTCTTGAAATTTAGTCCAAGGAAATACATTCAGCAAAAGAGTAGGAATATAATAACTTTATTTAATAAAAGGCCATTGAACCAGTGATATGGGTATAGTAATTATTGCAATTAATTTTCTGTCATTGTGATAAAATGTCAAAGAAAATTATGGGAGGAAGAAAAACCCCTTATTTTGGCTCACCATTTCTGAGGAGTGAAGGGCATCTTGACAGGCAGGCATAGCAGGAGCAGGAAGCTGGGAGCTCTCAATTAAAAAAAAAAAAAAAACCTAGCAGAGAGACAGCAAATCAGAAGTGGGGCTAGGTGATATAATCTCAAATTCCATCCCCACGTGATATACTTCCTCCAGCAAGACTGTACAACTAAATCTTCCCAAACAGCACTGCCAAACAAGAATGAACATTTCTCATTTAGAACACCACATTGATTCCTTTTTTTATAATAATCATGAAGACCATAACAACCAGAGGATACATTTAACGTATTGAGAAAAAAGAAATATTATACATAATTTTAGTACTTTGAGAAATAAGTTTTTAAAGTATTCATCTGAAAAAAAATGAATGGAAATAGCACTGCTAGGATCTAAGACACTTTTGAGTTTAATTCAAAATTGTATTGCTTGCCAAATACGTAGACTTCCGGGCGGGCCAACATCCCATGGAGCTAGTTAGCACTGCTGGATTCTGTAATGGTTAGTGCAGTGCAAATAAAGACGTTTTAGATCCTTTGCTAATACAAATTATAGAGTTACACTGCTCAACTTTTACTAGGGAAATTTTGCATTTATATCTCGATTCCTTGGCCAGTTAACTGGTAGAAAAGTGAGTAGCAAAGAAGCTAGTTAATAAAAAGAGAGGCCCCAAGGTTTTGCCCCAGCTACAATGCCTTGGGACCTGACTCCCTCTCTATAAATCTTTTCAAACACTAACTTGGAGTGGAGGGGTGATTTTCACTACATATTAAATAATCAGAAGCTATTTGTTTTTTGTTTAGTTACATGCCATTGAGATTTTGAGACAATCACTGCCAGCTTCTCTCCCCCCCCCCCGCCCCCCGTAGAGTAAGAAAAACAGCCTTGCTTGTATAATTAGGTTGCCATCTATGACGAAGTAAACAGTGAAGAACAAATTCTATAGAGAAAAGAATAGAATTACGTTAGCTGGGGAGACAGGTGGAGACCCTGACTCAAATCAGCCCTCAAACCTTTTCAGTCTCTGGACTGACTTCCAGGGGTAGAAGACCATAAATAGTTATACATGAACTATGAAAATCATATATGCATATGCAAACTATGATACAATAAATGCATATGTGCTCACACATAATGAATTTGTATCATATAATCTACTGATGGTATAATTATTATTCATAGTGCATATCTCTGTTCAAAGCATTCTGATAACATTTAAGCTGTTTATTAATTTTTAAAGTGGTATCATTCTTCTTCTTTAGTATAACTCCCCTAGGTAAATGATGTTTGTACTTAATTCAAAATTTAGCATAAGAAAGCATCAACTCCTTTAGAAATTCCTTAGGAAATTGGTGGCTTTTGTGGAATGTAAAATAACAGGTAGAGAATTCTCCATTAAGTAAAAAAAAAAAAAACAAGATTTATTATAGTGAGTTCAGTATTTTAGTAAGACTAACTCAAATTATATTTAAAATATTTCTAAATTTATAAAATACTGTTATCTTCGTATACTAAGTATTCACTAATAATTTATGAAGATTATCAGAATATCATGTATAGCCTAATATTAACATTTATTAACCTTTAAACTATAAATATACCAAAAGTTACTAGAAAAAAGGCATAATACAATATATTAAGATATCAAATTTTTAATAATTGAATTAATATAAAACTGTATAATTCATTAGTGATAATATGGTAGTTTTTTCATTGAGATTTCCTTGCCTTAAATGTCATCTGCTTTGGATGGATGTGGTGTCTTAGTGGTTAAAGAAAGATGTTTTCCCTAAGCCTTGGTAACTTGTGTTGTATCCCTGGAACCTACCTTGAGGGAAAAAAAGAAACCAGCTCCTACAGATTACTATCTGATCTGAACTTGTATACACACAGCACATACACACACACTCACATAGACACATATATAACATACAGACATGTACACACACATGCACGCACATACACACAATAGCTCATATTTTTTAAATAGTATATGCTTTCATTTTTACATATTTCATCCTTTCCAACTTTATTTTATTTAATAGATTTAATGACCTTCTCTCATAATCATTAGATATAAATAATAATAAAATATAATATTCGTGCAATATATTTTAACTAAGCATTTTATATAAAGCACAACAAAGTAGTAAAGGCACTAAGACCTTAAATAATTCAAATCTGAATGTCTAAAAACCAACTCCCTCTTTAAAGTCATTTGTTGTTTCTATTTTATACTTTATTGCTTTGTCTTGTATTTTGTTTATAGCATTTTTTTAATTTAAGCAAGGTTTTTTCCCCATGTATACCCCTGTTTGCCCTCCCTTTCCTACTCCCAGTCCCTCCCAGTCCTCCCTCAGCCTCTCCTGTCCCATCCCCCCATCCATTCCCCAAGGAGGGCAAAGAGTCCCAAAGGTCAGTTCAGTCATTTGAGGTAGGTCTGTTTCTCTTTTCCCAATATTAGGGCTGGGTTAGGTGTTCCTCTGTAGGAAATGGGTTCTAAACTATTTTATACTTTCTATGATGGTAAACATTCCAAGGTTGTTCGCTGCTTCAGTGGCAAAGACTTCCAATGGAGGAAGACTGTTCTCTGACTTCAATGTCTTGATACTCATCCAGTCATTTGCCACTTCATTCTAATACCGGGTGTGCGCCAAGTAGTTCAAAGTCTATCAAGGAAAGAGTTCCAGTGCTGCTTAGCTTATATCTTTCATTGCCTTACATCAAAAAAATTGACTACAGTAATACAATACCCCTTTAAAATAAGCACAATTAGAGGCTGGAGAGATAGCTCAACAGTTAAGAGGGTTTGCTGCTCTTCTGGAAAACCAGGTTTGTTTCCAATATCCAAATTGAGTATCTCATAACCAACTGCATTTTCAGCTGCAAGGAATATGACACCCTCTTTTGGACTTTGAGAATATCTACACACAAGCCATATAAAAAATTTATACAAGTACACATAAATAAAAATAAAACTTAAAAATATTAGAAATAAGTGATTTTAAGTTGACATAAACTCCACTGATTGTCCTTCCTATAACATTCACACAAGTATATGAAAACATTATTTTCATGAAAATAGTTTCCATAAAGATCATTGCGTTATTATTTTAGAGATATGCTTTCAAGTTCTGTGATCAATGAGACTATACAAGAATGTTCCCTCTTGAATTTTACAGCGTAAGCTAATTATTAATCACTTTCACATGAAACAATTCAAACTTGGCTAACAACGGTAATCCTACTCTCTTGTTCATATTTTCTGCCAAAAGTAGACAAGTTCAAAAACTAAACAGAAGAGTATGGTTACCACAATGCATTCACAAATCTAGACATAAAACATTACACACTGTGCTATTATTTTTGTGATTTAATATTAAAATTTTATCTAAAACTCTTTGAATATTTAACGTCAAAGACATGAATTTGTAATTATATCTTCTAAATATTTTGAATATAAATTGATGTTCTCTCACATATTTGGAAATTTATAGCATTTCAAATATTTTTACAAGTAAAACCTATTGTGGAGACATCATATAAACCAGAAATGACTACTGATGGGTAATTTTGCTCCTTTACAGGTTGAAAACTTTTCTCTCAGTAATTCTCATAATCATAATAACATTCTGATTAGATGTGTGTTTTACTTCACATATTTTGATTTTCACTGACATGAAACTTTACATTCTTATATATCCAATGGTGAGAATAAACTACTTATATATTTATTGAAGTAATTTTTTGAATTGTATCAAGAAATAGAAATGTTTGGGGTTTTTAATGATTGTAGTATGCTACCAAAATATGCTTCAGGCTTTTCTGGGCTGTTTTTCCTTCAGCATCTGAGGATGATATAGAAGGTAATTTGTTATTTTATTTCATAAAATCTTTGCCTTTTTTCTTACAAACTTTAAAATTTTATCTTTATAATATAATCAAGTGTTATTAAAAAACTTACTTAGGATGCAAAAAGCCAAGTCACCTAGGGAATTTTGTCTCATTCTGAAAAGGGTTGCTAAATGTTTCCAGGCAGGCCTAGTAACAGTTAAGCATAGACATTAAGTTCCAGGCTAAATTAATATTAATCATTATCACATTACATTATCTCTGTAGTCCGCCCTCCCTAATTGAAAATCCTGTTGGTCCCTAGACTAGCAACTGACAGCTATTCTCCAATGGTTAAGTATATTTTTAAATGCATAACATTGATCTTGATCTGCAATTTCAGATAACTTTAGTTGTTATGACAAACTAATTCACATAACTCTAACTTCTCAATGATTGGACATAATTAGTTAAGAACATTATAATCCCCCAGGGCCCGTGGTAATTTGGTACAGTAACAGTAGGGAAAAGGCGAATTCTCAGATTATCTTATATTTGTGATTTACTGAAGAGGCTATACAACACAACCCTTACTTGTCTACTTAAATTTCATCAATAAGATTTTGGAATACACTGGTCTAAATTTTAAAAACACATAGAGTGATATTTCTTTCTATGGAAGAATATTAGAAAGACCTGTTTATATTTATTTCTCCAATTAGATTTTACTTATGGGGGAAAGGCAAGTTACAGAAGAGTGACAGAGTGAATAATAAACCTCTCAGAATTCAGAGACACACAAACAAATAGAAAAAAAAATTCAGGAAATGAAAATAGCCAAGAGCTGAAAGTCTTAGAATATACATCATGATGAGGATACATAACATGAAAACAAACAAAAAGAGAACAATGGCTTTCATTTCTTTTTCAATATAATATTGCCTTGAAACAATTTCCTTTGTTATTAGATAAGCCTTTATAGATTTATGCCATTATATAGAATATCTTGGTTGTTTCATATTTTTGAAGTTTTCACATAGTTAGCTTCATAAATAATACCATTTATTAAAAATAATTTTGGCCAACTCACTTTCATGCACATTGAAGCACTATGTTGTGTGGTGATAGATATTTAATAAAATTAATCTGGAATATCAGAGTTAACCACAGAACAAAACAGGTTAGGGAGGGGCGACCTACACCTTTAATTCTACTTTAGGAATGTAGAAAGAGGAAGTTAAGAGAGCTGTCTGGGGCAAGAGAAGGAGGGGTTTTCAGCTTTTCCAGAGACTCTCTTTTTCTTTTGTCTGAGGACTCAAAGTTGGAAGATTTCTGGAGACAGGCCTGAGGAGTTTGCTGGGTAGCCGTGCTTTGTTTCTGATACTCCAGCTTTTCCCGATATCTGGCTCTAGGTTTTTATTATATGCTGACTAGAATTCATGCAATAATATTAAAATAGTCATGTTTTATGACTACCCCAATTTTACATGCCTTATATAAGTTCTACCAAGAAGGATTTGTTTGCTTATTAAATTTTGAGTCTACAAAAATACCAACCATCTATTGTTAATCAATTATTTAAAGAAGAAGATATTTAATAAGAAAAAAGTTAAGGTTAGTTGGGTAAATTTTAGTAGTCATTCTGTTCATCAAGGTGCCCAGTACTTCTGGTCCAGAGGGAAATGTGAAGGAAAATTTCTCACTGTGTGTTTGTGCAATGCACACACAAAGAGAAATGTTAAAAAGAAGAAGAAAACAAAGATAAAAACTGGAAGCCATTAAAAAAAACCTAAATAGTGTCCTGGTGTGACCTTGCTTTAAAAGCAGTAGGATGGGTAAAATAGAGATCAATCATCCTCATGAGAAATAGGGAGGCTTCAAACTAGCAACAGAAATAAGATGAGACAAAGACCTGATGAACACAATGATTGTTTACTCTATGTTCATTACTGTTCTATTGCTGTGAAGAGATCTCATGCCTAAGCCAACTAATATAAGAAAGCGTTTAATTGGGACTTGATTACAGTTTCAGAGGGTCAGTCCATGGTCAACACTGTGGTAAGCAGACAGACATGGTAGATGAAAGTTTTGAACTGGATTCTCAGGCAGCAGGTAATAAGAAAAACATTGGGCCTGGCATGGGCTTTTGAAACCTCAAAGCCCACCCCCAGTAACATACCTCCTCCAACAAGAACACACCTCCTAATCTTTCCCAAACATCTCCGCTATCTAACAAGCATCCAACTATGTGAGTCTGCAAGGACCATTCTTGCTCAAGTCACAACCGTCTAGGAGTTAGCAAAGATTAGAAGCTGACTTGAGTGGCTGTTTCACTAACATAAGAAACAAAACAAACAAAGTCACAAATCAGGAATGAAGGACAAAAATAAAGAATTAAATTTGTCAAAAGAAGATTGTATTTAAATGCTTCCAAATATTAGCCAAATATTACAGTATATTAGACATGTGAATTTAATAGAAAAGTTAAGTATAGAGGGTAGATTTGGTAAGTATGGCTGGATTCTAATATCTAGGAAAGGATAAAATGATTGTACAATTGTATCACTAGAAGTAGTCTGGGTGCTTAAGAAACAAGAATTTTAAAAATTGATTTGAGGGCTTTCATTGTTATTGCCACTTTTCCAGTTCTGTATTTTTATATGCTTCTGAGGACAGTGAATGAGAATGGACATGTTCACATGTGAGAGTACACAAGCACAAACATAATATACAGGTGCACAGAAGCTACACATTTGGAGACCCAATACTAATGCCAAGTCTGTTCCTCAATTGTGGTCAACTGTGTTTTCAGAAGCTGAGTATCTCAATGAAGCTGGAGATCTCCCATTGTGATATTTACTAGGCAACTTGCCCTAAGGATCCCCTCTCTCTAAATCCTGGGTTATGAGATTGCAAAAGGACCTCATGCACATATAGTGTCTTGCATCTCAACTCTGGTCCTTAAATATACTGGGCAAGAATTTTATGTACAGAGCCACTTGTCCAACCCTAAGTTATTTCTGTTGTTATTTGTTAATAACAACAAATAACCTCAGAGAAGTTAGAGGACTAATCAGAAGAGTAGAAGGTAAAGAGTAGTTTGATGATCTACAAGCAAATGAAGTCAATAGAAAAGTGATAAGAAATGCAGAAAGAACAGCCATGATGAAGCAATTTGCATGTTTTCCTGGACTAATGGGGCTTCTGACATATAATTTGTCTTGTTAACTATTTAAGCATAGATATGCTTATTTCTGTCTTAAAATTTAAACACTAGACAGCATGTTTCCCACTCTCAAATTGACGTAGTAATTACACTCCAAAATTTACCATTCAGCATTAAGCATTTACAGAACAGCAAATAGTCATTCTGATATTGATTTTAATAAAAGCTATTTATGAATGTGCCAGTGATGAGTGATGCCTATGGAGAAAATATGAATAGTACCACAGGTTTGTCATACTTCCTAGGAAAAATGACACAGAAAGTAATTCAAGAAACTCAGCACAAGAGATGTTGAGAATTTGAACAACACATGACAACATGCCATGTGTGCTAGAGAGAGAAATGAAAATAACAGGTAGAGACATTCAAGTGCCAGAGAACTCCCCTTCCTTCTCTAGGGGAGAGACTATTTCCAGATTCTCTTTTTGTTTATACTTTAACTTAATCTTGAAAATTTCAAATATGTATCTAATATATCTTGATTGTTTAGGTTTCCCACTCTTCCAACTCCCTATGGGGACCCATGACATAGCGCTTTTCCAATTTCAAGTCCACCTTTTTAAAATTATCACTTAATGAGTCCAGTTAGTTCTTCTCGGATGCACATCCACTGTATCATGCATGGGCAACCTAACATTGTTCACCACTCACCCCCAAAAGTGACTCACTCAGTAGCCTTCAGTCACCAAAGCTTTCCACTAGGTGTGAGCCCTCCATATCTCCTCCCCACTCATATGGGATTTCAACTCATTTGATCTCATGCAGCTGTTGTGCCTGAAACCCCAGTTGCTATGAGTTCATGTTTGCTGCCAAATCATATCCAGAAGATACTATTCAGCTTGCTTAGACACTGAAGTAACTTAAGAATTCTGTTTCTGGCAACTAAAACCTAGAGATGAAACCTTCATGGGCATCGTCAAGCAAGGATGAGAACTTCCAAGAAAGAAACAAAAAGTATAAATAACAACATAATGAACCTTGGAAACATATCCAGAGATGATATTTAAGTCCATACTGAAGATGAACTATGAAAGCCTCCAGATCAGAGTAGCTCTGTTTAAGGTTTTTGTATTTTAAGGCTTGAAATACATTTCACATTGAATACAGAATATGGAAGCATGAGAAATAACCACAAAAATCCCTTATGTTCTGCTAAAATAAAGTACATTGCTAGTAAATATAATCTTTAGACACTGCATGCATCAGTTAAAGAGGAAATTTAATTAATAATTAAAACCTACTAACAAAAATGCCTCTATAGGCTCTACCAATGCTACAGTTCCATATAAGTAACCAAATATAATCCATATGAACATCATTATAATCAACATTTTATTGCACTCATGACAAAGACTAAAAATATGGGACAAATCTTAAACTGACCAAAGAAGCAAAATATCCTAAGTTTTACTAAGCAAGTCTTGATGTTTTAAATGTTGATGTTGCTATATATCACTATAAAAAAAAAACATTTTAAAAGATAAGGGGAAAAAAACATGTAAGCAGTAGGATTTACAATGGAAATACTAAAAGTTTCTTTCTATAATACTGTTATTATGGAGAGTAATAAGAATATTCCACAAAGGATTCTAATGATATTGTAACAACGTTGAGGAACAGAACCTCCAGGTTCCTTAACCACACACATATAATGGCACGGGGGACCAGTTTAATGTAGATTTGAGTTGCATGCTGCATCATCAGGAACTGGTAAGGCAACATTAACAAACAGCATACGTGAACTTGGCCACCCATGAGAATTCTATTCTATGAAAAGCAATGTCCAAATAACAAAATTAATATTAATATCTTCTACAAATTCAAAGGAACTACTTATATTTGAGATAAATAACCAGGGCATTTTGTAAGTGAAATTCCATTTATTTCACATAATAAAAAGAACCTAGTAGTTTTCCACATTTAATCATCTTGGTCTAATACTCAAAACTAACTTTGGAGTGATATGGAGAAAGTTCCTTGCAGAGAAAATGAGATTTGTAAAATGACCATCTCAGTCTTTGACGAGAAAACTGGAATAGTCTAGAAGATGACTACCATTTTGTTACAAAATTCCTCCATGGCAGAGGCACTTTGAGCTCAATGCTTTAGGTCATCATTCAATGTTCAACCACAACCTTTATGGACCCACGGAAGGCAAGAGTGTCTTTTCTTTCTGCTCCTCTGCAACTGAAGACACAAGGATGAATGTCTAAAACCTTAAAATTTCTGAATGAATCATAAAAGTATATTTCACAGTTCCTTTAATGGGCTTATTTCCTGAATTGTCATATTCTTATATCATTTTTTTTTCAATTGTTGTAAATGTGTGCTGTTTATTTACTGAGTGAGTGTCTCTGTGTGTTGGGGGGATGTGAGTGTGCAAACTCATAGAACACGTGAAGATTCAAGGTGCATGATCACAGCACACATGTGAAGGTCAAAGGACAGCTTGGAAGAATCCGTTGCCTTTTTCCACCTTGAAGGTGCAGGAGCTTAAACCCAAGTTGGCAGGCTCATTAGAAAATCCCTTTACCAACTGACTCATCTTGCTGCTCCCTAACCTCATTTTTACCTCTAGCATCAAACTCATCCAAATATCTATAGGTGTCTTGTGATTGTCATTCCTGTGTTGTAGCCTACCTAAAAACTGTCATGTGTATCTCATTCTGTACTACGATGAACAACAACATGCAATATGCCCTCTCCCCCAGAGAGAACATGGAAAGGTTTTGGATGTGGTTTTGCTTCTTACAACATTTTTTTCTTCCAATGAGCTTTGAGCCAACCTAATAAAAACCGTGTGTTTCCTTACAGACAGTTAACTGATATTTTACCCATTTAATAATACTATGTACTACTAGACACATCTTTTAAAATAATGGAATGAGTGAAATACATGACAATCCCTTATTTTGTCTTTCAGATAATTTTTCCAACATATTTCTATCATCTGAATGTTTATGGCATCTCCACCCTAATTCCCATTTGACCAATGGATGATATTATGTTGGAGTCTTGGGGCTGAAGAAATGGGTTAATTGTTAATAGTGGTTTCTACTTTTCCAAGAGACATAAGCTTTGTCCCAGGACCCATGCCAGGTAATCCACAACTGCATGTAACTTCAGCTGCAGAGCATCCAAAACTCTTCTTCCCTCAATGGGCACTGAATTCATGTGTGCATATACACATGTATCCACACATGTGCTCATGAATGTGAGCACACATATAAAAATAAATATAAAGGTGTAAGGATGTCCCTATATGTATGAGGTCATCTGTTTTCACTTATTAACATTTAACGTGATTTTTTCACAACTATTAAATAAATGAATACATCATTTTAGTGACTTCACACTGTTCTATTGCTGACCTACTGCATGATTTTTAAATTAGAAAATTATGAGGTTTCCAATTTCTGTCTCCAATTTCCATTTCTGTTACAATGATTCTCCACTACCATCTGGGAAAACACATCTTGGTCACAAACCTCATCATGAATTTGAAGTGAAAAAATTTTCAGAAATGAAATGGCTGAGTCAATAAGCAAGTACATATTTAAATGTAAACAATTTTGTTCAACTGCTTTCCAAAGATTAGAAAGTACATTTCCTTTGCTCCATCTCCTATGTATTGGCTATATGCTTGCTGTGTCCTGGGCAATGGGTACTAGGTAATGAGAAACAGGAGCATAACATAGCTGTAGCCAGATCCTTCCAGAACACACAGTTTAGAAACAGGATATGTAGATAATTAAATTGCAAGGTTATAAGAATGAGTTTTAATAATGTGCTTGGGGATGATGAAAAGAAAGTTATGCTTCTAAACATACGTAGCATGTCTACTTTTCCATGTACCTGCCCTTGCTCTAGCCCTAGCCTTCATATTGTATGGGTCTTACTGCATCCACTCTGAATGGAAAAACAAATCTAAACCATGGAGAATGGAAATAGTTTCTATAGGTGTTACTTCTGTGGTAGCAATTCAGAGACCTTTAGCTTCATTACCAAGGCAAGTAAATGATGAGTCAGTTTCTCAATAGGTAAAAATGAGGACAAAGTGAATTTTCAGGCTGCAGCAAAAACTGCCTTAATTAGCATGCTTCCAAAACACTTCTTAATCAAACACACTTTCTCAAAATCCCCCAGTATCCTTCAGGAACATCTGGTAATGAGAACATCTTTTCCTCCATGGAAGGAATTGAAATGTCTGTAATACTTTCTTCCTGTTTATAATTTACATATTCTTTTTCGGGGATTCTTTAGTTATTTTTTTATGAAAACTCCTTTTTGTCACATGCTTGCATTTTACTTTGAAAATTTGAAGAAGTTGCAATAAACTGAGTCCCTAAAACAATGTCCTGTGCATTTTTAAAACCCTTTTAACAAAAGTGAAAAGTTAGTGCACGTGCCTTTAGTTAAGGGCAGAAAGAGCAGACTACATTTAAGAAGGTGTTGAGGTAAATAAACAGTTTTAATGACTTTAATTTTAGCACTTCTCACGCATATAAATATATAAAAAGTCACAAGTGACAGATTCCGATCCTCACAAGCAATTCATTAAAGCTATCACTTTTCCATTAATTGTTCTGGAACCAACTTAGAATCCCATCACAGCTGGCACTTGAAATTTTTATTTAACTTTGATAGTGTTCCTAAAAGCCTAAGTATACCGTATTTGCCTGTTTTTGTCAAAAGATTTGGTGGAGAGAAAAACAGAGTAAGTCTTGATTTATCTTTACACTTTCAATAGAATAATCAGCTAAGAGGACTCTAGAGTTAGAACACACACAAAACAGCTCAGACTGAAGCTGTCTTAGCCCTGCTTGAAACGTAAAGGTGAGCAACTCCTACTTTAGTGTTTTTGCTATGCTCAAAGACATTGATTAAAATTTCTTTAATCTTGAAAAGTTCATACTTTTATACAATGAAATATGACCCATTTCCCCTCCAGCTCTCTCATGTTTGCCTCAATTTGTTCTACTTCCAGTTTCATGTCTTCATTTCAAGCTAAAACCATTTACTACCAACTAAATCCAGTCAATGCTATCCATCTGTGGTCTACTGGGTCATAGGAATCCTGAGTGGTTACATCCTCAAACAAGAGTCATTACACTTTATCTAAGAGTGACCAACTGCCTACTGCTCCTCGGTAAGGGTGGGTCCTGGAAATCATCTTCCTCATCTGTTTTAGAAATTTTGCTGGCTTGATCTGCCGATATTGTGCATGTGATCACAGCTCTGCAATTCCATTTTCTGTCAGGTTTTCACCCTTGGTTCTTCACTTCTTCATTTGTGTTATTTGTGTTTTGAAGTTTCTCTGCTTACCTCTGATTCTCTTTCTACAGGAATACATGTCTTTTTTTTTTTTTTTTTTTTTTTTTTTTTTTTTTTTTTTTTTTTTTTTTTTTTTTTTTTGATAGATGTTCTGGAAGGAAACACTATCTGTTCTCCGCTTCTGATCAGATGATGCAGCCCAGCACTCCTCACTTTTGTCATCTTTCACATGAAGGGATAACAGAGCTCTGCCCTCCTCCTGCTTTCCCCTCCTTTTCTGTCTGCTAATGAATTATAAAGAATACATTTAAGAAATATTCATAGAAGTCAGTTTCTCTAAGGATACATCCTGATTGGCAGAACAAAGGAGACACTATATGCTCAATGAACAGGCAAATCCCTGAGGCAACTTTAGTTTCTATCCCCTAGGAGCTTGTTTTTATAATCTTCATTTTTCACTTATGTATATGTGCTCATACATGTGCATAGGAATGTACACTTTAGTGCAGATGGCTACAGAGGGCAGATAGTAGATCCTTGAAATTATAGACAGTTGTGAGACATAGAACATGGGTACTGGAAATCATGCCCAGATCCTCAGCAAGAGCATTTGCTTTTCTAACCACTGAGTCATGCCCCATACATCAAGAGCTTTATTTGCTTATTTTAATTTTTGAGCTTATAATGTAATTACAACATGTTCCTTTCCTTTTCCTTCCTCAAAATCCTCATACATGTTTCTCTCCACTCTTCCTCAAAACTATGGCCTCTTATTACACTGGTTATTAGATGGATGTATATCTTTACCTCATTGTTATTGAATGGATATATATCTTTATCACAATATAATTTTATATATATAACACAGCAAAGATCTTGTTGTAATGCAAGATAAGAAAGGATCTTGAAGGTTTAACCATAGAGTACAAAATAATCATTGAAAAAATGATCTTGAACATGAACAGAATATAAATGACTTCACCATCAGCATCTAAATAGTCGTTTGATAGTATGTATTTATTAAATGACCATATTATCTTTTGTAAGATTCCCGACCCTCACTCAGCTGGAAAACAGTAAAGTAATACATAAATCACCTTGCCCTTCTGTGTGGAGATTGATGTTGCTTTATGACAATAAAATAAAATTTATAATACAAAATTTAAAAAATAAATTCATAGAAATGATTTTCATTAGAGACAAAAGATGCAGAGAAAGTTTCCACTCTGACATGTTGAAGTAGCAGTGATGCAACAGAGACCAAATTGGCTCCTAGCCGACTCATGTCTACCCTCTTAATCACTTATACACCTTATACAGCGCTTGCTCCTCAATGTATCTCCCTAGTGGTTCACTTAATTAATACTATAGCATAGACATCATTTAAATCATCTCAAACTAGGTCGATCTAGGTGAAAAATTATTGTACAGAGGATTTGTGAAGTTCCAGGTAAAGGGAAGATGTATTCTACCCATCTAGATAATATACACAAAGGACTTACAGTTCCTATAACTTAAAGAATAGAAGTAATACACGTTTAATGTATTATTACAATTATTATTTCCATTTATATTGGGTTTCAAAAGCTATTTCAAAAATTTTTTTTAATTTCTAAATAGCAATCCAACTCAAATTGATAGATACTGACTTTTCTTTTTCCCAAGTGCACTTTAGAAAACCTCTTTAACTGAAAGAGAATCAGGTTACCCAACTGCAGTAACTGTTCTGTCTTAAATATGAAATATGAGCTTTGCAAATAAGTCACAAGTGAACTCACTATTTCATGGGCTTTGTCAGGAGTAGTGGGGGTCTCTTCTGTGACATGTAATCTAACTGTAGCTTCAAAGTCAGTCCATTTCCAGTCCTGAATACAGCTCTTGTACTGAGCAGCTTCTGGAGGGAGTTACTTTTTATTTATGGACAATTTAAGGGAAAGGCATTGTTTGGTGAGATAAACAAGGAGGGAGGGAGGGAGGGAGGGAGGAAGGGAGGGAGGGAGGGAGGGAGGGAGGGAGGGAGGGAGGGAGGGAGGAAGAGAGGGGAAAGAATATTAAAACATGCCACAAGAAAAAGAGCTACATTTTAAAAAGAATGAAATACAAAGCTAGTAAATTGAATCAAAAGGCCAGAGCCCTATTTTATCTATCCATTCACAGTTTATCCAGTTCTGTATACAAATGTTTTATTTACACACTTGAGGAATGGATGCATTTTTACAAATAATATGGTTAAAAAAATTAGTGAAACCAAAATTATATGTGTGCATATATACTGAAGAAATGAATCAATCTTATTTTTATCTATCCAGCTTGGTTTCCTATAAAGCAAAGATGTATTTTTCTAGTTCCCATTATCTGTTTTTAATCAATTCCATTGACCCTCATATAAAACTTTATTCTTCATTAGTCATTGCACCAATACCTAACAGAAAAAAAATATTCTGGGACCTTTCTATTTTAGGCCAATGTTCTTGATTCTTTATCACACAGTAAACCTCTGTTAAAATTATTCTGTGTATTTATGCCCTTAGAACCTTTGACATAGAGAATGCCTTCTTTCCCTAGTATAAAAACTACTGTTTCTTCAAAATTGAATAAAATATTTAACAAGTTACTCTGTGTCCTTAGGTAAAAAATAAATTATTTTGAAAAGTGAACTCAATCTAATTAAATCAGGTGCCATGGTGCAGTACATGTCCATAATTACAGAAGGAAAGCTACCTTCTGCTAGAAACAAAATACATATGTAATTAGTTTTGGGGGGCCTTGTGGAAAACATTGAAACATAAGATGTGTTGAGAATCAAATAATTCTCCCTCATATTTCAGGAACACTAGTTGAGGGCTCATAGCATTGTTCTGAGGGTATTAAAAGTTGTTGAATGGGAAAGAGGTTTCTGAGCCAGTGAGAACACTCGGTGAGTAAAGGCACTTGCTACCAAGACTGATGTCCTGAACTTGATGCCCAGAACCCACATTGTGGGGGAGAGAACAGACACCTCAACATGTCCTCTGAACTCCACACACACACACACACACACACACATACACACACACACACACACACACACACACACACACACACACACACACACATACCATGAGTTTCTGCCCTTCCCTATCTTAAACATATAAGTAGCCATATTCCTCTTCTTTTCTTTCACACAGTATATATCAGTTTTGGCCTGGGCTATTCTAGGACATATTGTCAAAACAAAATGCCTGTTATAAACTCAATTTTAAAAATGTTTAACTGAAAATCTGAAAAGTTCCTTCTCCAAAAAAAAAAAAAAAAAAAAAAAAAAAGATCTTGCCTTGTACATAATACACATCTGATTTGAATAAACAAAGTTTTTGTTTTGTTTTGTTTTTCTTCATGATGCTTTTGGACCTGGTCTAACAGAGACTTCCATCTTGTGATATTGCTACCTCACATCTCACACAGTACTTCAAAAATTCATCATGGTGAAGCGAGAGAGAATTCAGAAAACCCAAAGCTCCTTTTTGGGGAGTCACTTCACTTCACAGTTGATCATCAGTGAAATGTTCCTGACATGCTCTGGAACATTTTAATGGTAAAAATGCTCTTGGTGGTAAAGACCATCATTCTGTTTCACCTTTGTCTGCCTTTCACTAAACAGTCCATTTACATCTTCCCACACAGAAGATCACTCGGGACAACCACATGGAAAGAACCTGGAGTCCATTGTTGAACTTCTGTCTCTGGCATGTGGAGGTGAAATGCATCGACCTGAAGTACGCCTAGGGCTCCTCTTTGTCCAGAGACCTGTAAGTTTAACAGTTACATTTCCTACCAACACAGATGTACTCACAAACATTCAACAAATTGAATCCCCAAGGTTTTCTCAATTTTAGAAAGGAGAAAAGTGGGTGGAACATATACCTCAGTCTGTTAAAATGCTGCCGTTCTACAGAGCACATAGTGAAAACACCAGTGGGTGGCTGTTCTTTCCACTGGATGAAGGGATCCTTTTTGTCCATTTTCCATTCAGGTTGTATTTAGAAATGCACTTCTTCTAGACTGCATCACTTTTGCAGCTCTTCCTCACTTGAGTATGTGTGAAGGAAGGCCATTTCAGCTTAACTCAGTCAAAGGCCTCTTCAGTCTAGGCTCTGTTTTCTTTGGCAGTACATCTCTCTCAGATACTCAAGAGTGTTCTTCTCTATGGGTTTCCAGTCAGTCTAGGGCAATCACCACACCCTCAGTAGCAAATGCCCAGTGTGGAAAGCTCCCAAAGTCCCCACACCTCCCTTCCATCTCAATTTTAAGGTAATTACCTTAGAGACTGTCTGTTATAAGAAGTGGAAGGATCTCACTTTAAAATTTCTTTACACTGAGAGCTTTAACTAATTTAAGGATGATAACCAACTAAAAGTTTTCAATTTAATAGTTAATTACCAAGAGCCTTGGGAAAATATTCCTTTCCTTCCTATTTAGGTCCTAGAACTATTGGGTTTTCAATAATGTACTTATGCATATTTATAGATCCCCTTATTTCTTCCAATTTGTGAATCAGATGACATTTCCTGTTTACCTTTGTTTTATAATAACTTTTAAAATGGACATCAATCTTTTTATATTAATTAAACCTTTTCACTTATTTTATATTATTTTAATTATATAAGCCCAGTCTCCCCTCCCCTTTCCTCATCCACTTTTCCTCTAAGTCTGGGTGCAGCAACCCAGTGTGAGGAATAGGTCCATCCAAAAAAACAGCTCAAGCATTAAGGACAGGCCCTGATTCCCTGCTAGAAGTCCCACAAATAGACCATGCTACACAGCTGTGACACCTGAGTAGAGGTCCTTGGTTGTCCCATGCAGGCTCCATGGCTGATCGTCTGTGAGCACCTATTAGCCCAGGTTAGTTGTTTCTGTGGATTCCCTTGTGATAACCTTGAACTTCCTAGCTGTACAGTAGTCCTTCTTCTGTCTCTTCAAAAGAATTTCCAGAGCTTGACCAAGTGTTTGGCTGTGGATCTCTGCATTTGTTTCCATCAGCTATTGGATGAAGGCTCTCTGATACCAAATCTGATTGCAAAACATGGCCAGTTCATATACCCTCTCCACTATTGCTAAGAGTTTTAGCTGGGGTCTCCCTGGCACCAGGTAGGGAGAAACATCACTTACTTAAACAGCAGCGCTTCCTCTACTTTTTATCCAAAAATTAAAATTACCTAAACCTCTACTCTGCTTTTCAGCTCTGATTGTAATGGTCCCACCAAATCTTGAATAATAACATGATTTTCTTTGTAGTGTTCAGAATCAACTTCCTCAGTACCCATGCCTTCCAAGTACATCCAGGGCATTACATTTAAATCCTGTCTCTAAAATTCATTTCTGTGTAAGAATAAATGAAGTTATAGATGACGTCAAATTACATTGAATCTCAGAGACTCTTGATAGCACAGGTGAACTTCTTATTCACATGATAATCTGCC
Source organism: Phyllotis vaccarum (assembly GCA_033318265.1). Classification (NCBI taxonomy): domain Eukaryota; kingdom Metazoa; phylum Chordata; class Mammalia; order Rodentia; family Cricetidae; genus Phyllotis; species Phyllotis vaccarum. The sequence goes on from JARWLC010000010.1 coordinate 55,446,682, forward strand.
AGAGGTCTCCTCTTTAGAGAGATTCAGAGAACTAAGTCATCAATAAACTCATTGTCTTTAATCTGCCATGTTAGCTTGTAGACTGTTGGGTGGGCAGATCAAGAGAAACTTACTTGAAGGGTTCTTTAAAATAAATTATTTATTTTATAATTTGGCCACAGTTTTCTCTTCTTCCCTTCCCCCACTCTGTTCCCACTCCCCAATTCACTCCTCCTCCATTTAGGAAGTCAGGTCTCCCATGAGTATCAACAAAACATGGCATATCAAGTTTCAATAAAACTAAGCACCTCACCATGTATTATGACTGGCAAGGCGAACCTGTATGATGAATAGGGTCCTCAAAGCCAGTATAAGAGTCAGAGACACACAGCTTACTAAGAGCTGACTAAGAGCTGATTGACGAAGAACAACCTCTGCAAAAACTGCAGACACTCAGCCTCCAGGCTCACAACTGACTAAGAGCTGACCGAGAGCTGACTAAGAGAGCCACTGCGAGAATAATTATAACAATATAAAGAACAACAAGACATTATCAGAAGAAGCTGGTGGTTCTACAACACCAAGAACTGAGCATAACAATGTAGAGGAAACAGAAGGAAACGACCTTAAAAACAACTTTATGAAGATAATAGAAACATTAGAAGAGAATATTTAAAAATTCCCTTAAAGAAATAGAAGAAAATACAAACAAAAATTTGGAAGAAATGAACAAATCCCTGAAAGGAAATAAAGAAAACCAAGAAAGAGAAAACAAACAGGCGAAAGAAACATTCCGGGAATTAAAAAATGAAACAGAAACAATAAAGAAGGCACAAACCAAGGCGGCAAAGCTGGAAATAGAAAACCTGAAGAAACAAACTAGAACCACAGATGCAAGTATAACTAACAGAATGTAAGAGATGGAAGACAGAATCTCTGGAGTGGAAAATTCAATAGTGGAAAAAGATACGTCAGTTAAAGAAAACACTAAACCCAAAAAAGTCATAACACAAAATGTTTACGAAATCTGGGACACCACGAAAATACCAAACCTCAGAATAATTGGAATCAAAGAAGGAGAACACCAGCTCAGAGGCACAGAAAATATACTCAACAAAATCATAGAACACTTTCCCAACCTGAAGAAGGAAATGCCTATAAGGATACAAGAAGCTTACAGAACACCAAATAGAAAAGACTCCCCCAAAATATCAGCTCGCCACAGAATAATCAAGCCACTAAACCTACAGAACAAAGAAAAAATACTAAGAGCTGCAAAGGAAAAAGGCCAAATTACATATGAAGGCAGACCCATCAGAATAACACCTGACAATTCAATGGAAACAATGAAAGCAAGAAGGTCCTGGTCAGATGTTATACAGACACTAAAAGAGCATGGCTGCCAACCAAGACTACTATACCTAGAAATACTATCAATCACCATGGATGGAGTAAACAAGATATTTCACGACAAAACTAGATTTAAACAATACCTATCTACAAATCCAGAGTACAGAAAAAACTAGAAGGAAAACTCCAACCTAAGGAAACCAGATACAACCATGAAACCATAAAAAGTCAATAATCCCTCAGAAGAAAAACCCAACAAAGGGAAATACACACAAGCTACCACAAAAAATAACAGGAAATAACAATGTATATGTACAAAATGCACATGGCTATTTCTCAATTAAACTTTACCTGAAAGTCTAGGTCATGAGGTGAAATGTAGCTTCACAGAATAATTATAATTTTTTCTCTAATATATAGAAAAACAAGGTTCTATAACAGAATTTCTAAATCAGGAAATGAAATCAGGAATTGATCTGCTCCATAGTACGGCATACACTGAACACAAGATAGGCTCCAAGTTGATTCCTTCATGCCAATTAAATTGAAAGAAGGACCCATAAACTGAGCTTTCTTTCAAAATTCTACAATAAAATTTAATACTTTACATGACAATTAAAGTTAATTAGTTAATTAATTAAAATAAAATAAACAAGTTATCTTATGTGTAAGATGTTCTCGTGACAGAAGCAGGAGAGAAGAACAGTGCCATCCAGGGAAAAAGGTTCAATATGATCTAGAAATTAAAGGTCTTGGAGTCATTATTCAGGAATATTTGTAGTTGCCCTACCAATCGTGCCCTATTTTTTTAACAACAAATTTTATTCTTAGTTGTCTTCAAAAAATAACAAAATTGGTCAACAATATACAATAATAGTTGCTATCTGTAATTAAAGCTGTGTAAAAAGTATGTAACTCAATTATTCTGAAAAGCCTTCAAAGACTATGATACTTGGCAAGAAGAGAGCACACTATATTGACATAAACTGCTTAATAATTTTTAAGTTGAGATAATACAATTAGAATTAATTCTTACCAACTACACATCTGATAGAAAGTTTATAATGAACCCAAATATTGGCTATCAAGAAAAACATCTTAATTAAAAATGAGATACAGATATAAACAGCATTCTCAAAAGAAAAAAACTCAATGTCCAATAAATACATAAGGAAATGTTCAACATCCTTGTCATTTAGGAAATACAAATCAAAACTACTTTGAGATTTTATCTTATATTCATCAGAATGAAATCAATAAAATAAGTTATGGCTCACAGTCATAAGGATGTAGAGTAAGGGAAACACGCATCCATTTCTGGTGGGTATACAAATCTGTAAAACCACTGTGAAAAATCAGTGTGGCAGTTACTCAGGAAGATGGGAATCATTATACTTCAAGATCCAGCCATAACATTTTTGGCCATATACCAAAGGATGCTTTATTCTACAGCAGATACACTTATTCAACCATGTTTATTGCTGTCAAACTCACAACAGCCAGACACTGGAAACAACCTAGATGTTCCTCAGGAGATGAATGGATTACAGAAAATGTGACACTTTTCTACAAGAGTATGTGACAGCAAATATCATCAAAAGGAGAATTTTAAAGACCATGAAAGATTTCTTTATCTCTTGTAAAGGTGTTCTAATAGCTAACATTGGTATATATATTACTGGTAATGTACAAATAAATCAGAATCCATAAAGTTAGAGAACTTATTGCATTTATACTGCCTCATTAGACGCTATTATAAAAGAGTGCCTACGTTTTCTCTAGCCGGCAATGTTTAAACATACTGGGCTAAAATACATTTGTCCAACAAAAAGCTTATTTTTTAAGTCATGAAAAGTATTCATGACTAATATCCACCAGAATAAAACCTCTCTTCTTCAGTAAGAAAGCAAACATAGAGGCCATAAGGTCTCTGCAAACGTGCAACAGTGTTCTGGCTCTGGGCATGTTGGAAAGAGTCTTGCAGAGGAATAAGCCACTAATAAGGACATCATACTTACAGTGACCTCTGAGCAATTCCAGATATACACATGGAGCCTTTTTCCGCAGCTCATCAGAAGTGAGTTGCCTTAAGAAGTGCCAGGTCTGTGTAGTCTTGCATGGAGCTACAAGTTCAGAAACACACACACACAAAACAACACACATACACACAGGAGACTGAGCAGAAATAAAAACAACATAAGTAGAAACAGATCCTTGAAATGAAAATATAACCAAAGATTAATTCTCTTAAATTAATTTTACTATTTGCATAAGCAAAAGGGAACACATGTCATTGTGTATTTTTTGCACATGACTATGGGTTTTATCAGAAGCTGGATTCAGGCATGCACTTACTCCCGTCTGCCATTACACTATTGTTTATTCAGAGTAACTTATTTTATTCACAAACAAAACCAACGTAGTAGAAACTATTATTCACATTTAATGGTTTCTAATCTAAAATGTGATGAAGATACTTGAGTAGTATGATGTAGAGCATCTACTAAGAACAGAGATAATGAATATTGTATTTTAGGCTGGCCATTACAATTTCTAAGCTCTCTTATGTGTAGGGGAAATGTTCCTGTGAATAATGCTTAAACATGAACCATGAATTCCTTGCCAAACCACAGAATGCTAAAGACTATTAAATAAATATTCAAATTCAACTCTATGCCTTCAAAAACTATGGTACCATTCAAATACAATAAAAGAAAGCAGAATAGATGTTTTTCTCTTTATTTTGTGAACTCACTTATTATGAAATTCTTTTCAATTTCCTGTCCAGTTTTTTTCCTAAAAAATAGACTAGATGATATAAATTTTTAGTCTTATTTGGTGATCAAAAAGGTTCAGATGCCCATACACTATAAGTAAAGCAGATCATATTCCTAAGGGAATGGGTTTAATTATGTTTTGTGGTTGTTGTTTCAGGGTGGATGTATAGCCCTGAGATTTGGACAGTTCTCAGCCTTCTAAAATAGAAAGGATCAGAAAGGCAAAATGACTTTGACATTTTTATTGGCACAGAAACATTTAATTTAACAAATCATATCTCTATTTTTTTTCTTCACTGTCTTGTTACTGTTTTTATTTTCTGATTATTTGCTTTCTTGATTATTGTTCTGAGGCAGAGTCTCAAAACACAGTGGTCTGAAACTACCTGTCTAGACAAAGATGACCCTAAACTTCTGCTATTCCCACCTCTATCTTCTAAGCTAGAGTTACTGACATGCACCAACACACTGATTTTATATTTTTTTTAATTTCAACTTTATTATGAAATAATAACAAATTTGTCTCACAAGTATAATAACCTCAGACAAGATAGCTACATCCATGCTAAGCTGTCAGCAAATAAGTGTTGTAAACTAATATTTTAATCTCATTCTGGATTTTCTTACATTTATAAAGAAATAGTATTTCAAAAATATCCACATGATACTGAGTGAATGAACAAATGGTCCAGAAGATCCCTACGTGTCTGAGACTGTGCAGGAAGATGCTAGCTTTATCACATGCCAGATCACCACATAGAAAGACATCAGTTTATTATAAATGTAAATCATCATATTCATTAAGACAATCTCTCGAAACTAGGGATCTGACTTTTAAAAGTTAAAGAATTCTTTTAGACTTCTTTTCCTTTTCTTCAACAATCTGCAACACTTTTCTCCAGAAACACGGAAGATTCATGACGTTTGAAATCTTTGCTATTCTATCCCCATAATTAGCAGTGAATTTTTTGAGACCTACAAATATTTCCTTACTGGTAGAAATCACCAACATATATATGGTCATTTCTAAATATTCATTCTGCTGTATTTCTAAATAGTTGGTTTCAAAATTCTCAGGATCTCACAACCAAACAATAGTGAAAGATGCAGAAGACAAGAGCTCAAGCTGTCTGTAGGAAATGTTTTAATACAAACTAATTAATGAACATTTTGGCTAAATTTTTAAGAAATGTGGTAAGGATGCTGCTGTGGGCAGTGTTATTTTTGTAACTGTTAGAGACTGTCTCTCAGGAAGGGCTGCACTTACGCACTCTCCAATGTCAGCAGGAACATGTGACTGGTGAAAAGTGAGACATGACATATGTCACCAATGGCAAGAAAATTCCAGAGCAATGATGCTGCTTGCCAGTATTTTTCCCCTACTGTCGTGAGATCAAACTCTTCCAGATACAGGCTGTGTGATCAACCTGAGGCCCCGAGGGGGTACAGTGTGGCTCTGACCTGACAGCAATCTAAATCCTTGTTGCTTGAGTGAGAAATGTAATGCTGCTGCTATGAGTCACTGAGAGTTTAGGTGACACATGGCAGGATAACACAGATTATCACAATAAATTAATAAAAAATGGAAGTATACATACGTTCTTAATTTGACCCTTCATTTAGAATAATTAACATGGAATTGACATATTAAAATATCTCATTTGCTCAAAAAATTTAAGAAGCATCCTTATGTTTATTGGACACTAATTTAATTGCTTTTAACAAAATATAAGACCAACTTTATCTGCACTATTTGCAAAGATGTTGCAAGGACCTCAAACTCAATTTCATCTAAATTATTTGCTTTTCTATTTTGTTTTTGGTTTTCCTTGTTTTTGAGACACAGTTCCTCTGTGTAAGAGCCATGGCCATCCTGGAACTCTTTTTGTAGACCAGGCTGGCCTCAGACTCACAGAGATTCACCTGTCACTGCCTCCCCAGTGCTGAGAATGAAGATTTGCACTACCATGCTCAGCCTCTAATTTTTATTTTTAAACTCACAAGTTTTGAATTATTCTCTCATGAAAAAAAAACTTAGCAAAATGGTTTCGAATACCTCATCAGATTTACAAAATTCAAAGGTAAATAATACAATTAATACTCATCTTATTAGAGGTTATATCCTTGTGAGGGCCTTTGATAATTTAGGAAATAAATTGTGTCAGCAATTTAGACAACAAATTATCTAATGTCTGGTCCAATCATTTTAGTTATAATCAATATACTCTGACATTTCATGAAATTATTCACCCAGTCTGAAGGACATCCTGCCCTCTACTGTCAGTGTTATAATTTTGTAAATTTGACTGAATAGTTATCAAATAATTTCATTTAAGAAACAAATTTGCCATCCAATAATTAAACACTCTATTTCTGTCCATTATCTGTTTTCTTGGAAGATGTTCTGTTATTTCATTATACTCAAATGATAATCATTCCCTCTGCTATGCCTTAAAAAGATGCTGTTTTTCGCCTTGAATGAGTCATCCACTTACACATGACCCTTCTTGATATTTTAATTGAAGTTCTCCCTTTCCTTCCTCCAACTCTCCTGTCTCCTTCAAGTTCATGACTCTCTTTTAACCAATTGTCATTGCGTGAACATGCATATGTGAAGGTTCTTAATATAACCTGTCTAGTCCATATAATGCTACGGTGTGTATATATCTTCAACCTGCTCCTAAAGAACTCATAATGACTTCTTATTTTGAATTCTTCAACTTATAATCTCTCTTTGTTTTGTGATTGTTCTACTTGACTTTATGACACTAATTAGAACATGTTGGAATTCTTACATGTCCCCTTATCTTTACAATCATGTTAGCTATTCCTTTTTTTTTTCATCTCAGATCTTCCTTGATATACCAATACTTCACTCAGAAATGCTCTCTATTGTTCTCTGCATAAATCTTTCTCTTTCTCTCTCAGTGTTCAGTGATATGAAATTTTAGATTAGCAGGTATTTTCCTTCAGTGTTTGAAGATACTACCTACACATTTACCTCCGGTGTCCTGTTAAAGAGAACTCTTTCTTCCTTATTCAGAATAGGCTCTCTCACTGGCGCCTAACAAATTTATAGTAATTCTTCAACAAACTACTCTAAAGTCTATTTTAGACATGCTCTTGTTAATACCAGCTTGGAGTTTTCCATAGTTTGATACTTCCCCTCTTATTCAAATTCTTACATTTTATGTTTTCTCTGGATCTACCATTAGTTTATAACCTCTAAAAATCAACTGCCCATGCACACAATGGCATGCATGGTCATACACACACACAGAGGCAGATGTAGGTATACATGCAGATGGCACATAGGTAGGTACATCTGAGGAAGGAAGAGGTAAATACCTCTGGTTTCAAAACCATATTTAAACATAATCCACACAAAAGTGACACTTTACCAGAACTAGTAATACAGCACATTACATCAGAGCTTATTTTTAGGGGTCCCAGACATGTCCTTTACCCATGTTTTTCTGCCTCTTGGCCTTCCAGAAGTGCAGTACCCGCCATCACTGCCCACACTGGAAGTACCATGTTGTCTAAACATACACTGACCCTTTAGGCCTTCTGTTCTCTGCAATCCTGTGTAAGTACTTAATTCAAGGAAATTTTGAAAAAAAATTGAGCTTTTTAGGAGAATACACCTCAGGTAGAATCTTGGTAAACACCATAATTCGTGTGTGTGTGTGTGTGTGTGTGTGTGTGTGTGTGTGTGTGTGTGTGTGTGTGTGAAAGTGAATGTTTGCATCCATAGAAGCCTGAAGAGAGTTTCACAGGCAGTGGTAATCTGATATGTGATGTCTTTTTGTACACTATGAATATGTTTTATTACCATTTGTTAATAAGAATGCAGTTTTGGCCTATGGTGAGACAGATTTAGGCCAACTGGAAATCTAAGCAGAGGTGAAGACCAAGGAGGGAAGGAGAGAGAAACTGCAGGCTGCTACCCAGAGAGCAAGATGTAATGGGAAAGACCATGTGGCAATACAATAAATTAATAAAAGTGGGTTAAGTTATAAGAGCTAGTTGATAATGAGCTTGAGCCAGAGGCCAATCAGTTTGTAATTAATATAAACCTTTGAGTAATATTTTATAAAAAGCTTCAGAACTAACTGTATGTGGGAGAGCTTTAGCCAACCCAAGGAGCCCAGACAGGACAGGAAAACTTCCAGATACAGTAATATGTTGGGTGCGGGTGATGGGAAGTGAGCTCTGGTCCATGGAAGCACAGCAAGTGCTCTTTACTGCTGAGACATTTCCCCAGCCCCAGTATTTTACTTCTTAATCCCACAGTCAGATCCTAACTCATATCTTCTCTTTGTATTAGCTAAAATCCTGGATGTACACTAAAAATAGATTATAAGAATTTAAGCTTATTGAACATACTAATGATTACTTACTGACCTATTTGAATACAGACTTTGAAATTCTATACAGTCTTAAAATGGCGTTCCCAATGGTGATTGGGTTTATTTCAAGTACAGATTTTTGGAGATCTGATAAATCATACAAATATGCCTTGGTTTTCTGGAATGAAAAAGAAAAGAGAGGAAAGTCACCAAAGATATTAGCGAATGGTATATGAATCAAATGAATTTTAAAATTATACTGTGCCAGTTTCGATTTTAAGTTGGTGTGACATGCAGCACAAATTTAACAATCATTGTATTTCAAGTTTACCGTGAATAGAGTCAAAATACATGTTTTATTTCAAATGCAACAATGTAAAAATCATGTTTCTAGCAATTGTGCAAGACGTAATGGGACATGGGTAAAACCATAGAACTTGTGGAAATACACAGATTAATAGAAATAGGTTGAGTTAGTTGTAAGAGTTAGTTGATACTGAGCCTGAGCCATTGACCAAACTGTTTGTAGTTAACAGAAGCTCCTGAGATGTTATTGTATAAGCAGCTTCGGGACCACAAGTGTAAAAGATTCATTTGGTCAGAAGACTTCTAGCTACATTCTACAATTAAATAAAGTTACCCTTTTTAACTTTCTCTTTCTTTTTTACTTTATTTTTTGGTGTGTGTGTGTGTGTGTGTGTGTGTGTGTGTGTGTGTGTGTGTGTGTGAGAGCAAAGACAACCTCAGATGTCGTTCTTTATTGTTGAGACTGGTCTCTACCCAGCCTGGAACTCATTGAGTAGGGTAGGCTGTCTAGACCACGAGCCCCAAGGATCTACCTGGATCCCTCTTTCTTGTACTAGGATTTCAAGCACCGCACACCATACCTGGCTTCCTGTCAGTTCTGGGATCAAATGCAAATTCTTACATTTGCTCAGCAAGAAATTTACACATTCTACTTTCTAGGATTATGCATATCTATATCCTATAGAAATATATAGTCATTTTCTGATTGTTCACTTAATTAAAACTAAAAAATAATGCTCTTTTTGGTATGTAAAATTCCTTAATTGTATAATTTGAAAACCGTTAGATTCTATAAAATATACAAACTTTATTAAATTTTGACAGCATGTATGACAACTTATTTGGCATGTGTTAGTCCCTAGAAAGTTCTCTCAGGGAGGTAACATGAGGGTATATGATTAAACATTTGGGAGTATGGATGTTAGTCAACAGTTTCAGTAACAAGCAGGCTTAGAAACCCTGATTTGATTAAAAATAAAAACAAAACAAAACAACAACAAAAAACTGTCTCTTTTAATGCACTGCAGAAAGCGGTCCCTAGAATATCTCATCTGCTGGTCTCAGTTTACCATATCCATGAAAGAGGGTGATTGAGACCCATCACACTCTAGCATTCAGTTTCTGGGACAATTATGCTGCCAATAAATCTCAAGGAAATGGGAAATTGGTTTTCTGAACCAAAACTTGTGTCCCTCCAGAAATAGTGGAATAATAAGGTTATTCATTGATTGGACATGAACTTTGAAACATTTTGGCAACAGGCATTATAAGATACTGAAAATGAAAAATGTATAGATATAGATTAGATGTTTTATATAAACATTGCATTAGCAATTTCCTTTCTAGTTATTTGCACAAATATTAAAAATATATACTATCTTTATTCAGATAGTAAATTCTTTGTTATTCTTCATTGTGCTCTAAACTGATAACATAAATAATGAAATAATTATTTGAAATGTAGAGATTTTACCTCTACTTCAGATAATACCCTGAAGCAGAATAAATATAAAATTCCATCTCATGTGAACATGCCCAGCAATTAATGGAAAGGAAAGTAAGCAAGAGAAGAATGAATCTTTTCATCTCAAAATGAGAGCAAGCAATACTCTCATTTTGTCGATACAAAAGCACATCTGTCATTTTCATGTTAAATATTTATTAGTAGTAAGTTAGTTCGTGATATACTGGTAAGGATATTTTTCATGAGGAAAATAGTCCATAAAATAAATCTTGTATGTAAAATTATATGGATTGGAAGGTGAAGGACAGCTCCCAGAGGAGAAGGCTGACTGGGCTCTTAGGTATGAGTATTTTTAAAAACTCTACCCTCATTTCACCTCTTTACTGAATGCCAGATTGTTCAGTGAACTGAATTCATTCCAATCTGAACATACTTAATATGGATAAACATTTTAGCAAATGTTAACAAGGCCAAATTCTACTAACATAAATTTTTAAAATAAATAATTATCACAAGAAAAATAGTTATAAACTCTGTCTTATAACCCATTCCTGGTTGAATTTTTATAATATGCTATTCAAGATAATTCTATACAGTTTTATCAAGTCCTTAACACTCCTTAATTGAGTGACTTTGACTCCCAGCAAAATTATATCACATATCATATATATGAAAAAAGGTTTGACAAAATGGTATCTAGACTTACTTCATGTTATAACTTATATTTTATGTTATCTTTTATTTCCTTTTAAACCACTGCTTAAGTTCAAGTTAATACTTTCCAGACTTACTACACTATCATTAACCTCAAATTACCATTAAAAAAATTAGAACTGAAGACTCAAAAAATACAAAAAGAGAGTTAAAGGAGAAAAACTAAATGGTGTCAGGAGAAAGAAAAAATGGGTAAATGCAGAGAAAAGAAATCAGCAAATTTTCAATGGTTATTGCCTTAAAAGAAAATACTTTTAAAAGTGAGGGTTAATCTTTAGCAAACTGAAGACTCAGAAAACAAATATTTTCTTTCAGATATCTGAAATATAAGATCCTCACCATTATCAATAGAATAATAATATTCCCTTAATGTATAAAATACATCTAAACTACAAACCAAAGTCAAAGAACATTTGCGATATTTTAAAATTATGGTATATCACCTTTTATGTACAGGGAGATTTTTTTCATTACTCACAAGTGTTGAGGAGTTAAGGATAACTATCCATTGAATTCAATAAATCTAAAAGTGAAAAGTTTTATTATAATTTTCAAATTTCTATGTGTTTAACTTGCACTCAGTTCTTAGGACTGGCCAACACCCATGCAAAAAGCACAGGTCTCAGTGCTGGAGGACTATATTTTCTGTAAGAGTCTAGGTTGTATACCATCTGTAAAACAGATAAATGACAAAGTGTGCTAGAAACACTTTATAAATCAGAATGTCCTGGGGCACTGCAGTTAATCTCATCCAATTATCTGTTCATAATTATATAGAGTTACAAAAACTTTTCCATAGAAGAGCCCATTTATAACACAGAACTTTATTTTTTTAAGCCAGTCATCAAAATACAGATTTTTCCTCTTACTTTCTCCATTTCAAAATATTTCAAAGAGAAAATTTTACTTTTTACCCAGTATTGCCCTTTCCTAAAACCCATTACCACCAGCAAGAATTCTGTAAACATTCTCTGGAAATCTATTGTAATAAAGACAATGTTCAATGAGATGTTTAGAAATTAAATTTGTTTGTGAAGAGCTGAGGTTTTCTTCAGTTGGACAAGACTCAAGACATGCTTTATTCTTCCTGTGTTTTTAATACTCAAATCATTATTCTCTATATTCTAGTTACTGTATTGCTTGGTTCTCAAGACTAGTTCTGAGTTAGCAGAAACATGTGACCCTCACTACTCATAAGCCATCCATGAGAGCAAGGGTGTTTGTTGTAGTTTTGAAGAGTATTTATTCTTGAACCTAGAACACTGTTGGCTACACTGCCAATATTACATTGCTGTTCAATGGATAAAGTAAAGACTCAACTTTGCCTAAATTTAGCCCTTAAATCTTTCAGTTTTAAGCCTCTACTTAATTTGTGGATACAGCTGGTTTACTAAGTCTCCTTTAGTCTAGAGTCCTAATTCTGATATGAAGAGATATGGAGTAAAGGCTGCTAACTGACTCTTTCCTCCAATTCTCCTAAGCCAAATTCATTCATTAGCAGAAACTTACTTCAAAACTCTATTTTGTTTATAATATTAATATTTGCCATAATATTTTCCCAAAAATTGAATGGAGAGGTTGTTAAGAACAAGGTTTGTATCATGTTGTTATTTCCTCCTCATATCATCTGATACTCATAATGACAGATTTGTACTGAATCATGCTTTCACATTGAGAATGGAGGAATAGCTTTGGGCTGTTGTTTTATCCAACCAAGGAGCTGACACTCTGTAAGAGATTGCCTCTATAATGGGTTACTGATGAACCTTTGAATATTTTCCATTTTGTTCTTCAAGCTTAAGGCCCACATACCATTTTTACTGATGTGGTAGAAACTTCACTCTATAGTGACTTATGGTAATAATCGTCATGTGAGTGAGAGCTCCCTCACTTCCATAAAAAGGCTTAAATCCATCTGAAAGGATTTAAGCATCCATTACAGGTATTAGTAATGATGACAACCTATTTCTGGTTATACATCACCATGATGACAATCAAATTTCTATTTATTCTTGGAAATTTTTGTATGCATATATAATATATCTTGATTACATATATTTCTACTACTCCTGTCCAATTCCCCCAAATCCCCACAAGCGTAGTTCCCTTCTAACTTCATGGCCTCTTGATTTTATTTCAAAAACCCATATGAGCATGGAATTGGGGCCATCCAATGGAGATTGGCAAACTACCCAGGACCACATTTCCAAAGAAAAGTGATTCTTTTCTCCCTAGTAAACACTGTCTGCCAAGAGCTCCTTTGCTAGCCAAAAGTGTTCTTTTCTACATATTTGGCATTTTTCAGTTTAGATATGGCAGAAAGGACCAAAGGCAAATCTCATCTATCAACAAGCACGCGAAGGATATTAAACTTGACCATATTAAGTAGCAGAAATGTCAGTATCATCTCTTTGCTAAATTCTTCTCTAAATGTTTCATCCTTCAAACTCTGCCTCTAAATTCACATTAGGACCTCCTATGATTCCTTAGCTCAACTCCTAACTAGATCTCTAAAGCTACTCATCTCGGTCCAGCAGCCTTTACATTAGAGCCAGTATGTTTAGCTGAGCAGGACAGGTGTTTGTCCTGGCCTGAGTATACAAATGCCTTAAACAAGGGATGACTGAGAATGCACATGATAGAAGTGTAAGTGTCTTGCCCTCCTGCTTGTGAGAGTCTGCCATAAAGACCCTGTTGTAGTTCACTGAAAGACACAAAGAAAGAAATTGATCTGACTCCAAGAAATTCAACTAGAAAGCAGAAGGAGGAAATGGCAAGGCATAAAGGTTAGCATCATTCTGGTAGCCTTAACCCACAGTTGCCTTATTCTCTGCACTTGGTAACCTTGACAATCCACATAAAAGCAAACACTGATAAAAGTACAAAGGCTTACTTAAAGACCTTTCCTACATGCTGCTGAGCCAACTTCATAGACTAACAATCACTTTTGGTAAATTTCAATATTAACTCTATTATATTTTGATTTTCTTGCAAATCTCATTTAAAAATATAGCAATACACTTCACTTCTTTAGATGAAATGAGGAAGATATAGATTATTTTTCTGAAACATCTGCTTGCACCAAAAATTATAGATGGGAATAAAAATAAATCTTCAAAAAATTTTCTGCAGACACCTTTTACTTTCAGCTCAAAATATTTATTTCAAGCAACATCTCTAAATTCTTAGAATGTAAAAAAATCATTTAGCTTTTATCAAAATTAGTTGTAACCTGAAATGTACAGAATAGAAAAATCCACACCTATGCAAAGGTAATTATGGCCCTGATGCTGAAGAAAATGAAAAGCATCTGCTGCTATATGTGCAGTTCTACTATAAATGCAATATATAATATATTTTTAATATAAAAGCAAATTGTGAGATTAAATAATATTTTGACTACTGAAAAAATGTATGCCTATAATTTTTAATTAGGATATTAAATCTTTTGAAAGCTTGATGGCTCTATTGTGATCCAGTTACCCCATGGCAGCCTAAGTGGCTGAACATCTGTCCTCTGCACAAACCCTATGTTCTCAGTTTCATCAACCAAAACTATAGGGCAGTTTTACTTCATTTCAGAAGATTAAAAGGGATTAGAAACTTACTCTGCAGTTTCAAAAGGGTGAACTGGATGCAATCCATCACTTGTGACTCTCACTCCCTACCCTTAACCCCTCTGCATAGATCCCTGAGCCTTGAAGGAATGGTTTTGATAAAGACACCCCATTTACTGTGAGTGTCTGCATATGCTTCCATCACTCACTGTATATAAACTCTATGATGACAATTAGGGAAGTCACCACTGACTACAGGGAAAGGCTGGTTCAGGCACTCTCTCCAGTATTGCTAAGAGCTCTAGCTGGGACCTCCTTGTGGGTTCCTGTGGATTCCTCTAGCACCAGATTTTTCCCTAAACCCATGAGGGCTCACTCTTTCAGGATATCTCTCTTACTGCCCATTCTCTCTGTCCATCCCTAAACCCACTCTTCTCAAGCCCTCATGTATTCACCCCTTACCCTCTCCCCTCTAACCACATCTAAGTTTACCCAGGAGATCTTAACCATTTCCCCTTCCTGGGGCAATCCATGCGTATCCCTCTAAGGGTCTGCCTCTGTACCTATCTTTTCTGGGAGTGTGGAATCTAGCCTGTTCATCCTTTGTTTTGTGTTTGCTATCTACTTATGAGTGAGTACATTCAGTGTTGGTCTATATGGGTCTGTGTTACCTAACTCAGGATTTTTTTTCTAGTTTGTATTATTTTTTAACCAATAATTAATACCCCGTTGTATGTATGTACCACATCTTCTTTATCCATTCTTTGGTTGAGAGGCATCTAGTTGTTTCCAGGTTCTGGCTATTATGAATAAAGCTGCAATGAACATAGTTGAGCAGGTGTCTAGAGGAGCAGGGTGGGGGGAGGGGTGTTCAAGAGCACCATAGAGAAAATCACAGGGACAGCTGACCCCAGCTGATTGGAGCTTAGGGACTCTGGACTGACAGTTAGAGCCTGCATGAGCCCTCTAAATGAGGATGACAATTTCATTGATCAAGCTGTCAGTGGGCCCCAGCTATAAGACTAGTAATTATCCAGGTTACATAAATTGGCTTTTTAGAGTCCACTCCCTATGGTGGGATAGCTTGCTCAGCCTTGATACAGGGAGGAAGGGGTGGGTCCTCCTCAACTTGATATGCTAGCCCAAGGGAGGCCTTACTTCCTTTGAGGAACAGATGGAAGTGGGGTGGGGAGAAGATGGGGAGGAGAGAGGGAGAAGGGGAGGGATGGCAGTGTGGGGTATATAAAGAAATCTTATTAATAATTAAATAAAAATATATCTGTTCTAAGGGGGGGAAATGACTCTATTTTAGGCCTGAGTGCTCCAAAGCTCTCCAAAGCAGCATTTGTGAGTTTTTATGTGAATTTTCACTTTTCACAAGAAGGAACTTCTCTGATGAGGTTTGAATGAGGCATTGATTTATGGGTATAGCAAGATATCATTGGGAGTCATTTAATTGCTATGCTCTTTTAGCAAAATAATAGTAATAGATTGTACCCCAGACCCGTTACCCACCAATCCTAGGTTCTTAGCTCCTTTAGAGGAGTCATGTATGGATTCCATTTGGGAAGTAAGCCTTAAATCCAATCAAATTTGATGTTTTAAGAACTGGTGCACATATGAACTCACAGAGACTGGGGCAGCATGCATAGACCTATACTGGCTTAAGCCCAGATGGGTCCCAGTACTGGGAAGAAAGTGAACATGGTGTTCCATCCCTAACAGAGAAGCTACTTGCAATTAATACTTGCTGGCAAAGAGAAAATTATTCTTCTACAATGGAGTGACAATGGGCATCTGAACCACATTCCTGAATGTGCCCCACACCCAAGAGTAGTTGATAGATGCACAAACAAACTCAATGTTTTTGCGGTCTGTGGTATTTGAGGGGGGTGATCTGAAAGGGGATGGAGGTTAAAAGTATAGTCAAAATATATGGTATAAGAAGGATTGTAAGGAATAAAGGGAGAGTTTCATTCAAAATAAATCAGGCCAAGAAAAATACCAGAATGCCAAGGTTAGTGGTTAGAAAGAAAGAAAGAAAGAAAGAAAGAAAGAAAGAAAGAAAGAAAGAAAGAAAGAAAGAAAGAAAGAAAAAAGAAAGAGAGAAAGAAAGAAAGAAAGAGAGAGAGAGAGAGAAAGAAAGAAAGAAAGAAAGAAAGAAAGAAAGAAAGAAAAAAGAAAGACTATTTAATTTGATATTTATTGAAACTTTTACAAAGGAAACAAAAGTTTTGATGTGACACAGTAGTGCATAATACCAACCCAGAAAGTCAAACAATACCGTCATTTTTGCAGTTGATAATATACTACAGGGATTTTCAAGTGATTTATCATAAAGAGAAGAAAATTTTGAGGGTGTTTTTGACATACATGCATTAAAACAAGAGGGGGAAATCACTGTAAACAGGCCACAAATAAGGACAAGAGCGGAGACATGACATCATCATTAGGTCATTTGACATTTGACCAAATCTGTGCTCTCTAATGTTCCCCACTAACAAAATAACAACTGTGATATTTAGACATGCCCACTTCCCTCCTGGAGACAGGCTAAGGCTCCACATCTGAATTTTTATCTGTCAGCATGGAAGGTGAGGCAAAGACCACTCACACTTGCCCACTTTACTATCTCAATCTGTGTCCAGAGAACCTTGGTGTAATATTTCTAAAGGCAAAGTCATATTGGCCCTTTGATTCCATAACTCATTCTCAGTTCTATGAGGCTATGCAAAGGTCAACTGTCATAATTTTTATTTATTTGATGATGTAGTTAAACATTTTTATTGAGAACTTGGGACTGCTGATATACAGACATTCTTCTTTTTTTCCCTAAAACCCTTAAATGTGCTGTTTTTAAAAATCCATGGACATTAGTAGTAGGGTTTCAACACTTAAAGAAATATTACACACCCTCTAGTACCTTCAATTTTGTAAATATAGAAACTAAAACCCAGAAAGTATAGGACAAACTATGCTTACTGAGCAATGTTTTGGGATAAGAAAGGAGATTGCAAAATTGAAATCTAGGACAGCAACACTGGAATCAACCCATAGATTTTTAAGTTTGAAAATACATACATACATATATATATATATATATATATATATATGTATTGTGCCCCAACAGGGAGTTTGGACATATTGAAAGTTAACTAATCTGTGAACTTGAGTTTATTCATCTAAGAAACTGGGACAATAAGAAGCTTTCTGGGTGACTGGAAGACACAAAGATTATGTATTGAAATGCTTTAAAAATAGGTTAGCTGCTATTTTAACTTACTAGCAGAGTTTTTTAAACCCCAGATCTTGCTCTTTCTAACAGTGTGTGATATCCAAGTGAGATGTAATTCTATCCATGCTTTTAAAAGCCTGTAGTGAAAAATCTCCCTCATTTTAGTATTATGCTTCCGCAGTGTTCCAATTAGGCTTAGATGATTAATCCATAGAATGAGCCCCAACATTACACTCAAGATGCTACAAAAGAATTCAGGGGATGTCATATTCTGTAGCTTTGAATTTGAGAGGTAGAGTTTATAAATATACAAAAGGATTCTGGAAAAGTCTGTAGTAAGTAAATCTGCCTAGACTAGCTTCTCTAAACTTTCCTCCCCATACTTAATAAACAATGACTGTTAATAACTTCAAAGACAGAGCTACCCAGAAAACCTCTTTCCTAAAAATTGCATGTGAAGAGATGCTGAAGCCCAAAAGCAGGAGTTTAGTGAAATGACACAGACAACTTGGAGGTGACAGTTTAGTCTCTCCTAAGTGTTAGGTAAATAAAGTGTTGAGAGAATTGGCCTACCTTTTTATTTTGCACGATCTACATCTAGGATGTATAAGTTGGAGGAACGCCTGAGTGTAGAATTTAATAGCATCGTAAATGAGGAAAACATTGGAATTAAAGAATGGTACTGATGCTCCAACACCGTGATTGCAGTGGGCACCTTGAACTTGTCATTTTAAATGTCTTGTGTAATTTTTGTTCTCTAAAACTTAACATCTTATTTGATATGCACAAAAGTGATTCTATCCCATCTTTAAAAAGTGTTTCTCAATCATTACATAGAAAACCAAAAAGGTTTCATATAATTAAAATATATTTTATCAAAAGAGGGAGTGTTCTTACCGAACAGACTCCAAACTATCTGTGTTGGTAAAGGTGAAACATTAATGCCTTTTTTAAGCTCTAAAATTTCAGTAGTCATGTCAAGGACTGTACTGTAGAAAAGAAGGGGTTTTCTACAGGTAGCTAATATTTTACCAGCAGATTACAAACCATCACATCACACATTTTGACAGAGATGGACTGTTGTTGCTTTAACTTAATCTCAGTGTTCTGGTGATCTCAAATCTCTTGAGTGTCACTTTATAGTTTACAATCCAGTTATTCACAATCCCTCAATAGAATTACAGCCTCGTCACTAATCTCTCCCTATCAGGTATCCTGCTAGGAAGGAAGTTGCAAGGCCCCACTGGAAAGCAGCAATGCCGTGAATGATTGCATTCAGTCTCTCTCCACAGCAATATCTGTAAGTCTGGAAGTGATAAATGACACCCAAGTTATAAATGAGCAACAGGGTCAGTAGCACCAAGCAGCCAAGAGTTCAAAGAAAAGGCACACTCCTGATGGGTTCAAGAAAAGGCCACACACTGCTGGTGTGTATCATCGCAGATAAATCCTCCAAGATGGCTTGTTGCAATTACAAAATGGAATTAGAAAAGGCTGTTATTAAAGAGCCAAGATTTCTGTCCAGGAATTGAACAGAAAACATTGATTAGCACAAAAATAAATATTCTTTTTCTAGGAAAAAAAATAGTCCCGACCTGTTAAGTATCCTGGTAGAAAATATCATCAAACTGGCAAATGGTTTATTGACACTGAAAGACACATAATTGGATGACATGCTTATTTTCTTGGTTTTTTCTTTTTAATCTCATAAATATATCTACAAAAAGTCAGGAGAGACACCAATTAAATGGTTTGCTAGTGTCATTTACACTGCATCCTTGTTCTACACAGAACTTCCTTAGGTGAATTAAGCACAATTAAGATATGGTCTGCATTTATCAGTTAAAATATACAACTTCTCTAACATATCTGATCAAATCTCATAGTATCCTATGATGAAATCGTCTGTTCAGTCCCAATTGCATGTGACACCGTGAAGGTCGTAAAACACTGAGAATCCTATCTACATCATGTCACTGGTAACAGGGAAATTAGGATTTAGGTGATTGAATCCCTGATGCCAGAAAATGTTTTTTCCCAGACAAATGGTCACTGTTAAACTTATTTCTGGTTCGCTCATTAGACAGAATTTCTTTTCTCAGGCTCTATGGCTGTATGTGTTTACACACGTTTCAATGTCTGTTTTTACTTGACATTTCACTGGTTCATGAAGTTCACCTGCATCACACTGACAGTGTCAGTTAGAGTCACGGTGGAAAACTGGGTTAAGACATGTGAAGGGACAGCCATTTCAGTTTCTATTAGTCTTCAGACAGAGAGACCTTACTTATGGCAAAGAACTCTGGGAGAGGCCGAGCTCACCTGCCTTCTGTTCTAATTCTCCAACAGGGCAGTCACTATCCGATGACAGCCATGGAGGTCACCTGCTTACTCCAGAACAGCCACGCAGAAGAATTAAAATGTTAAGCACATTATTCTCTGAGTGGCAAAATTTCCTTAAACAACATAGAACATGAAGTGGTTTTAAAGAAAACTGCACATAAAATATGCCAATCAAAATTTAACAGACATTTTACATTCTCTTTACTGTATTATTTTTATACACTTTCATTAAAATATATCACACATTCCCTTTTCTTTCAACCCCAGCACTCTTTCTCCCAAGACCTCTGCCTCAGATTCTTTCTATACCCCTCCCTCACTCTCACTGATAACTTCCTTTTTCCCAATTATTATTGCTATATTTACATATCTATATGTATAAAATATATAACTATAATCTGTTGAGTACATTTCTGTTGACTATGTATATATGGTTTTAGGGATGACTATTTTGCTTTAGATAACCAAATTTTGGGGGGTGTTCAAGTCTGTGATAGATTTACTCTTTCTCTCAACAGTCGTCAATTACCTGTAGTTATTTGTCTAAGGGTGGGACTCTGAGATTCCTCTTTCAGTGTTAACAGGTGTTTGTACGTTACTATTGTTCAGATCTTGTTTATGCAGACATTTCTAGGAAAGACAGTTTCACAGCAGACTTCCTGTATTCTGGCTCTTACAGTCTTTCTGTCTCCTCTTCTGGGCATTTCCCGAGTCATAGGTGTAGGCTGTGATGTAGATGTATCCACTGGGGATTATAAGAAATGCCGACAAGGTCATTGGGGAGCACAAACATTCATTACTGTTGGTGGAAATGAAAGTTGTTGCAGTCACTCTGGAAATCAGTGTGAAGAATACTCAAAAATCTAAAAATTACAATATGGCCTGGCTAATAGCTCCTTAGTATACGCCCAAAAGAGTTCATATCCTGCTTCACAGATATTTACTCAGCAACGTTTATTGCCACCCTATTCACAATAGCCAGGAAAAGGAAACAGCCTAAATAGCCTTGAAAAGATGAATGGGTAATGAAAATGTGGTACATGTACACAACAGAACACTATTTAACTGTAAGAAAAATGAAATTATGAACTTTTCAGACAAATGTATAGATCTAAGAATATAATATCTCATTTGATAAATCCAGACTGAAAAATACAGATGTCGCACATTCTGTTTCATCTTCAGTACTTAGCTCTAAGTCTTTAGATATGAGTATATAACATGGAAAACACAGATACTGGGAAAATATAAAGATACACTGTGGGAAGAGCCGACTGGGAGGGAAGAAAGACAAATAACACCATATTGTTTGATAAAGTCTTAAAGATTCATATTATTTTATAATTACCAAAAAGTATACAGAACGCATTTAAGTACATATACACACACATGCACATTCCTTACAGAAACTTATGCCCCTTGTCTGACAGTGTAACCTATAAAACTGTATAATAACCAAAATCCTGTACCCTGTATGAGAAATGTCCTTTGAGCTATTGGTCAGGATAGTCCAAGAGATTCCCAAAACAACAGAGGTCACTGCTGTTGTCCTTTATTACATCTCAGAGTTTGAAGATGAGCCCCTTGGCTGAAGACACAACACAGGTTTTATATTTTATACTTTAGAGATTCAAGTTGCCACTGTAAGCTCCTAAATATGGGGTACACACAAAAAATTAAATACACTCTGCTAAATGGTGACCTTAAACTTTTGTAACTGATAACAAAAAGCACACAATTTTTGATGGACAATCTAAAAGTTTCTTGTCTTTAAATTCTATTTTTATATGTGATATTTGAGCATGCCAACTTTCCTGGGGAGGGAGGAGTCTTTAAACATTCAAATTTTACCATAAAGGTTAGAAAATGGATGTTCTTCAATGTAGCTAGATCAGTCTTTATATCACCTCCCAAATGACCTTGAAAGCACCTGTCAGACTGATGCTGAGTTGAAGTCCAATGAATCCCTGTAATTTTCTGGCTCTGGAAATGCCCTCAATCGGTTTCCCTACAGTTTTGCTTCAAAGGTATCTCTTTTCCCACCCCATTAAATATAAAGTGCACGATATAATGCTTTCTATCAAACATACAGTTAAGATTATCTAGAGCATAGAAGGGAACTGGAGGATGAGGAAAAGTGGTTGTGCAATAGAAAGCCACAGAAGGGCAAATGCAAAGTTATGTGGAAGAGTAAAGTCAATTGAAGATGCGGTTATGGAGGACTCCATACTTCAGAAAAATTTTGTATCTGAGGGAACTTTTGTACAACATTTAAAAGTGTTTAACCCCTCCCCTTATGCTGAAATAGTCTAGGTGTGGAGCTAGAAAACCAAGGATGGGGTAATTTATCACCTCTTTGGTGAGAGTGTTGACAAGCATGACAAGCCTCACGTGCCCTAGCACTTTACTGTTATTGTTTGCATCCTTTCTTCTGACCAGGTCTTCCCTGAAGATGCCAAAGGCAGAACCACTCATCATCCCTTTCCTTGTACTCTCTCTCTCTCTCTCTCCCTCCCTCTCTCTCTCCCTCTCTCTCTCTCCCCTGTCTCTCTCTCTCTCCCCTGTCTCTCTCTCCCTGTCTCTCTCTCTCTGTCTCTCTCTCTCCCTCCCTCTCTCTCTCTCCCTCCCTCTCTCCCTCTCCCTCTCCCTCCTTCTCTCTCTCTCTCTCTCTCTCTCTCTCTCTCTCTCTCTCTCTCTCTCTCCCTCTCTCTCTCTCCCTCTCCCCCCCCTCTCTGTCTCTCTCTTGCTTACAGTCATTTTCTTCAGTCTTTCTGAAGAAATTCTGACTTCTACACTTTCGAGGAGAGTCTAACAGAGACATAACTTTAACAAAAGCATCTTTAACTCAATCAAGACTAATATTTCAATGAGAATTTTAGGAGACAAACATTGCCTACAGTTTGCTGGAGCTGGAAGACTTAAAACCTATGACAGATTTTATTGTTGTAATGGTTTTTACCATAATGAAATTTACTGCATTACCAGGAAAAAGCCATGCCCTGTAGTTGGGTGCTGCTTATATTTCAAAACACGTTAGCATGAAGCTTCAGCCAGATCTAATAATAGAAATGAACTTACCTAAAGATGCATTGATTTTTATATTAGGTCATGTTGAGAATTTACAAAGAACATCTAGTATACGAAACAGAAATCCTCTTGAGAATAGCATTGATTGCAAGAAGGTAATATTAGAAAAA
Source organism: Phyllotis vaccarum (assembly GCA_033318265.1). Classification (NCBI taxonomy): domain Eukaryota; kingdom Metazoa; phylum Chordata; class Mammalia; order Rodentia; family Cricetidae; genus Phyllotis; species Phyllotis vaccarum. The sequence goes on from JARWLC010000010.1 coordinate 55,469,957, forward strand.
TAAAAACCCTCTTCTTCCAGAATGGTGCACATTCATATAATGGATTTAGCTCACTGAGTAGTTTAGAAAAGGTCATCTTTCAGATAAATGATAAATTTGATGAATTTCAGTAGATTTAATCATCTCTTGAGATTTATCAAAACAACAATAGAATAAGAAATGGATATGAGAAAAAAATCTATCCTACCCATATAATTTGTCTATTAGAAACAGAGTCGATTTATTCAAGCTTCTAAAATTATATGTTTTGTTATCATGTATCTGTTCAACAGGATACCTCATGAAATGAACCCCTATTCCTGTATTTCACAGTATAATTTTTTGCATAAAAAACAAAAAATTCTTAGACAAAATACATGTTATAAAAAGGGATGGGAGAGAGAATTAAAGAATTTGTGTATATTCTAGAGATCTGACCTAAAAGATAAGCAAATAAAGGGATTATTTTTATGTTTACATTATCATTCACTTGAAATTAGCTCCCAGTTCTATAGGCAATTGTTTGACATTTAAATGTTTGTGTGCATATAAAAAGCAAAGCTTGGTAACAGGCTTTCGGGATAGCATGCTGTATTTGTGTTTATGCATTTCATCATTAGGGTTTATCTTGTCCATTTACACTTTTTGCCTTTAATTTCTAGTATATGTTTAATGGGTTTCATTCTGAAATATTAGTGTACAGCTTCAGTTTCTGTGAAAACAGGTCCTTTTAAGTTTTTCTTTATTTCTAAGGAACCTCTGTCTCTGTTTGATTTATTTTTCTATATTAAACTGAATTATTAGTCCACACCTAATTGTGATACATTTCAAATTAGCTGGGAAAAAATTGGGAGTTTCCAATACATAGAAATAATGGAACTTTGAAGAGGCAGCAACACTAGTTTTTATAATTTGATGACATAAATGTATTGAATTATACTATGCCACAAAAGTTTGCAAAAATAATCTTCATTGTTTAATTTTTAATAATTATTGTTAAGCTGGAGTCACCATTTGATATTTTTCATTTTTAAGTAAAACCAGCTTCCTTGTTCTCAGTAGGATTTTAGGCCTGGGTTTTTTCCGCTCTGTGACTCTAGAGCTCCCTCTGGTGTTACTTAGTGATTGTTATAAAGGTTCTTATTTTCTGAGTGTCTCAGATCTAGATCAAGGAAGATGAACTTGAATAGAACAAGGAAGGTAAACCTGGTCTGTGAACCAAATATGAATCTCAGATCTGTTTTTAATTGCTTTCAAGATAAGCATGTGTTTTGTATTTTTAGATTTTTTTAATATAAGGAAACAAGCAATTTGTAGGAATATATATAAGGAGATATTCAAGATCAAATGTGACCCATAATAGTGTGTCTCGCACAGTAACTGTATGGAAGAGAGATATTTGCCGCCTCTTGAGTCTTGGAACATTTTTTACCTTCTCATCACTGATCTTGCTCCTAGAATTCTCTCCTAGTCATGCCTTTGACCTGCTAGGTTTTAGTATGAAGACTATCGTAGTATAGGTCCCATGGTCCCCATGCACCTACATGTCATATTCGAGAGCTCATGCCAGCTATGATGCTCTCAGATGACCACATTTGGAATTCTATTCTCTGTGTTTTTGCCAATATTCAGGAATAATCAAAATCAGGGTCTTTCCCCAAATCTCAGATTGTTTTGTCTTTACTGGTGAATGATGAAGAAGACTTGAAAAGACCTCATTGTGAGCCCTCATGCAATTCTCCAAGGATATAATATAAGTGTATTCAGTAAAGCTTGTTAGCCTGACTTGTAGCCCCAAACTTATTATTTTTCATATGCTAGTAATTAAGCTAATCAAACAAACATATTTTAATAAATATATTAGTATGCATTAAAATTATCTTTCAGTGAAACTGGAGTACTGCTACTAGAGAATTTTTTTAATGATGAAATCATTCTCAGAGAATTTCGCCTTCCTTCCTTTCCTCTTTACTACAGTTAGTTCTCACAGATGAAGCCTAGCATAGATGAAGGGTAATAGCATATCCTCCTGTGGTATTTGCTGTAGTTGAAAATTTGGTAGTTATAGATACAGTTTTTCTTAGTTATTTTAAAAGGTATATTAGAGATGAAACTTTAGACTCATAAGGATAAGGTAGATGATGCAATATTTTCTATAATTTTGTTAAATACAAATACTGTATATTGTAACTATAATTCTTGCTCGATAGCTGTTTTGATATATATAACTTTGCTATGTTGAAATTGAAACTTTCCTTTTTGATTAGACAAAAAAGGGGAAGTGAAGTGGGAATGTCTTTCTGTGTGCTGTGAATATCATTCTTTACCTAACGGACTATTTTGGCCCATGATAGACATCATAGGAGTAGAGGGAGAAATCAGAGCATGGGTATAAGGAGAGCAGATTCAGACAGTCACAATCCAGCCACCCATGGAACATGATGTAACAAAATAGGTAAGCCAACAGGCCACATGGCAGGAAAAAATAATGGAAATGGGTTGAATTAAAATGGAAGAAATAGGTAGCAATATGCCTGAGCCATAGGCCAAACAGCATGAAATTAATATAAGCGTCTGTGTGTTTCTTTGGGACTTTGGGATTGCTGGTCAAGATAAGCGGCAGGCAGATCTGAACCTAGGGGCTAGTGCAGGTCAGAAGCCTCCTTCTACATGAACCTTCACGAAAAAGTGAAAAAGATGGAGTAGCTTATATTAGACTAATCTATCCACAGACAGATTATGTTAGAGAATATGTTCAGGTAGTGTGAAAGAATGGCCTCCCAGTCATACACTATGACTCCCTATGTTCAGCACTTCAGACAAACTATTAAGAATTACTGTCAAGAGATGTCACAGGGCTGGGAAAATAGCCTAGCCAGTAATGTATTAGACACTCAAGCATGCAGTCCTCAGTTTGATCCTTAGAACACACATATAATAAACAGCAAGTCCAGTGGGAGACTCTGCCTCAAACAATAAGATGGAGAGTAAGCACCGAAGAAAACAATCCCTGGCTTTCAACTACAAGCATGCCCCACCAAACACCAAAACATAAACACACGCATGCGCGCGCGCACACACACACACACACACACACACACACACACACACACACACACACACACCTCTCTATAAATGTCTTGGAAGAACTTAGTGTATGCCCAGGTAGGAAATATGGAGAATTTGACATAAAATGAAAGTGTTGGTTCCCTAATTTCTATTTTTGGTTCCCTTAGTCCTCATACTTCAGCATAATAAAGGCAATTTACAACAAGGTCATGGCTAAAATGAACTCCAGTAGAGAAAAATATCAAAGCATTTCCACTAAACTCAGGAACAAGACAAGGTTATCAACTTTCCATATACCTAGTCAACACAGTACTTTAAGTCTTAGACACAACAATAAGACCACTGAAGGAGATCAAGGGATACAAATAGGAAAGAAAGACATCAAATATAACTTTTGCAGATGATAAAATAGTATATTTAAGTGACCTTAAAAATTCCACCAGGAAACCCACAGCTGATCAAAACTTTCAGCAAAGTAGCAGGATACAAAATTCATATACAACAAACAGACTTTCTATATATTAAAGACAAATATATGAAGAAAGAAATTAGGGAACCAACACTTTCACGGTAGCCTCAAATAATATAAAATATCTTGGGATAACTCTACCCTAACAAATGATTAACTTGAATGATAAAAACTTGAAGACATTAAAGAAAGAAATTGAGGAAAATATCAGAAGATAGAAATATCTTCCATTCTTATGAATAAGTAGGATTAAAATAGCAAAAAGAATGTACAATGTACCTCTTTAGGATTCCAGCATATACTAAAGATTGGCTGAGACATTCAACCCCATGGGCTCAGCAACTTCTAGATTCTTGGTCTTACTACTCATAGCCAGTCATTGTTGGAATAGCTGGACCACAGACTGTAATCATTTTAATAAATCCTCTTTCTATTAAAAAAAAATACTCATCTTACCAAAAACATATACAGATTAATTGCATCAAAATCCAACACAATTCTTCATAGATCTTGAAAGGACAATTTTCATCTTCTTTTGGAAAAAACAAGAATAACTAAGACAATCCTAAATAATTAAAGAACTCCTGGATATCCCACCATCCCTGATCGTCAAGCTATAGAGCTCAAGTAATAAAAACATTGTCTGGGCACAAAAACAGACATTTTGACCAATAGATTAGAACTGAAGAATCAAAAATAGTTCACACACTTATACATACCCAATGTTTGATAAATAAGTAGGAAATATACACTAAAAAAACACAGCAGCTAGGAAAAATAGAATTGGTCAAACAAGATAGCTACATGTAAATGAGTGCAAATAAATCTACACTTAACATCTTGCACGAAACTCAAGCCGAAATTAAAAACCGCAACATGAGGTCAGATAGACTGAATCTGCTACAAGAAAATTAGGAAATAGTTTAGAGCTCATTGGCACAGGAAAGGACTCTCTGAACAAAACACTGACGGCATGGGAACTGAAGATAACAATTCATCAATGGGACTCATGAAACTAAAAAGCTTCTCTATGACAAACTACACATTTAGGCAATGTGGAAGGCTACAGAATGGGAAATGTTTTTACTAACTACAAATACAACAGGTAATTAATAACCAAAATACATTTTAAAAAACTCCAAAAGATGGATATCAAGGAAACAACCCAATTAAAAAATCAATGTGCAGATATAAATAGAATTTTTGAAAGAGGAAGCTTAAATAGCTTAGAAACACTTAAAGAAATGTGCAACATCCTTTGCTATCAGGGAAGTGAACATCAAAACTATTGAGAATTTTATCTTATACCAATCAGAATGGCCAATGAAACAAATATCAGCTCAAGTAGAGTATGGGGACAGACAGTCATACATTGTTGTTAGGAGTGAAAACTTGTTCAACCACTATAGAAATCAATATGGTGGTTTCTCAGAAAGATGAGACTCAATCTCAATCTACCTCAAGAGCCAGACATAAAAGCACTAATCTTGGGAAGGTATTTCTAGACTTTCCTTTCATACTCTCCAGAGTGTTCCATTCTTCCTTGTGTGAGGGAGAAGAAGGAACACATGGGCACAAGATGTCAGGGTTTTAAACCTGCATGTTTATGAAAATTTTCCAGAATAAAAATTACAAGGTACATTAAATTCTAGTGTCTAGATTTAAGTGTTCCTTGGGTTATATTAAATGACAACATTAAAATGAACCAAAAGACTTTCACTATCCATTGGCACTAAAAGAAACAATACCCCATGTGGAGATTTAATAAAAGCTCTGAAAGTTTCAGAGATATAAGAGGGATCTAACCACAGTCAGTCTAGGAGGATCAGAGAGTGGTGATTCACACCTTTAATTCCAGCACTGGGAGTACCCCAAGAGTGGTGACCTATGCCCTTAATCCAAACTGAGTTCGATCCTCTTAGTTTACCAGAGTTCCAGGCTCTCAGGCAGGCAGTGGTGGGACCACGCCTTAACTTACCAAGAGAGTATTTAAGGCGGGTGTAGAAAGACAGAAGTTAGAGGAAGTCAAGAGAAGCCAGGCTGAGGAAGCTGGAAGACAGCTGGGTAAGATCTGACTGTGGTTAGATCCCTCTTATATCTCTGAAACTTTTGGAGCTTTTATTAAATCCCCACAAGCCCCCAAATAATAGTAATAATAATAATGATTTAAATTAAAAGTGATTTATGATTGGGCTTGCCAACAGTAGCAATGGCAGCATCAAAGTCTTAAAAACTTCACTGCAGAGAACATAGTCTTCTCAGTGGTGACAACTGCAGTGTCACAGCACATGAGTAAACAGGAGAGCCAATTTAAGCCCTCTTTATACACACTCATATGTATGTGTTTGGAGGACACTAAAATATGTGTACAATTAATGACCAGATTTCAAAACTAAATAAATACTCTAGAGCCACAGATACAATTAACCTGATACCATCTAACCGTAAGAAACAGCACATCAAGCTGTGTAATTGAACTTTTTTTTAATTAGCAATAAAAATGTTTTAAGTAAGCAGATGGGGAAAAGATTATATTACATGCAGGGGAGCAAAGTCAATTTATATTTCAGAATAAATTTATCATAGAAGTCAGTGAGCAAACATCTTTAAATGCCCAAAGATCAAGTGTTCTGGCTAGGAATTCATGAAGAGTAAGAATATCTTTTAAAACCAGGGCCAAAATAAAGACATACTAGATGTACAAAGTGAGTTATATGAGTTCCTTATATATAAGAGCAGCAAACCCCTACTTGCTATAAATTTTTCAACTATTTTCTCATACTCCATAAAGCTGCCCTTTAATTTTTCTGTACAGAAATCTTTTAGCTTCAAACATTTCCATTGATAATGTTTTCATTTTTTTTTCTATGCTTTTGATGTCATATCTAAGAAACTCTATACAGAAGTTAGGGATATAAATCCTTGTACTCTGTTTTAGGTGAAAATGAATATGGCATTCCTAGCATTTGAAGGTAATTCACTTTAGGAAATTGACAGTACAGTCATTCATCTCTTCAAATTAGAATGTTGTTGCCCTGCCAGAGACTTTCATAGATCTAGCTGACATGTTCTGGCGATCCTCTCTATTTCCTTAAAAGTTTTAATCGTGTGCATAGGATTTCACTGTTCCTATCTTAAAAGATTTTCCATTAATTGGCTTAGATAGTGCTGATCCAGCAGTCCATAACAGTTTTACTGTAGCAAACCATAGCTCTGTGAGTAAAGGTGCATCCTGTGACCATTTACAGGTTATAGGGCCCTAACTTTAGCCTACTTGAAACCTATTGTCAATTGCTGATGTGACAACTGAGGTTATTCAGCAAAGTAGCCTTATTTGATTGGCTCCCTGGAAAAAAAACTGGAAACATAAGGAGATGATTGGTTTTCCATGTATTTTAAAAATTAAATCATTGGTTTTTTTTTGTTTTGTTTTGTTTTTTGTTTTTTGTTTTTTTACTTTTTTGTCCTACTGTGGCTATCTGCCACAGTAATCGTGACTATTGCTGTATTAGATGTCTTTGACAAAATATTTATATGTAGCCAGAAGCATATCTACATGGTGATACAGAAGAAGTGCTAAAAGGGGCATTTATGTATGCACAAATATAGAAATACAGTCCTCTGAGTCTGTTCTTGTAGCTCAAGTGTATATCGTTTCAGGGTTGACCATTTTGAAATGGATAACCAATAAGGAACTCATCCAGAGGAAAGGCTAATTCTCCCTTTCCCAGAAGTCATCAGTTCTTTATCTAAAAACTGACATATCAGGATGTATTTATATATTTGTGTAGATGCCACGGCATCTCCAGTGGAGTCTTTGCATGCTGGAAGGCTTGCTGCCGGACCTGAGGCAGAAACTTCAAGGAAGTTGGTCTCCTGGAACGCTTGGCCTCCTCTGTAGAAGAACATGTTCTTTTCCTGCTGTGATTTCTTTTCCTGCTAGGTGCACGAGCTTACAGGAACACAGTGGACTGTTAGAGATGCTCAGTCTCCCATGACCACCACTCCTGGGTTCCCAGAAGAGAAGGTGCCTTCGGAAACCTCTGAGTTCCCCCTCACTAGAGCTATGAGGAGGGTCCTAACAGGAAATCAGAAGGGAGAGGTTTGATGACACAGTTGTAGAATGAAGTGTAGTTTGTGGAAGAAACAAAAACAGGAATCAAGTGGCTTTTCTTAAGAAAGCTTTAAAAATCAATCCAACAGATTCCTATGGCCACCGGATGGGTAGGAATTCTGATGAATACATACAGAGGGAGCTTCGTAATATTCCCAAAAGATTAATGCATGGCAGGTGGCAATGGTTTATAAAGAATAGATGGTGGGAACCACCTATATGGAAAGGACCTTACAAACTTCCTCCGACCATGCCAGACCTTTACCTTACACAGGTGTATATGATGAATTTGGCTATAAACGGGTAAAATATTTAGGAGAAAGAGTGTCATATTACTCCCTTCCTTTTCATGAGAAATTAGCTAGAGCAAGACCACCCTGGTGTGTGTTAAGTAGGGAACAAAGAGAAAACATTATTAGACAACTGGCTAAGCCTTTAGAGGAAATTGATAAGCACAGAGATGCCTGGAGGAGAATATGCTGTGATGGGAGCTGGTCTCTTCTCACTATGGACCAACTAATAGAGAGGGACTATTATGGGCTAATGTGGGGAAGAGGAGAAAAGTACCCAAAGAAAGAACATGGCCAGGCCATGTACATTCATCACAAGGCTGACGCACAGAAAGAATTCAGGAGAGTGTGCAGAGGGTTGGTGGGTCTCAAATGCTGACCACAAGGCCCTGTTGGTTTCCTACATGAACTCATGTCTGTCTGTCACCTACTGAGTTAATAATTTTCTCATGTACCATGTGCTGCTGTGGTTTTGTGACTTCTTGGGAGCCTTTGGGGCTGTGTTTGTGTTTTGTTGATTTATTGGGGAAGTGAATTGTTTAAGAAATGAGAATATTGTTGTTGAGGCAATTATGTGAGCATTATTTCCTTGTAATTTTGGCCTATAAAAGATTTGATGCTCTGCTAATAAATTGGCATTCAGCTCCACTACTGCCTAGTATGTGTCTGTTTGTCCACTGCCGGTCCTTGCTCACCTGAGTACCAGAATCCCTGACTTCGCCCAACAGAGCTGGTCCATGGCATGTATACATATATGTGTATGTATGTACCAATAATAATCATGAAAAAACGGAGCTATCAGTTTCAGTGTGGGTACATGGAAGCAGTTGAAGGGAGGAGAAAGAAAGGGAAAATATTTTCATTTCATTTAAGGTGAATGTGTAATTTAAAGGCATTTCTTTTCCTTTTACCTGGTACAAATATATGGGTTCACCCAGAAGATGGCTGTGTGACTTCCAGAGACAATCAGTGAAGAGACACTGAGAAGGGGGTTGTGATCTTGCTGAAACTGAACCCACATTACGATCTGTCCATGTCACAGTTAAGGCAATCTTTGGGGTAATGAGCCAGCTGGAGAAGAATCAGATTTGAAATATAATAACCCCAGGAGAGAAGGTCCAGGACAGAAAGCTGGAGGCAATCCGGCATTGGCTAATGCCATGCTCAATCATCTGCTACATTAAGTTTTGGCCAGGGGAGCTAGCTGGGAAAAACTAAAGCAGAAACTTGCTCATTATAGAGGTGCAAGTTGACTAAAAAGAGAGTAAAGTGCTCAATAAATACTACCTTCTCCCCTAAGATTCTCTCCCTGAGCACACATATCTATGAGTAACTAGATATCGTTCATAAAAGTCTTTGGCCACAAAACAAGCAAGTTCTGGAAATGTATCCAGGAAAAAGCTTTCAAATAAGCCCTAGAAATTGTCACTTTGCCTCCTTGGGTTTATTGGTAATGTTTTCCCCAAAGCAGCAATTAAGATTCTCTCTCCAGATCCTCCTTCCAGGAACCCTTCTAGGTCATCCAGATATACCCTACTCATCCTTGCAAACCAAGAATAATGTTTGAAGTTCTTAGAAACCAAAAAGAAAAAAGTATGTTCTTCATTAATCTAAGTATCTGTTTGACTTCAAGTTCTGTCTTTCACTTCCAAACTCTCCTTAAGAGCCATTGAAAGTAAACCAACCAGCATGGAACGCTGAGATGGTAAAAGCTAGGGGAAGAGTGGGATGCTTTTCTCCCACTTAGTACAGACAGATTTAACATCATCTTAGAAAACTACATCACCAGAGTATGGGTTTGCATATTTATTTTCATACTGTAGGAAAACTGATAAGATTTTTGAAAATTAATCATTTCAAATTAATTATTTCAAACCGTAGCCAAAATTTAGTGTCAATATGGTTTTCACGGTCGGATCCCTTTGTATAAATTTCCACCAGCACAGCTCTGCTTCTTCTGCTATTGGTCTTATAATTAATTTGCAACTCTACCCCACCTGGTACTCTAGGGTCACTGATGTGTCCTGTTGGCGCCTGAAGACGAAAGCTGAATCCTGAGCATTTTGCAGCACGGGAAACCTGCACTTTTCTGCCAATAATGACCATCTGTCCACCTGGCTCTCAGCATCCCTTGCCTTCTAATTTACTCATCATTGACCTGAATATAAAAATGATATAAACTAAACTGAAATAATTCTCATATTGAATCCTCCCTCTCGTATATTTTACTACCAGCAATTGTAACACTTACATCTGTGTCCCCTCTTCTCTAAAGAAGAGGAGATGGGTGGTTGGGCCCCTAGATGCCTCCTGTTCTCTCCTCATCCAGAAAGATTATCCATATTGGCACTTGACTCACCTCAAGAAATGTCACTGTGGTCAGTAGGCATATGTCTGCCAAAGATGTCCATCTATTCATTGTTTAAACAGTAGGTAGTGTTAATGTATATAATTAAGACTATTCTAAGCCCTCACTCATTATCTCATTCAGTCAACATTTCTAACTCCAAATATGGGAATGTTTTACAAAGAGGGAAAAAATAGGAGTGAGCAAGGGAGAGAAAAACTGTATAGGTTTCTCTTTCAAATTCCTGCTAGGTGTTGGCCAGCTCATCTTCAGTGCTATAGCTGAGAGATAACAGCAGAACCAGCTCACAGTCTATTCATTATTTTTGAGTTCCAACTTGCTTTGTGTCTGCTCATTTGACCTGTTATAATAAGTGGAGTTCCCATGACACTCTTCAATTAATTTGTTACAGTAGCTCACAGAACTTGGGGAAATATTGCGCTTAACTAGTTTCTTTTAAAAAGATATGACTAAGACAATTGATGAGCAACCTCATGTAAGATGTAGGGAAATCAAGGTAAATAGGAAGGAGCGTGAAAAATCCATACCTCTATAGGTAAGTCAATTGCCAGGAACCTCAATGTGCAAAGAATTCTTTCCAACTCAGTCTTTTGGGTTTTCTGGAAGTTTCATTGCACAGACATGATTGGTTAGATGATGTGGGAATATCTTTCTGTATGCTGTGAATAGCAATCTTTAAATAAAGGAGCTGTTTTGGCCCATGACAGGCACCATAGAAAAAGTAGGAGGGGAAATCAGAGCATAGGTAGGAGAACAGGGCTGTAGGGATTTAATAAAGTTTCAGAAGTTTTGGAGATATCAGAGGGAACCTACCCACAGTCTGTGTGGGGGGTTAGTAAAAGCTCCAGAAGTTCCCGAGCTCTAACCACAGTCAGTCTAGGAAAATCAAGAGTGGTGATTCAAACCTTTAATCCCAGCACAGGGACTGTCCTGGCAGTGGTGACCTACATCCTTAATCCTAACTGAGTCAAGGTCACTTCAGATTATAGAAGGAATTCTAGGCTCCCAAGCAGGTGTGGTGGGGCCACACCTTAATTACTGAAAGAATACTTAAGACGGGATTCAAACACAGAGAATTCCATTCCAAGGGAATCGAAGCTGAGGAAGCTGTAAGACAGCTGGGTAAGATCTGACAGTGGTTTTTATTCTCTCTACTATCTCCAACTTCTTCAGAGATCTATCCCTGAGTCTCATTCATTCGTGCAACACAGGACGGAGTCAGAGAGACCGAGCCAGAAGCCCAAAGGAGCAACATGTAAGGAACACAGGTGAACCACGGGCCACATGGCAGACAGATTAATGAGAATGGGTTGAGTTAAGATGACATAACTAGCTAGCAAGGTGCCTAAGCCATAGGCCAAACAACATGAACTTAATATAAGTGTCTGAATCATTTCTGGGGGCCTGAACAGCTGCAGGTGACTAAGGGGTCTGGGGCTACAGGTCTATGGGTCTGGATCTCTGGTGCCCGGGGTCAGGAAACCTAAGTTTAACAGTTAGGATACTGACTATAGGTCTCACTTTCCTTTAAAAAAAAAAAAAAAAAGCTGAATGTTGGGATAAGCTGTAAAGTTTAAACCCTGCAGCTGTCCTTTGGTCTTTTGGCATTCAGCTCCTAAATTGAGATTCTCAAGAACTCTTGCTAAGAGTCATTACATTATCACACGGAGGTCAGTTGTGCCAACCATAGAGATTTCAAGAATATTGAGAGCTCTGTGATAGATGTAGAGAAAGGCCCAAACTGAACTTCTTAATATTACAGTTTCTAACAACATCACTTTGTGCTGGATTATCTACATGTGAACAATAAAATCCTATGATCACAGGCCATAGAAAATCCACAGGAGAGATGGAAACAGGGAACCAAAGAGGATTCCAGGAAGTTCCTAAGAAAAGAATTTTACTTTCTTGCTGGTGCTATGGACCCCACATGAAGGGCCAGAGAAAGGCATTCAGAACTGATAGCATAATAGAAAATCTATATCCATCAAAAACTTGTTAATAATCTGAAAGATCTTGGAAGCTAATTCAGTCTCAGAAGTCCAGGCCATTTATACCTAGATAACAGCATTGGGAACCCAAATCAAAGAAACCAACTTTAAAAATTCTGGACCTTTCAGCCACAGAAGTGTGGAAGTATTCATTCATGCTGAGTCAGACACTAAATTTGGGGCATTTTGTTAGCAATAGAAAACACGTGCCAAAACAAACTGCTCAAACATTAGTGTGTGTGTGTGTGTGTGTGTGTGTGTGTGTGTGTGTGTGTGTGTGTGTGTGTGTGTGTATGTGTGTGTGTGTGTGTATGTGTGTGTGTGTATGTGTGTGTGTGTATGTGTGTGTGTGTGTGTGTGTGTGTGTGTGTGTGTGTGTGTGTGTGTGTGAAAAGAAATTGGTGGCAGGAAATAACTCTGTTTAAGATTAACAGTTTTTTTTTTTTTTTACACATAAGATTTAGAAACCCTGCTACTACTTTACTATGAGAATTTTTTTGATCTTATACATGTCTCTGTATATTAGACATGTATAGAGAATTTATTAGGTCCAAGGGTTCTCAGTAAATGAAATGTATCCTTCTCTGTGTGGGTGAACTTAGCATTCCATGCAACAAGGGTGGATTGCTGGCTATGTAGGACAAGTTTTACTCACATATCCAGATGGCTTCCTCACTCACATTCTGGAAGTCTTTGGCATCATGTGTTCTTTTGAAATGCATCTACAAATGGCATTCAAGGAGAATGAAATGAGGGATGTTAAGTAGTGATTGAGCTGGGAGTGTAGGGTCAGTAGAAAATGATAGGTAGAATTTAGATGATTGAACAAGATGTATGTCGTTTAACAGGGTAGTCTTCAATAATGTGGATTCTCCAATACTCCTCTACTCACAACTAGTCAAACTGCAAGAAATAAGTAAGTTCAGAGCAATCAACCCCAAATGAGACATTTCTATCACCCCACAAGGCTCAGTAAAAATCACAACGAACGAGTCAGAAAGACTGTAAGGGTCAGTGGTCATAGAGGATAGAATTGCTACAAAACAGTAAGTTTTAAACTTGACAAAGCCACTGAAGGCATGAACTCACAGATGCTGTTGTTTCTGTACAACAAGCCATTCAACATTCCTGCATAAGTAGAGAAGGGAATCACTTGATGGCTATTGAGAAGGGAGGGTCATTTTTACTCTTGAGTGTAGCCTCATAGGTGGTGTGAGTTTCACGAGTAGCCTAATATCAGTGTGTAGATGGCACCCAGCCCAGCCATCATCTAGTCTCTATCTTTTGCATTCCTGTGCAGAAAATGCTCTGACCCACTGCAATATCTCTCCAGCTCTTGACTCCTTCTAAGATCATTTTGACGCTGATGTTCAAGGGACATAAGAATGAAAAAAAAAATCACACAAATTAGAGGAAATAATTTCCTTTTCAATGCTACAAATAATATTTGTTTGCTTCAATGATATTTTTAATATGTTTTAATTGCTGGTTTATTATCCTGAGTTGTTTCTAGCAGAAAAAAAAAAGTTTACAAGCAGTTACAAAGCACCTACAAAGCTGTACATACCTCCCTACGTACATTAAGGCCACAAATTGATATTTATAACACTTCAAAAGTTTAATGAGGTTTTTCTGGGATGTCTAGATGAAAATTATCCAGACAGTCTGTGACAAGAAGCTAGTGTGCTTTCTGGTAAAGAAATTTTTGGTCATGCTGGCATTGCACAACTTACTTAAACCTGCCCACTATTTAGTATGTTGCCATTTGCCAAGCTCACAAAGGAAAGGTTTATGAAGGAAAAAAATTCAGTCTTTCCTCCTTTTTCCTTCTGCATCTTGTCCAAGATAGATTGACCAAAGCCAAAGATTTAAGGGTCGGACTCAATTGCTCTATTCTAAATAAGAGTCACAAATAAAACTGTCAACCAGCAAGAATAAATGCAGTGAACTTCTGCCCAAAGTGGTAGGCTTGGTTTAGCCAGCATTGCCAGGGCAAATAGATCCACAGAGCTCAGACAGTGACTGACAGATTTTGACTCATTTCCAACAGCAGCAAGTGGAAAACTAATCAGTCCTCAAATCACCTCAATGCAGCTTCAGGGGTTCTAAGCTCTACCTGCATCCTTAATAATAGTGCAGCCATGTCTTTGACCTTGAAAGCTGGAAATAGATCTATCATACAGTTTCATATTAAAAATAATTTTTAAAGGACACAATTAATTTTCTTTCCTTCAAAGCTTGACTCACAACAGACACACAAAGACAGCTTGAAAGTGAACATGTTTAGACATAAGGAAAAATGCAGTTTACTTCAAAACTGGGAAAGGGGAAAGAAAGCACATTCTTTTGAAGAAAACTCATTATTACCCAGTACATTTCTACTTTGGTGGTCTGAAAAATCCCAGGGTATTTACAATAACACAATAGCTTCAACCACAGAAACATGTGACTCTGTGTCTCCTAAGGGAATAGTTGTCAACTGTAGCATGGGAATTATCTGTGATAACAAATGCATACTTCAGACTAAGTAAGCCAGAAGTTCTAAGAGCCCCAGATGATTCTCAAGCCCAGCCAGCCCTCTAAACTGATGCCTGCAATCAAAGGAAAAAAGAAACCCTGGGGAATGTATGATTAAATACTAATACTATGTGTCATCAAGAACTTATTGTCATATATGATTAAAAACAAAAAAAGCTTTATAGGATTCATAGGGACAACAAAATATCATTTCATCTGAACTCTAAATTACAACAAAAGCTTATCGCAGGTGAGAGTTAAAGTTACATATACAAGGCAAGCTATTTAAGAAACAATCTCCTGTGGTGATATATTGGGTAGTTAATAAAAATAGTCTGGACTATCAGAGGACAAGCCACCCACAGAGCAAAGCCAAGAATGTTAGGGAATGGTGACCTTTAATCCCCTCACTTGGGAGACAGAGATCATTCTGAATCTCTGTGAATGTGAGGCCTAGCTGCCAGGCAATAGTAGTGCACACTCCCTCACCTTCATATCTAACTTAACCCTCAAGAAAACAGGAGATCCAGAAAAGGTCAAAAGCAGTATAGATGCCTAGGTCACAGTGCAGGAGACACTTGGTAGATATCTCAGTGGGGAGAGTTGGATTAGTAAAAATCAAATGCTCTTGTGTCATTGTCTTCCCTTGAAGAGTCTTTTCACACCAAATGGTGATCTCTGTTTATTCTATTTTGTTGTGTTGAATTGGCTTCTAGAGCATCTTTACAGTACTGTCTCCAACTTCACAAGACTAAATGCTGCACATGTATTTACTACTGAATACCATTTGAGAATAATTCTTCTGAACACCTGTTTAAATAATTTTTATTTCATTCAATGACGTTAGACTAGATTGTTGTACTAGCTAGTTCTGTGTCTACTTGACACAAGCTATTATCATTAGAAAGTAGGGAGCCTCAGTTTTAAAAAAAAAATCCCTATAAAATCAGTTGTAGACAAGCCTAAAAAGCATTTTTTTAATTAGCAATTTTTGTGAAAGGGACAAGCCCACTGTGGGTAGAGCCATGCCTAGGCTGGTGGTCGTGGTGCTCTAACAAAGCAGGCTAAACAAGCCATGTGGAACAAGCCAGTTAGCATCATTCCTCCATGGCTTCTGCATCAGCTCCTGCCTTCTGATTCTTACCCTGCTAAGTTCCTACCTTGACTTCCTCCAGTGATAAAGAACGATGTGGAAGCAAAAGTCAACACACTCCTTTCCTCCTAAGCTACTTCTGTGTTTTATCACAGCAATAGTAACCCTAACTAAGACAAGCCTCAATCTCTTGCAACAGCAAGATACAATACTGCTCCAGAGGCATCCCTATAACTGACCTACACTTGAAAAGGACCAAGGAGAACTCTCTGAATCATTCCCTGCAATACTCCATGAAATTAGTGGCAATAAGCATCTTGATAAATATAGAATGTTCTAGATATATGGAGGAATATGGTAGCTCCAGAAGACATGATGATACCAAAGCTTCACAATCAACTAAAAACCAAGCCTTTAACTGATGAGTTTTGAGGGGACCTTTAAAATCCATGCCAGATGTGAATAAACACAGGAATGTTCTATTACATGACATTGGTCCAATTTGAGCAAGATTAAACCTGTACAAGACTTCAAAATCCCAACATGGATGATGAAGGGGGCTCACAAATTTCCCTCCTTAGGTGAAGAGCTATTAAGATTGATGCCAGGAAAGGGAGAGTCTATTTTCTTCAGAGATATGTATCCTAAGAGGCTACATATGCCCTATGAGATACCCTACACCTATGCAATATAGTGAACTCAGTATTCTTAAGACAAGAATATTTGAAACTGGGAGGAAATGGTCATAGGAGGGATGAGAAAGAATTGTGGGAAGGGACTAAGAGATGAAATTGATTAAAAGAGCTATATGCAGGCATGAAATTCTCAAACAATAAATCACTTTTTATAAAAAATTAAAATAAAAACTAAAAATAGAAAAAAAGCAACCACTGATAGCTTATTTAGTACTTAATCTTTCTCATTTGCACAAACATTTATTAAAATTTTTATGATTGCCTAGTAATAACTCCAAAGTTATGACTTTAGTTGCAAGAGCTTTCTCATGAGTCTGGTTATGGAAATTTTCTGATATGTATATAAAACAATTTTATGAAGCAATATAATTGTCTTATATGTTCAAGTTTCATTGGAGGTTTTACTAAGTATATTGTGTTTTAATAGTGTTTTTCTAGAAAAGAGTTTTCTTGAGAAAAGTGTACCACTATCTAAATTGCTACCCACATACAAGAGAACTCTCAGTCTAACAACCCAACAAAGCCAACCTAACCCTTTTTGGGAAGTGATTCATAATCACTTGGAACATTTTACTTTGGTGATTTCCAATTTCTACTTTGGGTGAGTTTTAGTTTAAGGACAATGTGTATTGCCTGTCAGGATTTATAGAGCAATGTGAAGATTGGTGAGCACTGTTCACTAGCTTTACTGGTATTTTATGAAGGTTGTAATATTCTTCAGAAAGCTGGAAGAAGGGCCAAATGTAAGTGAATTTTCCCACTGCATCAAGAAAACACCTGAATCAACAGTTTTGACATCAGAAAGTAGGTAACTAACCCTCAATAGCACTTCCCTCCTCATCAGCACTTAATCCCCTGATTATGTTCATTGTCTGGCACACATAGGAATGGCATAAAACACCCACCAATACACCCTCTCCTCCCCCTGAGCATCAAAACCTATCACTGTGAAGTCACAGACCCTCCAAGTTCAAAACAGGAGCCTTGCCCAGGGTTGGGAAGAGATACATGGAAGGTCACAGGGCTAGGACAGAGCATCAGCAGGTGAAGAAGGCAACAGAGGTCATGGTCATCTCGACCTTCTGATCCATTCTCTTCAGTCTCCTGAGCTGTGAAATCACGGATTGCTGTGCATTTCTTCTCTACTTACTGTCGTGAAAAGGAGGCCATGAAGCAAAGACAAAGAGATGTTTAGCTTGTGAAGTTCTGTGGAAAAGGTGAGCTGGAGAAAAAAATCTTTGATGTTCCTTGTTTTCCACACTAGAGGCTATGTAACCCCAAAACAAGTCTAAGCTACACTCCCATTTCTTTATGTTTTATAACGACTTTAAAGAAACAAGTGTACCAATTTTATTTTTTAACATACTTCCAAAATTACAGTAAAATAAATACAAGGGCTGATTAACTTGATTTAGTATTATAATTATCAAAAAATAGATAAGGACCAAACTAGGTTTTAGTTTCAGCTAAGTATCTTTTAGTCCAAAAAAGTTTGGCCTGAAAAGAAAATAGATTATCTGTCAGTTAATAAAAGAGCTCTTTTAAGAACTTTAGTTCCTGGATATCAAATGACCTTTAAGAGCGAAGTCTTGATACTACACGGGTAATAAGAAGCCAGATGCTTGGATTCCATCAGGGGTTTACACAGATATGAGGAGGGTCAGGCAATACACTCAGAGAACCACATCGTACTGTCAAGACTTTGTATTTAATTCTTGTAGTGAAGTGTTAAAACTCTGAAAAGACTTTTTTTTTTTTTTAAAGATCTCATTAAAGAAAAATATCATTGGGATTTTTTACCCTTTATTCTTTGGTCTTCAGTTCCTTTGTGGGGACTGCAACTCTGCTCCCAAATAAATCAAACACAGAGGCTTATTCTTATGTAGAAATTTCTGGCCTTAGCTTGCCTTTTTTCTTGCCAGATTTTCTTAATTTTAAATTTTAAATTAAATTTTATCTGTCTCCATTTTTTTTATACCTTTCTTTACTTCTTTCTCTGTAACTGGGTTGCTGGCCCCTAGCATCTGCCTCTCCTTTTGTTCTTTCCTCTTTTCATCTCTGGCTTCTCCTTTAATGTATTCTCTCTGCCTGCCGGCCTTTCCATCCTTTCTCCTGCCTTGCTATTGGCCTTTCAGCTCTTTATTAGACCATCAGGTGTTTTAGACAAGCAAAGTAACACGGCTTCACAGAGTTAAACACATGCAACATAAAAAAATTGCAACATATCTTTGCATCATTAAACAAATGTTCCACAGCATAAACAAATGTAACACATCTTAAAGTAATATTCTACAGAAAATGTTGCAGTTAAGATTAAGTCTGAAATACCTATTAGCTAGTACTAGATAATTTCCCTACTCATTTTCCAACCCAAGGCTATATATATAATTACTATTCAATAAATTTTCAAATGAAAATATAAATTCTTAAATGTACTGCCAATTCCAATATAGAATATTTAAGTATTTAATATTTAATATTCAAGAGAATATCTAATAATATTTTTAAAAACTATTTAGATATCTTCAACTTATCTTTTTTCTGTGTATGTATTTATGTATGTATGTGTAGGTATGTATGTATATTTATATATGACTATTCCTCAAGTGCCAACTCTAGGAGCTGAATGAAGTATACTAATTTAAGGTGAGCAGAGATGCTTATCTGTTTAACCCACATTGTCTTTTGATTAAATCAATATTCCTTCCACCATACTTGGGATGGGCAGACATATATGTGAGTTTTAGCTACTGATATGAGCAGAAATAATTTATGCTGAAATTGTAGAACAGCAACCAAACCTCCACATCCACTCTTCTATGTCAATAGCAACCCTTCTGGTATTATGGAAAGAGACAAACTAAACCTAGATGTCATAGAGACAACTACAGAAGCTGGGAAGGGTCTTCTCCCTTGAATATAAGAGTAGGAATTTTACAACAGAACATTCTCTATGGTGGGTTTTAAGCAAGATATAAACTTCTGTCTAAAAAGTACTATAGTGATTCTGTTCATTAGCAGCACTGATTGGCATATCTTAACTAAAATACACAATTATATATTTTAAATAGTGACTTCTATTCTGAAAAGCTGATGGCATACAGCCCTTGTTTTCTCGTGCCCCATAGCTATCAGTCTGGAGAAGGCTTTCTTCTATTCCCCAAGGACTTCTGTTACAATATATCAGACTTTACTCATGCCCTTGTATTCAGAAATAAATATTATTATTAAACAAAAAAAAGTTTTGGGTTCCTCACAAAATACTCCTTTTTAAAAGTCAATGGTGAAGAGACTAAAACACTATTGATGAGATATTTTGTAAATAAATTAATAATGACCAGATGATTAGCTGGGGGAGAGTTGCAGAGAATAGAAAGAAAAGCAAAGATGGAAAAATTTTACTTAGAAATTAGTGGCCTGTGATGTTTGCAGATCACTGTGAAATGGAACACAGACAGAAGAACCGCTATGCTGGTCAAATGTCAGTGACCAGTTTCCATCCCCAGTAAAGACTATGGTCACTTAAAGTAATTACATCTTTGGGATACCAAAAAATTTAGTCAACTCATAAATGTTAATTGATTGCCTGCCATACACAAAGTGGTACTCCAAGGTGTAATGACAGTCAAATAATATCATTATTTTTCTTCAGAGATAAATACTTTATGGAAACCTGCCTCCTTCGTGCACAATGTACACTAAAATGGTCAAAGGAAAAAGTCACATTACAAATTTCCATCACTCTCTACAGATGTTCCCATGAAGTCTTTGCTGATGTAAGCAAAGATAGATGATGTTTCCCTACAATGCTGCTGGAAAGCTATCGGCCATCTAAGCTTTTCAAGTCAGGTCTTGACTTAAAATACCCTCCGGGGAGCATATCCACAAGCTTTCATAATGCAGAACTCTGAGGAAAATGCTGACTGCTTGGAACTTTTCCAAGGCATGTCTTCCTCCCTAAACTGGAGCAAATGAACACACAGACTCAGCACATGATTAAAGAAAGTTTCTTAGACACACAGTACATTTCAACACCAATCCCAGGTTGTATGTGGGAACCAAAAATTTTCTTAGCTAACTCTTTACTGATCATTATTTTATCTTGACTTTAAATATTCATACTTTTCAATATCTCACTGATCTGGTAAAGCTGATAGAATGAGAAAACAAGCCAGGGAACCCTTATATAATAAGGGTTGCAATGGGAGAACTGAAACATTGAGAATTTTATATTTCCAGAAAACTCCTCTTTTTTTGTAAAATAACTTGATTTGCATGGATCAGAATATCTTGAGGTTACAAGAAGGGCTATAAAATAAAACCTCAGTGCTCACAATTCTTGCAAAATCACAAAGTTCTGTTTTAAATGGAATTTCTGGTCATACAAAACTGCATTTCTCACACTCAATACTGTAAAGAAAAAAAGTCATCTTGGCAACATGGATAAAGAGAAAACAAATCAGTCAGTGGCATTTGCTTAGCCTATACCCGAGGAGCATACAGGAACAGACAATGGAGCTGGTTCTGCTTACAAATTCTAGAGAAAAGTTCAGCGCCACCCCTAAAATTTCAATCAGTTACTCCCCAAAGAGTAGGGCCTTCGTGTTCTTTTACCTGTGAGAGGTATAGGGGTGTGGGGACAGTGTGGCTAAAGCTAGGAAATGCTTTAGGAACGCATGATGGGAATAAGAACTAACATGCAGTGCCCCATGGCCAGAGATATCTAAGTACCTAATACCCAGTCTTGTAACAAGTGTATAGAAATGTCCAAGATGCAATCACAAACCACTCACATTACCAAGAACTAGGAAAATCTCAACTGCAAGAGGAAGAAAACCAGTAGATGCCGATACCAACATAGTACAGATGATGAATTACAGATAGGGAACTTAATAATCCTTATTAGATTTCATGTGAATGTTGGTTTCTTAGTGTAATGAGATTGCTCAATTAAAGGAGATCTAATAAATTAAATCTAATATTCTATAAAAGATGTTTAAAAGTAGCCATGACATCAAAACCTGAACACAAAAAAACCTTTAATGGAAGCAATTAAAGACAGCTTTTTAGAAAGGAAATGAAAGAAAAATAAGAGGCAGAAAAATATCCACTTGGCTTCTATTATAAGAACATACCTAACTATTCACAAATTGGTATTATCCAAATGCTGCCAAGTGCATTTATAGTTATTACTTTTGGAGCCTACTGGTGAGGAAAAATAACCAATCAATGTGGACACTAAGCATCTTCCTGTCAACCCGGAACTACTTTCTTTAGACAAAGGCTTGTAGGCTCCCATATTATCTAGTTCCTTTAAAAACAAACCCGAATTATTTGACTGAGTTTGACAGTCCTAAGATACTTTCAATGAAAAAAACTGCTTCTTCTCTCTCCTTTTAAGTCATTTTTTTTTTAAATTAAGTCTTTATTGATGGGGCAGTGCCATGATTCAGGGAGTTTCCTTCCCCTGACAAAAGGCCATAAAAGTCCTTGTAAACGTTTCCACTCTTAAAAGCTAGAAATGGCAGAACCCAGGGGGCTTTGAGCCATTTGACATTCTCCACTGTATGATCACTGACCTCTCTTGATGTGTTTTATCTACTGCTGTTTTACAAAGAGAAAAAAATATCTGAATGATTAATTTTTAAGTATAAACAAATGCAAATAATACAAAGTTACCAACTTCTGTAGGTTTTGTTTGAAGTTGTATGAATCTCGGAGATAGGTCTTATTAGGAAGGAAGGGTTCAATTTTATTATTAATATAAGCAAAGAGACAGTTGCTTTCTTTGGATGTCAGTCTAATGTGCTACCATGTTCATGGAGAATTGCTTTGAGAAAACAAATAAAACCCTCCACCGTGCAAAAAAATTACCCGAAGCCCAGAGAACCTAACAGACAACATCAAATGGAGATACAGAAAAGAAATTATAATTATTTAAAATTAGTAAATCACTCAGCTATGGAGCCTGCATGGGGCCTGACAAAGCCCTCTGCATAAGGAAGACAGCTTGTGTAGTTTGGTCTGTTTGAGGAGTCCCAGTCAGTGGGACCTGGATCTATGCTCCCATGGTGCATGAGCTTGCTTTATGGAGCCCATTACCTATGATGGGATGTTATATACAACCTTGATGCAGGGGGGAATAGGCTTGGTTCTGCCACAACTCAATGTACCAGGCTTTGATAACTCCCCACAGGAGACCTCATCCTTTTGGAGCAGGGGATGAGGGTGGGGCAGGGGGGAGGGTAGGAGGAACCTGAAGTGATGAGAGAGGTTTGGGTAGATGGTATGTAAGGTGAATTAAAATTTCTCTTTAAAATATTAGTAAATCACAAAAATATAGAGAGCAGAAAATCATTCATACACAACATGAAACTAGAATTTTAGTTAGCAAATATGGTATTTTAGAATAAATATCTATGGTATTCAGATAACAACTCTATAAGAGATATTTAAACAATAGTCATTGCTGTGTCTACTGGTTGACTGCAGTGCCATGTTCATGTACACATTTATCTGTGAAGTTTAGAGGAAAAATAGGGGCTTCTAATGTCTCAGCATTGATGATATTACCTTTCCCTTCTGCTTAATAAAAAATTTGTTATTTATTACTGCAAAACTCGTAATAACATATAAAAAATGCTAAGCCTTTTAAGGTAAAAATGTTGCATATGGCTGAACCTTATGCTGAGAGATAAGCTCCAGAAATCTTAGCATAGCAATGCATTACTAGTATAATATATTCATTTTATTTTTATGGTTTGATATTTTTTGAGTAATACAATGAAGGGAAAAGCAAGCATTGCTTTCAGTTCATTATTTCATGATTGCTTGTATAGCCACCACAAAACACACCCATGACTGTAAGAATTCATAATATTACAAGGGCACCATTCAAAGCATAGAATTTGCAGAGATGCCTAAGAGGTAACAGCTGTGTGAAGTCCTACTAATATCAAGATTGGCTTGGGAAGTAGTTCTTTTCTCTCTAGCTAACATCTAGAATCTGTTATTTTATGTAAATCTCTATAATTATAGAGACTTACCAAGTGCCTTTGTCTGTCCTATACTTATGGACTTTACTCAGTCTCTTCAAGGGCTTTTAAAAATTCTTTTCCCAAACAGAAGGGGGAAATTTATGGGAAATAGACATTAGGAAAAGTAGAGCAAAACATAAATCCTTCTAGAATAACTTTCATATGTGACTTTATAGCATATTATACATGCAACTGTAACTGGTGGCCTCTTTTTCTTATGCAATCAAACTGTGTGAATGCAATTCTGTGCCTTGGATGATTCAGCAACACACGAAAGTCATCTTGGCCCTTACTGGGCAAATGCAATCTGAATTCAATTTTTAAGAAACTGCAGATTTTTCCTCCAGGGAAAGTGCTGTTTGTGGCTAGGTGGTTTACTTTGTAATATATATATATACATCCAAAAGAGCATTTTCACAGGCTAAACCTAAAAATTATGACACTGACACTTTCCCTGCTTTCTAATTGTACCTAAATATTTTAATGCACAAACGACCCATAACTATTTCTTCTCTACAAAGTTTTTAAGTACTATGAAGCCATATCTAAAACTGGCTGCCCAGCAATTGGTGTCTCTTGATTAATGAATTAGTGGGTTCTAAGTCTTGCCAAATCCTTTTCTTTCACAGGGAAAATAATCCCTCTTGCCTTTTGCCAAATGCAAATTGACTGCACAGCAGATCCAGTCCCACCCTTCATCGCCCTGTTTTTGATTCTGGAGATGAACCTTGCAAATATTTCTCCTTTGACAAATGGTAAATTATTAAGTGTTGTGAGCAGGCCACTCTAGGGCAGAATGCAGGGAGGAGAGGATTGCTTGCCCTGTGTTTTTCTCTGTTTGCTGCTGTAGTGCACTGCATCTTATGCTGCAGGAGGATGCTCAGTGAGGACCACTTGGCTGAATTCTGATACCCTACAGGGCTTCTTATGGGCAATATCCCTGAGCTTTAGAAGCCAGATTTTCTGTATTTCATCCCCTCTGGCACTTCCTGGAGAACTGTACAATGGAACATTTCCTCCTAACAGATCCCAAGCACCAAAGAAAGTGGCTTCCTAACAATTTCTGTGGGTAACACGTCTTGAAGAACTTCTCCACCCCACATCTTCTCCACTTCTCAACCTCGAGAACCTCGAGATCCCCACTAAAAGACCACAGCCATAATAAGACATGGAGATGGTGCTCCAACTGAGGCAGGGGAGTCAGATTATTCTACATTCTGCTGCTCTGCCTAGGGCCTAGAGATAATGGCTATTCACTATATGTATGATTCAGTATCACTCAGAGCTCTTTTCTCTGTTGGTGTGCAATGCATGTAAATATACTGAACAGTTTATACTTAACTTTCTCTGTTATAATTTTAACAGTTTCTTTTTACTGATTGGCCCTTTAATAACATACATCTTCAATCTATGATAAACACAGCAAATACAAATCTTACCATCTTATAAACTAGAACTGCAGAAACTGTAAAACACTCTTTTCACAAACTGTGGTGTCTTTTCATGGAAGCTGAGATTAGGGTCCTTGTACGCAGGCTGGGGAAATGAGGAGGGAGGATGGATGGAGAAAGGCTGACCAATGGGCAACATTTAAGAGTCATAGAGGAAGAAGGAGGAGAAGGAGAAGAAGCAGCAGCAGCACTGGAGTGATGCCCAGGAGCTAAGACATGACTGCACTGAGCAGTGCACTCCAGAACCTGAACAGAGGAGCAAGTTCTTACCATAGAGATTAGGGATGATACATATTTATGCTTATTTTAAAGCTAAGCCACACAATGGATATGTCATAGTAATACATGTAGCAATATATATGTGTGTGTAAGTATGGTAAGTATGTATTAAAAACATTTTTATATTTAGTATCTGATAAAAATAAGTTTAAATAAAATATCATTCCACAACCTTTAAGTAGACATTAGGCATCTGCTTAATTAATAACACGTGATACCTAATATAAATTATTAAACTAATAATTTTATCTAATTTTATCTCATTTTGAAATCAATTTCTCTTAGTGAAAGTGTTGCTGAAATACTCACACAAATATAGATTAATAAATATACCAAGTTAAATGAAATCAATTTTTCAGTCCTGGAGATCAGACTCAGGGTCTTGCATATGCCTGTCAGTCCTCTACCACTGGGTTATATCCCTAACCTTTCAACATTCAAAGCACCTTTGAAGTTACTAGTGTGGAAAGCCATTCACTATCATTTCAACCATAGAGGTAAGTATGTTTTAATATTTAAAACTATCAAGGACTACTCTCACACATGTAAAATTAACACTTTCTTTCATATCATCTCCGTATAAATGTATGTTCAGTCCAGGTGCAGAATTCATCCAAGATTTCAGAGTTTACTTTCATAGCATATCTTAGATTATGATTACTTAATTACAAGCAAGAGACACATAAATTGCCCAATCTAGGCACAAATGAAAATGTATTCGGAGCTTGTGAAGTTGGCAGGAGAACAGAGAATCAGGCTTAGAACAGCCCCGAGGAGCTTCTCTGTTCTGCATTCCTCTTCCAAGGAACTGCAGGAAGTAATGGGCTGCTGGGGGCACTTCCTCATCTTATCCCCTCTACTCAAAACTCATGCTCCTTGGAGGATTATCCCCCTTTCTTTATCTCAGATCATATGACCAATCCTTCCCCTGAATAACACACAAGGGAGAGCTAATTTGTATAATGGTAATATGTTTATGAGAAACATGTGACCTTTCCCAAAAGACTCAACAGCAGAATTAGAGTAATACTCCTTAGAGTTTCTCATGGTAGACGACTATTAACACCATCCCATCATACCAAAAGTATCAGGTACGGCGGACACGAAAAGCAATGTGTCACTCTCTACTAAAATGGGCGTCCCTTCCAGGATAAGGGAAAAGGTCCTGCTGGCGCCCTTTTCTTTTTCTTTACTCACTTTGCACACTCAAAGACATGTTGAGATGATCTTGAGCATTTACTATCCAAGTCACTGGGTCTCTGTGGTTTGTGCAAACTTGGTGGCTTCAAACAACAGAATTTGTTCTTCCCTCGTGGTTCTGAAGGACAGAAGTTTATCATCAGCTCCATTGAACTGATATCACAGTGATAGGATTCTTCCTTAGCTTCAGAGGAAAGACTGCTGTTCATCTCCTGAACTTTGGGTGTTTGCTGGCACTCTGACTGGTGCCACACCTCACTCTAATCTGTGTAACCACAGTAAATTTCTCTTTTCTGTTTTCTTTCCATCTGTTTTAAATATTTTCTCAAATTGTCCTTTAAGGACATTCGTGATGTCATCCGTTATTTACACTTGGGACATGTAGTATAATAACTAATGGCACTTATGATGATAATTTTCCTTATGAAATAGTGTTTGTATAACATAGTAACTAAAATCTGGCATATTTATCATCTATAGCCTAGTACATTCAGCATCATCCAGAAAGCTTGGACCATTTTGGAGATATAAAAACTGCATAAATATTTGCCTTATCTCTGGAAATAGAAGAAAAAATATGTTCTAGTCACACTAATTATAGAATTATCCATGTGATTAGTATTTACATATATGTGTGTGTGTGCATGTATATGCATACATGTGAGTAGATGCACATATGTGTATGCATCTATGTTTATATGCATGTAACAATTAATGAAAAAAGAGGCCATGAATTTGAAAGAAAATGAATAGCGATGTGTGGGGCTTTAGGGAGGAAATGCATGGAGAAATGATAAAATTTTATTATAATCTCCAAAAATAAAATAAATACTTTTTAAAGGGGAGATACTGTTATTTTCAAACACTTTAGGCCATTAAAATTTGGAGTGAAATGCAGAGTGCCTTGAGGAAATGGCTTTTCCAATTACTATCCACAGTGAGGATGCACTAAAGACTCAACATTCCTAAGAAATATCAAGCTCACGCCACACTCTCAGGATGCCCCACTTTGTACCTTTCTCAAAGACTCTGGTACTCCACATTTCAAATTTGGCAAGACGTCTCATTTTTAAACTAACAACTTTTATTTATTGTTACCTCAACTTAATTTTTAGTTGTTAGAGAAAAAGTACAGAATTAAAAAGTCTTTTACTTCTCTGGTGAGCTTTAACAAGGAAGGAAATACACTTTTGCCAAAAGAACTTAAAACATCCCCCTAAAGATCAAGGCATAGACAGAGAGCATGTACTTTCTGATTCTGGACTCCTGACTTCTCAAACACAGAAGTGCCCAAAGAATAGATCTCCAGATGCAGTCACCTCATATCTGTAGTACAAAAAGAAGCTAATTGTTCAACCTAAACATTTACTCAGTATATATGTTTTCTGAGTTGAAGACAAACACACCTCTGGCCACAAAATCCACATGAATGCACAGATTTTACCCTCAAAGGACTTAGAATCCAGCCCTGGAAATGCTAACGCACTGGTACGTTTTGTGGAGTATTGGGAGCTATTCTTACAAAGACTGTGAGAATGACTATGTGAGTACAAGGACTGTGTTACCAAAGGAAACCAATGACCTGGGGTGATGGTGGCTTTTGCTTTTTACATCTACATTCAAATGAACTAGAAACAATGGACTTGCAGCAGCACGGTCAGTCATTTTGAGTGCAGACAAATGAGAAGAAAAGCCCCAAATGGAAAGCATTCTGAGATCAAAATGGATGTAATAAGAATAACAGTAATAAGAACGGCAGCTTCAGCCTTGCTGGCTTATATCCAGGACAGGAACAACGGCTTTTTAAAAATAATATCTAAGTTACATGGGTATAAAAATATCATGGAAAATTGTCAGTTAACTGCCATTTCCCATGTACGTAGACTTGTAGAACTCTTGAGAATAAAAGAACAAAACATTGCCACTTAATACATACTTTTTGGCAAGAAACATAAACTAAGTAAATATACATGAAATTACAATGTTTATATATTTCATAACATAAGAACAAAACTACTTTTGAGAATAAAGCTCATGCATTTGAGCAAATATATGAATTCTCTCTTCCAATGTGATTTTAATCTCTCAATTCTCAAAAGCAGTATTATCACACCACCTACTGGGAATTTAGAAGACAACAGTCAAAGCATTTCAGAATAACCATCCTTTCCTCAGACTACAAGCATTTTAAACGTTGTTATAAATTTAAGAAGAAATGACCAACATACATACTGACAATGGTAGAGAGAAATTTGGCAAAATGATTAATTTTCATTTTAGTCAGGCCTTTAGTTTAACCATGTTTTTTCCTATTTTGGTTTCTCTCAAGTAGGACTGATCATAGCTATATAAATTTTAAAAGTCTAAATTAATGAAATTGACCAATGGTTTGTTTATTAATTTTTACAGTGTTCTTTTGTTGAGTTATACAATGTGACAAAATTACTTCTGTGGTGAATTTGGTTCTGTGTCAATTCACAAGAGGAAGTAAGACCCTGCCAGGGTGAAGATGTTATATAGCCAAGGCTACCCTCACAGAAGAGGTAAGCTCAAAAAGCATCTATAGGAGAGGAGGGAAGGGTAGGATTGGGTGTGGGGAGATAGACAACTGTGACGGCTGAAGCTGTGTGGCTCCAGCAGAGACTTCTGCAGCATATTGGTCTGTATTGAGCCAAACTGTCCTGATCTTCCTTTCACGTACCCCTGGAACCCAGAATATGAGTGGCCATAAGAGGTATGTCTGCTATGCGAGGTGATCCTCTGTGGACAAATCAGAACTTGAAAGAACTCAGTACCAAGTGCTCTGGTCACTGGGTCTGGAAAATGCTTCTCTGAATCAAATTCAACATAGGATTAGGAGAGGACCTGAAGTTTAGGCTGTATTTCTGTGACAACCATTAGTCCGGTAAACACAGATTCTACTATGCGATCCTTTCTATGGATTCCCCTTTATCATGGTATCTACTTCACAGTTGAGGACTATGTCTTGTGCCTTAACATCTGCATGGGTTCTCTAGGCCAGTTTTCAAATGTTTATATTTACATGTTGGTTATGTATTTTTTTAAATCAACTAAAATACCACATCTTTCAGTGATAAACTTTCCTCATTTTTTTAATACCAACTTTAATTAGCAAACAAAAAATTCAGGTTGTTTGTCCCACAAAGTATCCAAATTTTCCATGTCTAGCTTTCTGATATCCCTACCAACCTGGAGCCATATAATTTTTTTAAAGGTCTCACCTGAGATTGTTAATCCATGTCTGGAACACCAATTCTAGCCTTAAGTACACATCTCCAATTAGCCAGTTGATGGTTGTAAATCATTCCCTCACCTGGGACAAACCAGGATCAAGGAAAGTATCCCATTGACTATCTTCCTTACAAAGAGTTTCTCACTTCTGCCTTTGCATAGGCTTTCACTTTCTGTTTTTGTTTTATGTGTCCTAATACTCAGTTTACAGAAGGGAATGGGGCTACATGAAAATAGAAAAAAATATGGGTTGATATTTATTAAGAAAAAAATTAGAAATGACAAATAAACGAATGTCAATAGATATCATCACCAAATATAACCCTCACACCCTTGCTGCCCCTTCTTATTCTCATTTTCTACTCTGTTTCTTATGGGAAGAATATTTCCAGTTGTGGGGAGTCTGAGATATCAGAGGGATCTACCCACAGTCAGTCTAGGAGGATCAGACAGTGGTAACTCACACCTTTAATCCCAGCACAGGGAATATCCCGGAGTGGTGACCTATGCCCTTAATCCCAGCAGATCTGAGTTTGAGGTCACCTTAGTTTACAGAGAGAATTCCAGGCTCCCAGGCAGGCAGTGGTGGTGCCACACCTTTAATCTTAACTTGGATGTGAAACAACTGGGTGAAGAAGGTATTTAAGGCAGGCATAGAAAGACAGAGCTGGCAGAAGAAGCCAGGAGGAGCAAGGCTGAGGAAGCTGGAAGAGAGCTGGGTGAGATTGACTGTGGTGTTTACTCTCTGATATCTCAGCCTTTCCCTGGGATCTGGCTCTGAGTTTCCTTTATTCATGCAACATCCAGTCTTCCTTTAGCACTGCTTATCAAAACACACTCTGACATTGTTAGCTTTCTTCCAGGGCAGTGATACACTCACCCTGTTTTACCATGTTTATCTCGTATGTGAGGCATCACGCTTTCCTGCTGAGTGGGCAGCAATCCTGGTATAGCTCTCCCACAGCTCCTGAACTGTTGACATTACTGCATTGTGCCTCCATTCTCACCACCCAGCTTCTCTCACCTCACACAGTGCTTTTACTCAAGCGTGACCATTTCCTACTTTGGGGGAAAATATCCCAGCATTGGCTCTTACCCATCTCATTTGCCACTCTATTTTGTGAGCCCTTCTTTCCAGCACAAGTATCTTATTTTTCCTTTTATTATTAAAATTAATGTAATCATATACTTTCTCCCTTCTCTTTCCCACCACTAAACCCTCTTGTCCTTGCTCTTTTAAAAACTTTTTTATTAAGTGATATAACATGCATATATGTATATTCATACATGTAAATTCCTAAATATAACAGGCTCTGTATGGCAATGTTACATTTATATATATGTATATATATATAATATATATATGCACGTGTGTGTGTGTGTATGTGTGTGTGTGTATGTGTGTGTGTGAGTGTGTGTGTGTGTATGTGTGTATGTGTGTGTGTATGTGTGTGTGTATGTGTGTGTGTGTGTGTGTGTGTGTGTGTGTGTGTGTGTGTGTGTTTTCTAGGCTGACAATTTGGTATTGGATAATCAATTGATGTGTTCTTTCTTGGGGACCATTTCTCCCACTCTGAACATTCCTGAGTTGCCTGTAGTTCTTTGCGTAAGGTTGAGGCCTCTTATTGTCTCTCACGACTCTGCCTTGGTCTCCTTGTCTCTGGGTCATCATATTACATTACAGCATGTATCCTAGGTGCTTCTCAGAGTTAGTGCTTCTCATCTATTTTCCAAATCTGCAGTGTAATTTGAAGCATGTACATCAGACCTTTAAAATAAAATCACTCCAGAAGCAACTCCAATTTACTCTAGATATTCTTATCAAGTCACACATCGCCCATAATTGAAACCATTTTCTGAAATATCTGGTCATCTATTTCCACTTTCCATTTTAAATTTAATTTAACCTCCTGTGAGTGACTTCTTGTAATTTGGTTTTAACTTGGTTTTTGGAACATTTAATAACTGAAATTATAGTGAAAACAATTTTGTCTAGCTTCATTTATTCTTGATCAATTCTTACTGATATATGTGACTACAGTTTGCATCATTCTCATGCTGCATAATGGTCCACTGCAAGCACATAGTATAATATTATCAGTTCTGCTCAAAGATTTATTATGTCTGAATCTCAAGGCTGTCTCTAGGAATGTTTTGTAGATATAAACTGAAGCGTGTGTGTGTCCCAAAATTCATTTAATGTGTTCAGAAGAATACATAAGAACTGCTGAATAATGTATTATCAACCTTAGATATTTTGTTAAACAATGGTAGAAACGTTTGTGCAGAGGTTGCACTAATTTAAACATTCGCCTATACAAGATGATCTTTCCCAACATTACATCCTTCACCAGCATTTGACAGAGACAAAGCCTAACCTTGACAATCTTAGTAACACAGAAAATTCACTAGCAATATATCATATAAAGGATTAATATTTATTGAGGGGCATATGAACACTCACGATACAAACTGAACTTTAAGACTATTCTTGGAGATAAGAACTGTCCCACACCAGGGCTGTTGATTCCCTCTCTGAGAACAATGGATCAAAACAGGGAGGGACTCAGTGTCCCTCCCACATCTTAATGATCTGGCCACGCCCCATTCAGAGACACATCTCCAAGCCTTGTCATCTAATACCTGAATCCCACTACATCTCCCCCTTTTGTCAAACTAACTAGGAAAGTTCTAAACTAAGACTATATGCAATAGAAATCATTATTAGGTTATATCTGGGGGAAGAAAAAGCAAAACATAAGCAAGGTCAAACTACAACTAAAAACCAACAAATACAAGGTGCATCCTACATGTCTAGAGGATTGGTAAGTGGTGAGGTACAGAAACTTCAAAGCTGTTTATCTTGAATAATAAAAATACAACACCTGAATGTTCTTTACTAAGAGATGAGATGATAGCAACCTTAACTGTCTAGTCTTCGACCCCATCAGACCTGAAAAGGAAAATATATTATCTGAAGGTTGGAAGTACAATAGAGTAGCTTCAAAAACTTAGGAGAGGACAGTGACAGTCAGTTACCTGGGCAGTCACCCATGAGTTTTCTGCACAGTTGGAGCATCCACCATTTTGACTACAGGCCTATGCTATCTGACAGATCTTTTCAGAAGCAGGACATTTTTGGAGAAGCCATCTTATCCTGACTAGGCAGGTTTCGGCATTCTCTATCCTTCATCCTGCTCATCCAGATTGGACAGTGTGCTTATTGACGGCCATCGAAGCAAGGGCAGTTCTTTGCACAACAGGCCATTGTCCACCAAGGAAGACAAACTCCTAGTGAAGTATTCTTGATGTTCAACACAATCTTGGGAAAGGAATAGTGACACTAAGAGTGATCATGTCTCTCATGGCTGAATTCTGAATAACAAAATGTTAAATGCTGTATTCCTAGGTCTATGAAGTGGTTGAAGACTCCTGTCTATATGACATATTCTAGCATGTATCTGGGAAACTTAAATAACATGACAATTATACAGCAAACCTAAGTAATGGTGACCTGTAGTTCTGATCATCCTAAAGACTGAAGCTTACATTATAAAATTAGGCAAACTATAAATGGGTTTATAATCTCTAAATGATTACTTCCAGCATAACTATCATACAAAAATTACCCAGAGGTGCATGTACCATGCAAAATGATAAGAGTATACTAATATATATCATGTACAAAATATCTAAACATGTATACAAAACATCTTATGTATATAAATAATATAATAATATATCATGATAGTATGGTTAAACAGGTAGAAATTGCATAGTGGAAATGACAGTAACATGTTTAATATACATCAATATGCAAAATACTGTAAACAGAGGTCGAAGCATGTACAAAATATGACAATTACAGATTCAAATTTGTATCAATATACAAATTACCTTAGACATATAAAACAATTTCAGATTTAAATTTGTGTCAATATACAAATTATCTCAAACATATAAAATGATTTCACATTTGTATCAATATACAAGCATCCATACCAGTGCAAATTCTCTTTGGTTCATATTTGGCTAACAATTGTTTACAGGTAGATACAACAATCTACCAATGCCTATCTTATCCATTCCCCTTTCTCTTCTTTAGAAGAAATCTCTGAGTCTATATTATTGTTCTACCCTCAACCCAATTTTAACTTATAACTACTTTATCAGAATGATTATCCATAAACCTCAGAGGACAGAATTTATTTGGAGAGGGGCATAGTTTTTCATAAGGTTGCTTCTTGCTGACCTGTATGTGGTGACATCTCTGTGAGATCCTGTAAAAACTAAGACAGTAGTTAGGTCCTAGAGGTCTGAATATAAACATTTACAACCATTCTCAGAGTACTGGGTAAGTTCATCTGGGACTCTTTTTAAAGATGTGACATGAAAGATAATCATAGAGAGCTATTTTGCAACTGTCTTGAATAGTCTATATTTCAAAAGAAATCATTGAATTGGCACACAAGGTTCTTCCTTTCCTGTCTCTGTTTCTCTCTGTCTCTCTCTTCTTATTTCACACCAGATAGAATCATTGTGGTGGAGACCCTATCTTAATTCTAGATGCTTTGAAGATTGCTGATAGGAGAAATTGTTGGTACAGTGGAAAACTTAAACATTGTTGATATCAAATGATTTTACATCCTTTATGTCTTCAGGAGATAATTGTATGCAGAGAAGAATTTAAGGTTAGGAAGGAGTAAATACATAGAGAAATATGATTAAAGATCAAATTACAATAATATTGGTCCTTAAACGTTCCATCTGTTTTCTGTCCCACACCAGGTGGCTATTCTGATATGAAACAGAATTTCTCAAGTTTTCTTTACCAATGCAGTTGGGTTTAGAGAGGGAAAAAGCCACTTACTCCAACTCCAAAGCCAGATTTATTATCACCATCTAAGATTTTGAATAAATTAACTAGTTTGTGCTTTTTATACCAATAATGGGACATAAATGAGCAATATCTCCTAGCAGTTTTTGGAGATCATTAAGAGTTCTCAATTTATCTCCCCTTAGTTGCACCTTTTGGGGCCTAATTTTCTGTAGGCCTATTTTATAACCTAAATAAATGATAGAATCTTCTCTTTGTATTTTTTCAGGGGCAATTTGTAGTCCCCAATCAGGCAATTTTTTTTTATTTCTTCAAAATTCTTCCTAATGTATCCATGTTTGGGTCTGCCAACAGGATATAATCCATATAATGGCAAATGATAGATTGTGGGAATTGTTTGTGTGTCACTTCTAGTGGCTGTTGTACAAAATATTGGCATAAGATGGGACTATTCAACATTCCTTGTGGAAAGACCCTCCATTGATACCTTTTTACTGGACATGCATTATCAAATGTGGACACCATGAAGGCAAATTTTTCTTTGTCCCGTTCCTGTAGAGGTATGTTTAAGGGGAAAAAAATGGCCTTCAAATCAATAACTATAGTAGGACATGCCTTAGGTAACAGGAAAGGCAGAGGAATGAATACCAGATTGTAAAGAGCCCATGGGTTGAATCACCTTATTAATTGCTCTTAGATCTGTCACCATTCTCTACTTTCCAGACTTATTCTTGACAACAAATACAAGAGAATTCCATGGACTGTTCGATTCTTCAATATGTTGAGCTTATAACTGCTCCTGTACCGGCTGTTCTAGTGCCTGCAGTTTCTTCTTATTCAAGGGCCATTGTTGAACCCAAATAGGCTTTTCTGTCAACCATTTCAAGGTGCTGTGAGTGTCTTTATGGATTCAGCAGCTAGTGAGCTATGCTTTTGCGCAACCTGAATGGCTAGTGATTGTTTTGCATAGCACTTAAAAATATTGTTTTCAGAAACATAATTGAGTTTCTACTTGATATCTGAGCCTGGAGGGACTTTAATCTGGATATTTCATTGCTGTAGAAAGTTACTACTTCATAGATTCACTGCTTTGTCAGCCACTCACTCCTTTCTGACCTGCTGGTCCTATGTATTCAAGCCTTCTTATGCTCTATTTTAAATGAGATATTGTTCCAAAACTTAAAATTGAATATCTACTTTCTTTAGAGGCCATCTTGGATGCCATAATTTCAGGAATATAATCAAATGATCAGTTCCCATGTTGACTAAGCCTTGAATATAAATATTATCTGTCTATATTTTCAATTTTGGTCTTTGCTCATTTATGGAAGTCTGCCAGAATATTCATTTTGTGTTTTTTTTTCTTTTGGAACTGTCAATTTCTCCCTTAAAGTTGTTCTATTATCCAATGCTGTATGGTCCTCTATTTTAGGCATTGGATTTCCTACTTGTCCTGAGAAGGATTTCCTACATCCTTCATTGTGATTGGATATGATTGAACCTTCCTTGGCTTTGAAATATGATTTCTGGGACTTCCCTGGGGAAGCCCTGAGAGGTGTTTCCTGGTGGTAAAGGCTTGCCTTTTTTGTCCCTTGTGGATGTACATTCACTGGTCCAATGTCAGCCTTTGCCACATCTTCTACATAACCCAGAAGGTAATGACCTTCTGTTGGAATCATTCCTAAGATGGAAAGTATTTCCAGAAGTACCTTGCATGTAATTCCTTTATATATGGCCTGGTTTACCACAATTAAAGCAAGTGATGCCTTGATTCCTTACCTAACATTGGCAAGGACTTGGCCTACCCAATTTTCTTTGTCACAATGGAGAGGTTCAGCATTGATTGCATACTGAACTCTGTAGTAGTATGGCTTCTTGATCTCGGGCGGCCAGGGACCTGGACCCACAGACCTGCTGCGCCAGACCCCTTAGCTGCCCAGCTGCCCACCGCTCAGACCCCCAGAAATGACTCAGATGCTTATATTAACTTCATGCTGTTTGGCCTATGGCTCAGGCACGTTGCTAGCTAGCTCTTACATCTTAAATCAACCCATTTCTATTAATCTGTCTGCCACGTGGCCCCTGGCTCACCTGTGCTCCTACATGTTGCTCCTGTGGGCTTCAGCTTGATGTGCCTCTCACTCCACCCCTTCCTTTCCTACCTATTCTGATTCCTCCTCCTACTTCTTCTATGGTACCTGTCATGGCCCAAAACAGCTCCTTTATTTAAAGATTGAGATTCACAGCATACAGTAAGGCATTCCCACATCACTTCCCCCTTTCTGTCTAATCAAAAAGGAAGGTTTCAATTTTAACATAGCAAAATTACATATAACAAAATAGCTAGCAAGCAAGAATTACAGTTATAATATCTAGTCTATTTGTATTTAGCAAAATTAAAGAAAAGTCTTATCATCTACCTTACCTTTATGAATCTAAAGTTTCATATCCAATATACCTTTCAAATGACTAAGAAAAACTGTACCTATAACTATCTAATCTTCAACTACACCAAAGACCACAGAAGGATATATTTACCCAAGTAAACCAGAAGTGCAAGCAACTTCTAAAATCTAGAAATGACAGAGATGACACCTATCTGCCTGGACAGTCACCCAAAGTTCCTTTATAAAGTTGGGGAATCCATCTTCAGCCTACAGGCCCAGAGTCTCTTTCCATTTCAGTGAAGCAGGAAATCTTCTCTGCCCATTTTGGCACAGTTCATCAGTTGCTTTTCCACGAGTCTTGAAGAATGTCTGACAGTTTTCTCTGTAAAGCAGGAACCTGAATGACCATCTCGGCTTGTTCTGTCAAAGTTCAGAGGTCATCTTCTTATGTAACCTGCATGTCCAGTTTAAACAGCATACTGTCAAGCAGTCAATATAAGAACAGGTTCACGTCCAGTGGCTAATCATTACCACAAAGAAAGTAGACTCCATATGGAGTTTCTTCGATGTCCATTTTTCTCTTGAAGAAGATTGGTACAGCCAGGAGCAAATCTGTCCCACTGTCCAGAAAAGTCTAAGTTCTTAAAACATTTTAAATGCCAAATTCTTTAGGTCTTAGAAGTATTTGAAGATTACCTATCTATTGAAATATATCTTTGTATACCTAAAAAATCCTAACTAACCTAACTATAAGCTTGATTATCAAAGGTGACTATTAACCTTCATTTCTTAATTATACATTACAATTTTAAATTAGTTATGTGAACATCATACCTTAAACAAGAATAAAAAAACACATACAAGCATTACAAAATTGACCTTAAATTTGTATCAATAAACCAAAATCTATACCAATTTTGAGATTTTGAGATTAACAGCTAATTTCCTGATCTAAGTAAATTCAATAATCTAACCTTTTAAAAAAATCATTCATATGCTATATCCCCTTTTTCTTCTTAGAAAGAGATTGACTATGACCATTAACCATTTATAATGAAAACAAACATTTAGAAACAATATTTGGGGAATTTGGGCGTAGTTTTCTATTACTACTTTTTGCTGATTAAGGAGCGTTGAAAATCTCACGGTTGTTGAGACAGGATCATAATCTGCAGCTCTGAAGCCGATACGGCCATCTCTTCCCATCAGAGATTTTTTTCAGGGGGTCTCGGTTGATGAAACCATATTTACCTGGAAGCAATCCACAGGTTCTCATCTTCTGTGGAAACAAAAGCAGAACTCTTCCAAAGCAATAAATCCTTAGACATAAATTTCAAAATCAAAATACCTTTAAAATATATTCTTGTTTAACTTAGTAGCCTTTGCAATCCATTGTCTTTCTGCAGTTAGCTCATTAACAGTTAAAAAATTAAAAGAAAACACAATAACAACCAAAATCCAGATTTTGTGTCTATTTTCCATTTTTACGTGGCTTATTATATTTTTATTATTCTCTTTCTCTTTTTAAAGACTTTTTCTAACCTCCTTTTTTCCTCTCTGAAGCCTATGTACCTTTTACAAACATTGTAACCCGTTTACAAATTTTTATTTTCCTCTGAATCCGTTTTATTGTGAATCTTTAGTCATCTTCCAACCATAAGAGCATTTAAAATACACTCTCTAAAAGAGCAGCATAGTTTTTGCCAAGGAAGCCAAATCAGTAAGTTCTCTTAAAGGGACCTTGCCTCTGTTTGTGGCCAGCAAACAGAGCATGCCCAAGAAAATGCTGCTACTAAGAAACTGTCTTTGTTTCCTTTTTGTTTAAAATAAGCAGAAATCTAAAATCAATCACATGCTACTGAGTCTTCTGTGAGATTTCAGGAACCGGCCTGATTGCAGATTACACTGCCTGCCGCCAGTCTGCTGGCACCATTTTGAATGTGACTTGGCCGCCACGCTTTCTTTGTACAAAGACCCACTTTGTATACACAATTTAGAAGCTGCCTTTGCTCAGTTTCTGCTAAAACCCTTTTTAAACTTTCTCAGGCATTAAGTGGAAAATTGCCCCACATTGGGCGCCATCTGTAGTAGTATGGCTTCTTGATCTCAGGTGGCCAGGGACCTGGACCCACAGACCTGCTGCGCCAGACCCCTTAGCTGCCCAGCTTCCCGCTGCTCAAACCCACAAAAATGACTCAGACACTTATATTAACTTCATGCTGTTTGGCCTATGGCTCAGGCACATTGCTAGCTAGCTCATACATCTTAAATCAACCCATTTCTATTAATCTGTCTGCCATGTGGCCCGTGGCTCACCTGTGCTCCTACATGTTGCTCCTGTGGGCTTCAGCTCAATCTGCCTCTCACTCTGCCCCTTCCTTTCCTACCTATTCTGATTCCTCCTCCTACTTTTTCTATGGTGCCTGTCATGGCCCAAAACAGCTCCTTTATTTAAAGATTGAGATTCACAGCATACAGTAAGGCATTCCCACATCAGAATTCATTCCTCTATGGGTACATATTTGATCTTTAGTGCTAATAACATTCTCTTACAGTCTATTATAGCATGGTCAAAGGCCAACGAAAGTATTAATTGCTTCTTAACATCTGTATCCAATACTGTTCCATGTACAGCTTTGGTAAGTGTAGATGGAGTTTTAATTACAAGGCAGCAGTCCAAGATAAATATTTCTTGGAATATAAATCAACACTCACAATGTTATTAACAGTTTATAGTAGCACCTGAATAGGGACTGGAGTATCCGAGCAATGGACAAGCGATGGATGGACGATGGATTCCGATTCTGTCTCTCCAACAACCAACAGCCAGGAACCAGGAAGAGAGCCTACTCATGTCCCAGCAGCCACTTATCAATGGGGTTGACCACACCCCCTCCAGGTTGGCCACACCCCCTCCAGGGTCCCAGGATCCTGACCTTATCGGCTGACACCTTAATCCCACCACATCTCCCCCTTTTGTCTAACTAAGAAGGTTCTAAACTAAGACTATGTACAATAGGAATTATTATGAGTTAGTAACCATAAATACCTATTCTTCAACCCCTTCAAGACCTGAGAAGGAAGATATATCACTTGAAAGTCAGAAGTACATGGAAGTAGTGGTTTCCAAATTTTGGGAGAGGACAGCAACACAGCTACCTGGACAATCACCTCTGGTTTTGTGCACCATTGGAGCATCTATCATATTGGCTACAGGCCTATGGCATCTGACAGATCTCACAAGCAGGGCAATTTTGGAGGGACTGTCTTATCCTGTACAGGCAGGTTTTGTCAGTCTCCATCCATCAACTTGTTTATCCAGCTTGGACACCATGTGTGTACTGTCAGCAATCAAGGTAAGGACAGTTCCTTACTCAACCGGCCATTCTCTGCCAAAAGGACAAATTCCAATGGAGTATCCTCGATGCTCATACCATCTCAGGAAAGGAGCAGTGACACCAGGAGTCATTGTGCCTCTCATGGCCGAATATCAAATTTTAAATGCCATATTCTCTGGGTCTATGAAGTGGTTGAAGATTTCTGTCTGTCTATAATATTCTAACCTGTATCTGAGATGACTGGGATATGGTACCTTAAGTAATGTTAACAGTAGTTTTTATCATCTTAAGAAATAAACCCTGTACTAAAAATTAGAATACCTATATAAGGGGTGTATAATCTCTGAACAATGACTTTTAGTATGACTATCAAACATTAGCCAGAAGTATATTACTATGTAAAGTGGCCACAGCATTTTAGACATGTATATACATATATATCATCTAAACAGAGGTATATAACACAAATTGTGCATATATCATAACTAGTGCAATCATACATTATATCTAGTATAGTTAAATGAAGGTAATAATTGCATAGTGTACATGACAATGATGTGCAAATATTTTAAACATAGATATAAGCATATATAAAATATAGCAATTACAGATTCAATTTTACATAATAGTTACAGATTCAGATTTATATCGAAGTAAAAGTTGCTTTGGTTATATAAAACAATTTCAGATTAAACTTTGTACCAATGTACAAATTATCACAATTAAACATATAAAATGATTTCACATTCGTATCAATATACAAATACCTATGCCAATGCAAATTATCTTTAACTTAGCCCACACATTCAGCTAAAATGGTGTATATGTAGGCAGAACAATCTACCTATATCTATCGTATCTATCCCCCTTCTCTTCTTCAAAAGAGATCTTTGATGCTATATTATAGTTCTGTCCTCCACCCAATTTTCACTTAAAACTACTCTAACAGAATAAGAATTACCCACAACCCTCAGAACACAAAACTTATTGGGAAAGGGGCATAGTCTTTCATAAGGTTGCTTCCTGCTGACTTAAGGGCGATGGCATCTCTTTGGGATCCTGTAAAAGCTAAAACAATGGTTAGATCTTAATGGACTGACTATATAAATTTATAACCATTCTCAGAATAGTGGTTAACTCCATCTGGAATTCTAATTAGAAGTGTGATCTGGAGGATAATCTTAGAGAGCTATCTTGCAGCCATTTTTGAATAGTCTATTTTCTAAAAACAATCATTGATTGGTGCACACCAGGTTCTTGATTTTTCTAATTTTGCCTCTGTCTGTCTGTCTACCTGTCTCTTACTCTCTCTCTTTTATTCTTATTTCACTAGTAGGAGTTGTTGTGGTAGGGGCCCCATCTTGGTTTCAGATTCTTTGTAGATAGCTGATAGGAGGAAATGTTATTTACAATGGAAAACTTAAGCATTGTTGATACTCAAAAAAGTTATTCATATCTTCTATAACTTCAGGAGATTGTATGCAAACAGGATGTTTGAAAGGTACAGAAACAGAGAGAAACAAGGTTTAAGATGAAGTTACAATAGTATTGGTCCCTAAATAGTCTGTCTTCTGTCTTACACCAGGTGGCTTTTCTGATATGAGACAGAATACTTCAAATTTTCTTTACCAATATGCTTGGGTTTAGAGAGGGAGAAAGCCACTTGCTCCCAATCCAAATCCAGCCCTATTAATAGTCAAATCAGGACCACTTTTTTTTTTGAGGTGTAGATGCAATATGTAAAGCAGTAAATATTGAGAGATTACCCAGTAGTGCATATGTGTATTAGTTGGTCTCGTACTCCGTCATGTACATTCCTTAATCATCAGTCTGTCTTCTATTGCAGGTGAGTAATTAGTCTTAAAAATAGTTGTATCCATTTTCCTGTAAAGACAAAACTGAGACCCTGCCCCAGGTTTGTTAAATGTGTTTTCCTTACCATGTATCCATTTCTCATATCAGGGGTGAGTAATTACTTCTCCTCCTCAGGAAGGGACTCCTTTTCAAAGCAGACTTTTATTAGTTTTGTCGGTACCCATATCTTTTCTTTCCCTGTTGAAACAAAAGTGAAACCCCTACCCCATCGAAGCACACATCCCAGCTTCCACTCAGAAGTCAATACATCTTTGAAGAAGATGGGTTGATTTAACTTGGAGGATTTCTCTATCACCCAATATCTCTCAGCAGCTGATGTTCCCTTTTCATCAGCGCTAAAAAAATTTAAAGTCAATAAGGTACTGTGCAACCTCTCTCTGGGTTTTTTCATTTCTTTCTTTTGTTTATAAAGCATCTCTTTTAACGTGCGGTAAGATCTCTCCACAACTGCCTGTCCTGTAGGATAGTGTGGTATCCCCATAATATGCTTTATATTATAGTATCCAAAAATTATCTTCATTTTTCGGGAAATGTAAGCTGGAGCATTCTCAGTCTTAATCTGAGTGGGAATTCCCATTATGGCCATGGCTTCTAAAAGGTGAGTAAGTACAGCATCAGCATTTTCACAACTCAGGGCAGTCACCCATTGCATTCCAGAGTAAGTATTGATAGTATAATGTACATATTTCATCTTTCCAAATTCTGGGAAGTGAAACACATCCATTTGCCAGGTCTCATTTCTCTGTGTACCCTTAGGATTACTTCCTGCAGGTAAAGATGGTTGGTTATAGAAAGAGCAAGTGTTACAATTCCTTACTATTTCATTTGCTTCATTCCAAGTAATGGAAAAACTCTTCTTTAGCCCTTTGCTGTTAACATGATGTTTCTCATGAAATTCTGTGGCCTCTAGCACGTTTCCTATCAGCAACTGATCTAT
The DNA here is from genome assembly GCA_033318265.1 of Phyllotis vaccarum. Taxonomy (NCBI): domain Eukaryota; kingdom Metazoa; phylum Chordata; class Mammalia; order Rodentia; family Cricetidae; genus Phyllotis; species Phyllotis vaccarum. Next base: position 55,513,135 of record JARWLC010000010.1, read on the forward strand.
TTCATCATTACCCTGCGCTAGAGGGCCTGGGAGACCTGTGTGCGCCCTGATATGTGTTATGTACATAGGATGTATCCTACCTCTGATGATATCCTGTAGTTGTATGAATAGTAAGGTCAAATCTGAATCATCAGGAATGAAGTCAGCAGTTTCAATATGTAAAACAACTCTTTCTGCATATTGAGAGTCAGTAATTACATTGAGAGGCTCTGTGAAATCCAACAACACCATAATAATTTCATATAGTTCTGACTTCTGGACAGAGTTATAAGGGCTCTGAGCCACCTTAATTAAGTCTTCAGACTTGTAGCCAGCCTTTCCTAAATTGTTCGCATCAGTATAAAAGGTGAGGGCTCCAGAAATGGATTTATCCTGTACCACATGAGGAAAGATCCAATTAGTTTCCTTTATGAATTGAATTCTCTTGTTTTGAGGATATTTATTATTAATCTCTCCTAAAAAGTCACTACAAGCCTTTTGCCAAGGTTCACTGTCTGCCCATAATCGTTCAATTTCTTCATTAGTCAAAGGCACAACAATTTCTGCAGGGTCCTTTCCAGTCAATTGGCAAAGTATTAATTTACCTTTAAAAATCAGATCAGAAATTTTTTCAATATATGTCTTCATCTTCTTGCTTGGCCTATGTGGCAGAAATATCCATTCTACTATAATGCTTTCTCTTTGCATTAAGATTCCTGTTGGAGATTGTCTAGAGGGTAAAATAACAAGTATGCAATCCAGGTCTGGATCCACATGATCCACATGTGCTTCTTGAAGTTTCTTTTCCACCAACACTAATTCTTTCTCAGCCTCATCAGATAATTCTCTTGGACTATTTAAATCCTTGTCACCGTCCAAAGTCTTGAACAAATTAACTAGCTCATAGTTTTTTATACCAATCATGGGCCATATATGAGCAATATCTCCTAGTAACTTTTGAAAATCATTAAGAGTCTTCAATTTATCTCTATTTAATCTTACCTTTTGTGGCCTAATTTTTTGTAAACCTATTTTATATCCTAAATAATTGATAGAATCTCCCCTCTGTACTTTTTCTGGAGCAATTTGTAGTCCCCAATCAGGCAATATTTTCTTTATTTCTTCATTCAATGTTTCTAATGTCTTTGGGTTTGGGTCTGCCAACAAAATATCATCCATATAATGGTAAATGATAGATTAAGGGAAGCGCTTGCGCAGTATTTCTAGTGGTTGTTGTACAAAATATTGGCATAAGGTGGGACTATTCAACATTCCTTGCAGAAGGACTCTTCATTGGTAACTCTTAGCTGGCCCTGAATTATTAAGAGTAGGCACTGTGAAAGCAAATATCTCTTTGTCCTGTTCCTGTAAAGGTATGGTAAAAAAAACAATCCTTCAAATCAATAACTGCCGTAGGTCATCCTTTAGGTATCAGAGAAGGCAGGGGAATACCAGATTGTAAGGAGCTCATAGGCTGAATCTCCTTATTAATTGCTCTTAAATCCGTCACCATCCTCCATTTTCCAGATTTTTTTTTTTTGACAATAAAAACAGGCGAATTCCATGGACTGATTGATTCTTCGATATGCTGAGCCTGTAACTGCTCCTGTACCAACTGTTCCAAAGCCTGAAGTTTTTCTCTCGTCAAAGGCCATTGTTGAACCCAAATAGGCTTTTCTGTTAACCATTTCAAAGGCAGTGCTGTGAGTGTCCTTTTAGGTTCTGTGGTTATTGGGCAATTCTTTTGTACAACCTGAATGGCTGGTGAATTTTCTCCATAGTACCTTAAAGCATCATTTTTGGAAACATAATCGAGTCTCCGGTTGATATCAGAACCAGGAGGGATTTTAATCTGGGTATTCCATTGCATTAGAAGGTCGCGACCCCACAGATTCACTACTATGTCAGCCATATATTGCTTCAACTGTCCTTTCTGACCTTCTGGTCCTATGCGTTCAAGCCATCTCACACTCTGTTTCACCTGAGATATAGTTCCAGTACCCAGAAACTGGATATCTACTGCCCATAAAGGACATCCTGGATGCCATGATTGTGGGGTTATGATCAAAACATCAGCTTATAGTAGCACCTGAATAGGGACTGGAGTATCCGAGCGATGGACGAGTGATGGACGGACGATGGATTCCAATTCTGTCTCTCCAACAGCCAGCAGCCAGGAACCAGGAAGAGAGCCTACTCATGTCCCAGCAGCCACTTATCAATGGGGTTGGCCACACTCCCTCCAGGTTGTCCACACCCTTTCCAGGGTCCTGGGCTCCTGGATAAACGTCTTCTGACCTTATCGGCTGACACCTTAATCCTTCCACAGGTAAGTCTCTGCAGAAAGCCAGTATAAGGTTCTTTAAAGCCTTGTCTGACCTTGGTATGTGATTTTTGGTATATGACTCAATTTTTCTGTCATGGATCTAAAACTTTTCCCAAGCATTCAATGCAGGAGTACGGCACAAAAACATTGTGTGTGTGTGTACGTGTGTGTGTGTGTGTGTGTGTGTGTGTGTGTGTGTGTGTGTGTGTGTGTGTGTGTATAATATATATATATAAAATATCTATATATAGTATATAAATTATAAGTAGTCTGAACGTTCACATCAGCAAACAAGCCTTCACCATGGATTTGGTCTTGAGAAATGCAAAAGCCCCTAATGTTTCCCTGAAGCTCTATGACCCTAGCCTCCTCTCTAAGCCAGTTTCTCCACTGTAAATGTTGGCTATAGTCCAATACAGCAGCTGTTAACTACATTCAATCATTAGGAATTATTCTGTTTTTTGTTAACGATGCATTTAGAATTTGTTTTATATAAGTGGAGTGGATTCCATACAGTAATATGACTTCCTTAATATCCTTTATATCTCTTATATGGATTGGCTTATAATTATATTCACAAATTTCAGGAACTCCCCATACGTATTCTTCATTTGAATAGTAACTAAAAAGAATACTGGTGGAGAAGGGGTTCATGTTTACCACCTTAGGCAGAGCCTCTTCATTACTATTATATCACATAAGGAATTGTCCTGAACTGTTCTGAATAGATAGTATTTTAATATCCTTCTCCAGTATTGCAACATAGTACTCCCATTTCTGAAACTTGTAAACCATTGTTTTTACTATGGTTTGAGTTTATTGAATAGCCAGTCTTTCTAATGACCTCATAGAATCAAGAATTTTCCTATTCTCTTCATTAACATAATTAATAAGTTTTTATTCTCATCATTAACATAAAGTCTGTACTTCTCTTGTATGGGCTTAATATTCATGTTTGAGAAGAAAGTCCTATCTGAAAGTTTGTCATACCAATTTCCAGAAAATTAACTTTGTATGCCAATTTATCAGTTATAACTTCTACATTACACACTTTTGACAGCATTAGACAGCAATTACTCATTCCAAAACTTTAAATAGTTCATTAAATGCTCATTCATAGATTTCAAATCTTCCACCTTGCTAATTATCATCTCATAAGTCATATTTAGAATGGGCATCAGGCCATTTTATCCTTTTTTTTGGGGGGGGGGTAAAATATAAAATATAGAATCAAGCCAAAAGGTAACAGGACTGAGGGACAGAAACCCTCAAAAAATATACTCATGCAAGAAATTCTCAATCACAACAGAAAAATATGTCCTGAAGTCTTGAGAAGTAGAATTGTCAGCCATTGTGCCACAAAAGAAAAAAAAAATGCTAAGTAATCAGTTACCTCAATCCAGATGTAATGGTGATGTTTGACCAGCAGGTTTTACAGTTTCATTGGATATCTTGTTGTCTGGAGCATAGCAGCATAAGCATTCAGGCAGGTTCCTGTAATATGGCCACTGCAGTGTCCAGCAGGCAATTTAGGCCCAATAACTGATACAAAAGACAATTTCTCACAAAATCAGAATGATATGACAGAATTTGCTTTAAAAGGGCAGTGATATATGCTGTTTAACAATAATGCCCAGTCCTCGGTGCACGTGGCTCCATGGGCTCCAAGTATGCACTGCAGTCAGTGAGGTATGCTGGTTGCTGTGGCTCTGAATGGAAACTACAAAACTACAGAAGCTGGCAGGGTGGTGTCCTGAAGTCTACCTAGCAATTCCCTAAATGACTGAAAGCTGTGTGTCCGAAGTGACTAGCCATGGAGCCAAAAGACAGCACCCTTTTTAATAGCCCACTGGCCTTCTACTTTTTAGCTGGACCTTAAAGTTCAGGCCTGCTGGACCATGGCCTGGGGCTCGGCTAGAAAGGAGAATAAACCCACGTGGTTGCCAGCTATTGAGGAAAATTCACTAGCAATATATGATATAAAGGATGAACACTCATGAAACAAAGTGAATTTAAGACAATTCTTGGAGATAGGAACTGTCCCACACCGGGGCTGCTGAGCTGCTCTCTGAGAACATAGGAACAACACAGGATCGAGCTTGGTATCTAGGCAGCTTCTTAGTGGTGTCTGGCCACACCCCATTTAGGCTCCAAGAACTCGAGACACACCTCCAGGCTTTGTCAGCTAACACCTGAATACTTAGTGTGTTTATTGTATCTTCCTGTGGCCTAATTATTTTTTTCTGATTGTTAATCAAGTTGGCTACCTTCCTAGTATTATCACCACTGGGTATTTTTTGTTTTTGTGAAACAATGCCTGTTCGAGTCTACTTTATTATCATTATTCATCCTGACCACATCACAGTTTCCTTTTCTTCTTTTTCCTCCCATCCCTTCCCCCATCCCCATCCACTTCTTCACAGTTTCTCTCCAGAAGATGGCAGGCTGATCAAGTTTTAGTAAGACTAGGCCTTTTGTATTAAGGTTTGAGGTGGCAACACAGGGTGAGAAATATGGTATCTACTCACTCATAAGTGACTTTTAGCTGTAAAGTAAAAGATAACCATGCTACCATCCACAGACCCAGAGAGTTAAGGGGTGGGGACTGGGGAGGTGAGAATTTATATTTCTCTGGGAGAGAAAATAGAATAGAGATCAAAAAGTGACAGGTGAGGTAAGGATGGGAACAGGAGGGATCAGGTAGAGGTGAGATGGAGAGAGAGTGTACTTACTGGGAGAGACAACCAGATTTGGAGAACAAGTTAGAAACCCAGTCAATGGAAACCCTCAGGAATCTACAAGAGTGACCCTAGCTAAGACTCCTAACAATAGGGGATATGGAGCCTGAACCAGCCATCTTCTGTAACCAGGCAAGACCTCTAATGGAGGGATTGGGACACCAAGCCAGAGATAAAACCTTCAACCTACAATTTGCCCTGCCTACTAGATGTGCTGGAGTCAGGATGGAACTTGAGACCTATCCATGAGGAGCCCACTCCTGACACTGCCTGGAAGGCCAGTACCCAGAAGCTGGCTGGATAGGCCATAGGTCTAGGATTGAACCAAGCAATATTGGGAAGAAAAAAACTCAATGAAATGATTCCTAATTTGGCTACACTCATTGATCATCAGAAAGGCTCTAGCCAGCAACTGAAGGAAACAGATGCAGAAGCCCCAGCCAAACATTAGGCAGAGCTCAGGGGATATACTGGGAATCTTGTGGGAAAAGAAAGTATCGTAGAACCCAGAGGGATCAAGAACAGTATAGAGCATGATTCATAGAATCAACTAACTTGGGCTCTTATGGGCCCAAAGAGACTGAGCCACCAACCTGGGAGCCTTCATGGGAGTTATTTAGGCCCTCTGCATGTTACAGTTATATAGCTTGTTCTTCTGTGGGACTCCTAATAGTGGGAACAGGCTCTGTCTCTGACTATTTGACTGCTTTTGAGACCCTTTTCCATATGTGTATGTGTATATGTATATGTGTATACTATACATGCATATATATGATTATATATATATATACTATACATACATATATATGATTATATATATATAAAATCAGGATTTTTTTTTTAGATTTAAACATGTTGCAAATCACATTTTTTTCTGCTGTGAGGTTTTTGCTTTGCTGCCTTTCTATGTCTTTTAAGACTTACAAAGTCTTTCAAAATACCATAGCTACTTGCCGTTTGGCACCATACGCTTGTATTTTATGGTTCATGAGAAAGTATTTTCAGTTTACTGAGCACCAGGGACTATAACCAGTGTATTGACTCTGCTTTCTAGGCAACAGCACAGGTACATCTTAAAGAGCATGGCATAATGACCTTACCAACTTGACTTTTTATGGCTTTGCTAACTTGACACAATCCTTCTGTATTCTGCAGATATCTTTGGTCAGTGCATATTTGTCTACATTCATAATCTGTAGGGCATATTTTTGCTGTTGTTTTACAATGCTAGGGTTCATCTTCAGTGCTTCCTCCACAGAAGCAGATATTTCTGCTGAGCTACATCCCAGCTCTAGGGACTTTCTGCATTTTCTGCAACTGGAGAGGTGCCTCAGCAGTTTAACACTGTATACTGTTCTTGTAGAAGCCCCACATGAGTTCCCAGTTGCCTTATAACTGTCTGCCCCCAGTTCCAGGGGCTCTGATACCCTCATATGGAATATGCATGTACCTAGACACAAAGAAATAAAAGAAATAAAAAAATAACATTTTTAAAAAATACCCTTCTCGCTCAAGTTTGTATGTGGAGAAATTCAATGTACTTTGATATCTTTCCTTGATGCTATCATCTAAAAGGTTTATAGTATCTAGCCATCACATAACAGGTTTATAGGAAACCTTCCTGCCACGCATATAAACATAAATCTGGATGCAAATACACAAAGAACCCTCTTCCTATTTACACAGTAGACGGTGCAGAACTGCACGGAACAGGGCTCACAGCATGTAAGAGGCTGCCAGAAACACGCTCAGAGCAAGTGTGGGGAATTTCTAGTCAGAAAAGGCTACTGGGTGAAATTTACCTGGTTAATTAAAAAACTTAGGACGTATTATCTAATATTTTAGGAAATTATGTGACTACCATGAAAGACAATTTCCATAAGTTTCTAAAATCAGCCTCATGTTAGTCCTTGCTTGTCCAATATTTCAGTTAATTTTTTGTGTTGCTCTAGAAACAATAATTTTCATAATTGTTATAAGAACAGGATGGTTATAAATTAGTACTGTGTTTTTGTAATGTCTCAGCCTTTGCTGTAAGTACAACAAGGTCTGAAAGAGTAGGCAGACAAATAGCTACTGCTCACTTAAAACAAGGTTATCTGTGCTAGCATAAATGCTGACACATTTTTAAATTAATAATTTTAGTAGATAATATTTTCATTTTACTTCTAAGATGACAAATATCAATAGACCTAAACTGTACCCCTCCCAAACAAAATTTTCTTTGAGTTAATAACTTTTAAGTAAGAAAAAGGCTCTGAGGCCAAAAGGTATCTATGCCCAGAATAATACTTCCTCTCTCCTTTCTCCTTTCTCCCTCCTTCCCTTCCTCCCTCCCTCATTCAGAAGCCACATTAGCATTATAATATGTATAGGAGGACTTACCTAAAGGATGGAGAAAGTATGTTGAGAACTCTATCATGGACCACAAGATACTATCAGAAAACTAACCAAAATCAGTTTTGCTTCGGAGCAGCCACTATAGAAGCATCTGAGCGTCTCTGTGTGTCCCATGTCTTGTCACCACAGGCTATATTAACCACCACAGGGCTGGTAGGGCCTTTATTTAAAGGAAGATTAAATTATGTCAATGTTACCTACAAAACAAGGGAAAACTTTGAAGGAAAATGGTTATTGAGGAAGAATTTACTGGGAGTGGTATCTAAACCATAAGACGTGCAAATGTATAATCACAGTATTTTAAACCAATGTTAAATTATAGAAGATATTAATAGTAATGAAATTAGTGTTGGTACCTGCATAGATAAGAATACAAGTAGAACTGATGTATTTACAAATATTAATTATATAAATTACTTTATGAATTGTTCTATAACAACACTGGGAAGAAGTGTTTAATAAAGTTTAGTTGTCAAATGCATTGGAGATAGACACAAAATAAAATGACAAGGCATCAGGAGGTCCACTTGTACTTTTATAATTTTGCCCAGGGAAATGTCATTCTCAATATTATTCAAAAGGCAAATAACATAAAAGACCTCAACATATTTGATGACATAAAAATATATAAAAGGACAATAATGAAGTTTACAGTGACTGGAAGACTCTTTGAAATGTATACTAAGGGATTAATTATTCCTAAAATGTACTTTTGCAAATAAACATGAACAATTAAAAGAAAAACAAGATGTGAATGGTGGACTAGTCACTTATTCAAACACTGTACTGTACATGAAAAGTTTTGTGCAACATTGGTATAACATGTGGGTAACACTGTAAAAAGGAACAGGAACCCTAATGCAGTGTATACTTTGTGACACAAAGACACACATTTAGAAATGAATAAGATAAATGTATAAAATGTATAAAAATCAGACACACACAGCAGCCATAATCATATGACAACACATACATGTTCTGTATAACTAAACCCAGTACAACTGCAAGAAACAGATCTTATATGTATTCCTTTGGAAATAAAACTATTCCAAAATTTTCACAGTGTCATGCTAGAACAGGCAATTGTTATGCTAAGTTTCTGGCCTGGACTTTTCAGCCTAGCTTCATGACCCAGACTTTCTGGCCTATCCCACTGAAACACACAGATGCTTGTATTAATTGTATGCTGATTGACCTGAGGCCCAAGTATGTAACTGCTAACTCTTTACCCTTAATCTAACCCATGACTCTTATCCTGTTCAATCATGTGGCTCGGTACCTTTTCTCAGAGCAGCATGGTTGTCCTCTGCACCTGCTTCTCTGGCGTCTCACTGACCTCTCTGCTGTGTTCTTCCTGTTCCGGGAGCTTTCTTAGTCAGGTAGCTCCTGTCTGCCTTTGGCCAATCAGCACTTTTATTAAACCAGTAGACCGAACAATTGTTTATACTGTAACAACATAACCCTGCTACAGGTTAGCAGTTTGAAAATTGGTGGAGACAGATTCTCAAAGGCAACTGGGGCTTTAGACTATTTTTATTTTAAATCCCGTTTAAGCTACTAAAAGCCAGCCAGTTTATAACTGACCCAAAGCAGAAGGGTAAACAGACAATAACAAATGTCCCTGAATACCTTTTTCTGTGTAAAGCTAGCTTCGTGACCTGGCGTTATAAACACCCTTGACACCTTTGACCTTGATGACAAAGACTATAATAATAAAATGTGGTTTAGTCTTCCTGTATTCCCTGGTTGATCTGAGAAGACGGGATCAACTTTGCTGCCGTAGGTTCTCGGACTCTAGTCTATCAAGACAGATGGATCCACACTCTTGTCCTGCTCCACCAGGACCTCTGTTCTTGCAAGGTCTACTATATTCCCACACTTTCATTGATAACTTACTTATTAAACTATACTCTGGTTCCCACTTCATTCTTAGTCTGGGAAGTTGCTTTAGACACCCCTAACCCTAAGACAGCTTGCCCAAGCATGAAGCTTGGTAAGAATTCATTGAAAGCACTAAGAATTGTTCAATAGAATTCTAAGTTTTTTTAAGTTAAAATTCTTTGAAACTGCTGTATACAACACACATTTACAGTTACTTAGGAAGATGTCTAGTTTGAGTAAACAGGTGAAACTGGGTGATTAGTTTTGCCTCAGATCTTGATTTTGTTCTATGCTCATGAAAAGACTGCATGGAAGATGTCATTGGATGTATGGATGAATGAAAAAATGTACAAATGAGCTTACATTTCTGAGCATGTATAGTGCTCCACTGTGGATCCAGATAAAACACATATATTTACAAATGCAATACAATGTGTACACACCACACACACACGGAAATATGCACACACATGTGCACGCACACACATATGCACACCACATACTTATATAAAGTTTAATTTTGCTGAAAAAAGTTTTTACTAACAATCAGCACACTTTAAGAAACATAGATAGTACACAAGTCCCTAAATACATCATTTAGGAGTCACTATCTGCATTAAAAAGGGAATTAGTTTTTTTAGTTGTTTATTTTATTTTATTTTACCTATTGTATCTTAGCTGCAACTCCACCTTACTGCTCTCAACTCTAGATGATGAGGCCTCTAATGTTCTCAACAAGTCCTCAACAATCTTCAATGTTAAGTTTTTTTTTTTTTCAATAAGTTCTAGAGGAAAATTAGAAGGTAGGAAAAACATAGCTATTCCCTTTTCTTGATTGCTGATTCTATCAGTGTCAAATTAACATAGTTAATTGTAGTTTTAAAAAAATATTCAGGACTTCCAGAACTATCCAAAAGATGTATCCTACAGAATTATCATAACCAGTTCAGTTGTGAATGTTCTATCAGGGCTGATCATCAATGTCAAGTTGACTTGTTGAAGCTCCGTGGCACTAAACACATTGGTCCTTTCCCTTTCACCTCCCCACTTGTAGGACTATGAGATATATCCTGCATTTATATTTCTGGATTACCTTCTCAAGTCACTGTACTTACAGCTGCCCCTCTTCTACTCTCACATTCCTTACACTTGAGCTAGATGTGCTATCTGAACAGGCAGTAAACTTATGTAGAATAGAAGGAATCTACACTGAAACCTAGTGTGCTCTCCTGGCATTTCTAAATATGTGTGATGAAGTGAAAGCATTCCCCCCCCCCCCCCCCCGCCCCAAAAGAGACATTCACATCAGTAAGAGCTGAGGCAGCATTATTCAGATGAAAATATTGTAAAAAAGACTTAGTATCCAAGAGTCATGTAAGACCACTGAGTATCTGAAGTATGACCAGTGTGACTAAGCATGTTACAAATGAAATGACTAGAGAGCTAAAGAAGATGCAAAAGTGAACTGGCCTATATTAGAATGTCAGATATTTTATCAAGGTCTTGTGCTGTGTGTGTGTGTGTGTGTGTGTGTGTGTGTGTGTGTGTGTGTGTACACACACACATAAACAAACCAAGAAAAATAAACAACAAAACCAGAATCATCTTTCTCTAAGGAAGTTCAGTCCTATGGTGGAAGGCAGACACAGGAAACAGCCTCACAGGAAGATCACTGGGCCAGCAGTGTGACAGATGGATTGCAGGGTAAAGGGCAATGATGAGGATACTCTTCAGCAAATCCAATAGTCCAAATGTAGAGTTAAGAGGCCCAATGGGCTGCAGTAGTGGGCAGATGCAACACTTAGCATTAGTGGAGGTTGATAGAATTTTTTAAAAACTTTTGCATTTCTAGATTTATATCATTCACTAAAGCATAATAAGGGAATCTGATCCATGGAATAATGAGGAATTTCTTTGGATGTGCAAGGGTTTGAAATATTCAGAAATGTGTACAACTTCATCAGCATGAACATGCCTGGTCTTGTCTGAAATATCCAGATCTGACAAGATATCCAGACAAGAGAAATACACACCACTCAAAAACTTACACGTTTTCAGTCAGAAAACACTGACTTGTGAATTATAAAGAATATAGGGTGAAAGAGAGTAATTGTTTTAGGAAGTCACAGACTTTAAAAATCAGGACAACAGTAACTAATACCATCAAAATAAATTTTAAAAATCAGATAGGACAATAAACTATGAATTGACAAACTTCTACATGCAAATTCAGTTTTAGGTGGAACACATGGCCAAGTGGGTGTGCTTTACATCCAGGGGAAATTAACATTTTCAAACCCTGTTGTCCAACTCAAAGGCAGTACTACAAAACCTAACTTGTTCAGGCTCCTAATTAACTCTCAGGGTAGGACTCAAACCAATTAAATAACAACAAAAATATATTAAGTCAGATCTCAAAAAAAGCATTTTAAGAATAAAAGATAGTGAGCTGAGAAGAGAACTCATGAGTTCAAGGACACCCTGGACTATATAGAGTACTGCCTGTTAAGTAGAAAAGCTTGTCCAAATGATGCAACAGGACTTAAATAGAAACAAAAGGTGCCTCATATGTTCTTGATGCACAAGTTAACATACTGGAGAAGCTGTAGATAATTAAAGAAAAATGATAATTCATTAAGGAAACACCTAGCTTGGTGACTACCATGGAGTAAAAAAGGGGCTGTTTGGATTCCTTCTGCAGAAGAGCAAGTATACCTTTGAAATAATGGGCACATCTTACAACAAATGTGTAGTTCATCTACACATTTGGTTCTGGTGTGAGTGATATCATTTTCAGAATACTGAGTTACCCAAAATGTCCCTCTACATCCTGGTAAACCAATTATAAACTTACTCATAGGGGTGTGTGGAGTTGAAGGGAGACCAAAATTTCTGCAATTCTTTGGAAAGGAAAAGGAATAGTTTTAGTCAGTGCTATAGTAGCTGATTGAATAAGACCTAAGAGGGTAATAAAAGTCTGAAGTCTTTTCTGGAAAGAGCCCAACTAGAATAATTATAATATTGGCACCAGTGGATGTTCATGTGTTCCACTGTACCTCAATAATGACTCATTAATTTACTTACTTTTGAGACACTTTTTTCATGTACAGTACAAGGTTACATCAAACATCAGCCCCTTCTATCTCTGCCTCCTGTGTGTGTGGGTAAGCAGCCCTCCCAGTTGAGCCTTATCTTTTTCTATTACTCTACCAGTGCACTATTGTCAATCACTCGAAAGCTAACAGAAGAGGGAGTGACATTTGTGAAATAGATGATTACTGTAATAATTTTTTTAATGTCCAACTTGGGTCTTCCATTTATTTGTTCTTTATGCCTTTAATATTTTCTTATATATTGCATCCTGACCAGTTTCCAATGACCAATCATAAACAAACAAAAACAAAAGTTACTATACATATCTACATCCAAATGTGGAAAAAACATAGCAGCTGGGGATAAATTGAGGAATGGCGAAGGAACATAAAAAATATAAGAACAAAAATATTACCCTTATTGGAAGTGTATTAAAGATATAATGTGAGACAAAACTAATAAAATACACACATCCATCAACAGGAGATATTTAAATTCAGTAACAAATGTGTTTAATAAAAGTACTGAGCTGCTGAGTGCAACATTAGCTTTTTCTGACTTAAACTGCTACAACTGTTCCTAAAATAAATTGAAAATAGCAAAAGAAAAAAAAAAAACTCATAGGCTAAAGGAAAACACTAACAACCTTACCCTTACTTCAAGGAAGAAAACCCAGCCACTTCATAGTGTAGGAAATGAAAAGTGGTCTCTCAAACTCCATGTCAAAGTCCAGCCTTCAGTGATGTGTATTTGGAAATAAAGCCTTTAAAGAGGTGAATAAAGTTGCATGAGGTCACGAAGGTCATGTTTGTACATAGCATGAGTGTTATCCTTAAATTAGAGAAACTGCAAGTATGTGTGTATAAGGAAAAGGCCATACTGGGCAGTGAATGTGGACATTGGTACTAAAGAGACAGTATTCCACAAATATCAACTTGCCACCTCCTTAATCTTAAATTTCTAGAGTAAATATACTTCTGTGGTTCTTTACTTCATGGTCCCAGAAAACTAATGTACATACTCTGGAGGAAGCTGGATCAAGATTTAATTTAGCTAACAATAAAAGAAAAATGAAAAACATAATTCAAGAATAATGAATCACTCCTAACTCATACTTTCTTTTCATTTTAATTTCGGGGCTAAGAGTAGAACTTGGAAGCACATCAGCAAATTTGAATAAAAAAGCAAAGTGTTTCTTAACCTGTAGGTCTCAACCCCTTCGGAGTCACATAATGATATCCTCTGCTGCAGCGTTTCTTAACCTGTAGGTCTCAACCCCTTTGGAGTCACATAATGATATCCAAATTATAGTTATGAAGTAGCAATGAAACAATTTTAAGTTGGGGACATCATCACACATGAGGAGCCACATTACAGGGTCATGGGATTAGGAAGGTTGAGAAGCACTGTTCTATTGGATCTTTTGTGAGAGGCACTTGCAGAAAGAGTTGGTTTGGTGATGACACTACTGAACTTCTGGAGAACTAAATATAGGAAAAATTCCTATTATTCTCAGTAATATCTACAATAAAACAACAAAAAAGCCACCACATCCTTGAAACTATTAGTAAAGAATATAGAATTGCAGTCAAGAATCCAAAAGGGATGGGAATCAATTAGTATTCAGATGCATAAAATGTGACCAAGAGCTTTATGACATGGGGTGGATCTCCAACTCCAACACATGTAAAATTTCTACGAAGACACAACTAGAAAGTTTTAAATCATAGTTATGAGATGGGGCTCAAGAAGTCTCACTCAGTCTTACCAGATCCCAGAATGGCTGTGGGAGCCGACATCTTGAGAACTAGTACCTTTAAATACAGTGTGTTCTAACTTGGAATTTAAAGAATGAGAAAATTCCAGAATATTAGGTTCAGTCATGGCTACTGGTCTCCATAAGCCATATTTATATGTCTTTGGTTCTTTCTTAACTGACTTCTACCCCATATATTTCAAACTGTAAAAAGAATACTACAGTGACCAAATGACAAGGACTGAATGTGGACCTTAACATAGTCAATAGTTCTACAAGGCTCCAACTCTTAGATCATACGCTTCGAGTTATATTTAATTCAACAAATAACAAAAATTTCAATGACCTAAACTATGAGGATAGAGTTAATGCCCCTAGGAAAACCTCTTGGTTGTCCAGGTATGAACAAGGTTCATTTATATTTCTAAGTCATTTAATTCAAGCCTAGAAATGAAAAAAAAACCCTTATTTTGACAATTATATATATTTATTTACTGGTGCTTTCAGAGGACAATTTGTGAGGGTCAATGCTCTCCCTACACCGTGTGGGTCCTAGGGGTTGAACTCAGATAGTTGGGCTCGGTGGCACATTCCTGTAGCCACTGAGCCATCTCACCGGCCCATGGACTCTTTTCTAAGAACAAACTAAATACTACTTACCACAGGCATAAGGACCACACCATTCCCTGGATGTGCTTCTGACAAAATAATTTCCTCATGGTATTTGACTGCTTTGTCCCTTAGCAGGCAATTATGTTCATCAATATAAAGTTCTCCATTTTGTTAGCATGTTATAAAATATCAGCTAACTAACAAAACTGCACCACTCCTTTGAATTTTTAGACTTTTAAAACGACATAAAGATCAGTACAAGTCTACTCAGTAAAGAACTTACACCCAAACACACTTTGATCCCCACAATATGCAACACTTATCGTTTTACAGAGGTAGGGTCCCAATGCCTCATCATTACAGTCTTGCTGTACAACATTCCTTCACAAAGTTATCACAGAAGTGATTGCTTCATCTTCCTCTGCTGCAGTGTTTCTTAACCTGTAGGTCTCAACCCCTTCGGAGTCACATAATGATATCCAAATTATAGTTATGAAGTAGCAATGAAACAATTTTAAGTTGGGGACATCATCACACATGAGGAGCCACATTACAGGGTCATGGAATTAGGAAGGTTGAGAAGCACTGTTCTATTGGATCTTCTGTGAGAGGCACTTGCAGAAAGTGTTGGTTTGGTGACGACACTACAGCAAACATATACACATATGCATATTGATATAGTTTACTGTGCTAACAAAGTATCAATTATAAAGAATTTTTATAAATTCAAAAATAGATGAGTGGTAACATAATTACCTTTAAAGCAATAATCTAGACTTTTCATTCACAATATCACTTCATTGATCTTAAAACAGCAGTCCATCTATAAAATAGTCTACATCTTTTACCTCTTTTGAAAAAAACGGAGGCAAATTAAAAGTTATGATTCTTATATTTCTTAGTTGAACAATATCAATTTCATTCACAGCATTGATTAGTAGAGGACATTTTTAATTAAAGTAGTATATAATTTATAAAAATAGAATAATTATATAATGAAAAACATTGCCCTCCATTATGAAGAATACATGTATGTGCATGTATGTGTATATATGTGCACATTTTTCTTGTTAAATTTCACAATAGCCCTTATTCAAGTACTTTTTTCAGGTTTCTCTTGAAATAATCATCTTATTATATTATTTACATATACATAAAGGAACAAATGTTTAGTAAGAAAAGGTTGCATGTTTCAGTGCAGCTCGACTTAAAACCCAGTCACTCATTTCAGTGAAAATTTGACTGAATATAATAACATATGTAGGTCCAAGAACTCTGTTGATATAGACATATTGAAATGCTAAATACTTAGTACAATTCCAATATGGTACCATTATAGTAAACACAATGGCTATTACACTATGTATCACCCAATGTCAACCCACAACTAAATTCATTTATATATCTAAAAACACACCAATATACAATATACCTTCTTACAAACACATAGGTAGCCATAAATAAAACTTTATTCTTTGATTTCATTTACAAGCTACCAAATATTATACATCATACACAGTGCTGAACACTTAATGGCTTAGTCTTGGAAATTCCAGACCAAAGGGAAAGCTGTTGGGTTGATGAAGAAAACCGAGAGCCAATACTGAAATAGAAGGCGGCCGAAGCATAGTTCTGCCACAAGAAATCAACTGATTTGTAATTATACACCGGTTCCAGATAAAACAAAGTTTGAGGGCCATGCGATTCTTGCCTTTATTGTTTGCAGTCTGGTTAAGGTCGGCATAGTCGTTTTGTCTTTTGAAGATATTAAAATAAAAGTTAAAAACTCTAGCAGCAGCAAGCAAATCCCGTGACAGGAAGATGTGGTAAAAAAAATTTCTACAGTGCATGGGCGCTCCGGGTGGGCAGTTTATCTTCCATCAGCAGGAGTACGGCTGAGGGACAGCATGATCCGGGCAAATCTCTCACAGAGCTCATGCGCAGAACAGGAAGGTAACTTCGGTGGTTCGTGGAAACCTTTAATCTCTGTAGAACAATCAAGTAGTTTTGGCAGAAAATCTGTCAGCTTTTCTTGGAGGTTTGCTGCAAATACAAATAATTGGATTTACCTAAACACCAAGAAAAATCAAAGGACTGCCTACCATACGTCTGTTAGAGGAGAGGGTTCTTTTTGAAATACATTAAATTACCACTATTTGAGGGATGTGAGATTTTCCTAAAAAGTACATGGCAACTAAAATGTACCCATCCTAGCTTGTAAGGGAGGAAAATGGCCTTAGTGTGAACACGGAAGTGCTACAGAATATACAGAATATAAAACGATGTCAAAATAAAACAGCATCCTCTGTGGCCTTTACCGCCGCCCCCCCCCCCCCCCCCCCCCCCGGGCCCCAGGTGCCTAACAGCACTGTCTAAACCTACATTCCATCTCCTGCCCTAAGTACGAGCACCATCGATTCCTCATGTCTTCCACAGCGAGGATATCTTTCTCTTCCATTTCATCCACCAGCAACAAGGGCAAGAACGGAACGATAAACTCATTCATAATAATCAAGCCATTGTTCACTTCTCGGGCCTCTCCAGACTCGAACATCTCTGCTGCTTGCTCATTTAATTTCTTAAAGAAGGAGAGAGAGCTAAGTGAGCACCTGCACTAAAGACAGCATGACCGACAATAGCATCCAAAGAGTATGAGAACAAGCCGCAGTCAGCAATGAGAGCACTAACAAAAGCAGGTCCTTCAGGAGAACCTCTGCACATAACCAAGGCAGCAGACAAACGGCAAAGACAATACTTCACAGTAAGAATAATGTAAAATGAGTAGTTCTAAGAGAAACATTTCAATAAAAACCCACTAAAAACTCTTTTCTTACCCTTAATGCATGTCACAGATCTAGAGAGGTTTTTAACAGAAGAACAACTACTACTTAGTGGTTTATGATATGGTAGGGAGTGATGCCAAAGTGAACAGCCCAATGTACCAGGTGAATGTGGGGATTGGTGACTTCATATAGGAAGGCACTAGTACAGTGTGCATCATCAAGCACATACGTAAAGTTCGGTAAAGTAGAGCAAAAATGCTTTCAAAGTAACCTTTCAAAAATCTGCAGTAATGATACTTTAGAGAGACTGAAATATTTGAGGGAAAAATATCAGTCTCCAGCTGCAAATAAAAGACATCATGTTCAATGAAAAATCTGATATTATGCAAACTACATCTAGCATGATTTATAAGTCTCAGGAAACTAGGTATTTGCTGGATCATTCTTCACGATCCAGCAAAAAAGAAAGTGTCAACAAAATGATAAGACCTGGAAATACAATTAAAGTAACAATCTCTCATTTAAAAAAAAAATTAATACAGATATACCACAAATTTTATCCTGACAGTGTTTATAATCAATTACTTATGTGAGAATTGGGAAATGTGTCCAGCATAAAGCCGGTGCAAATACATGCTGTGTACACTCACCAGTAAACACTCCCTTCTGTAATGCGATATCAACTCTCCATCATGACCTCTGTAAGGACCCTTGGACAGGAGCTCTTTGTTATTCTGATAGGCACAGATAAGGAACAGCAAGGAGTCTATATAACTTAAAATAAATACAGAATGTTAGTATTCCATAAGGAACATCGGGCGTCTATATAACTTAAACACATATTAGTATTCTGTTACTATAAAACATTCTACAATCAATCCTAAAATACTGAGAGACCGGGCTGGTGAGAGGGTGCAGTCTACCACGGCCTGGCAGCTCTCTCAAGCTAGGCCACATGAATGACCGCCCACCCACCTTGCTCTCTACCTGACATTATTTAGAGACTGTTTCTGGACGTGTGCCTAACTTATCTGTAGGCTGACTCTCCACACAGTTCCTGCAGAAGCTTTCTTCCTGCTGACCATATGGTAACACGCTATTACAGGAGGAACATGGTGACAGGACCAGTTAGAGGAGAAGAAAGGCCTGCACTAGGTGCTTTTTGACAGGACTTGCTGTTTTAAGCAAATTAGGAGATTCCCCAGCTTCCATTCTATACTCTGCACTAGGTGCTTTTTGACAGGACTTGCTGTTTTAAGCAAATTAGGAGATTCCCCAGCTTCCATTCTATACTCTGGGATAAAGTTGGATAGATCCACACTGAAGCATCTCCTGGAGAGCTATCTCTGCCAGGCCCACAGGCCTACCTACAAAGCTCTCTGTTGTCAATTCTACCCTTATCCTCATGGTCGGCTGGCCAATAGGCCACAAGGAAAAAGGAAACCCCCATAATAAAACCATCTAAGTATACACTTAAATGTCTATTCTCTAGACATTAAAAATATTCAGTGCATCAAACACCTTTTAAACAAGAGCAAAATCCTGAAGGCAGGAGACACATCTTAAAAGTAAAGCAAAACAAGAACTTAAGGAAATTCTTCTCAGCCAAAGAATTCAATAGTTCCCCTGTTGTCTTTAGTATACCAGGTTTGGAAGTTCTCCACTCATGACTAAAATTTAGGATTGATGTGAAAGCCAATAATTAATGTGTTTTAACATAATATTGCCCTATGAAAAGTATTTTTTTGTTTACTTTATACTTATAAGTATCATTTGGCTCATGGTTGTTTGCTTTAGAACTGTTGACCAGTGAGGTTTCCACAGAACCCCAAACCTTACAGGATGTACTGCCTTTGGTTACACTCCCAGACTCGATGGCAAGACCCCGTTGCTGAAGACAGGATAACTCCAAATGGACAGGCCTACCAGACAACAGCTGCCCAAATGTTACACAAGTGAAAACCCTTTGTGACAGGATTTAAGAACTTTTCTCCAGGAAGAAACTCATAGGACACCACTATGAGGCTAAGAATCTCTGGCTAGATAGGCTGCAGGTACACAGCAAGCACTCTACCATGAAGAGTGGGCACTGGCCACTATGGGGTCAGTCTTCCTCAGAAACTGAACAGACAGTTATAGAATTTTAAATTGTCAGCCATCCCTGGTAACAGCAGGGTGAACAGTTACATTCTAGAAATAAATGCCCACTTGTCATTAACGGTACCATAAACTTCCTATAGCTTATTAACACAAACAGGCCAGTCATCACTTTGCTTGCTTGCAAGAAGACACTGCCATTGAAAATAAAGCGGTTCCCTTAAAAAAATCACTAGATAAATTGATACTAAGGTAGGGATTAAGTAATATATGGAGAAATGAATATACACTATCAAAGGAAATGACAAGTACATGAGAGTTTTTAAAATAACACTGATGTTTTTATTTTATTACTATTATTATTTTTAGATGTATATTTATAGTCTAATAATAGTAAGGGTGTGAATTGGGTGGGTGAAAAAGTGTGGATGATGGTGTGGGGGAACAGAATCCATAACCATCATACACTGTATTAAAAAACTATTTTAATAAAAAAGAATTAAAACATTCATAGTTACATAAATTGAAAGTATTATAAGTTCTGTTCAATGTAAAGTGTATTATTTAGAAGTTTCAACAAAAAACGTGTTTCTCTGTGAGTGTGTAATGGATTAAACTTTATGCCTGTGCAGACCAGGCAGGCACACTATCACTGAATACCATTCTATCACAGAGGCTCTTTGTATGATACCAGGGGGTTCAGAAAAGATGCAAGATTACCTCTGATTTATGTCTGTTAGATGAGAAGGAGTATAACAATCACTAATGTCCCAGTGAGATAGAAATGTAATTAGTTCTACATGCTGAACCATCAGCTATTTGCTTCCCAAATTTTATAAACAGATTTCATGCACAATTTTCAATTACAGTCCAGTAGCCTCCAGTGGACAAATCCAAACACATGGTTACAACACACCATGGTTAAATTACACCCTCATAAATTCAACAGGCCACAAAACAAAAGGCACAGACATGAAGGCTTGAGAGAAATTGGAGGGGGAGTATCAAGAGAGGACAGGGAGAGGCGTGGGAGAGGGATGGGAGAGGGATGGGAAAGCATGAGAGGGATGGGAGAGGATGGGACAGGGAGAGGGATGGGAGAGGATGGGACAGGAGAGGGCAGGGAGAGGACAGGGAGAGGATGGGAGAGGATGGGAGAGGATGGGAGGATGGGAGAGGATGGGAGAGGATGGGAGAGGAGTGGGAGAGGGGCAGGAGGGATGGGAGAGGATGGGAGAGGATGGGAGAGGATGGGAGAGGATGGGAGAGGATGGGAGGGGATGGGAGAGGATGGGAGAGGGTGGGAGAGGGTGGGAGAGGATGGGAGAGGGATGGAGAGGATGGGAGAGGATGGAGAGGGATGGGAGAGGGATGGGAGAGGATGGGAGAGGATGGGAGAGGATGGGAGAGGATGGGAGAGGGATGGGAGAGGATGGAGAGGGATGGGAGAGGGATGGGAGAGGGCAGGGAGAGGGAGAGGATGGGAGAGGATGGGAGAGGATGGGAGAGGATGGGAGAGGGATGGGAGAGGATGGGAGAGGATGGGAGAGGATGGGAGAGGATGGGAGAGGGATGGGAGAGGGATGGGAGAGGGCAGGGAGAGGGAGAGGATGGGAGAGGATGGGAGAGGATGGGAGAGGATGGGAGAGGGATGGGAGAGGATGGGAGAGGATGGGAGAGGGCAGGGAGAGGGAGAGGATGGGAGAGGATGGGAGAGGATGGGAGAGGATGGGAGAGGATGGGAGAGGATGGGAGAGGGATGGGAGAGGATGGGAGAGGGATGGGAGAGGGCAGGGAGAGGGAGAGGATGGGAGAGGATGGGAGAGGATGGGAGAGGATGGGAGAGGATGGGAGAGGATGGGAGAGGGTGGGAGAGGATGGGAGAGGGCAGGGAGAGGGCAGGGAGAGGGATGGGAGAGGATGGGAGAGGATGGGAGAGGATGGGAGAGGGATGGGAGAGGATGGGAGAGGGATGGGAGAGGATGGGAGAGGATGGGAGAGGATGGGAGAGGATGGGAGAGGGATGGGAGAGGATGGGAGAGGGATGGGAGAGGGATGGGAGAGGGTGGGAGAGGGAGAGGATGGGAGAGGATGGGAGAGGATGGGAGAGGGATGGGAGAGGATGGGAGAGGGATGGGAGAGGATGGGAGAGGATGGGAGAGGATGGGAGAGGATGGGAGAGGATGGGAGAGGATGGGAGAGGATGGGAGAGGGATGGGAGAGGATGGGAGAGGGATGGGAGAGGGCAGGGAGAGGGCAGGGAGAGGGAGAGGATGGGAGAGGATGGGAGAGGATGGGAGAGGATGGGAGAGCGATGGGAGAGGATGGGAGAGGATGGGAGAGGATGGGAGAGGATGGGAGAGGGATGGGAGAGGATGGGAGAGGGATGGGAGAGGGATGGGAGAGGGATGGGAGAGGATGGGAGAGGGATGGGAGAGGATGGGAGAGGATGGGAGAGGATGGGAGAGGATGGGAGAGGGATGGGAGAGGGCAGGGAGAGGGATGGGAGAGGGAGAGGATGGGAGAGGGCAGGGAGAGGGAGAGGATGGGAGAGGATGGGAGAGGATGGGAGAGGATGGGAGAGGATGGGAGAGGATGGGAGAGGATGGGAGAGGGATGGGAGAGGATGGGAGAGGGATGGGAGAGGGATGGGAGAGGGCAGGGAGAGGGAGAGGATGGGAGAGGATGGGAGAGGATGGGAGAGGATGGGAGAGGGATGGGAGAGGATGGGAGAGGATGGGAGAGGATGGGAGAGGATGGGAGAGGGATGGGAGAGGGCAGGGAGAGGGATGGGAGAGGATGGGAGAGGGATGGGAGAGGATGGGAGAGGATGGGAGAGGATGGGAGAGGATGGGAGAGGGATGGGAGAGGATGGGAGAGGATGGGAGAGGATGGGAGAGGATGGGAGAGGATGGGAGAGGATGGGAGAGGATGGGAGAGGATGGGAGAGGGATGGGAGAGGGAGAGGATGGGAGAGGGCAGGGAGAGGGAGAGGATGGGAGAGGATGGGAGAGGGCAGGGAGGGGATGGGAGAGGGATGGGAGAGGATGGGAGAGGGATGGGAGAGGATGGGAGAGGATGGGAGAGGATGGGAGAGGGCAGGGAGAGGGCAGGGAGGGGATGGGAGAGGATGGGAGGGGATGGGAGAGGGCAGGGAGAGGATGGGAGAGGGCAGGGAGAGGGCAGGGAGGGGATGGGAGAGGATGGGAGGGGATGGGAGAGGGCAGGGAGAGGGCAGGGAGAGGATGGGAGAGGGCAGGGAGAGGGCAGGGAGAGGGCAGGGAGAGGATGGGAGAGGGCAGGGAGAGGGCAGGGAGAGGATGGGAGAGGGATGGGAGAGGGCAGGGAGGGGATGGGAGAGGGCAGGGAGAGGGCAGGGAGGGGATGGGAGAGGGATGGGAGAGGGCAGGGAGAGGGATGGGAGAGGATGGGAGAGGATGGGAGAGGATGGGAGAGGGATGGGAGAGGATGGGAGAGGGATGGGAGAGGGCAGGGAGAGGGAGAGGATGGGAGAGGATGGGAGAGGATGGGAGAGGATGGGAGAGGGATGGGAGAGGATGGGAGAGGGATGGGAGAGGGAGAGGATGGGAGAGGGCAGGGAGAGGGAGAGGATGGGAGAGGATGGGAGAGGGCAGGGAGGGGATGGGAGAGGGCAGGGAGGGGATGGGAGAGGGATGGGAGAGGATGGGAGAGGGATGGGAGAGGATGGGAGAGGATGGGAGAGGGATGGGAGAGGATGGGAGAGGGCAGGGAGAGGGCAGGGAGAGGATGGGAGAGGGCAGGGAGAGGGCAGGGAGGGGATGGGAGAGGATGGGAGGGGATGGGAGAGGGCAGGGAGAGGGCAGGGAGAGGATGGGAGAGGGCAGGGAGAGGGCAGGGAGAGGATGGGAGAGGGCAGGGAGAGGGCAGGGAGAGGATGGGAGAGGGATGGGAGAGGGCAGGGAGGGGATGGGAGAGGGCAGGGAGAGGGCAGGGAGAGGGCAGGGAGGGGATGGGAGAGGGCAGGGAGAGGGCAGGGAGAGGATGGGAGGGGATGGGAGAGGGCAGGGAGAGGGCAGGGAGAGGATGGGAGAGGGCAGGGAGAGGGCAGGGAGAGGGCAGGGAGAGGATGGGAGAGGGCAGGGAGAGGGCAGGGAGAGGATGGGAGAGGGATGGGAGAGGGCAGGGAGAGGATGGGAGAGGGCAGGGAGAGGGCAGGGAGAGGGCAGGGAGGGGATGGGAGAGGGCAGGGAGAGGGCAGGGAGAGGATGGGAGAGGGATGGGAGAGGGCAGGGAGAGGGATGGGAGAGGATGGGAGAGGGTGGGAGAGGGTGGGAGAGGGTGGGAGAGGGTGGGAGAGGGTAGCAGAATCAACAGGGAATGAATTCATGTGTGCACTGTTGAACAAATTTTAATGAAGTGATAAAAGAAAGACTAAGAAAAAGACATAAATGTCAGCTTTCTGGATAAATTTTATGAAAAGTATAATATAAAAAAGAAAATCTATTTTATGTGAAGGAAATGTGATCTCATTGTGTTAAATTTGTAATATTCTGTAATCTAAAATTGTTTCAATCTAAAACATTCATTAAAATGTACACTGAATAATTGATTGGATGACAACCCCTGGAAAGAATTAATGACAGGAACAAAGCTTCCATATCTGTCCAATCAGTCTTACCTTTCTCTCTGGAAATTTTCTAGTCCGATTATGAGATACATAGTTGTTTCTCTGAATTTTTTATAATCTTTATGCCACTCCTGTGTATAACATATTAAAAATGAAGAGAGTAAAAGTACATTGAGAATATTTATAAAATAATACACTGTTCTGATAGCTACACAAATAGCAAGAAATGGTAGCATACACTACTTTCTCGTATAATAATAAATATAAATCATTTTAGGCATTTAGTCATAGGTAAGAAATTAAACAAATATATTACTAGAAAAGAATACAGGATATAAAATAATAAAATGGCAGAATACTGAAATTGCCATTTTCCCCATAAAATATTCTTCAGTTTAATTTACTAATAAATTACTATAACAACACTGGCTGGAAGGGTCCTATTGATAGATTTCTGTCCGGAGCTTAAACCTGTTGCTTGATACAGAATTTTAAAGGAATAAAAGTCATAGTTCACTTATTTAATATCATTAAATATGGGACAATTTTAAATATGTGGTCAAGCAGTTCATTTACCTGAAATATGATGAGAAGTAAGTCCCAGGCTCTAAACATAATAGTAGGGCACAGATACTTGGAAGAGGGTAGCATTTTGTTTTTAAAATGTTTAATAAAACATAATTCAAAAAATCAATTTTTTTCATTAATCACAACCTTACATACTTGCAATATTTTTTAACCTGTTTATTTTTGACACTTCTTTTAGATGGGAGGATGTTCCTGAAAGATGCATAACTTTATCCTGTTACTTCAATGAGTTACTACCTATTAAATCTAAAGTAAATACATTCTTACAGCAGTACGTAATGGGAAGGATGCAAAAATAAAGAAACCAATACTGCTGCTGTACATATAAAATGGGCAGCTGGTAAGAAAATCAATATTGAGGTTCCTCAGAGAATGTATAAAGCTACCATGATAATCAGCTTTGCCACTCTGAGGCACATACCCAAGGGAATATAAATTAGCAGACCACAAAGATATTTACTCTATGTTTACTGCTGTAACTACTCACAATACTGAAAATATGGCCTAAGCCTAGGCACATTATAACAGATGAATGGCTAAAGCATGGGTAGTATATAGACACCTGCTTTTATTCAATCATAAAGAATGAAATTATGACATTTGTGGGGAAACGAGATGGAACTGGAACTCATCACAAATTCAGCAGAACCTCAAAAAGATAAATTAACATCTTTCTCTCATATTCACAATTTACATTTAAATGTCAAAATACTGTATAAGTTAAATATATGTAGAAACATAGTCATGCACACACACATGGCAGAGCACAAACATATAAGGGATATTTGGGAAAGGAAATACAGGGGGCTAGAGAAATGGCTCAATGGTTAAGAGCACTGGCTGCTGGTGCTCTTCCAGAGGACCCAAGTTCAAGTCCCAGCACCCACATGGCAGCTCCTGACTATCTGTAACTGTGGTCCTCTGCAATCTGATATCCTCAATTTTAAAGTAGTGTTAATTTTAAAAGCATAAATAAGTATTAAAAGCTTGAATATGTTAAATTAAAATATATATTCAAACCAATTAACTAAGGATTTTGTGCACACACAAAAATCTCATAAGCCATGATATGTGTGTATGTCTCCTCTCAGACAACACTTTCTCAGAATAAGAGACTAAGATGACACACAGTGACTAAAGTCTAACTTATATGATGAAGCAATGGGTGTCGAAATACAGCAGACAATTAGTGCAGATAGAATGGCAGTTAAAAATGCAGGTCTGTTCTCTAGGCCAAGTACCATAAACTCCTCCCTCTCTGCAGCCTTCAGAGAGCTCATCACCTGTCTCTGTGCCTCAAGTGCTCATGGGTAGACCAGAAATAAGACGACCTGAGAGTAAGCACCACCACTTCTAGCTCTTTTGAGTTCTTTATAAACTGTATTTGTGTATGTGTGTCCTGGCAGGAGAAGGGAGCCATGCCTCCCGCAGTGTATGTGCAGAGGTCAGAGCAGCATTCTGCACACTTGTTTCACAGTATCATATGCTATTATCTGAATAAAGTCAGGCAATACACCTGCAGTGCTTAGAAGAATGCTTTGAAATCTTTATCCTTTCAACATTAATGCAATACATTACACTTTTTAAACCAGAAAATTCTCTATAAAAGTAATTGGAAATACAAGAGCACTGCATATGAACATAAAAACCAAAGATTTTCTTTAAAACATTGTCATTTCTGAACAACTGTACCAAAGTTTTCTTAATATTATTTATCAAAGAATTATACTGATATCAACTTAAAAATCAATGTTTATTTATTATCTATTTAAACCCAGTCTATGTTATGCTGAAACCAATAAAGCATATGGAATGCTTCAGCTAGACATCAGTATTTCCCCAAAGCACACTACCTCATATTCCTCCAAGTTTACTTCTTCAGGTTTGAGCATTTCCAGTTTGGCTTGGGCAACTTTCATTATGTTGTGACACCTTCAAATATAAGAAACACATTTCTAAATCAAAAATAAAATCCATAAAAACTGTAAAAGTATGTTGCATAAAACTGAGCTACCTAACACACATAAGAACAGAATCTCCACAAAAGCCAGTGGTTGTTCAACAGTTAGATAACCTGAGTAGGGTCAATCACCCAATCTCACAACTGCCCAGTGATCCTCTAGGCGACACAGGTGCACAATGATAGGCATGTCTCTGTACTCCCCTTTCCCACACACATAAAGCACAAATAACTTTTTTTTCTTTTAAAGAATTAAAAAAGAGTCAGATGTGGTGGTGCACATCTTTAATTCCAGCACTCGGGAGACAAAGTCAGGAAGATCTCTAAGTCTGAGGCCAGCCTGGTCTACACAATGAACTCTAAAACACAACCAGGGCTATATAGTGTCAAAAATAAATTAAGAAAAATAACTTTTTTTAACTTGAACCTTTATATTTGGTGCCTATATTTTTAATGAAAAAAATTAACAGAAGTTTCACAAGACATTCTGACAATAATAGTTGTGGTTGAACAAAATTTAACTATTTTAAATCTTCCTTTATAGCAAAGACTTTGCAATGGCTAGATATTTCTCTCCACTGTTTGTCATCTTCCAGCTTCCAGCAGCTCCTGGGATATGTGGGAGAGGCTTAGTGTTTTCTTAACTGAAGACATTATTGGCTTCTTACAGTGTAGGTTACAGCCATTGGTGCAACTGGTAAATCACGAAAGCCTGACAACATAATTATCTGCCCTAAAATCTGTGCAGTACAGATGTTATAAAAATCAATGTTTCTTCCATAGAAATTATTTCTTTATTCATAATTTGAAATTATTCAAATTACTTTTAGCTCAGTTTAAAATGACACAGCTAGAAAGTTTAGAGAGAGGGTGAAGCAAATAAGGAATTAAAGCAGGATACGCTGGGGCTGTACTTACTGTGTTTCGCACACACACAACTTACACTGTGACTAGCAAAACAAAACCAAAACCAGAGCAGTAAGAAAAGTATGAGCCAGTGAATTAGATGCTTTATGTTTCTATATTACCTTTCATCAAAGCTCAAATTTTTATCCCCAAATTGTTCGAGTAATGTTTTCTCAATGATTTTCCTTGGAGCCTGGTTCTGGATAAAGTAGACCAGGACATGATGTAAACGATAATCTGTTTCTGGTGGGGTATCTTCTTGAGCCAACTTAACCAGCCTTGAATATTCCAATTTAATTGCCTAGAACATAAATCAGAAGCAAAGGTTTGGATGAATCATAATTTACAGTTCTTCACTATTATAACTGTCATTACTTAAATGTTTATGTTTACTTTTTAATGGGTAAGTAAGCTGGTATATTTAACAGTCCCCATATTTCATAGTTTAAAATAATTTTCTGAATAATCACTATATAGGACCTTCCTTATCTCATCATCTTGCAAATCCTCTTTATGTTTCTGTACACAGAAGTGATAAAATAGTACATCTTGCTTATGATGTGATGGGGAGAACCTAGACAATGTCTGTCTGGAGGCTACACTAGAGAGATGCCATGATGAGTCTTCCACTGTGGTGTGTTTGTCACACTAGATCATGCACAAAGGAGAATTAGTCCAGGACACCGAAGCTCTTGAAGGCAGTCACATCACTACAACTACTTTGCTAGCAGTCACTATAAGACCCCGGGGGTCTAGTCACCTCCAAATGAATGGCATTATTATTTCTGCTACAACAATATTTGAGTCTTATTACTATATCAATAGTGATTATACATGAAGTAGTATCATGTGTTCTGTTATAACTATAAAATACTTAAAAATTGAGAACAAATAACACATCTTTCTGAATACGGGCACAGTCTAGATGATATGTAACTATAAATATATAGACTAACATATCAAATACTGCTGAATTAGTCACATGAAGCCCACATAACTAAAACACTTTCAGAATATTTATTATACACACACACACACACACACACACACACACACACACACATTCTAACACTGCTATAATGCTTTAAGCTGCATGGAAAATACTACAAAAAATTTATCCAATTAAAAAAGATTTGTTTCTTCCCTTCACTTTATTTTTATGCATAACTTCCTCAAGTAATTCTATAATCATCTTGCTATGTTTTAGAGAAAAATAACTAATGAAGTATTTTATTTATGCCACATAACACTTACAAGGTTAATCAGTCCTTTCTACATAATAAAACATTAAAATAAGATATTCATTTTTATAGTGAAACAAAATATTTCAAAATCCTTTTCCTAAGAGGAAAAATGAACTTTCTCACAGACATATATGTCAAGTATTGTTGCTGTGCTTAAAAATAACCTTTAAAATTAAATATATTTTGACCTATAAAATTGTCACTGTGTTTGAATAGCACATATACACTTTGCACACAGATCTCTTTTAAAAATCTCGTATTCCCAATTTTGTGTAAAGAGCACATGAAATTTTAACTACCAGTATATACTAAACTTAATGAAAGTGTAAACATTGTACACTCCCTAATTTTATAAGTTTCTCTCTTAGATTTGTTCTGTGTGAGTCCCCTAATTTTCCAAGGTGGTTTGAGTCATGATGCTTTTCATCCATCCTTTTCAACTAGTGACAGAAATGGACGCTGTTCTATGCTATTCCATCTAGCAGAGCTCTGTACACCTGACACCAGAGTAAAGGTAACATGAGAAACTGCTTCCATCTACTTCTGTGTTATGCTTCTAATTATATTTTTTATTATTATTATTTTTGGCTGCTCCACTGAGAAGTATTTTAAGATAATTATTGGAGCTAATGAAAAAAAACAGCACATACTTATGAACTACAGTAGTGATCATTAAATAAAATTTGCCTTTTTAGTTTTTTTCACTAGACTTTAACAAGGCCCAACATAGTATCCCCAATGTCTACATTACAGTATCAATTATCATAAAACTTTTGGCTGTGAACTTGGTAAAATGCTTCTCATCAAATGAGTCTCTTACTGTTTAACATTGAGAATATGCACTGAAGTCTATAAACAACGTAATAAAACCTGATATGAAATAAACAACTATAATGAAAGTTATGAGGTATTTATAGGGGAACAGCTTAATGACACATCAAGAGACTACATTGAAAATTTATTTAAAAGTAGAGTATTTTGATAAGATCAATATATAAATATATTAAACATGTTTACTGTAACTTGCAAATATCATTCTGTAATCAAACATTTATACATCTAAGAACAATGCAAAAAGATAAATATCAAGCAAAATTATAAAACCCTATTAAATGTTATGGCAAAGAGTGACAGAATAAAAACTTATATCTGGCTCCTTTTAAAAATAATCCAAGTACCAAAACAATTTCCTATTTCATCGTAAATTTACACAGGAACATAATGTAAGCATTATTCAAATTCTCTAAGGGATTTAGGATGATGTAGCAATTGGTTCTAAAAATCATAAAAACTAAAAAAGTTTCATGAAATATTTCACGTATTAAAAAAAGAACCCTCAAAATTATCAAGTATTTTTCTTATAAAATGTCAAATATACCAATGGTACATTAAGTAATATTTTCATTACTTTAAATACACTAATAGAATACAGAGACACAAACAGTTTCAGTTACCAAGAAGAATTATTATATAATAAAATGGCATTTTCAGTCAGTATAAAATAAAAGGTGGCTTAGATAAAATTTGTTTGGAAGTTTCAGATCTTTTCGTCTTTGAAAAAAATGAAAATCCTATGATCTGAATTCTGGTTGAGAGCATGAAAGGAGAACAGTCAGTGGTCTGTGGAGTCTCCCAGCAGCAGCCACACAGATTTCTAAGATGTATGAAAAAGCCACTTATTAAGTTTATACCCAAAATAAGCATAAAATATATTATTATAAGCAGAAAAATACAACCTGCAAGCTATTGACAGATACATTACCTCACTTAACATGAACAAATAAATATTCCCACAATATAAAAAAAAAGAACAAAGTAACTGGATATGATATCACACGCTTTTAATCCCAGCACCAGGGAGGCAGAGGGTCTAAAAAGGGAGTTATATAACAGCTACTCAGCTGTTATACAGATAAATATTGTCTCAAAAAATCAAAAATAAATAAATAAAAATAAAGACAGTGATCAAAGATAACAGCAGGCAAAAACATTTCTGAAAAGATACTGATGCTCAGCAAAAATTAAATGTATTTTAGTCAGGTATTAAACTTTGTAACGCTCTATCATCAGACAATTGTCAATGAAGCTAAATATGAAGGAACATGATAGTTGTTTAACAGTACTTAAAATGTGCAAGCAGGTCCAGAGTTAGTTTCCTCTCGTGATCAAAAAGTTCTAAAAACTCAACCTAAGAAAGGTTCCTGATAATGTTCAAGACACAGAGAAAAACACCTTTCCCCTTAAGTGATAAATTAGGCATTGAGAGAATAAAACACCCTCTACATAATTGTTGCCCCCCCCAATCCATTCTGCCAGGATCTCTGCAGCTGAAGAGAGGGATGAGAGAGTAGATGAGCAAAGGGATCAGGATCATGAGGAGGAGACCCACAGAGATGACTGACCCAAGCTATTGGGAACTCACTGACTCTGAAATGACAGCTGGGGAACCTTCATGGAAAGGAACTAAACCTCCATATATGGTGTCATAGTTGCTGGAAACTCTTGCGATTGGACCTGAATCCTGGAGCATGAACTGGCTTCTGGGAGCCCATTCTCTATAGAGGAGCACCTTACTCAGCCTTGATACTGGGGGTATCAAGAAGAAACGTAAGCAGGAAAACCCAGACACATTAAATAATAATAAAAGACATACTTAAAATTAATAAATTACAAGTAAGAGAAGACTCAAGTAACTGGTAGAGAGAGAGGAGCCAATGACAAACAGAAAATTACATAAAAAACTGAGTAAAGCAATTAAAGGAAAATGAAGGACAAAAAGGTGTGGTGGTTTGAAAGAAAATGGCCCCCGAGGGAGTGGCACTATAAGGAGGTGTGGCCTTGCTGGAGGAAGTGTGTTATTGTTGGGGTGCCCTTTCTTTGAGGTCTCTTTTGCTGACACTTCCCTCAGGGTGACAGTCAGTTGACATTTTGTTACCTGCAAGATGTAGGACTCTCAGCTACTCCTCCAGCACCTTGTGTGCCTGCACCCCGCCATGATGACGGTGGACTGAACCTATGAAACACTGCAAGAAAGCCTCCCAATTAAAGTTTTCCTTATAAGAGTTGTTCATGTTGCCTCTTCTCAGCACTAAAAACCCTAACTAAGACAGGAGACCATGGAGATACGAGCATCTACGTCTTAAGCTAACTATAAAGAGCACACATGGCCATGCTAATGTAAATGCTGAATGCATTTGGATGCCCTCTTCCTTCTTTGTCTCATGGACTTTAGGTCATCCCCTTTGCATGAGATCTTACAAGACTAATCAGTTTGTACTGGGACCAGTTTACCAGCATGTTTACAATTCAACCCTTCAAGTTGGATATTCAAACAGTGTAAGGACTATCAGTAAAATTGATTAATTCCAACAAATTCAACAGTACTTATTGAGAAGGCAAATAGCTGCACTGCTTCTCTTTTGTATACTGTGCTGAAGAAACACTAACAGGAGGGTTTGGCTTCTGTGAAACGGTAGGTGATAACTGTGCGTGATGACAAAGTGTAGAAAATAAAGGGGCACTAAGAGTTTTCTTTCTTGCTTTTTTTTGGGGGGGGGAGACAGGTTTTTCTGGGTAAGAGCTCTGGCTATCCTGAAACTCCCTTTGTAGAGGAGGAAGGCCTTAGATTTAGAGATCTGCCTGCAAAGGCCTCCCAAGTTCTGAGATTAAAGGGCGATGTCATCTACATCTTGCTGAAACTGACATTCCTAATACTGACTCATTTTAAACAGCCTAAGGAGGAATCACACACACACACAAAAGGAAGATGTGACATGGCAAAAGGAAATCAACTCAATGGCCTCTTTCTCCTTCTGACCGGAATATTAAAAATTTAGAATAAAGAAAAACGAATGAATAACAAGAAGCAAAAGGTAGCAGATGAATAAATAATTTTCAGAAACCATCAAAGAATTGGTTTAGTATTAAATAGAAAAAGAAAACATTTTAGTACTGACCAATCCATGGTCTGAACTCTAAAAGGAAATAAATTATTACTAGAAGCAATTACACAGTCCCTGTTAGTGCTTTTCGATACCCTTAGTCTCTTTAATAAATTACTAACAATAAATAAGACATCCATCCTATTGTAGAACTCAGGTAAAATGTTATGATTTTGTTGAGTTATCTGCATAAAAAAAAAGATCTTAAAATCTTACACACAAGCAGCTCCCCAAATACCAGGTTGTCATGATTCTTATAGGAAAATAAAAATTTGCTTAAGAAACAAGATGCTGTAAAACACTACATTAAAAAAAAAATATGAAGATGATAATAGTACCTTAAAGAACCCTGCTTCAGGACCACACCTGTCATACACACTCCTGGATTTACCTATCGCCATGATAATACCTTGCATACTGGGTGTCATCATGATCTGCCACAGAGATTGAAAGTAGGAGTTTCTGAATGGTTAACAGTAAAAAAGCAAAAAATAAAACAAACACAAACCTAAAACAAAGTGAAACAAATTATTCACAAGCAACTTAAAAGCCTTTTGTTGTCTGTTTACAAACCAAATGATGCATTTATAAAAGAGCAAATGCTTTCTGATGTACAAATAAAAGCATCATTCAGTCATCTGTACAGTGGCACAGCTGGAATACAGGATGCCTTTGTACAAACTGCAAAAAGGCATCCTCTAAAGTTGAGAATTATAAAAAGGCTCCCCCTTCTGGACAAATTTGAAAATGACTTTCTCCAAGGGAACTGTTAAGGAAAATATAACTCCTCTTAGTAAAAGAATGAATTCATAGCATGTTTGCTCAAGGACTGATGAGCCTCTGAAAATTTTCATTTGAATCCCTCTCTTTATATGGGAGGAACCTCTGCACAACTGTACAACCTGCAGATCTGTAAGCAACAGTTTTCCGTCCACAATCTTAAAAATTTGTCTCAAGGCACATGCACTGTTAAGCGAGAATGCCAACAAACTACACCAAAACACACAACACTGTCAGTAACAGAAGCTTTCTCACGAGATGTAATGTTAGTGTGTGGTCACATTTTTTTCATAAATGCTAAAATTAGCTCACACTAAAAACAAGCTTCAAGTTCTTTCTAATAAACTAGTATTCTGATAATATGCACCATTGTTGGATAATATTCAACAGCAAACATGCATCAATGTAATGCGGTCATACTATATACAATACTTAAGTACTGTAGTTTTCAAAATGGCTCATATTAGCTGGTTGTATTTAAAATGTCTCTGAAATTAAGTAATATGAAGTGATCTTAGTGTAATTTAGAGAATCCGGTCATTACCTCCAATTCACCGAAACCTAACATTTTTAAGTTAAATAACATAACTCTAAATTATACATGAAAGGCTGCAATGTGTCCACCACTAATTGCCTCCTGCCAGTTTCCAGCTTTTAAATCTAGCCCTTTAATAGACATACTTTTTCATATTGGCACAGTTACGAGTACTTTATAACACTTGAAGTTTGGTGATTAATTCTTCTGTAACTGTAATTCAAACTCAGGAATACATTTTGGAGGAATAAATGATTTTGGAAAAGATATTTAACACACATTCAATTCTTATCCACTGACACCAACACTAAAACGTGGTGTCCAAGGAATCTTTCTGGCCCTAAATCACCCCCACCTCCCCTATGGCCGCTGTCCCTTTTCAAAAACTGCTCATCTGGTCCCATCTCAGGCACAGAAGAGTCATTTCAGGAGTTTTAAGAGAAAAACTATAGAAAGGGGATGACAGTAACCTGATGATTTAAACATTTTGGTTCCCACTGGGTTAGATTTATCATGAGGAACAGAAATGGCTACAGGATGTTGGGGAACTAAGCAGGGGAGAAGTGGGAAGATGGAGGAGCCGCGGAGAAGAAAGCACTGGCAGGCACCAGTGATGCCTACCAGCCATTGTATTTGCCGTTAAGACTGGGTCTAGAACAGCAAGAATATCAGTTATCCATCTTGTGATTGTGCTGTAGGGCTCTCTGTTCTGGAGGTAGGCAAGGATGGGCAAGATGTAATAGAAATTATACAAGGAAAGCAGGTTAAAATGTATCAATTATTTTTAGATGCAAAATGTTTATTATGCAAATAAGTCTTACTGTAATCTGTCAGCCTGAAAGTAAACTCAAGTTATTTCTGTATAAGAGTTTCAGAAACATGAGATCATTCTTTTTATCTATTCTCTAAGCTTACTTCTTTATCTTACATTTAATTCCCAAGTTCTGTTAGTAACTGACAAGGTTTCACACCACTGGAGGCAGAGCTGTATGTTATGCAACAACAGACAAGTTAGGTAAGTGGGTGCAGGCATGCCTAGGGTGGTGCTAAGGTCGTCTGTACATATATCAGCAGAGCGAGTGCAAACAGAACAGAGTACTGCAGTGAAGGTACCTCATCATCATACCCTCCCTCCTTGGACTCAATCATAAACGTCCCTACATGAGGGACCTCCACCTCTACAACCTGCTGCTTAGAAGGGGGCTGGCTTGTGGTGTTTTCAGGTTTCTGTAGAGGAAAATCATTGGTATGTAGATTAGACATGAAAACAATGGAAGCATCCTCTTTACATGCACAGACTCAATCTCTTTTAAATATCTATATTTGCTAGGTATAAAATAAAATCACTTAAAGATAAACATTAAAGACAAATTTATTAAGCAAATTGCAATACAAAACTGTAGCCTTTCTCTCTGCATTTCAATTGCTCAAAGTAGCTTTTCACAAAGTAGTTTGGATTTAAAGTATTTAAAAATAAAAAGACCATAGTTGCATTTAACAGTCATATTTGAAGTAGACAAACAACCCTCATGACTCCCCAAATCTTCCTAAGCTCATGACCTACTCTAAGCCGAGCAGTTTGCAAGGGTAAAGCTTTCACATAGTCCTGTTTAACCGACAGCTTTATAACTTGCACATCTATCTTCCAGTCAGCTGATATCCAAAGCGCTAAAAGTACTTAGGCAGCTGGCTTAGGTCATTGCCATCTGTACCAGAACTTTCTCTAGCAAGAATAAACATTAGCTCTAATGCAAAATATGAGTAACAATAATACATTTTTATTTCTATTTGAAATAAAAGTGAGTTTAAATGTTTTAAATATTTTCCATCATTATTCACATATACTTTAACTATAAAAATACAAGTAATGGCTAAGAACAGTATTTCTTTTTTAAAAGAAGTGTTTCTTTTAAAAGTGTTGTTTTTATAACATATTTAAGGTGTTCTATTTATCTAAATTTTGATCATCTTAAATGGAAATATCTAGCCTACACCATAGCTGTGATTACAAGCTAATATTAAGCATCTAGCATTTAACAGTTCATAAACGGCAAATATTACCAAAATTATTACATCATTTTATTAAATTACTTTGAATAATTTATATTGTAATAAGTTGAAACAAATCTTACTAGCACACATATTTTATAGAGATGTATTTGTTGTAATTAAAAATTGTTCTGGTATTTGAGAGATTATTCAAGGTCTCTATTCATCTTGTAAGCCAGTAAATTACAATCCATGTTGGGACTTAGTGATTAATTTCTTATGAGCAAATCGATCTAAACCGGTATCGTTTTACAGGCAGAATGGGGGCTGGAGAGGTGGCTTAGCAGAAAAGAGCACATATTCTAGAGGATCTGAGTTCAGTTCCTGTCGCCCTTATCTGGCATCTCACAGGCACCTCTAACTGCAGCTCAAAGGGACCCAACTACCTTTTCTGGATTCCATTCAATGGCACTCAAACGTACACAAACACATGCAGAGACTAACGTACATAAAACTTAAAATGAAATAAACCTTTAAAAAAATAAAAATACATAAGCTTCAAGAAAATACCTACAGGGTCCCTTTCAAACTACTCTGGACGGGGGAAACAAGTTAATAAAAACAAGCCCTTCTTGTTACTATTAAGTTCAAAAGCATAATGTTGATACTAACAATTGCTGGAAGGAAAGACGTTTGAACTGAACAAAACAATTCAGACTGATTCGGAATATTTTTCATATAAAGGAGTTTAGTGTACATGAAAGTAAAATAAATGCTTATTTTTCATATTTTATTATTTCAAATGCCATAGTGAACACATTAACAAAACTAAACAAAGGCTACAAAATCAGAAAGGTCCTCCATTATCACGACAGAATTAATGGAGCTGGAAACTCACTGCCTGTGTGACCTAGCTTACACCTTCAACAGTTCAGATTTCACAGAAGACAGAGCCAATGGGGTGCTATTTCACAAGACAATCAATGCGGACAACAATTTGCTTTCCCAATATATTCTCTATCAAGTAGGCAAGAGGCTGTTGATTGCTAATTTATAAGCCGATGCCCACACCAACACATCTAAGTCATGCAAATTTATGATGACCTGTGAGTTATATGATTAGCTGAACTAAAATGAAACATAATTCTACATAACACTAAGTTATGTTTTTGGTTTCCTGAGCCAAGCTGAAAGTGTGAAATACCTTAGGCTTTAATAACTCCAGACACCAATTTATAAAGACCCCAAGTTAAAATTTTATAAGAATGAAAGTACTCTCCCCATAGTCTGTCCTTGTTCCCCAGATTATCCCCTGCCCTTGCCCCCAAGAGCAGTCTTCAGACTCATAGACCAAAATGTTTTCAAGAAAAGCTTTAAAGTTACCAAACATTCTTTTTACACATTCTAAGATATTTATATGACTTATAGTCATAAAATAAAATATATTTAGATTAATTTTCATATTAAGAAGACTGTATTATATTTTCAATCTGGAAGTGAAAGTAAAAGAATTTCTGGTATTATTTAGTTCATTACAACACAACTAATAGAATGTCTTATATACTGAAAATTTTAATTACTGGAGGTCTTAAGATAGCAGGTTATTGCTAAGACTGATTGACTGTCATGAAAATTTCTGAAGTACCTGATTTGCTTTAGATCTCTACAAAGACCAATCTGCACATGCTAAAGGATCTCCCATAAAACTTGCATGGGGACTTGTTATATTCACTCCTAAGATTGGGATTAGGGGGACTACAGACAGTGGTTTTGCAGTTCAAAACTGACATATGTTTTCCAAAGTCACACTCGCTAACAGCATAGCCCCTATGTCTGCACTCAGTCTGCTCCCATACACTGTAAATTACAGTACTGTAAGATGACGGTGACAATTTCCACATGGGACATCACAAACCGCACATCATATTTATTTTCTAATAATACTCTCACTTCTTGTTAAAACACTTCCCACAAAAAAATGACAACTCTCTTTAATTCCTAATTATTCCAGAATTGGCCGATCAAAGACCAGAAAAAAAGAGAAAATGAAAACTGGTACTGAATTTATGCTTCTCTTTAAATTCCAAGTCAAATGGACAATTTTGTCTATGATTGCGGAGTCTTCTTATTTCTCTGACAGGAAAATAGAAACTTAAGAGACAATTTTATTTAAAATCACAAGCAGAGGAAATAACAGTACATTCTCCCAGACGACATCATGGCAGAGCCAAAGCGTCCCCTGACTTCCGGACAGGGTGCTTTTCCATCACTGTGGGAATGTTATGTTCCAAGAGCCACAAGAAAAGTTCTTACCGACTGTAAAACTGTCTCAGGACCTTTATCTTCATGGTCATGTGCTGCTTTGGCAATCATTTGGATGGTTTCTTCTTTCCAGTGCTTTGAGAAGTCACTTCTTGATGGCTGCTCTAGATAGTCTGGTCCTCCTGCTTGGGCTTCAGGAGAAAATAATCAATTACGTATCTAACATAGACCACAAGACACAATATGAAGATGAGGAGCTTATTTCTAATTAAGGAGTTATATAATAAAGTTAAGTTTCCTGATATAAAATGTGATCAATATATTTCAAGAAGATACCAACAAAAAGTAACCAAAAGGAAAAAAAAAAAAAAGAAACCAAGAATACTCAATTAATAATAATATACACCTACTACATTTTACATAAGGAAATTTCTCAACATGAAAAGTACCAAAGTCTAAAACAATCCATATTTAGTCATATAGAACTGGTTTTCCAAAGTAACTTTGATATGCACTTCTATAATGAATACATGTTTGATTTTCCCAATCTGGCTGACAAATCCTAACCCTGAGTGAACTACGACCACCTTTTTGACCCAACCCTTCTAAACTGAGTACCCTCAGAAGAGAAAACAATGACAAGCTTCCATGCCAAAACTGAGTTTATGACTTCAAATATTGTTCAGGAGCAGGATTTGAAGTTATTTCCAATTCTACCTAACTTTTGAGCTCCAGATCATAGATCCAACAGTACTCTAAATATCCAATGACCTACAAAGCTTTACATTACTGGGCTTTGGCTTTTTCTTCCAACATCTCCCTTGTGTTCTCTGCTCGAAAAGGTCCAAACACTACTACTTGTGCATAGACTAAAAGAGAAGCCTGCTTTTCCCCCAACAGCTCTGCATGCTCTTCCTTCTGCCTGGATGGTCTCCCACTTTTGGAAACTTGCATATTTGCTTAAGTATCGTTCTAGAGCATAGTCCCTAGGCCCCAACATTATTTAGATTTTGGTTGAGTAAGTCTGTGGTGTGGAGGGATACTTTGTGAACCTAGCACATTTCTCCTTGATGCTACTCCCCTGTCTCCTCCCCAAATATGACAATGGAGAGTCTCCATAAAGGCAAATGGCTTATTCTCAAAGTGAAAAATCACTAATATATGAGAACCTCTGATCTACAGTAACATGAAACTTGTCATTGTTTCATGCTCCCTTACCATACGTACAGCCCCATTATTAGTTTATTTAAGTTCATATCCCCTGCCACTCTGCAAAAGTATCATGACTAGGCATGCCATTTCCCCTCTGCATTGCAATTCTCCAGGGCCCAGTACAAATAGGAAAATAACTTAATAGAACAACGAAAATAGCAGTTAGGCTAAAGAATGAACATAAAGAAAGACGAGAATTCTCCACACTGCTGCAGGAGTTAGTGAGTCATTGATCAACTATCCCATGAGATAAAGCAGAGCTATAGGACCCGACCCCCCCCCTAATATTTTACTTTTATAACTCAAACATTTATCATTCAAAACATAGTACTATAATTATAATAAACATGCATGAGTATTTATTTCATCAACAAATTTTAATTAAACACCTAATTGTGTGCCAGGTACAAGGCTAGGCACTAGGTTTCCAGTTTTCTCTTAAAACTAATTATGGACAAAGTCACTAATTAAAAACGAAAGGATAATAATTGTAAAAGGGGTGTTTGAATGAGAATGCTCCATAGGTTCAAATATTTAAATGCCTGATCCCCAGTTGGTGGAGCTGCTTGGGAAGGATGTTCCTCTTGGACATGTGTCACTGGAGACAGGCTTTGAGGTTTCAGAAGCACACACTACTCCCAGGGTCTCTGTTTCTGCCTGGTGCTTTTGAATCAGATACAGGTTCTCAGCTACTGCTCGATCACTATGCTTGGCTGCCATCATGCTCCCTGCCAGGGCAGTCATAGACTCCAGTGCTCTGGAAACATGAGCCAAAATTCAATGTTTTCTCTAATAGGTTGCCTTGGTGGGTCTTTTGTCCCAGCAATAGAAAAAAGCAATGAAACATAAAAATATCAGGACAATAAAGGCTAGAAATAAAATGATGGTTTTATAAGCAAGTTAGTTTGTGGTATACAGGAAAAGGTAATAATAAACCAAGTAATAAGGGTGAGCTAGATGCTATGCAGCACAATAGCAAAAGTAACAAGGCAGGATGCTGGTGAGCAAAGGGTTAACTGTCTTGAATTTCATAAATGTTTTGAAGTGAACAAGAGGTAAGAAAAGTTAATACATTAGCAGCATAACAAGTTTATCAAAAATGAGTTATGGGCTTTAGAAAGCTCGCCTAGTGTGCAAAAGTCTCTCAGTTCTATCTCTAGCACACACGGAAAATTACACAAGTTACATTTTGAATAGCCGATTGAGGCCAGTGAAGATATGACAAGTTATTGAGCAACATTAAATGAGATGATTGCTCTCTGGAAAACAGGCAGCAATAAAGACAGACAGCAGTGATGAGATACAAATGGGTACTTTGGAAGCCACATTAGGAGTCAGAACTTGAACACAAAGGTAATTGCAAGTTTTCTTTACATAGGTTAATATGATAACAGAGGTGAATGTTTACCATAAGGGAAACTATAATTGAGGTTGTTGAAAGCATGTGTGGCAAAGAAGAGAAGTTAAAGGACACTAATTCCCCCATACATAACAATTTCCTGACTGGGCTGACAATGTCAGGGACAGGGTAGACTAGCATCCTAGGCTGCAGTGCATCTCATTTTGAACTCAGGACTTAACAGAAATTTGCCAAGAAAATGCTTTCCATAGTTCCTTCTCACCATATAGCAAGAATGATGGCCAATAGAAAGTGAGCTAAAGACAGTAAGAGCAAAGGAAATCATCTGGTCCACACCGGTCTAACCACCAGATCAAGGGCTTATGAACAGTGAGCACCTAAGAGTACCAATAACTTTACTAGACAAATGCAGTCAAATCTATTATAGTCCATGGGCCAAGGTATACAGAAATGTGATTCCAAAAATTTAGGGGTTATATTTAATGACTTTGACTGTCACACAGAGGCACTTTCTCTGGCTAGACTAAAAAAGAAAAAAAAATCAATATAAATATTTATCTATTTTAACTTTTTTAAAAAAATAAGATAAATTTATATTACAATATATTAAATTTAATATTTATAATTTTTATAAATAAATTGTAGACTCACCATACATACTTTAAAAAGTGCTATCTATTAATAAAGACTTTTTAGAAGATAAAATTATTTGCATCTTGATACTTAAAGGCAGGATTATTTTGAAATGAAGAGTCCAGGCAGAAGAAATGATTTATGGAAAACATTTTTATGGATCAATAAAAACTCATAAAAATATTGATATAAATTACATTAATGAGAAAGTTAAAATTAAGTACAACCTAAGAAGGGTTATAAAAAACTTGGCAGTGAAAATAGATTGGAGTGATCTTGAAAGAACTCATAAAGACTTTGGGATATTCGAAGAATCTTTAAAAATGGCCAAAGTCATAAATACTATTAGAAATGTCACTGTTGTAGGTAAGTCCCTACATCAAGAGCTAGGAGGATCTGGGTTGAGATGAAAAGAGAATAGCTAACCAGCCCTGGAAAAGTAAGCAAAGAACCAGTGGATACACAAGGAGAAAAAAGAGCTATGCATTACCTTGATTTGCTGTGAATCATATTCACCACATGCACACTGACCGAAGTAAAGAGAATTCCTAGAGAGAGACACATCTTTTCCATCCTAAGAATATATTCAATCATTTCCTAAACACAGCCTTGAGAGCAATGTTAGTCTGGTTGTGGGCAAACAACTGTAGAACTCTTGAGTCTTTGTACTTCTATGTCTCTAAACTCAACTGCATTAATAATAAAGGCTTCAAAACATGAGTTAAACTTCAAGTTAACCCATAACAGGGGCATTACTTTGTTATATCTTAAGATCTGGTAGTTTGTGGTATTCTGTTATTCTCTAGTGGATGGAGCTCAATGCCCATGCACTATGGACAGCATGAAGTGGACACAGTGGGTGACGAAAAGAAAAAGGGAAGTTAGGAGATGGGCTGGATAAGATTTAAATACATTATATTTATGTCTAAAATTATCAAAAAGTAATTTTCAAAAATTACCATTGTCTTTCACTAAGGATAAAAATTAGGGAAGTGTTCATTAAATTAATGATGCAGACATATAAAAGGATTCCACTTAGTCCCTGCTATACGGGAACAGGGCAATATTAGGGACATTTGTTTAATAACAGGTCTTATTCTACCACCTTTATTTTGAACCTGAAATCTGAGTTTATAGAAAAGATAGAGAAGGCTTTAGCCTGTTGCATTTACATAAATTTATGAACCCTTATGATACATTTCCTAGGCACTTTTACAATACTTTCTATCTATCTACAAATTAGTTTCTTGTTCTGCTTTGCTTTGACTATAAGTATGCTACCCATGTTGTGAGCAATCAAATACTCTTCCCTGCTTTAGGGTCTTAAGATAGATAAGAATGGTCTATAGATAAAATTATTAATAAATATATCTCAGAATTATCTGGCATTTTTTTTAAAAAAAGGCATACTCTAAATCATTCCTAAATTATTTTCTATTGTAAAAAACTTTTAGCCAGAATTCTAAACCATAAATTTGAGTGGGTTTGCCTTTGCAGTGCAGGATTATAGAAGGAACATGAAATGTAAAAAGTTAATACTTCCCCATTGTTTCATCATTTTAGTTTCTATGGGCAATGAATGGTACTGAAAAAATAATACTGTTAAATTTAGAGAACAACAAATAGTAATTTGATTAATACTGCGTATTCTAACTGTGGTAGGTTAATGTAATTGGCCCCATAACCTCCTAGGGAGTGGTACTATTGAGAGATGTGGCGTGGCTGTAGTAGAGAAGACTTTGTTGGAGGAAGTGTGTTACTGTGAGGAGGTAGACTTTGAGATCTCACATATCCTTAAGCCATACCAAGTGGTTCCTAGAATCGGAGTCAGTGAAAGAAATATGCTATGGCCTTAGAATTAGAGTCAAAAAACTAAAAAAGGCCAGTAAAAGAAACACAGTTTGGCCCTGAAATCAGAGTCATCTCTACCCCTAACCAATGAAACTAACCAATCCCTGAGCAGGAATAACTAACCAATCCCTGAGTATCCCTGGAGAAACTCTGCCCCTAAAAAGCCCTATATAGACCCTTCTGCCTGCTCAGTTGCGGTTGTTTTTTTTCCCACGCTGGTAGAGGCCTCCTCTCCTGGACTCCTTCTCAAATAAATCTCTTTCTCAAGAGTGTCATGGGTGAAGATCTTCATTTGCTGGTGCTGAGATGAACTTGCTGAGATGTCCCTTATGGGATTGAGCAGGGTAGAGAGGAAAGTAACAACTGTAGGCTGGAGCAGAAGAGGATTGCTCCATTTTTTCATTGGTTTCCCCTTTAAGAGAGTGAAGCAAAAGAAGTAACATCTTGGGCAGGAGCAAAGCTCTGTTGGGAAACCCTCTTAAGGGGGGTGGAGCAAAGCTCAGCTGTAGGGCCTCTCCAGGAGAGGAGCAGGATTGCTATATCCTGTGGGGAGACCATCCCCCACCACACCCCAGCTTCAGGTATAGCCTGACTTCTCAAACATTCAGATTATCTTTCCCTCCAGCGCTGAGCTGTCCCATTGCAGCTCCAGCCTGCAGAGATGTCCTAACACAGGTATAGCCTGATTTCCCAAACGGTCCAGATACCTCTCACCCCTTCCACAGAGCTGCAACATTCGCTTACAACCT
The DNA here is from genome assembly GCA_033318265.1 of Phyllotis vaccarum. Classification (NCBI taxonomy): domain Eukaryota; kingdom Metazoa; phylum Chordata; class Mammalia; order Rodentia; family Cricetidae; genus Phyllotis; species Phyllotis vaccarum. The sequence goes on from JARWLC010000010.1 coordinate 55,557,419, forward strand.
GTATTACAAGGAAGACACTTGATGAGTAGGGAGAAAGCACATTATGGCACAATGGCAAGGCACATGAGTTACCAATGGTGGATTCTGACAGTCCATGCAAAACTCACATAGCAAAATTCTGGACTTTTTGTTGGTATACTGTCTTATTCTTGACCTTCTAGAGATTCTGAATTATTTGCATTTTAATATCAACAAATTAACTGTTCAATTTATTTCAAAAGAACTTATAAACTGGTACAGACTTCTGCATGCCTACATCAATTATCATGTGATAATGGGGTAGCATACATTCCCTACTGAGAAAAGCAATTTTGTTTAATGTTCAAAATGATAAGCTAATACCCACACAGGTAACGCTACATTGCTGTATCACTATGAAAGGTGAAATAGGCAAGCAGGTCCTCAAAATGACTCCTTTAAAAGGGAAACACGCAAATCCTAACAAGGGCAATAAGAGGTACAAAGATCCACTCAGGAGAGAGCAACAGAGGCAGAAAGACAGGAGTCTTGGTTTTCTAATTTGAAGAAATTATCTAGGTTTATTTCTTATCTTCTCACTTTCTTATCTGGTGCAGAAAAAAGAAAATTTACCACAATAAACACTTGGTCCTAAAACAAGTTTGCAATTAATCTTTATAAAAAAAGTTTTTAAATTTTACCTTCCATTTTCCTAAAAGCTTTCTATGCTAAATTTATTATAGTATTTACTTTGAATATTTTAATGGTTTTATCCAGGAATATTTAAGAATTACATCCTTTAGCACTTGTACTTTTTATATATTTAAAGTTTTATTGGTCAATATACAATTTTTAGCTTTTACTAGATTCTTGTGTGTGTGTGAAAAACTTGGTATTGCTCCCATTGTCCCACCACTGAGCTATATTCCCAACCCTGTTTTGTAATCTCAATTTAAAAAAGGGAGAAGAAACTAAATTAATATTACTAGTTTTGATTTTAATCAATAAACATGAGCATTTTAGTATTGTCTATTAAGATGTCTTTCTCAATAGACCCAGTAAGTCAATTTATACCTTTCCAATGACAATTCTTTCTGCTTCCTGCAAAGAGGACAGCAGCTGACTCAAAGTAGGCAGAAGAATCTTAGCAGTTATCTTGAAAAGGGTAATGTGGGTGTAGTGCTGTCTACCAAGGAGCATGGCAGCTGACTGTGGGCAGGATGGGTGCTGGACCTTTACTAAATTCTATTACTTCTTTATACTTGATCACAGCCAAACCTCATGGTTTCATTTCTTATACACTGGTCAGTTTTAATGGCTTATATGTCATATTGAGCTTGGAAAATAGTTTCAAATATTTAGTTCTGACTACCATCATTTTGTCTTCTTTTTTAATTGGTGATTGAGCACTTGGCCCAACTACTGAGTGTACCACTGTGCATATCTTATGTTAAAACTCAATAAAAATCAATATTACTTGATAATAAAATACAATAATAGAAATGGACAAACCTGTAGCTGCAGAAAACTCCGCCTCCCTCAGTTTTTGAGCAGCTAACAGTTTTTCTTGCAATGCTCTTTGGGCGAGTTGCGTGTCCCATTCTTCCAGTTCTTTTTCAAATCGTTGGTTGTCTTCCTCCACAAAATCTCTCAAATCTGGTGGTAATGTTTCTATTCCAACAAGGGCCTGCCCAGTCTCTTTATTAAACTCCTCTGCAAATCACATTTCAAAAACTACTATAAAATTAAGAATTAAAGGAAAAATGCAAAGCTCAAAATAGAATGTATTTCAAATGACTATTAACTATAGACTGTTAGTTATTATATGCAGTAATAGTTAACAGTATTACCCACATTTATTTAAAATCTAAAAATATTCAGACAACAATGGCATGATTATTTGAAAATGACCTAAGTGTGGCGAGATTCAAGTGTCAACTAATAAAGTCCAAAGACGCTTATCCAAGGTCCCAGACTCCTAAAGGTGGAGTGGCCAACCCCATTCATAAGGGGCTACTAAAATCCTGAGAGGCCCCGTTTCCTGGTTCCTGACTGCTGGAGAGACCGGTTCAGCATCCATTGTCCACCGCTTAGATAATCCAGTCTATCAGGCACCTATATAAGCTGTTACCTATATCATAAGTGCTAGTTTATATTTTAATAAATATTAATCTTAAATTAACATATTTTAAAAAACCTCCGCCATCATCTGGTGCCTTGATAACCACTTTGTTACATATTTTACTATATTAAAATTAAAACCTTTCTTTTGATTAGACAAAAAAGGAAAGGTGATGTAAAAATGTCATTCTATATACTATAAATATCAATCTTTAAATAAAAAAACTATTTTAGCCCATAACCGACACCATAAAAAAATAAAATAAAAAATCACAACATAAATAAAAAAACAAAACAAAGTCAAAAACAAACCAAGCCAGCCGCCAAAAAAAAAACATACAAAAAACCACAAATAAGCCACAAGTCACGTGACAAACAAGTTAATTAAAATAAATTAAATTTAAATATAAAAACTAACAATATACCTAAGCCATAGGCCAAACAACATAAAGTTAATATAAATGTCTAAATCATTTCTAAAGGCCTGATCAACAGCAAACGTCTAAAAAGTCGAGCGTGACAAGTCTAGGAGTCTAAACCTCTAACTGCCCAAGACCAAAAGATCCTTATTACAACACCTTATTACAACACCTAAGAGATTATGAGCATAGTTTCTAGAGTCTTAAAAGTGGTGATGAGACATGATATAAAATTAAAATGTTTTGTGACTAACACTGATGGAATGTCACTTTGGCTATTAGAAGAAAGCATCCAATCTCTGATTATGCAGGAAGAAGCCTTTTCACAGAAGTAAGAAGCAATCCATGACTTTGTTGGGCTCCGTGTAGAACTGAAACTGTTTTTCATGTTAAGAAGTTAACTATAACACAAAACACATAATGGTTTGAAGCTTACCAATGAAGCAAGATGTTCTGAAACAATATGTAACTAGTACTTAAATAGTCAACATACACTATAGATAAAATGTAAACTCTGTCTCTGCAGAAAGGGACAGCCTGGTCAGAGGATACAGCAGGAAGATGACTGCATCTTTTATGTGCCTTTACTGAGTGTTTTCTTTATGCAAAGCCTGCATTAGAGTTAACAGAAATAAGAAAACTCACAGGGATTTTGGCTCTGAGCCGCCAGACTACAGTGTGCAAGGCTAGTCAGACACACTGCTGGCCAATGGAAGAAATCTGTTTGAGAACAATGAACACATGTTTTTGGAAGGTGACAAAAAAACCCTTTACAACAGATGATGACAAGAAGTTCAAATGTCAGCAAAGTATATAAAGTTCAAAATGGACAACAGTGGTAAGTGAAACTGGAAGAGGTGTCAAAGGCCAGACAACAAAAGCCTTCTATACTAGGCTGAAGGGTCAAAGGTCAGCCAATGTGCAGATGCGGTAACTAAAGAGCTAGCTCTCATCATAGAGGAAAACATTGTTTATATTTACTGTTTACTTGCAAGTACAATATGACTGTGTGGGTCCCATTACTGAAATCTAGCTTAGGATGTATTACTTCCTCAATCCAGTTTCTCAAATCCATCACCAAGAAATACTTCTCAGCACATTCTCCACCCTCTGAGTGAATTCGTCACACAGCCAAATAGTCACAGAAAAGTTTTTATTCAAAAATCTATAACCCTGGGGCTGCATACATGGCTTAGCAGTTTAGAGCACTTGCTGTTCTTGAGGACCTGGGTACAGTACCCCAACACACACGGTAGCTCACAATAACCGTCTATAGCTCCAGTCCTAGGGGATCCAACTCCTATCCTGTGTTGAGCACAGAGATAGCAGGCTCTTACACAGTGCACTGTCATACATGCAGATAAAACACTCATACATAAGAACAAAAAAGTAATCTCCAAATAATAATAATGGTGATGACATATCATCTTACCTTGTATTAAGAACTGGGCCTTGTCGTTTATGTACATTAAGCAGTATGCACTGGCATTCCTATAACCACCAAAAGAGTCCCTTACTAGTTCTTCCCATGATGACTTGGTCACAGTGATATCATTGTACTTCATCCATCTGCTTTCACGGTGGTCAAAAATGTATGCCCAGTAGTGTCCAGCATTAGCCTGGCCTTCGTGAACTAAAACAGCATGGAGGCGATAGGGGACCTAACATGGGAAGAAAATCCAAGTTGAACTTCAAGTATGCAGCCTTTTATACCATATTCCAAGGAACTCCGAAAAGTATATGCTTGAGGCAGACTGAGTGCGGAGCACATTTTCTAAATAAGATTAAAGTAGCTGGGATTAAAGCTTTTGAGGAAAACAGCAGAAAAAACAAAACATGCAAAATTATCTGGGGGCTGAATCTAGAAGTGAAATAAACTAATATATATAGAGAACATATGTGAGTAACAACTGAAAATACACTTGTGTGTGTCACTGGGTAGCCGACTCCTGACAGAGTCACAGTGAGCATTTACTATATGCAGTTTCTCTCAGCCTTTCACGATGCTGGTTTTAGAAAAACAGACTGCATAGTCAATGAATATCCAGAGTTAAAGTTTTTATCTTTCCTTGCTGTTTGGAAATACTATCTTACTATGTAGCCCTCCTTGGCCTAGAACTCACATAGAGTTATGTGTCTTCACATCCTGGGTACTGGCCTTAAATGCCTATGCTGCCACTCCCAGCTAGAAGGTAGTCTGAGTTTCAGAGTTCCCTAAACCTATGTATCTTTAAATGGTCCTTTCTCCCATTAACATAATATTTAAATTAAAACACTTGGAAAATTCTTTACAAATTTCACTGTATGGCTTTGTACACCATGAAGGAAATCAGTCAAAAAAATTGATCAGAATTTTTCTCCAATTAGTTTATACTATAATACAAAACACATTACAAACTATAATAAATTTGTATGACTAAAATGTAATGGGAAATAATGTAAGATAAATATGATGAAAGCGAGAGAATGGAAGGGTAGCTCCAGTCGGAAGCACTGCTGCTCTTTCAGAGGACCCGATTTAACTCTCATGTGTATCAGTTCAAAACCTCCTCTAACTCTAGCTCTAAAGTTATCCAACACCTTTGGCCTCCACACACAAACATATAATAATTAGAAGCAAATCTTTAGAAACAATATAAATAAGAATTAGAATGCATGCCAACATTTCTTATAATGACAGCAGCTCAGTGTTCACTTACTTGGATCATGGATTTGTCAGAATACATAAGTTCAATTGTTCGATGGATTCTGGATATGCTTTCCTGCAGATCTAAGAATAGAAGATGTGATTTAATGGGAAACAAATGTGAATTTCTATTAAGAGTAGTGAGAAGGACTGAGGTTTTCTTATCACAAATGAAGGAGAGTTTCCTAAACTGTTCTTTAAGATGTTATAACTGGAGTCAGTGCAAAATGAGATGTTATTTGGCATAAAGTTAAAAATACAAAGAATAAGGTTCATCTAGGAAAGAAGCCGGACCAAGACAATCAACACTCAAACATCCATAAAGCTTTCAAGGAGTGTCAACATTCACCAACCCATACGTATAGACAGCACAGGAGATGTTTTGTGAAAAAAAAAATCCAGCATATGTTTGTGTACATATAAGTGACTGGAACACTAAAATAACCAAGGAGAATACACTATAATTATAGAAATGTCATTGCCTACTATTTCTACTTGTAGTAGAAAGGAATCCTACAAGATTCTTTAAAGACTGAGGTATCCTCTAGCTACATTATTTCATGATTTTAACGTCTGGATAAAAGTTAATATATGAATACATTTAAATATAGTGTAATCAAAACATATTATTAACCTCCATGTATCTGTTGTTGCTGAATAATATTTCAAAAACTTCCATTTTTTTCCTCCAGTGCAGTACCTTCCTATCAAAAGTTTATTAGTCTCTAACATCTGCCATATCCAAAATAAAATTATCCAACACTTACAATAGTATTCAATAAATAATATGCTTAATTAACATCAGCAAATTGTAAAATTAAAAATTTATATTTACATGAACACTATTTAAGCAAACTCTCTACTTACTAAGGCTAGCAGCACAATTATTTTCTCTATTAAACTATGGCTGTTTTTTATTCGCACTTATCCATAAAAGTCAATTTGACTATGTACAATAAGATAATTTGAGCTGTTTAATGTAATTTCATCCTTTTAATATAAAATTATACTTTAGCGTTAGTAGGGTATAGTTTGACAAGTATAAAAACTATACCATAATCTACCATAAAATATTGCTAATATTAAATAGTATTTTTTTTAAAAAAAATAAAATGAGTTCAAAATGAGAAGTTTCTCTTTAGAAAGATAGGTAACTCAGCAGTACAGTAGGTATGTGCTCCTGCACAAATGCTCCCACACGTAAAATCCTTATTTTTCTTACTTTGCTGTATATCCCCTGAAAACCATACATACTGGCACTGAGTTAATGGCCTACTTCTGCAAATCTGTTAGAGCAGATTTAGAATTAAAATTCCAAGGCTGGTGCATCTCTAGCATTTAGAAAAGTACAATTTAGAAAAAATCAAATAGAAATGAAAAATCACTTTTTAAATTTTGACACCTAAAAAAAACAAAAACAAAAACAAAAACAAACTGGTTATCCCCTTTTCATTATGCGAACATCAGAGAAGCAAAACTTTAGTACAAATTCTGAGGCTCTATGACATCTCACCAGTGGAGTAGATGTGAATGCCAGTTTGATATAAATTTAGAACAGTAAACTGCAAATCAGACCATCTGTTATATCATTAATCAGCTAAGTAATCTGGGAAAACCCTTTTGGTTCCTATGAGTCACTCATCAAATAAAATTGGAGAGCCAGATCAGTTTCTGTCATATAAAATCTTTTCAAAAAAGATTGAAAAATAAATACTAGTGTTTAAATATGAAATCCAGAAGTGATTTCCCTACATGTCTAGCGTCATCTGCCGTGACAGTAGCACACTATGAGAAGCTTCTTACCTCGTGTGTCATTTTCTATTTCTGTCCTCCAGCGATGTAAACAGCTCTCCAGCACAGACAGTTCCTCTTCTGTTATGTGCCTTGGTGCTGGATGCATGGGCAAATCTGGAGGTATCCGAGACTGAGTGAATGGTTTGTGTATCACTGTCCTCAAGGACAGGGCAGCACCTGATGCAGGTGATGAGCTGGGCAGTTCTGAAGCAGAGGTTCCCTGCTGTTCTGTTGTGCTGTGTTTTCAAAGCATACACTACTGATTAAACTTCCAAATGGAAACACTAGGAAAGACTAGCGCAAATACATAGATAGCATCAGAGTCTTTCTTAAATTCAAGAGAAAATCATCTTATGAAACAGACCTAATATCCCAATGAAGCACTTAGAACATGAGGACTAAATCTCTTAAGGATGAAACTGTGACTTTAAATAAGATTGTCTTTCTGTTTTTAAATGAGAAATCTAATGTGCACTCCAATCAAAAACCTATTGCTAACTTACCTTAACAGAAACAAATTCTACTCTAAGATAATTGTTTTTATAGATCATAAAATGTACAAAAACTACAGAACAAAACATTGCAAAGTATAATTCTAAACAAAAAAAATCACAAGAATTCCAATCGATAACCATAGAGTGACTAAAATAATAACAAACAGCCTTCCAGTGACTCCACTTTATTGCAATGCTTGTTGAAGTTAATCACATCCCAGGTTAGAGTGTGTTGTATGGGGAAGCATTACCTTGGTAAAGACTGTGAGGGTACGGAGCCACTAGCTGAGGAACTAGCATCAATATCATCAACAGGAGAGGTGCAAACAGGTTTACTTGAGGCAAATTCCAATGCATACTGTAGAACATCTACCAATGGGAATCTTTTGGGACCCGAGCCATAGCTTAAATATCTGTTAAGAAAGTACACCAACATTTTAGCTATACTGTCAGCATATTGCATATTTGTTTTTTTAAGTAAGTCTTATAAAAATAAAAGAAGACAATGAGTCTGAAAAGAAACTCAGTTGCTTTCTAAGGAAGAAGACGAAAATAAATCATTAAAGAAAATACACTAAATGTTCTATAAAGGAAGGGCAGCAAGGCTGATCAAGAAGATGGAAAGCCACAAGTATGTCTGCACCTAAGATTCTGCTCTAAAATGGAGATCAGTGAGAAGACGCTGTTCTCAGCTGTGGATCAGTGAGAAGACGAACGGATGGACCCTCTCCAAATGTTCTCTTCTCTGAATCCTACCCTGGCCTTGGCTTCAAGGTGGCGACTTTTACCAGAGTTTACCCTGTGAGCACTTTTCACACATATATGGAAACCTTTTAAGAATAAAACCAACTGGAAATGTGACACATTTGCACTCAACATTTTATGTTACTAATGTCAAGATTATAGCACATGAGAGCATAAAGCTGTGGGTCACCAACAGGAATTACCCAAACTGCATTTCAACCTGTAGACTTAACTACCTGCACAACACCCACATTCTTCATTTTATGGCGTTTCCTAAGAAATAATGCAGTACCGTGGGTGGAAGAGCACCTGATGGCGCTGCCTCACTCACACTCCTGTGAGCTGCTTCTCCTGCCCTCTCTGCCCAGCTGATTCCTGAGGGACTGCTGGATGAAGCGGGGAGCCAGAGAGGCTGGAGTCTGACTTTCTCACTCAGCTGTTAGTCCTTTCACCACAAAGTGAATCCCAAGCTCTGGGCTCTACTCCTTCCACTCCCCCTAAAGCACCGGGAGAACAAGCTGTTGATAATCACATGTTTAATTTCAATTTCTAAAATAATCACCTAAAGCCTACTGAAGTTTCAATTTACTTTCTAGAATAGTTAATCAAAATTTAAATATACAATGCTTATCTATGTCTATATATAGTGTCTATGACTATAGGCTATCCAAAGTGTATTTAAAATACAATCTAGAAAGTCACCAAACAGATGCTTTCCTATGATAATTTCGTAAAAGTTAAAATACCTCTCTAGTCTTTGCTGTAATACTGTGAGGTAATCTTTGAGTCTTTTAATCTCTTCACGTTTAATTCTTGTTATTTCTCTGTTTCTGTGCATATACCTATCAAGGAAAAAAATCAGCAACCATTAGTATTTCCAAATACCTTCAAAACAGATATGATGTTAAGTTTAGTTATCAGTACAAGAAAACAACTGATATTTTATAAGATATATAAAATGCAAAAATATTTTAACATCCCAATATGCATTTATAATCATATATTTGCAAAAGAAAATAAACATGTTTCCTTGACAAATAGTAAGATAGCATGTATCAGCAAAGCTTAGACTGAAGGAAGTAACATTTCACTACACAGTTACCCTTCTCTCCCTCACGGAACATTGCAAAAACTATAACATGTTAGTTATATAGGACGTACCTGTCCAGATATAAGACTTGGGGAAATTCTAGTTTATTGTGAATTTTCTCTGGTCTTCCCAGTGCCTGATTAAATTCAAATCTTGACAGCTCAAATGTTAACACAGGTGGGAGCTCAGTAAACCAGTGCTGAAAGAGAGCAAGGGTAAACTGAGTCACGTCTGTTCTCAACTGCACTTCTGAGGAGAAGGATACACAATACACAACTGGGCTGACATCACCTCTGACACCACAGAGACAGAGCACAATGCTTTCCTCATAGCTAAACTTCTTTTCGGAAGGTTTCCCAAGACTTTGAAAATCCCCACAGTGGGTGTGACACATTGGAGGACAGTGGGAAAGCTCATCTATATACTGTTCTTCTTCCACAGGTGTTTACACTAGAAACCTTAGCCAAAGAAAAAGGACACTTGTTTCCATGAAGAGTCAAGAGCTCTGCCTTCTGCAGTCTTATGCTGAAGATACTGACTGAAATCAACCAGCTTGTCAAATCCCAGGACTTGACTCAAAGGAAAAAAAAAATACTCATCTGGCAAAAATGCTCACTGTTCTAATCCTAAAATTAGAAAAACATTATCTTTCAATTTTTTCAGACTTTTCTTCTTTCTTCCTATTTTTACCTTGAATTTGAGAACGACACATTATACTAATTTATAAAAATGATTTGTCATTAGCAAATAAACTTTACGCTTGTAAAACTGTCTTTATAAGTCAAATACATATTAATGTTTAATGTGTTACATCTCTTGTTGCTCTGAGACAAGTGTCCATCCCCACTCACCCACAACAAAATTTCAAAGAACTCGTTTTCATGTGAACTTCAAGATTTACAAAAGCTTACTATTTGCTTAAAAGGAGGATGTTTAAATTCACAAACCAATACAAAGATGTAAAATAATAGAGCAAATATTTTAAGTATTTAATTTTAGAAGCCCTGTAACAAGATAAAGTAGATGCCAGCACCTAATTTATAGTGTTCATAAAAAAAGTGGCACCACACACTCTCAGTAACTGCATGAACTCAAGTATGATCCTAACACAGTAATAAACATTTCATGATTAGCGAGATGAACTGGCTTTGCATCCTTGTGTTGCTACTTTTCTCCAAGTAAAGCTACTCAAAGTACATTTTTATTTGCTGCTATTTCTTCCTCCTCAAACACCAATGATACCTGGCGCTGCTTCAGTTACCTGAACTGAATATGAGGAAGGTTTTGCCCAAGTCAGATATAAAGAAAATGTTTTATAAGAGTCACTAAAGACCTAATATAATAAGCATCTAAAGATTTAAAAAACAAACAAACAAACAAAAAAAAAAAACCCAAGTCTCTGGAGATGGAGTTACAGGAGGTAGTGTGTCCTGAGCTTGGAATAGAATTCAGCATGTCTGGATAAGCAGCACATCCTTCTAACTTCTGAGTCTTCTATCCATCCCATTCCATTTACTTCTATCCATATCTAAGGTTATATAAAAATTAAAACAATGTCCCTGATCTTGCATAAACTAAATTCTTATATCTTAGGATAATATTACACCCTTCATTTTGTAGTATTCAAACAGGCAAGTATACATTTAGAATTTTTACTTTCATAGTTTACCTCAATACTTTAAATATCTTTACAACTAACTTGTTACATATTTTAACTAATGAGAGTCTACAGTGGCTGGGAAGAGTGAGGTGACCCAAACCACGATAAGTGGTCTTCTACACATTTTCTATAAAATAAAAGGACTCTGCTCACAGAATATTATGTAACATGTTTGGGAACACTTTTTCTCCATCAGAAAAAAAATAGCTTTCATCCAACTATAAAGTGAAAAGACATTATTATTGCAGTGTACAGCTCAGAAGAACAAGATAAAAACCAGACATTTCTTAAATCTGCTTTAAGGAATCATTAATTATGTACCTAGCCCTGAACTATTAGTGTTTTAAGTACAGTAGTATATAAATAAAATTTTATGCAACACAGTATCAATTTATTTCCAAAGAAACAACAACCCAGTTCTTACTGACATAAATGGACATTATCATGTAATGCTTCTTTGGGGGTTGGGATATGTGGAAGGAGAAGTAGATAAATGGTCTCACAGGCCAGGCTAGCCTTGAAATCATGGTCTTCCTGCCTCAAGTATTAAAAGCATGTTGAGTCCAGCATTATTTTGTACTTTAAGCATTTGTTGGGTCACTACACAATGTTTTGTTAAAGTCTGAGGCATTCTATGTAGTGAGATTATGTTGTTGTTACATTATGTTGTTACACTGTAAATAATTGTCTTGCCTACTGGCTTAATAAAAAACACTGATTGGCTGAAGGCAGACAGGAAGTGCGAGCAGGACTACCAGACTAAGAAAACTCTGGGAACAGAAAGAGCAGAACAGAGATGCCAGAGAGAAGCCAGTGAGATACAGAGGAAAGAAGCTGAAATGCTGCTGAGAAAAGGTACCGAGCCATATGGTTGAACAAGATAAGAATCATGGGTTAGTTTAAGAGTAAAGAGTTAGCAAGCTGTATGCCTGGGCCCCACGTCAACCAGCAAGCAGAGTGTAATTAATGCAAGTGTCTGTGTGTTTCTGTGGGACAGTGGGTCAGAACCTCAGGGCTAGGCCCAAAAGTCCCAGTCAGAAACTTAATACTACAATTTTATATGGATTATGTTATTATATTTGCAGTCACTATTCTATCCACTAAGAAGGCAATAGGAAATAATACAGGTGAAGATCTCTATACCCTTCTACATGAATCTTAAGCCTGGTCATCAATCAACAATTGCTTCACAGTAACTGATCAGGCAGACAATAATTTGTATTGTTTTCTACAGTGGTATACACCATCTCCAACAGGTAGATACAACTGGATGGATACATGGATGGTGCTAAAGAGAAAAAAACTTCTGAGTTAAGAAATTAAAACAGCCATTTAGATAAATATATCTTTAGGTGTTTTTCAGTTAGCTATTTCATTTACCTTATGCAATAAAATAGCAAGCTCATAAGAACACGAATGTCTGCTCTGTAAAAATGTAATTTACTATACAGAACCAGAAAAATTATAGCAACATGTGTTTATGAATTAACATGTGCTTATGTAAAATCTGACCATAACATCAGGGTTTTTTTGTTTGTTTGTTTTTTACATGACTATCATGCTGCTGATGAGCATCACCTTAAAAAAAAAAAAAGCATGTAAACACTAAACGGTGTCAACAAGAAAAAGAAATGTTTAGATAAAAGATTACATATCATATATTTTGTACAAGTTTCACAAATATGTCTAAATTATTGTAATTAAATGCAAACATACTTTTGAGTACTTTCTCCAGGATTAGCAGCTGTGTAACTAAAACAAATCAATTTGTACTGGGTCACTTCAAAGGGAATGAGGGGAAGAGGACAATGAGAACCTCAAACTCACCTCTTGGCCTGATTTTCCTGAGTTATCTGAATGTAAGGATTCAATCTCTCCTTCAATCATCGCAGCCTCCAGGCACTCATGCAGGTCTTTGAACCCGTTGACCTGAAGTGGATACTGACCAAACATTTCAGTGTTTTCAAATTTTTTTCCTATAAGATGGTTGGAGAAGTTAATTAATGTTCCTCAATTTGGCCTTTCAGCTACTAAAAGTAAGTGTACATGGGGATTCTTTCCCAAACCTGAAAGAACAACAATTACTGTGCTCCAGAGAAGAATGGATGAGTAGAGCATTCCTACACACACACACACACACACACACACACACACATATACATCCACATATATATTATATGTTAACATTATACATACACCATATATATACACATACATTCATATATACATATGTATACACACATATACATAATGCATGTTTGACACAGGCACAGGGTTAGTAGAGTTTTCTCACTGGCTTATACACATACACAGGTACACTCAGTCACAGTCACAGGTAGTAATTTTAACTCACATGTATATGAGCTCTGGATAAGACATTGTGCTAACACTGGATGTGTTTGTACCACACACACACACACACACATAAATTTACATGTGTATATATGTGTGTGTAATAGTAATTCTGCTTTATTGAAGATATCATAGATGCCCATTTCTTGGCATAATGGTTTTAAACAAATATTGAATAAGTCCACAATAAGAGAGTACAAAAAAAGATCTAAGCTAGTATTAATAATGGATAAGAAAGCAATGAAAACTCCCACAGCAAAGCCATGTACTTAAATAGTAAGTGAAAATTAACTAGGCCAGACTGCTGGGCTGTAGAATATTCTTGGCCAAGGAATGAATGCACAGTCATGATACTAAGACTCCAAAACTTGGCATGTTTAAGGAATCAAAAGAAGAACATCTTGGAGAAATAGATGTAGTTAGGTGGCAGTCGAGACTTACATTATCTTCAGTCCTGCTTAGAATGTTCATTCATTGTGTTAAGTAAAGTAGAAACACAGACAACTCAAATCCATGAGCCACAGAATCAAAAGGCCATGGTTTGCTATGGTGGAAACACACATACAGTCACAGTAATACACAAAATGGAGTGTGATCAGGGCTCAGCTGGCTGGCTTTTAGACAGAATGCAGACAGCACAACAGGAAGATAGGGTTAGAGGTTCCTACATCGCTCACATGAATAGACAGTGGGTGGTTCTTAGGAACTGAACGCATTAAGTCAGGACTACCTTTTCTCTCTGGTCTGGAGAAGTAGAAATCACTGGTTCAGAGTGGCCAAGAGATTTCCCTCTCAAGAGCCAGATATAAAAACTCTGAACTCCTTGCTTACTAGGTAGTGAGAAATAATGATGGTGAATAAAATTGTCTATGGAAATGTAGAAAAGGAAGAGAGCCTATACTAAGTCCTGAGGACCTACTTCACACACAGTAGGAAACACACACATTTTCTAAGTGCCCACGTAAAAGGAAAATAAAATGACAAGTGAAAGTAGTGTCCCAAAGCTGAACAAGTTTGTTTTTCAGGAAAAGGCAAGAAGAGAGGAGAAGAGGAGGAAGAGCTGGTGTCTGATGTCTTAAGAGATTACAGGGTTCAGCAGAAGAACTGGGGTGAATTTGGTAGATTTGCATGTGGGAAATCAATAACCTCACAAGATCTACCTTTTTCAGAGTTGTGGCACCAGCAACTACAGCATGGTGTTGCAAATAAGGAAGAGCAGGTAGGTAAACCCACCTCCTCACCACAAGGGACTTAACTACGAGTAGAAATGAATGCTTAGGTTTTCACAAAAATAACATCCGACATGTTTTCTTTTTAATCTCTGTGATGTGAACGAAGTATGGGAATACTCTGGTGAATGAGGGGGAGAAGCAAATGAAAGACTCAGAAAGAGGAAATGGACGAAGTTGGAATTAGAGCAAGAAGCACAGAACCTAAGGGCGCAAAAGAAAGGCCCTTCCATATCCTTATGATGTAAAGAATATGGTGAAGGTGTAAGTGGATAAATCCAGAGTGCTAGGCAGATTTCACAAGCTTCAAAATAATTTCATAAAAATTAAAAAGATGTTTTTCAGATAATAAGAAAAACGAATACTTCTAGGCTTGAAATGGGTAGGGAAATAAAAATGGCTCCCAAGGAAAATGGAGAGAGGCCAGTGTAGTTCTCCAGATGAGGTTACACACGGAGGGTGAAGAGTCTACCAAGAGTCAGGCAGGAGAGTCCAGGAGGTGGTGCCAGAGCGAATGGGAGAAAGGCAGACGTGGGCATTTGTAAGAGTGATCTTGAACGCCAGGAGGAAAAGAGAGTATGGAGAAAGCCTCAGAGGTGCAAAGTTAGGGCACATGGACAGAAGCTCCAAATGCTAAGGATGCTCTGCAGGAAAACCCATCATTAAAGAACAGCACATTGCCTGCAAGGAACCCTGGACATAGAAAAGAAGGGGAGAATGAGGAACGAAAACACGGGAGAAAAGTGATCTGAAGTAAATTATTTTCACTGTAACAAACACAGTCGAAATAGAAATGTATTTAAGTCACATCAATTAGCACACAACCTATGAAACAACTTCCTAATACTGTATCAATATGAAATAACAGCCACGATGAAGGTTGTACCACAGACTGAAATGCTCTGAAGGTACTGCAGTGCGCAAGACCAGCCTGCTTAGACCTCCTTCCTGATTTACACAATCCTACTTCAGATAAATCAGAATGGCAAATTAAACAACCTGAAGACATATACCACAAAATTCACCTATAATGATTATTTAGCATTTGACAAAAAAATGCACTTACCTCATTGAAACCTTTTAAGTGCTTAATAGGCAGTTTGCATCTGACTTATTCAGCCCATTACAGAAAGACAATATCATAAATATTATTCTTTGAAAAATGTGTAAAAATCCCCTGTGACATTTTGGAATTTTTCTAAGAAGTTTCTAGCTCGAGAATCAGAATCAAATATTAGAAAAACTTACATTTAATGAGTCTGACCCCATCTTTTTTTTTTAGAAAGGTCAAACAAATTTAAGAGGCCTAATCACTTTTATCCAATATTCAAAAGCAAAACACTTTCACTTCTTGAAAATGTGTAAAGATATTAAAAGCACTCTGAAATACTCTGTGCCAACTTGCTAAATTCAAACTTTGAAAAGTGACCATCACATCAAATTGGTTACTCCGCCCTAGCTAAGGTTATGAACGTTGTATCTGAACTGCCCGGGGCCATGCATATTTCCAGATTTGTGGGGTTTTCTAATTATGGCTTATCTGAAAATGATTTATTTAGCTATTGCCCCGCTTTCCCATCTCCCTCCCTCTCTTCATCCCTCCCTCCCTTCCTCCATCCCGGGGCTCGGGATAGAAACTTGTACAGGTACACTCTACCTCTGAGTTAATTCCACATCCTGGATTGAATATCTCTAATCTTAAAATCCAGGAAGTTACATGCTAGAACATCATAATGTTTTTAGGATTGTATCAGCTCACTTTAGCTCACATCTGGAGTTCTCAGGATCACAAAGGCCCCTCATTGAAGGAGTATTTAAATGAAGGAAAATGCAGTGAGAACATATTTTAGGTGGGTCTGTGCTCTCTGTGCAAAGATTAGTAGGAAGGAGGCAACAAAAGCTACCAGAAGGGTTGATCAGTTACAAATAGAAACTCCAGACACACACAATAAAGTCAGTAGAGCCAATGTGTTGTATTGGCTTTCAGTATTTCAAATCCAAGCCAGCTGTCCTTGTATTGGAAGTAAACAAGCAACCTACCTTCAAGCACTCCCACAGCCAGGAATCTTCCATAGAACAACTCAACCATGGGGTTCTTTGGCTTCTCTTCATCCCTAAAGCAAGTTTGAAAGATAGAAATATGCTCAAAACTTTAGAGAACCATTAAAGCAACGCCAAGGAAATGCTAAGATTTGCATGGCTGTCATAAACACAACTCAGTTATTCATTGTGTTCCGTGGGCAGAGCATTCAAACTTAGTCCTCAATTTCTTTACCTATCTCCTAAGGACAATTACAGTAATTGAGCTGGCAGGATGGACATGAGGGCTGAATGAGTTACTGCTTGGGACCAGCTCAGAGGAGAAGCCAACTATGTTCCTGAGGTACTTGCTCTTCCCATTGTCCCTGGACATACCCATCTCTTACTTTTAAGCCTGTAAAATACTGGCCTTGTTGGGAAATGAAAAAAAAAAAATGTTTAATTCAAATAGATTTATTAAAAAAGAAAAAATTAACTCATTGCCCTATGTACATAGAAGAGTGCAGAGAAAGCAATGCTGCACCGTCAGCAGTGAAGGGACCAAGCCTCTGGTTCTGCAGCAGAGGCTCTACAGTACAGGCATCCTTCCCTAAAGCTAGAGCTCATACAGTCACCTGCAAAAGCTCCCACACTGCTCAGCACCCGATTTTGGCTTTATGCTTTAAAGAATCAAAGAAAATTTGCAGTTTTTACCTTCTGTAGGACTTACATTATGCACCTCTAAAGAGACTATTAAACCTCGTCTGTGTAAAACTTTGCTGTGTTCACACTCGTACAAATGTCTGTTGAAATAAAACCAACTTGTGAAGTTCTATTTTTAAAGTAAGAGACAAACATAAGTCTCAGTCTCTTGCTCAGTGTGTTACACTGCTCATCACGGGATCTTCAGAGCCACATCAGGCTCACAGGGCCTTCAGCAACCCTATGTTGCCTGTTTTTTTCTTGTTTTTTTTGTTTTTTTTTTTTTTTTTTTTGAGTTTGACAACTTGATGTCTCATACATAAATGACCTAGTGTTTATCTTTTCCATGATTAATTTAATTTCAGTTCATGTGTTTTCAAGGCCCCTCTGACTATAAAAACTGAAGTGTTTACACAGCACAAAGACTTAATCTCCAGGCATCTACACATAAAGAATTTTCTAAATTATGATAACCAAAGGTTTTAGAGACTGATTTTAACATAGGGAAAACATCTAAAAAGTAAAAATTCCAATTCTTCGGTCATAATTACCAATAGAATCAACATTTCCATGTAAATATGAACATTCTAGGCCTCTCTCCTTTTCAATCATGCAAATTAACTCTTGGGAAGAGTAAGGACCTATCTGATGCCTTTTAATTTGATAACTGTGCAAAAGCAACTAGGTGTGACTGGCTATGCTAATTCTAAACTTTTATTGCTAATTTTCAAAGCACCCATGTGAATACTGGCATGCTCTGCATGGCAGGATACTCTGACTTTCCCTAAGGGGGAGCATGAACAGTCCAAAACTATCTACTGTGGTCTTCACTCTGAACGACAGTTGATGAACCCCAGAAACGCACTGAGTTGAATCATCAGAAGCAGGACAAAGACAACTGAAAAGAAGAAGCAACAGACAGTCCTGCTATAAAAGACACAGCTGTCACCTGCAGGAAGGGAAGAAATCAAGTCTATTATCAATGTCAAAGACAAAGGAAACTCCCTGAAGAAAACCTTCACAACCACGAGAGTGGGAGTGAGATCATGATGCAAAGAGCGGTCTGGGCAGGTAAAGAATAATGATAAAGCTTGCTCGGTCAGTGCTTCCCTAGTTGTGTAGGGCCTCTGGCACAAAGACAATGGATGAAGCATTTAGGAATGGACTGGTTTCCCATCACGGCAGGAACAGGATCCCTCCTTCCATATACGTATACTCTGGCTTTACAGACACTGAAGAGAATGTTCCTTATGATGGGAACATCAAAGTGGCTCAAACCAGCTTAATATCACGACCAGCTAGAACTAAGAACTACTGAGAAGTAAATGAGGATATATTTGCAGTGAAAATTAGAATTTAGATAAAATAGCAATGAAAAAAAACCTTTTTCCGAACATTTTAGAAAAAAGATAAACACGGCTATAATCTGGAAAGAGGAAGGTGGACGATTATGGCTAAAAAGCACTCATGAACAGTGTGCTTTGGAATATTCTCTATGTTTACCTGAGAGGAGACACTAGGAATTCCAGGGTAACACGTCAGAGCACCGAGAGACCCTCCAAGAACAGCTGTTAATGACACTCAACCCTATTAACTATGTTCAACTTCTTTTGGGCATTAGAAGGCTAACAAACCAAGGGGAAGAAACATGAGCTTTCCTTTAAAAAAATAAAAAAGGGAACAGAGTCATGGAGGGATCCCACCTGGAAATGCTACTACAGTCTTCCTGGGTCAGAGTGCTGGTGGATGAGGGAAGAAGGTAGAGGTGAAGGACAGTTTGGATATCCTAACTAGGGCTTCACTGATCTTCACTGTGAGGAAACAATCAGGATGTGACCAGAGGAATAAGTTAGAAGAGCAAAGGCAAAGAGGGAATGAACAGGAAGTGTGCACTCAGACTTACCAAGCAGTCCTGGCCCTGTATGAATCAGAGGCTAACAAAACGCTATACTCTAACTCAAGCCTTTTGTTTTATTTACACTTCTGCTATTAAATACCCAAGCCCAAAAGCTTCTTGTGGGAGGAGAGGTTAATTTGGCTTTTAATTGCAGGTAACATTCCATCATCTCAGAGCAGTCACCACAGCAGGAGCTTAAGATAGAACGTCAGGACCACAGAAAAATTAATGCACTCATACTGGTTGCTTACATCATCTAGCTTTCTTCACTGATACACAATTTAGGGTGACCACCTACCCTGAATGTGGGCAGCACCATATCATGGTCACACCTCAATTAACAAAGCACTCCCTACAGTCCTGCTCAGAGACCAACCTGATCTAGATAACTGCTCAGTCTAAGTGCTCCCTTTAGATAAGCCTAAGTAAGTTGCTTCTGGTTGACATTTAAAACCATCATCACTTCACACACACACACACACACACACACACACACACACACACACACACACACACACACACACACACAATGTATGTATGCATGCAGCTAAACTCCAAAGATTTATGAAACCTCAAAAGACCATTAAGAAGCTGGAGAGATAGCTCAGTGGTTAAGAATGCTTTTCTGTTCCTGCAGAAGACCTGGTTTGTTTCAGCATCCCTATGGCCCTATGGCAGCTAATAATAACCTGTAACTCCAGTCCCAGGGTTTCAACAGTATCTTCTGGTCTCCACAGGCACCAAGCCATACATGATGCAGATACATTCAGTCAAGACATTCATACATATGAATCATTTAGAAAAACAGATAAAGCATCAAAAAGTATATTCCAGACTGCGAATACCCACTAAAAGTCATCTCAGAATTGTACTACCAAGGTATTGTCTTCACTGAATGCTAGGTCTTGCGTCTCAGAAACATCAAGAGCAGATTCAGTGCTGAAGTTTGAGTAGGAAGTCTGGATATAAAGCCAAGATGATGACAGAAACCAGTCTTGGAGGTTAACAGGCCTAAGCTATTATACAGCAAAACAAAATGCTAGAGACATTCTCATTCAGAAAGGGTTATATAAAAACTATTCAATTGAGTGCTGATGGGCAATGAATAATCTCAGAAAGAAAATGCATCCTAAGAGTTTGGATGGACAGAAAAGGACACCTGAGGACAGCTGACCAAAAATAAGCGAAACGCAAAGAAAACTCTCATATGCCTTTCTATAGCTGAAACAATTTTCAAATGTTAATTTTGTTCCATCAAATAGTACATACAGACTTGGTACTTAATTCATCATTTTGGTTTTTGCTTTAATGTGTTTTATTTTTATTAAGATATATGAATATTGAATATTTTTGTTATAACCTTAATATTTGATAATTTCATGTTTATAAACTGAATTTTGTTTTTCACTCCATGCACCTCTCATCTCTTCCTCTTGCACCCTACTTTCATGGCATCTTTTTGTGTGTGGCCCACTGGGGATAATTACAGTGTCTTGCCAGAAAATGAAAGGTTATTTCTTAAGAGAGAGCATGAAGAATATGATGCCTCTCCCTGACAATTGTTAGGTGCTAAATGCTCCTCAAGATGGGGTAGGGAATCAATCTCCACACCAAAGCCATGATGAAAGGCTGATGGGTCCAGTCGTGCAGATAACCAGAACACTGAGTTCCTGAGTGCAAAGGCTGGGTCATGGAGTTTTTACTGGATATCTCCTTACCCTCTGCCATTTCCCTCCTCTCTGTTCTTCCCTTCTTTATGATACCCCATGAACCGTGAACGAGGTGGCCTAACTGTCCCATTTAGAGCTCTCCGCACTTTATTATCTCTATTTCTTAGCACACTACTCAGTCAATCGCAACCTATGGCAATAGGACACTTCTCTGATTAAACTTAAAGTACTATAAAGTAAGCTCTGAGTAAGATTCCTCAGCGTGGTTTACTTTCAGAGACAGTGCTCTACACGCAGCTCAGTAGTAATGGCTGGCATTCTGCAGAGCTAAAGTCAACAGGGTTTTCGCAGTTTATGCTTCATCCCAAATATCTGCCATTATTCTTGTAACAATGTTAAGTCAGAATTGCATGAATTGTGACATCAACACTACAGG
The DNA here is from genome assembly GCA_033318265.1 of Phyllotis vaccarum. Classification (NCBI taxonomy): domain Eukaryota; kingdom Metazoa; phylum Chordata; class Mammalia; order Rodentia; family Cricetidae; genus Phyllotis; species Phyllotis vaccarum. The sequence continues at coordinate 55,578,690 of JARWLC010000010.1, forward strand.
GAATAAATTGCAAAGTTAACATGTTGGCATGTTGGTGCTAGCTGTGTGTGTGTGTCCTAATAAACCTTTAAAATGTAAAATTAAAGCATCCTCGGATCAATATCTAAGCATGTTGGTCCTAGCTGTGTGTGTCCTAATAATTCTCTGAAATTTAAAATCAAAGCATCCTCAGCTTAATATCTATGGTGCTGAGGTAACTAGAAATGTTTATGTGAAACAACACGACCTAAAGGTGAGGACCCCAGCAATGTGCAGGCACAGCTTTTCATGGAGCCCACAAAAACTAAAAGGCTGGGACATTTTCTTTTTAATTGACTTGTATACACAAGGCTAAACAATCTGATTTCTGGATATAACTACTCGAGTTTTGCCTTAAAAACAAAATTCTCCTGGATTTTGAAACAAAGTGCAGGGTTTAATGTTTAGGTACATCTCTAATGAATAACTGTATTTCAGACTATTTTAAATTCACTGCAGATGATGTTACCATGACCTTTAGAAGACAATGGGGCTGAAAATAATTTAAAGTAGAAAAAAATAGAAGGAAGATACCTAGAAAAACTGGAAGAAGAAAGGTACTATTTTTGAGTCTTGGATTTCTCACCTATATTCCACATATTGTTCAGTGCGTGCTGCAGATTTCATGAGAGGCTTTTAGCAGCAGTCTAAATGGCTCAGTGTTTCAACAAAATACACAAAGGTATAGCTGGAGAAAGCAGCAGTGCTTGGTGCTCTTGCAAAGAACCTGGAATTGGTTCCTAACACACACATGGTGACTGAAGACCACCCATAACTCTAATTCCAGGTGATCTGATACCTTCTTCTGGCCTCCAGAGACACCAGACACGTAACGTGGTGCATATATAAGTGTGTAGGCAAAGCTCTCATATACATCAAATAAGTACAATATATATTAAAACAAAATATGGAAAAAACCCAAAAACCTTAAAGAGAACAAATGGCCTTGAGAGACTGAGCAAACTCCAAGCCAATGAGAGAGCCTTTTTGTGTGTGTGTGTGTGTGTGTGTGTGTGTGTGTGTGTGTGTGTGTGTGTGGAAATATAAGTGAACGGCACCTGAGAACCAACACCCAAAGTTGACCCTCACCATGCCCACATGAAACTGTCAAGACTTTTGCTTACACCTAACAGACAGGGTATGACCACCAGAAGTATGGGGGAGGAACAGCTCCTCATGTCCTCAGGAAAGAACTGAAGATGAATAAGACCTTTGTAAATTCATGCCCAGCTAACCTTTCTTCCCCCTGAAAAACTGAATCCAGGAAAAACGCACGGTTATAAGATTGGTACCATCAGGAATCTCTTATCAGATCCAATATAGAAACTGACAGCTACTCGAAGTGGGTTTCCACAACTTCCACATAACACTGGGGTTCCCAAGTCTCTCTTGCTTGCATATTTGCATTGTACCCAAGAGAATAAATAACTGTCACTTATTGACATCAAAGCCCATCACTAACATCACATTACTTACGTTTCCTCCTCAGCTTTCATTTGAAAGGCATCTTCTAGCCAATCTAACAACTTGTGTGTAAACTCACTCACATCTTGCTGTGGAAAGAAAACGGGTTGGTTAATTGATATTTGATCCTACCAATAATGATGCTAGATTCTGCAAAGTAAAACTTTCAGCCCCAGTCACTACTTACAAAAGTAGTATATGATTATGTCCCACAAAATGCAATAAATTTTCATAATTTTGCCAGGAAAAAAAATCAATATTTTAAAAAGTATTATAATCACAAGGTTTAATTTTAAAAAACACAAGGATTCACACATACACAGTATAATAAAGTTTTAATGTATATATATATGTATATATGTTATTTGCTCCCTACATACTTTGCAATAAATCCATAAAATGAAAAACTTCCTTTCACCAAAAGAATCTGTTTTATACAAAATTATCGTCTTTTCTCATAGAAAAAAATGGTTAGTTTTTAACAAATGTTTCTTTAATTCATATATACTTCTTAATCCATAGTTCCTTTTATCAAGATACTTCTTAGCTTTAGAATTAAAAGCCCAAATATTTAGTCTATAATCATCTAAATCCCAAATGAATTCTAAATTCAGAAACAAATAAGTATCACTGTTTGTCATTCTATTCGTCATTGATCCCCTAATACAAAAAAGTAGGAATAAGTAGTGACCCATGTAATTACTACCACAACTTACATAATGTTGTTTGGAGGACAGAAGAATTCAGTTTAGAAAAAGAAAAAGCAGTTCATGATATCAAGACTAGATAGATAAATCCACATAGATAATTTGCCCTAACTAAAGTATCCTCAAGAATAAAGTAAATGCATTTTTCCCAACTGGTGCTTAGGCCAAAGAAATCACCTATAAAATATTGATACTAAGGTCTAGCAAGAGTACACAATTCTACAGTTCTGGTCTCAGCAAAAAGGTCTACTTGTATAACCTTGGGCAAATAGCAGCAAAACATTTTTACTCAGAACCTCAAAAAGTAACTTTAACTGTGTGTGAGTCTTTGTAGAAATGACTAATAAATCTCATGGTTAATTCAGCTTAGCGGCTGTCCCTGTGGGACAAAGAACAAGAAAAGACTGTAAGCACAAGGGAAGACAGGCAGAAAGCAAAACTAGCCTTCCAGGACCAAACAATACCAGAAAATTATGGAGGCAGGAAGGATGCTCCTCCTGTCAGAGACAGCATGACTATGCCAGCATCTCAACTGTAAACCCTTGTCCTCCAGGCTTACTAATAATTTTCTATTGTTCATGAGCCAGAAGACTTAATGTGCAAATGCTCTTAAAAAATCTTACTCATCTCGAGGACTATAGCTAAATAGAACAAACAATGTTTTCCATTCATCACGTCTTAGAAGAAAATTTATTCTGTCTTTTTATGTAACCAATCTAAAACTTACAATTATACAACCAAATTTTATCAAAGTTCATTAGAATGAACAAGTGAGGTCTTTAACAATGCACTTTTAAACTCTAAGAAAAGTATAATTAAAATTGACAGTACTGCTATAAACCAAAAAATCTGCCATAAAATTTTTTCATATTTCCAAACATGACAATCTGGGAGAATATAAAAGAGGAGTACAAAATACTTTAAAAGTAATCACAGTACTCATGTGACTTGGGTATGGATTTCACTAACTCAGTTATGTGCATGTCAGAAAATCACACCTGCACCAAAGTAACTAATGTGTAAAGTAACTAATTTGTAAAGACCTTTAGAGAAAACGAAGCAACAATGATGAAACTAGTTGGTCCACACAAAGGATGCAGAAGCACAAACAGCAAAGGAGCAAGCCTGCTTATCGAGACTTTGACCCTTAGGGAAGAGCCTGCCCCCATCTACTGTAGGGGTATTGTGTTGTTTCATGGTAAATAATTGTCCCACCCACTGGTTTAATAAAAAGTGCTGATAGGCCAAAGGCAGGCAAGAAGTGTGGGTGGGGCTACCAGACTAAAAAAACTCTGAGAACAGGAAGCACAGAGCAGAACAAGAGAGAGAAACCGAAAGAAACAAAGGACAACTATGCTGCTCTAAGGAAAGGTACGGAGCCACGAGGCTGAACAGGAAGAATCATGGGATAGATGAAGGGTAGAGAGCTAGCAAGTGATATGCCTGAGCCTGAGGCCGATCAGTCTGAAACTATCTGTACGCTTCTGTGTGTCTCTGTCTCTGCAAGTCTGCGGGTCTACGAGTCTGTGGGTCTTTAGGCCTAAACCTTGAGAATAGGCCCAAAAGTCAGGGCCAGAAACCTCCTACTACAATCTACCCCACCTTTAAGTGGAAAGATACCAAAAGATCAATTGCTTCATAGAAAGGAGCGGGGAAAGGGTACATGTGGAAAGTAGAGAAAACATGTCATAAATGAAAATGAGCTTGTGTAAATCCATACAAAGAGCAACTAGAGAGGACAGCCACCTATGTATGAGGAGGAGATAGCAATAAGTTAATAAACAAAAAAGCAAAACACATTTGGTCCCGCTCTAAAGATGGTGCTTTGAGATCATTTAGGGGATTTTACTTTATTTCTTTTAGCTTGCACCAGTACTGCTGCAGTGAGAAAGAGTAAGTGAGAAGCTGGGCTGCTTACAATCATACTGTCACAGAGAACACCACAGCAGAAAACGCTGCCACTGGAAGCATTTGCATTTCAGATATTTCCTATACAACTTAATTATTAAAAAAGAAAGAAAAGAAAAATTCAGAAGATAGAAACACACATTTTTTTCTAAATATTGCTCTAACTTTCTATTTTATTAATGCAAGGAACATAAAGGCCCCTGTCTAGTAGGTAGAGCTTTGTAACTAACCCTCTTCTCCAGTGTGTCATCTATGTCCCTTCATCACTCCTGGTTCTTCAGTATTTACTGCTTTCTACAATCATGTGTGTGCTCTTAATCTGCTTGACGTTACAAATAGAAATAGCAATGTTGGCTTATAGACACTGCTTATTTTTCGTAAGAAATAATCCAAAGTATTATTTTTAGCAAATTTCAACAAAAGGGTACTATGATTTAAAAAAACAAAACAAAAAAAAAAAACAAAAGCAAGAAAAGTGACTGAAACCCCTAACAGGTAATCACTTTCAGCAACAGCAGGGACATGAAAATCACATGGACTGTCTTGCATTTGGGTTATGACAAGTTTGTTAAAATTACTACTTATAAGGGCTGGAGCAACAGTTTGGTAGTTAAGAGAGCTAACTACTCTTCCAGAGGATCCAGATTCAAGGTCTGCTTAGCTAAACATTTTCCAAATAAAAAACACCAATGATTTCAATGGCTTTAAGTTATTATTAATAAATTAATAATACCATCCTAAATCCATAAACACACTTGAAAAAGTGTCATAAATATCTATAAAATTATATGGAAACAGAAAATTAAAAGGAACAGAAGGCTACCTGCTGTGAGTCATTGGATTTGAAGGCATCCTTCAGAATCTCAACTGCTCTAGATGGATCAACATATTTCCTCTTGGTACCAACAAGAAGTGCAAAGAGATACCTCAGTTCCCGCATAAAGGGCAAATTCCGATGTTCCTACAGAGAGAAGAAAAAAATAAAAATAAAAAAAAGTATCCCCAACAAAATCTGCAAACTACTCACTGCTCAAGATACTTCAACAGGAACCAGAAAGTAAATGACACCTACTGGGACAAATCTGGCACTCTATCACATTGAAAAAGAATGTCAGTTACAAAACTCAAAGGAGTTACAAACATAATGGGACATTAGGCTAGCCTCACAATTTCTGCATAAATACCACATATTCATAGCAAATTATGTCACTACCCAGCCAAGAATATCCAGCTCTTTTAAGTCTGCTCCCTATAATCTTCCCATTCATCAGGGTGCAGCTGCTGCTGACAAGGGCAACAAGAACCAGTGATGTTCAGTGAGAGCTCAGACATGCCAAGCACCTTCTGAATGTTGTACCCAGTAAGCCCATTTAAACCAAGGACCCTCCTCATCTAGGAGTGCTTCAAATCCCTCCAAGCCAAGCACCTCCAAATTCTACATCTACTGGATGAGAGCCTTTGAAAGGGACCATCAACTGTCACTTCTCATTCAATGACTTTAATTATTTAACTAATAGTAGGCTTGTGTCTAATCCTTACCTAAAGACCTAAAAAACACAAACACCTATTTATAATACTATTTATACTTTATTAGCAAAATTATTTCATACATTCATTTTGTAGATTATGAGACTCAGTATGAATTCATTGTAATTACCATAATTTTTCAATTTTAATGTTAATAAGTAGAATGCTAGCATAATCATTAATTAGAGCAAGCCCTAACATGAAATCTTAATTTTATTCTAGCTAGGATTACACATTCTCAACAATTTTAGTATCTCTTCTCTTTCATGCTACACAAACCACATATTCAATTCTCACTTGTTGATTATACCAAACCTTATGAGAAAAAAAAAAAAAAAACATTAGTCCCTAGTTATTTTAAATAAAAAATTATCTAAAAATAATAAACCATATAACTTAGGAAATCAGCTTGAATAATAGTCTTTGCAATAATAATCCTAGCATAAATCTTAAAGATATAATTTAAATATGGGAAGGTTTCTAATCTCCATGACTGGCACTATTATAGCAATATCAATATAGATAATTTTATATAACTGATATTCAGAATAACAAAATTAACATAAAATTATTGTTCCCTCCATGCACTAAAATGGGAGCCCTTAGAAACAGTAAGAAATTCAAAGCCTTATCATTTGATCTCCAAACTATACACCCATTTAAGCATTCTCATATAAATTAATTCTAAAATGAAATTTCTAAGCCATAAAGATCCTTAAATAACACTTATTTAAACATATGTTCCATCAACAGTAATAAGATTAAAGACAAAACATATACATAAAAATTAACCTATTTCCCATCTTTAATTTTCTCCAACTGCCATATATGAGTTTGAAAAGTATAAATAGATCATTAATTTTAATCTATATAACAATTTGCCCAAATACTCTTTTCCTGTATCTTGAATCCACTTCTTCATTATCACCTAGCCCATTATCAAATATAAGGATGAAACATTTTCTTTCCAAGACAGGGTTTATCTGTCTAGGTGTCCTAGAATTCTGCAGCTCAGTAGCTCTGTAGACCAGGTTGTCCTTAAATTTAAGGAGATCCAGCTATCTCTGCCTCCCAAGCATTGGAATTAAAGGTGTGCACCACCACCTCCACACACAATATTATTTTTAATTAAGAGAAATTCTGCCAAGATTATTTATAAAATAAAATATTATGAAACACCCATCTCAGGCAACATCTGCAGCTAGAAAAACCTGCCTATCAAAAGTAATATCAATATACAATAAAACAGAGCAATTACTCCATTTGACTAAATTATAAGAATATTGACACATTTAAAAACTACTCGAACACTACTTTAATAAATAGGCTTGTTGTGGTATAATTAATGCATAATGCATATACCAGAAATAAAAATACACAATTTCCCTAGCTTCACATATGCATTATCACCGTCAAGAAAACATGCCTGTTTATTAACAACTCCCCAAATGTGGTCACACTCTGGTCATCTCAGGTGACAACAGGGATGCTGCATTTTCTGGATACTTCTATAACTGGGACTGTTCTCTGGGTATTCGCTTTAGGCTGGCTATGTGCAATCAGCATACTTTTTTAGTGTTTTAGCTACATGTCTGTGTACAATAGTAATCAGTTGCAATTTACTGCTGTGTAGCATTATATTGTAGATTAAATACAACTTTTTAATCCAAAAGTTTTCATTTCAGCTGCTGCATACAATGGTGTGAAGATTCTTATGGAAACACACACTTTCACATTTTATTTTTTTATAAAAACCCTAGGACCTTGCAGTATTTCAGCTCAAAGAATATCAGTATGTGGGAGACAAGGATCTCTCACTATCTTTCAGATCCAGTCAGACTATCGACTAAACAACAGTTCAAATAAGTAAGCACATAATTCTAGATGAACCAACTCCATCTAAAATATAAAGGAGACTTTTAAGAAAGTCCTGCCTCTTAGTTAAAATGCACACAACTAATGTAGGAAGCTTTACTTGCTTAAAAAGATTTTCTTGGCAGTGCATGCAAATGGCATCTTTGTAATATCATTAAGACAATCCTAGGGGTAGTCCAAATCTTAATATCAGATTGATTTTAAGTTCAATGTAACAGTAAAGATATCATGAGTTCTATGTAAATTCACTACGAAACGAAAATGACAAGTGTTATATTTACACCTTTACGATAAAAAATACCTTTCATTATCTCAAGTGACTTAGCACAAAGCAGTGACTGACAATTACCCATAACTGCAGTACCAGCTTAAATTTAAAGGTACCGAGCACAGTGTTTCCCTCTGTTACCATGTCATTTATTGAAAACCCTTCATTTTTCAAACCTTATGCAAGTTATCAAAATATTCTGCATAAGTCTTTCAAAAATGGTAATTCTCCTCCGACTGCAAGAAACAATCTTCTCTAGCATGCATTCATTACACACTCTTCTATCATGAGCTCATTCTTTAGAATGCACTCATTACAACCCCCATTAATTTTTAATGTGCTCACTATGCACTCCTCTAGCAAGTACTCACTACACACTCCTCCAGCATGCACTCCTTACACACTCCTCTAGCATGCCCTCATCACACCCTCCTCCAGCATGCACTCCTTACACACTACTCCAACATGCCCTCCTTACACACTCTGATAGCATAGCTGAGTTCCCTAAGGGCTTCACAAGTAACTCTGGTATATGAACGCGGTTAATGAGTTTTTTTTAAATCAAGTTACAAACTTACTTGGTCTTATCAAACAATGAAAATTAAGGGATTACAGTTCTTTAAAACAGTAAAATGAAAGAAACAGAAGGTAAAGATAGCTCTCACAAGTACACAGTTGGAAGTAATTCTAACTAATGGCATGTAAATTATAAATGCCTTCTACTGCGACATGAGAAGAGCTAACTGGTGATGCTAACATGATATAGAGGGGCAGTAGTCCAAAGTACCTGTAAAACGGTTGCCCTTGAAGAGGTTTGTGTAATTTCTCTGGCAGTGGGTTTTTAAACCGCTTGACTCCCTTTTTAAAAGTAGTTGCTCTTTAGTCTGACTCAGCCAAAAGATTAAGGCCAAAACGTTGGCTGTAGTACAGGTTTTATTTCCTCTAGTGTGCATTATAAATGTTTCATGTATTTGCAGAAAAAGTGCTTTGAAAAATTAAACACTAAAAGGATAATCTAACTTAATAATTTATCACTGTAACAATGGGTCGCACAAAGTTCAGTACATCACTGAAACCCAAAATGTCACCTCCTCTGTCTCTACAGCACATCTCTTTAAGGCTACTGGCTCTTTACAGGAGTTGATCCAATATCTGTACCAAAGAACATCATCATCCCACACAATGTTTTTCTTCCACTAAGTATAAATGTATACATGCAAACCAGTTCTTTTTTTTTAATCAAATTGTAATATTTAATTTTTTTTTTTAATGAACCAATAATACTGTATAGCAGACACTTTTTATAAGGGCTTTAATGTTTAGCTCACTTAATCTCCCCGGAATCTCTAGGAAATAACTACTGTCACTGTGACACTACAGATAAGAAAATCCAGAAAGAAATTCCACTGGCTTTGTGCCCATAAACAAAACCCAAGCATCAGACCCTGGAATCCGCTTTCTTCAACCTAAAACTACCTGACACTAATTTTCAGCACAGAAGGAAGAGCTGTGCCCTGGAGCACAGCACATGCCTTAGTTTAAAAGGATGTTTCTGGATGATTGACACTGATGACAGTTTAGGAAAGAACTTAGTAAAGCATAGCCTACAGTGTATTCTAATTCGACAACCCTATGCTTAAAGGGTCCTAACTGGCCTCATGGAACTACTATGGTATTGTGACATTCAGAGGAAGAAAATTCACATCTATGGTACATAGGAAAAAAGAATTGGAAGTTGCTGTAATAGAAATTAATAACATAACATTTGACAAAGTAACTGCTCCCAAAATTCTTAAAGGAAAGACATTAAAGATTGTAACTACTCAACTTTTAAAATCTTCTATAATTTTACCTTTTGGTTTCGGGGTAAATCTTGAGCATTTGATGGAGGCTTGTAATTCAGAACTAATCTTCTAAACTCCAAAAGATTGAATAATGACTGAAAAAGAACAATTTAAGATATCTAAGAGAAATTCTATTAATAGAATTGTAAATATCACTGTCATCAAGATTCATTCTTGACAACTATACTATTTACATACAGAACTGTTGCAGTCATTTAAAAATGCCAATTTTCTACCTCAGAAAAGCCTATTTTTTATTTTTTAAAATAGTATTCTCCTTTTAAAAATATTTTTAGATAGGGGTTGCAGGGACACAGGAAATTAAACCCAAGGCCTTCTCCATGCAAAGCAAATGTCCTGACTAGGATGCTATATCCAGTACCAATATATTATTCTTGCTAACTAACATTTATCCTACATGCAATGCACAAAATTATACAGGGGCTTAAAAAAAAGAATACAGTATTACATTATTAAAAGCTGTTTAGGCTAATATGTCATTAACATGAAGTTTATTTTTAATGCATAAAATACAGTGAAGAAATTCTTGGCTGTGTTCTACTTCAGATTATTGACCCACAAAAATTGAGTACAAATCAATGTATTCATTTATTCATCAGATGCAAGGTGGCAAAGAGACAAAATATTGCATATGATCTTGATAGCCAAAAAAAAGACCAACCTAGGAGACAAATATATAATTGTAAAAATAGAGTAACGCAAAAGTGCAGAGTAGGACAAACACTCATGAGAGGCTTTCTAGAGGGTTTTTGGTAGTTGTGTTTTAGCTGCTGCAAACTGAATCACGGTCTTGGACCTTATCATTGAACTCAATTAGCAGTCATCCATGATGACCTGGAGTGTTTGCTAAAAGGTAATTTGTAATCCACTCATATCATCATAACATTTGTTCAAAAAGAAATATACAGTAGTACATACTTAATAGAAATAAATTCATCTGAGCATTTCTGTAAGATTCTCCTTATATTTTACATACATGTAACTATTCCTTGAATGGACACAAACAGCAGTAATATATTGAATTTTATTAAATATAAATTGGCTTATTTTATAGACCATAAAAGCAGCATCAGAAATCAAAGGTAACAAATTATTTTTTAAAATGGGCATTTGTGGCACACTGTTATCCCAGCACTCAGGAGGAAGAGGCAAGAGAATCTCTGTGAATTGTGGCTGGTCTGATTTACAAAGTGAGTTCCATAGAAGCCAAAGCTGTTACACAGAAAAACCCTGTCTCAAAAAGACAAATAATAATGATGATAATATAAAGGTAGATAAATTTTGGTAAACCTTGCACACTACTTGTCTTTTTTTAAAAATAAAATCCAGACAAACAGGAAGACTGGTATGCCAAATATGAATGGTAAAAAGTAATTTCTAATAGAAACTATAAGAAAAGTAATTTGTGATGATTTATTCGTAATCCCCCCTTTTTGTTTGTTTGTTTTGTTAGTAAGAGCACCCCAGGGCACAGCCCTGACTAGCCTTAGTCAGCAGGATAGAACTCAGATGCACATGCCTCTGTCTCCAAGGTGTTAGGATAAAGGTATGTGTCACCACATCCAATAACGATTTTTAATTAAACATATAAGTGGATAAAATTATTTTTGTGTTCTTATTATTTTTGTTCTTTTGAGAAGGGATCTTGCCATTATCCCAGCTCATTTATTCACACATTTATACCCTTTTATCCTTCTACCCATGGCAAGAACAACACTAAAAGACGAGAAAGAGGGACATATAAAGCATTCTTAGATGAGAATTGTCACGTGATGTGGAGTAAAGGGCGGAAGGAGCAGTGGAAATCGAAAAGATACGACAAAGCTCCAGCATTTTAAAGGCAGGGCCAAGTCAAACAAAAGACGTGAGGACAGCAGAGAGAGTAAGGACACTCGCCAAGGAAGAGGAGCAGAAAAGCAGACATTCAGAGAAAATGGAAGCTCACACCTCTATCAAGAGGAGTGTGATATACAGCAAGGACTCACTGGGGTATTCAGGACAGAAAAGACTAGCAATGCTGCCATGCTCTTAGGGTGAAGACAAGGTGATGACCCTGACAAATGGCAGCTGAGGAGACACCTCCTCGGTACTGTGGTGGACGAAGAACACTCGGGATACAAGTGTAGAAATAGCATAGAGTCTAAGGGAGTCTGGACCAGTCCTGTGAAGGGTTTTAAGAGAAACCTGCTGAAGAGTAAGTGAGAATCCCACCACTAGGTTTTGAACCCCCACTGGAATGTCTTCCTTGCTTCTGAACAGTAAAAATTTCCTTTGCTGCGGGTATGTAAATAAAGAAATGGTTTTTTTCCTCCATTTTATAAAAATTATGAAGTAAGGAATTGTAGAAGTCCGCTTCATTTTCCTAGCTCTTCTAAGTGCTTGTCCACTGAGAAGCAGCTGCTATTTGCCACTCTGAGGAAGAGACATGTTTACCTTTGTCTCAGCTCACAGTGACTATGAGCTGGTGAGCTCCAACCCTGCTACAATCTGGAACTGAAACTGCACAAAGCATTCATGTCAGTTTGAAGGAATTTCAACCAACTCTGCAAGTTCCAATAAAAGCTTTGGATGCAAATGGAGACAACTTTAAGTGAAAAGTTCCATTCGTAAGTTAAGTATTCACATCTCAGCTCACAAGTGAGAATTAAGCTATGTCAGAAAAGGGGAAAGAGATGAATCTAATAACTAAACAGAATTCCTTGAAGTATCAGTGAATACTGGTGAAACAGTATAATACACAACTGAACACAAGCAAACGCATGATGTTCTCTACACATCAATTTCCACAGTATGAGGCTTCATGTCTTCCCCAACTCTTAGTAGGTTGTGATAACTCAAACTTCTAAAATAAGATTATTTGACCTGGGTGTTTAGATTCCTTCTAGAAAAGTCATATGTTCTTTAGTATCTAAATTTGCTATCATAGAGCAACAAATTTTAAACTATTAAAATTACTATTTTCTATAAGGAAGAATATATCACATTTTTCACACACACACACACACACACACACACACACGTGTGGTCACCTAGTAGTGAACTTAGGGTATGTACATGGTTACTTCATCACATTTGGGCACAAATAGTAAAGAACTCATTAACATAAACAGTGTTTCCAAGGCTTTGTTAATAATTTATCACTTCAAATGGATATTTTCTGTGATACTGTCAGGAGAAATGAAGAGCATTTATCTTGCTATGAAAAACTGGTGGTGTTGTAGGGACCTCCTCATTCTGACAAAGTGCTTGACAAAGGAAAAGCACTACTGTCCACACACAATGCTGGGAATAAGGTAGTCCCGACACATTCAGGAGCACTCGGTTCCCAGCTTCCCATCTGTTTCTCACAGTTCAAAATGTCTAAACTATGACAAAAATAGAACCTCACTAATATACAAGAGCAGAGAATCTGCAAGGATGACCCTAAGACACAACTGATAGTGCTTACAAGACTCCCAGGTACAAAAGAAATGTTATCTATTGCATTGAGCACATAAGTGAATAAAAAATTTCCAATGAAACCTATTGTCAAAGAATGAATACATACAGATTCATAGTCGTCCAGATACTGCTTAGACTGTTAACATATTAGAAAACCAAGTAATGAGCCACCTTACTTAGCGGTGTCTATCATAAGAATGAGCTAAGTCCAGAAAAGCAAAGGAGACCTATGTATACGGCCTGTGTGTCACAAAGCAAGGGAGGAGGCAGCTTAAGACCTATACTAACTTCATAGAAAAATTAAATCTCAGATTAGTCACCTAGCAATGACAACAAGCTGACAGAAAATAAAAGGCATGAATTACCTATGTAATTACAATGTGTGCAAGCTGTAGCCAACGTAAAAACATAGACTCGGAAAGCTACAAAATAGTCTTTTTGAGCATAAAAACAAATGGCAATATGCCCAATGACTTTTAAGTCCTCATTAGGAATAGTAAACAATTAAGCTACATTTTAACTGTCGCATGAAACTAAACACAAGATATTTATAGAATATTTCATTTAAATTTTCAAATTTTATTATTAATGCTAAGACAATGAAAAAGAATTATAACAAGTGTCATTATATAAAAAACGAAAAATCAGAGATCACACTAAATATATTATCAAAAAATATTATTCCTAGTTGAGAAGACAGTGGGTATGTGTATTCAGAAATATCTCCTATTTTGGAGAAAGCTGACAAAACATTCATAAAAAGTTTCTAAGGTAAAAATAAAAGGTGTTAATCTTGATTTCTCAAGATTACTTTCAGTATCCTAACATATGTACGGTCACATGTGTGGTGATGTGTTTGCACAACACCAGCCTCGACCAAAATGCCTCTTTAAGAAATCAATTTGTAATTGTGAATGTAATAGTATATTTTATAAATATTTTCCTTGTGTATAATCTGATCTAATTCACAAACCAAGTTAATTCTAATTCCTACCTTGGTCATAATTATTCTCTAAAGTTTCAGAGAAATTCCCACAGTTATTTTCTTTCTACCTCTTCAATAATCAAGAGAAGCAGCAATTAATAATTGCAAGAAAGCAAGAGAAAGTAATCTTTAACTGGAAACTATTCATCTGTGTTCTATTGAAAAGTTCATACTGTATCCAGGCCTGTAGCACAATCCAGGCATTGGGCTACATGCCCATAACCCGAGCACTCAGGAAACTGGGGCCAGCCTGGGCTATCTATTAAGCGATTGTTCAAAAATTAAATTTGTTTTTAAAACAGAGACTCTAAGACAATGCAACTTTTAGTTACCCAGATGTGATATCTGAAACGTGTAATCCCAGCCCTCAGACTACCTTAGCTAGTCTGAGCTGTGTACAGCAAGAACCCATTTACAACCAAGAACAGAGAACAAAAAGGCACACTGGGATTAAAGAAAAGGAGGGCTAGAGATTCTGAAATCAAACCACTTCATACCACATATATGAAAATTCTGCCTGAGCTTCTACTTAAAATATACAGGAAACAGCATGGCCCACACCATTGCTCTTCAGGTCCACTATTAAGAGCTGAATCTCAACCCTTACCTGAATAACAGCACTAAACCAGCACGTGTTGCCAACATTCTTCAATCCAACTGGAGCTTTGTCTTGTCTTTTTCTATCATAGGGGTTTCGGGAATCTCTCCACACTTCTGTAGGTGTTCTCTTCAAACATGCTTTATTCTCTGCTATGCTGGCTTCAAGAACTCTTAAGAAACAAAAATACAGTGCTGAACAGGTGTTACACTGTTATAGAACACACTAAGCAACTTCATGAGATAGGTGAACTTTTAAGGATGTGTTGCACAGCTCTAATATGTTCTGGGAAGTGATATGCGATGCTGCCATTACTCACACACTGAGACACTATTAAGAACATGGCAGTGGCCTCTCCCACTCTATTCCTCTCCCATCAACCTCAGAGGCAGGTGGGAGATCTGGCCCTGAAGTCATAAGAGCTGTTCTTGCCCTTCGTGAACTGCAGCACTTGGGAGAGTGACCCTTATGCCATGCCTGGGCAACACAGTAGGGCTGGCCCAGAAGTTGTAGGTGTAGGAGAACCAATCCTGAGGGCATGAAAGCAGGAGAAGGGCCCTGCCCCTTACTCATTTCTGTAAGAGATGAGCTAGCCAAGGCAATGCAGGAGAGCTCACCCTGGTGGTGAGGACAGGGAGAGATGGCAGGCTGACCAACCCTACAACTACCCAGTGAGAAACCAAGGTTATGGATTGACCCACCCCATCTGTGATCTGCTGGAGATGGTAAAGGGACTGATTCTGCAGACCCAAAGCTGCAAGATCTCCACAACACAGAGCAACAACAGGATATCCACGGGGAGGCCCAGTGAGGGCCCAACATCAATGGTGTGGCAGAAACAACAGGCCTGGAACCAGACCAAGGAATGACTCCTTGCAATGGACACTTACAAGTAAAGACATATGGATAAAAGGGTTTACTGCGTGTCTTACTGTGTCATACTACAGCTTTTGTGAAAAGACCGACTTTTTTCCTCTCTCTTAAATTTTAATTTATTTTATTTTTGGCGGGAGGGTTGCAAGGGTAGAGAGTGGATACAAAAGGACAGAAAAATGAATGGGATGGAGATGCATGATGTGAAAGACACAAAGAATAAATAAAAAAGGTTAAAAAAAGGAACATGTTAGCATCAATAACCAACAGATAAAGTGAAGTACAGATTATTTCCTAAGAAAATTTCAAATACAAAACCTCAACCAGATTAATGATAATCTCAAACCTTAGCTGCACACACACAGAGGGTCCACACAATGACAGACTGCATATGCAACAGTGATTCCAAGTAAGTACAATGGAGATGAAATTTCCTTCGCCTAGTGGCTAGTGTTATACACAATACGGCCACAGTGTTGTAACACTAGGCATGCATGTGTGATGATGCCAGTGTAAACAAGCCTACTGTATGTGCTTCCAGACCTTAAAACTATAGTACTTACAAATAATGCACAGTACAAAGTACTCAGCAAATATAACACTGCATTTATACATTCAATACACTACACTATTTGCCATTATTTTATAGTATTCATACCCTACTGCAAAGCCCACTGTAAAATGAATGCCAGCATGTTGGCAGAAGCCTCACAGTTTTCATGACTGTCTTTTGACTCCATCAAGAGACATATCATATTAACCTATGATATGTCAGCTAGGTTTTTGTAACCATAATCTGATAAAATTGCCTATTCACACCCTTTTAAACTATCTCAAATATTAACTAGCATGTAACTTAAATTAGTATATAGTGTTTTAACTAGAGAACACTGACATGGGCTAGATAGTTGGCTCAGTTATTAACAGCTAGGTCTAACATGGTCAATGTCATAGTCTTGATCGACAACACTTCAAAAAATAAATAAAATAATGAGGTAACATATAATGATCCTGTCACTCATCAGTGTACACATTTATAAGTAGAAGGAGTATCATGAGTTTAAGGTCACCATCAGATACACAATAAGACTCTGCCTCAAAATTTTCAAAGAAATAAACAAGTTAATAAGTAGCAAGAATAACAACTGGAGAAAAGAATCATAATCTAGCAATATACATTTATAGGATGGTAATTGAAATAAAAACCCAATAAATATTTAGCAAAGTTTTAAAAAGCTAAGCTTATAAGCAAAACATCAAGAAAACAGATCACACAGAATTACAGATACTAACCTGGATATAAGCTTCTAGATATTTTCATATTAATATGCTTATATAAATTTATGTAAACAAAAGTATATGTGCATTCAAAAATATTTGCACGAATACATTTTATTTTATAGTCTCTAGCCTCCAAAACACACATATGCGGACATACCTATGTAAACACAAAGGCAGTAAACAGATCACCACCCAAAATAACTCTACACTATATCACATATCCAATGACGCCAAAAACATTCATCACTGGCTTACTACAAACAAACAAGCACGGAAAAAACCCACTTAATTCCTGTGATAAAGGTGAACTGGACAGCACAGCAGATTCAAAAAAGAACAACAGCCAAAAAAAAAAAAAATTAAAGAAATAAATTTGTGACAAAATTATAAGCCCCATAACTTTAAATAAATTAAGAAGGCCAGAACTGAATAGCGTTCGATTACATAAAATGTAAGAATACTACAGACACATAGCATATTAGTAATTTTTTGTTTTTTTAGAATGGAGTGTCTTGTTGCTCCTTTTTGGATGTAGACGGACTCAGACACATGCTGTGTACATGCTCCTACCTGCTGATGGCTTGCTCCTCATCGGTTATTCCCGTCTCCCTGAATGTCCTGTTTGATTCTGCCAAACTCAAAGCAATCGCTCTCTGAAGATCATCTTTGTCATCTCCAGTAAGATCGATCACATCTGAAAAGCAAAATTAGCTTCCTCAAAATTAAGGCAAAAAGGTAAAAAAAGAAGAAAAACAGATCAAAGTGAACTCTCACCACGGAGAATTTATGCCCAATTGACAAACCCAAAGCCACTAACAAGTTAATTCTCTATATTATAAGCATGGATATATCTTTAAAAATACAAACATGTTGACCATGAACTATCCTTGGTAACTTAATAGTTTCTCCTATAAAAAATCTATCAAAAGTAGTGAAAAAAGAAAAATATTGGTATTTATTCAGTTATCTGCTATGCAACCTCTCTTGGTAGCTAATAAGCAGAAAGCCTGTGGGAATATGGTTTATCAATAAAAACAAAATAAGCATTACCAAACATGTATACATCACACTGACTGGCTGTGTGTGTGTGTGTGTGTGTGTGTGTGTGTGTGTGTGTGAGAGAGAGAGAGAGAGAGAGAGAGAGAGAGAGAGAGAGAGAGAGAGAGACTGCAGATAGTCGCTAGCTCTAATCAAAAGCAGATGTGAGGAGCTGTCACTTTCTGCTGCTTCCTCTTCTGCACCAGGTGATTAATTTAGAACATATATCCTTCTATTTATTGAAAAAAAAAAAAACTTCACTTACACAGTGGTATGCAAACACGCATACTTATTTCATTTCTGAAAAAAGAGCTTGAACACTACAATTCTGCTTTTGTGTCCAATGACTAATAACCAAAACTAGTATCCCCAGCAGTAGAACATGCTCAGTTAATTTCTACACTTCAGAGGGGTCCATTTCCTTCACAGAGCTATTTATGGTACAATAAATGCTATCTTTACAATTTAAGCAATGATAGGAATCAGTCTGTGAGAAAAAGAATATGTAATTAAAATTATCTTTATGTTTTGCACAGAATTTATAACCATGGACCTTAAATTTTAAATATGTTTAAAATATATTCTTTCAAATAACTAAATATTACATGAGAAAAAAGCAGGACAAAATGAAAAAAATTAATTTTTATTATTGAATTACAAAATTAAATACTTTTATTGAGGGAACACTAATACACAGTGATAATTGCAAGTCTACTTTCATTGTTATCTACACTTTTCCTCCAATAGCAGTATGCAAGAACTATTAGAATATTAGGAATAGTTGCCATAAAGCGTTTTTTAATGTCCTTATTAAAAAAACTCATAAAAATACAGTAAATTTTGCTCCAATCACATGTGGAAAAACTAGGCCAAACATATAGCACACAGTTGCAGAGTACAGTGGCTGAAATGACGGGACAGCTCACATGCCATCAAGTCCAAGGTTTCACAAGACTCAAGACTCGATATAAGATATCTATCCTCCAGACACAGCTAAGGAGGGTGGAGGTGTAGGGAGGCAGAAGCATGCTACACAGCCCAGAGGTAGTAAAAGAAGAAAGCCTAGTTCAAGGTGATACGAAATGCATCACAAAACAAGAGTCCTCTCAGTAGTTAAAATAGAATCTGGCTAATGACAGGAAAGGATATAAATTTGAAAAAAAAAAAAAATCACAGAAAAGCAGAAAGTCAAACTCTAGTAACAAGATCAATTAGCCCTTGGATTCCATTCCCACAACTCTCTATTCATCACAAAACAAACAAACAAACCTATGTTCCAGGTTTGTTCGCTTGCAAAAAAAGGCCATGAATTGGAAAACATGGATACCGTCACTATAAGGAGACTACAAACACAGAAGCAAAGAGATAGTCACAATCCTACTGCATCTGCTTTTTCCAGTGTCTTTAACGGACATGTAAAAACTGGTGCACTCCAGTATCCAATGTCCAGCTGCAATAAAGCCACTCAGAGAGCAAAATGGCACTCTATAGGTATTCCTATATCCTGGTGTGGAGGTTACTCATCTAGGTATCTGTCTCCTAAGCCAGAGATATAGTAAGAAATACAACTCAATCAAGGTCATCCTATAAGCTGTCTTCCTGGAATGGCAGAAGGATTAGAAGCACTTTGATGCTCAGTCCTACCATGATCCGCAGTTGCTGCAGAAGACTAAGCTCAAGATCCCTCAATTCCTTGCAATGAATTTTAATTGCTTAATCTCTTGGATAAAATTCCTTCTTTGAAATTACCAAGCATATTTGATGCCTCATGACTGACTAACTAGAAACTCACTTAGAAACAGCAATTAATTATACTTACACTCATTCACAATCTATGAATCAGAGTTCACACAAAAGCAAACAATAAGGAAAGATGGTGTGTTTTGGCCTATCCCACAAGTGCTGAGAAATGTGTAAGAATAGAGAATGGTACCCAGGCTCCAGGTCTAAGTCTTTCATTTCCTAAACCCTATTCTTTTTTTTTTTTTTTTTTTTTTTTGGTCCCACAATCAGTTTTTTAAGTGATCTTTTCATCCCTAAAAACACTTTTTAAAAAGGATGAGAAAGCCTGTCGGTAAAGAATATAATCACAACAATGTTGATATGTGATCTATCTAAGGCTATAAATATTTGCACTGCTGATGTAGGTCAAGGCTCAAGTACCAAGGTAGAATTCCTGTTATTACTTAGTAATAAACACAATACTCTTTTTAAAAAATCAATTTCTCTTAAAAATTATAACTTTCATCAAAAAAAGCAATTGTACTGAACACTGAACCTTGATTTATGAGGTTTTTGTTTTCTGTTTTTTGTTTTTTTACTGTTAATGACTAAAAAAATACACCAAGTTTACACAAGGCAGAGCATGCTGTAAATGCTTGTCCAATGCTGCAGCTGCAATTTTTTATAGAACATCATTTTTGTGTTGAAAAAGTAAATAACATACTCCAAAGTATGGATGCCCAAATTTTAGTATATAAGTCATTGCACAGTGACCATTGTTAATGACTGATAGGAAATTTTTATCCAAGCTCAGAATTGGGGGGGGGGGGATCCTGATAGTTTTTCGGAATGAAAAGGCTTTTCTGATAAAAGCAGTTCATAAGCTACGAACAGATTTGATATTTTAACATAGTATTCTTTCATAATATAGATGGAACTACAATTATCAATGTAGTTTTACAGAATTTGTAGGTATTCAAATAGCAAGACACTGGTAGATTTTAATAATTAACAGCACCATTTGAAAGGCAATTGATAAAATCACCAGTTAGCACTGACACCACTGTGAATATGGATTTACCTTGCAATTCACCCTTAAGAAATTAAGAACCATTGAGTTTGGGAATATTAAACAAAATATACAGTATTACTTGAATACCACTTAAAAGACTCCTCCCTTACCTAAGTGAACATCTGTATGAAGGTAGATTTTCTTCACAAAACAGAACCAAAGCAACTTATTCCAACAAATGCAAACTCTTCAACACAGATCTGAGATCTCAGCTCTTCTATAATACCATAGATATAAGACACTTGGAGCAGATGCATGTAGCCTTTGGCTAATTTGTTTTAGGAATATATTGCATGCAAAAATATTTATATCATCAGAACAGATTGCTATTTCAGTAAGAATTAATTTTCTAAGCTTCTCCAAGTTTTCATTTCTAACTCAGAAAATATTTTATATCAACAAAAGCTCTTTGAAATCCATCATAAATTTGTGAGTTTAAAAGAGTTCTGACACCAGAAGTGTGACACGTTATCACTGAAATATTTATAGGCAATATATCAGATAAAAGATTAATATTTATTGAGGGATATGTGAACACTCACGATATAAAGTGAACTTTAAGACAATTCTTGGAGAAAGGAACTGTCCCACACCTGGGCTGCTGATCTGCTGCTCTCTGAGAACACAGGAACAAAACAAGGCAGAGCTCAGTGTCCAGGTGGCTTTTTAATAGGGTCTGGCCACGCCCCATCCAAGCTCTTTTTTTGTTTGTTTGTTTAGCTAAGAAGTTTAAATTAAGACTATATGTGATAGGAATTATTATAAGGTAACACCTGGGGAGAAACGGCAAAACCTAAGTAGGGTTAAACTACAATTAAAAACTAACAAATATAAGGTATATTTTATATGTTTAGATCATTGGTAACACCTAAATCCCACTACAACACATTATTAAATACAACACATTCTGCAAGACTTTGGCTAGATAAGATTTGGGCTTTTACAATCTGGTTTTTACAAAAGATAAATCACAGTCACCTAACCAACAGGAGACAAATTAAAAAAAAAAAAAAAAAATGTTGCTACAAGCCCTGTGTGCCAATCATCCCTGTGATGAGGCCAGGACACAACACAGAGCAGCAGGTCTAGCTGGGCAGACTGGTCCGTCCCCACTGTGACCAAACCCAACCCAGTGTGTCCTGCTTTCTGACCCTTGTCTAGACACACCACTCATATCATCTACCCTGCCCTGACAAAATTATGAACAAAAGACACTTGGTCCTTCCACTGGTATCAAAGGGTAAAACTGCCCATGGCTAGAAATGACCACCCTCAGTTGTTCTTCTTACCCTGCCTCTCCACATCTCTCATCCTCCAGGAGGACGGCAGATATGTACAACTGTAATGCAGATGGGAATTGGAGCCTGCCTCTCTTGGTACTGAGCAACCCGATGGAAAAGGTTGGCTGAGATCAGATACTATCAGTTCTTGACTGACACTTTATTCCAGCAAAGGAAAAGGTCTCCTTATTTGTAAAGCTGCTATAATTATAATTGACTTTATTGTGTTCCCATTACTCCATAAAGCTGCTTGTCTTCCCCATAGTTGGAGAACAATGTGGCCATCACCAAAGAATTTTATGACCCACTCACATACCAAATTATTTAGTTTTAAATCTCATTTTACTTAAGCAATTAGTAAGTAAAATGTAATTTTAATAATAGTTAAATGTGAATGTATTTTTCTGTAGTTCACGGACAGTTAAATTCTCCTTGCAATAGCTATTGTTAGTTGTCAACTTGATTACATCTGGAATTATCTAAAACCAATGTGGATGGGTATACCTGTGAGGATTTTTTTTCCTTAATTAAGTCATTTCAAGTGAGAAGACCCACTTTTATTCTAGATCTTTTGAGGCAGGAAGACCCACTTTTGATCTGAGCCACACTTTTGCTGGCGGTCTACATAAAGGACATGGAAAAAGGAAGCTTGAGCTCTCTGCCTGGCTGCTCTCCTTCAATGGCAGTAAAGCCTACGTTGGAAGTCTGGCACATACTGAAGACCAGCTGAAAAACCCAGCCTTGGGCCTTGCTAAATCTCTTTTTCAGGGATTGATCAAATACATTAGATATACAGAGTTATCAGTTGCAGAATAAAAACTAACATTTTCTATATGTTTATTAAAGAGAGCTGAGAATGAATTTGGCTGTAAACAACTGATAATCTCAGAAGTAAACTTCAAGTGAAATGGGTAGAAACGCCATTCACATAGCAGATACTAGCCTCTTGTATCTGCACCGTGGCAAGACTCTGGGAAACACTGAAAACTCCTTTGCTCTCCTTCCCTATAACACCACTGAGAGGACAGTTCAAAGGCACCAAGTAGATGCGCGAGCTGGAGACTACACCACTAAATTACATCATCTTCTAAGCAGTTATTCACACTTTTAAGATTGTCCAAATTAAAATAAATTCCTACAAAGTCCGAAATACAGCACATGACACTCATCTTTATGTTTAACTCCCAAATACATGCATCCTATTGGCTTTTAACACACTTTCAGTGCTTTATATGGTTTATAATTCACTTCTCCATGAAAACACATTTTTAAATGTGTTTGGGTTTTTTGATTTTTTGGTTTTTTTGTTTGTTTGTTTGGGTTTTTTTTGTTTTTTTGTTTTTTTGTTTTTTTTTTTTACAAATACACCATTTGACCCAAAATCTAGTTAAATGACGATGTAAAGATTTTATTTTGAAAGGATTAAATGAAGTTCCTTCATTATTTCTTTATCGACGTGAAGCTAAGTCCAGGGGAATGTTATGTTTTGTTTAATAAACCAATTTTGTATTTGTCACCAATGAAGACTCCTAGACATAAGTCAAAAGCAGGAAGAACTCCATTTGGAGAGTTGAGAGATAAGATAATGAACAACAAGAAGAGAACAGGGTAATAGGTTGGAGAATTTACCTCACATGTGCTAAGGCCCTGGGCTTAATCTGCAGTACTGAGAGGTAGGGGAAGGAATTGGAGGAAAGGTAGAGGAAGAACATGTACCAGAAGTAGATGGAGTTGAAGCAACAAGCTGGAATGTAAAATGAGTACTGTATACTGCATGGCTTGTTTTAAGAGAAAAGCAACTTGGGAACCAAAGGATGGGAACTCAGGTAGGAATCGCAGATCAGAAGGGAGAACACTGCTAAGCCTCACAAGTCAGCTTCCCAGAATGCCATTCTCACTAACTGTCTCATGAGTGAAACACAATCCAGCCTCAGGCTGGGCCTGGAGTTCATTTCTCTCATACTGACCTGTGATTCCTTCCTCACTTCCCCTCAGGTATTTGCTTAAATGTGACCTCACTCAAAAAGCATCCTCTGAAGACAGTACCTAAAATAGTAATTCCTGTTCCCAACCACAGCCACACCCACGGCAGCATCTTGGCCCAACACTTGCTCTTTGTGAACTTCTGAGAACTCAGCATTATTATTCTCCACTATCCTCTTTAGGCAAAAACAGACTTTATCTTTGAATGGTTTTCAAAGGTCCTTAAAAGCATCGTAAAATCAATTATTTATGTACCAAAACAACTGAAACATAATTTTTAAAGTGGGCTATATCTAGTGACAATAATAAGATGTGAACATATGTTCCCAATTTCTACAGAGAGGACAGTTAAGACACTACATTTAAAAAATACTTCAAAATAAACAGACATACATATGTAAAGTGTCTTCTCCAGTCTTCCATTCTTCCCTACTCTGATTTATTAATTTCCTCATAATAATCCTACTATTCTATTTTTCTGACTGCTGAATGCACAGTCTCTAAACCTGTACTGTATGAAGAGGACTTTCTACATGAGCTATTATAAATTTCAACATTGTTTAATTTTGATTACTGGCAGCTATACTAAATAGTTTAGATGTCCCAAATATACTTCTAACTTTAATGATACCTACTAAATATACAGCGGTAAGGTGTGTAAGAAAGAAAATGAAAAGTATCTGGGGAGCCATTTAGAAACACTCACTTGTTTTCTGGTATATCAACTTGGATGGTGAAAAGCTGAAGTTAATATTGTTATAGTCAACAGCTACAAGGTAGTGATAGCCTATGGCTATCATTCTTTCCTAAAACTCAGGAAACTTTCAGCACAGAAAATAAAATAGGCCTTAGGTACAACATCAGCCTAAAAATATAAACTCCATTTGAAAAAAGCAAAATTAACTTAAAAAGTAATACAGGCCATACTATAGTTCACATCTATTAATATGCCTAATCACCGTGACAGAATTTAATGCATGGAACCAGCTGCACATCACCACACTCTTCTAACCTAATGCATGGAACCAGTTAGAAGTCACCACACTGTTCTAATCTAAGGCATGGAACCAGCTGCAAGTTAACACACTGTTCTAAACCATTTCTAAGCTTAACTTTGGCTATTAGTGAGTGTCCAAAATAGTTTTACATGATAGAAATGTCTAGACAGAGTTGTAACTTTCATTGATTTTTTTTCTTGCCTAAAGTTAGTTTTTGAAAAATATGAGAAATGGAAAAAGGTTAAGAGTCCGTTGATCAAATCCTTAGACATAAGAACAGAAGCACTGTACCGCTGCTCACTATCTGGACTTTAAATCACCCTGGCCAAGCTAGCTAACAATTACCTGAACTCTAGGATGAGATGTCAAGGGTTTTCTCATTTTGAATATGATTCAGGTTG
This sequence comes from Phyllotis vaccarum, assembly GCA_033318265.1. NCBI lineage: Eukaryota > Metazoa > Chordata > Mammalia > Rodentia > Cricetidae > Phyllotis > Phyllotis vaccarum. The sequence continues at coordinate 55,603,994 of JARWLC010000010.1, forward strand.
TATGGAGGGTAGGCACCTACAGCAATGCAAATGTTTGAAGAGCCTACTATTTAAATAGTATTCATGTCAATGTATTATTATACCAGTTTTTCTAAAGCTTAATAATGCTGTGTTACTTTCTATGTTATGATTACCTACCCAAATCCCTCTTATCTTTTGATCCATATTTTGATTGCTCAACTGTAGTACATCTTGCTCTGGTGGACATATACTGGTTTTGTCCTGTTTTAAGAAAGTTTAAAAAAATTTAATAGTTGTGGCATAAAAAAATATTACTTTCAAATTTCATATTGGGCAAAACTCTTTGTATAGTCATGGCTAACATAGTGTGTGCCAAGACCTAAAAAGACTATATGGTTCAATTAGAATTATGATAGCCAATACCATGCATTGTAATCTAGTCCAATTTAGTTGTCTATGTGGTAGAAGCTGATGTGTGTGCACAAAGTCAGGGACTCATATCAGTGTCCTACAGTATTCCCTTGAGATAGGGCCTCCCATTAAATCTGGATCTAACCTGGAAGCTTGCAGTATCAGCGATTCTCTACCTAGTCACACAGAGCCTTTCTTTGTGGATTTGGGGGTATAAATGCCGGACACCCATACTTGTGCAGCAAGTGCTTTTACTCCCTGAGACAGCTCCCTAGCCTCTAACACTCATTGTCTTCTGAAAAGATCTCATACAGCTTAATTATTAACTTAAGTTAGGATCATTAAGCATTCTTTTGAATTTTGCTATCATACATAATCTGGATTATACAAGTTATGAAAAGGTCTAGAATTTTTGCTAAGCATGTTGCAAATTATTTGAGCCTTTTACCAGAATGCAACACAATATTAAATTACAGTAGAGAATCTTATGAAAGGATACCATGTACAGTAACTCTGAAATTCCGAGTACAAGTTTCCCTGAAATTGTAACTTTTCACTCAAAAATAAAAGGCAAACTGGAAGTAGTATGTGATGGCTTTCCTACTAAATGTATTGAAAAGACAGGGATGGGGCACAAATATAAACGTCGTTCAAACAAAGTGATATAACTCCCAATTGCCTCTGATGATCAGAAGATACATGCTTAAAACATCAATAGCCCCTCTAAAAGACACACTCAGGTACAAATAGTTATTTGCCAGCTTACATAAATGCAGCAGTATCTTGAGCATGTGGATTTTTCAGTTTAGAAGATAGATTTTAGCCAACACTGAAACCACAGGCGACAGGCTGAGAGCACAATTTTATTTACCCTCAATCTTTGGCTAAAGAAATAAAGTAATTCATTGAAAATAAAACTCTACTATATTTGAAACAAATTAGTGTAGACTTTTAAATACCAATGTGTTCCAAATAAAACTGAGAAAGTGCTCAAAAGTAAAACATTTTATTTACATCAACTCTCAAGAAATTCTGCACTGAGAATTCTGTCACTGTTATTCCTACCCTCATTTTGTGAGTAAGTCTGCAATTACTTCCACACTCATTTACAACAACTTCCAATCTTTCATCTTTTTCCACGCACAAGCTTACAATCCATAAAAACTGGAAATATACAAAAATTCCTTCACTTAACAATAAACGCACAAAGTATTGAACATGTATCTCTTTTCTTACTTCACAGGCTTACTAAGTTTATTGAGTCAAGACTATTTCCTCACAACTGCTATACTTGTGATAACTTTATAAAACAGGATTCAAATATTGCTACCAAAAGCAATGAGATTAAAATGTGACCAAGAGGGCCATTATGTAAGCACCTCATTACATTTCGACAGATCTGTGTCTCAATGATCACTAGTCTATGTAATGGACAAACTACCCATTGAAATTTTAGCTTAGGACAGCATTTTATAATGAAACCACAGCAGCAAACAAGGCATCCAAAGTGACAATCAGCTGAGATACAACCAGAAGCTATAATTATCAACCCTTTACTCCAAGTGAAAAGTTATATGATATTTTATATATGGAGGTCACCCTGAGACCATTGTCTTCTGAACATGGCCTGTGCTCTCTCTAAGAAAACATACTCAGGTCACCAAAGGTGCCTGCTAGCGTTCTCACTGTTCCTTACTGAGAGTCTTCAACGGCATATACTTGGCTTAAGCAATATTTTCTCCTATTACACAGCAAAAAAGCCTTCCACCATGGCAGTGTCCTAGTCCCTTTTTCTCCCTCGTCATTGATCTTTGTGTCATGCACGCATCACTAATAACATCAAGAGCATGTGACTGTCCTTCTAAACTTTACCTCTCCAGCTAGAGCATGACATTGGACTATTTGCCAATTTGCATCTATATTTGGCTTCAGTAAAATCTACACTTTGCTTTCTTCCCTCTGTTTTCTTTCTCTTTCTTTAAGAAAAAAAAAAAAAAAAAAAAAAAAAAAAAAAAAAAAACAACTATGGTGTAATCAGTTCCTCTTTGCACCATAGACTAGATGTCATTCTCAAGCACATGTCCTTCCTATGCTTAGAACGTTCCCTTTCTCCCAGCTTCTGCCAGCATCAAAGCTTTTCTCACCATTTTTATTCCCTGGCATTAGTCTTGAACGACATTTTTCTATGCAAAATTTAATAAGAGCAATGCTCAGCTGAATGATGCTCAAATGACAGTCCTTAACAACATGCTCTGGATGCTGAAAAAACTTGTTCCAAGCAAGGGGACAGGGAAAATGGTTTCTAGCATGCAGCTGCTAAACTATCTCCTAAGATCAAAATAACAGACTAGAAAGAGAAGGTTAGAGATGCTTCCTGACCAAAAGATTGGTAAGTTAAACATTGAGGGAGGAAGTGGCCCTGGGTGTTGTGAACTTCATCTCACCCTGCATTATTGTCAGAATATAAAGTAAGGGGAGAAAACAGGAGAAACTGAGGCTAGAGGTGAAGACTGGGCAAAGCTTTCATTTATCCTGAACTTGACATAAGCAAGAAAATCCATCTCATGCAAATAGCACTTCTCTCATCTGCATGAAAAGGAAAGGGAACCGGTTTTCCCTACTTTTCTCTATTTTTTTTTTTTTACAAACACAGAATGAAACCATAAATTCTCCTCAAGCATGTCAGCAATCTCCTGTCTCAGATCTATAACAAATATAAGTGCTTACGTTTTATATATCTAAGTCTGATATTTTGGGATACTTAAGACTAAAACCATGGCCAAGCACACACTTAAGAATACCTCTTGTATCAAAGTTACTAAATTATGCTAACATATTGGAAAGTATCAATATACAGTGAAAACTTCTAAGTGTTACATGAGAATATTCTAATAAAGATAATAAGCTAGAGCTCTAGGCAAAGTCTCCCATATATTCTGACTTAAGTGTGCAAGTGAGGGTGTAAATCTCTCATATATCTTCACTTACATTACAAATGAAGTGCATGGTGTCTCCACATCTCTCTCAGTTCTTTGGGGTGTGTGTGTGTGTGTGTGTGTGTGTGTGTGTGTGTGTGTGTGTGTATTAAGAAGGATTTTGATTACATAAAAGATCTCCTCAAATCTTATTTTCAATGTAGAGTGAGGAAAGAAAGTTTTATAATATAGTAAATTTATAAATTTATGCCTTCAAAGCAATACTCAGCCTCTGCTGAAAGTAGACTGTACTGGAAGTAGACAAATGACAGTCCCCTTACAATTCTAGGCTTCTTTGTGAAGATAATTCAGTTATTTTATATTTCAAAGCCATGTATTCTATATGAGATACTCATAAAAGGATGTATAACTTAAATAAAATTGTTGCCCTTTAATCTAGAAAAAAAGTCCTTAATAAAAATTTATATTCATTAATTTTTTTGTTTATGCTTCACCTCTGCTTAATAAGTAAAATTAATACAATATCAAAAAGAAAATTTCAATCCACGTTTATAAAACATTAAGAAAAACTTACTTGCATCTGCTTGGCTTCCCACACTGATGTATCTATCGTTGCCTGGAAGTGCTGTCTGGTAATAAGCAGTCTCCTCCTGTGGGGGGGTCTTGGCACTCTTGGCAGTGAGGAAAGCCACTGCTAACTCCAAGTTTCCATTACTATCCTTCAAATATCAAGAAGGGAACATCCAGTGAGTTTGAAATAATGGCATCCAATCGCACAAAATGGATATAATTTTATCCATATTTAGAGCAAAAATTTTGATTTGAACATATTTTAATGCAACTCTAACTAAATAGTAAAAATGTAACTACCCATACACTCTTTCTCAATAATAATTTCCTAAAACTATATCTATTATTTGATATTAAATAGTAAAACCTCTATTGCAGTGGTAAATCAATTCTCTTAAAACTATATTCATTCTTTGAAACTTGTTATTAAAACTTCTATTGCAACAATAAATCAATTCTCTATTTACTTAGTTTCCTATTACTTTCTTATCCAATTTCTAATTTTAAACAAATGAATAATCAAGATTTTTTTTTTTCCTCCCTCTGGGCTTTGCCCATAAGAGTTAGCACCCATCGAAAGCATAGCTAACCAAAATATGCTAACGTTCATTTAGAAGTGTCAGGAGGCAGAAAGGCAGTAAGACAGGCTTGCTCAGCTTTATCTGTGGATTCTCGAAGAGGTTAATTCATAGTAAAATGTAGCATGAGCTCAGGACGGCTAAGAGACAACACAATAAACTCAGATGTTAAGCAAGCCATCTCCATAGCAGCCGCTAGGATGCAGAAGGCCTGGCAGTTCAAGCAGAAAGACAGTAGAGCACTGTGGACTCCTTATTGACATTTCCTTTGAAAAGCTTGTGCTGGCTGTGCATAAAAAGAAAACAGCAGCAGCAGAGTCTTATATCTCTGCTAATACTGTAAAGATAAGACAGATCCAGAGATTAAGATAACTACAAATGATCAACAAGCCAAAAGAAAGAAGAACCAAAGGCTGCCCCAATCTCATTCTGGCAGGGAGCTAAAGCGAGGATGGCTAGGAAGGCAATACACCTCTAAAGTGTGTGTCCTTTGTGCCCATTATGAGACTCTTAAGTGACTCATCCAAGATACAAGTTTACAATAGGCCACTGGTAGATAAGTACACTACTCAAAATGAACTGCAGTAGTGACAGCTAACATCGACAAAGCATTTACTAGGTGTCTAGAAATGTGCTAAGTGCTTTTTGAACACCCTGCTTTATATAATAAAAACTGAAACTCAGCAGGATTTTACACTGTGGTGGTTATTTAGTTTGTATGGCTAAGTATAGATTCTTGCTATGGTTTAGATGTAAAATGCTCTTTGTAGGCTCCTATGTTTCAATATTAGCACCCAACTGATGGCAGCAGTTTGAGAAGTCGTTTAACCCTCTAAGGAGCTAGGGTGAATGAGAAATGTGACTTCTGCACGAGAGGGGTTTCTGCATAACTCAGCTGCACTTGTCCCAACTTTGCTACCTGTTCTGCCAAGTGTACAGTCCAAGCTCCTAACACCATTATCTTACCACCATGAGCCAGAACAAATCCTTCCTCCTCTAAGTGGCTTTTTGAAAATGGTGTGTATGTGTATGTCTGTGAATGCACACAGGAGGGCAGTGCCTGCAGAGGGCAGAAGAGGGTGTCAGACCAGCTAGAGCTGGAGTTACAAATGGCTGTAGGCCAACTGATGTAGGTGCTGTGAACCAAAGTACAGACCCCCATGAGAGCAGCAAGTGTTCTTACACTGAGTCACCTCCCTAGCCTTCCCAAGTTGTTTTTAATGGGTATTTGGCCACAGGGTTAAAACAAGCAACTAACAGCATGTTCAAGTTAAAGACCAAAGTGGTTCCCAAAGCACAGGACTTGTTGGTATCTTGCTGAGAATCAACTCATTACTAAAAACCTTGAAAAATCATAAAGGCTGTTTATCAGCTAGAGTTTAAGTACCCTATTCACTATACCACTAAAATTGAAATGAAGTAGTAAAACCATTTACAACAAAGGAATGTGGGAATGTGGGCGTGACTCGGTTTGTCTTTACTTCTCAAATTTTGAAAATTGAGGGGGTTCCCTTCAAATATCCAACAGCAAATTGATGGGCTAAAGCTTCATCCTCTATGATCTCCTGGGAAAGGCACTTACTGAAAATAGGCTTGGGATGGGTTAGTCACGCATTTATCAGAAAGAAAGAAAGAAAGAAAGAAAGAAAGAAAGAAAGAAAGAAAGAAAGAAAGAAAGAAAGACTGGCAGCCATCTAAATGTCAGGCTCCTAGGAACTGAAGCTGCACTCTTGCTTCCTCTAACAACAGCATGTACAGCTCTGGATTAGCACCGTCAATACAACTGTTTGCCAGTTTCCTTCTGGCAAGTGAGACAGAGCAAAACTCCCAGCAAAGTAGTGGCTGTTTAGCCCTATTGGGGCACCCGTGAATGTCTGCTGCAGCTTCCAGCCTGGCTCCCCACACACTACTTAACATCTCCATTTCCCCGTCTTCAAAGGGGGAATAGAGATAAGGGGGAAAAGAAGTGTTTATCTCTTGGAAACATAAGAATGAATTAACAAACTCATTTAAGTAACTCAAAGCTGCCTGGTCCAAACTGTCTGGTGCTTAGTAAACATTTGTTATCACTATCATTGATGATTTTTGTTGCCCTCATAAAAAATAAACAAATTATCTCTGGAAATAAAGATCCTCACTCAGAATCAGGGACCATTTCAATTTTTTCCCCTAGTTGCTCAGGGGCTATGTGTGACTCCAGTGGTAAAAATGTCACATACAAATGAGCTTGAAATCAAACAAATATTTCATTCACTTGATCATTCTCACTGTGAACTATTCAGGGGATTTGACTGATCTTGGCATCTCCATGGAAAACTGAGGGTGAATCTAGGATGCAACCAAAATGACACATTGGATTTGTTGCATACACCACTGAAATCTGAGACCGAATACCCTGAAGGCATGATTAACCGGCTTAGACTCTACTGATTCTCTGCTTTGTGATCTTCCTTCACCACTTCCCCTATCTAACCCACCCACTAAGCCCCATGTATATGCTAAAGCACAGCTGAATAACACAATAATGTTATTACTATTTTTATTATTAAAATTGTTATTCAATACTGGGATTATGTCCTAATATTCTAGAAGAAAAGGAGCCAATATAGAGTAGTTATATATCGTTCCAAGGTACTTAGAAGTGCAGCACATGAAATGAGGCTATTGCTTTGTAAGAAAGTGCTTTTCTCTATCTCTACTGATATCATATGGTTTAACTATGAGACTCAGCTGATAATACAGCACACAACAGAGACAAAAATATACCGCAAATTCAAGCTGTAATCAAAGGTCATACCTTCAAAGCTTGTTGTAGTATCTGGGTATCATTTATCCCAGTTATTTCTCTCAGCTGATTCAAGAATGTCTGCTGATGCTAGAAGGCAGGAAAAATCAGAATTATTACATTAGAAACAATGTAAATTTTAAAAATGAAAGCATGTTTTATTTTTAAAAGAGAGAGAATTAAAAGACATATTATAATGCGAGGGAGTCCTTACTCTGCTCCATGTTTCTAAACCTCAACTTATTTCCCCAACAGCCTTACAGATTCCATCTTCATCCTCTCTTCATCTCTTCAGATGACGACACAGCAAGAAACAGAACAATTTGTTTGTGGCTTAAGTCTGAGACCTCCTGGGATGTTTAAGAGATGTCATCTAAGAACTTTACTTCCATGAAACTGCATTAAGTAACTAAAATGACAAGATTGTCTAACGATACAATAAATATTAAACTACAACAGGAAAGTATAGAAAGTACCCAACAGCTCAAGGACAGAATCAAACTGCCAATTTACAGGCCGAAATAAATACATAAACAAACACATTCTCTTTAAACATTTCAACTCTTTGATTGATTTGTACTGAGGAAAAAAAAAGAAACAAATGAAACTGAATGTAATCAATAGCCAGGATTAGAAATTAAAGCTATATATAAATATCATGGGAATTTCTTTTCTCTGTTATAACGCTTAATACAGCGAACATAACATGCTAAGAAAATACCACAGGTGTTTTTATGCAAAGTACTGCTCCTACAATCTCTACCCCCCCCCCTTTTTTTACATAAGTAGTAGTTTCCTTATTGGCAAAATACTCAATTATGCATCTTGGAAAAATTATTGATTATCACAGGGTAGCTAGTTATTTGCAGAAATGTTCGTGGTTATTCTTCACAATCCTGGAATAAAGGAAAGAACCCAAATGTCCTTGAACCAAGAAAGCAGTTGTCAAATATTAATGTTAACAAGATGACTTAAGTATACCTAACAATATGGAGACCGAGATCCCACCAGAGACTTATTCTAGGAACAACTGCTAATCCCAAAGATGGGGAAGACCACTGACCCAAATGACAATGGCCTGCTGGAGGCTATTCAATCACACTGTGAACCCTGAGTTTGCATTTGTGTTAAATAAAATTAACCTTGGGTCAGGAGGCTGAGTTAGCACTAGTTATTAGATAGTAATAATGGAGCATGAGAGGGTATCTGCAAGAGATAGAGAGGCACCAGAAGAAAAAGGCAGGCTTGGAGTGGTGCAGCTTTTTGTTTGGCTCAGTGGAAGAACGCTGTCTGTGAGACACCAGCAAGGAAAGAAGGTGAACTAGGGGGCTATTCAACCTCTCTGAGCTAGCATGTTTTCACCCCAGCCACTGAATCTTGAGTTTCACTTATAAATAGAATGATAGAAATTTAGTTAAAACTACCTGTAGCGAAAGCGGCAGAACCACTGACTGACTGTGTGAACAGAATTTCTACCAGAGTACGGCGTAAGTACCAAGTTGCTGCTAGAGAAGCTGGCCAATAACTGTTGAATCACAATTGCTGGTAGAAACAGCAGTAGATTAAGGTGCAACCACTGGGCCAAAGTTAAAACAATGGCCAATTAATTAAAGCAGTTTTTTATTTGTGTATACAGGCTGCCTCCCCATGAGGCAGAGTTTGAGAGAACAGCATTGCATGTGAGGAAGACAAGGCTTTTAGAGAGCTCAGTGATAAAGGATTTCCAAATGGGGGGAAATAAGCAAGATTACAGGAGCAGAATGTAACAGGTGGTCATAAAGTAGTCATAGGGGTCATATAACCGTTAGGGTTGCAAGGTGGTTATAACTTTTTGAAAGAAAGCCACTATTGCCATTTCTGGAACAGGCAGTACAGGACCATGAGTAGCTAAGGTTACAGGTAGGGCATAACCCAACAAGAATGAACCTAGTTTATTTTTACTATAAGATGCTTTTAAGCCTAAAATGGAGGGAGACTGGTTCTTCACAATGTGACTCAAGTAATTTTTGGCAAATAAACCTAAATGTATTATAAATAAAGAAATAACTTTTTATTTTAATGATGAATGCATGGCTATAAAGTTTAACTATACTAGAATAATATGCATATTACCAACTAATATATATATATATATATGTGTGTGCATATGGTAATATATATACCAAATAATACATGAACACATTAATGCTACTTGTTTCCCTAGGCATAGAAGACAGCCACTCACCAATAGCACAATAGAGAACCGCATGCAAGCAGAAATAGGGTGACTTGTATAGTTGGAATTGCCTCTTGCAGTTTTACAGAGTCTCTAATAGAGGACTTGGGCACTTAATCCCAACCCCCTCACACACACCCAACTCCAAAAAGTGAGGCAGATGTGGAAGAGCCACCCAGGTCACCAGTAAATAAGTGAACATGATGACATTGTGTTGGTATGCAACTGAATACTAAAGTGAATTTTACTGCAGTAGCTGACTGATACAGAGCTCAGTAAAAAATGTGGAGAAATGGATGGACAGAAGTCCTAGGAATTTCACCATATATGCTCAGGGCTTTATTTTTTATGAGAAGTCATGCTGATGCATACCCAGAAAAAGCCCTAGTCTACAATGATTTATGTTTCCACAGCCTTGACTGAAAATAAACAAAAGAAGAAATAAGTCGGTGGGAAATTGGGAAAGGACCAGTATGTGAGATAAAAGTCAGAGACAACTTTCTTAGCTAAATTGACAAGAGATGGGGAGAAGCAATGGAGAAAATTCCAAGAGAACCCACATGAGAGGCCAAGTCGTCCCCTTTGAGCTGTGCACATCTGCTGCTGTGTCTGCAGTTGCTGAGGTTTTCGTTGTTACTCTCATCTGTGTTTGTCTAGTAAGGTTTGCAACTTCTTCCTTCTGCAACGTTAATCTCTTCTGTCAGCCTGACTAGATTTAGAATCACCATGGAAACAACAGGGATGTCAGTGACAGATTTTCTAGATTAAGTTAACTAAATTGGAAAGACTATAAATGGGCAGCACCATTCCATGGACTAGTGTCTTAGACCAAATTAAAGAGAAAGAGGAAGCTGGTGTGTAATATTTTCTCTGCTTCCTGACTGTGGGCACGATGTGACAAATCAACTCATGTTCCAGTTATTATAACTCCTCCGCCACAATGAGCTGTTATCTCCGAAAGATAGAGCCAAAACAAACCCATCCTTCCTTATATTTTGTCAGGTGTGTTGTTGAAGCAACAAGACAGCTCCCACCTACCAAACCTGTGGTTTGATATACTCTCATCCTCACAGCAGGAACACTGCATAAGGATCTCTCCTCTAGAAAGTTCAGGTGCAAAGTGAGCTCACTTCAATCCCCTATGACTGTAGCCCATTACTGAGTTCCAAGGGCCTCTTCTGTATGGATTTCTTAGGTGATGCAGAGCAGAAGATGGCATGGTCTGCTTGTTCTCATTGCTGGACCGAAGGGCAAGACAGAATTCAGAAGATTCGGTGCTTTGTGACTACCACTAAAATCACTGAGCACAGATGCCAAGGCCTTCATCTTCTTGTCATTCTCACTCACAATGGCATCCTTCTCTTCTCCTGCAAAATGCAGCAGCTCCAAGAGTAAGGAAGCAAGTGTAACTTCAACACATATCTTCTATCTCTTCAGTTGACTTTGTGATGCTAGCCTTTTTAAATGTGTCAGAAAACGGAGAAAGCACTGGAATCTACCCCTACAGAACACTGAAGTTGGCGTGAAACAGTTACAGACACTCTTACATCTCACTAAATGTCGACACATGCTTTTAGGCTTGCTAGTTCTATTTTGAACTTTACTTAGTTACATCTAAATCATAAAAATCCATTTAGTGCTCTCTGAATGAGTAAAACTGTCAAAAGTAGATCAGAATGGTGGAGGCCTCCCTTTCAGTTACCAGTCTCAGAAACCATCAGCCAAGAAACCTGATTCCCAGCAACCACATAAAGGAGCTCACAGCAGCCCAGCTTTTCTGGACACTTTACAATTTCTCTAAAAACGTTTCAATAGCTGCAGAGGACCAGTGCAGCGACAGCTAAAGGCCTGTTCCAGTTATGAGCAGATGTACCAGCCATGGAGCAGCTCTCTCAGCAAAACCAGCTCACTTCACTCTGGCTGACCCTCCAGCCATTTTCACGGAAACCAGAAAGGGACCACAAACAGAAGGCTTGATTAACACAAACAACTTTCACTTGCATAAAGGACAGCATTCCTAGTAGTGCAAACACCCAGCTACACACCACCTGCAGATAACCACTAGGGTGCTTGATTCATTCTTGAATGAATCAAAAATTCTTCCCTGGTGCTCCCAGCTGCTGTGACTAGAGACCACTGGCCAAGGCTTCTCTCCAGGCAGGAAGGAGTCTTCTCAGCAGCTCTAGTCTTTTTCTTAGTACAGTACACTGAACAGCTAACACAAGGTGGCGGCAGTAACAGAAGGTTGGCTGCAGAGTTCCAGGGAGCAGGCAGGGACAGAACCTAAGAGAGCAAGAGCCAAAGACAAAGGGCAGTGCAGGCTCTCCTCACTGGAGGGATTCCAAGGAGCTAGAAGGCCTGGGAGCCAAGATCCCAACCCCCTAAGCCTGCAAGCTGTAACACTACCTGCAACCAGGATCCAAATGTCCCAGCATGACAGGTTTCAGTTCTGTAACACTAGCTCTTGGAGAACTGAGGTCCCACCAGACACAGCCCACCCAGGAGTTACTACACTAGAAGGCACGGCCTTCTGCTGACTCTTTTCTCCACTCACTGCTGCTGAAAAGCAAGGATTACAGCAGCTGCCAAATTCTGGAGCCACAACTTCGAGCCTCCAACCTGCATGTTTGCAATCAAACATTTCTGCTTCTAAAGCCTACTTCAGTAAGCCTGGAGTTCTCTAGGCACATAGTACCAGCCCAGCTCCCCCAAGGACCAGAGACAGCTAACACCAGAAGTCTCTCTTCATTGCTCATTTCTATACAGGCAGAGAGGAGGGCCCTGTCAGCTCACTGGTGACTTAGAGACAACACATTTAACATCAAGATAATCAAAAAAGTGGGGATCACTAGCTGGGGAGAGGGGAGTTAATTGTTTATTGTGGCCTGGCTTTACCAAATACTGTTTTAAATGCTGCAAGTTCATCATCTTAGTGTGTGTTCCACTTTCTCAGAAGTCATTCTCACTGAAGCTCCCTGAAGCTTCTTTCAGAGATTAGCACATACAGACAGGTCTTTGAAGTTCCACGGCTCCTGACTTTTCCAGATTTTCTCAACTCATTCATTAACAATGTGAAAAAAAAAAATGAAAACACTGCACAGAACTGCAGTTATGCTGACATGAAATCCTGATAACGGGGAGGGGGCATTCTTTGACTACAAGGCAGGGAAAAATGGACTAACATTGAATGACTCCTCAGTCTGTCACTGGCCCTTTTACTCAATTTTCAAAATTAAATAAATTCTGTTGAGTACAAAAGAGAGGAACCAAAGGTCTCTGTACCCTCAAAGGCAGTTGGGGACAGCAAATTTTAAAATGACCACTAGGAAAAAAAAGTCTTTAGAATTTCCAACAAATAGAGAAAAGACTCAAACCTCTGAGCATGATGGACTAGGCACTAAGTGGCAGACCTCTCTAAACTGCCTAATGCCCTAAGGATTGCTCACTCCACAACTACCGCCTTAGAGTGAACAGCCCCGTGTACACTCCATACTGTGTCTGCCTGGCTAAAGTTTCCTACAGAGAAATTCACTGCAGGAATTTCAAATGCATACCAGGCCCTCTGTAATGGCTAAGCAGATTTCCCCAGAACCCTTCAGTGATCACTTAAAGCTGCCAAAGGTGGCTTAAATAACAGAATGGACTGTAGGTGATTCTCTGTAAGACTGAAGAAAGTACCATATGACAAAAGTCTTCCCAGGTGGGTTCATAGATTTCAGACTTTCCACACGGTTTCAGTCTTCTCTGGTTAATGAAGATTCAGTAAGGAATTGAAGATGGTAAAGCATGGTGGTACAGACCTGTGCATTTCCAGTAGAAAGCCAGCAAGGGCTACAAAGAAAGAAAGGAAGGAACACTTCCTTTTCAAGGCAAGAGGGCTGAAGTGGAAGACATTAAGAAGTGGACCTTTTCCAAGTTCACCTACCACAGCATGGACCTAGACCAGCTGCTGGACACTACTCCAGGGCCTGAGAAAGGCCCTGAAGGAGAAGCCACCCATGGAGAAGCCTGAGGTGGTGAAGACCTACTTGAGGGAAAGGATTATCCTACCTGAGTTGGTAGGCAGCACCAACTGCAAGTACAAACTCAATACCTACAACTGGGTGGGAATCAAGCCAGAGCCACTTCCTGGCTAAGTTCTCATCTACAAGCCCATGAAGCAATGCCAGCCTGACAGTGGCTCCACCCTCCCACTTCATCCTCCTCAATTAGCAACAGCCAATAAACACTCCTGTTTGGAGTAAAAACAGGAACATGGATTTGGGGGTAAAAAAGGAACATGGATTCTGGATTCTAGATTCTTGATTCTGGGGAGGTTTACGAAAGCCAAAAGAAGGCTAAGCCAGAGAACCCTGGTCTCTACCAAAGCACTGTCTTTGGCATACCACCTTCTGAACAGCAAACCTTCCTCTCATTGGACACTGAAGAAACAAAAAAGAAAAGGAAAAAAAAAAAACCAAAACTTAATTTTCTGAGGCTTTTTTAAATGCCACTTGCATTTGAACCTCCATTTCCCGACAAGTAACCCATAACTTCTTCTTGAGTGTATGTCTTTCCACGGCTTTAGTTAACTCTTTGAAATGCTAATACTTAGTAAAACACTGCATGCTGTGCTCTCTACCTCTGTGTCTAGCCTTGTACTTTATTTTCCCTTCCCTCTGTCACTGGTAATCATGTCATTCTCTTACTAATGCAAAGATTTGTATGCATTTGTCATCTACTTAAGTTACGATTTTTCTTCAGATTTACATAAATTCCGACATAATACAGAAAGGTTAATAAGTCCAACTAAGAGAAGAATTATTTCAATCATTTCTGTACTCCTGGTACCTAGTTCAGTGTTTGCCACACAGGGGCTCAATAATGCTAATATTAACATAGTACAGTTGATATTAAAACATAGTAAAATTAATTAAATTCATTTTATTTATTTAATTAGAATATACTATTTAAGTCATACAAAATATTAATTAAAATGAATAAATCAGGGTTTGCAGAGATGAGCTCAAGTTCACAGGGCTTGCACTCCCCCACATAAGAGGGACTAATGAAATACTAAGCAATTTTTCTAACTTTTAGATTTTAGAACACAGAAACCAAAGCTCAGCTGGCAAAAAAAAAAAAAAAAAAAAAAAAAAAAAAAAAAAAAAAAAAAAAAACCTTTCTCCATCATCCTCTACTCTCTCTAGAATTTCATACATTTCACATTCTAACTTAGGTGCTTTATCCTTATGTGATTTATACTTAAAAGTGCTAAAAGCATAAACCGGGACAAATGAAACTTTTCAAAGCATTTTCTTAATCAAAAACAACTAATAAATTAGCTCATTCCAAAGCAGAAGTGGCAGAGACCACAGAGGTAAAACAAGGAAATGTAGGTTGACAGTTACATCCTCAATTTACTTGGTCTACCCCTATGAAAGCCCCTGCTTATGTAAATTCATTGGCTGCTTTGGGGAGCCTGTCTTATTTGCAAGGTGGTGGTTGTTTTTGTTTTGTTTTGTTTTGTTTCCAAGTATTTGCAAATCAAGCAAAATTTGGGTAATTTATTAACTGGACTGGTTTTGTCTGTGATTCTTCTGGGCTGGCCACCATTTTATTCACTGTAACAAATAATGCACACAGGCATCCTGAGAATGGCTAAGGCATGATTTAGCTCCTGCAACCACCAGGGGAAGCCTTTCTCTGGTTTGGGAACTGCAGCACACCTCTACACAAAGACCTGACATTAAGTCTGTGCTGTTCTTTACCATATCTATTTAACCTTAGGAATGACAGCAGTTCTACATTTAACTCTCAGACTTTAAAAAAGAAAAGGCATAAACAATGTTAGGCATGCAGATGTGTAACTCAGAAAGAAATAAAAACTAAGAAAAGACGTGAGTTGATCTACAGGAAATTCTTAGCAAAGAGTAATGAATACAGTTAGTCCTAGATAGATGTAAATTTCCATCTCTCTCACCCAAGAATTCTTATCTGCACCTGTCACCCAGTCCTTCAGTCCTATCTGCAATATGCCCACACCATTTCATAAGTTCTCCACCCCTATTAAATGGGCAGAAAAAATAATCATAAGTAAAAACCGTCAATGCAATTCTCCCAATGTCTGTGGGTACTATAGCCTAAATGCCTTCAAAATTAAGCACATTGTGGGGCCAAACAAGAAGCTTATAGAAACAAATATGGTTTCTATGGGAACATTATACACATCCAGTTCCAAAAACCAAACTGGCAAAATCTGGTCAAACACGGTCTGATTTTAAATTAGAGTACCTACATCTAGAAAATATATGTAAACAAAATTTTGAGAATCAAGTCATATATTTTGACTTCCTTATCTGTGGTTTAAGTAACAAGCATTTAGCTTGTTCTTGATGCTGGTATAGTTCTTTTAGCCAATTAAACTATTATGTATCTCTAATTTCTAAATTACATTTTCATAATTCATTTTCAGCACAAAATTTAAGTCCCTTATATTAATGAAATAAACATGACTTAGGCTCTACGGGGATGGCTCAATGTCTAAAAGTGTGGATGTTCAGTACCCTCCCAAAAGGAGCCCAATACTAAGGAGGTGGAGCCAGGAAAATCCAGGGGATGGCCAGTTTAACAGCCTAGGGCAATCAGTGAGTAAACTCCAGGTTCTGGAAAGACACCTGTCTCAGAAAACTAAGTAGAAGCCGAGGAAGATGACTCAGTATTAGTCCTCTGGCCCTCTCACACACTCACACAAATAATCATGAATTTTGTAGCTAATTAAACATCCTTGTCCTGGTTTTCTTTTCTGTTGCTATAAGAAAACAACCCATCAAAGCAACTTAATGGAAAGGGGGTGTTAGCTCACTATCCCAGGTGCAGTCCATCATGGTGGGCAAGTCAAAGCAGCAGGCACTGTGCTCACATCCACAGTCAAAAGCTGACAGGGAATGGATGTATGCATGCTTGCCTTACTTTCTCCACTCACATGCAGTCCAACACCCGAGCATAGGGAATGGTATTACTCAAAAGGGATGGATCTTTCCCGTCTCAAAGTAATCAAGACAGTTGCCCACAGACATGCCTACAGGTCAACCTGATCTAGGCTGTCCCCATTGAGACCCTCTTCCTAAGTGACTGTAGACTGTATCAAGTTGACATCAAAACTAACCAACTCAATGTTCAAAGTAGAACTTGACAACCAATGTGCCTCATAATTCCTAGTAGCTATGCCACAAAATCAATTCCTTAAAGCAAATTTAGTTTTTTGTCCCCCTACTGATTGCATAATGGATGCCTCATGTTAGTGGTTCTCAACCTTCCTGACGCTGCAACACTTTCATGCAGTGCTTGATTGTGGTAAGCCCCAACCATAAAATTATTTTCATCATTATTTCATAACTGTAATTTTGCTACCATTATGAATTGTAATGTAAATACCTTATATAAATAATATCTGATATGTGACCCCCCCCCCCAAAGGGACTTTAGCCTACAGGTTAAGAACCACTGCCCTATGGACTAAAACTTCTGCTGCTTCTGAGAATGTCCCAGCATACAGAATTCAGCACATCCCTCCACCCCGACCCAGTGAGCTATACCATAACCTCTCCTGAAGGAAGGAAATTGGGAAGGCTTAAAGTTCCTAGAGAAGGCCTTTTCCACTCTTCCAAACTCTGTTTTGGTTTTGGAGGAGGGACAGTGCTGCCTTATACATTATAGGCAAGTTTTCTACCACTAAAATACATCTTCAGTTCCTTTTTAATATTTTAGGATTTTACTTATGTGCATGGGTATTTTGTCTGCATATGTCTGTGTTGTACATGTGTACTTGATGCCTTTAGAGGCCAGAACCTGAAGCTGGATCCCCTCAGACTGAAGTTAGGAGTTACCACGGGGGTGCTAAGAATTGAAGCCAGATTCTCTGGAAGAGCAGCCAGTACTCTGAACCAGTAAGTCATCACTATAGCACTTTTTCTTCAGTGTTTGAGGCAGGATATCACTCCATTGTCCAGGCTGAACTTCCACTCTGTAGCCCAGGTAGACCTGCTCCCTAGCCTCACTTCCTGACTAGCTGGTACTTTAGGACCATGCCATGAGGCTATGCCCTCTTTTGCTAACTTCATAATTCTTTTAGCAGCCAACAATCTGTACTTGGTCATACATCATTATATTAAACCGTTTCTCAATTGTTTGTGTTTTCTTTATGTCTTGGTTGGATCTTAACTGGAAAATGTTCCTTAATTTTTTTTTATTGTGACAATATGTTGTTATGTTTTCTAAGAAAATAAACCTCAGGAAAATTAGGAAGGTAAAATTTGATCTTAGAAAAATATCTAGGGAAAAAATATAAGAAGGTGAAATTTACTTTCCTGGAGCATTTACTGGGGTCTTAATTAAGGATATACAAGAACTGAGTTTTATTAAGGAACAGGTAATTTAATCATTTGCCACTAGTGACTGAGCTCAACCTGCAGACCCTGTCCCTTCTCTGGAGACAGCAGGGATACTCAAATATACCAATCCTCTAGTCACACTGGTTAGCTTTCCTGGCAAACAGCTCCCATCCTGAAGCTATCCAGTCTCTCTATCAAGCACCATGAGTCATTTCCCAAAGGCTGGAGGAAAAAAAAAAAAAAAGGCAATTCCAAGAGTTTTCAGGGCTTTGCCAGAAACCAAGGGAAGGGAAAGGACCAAGGATTTGTAGTGAAGGGAGCATCAGATCATTTCATGTTTCTTTGTCTTGTTATTTTCAAAGGAACAGCTCTCTTGAAAACTAAAGTCTCTCAGTACCTCCTGAACACTCCACCTCAACCCCTTCTGTGTCCATTCCCTCTCCACCCTCCCTCAGACCTTGGCACTGCACAGTATGAGTACTTTGGACTCACACACCATGGAGGACGAGCTGCATAAAACAAACAATAAATGAAAAGACAGATGTGAGACTGACCAGTGACTATATGTTATGCAGAAAAGTGGGAAACCGACTGGAATCCAGAACTGATGTGAACATACAAACTTGGTAGCAAAGGGCATGAACTGTAAAATACACAATGTCTCAAAGATGGAAACCACAAAGTAGAAAGCAGAAAGATTAAATTTTAGACACATAACAGAAACAGATATGTTTTATTAGCAGCTAAATCATCTATATTGTATAGCCCATAAAAATATATTGCACACACACATGCAAATGCACATACACACACACTTTATAGGCTCAAAGAAATCCTATTCTATAGCTATTTTTTTTTTTTTATTTTCTTCTTCGGTGATTCATATTGAGCAACAACAACCACCTAGAAACTTTAATTCATGAATGTTCACTATCAAGAGAATAGAATACAAAGGGTCAGGAGGCTTCATGCCAGGGCATAGTGGCACAGGCCTTTAATCCAAGGATTCAGACTCGGAGGCAAAGGCAGGCAGATCCTTGAGGTTTCCAAGCCAGTGGCCAGCCTGGTCTACAGAGTGAGTTTTAGGGAAGCTATCACTATGTAGAGAGACCTTTCTCAGAAGAGGAGGTAAGAGGAGGAAGAGGAAGAAGACAATGAAGATGAGGAGGAAGAGGGGATGGGATGGGGAGGAGGAGGAGATGCCCTGGAAAAGGACCTTATTCCTTCCACTCTTTCCTTACTTCCTGGCCACCGTAATCTGCACAGCTGCCTCTGACCAGCACCCCACTATGATAAACACAAGCCAGAAAACAAGAGTCAACCAACCACGGACTGCAGGGACTGAGCAATCCTCTCCTGCTTCTAATGTGCTTGGCATTATTTTCTATAGAAACAGAAAACTAGCACAAGGATAAGCTGAACTACAGGGAATGTCTGCAAATACTAATGGAGAAGAAAAAAACAAACAAAAAGGGCTGGGATTTCACAAAAACAAAACAAAGCCTCAGAAAACTCTATAAAAACTAGACTAGATAACCAAATAGTTATTAAGGGTAAAGTGGTTAGGCTGTGGTATGTCCAGAAACACAAAACGTTGACTACAAAGACAGTTTTACCAAAATATTCACAAACTAGGAATTAAAGAAAGCATTTTCAACCTTAAAAATATACCTTTCAAAAGACCTGTGGCAAGGATGACACTTTCTCACATTTAATGAAAGGCAATGCAAGACACCAAGTCAACATTTTCTTCCCCAGAGACTTCAGAGAGTGCAATCAGACAGCAAGGAAACACACACACACACACACACACACACACATACAAGCACACACAAGCACACACAAGCACACACACACACACACACACACACACACACACACACACACACACACACACACACACACGAGAGAGAGAGAGAGAGAGAGAGAGAGAGAGAGAGAGAGAGAGAACAAAAAGATACACAGGAAGGTTATAAGGTTATAAAGTAAGAAACCTATTAGAATTAGTGAAATGAGTGAGATCATTTAGTAAGGTCATTGTACAAAGGTTGTCCAAAAAACTCAATTATAGTCTATTTGCCAAAGAACAATAATAAACCTAAATAAAAATGCCATCTAGAAGAGTATCAAAAAATCAACTCTAATAAATGACACACAAAGATCTATAAACATTATGCCATTAGAAAATTAAAATCTAAATTAATGGGAAAATGTAGTGTGCTGTTAGATAAAAAGAGTCCTTAAGAATCTATGCATTCAGAATTGATCTCTATATTCAACACAATCCTACTCAATATTCCTACCTTGCTTTTGGTCTAACTAAACAAACACTTGGATTTTACATGCAAATGCAAAAACACAAGAGAACAGCCAAAACATTATTTAAACAAAAAGACTGCAGAAGTTCTCTAACTTCTTTCAAAGCACGTTCTTAAAACATGGAACTTCAGCATTATATGGAGAGCGGAATAGAAGAAGGTGAAAAGCAAACTCACTCATGTACGGTCAATTTTCTAGAAAGAAATTATCTTAACTCAAAGATCAGTGATCATCTTTGAAAAACAAATATTTCAGAGCAATTATATAACCACATGAAGTGAATTTTGAAAATCTATTTGTAACATTTATTAATTATACAAACTTTATATTTTCATACATATATAACATTATAACTCAAAGCACACATGCAAAAAATGCAAATAAATTCTAGATAAACATAAAAGCTAAAAAAAACTTGAAATAAGAAAACAGAAAAAACTAAAAGTAAATGTAATTAAAAGGAGTAATCAAAGGAAAAAATAACATCAATATTTAAATATTTTTAATTCAATAAAACATTAGTCACATACAAAACAATGTGGAATTCACACAAAGAATTCCTAAAACTCAAAATCAAGAAAGTAAATAACCTAAGTAACAATATTGCAAGTGACTTCACATGTAAGATGTTTGTCCCTAAGCCTGACAACCTAAGTCCAGTCCCCAGAATCATAGTCAAAAGAAGAAACCATTCTGCAATCTGTCCTCTGGCCTTTTTAAGTTTAAATAAATGTATAAAGAAATAGGCGAATTGAAAGTGCCCAGGGGAAGGAAAGGAAGGAAAGACATGGGAGGAGCCCTAATCAGTCAGTCCCCCAGGTCTTCAGATATTAAATATCTCTACTTGCTTTCCTAGAAAATAAAGGAACACAAGGCCCACCACCTACAGCACATCACCTAGAATGCATCATCTTACCCTCCAAGCCTGGCATGCCCAAGCTAACCGCTAAGCAAGTACAGGATAAGCCAATGGTAATATCCAACAGCCAGAGTTCCTGCTGTCCTAGAATAATAGCACACAGAGCCCTAGAACCATATCACATAGCACAGGGCCATGTGACCAGAGAGAGCTCCCTGTGGGTACCCCCGAGGGAATCTTATCCCCATCCACAACACAGATAGTCCAAAGCTGGGATTTCTGTTCTCACCTGTCCAGCCACAGCTCTCAGTGAGCTCAGGTCACTGGTGTCCTCCATCTCATGTGGGCCACCAACAGTAGTCTCAGTTCTTCGGGTGCTGCTGTGTTATCACTAGCCTGAAGCTGGTGCTCCCTAGGTAGGAAGTGGGAATGCTAGTTCCAAGTCTGCATGTTGCAGAATTTCTGCTGGCTCCAAGAAACTGTGCTGAGCTGCAACACCCTGTCAGACCCCATCCTTAAAGAAGCTTCCCAGCACTGCACTAAGTCACTTTCTTAAAGACTTCACAGAAAGGCTTGAGAACTTCTTGATCTCTGCTCAGAGTCCTTGAAGGAGGATAAAGCTCAGTGCTCCAACCCAAGCTGGTTTTTTTTCAGAACCTTAAAAAAAATAAGGCATTTGATTCTCCATGTAGTGTGTCATAAAACTAAACACTAAGTTTTACATATACCATTGTACAGTCGCTGCTCCCATTGATGTTAACAGAGTCGAGTCTTTTCTGGTTCTTCTCCACACATTCCTCTATACATACTCCTCCTGCTTCAGTGAGAACTTAGTTCTCAATTCTGCAACCACCTCCTCTCTGATGCCTAATGCCCTTCACATACCCAGTCCTTCTCCACTGAACAGCAACAAAAAAACCCCAGCAGATGCAGGGGCTTGGTGGTTCAAATCAGCTTTCTTCCTTGTCCTTAGATGGACCAACAAGTATAATAGACATCTTTGCCCAATATATCTCTCCACAGTTCATCCCACACCTACCATTCTTTCTTCAAGTTCTTTCCAAACTTCTGCACCAACTAAATTATGCAAAACAGTTCTCTGTTTGTTTTGGACAGTGATAGTTTAGGACAGGGTCACACTATTCACCTTAGACTGTTCTGAGATTGCACATATGTGGCAATACATCCACTATGAAAATATTTCATACACTGGTAATAAAATATGCATTATGAAGATTTCTAGAGTATATGGGCAATCAATCATTAAAGAGATAAACTGAATGTTTGCCTTGAGGCAGGAGAAAGAACATGCTTCTTAGTTTTCAGCAATCACCTTTCTTTGTCTTTAAAAAGTAAAATGGATTCTACAGTTTCATGCTTCATGTTTACCTTTAAAGCTTCTTTAACATTTTACCATTTCAATTTGAATACTCAGCTATTGTTACCTTTCTCCATGAAAAACCATGTACTTATGAGAAACAATATTTAAAAGTCACACAAAATATAATTACCAAAAGAGGACCCCAAAACCCATTAAGTCATTAAAATACAAACTAATTTGAGTTCCCACTATACTCACTAAAATGGCTAAAACATAAAAGAGTAACAAGACCAAGTCTTGAGGAAACTGTAAACCAACTGGACTTCTCACAGACAGCTGAAAGAATGTATGAGGGTCTGGGTAAAAATTTAACAGTATATTTTTAATAATTCTACTCCTAGGTATTTGCACAAGACAAATACAAATATGTCTGCCTAATCAAAGGCTTGCTGACAATCATCTATATATAACAGAATCACAAAACAAAAAACCTAGTGGGAAACTAGAAAGAACCAGAGATTTACCAACATCTCCATGGAGCCACATCTGTGAGCATTCAAAAGCAAAAAAGCAAAAACAAAAACAAAACCTGAAATATGGAAGACATTTAAAGCTCAAAAATACTTTAAAGACAAAAAAAAAGAAAATAGCTTTTCACAACAACGAAAAAGTCTGTGGTTCCATGAGAAAACCAACTAAATTTACCAACCCCAATTCATAGCTTAGAATGCTCAAACTACAACACTGCCCTTCTGTAGGGGTATTGTAGGGGTATTATATTGTTTCATGGTAAATAATTGTATCACCCACTGGTTTAATAAAAAGTGCTGATTGACCTAGGTTCAGGCATATCACTTGCTAGCTCTCTACCCTTCATCTAACCCATGTCTCTCATCTTGTTCAGCCATGGGGCTCGGTACCCTTCTTTAGAGCAGCATGGTTGTCCTCTGCTTCCTGTGGCTTCTCTCTGGCATTCTGCTCTGGAGTTCTGTTCTCAGAGTTTTTCTTAGTCTGGCAGCCCCACCCACACCTCCTGCCTGCCTTTGGCCAACGCTGGCGCGCAGTTTTATTTAGTAAAGGGAATGATTAGAGGTCTTGGGGCCGAAACGATCTCAACCTATTCTCAAACTTTAAATGGGTAAGAAGCCCGGCTAGCTCAGTCGGTAGAGCATGAGACTCTTCATCTCAGGGTCGTGGGTTCGAGCCCCACGTTGGGCTGCCATTCGTAGTACGATGTTTCTGGCCCAGACTTTTGGGCCTAACCTCAATGTTTATGACCCGCAGTCCCACAGAGACACACAGATGCTTTCATTAATTTGAGGCTGATTGACCTAGGCTCAGGCATATCACTTGCTAGCTCTCTACCCTTCATCTAACCCATGCCTCTCATCTTGTTCAGCCAAGGGGCTCGGTACCTTTCTTTAGAGCAGCATGGTTGTCCTCTGCTTCCTGTGGCTTCTCTCTGGCCTTCTGCTCTGGAGTTCGGTTCTCAGGTTTTTCTTAGTCTGGTAGCCCCGCCCACACTTCCTGCCTGCCTTTGGCCAATCAGCGCTTTTTATTAAACCAGTGGGTGGTACAATTATTTACCATGAAACAACACAATACCCCTACAATACCCCTAGACCCTTCAATTAGGAAAAAAAAAAAAAAAAAAAAAAAAAAGAAAGCATCTAATCTACAGCTTATTTTCAGTGCAGTGTTAAATAGCTCACATAGCTTAACATCTGTATCCAAAAAACAACAGCAAAAGGCACTCCATAAAGTCCAGCTCATTTTCTTTTGAGTGACAGAATGAGAGGTATGGTTGTCCGCTGCCACCACATATTGAAAGGCAGATATATATCCTTACATCAAAAGGCAGACATATACCACCACCACATATTCCTAGCCTGGGAAAAGAATTCAAAAGCCAGCTTCTACTTAACGCACAGAAAACTAAGAACTATTAGAACTACGATGGGCCAGGTGGATGGCTAAGCAGGTAAAAACACTTCCCTTGTAAACCAAGGGCCTTGAATTTGATTCCCAGAACCCTTTGCAAAGGTGAAAGGAGAGAGCTGACTACAAAGTTAGCCTCTGACCTTCAAATGCTTACTGAGATACACACATGCCTGCATTCAAACACACATATCACACATATACAGGCTCATGTAATACTAACCTGGTGACTGATGCTGGATGCTTTAATCACTGTCTACCTTAGACTTGGAGACTCTCTGAAGCTGAAGTTCACTGATTCTGGCAGGATGGCAGTCATCCTGTGTCTTGTGTCTCTTCCCAGTGCTTGGTTACAAATGGGTGCTGCTGTGTCTGGCTTATACATGGGTGTTGGAGATGGAACACAGGTTCTTGTGTTTGGGCAGCAAGCATTTTACTGATGGATCTAGCTTTCCAGCACCCAAGATGGTATTTTTAGTAAACTTCTTTACTAGTTTTAAATTGTGGTATGTGTTTAGAAAATATGATTGGTAGCCATTATAAAAGTATATAAACATTTTTTTCCTTTTCTCCCCCTCCCCCATCTGTCTGTCTCTCTCCTCTCTCTCTCTCTCTCTCTCTCTCTCTCTCTCTCTCTCTCTCTCTCTCTCTGTCTCTGTGTGTATGTGTGTGTGTGTGTGTGTGTGTGTGTGTGTGTGTGTGTGTGTGTGTGTGTGTTCTCTGTCTCTGTTTCTCTATTTCTTTCTCTTTCAACAGCTATGGTTTAACTTGCAATATAGCCAACTAGTTTTTAATTGAGAATTTTTCTGCCCCAACTTTCTTATGGCAATTTAATAAGATTTTCTCTGACAAGTGCTTTTGTTTTGTGTACAGAATGAACACTGATAGCACTTTTCAAATAATCTATGTATTTTCTTGATCTTTTAATTTGAAGAGGATATTTATGCCTCTACCTATCCTTGTGCTATATTTTTAAGTGCTTACTTAGCTCCACTAAACACACAGATCTAAAGAAATTTCTCATGTCTACATGAAGCTTAAAGCTTTACAAGAAGACTTCAGAGACATTTAATGAGTTGCGCAAGGTCACAGAAGGGTGATTTAGACATAATCCACATCCTGTCCTTTCTTCTACTGCTGCTTTTCTTAACGTGGATGCTTTTTCAAGTTTCATTGTTCTCAATAATTGAATGTCAACTTTTACTTAGGAAGCAAAGCATTCACTAGGCTTGCTTTCCTTCTAAGAACCATCATTCACTTACAAATTCATTTATCAAATATTTACTGAGTCCCGCTGCATGCAGGAACAAGTCCAAGCCCTATTAAGCAACAGTGAGACAACTCGCTAACCAAGATGCTTTCAAGTAAAGAGAGTACTGCTCACCTAGAGTAAGCAAGCCTTGTTTAGTGGGAGGAAGCTCCAGTCTTCTCCTAGGGAGCCTGCATGTGGAACTTCAATTTAGGTATCAAATTTCTTCTGAGATCTAAAGATCCTCTGAGGAGGAAGTAAATATCCAGCAAAGGACTGTGAAGAGACAGGTCCAAGGAACAAAATAACCGCAGATTCACTGCACGCCTTGTACTGCCAAATATTCACCTGTAATGTCTCAACTCAGAAAATCTGCCCTCGCCGCAGATTTCAAACATTTCCAAACTCTCTGGCTTGGGCAAACTTCAGCAATCAAGCAGCGAATATAGGAAGGAAAGACATGGCACCTTGTCTCTTCCTATTCCATGGTAACAAGTTACTTAGTAGGTGAAAAAAAAAAAAAAAAACACAAAAGTTTTGTGGATTGTAGCTTTAAAAAAATACTGATCTTACAATAAAAAAAATCTAAAAATATAGACAACTATTACAACAGCTATAATAGCCACTTTCTTAAACCTGTCAACAGGCCTACATACTCTTTAGAAAAGAGAAAAGCCAGTTAACATTCTGTCTACACAATAGTGTGCTCCAAACACCCCCTCCTTTTGCTGACAGTCCATGAAGCCTCTAAGTGAAGCGAGTTTCACTTTTGTTTCTTCTGAAGTATGAAGTTCTTGTCCCACTTCTTAGAACAAAGCATACTTCCTAGTTCCTGGCATAGTTTGAAGACTTCAACTTTGAATAAAGTTATTTCAAACATTTGTAACCATATCGGGTTTTTTTTTTGTTGGTTTTTTTTTTTGTTTTTTTTTTGGTTTTTTTTTTGTTTTTTTTTTACTGGTTTTAGCATTGTAACAAAGCAACAGTTTATTAACAAGGGGAAAACACATTTAAGAAACTACTGATGGAGTTCAGATGGTAGAGTTCTTGCCGAGCATCCATGAGACCCTGGGTTCAAACCTCAACACCAATAAAAGTAAATATGATGGATGTACTCGAAAAACAGTCCCCGATGTCAGGAAATAATCTCACATATTTAACACAAGCTAAAAAACAGCATCATAACATGAATATGATGAACTAGAGAGTATTCTCTTTGGGAAGAAGCTCATTAAATATTATTGGACTTGATACTGAGAATCAGTACTTTGATTCTGGATTCTATAGTTTTATGTACAGATTTCTGAACCATCTCAATAGTTATCTGACTCTATGTAAAGCAGTTTAGTAAAAATGAACAATGACAAAACCACAAATAAATTCCTTGCCTTTTTTAAGTTTAAGAGAAGCAACGAATAGCAACATTTCCCTCTTTGTAATAAAGAAATTTTAAAATCAAAAAATATAAACAGAATGATACTGAATCTATGGCTTAGTATACCTAAGATCACATGACCTTCCATTTGTAACTCCAACCTCAACCTCAAAAATCCAAAGATTATAGTGTTCAAGATACAACATATGGAAACAGTTTTATCCGTTACTCAGTCTTGAATTGTTTTTGTCACAAATATAGTCTGCAATAATCTTTTCAATTTATAAGTAACATCAACTAAAATGGATTTCAAAACCAACTTTAGCAGAAGTGCCTGAAACAAAGCACTATCATTGCTTTCCAAAATGCTCCAACATCTTTAGTTATCACAAGTAATACAAAATCTAAAACTATTCTCAGGCAAAAAAAAAAAAAAAAAAAAAAAAAGAAAGAAAGAAAAAAAAAGGGCAAAACAGAACAAACACAGCCGGCTGTTTGAACATTTTGGTCTATATTAGTACAACAGGCACAGGTAGACTGCAAGTACGGTGTGTCAAAACTATAGCAGGGTGTGGCATCCATTACTTACACAGATGAGCCAAACATGGCTTTGGCTGTTCTCTGTAAACCTAACTGCCTCTACAATTGGAATACGAATAAGCCAATGCTTCCCCTTGTGCTCAAAATGCTCTTCACAGCAAAATCGGGGAGGGAGGGGGGGGAGACAAGTCATGAACAACTACATGAAGCAAACTATGATGGAGCACTTAAAATTCTTAAAGCAAAATCTGGACTAGCAAGCTAGCAAGGTGCTATTCTAAAAGCAAGAAATGACGATCCCCCTGATTCAAGAGTAAAGGATGAACAAGAGAGCAAGGTCAAACTTAGGGGACAAAAGATTTCAATAACAGCCATAAAGGTCTCCTTTTGGGACAAATAGTTCAATATTCAGGAGAAAAAGAAGAAGAAGAAAAAGGAATAAACAACCGAACCCTCTACTTGTATAGAGTCCACCTTGGGTCAATGTACCTATCCTGGAATACAGTTAACTCGGTTTGGAAGATTTTTTTTATTTTTTAAGACCAGCAGCAGCAGGCCTGGAATAACACGACTTCCGTAAGAGAAACTGTCCAAAAGAGGTGACAAGTGACATTCTTGCGGAAGAAAGAGAAATGGGAAAGGAAGCGAAGGGGGAAAAGTTTAATTACAAAGCCTGGCAGAGCACTGGAGGAATGCGGAGGGTCACTCTGGGGACGCGTCGCCGTCGGTTATGAGAGAGCCATCTGCAGAAGGGAGTGGACGGGAAGCCACTAACTACACACCCAGCTCCCCACGCAGCCCCGCGGGACCGAGCGCGATGTCCCGGGGAGGCAGAGCCGGGCGGGGAGGCCACGAGGCCCGTCGAGGCTCACCTTCTGCGCCGTGCTCTGCTGCAGCACATTCTGCTCCACGGTCATGGCCCCCGCGGTGATCCCGCCTGCCTTGCTCTACGGGGCCCGGGGCAGCGGTGCCGACAGCCCGGGAGGACGGCGTCCCCGTCAGCCGGGCGCGGAAGCGATGGCGGCGGGCGAACGCGGGGCCCCGCGGGCAAGCAGCGAGACCCAGCCGGAGAGCGCCACCGCGGCCGCCTCAGGTTTTCCGCGCCCCCTATCTCAGCGCGGTTGGTCCGCGGCGGCCCGGTCCATGAACGCAGGCGAGGGACAGCACGGGCGAGCAAGTGGGGCCGCGTCACGCGTTCTCGCTCGGCTTCGCCTGA
Organism: Phyllotis vaccarum; assembly: GCA_033318265.1. Taxonomy (NCBI): domain Eukaryota; kingdom Metazoa; phylum Chordata; class Mammalia; order Rodentia; family Cricetidae; genus Phyllotis; species Phyllotis vaccarum. Next base: position 55,632,639 of record JARWLC010000010.1, read on the forward strand.
CGGCTCCGGGGACCGCTGCGGGCCGGTGGCGAGCGGACGGAGGGAGCGGCCAACCAGAATGGCGCTGTCCTCCAGCCGCCGCGACTCCGCCTCTCGCCCCGCCCGCGCCGCCGTCACCGCCCCCGCCCCGCCCTCCAGCCACGCCCCCGCACGGTCACGCCCCATCCCGTCCTAACCCTACATTATGACCTGAGAGGAGTGAGGGAGGGACTCTGCCGATTCCCCGCCCCCTAAAATGCCCCGCCTGTAGTCTAGGCCCCGCCCATCGCGAGGGCTGGCCTTCTGAAGGGTCCATCCACGAGGTCACTGTCTGTGGGCCTAAGGCTTTTGCTAAACTCTGACACTTTGCCCTTCAACCTGGGTCTTGTGCCTTAGGCTGGTATATTAGGTCGCCCTCTTTCACAAAGTCTCCAAAATAAACAATGCCTCACCCTACCTGAAAGGTCCCCAAACCTGGTTGGGCCCAGAGCAATGTCACCCATGCCTTTCTAGGAATTTCAAACGCAATGAACCTGCTGGAAGAGAAAAAAAAAAGTCAAATAAGCAGAGCGCTGTTAGTAGTCCTTCTGGGTTGTACTTTCCTCCTTAACAAATCGTTACATACATCAATATTGACATTTTGTGTCTATTTCATGTAGTGGAATGTGTGCCAGTCATTGCTAGACTCTGGGGATTTAAGGTTTATTTACTGAAGATAATATAAATGAATAGGCATAAGGCAAACAACATTATGAAAGAATCACTGCCTAGATGATGCATAATTCTAATATCCCTGCTGCCAAATTAAACAAACGATTAACTACCATGTGTAGAATATTCTACTGTAAACGGAACTGTAAGGAAAAAAACCTAACAATGTGAACGCAATCTGGAGACAATAAATTATCTTCAACTTCACCAACTAACCTATGGACAGGTGTGAGGGTGTAGGTCAGAGAAGGGTAAATTAATGAGTACATGGTCACAAAAACAACAATACAATGCACATACAAACCGGAGTATAAAATAATTCCTGACCAAAAAAAAACACCAAGTTTGGTAAAGGATCCTTGAAATACCAGATTTTATACAATCAAAGTAACTCGCAAAAGCCTTGCAATAACTCTGTGTGCTTTATAATTATATTTAATCTGTTGTTTGCATGTCTTTGCCATCTCTGTGATTTTTTTCCTTTGACTCCTTATATTTGCCACGTTAGTTTAACAAATTACGAATTTTTACTCCATTAATGGTCCTTGCTAGAATGTAAAAGTTGTGAAATTGTTAGAAACAAAAAATTTAGGAATAATGCAAGAATTTCAGTGCATGGATTGTGTCTGAGAAAAATGAGGTCCAGAGAGTGTGGGTCTGAGAATGCACCTGAGCTACTTCACAGCTGGAGAGCACAGCTTGGTTTTTTTCCATTCACAGAAAAGCTTCATGATTCTCCATAGGACAGACAGTTTTAGAAACTCATCTTCTTCCATTTGAAATATGAACATAATTGAGACTGAAGACACATCTCAACAGGAGCAAGCAGGGAAGCAAAAGGCACTATGATCTTCAGTATTGCGAGACCCAAGTCCCTAAAATTAATGTTAAAAAATTATTAAAATGTTTTTTACAATATTTCCAGATGTTAAACTTTAATTTCTGGAATTTGACACTAAAATGGCCTTCAAGGTTCCATTATTAATATTAATTTTTAAAATCAATAATGCTAGATAAATAAATGTTTGATGACCCACTTAGAGCATTCATTTCCAACTCATTTATGAAGGGTTTCTACTCAATGTTTTTTAGCATACTATCAACTGTCCAAATTATAGGATTTTAAGGTAAAATTTTCACATTAATAGATATGTGTTTCCTTTTAGAAATCTTGTAGTTGTCATAAATGGAAAACATAAATTTGAGAATTAGGATAAATTAGTATAAAAACCCATTTTGAAGACTGACTCTCTTCAAATTTTGTGTGCCTGGCAGTTTTGCTCTTCACACATTTGCTTAAGAGGCATGGTAGGTTGGACCTGTGGATTCACAGAATATTACTTAGGAACACCTACACTGTGACATTGCTCTGCATTATTGATATTCTGGTGAAAAGATAATGTGGTAGATGTCATGTGAAATGAACATAAAGCCTTTAATCTTGCTGCAGTTTGAACATGTCTCGGCAAAGGCGTACAGAATAATGTTCAGAACAATAGTACTGAAAAGTAGTGCCTAATGAAAGGTGAATAAGACATAAAAGTTCCACCATCATGACTTAAGAATGCTCCTAAGAGGGTGAATTATTTTTATGATTATTGTGAAAGAAAGAGATCCCCCTCTTTCTGACTTATCACATATGTACACACACACAGACACACACACTTTCTGCCATGGAATGAAGCATTAAGAAGGTTCTTAGTAGTTGTAGACTGAGATCTCCATCCTAGACTATTTAGACTCTGGGGCTATAAGCCAGTCCATTCTGTTGGATACACAATTTACCAGTCCCAGGTACTCTGTTACATAAGCCCAAAAGAAACTAGGGACAAATACCAAATCTACATTTTCTATTGAGAAAAGGAACACCATTTCAACAAAATTCATCATTGTATTTTTTGTGTACATGTATGAACAAAGAAATTGTTCTTCTATCTTAAATATACATTTCTCTTTGCTTAGAAAAGGGTTGAGACACTGAGACCCTTCTATGTTGCCAAAGATATTTGTAAGACATTCATAGAAAAGAAGAGCTCAGTTTCATAAACAAAATTTGAAGGATGAAAGTCTCAAGTTTACCTTAAGAGTATTAGAATGATTTTCCTTAGATATGCTGATAATATAGAGCAATTGTATCTCCACCTAAGGAAACCATAGCAGGCATGACTCGAAGAGGTGCTATGGTGTCACAATGACACTGGTAAGAGATAGAATACTCACCAATGAGGTCCACCTACCACAGACACAAACACTCCTGACACAACTGAGCAGCTAGGAAACACATTCATGGATAGTTCTCTGGTCCTGAGAGCCTAGCCACATCAGTCAGACAAATCAGTCCATGCTGGCTGACCAGCTATCACCACTATCTCCATTGATGCCATGTCACTGTCCTGGTCCCTCCATGTCACCGTACTGGCCCCTCTGTGTCACCGTCCTCGTTCCTCTGTGTCACTGTCCTGGTACCTCCTGTCACCATCTTGGTCCCTCTGTGTTACTGTCCTGGTCCCCCCCTGTCACCGTCCTGGTCCTTTTGTGTCACCGTTCTGGTCCCTCTATGTCACCATCCTGGTCCCTCCCTGTCACCATCCAGGTCCCTGTGTGTCACCATCCTAGTCCCTCCCTGTCACCATCCTGGTCCCTTCGTGTCACCGTCCTGGTCCTTCTGTGTCACCATCCTGGCCCCTCTGTGTCACTGTCCTGGTCCCTCCCTGTCACCGTCCTAGTCCCTCCTTGTCACTGCCCTGGGTCTTCTGTGACACCGTCCTAGTCCCTCCATGTCACCGTCCTGGTCCCTCACTGTTACCGTCCTGGTCCCTTTCTGTCACCGTCCTTGTCCTTCTGTGTCACCATCCTGGTCCCTCCCTGTCACCGTACTAGTCCCTCATTGTAACCACCGTGGTCCTTCTGTGTCACCGTCCTGGTCCCTTTCTGTCACCGTCCTGGTCCTTCTGTGTCACCATCCTGGTCCTTTTATGTCACCGTCCTAGTCCCTCCATGTCACCATCCAGGTCCCCTTCGTGTCACCGTCCTCGTCCCTCCGTGTCACCGTCCTGGTCCCTCCGTGTCACTGTCCTGGTTCCTCCCTGTCACCATAATGGTCGCTCTGTGTCACCGTCCTGACCCCTCTGTGTCACCCTCCTGGTCCCTTTCTGTCACCGTCCTTGTCCTTCTGTGTCACCGTCCTGGTCCCTCCTTAACACTGCCCTGGCTCTTCTGTGTCATCGTCCCGGTCGCTCCGTGTCACCATCCTGGTCCCTCCCTGTCACCGTACTAGTCCCTCATTGTAACCACCGTGGTCCTTCTGTGTCACCGTCCTGGTCCCTCACTGTCACCGTCCTGGTCCCTCACTGTCACCGTCCTGGTCCCTTTCTGTCACTGTCCTCCTAGTCCCTTTCTGTCACTGACCTGGTTCCTCCCTGTAACTGTCCTGGCCCCTCTGTGTCACCATCTTCATTCCTCTGTGTCACTGTCTTGGTACCTCCTGTCACCGTCCTCATCCCTCTGTGTCACTGTCCTGGTCCCTGTGTGTCACCGTCCTAGTGTCTCCCTGTCCCCGTCCTAGTCCCTCCTTGTCACTGCCCTGGCTCTTCTGTGTCATCATCCCAGTCCCTCCGAGTCACCATCCTGGTCCCTCTCTGTCACCATCCTGGCCTATTTCTGTCACCGACCTGATCCCTCTGTGTCACTGTCCTGGTCCCTCCCTGTCACCATCCTGGTCCCTCCGTGTCACCATCCTGGTCGCTCTGTGTCACCGTCCTGACCCCTCTGTGTCACCATCCTGGTATCTCTGTGTCACTGTCATGGTCCCTCCCTGTCCCCGTCCTAGTCCCTCCTTGTCACTGCCCTGGGTCTTCTGTGTCACTGTCCTGGTCCCTCCATGTCACCGTCCTGGTGTCTCCCTGTCACAGTCCTGGTCCCTTTCTGTCACCGACCTGGTCCCTCCCTGTCACCGTACTGGCCCATCCGTGTCACTGTCCTGGCCTCTCCCTATAACTGTCATGGTCCCTCATTGTCACCGTCCTGGTCCTTCTGTGTCACCGTCCTGGTCCATCCCTGTCACCGTCCTGGCCGCTCCGTGTCACTGTCCTAATCCCTCCCTGTAACTGTCCTGGTCCCTCTGTGTCACTGTCCTGGTCCTTCTGTGTCACCGTCCTGGTCCTTCACTGTCACCGTTCTGGTCCCTTTCTGTCACTGTCCTGGTCCCTTTCTGTCACCGACCTAGTCCCTCCCTGTCACCATCCTGGCCCTTCTGTGTCACCGTCCTGGTGTCTCCCTGTCACTGTCCTGGTGTCTCCCTGTCACTGTCCTGGTCCCTTTCTGTCACCGACCTGGCCCCTCCCTGTCACCGTACTGGCCCATCCGTGTCACTGTCCTGGCCCCTCCCTATAACTGTCATGTCCCTCTGTGTCACCATCCTGGTCCTTCTGTGTCACCGTCCTGGTCCATCCCTGTCACCGTCCTGGCCGCTCCGTGTCACCGTCCTAATCCCTCCCTGTAACCATCCTGGTCCCTCTGTGTCACCATCCTCGTTCCTCTATTTCACTGTCCTGGTACCTCCTGTCACCATCCTGGTCTCTCCCTGTCACCGTCCTGGTCCCTCTCTGTCACTGCCCTGGGTCTTCTGTGTCACCTTCCTGGTCCCTTTCTGTCACCATCCTGATCCCTCTGTGATACCATCCTGGTCCCTCCAAGTCACCATCCTGATCCCTCCCTGTCACCGTTCTGACACCTCTGTGTCACTGTCCTGGTCCCTTTCTGTCACCATCCTGGCCCCTCCCTGTCACCGTCCTAGTTCCTCCTTGTCACCGCCCTGAGTCTTCTGTGTCACCATCCTGGTTCCTCCGTGTCACTGTCTTAGTACCTCTATGTCACCACCCTGTTCCTTCTGTGTCACTGTCCTAGTACCTCTCTGTCACTGTCCTGACCCCTCTGTGTCGCCGACCTGGTACCTCTGTGTAACTGTCCTGGTCCCTCCCTGTCACTGTCCTAGTCCCTCCTTGTCACTGCCGTGGGTCTTCTGTGTCACCGCCCTGGTCCCTCTGTGTCACTATTCCAGGACCTTTTTCCTACTCTATTACTGCACTAGATTTTTCATAGCAAATGAACACAAACTGGAAATCCTGAACAGCAAGAATAGATGTTTAATATCTGGTGGGAGAGGTTAGAAGTCTAAGAGCAAAGATCAGTCCATGTATAGGGTTGTCTTGCTGCTTCTCTCCTTAGCTTTCAGAAGGCACGTTCTTTGTCCCACCAGGCCTACTTCTTTCCCTAAGGACATCAGTTAGATTGAATGTTCCCTGATCAGCCTTCTTTTTTCCCCTTTCTATTAGTACTGACATTTCCATTGGAATAGTGTTGTTGCAGAAAATTTTCTATGAATTGAAATGAATATGTCCTGCCGGCGTCATGTGGCTCAATGGACCAAGATGCCGTCTACAAGCCTATTGACCTGAGTTCGATTCCAAGCCCCACAATGGAGAAGGAGAGAACCAAGTGCCTAACAATTTGTTCTATGATCCCATCCCTACACACCTACACAGACACAAACAAATACATACGATTTCTACTAATGAATATAAACCATTTCTTTACAACATGTTCTCTTAAAGCCAGGTCTGTATGGAGAAAATGCTGCATCTTATTGATTGATAGTTTAAATGTGGATGGTTCTTACCTGTATCATTTGGTTTCTCTAGTCTTGAACAACCCCCAGGTTGTACTTTTACAATGATGAGTGGCTTACAGGCTTTAGACTCCTCTTCACTACCTTTCTTCCAGATATATTAAAAATGGAAGTCAAAAATTTTCTAAAATTATTCTGACCTATGTGAGCTGAAAAATTACATCAGAATAAGTAGTTTCACTTTACAAGACTTCTCCATTTTCATTGTGTGTGTGTGTGTGTGTGTGTGTGTGTGTGTGTGTGTGTACATGCGCTTGTGCACACAGAGAGAAAAATCTTAAATACAAATGTGAAAACTTTAGCTCTGCAGTCTTGGCCAAGTTCTGCAAACCTACACCATTCGGATACTTTTCAGATTCCTTGTGGAGAGTATACTTCTGCACGTAGTTGCCCTCAAGTCAAGTGGCTTCAGAATGAATTCAGCTGATTGATGAGAGGGTAGGTAGGGCACCAAGCATTGGGGTGCTGGAAAGGATAAGATACTCTCCTTCCTCCTCCAGTTTCAGTGTGTGGCAACCCATTACTCTGTGTTTCTTGAACAGCGCAACCTCATTTCACACTCTTTTTCTCTCTATTGGCTTTTCTTGCTAAATTGGGCTCTTGAGACACACAAACTTTATCTTTATGCTTCATCCTCCCATATTAAAGGGCAACAATGACTGTGTGTTCATGCATGTGTGTGTGTGTGTGTCTGTGTTGTTTTGTTCATGTGTATGCACATACATGTAGAGATCAAGCATATATATCAGTGTCTTTCTCTATTTCTCTACAACAGTTTTTTTTTTTTTTTTTTTTTAGAAAGAATCTCTCACTAAATCTAGAGCTCATGAATTTGGCTAGAATTATTGCAAACAAGCCTCAGGAATCCTACTATCTCTAGATCCTTAGTCCTGGTATTACAAACATGTCACTCTGCCTGGATTTTCAAATGGTTGCTGACAATCACAGCTCAGGTAATCATGCTTGAGCAGTTGCAATGACTTCTTGCTATAAATTGTAGATTAACTTAAAGCTGTAATTTGAATCTTGAATGTTCTCTACCTGTGGAAGGCTTGGTCCCTATCCTATGGTATCACTGAGAGGTGGTAGAGGGGTGGTTGGTCTACTGTTGGGAAGTTGTTATCATTGTATCAAAGATGTATATACTGGAAGGGGTGACAGGATACTGAATTATTGCTTTGCTTCTTGGCTGCTTGAGTTGAGCATCTATCTCCACCCCATGCCTCCAGCTATCTTACTATCTTACCTTATGTGTAAGCTTAACTGCTATCTTACCCTATGTATAAACTAACTGCCCATAGTGTGAAGCCATAAGACAAAATAAACTTTTCTTACTTATAAGTTGCTTCTCTCTGGATCTGTGTCAGACTGATGGAATGTTGGCTAACATGCTTCCCGCCATCATTCAACATCCCTAAAGAAAAAGTATCCACAATTATTTGGATTAAGTTATCCTGTTTTAGCTACTGGAATCGTACTATGCTTTGAAGCATGACTTTTATTAACACTATTTATAAAATAAAACAATTAAAAGTAGGTTATTTTGTGAGCTCAGTAGCTGACCACATGTAGAATGCCCAGAAACTATAAGACATTCTATAGCATGAATCAGTAAAGCCATTCATAGATCCTGATTTGTGGTTTTAGTTTTCTCATTTCTGAGTGGTAGTGAAACCTTTCATAGTGGGGTCTAATGGACTATCTTTGCCCACTGAAGACATGCTATCAAAGGGACTAATATGTCCTCTTTCCTTCTTCCTTTGGGTTTCCAGTTGCTGTAAGGCTAAGGATCAAAGGTTGGTAGGATGGATGGATGGCTCCACCCAGCTCCTAGTCTAGCTTCATAGAATTTAGCTTTTTAGCCCAGGTACTCTGGGGAATTTTAGGGTCCATATAATCACCAAGTAAAGCACTGCTGTCTGCTGCTCATTGACTCCATTTAAGTATTTGGCAGCAGGGCCTCTTAAAAGATTCACAAGTGTTTTGCCTCTAAGGCTGAATCAGGAAGCTTTATAAAAAGCTTCGCCTCTGATTGCCCCCAGCAAAGAGCTCAGCCAAGAAAATGCTGCTACTAAGAAGCCATCTTTGACTGTTTTCTTTTTGTCTGTATTAACGGAAACCTTAAATCTACCATATGCAGTTCCTTGCTTACATTGAGGCTCAGGAACTGGCCTTGTTCATCTTAAATTGCATGAAGAAAAAAAACCATTTGTAATTTAATCCACTACACCATTCAGTCTCTTTACCATGGCCCACTTGAGAAACACAACTCAGAAGCTGCTTTTGGCTTCATTTCTGTGTTCTAGACTATTTTCAAGCTTTTTATGGCTTTATGTGGGTATATTTACCTATGTTAGGCTGCCATTTGTTGTACGAGGTTTCTGGCTCGGACTTTCCGGCCTACAGTCCCATAGTCCCAATGAAACATACAGACACTTATATTAATTGTACGCTGATTGACATGGGGCCCAGGCATATAACATATAACTTGCTAGCTCTTGCTCTTAATCTAACCCATGACTCTTATCCTGCTCAGCCATGCAGCTCAGTACCTTTCTCAGGGCAGCAAAGCTGTCCTCTGCATCTTCTGGCTTCTTTGTGGTATTTCTGCTCTATTCTTCCTATTCCCAGTTTTCTTAGTTTAGTATCCCTGTCCACACTTCCTGTCTGCCTTTGGCCAATCAGTGCTTTTTATTAAACTAGTATGCTGGACAATTATTTACAATGTACCATCAGAAATCCACTACATGCAGGTAGTGGCAGTTCAGTTGAGAGTCCTACAACTTGCAGGAAACGGGACGTCGATACACTGGGCAGTATGCTGAACATAGAAAACCTTAAAGCCCACCCCTAGAGACACACTTCTTCTAATAAGGCCATATGTACTCCAACAAAGCCACACCTCCTACAGTGCCACTCCCCATGAAATTATGAGGGCCAATTACATTCAAACTAAGTGTGCCTTCTTTTTATTGGCTCTTCCTAGCTCCCTTAAACTGGTCTTGAACACATGATCTTCCTGTATTTCCCTTTATAGACATGATTCTTAAGTATTTGTTGTAGCCACTAAAGCCTGATTTACACAGATGCAGAATGAATGCATGACTAATAAATCAATTGATCCAAACCCAGAAACTGAAAAAATATAAAACATAAAAATATTCTTTAAGTTTTAAAAATTGTGAATTGAGAAACAAAAATTTGGAACTCTGTTTCAGAGAAATCAGGGAAAATGGAAGCATATATTAAGGCAGCATTCTTGATTTATTAGATGGCAATGAAAAATCTATTGTGGTAAAACTTTTATTAAAAATGAAATGATGTTTTTTTAAAGACAGAGGCTATGTTACCAACAGAAGTTTCAGAAATAAAAGCATCTAGTTAGTATGAATTTATGAACGAGAGTCTAATAACATCTTAATAGGAGCTTTACATTTTGAACACAATGTAGTTATGTCTTTTTAAGGCCTAATCAACTATCATTTGGACCGAAATTCACAATGATGTTCAGAAACTGGAGTCAGACATAGGTTCCACCCTCATGACCTTCAAAGTCTTCAATAGCTCTTTCAACATTGCTTTACATGGTGATTTATCTAGTTTGTTCACATACATGAGCCAGCCCCCTGTTATTCAATCCATTTGAAGTTACTATGATTTTCTCTGTATATTAAAGTTCATAGGTGTTTAGGCATGAAATGAACCATTTCCAAATCTAGATGTAAAAGACTAGAAAATGTTCCTCAAAATACATTGCTGGCATGTATTGCACAGGTTATTCTGAGAAACTGCAGACACAGAACTCTCTCTGAGAAGTTTTTTTTGTTTTTGTTTTTCTTGTTTGTTTGTTTTTTGTTTTTTAAGAAACGAATGCCTAGATGAGGACTCTACAGTAGTCAGGAAGCTGTGTCAGAGTAGGGTTGCGTCTTGAGTGTAGTAGTTATTATCCGCATTCCACTGACAAAATATCTGGCAAAGCAATTGGGGGGGAATGGTTTATTTTGTCTCACAGTTCTAAAGGTGACAGCCTCTCATGACAGGGAAGGTGTGCCAGAGCTCATGCAGCAGGCAAAATGCCAAGCGCTGGAACCAGCAAGGCTAGAACCCACAGCCAGCATCTTCCACCAAGGTACCAGAATGTCTTTCTGTCTCCTGTAAATATCAATCTTTAAATAAAGAAGCTGTTTTCGCCCTTGGCGAACACAGTAGCTAGAGACAGCATAGATAAGAGAAGCAGGGCAGGGTCAAGATAGATCGAGCCAGGCACCCAAAGAAGACATGGAAGGAACACAGGTGAGCCACGGGCCATGTGGCAGACAGATTAATGAGAATGGGTTGAGTTAAGATGTAAGAGCAAGCTAGCAATGTGCCTGAGACATAGGCCAAACAGCATGAACTTTAAGTGTCTGAGTCATTTTGGGGGGTTTAAGCAGCGGCGGGCGGCTAAGCAGTCTGAGACTGCAGGTCTGTGGGTCTGAACCTCTGGCTGCTCAGGGTCAAAAAACACTTTTGCAACACACCATCTGCTAAAGGCTCCATAACCTCACCAAATAGTACAACCAATAGGAGATCAATACATCAAATACTTGTCCTTGTGGCAGACATTTCTTGCTCAACCTGTGGCAAAGAGTTTATATGAACAGGACAACCATTTTATAAAATGTTGTTGGTATTAGTGGTGGGGTTTTGATTTTGCATATAGCCCAGGCTTGCCTTAAATCCACATTGTTGCCCAGAATAGGCTGACCTAAAAGTCATGAAATCTTCCTGCTTTGTCTTTTCAAGTGTTGGAATTCTAAATATGTAGCAGCATGCTTGGCTTAGACAATTCTCATTCACCTCAGATTACCTCTCCTGCTTCTGACTTCTATTACCACACCTCGCCCCCAAAGACCCATGACCTTATTTCTTTCCTGGCTCTAAATGCTGTGTGAGCAACTATCATCTGGACCAGCTTAACCCAGACACACTAGATGATCATGTCCTCCTGATTGATGGGAGTCTCTTTCCCTGTACTTAATAAAATATGGTCCCACTCTTGTTCATCTGTCTGTTGTCGCTTTAATTTGGAGCTCAGAAAGGTGTAAGGTATTTTTTTCACCTCTTCTCAGTAGATAAAACCTGGAGATGGGCAGCAAGGAGAACTAGTCAGGTGGGATTGACTACTGCGATTCCAGGAAACCAAGAGAAGCAGCGGAGGTTAAGTGAGGTCGGTTGAAAACCTTGGCAGTCTAAAAAGGGATTGTGCTATTGAAATTCCTGTAATAGTTTTAATAAGTCAGATCATGTACAAATGACCTTGCCTAGGAATTCGTGGGTAGCTACTCCTTCAGACCCAGTAAATATTTATATTTTGGATAAAAAGAAAAGGCATAAAACTTGTATATGAATCTCATAAAAATTTTAAAAATACATAGTAAGGTTATAGAATTCTGAAAATATAGGAGCATATAGGCAAAAGAACATGTAGGCAAAAAAGCCTTGAATAATAGTCAGAAATGCTATGTAGCTTCTCATTTAAAAAAATATATTTATACTGCATTGGGTGATCATTAAATATAATTTAAAAGATTTTATAAAGAAAATAATGCAAATTATAAGAAACTCTACATTCCTGTTTTTTAGCCTCTGGAAACTGTTTAGTATGTATGCCTGTGTCATGTTATAAGAGGAGATATGGATATGACAATATACTAATGTCTATGCTTATTAATTTTGTCTATTGTTTTTATACTAAAATCACACAGAAAATTTTATTGTAAAACTTAGTTTGATAGTTCTGTTCAAATTTGCCATAGCTTCTAGCTTTGATCTATCATGTTAGACTACTCTCCTTTTCTGTAGAGGATATAATTAACATCCCCTATTCCCAAAACTGGTTCATATCAATCCTGGCATGCATTTCTCTATCAATATTTATGAAGCAGTTTAATATTTAAGTAAAGTACAGTAATGATTGATAATAACCTTAATGAAATAAAAATAAGATGCTATAGTCCAAATTATATAAATAACTTTCTCAAAATATTTCATTGTATTTTTACCTTTTCATAAAAAGGAAACACTATTTAGCATGACTGAATTCCCACCATCATTACTTTTACTTTCTATGGACTTTTTTTTTTTTTTTACTAAAATTAATAGTTCTTGAACACAAGTACTGTGATACCAGGATGGAGTAGATTGATTGACAAGTAGGAAACCTACTCAGAGACTGACAAGGAGGTACCATATACAGTATGGATATATTAGGCCAAGAAATTATGCACCTCCTGTACAAGACAGAACCATATAGTAATATATATTATCACAATACTCAGAGCATTTTGCTTAATATTTTCAGACTATAGCTCACTATAGGTAATTGAAAATACAGAAATCTCAACCATGCTGTTCAAATAGCATCAAAGTCCCATCGAAGGATTCCTTACAACTGAGAGAATGAAATCTTTGGCCTGGGTGGGAACGAGCATTCCAGTTGGGCAAGTCAATGATTTGATCAAAGTACCATGCCTCAGGCTGGCAGGTTCACCTTAAGTCACACTAAAGAAGCAGGAGAAATGTTTTTCCTTTAATAAGGTAATGCTCTTTCCTTCCCAGAATTTCTAATCCCTCAGTCCTTATAAACTGCCGTAAGATTCTGTCAGGTCTGCCTGCCTGGTACAAGTTTCCATTTTTTTCTCTGTCTCTTTCATTCTGACACTGGACAGGCCCAAGTACACTTTATTTGGTACTTCAGGCTCCCCTCTCTTTTCCTAAAGCTCCCCTCACAATCATGTAGCTGTTTGTCGGTCCTGTGGCTGACCTCCATGCCATCTTATACCAAGCGCTAGGACATTCTTTCTTTCTCCTCATATCTTTTGCCAGCAGGCTGCCAACACTTACAGATTTCCTCCTTTGGAATTTTTCTTCTAAACACTAACAAAATTGTCCTTCAGACTCCTTTCGAGTCCATTTTAATAGAGTTTGGGGAGATTGTTTGTTTGTTTCTTTTTATTAATGAGAGTAAGGACCTTAAGATGGAACCCCAATTTCCAAAGGAACATTTAGTAACTGTGGCAGAACTCCCCAAACTCTGTAGTGATTATAAGTGCATAAGAACACTGGCTATTAATAAACCCTGTCTACATACAATAGAATACATTTTAATATTAGACACCCCCCCCCAACACATACACTTCAGAATCTCTTTTCTAAGACTGGCCTGGCTGCTTTGTGAGTTCGAAGAGCTATTGTAGATTTTCATTTCATGATAAGACAGTAAACAGGTTGTGATACATTGAGAATAAGCTATAATTTTCATTGTAGTTATGATAACCTAGGACATGTGTTAAGTTCTTTACTCTTACTATTTAACCCTTATAGCCATCTTATGAAGTTGGTTTGAGCAACACTGCAGAGAGGACAGACTCTGGTGTGTCGAACTAAGGCAAATTGCCCTCAGGCACACACCCACAACCTGTTAGGTCATTTTGACCACAAGTGGAAGATTTGTGTGAATTCAAATCTTCAACACTTATACTGTCAACATTCTAAAAGTGAGATGGATGGATTCTTGGAGGTCCTTAAACTCTTCCCCGGTTAATAAGATGCAGCCATTCTCAACCAATATCTATGCAATACCAGTTTTTTTTTTTTGTATCTATTTCAGCCCAAAACAATCAAAAGAAGAGGCAGATTGGGGAATTCTGAAGAAATTTGTAAAAATGTTAAACAGTATCATTCATCTCACTGTCTTTTGTTGTTATAAAATATATATTTTTAAATTTTTTTAAACAAAATGTAGTAAAACACCAGGGCAGATGCTCAGGCAGAAGAGCCAGCAGCCTGGATGATGAAGGCCAAGGTGACATCTGTGGTACATGTTGCCACCAAGGGCTGGGTAGACATAAATTAACTAAGGCTATGGTGATAATTGGGTCTTTGGTGGAGGCAAGGACCATTTGTGTGTCCATGCTCCTACTATAGTTGGGGTCTACGTTGATGTCCATGCCCTTTGTCACCATGGAAGGTCATGTGGATGTTTGTAGGCCTTGATGCTGCCAGGGACCTTATCGATCTAAGTGACCTATGGTGCCACCTGAGACCATGTTGATGTCCAGGTCCAGGCTGCCTCCAAGGGCCTTGTCTGGGTTCATGATCCTGCTGCAACTGGTGGCTTTCTCCGTCTTCTCTTCTGTCTCAATAAATCACAAGGAGATCCCTGATGTGTGCTCTCTCTGGCTGTGAAGAGCAAGGAGGGGAGGAGGCTACTTCTACTGTGATATGGATGTCTCTAGATTCTACTGTGATATGGATGTCTCTAGATTCTACTGTGATATGGATGTCTCTAGATTCTACTGTGATATGGATGTCTCTAGATTCTACTGTGATATGGATGTCTCTAGATTCTACTGTGATATGGATGTCTCTAGATTCTACTGTGATATGGATGTCTCTAGATTCTACTGTGATATGGATGTCTCTAGATTCTACTGTGATATGGATGTCTCTAGATTCTACTGTGATATGGATGTCTCTAGATTCTACTGTGATATGGATGTCTCTAGATTCTACTGTGATATGGATGTCTCTAGATTCTACTGTGATATGGATGTCTCTAGATTCTACTGTGATATGGATGTCTCTAGATTCTACTGTGATATGGATGTCTCTAGATTCTACTGTGATATGGATGTCTCTAGATTCTACTGTGTTATGGATGTCTCTAGATTCTACTGTGATATGGATGTCTCTAGATTCTACTGTGATATGGATGTCTCTAGACACAGGATTGAGAGGGATGGATAGGGGAGAATTTGTGAAAAACCCAATAGCCCTCTGAAGTAATAGCATAGACTCGAAGCCACTGAAGAGAACTCTTAAATTGTGACAGAGATGCTGAAGTGTAGTTCTCCATAACTGATGGTAGTTGTACGGGAGGGGAACAACTCAGTTCTATTTAAGGAGGAGGCTATTGAGAATTTGACCATGTCCTTGTGTGTATATAAATAAAAAAGTGAGCTTGTTGGGTAAGTTTTTCTCCTCCTCCTTCTTTTTTGCTTCTTTTGAGGGGAATGAGTCACAAGGGGGCAAGCACAGAAGGGCTGGGAAGGGAGGGAGAAAAGGGTGCATGAGGTAAAACTCCCAGAGAATTAATAAAATGTGTGGGAAAAAGTGTGGTAAAGCTAGGTGCTTATGGCACATGCCTATGATTCTGGTTAGCCAGAGTAGAAAGTCATGAAAAACTGTGGGGATGTATCAAAGGAAAGAGGATTCACATCCTAGGGTCTTAATGAAGTTTCTTCCCTGTTGAAAATCCTGAATTCCCTAATAATTAAGAACCTTTGTTATGAAAGTTTTCTAAGTATTTACATATATATATGTTTCAAATAAGAATATCAAGATAACAATGGATCATACTATTCTCAACTCCCCTTCTCTGAGGAAACATCAATTGTCAACATTCCTATTGGGATGATCTCTTTTAAACAGGCATAACTGTTGTAGTGGTTTCTGGGTCCTGGGCGGCCAGAGACCCAGACCCCACCATGCCAGACCTCTTAGTCTGTAGTAGTGGGGTTTTTTGGTCTCAGGCGGCCAGAGGTCCGAGACCCACAGACCTGCCACTCAAGACCGTCTTGGGCGGCCAGGGGCCTGGACCCACAGATCTGCCGTGCCAGACCCCTTAGCCGCCCAGCCACCCGCCGCTCAGGCCCCCAGAAATGATTTAGACACTTATATTAATTTTATGCTGTTTGGCCTATGGCTCAGGCACATTGCTAACTTGCTCTTACATCTTAATCAACCCATTTTTATTAACCTGTCTGCCACGTGGCCCGTGGCTCACCTGTTTTCCTTACATGTTTCTTCTTGGGCGGCTGGCTCAATTTGCCTCTGACTCCGCCCCTTCCTTTCCTACCTATTCTGATTCCTCCTCCTACTTCTTCTATGGTGCCTGTCATGGCCCAAAACAGCTCCTTTATTTAAAGATTGAGATTCACAGCATACAGAAAGGCATTCCCACATCACATAACTGATCTAAAAATAGCATATGCTTTGTTTAGATATTCCTGTTCTATACCTTAGAGGGCTTCAGGGAAGAATGGATGGAAGGTAGATAAACAAAAACTAAGGAAGAACTTCAAAAACCTTATCAAAACTCATTGTTTTGTATGCTAATTTTTAAAATATAATTTAAATGAGTTGGACAGGGAGAACTGTGCATGGATGGTGTGCTGTCTAGATCTGTATCAACCTGACACAAGCTAAAATCATGAGAAGAAGGACCCTCAATTTAAAGAAAAAAATGTCTTCATAAGATGGGGGCTGTTGGCAAGCCTCTTGGGCATCTTTAAAATTAGTGATTGATGGAGAAGGGTCCAGACCATTGTGGGTAGTGACATCACTTGGCTGGTGGTTCTGGGTTCTATAAGAAAGCTGTCTGAGCAAACCATAGGGAGCAAACCAGTAAGCAGCCCTCCTCCATGGCTTTTACATCAGCTCCTGCCTCCAGGATTGTGTCCTATTTGAATTCCTTTCCTGATTTCCTTCAATGATAAAAAGTGCTGTTGAAATGTAAGTCAAATAAACCCTTACCTTCTCAACATAATTTTGGGTCATAGTGTTTAATTGCAATAATTGAAACCCTAAGACAGGTGGACAATGCTTTTTCCAAAATACCTGAGTTATTGGTGGAAATTTCTGCATGAGGCATGAAATGTCTTCCTATGATTGCCTACTAAGTGAGGTCCCAAAGGCCCCTTAAATAGCATAGACTATTAAAGTACTCTTGGTTGCCCACCATGAGTAAGGCTCTGTTGTTGAAGACATAACACACTTTGGTTTTAGAACAGAGATAACCAAGAATGAAATGAACAAGAGCCCCTCTCCTGTTGTCTAGTTTTTACAGTGTTAATGATGCTAGTCAGGATGCTTTGGAAGAAAGTCATCAGTAGACTTATTCCCAGTGGATCTGGTATGCTGCAATACTGATCTACCAGACTAGATATATATCCCTACCAATGCACTAGAGGCATGATTGTTAGATGAGTGACTACCTACTTTCTAATTGGATTTGAGGACTGTTTCACAGGAGAATGTTAATGTCTAGTATTGTAACCCTGGTCCAAGAGTTTGTGGCTGGAGAGATTATAGGACCTGAGAGGGTCTTACTGTTGTTTTGCTAAATGGAAATGTTATCAAACTGCCTTCTCTATATATTTACAGATTAGTGTTGCTCTCAACCTTGGTCAGAAAAATTCTCCTTTGAAGTGGACAGTGGTCAATAAAGGCACTTATCATAGTTCACTCATAAGAAGAACACTCAGAGCATTTTGGAGGAGGAGGAAGAAAAACCCAGAGGATGGGGAAGAATTTGGTAAAATTCTGTTTTCTGGACATGATATGGTCAGTGAAATCATTAATTCACATGGACTATGGTTACTTGTACAAGGTTTGCATAAGGTCAAGGCAGTCTAGCTTGAGGAAATTAGGGCTCCTGGGGCTCTACTCATAGGTGAGTATTGGCAATTTATGGTTGTTCAAGGAGGGGAAGCCTCTTTTGTTTGGAAAAATGATGACTCGTAGATTTCTCATACTCTAATGAATGGCCCCACACACGGGTGTGCATAAAAGCTCTAATTGGACTCAGTGAGTTAAATATTGGCGGGGGGTGGGGTGGGGTAGAGAGATGGCTCAGGGCTTAAGAGCACTGCCTGATCTTCAGAGGTCCTGAATTCAATGTCTAGCAACCACATATGGCTGTTCATAACCATCTATAATGAGATCTGGTGTCCTCTTTTGGCATACAAGCAGACATTCATGCAGAACACTGTATATGTGATAAGTAAATTTTAAAAAAGATAATATGAATGTGGGGTAGCAAGACTTAGGGGGTCATAAGGAAGTGAGAGGGACCTGGGATTAGATATGATCAACATTCATTGCCTATGTGTATACAATTGTGAATCACAAAAGGTATTCTTAAAAGAAACTAGTTGCATCAAATGTTTTTCTTACCGTTATTTTACTAGCCATGAACTAGTTGAGCTCTAGGCCTGAACCACTTTGTGGCTCTAGAAAACTAGAGATTTAAAAATGTGTCTACAGAAGCATGAATAGAGGGTATTACTATTCTTTCTACTGTTGAATGGATTGAAGATGAATTATGAAAAATATTCTTGCAAGTGAGAAGACAAATTGAATGTGAAATGCTATTATGAATTACCACTCTTCACAGTACTCAAAGTGTGGACACAAGAAGTTAACGCTGATAAGTAATCCCCACATTATTTGATAAATTATAAGACAATTATAGTTAGTATATACTAAAATGCATTTGTTAGAATTGTATTCCTTATTATATCAACTGAAATAATTTTACATTACCATTCTGTATCATATATAATTCACTTGAACATAAAGTTCATCTTATTTCACTGTCTCTAACCAAGTTAGAAGAAAAGGTGGGGCATGCCCATCTATCTCTGTCCCAAACATGAATATCCAGTCTTAACAGTATTTGAATGACTTGCCAACATTGCACAGCAAATGGATAGCCACATTAAAGCTTTCGCCTATCATATTGCTTCAATAAATACTCACTGAGTAAGAAAATAAGTATTCCTAGTACAATGTCTAAGTTAGCATAAGCTGACAAAGGGTGGGGGTGCTAGATTTTACAACAGTATCTCACCTGAAATGATTATTTAAAAGAAAAATTGAGCATATATATTGTAGTATTGACTTAAAATTTACTTATGCAGCTCTTTCTGAAGAAAGCAGTACATACCAAGACGACACACATTCTTAGGCTAAAGACTCCTATGCTCCCTTCTAGTCAGCCTTCAAATGTGTCTTTCATTTTTAATATTCTTGTTCAAGAATATAGATAGCTTATTGATGGATATGACATTTTTAATGAAAATATAAAAGGGAAAATAATGTAAATATGTATACTACAACAGTTAAAGGGCTAAAAAGACCGAGAATTTGAAAGTGCAAGGTGAGATATATGGTAGGATTCAGAGGAAAGTAAGGGAAGGGAAAATGATGTACTATAATCCCAATGAGTAAATGAAACTATCTCTCAGATTCTGTCTTTGTTCCTCTGAATGTGGGGAAAAAAAAAAAAAAAACCTTCTAAGAGGTCTGATGGGAACTATGTCCAATGTAGACAGTGAGGAGTGCATGACTCTACCTGATACGCTGATTTTTTTCACCAAGGGTTCTTATACTGGCAGCTCAGGCCTAAGGACAACAGAATACAAGATATAAGTTGTTTACAAATTCTCAGCAGTGGGCTTCCTGAGGCACAGACTCCAGGGAACTTCACAAGAGCATCTTCATCCAGCAACTGATGGAAGCAGATGCAGAGATCCACAGCTCCCAGTCCAGCTGAAGTGAGCAGAAGAGCAATATTAGAGCTGTGTGTGTGTGTGTGTGTGTGTGTGTGTGTGTGTGTGTGTGTGTGTGTGTGTGCGTGCGCGCGCGCGCCATGTACAGTTATATGAGCAAAGGGATCAAGATCACGATGGGGAAACCCACAGAGACAGCTGACCTGAGCTATTGGGAACTCACTGACTCTGAAATGACAGTCCCTGCATGGGACTGAACCAGGCCCTGTTGATGTGGATAACAGTCAAGTGCCATGGTCAGCTAGTAGGGTCTCTGGCAGTGGGACCAGAATTTGTCCCTAGTGCATGAACTGGCTTCTTGGAACCACTTCGCTCAGTCCTGATACTGGGGGGAGGGGCTTGGTCCTGGATATGCCAGAGTGCATTGACTCACCCTGGGAGTCCTTCTACCCTCTCTGAGAAATGGATGGAAGGATAGGGTGAGGGAAGCTGGGGGAACGACTGGGAAGAAGAGAGGGAGGGGGAACAGTGGTGGATATGTAAAAAAAATAAATCCCAGAAATAGGAGAAATGGGCTCAACAGGGTGAGAGTAAGCAAGATTTCACAGAAAGAAGGCATCTGACATGGACTTGGGTATAGAGTGAATAAATTATTCTAATTGATAGTATAGGCCTCAGGTCACAGCCTGCTCAGTGAAAGTGTTAATGTTTTAGTTTTCCTTTGTCCTTTCTTTGTACAACTTAAAAGGCAATAACGTCTTTTTATGAATTACATCCATATGATGAAGAGAAAGTCATTTGCTGCAGCCTTTACAATAGTCAGGCTAGGGAATGGGTTTTTTTTTTTTTCTTCCTTTTATGTTAAAAAAAAAATCTTAAGAATGGCAGCCACACTTCATGAACATTGCATATTCCTCAGTCTGTTGGGATGGTATTATGCACAGTTGTGAATACCAGTGTGGTTTCTTTGAAACCACAAAGTCTCCAGAACTATTTCTCATACTTTCCTTTTATATCGTCACTGCTAAAACGTATCCTGTTCTTAGTCTTAAAAAGCTACTTTGATATACTTGCTTTTATTGTCTTTGAATTCTTCCACAAATCATACCGACTATACAATTTATGTCCACAATACACCAAATTTAGCCTAGTTCTAAAGATGACAACGTTTTGTAGTGCCTGTGTCAAGGATAATGTTTGGATAATGATGGCAGTCCAAGTTTGTGTAACTGATCATTATCTGACTCATGGTGACAGACAGCTCTTTCCTCCCTTGGAAGACAAAAGTGCCAGGTGCTTGCTCTCTGAGAATCCTACATGATTTCTACTAATCAGATGCTCTCCTCAGTGTACTGAATTATAGCTTGTGAGGCAAAGATAGTTTTAATTTCATTCTATAAGTGGGAATAGTAGGGAGTAAGAATGAGAGAGTGAGGATTTCCAGTGTGGTCTCCCCTTCATCTAGCCAGAGATACAGTAACACAGGGCATTGGTGACTGACAGTTAATTTTCTCTTTGCCTAGAACTCTAAGTACCATCTACTTTCCATTTTTTTCCTCTGTCAGCTACTAACATTCTTTCTCAATTACAGCTGATTTCAGTTGTTAATAACAATGAAAGCAAGATTTTCTAAGGATTACTAGAATTTATACTGCAACTGTATCTTTAGTACTTCTAATATTAACAGTTTCTGTGGAATTTATGCTCTAAAAATTTCCAAGTAATCGTCCCCAAAGGAAGGCTATCCTTATAATACTTATGAAGGAAGATATATTAATTTTAACAGGTCACATGGACTCCATATGAGTTGATATTGACTTTGAACTTGACAGGATATAGAACTAGCTAGGGGACTTGCCTTTGGGCATGTATGTGAGACTATTTCTAGGATTTGGGCATCAGATTGAAAACATGAAAACCTAGCCTGCACGTAGGTGGCACATGCTATGGACTGAAGTTCCAGACTGAATGAAGAAGAGAAAGTGAGTAAAGAACCAACATTCATCTCCCTGACTGCAGATGTGATGTGACTAGCTAGCCCTTTCATGGACCTGGAGCCACATCTAGAGTCACTTTATTGTCATTCCTCTCTTACATGATAGATAGAAAATACGCTCTACCTCCAAACCCAAAAAAGCCCTTCCTCCCTGAAGCCATTTTGTTTAGTATTTTATCATAGCAATGAGAAGAATAAGTAACCCAGATATTCATCCCCAGCCACAAAGACATACCCTTTTACTAGAATACTCAGTGCTAACCGTTACTTATTTGTATATACAAAAAAAAATAGCCAAATAATTAATATAGCTTCTTCCTATCTGGAGTTAGAGTAGGAAGCAAAAGGAATAAGTTAGAGTGACAACAAAAAGGCTCAAAAACAAAAAGACAACATTATGAAAGGAACGTCATTCATTCACTTGCTCACTCCATGAACATAAACAGAAGAAACAGGAGGCCAGATGTCAAGCTGTGTACAATGTCGGTTGACCTTGAGAGAAAACACTCTAAATTATAGCAGTGGCCCTGAAGAATAGAGTGAAGGATGCCAAAACTTCATAGATGATCTATGCATCCCCAAAACACGCACTGTAAACAAAACAAACTGATGGAAAAAAAGGAGATGAAAAACATACATCTACAAAACACGTAGCTTTGGGTTTTGATAGTTTAGCTGGGTAGATAATTGGACTATTGTTAATTTATTCTTCTGCCCTTTTAAGAAGTTGGCAAGATTATCATATTTATGGCCCTTATAGAAATTGGCCTAATGAAATTAAAGCAGAAATGTATTGGAATGCTTTTGCTACAATAAAGTTTCTGGGCAACCAGCGGTCCAGACCCCAGACCTGTGGTCCCAGACCGCTTAGCCACCCGCCGCTGCTCAGGTCCCCCAAATGATTCAGACACTTATATTAATTTCATGCTGTTTGGCCTATGACTTAGGCACATGGCTAGCTCCTTCATCTTAACTCAACCCATTTCCATTCACTTGTCTGCCACATGGCCCGAGGCTCATCTGTGTTCCTTACATGTTTCTTCTTTGGCAGCTAGCTGGCTTAATCTGATCTGACTCTGACTCTGCTGTTCTCTGACCCTATGCTCTAATCTCCCCTCCTACTTTTTCTATGGTGCCTGTTATGGACCAAAACAGCTCCTTTATTTAAACATTGATATTCACGGCATACAGAAAGACATTCCCACATCACCTCCCCCATTCTGCCTAATCAAAAAGGAAGGTTTCAATTTTAACAAAGCAAAATAAAAAAATAGCATAACAGCTATCAAGCAAGAATTATGGTTATGAGATCTAATTGATTTGTATTTAGCAAAATTAAAGAAAATACTCTATCATGAATCTAAAGTTTCATATCCAATATACCTTTTAAAATAGCTAAGAAAAAATATACCTATAACTATCTAATCTTCAACTACATCAAAAACCACAGAAGGATATAATATTAACTGAGTAAACAACTTCAAAAATCTAGAAATAACAGAAATGACACCTGTCTGCCTGGACAGTCACCCAGAGTTCCTTTATAAAGTTGGGGCATCCATCTTCAGCCTACAGGCTCAGAGTCTCTCTTCATTTCAGTAAAGCAGGAAATCTGCTCTGCCCCTTCTGATATAGTTCATCAGTCCCTTATCCTTGAGTCTTGAAGAATGTCTGACAGTTTTCTCTGCAAAGCAGGAACCTGAAGAACCATCTTGGCTTATTCTGCCGAAGTTCAGAGATCACTTTCCATTTGGTATAGCTTGGTCTCCATCATCTGTGTGATATTTAACATTTTATTTATTTAAAATTTATTTTAAAATGTTTAAACCAGACACACAAATTTTAAAAAGTCAAAAAGATGAAAATATTTTTCTCATCGTACCCTGTTTATTTCTGAAGGGCAATTATAATTACAAGTGTTTTTTCTTTCTATTTGTAATGTTGTACTATATTTATACATAAGATTATAGTATCTAGAGAAAAACTATGACTTTTTATACATTTTATCCTTCTTTTCATTTAGTAGTCTATATTATATATATAATATATTATGTGTCATATATAATATGTGATTCATGTACATTAGACAAATTAATTAAAGGGAATATAAGGATAAGAATGTATCTTTTATCCAATTTCCCCTTTTTATTCAAATTTTAAGTATGAAATAAATGTCCTTTTGTATTTATAAAAACACTCAAAAATATTTTCATAAGTTGAAGACACTAGCTAGAAAATCTACACCACGTATTTGGCTCTTTTAGCATCCCACAGAGATAGTCATGTGGTACAATCTGTGTGTTTTCAGAACATCCATTCCATCTACATTCTCTTTATCCTTACCCACCAACAGAATTCATATAACAATTTTAATTAATAATTTTCAATTAAAATGCACAGTTCTTATGAGATGCACCTAATACATGGTAACTTTGATCCTAAATGAAACTAGTCTAAGACTAGTCTAAGGACTCAGGAAGTAACCCTTCCTGGGAAAACTTTAATCTTATTTACTATATTTTTAGAGTCTATCAGACATGTTTAACAAAATTATAAATCACTCCATTTGCAAATATTGCTACTCTAAAGACTCTGAACTATATGCCTTTTTAGAGTAAAACATTAATATGTTATGTAAAATAAGCAAAAGAAAGAAGAAAGCAAACATAACTCATGGCTAATAATTCAGATTTGACAGGGATGATATTTTCTCCCTGTGAAGAACATGAAATTAAGAAAAAGATTAAGAATTTGATTTTTATTTAAATTTTTTTCTCATACCCAGCACTGCTCCCTCTCCAGCCCCTTCTCCCAGTCCTCCTCCAGCCTCTCCCCACCCCATCCACCCTGTTTACTCCCCAAGAGGGCAAGGAATCTCCAGGTGAGTCACATAGGTCTGACGCACCCAGATGAAGTAGGGCCAAGTCCCTCCCTCAAGTATCAAGGCTGAGAAAGGTGTTTCCCCTCTAGGCATGGGCTCCAGGAAGTCAGTTCATGCCCCAGGGATGGACTCTGGTCCCAGTGCAAGAGGCTCCACAGACTGTCTATGCTTTCTACTGTCATCTATATTCAGAGGGTCCAGATTCATTCCATGAAAATTTGTCAGCTGTCAGTTCAGAGTCTGGAAGCCCCCAACAGCACCAGAAAGCCTATCCCAGGGGTCTCCTCTTCATGATACTGATCTCTCCATTCATGTAATCTCTTTTCCCTTTCTGCAGCTGGACCAGTAGTTAGCTATTATCTCTACATCTGCCTCCATCACCTGCTGGATGAAGGTTCTACAATGGCAATTACAGTGATCATTCATATGATAATAGGGAAAAGGCCAGTTTAGACACCCTCTCCACTATTGCTTGGAGTCCTAGCTGGGATCATCTTGTGAGTACTTGGATGTTTTCCTACCACCCAGTTTCTCTCTAATCCCACAATGGCTCCCTCTATCAGGATATCACTTCTTTGCTCTCCTTCTCTGTTGATCGCCACTCCCCACACTTTATCCCATTCTCTCATAATGTCTTCTCTTCTCCCCTTGTTTTCTCTCCCATATGGTCACAATTTATTCAGGAGATCGTTTCTATTTCCCCTTCCCAGGGGGATCTATGGATGTCTCTCTTACCTTGCTCTGGTTATCTAGCTGCTGGGTGTAGAGGGGTTGTAAATTGTAGCCTGGTCTGCTTATCGTTTGCTTGACACCAAAAATCCACTAATGAGTGAGTACATACCATGTCTATCTTTTTGGTTCTGTGTTACTTCACTCAGGATGGTACTCTACAGATCCATCCATTTGCCTGCAAATTTTAGAATGTCTTTTTTTTTTTTTTTTCTACTGAGCAGTACTTCATTGTGTAAATGTACCACATATTTTTAATCCATTGTTAAGTTGAGGGGTGTTTAGGTTATTTTCAGGTTCTGGCTATTACAAATAATGCTGCTATGAACATAGTTGAGCTAATGCTTTGGGAGTAAGACTGTGCATCCCTTGGGTATATATATACCCAATAGTGGTATTGCTAGATCATTGGGTAGATTGATTCCCAGCTGTCTGAGGAACCACCATACTGATTTGCAAACTGGCTGTAAAAGTTTATACTCCCACCAACAATGGAGGCGTGTTCCTCTTGATCCACAGCTCCTCCAGCGTCGGTTGTCATTTGTGGTTTTTATCTTAGCCATTTTGAGAGGAGTAAGATGGTATCTCAGTTATTTTGATTTGCATTTCTCTGATGGCTGAGAATATTGGGAAGTTCTTTAATTGTCTTTCAGCCATTTGGTGTTCTTCTATAGAGAATTCCCTATTTAACACTATATGCTATTTTCCAGCTGGGTTCTTCTTCTTTTTTTTTTTTTTAGTTAAAATTTTTTTTTTCTGACCTCAAATTCCTTGAGTACTCTACATATTTTAGAGATCAGTCCTTTGTCCAGTGTAGGGTAGGTGAAGATATTTCCCATTCTGTAGACTATCATTTTGTCTTATTGACATGTCCTTTGCTGTATAAAAACTTCTCAGTTTCAAGGGATCCCATCTATTAATTGTTGCACTCACTGTCTGTACTATTGGTGTTATATTTAGAAGCTGGTCTCCTGTGCCAATGGGTCCAAGGATATTTTCCACTTTTTTTTCTATCAGGTTCAGTGTAGCTGGATTTATGTTAAGGTCTTTGATCTGCTTGAACTTGAGTTTTATGCAGGGTAATAGATATGAATCTATTTATATTCTTCTGCACACCACCATTCAATTATGCCAGGACCAATTGTTGAAAATGCCATCTTTTTTCCATTCTATATTTTGGGTCTCTTTGTCAAAAATATCAGGTGTTTATAAGTATGTGGATTAATGTCTTTGATTCAATTCCGTTGATTCACAAGTCTGTTTCTACTAAGTTGTTTTTATTACTGTAGCTCTATTGTATAGCTTGAAGTCATGGATAGTGATGCCTCTTGAAGTTCTATTATTTATCAAGATAATTTTGGCAATTTTGGGTTTTTGTTGTTCCATATGAAGTTGAGTATTGTTCTTTTAGGGTCTGTAAAGAATTGTGTTGGGATTTTGATGGGTATTGCATTGAACCTGTAGATTACTTTTAGTAAGATTGCTATTTTTACTATGTTGATCTTACCTGTCCAAGAATATGGGAGACCTTTCCATTTTCTGATATCTTCTTCAGTTTCTTTTTCAATGACTTAAAATTCCTGTCATATAGGTCTGTCACTTCTTTGGTTAGAGTTACCCTAAGATATTTGATGTTATTTGCAGCTATTGTAAAGGGGGTATGTTTCCCTGATTTCTTTCTTCCTTAGTTTGGAGTTTTTCTTTCAGTACTTTCTGTAGGACTGGATTTATGGATAGGTATTGTTTAAATTTGGTTTTGTCATGAACTATCTAGTTTACTCCACCTATGGTGATTGACAGTTTTTCTGGGTATAGTAATCTGGCCTGGCAACCATGATCTTTTACTGTTTGCATAACATCTGACTAGGTCCTTCTGGCTTTCATTGTTTCCACTGAGTAGTCAGGTCATATTTTGATGGGTCTACTTATATAAGTTACTTTGGCCCTTTTCCTTTGTATCTCTTAATGGTCTTTCTTTATTCTGTAGGCTTAGTGGCTTGATTATTATGTGGTGAGCACACTTTGTGGGGAGTGGTCTAAGTCTATTTTGTGTTCTGTAAGCTTCTTGTGTTTTTATAGGCATTTTCTTCTCTATATTGAAAAAGTTTTCTTCTACAATTTTATTGAATATATTTTCTGTGCCTATGAGCTGGCATTCTCCTTCTATTCCTGTTCTTAAATTTGGTCTTTTCATGGTAGCCCAGATTTTCTGGACATTTTGTGTCGTTACATTTTTTGGTTTTGGTGCTTTATTTGATGAATGTATCTATTTCCACTACTTAATCTCCCACACCAGAAATTCTCTTTTCTATCTCTTGCATTCTCTTAGTTATGCTTACATCTGTAGTTTCTGTTTGCTTATACACATTTTCCATTTCCAACATTTCCTCAGTTTGTATATTCTTTATTACTTCTGTTTCAATTTTTAATTGTTGAACTGTTTCCTTCATCTACTAAATTGCTTTTTCCTGGTTTTCTTTATTTTCTTTCAGAGATATGCTGATCTCTTCCATTTTTTTTCCTTTTCCTCTATTTCTTAAAGGGAGTTTTTTTTTCCCTCTCTTTTAAGACTTCTATTGTCTTCATAAAGTTGTTTGTAAAACTTTTTTTTTCTGCTTTTCTACATTGGCATATTCAGGTCTTGCTGTTGTAGAACCACCAGATTCTGGTGGTGCCATATTGTTCTTTATGTTGTTATACGTATTCTTGCACTGGCATCTACCCATTGCTTCCTAAGATCAATGTAGAATTTATCTGTGTCTCAGGATCTTGGTACAGTCTGTTTGGCCTGTGTCTCCATCTCAGAAAGTGTCTCTTGGTCCAGTCTGGGCTTTCGATCCACTTTGAGGTAGTGTATTCCATTCCGCAGTGAGCTGTTTATGGTGCAATAGGAACTGCTTGTTTCTGTGTCTCAGAGATCCAATCTTGGTCCAATGTGAGCTCTTGAACCAGTAGGAGCTCTTAATCCTATAGGGGCTCTTGATCTACAGGTGCTGATGAAGTGGGTCTCAGGTAGCCCCTGAAGTTTCTGGGTGATGGGATGTATTGAGGATTGTGACGGGATTTGAAGATAGGGGTGTCTTACCAATCGGTGTGTTAATGGGAAGTTTTGGTCCACTGGGATTAGGGGAGCAATGACTGAGTGTTCCAAGGCAAAACTCCTTTTAATACTTCAATTACCTTTACTGATGGCTAACCTCAGGCAAAAAATAAATCTGAAAATGATTAAACACCCACATGCCTCTATAATTTTGGCACATGTACGTATCAAAGCTTTCTATCTGAGAATCACCAATTTCAGTTTAAAATATGGCAAAAGGAAACTAGTTTGTACTTTACTTTAGATAGAATTTGCTCAGCAAAAGTACCTCAGTGTTTAAATATTAATCAATGTATTTAAATATTAAATAGAAAGCTCTTTGATACTACACATAAACTAGAACAGCTTGGCATGGGTTTCTGAGTTTCAGTGTTTCAATCATACTATTCTCTCCTTTGGAAACAACCTAGAAAAATGAAACTTGCTGACAAAATTTCTACCTAGGGATGACTATAAAACCAAAAATAAAGTATACATATGTATTTGAGAGCTAAAAGTTCAGGAAATTTGATGTATTCCTATGTCTGTGCTTAAATAAATAAAAGCTCAGTAGTGAGGTTCCTCAGATTTGAGCTAATGGTTATAAACTGTTCATAGATGGAAAACACTGCCTTCTCTTTGGGGAAGTGATTCGATGTTGTTATCTATATAATGCTTCTCTCTTTACTAAAAAAAAAAATAGCACCTTTAAAAACTGTGTTCATTGTGTTTTCAGAAGTTAGTGCTTATCTTTTATGTTTTGGACAAAATAACTTGCTCTCTGTGTTCACATTTCCACGCCTTATTTTTTGTAAGTGAACTATATTCTTACAGTGATGAAAAATAATTTCTTTTTGATATAGAATGTATCTCCATCCTGTGTCCAAAATTTAATAATAGCATGAGTCATGTTTTTATGTGTATATGGCTTCAGGTCTGAGCACTGAACAGCAAATGAGAGGGATCGTTCCTGGAAGAGGCTAATTCTCATTCTCCCAGCAGTCAGTCATGTGTTGCTTTTAGATCTTAGTAAGCATTTGCCATAGTGACTGAAAATTGATTGACAAGTGACATATTAACTCAGCCTTTAGCCAGAAGATAAAAGATTTTTGTTTTGCTTCTATAGAATATATTAAGTACCACCACAAGAGAAAAATAAGACACTGTGAAGGACCATGCTTTCTGAAAATTTACGACTGTTCCCTCTCCTGACTAGAAGTCACTTGATTTTATTTGACAGGATCTTCTGAGTATGGACAATTACGGTGGACAATAAAACAACTAGGAGATGTGTATTTTTTTATTTCCAAAGTTCATTTCTTGTGTACAGTATATGTTTAGAATTGGAATTGATACAAGCTGGTTAAATACGGCACAAAGAAAGGACAAGAATAAATAGAGAGAGACAAAGAGGAGAAAAGCTATTTATATATCTGAGAAGAAAGTAAAAACTTCTTGGTATAAATAGGATTTCACTTAAATCTCTATGGGTACTATGCTATGTGGTTTTTCCCCTGCTGCCTTTTAGACAACTGCAGTAACTGATGGAATTCTTGCTACTGCTTGATGGAGTTTTATATGCTGTTGAAGACTCCATAAAGTACTTGAGACAATGTCCCAAGGAAGTAGGGAGCCATGACTGAGGTTTAACCAGAAAATTCCAAGAATAAATTTCTTAAGGATGAGTGATTTACTGTTAATCTCCTCCCATATGAACTTAGAAGACATACATTAATTTAGGTCCCTTTTCAGGTGTGGTACCTGACTGAGGTAGTCACTGCTACTCAGATTCCAAGGCAACACATCATTTAATTTTCTTTCTCCTTCTGCCTCTGCAGCTGCTAATACCATCTGTGTGTTCTTTACACAACCATCAAGTGAATAGGGGTTACTTGGAAAATACATTTTCTAGTTCTTTGGGATCTATAATACTTATCTATAGCAACAACTGTTCAGAGTAAAGGTGATTAGAGATACAGGTTCATATTTCCCTTAATGAGGAAAGTTCTTGTTTCTTAATTGATTCTGTGCTTAGAGTAAAACATTAGGTGCAAGATGAGGGGTGAAGCAATGACATGGGGAGAAAGATTGGCAGGGAGTTCAGCTCATCTGCTGGGGCCTTCAGAACACAAACTTGAGGTTCTTTCTAATTTCATCTCTTCAGTGAATAGTCAATGAGTAGGGCTTGGTGTTTGTCATTTCTATTTCTGACACATCCATAAAAATAATCATCAGGTGTGTCATAAGGACATGAGCCAATACACTGGACCACACCCCAGACTTGTAAGCAAAGCTTTTCAAATACACATCAAATTTTAAATCACCTATTAACTTTGTAAAAAAAAAAATGAATTTTACCAAGCTAGTAAAGAGGCCATTGCATGTACTCTAGTTAGTTTATAATGAAAACCCAGAGCCAGATATTGGGGAAAAGCTGGAATATCAGAAAAAAACCGCAGCCACCCAGCCAACTCCTTAGGCTTGTCTCCAGGAATCCTCCAACTGAATGCCTGTGAGTCCTCAGCTGGGAAAAAAGAAAGAAAGAAAGAAAAGTGTCAGAAAAACCTGAAAAACTCTACTCTCTTGCTTCACCCAGCTTTCTTAACTTCCTCTTTCCACATTCCTAAAGCTAGGATTAAAGGTGTGGGTTGTCCCTCCCTGACCTGACTTGGCTCTGAAGTTGAGTTCACATTCCAGATTAATTTTATTAAACATATATCACAGAGAGGCAGATGTTCTGTGTTTCTCACAGGATGATCAAGCTTTCATTGCTGCAAACTCACACAATCAACTCACTTGGATTGAGAAAAATTGAAAGTCCCATGATGTGAGCACAATTTCTAGTTCTGCATTTGATCACATTGTGTGTCTTGAATAACACAGGACGTCTAGAGCAGTCTCCCTCGTGCAGAATGTAAATGACAAATGACAGTGTTATGAGAATTCGTGGCTTGTAAGAATTAGAATTGAGAGCTAATTGCAGGGAAAGGAATGTCTAGCTCGTGGTGGTTGCACAGTAAATATTTGCTGAACTGAAGACTCAGAACTAGGAAGAAAAGAAGAGAACCTCTGCTTATCGACTCATTTAGATGTCTGCTTAAAAGGCCCACCTGCAATTTTAATTTCTAACTTGATATCATTAGTTGACATTGAGACAACTCTGTTGAATACTAATAAAAACTAAAAGCAAAAAAATTCTTCTATGTCTCTGCAGAAAATAATTAAGAGATCTAAGAGGAGGTTTTTATTTATTTTTTTTCCTTAATCTGCAAACAAATAATAATTAGAGATTTTTTTTAGACTTTTTGTTTGTTATAAAATAACTTATAATGTATAAATTTAAAATATAAAATAGAGTTCAAAAGACTGTAGATGAAGACTTAAATAATTCAGAAATTATACTCAGACAGAAAGAAACAGAAGGGGGACACATGTACAATAGCAGACGGCTACTTCCTGATGTTTTCAATTCTCACAGCTTTAGCGGGGAGTTTAGATGCTCCTGTATTTCTATAGTGCATTTTGGAGACCATTTTCTAGAAAGTAAAGCAGAAGAATTAAGTAACAAAGACTGTAAGCGAAGAAGAATGAATGAACTAATAAGTTAAGTCTAACTTTGGACATGTGGCTGTAGATTGAGGTAGATACTGTAGGCAATAAGAAAGCTGCATTGAGAGCTTAGATACAGCTCTCACCTGCGTGGAAGCTAGAGTGTTTGTGTATTTGCACACAAAAAGTGAAGGAGGATGCTTAGAGAACATGCTTTGTAAAAACTAACACAAACTAGATGCTGCTAAGAAGCCATTGATGAAGCAAAGAGAGTTAGGAAGGTTAGAGGCAAAGCATCAGGGTGTCTCAACTATGAGCAAGTGGCCCTCAGGACACCACATTCCACAAGCAGCTACATTCCTGGAAACCAGGCCTTCCTCCATGACTCACTGATTTTGTCAGCATCACGTAGTTCTTCTAATCATTCTGCACCAAAGTTTGTGGCTCATTTTTGCTTCATTCTGCTTCCTTATTTTTTAATTCTAAGGACACTGAGATTTCTCTCTTGTTCTTTATTTATTTTTTCACTTTAAGAGTGATTATGATGGCCAATTTCAAATAGTCATTGCTGACACATTTTTTTAATGTTTCCTCTAAGATCAACTTCTTGATGCACCTTTTCCACTATTTGATGTGCATTTGCCTTAATAGATGACAATACATCTTTAAGATGGAAAACATATTTTGTTTAGGAAAATAAACATCTATATATATTTAAACTATATCCATGTGATTGAGAATAAAAAAAATGCCTAAGAATAATGAACCCACATTTATGGTGAAGATCACTTCTGCTAAAGGACAAGCACAGTGACAATTATGAGAGGAAATGCAAGATATTTCAAATACATTAAAAAATCTCACTTTTCAAATGGGGAATAATAGACTTGCATTTATAGATATTTAAATAAAACAAGACTTATATAAGACATACTTCATAAGAACAATATCCTGAGATCCAAGTGTTTAAGATCCTTTCACTTGAACCTTGATCTCATTTGCATCTTATCACCACCAGCTCTAATAGAGTTGTTTTCTGAGTCTCTGTTTACATTGTTCACAAGGTGTTTGACAAAATTACATGTTTGCCTTTCTTCCATTTTAGTGTCCTTCTGCCAGGAATGCATCTATATTCAGTCAGGTTTTCCTCTCCAAATATTTTCCAACCCTTTCAGCCCACAGAACATTGTTGCTTGTTTTCATTGGATAGGACATGACCTCTCTGTCCTCTGAATTCTCAGTCATGTGTGAGTATGTGTGTGTGTGTGTGTGTGTGTGTGTGTGTGTGTGTGTGTGTGTGTGTGTGTGTGTGTGTGACATTCTTGACTATCTCTTCAAACTGTATTTGTGGGATATCATTTTAGGTATATAGTTCAGTGCTTCTAGCCTTGACTTCAATTAAAATTAGCTGGAAAAGTCTTTGAAAATGTTGGGGTCATGGCCCTTATTCAAATGACTTCACTGACAGAATTTTATGCAGTTTTCAGGGTGTTGTCAATATGGCAGGTACAGTTTGATGAGACTAGATTGGCACAACTTCTTATTCATGTCTACGGTTAAAAAAAAACTACATACATAATATGGTGGTGATAAGCTTAGAAAATAGATGATTAAGTGCCTAAATACCAATTAGCTTAAAACGTCAATAAGTAAACACTGATGACCTCTTGCTGCAATAGCATATTGCTACAAAAGAGCCACTTAGCAGTAACTTGACCTTCAATAGTTCAGTGCCATGAATATTTGGAAGCAAGTTACCTAAATGTTCAAACGCGAACAGCTGAACTGAAATAGACACTGTTTGGAGTGACATAAAATCCTAGAGTCCAGGAGGAAAGGCCACAGCTAGAGCTCTTCAGTCCAATGCTTGACAACTGATCCTAACCCCAGAGAAGGCCAAGGGAGTCAGAAACTGGGAAAAGCACACAGAACAAAGAATACAGAGCATTTGTTAAAATAAAACACTACAGAGTATTTAAAAATTATTAGCAAAGTCTATATGGATATTGGGGAAAACACAATTTCTCTCTCTGTGTTTCTCTGTCTTTGTGTCTCTCTGTCTCTCTGTGTCTCTGTATTTCTCCCTGTCTCTTCTGTCCCTCTCTGTCTCTGTCTCTAAGTCTCTTTACCTCTCTCTTTTTCTGTGGTATATGAATGTGTATGCTTGTATATGTGATATGTGGATGTACTTTTTCATGTGGGCATATGGTGACAGAAGTTGACATTAGATGTAATTCTCAATCATTTATATATTTATTTTTGAAATATTTTTGAATATTTTTCTCATTGAATCTGAGTCTCACTATTTTGGCTAATAGGCTAGTAAAAAAAAACCAAGGATTTGCCTGTCTCTGGTCCTCAGCACTGGCTTATAGGTGTGCACTACCACGTCTAGCTTTACTTGGTCACTGGGGAATCCAGATTTGCGTCCTCAAGCTTGCATAGAGCTCTTCCCCTTAAGCAATCTTCCAAGCCCATCTTACTGATTATCTTAATTAGATAATAATTATGTGTGATTTTTATGTTGTATGGCCTTAAAACTTGGATTTAGTGATTTTGGTAAGCAACATTTCTGGGGTGTGGTAGGGAGGGAGGGAGTTAATGAGAGAGATCAGTGCTATTTACCAAACAGGAAATAAGTAGGCAAACATTAACATCTCTTCTAGCCTTTGATTATTTAACTAAGTTGTGACTATTGATTCACTTTCAAGCTCATTGAGTCTTTCCATAGATATTGGATCTATTAAATCCAATTTCTTCATCCATTATTTCTTTTAATTTTGATTCCGTTACTGAGCCTGCTTAGATTTCCCATCACTCTGAAAATGTGACTCACCTATGCTTGATTATCTAATTTTTTCCCATTATAATATTCAACATATTATTCTCAATTAATATTTTTATATGCTTATATCAAAGTAATAGTCATATCTGATTATGAATCTAATGCTTCTTCATCACTTCAGACTCTTTTTTCACAACTTTTGGCAGCCCTTGTAGGATTTTGTTATTGAAAGATGGACATGATATATATGAATGGTAGGAATTGAGTTAAAATAGACTAGGAGTGTGGGAACTTACGTTAATCTGGTTGTATTGTTTGCTGTGGCTGTGAGTGCCAGAAACTTGAAATTTTTTAACAACTTATTTATGTTTCCCCTAGAACTTCCTGAAGCATACTTTTTCAGGCAGCTGGCTCCTCCCAGCTATAGTACAGGAAAGGATTTGTGTAATGTGGTAGGGAGGGGAACATTCTGTAAACTTCTGGTTTAGGTGGTGTCTTCATTGTGTTTCTATTTCTGAGACAAAATACTATGACCAAGGCATGTTATAAAAGAAAGAGTTTAACTGGGCCTGTCGGTTCAGAGGGTTAGGGTCTACGATGGTGGAGCAAAGAGATGGAGACACATAAACAGAGAAGCAGCTAAGAGTGCCCCTCTATATTCATAAGCAAAAGGCAAAGAGAACCCCGAGGAGGGCATGAGTCTTTGGAAATCACAAAGCCCACCCTCAGTGATACATCTTCTTTCACTAATCCATCCTTCCTAACCTTTCTGAAAGAGGGAACCAAATATTCAAGCATATGAGGATATGGGGAGCCACTCTCATGCGAACGGCTACAGGTGGACTTTTAGACTGGGACTTTCGCTGGTAATGCTCCAGTGTTAGTCTCTTCCAGCCACCGCCTTTCCTTTCTTTGTGAGCACTGACTTGTTTTCAGTAAGCTAAACCACGGAACTCCCATACTCTAATGAAATCTCTTCTAGTGGAGGGACAAGGACCTTAATAGAGGAACCTGGAAGAAGTATGAGCTATAAAGTATGAGCTATAAAATGTCACCAAACATTGAAACATTCAGTTCTTATCAGCCTTCAGCTACCCATAATTATGACCATTTCAGATGTCAAGCTGTGTGTGTGTGTGTGTGTGTGTGTGTGTGTGTGTGTGTGTGTGTGAGAGAGAGAGAGAGAGAGAGAGAGAGAGAGAGAGAGAGAGAGAGAGTAAGAGAGAGAGAGAGTAAAACTTTAAGGAATGGCTCTCTGAGAACTTTGATTTGATCACATTCACTCCCCCAACTCCTCTCAGAACCACAATCTATTCTTTTCTCTTATAAATTGATGTCTTTCTTTGTTGGTTTGTTTTTCTTATTTTAATCTTTCAAGTCCATCTTGTGTTTCCCGTTGAGTTTTATGTATGTGGCCTTCCATAGAGTGTGGTCAGTATAAGAGGGATACACTCTTTAAAACTGACTCTCGCAGCATGGAGGTGGGAGGCTAGGGCCACCACTATCCCAGGAATATTATCTGATGAAATCTTGTCTGGCTTCAGCTTGCACAAGTGTCCCAACACTGTCGCAAACCCTGTGTTCATATGTGCAGCTGCCCTGCTGTGTCTGGAGGAAACTGGGGTTTTGTTTATTTTTTGGCAGTCATTCTCTAACTCTTGCTTTTAAAACATTTCTGTTCCTTCTTTTACAATGCTCCTTGAGTGTTTTGTAGGAGGGAGTGTAATAAAGATGTTGCAATTAGGCCTGAACACTCTGTAGTCAATTATGTTGTGCACCTTACCTCTGTGTTAATCACTATCTATAGCAGGTAAAGGTGTCCCTTGGGCTGAGATATTCATGAATCTGTGGCTATCATAAGTCATTAGGAGTCAGTTTATTAGTATATCTGTTTAGCAAAATAATAGTAGTAGGCTCTCCCCTATGGTCTGTGTCCTGTCTAAACAGAGGTAGTTGGTCATGATAATGGTGGTAGGTATGGGTTTCATTCATGTGGAATGGGTCTTAAATCCAATCAGAAAATGGGTTGGTACTCTCATAACTTTCATGTGATTATTGCACCAGTGGGCATATCTTGCCAGGATAGTCATTATTGTAGCTTGCAGGGTTCATTGCTAGGTAAGGCTAATGATTACTTTTCTCTTAATACACCTTGTGTTAACTACCAAAACTCACAGAAAATCTAGAAGAGATGCCAGTGGCCACTAGCCCAAAACAAAATGTTTTCTCAGTAAACTTTTGAAAGATGTAACAAGAGTACTAACAGCAAATACACCTTATTAGAATGTGTTAACTAGAGTATGTTAATGTCCTATAAAAGTGAATGATAGAATGACAGCTCTGGGATCTGTTTTCTACAAAAATGAAAAAGTAATAAAGTGTGGCATATAAACCAACATACAAATGCACACACTTTTTGTTTTATTATTTTATTTGTTTACTACAACATACTATAATTTCTAGAACAATTTTATGTTTTCACAGTATATAATAAGAAAAGCTTTCCATACATTTGTATCTCTCAGCTCCCTCCAAAGTTGTAATATTATTAACATATTGCATTAAGGTGGCAGACTTATAGCTGGTAAAATACTTCAGTGCATTTGTTAATAAAATTCTACTGTTTCCTGATGTGGGAATGCCTTTCTGTATGCTGTGGCTCTCAATCTTTAAATAAAGGAGCTGTTTTGGGCCATGACAGGCACCATAGAAGAAGTAGGAGGAGGAATCAGAATAGGTAGGAAAGGAAGGGCAGGGTGAGACAGACCGAGCTGAATCCGCCAAAGGAGCAACATGTAAGGAGCACAGGTGAGCCACGGGCTACGTGGCAGACAGATTAATAGAAATGGGTTGATTTAAGATGTAAGAGCTAGCTAGCAAAGTGCCTGAGCCATAGGCCAAACAGCATCAAGTTAATATAAGTGTCTGAGTCATTTCTGGGGGCCTGAGTGGGAGACTGGGTGGCTAAGAGGTCTGGCATGGCAAGGTCTGGGTCTCTGGCCATCCAGGACCCAAGAAAACCCACTAC
Organism: Phyllotis vaccarum; assembly: GCA_033318265.1. NCBI lineage: Eukaryota > Metazoa > Chordata > Mammalia > Rodentia > Cricetidae > Phyllotis > Phyllotis vaccarum. Next base: position 55,670,399 of record JARWLC010000010.1, read on the forward strand.
TACAGTTTCCTTTGAGTTTGAAGAATCCTGTTAGGCAGCATGCACTTTTGAGGACAATGAAAAAATGAAAAGTCAATTTTCAAGTGGGATATATATATATATATATATATATATATATATATATATATATATACACACACACACACACACACACACACACACACATATAGTGTGTGTGTGCGCGCGCGTGTGTGCGTGTGTGTTAAATAGAAACACAAGAAAGATATTTTGCTCTACCACACTCTTCCTTATTCCTTTGAGATGGTTTCTAATTGAACCTCAAGCTTGGATGGCATCCAACAAGCCCCAGTGATCCCTTTGTTTGCTCTCCACATTGCTGGTGTTACAAATGGACACATGAGCACCCCTGAGTCCTAGGAACCTAAGACTTCTGTGCTTGTACAGCATGTGTTGTTATCCACTAAGCCATATCCTGACAACTCTCTCTTGACTAATTTTTCCCCACATGTAAGGATATGACTACAAAATCAAGTTTTAAGAGCAATCATAGAAAAACGCATCAGCTGAGTATTTTGGCATATTGATTCCCAGGGGACTCATTCACTCATAATGTCAAGAGCTCTGGACTTCCAGGGGCCTTGGCTACATAATCTATTCACTCTGGAGATAAAGTATTTGGCTCGCTCTATATAAGAAATTTTTTTCTTTGGAAGATGAGCTATTATTTCAAAGCTACTCTCTGTGTGGGCAGAGGGCTACTCATAGAGCCATGTAAAGAGTAAAATATTTCTCAACAACAGGAAAACATTCTTGACTTTTAAGAAGGATTTTTAAATTCATAAAAACAATTATTTTCAGTCATTTGAAAGGAAATAAAAGTGGTAGTGTATTTGATGTTAGTAGCATATTTTTCTCTTCTGAAAAATGTCCAAGTACAAAGAGGAACATAAAAAAAGAAGTTGTTTAAACAGTCCATTGCTTTTGATTAATTTTGTTGGGTGCATCAAAGTGAACTTCATAGCGGTAATTGCATTCTTGCCTCCCCATTTTCCGTTGCACTGTCCTGTTCCCACACTGTTATTTGCAACATTTTTCAAGTTGAGCTGGACATTTCTGTTTTTCACAAAACATCAGCAAAGGACATTTATTAGCAGGAAATGTGTGTGAGGACAGGCACAGCCATGGCATTTCTCACACTCCAGTCCTTCACATGGTAGAATTTTCTTTCTTTCTTTCTTTCTTTCTTTCTTTCTTTCTTTCTTTCTTTCTTTCTTTCTTTCTTTCTTTCTTTCTTTCTTTCTTCCTTCCTTCCTTCCTTCCTTCCTTCCTTCCTTTCTTTCTTTCTTTCTTTCTTTTTTAAATAAGATCTCCACTTTCACTCCTGAGGACAAAGAGTTCTAACTGAATTGTCTTCCTGAGTTGCCAGCCTTTAATATAGTTGGACTGGATACTAGGTTTCCATTACAAATTTTTGGGAGTCACAACATTTCGACATAACACAAGTCTGTACATGAATATTACAAAAGTGATGCTTATCCAGAGATGGAAGAAAAGGAAGACGCTGAGGATACTGACTTGGGAGTTTGTTATCCTGAAGAAAGCCTAGAACGTGTTCTGAGAAGGAACTAACAACTGTATGACATATGTCTGGAAATGTCCACTTGACTTTAACAAGAAGTTGACTGGCTTTTTGGTAAAAATAGTTGTAGATAGGCTTTTTTGAATACAAAGGGTTGACGGTTGGAAATACACAGACTGGTGGTTTGAATGAGAATGTCCTCCCGAGGCTTGGGTACTTGAGCACTCGTACCAATTTCTGTTGCTGTTGTGTAGCCTCTTTGGAGGGTTACATCACTATGAGTGGGCTGGGAGGTTATATAGCCTCCAAAGACTTCCAGTTCCTTCTCTGTCTCTCTGCTCTCTTTGTATTTACATTAGAAATGTGAACTTTCATCGTCCCACTCAGGACACCTTGGTCATGTTATTTTATCATAGAAACAGAAAAGCAAACTTATACTATAACAAAGTAGAAAAGGCTTGTTTAGATAGAAAGTTTTACAAGAAGGAAACAGAGAAGAGGAACATTAAAACGGGTATGTGAAGCTGTGGAATAAGATGGAAGCAGGAAATGTTGTGTAACAGCAAACAGGAAAGAGGAGAAGATTACACACCCCAATGGAAAGCAGGACCATGGCTGCAGGAAAAAGACCCCACGCTAACTAGAGTGGGTAGAATCAAATTGGATCAGTTAATATGTATGTATATGTGTATATATATGAGTGTGTATTTATGTATATAAAAGGATAAACCCTAAATCCTTATAGCTCAGCTGAGACAGTATGACAGTGACAAAGACAAATACTGAGGGTGTGTCTTTGGTGTCTATGTTAGGACTACCCATTTGAATACACTGCTTTTGTCTCATGAAATGCCTGCCTCCCATCACCTATAAAAGGATTATGTCCAGTCTTCCATATGAAGCCAAAGAATGTTGTCTGGAGACTTTTGAAGTGTGTACCACATGCTTTGCAGGGTCCCCTCCATGATTTCACATTGCTTCATGCCATGAAAGTCTGACGCTGCCTCATCATCCCTCCTATGAATTGCAAGCTTTTGAATGTTGGGATATGTCTTACTTTTTTGCATCAGAGAGGCCAATCCGTAAAAATAGCTCCATGCTCATCCAATGAGCAAAAAGTTTACAAAATCACTTTCAGCCAAGATGGACTGCCATGGGTAAAGCTCCATGGCTGGATAATCTTGGTAGTCAATTTGGGACTACAATTCACCATGGAAGCATACTTGGTATGTGCTTATGAGGGAAGGTCTGCCCTGAAAGTGGGCAGCACTCTATGGGCTGTGACTAGATTGAACAAAAGAGAGAAGTTGCAGAAAGAACTGGCATTCATCCCTTGCTGCTTCACGATTGCAGATGCCATTTAAGCAGCTGCCTCACCCTCCTGTCTATATAGTGGAATAATGAACATTGGAGACGTGGAGATCCTACCCCTCTGATTAAAGCCCACCCAGCATAAATGTGAGCCACGCCTGGTGGCAGCATAGATAAAAGGACATAGAAGAAATGGTGTTTGTCCTCACTCTTTCTAGCAATCAATTGATCCCGGTGCTGCAGCATTTCTTCACTGACCCTAGAACCAACTTCCTTGGGATTCCGGTATACACTGAAGACTGGTAGTTCTCCAGGAATCCTCCAGGGCTCCTGATTGGGACTGTTGAGACATCTAGACTTGGGAAATGAGCACTACCAAAGTCTTACGTAGCCTTTGCATCATGGAATAGCTATTGTTCAACTACCCCGACCTCATCTTGCAATCCATTGTAATAAATCCATCTATGTGCCAGGAAGTGATAGGACCAGGAGGTCAGAAGCCATTTGCTGGCTCCATCTCACCACTGAAGATGGCAGAGGACTTGCGTTTGGCTAGCCTTTACATCCAGCGTGAGCAGCACAAGGTTCACTAAACTTGGTCCTGTTCTTTAGTCTTTAGAAATGTAGACAACCCTCCACATACATTCAAGGGCTTCTACTCCGTTCTCTCTCTCCTACACAGCTCCTACCTGTGCTGCAATTCATGTGTTGCTTCATTACATGCCACATAACCCATCTTTCAGTTCTCTCAGAGTACCAAACTGAGTCCTAGTCTAGTGTTTCATTCAAGCGTTTTTCTTCTTACCAATAGAAATCTCGGTGAACTCCTTATTTTATTTCATTTGTAAGCACTTTCCTTTTTTTTTTAAATCTCAAAAGACATGTTCTCAGCAAAGGCTTCTTTATCTGCTCAGAGTAAATTGTGTTCACTTGTCTTACACTATCATAGTTCTTTTAAGTGCATTGTCAGAGTTCATACTTTACTCATTATGCGTCATCTTTTGATCACATTCTTCTCCCTTATTGACTACGTGTTCCAAGAAAATTGTGTTTTTGTTTTTTCTCATAACTGCATCCAAATTGCTGAGCACAGAAAATGGTGTTTTGATAAATATCCATGAAAAACACAAATGTGAAATTTATTTAGGATGGGCTGGTTTTGACAGCTGACATGACAACAGAGACATGTTTTCTCAAAGAAAAATGGCTGACTTCAAGATAAAATTTTATAGCAAATCTTTTTATTTATTTCTGGCAGATGATATGTAGGCTGGTCAATCCTCACTTATGTTCTGACATTTGTTTTTCATTCATCAGTATGTAATATACAGCATGTGTTTGGAGTACAGATATAGGCCTAGTCAGAATTCTGCCTTTAGGAAGTTCAGTCCATTAGTGAATCGCTCACGTTAACTTTGTACCGAACATGTGGCCTGAGAGAGTTACGTGCTATTTTTGTGTCAGAACCTATAATCAGTGGAGAACACACAATCAGAACATGGTTAGAATTTGATTTATGTAATTTCCAGGAAGACCTGTGTGCTCTGCCTGCTCCATGTTACAATCAATGTCAAGGGTAAATTCAATTTACTTGCAATGAAAAACATTTTGCCACCTCTTCTCTTAGAAAAATGTTGTTCACAATTCAACAATAATCAGTTTTTATCAGTATATATAAGCTTAATAATATGAAAGTAATAATACTTCAGGTGCATTTGACCTTAAACTCAGGCAGATACTCTGATGTTTTCCTTAAACTCACAAAATGGAATTTTGCCTATTTTTAAGACTTTCAAAAATAGTAAGAACAAGCATCAACTAAACTAAAATCTTAAGATTTGCACATCATTTTAAAATTTGATTTTGTTTATCTACAGTCAAGAATTATTTTATGGAAGTTCAGGATTTCACCAAGAAGTAAGGGTTCCTAGCCAAGTATGAAGGTAGATATGTACTGAGGCTTGCTTAGGAAGCAGATATTTAGGGCAAGTCCTGAATGGTTGGGAAGGAGAGTAGGTCATAGAAAAATGTGGAATGAGGTAAGGAACTTAGAGGACCTAAGATAAAATCGATGTTGGTATACCACTTAGCACTGAAAGAGACTCTTTGTGATCAACACTGTCAAGAGAGGTTGTGGCAGATCACCTAAAATTTATCTTTTGAGTTCAACTCAAAATCAAAGGAAGACTCTAAGCCATTCATATTCATCAAAGATTTTTTTTTTCAGGGCGTCTTCCTCAATCAAACTTTTTCTTCTTTAGAATGATTCTACAGCCTTTCATTTTCTGTAGAAATAATATCCTTTCTGTAGAAAGAATAGGTGGGGCTGGCAGGCAGAGAGTATATATACAAGGAATAAACACAGAGAAGGAGGAGGACATTGGGGCCAGCCACCCAGCTATACAATCCATGGAGCAAGAAACAAAGAAAGGTATACAGAAATAGAAAAGGTAAAGGCCTGAGGCAAAAGATAGACAGGATAATTTTATGTTAAGAAAAGCTGGCTAGAAACAAGCCAAGCTAAGGCTGGACATTTATAATTAAGAATAAGATTCTGTGTGTGATTTGTTTGGGAACTGGTGGGTCTCCAAAAGAACAAAAACAACCAATAACAGTTATTAATCACTATGACTTCATAAATGAGAATTTATGTGCCTTGGTAAGATTTTATATTACTATAGCATAAAATGAATCAACTTCATCAGATTATAAAACAATCTCCAAGAAAATCTAGGAAGAGAAATAATTTTTAAAGAGTTGTGATTTCCAAGTTACATTTTCTCCAGAAGCGTATTTTTTTCCTGCAATATTTTATATGTAAGAAATCACATTTGTATCTGGAACCATAAACACAGATTTAAAAAGAGTATTAGCTACCCATCTCTAAAAATATGTAAAAATATTTTATTTTTTAAAGTAAGTTATTGAAAACATATTTACTTTAGGCTGTGAATATATATATACAGAGCATTTTATTAACAATTAAAAATAATGCTGTTGGCTTATGTTTTCACCAATATTTTAAAGAATGATTTCTTTCTCTGAACTATTTTCTGTCTTTTTTAGTAAGAAAGAGATCACCAACAGAATCAGAGAGAGATCATTGATGGAACCATATGGGCTGCTCTCCTTTATTGCAGGTTTTGACATTTAAAAGGTACTCTAAAGTATCTTAGCATAATGTGTCTCCTACAGCTTTATTCTTTTCTCATACCAAAATGCACATAAGGCCAATTTTAATTTAAAATGACTAATAGTATCATAAAATAATTCAGGAAAAGCAAAACCATTTTTACAAGTTAACTCTCTGATATTATAGAATTGGGAGGTAGTTAGATGTTGAGTTTGTAGATAAATAGAGAGTTAGCATCACCAAAGTGATAGAGATCAAGAGTATATGTAGATGGCTAAATTCACACAGCTACTCAAGCCACCTGTAATCCTAGTTCCACAGGATCCAATGCCTCTTTTGACCTCACTGCGTACAAGGTACACATAGAGTGCAAGGGCATACATGTAGGCAGTTGCATATATGAACTCACAGGGACAGTAGAAATGTGTGTAAGACCTGTGCAAGCTAAAGTCAGACAAAAATCCCAGCAGGAAGGGGTGAAGATGAGAATGGAATTCCACCCCTAGCTGTGAAACTAATGGCATTTGAGAGCTACAGGGAAAAGTAGAGTCAGTGTTCTTAAAGGGTGTGATCCCTGATCACACCGGGGGTATATCCTGCACCCAAGGATATCTGGGCAACACAAATTGGACTGTGTGGATTAAAAATAAACATGGATCCAAATGAGCAAGCAGGTGAGACAAATCTGGGAGGGACTAGAGGAAGAGTGTGAGTGATTAAAATAATTGTGAATATTTCAAATACCTAATAAAACTATAATTTTAAAGTTTTAAATTGAGGCGTAACAGTCCATCATTGTTATCATATTATCCTTATTTAAAATAAGTCAAGAGTCTAACCCATACTCACAGAACAGGCTCTGTGGTTAGCTGCCACAACCTCCCCAAAATAGAAACAACAACAACAAAAAATGTAAGTTTACATGTTTTATAGACATTTTGAGAAGGTCAAACATTACTAATCATTGAAGAGTGTAATGTATCAAATGAAATGAGTGATACTGTACTGTACTTCACTGCCATCCAACAAATTAGCCATTTCAAAACAAAAAGATGACGTTTAAAATTTTCATTTAACTTCAAAATTCACAAAACCTATCAGAGAGTATAGTGTAGCACAAAAGATACACTTTAAAGTTGTAAAGCATTTTCTTTCAATTTTTATGATTTTATATTCTGATTTCTGAAGAATAAATCAAAAGTTTAAGTTTTGGAGCTGATCAAACTAGCCCACACCTGTAAACTGAGCACTTTGGAGACCGAGGCCAAGAGGATTCCCACAGTTCAATGCCTGAACAGTAAGTTCAATGGCAGCCTAGAATACATGTGAGACCCTATTACAAAGAAACCACAATAAAAACAACAAACAAGTGCTTGAAAGCATTCATGAACATCCCTTTATGGGCGAATACCCACCTTGGCAGCCTCATCTGTGGAGAATCTAACTTCCTCAGTATAGAAAGAGGTACAGAGGTTATGTTTGTGCTTGGGATCAAACTCGTGGCCTCAGGCAAGCAGCCTACCACTGAGCTATTTTCTGATTCTGATTCATAGTAATCTTAAAGCTTTATTTATCAAAATATTGGAGGCAATTTTATGTTACTGTAAAATAAATTCAGCTATCTTCTAGATAAACTAGAGGTATGAATACAAACATTTAAAATACAAATATTTATAAATTAACTTTAGGCAACATGCTATCTGACTGCGAATTACATGACACAGTTACAATAACAAAAACAGTATGATACTGGTAAAAACACCCCTCAGACATGTAGACCAAAATAGAATAGAGGACCTAGAAATAAACCTGTGCATCTACAACCATCTGCTTCTCAACAGAGGTGCCAATAAACATACACTGGAGAAATGACAGTCTTTTCAACAAATGGTGCTGAAAAAATTAGATTCCACATGAAGAATACTGAATCTAGGACCGTCATTCATCCTATACACATGTGAAAGTTGGTCAAAGGTTTTAAGTGAGACCAGAATCTTTGAAATTTCAGGAGAAAATAGAAGTAGCATTTAAAGGTCTAGGCATAGTCAAAACTTTCCTGAATAGGACTTTAATGGTCCAAGAATAAATGGCAAGGTTCAAAAATGGGATTTCATCAACTTAAAAATCTGCACTCTATAGACAATTGATAGACTAAAGAGACATCCAGAAGAACAATAAAAAATATTTTTCAACCATTAATCTGAAAGAGGATTAGTATCTGGAACATGCAAAGAACTGAAAAGCCCAGCTAACAAAAGTACAAAATGAACCAAGCAAGCATTTTTCAAAAAAGGATGCACAAATGACCAGAAATACATGAAAAGCACTTCTTTGGCAATTGGTTCATAACTCCTGAGGGAAATAAGTGCTAGAGTTGTAGGACTCAATAATAAGTTAAATTTTGTGCTACTGGAAGGTACACCAAGGTTCTCTTTGTACCTCATGTGATGTGGGAAGTTCTCTCTGTATGCTGTGAATATCAATCTTTAAATAAAGGAGTTGCTTTGGCCCATGACAGGCACCATAGAAAAAGTAGGTGGGGAAATCAGCATAGGAAGGAGGGCAGAGTCACAGACATAAACGGACAGAGCCAGTCACCAAAGAAGAAACATGTAAAGAGCACAAGTGAGCCACAGGCCACGTGGAAGACAGGTTAATGAAAATGGGTTGAGTTAAGATGAAGGAACCAGCTAGTAATGTGCCTGAGCCATAGGCCAAGGAGCATGAACTTAATATAAGCATCTGAGTCATTTTGGGGGGACTAAACAGCAGCGGGCGCCTAAGAGGTCTGGGATAGCAGGTCTGTGGGCCTGGACCTCTAGCCGGACGGGACCAAGAAACCTTTTGTAATACTCATGAGATGGTTTTATTAAGGTTTAAGATTATGGAAGATGGCACAAATGGAGTTTTATAAATTTTGATCCAGTATGTGTCCTGATAGGGAGAAGAGGCAAAGAGGTGACAACAAGTGAGGCTAGAGGTGTTGGAGTAGTGTTGGCACGTCCCAACAAAAGTTAGGGCCTATCACATCTTGAAAGTGACAAGGAATTCTCTTCAAAGAACTTCAGGAGGACCATGATCTTATTAGCATCTTGGTTTCAGGTATTATCTGAAGAACAAATTCATGCTGTTTTCAACTACAGGATTTCAACTTCAGTCAGGATTTTATGATACCATGATATAAGCTCAGTGGTTTGCTATTAGCAGAAGCTCATTTCCTAATGCTTATATTAACTTCATGCTATTGGGTCTATGGCTCAGGCACATTACCAGCTAGGTCTTTCATCTTAACTCAACCCATTCTCATTAATCTGTCTGCCACGTAGCCCATGGCTCACCTGTGTTCCTTACATGCTTCTTCTTTGGGTGTCTGGCTCGTTCTGTCTGACTCTGCCCTCCTCATACCTGGCTAAAGTGCTCACCAAGGGTCAAAACAGCTCTCTTTATTTAAAGATTGATATTCATAGCGTACAGAAAGACATTCCCACATCAGAAGTAAGTGTATTGGTATATGCTAAGGGCACCGTCTTGATTCATAAAATGCTACCTTATAGTAGGCCTTCACATGGAAAAAACTTGAGGTGCTTTGTGGGTGTTATTGGGAATCAGACTCATAGCCTCATACGTGTCAAGTGCATACTGTACCACAGTACTATCTCAAAACCCCTGAGCCTTTTTTAAAAAAAAAGTCATTTATACTTTTCATGGGACTTTGACAACTAGGATCAAACTGTTCTTCAAACCTGGCCTCTAAATATTGCATTGTAGGTTAATATAAAGTAGGATGTGGGACGTGAAAAGGTTTAGTCCCATAACTGTGGGGATATATTTCAAATATAATAAAAACAGTTGGAGATATTAGAGGGCAGATCCACCTCCTCTTGTTTTGTTTTTTTCTTTATTTCTTCTTTTTTTTTTTTCCTAGACAGAGTTTTCTGTGTAACAGTCCTGGCTGTCCTGGAACTTGCTTTGAAGATCAAGCTAGCTTTGAATTTACAGAGATTCTCTTGCCTCTGCTTTCCAACTGCTGGGACTAACAGTGTGAGCCATGGCTTCTTCTGCCTGCTCTGTCTTTCTATGACTGTCTTAAATACTTTCTTTGCTCAGTTAAGGTGTGGCACCACCACTGCCTGCTTGGGAGCCTGGAACTCCTTCTGTAAACTGAAATGACCTCAAACTCAGACTGGATTAAGGGCATAGGTCACCACTCCCGGATATTCCTTGTGCTGGAATTAAAGGTGTGAGTTACCACTGTCTGATTCTCCTAGACTGACTGTGGGTAGATCCCTCTGATATCTCTGAATGTTTTTTATTATATTTGAAACATATCCCCACATATAACTCATCAGCAACCACAAGACCTCAATAGATGATCTTGCACTTTTTTTACTTTCTCTTTCCATGACATGGTTAAAAATAATCCTTGAAAGCTGTCATTTATTTGTTGATAATGAAACTACTTGAAAATTCAATTTCCCAAATCTGGGCTAAAGCATAGAGATGGTATTTCACAAGAGACCCTCAAGCACTTCAATTAATTACTGAGAAAATATCTGGATTCAGTAACAGGGTAATCAAAGCCTTTTCCTTCATATGAATGGATATTGCACAGTAGTCAATCTGTTGAGTATATATTGTGTATCTTGGAGAGTTTTCTCTATTAAAAGTGCTACTTACACATAGGGAGATACTTAGTATATAGTTTGCATATTAGTTTAAAATTTTGGATCATTAAATGCGTTTTTGGTAACAGCCTAGACTCTCCTGAAATCCATGATGTAGCCCAGGCTGATCTTGAACCTTTGGAATCATCTTGCCTCAGGAATACTGGGATTATAGGTGCAAACTACCATTCCCAGAGATTAAGGTGCACCTCGCTGAGAAATCAATTTGTCTTTTTAATCAGACTAAACGCAAATAAGCAGATTTGGCTTTTAACGATTCTATTGGAGTATATACAACAGAGTCTTACATCAGTGCCTATGCAGCTCTATGCAGAAGAAACAAGATGATTCCTGTACTCAGTAAAGCATACCAATGCATGTGCTTGCTGGAAGCTTGATCATTTTACTGAATTATCATCTAGGAGAAGAAAACAAAAAACAAAAGCTATCATGAGCAAAATGTGACACAATGTCACTTACAAAAACCAGGAACCAATCCTACTTCATTATCTTGTACTTTTCAGAGGGGCTTGTAAAAAAAAGTTTAACCAATTCTTCTTTGCATATGTGGGAGCTTTGGAAATAGGAGAATGGACTTCAAGAGAGATGACAGTGGATACGGCAAAGGGGGAGAATATCTTTATTCAGATACAGAACATAATGACATTTCTAAAAGATATGAAAACATTAAACCAATTACCATCTGTGAGATGTGTATCAGTCAAGCATACTTATTATATATATAATAAGCAAACAAGGTCTAAATTTAACTTAATTTGTCACTGTGCAAGATTGCTAAGCACAATCTCTTAGTAAATGCATCCCTTTTGTATTTGGATTCCAATGTAGTTGTCAACTAGCATATTAATGAGTTGTATTTCCAAAATGGACATCTGAATTGAACATTTTGTACACATTGAGAAGATAAAACAAACAGGCTTGTATTAAGAATTCTAGTTGCCAGCTCTTGTCCAAAAGGCATAGCAAGATGTCCTATTCACAGTAAAAACACTATAAAGACAGGAACACTGTAATGATTCTGGTGCTTCAGGTGCAGGTCTGAATTTAGAGGGATTCTTCAATGCTTCCAGGTTTTTGTGTCCTGAAGGAGACTGTACAAGGTGCACAAGGTTTCAAATAGAAATGCAGATAGTTTATTAGGGAAAAAGGGGCTGGCCCAAGAGACTCACTTGTCCCTCCTCCAAACGTTCCCTGTTCCTCCCATCTTCCCTGCCATCCAAATCCATATCCTTTCTTTCTCTCCTTAGAAAGCTGTGTATTTAAATAATGACACTAAATAAAATAGGATTTAAAAAGCCAAAGAAATAAACCAAAATAGGATAAAACATTAACAACAAAAATTGAGGCTGTTGTTGCTTTTTCCTAGTCTCTTTCTCGGCTGTGACTGCTACAGTATAAAACAAGAATGGCAAAAATAAATAAATAAATATCATTTTCTTGTTGTCTTTGTTTGTTTGCTTGTCTGTTTGTTTTTGGATTTCTAGTACCTTTGAGCTACACTTAAGTTAGCAGCTTTGTTTTTGTTTTTCACTCTGAGGGAAATGTAATTCAAGAACTGGGTGCCTTGAGTAGGGTGGACAGATGTGTGATTGCCACAGAAGAGTACACTAGAGTGTGGAAACTGCCCATGAAAATTGTCTGTGGATTCTAGAGAAGCTAATTAAGGTAGTGACTCCCAACTATATCATTTACTCAAAAGTGCTCTTTAGGTAAATAAACATTACATTTATTTACTTAACTATTTAGGTATTTCTTTGGCGGGGGCATGTGTGCCATGACACATGTATAGAAGTCTGAGAAAGACTTGTGGGAGTTGGTTGTCTCATTCCACTGGGTGGTTCTTGTGGGCTGAACTTGAGACATCAGACTCAAAAGCAAGTACATTTATCTGCTAAGCTATCTCACTGGCCCTCAGTATTTCTCTTTCAGGGAGCACTTGATACAAATGGCAGAATCTTTTCATGCTACATTAAAACTTATTAATGTTTTATGTTAGTTTCTTCTTAGATGCTGATGCCTGAGATGAACTGGCACTTTCCTGGGGTGACATTGCCAACTCTATTAAAAAGATTTCATTATATGAGTATTTGAACAATAGCCTCTAAGAGTTTTACATGTTTGGAGAAACATCTCAAAGAGCAGTTAAAATAGAACAAAAATTTTGTTGTTATTTTGTTTTATTTTATTTTTGTATCTTAAATTGCCAAGAAGAAACATTTCCTAAATCATAGAGTGTGAAAATCCCAGTGCCAGGGTAGGCTGGCCCTTTGCATTGTGGGACAGAGACACTTAAGAAGCCAGAGAGACCCACAAATGGTAAAGAATATGGCACTGTTTCTGGTTGCACGCTAGGGTGTACTGTTGGACACAAAGAACCTATTTTGGTTCTTCTCCAGTTGATTTTTTCCCCAGTGAAATGAGGATTGTTATTTTAGGGCCCACATTTCACTGTCAAAAATGTGAACAAAGAATAACTCTCCACCTTATAGGGAATAAAAGACAGTCTATTTTGGAGATGAATATGAGTGACCATGGTCTAGGAGCACATACTAAGGTTATCACGGACCCCACGTTCCAATGTAATAGCAGTTTCTTCAAGTTTTTAGAGTAACAGAACAAACACAATCATGAATGAAGACACCTTCTCAATACATTGGTGGAAAAGTGAGTTAGGCGAGCTACAGAAATCTCAGCTACAGGCCTCAGGAGCTATCTGGTGGCTCTCATAGTCTTTTTTCTGGTAGAAGTTAGCTATCTGTTTCTATCACAAGGATGTGACAACAAACACAATGGTGGAAAAGGACTGGATTTTAAGGGCTAGAGACAGCTCAAGATAAATTATAATCAGGCCTGGATCTGCAACCTTCAATCTCTCTCCAATCATACAAATTCAGATCAGTTAATCTGTCTTGCTGAAGTTTAATGTAATGTGTGGAATTTTTGTTATTGTTATTTGTGTATTTATTTTCCAGGTATTTTTGTTCATGTTTGTTACATAAGCCAATAAACTTTATTCTGTCCTTGGTACCCTATCTGGGGTAAATACATATTTATTCACATTTCCCCTGGGGACGTTAATGCAAGAAGATATATGCTGTGTTCTTTACTATATTTTAAAAAATGCTATTTTCAAAATGTTTACCACCAAATCATATTTCTTCTAAAATTTTAATTTCAAATGCACTCCAATTAAAAGTTGTTTCCTAGAACTTTTCTCCAATAGAAGTCCTTAGCTGTCATTTTCTATCCGTCCTGCTATTTTGTTGACATGACAATGACTGTGAGGAAATAGTGCTCATTGACATTAGTTGCTATGCCGGCACAACAGAAGCAAGAAGACTAATTATTAATTATTAGCTGTCCTTTGATATCTAGTCACATGTCATTGTAGATGCAATGTCTTCATCATAGCCACATTTAACGTTGAAAACCTAATAATAAAATCCTGGTAAGTTATCTGCAACTCAAAACAGCAGTGATCTAGGTTACCATAGCAGCAGGATAGTCTAAATGAGATTGTTAAATTTTATGTCCGTGTTCTCTCTTAATTTTGTTTCCTATGTGTCCGTCATAAATGCTTTTGTAGTAATGATGAAACAGGAATACCATCGGGAAGATAGCTTTTCAGTTTCGGTGGTTGTAATCATCTAACTTGCTTGCTTTGTTCCTAATATGCTTGTATTTCTTTGCTCTGAAAGGGATCCTTGCTTTCACACACACACCCTCCACACCTCTTCTCAGTAGTATGAGACTCTTATTTTTGATGGTTGTGGGTCTATATTATTCCATGAATGCTACCTAAAGTTTCTAATTGCTTTACTCCAATCAGCTTGTTCTATCTCTACATACAATATTTTGTCAAGGAAGTGGACATGTAACATTGGTCAGTGGATAAAACAGTGCTAGATAGGTGGAGTGGATCTTTGAGGAGTTGGGGGAGCAAGAAAGAATATGATCCAAATGTCTTGAAGTGCTCAAAATTTAATAAAAATATTCATTTCAAAATGACAGACATGGGGGGTATTTTTGAGACATTTTATGTGAATGCTGAGATAAGCACATTCTCCTGAGTGTGAAGATATTCTAAGAATGATGGGTTCCATAGATCTGCTTTCAGCTTCTTGCTATTATAAAAAGGAAAGTTGAGTTGCAGAATTCAGGCTAAAAAGACAATAAATCCCTGCCCTGGGTCTTCAGCTTATAAAGGTGGCTCAAATGCTGAATGAACAGGACTTGTTTTGATTTTGTTCATAGTTTAAACCATTTTGGTTTGTGTTTTCCACTTCTAGCAAAATACTGTAGCTGACGTGATCGGATAGGAAGACTTCTGGTGCTGTCTCCTCCCGGCTGAGTCCTAAGGCAACTTGTTCTTTTCACTTGCTCTCTGTTCCCTTCTGAGCACTACATAGATGCCATTTCCAGTTGAGATGTAGGGAGGATTGTCCTCATTCCTAATTCATTTGACTTTCTTTTTACCAATTTAGGAAGATCTCATCTTTCAAAGCTAGTCAGCTTTATATGCATATATTTATTATTTATTTATTTATTTATTTATATAAGTGCTTATGGTGAAATCAAACTTATAGAAACAATTTTAGATCCTTGCTCAAGTTTAAAATAATTGGAAAAATATAGTAAAGTAATATATAAAACTATAATCTTAATTTAAAAGATTCATTAAGCAGTAAAATATACAAACTAATTTGCTTGAGGAATTAAAGGTTATTATTTTGACTTTCTATAGGTCATTTTTTGGAATCTTAGGGTAGATAACTAACATGAAATTTTGTATTTTTATTTGCAATATTATCTGTATACTGACTAAATATTAGATAAAATGTTTTATGATTTCACATATGCTCTTTGTAATTATAGCAGCCAAACATAGAACTTTTGTAAAAAGCAACAGAATTTATTTTAACATTTTCATAAGAATCAAAATTTCAGATGAACCATGAGCCAAAGTTAGAGGACTAAGAGAATTTTGTATATATTAAAACACAGAGTGTCAGGCTGCTAGGGACTATGAGCAGTAGAGTCATCAACAGCTGAATTATGTAAGAGGCTGATATTAGAATAGTGCAAAAATTGTTTCATGTGCACAAGCTGTTAATATATGTTATGGTCTTGGTTACTAGAACTCTTCATCAGTACCGCCAGACTTTATAGACTCTCACATCTCCAACATGTCTTCTTTTACTGATTATTAGTCATGATGCACATTTGGCAATTATTTCCATACCATCCCTAGATTAACATTCTTAGTAACAATTGGGGCATGTATGCACAATGCTAATTTTCTTAATGAATTTTTCACAGTGTTGATAAGTGACTAATACTGCAACCTCAGTTTTCATGCTAGCTGATTTTTCTATTTTTTTCTCCATTGTGGATATAAAATTGCTTTGAGCTTTTCTACAGGTTATGAGGAGGTGGTAATAAACATTTTCCCTCATCCCATGCCCCTAGTCCTGTTTTAATCAGTTCCCTGTCATCAGAAATAGTAGGAGGCATTCCCAGACATTCTGACATTCATCTCTTAAACAGGTAAAGTAACTCCTGTCTGATTGCTGTTGGGCAGTTCTACCCTTTGTATAAACAGTTTCTAATTCCCAGGTTGGAAAGGTTTCAGCCACAGGTACTTTTGAGATGAATCACCAGCTCCTAGCCTCCAAACAGTGCTCTTGCCACCCCTGTTGACTTCATCAGTGACAATATTTCCACCTGCCATTCCACATAATTCTGTCCTACCCCAGGCTCCTCACCTCAGCTATCCCTACCATCACCTCCCTAATTAACCATCACCTCCCTAATTAACCAAGCCGCACCAGTGCTGCAGGTTTTGAAGACAGAGAATGTTCAATGAACAGGGTGGAAACTAAATAAGGAATGTGAACTTGGGGAGATCTCTGTCAGGTATGTGGCAAGATTTACCTATTACTAAGATAGAACACTGTAGCATACACTGATCCATGCACACTGGCTCATTTAAATTCACCTTTACACCTCTGAGTTTCCTTCTTTTGAAAACTGATATCTCTTAGTAACTGCCAATTTGAAAAGCTTCAGAATTCAAAGCAAGTGTAGATTTCACAAAAACAGTGAATAAGTGAATTTTGATATTGCCCAGGATGATCTTTGAATGGTTGTATTTTTTATTACTGATTAACATTATGATAATTTGTTGATCAAATAGTCAAATCTACTTAGATTCTTGATATACAACAACAACGTTCAAATACAAGTGGTTCATACATTTAGGGTGTGGGCTGTGAAGGAGTATGACAAGTTAAGATAAAGATAGAGGGTACTTAAGTATAACGAACAGTTAAGCACAATGAATAAGACACATGAGTAATAGTGTCGAAGGGTAACCATAGAAATACCTTGCCCACACATCTAGGTTTTCAGAGCTGTCACTAATAGCAATGGACATTCATTTACTAAGAATGTCTGGGCTAATGTCCATTTTTGAATGGAGGACTCAGAGAATGCTGAGCCTGGAAGAATACAGAATGGTTTGTGAAAGGGACAGAATATAACATCTGGATGTTAGGAGCATGGAGCAGTTAGGAAAGAGATGGCGAAACCAATTGAGATAAGATCCTGGGCACAGCAACCACAAGCTGTGGTGGGGATGGGCCAACAGGCTCTGAAACCCGCTGAGGGAGAATAGCTAGTAGGCTCACATTCCATAGGCCTGAGATACCAAAACAGTAGCAGCTAATCCACATGAAATTTCATCTCTGCTTAATTCACAGTCTATTCTCAAATGCTTTCCTCAACATTTGACGTAGGAGGCTATAAATCACCTGCAGTTATTCAAAACCATATACATGTACAGGATTTATAGATGTCTCTAAGATAATTAACTCCCGAAATTGAGTTCAGAACAGTACAAGGATACCAATGACATGATACATAGCGTGGTTGCTGTCTTCCAAAGGTAATATCTGCAAGGTCATTTGACAGGTAGCATTGCTAATTTCCAGGACACTCAAAAAATAATTAATTTCTTAATTATACCTTCTGGCATAATTCATGACAAGTTGCTATACTTTAAAATTTTCATCTGAACCAGAGTTATTTATACATGTTATTATGTTTGAATATTTATTATAAATTTCTGGGTTTCAAATATGAACTGTTAGACTTTCATATAACAATAAAATTTAGTACTTGGAATTCAGATTTTTTTTTTACAAGCTACTCCTTGAAGCTAAAAGAAAAAGGCTACTGAAAAATATTCTTAGCCTCAGAGTTTAACTATTACTCATAAATTAGAATGTCTGGAATTCAATGAGCTTATCAATTCGACAATTATTTCTAGGTATCCTTAAACATTATCATGATTACGTGTTTTGGGGATACTCAACAATTCAGTGAAATTTGAGAAGCCCATGCCCACTCGTGGGTGCATTTTAGTCTTTATTTAACCATGTCTCTTTCTGATACCCTTTGTGCAAACTCTTAGAAATGTATTTAATAAACTCCAACTCCACTTCAAAAAATAAAATGAATGAATGAAAGAAGGAAAGTAGTTGAAATATAGACAATGATATCTTTGTTGGTGATACGTCTTTTATTATATTTTGCCATTAAATAAGAATTAAATTAGAGGAATCTTGCTGTACAAAACGATTTTAATGATTATAAAAATTTTAAAGTTTTGTTTGCCTCGCTATATGGTTATATGGTCTCATCCAGAAAGCAGACCTCAAATTTAAGCAATTAAAATTTTAATATCTCAACCACTAGCCAAACATGATCACTAATTTCTCAGTGAAACACTATTGATTACTTGCTCAGATATTTAAGATATTTAATCTTTTGGGGATGAAACGTAAATGGTTTGAAGAACTAAATACAAACTCAATCTCATTCTCCTGAGCCCTACCAAATATTTTATAAATTAGTCTAAGTTTCTCCTCCAGTTTCTGTGACAACATTCCCTGGCCCAAACAACTTGATGGGGAAGGGATTATTTTAGGTGACAATCCCAGGCGACAATTCATCATGGCAGGGAAGTAAAGACATCAGGAGTTGGATGCCACTGGACGCACAATGTCCTCCTCCAAAGAATAAAAGAGATTCAAACACACTCCTTAGATTCCCATCT
This sequence comes from Phyllotis vaccarum, assembly GCA_033318265.1. Classification (NCBI taxonomy): domain Eukaryota; kingdom Metazoa; phylum Chordata; class Mammalia; order Rodentia; family Cricetidae; genus Phyllotis; species Phyllotis vaccarum. The sequence continues at coordinate 55,689,187 of JARWLC010000010.1, forward strand.
GCTTTTCTTTGGGCCTGGGGTTTGAGTAGCATCACATTAGGAGAGGATATTCTCCTACTTCAGTTTACACAGTCTAGAAAATCTCTCACAGACGGGGTCAGAGGTCCATATCCCATCAAGTTGCCAATCAAAACTAACCACCATGATCAGGTAAGAATATTTAGAAAAAAGGAACAATTTTAAATTGCTTTCCTATCTATGGATGAAAACTAGGTTGTTTTTTTTTTCCTTTTCTAAACTTGTATTTGGAATACTTTTTCCTATTTAAAACTACAAGCTTATAATCATACCACCATCCTCATTTTGGTGAGATCTAAATTCTATATGTTCTATTTTAGATTGAATTACTTATTTGAAACTTAAATAAGAGACTGTGGGTGTAGCCTCTGCATGTCCTGTTCTAATACTTCTTTATTCTCATTGAAGGGTTTGATATGATTAAAGTGTCTTTATCTCTATTACTTTAAGTGGCACCTTATGCTCAAATGTCTTGCAAAATTTGCATGGCACTCACAAACTTAAAAGTAGCAATTGACAGTAAAAGTAAAATTTATTTTGAAAAAGAATACTAGTAAATAAATAAGAATTATTTGAATAACTATACAAAATATATTGAGTAAATAAGAATAATTAAGTCAGTTAAAATATGAAGCAATGACACTAAGGGTGAATCTTATCAAAAACCTTTAGTTTTCTTAATTATCAGAGGATTGGGGTTTATAAATATGAACTTTTAAATAGATTTATTTTCATTATTCTTCTATCTTTGTATGTGTATGTATGTGTGTGTATGTGTGTTTTTCTGTGTATGTATGGATGGATGCTTGCATTGTGTGCATGTGTTTTTATGTGTGTACCTATGTGTGTGTCGGGGGAGGTGTACACCAGAGGCTGATATCCATTGTTTTCCTCTATAACTTCATCTTATCTTTTGAAAAAGATGTGTGTGTCCCACATGTGTGTTAGGTTGCCAAAGAGGCCAGCGGGTTCTGTCAGATATCCTAAAACTGGAATTACAGAGCATTGTAATCATCCATGTAAGTGCTGACAACCAAACCCAGGTCTTCTGGAAGAGCAGTCAGTGCTCTTACCTGCTGAACTGTCTCTCCAGCCTCTGAGCCTTATCTTTTGAGACAACCTCTCACTGGCCTCTGATCTCACTGACTTGCTGAGACTCACTGGCCTAAAAGCCCCAGGCACTTCCTGGTTCTGCTTTAGCACTCCAGGGTTACCCCTGTGTGCCTATGTGCCTGGTTATTTTAACATGGATTCTGAGGATCCATAGCAGGCCCCTGTGCTTTCACGGCAAACCCTTTACTCACAGAATCATTTCCCCAAGCTTAATTCTGTTTTTGATTGATTGATTGAGGATTGTGTTGTCAACAATAGCAGCAATACAAATACTCTGAGAATGACTGTGAATGTGAATCAGTGTCAGAATGCCGGTTACTCGGGAGCTGACATTTTCATCTCTCATCCAGTACACCCAGTGGCCGGTTCTCCAACTGAGATTGGGAAGTAGTCTGTGACCTTTTCCCACATGATTCATAAAATAAGCTTTATTTTTAATTAGTTATGTATTAATTTTATCAGCTCTTTTTTATTATATAATGTCCTTATAATTTATGGAATAATGCTCTTGTCTCTGCCATAATTATCATCTGACTTGCCCCACATTCATATTAGTTCATCCAGTAGTAAAAGAACAAGTTTCATTCCTAAATTATATTTGATGTGTGACTCAAATGATGTCTTGTTAGCTGCATATCCTCCAGACAGGAAGAATCCTTAGGGGACAGAGGACCATGAAGGCAGAGAGGATTTAACCTTTTTGTTTGTGAGCTGCCTGGAAAGACACACCTAGTTGTACAAACCAAAATAGATGACTAAGACCATTAGTCATTCCATAAATATGAAAGACGCATGTGTAATTTAAGCCAGGTATATTTCAAGGCATCTTGGCATGGACGTGATCATTAGGACATAGTTGGTGGCTGTCAATATGTGTCATTTATTAAAGTAGAATTCATCAGCATTGACACGCTGTATGCTCAATAAACCAGCAGATGGTGTGTGACAATTTCTTCAAGGTGACATCAAAAACATCCTGTGGAATCCCTTCTTGTTTCTTTCAGCAAGAATGTTTCAGAACATATTTTTCATTTGCAAAATAAAAAAAGATAGCAAAACATTTGATGGAATTTGTGTGCAGAAATGTGTGAATGGGAAGGTCTGTCTAAATCTGCCTAGAAGATCTGTGTGTGAAATGTGCTGAAATTTATAGAACACAGTTCACTAAAGCAGAGAAAATTATAACATGAAGGAGAAATGCTCTACACCACTGTATTTGGACACATTTTCCTCACAGCAGAACTTTAATGAACTCAGTGGAATTTGAAGATGGTCTGAATCCATATTTTTAAATATTTTCATATTTTGAGGAAGAACCTAGTACAACATACAAACAAGAATTGCAGTGTCTGCAGCCTGACTAAGAAGATATTGAAATTTATTAATATATTTTTCATAAAGAAACATTCAAATTCACCAGACAAATTCTAGGGGTTATGAATGGAATACACCTTCTACATAAATCTGAAATAAAATTATAATAGTACTCAAAGGCATAAGTTAAGATCACTAGCAATGGAATCAGTATGTTTAGTTATTCTAATGTAAATGATTAGCAGTCTCAATTAATAAAAGTATATCTTTAATTAAAGGCAAAGCTTGCATTTTATAAAACTGGAAAAATGCTATATACCAAACACTGCAATGTTACTAATTTTCCAGTTTGAATCAATTGTAACATAGTTGAGTCATAAGCAATAACCTTGTGGGAAATTTTCCAGTTCCTAATTAATTTTTTCTGCCTTGAAGCTAGTTGGATAAATAGTAGGAAGTTTTTTTTCAGCAGATGGAATGTTTTCTGTCACCAGCAAACAGTCTAGGGTCTTACTCAGTACATTTATGAAGTCCCTTTGAAGAACCTTTTTGCTTTTGCAAAGGCTTCTTACACTAAATAGAGCATTTATTTTTATGATCTCCTGTGGGCTCACTACCCACTGATGGCAAGTGATTCACTATCCATAGATTCCCAAGTCCAGCCATGTTCAGTTCAAAGTACACTGTTCTCAAAGTGCTGGGCTTAGGAAAAGATTTTTCTTCATTTTAAGTCTTTATCACACCAGGATATGTTTGGATGTTGGGAAGCTACTGACACTGATCTGTGGGACCATGCAGATGGCTTATGATTATAACATTTTACAAACTATTATTATCAAAATATTGTCTCTTTGACTTGAACCGAGTTTATAACACATGTCAGTCTTTAAAATCTAGAACTAGTAACACTTTACTTGCAAATTGGTTGGTATTTTATACTACTATACTGCAAACTAAAATTGCAAGCATAGTATGTGTCAGCCAAACTTTCTGGAAAGATGCTAGTGTGCAGTGAAGAGAACATAAATGAGAGATTAAATAAGAATTTTTTTAAGTTAAGATAGCAAAGAATGGGGAACCTAATTGCCTTTGTGATCACAGAAAATGTTCTAAGAGTGGCAGAAAGGGGTGGGTGTAATTAGAGGTGACTTCTGTGAGATTTCTCTAATTATTGTGATTTTAATAAAGGCACCTGAAAAATCTGAAGTCTTTGTCAGTCTCTCAGAGAGAGGAAGACCTCCTCTTAACTTAAATTGTCTAATTATATCCTCTAACCTTACAGGAGAAAAATATTGTCAAAATAACCATGCTACTAAGGCTTATAGATACCACAAAATCTTGTCAAAGTCCAAATGCTCAGCCCAGTGAGCTGGGGTGAGTGGCCATATCTTGGCAGAACTATTGTTTCCAGAATTTTGCTTTCATCCTCTGTGGGATAATACTTTTAAAGATTTTTCACGTGAATTGGTTTAATAAAACATTGATCTGCCAACAGAGGCAGGAAGTAGAGGTGGAGCCACAGACTAGGAGAATTCTGGGAAGAGGAAGAATAAGAGATTCCAGCCAGACTCAGAGGAGGCAAGATGAGATTGCTGCTGTGAGAAAAGTGACCAAGCAACGTGGATAAGCATATATAAAAATTATGGGCTAATTTAAGTAAATAGCTAGGTAGAAATGAGCCTGAATTATGATATTAAGCCTCAGAGGTAATTATTTCAGGAGTGGCTGCGGGACTGGCCAGGTAGAAAAGAAACTTCCTCATGCTGCTTTCAGAGCATAGGAATAGGGAGAAGAGGGGTCTTCTATTCTTATCATTTAGATATGTAATATCCTATATACAGTTGATAACCTTAAAAAGTCCCTAGAATCTGTCATTGGGAAAACAATGTAAATCTATCTATCACTTTAGTGAAACAAAACCTCTGAGTTTGATGTAAAGTAGAGGATAAAGCAGCTTCTGTGTATGTGGAAAGAGTAAATTCTGCCAGGTATCGAAACCACACAGAACCATGGAAACATGCTTGAGGCTCTCACCTTCTCTCTTATAAACTACCAGCCTCGGGCTATGGGAGATAGGACAAAGGGTGAAGGGCAGGGCAAGGAGAACTCAAGACAGCCAGAATCCTTACTGAGGAAAGTCTACACTTTACTCTCCTTACTCACCAGTACCTCTAAACAATGCCAAGGTGAAACACACCTGACAGGAAAAAAAAAAAAGGCTTTAGTTGGGTTTTTCTGGTTTATATTCTAAACAGTTGCTATGGCTAATTAGTATGTTTTTAATAAAATGTGTACAAGCCTCTGAATTGATGTTTTTAATTACTGTCTTTTAGTGAATATTACATACTACACAGAAATTACTATGGAAAGTTTTGGATAGGATTACTGCCACACACACACACACACACACACACACACACACATGCACACACACACACCACATCAAAATAATCCCCATTAAAAAAAAAAAACTCTAAAATGTACAGATCTGGAAGGACCTCTGTGAAAAACTAAAAGGCTAGATTCTCTGATTTCCTGACAGCTGGGACACTATCTTACCTCTTCTTACATCTACTTCCTTGGTAAATATAGCTAGTTATACAACACCAGCTTTTCTTTTTGGAGCTCATGATATCATCAGAAATGGCAAATGTGTGCCAGAACTTTGGGGACAAAAATGAAGTGCTGTTGCCTGAGTAATGAAGAAAAATGTTGAAAAGTACCAGGAGAGTGGGAATTGAGAGGGCTGTAGAGAGAGTAGGTAGGTATGTTGAAATTATGGTCATCATAACATCTGTCAAGAATGATGATTTAAGATGTACCTACGTATCTCACAAAGAGCTTATATCGAAGGGAAAGGCTCGGTGGCTGGCATGAATAATGAATTTTGGTAAAGATACTGAGGAATAGCTTATTCTTCATACCTGATCAGGAATAAGGGTTTATGACCTTTCTATGCAAATACTGCTAAATTCTATTTTGAGTAAGATCTTAAAAACATCTTGGAAATAACTAAAACACAAACTAGTTACCATAAAACTTTTCTTTCATTTTATTTATAACTTTTGTCTAGATGTGCTGGGAATGGAAACCCAAGGCCTTTGATGGGTCAGGCAAACACTGTTACACTGAGCTTTGTACCCCTTATAGGAAAATGTGAAAACCATCCACATCTTTTCTGGTACAAATATGGGGACATAAATCCATGCAAAGGCTTCAAATCTAACACTTGAGACATATTTGAAGCAAAATTGCCAGTGGAGGTCATAAATGCACTCCTCCATCACCACAAATTATGGGTGGGGTTTCCTGCCTTTGGGGAAATCCCAGAGGTCAGCATGCCCCAAGAGTTGTGGCTAAACCTCACATAGGAAAAACCACCTCTGTGATCATGGTATTTCCCCTACCAACTTCGGTATGCTTTTAGGTGGGCTAAAAGATTCAACCATTCTCTGTGTAAAAGACCTACAGCTTCCCTCTTCTTTTGGGAGGAGGCTGGAGATTTCCAGGAGAAATGTAATTCCCGACTGTTCACATTGAAAGCTCTTTGTAACTCTGGGAAGTCTGTAGGCTAAAAAGAGTGTAAGCAAGCATTAGATGTGAGAACAAGTCTGTGTGATGACACAGTGTTCACATTTCTTTGCTCACATCCCTCTTGAGACCTGGGACAAGATGTGAATTGTCAGCTTACAGAAACAATGCATTTAAAGTTCAAATTTGTGTAGTAAGTCTTTAGCTGTCTTTATGTGTGTATGTATGTGTGTGTATAGTTTTCTGTAATGATCTCTGTTACAAAGGGAAGTTTCCTTGATAAGGTGTGGGCACTACACTTATCTGTGAATATTAGGACAAATATTTAGAATGTGGTAAGGATTATGCTGGTTTTAGTAAAGTGGTAGGTGTAGATTCTCACTAAGACTCATGACTATACCAGCCCTAGGTAGCTGGTGAGGTTTCTGGTACCTGTTATAATTTCCCTCTTGTTGAACAGGAAAGATGCAAGGAGAGTCAAATACAATAAGCATACCCTAAAGAGTTCAAATATATCTTACTATTAGCTATCAAAAATATCTGTAATCCACATAAGTTAGTAAATAAATATACAGTTTAAATAAAATTTCCCATATAGACTAACAATGCTCCTTCCAAGAGCCAAAGACATATAACAAAACCCCCAAACTAGGGATGAGATGCCTTCTTTTGAGAGGTGCTCAAGAAAATATAGAGGCTTTTGCTTTGATCTTTGTTGCCCTCCAAAGATAGAAGTAAGTTCCCATTGCTGAAGACATCATGTACTTCAGACATAGGACATAGTTGGCCTATTCTAGAAACTGACCTTAAAGACTCCTCCCCAGAGATAGCATTCTAAAGAAGAGAAGCAATCACGAGTCTTACCATATATGATGCTTATGAGCTACAGAAATGACCAGCATGGCATGATAACCCCGAGTGTGCTTTACATGTGTTCCAGTAACTCTTCAAGTTATACATGGAAAACAAGTTTTAACATGTGTATAATCTGATCAGTATCATTGATCTCCAGCCAATAGGAGAATCGAGTAGCACTCTATTCCAAGTCTGAAAATACCAGTTGAAATGACTCAATGTTTTGCCTAAAGAAAATCTCATCATTCATAAAGAATGGACATACATAAAGTATTAGGAATGTCTGCCATCAGCTATTTCATTAAAAGGCTTTAAAGTCCCAGCCCTTCGTTAATTGCATCAACTTAGTGTCGGAGAAGAGATACAACATGTACAAACATGCAAAACCAGCTTGATACTCTGATTACTTCAAGACATAGCTGTCTAACATGTTTCTCAGTTTAGAATTAGATGCTATTGACTGCATAGGGTTTATTATGAGAAGCCACTTAGTACCAGGTAAGAGTGCATGGTGCAGGCCAGTTGTTAAACTTTTTGTTTTCATTCTGGCTCCTCAATTTGATGCTGTGCAGAACAGTTATTTAGACTCTTTTTGCACGTACATATGTGTCTTCCAAGTGGGTTAGTAATAATATTCACATTTTGAAGTTATGTAAGGGCTACATGAATGCAGCAAGACGTACATGTGTGCACCTATTAGCAGTGTGACCACAGAGAGAAAGAACATTATCACATGTATTCTACTGAAGTGTCATAGAGCATAATCAGGTATGACTAATAACTGCATCATAAAGAGTATGGGAAAGCAATTTTATCTCAGGTGTAAGGACATGCACATCAACTGTAGATTATCCTAAGCTGTAGTTTATTTAAATATAGGTTATTGGAGGTTAACTTTACTCAATGCCTTTCTGTAGAACAGTGGTTCTCAACCTTTCTAGTGCTACAAAACTTTAATACCGTTTTTCATGGTAGGGTGACCTCCACCAACAATTAATTTTTTTTGTTGCTGTTCTATAACTGTAATTTTGCTACTGTCATGAATCATAAAGTAAATATCTGATATGCAGGATATCTGATATGTGACCCTGTGAAAAGTTCATTTGGCTCTAATGGGATTGTGACCCACAGGTTGAGAACCCTGCTTTAGGCTTTAGTAATAATAACTTTCATATTTATTTCTATAACTAGTACATGCTGGGGTAATAATATTGTATTTGTCTTATAATTTGTTTTTCTTTAGAATACTGCTGAAGTATTTAGGAGGTAAAATGCTATGAATATGTGTAAGTCAAGTAAAAGCTGGATCAGCAGTCTTTCTAAGGGAATTATGGCAAAGGATCCACACTCTCACATGACCCAAGAGCAGGATATAATAGTGAATGGAAAGAACAATTTCCTTCAACTAGGGTGATTACAAAGCTCATACCACAAGGGCAAACAACAGCAGACAACCTCACAGAGGAAATGAAATTCCCCAGATGGTGGTGGCAGTTGTGCGACCAGCATTTTCACAGCAGCTTCTGGCAAATAAAATGTCACTGAGTATCGCTAACTAGAAAAGTGACTACTAGTGAGAAAACCCAGGACAATTTAGAAAAAGAAAATGAGTGATATGCCCAAGAATTTATGTGTAATGTCATTTGCCACAAGTTTGTGTTCTTTATTTCAGTAGGAACAAAACTGTGTTAAGTCTATTGAATGAATGTGTCAAAACAGTCCTACAACCTGTAAGGGAAGCCGAGGACAATACCAGTCCAAGAAGGTCTGGACCAGTTTGTCCTGAGATTCCTGCTCCTAAACATCGTGTTTTGTTTCTGTTACATTCTAGAAGCTCTACATTTAAAAATTTGGAATTAATTTACATGGTAGTTATTTTATTCAAAGTAAAATGAGAAAAGGTTGATTGATGATTCAAGAAACATTAAAACAACAGCATCAACAATGTATACAATTGTTGATTTCCAGATACTTGTATTAAAATATATGTCTTTGAGGTTTATGCTTTTCCAGTAGTACTCAGAATGAAGGAAAACTAAAGCAGAGTTGTGTATTTTTGTGGCAGACCCTTGAGTGTAGTAGGAGGTTTCTGGCCCGGACTTTCAGGCCTAACCTCAAGGTTTAGGACCACAGACCCGCAGACCCACAGAGACACACAGATGCTTACAATAGTTTTAGGATGATCTAAGGCCTAGGCATATAACTTGATAGTTCTTTACCCTTAATCTAACCCATGACTCTTCCTGTTCAGCCATGCGGCTGGGTACCTTTCTTAAGAGCAGCATAGTTGTCCTCTGCTTCTTCCGGCTTCTCTCTGGCCTTCTGCTCTGTTCCTCCAGTTCCCAGGGTTCTCTTAGTCTGGTAGCCCCACCCAGCGCTTTTTACTAAACCAGTGGGTGGGACAATTATTTACAATGGAATAACACAATCTCCTACACGTGAGTATTTGTGTAGGTACAATCCTGGAAAAAAATGGCCCTTGAAGTTTTGAAACAGCTAAGATTACTTCTCTTCTGTTTTTTCTTTCTGAAGCTACTCAGTGTCGTGTGTGTGTGTGTGTGTGTGTGTGTGTGTGTGTGTGTGTGTTCTGACTGTCCTGGAACTCACTCTGCAGAATAGGGTGGCCTTGAACTCACAAATGTCTGCCTGCATCTGCCTCCAAACTGCTATAATTAATTAAAAGAAAAAAGAAAATACTGATGTTGAAAAGGTCAGCCAGGAAAGAACTTGATGAGTAAACTTTGTGGCCTGACTTCTCCAGGGAAAGAGAACCCACATACGTTGCCCTCTGACTTCTACTCTCATGCCCCATCCCACTCCAATTCATACAACGATGATGATGATGATGATGATGATGATGATGATGATGATGGTGGTGGTGTTTTTAAAACTAAATTCAGAAAGATGTGTTAGTTAAGAAAGCACTAACACGTAAGCATGGGGTCCTGAAGCCCCTCCCCATAACCCATATCACAGAGCCAAGAATGGTCATGCATGCTTGCAATACCATTGTTGGGGCAGAAGAGTCAAGTAGATCCCTTGGGTTCTATGTCCAGCCAACCTTGATTAGCTCATTTGACAAGTTCCAGGCCAGTGAGAGACCGTTTTTCCAAAAATCAAAGACCTATCGTCAGAAAGCAGAGCCAGGGGGAGAAAGAGTTCAAGTCAGCCTTGTAAACAGGGAGTTCAAGGCCAAGCTGAGATCCTGTCTTATAAGAGATCCCTCTCAAAAAGCCAAGATAGAAAGGAAAGAAGGAAGGAGAGAAGGAAAGGAAGAAGGAAGGGAGAAATATTGAGGTGTATCAATTTTAGTGATGTAATAATAGCATTTAGCCTACATTTAGTATGATATGTATACAAAAGTATAGATAGGGGCAGTGCATAGTTGTACATGGTAAAAGACTATAGCTGAAAATAAAGATACTTCTTATAAACAAATCTAGTTTGCTAACGAAAAGTATTAACTGCTCTAAATTAAATCTCACGGCTGGACAGAGTGGTTATGCTTCTCATTCTAGCTAATCAGAAAGTTGAAGCAAGATAATCACTTTGGCTAAGAGATTAAAAGAGAGCCTGGCTAGCAAACTAAGAGTCTACGTCAACAAAGAAGGGCAGACAGGACGACTCAGTAAGTAAAAGCACTTGCAGCCAATCCTAAAGACCTAAGAATCTAACTCACAGGAGAGAACCAACTTCAGCCTCTTGGCATACACACACACACACACACACACACACACACACACACAGAGAGAGAGAGAGAGAGAGAGAGAGAGAGAGAGAGAGAGAGAGAGAGAGAGAAAGAGAGAGAGACAGAGACAGAGACAGAGAGACAGAGAGACAGAGAGAGACAGAGACAGAGGTAGAGACAGAGAGAAGCAGAGAGACAGAGAGAGACAGAGACAAGGGAGAACTGAGAGACAAAAAAGTCAAAGAGAACATAGAAGACAGAGACAGAGAAACCTAGACAGTGATGATTAATGTAAGAAAAGAGTAAAAATGAATAAAATCAGAAGCTTTTATTAGTCTTCAAAAAGCAGCCTTATTCCATAAAGTTCATGGCCTCTGATATCACCATTTGTACTCATTATTACTATGTGTTATCCTTTGTATTCACTGCAGAGTCAGGTAAACCTACTTCCTCAATATTGAAAACATCTTGCTTCTACCAAATGATCAGGCATACTTGGACTGCTGCAAAGCTCCTGTGATGTCTGTTTGAAGACATGGTATTTGCAGCATCCCTGTGGTTGCTAAGTACTCGGTGCTTTTAGCCTATTCCTTTCACATTATCACAGTCTAGAGTAGAATTCTATTCCCCCATGTGTATCGTGAGGACTTTATTCTCATAAGAGTCCACCTTTCTTGGCTTCTATACTCCTGTGTTACTGTAGGAATGGTAGCTATGGAGCAGAACCAGGGGGCAGATATGGAACATTGGAAAATGATCTGTTTTCTTAATGTTGCCTTTGAAAATACCTCCAGAAAGGTATTCATAAAGGTGCAAGAAATGTTTCTGAAAGTGGAAATTGAGGTGATGAATAAATTTGCACAGACCGAGTAAGATAGTAAGGAAGAAAAGATGAACTTCTGCAGTTGATAAAATGAAAGGCTCTGTGAAAGAGAAATAAAAACACATAAAGAATTAAGTAGTGATGTAAGAGGATTGAAATGAAATATGCAATATTGTGAGAACAAAAACAGGAGCAAAGTTAGGGAGTAAGAGAGGATTGGAGGATATTTAAAGTAGTCAATCAATCTATCATGTATCATCTATTTATATATCTGTGACTTATTTTTTATCTATCTAACTATATACATATAATCTATCCATCTGTCTGTCTACTCGTTTGTCTACCTGCCTGTCTGTCTATCATTTATCTATAGTCTATACTCTCTCTAAGGACAAATATTTCTAATTTATAGAGATATTTTTCCTAACTATATCTTTTCGTGCTTTCTACCTATGTCTATACCAAGAATTTATAAAAGCAAACAAACTACTATTTGTTCTCATCAAGGAAAAAATGTGAAACTGAAGGCCAGAGTATAAATCAGAAATTCTACAACATTAAAACCTCGAAAATTACCAAACAGGTAATAGGTTCTGACTGAAGTCAGGATCCACAAGGGGGATGTTCTTAACTTTTGAAATACACCTATGCTTGTTATTTTGGCCAAGTAGAGTAGATACTACTGTCAACAACATTTTGTAACCTGAGAGTTTGTTTGGTGTGTCCCACACAATTTCATCAAAACTTCAGCTGAAAATAAAATTGATTTTAGTTTGATGGTATCACCTTACTTTGCCTGGGGTTGGCATCTTGGGTGGGAAGGAATGGCAGAGACTGTAAATCGGCAACTCTGGCTTTCATTGAAGCTCATCTGGGCTTCTCTTTACAGATTGCCTACGTGAAGAGATAGGGGTCAAAATCCAGAGCTGAGCCATTCAAGTTTTGAGAGTAAATTTGTTTATTTCAATATCAAAGTGTAAAATTAAAACTTTTACAAAATAATATTTGATCAAGGACAGGTAGTAACTAATATATGTGATTGTGCTGTGATTGTATGTATTCCCTGGAGACTAATCTTGTCAGATGGGAGAAAGCTGCCTTGCCTATTTTTAAAGAGTCAAATTACATTTCTGTACTTTTAAGTTTGGTGTATCTTAGCAACCCACTGAGTAGAATATGCATGCCTAAGAAAAAGAAAAGATTCACACTTCTCTATGCTTTGTTTATTGCAATGCGAAAATACAGGGCTTCCATAGCATTATCTGGATGAGATAATATCTCCATTATACAGGAAATCCATTTATTTGTAATGTTTTACACAGAGAAAAGATTCTTTGGGAGTATTCTTTGGTTTATAGAATCTCATAACACTTAAGACAAGAATCAGAGTTGGCACCACAGAGTCTGAAATACATTATAAATTTCAAAGAAGCATTTGTAAATATGAGTGATTATTTTTAACTAAGTTAAATATCTCAGGGATGGTCAGTTTACAATTACAAATCATTTCTCAGTACATCATGTATCTTTTGTGATCATGTACCATCGAAAGAAATAAAGAGAGCCATTAAAAGTGGCTGTTTGTATCTTCAATGAATTACTATTCAAAGGGGGGGAAAAGAGCTTTCAATAATCATACAATGTTATAGCAGAAAAATTGAAAGATTTGTTTCTTGTCAGTATAAAGTAATGTAAGAAACACGTTATCATCAGATTTATTCTTTAATTTTCCCTACAGAGCTCATTAACCCTTTATATATACATGAATAAAAATGAAAAATAACCCTACACTATAGGGTGGCAGTGTCTGCCTTTACTCCCAACAATTGGGAGCAGAGGCAGATGGATTTCCATGAGTTTGAGGACAGCCTAGTAAAAAAAGCAAATTCCAGGACAACCAGAGCTGTTACTCAGAGAAACTCTGTGTCTGAGAAAAACAAAACAAACAACCCCTATTTTGAATTCTATTTACCTGGCATTTGAGTAGAATTATCAGTGCTATGCCAACAGATTTTTTTTTTTTTTTTTTTACTATTTATTTATGTATTTTGATTTTTCAAGGCAGGGTTTCTCTGTGTAGCCGTGAATGTCTGGAATTCACTCTATAGACCAGGCTGCCTTGGACTTATAGAGATCCACCTGCCTCTGCCTCCTTTAAAGAATATTTTCCCTCAGTTGGAAAATGTGTCAAATTATTCTAAAAATATATTTATCTGGGCCAGAGAGATGGCTCTGTGGGCAAATAATTATACCTGACACAAAACCTGGTGTCCTCAGATCCATTGCATGGAGCAAGAAATGCTCAGACTATATATGCATGCTGCTGCTGGTACACACACAATAGATAGATAGGTAGGCAGGTAGGTAGGTAAGCAGACAAACAGACAGACAGATAGATAGATAGACAGACAGACAGATAGATAGCTATAGCTATGCTGGGAAAGAAAGCAAATCGATTGTCTACACTGAAGGTGTATTTCTAAATCATGAGCTCTGGGTCTTACAGATATTAACTTGGTTCCTGCTACTGTGTTTTAAGTGCCGTTTTGGTTTCCTTGATGAATATAATGTATCTGAACTATTCTTTATAGTCAGAATTTGTTTTTTGTTGTTACTGTTTTAGAATGCTGAAAAGTATTAGGTATTGACTTAAGCAGGACATATCCTTTTCAAAGTTTTAACCTATTTAATTCAAAAGCCTCTTTTACATTTTTCAAAAAGTCATTTTAAGTATCAATATATAAGTTACTAATTTCAAAATATGAACCATCTCCATGCTTTTCAATATACTGTTTACTTTGTTAGTAATGTAACAAGATAGAAGAATGTCAGTATATTTTAAGATAATGAACAGACAGGTCTGATCCATGTATAATATTGGTAATCATCCCAACCCATGCTTCATGCTGATAATTACCACAAGTCATGAGCAAGATTAGTTATTGATTTCTCACAGTTTCACTGGGTTACAAGACCTGCCATTTTCTCTGTGACTGCTTGCAGGGAATAGCAGAGCTTGCTTCCCAATTAAGTTTTGCTCCAATTAATTATAGCTGTCACATGTACTTAGATTTCAGTTTGTTTGGGCATAGAAAATGTATATATTCAGGGTTTTACTCTTTGAAATGTGGCTACTCACTGTTTTCCGGAGCGGATGCCTCACTTTTACCTGCTTCCTTTCCAACAGCTTTTTGTTTACTAATGAACAAAGAGCAGGCAAACCTTTCTCAACTCTGTGATTTGCTCCTATTCTAATTCTGTCATACTCCTGCCTCAGCTCAGGCTATCTGACCCACTCAAGTCGTTTCTCTGCTGACGGTTCCCTCTGGCATCTAAAGCAAATAAGACCTTCAAATCGGGTCTAGCATTTAGAGAACAGTCTGCATTTGTCTCTGGCCACTTCTGCTTGTGTTAATAGTTAGCTTTGAGCGTGAACAGAGAAACCAAGCGTTTCGGGTAGTGGTCAGTCAGATGACATTAGATGTTATTCCCCACTGTGCCTTTGGCCTTGAACAAAGCAAAGAGGAAGGAAGTTCTAGGGTGGAGGAGGAGACAAACTTGGCACTGGGCATGATCCTGGGAAAGTGACCGACTACACTGGAGACTCAGGGAGTGACACTAATATTTAGGGTCTCTGCTGTAAGCAGGGAGTTGGGTAGAGGAGGGGATTATGGCTCCGCCCACACAGGCATGGAACACCTCCATCAAGCTGAATCAGAGGATGGATAGTCAGTTCTGTGCTTGGTCCTGGCTAACTTAACTAGATTGTCGTATTGAGATAGCAGTCGAAAGAGGCAGTGAAGTCCTCTGGACTAATGAACTTCATTCTTCATCGTACATTGGACTTAGCAGGCTGTACGTGACTGCTACAGGAAGTGAGGCAGCATTTGTGCCCCCTCCTCTGCCTCTGGCCTTCCTCTACCTATAGCCGGTTCTCTTTCCTAGCTGACTTTTAGTACTTCAGTAGCTGAAAGTAAATCATTATATGTCTTTGCAGTGATCAAAACACTTCCAGAGGATTCAAAGGAAGAAGGGTTTCTTGTGGCTTATGTAGCAGAGGGTCGGTACATGGTTGCTTAGCACTAGGTGCTTCTGAAGATCTTGGTGACTAAGAAAATGGAATAGAGCAATCTCTTGTTCATGTTGTGGTTAGGAATAGAAAGACAAGAAGAGGCAGAAATAAGATACCTCTAAGGACATGTACACAGTGGCCTACTCTTTGCAAGGTATTTTCATATCTTAAGTTTTGAGACCCTCCTCCTCCTAGGGACTCTGCCTTTTACATATAAACCTAATGAAGACACTGAAAATTGTAAATGTTTTGATCAATAATAAACATTCAAAATTTCTACCTACTACTTTCAATATTTGCTTTGAAAAGGTACATGTGTGCTCTGAAAATATTTGAACTGATGAGAAATACTGCTGCGTGACTTTTCTTAAGGAGATGTGGACGGATGTCAGCTCACCACACATGGGGCACCAACAATACATTGAATAAATGAATACAACCAAATCTAGCTTGGTTAAGCAGTAAGTTTACTGGGGCCACTTGCAGGAGAATTAGTGAAGGGTTACATACAGCAGCATGGAGGCTCAAAGGCAGCTGTATCATTTAAAAGCTTGTTCCAGAATATCCCCTAAGCATTGGGGTGAAAGTGAGGTTGCTATAGATATCCTGCTCAGGGTTGAACATTCAAAAGTCTCTTATGCTTAGCACTCTGACTTGGTATAGGCCTCTGCAGTAACTGCTGCCTAATGAAAAGCAAGATTTTCTGACTAAAGATTAAAGTAGCACTAATATATAAACATAAAAATAAATATTTAGAGGAAAGTTTAATAAGCACAGCTGATTCATTTATGAATTCAGGAATATGGGGTGCTTCTTAGATCAACTGGGCATTTCTTGGCTCTATGAGCTAGATTCTAGGAAATATAATGGATAGCGAAGTGTTCACTGCCAAACGCTTTCAGATTCCAATCTCCCAAACTCAAATAATGAAATGCGTGGGCTACAAAAGGTGAGTTTTAGAAAGACATATTTCTTACTCCGTACTTACGTACTTACGAGAGATAAGGCAGAGCTCCTGCATAGTAGGAGTGTTCCCAGGAGTCGGATATCCCTGAGCTTTGAGTCTGGGGGCTTCTGAAATAATGTCCCTGAGGTAAGTATCAGGAGATGAATAACTTTCTGTCTCTTGTCATCAGAACGGACTCGGATCTAATCAGGAAGCAGCTGGCTAGCCCATAACAGGCATACCATATGGCACAGTAAGCACATCTTGCCTGGCAGGTTGGTAGTGTGTTAGAATGGGCCACGGCTGAGTAAAAAAGACTGTTGATACCTTTTGCATTTCTCCCCTACCAGTTTGTATTACAGAAGCAAAGGCAGAAAGAATGGAAAATCAACAAAGAGAAATAGAGTCTTCTGGAGATTGCAAAGCTGTTGCACTCATGAACTCATAGTCGCTGGGCTTATCCTCTCATGTCTGGCACGAGGTTCAGGAAGCTCCACTACCTCTCAGGAGATACTGGCGGTTAATGGTTGCTGGGAAGAGCAAGCCATTGTCTTTAGTGGTATAACTACTGATAAGTTGCACATGATCCAGTAAATAGCTCCTCGCCCAATCTCATTCTAATTAATTAATTAGCTTAATTAATTTCAGAGTCACCAGAAAGAAAATGTCATGAAAATGCAAGGAAGGGACAAGATGAAAGGAGGGAACGATTAACTAGAGAAGTCAGACCGTGGAGGGCAACAGATAAAGGGGTGAGGGGGGAGGGGTATGTTAAAAAGTAATTATATATAAAATACTCATAATTATATCCACCATTGTGTATCATTCACATTCGTGTTAATTTTTTTAAGCCAACTGTACCACGAGTGACAGCTTACAAAAGGTCTATCCCTGGAGCTACCAACTCTATGCACAGTCAGCTCCACCGAAAAGCATTTTTTTCTCCACAGTCGTTTGCTATTGCTACAGTCATGGTGGAGAGCCGTGTGAATCTAGTTGATTTCTGAGCTTCTCAAATCCTTAAGTTTCATTAGTTTTCTGAGTCTTATACATCTTCTTCCTTTCAAGACTGTGTTTCAATGCAAAGGAAATAGTTACACAGCAGAGGAGGCATCAAGAAAAT
The DNA here is from genome assembly GCA_033318265.1 of Phyllotis vaccarum. NCBI lineage: Eukaryota > Metazoa > Chordata > Mammalia > Rodentia > Cricetidae > Phyllotis > Phyllotis vaccarum. Next base: position 55,706,670 of record JARWLC010000010.1, read on the forward strand.
AGTCCCTTGAAAGAAGGAAGTTCCTTATAAGACCCAGGTTTTGCAGGCACCTTGGCCTTGGACTACATGGGCTCTACAATTGTAATCAGCAACTTTGGGTTATTTGTAAGATTACCCAGTAAAGAATTTCTTATAACAGTTTTACTAGACTAAGAACATTACATTCTAAAAGATATTTTTTAAAACAAAAAAGAATGAAAAATAGGCTATTACCTCTAAGGGGAATAACACACAGGGAATTGCAAACCTAGGTTTTCCTTTCTTAATTGGTAGAGAATTTTATGAATGCTTCTACGTCTTGCATCATCAAATATTGGTTGCTACCAGTAAAAGAGTACACTCAAACTTCAATAAACGGACAAGTTAACAACCAAATCCTGTCAAATTTCTAATGAAAAATGAATTATGTTTTGAAGAGAAAATATGGACACATATAAATGAAATTATTTGAAAGAAGTAAATTTAAAAGCTCATTTAAGATATTAAGGTAAATTTAGGGCATGTAATATATAAAATAGAACCAGTAATATTACATTAAGACAATTAAAATGAAAATTAGACTAGAGAAACATAAGGAAGCCAATCTGCAAGAAAATTTAACATTTTTGAAGTCATAAGACATGATACATCTATAATAAATGATTGATTTTAATTTTATTATGCCGAGTACATATTTTTAAGGAAACCATAAAATGTTTAAGTAATAGGCCATAATTTCAAGGATCTATATTGCTGATAAATACCATCAGCTACAAAACAGTAGGATTGGAAGGGTGAAAGTACCATAGAAAATAGAAATGTGAACCAAAATAATAAAAATGCTGCTCACTGATTCTAGAGTGTTAGAAGTAGTGGCTTTTCCAGTAACCCAGGCTAAGATTGTATAGAACAGTTTGAACACTGAAACCTTCTTATGGATGACTGTGCTTCACAGTGACTTTGAATGTTCTTTCTCCTATGCTTTTATCAAACTACATCTTTGTATACTGTCAACTACCCATGATGACTGTGAACTTTGTGATTTTTACCTCTCCTCTCCTTCACACTTCTCCTTAATGCTAGCTCATAGCACGTGATATAAAGTCAGTGCAGATATTGAAATTAGACCATTTTAAAATTTTATGTCAAAATGAGAAATATTATACAAATCCTATCAAATTCTCCAGAGCAAGATTGGAAAAGTTACAGGTGGTGACGTTAGACTTTATTGGCCCATGTAGACAACATCACATGAAATCAGAAAATAGGTTTATGCAAAATTATCTTGATAGCTACCTCTAAAGGAAAAGCAGCCAAAAAGAATAAATACTATGAAAAAACTCTCTGGATAAGCCAGTTCATCTACAATATCATTTATTGATGGATGCATTTTAGGCAAAGAGATGCTTTTCCCCAAAGATTGTCAAGCTTTTCCATTGAAATGAAATGTGCCACTATTAAGTAGTTCAAAAGGAATTCTCAGATAAGGTTCACTAGGACTTTCAGACTGGGAGATTATGTTGGGTATCTTCACAGGCCCAGTGAAATCACATGGGAGCTTTAAGGAAGAGATATTTAAATCAGAAAGAGGGTTGACCACTAAAGTAAACATTCAAATGCTCAGCATGGAGATAGAGATGGAGCCTCATGCTCATGGATGCCAGGGCCACCTAAAAGCTGGAAAAAGAGAAATAAGACCTCAGGAAAACACAGATTTACAGAAATTCTGGTTTTAAGTCAGCAAGCTTATGCCAGATATCTACTCTACAGACCTTAAGACAATACAACAATAATTTTTGGTCTAAAATACTACTAAATTTGTGGTACTGGAAATAATAAAAAGTTATGAAGGACGCAAGAATATATACTATATCAGTAAGCACTTTCTGATTTGTAAAACCATACCACGAGATACGGGAGATATGGGGAAAAGTGAAATATAAAGACTTCCAGGAAAGATAATCAATAATTAGAGTTCTCCTCCAAGAACAAACCGAGAACACTTTCTCTGTGGCTTGCAGATGCTAATTAAAAATACTAACACACTCTCTGCTTCACATTGTGCAAAAAGTTTAACTATCATCTAATCTTACTTTACAGTCATGTTTGACTCTTTTATCATGGCCCACAGCAGAAAAATACGTTTCACATTAAAATCCAACAAATATATACCTACCTAATACTGGAAAACAAACTTGGTACACTTTGATAAATTATGGTCTCTACTTGTCAACTTCATTTTAAAATGTTATGTAGAACTGCTGAGTTGATTTTTATCATCCACTTGTGTGTTTTGAAGTGGTAATCAATTGACCCTTGAGAGAAATAACTGAATGCAACATATATTAACAAAATAAAGATGGCCATCATGCTAACCATAAGACAGCAATCACTAACATCTTAGTGTTTGTCCTTTCATTCTTTTAAATGAGTACTGGACATTGGAAGAACCCTAGATGGGTCTTCACACATCCATATGAGAACGCCAACATGAGAACTGTTTAATCACCAAGTAAGTTGTGCTTGGGTTGAATGATAGGACATAAGCATGAATAGGGACCCATTGCTGTGTTGCGGTTGAGACTTGACTAGTCCAGTAATAGCATTTCCTGGTCTCTGGAGCATCTCATCAGATTCAAACCTAAAGAAGCCCAGGCACCCTCATTTCAGGAATGACAGTATTGACTGACTGACACAGGGTACCTTAACAACCTATAACCCACGAGTAGTTGATACAACTGCATTTGTCTGTAAACGTTAACCAGTTCTCAAGTAAAAACTTGTTTTTGTTGTTAACCTGACAGAGAGTGGCATGGTTGTATGGGAAGAAATCATTAGTTAATACCTACACTACATCTCACTCAATTCTCAACATTTGGCAAAAGAACCAGCTGAGTATTACAGGGTTAACTTGACTTCTTTCCATCTCCCATGAGACATTGCATTCTATTTCAAGGAGGATGAGTTTCCTCTCTTAACTGGTGATTCTCAGAGATCTGCCATCACAAAACTTATGGCGTTCAATGTCTTGCATTTGTAGCAAGCAGAGTTTCATGCTATAAATCCTGGGCTGACCATATTGGGGGCGGGTGGAGCTGTGCAAATTCTGTGGACTTCAGATGACACCTTCTGTGGTGATATATCAGATAGCTAATAAAGTTTGTCTGAAAAATCAGAGGACAGAGCCAAGCCACAGTTTAGAGACAAAAGTCAGGGAGTGTTGGCCCACGCCTTTATCCCAGAGGCAGAAATCCCTCTGGATCTTTGTGAGTTCAAGGCCAAACAGAGTCAGGTAGTGAAGACACACACCTTTAATCATAGCTCTAGGAAAGTTGAACCAGGAAGTGAGATATCTGGTGGCAGAACAAAAAAGATAAGACAGGAAGAGGCAGGAGTTGACCCCTTTGCCCTTGAGGGTATTCTCTCTCAATTGAGGAGTCAGAGGCATTCAGTCTGAGGATTCCTGCAAGCTTGATGAGTATATAGGTGAGAAGTAGCTATGGCTTGTTTCTCTCTCTTTCTGATCTTTTAGTTTTTCTCCAAATTCTGGCTCCAGGTTCTTATTATAAAGCTGAGCAGAGTTCTTGCAATAATGTGCACCAGCGATCTCCTGTTATAATCCCTCCCCATCCTAAACTGGGGCCTCCATATGTCCTCATTTTTGTGTTAAATAACACAGCGTTTACCTTCTCCCTACACTTAGACTTCTCGTGGGTCTTTTATTAATCTATTTGATTACACTTTATTTGTTTATGTGCATGCGTGTATATTTTTGGATCTGGTTGTGTGGAAATTGGTCTGGACAACTTTCAGAAGTTGGTTCTTTCTCTCGACCATGTATACTCTTGGGGTGGAACTCCAGTCGTGATGGCAAGAGTCTTAAGCTACTAAGCCATCTAGTTGGTTTCCATTGATCATTCTATTTCTCTCTCTGTGACCTAAAATCTCCCTCCAATGGAATACTTCTAACGATTATAATATAAAATGACATTTAAAAGATTTAAATGTATTACTGCCAAAGAGCTCAGTGATAGAGATTTACATAGAATGCATAAGATTGCAGACCCTGTTTCCCAGGTTTCAAAACATTCCTATGAATTATTATTATTTGTGTGGGGCTTGGTTTTTTGAGATAGGGTTTCTCAATGTAGCTTTGAAGCCTGTCCTGAAACGTATCTGTAGACCAGGCTGGCCTTGAACTCACAGAGATCCACCTGCCTCTGCTTCTCAAGTGCTGGGATTAAAAGACCTCACCACTGCCTGGCCTGAATTTTTACTTTTAAGCTGAGTATTTTATAAGAAAACAAATACAGTAGTAATGATGCTGAAAACATGTCTTCTTCCCTCGCTGCTTCCACACCTAGGGTTTCCTCCAGTGTTAACTACAAATAACCCCCTGACCATTAGTCCTTATTTCTGAACATCTTTAAGCATTACAGAAATGCCTAAGTAACTTTATATTTCCTTTGCAATGTCTTGAAACTCTGTGGACAGACTGAAAACTATGGTCACTGCCATTTGTGACAGCATAGCTTTTTTAAAGGTCTGACATTGTAAAACAGAAAAGGAAAGTGGAGGAGAGAAAGGAAGAAGGAAAAGGTGTTCTTAGAGACCAACAAATATAATGCCCCATAATTCTGATGAATGAAACTTAAACCAAGCAAGAGTTTGTGTTTCAAGAGCGCTTTTTCCCAAAACACCTAGAAAAGCTCTTTTTCTCTAACACTAACTTTCAGGATAGTGTCTGAACCATGTAAATACCAGTAATTGTGTTTAATTAAGAATACATGATAAGAAATAATTGAAATCTGATTTCCCCTCCCCCACCTCGTCTCCATGAACTGCTTGGATGCCCTGCTTCCTTCAGTCACTCATGAGCGTTTACGATGCTGAGATTTCAAGAAAAGTAACTCTGCTTATACTGATAGTTTATTCTATTGCTTCAGAGTATTTTAAAGTCTCTGTAATAATTCCTCCGGATTATCTAGTTACAAATACTCTCTTAAAAGTCCTTGTTTGTCCTTTAGGTGGATGCTCTCTGGGTTCGATTTTTCAGGGCACTTTGAGACTACTTCTAGTCGGTTCTTCCTGACAATTATCTCCCTGCTCATCCCCTTCTCTCTCACATACACACCCCAGGTTTTTGTTTGGTTGGTTGTTTTGGTTTGGGTTTTTTTGTTCTGTATGGAGGAATGAACGAATTGTCTCCACCATTGTGGGTTTACTTTTTTCCAATGAGTAATCTTCCTTCCTCTCCAGCATCAGACTGTGTGTGTGCATGTGGAAACGGAAAAACAGTACTTGGTGTGAGAAAGCCACTATTATGATCCATTATAATATTCTCCTGAAAAATAGAAGGGAACAATTTGTCTCCTCCATCTAGTGTCTAAGTTACAGGCAACAAGCTTCAGTTTCTAGACACAATTGCTGTGCGGACCTTGCTCCTTTTCTTCTACTTGGTTTTCCCTGAAGCATTCCTCTGGCCCTCTTCCTCTGAGTCTTGTTTAAGAATGCACTTGTCAGTTGAGATTAAGATAACATTTCTATGTGAGCACAGAGGTGAGAAACGGTTCCAGTCCCACTGGATGCCGGAGGATCCAGGCTAAGGAAAGTCATGCCCCAAACGACAATAGTCAACAGGTTTGGTTGCAGGATGAGTGAGTGAGGCTGTACAGTGTTCCCTAGAGAAGAGTTCAGAGGCAGAAGGAAAGTTAGGCTCTGCTTCTTCTACTAAACATCTCAGAAATGTTCCTTTAGTGTTTTACAATGTGAGATGGCTCTTTGCGTACACTCTAGTCTGTTTTCTTTTAATGTAGTGGAAATCACCATCATTCTCATCATTCTGCATTTGCATGTTCTTTATCAAAAACAGTCAAATTGTAGCTTTCACCAAAATGTCCAGAAATTTCTCGATTCAATAACTGTTGGTATTTTAAATAATAGTTTTATGAAATATTTTTTTCTTGAATTCTTGTGTTCACACACCTACTGTTTGGTGAAGTAACTTCAAGGTGGATGTGAGGTCAGATGTCTTCACTCGGCAAGCTATTAGTGAGTGTCCCATGTGGAAGGATGTGTCAGGGAAAGGCGGATGAGAATAGCAGGGACCAGATTCCTGCATTAATGATGCTGTCTTGCTAATCATTTGGGCTTGTTTCTGTTGAGGCAGGGTATGCCTTTGCATCCCAACTTATCCTGGAGTCTTTCAGCCTGCTGCTTAGGCATACCTGATCCTAGGCTGGGGCCACTACACCCAGTTAAAGATATTTTGTGAAGGATCCAGTCTGCAGATATTTTTACATCATTATCATTTTGCATCATTACAGTGTGTCCTACTAGCCCCATCAGAAAAGGGTAAGAAGACATTTCTATAAAATAAAATTTACCCAGAGCATTTACTAAAATCTGGATTCTTGTCTATGAAGCTAAGAAAGTTGCATACACACACACACACACACACACACACACACACACACACACTCAGGAACTTAAATTTAGACATAAAAATTGAAAATGTTATGTGAAAGAAAACCATTTTAAAATGACTTAGGACCTGCCCTAGAAAATTTTATATTACTATCTATTTTAAAAGAATTTGTGTTGCTGATTAAGTAAGTGAAAAAAAAAAAAAAAAAAAAAAAAAAAAAAAAAAAAAAAAAAAAGACATAGATATCCTCCCTGGGGCTGCCATGACCATGACACAGAATAATGACCAATTCTCACATTGTCTGGTAACGTAACATTTCTCTACCTCATGTAATGCAAATTACAAAGAAATTAGTCATACAATGAGGAAGAAGTACCAAGAACTGGGAATATGAAAGCACATTTTAAAACTCAAGATACTTAATATAGCATTTATTTTGCCTTTAGCAGTTTGTGTAAGACCAGAGTGTTTTCTAATATGCATAGGAATAGAAAAACACCCCGTCACTGTGATGAAGTGTCTTATGAATTGACAAGATGAAGGCTAGGATTAAATCTAAATAACTTTGTTATAAAATTCATCCACAGGGACCTGTAGACAAAGCTTTTGAAATCTCAAGTAGAAATCTGCTTTGAAAACATAACATACTGTTGCTTAAAATTATTTTTAATGACACTTAATTAAAAAGTGTTAGGTATCTCTTACCTTCCAGAACTCACTTTACTGAAAATTAATATTAAAAATACTTCTCCAAAGTATTTATATTTATAAAAACAAGCAAATTAATTACTTAATCTCTTAATATCCATTATCTAAATATTATTCTTTTAATATTTAACAAAGTTATGATAAAATGAATGAAATATCTCTATGTTTATCCAGAAAAAAGCCAGGAGTATTCCTTTTAAGCTTGAGAAGTAAGGTGTACATAATATATAAATACAGTAAGAAACCACATCAGAAAGCCCCAGTTAGACATGTACATTATCCAGCACAGTTATTTTGTTGTTTGTTACTTTGTTTTGAGTTTTGCTTTTTTGCAAGGTTATATGTTGAATTGCTTTCTATATCCATGCCAAGGAATCATACCATTTATAGACTTTACTTTACATACATTTCTACAATGAGTGTAAGGTTGGCTTGGATGACTTTCAAACAACCTAATGTTGAACTTGAATCAGACATCCTGTACATGGAAATCCAGCCTGAGTAGAGGGATTGTCACTGGTATCTTTATGATGTACTTACTAATACCCGAATATGTTGCAAAATGGACTGTAACAAATATTAAAATTAGGGTTTGAAAGATGGCTCGCTAGCTAAAAATACTTCCACACAAGTATGAGAATTTACATGTGTTTGAATCTCCAGAACCTATGTAAAAGCCAGGCATGTGGAACAAACATCTGGAACACTGGTGCTTTAGTGGAGAGATGGAAACATTGACAGAAGAATCCACAAAATAAAGCAAAACAAAACAAAATCCAAACAGCAAACTACAGAGACCCTGGCTCAAATAAAGTGGGAGATGAGGACCTACAACCGCTGATTGTCCTCTGACCTTTACACAGGAACCTGGTTTTTTGTGCACCTGGGTTCATAAACATGAATGTGCCTGCATACTCATGCACACAAAGCACTAAAATAAGTACAATTTAAAGAAATACTGTCTTATTCCTGTGGAACTTAGTGAATATCTTCACAGTAGCATTACCATCTCTCTATAGTAGCCATAACTTGACTGCATAAATGAAGACCAGGATGGGCTTGGCAGTAATGATACCATGAGGGACACCAGCATGACAACGATATAAAAGGCTGTGTCTTAAGCCCATCTCTAAGAAGTAAAATGCATTACCTGGACTAGGTCCCTTCTCTTTTGATAAAAATTCTTAATAGTTATTTTCATGGTTCTATTCCCTGGCTCTTAAGTGACAAACATCCAGAGAAGTGTTTTCAAGTTAGGTGAAGGAGTCATATCCCATTTTTGAGAATTCCACTTTCACAGAAATAAATGGTGTCTTTTAAGGTTGATTTTAGAAAGATCCATTCCCTGGGAGCTATCATACAGAGTAATGCAGTCATATGGAAATGCGTTCCCTTCAATAGGAACCTAAGCCATGATATCTTAAAAATAACAAATGTTAAATTCTTGCAAAAATAATTCACAGAAAAGTAAATGTCATGTATTTCCACCTGACTGAGTTTTTTAATTGTGAAGAATAAACCATGATTCTAAATTATTTTGCTAAAATATGATCTTGTATGGACACTATCAGAGGCCACCCTTAAGAGAGTTTATGCTCACAGCAGATATTTGTCAAAAACCATCTGAACTGAACTGATCAATAATAAATGATCCATTTGCCATAACTACTATCATTTTTCTGGAAATACCAAGTTTTCTCAAAGATGTCTGGTAACTACAGGTGACATATCTCCCAATGTCTCTGCAGGCATTGCAAGACTATGCTCATGGGATGATTTATTTTCTGCTGAAAGTAAGACAGTATTTTTTTCTTTTCCTTTTCTCTAGTTTTCTCCTCAACAACTTATTTCTGAGGGAAAAATGACAGATACCAAAATTCATGTACATACACACTTCTAGCTTCCACATTAACTTCACTGCAGTTCTTTTCTTGCCTTAGACCAACAGAGGTTGCTGTCTGTCTTCACATTAGATCAATATGTCAGTTTCTCTACATTTCAGATTCTTTCTCACAGTTACATCTAGGTTAATTAACTGTCTGCTTTGGAAAGGAAAGAAATCACTGATGTTCCTGTTTATCTACAGTTTTTATCAGAGTTGTAGCTGCACAGTTCTTAGCAAGTAATTATCATTTGGGATTCTTCCTCTCTCACAGAAACAAATTAAATTGACTTCAAATAATGTAATTGGCAGACTGAGGTCTACAAATGGTGGGTTGAGGGTCTACAAATGTTTGTCACACCTGCATCATCTCCATGTCTGCCTTTTAATGTAGTCTTCAATTATACCAGTTTGCATGCTGGGCTAAGTAGTAAGAGTGTTTTTGTAAATGTAATGTTTAATGGCTGGATAGTCAAGGTCTTTAAAAGTTGAGAGGGAGAAGCATCTATCTGTCTGACCCACTTTTGCCAATTGCACAGGACAAATGTTAGCTTTATGCCTAATGCTGATCTACAATAATTCAACAACAAGAACATTGGCACACACAGGAAGCATTCAAGAAAAATCAGTGTTGATTTTAACAAAACAAAGACACTGAACCAAACTCTATGCAAACAAAATACATTTGATTCCTCTTTTATGGTTTAGAGTTATATTAGAAGGTTGCTTATTGGGTAAATTGTTGATTTTTTCAACTAGCAATTTTAGGCCTGTTCTGCTTCATACAATGTACAAATGTGAGCAGACAGTTCTCATATTAGTGGATCTCTTCTAAAAGGACAGAGTCAGATCAAAGATAGAACCAGGTCAGGCTGTATCTTTCTGTAATCAAACTCCAAGCCATCATTCACATTTAATCATTAGTTTTATCTTACACATTTTGTTTGGTTGTACTTAACATAAAAATTCAGCTAGTTTTGTGGCTTTATATAGGCAATACCTTAAATTTTAAAGCTTTATATTTAATATTCTATGTAAAAGATTTAGATATAATAATTTTCTTTTACTTGGATATAAATGTTGAGAAAAAACTGATAAAAGTGAAGTGATCTTATTTTAGTTTATTATATAGCTAAGAAGAACTTTCACTTTTATAAAAATAACTTAGAATTCAGAATAGATGAAAATTGTCCATTTAGTCAAAACATGTTAATGCTAGTTTAGTCAGAAAAGGATATATATTTTTTTAAATAAATATTTTATTTTGTGACTTTCCAATAACATAATAATGGGTAGTTAAAGATGATTTATTTTTTGATATTTTCATATGAGAGCTATTAATTGTCATATATGATTTAAGAAAAGTCCTAAAGTCTTGTGCTGTGAAATATATTCAGATAACTGGTGTTTCATATATGGTTCTTAAAAATTTCTTAATGTAAGTAAAAATCCTGATGCACCTTTCTTTCCTGCATGTGTTATGTGTTTAAAATACAAGCCTCGTTAGGATTATGTGACTGTGGTGATAATATTCATGTTTATACTAGTAATATAAAGAGGTCTCTTAAATCTTGGTTGTTGTCGGGTTCTGCATTATGAAATTATTTGTCCTTTTCTAACAGTGGCACCTGGAAGAAGACCTCTATGATTCCCTCTTAATAGATAAACAGGTAGAGATAAAGAATTGTCCAAGGCCATTGAATTAGCAATTGCACCGAGGCCTTGGTAGTTTCTTGACTATATATACTCCTACTCTTCTACACCCTGCTGCTCTGAAGCGCTTGTACCTGCTGCGCCTCTGGTGCCCGTGCCTCACTCTCTTGTTTCTCTGACAGTCCTTCACACAGCTAACAGAACTAACTTCTACTGAAAGAGTCTGATCCTGACACATTGTCAAAAGAAGCTACTGTTAACTGTGGCCCACATGTGAAGCATCGTGTCTACTGATGTATCTCTCTTCATCTCATTTGTGGTTCCTTTTCCTGTAATTCTTGGACATGGCATAGAGTGAAGGGCAAATAGCCCTTGAATGTCTAGGTAGGCAAGTGTGACTTAAGTGTGGTGCTACCTACTAAAAGAACTTTAAACCAAGGCAGACATGATACTGTCTCTCATACTGCTCTTAAATAGTTTCCTGTTTGCTCATTTGTGTTTTGTTTTAGAAAACTTCCCATTATTGCAGCATGTTAATTTCTCAGGTGTTTTAGCTGTGATACACTTCTGCAAAGTGTAACTCCTTTTACAGTTCTGTTCCTCGAGTGTCCTTTCTGCCCTACTTACTATCTCTGCATTGATGCCAGCTGAATTCTTACTGGTTTCCTGTGGTGGCTCCTGAAATTTCTTAGGGTGAGGGTTGGTGTCACAGTCTCCTGTTGTAGTTAACCAGCCTGCGTGTGCTTCTAGAAGTTCAATGCTTTCTTGGCTCTGTTTTCATAGAGGTGATATGTAAGAAAGAAATAAAATCATCCATAAGGAAATAAAATCACCCATGCAATTTTCTTTATGGGGTCTTTGTGTCTTTGTTCATCACATTGCAGTACTCCACTGTCTAAGGGTTGGTCTGATACCAGTAGTTGAGCAACCCTACTATTCAAGTGCCATTGACTGCTTCTTACTTAGTGGGAATTGATGCAGGCATCAGCCTAGGTGACCACTTAGCTCTCCCATTTCTCATTTTTTCATATTTCTACTTCTTGTTATCATTTTCAATGAGGCTCAAATATTGTTGACATTTGCAAAAACCTGGTTCTCGAAAGAGAGTTAAAACTTGAATGGGATATAAAAAAATGTGAAACAGAAGTGCTGTAAATCTCCAGAAAAAAGTTAGGTATCTTGGAAAACTTAGAGCATATGTTGCCCTAGGTATCTATCTGTGTTTATGAGAATATTTTTCTGAGGTATTGGAACATAGCCCTTTCTAATATAAAACTTAGTACATAGTGATCTAGCAATTACTCAAGGTGTTTATATTTATATATTTATAGGTTGGCTAATTTATGTAAAGCTGTAGGGAAAAAAAAGACAGTGAGGCAGAAAAGCACCAGTAACTGAAGAGATGGCTTCAAAGCCCTAAGAAGACAAAGTCACAGGCATACTTGATTTTACTTAAATCACACTGCAGAATCTATAACGAACACAGTTAGGCCAAGGAGTTCAAATGTCTGTTCAAAATTACCCCCTGTGGATGGCTTATTACACATTAATCTGAAGATTACTTCCTAGAGTCAACATAGCTGCTTGATCCAGAAGTTGATTGATGTCTGCTTTCATGGTTACAGACATGCTGGTTCACTGACAGACAGCCTCCAGCTGGTGGACAGATGATTAGCTGTAGCCCAGTGCTGGCTCTGTATGTCACATGATGCTTCTTTATATGGATTAATTCTTAGAAGGTTGATTGAAGGCCTAGAGACAGAAACACTTACATTGTAAAAGTTTATTTATATTTTGTATAGGTTAGATCTCAAACTGGACAAAAGCTAAGGTATAAGAAATGAGACTATCTTTGCTTTTCTAAAATCACTATGATATGAAAACAAATATTTTGAAGTTCACCAAAAGTTTCACTCAATAATATCTTAGAAACACATAAACTCAATAGTTTTATTTTTAAGATAAATTTCTTCATTTTACATTCCTACCAGTTTCCCCTCCCTTCTCTCCTCCCATTCTCTCCTCCCCCTTCTTTCTGCCCATCCCACAACTCACTCCTCTGTTGTTTCTGTTCAGAAAGGTCAGGCCTCCCATGGGCATCAACGAAACATGACTTTTTAAGTTGAGGTAAGATTAAGCTCCTACCTTTATATTACAACTGGGCAAGACAATCCAGTATGAGTACTAGGTTCCCAGAAGCCATCCAAAGCAGTAGGAACAGCTCTTGTTCCCATTGCTAAGAGTCCCACAAGTAGAATAAACTATACAATTGTCTCCCATATCTAGAGGACCTAGGTCAGTCCCACGCAGGATCCTTAGCTGTTGGTCCAGTGTCTGTGAGCTCCTATGAGCCCAGGTTAGTGGACCTTGACCACTTGCCCCCTTTTGGATTAGTACAATCTATCTTCTCTCTCTTCAGCAGTATTTCCAGATCTCAGCCTGGTGCTTGCAGATCTCTGCATCTGTTTTCGTAAGGCTGCCTATCCACTATTGCTAGAAGACTTGACTGGGAATATCCTTGGACATTTTTAGAAGTTTTTCTTGTACCAGGTCTATACCTGATGCTGAAACACTCCCCATCAAGATACCTTTCATTACTCTCCCCTTCTATCTTTCTCCCAACCCAATACCTCATGTTCCCATCTCCACCACCTCTGGTTTACCCAGGAGATCCTCCTATTTTCTCTTCAGGGAAACTCACCCCCTCCCTTGAGCTTTCCTTGTGACTTTGTCTCTCTAGGTCTGTAGATTGCAGCAATGATTATCCTTTACTTTACAGCTAATGTCCATTTGAGTATATATGTACTGGCTAGTTTTGTGTGTCAACTGAACACAAGCCAGAGTCATCAGAGAGGAAGAAATCTCAGTTGAGAAAATGCCTTGATGAGAACCAGCTATAAGATATTTTCTCATTTAGTAATCATTGAGGTAGTGCCCAGCCCATGGCTGGTCATCTTGGGTTATGTAAGGTGGTCTGAGTAAGCCAGGGAAGCAAGCCAGTAAGCAGCTCCTCTCTAAGGCCTCTGCATCAGCTCCTTCTTCTGGGCTCCTGCCATATTTGAGCTCCTGTCCTGACTTTCTTCAGTGATGAGCAGCAGTACTGAAGTATAAGCCAAATAAATCCTTTCCTCCCCAACTGGCTCTTCAGTCATGGTGTTTTATCACAGCTATAGAAACTCTAAGACAATATACCATGTCTATTTTTCTGAATCTCGGTTACCTCACTCAGGAAGATTTTTTTTTTCTAGTTCCATTCATTTGCCTTCAACTAATTTCATTGTTTTTAACAGGTGGGTAATAATACTCCATTGTGTAAATGTATTACATTTTTTATATCTAGTCTTTGGTTGAGAGGCATTAGGTTATTTCCAGGTTCTGGCTATTATGAATAATGCTGCAATGAATGTAATCAAACAATTGTCCTTGAAGAATGATTAAGCATCTTTTGGGTATATGTCAAAAATTGGTAGACGTATATTGACTGCCAATTTTCTGAGAAACATCCATATTTATTTCCAAAGTACTGTACAAATTTGCACTCTCACGGCAATGGTGGAGGGTTTCCCTTGGTCCACATCCTCTCCAGCATGAGCTGCCATTTGTAGTTTTGATCTTAGCCATTCTGACAAGGAAAAAGCTGAACAAAGGAGATTAGATTCAGAGATCTCTTTCTGAAGAGAAAAGGGGATATAGTATAGAAATGATGAGATAAAGAGTCAATTGTTGAATATACTTTTGAACAGCCATTAGTCTCGAATAATTTACATTGGCATGGGTCTTTGTATATTGATACAAATTAAAGGTTATTTTTGGTATATAGCATGTATGTTTCTACTCTTTTTAAAGGTATTGTACCATGGAACTCATTTAAAACTATTGTAAAGTTTTAGTTCTTGGAAGCTATGTAAGATAATAAAGAAATACAGGTTATTAGTTAGTCATCTATAACAATCAAACTTGTAGTCATGTTAGGTGTGTTTTCAAGGTCTACCAGAGGTATATTTTAAGTAGATATATGGTATTCAAACATTTTAGAGACCTACAGAATATGGCATTTTAATTTTTAATAGCATAAGGCTTTTCATGATAGTGAGACATGTCTGCTCCTGGTAGCACCAATTTACTTCAAGAAAGAGATAATAAGGATCAAAGAACCTCCATATGGAGTTTGCTTTTATTATTAAAAATTTAACCACTGGGCAAGGAACTGCCCTTGCCTCAACTGCTGACAGTATGCTGTCAAAACTGAACAAGCAAGACACATATAAAAGGCAAATGATGAACATTTCCAAGACAAGGTAAGACAGTCTTTCAAAATTTCTTCTTCACTTAAAGGTCTTTCAGATATTCTAGTCCTGTAGGCTAAAGATGGATGCTCTAACACTACAGAGAAAACTTGAGTGCTGTCCAAACATCCAAATATCTTTGTCATTTATATAATTTTGAAAGCTGCTTGCTCTGCACTTTCTTTTACTCAGGTAATCTTATATCCTTTTTGGGTCTTTGATGGAGCTGAAGACTAGATAGTTATATTTACAGTTTTCCTTGTTACAAAAACTGGGAGGAAAAAAGAGGTATAAAGTGTATAAGGATTGAAAGATATAAAAAGTTTAAGCTGTTTAAGAAAATGTTTTGAGATCCAAAAAGATAATTTTGGGTTGGCAATACAAGTTATGATAAAAATAAATTTTAGACTTACCAAGATAGGGTAGGGAATGGAATATTTTCCCTGAATTTGCCAAATACTAATGTACTGGGCATTGTAAATGTATTTTTTTACTTGATAATTGTTCTTATTGTATATAGTTTTACTATGTTAGCATTAAAACCTTTCCTTTTTATTTAGACAGACTGAAGGTAATGTTGAAGGATATTTGTACACTGTGTGAAAATGTATTGATGTGATTGGTGTATAAATACAGAATGTTCAACAGCTAGAAAGAGGTGAGATAGGACTCCTGATAATAGAGAGGACTCTGGGGAAAAGAAGGGCAGAGATGACAGGAGACACTGAAAGGAAACAGGAAGTATAAGATAAAAAGAGATAATTCCATGTAATAGAATATAGCTTAATATAAATTGGTTAATTTAAGTTATGAGCTATTTAGAAACAAGCCTAAGCTATTTGCTGACATTTTAAATTAATAACAAGTCTCCATGTCATTATTTTGGAGCTGACTGGTGGGACAAAGAAAGACTCATCAGACGTGGATTCAGTTTGCCAGTATTTTATAGAATATTTTCACATCAGTGTTCATGAGGGAAATTGGCCTGTAAATCTTTTTGTTGTTGTTGTTGAGATTTTGTGTGGTTTGGGTATCAGGGTGATTGCAGACAAAAAGAATTTCTTTTTGTTGTTGTTGGGAGATTTTTTTATGAATGCTATTTCCTTTGGGATTATACAGGTCTATTTAAGTTGTTTAGGTCTTGATTTAATTTTGGTATGTGGTACATACCAATAAATTTGTCCATTTCTTTAAAATTTTTCCATTTTGTGAAGTGCAGGTTTTTGAGGTATGATCTAATGATTTTCTGGATTTTTTTTTGGCATATGTTGTTATGTGTCCTGTTTTGTTTCTGATTTTGTTAGTTTGGATAGTCTCTCTTTGTTTTTAGTTATTACTCAGTCATTTTAAGTGATGACACATAGATCCTAAAATTTTTTTATGGCTATATAATTATATATAGTAAATAATGAGGCATTAGGGGAGTTTTATGAACATGGAAAATCTAACACAGCCTGTGAAGTCCTAGTCAAAGAAATTATTCAATATCATCACTGACCTTATGCAGCAGAAAAGGAAAAAAGTTACAAATAACATTTCAATGTGAAATCAATAGGTGCTCGTAACAATATTTCCAAGGACATCTAACAAACTCATCAAAATTATTTTTTCCTAAACAAGTATTAAGCTTTACTTTCTCATTTTGTATGATTTGTTCAGTTGTCCAATTTTAAAATTTTATTTCCTTCCCTAACTCTTACTTTGCCATCCATTTTTCTAAAAAAATATTTTTGGGGAACTGCTTAACTCGAGGCTTTCTTGTTGGGGATTCCTTAACAGATGGTCTTGTGAGGAGCTGGAGGGATGTCTCTGTGATTAAGGGCACTTCCTGTGCTTTCAAGTTTCATTTCCAGGACTCAACTCAGGTGGCTCTTAACAAGCTTTACTCTCAGGTCCAGGGAATCAGACTCCTTCTTATGACTTTCATGGCTGCTACCAGTACACAAATGTGCACACACACACACACACACACACACACACACACACACACACACACACACACACACACACAAAACCAATTTTGGTTGAAGAGATGATTGAATGAATAAAACAAGCATTCATACATTGCTATTCTAAAGGACCTGAGTTTGATTCCCAACATCATGGTGGTAGATTAAAACAAACAAAACAAAACAAAAAACTTATGACACTACCTACAGGGGGTCTGTGCTCTTCTAGCTTCTACAGGTACCTGTTTCTATGGTGCTGCTCATGTTCCCCCCCCCCTCCCCCGTATGTGTGTGTGTGTTATACACATGACTAAAAGTAAAATAATCTTTTAGAAAAGATGACCAGTATAAGATATTTAAATAATAACACCAATATACATATGAGACCTTTCCCTGTTGAGTATTTTAATCTGATATTAAGAGTGGTAGATATAACGAGGAAGCCTTTTCCCCTAAACTAACCTTGAGTGTTGGAAACCAAACTTTTTTTTCTTTATTAATGTTAAGTTGCTGTTCTGGGAAGTTTTAGGCTTTATAGATATCTTTTATCACTTAGATCCTAACAAATTATTGGACTAGAACATACTGCTAGAAGTTAATATCTTTTCTTTTAAAATTATGAATGATTTGAATCCACGACCAGGTGCATTTGTATACACACTAGAAATGCTGTGCTCAAGGCGACAGCTGTAATAGGCGGGCGCCCCTAGGGTACCCCAAGACACCCCAAGACACCCCAGGACCACGACTAATGACCACTGTTAACATTAAAGAAAAAGAGAGTTTAATGAATATGAATATGAATACCGGTACTCACACATGTGTGGACTCCAGGCACTGTATAGAAAAGCCTGGAGCCCCGAATATTTTTGGGGCAGAATTCTTGTACCCTACTCTGGGTAGGGGAGGGGGTATCGGAGGGCTTGGTGTGCTAACAGGGTGGGGCAAGAGGTCAGTTTAGGACAGAGTTTAGGAATGCAGGCCAGCAAGCTATTTCCTGTGAAACCACCTGAAGACATTCATTTCCTGGAGCAGGACACATTGTGCAAGCTTCAGAAAGTTCCTGCCTCAGCAAACAACTAACAGTTCTCAGGTAGGGCTTTCCTGGGTGGCCCCACCCAGGTTGCTAGATCAGGAATGAGGAATGTGGTCTCACCAGTTTGCTGGGAATGCAGTCCCAGCCAGGCCTTGGGGGAACAAAGCTTTTCTGAGAAACAGCCATCTCAACCTTGGCTAGTTTCAGGGACCTCAGGAAGGGGTCAAGGGGGAGAGAGTTACAGGATTTTTCTATTTTTACGAGCTAGGTTGTGATATTTCACTCATTGTTCCTAATAAATAGAATATATGATTCCCATGACTCCCCAAATAACATTACCAGCAAAGTACTCTGGGCCAATCTAACTTGCATGGGTGTTTCTCCATATCAGTGTTAATCTTGCATAGCCAACACGTACTTTTCCCCTAGGATTGAAGGTTAAACATGTCACCCATAAATCTTAAGTTATGCCATATGGCTATGATAAAGTTAGCAGATGTTAATTCATTGACATTCATAATAAATTTTTTAAAGTGTTCTAAGTGTGTTAGAAGTTAATGATAGGCTATTGTTATAAAATTACTTGGAAGGCTATTCTATAAAATTAAAAAAATGGATAGGTAATCTATATAACAAAAAAGCAAATTTGTGTAAAAAAAAAAAAAAAAAAGAAAGAAAAAAAAAGCCAGATGAACTTAAATACCATTCTTTTTTTAATGATGGTTCTGGATAAGAATAAAGACAGCCTCTCACAAGCAACGCAAACATCCCAGGAATGTAGAATGTGGCTTCCCAAAGATGGCTTAGCCTGTGGGCAACATTGGCTGTAGGGGACTTCTTCATTCTTTTCCCAGAGGACAGAGATGGAAAATTTAGGTGATGCTATTTTCAAGGATTAGTTTGGCTTGTTTCCAGAATTTCCATTGTACAATGGTGATGGTTTCTCTCCTAACCATGGTGATGCTAAGGTAGATTTACAGAACTATCTTATAGGAGGAAGCTATTTATATTACACTCCCCATATACAGAAACAAGCTTATCAGTTTATCTGCTTATATGATGACTCAGTTTGGGGGGGAAACATTTAAACACTAGAAAAAATAGGGAGGAAAAAAAAACATGGCAGAACAACCACAACAAAAATACATTTTCTGCCTTCACAGCTAACTGGTTATTTGATCCTTGATGAATCAGACTCTCCTAAATTTTCAGTTTCTAATCTTAAAATAAGAGTAATAGGCCATCTTTGTTGATTGTTATTAGGGTTCAATAACAAAAAGTTGAGAAAAGGAACTATAATTTTTAATTATGGTACTCTGTATGCCTTGGCTCCTAATTTCCTACAGTTTCTTAGTATTTGTAAGTTCATGTGTCACTAATGTGTATGCACACACACTATTATCTTTTATTAGTAATTTCTACATCAAGTCATTTTTTATCATAATATTTTCATTTGGGAATTTTACATATAGCACCCCATCACATTCATTTCCCAGTCCTCCCAGATCTGCCCCTCCTCTTATGGCCTCTCCACCCTGAAAGAAGGAAGAGGAGGAGGAGATGATGAAGAAGAAAACAAATAAGCAAAAAACAAGTCGAATTTGTGTTCCTTATACACTCACTGGAGCTCGGCCAAACTCCCAGTGGCCAGTCTTTTAAGTAGAACTGAGTCCTTCTCCGCCCTCACACCCACCAGAAGCCCTCAGCTGTGGAGACCTATACTTCATCATCCCTATCACAATTTTCTTTTTATTTTTTTAAGGTTTGTAAAAATATTTTTATTTCTTTGAAATTTTCATAAATGCATGTGGTATAGTTTTTATTTATAAAAGTCTTTTTTTTTCATGTATCCCCCTGCTCCCCCTCTTCCAGCCTCCTAATATCTCCCAGACACACTTCAGCCTCCTCCATCCCCCATCCCCTCCTCAAAAAGGACCAGTACCAAGGTGGGTCAGCTCACCATAGTGCATCTACTCCAGGCAAGTCTGATTTCTTCATCCCAAAGTCAATGCTGGGTTGGGTGTTCCTCTACAGGGAATGGGCTCCAAGGTGCCAGCTCATGAACAGGAACATAGTCTGATTCCAACCCTCAAGGCTCCACATATTGCTCATGCCAGTCAACAGTTGCCTACCCTTGGAGGGTCTATGTCCTTTTCCCGAGTTGTTCCCCAGTGGCTGTTCTTGATTCAATGAGATTCCCAGAGATCCAGTCAGCCATCACTGTGGGGATTTTCCTCATAATTCCTATCTCCTTGCTTATACAGACTCACCTCCCCTGCTCTCAGTTGGATCAGGAGCTCGGCCCAGTGCTCAGCCATGGATCTCTGCCTCCACCTCTATTCTTGGTTGGATGTAGGTTCTATAGTGACACTTAGGGTGATTATTCATTTGCTTATAGGGGAAGTCCTGTTTAAGCACCCCCTCCAATATTGGTTGGAGACCTAGCCAGGGGCATCCTGTGAATTCTTAGAGGTTTCCCTAGCACCCAGTCTCTTTCCAACTCCACATTGGCTTCCTCTATCAAGATATCCATCTCTTTTTTTCCTCCCTCATTGTTGCTCCTCTCATTCAACCATCTCCTTCTCTCATGATTTGTTCCTACCTCTTCTTGGTTGCAACCTGTTATGATCCTGATTTGTTAAGGAGATCTTCTCTATTTTCTCTTCGTGGGGAAATCTCTGGATGTCTCTCTTAAGTTCCTTTTGATCCCAAGCTGTTCAGGGGTTGTGGTTTGTGCTTGGGAATTTTTTGCTTTTTGTCTAAAATCCACTTATGATTGAGTACATCCCATGCCTATCTTCCTGGGTTTGTGATACCTCACTCAGGAGGATATTCTCCAAATCCATTCATTTGCCTGAAAATTTTAGGATGTCATTTTTTTTCATGCTGAGTAGTACTCCATTGTGTAGAACTACCAGTTTGTTAATCCATTCTTCAGGTGAGGGGCATCTAGGCTGTTTCCAGATTCTGGCTATTACAAATAATGCTTCTTTGAACATAGTTGAGCTAATAATGCTTTTAGGGTACAAATGTGCATCCTTTGGGTATATGCCCAGTTAGTGGTATTGGTGGATTTGGGGGGAGATTGATTCTCAGATTTCTGAGGAACCACCATACTGCATTCCAGAGTGGCTGTACAAGTTTACACTCCCACCAATGATGGAGGAGTGTTCCCCTTGTTTCGCATCCTCTCCAGCATAGGTTGTCATCTGTGTTTTTGACATTAGCCATTCTGACAGGTGTAAGGTGGTATCTCAAAGTTGTTTTGATTTGCATTTCTCTGATGACTAAAGATGTTGAGCAATTTTTAAAGTGCTCTTCAGTCATTTATAATTCTATTGAGAATTCCCTTTTTAGTTCTGAACCCCATTTTTAAAATGGGTTATTTAGGTTTTGGGGCTCTAGTTTCTTGGGTTCTCTGTATATTTTAGAGATCAGTCCTCTGTCAGATGTAGGATTGGTGAAGATCTTTTCTCATTCTGCAGGCTGTCCTTTTGTCTTATTGACTGTGTCCTTTGTCCTGAAGCTTCTCAGTCTCAGGAGGTCCCACTTACTGATTGTTGTTCTTAGTGTCTGTGATACTGTTGTTATATTTAGGAAGTGGCCACCTGTGCCAATATGTTGGAGGGTATTTCCCACTTTCTTTTCTATCAAGTTCAGTGTAGCTGGGTTTGTGTTGAGGTCTTTGATTGACTTGAATTTGAGTTTTGTGCAGTGTGACAGGTTTGGATCTATTTGCATTCTTCTGCATACTACCATCCAGTTATACCAACACCATTTGCTGAAGATACTATCTTTTTTCCCCCTTTCAATTCTTTGGTCTCTTTTTCAAAAATCAGGTGTTCATATGTGTGTGCATTAATGTTGGGGTCTTTGATTCGAGTTCACTGATCCAGAAGTCTGTTTTATGCCAGAACTAGTATAGCTCTATAGTATAGTTGGAGTCAGTGATGGTGATTCCTCCTGAAGTTCTTTTATTGAGCAGGGTTGTTTTGGCAATCCTGGGTTTCTTGTTACTTCATATGAAATTAAGTATTATTCTTTCAAGGTCTGTTAAAAAAATTTGTTGGTATTTTGATGGGGATTGCATTGAATCTGTAGATTGTTTTTGGTAAAACTGCCATTTTTACTATGTTGATCCTACCTATCCAGGAGCATAGGAGATCTTTTCATTTTCTTCTTTGGTTAGAGTTTAGCCAAGATACCTATTTATAGCTATTGTAAAGCTATTTATAGCTATTGTAAAGGGTGATGTTTCCCTTATTTCTTTTTCTACTCTTTTATCTTTAGTGTATAGGAGGGCTATTGATTTTTTTAAATTAATCTTGTACCCTGTTATATCGCTGAATGTATTTATCAGCTATAGGGATTCCCTGGTAGAATTTTGGGGTCACTTATGTATACATCATATCATCTGCAAATAGAGGTTGACTTCTTCCTTTCCAATTTGTATCCCCTTAATCTCTTTTTGTTCTCATCACTTTTACTAAAACTTCAAGAATTATATTGAATAGATAAGGAGAGAGAGAACAGCCTTGTCTTGTTCTGGATTTTAGTGGGATTTCTTTGAGTGTTTCTCCATTTCGTTTGATGTTGGCTGTCAGCTTGCTGTATGTCGCCTTTATTATATTTAAGTATTTTCCCTCTATTCCTCATTTCTCCAGAACTTTTATCATGAAGGAGTGTTGGATTTTGTCAAAGATTTTTTTTCAGCATCTAATGAGATTATCATCTGATTTTTTTCTTTCAGTTTGTTTATATAATGGATGACATTTACAGTTTTTCATATGTTGAACCATCCCTGCATCTTTGGGATGAAGCCTACTTGATTGTGGTGGATGATTTTTTTAAAGAGTTCTCTGTGGTGGTTTCCTGTCTAGGCTGTTACTTTTTGGGGAGTGTGTGATGGGAAGTTGTCACAGAAGTCTTTTATATCCCTCTTTCTAAACTGTGAGTCTGCAGGCATTAACATCATTGCAAAGGTAGCTTCCCTGCCCTTTACAGTCAGAGAGAGCACCAGTGATGGACTTCCACATGATTTCTGGTGACAGCACAGATGATAGACGTCCACATGGTCTTTAGCATCAGCATGTGCCAAAGACCTCAGCATAGTCTCTAGTGGAAGTACAGACCATAGAAACACCGACTTTTGCCACAGCACAGACCATAGACACCATCATAGCCCTTGGTGGCAGCACAGTCCAAGGACACCAATATAGTTCCTGAGGGCACCCCAGCTTTTGAATGTCAGCATGGCCTCCCACATCAACATGTCCATGGCAGCAGGATGACCCATGGACATCAACTTGGCTTTATGTGGCAGCATAGATTATAGACATCACATGGCCTGTAGTGATAGCACAGGTCACTGACAGTAACAAGGCCTCAGCTGCAATAAGACAATGAACCCCAATATGGCCCTAGGAGGCAGTACAGGACACTCACATCAACATTGCCCCCAATGAAACCCAGATCATAAACTCTAACTAATATTACCCCTGTGGGAGTGTATACTATGAAAATTCACCTGGTCTCCAGCAGTAGTAAGGACCTTGGATATCCACATGACCTCTAGTGGCAGTTCAGAAACGGACATCCACATGAACATCAAATTTCAAGAGAGTATGGGATAGGGTACCATGGATATCAACATGGCCTCCAAGGGCAGCATGGACCATAGAGGTCTTTCAAGGGTGTTTAATCAAGAAAATGAACTGTTTTTCATCTCACACATCCTGTCATTGTTCAGAACCAGGGCTATCGTATGGCTGGGTAGCATGCTTTGGGGCTAAGTCTGTATAAGCTCCAGGCTGCTGCACACCGCCCTGCTGGCCCTACTCAGCCAGGACATGTTCTTCATCCACCATAGCCTTCCCTTGAACCAGTCACCATTGTTGAGTTTCTGCTTCTGTATCTCTTCACCTGAACTATTTATTTTCTCCAAGTAATCATTCTTTTAACCAAATAGGGGAAAGAGCAGGCCAGAACAAAGACTAAAACCATGCAGGGGGAACAATTCCTGCATCTCTGTTTCCAGTATATCTCTTAGTGGCATCATCTAAGCTCTTTGAAACTTACCCTTCCTTCTCAACTATGCCATAGGTAACACACAGAGACTTTCTCTTGGGCCAGCTCTACTCTATAACAACAGGTTTCTTTGATACAAGACTATGGGATCACAATCCTGGCATCTCTAACTTATTTGAATGTCCATTTCAGCTTAGGCTTCACCTTTGCAACTTCCCAAAGTGGCCTCTCAAGGTCTTCTTGTAGGGAATCTGATCCCATTGTACCTTGCTCATCCTCGGTGTCTTTCTGGAACCTCTGCAGAAGTCTTCATTCACTTACTAAATCCCTCATCTTTCTTGCCTGCAAAACTAATAGCATGTAGACAGTTTTGCTAAGTACTGCTGTCAGCTTGAAATGTGGCCTAGCTCCAGGACAATAGTTTGTAGCAACCTATTTGAATCATTTTCATGTTAGAGATCCATAGAGATAATGTAAAAGGACACTGAAGATAATTGCACTGTTTCTTTTAAATACCAGTTTTAGTGAGTGAAAATATCCCCCATAGGCAAAATCATTTGGTATACAAACCTTTGGATCATAGTTTGGCACTCTTAGAAAGTAGGAGGAAGAGGCATGCATCTGCAATCGGAACAGTCTTTTGGTAAGAAGGGAGACATAGGACAATCACTGTGAAGCTCATAGGCCCCAGCTGGCATGAATCAGTCATTGCAGTGGGAGATATAGATGACTCCCTTCCTCTATCTCCATAGAAGGTGAGCACTGACAATTGGAAGATGTCTTCTGATGCCCACTTGCATGCCTACCCACACACATATGATACACATGGCACTCACATAAACAACATATTTATATTGTGATGCTAACATCATGCTTGTGTTGGACATACATGAATAAGCATTTGAATTATTAAGCAAGATGAGTAGGGGGCTTTTAAATGTTGGTTCTTCCTGCATCAGAGAGCAGCTAAGCCCAAAGTAAAACAGAGTTTCTGTGCATTAACCCACCACACGCACACTCCCACAGAAGCCTCCCATTATGCCTTGACAACAGCTTGTCATCCAGTTGGCAGAAATTTTATTCTTTGGGAACAACCAAATTCTACACTGTGGAGGTGTCTTTTTCTTTTTTTTTTTTTTTTTTTAATGGGAACTTTGGTTCATTCTTTTTCCCCCTTGTATGCTTAAGAAAAAAGAAAAAAATCAACTCTTTAAATGATTTCTATACACCTAAGTTTTATAATTAATCCATTTATATTTAAAAGATCTATCATTCAGAAAGCAGTTGGAATTATCATATGACAAAGAAACAGTACATACTGAATTCATGCTGCTAAATACATGACCTTTATGAATAGAATTGGAATCCTGTGTTTTGTGGTACTATTCTTGGTTTTCAGTCTTTGAATATTAAAGTTCTGTAATGTTAGGTTTCTTTCCAATGGAATTTCACTTTTAAATGAAACAATCAACTAAACTAAGGAAAATAATGTAGATGTAGAACAGGCAAGAAACCTGATACCAAACACCTTGCCTTCTTCTATGTAGACGTATCTAGTGTGCACTGCAGTCTGGAACTCTAAGGTCTCATCTGAGTAGTTTTCTGCTTGACTGGTTAATTTGTATCTATGTTATTATCTTGCAGGAGCATTTATTTTGATGCCACTATGTAATCAGGAGTTCTCTGAGGAGGAGCTATTCCTAATGCAGTCCAGGTTTTCAGCATAACTTGGCCGACTCTGCCTATCTCCCAACACCAAAAGAACAGTCTTCAGAAATGCCATCTTGAAAGAAAACCCTAAGCACGTATAACTGAATATCACTTATTTTTATAAGAATCAGGTGCTTTCAAATGCCTGTAATTCCAGCAAAGCATTTGTAAAAGATTTTTAAATGATTATAATAGTTTCAACAACAAAGTATAAGAAACCATTAAATATTAGTAATACCTGGGAAAGCTGCTAATTCCACAATGCACACCCATGCATATGCAAATACATACATACAGCTGTATACACACATATGTTTATTTACATTTATCAACTTGCTTCTGTCTCACTTCACTTTATTCAGAAATAAAAAAATTATCTGCCAGTTGCATAGTCAGTCAATGGAACTTTCTTTTAAAAAATTAATGGAGAAGACTGAAGTATGAGGATGTAATTGATTTTACTAAGATCATAATTGGATAGGCAGAGCTATGAGTCTATGGTTGCCTAATCCTATTACTTTTATTGATTCCAATATGTGCTATGAATTAACATAGATAACAAAGCAGAGTTAAGAGACATTAATATGTAAAGTTATTTATATTTCATATGGCGAAAAGGACAAACTTGATCATTTCATGGGGATTCTATGGTGGAACCATGTAGGCTATCTGGGAAGAGTTCACTAAGGAACAGGTTTAAAGACCTTTTTAAGACATGACAGGAAGACGGAATGGGAAAGTCACCCATGTAATCATAACTAGAGCAGCTCAAAATTTAGAAATTAAAGGGATAAAACCGAGAAGAGCCCATGAAGGAAGAGGCTGTGTCAAGTCTTGAAGTCTGGGAGACTTTATTAAAGAATTTAGTCTCTGTGCTACAAACAATTAGAAGCCATATGAAGTTTCTTCCTGATGAAGATGACTTCATTTACTTAATAAATGTCTGTATGCCTACTGGTACAAGACACTCATCCTACTCAGAACTTATAATGGCCTGATAGCAATACAAGGCAGACCAGGAATGGAAAATGAATCTGACTTTGGTACATAAGGTGAAAGGAAGAAAGTGGGGAGATAATTCTACCATCTTATGATTAGTCACAGTTACACTTTGGACTTTAACTGTCATCATCACAAATTCTTCTGTTTGCTTCTTCTTCACTTGAGTAAGGTGGTTTAAGCCTTGGTATTTCTTGTCTGTTGAATGTAGTAGAAGGGTTTTATTGAATAGTCCCTTTACTAGACCAGTTATATTCTGGTCAAACCACTCTAAAATTAGGCTGTGGTTAAACAGTTTCCCTCCAGGGAGAACCATGCTAAGTAGAACAGGATGCTGTATGTATTTCAGGATAATTTCTTTTTTGAATCCTCTGCAGATAAACAAGGAGAATTTTCTGCAGTGTATACTGAAATGACCAGGTAGATCTCCAAGAGATAAAAGTCTTAGAACAGTGGAGACCCTACCTTGACTGAATTGCTCTAGAATCTTTATCATTCAGACCATGTTATTAGTCATGGATGGAATGTTGGGGTTTGGGAAAGATCTGTTTCAGCTCTTCTTGAGAGGTACTTTGTTCTTTGATCACGAAAAAGGAGGTTGAGGGTGGTTTCTAGTTACACAGACTGCAGACAGGCCAAGAACACTAGTGAGCAGCCAGAGACGAAAGGCTAGTGTGCCACAGACTTTTGTTTCCTATCTTCTGAAGTCCGGTTGGGCTGTGCTGCCCTCCTTCAGCCAATTGTTGGTGAATGAAAAGCAACCAGCAAGTTCCTGGTTCCTGACACATCTACCTCTTGCCTTTACAATGTGGCTCTAATGTGTATGCATGTTTGGGTGTGGCTTTCTGCCACATTTTCTTCCTGAACTTTGGCCCTCCCTGGACATGTTTAACAGACCTGTTCCGCGCCAACTTCTCGCCCGCAAGAAAAGGCATGACACACGTAGGATCCTTCTGCAGCAAAGCTTTAATGCGTCTTGAGGGAGAGCATCAGCTTACAGAAAATGGAGACACGAGGTAGGAAAAGCCCAACCCTTATATAGACCAAAGACCTCCGCCTTGGACGTGTCACCTCTCTATAGGCTGCAGCTCATCACCCCACATGACGCCACGGGAGAGGCGGAGAGACTAGTCTCGGAAAATTACCAAAGGCATGCGCTGTGCCTTGTTTACTGATTCAGGCCGGTTGGCCAGCACCGGATATCGGTGCCATCTTGAGGGGCTGGGGCCAGCGGCTCCCAACACAGACCCTGCAAGCTTGGTACAACTAACACTGTGTTAGAAGCACAATCCTGACCTTAGAACCCAGCACATAGGCCTTAACACCTGCCAAAATGGGAACAAAGACCTTATCTGTCAAAGCCCTAGCCCATGGTTCCAGAACCCAGGAAGTTCAAGTTTTAGTAGGGTTACCATTGGTGTGATGAAACACCACAACCACAGCAGCTTGAGGAGGAAAGGGTCTGTCTATCCTGTGCCTCCACCTCAGTGTTGCTTCAGGGCAGGAACTCAAGAGGCAGGAGTTTGTACAGAGGCTCTCTGGAGGGGAACTTCTTCCCGGCTTGCTCCCCATGGCTTGCTCAGCCTGCTTTCCTATACAGCCTAGCACCATGTCCCCCATCAATCACTAACTGAGAAAATGCCCTAGAGACTTGTGCACAGCCCAATCTTATGAAGGCTTTTTTTTTTTTTTTTTTCAGTTAAGGCTCCCTCTTCTCCAGTGACCCCAGCTTGTGTCAAGTTTCTTTGAAACTAGCCAACACAGTACTGTGTGTGTCCTGACCTTGCCTTTTGTCTCTGTAGACTCTTCTCATTGTTTCTGATATCTACTGTGTCAACCAGCAGATGTTTCTTGTTTGTTTTTCTTTTCTTTCTTTTTTTGTGCACAAAAGGCAGAGAAGGACAAGACTCAGGTTGTACAATTTGGGCAACTTCTTCAGTTTCTGGTCAGCAATGCAGACTCTCTGGTGGGCTTTAAGAGTGTGCCTTCTCCATTGGATTATCTTGTGACAATGCTCAATGTTCCTAAAGTTGAGAATGCTCAAGAACATACACTCCCTTTTAAAAGGGACCTCCATGAGAATATATACAATTCCTCCACCCAATTTACTGCTTCCCCTTTCCCTGTAGAAATAGAGCACAACATCTTCATAAGTGCTGCTCACCTGCCTACAGGTAATTAAATCCCTCTCTCTTTCTTAGGGTTGCACTTGAAGGTGTGATCCCATTGAGTTCACTACCCTGGAGGCCAACATTACTCTAGGAGAGATCCAATTTCCCTTCTGGTTTCCATTGATGTGGGGGTGAGGTTTGCTGTAGAAAGCTGTGATTTTCTCTATTTACCTTGTTTCTCTGGTTGAACTCCAGGCCAAAGGGCTTTTGTGCTGAGGGACAGCAACTCTCTTTATGATCTCGATTTTTTGAAATGGATATGGAGAAAGTAATAGATATTTTCAGTTTGTACGCTTTAAGGTTGCAGCTTCCAACTTCCTTACACATGGTTGACTAGAACTAGAAGTCTCTCACATGACTTGTTTTTCATGAATTTTACTAAGCAATATCTTATGGATAAAGAATTGGAGATGTTTGTGCAAATCAGAATCATTTGACATGACTGTACCTTTCCAGTTCTTAATTGTTTGAGGAGAGACACCACAAAACCATTTGTACTTCACTCTCTTTATTTCTGTCTTTTCTTTGTTCTTCCAGAAGGGCACAGTGATCCCTGGCAACCCATTACTTGGCAACCACCAATAAAAGAAGCACACCGCAAGACTCTCTTCCTCTGTGCTGTACACTTCGCTGCTCACTTGGCAGTTAGTATACTTATGTCCAAGTCTTTCTTCTACTGTGGATTTAAGTGGAAACACAGAGAGGTGACATTCTGGTCATTTAAGGAAGAGGTTTCTAACTCCACAAGAAGTGTGCTAGATTAGCAGAATGCTCTGAAGTCCTTTTCTTTGCATGCCTAGCTGTCCTGCCTTGTTTACCACAATGTTAGACATATGTTCAAATGTAAATGTATATAAAACAACGTACTAGTTGCTAGAAAATAAGCTTAAGGCAGTCTAACAGGATGTATTCCTTTAGTTAATTAATTCATTAATCAGTATTAGTATTTTATTGTTGTGTGTTTGTATATTGTGTGTGTGTGTGCTTGCACATATGAAGGCCACAGAACAACTTTGTATATGTAGTCAGTTCTCTCATTTCATCTCTGCATGAGTTCCTGAGATCACACTTAGGCTAAAGGCTTTTATGGAAAATATCTTTAACTGCTGAGCCAGCCTATGGACACCATTGCTCATTCCTTTAACCTCCTAAAACCATCACAGAAAGGCTACCTCAAGGGAAACTTAGAGTTCATCTAGAAAACCCTGTAGGACCAGCTAAATCTGGTTTGGGGCAAAGTGACTAGTAAAAATGAGAGCCTGCAGCAGAGGCTGGGGAGGTGGGTGAGAAAGGATGTGGGATTGCTGGTTGTAATCACGCATACATTTAATCCTAGAACTAGGGAGGTAGAAGAACGTTGATCTCTGAGTTTGGCTCAATCTGGTGTTCACAGTGAGTTCCAAGCCTGCCAGTCTCAGTAAAATAAAGAGAATATTAAAGAGAAGATGAATGAAATTTCTAAATAAGCAAATTAATAAATGAAATTGCTTTATTTCTCTATGCAATGCTGTGGTTCTACCTAAGCTACAAGCATAAGTATAGGCAGTTTTTTAAAGTATTCACTTCACAAGGCACATTAATTTCCAGATGGATGTATGACCAGCAAACAGATGCACTTTCCCCTCAAGCTTTGGGCAAAAAGGTATGATGTTTCCTGTCACACTCTTAAACTTTCCCCCTATATTTGGCAACTGAGGACCCCCCCCCCCCCCGCCCGCACAGGCCTGGTTCTAAATCTGGTACAATAAAATGTCTTAAGGTTCATAGGATAATTATTCAAGATTGGATTTGAATACATAACCACTCTTTCTGAAGGAACCCTTGAGTGGTAGAGATAACATCATCACCATCCCCAACACCGTTTACAGTTCATAATCATCACCCTCTACTTTTTCTTTGTCTATTAATTTTCTGAGACAGGTTCACATGTTACCTCAAGCTGGCCTTAACCTCATTATGTTGAAGAAGATGATCTTTTCATTTTGATCTCCCTACCTCCACCTTCCCATGGTATCTCAGGGCATCTGTCACCATGCCCAGCTCAATCATTTCCTTCCCATAATGTTTGCTGTGTGTGACTCATTTGGGTACTTAATCATGTTGCTTTTATTACCATTTAAAGTCTTAATAATTTTGTCTTCAGTTTTATTGGGGAAAACCTGCAGAACAAGACTCACTTGGTATCTTCTTGTTTTAAGAAAACTATGTTTATAACTCTCAATTATCTAGTAAAAAATGTCATGCCCCAATTTAATATTCAATAAACATAATCCATTAATTCGAAACCCAAGTTTCAAAATATTCCCACACTTTATGAGTATGGATATAAACAGCATCACAGAACTTCATTGACTAATTCCTGGAATCTAAAGTAGTAGGTGGTTTACCAAGCCCCCACAACATGGAGTGAGGTCAATCTGGAATCTGGGGATTTGAGGCTCCAGCCAAAATAAACTATTGTTTTAGATGGTGTCTCCTCCTACTCCAAGGCCTGGGAAACAGGAAATACAAGTTCAAATAAGATGGCCTTTCTGTAGTAAAAAGCAATTACCTCATGAAGGGATTAGCAAGTGATGATCAAAGGAGATTTGGGTGTCGGTTTTATGACAACTATTTGACAGCAGTCATGCATATCATCACACGTTCATAGAATGATGAAAACTGAGTAATTACAGCAGCAAATGCCACTTTTGATCCTTACATGAGCTGTGGAATATCAAAACATATTTAAGATGAAAGTTATTCATTTACCCAAGAGAACTCAATGGTAAAACATAGGCTGAGTGTAAAAATAGTGAGAGCAGCCATGTCCATTGTATTCTGCCATAGCTTCTGCCCTACAGAGGGTAATTTCCCTGGGAAGAAGTACAGTCATTTGGGAAGAAGTGTCAGCTGAATGTGCCCATTCACAGGACAGGGTGGAGAGCAATTTGCCTTATTTAAAGTCAATTGACTATAAGTAATAACCACTTTCACAAACAACCTTTACAGAAACCTCTAGACTAACACTTTACTGAACAACTAACCATCATAGTCTAGATAAATTAGCATATAATTAACTGCTATGGGACCTGCTACATGGTTCAGGAGGTAAAGGTGCCAGTGACCAAATGCTCACACCTGGATTCTATCCCTGAACCCACATGGTAGAAAAAAGAACCTAGTCATGTTGGTTGACCACCTATCTTCATGCATGTTCTATGGAATATGTTTGTAGTCATGCACTCATAAACACGTGCATGCATAAATAAATTAATAAATGTAAGTACAATAAAATAAACCATTACAGAAGATTTGGAGGGAAAATAACTATATCTATTCTGCATTCAGAACTTTTTCTCTTTTTATTTATTTTTGGTATTCTGTTTGTTCTTCCTATCAAACTATAATCTATTATATATCTACCTTTCTACCTACCTACCTATCTATCTACCTATTTTTGAGAACAGGATTTGTGTAGCTCAGTATGACTTTGAGTTTTTTATGTAGCCAAGGATAACTTTGAACTTCAAAGTCTCTGCCTCCACCACCCAGTGCTGGCATTAGATATGCATACCACCACTGCAGTTTATGTAGTACAGGATTTGGAAACTAGGGAGTCCTGCAGGCAAGACATGTATTCTACCAACTGAGACATATCCCTAGCCTTTTAAAAAATAAAAAAAAAAAACCCATGTATTCCCTCTCTCTTTTATGATCATTGTTTATTGTGTGATATTTTGTTTGAGTTGAGACCAGAGGATGGAGCTAGTTACTAGTTAACCATAGAGGCCAGGCAGTGATGGCACACACCTTTAATCCTAGCACTTGGGAGGAGGAAACAAGAAGATCATGAGTTTCAAGGCAACCCTGGGCTACACAGATTAGATGAGTTCAAAGGGAAATGGAGTGGTGGTGGTTCAGGCCTTTAATTCCAGCTCAAGGGAGGTGGGGACAGGAATATAAGGCAGGTTGGAGAGACAGGGTCTTGGCAACCATTCAGTCTGAGGATTCGTAGTAGAGGTCAGAAAGTGGCTGTGACTGCTCTTTGCTTCTCTGCTCCTTCAACCTTGATCCTAATATGTGACTCTTGGTGTTTATGTTAAGATGAATTAGGCTCACGCTTCAATTGTTAGTTGATCTTTCTCATCCTCTGAAATCATCCTGAATATTTTAGACCTAGAATCTTATTTAGTACTCTGCAATATAAAATACTGTTATGACAAAATTCACCACAGAACAGTCTTGAGGATCATCAGCCTTGTCTCTCCAGCATGTCAGTGTCTTGTGGCTGACGTTTTGCTTACTCATGTAGTGCATATGACACACAAAAACAGTGTAAAGAACAGAGTAGACAAGTTGTAATTAAAGTTACACAAATAAGAGTTGTACTCTCTAAAATGAAAGAGTAAGAACGTTTTGTTCTGACATATTGAAAACTCAAAAAATAAGCCTGAATTAAACAGGAAGACATTTGGGATATTTGAGTTTGAGGCAGAGTATCAGATTAGAAGTCTTTATACTGCCATGTGTTACAAGTCAGCCTGCTGTTCAGCATGTTCCACTTGAGGTTACATCTAGAATCTGTGCATCAAGACTTTGATTTAAAAACAAAATTCCCTGACTCTCAATCAAAAGCTACCAAATATTTATGTGTAAGCCAGATATCCTTCTGTCTGCTGTGAGTTGGCAATTCACATGTCACTTAGAATTTTGTTATTTGTTCTGGAAAAAATAAAGTTGCCCATCTGTAACCTATCTCTCCACACTTCTGCCAAGTCACAGAAGCAAGGACATCCAGGAAAAGCAGAGAGAGCAATAAATGTATGTGTGCTAGTACTCAGTTTGACTTCTCTACTCACACGGTCCAGGACTTCAGGTCAGGGAGTGATGCTATTGTCAAAATGGATCATCCCACATCAATGAGGGCATCCAGATAACCTCATAGGCTTGCCCATGAGCTGCCCTGAACTACAGGGCCCTTCTTGAGATTCTCTTCAAGGTTGTGTTGTTTACAATTAAAGCTACCATTACCATTTCTATGGAGGCAGAATTTATGCTGGAGAAGGTTTATCTAACCTGATTCAGAATGGAAGACTTTAAGGCCAGTCCAGTTTTGCTTCCTATTGCTATGATAAAGCATTGATGAAAAACAGCTTGGGGAAAAAAGAGTTTATTCCATTTTATAACACAGTCCCTCCTTGAGGGAAGTCAGGGAAGGGACTCCACTGCAGGAACCTTGAGGCAGGAACTGAAGTGAGACCATGGAGGAATACTGTTCAATAATTTATTTGCTCCCATATTTTGGTCAGCCTGATTTCTTATACAACCCAGGACCACCTGCTTCAGATGTGGCACTTCCCACAATGGACTGGGCCCTCCCACATCAATCAGTGATCAAGAAAATGCCTCACAGACTTGCCTATCAGTCAGATGGAGGCATTTTCCCAGTTGAAGCTCCTGTTTTCTAAATGATTTCAGCTTTCATGTCTTGAGTTAGGAAAAACAACAACAAAATCTAACCAGCTCAAAGCCCCAAATCTAAAATCTCCTTGGATTCTACCTTTTGTCTCTTTTCCTCTGGGAGGCCGTCAAAAGTACTAATGCACTCAGTGTCTTAGTCTGTCTACATATTAAAATTGTTTGCTGAGATGGCTCACTTACAAACATTCTCTTTTTCCACATCTTGACCTGATATATGTTTACTTGTTTGTGAGCTTTTCAAATCATGCAGGCTTTGATATATTGTTAGCATCTTTCCTAGCACTAATTACATATGTTTATATACAAATAAACTTGATAGTCTTCTATCTGCTGAGACTTGATAATTAACATGTCATTCAGAATTATTTTTTGGTCTGCAAAAAATATGTATATATATATATTTAGTGCTAGAGACATAGTATGCAGTCTCACATTTATTAGGCCGTTTGACTGTTACACAGCATCCTAGTAAATTTCTATCATTCTCTGATATACTTTTGAATCTTATCTTAATGCAATGTAATTCACAGAGACAATTTTAACTAGTTCATGGACTAATTTGACCATATTAATAATATTTCAATAAAAGGATTGGGGAAAATGATACTAAAATTAGGAGAACAGTTAGAAGAAGTTATGTAAAAACTCGTGATCTCACAAATACAATCATAGTACACTATACATCAAGAACAATAGGTGGTTTAATCAGCATGATTAGAAAATCAGAATCTACTTGACCAGATGATGAGAGAAGAGACCACATGGAATAGAGTTGTTGTAGCCTAGATGAACCAGCTCCAGGCATCTCAGCCAGCTGCAAATGAATAAAGGAATCTAGCCAAGATGAGCCAGAACCAGCCCCAGCTGGCCCACATACTCAGCTGCAAAGACATTGGGTGATGCCAGGGAGATTTTCTTTATTAGCATTATTTTGGTACTAGAACATAAATATGGAGAAGAGCCAAAAAGTGGAAACTATAATTTAAACATTTTATTTGTTGGTGCCTTTGATATCCTCATAAGTTATGTCAGTGCCAATTCCAAGTCAGGTGTGGGAGAAACACCAAATGGGAGCCATTATCCTTTCAGTAGGTGAACTTGAGGGTCTATTTGTACTTTTATTCCCACTGAACTCTCTTTTTAACTTTTTCCTTGCTCCTATATACCGAAGTAGCAGTGAAAGAGGCTAAAAGGTGGGTGCAAAAGGAGGGGATGGCTTTAATAAATATTAGCTTGCTGTGGACTGTTAGCTTATGATGTGTTATACTTGTTTATGCTGTGAAATATTTGTTTAATGATATAAAAGGTGTGTTGCATTCTTTTATGTTGCATTGATTTAACACTGTGAAGCTATCTCACTTTGCCTGTCTAAAACACCTGATTGGTCCAATAAAGAGCTGAACGACCAATAGCTAGACAGGAAAAGGATAAGTGGGGCTGCCAGGCAGAGAGAATAAATAGATGGAGAAAATAGAAGAGGAAGAGCAAGCTGAGGGGAAGGGAAGGAGGATGTCATGGGCCAGTCACCCGGCCACAGAACCAGCCACGGAATAAGAAGGAAAGAAAGATATACAGAATTTAAAAAAGGTAAAATCCCAATCCCAGTGACTAAAGATAGACAGGACAATTACATTAAGAAAATCTGGTTATAAACAAGTCAAACTAAGGCCAGGCATTTATAAGTAAGAATAAGTCTTCTATGTCTTATTTGGGAGCAGGGTGGAGGGTTCCCAGAGAGTTTAAGAAAGAAAGAAAAAGAGAAAGAAAGAAGGAAGAAAGGATGGACAGATGGATGGGCAGACGGGCGGGCAGGCAGGCAGACTGATAGACAGAAAGGAAGAGAAAGAAAGAAGGAAAGAAAGAAAGAAAGAAAGAAAGAAAGAAAGAAAGAAAGGAAGGAAGGAAGAAAGAAAACCTACTTAGTCTCTTTAGCTGTTTAAAAGTGAGAAGCCAGAAGCCAGAGTTGGACTTTAAATACATTCCATTTCTAAAGAAGATGCAAAGGACCTCAGTCCTTAACTAAAGTAGCTCTCAGGAAGGGAGAATTCATCTGCTTTCAGTGTGTGATATTAAAGGGGGAGGGCATTGGTTTTAGAGACCTGTTGTCACACTGCCTAACCCTAAGTGAGTTATGTCATTAAAGAACCCCAGCTTCCTTCTCTACTATACATCAGTATTAGTTTTGCAACTATTTCAGCATAAAACAGTGTAGATATATTTCAGTGTGAAGCTTGTATACATAAACTACCTGATGGAAATGCCTATGCAAAACACAGGAATTTGTGTCATGGTGGCTTGTGGTGTCTTAACAGATTCTCCAGTTGACAGTTCTCCAACTACAATTAAACACAATGACATCACTTCCAAGATTTTGCTTGTATAGACAAAAATACAATATGAAATGTCCCACACAAACTCATATATTGGTCCAAGCTGGTGAGGCAATTTTCAGAGGTTCTAGGAACTTTAGGAAGTGGAGATTATGTAGGAAGTATGTCATTAAGTCATGACTTTGAAGGTTCTACCTAGCTAGCCCCCAGTTCCTTTTTGTCTCTCTGCTTCCTGTCTGCCATCAGGTACTGCTGCTGTGATTCCCCAAAGGACAGGAACCAAAGGACTCATAGCCTTTTGATGGAGTCTCTGTAACTGTAAGCCAAAATTAATATTTCTTGTTTTTTTTTTCACTTTTTTAAGAATAAGCTTTTTTTTTATTCCATATATTTTTTTATCACCCTTTTAGTTTCTATAAGTCTACAGGAAACTACATTAGTATAATTTTTTGATTTTTGTTTTTTGCAATGATATAGTTCAGGTGAGCCCAGCATGAACCTGCAATCCCAGATAGAGGCAGGACAATCAGGACCCTGAGAAGATCAGCTATGTAGCTTCAGAACAGCCTGGGTTACAAGAGACGTTCTCAAAACAAAACAGAAACAAGAAAACATAAAAAAAAAAAAAAAAAAAAAAACCCAAACCACAACAAAGTCTGAAGCCTATTTTTTGGAGATCATGATGATGTTCACTATTGGTCCACTCTTTATGGGGAAAAATGCAGTCTCTGTGGCTATGCCTCAGTGTACTAGTGTAGCAGTTGGGGGTTTCTTATGTCTCGGGCAGCCAGAGGTCCAGACCCACAGACCTGCCGCCTCCGCTCAGGCCCCAGAAATGACTCAGACGCATATATTAACTTCATGCTGTTTGGTCTACGGCTCAGGCACTTTGCTAGCTTGTTCTTATATCTTAAATCAACCCATTTCTATTAATCTGTCTGCCACGTGGCCCGTGGCTCACCTGTGTTCCTTACATGTTGCTCCTTTGGTGGATTCAGCTCGATCTGTCTTACTCTTCCCTCCTTTCCTACCTACTCTGATTTCTCCTCCTACTTCTTCTGTGGTGCCTGTCATGGCCCAAAACAGCTCCTTTATTTAAAGATTGAGATTCACAGCATACAGAAAGACATTCCCACATCATACTAGCCCCCTTAAGATTCCAAGGACTAATACTCAGGGTGGGGGGGGGTCCTCATGGGATTCTGGTCCCATCTTCCACATTCAGAAACAGTTACATCTTTTTTTTTTTTTTTCTTTATTTGCAGAGATGTGAGTGCATGTGTGGGTACTCATGCATAGGCAAATACACATAAATGTACATGCATGTTGAGATCATGAGTTTTCCTCGGTCTCTCTCCATCTTGTTAACTGGGACAGGGTCCCTCTGTTGAATTCACAGATGGCCAATGTAAGTAGTCTGGCTAGCTTCCTCACACAGAATTTTGCTGGCTCTACTTTCTCAGTGCTGGGATTACTGGAGACTGTTCAATGAGCATTTATATAGTTCATTCTAGAGATTTGAATTTGGTCCTCACACCACAAAGCTGTTTCCCCAACCTAAAGTTTGCCTTTAAACATACATTTAACAGATTACTACTGAACACACACACACACACACACACACACACACACACACACACACACACACACACACACACACCAGTTCTGAATCTGAGTCAACTCTAAATGGCCTAAATTGTCAGATTACTTTTACTTAAAAGTGAATGTGTTAATAGGCTTAAAGACAAAGCTCCTTGATGTTAGAGGTTTAAATGATCAAAGAGACTTCATTTTTTAAAAAAATATAAGTATAATTTAGTATGTATTATATGTAAATCAATATCAAAAATGATCAATAGGAATTTCCTCAGCTACGCTTATTTGTGAACTTTACATACAAATGTTACAGTGTGGAAGCAATTCTGGAAAAGGTTTTCCAGTTAAAAGTTTAGGTCTTATTCAAACAAGCAAACAAACACCATTATTTAACTGTGGCTATAATAAATTTTACTGGATATTTGTTAATTATGGGAATCATTTCTGATGTGAGAAGGTTTTATTCCGAAGCAGAATACTGTCTGCTGAAGGACTAACTAGGGAAGAATGAATTATTGGCATCTCCCTCAGCTCTCAAAGCATGATCTGCTGAACAGCTACAACAAATTATTATTATACTAGTTACTTTCTGTTGCTATGATAAAAAATACCAATGCCAAAGCAGCCTATAAAAAGATGTTAGGGATTACTGTTCCAGAGGATACAGGGTCTGTAAGGCAGCATAGCATGGTAGCAGGCAGCAGACATGGTGCCTTTTAAACCTTAAATCCTACTTCCGGTGACATACTTGGTCCAGCACAGCCACCTTCTAAAACCACACAACTAGGTACCAAGTATTCAAACATCTGAGCCTATGGGGAATGTTCTAATTCAAACCAGCACGAAAACTAAATCTATTTATAGTTCAACTATAAAAGTTTCCTTCTTCCAGTCTCAACATTGTTTAAAAGACCAAATCCATAGTCTCTTTTGAGTCTCGAGGTGATCTTTTACGTGAAGCCTCTGTAAAATCAAAGGCAAATTCAATACTTTTAGTGTATAATTGGGCACAATATATATTACCACCCCCCAAAAGGCAGAGTGGGGCTGGTGAGAGAATGCTAGACTAAAGCAACACTGAAACCCAGAAGAACAAAAACCAACCTCTCTAGCTCCATGTCCAGTGTCAAAGTCCGAGAACCTCTGTCTGCAAAACACATTCCTCTTGAGTTGCTTGTGTTTCCTGTGTGAAGTTCCACAGCTCTGGCACATCCAATATCTTGGAGTCTCCATTACAACCCAGACTTCATGTCCACAGCTTCATAAAATGGTCTCTCAGGGCATCCATGCAGACCCTCCCTTGCCACAGGTTGCCTGGCCTTAGTTCAAATCTCCCTTAAAGCACAGAAGACAATCCTGTGGCCTCTCCATTCTTGTATCCTTAATGACTGTAAAGTGAACAGCACAGAGATGGCAATGCCAAGTCCAGCTGCTAGCTGGAGGTAGATTTCAGTCCCATTTGGCTAGGTTTTCAGAGCTTTGTTTATTGTTACTTTTTAGGAGGAGGCGAGTCGTCAGGCTTTTTCCTCATAAGGAAGAGTAGCAAGGATGGGTCTTGTCCCCGTCCTCTCTTCTCTCAGTCTAATGCAGAGGAGGCTTCACTTCACCTTGTCTCCTTCAGCACAAGCCTTGGCTACACCACAATGTTCTTCTTTTTTTCCACACAAACACATTTGTGTTTCTTCTTGCCCACTTGCTCCCTTTCTTTGTAGGCCTGTGTGCGAGCTATTACTAATAACTGTGTGACCGAGTTAGTATTAGGCTATCTCAAAATTTTCTGCATCAAAGCAATTAGTTATCTACTTAAAAATTTAACCTCAGCCAAATTCTTAGCAGAAGGAAAGGCAGCAGCTGCATGTTTTGCCCAAATATGTCAAGGGCGGTCTCCAGCCTTGTTGCTAATGTTGTTCCCTCTGAACCTCTTGAGGTAGGCCTCCACACTTTGCATTACTCTTTATACTGGCATCCAGGCTTTGACTATGACAGTTTATTAAGTCCTGCTTACAGCTTTTACTGCTTTTCTAGTCCAAAGTCACAGTGTCTTACATATGCTTCAAAAAACCTGGCATGGCCAGGTCTGTCACACGTAGCAAATGCCTAAAACTCCAGAGTCACCAATCATTCTTTGCACCAGTGATGTCCCTGTGCTTCCTTTATTACATTGACTCAAACCCATGCACATCTCAACCATGTTCCCCCTACAGATGCCACCTGTACCTTCTCAAATTTTGATTATATGTCTTGTAATACTTTCTTGTTGATTCAAACATGTCACTTCATTCCTTATCCATCAACTATTGAATCTTTAGAATATGTAAAGCACTCACTAGCCTCCAGAGACCCACATATGAATAAAAAGCCAATGTTACTTATCAATCCCTCATAATTACATATATAGGAAAATAAATTGTTGGAGGCCGCTGGCTCCAGCTCCTCAAGGTGGCGCCATTATCTGGTGCTGGCCAACCCGCCTGAGTCAGTAGAGAACGCATGCGTGCTCTCGCGAGACTGGTTTCTCGGCCTCTTCCGTGGCGTCATGTGGGATACTGGACTGCAACCTATAGAAAGATGATACGTCTAAAGCAGGGGCCGTTTGGTCGGCATAAAATCGGGCGCTTCCTACCTCGTGCTCTCTCTCTCTCTCTCTCTCTCTCTCTCTCTCTCTCTCTCTCGCTTCATTTTCCCCGCCGGGGCCTGTCGCCGCGGGTTCTCGCGC
Organism: Phyllotis vaccarum; assembly: GCA_033318265.1. NCBI lineage: Eukaryota > Metazoa > Chordata > Mammalia > Rodentia > Cricetidae > Phyllotis > Phyllotis vaccarum. The sequence continues at coordinate 55,747,602 of JARWLC010000010.1, forward strand.
CGCGGCCCCCGGACCCCTCTGCCGTCTCTCCCTCTTCTCTCTCTCTCTCCCTCCTCTCTCTGCCCTCCCCTCCATTTTCCGTAAGCTGAATGCTCTCCCTCAAGACCCATTAAAGCTGTACTGCAGAAGGATCCTATGTGTGTGCCACGTCTTTTCTTGCTGGCGAGAAGTGGGCGCAGGACAATAAATATTTTTCCTTCCCACCTTAGGTTCATGTTGAGGTTCCCTGTAACAGAGCCAATAAATTAGAAGAGAGAGCTGTCAAATGGGAACTTCTGGATATGGCACGATCATTGTACACATCGACTCACAAGAGCTGTGGTTACTTGAACAAGAATTGCAAAGGTCAAACCAATCAACATTCCAGCATAAATAGGGATGGGTCTCCAATGTGCCAGTCCAGATGAGGAGCTATTGTCAGTTGATCACTCTCCTTTGCAAATGTGGCTCATATGCTCCTCTGGAAGGCATCTATGTGCATACGGGCAGTGCTAACTGGGCTCTGGATTATTAGTAACAAACGTAAAAGACATGAAGGTGGTAGGGAGATGACGTGGGAGGCAACTATGGAGAGCTTGATAGAGGAAGTAATGCATTAATGAGATCAATGTACATTATGTATGAAAATTTCAATGACTAAATATATATATAAATAAAACTATCAAAAATCATACAAATTTATTTATCATACATTTTGTATGATTTTAGGGACCTGAGTAATAAAGACCTAGATCACTGGCAAATATATGTTCTTATATATAAGTTTACTAAAGGATGCAGAAGTTTAATTGGACAGAAAGACAATTACCTTGTAGTAGTAAACTGAATGAGACCTAAAAAACCCAGTTCATTCAGATCTTATCTTTATTTTTGGCTAGTTTTTTTACCAATTTGAGAAAAGCTAGAGCAATCTAAAAGGAGTAAACCTCAATTGAGAAACTTCCTCCAGAAGGTCTAAGTGGAAGGCATTTTCTTAATTAGTGATTGATTGGGGAAAGCCCAGCCCACTGTGGGCAGTTTCATCCCTGGCAGGGTGATCCTGGATTTTATATATTTAAAAAGCAGTCTGAGGAAGTCATGAGGAACAAGGCCGTAAGAGCACTCCTCTGCAGCCTCTGTATGAGTTTCTGCCTCCAGGTCCCCACCCTGCTTGAGTTCTTGTCCAGACTTCCATCAGTAATGGACTAGCATAAACCAAATCAAGCCTCCCCTCCCCGAGTTGCTCTGGTCACGGTGTTTCATCACAGCAAAGGAAACCTAGACTTTCTTCAGAACTAGGGATGTTCCTCGCATCTGGACACCTCTTACATGAGGGCCTTATATGCTTCAAGGGAAAAGGATGAGGGAATATGAAAATATCTTTCTTGCGAAAATGACTTTCTTGCTTCTGCTGCTTTCTCAAGTCCCAGAGTGCCATATTTCAAGGACATTTCAGTCACAAGTTGCATTATATTTGCTCAGGTTTCTGTTTTCTTAATGAACAGTGATATTTTGAAGGCAAGATTGTGTCCAATTTGCTATGTACCCAGAAGAATTCAATCTGTATCTGTGAAGTAAGGAGCTGAATTTCCCTCCAAGTCATTGTTAATGGAAAATGTGGGGCCTCTTCATGATTACCAAATGATATCAGAAAAATAAGGACCCCCTTCTTGGGTTCTTAGTCTCATTAATAAAATAATGTAAGGATGGATTTGGAAGCTTGAGGATAATTTTATTAGTGTTTACAAGAAAATTGTCCCAGATGAAGTAACCATAGAGCTCAGTGGCTGCTCAGGGGAGAGCAACAGAGGAGAGACTGAAGAAAAATAAACAAAAATACTGCCCTTGGAGTTGTTGACATGGAAATCTGGGCATGGCAGGGAGGGATACTTTAGGGAAGGAGTAAAAGCAAACATGTGTACACATATATGTAGGACATGTGTCTGTATGTAGGTTCTAGACAGCACCTGAACAAACACAGAAAGGAAAAGGAAAGAAAAGTTGTATCATTCTGAGTCAGGGCTCAAACCTTAGATGCCTCATGGCAATCCCATGGTAGCCTGTAGAAGATTAAGAATTTTGGGAAGGAACACTACAGAAAGTTATTAAAAGAATACTTACTCTATATGGGTCTCCTTTTGGGGGAGAGGGCGTTGGCCACTGGTCCATGGGGTTCTAAGGGTTACAGGCTGGAAGTGCTGATAGGTCATGACAGAGCATGTAATTATCATATGTGTGGGAAAGAAGAGCCTTCTGTGCTGAGTCACACAGTGCTTACAGAGATCTCTGTGCAGGGTCATCCTCGAAGTAAGACCAGGTATCCCAGCTAAGTGTTAGATAGAGAAGAAGAAACCCAGCTGGTAAAAGGACTTCTTCACTTCACACCAAGCTCAGACACGGTGGACTGGGTTCTTAATACCAGGATCCTTCAACAATCTTACCTATCTCCCTCACCCTGGAGCCTACCTTCCTAGGGATGTTCTTGGCCGAGTGATTAACCTGACTCAGTTAAAGACTGGGTCTCTGTTAAGAAGATAAGCTTCATTATCTTGACCAAAAGGAGTTTTTCCTTCACGGGCCTTTGCTTCTTCCTAACGTCATGATTTGAGGTCTATTTAAACACAAAAGCTCTGACTTTGCTCTCTGACATGGACAGTTGCTAATAACAACAGCAGAATTTAAATATGTCAACAAATAAAAATAAAACAATTTACCAATAAAACAGTAAAATAAAATGTGTACAATTACTTACGACGTGTAATAAAGTTTTAAGATCCCTGTGTCAAGAGCATTGTTTGCCTAGTGTACACAACAATTGTCAAGCCCCACGCCTCACTCTGCTGCTAACTACAAAGTGTTTTCAGAACATATAAACTAATAAAAACAGTAGCATACTAAACAACTTATGGAAATTAAGACATTCACAAGTCCAATTTCTTTTCATGTTTTAAATTTTTTATGGCCTCTAATCCTAAAATTTATTTTATTAAAGACACAGGGGTGGCTTCAATCTATCTAAGAACTTTGGAGATGGCTGGCTCCTGTCTACAGTAAGTAAACAAATCAAACGTTCTTATTTCAAGTTCAACATCTTGAGATTTGAATCATTATTATTTTCAGCCACTGGGCCATGAACTACCACTGGTGACCACTAGATGGAAGTGGTATTCCATAAAACCTACAGTGTTCTTTTCTTCTAGTTCCCTCCTAAGTGTTGAACAGTTTCCTGAAGAAAGTTTTATCTTCTATGAGAAAACTTAGAAGATAAAAACCACCTACGAAGTATTTTCAGACTATGAGGTGAATAGTTAAACAGTTAAATTCCACCCCAGATACTTTTCCATTTTTCCCAGGGCCTCGATGTTTTCATGGAATGGCCCACTTTCTTTCAGACTGCACCAACAGATTTATTTTAGGCAAATGGCTATGTATTTAAGTTTTTATTATCAAATATGTAAATATAATAACCATGTGGTATAATATTTATGCGACATATATACAATGTGGTAAATAAGCTATTCACAAAGATATAGGACAAGTAAGTCTTAATAGTAACTCTAACAATAAATTACACTTACGATTAGATTAAGAACTTTGACAAAGGGGGATAAGTTTAAATAAAAGGGTTTCACTTGGACCTTAAAGAATCAGAGAGAAGAAGTACAAAGGGCCCACGAGGGGAATACCTAAAGAGATGTTTGCAAAAGAACTAATAATACAGCTTGTAAATATACCCACTCCAAAGTCAGGAAGATCTGCATCAAAGCTTGAACAGACTTCATCAGAGGGTGGGTCTAAGGAAGGATCATGATCTCTCAGAAGTTAGCCTCCATGCCATAAGATTGTGTGTGTGTGTGTGTGTGTGTGTGTGTGTGTGTGTGTGTGTGTGTGTGAGCAGGGGCATCGAGCTCAGGGGTCGATGTCTAGTGCAGTCCTTATTCTATCTTCACTTTGGCTTTTCTGAGGTGGGGTCTCTGTGAAGCTAGAGTTCAGAAGTTTGTCTAGACTGGCTGGCCTCCCCACAGAACTGGGGTTACAGATGTACCTTATGCCACTATTTCCAGTTTTTATATTAGTGCTGAAGATCCATACTTGGGTCCTTCTGCTTCTTCAGAGAGCGCTTTACTGACTGGGCTGTTTCTCTGGCCTCTTCATACTATTCTTCATGTCAGAGCTTCCACTTTAGTAGGAGCTAAATAAATACATTCAGGGTAAGTGCTGTTTCGTGTTGCTCTTTTTCATGTTTGTAGAACCTTAAAGAAGCCTACAAAGCACCCTCGGATGTTAAAGTTTGATTTTATAATTTCTCTGGAGTTGAGCTTCCTTAGAAGTGTCTAGAACACACTGATAGAGCTAACCACTGTGCTTCTTCTTGTGCTGATGTTGCAGTCCCAGTACTAGGAAGGTGAAGGCTGGAGAATTAGAAGTTCAAGGCCAGCCAAGATTGCATAATATACTATGCAGTAAATACTACAGCAGATGCTCAACAAAAGTAATAATAATAGCAATAAACAAGCACTTTTCTACAAATGAGTGTTCTCTTTAAACTCCCATCTTCTGTATTAGTAAATATTGGCAGACAATACAAATCATATGAGGATTAGAGAACACCAGCTTATTCAGTGGAAACAGCTGTCAGCATATGATACATTTTTTAATTATAAGAAATAAAGACTTATAAAATGGTATCTAATATTTTTTTTTTGAATAGAGGGTTACAGTAATTACAGATTAAAGGAAGTCAAACATTACATAAATTCTGTTAGGATTGGATGTCCAATTTCAGCTAAATGGGTGATATGTAAGCATGGTTAAGGATGGTGACAGTAACAATGTGACCCCAATTCTCAACCTTAGAGTTAGAACTCTCACGTTCTATCACATGAGTATAGAGCAGATAGGCTACTAGGCCCATTTGTAGAGAAATTTCTGTGCCCAAGAACACAAGTCCTAGGAAGGATATCTGCTTTTAACCTCCACATGTGAATTCATCATTAAAGAGAGTAGAAATATATATTGTATTTATTATATTATGTTATGTTATATTATATATTATGTCATTTAATTGTTGAACTGATTATTTTACAAGTGGGAAGGTGAGCACTTGGAAGACTAAATGGCATGTCCCAGGCACTCAAATTGTACACAGTACAACTTAGCCAGGTCCTAATCCAACACATCTTTGATGTTCATGAACACTCTGGCTCAAGGTAAACTCAAAATTAGATTCCACGTTTGATTTAAAATTCTAACCATTAAGTAACTGCTGTGTCTTCTGATGTAGAGCAGATCAAGGAATAAGTGAGGGAACGGACAAGCAAACAGAAAAATGAAAATCTCTTCAGGACCCTAAACTAAGAGGATACTTTCAGTAGACAGTTCTAGAGACCTGGAGGGAGCCCTGGTCTTTCCCTTCTTGTTTATTCCAAAAATAATGAAGGGGAGTCTTCTAAAATACTTCAAAAGGCTGTGTTAGTTGACACTGTTTCCAAAATTGAGATGAGAAAATAATGGCTCAGCAGCCACCCCTGGAGGACCAGCGTGTGGAAAGCGAAGCACTTAACTGGATTGGTTGCCCTTTACTGTTGTATTCCTTTCCAGGGTGGTAGGGACCGTGTTCCATTATGTCGCTCTCTCCTGCTGGTCAAAGAGGCTGAGGCTTCTCATTAATTTAATGGGAAGCTGCTAAGCCTGTCCCGTTCTCACCACAAAATGCACCATGGTCAGCACTCTCTGTCAGCCCGATTTATTATTGTCTGTTAGCAGAAGTGCTGCTGTGCTGGAACATCCTGAGGGTCCATCCTTCTGTGCAATTTGGAAATAGGTATTTGCAGGAGAAGAGCAGTTCATTTGAAATGTCAGACAACAAACAAGATCAGGTTAATGATCTAAAATTTGTGTTCTCTTAAAAAAAAATAAAGCTCTGTTGGCACATGGATCCTGATGACATTAGATTATAGCTGAGCAACAACTAAGCTTTTTTAAAAGATTGTGGCATAAGGCTCCTTTTTTTGTCCTTAACCGATTATATGCTAATATGGAAGAACTCATAAAAGATTTAATTGAATGAAAATTAGAATGGCCTATGTAATGATATGGTTAATTTCAAAGACAAGGAACACAAAGCCAAGTCTTGGTAAATTATAGAACACATGCTATATTCCCAGTTACTGCACACTGGTGGATGGAAATCAGATCATACAATTCCTCAGCTTTGTGTAGTACTTTTCCCCAAAATGAACTGTCCTTAGTTGTAGTTATTTTGAGAGTCTGAAGGATGACAAATGTAGCTTCTATTTCTTAGAGTTCTTGTTGGGCATCAGTAGATATGTAGGAAATGTGGGTTGGGGAATATCTAGCTGACCAAATTCTATAGAAGAGGCGTCACTGGAAACCACAGTGGTTTGGATCAATACGGATGTAGCCCCATTACAACGGGGATGATAACTTGAGCTCTTGAATTTTAGTTCTCTTAAGTAAAAGAAAGAATAAAAACATAAGCCTAAGCTGCTAGGAAGTTACTGAGGGCTATGTGAAGTTCATGGGAGTTGGGGTCACCCATATGTGGTATTCAGTAAACATTAACGCCAAAGCATCCATGTTTCAAATCTGAAATAAAAAGAGGGGTCAGGTAAGAAGAAGACACAAAGAAGACAGTCTGGAGTCTAGTGTACTTTGATAAATGAGTTTTGCTGGGGACAAAAATTAGTCTCTTATCTATATCAACATTCATATCTTCTATGGGGCATCTAAGGCAAAGGACAGATTAGCAATACATACAAAATTATTTATTATGGGAGGCTAAGAAATAAAAACCAAAGAAGTGGTAAATGTGTGCACATTTCTGCTGCAGATGAAAAATGCCTGGACATGCAGAAGCAATAAACTAGGAACCTTAAAAAGACCTGCTTGCTCAGATTGTCCACTATGCATACCCCAGTGACTTTAGAGAGAAGGCCAGATCTTCCTCCAGGTACAGGGAGGGCACTGGTGGGGAATGAAAGGTTTATCACCAGCTTCAGAGGTCAGCTGGGTTTTACAGCATGCCTTAGGGGAGAAGGTCAGAGATTCTTTCTGGGTTTTATGACTTGCTTTAGGAGAGAAAGGTGAAGGGAAGGTGACAATGACCTTTCCTCTTTGGCTGTTTTCTCAAATGCCCCAGAGCCATATTGGAAGGTGGGTTGCCTTGATTCCCTTCAAAGGCAAAACTTTAAGAATGTTAGGCTAACATTAGTGTCCTCTTTGATTTCCATGGGCAAAGAATATCTGGGTCAGTGTTTCCTCAACATTCCTTTTCCTTATGAATGTCTTGGTCTTGGCAGTTGCTGGCATGTCACATGGATAAAGCTGGCTTCTAAAAGCCAGGCATTTCCCCTGGGACTGCTTTCTTGATCATATTTAAAGCATTCTATCTTGGTTTCCCCTTGAGCTGTGGTTGGAAGCAAGGTGATTTTCATTTGTCCTGTGATTGTATTTTCTGCATAGTATTGATCTGAAGCTGACTGCATCTAAGGAGAGAATGTGGATAAAACACCAGATGAGCAATCTTGAGGTTTGTCTGATTGTTATTCCTCACATCATTTTGTCGTAAGAGTGGACATTAAGAGAACATACACTCCATCGGTCTTTAGGGAATTAACAACAATCTATCCTCCAGTAAATGTAGGCAGCATTGCCTTCCCCGTGCTGTCAGTGAATCTCTGCAACAGGACTGAATAAGACACGTGGTCCTCAGGGGGCTCACCATTTAGCACTTGATTACTGAGCGACTACAACTATTTATAGAGCTGACTTCTTAGGAAAATGAAAGAAATATCTACTGATTGTTTATAGAAAAGTAAGCTTGCTGTGTTTACAGAGTAAAATACAAGGCTTTGGTTTGCTACGGTGTGATCAAGTTTACCAAAAGGAGTAATTTAGCCTTTACCTGTGGTGAGTTTGATTACATTTGCACCTTTGCAAGAAATTAAATTTAGTTTGAGATTCACATTTGCCTTTCCCTTCCATCCTTTCTCTTTCAGTTATTTACGCCCTCACTTTCAAGTTTGGATGTGTAGACAGGCTAGTAGATGGTTTGATAGGCACTTCCTTTCTCATGCCAATCTCCTTTTCTCCGCCTCATTCTACTTTCTTCCTCTTTTTGTTGGATATTTTCAGATTCCTCCTTTGTGTGTTTGTGTGGTGTATGTATACATGTGTACAGGTGCCCGTGAGGGAAGGGAGTCTCCACCTTATCATTGGTGGCAGAGACGACAGCCTCATCATCACTAGTTTGAATCAGTATCTCTGGCTAAACCTTTGACTGACCTAGCCTGGCCAAAGAGCCCCTGAGAAGTACCCATCTCAGTCACTTTCTACTACAGTTACAGCACACTGCTATAGCAGTTTTTATGTGCATGCTGGAAATGGAATTCCGGTTCTTCATGGAAACTCTTCACCCACTGAGTTGTCTCTAGTCCCCTCAACAGTTCTTAGTGGTTATTAGCCGAGGCCTGAAAAGTCACAAGTGAATTTTAACATTGGTTTTTATACTTGTTGAAATAGGAAGTCTATTAACTATGTCAATATCATGGTCACAAGGACAAAAGGGAATAAGAGAGAGAGAGAGACAGAGAGACAGAGAGAGAGAGAACACTTTAAAATTATAACTTATAGGCTGGAGGCAAAAGCGAACTATTTAGCCCTATAACTTTACTTCTAGGGTTTGAAGTACGTAACTACTTCAAGTTTGAGTCACTGTTAGTGCAGGCAGACATGGTGCTGGAGAAGGAGCTGAGAGTTCTACTTTTTGACCAGCAGGCTGTATCATTGGGTATGGCTTGAGCATATATGAGTCCTCAAAGCCTGCCTCCACAGTAACATCCTTCCTCCAGCTGGGCCACACCTACTCCAACAGAGCCACACCTCCTAATAGTGCCAATTTCTTCTGGGTCTATTTTCTTTTAAACCACCACACCTTCTAAAAGTTCAGAATTTCTCCTCAGTGAGTGGATTTATCACTAACTTTAGTTAGTAGCATAAAAACAAATCAGTAAAGCCTGCATAGGGCGTACTGATGGTCCAAGATGTGGAGAAGAGGAAGACGAAGAGGACAAAGGGCAATGGAATGACTGATTGAGATAACTGGTAATATGTTGAACTGGGGTAATTAGCTTTGTAGCATTTTAAGGATGTGATAAAAATAATATAGCATCAGGTATGCAGTGGTCAGAAAAGACAGCTTAGAAGCAAAGGCACAGCGTTCAGACCCCAGAATTTACATAAATATGTAGAACAGGCTGCACAAAGTTGCCCTTTGCTCTCCACAGATAACAACATGCATGTATGACCCTCGCTAATATCAATAAGATGCTATATTTAAATATTATTAAGACAAGTGCAAAGGGTCTCCGAATGTGAGCACCAAAAAATAAAAATTAAAATTAAACCTTACAGTACTTATTATTTGAAGAATTCTGTCAATACTATATAATAAACATTTTTTCTATAGGTTAAATAATGTACTAAAGTGTAAGTGAAATGCCTAGATTTCATAATTTGTAAATAAATTTTACTTTTTGGACATTTTACTTGCATCTTATACTTCACCCATGAATTGGGTTCTAATGAAAATTTCAATTCTTCAAATATTTATTTGGGATTGTATTGAGAAATCTTTTTTTTTTTTTTTTTTTTTAGTACAACAGTGTTTCCTTATACTAAATTTCTATAAGAAGTGGAGTCTTTCAGAACTTCTCACTGTTTCACTGGTTTATCTGACCTTTGCTCTCTGTTTATTCATTTCTAATTTATTTTAACATCTACTTGAGCAATAACACTACAGTTTGGAAAAATTCACTGTAAACAAGTATTACAATTCTGAGGGGGGTTGAGAGATATTCTGTTTGGGAAGTTGGGCTATATCTGAAGCCAGGGTGTGGTGGGGGATGGTCTCCCCACAGGATATAGCAATCCTGCTCCTCTGTGGAGAGACCCTGCAGCTGAGATGTGCTCTGTCTCCCTTAATAGGGCTTCCCAGAAGAGCTCTGCTTCTTTTCTCCAACCCAAAATGTTGCTTCTTTTGCTTCTCTCTGCTAAAGGAGAAATCTCTGCAGAAATGTAGCAATCTCCTCTGGATCTGGGGAAAAGGTGTTTGTTACCTTTTCTGCTTTGCATTGCTCAAGTCTGTAGTAAGGAGTTTCTTGCCCGGCCTAACCCCAAGGTCCAGAGTAGCTGTCCCAAATAGACAGCCCACAGCTGCTTGGTCCCAAATAATCACATAAAGTCTTATATTAATTTTATGCTGTTTGGCCTGTTGCTCAGGTGTATTATCAGCTAGCTCTTGCATTTTAACCCATTTCTATTAATCTGTCTTGCCATATGGCCCATGGCTTATCTGTACTTCTTTACATCTTCCTCTCTAGGTGGCAGCTCACAGGGTCTCTGCTTGCCTCCAGCAAAGAGCTGACCCAAGAAAATTCTGCTACCAAGATGCTGTCTTTGACTCTGATCCTTTTTGGTCTGTAAGAACATATAGATACCTTACATGCAGCTCCTGCTGGTACCAAGGCTCTTCTGAGACTTCTGGAACCAGCTTTGCTGCAGCTTAAGTTGCACTCAGAAAGTCTGACACTTTGTAGCTCAAGCTCTCAACTACATCAGGGCATTTCTGTACAAGAGCCCACTTGAGAGACACAACTTGGAAGCTATTTTTGACTTTGTTTCTGTAATCTAGAACTCTTTTAAAGCTTTCTTGGGCTTTATATGGATATAATGGAGCACCATTGCTGAACCTATATAGGTTTGTCTGTCAACCATTTTAAAGGTAGCACTGTGGGAGTCTTTAGAGGATCAGAAGTTGTTGGTGGTCTATTTGTGACAGCTGGTCCATACCTTGGTGTTAGGCTGGGCCAAAAACTGCTAAGGGAACATCTTTGCAAAGTTTTTCTGCTCAGTTCTCTAAGGGATGCCTCAACAAGTTCTTCTATGGTCTAGTGAATGAAGATCTTCACCCAAGACTCTTTTGAGAAAGAGATTTATGGGAAGGACGAGTCCAAGAAGTGACTGGCTCTATCATAGTAGAAAAGAACAGCCCACAGCTAAACAGGCAGAGAGGTTTATATTGGGGCTCTTAGGGGTGGAGTTTCTTTAGGGATATTCAAGGATTGGTTAGTTATTCCTGCTCAGGGATTGGTTAGTTTCATTGGTTGAGGCAGAAATGGCTCTGATTTTAGGGCCAAACTGTTTCTTTCACTTTGTTAGCTTTGGACTCTAATTCTAAGGCCAGGACTTATTTATTTTGCTGGCTCTAATTTTAGGGATCAAATGTGTTCCTTTGGTCCTGATTTCAGAGTCAGAGTGTGTTTCTTTGGTTCTGGGTTAAGGGATAAAGTGTTTCTTTTGAAGAACAAGGGAAGCATTTCCATTTTAAGCAAGTCCCTAACTCCAGTTTGAAACAGGCCTGAGTCTGGAATTCTCAAAACTACTGAGTACAATTTACAAAGTCAGAAGGTTCTGATACAGGAGATAGCCTAGGACCATCTGAGAGCAGCTGATTAACCACAGAAGGTCCCAGCACAGGAGATAGTCTATTAAAAAAATGTTTGTCAAACAGCTGGTTTAGATAACAGAGGAATGCTGGAAAGTCACTAAAAACAAGCTAATCAGAATGGTATCTGTCCCAAGACCCCTAATTGATGTATAACTTTGTGGGATTTGCCTTTAAAAACTCAATTTACAGAAGGGCAGGTACCTCCTCTGGCCATCACTATGATTGTGCACTCAATGGGATCCCTGCCTCAGCTCCTATTTCTTTTAGATAAACCTTGCATTTTGCAGAGTTTGAGTCTCTGGAGGTCTCCTTGTGGGGGTCTTGCGACCAGGGCACAACACTTTGACTGGCTCAGTTATCAGATATAGGGTATGTTTCTTTCACTAACTCTGATTTCAGGGTCAGGCTAGATTTCTTTGACTAGCTACTTTTTCCTACATTTACCATTCACTTTTTTAAAAATATTTATTAAAGTTTTTATTACATTTGATTTATTTTGTGTGTGTAACTGTTTGAGTGTGTATGTGCATACTGCATGTGTATTTGTGCGCAAGGGGCATAAATATGTGTCTGTATGTGGGTTTTATGTGTGTATATGTGCATGCATGCGTTTGCATGTTTATTCACGCTTGTGTCGTGGGCTATATATAAAGGATAACTGGCACCATGTGAATCTTGGGTATTTAACTTAGGTTGTCAGCATGTACCTTTACTTACTGAATTGTCTTTCAGTTTATTTTTTCAACATTTCTACTAATTTGAAATGTCTTTGCTTTATAAAGCATTTGTCAGCTGAACTGTAAATAACTGACATTTTTGAAAATCTCCCTTCTTCAGACTTGCATGGAGCTTTCTTTTTCCAAGATTACCCTCAGCTTTATTAAAATGACAATTGTATTTTACTTATACCTTTGGTGTTAGCTTTGAGATTCCAATGTATGATCTGAAGCATATCGTGAAATTTTAATTTTAAAAATCTCAAACAGAAATTACATTTTATTAGGCAGACTCATTTCCGCTATTATGATGCTCATAGCATTTCTCTCTACATGAGGTATAAAATGAATAACACACTACAATCATGTGTGTGTGTGTGTGTGTGTGTGTGTGTGTGTGTGTGTGTGTAGGGGAGTACACATGAGTGCAGATGCCTGCCGTGTCCAGAAGAGGGTCTGATCCCCACGTGGGATGGGGATTACATGTGTTTACAAGTTTCCTGGTGTGGGTGCAGGGCGCTGAACTCAGATTCTCTGGAAAAGCAGCACATGCTATTAACCTCTGCTCCGGGATGAATAATGCAACTAGAGCCCAATTTGAATTACAATTGTACTTCTGAATTAGCCTTGCTTGATCATGAAGAATATATTATCGCTAAATGATAAAGACCAATGCTTTTCAAATAGAATGCAATTTGATCATGACTTTTGGGGCTGTTTTGTTTTGTTTTGTTTTTTTAAGACATCATATTAGAGGCCTGAAGAAAAGGCAAAACACTTACCCATGAGACTGTGAGAACCTGAGTTCATGTTCCAGCACACAGTTAAGAAGTCAGGTATCACAGCATCTGTTTGCAATCTCAGTGCTGATGGAGAGAGATAAGAATCTCACTGGGGCTTTCTAGCTTGTCAGTTTACCTGAATAGGATAGTGCTATGTTCAGTGGGAGAGCCTATCTTAGAGAGAGACTGAGGAAGACACTGATTTTCAACCTTTGGCCTTTATACAAGACACACATATGCATACACACTTCCCTGTACATGCATTTTCATGAACTTGTTTAGCTGCTAGAATATGTTCACATTCATACCATGCACACTCCTCTAGCCAAATCATGTCTCTACTATTTTGGGAAAATGAGTGATGTGGGCTGTCTTTCTGTATGCCGCGAATGTGTTGTTTCCATTGGTTAATAAAGAAAATGTCCTTGCCTATGGTAAGATAAGATAGCTTACATCCAGGTAGAAAATCCAAACAGAGGGAGAGGAAGAAGAAAGGCAGAGAGTCAGGTCAGAAGCTGCCAGCTGCTTGGAGAAGCAAGATATAAAATACTGGTAAGCCACTAGCCACGTGGCAATGCATAGATTAATCAAAATGGGTTGAGTCGAGTTATAAGAACTAGCTGGTAATGAGCCTGAGCCATAGACTTGTAATTAATATAAACCTTTAAGTAATTGCTTTATTAGTGACTATGAGATTGAAGTTGGGAGAGATTTGGATGGCTATAAGAGAGTGTAAGGAGTCTTCCTCTGTGCTACCAGCTCCCAAATAACGACACAGAGACATAATTGATTAAGAAAGCTCAGCCTTACCATAGGCTTGTCCATTAGCTTTTATAACTTAAGTAATTCATTATAATGTATATCTGTTCAGTGGCTCATTACCTTATCTCTCTGTACTGCTTATGCTGCTTCCTCCATGCCTGGCTGGTGACCCTACTTTCTTTTTTCCAGAGTTTTCTCTCTGCTCAAAAGTCTGTACCTCAATATTGGCTGTTTAGTTTTTTATTCAGCTAATCACAGCAATACGTTTCCACACAGTGTATACATATTCCACAATAAGAGACTGTGTCTGAGAAATGCTCATCTTCAGCAGCACTCACACGTACTCTTCAATACACACAGAATCAATATGCTCCGACACATGGTTCATCTGAGTAGAGAGATTTTTGTAAGTGTAGCATGCATGTCAAGACAACATACAAAAAAGAAGACGCATGCGATATTCTCATTTGATTACTTTTCCTTAAATAAAACACTGAACAAAAGCAATTGGGAGACTAAAGGGTCTATTTGGCTTATACTTGCATATCATAGTTCAACATTGAAAAACTTGGGGAAGAAACTTAGGCAGGAACCAGAAACAGAAACCATGAAGGAATGCATACTGCCCCCTTGCTTGTTTTTCTGGCTCACTCACTGGCTCAGTTGTTGCAGGCCCATACTTAGTTCACTTTCTTATACACACAAAGATCACCTGCCTAAGGTTGAATCCTCATAGCAATTAACAGTCAAGACAATCACCCCCAGATGTGCCTATAGGCCATCATCTAGGCAATTCCTTAAAAGAGACTTTCCTCTCAGATTTTCTAGGTTATATCAAGTTGAAAATCAAAATTAATCAGGAAATGCATTATTTTCATATTGATTATATTATCAGATGACATTTTAATATAGCCACTTTTAGAAAATATAATTAATAGAACTAATATATTTTTAAAGTAAGCATGTTAGTAGATTTCAACTTTTGACTGGGTTTGGGAGTATTCTTTTTCTTTTGAAATTTCTTCCCAGTATCACTGAGGTATGATTGACAAAAAATTGCAGCGATCTAAGTGTAATATGTAAATAATATGTGTATATGTAAATAATAATCTAATATGTGTCTTCATTGTGAATTATTGTTAAAGTCAAGAAAATTAGTATATCTTTTATTTCATGTAGTGGAAATCTTTACAATCTACGTTGAGCAAATTCAAAGTGTGTGATTTTTTTGTTGTTAAACTTGGCCATTACACCACACATTAAATTTCTAGAACATATTCATCTTAAAATTCAAAGTTTATGTCCTTTGTTATATTCTACCCCTTTCCAAGCCCCTGACTCCTGGTAACCACCATTTTATTTTCCATTTTCATGAGGTCAATAGTTTCTATCCCTTGTGCAAAGAAAGATCATTTGCTTTTCTCTGCTTGATTATTTCACTTAGCATACTGTTGTGCAAGTTCGTCCTTGTTGCTGTAAATGACAAAATTTTCTTCTTTTTTAAGGTTTGAGGAGTTATATTTCTAGGTTAAGAGTTTATTAATTTTAATATTTTTTGCTTATTTTTACTTTTAGACTTTATTTTTACTTTATAATGGTGATTACTGATCCTAAAAACTCATGAATGCTAGGCAAGCATTCAAACACTATGCTAGATCTCTAGTCCTCATTGCATTAATGTAGCAGTGGATGCGGGTGGGGTGGAGAGAAGCTGAGGGGTGAGGGGGAGAAGGGGAGGGAAGGGAAACTGTGGTTGGTATGTAAAAAATATAAACTTTTAAATAAAATAAATTACAAAAGAAAAAGAAAAAATCCTTGTGTGTGTGTGTCTCTAAGTGCAGGCACATATGTGCCTCAACACATATATAGAGCTCAGAGATCCACCTTGATGACCATCTTATCTTTGCATCTTGTTTGAGACAAAATCTTTTGTCTACAAGACTAGCTTATGAAGACTCCCCTGTCTCCACTTCTCACTTTTCCACAGAAGTACTGGGATCTAATTATGCACATGATTATGTTCAAGTTTACATGGGTTCTGGAGTGTCCAGATGAAGGTCTTCAGGCTTCTGTGGCAAATCCTTTACTTACTGAGTTATTTCTCCAGCCCTGAATTTATTTCTAAAGATGACTTTGAAGTTTCCTCCATTCCAGCCCCTGGGTTTGAGTTCCTGGTTTAATTTTCTTTTGAAGATGATGAGGTGCCTAATAATGAAGCACTGGGCTACTGTGGTCACCCTGTCTGGGTTTACTATTGGCTTAGCCATTTTTCTATCCCATAAATTTGGACAAGTTACTTAATTCACTCAACTTTAGAGTTTCACCTACATAGAATAGCAATAGTCTATTTTCATCGACAAACTATGTTTATGGAGCAGCTTTATCAATATGCAGCAGCTGAAACAGTGTGTGTACAATGGTAGCACAAAGTAGACACTACCTGTTCTTACTACATCATGCTCTTTTTTCTTAGGTTTCTGACAAGGATTATGTCTCCATCAACTGTAATTCTTCTGGAAGTCTACTTAGGCATTTCTGATTTTTTTTTTTGTCATCCATGTGACTCTTTTGGATGTTATATTTTTTAAATCACAGGTTGATTTTCCTAAGCTTCAAAAACATTTCCCTATGATCTTTTGATGCACAGAGTTGATGCCAACCTGGAAGTACTATTTTTCCTCCTGAAAATTCTCTTCTTCTCCTATAATGCTGTATGTAGACCTTTTACTCTTAGGCCTGGAATGAAATATTCCATCAGATAAGAGCAGGCAGGTTTAAGTCCACTATAACAATTTTTATCTGACATTAAACATGTCCTTTAATTTGTAGCCAAATGACTTTCTTTGAATGAAATGAGATTTTCATCTCTTTCTGTGTTTTTGCTATTCCATATGATAAAGTCATTTTTGGCTTCTTTTAAAACTGATCTTAAATCAACTTCATTTCTATAGGCTTAAAAGTTTTAGGAGAAAATTTCTATCTTATTTGGTTTGAGACCCTAAATCCCATTGCATTAGAAAGCGCATAAGTTACAGTCATATTTTCAACTCAGAATAAACAACAGCCAAAGGCAGACTCACTTTTCTACAAACCTCATCGATGAGACAATCCCACCCCCCACAAATGATCCAATTACCTCCTACAATCACCACCACCCAGCAATGCCAGGAGACTATTAAATTTTAATTTTATCTTTGAGGAACATATATCCAATCCATAACAAACAAGTCAAAGGTAAAGGGGCTGGGGAGGGGGCAGAAGAGAAAGAAATAAGGAAAGAAAGAAACTTCTGAGGGTCTGGCCAGTGGCAGGCATTTCAGTAGATGCCCTCGTACATGTGCATATATAATTGGATTTAGTGAGTTATCAAACAAACAAGCAATGTATAAAGTTAGGAGGGAGCATTTGGGAGATGCTGAGTTAGACCGGGGAAATGTGGAACGGATATGGTCATCATTCATTGTACCCATATATGAGTGAGATTCTCAAAGTATGAAAATTATTAAAATGGAAGAGAGTGAGGGAAGGGAGGTGATAAAAGAAAGGTAGATTTGCTTTCTGTCTGTTGTAGTTTGACCCCGAGAAACTACGGAGTGATTGCCTTTGAAGAATCAGGTGTGAATTCAAGGGAGGGCAACATGAGGGACGTTTTGCACCTAAGTCAAAGGATTTTTGTTCCTGCTGGGTTGGAATTATGTCTCCGTTTTTAAAAGTGGTAGCCTGTCTGGATTGACGATTTCTGTGACATTGGCGTTATTCTATCTAGCTTTCTCTAAGATTCAAGTTATTGGAAGGAATCCCTCTGAAATATTAGCTTCGGGCCTTCAGAACCCTCACAGTACTTCATAACATTAAAAACAAAACCAAAAAAAAAAAAAAGAAAAGAAAAAAGCCCAGCTCACAGAAAGCGCTGTTGGTTAATATGAATAGAAAAGCGGTGAGCAGGTCTCTGGATGAATTCTGGCTTATAAAGTATTATGCAGGAAGTCTCCATTTTCTTCCCCAAATGTTGGAGCTAATACACATTTTCAATGTCTTAAAGATTTTTCATTTTCCCTTATATTTGTGTTTCTCTGTGTCTACCACATATGTGGACTGTCTCCATAGGCTAAAAGAGGGCATTGGGTTCCCTTGAGGTACAGGTAGTTATGAGCTGCTTGATGTGGGCACTAGGAAGGAATTTGATTCTTCTGGAAGAGCAGCAAATGTTCTTAACCACTGAGATACTTCCACAGGCCCCAAATTTTCAATAATTGTTGAATGTCTTTGGCCACTCCACTCTGAATTTGTAGGAATAAATTTAAAATAAAAATTCAAACCAAAACTTTACTATATATAATAATTGATATACTATCAAATCAATAGAAAATATCAATCTACCAATTTTACAGCTTCTAAATTCAGTTATACAAAAAATTTATATTGGTAATATGTGGAAATTGTTCCATTCATGATTCGTATGTCCTGTCAAAGAGATTCTGACTCAGCAATTTTGCTGTGAGGCCTGGAAGTATGTACTGTGTGTGCGGTGGAAGGCCAATGGCCAACCTCAGATACCATTCCCCACATTCCTCAGAGCAACACGTTAGTTTTTGAAAAACAGGATCTCTCTCTCCCTCCCTTCTTTCCCTCCCTTCTTTCCCTCCCTTCTTTCTCTCCCTCCCTCCCTCCCTCCCTCCCGCCCTCCCTCCCTCCCTTCTCTCTCTCTCTCTCTCTGGCCCAGGACTTCTGGATTATACTAAGTTGCTGGTCAACTCTGGGGATCTGTCTAGCTACCTCCTAAATGCTAAGATTCCAGTCCCTGATTAGATCCAGCTTTTTATGTGGATGTGTGTGCTGAGGACTGAATTCCAGTCCCCATGATTGTGTGACAAGCCCCTTAGCAACTGAGCTCTTTCCCCATCAAAATCAGGTGCATTGGAAGCCACTTTCCAGGTGCTCTAATAATCAACAAGTTTTTCTAGCCACTTCCTTAATCTAGAAAGTCTAAACCTTCTGTAAGAGAAATTTTAAATTACCATTTTTTTCTTTTAGAGTTTTACAATAATTGTGAGGCTTTCCAAAGGACATCTCTCCCTGCATAGTGTGGCTACAGTTATAGGGTAGTCAGAGCTATGGTTGAGGAGGGCTTGTTCCCAAAAAGCCATAGTAATCCCATACAGATTTATTGCTAGTGTTCTAAGATATGAAGAATTAATTTCATCATATGATGCAATTATGTGGGGAAAGTCTATTGTGGCTTTGAAGTTGACAGTGGAAAATTGATGATGAGCAATGAGCAGGGACAGTGGAGGTCAGCAAGGGCTTTTGTGACCAGGATGCTCCATGACGGGAAGAACCCTTTGTAGACCTTGTTCAGCAAAAATGCTTTCCCTGTACATGAACATTCAAAATTAGAATTGTTTCAAAATTTTGCCACTGACTTTGCTGTCTGGAGTGACAAGTACAGAGAAGCCAGTTACACATGATTTAGTTGACACAGTCTGGCTTTACTTGGGGCTCGGCTATTTAGATTAACATATAATTCAAATGTTCTGATGAGACCTGTTCTTGTTTAGAAGGGAGTATGAAGATATACAGAACAAAAGTCATTTGAGAACTTTTTTTTTAACCTAGGAACTCTGCCCTCCAGTTATGAAGCATCTGGTTTCCCTTTGCAGTGCATATTCTAAGAAGTAGAGAAACATGAGAGGAGAGATTAGATGAGAAATTCTCATAGATCCTCTCTCCTCTGCCGCTCAGGTGGCTACCTGAAGGACAGCTGTGCCTTGTCTGTCACAGGCTAAGATAGGGGGATGTGGAGCTATTATTGGTGGGAACTCACACAACTGTAAGACCTATTCAGAGACAATTAGTTCCTCCAGGTCAAGAGGATGAAACCCTGACCTGGGGGGGGGGTGGCTAACAGCCTCCTTGGGCAGGTCAATCACCCTTCAGATGAGGGACCACTTGTAAAATGTGGGCTCATGTTACAGAGGGGGAGTTAATTTGTTAGTGAGACTCTGTCCCTTTCCTTTCCAGAATTCTTGCTCCCTTGGGCAGACCCCATGCAAATCACTGGTGTAATATGGCCAGAGAGAGTACCCGTGGGTCAAAGGCAGGGGACCCCATGACACATGGTGAGGGAGACACACCATGGAGACAAGGCAGGGTGGCAGTCTGTGTGGGTGGGGACCATGGAAAGAGACATAGCTTACAGGCTACGTGTAGAAAGGTTCATTTTATTATTAAAGGAGGGAGCAAGAAGGAAGGGAGGATAGAGATAGAAAGAGAAAGGAAAGAAAGAAAAGAGCAGAGGTGCTCACCACTTGAGGGAAGAGAAGAGGAGAGACAGAGAGAGGGAGGGAGGGGAAGGTCCTTTACTTAGAGGGACACTGGGAGGGCCAGGGTATTACTTACTGGCCAGGACAACAGGTAGTGGGTCAGAATCCTAACAACTGGGTCTGCTCACCTTGTATGCAGAAAGTTGTTTTGCTTGGTTTGGTTTTTTTCCCCCTGGCTCTTTCATATGCTGCTCAGAAAGGAAGTACACTTTTCCTGGGGCTTTGGGCTCCCTTCCTCTATCTCTAAAGCTACCGCCCCACCTCCATCCCCAGTCGTTTTAGGTGACTCCCATGCCTGCCTAACTCAAAGGACATTTATGCTTTCCTCCTTTCCTCCACTCTGCTCTTCTGGGCATCTCCTAACTTCACAGCTTGAATGCCCTGGGGGTGCTTTTCCTCTAAGTTCTAATAAAATTGGCCCCAACCTGCTGTTTGAGTCAGCTCTAACCTCCCTCCCTCCCTCCCTCCCTCCCTCCCTCCCTCCCTCCCTTCCTTCCTTCCTTCCTTCCTTAATTCCTTTCTCTCTTTCTCTCTTTCTTTCTCTCTCTCCCCTCCTTTCCTTCTTTTTTTTTTAATTAATGAGACTAAAAATTTCAACAATAGATCCCTTCTTTTCTGGCACCATCTAGTAACCCTAAGGGACTCTCCCCCACCCCTCCAATTTCTGGGCACAAAAGAGAGGGTTCTGATCTTCTATCATAGTTTCTATGTCAGATTTCAGCTTGATATACTCCATTCCATACTCCGAATCTGTAAAGTAAAATTTCCAAGGCCATATGGCCACTAGACAATTCCATGCTAAGTAAATAAAGGTACCAGAGATCTGAACGGTCTGTGAGATTATCCCAATTGCATGCTTCCAGTCAGGGTTGCCTCTCCCTTACTGACTCTGACTCTAAATCACATCTGATCTACTTTCTAGTTTCTTCTACTTCACACTCTGTGTGTAAGGCATAACTTGATCCTCCAGAAAGAAAAGCACTTGGAAGCTTTAGAGCTTTAGCATTCAGAACCAAGAAGATTCTATGAGTAGATTATTATACTGTGAAGAAGGCAAGAATTTAAATCATTTAAATTATATCAAGTGAATATCTATGGTTCATAAAAGCTATTTTTTGCATGAAATATGTCAAAGACAAGTGTGCAAATAGCTTATGTGTTGACTCTTGTTCAGAGTTTAAAAACCGTCAAGTTCTAGCATACATAACATGTACGGACATGAGTGTATTATGAGTATACATGTGTGCTCAGACATACATGCACGTATACACCATGATCTAGGATGCTGCATTAGTTTTTTTATGCTACATAATGAATTACCAAAAAATCAGTGGCTTACAACAACTGTAATCTGTCGTCTGGCATTAGTTTATTATCAGAAACCTGACATGCTTTAATTGGATTTTCTGCTCAGTGCTTTATGGCAGAAATCAAAATGTCAGCTGATGATATCCTCATCTGAAGACACAGCTAGCAAAGTCCACTTTCCAGCCTTCCCAACATTGGCAGGATTCCTTTTCTTGGAGTTTTACGACATCTGTTTTAGCCTTAGTCTTAGTTATTAGTTAGGGACCTCTTAGCTCCTGACATCGGTTCCACGGGTAGCCCCAGGGCTCTTTCATCATATCAGTTTACTAGTCCAAGGCCAGACATAGAGGCTTACTTGATTAGATGAGGCTTACCCAAAATAAACTTTTTTAGTTGACTAAAAGATAACTGATCAATTAGGTAGCTTCATTTATCTGTTAAATTTATTAATCTTCACCAAATAATGTATATAACTCAGTATTAAAAAATTATACTAAAAACTTTGTCCTATGCAGACTATCTACACTCCTGGAGAATACTAGATAAGGGACTCACATCGGGCAGAGATTTGAAGAAACATTTAGGATTTGGCTTGCTACCCACTTCTTGCTATATTTCTTTTGCCCTAATTTTCATTCCTGATTTGAGACACTTACAAGGTCAAATCACAGCTTATGAGTTGACCCTACATCTACTCGCCTGCCTTGCTTTTCTGAGTCCCCACTTGTGGCTCTTCTTGGCCTCAATGATTGATGACTATTTGGCTTTCTGCATTTTTTATTGCTCTGCTAGAATAGTCTCTGCCCTAGGAACTGGCCCTACCTTAAGATTGTTAAGTTGTAGACCACTTGGTAATGGATACACAGAATATTTATGAGCCCTTGCAAGCAAAAGGAGACACAGGAGTAGAAGTGCCCGCAGCTGCAGGTCTACACATTTTCACACACCTGTTTGGGGGAGGGGAGCAGACACAGCACAGAAGTAAAGGAAACAACAAGCCCTACGATTTTAGGGCCCCTGGTAGATGTGAAATGTGCTTTGGAGTTGTAGCATGAGATACAGTGTGCTTTCTTATCATTTATCTTTAAGAGTTATATTGGACTTAGATACAGCTTCCTTAAATCTCATATTGTAACTCAGAATACATTTCTTCGTAGAAATCAAATTAAATATTTAGGTATCAAGAAAACTTTAATGAAGAAACAGAATGACGTGTGTGTGCTTAGAGTGTCGGAGGCCCTAATTCAATCTCCTTACACCACCAAAAACCATCTTTTTGTTTGAGTTAAAACACTATTTTTCTCCTCTGGATGCTTGGTTTAGATTGCTGTGTTAAGAAACTTTCTAAACATAACCCAAAACAAACCGACCAAACAAAGACTCTGGAAATAATAGCCTGAAGAGCTTCATTTAGACTCACAGTATAGCTCTGGAGGTTGTAGCCCTTTGTCAATTGACTGTTGATCTGGGTCAGTGACATCACTTAAAGACAGCACATGAAGGTATCAGAAAGTGCCAAACCATGGCTCATTGAGGGAGGGAGGAAGGAGGAAGAGAAATGACATGTATCCTAATATCCTCTTCAAAATCATGACAACAAAGACCACAAAACTAACCACTATGCACCAAGACCTGAAAGGTTCCAGTACCTGTGTATAAACATAAATGTTTGCAATAAAAGTGAATTTAAAAAGTCATTAATTTGAAAGGGAACAAGGAGGAGAAAGGGGAGGGGGGTTTATAGGTAAGAAAGGGAAGAGGAAAATGATTTAATTATAACCTCAAAAATTAAAAGAAATAATTAAAAGATAGGTTTCCATAAAAAGAAGAAGGTTCCAGTACCTTCTCATGGTGCAATGCCTGTTTTAAGAATTCCTGGCATGTAGTAGCTACATGGTAAAAATGCTAGTCTAATAATCCAGCATGGTGCCGACATGTGTACAGAGGGCACACCCCTAGGCACGGCTATGTAAATCTGTGTCCACCTGTTCTTTTACAAGGAGATGCCATGTGAATGTTAGTCTCTTTTCTCTTCTGATTCTCTTCCCTTGTACCTGCTCAGCAACTTCCCAAATAAACTCTAGTGCCGCAGCTGGTAGTGTGTGTCTGTCCTCAAGTGCGAAACCAACACCTGTGATCAAGCCTTTGCTATATAGGCTTTGGAAGGTAGCTAGTCTCACCATGATTACATCAACACCGCAACAATATACAGGTTTTAAAGATCCAAACGATAGAAGAGACCATAGAATATTGCTTATAAAGTCTGGCAATTTAGCATGCTTCTATTTATGAAATATTTTCTATTATTTAGTAAGTGTCATACTTGATGACCCATATATCACTTACATTTCATAGAAAACTCAGGCTGGGAAAAATGGTCACAGCTAGTGGAGCTAAGATTATAATTGGTTCCCAAGAATGCAAGATTCCTAGGGTCGCCCTCTCTCTCTCTCTTCATTGCTCCCCATTTCCCAGAGCAGTGGTTCTGAACCTTCCTAATGCTGTGAACCTTTAAAACAGTTCCTTATATTGTGGCCCAAAACATAAAATTACTTTCATTGCTGCTTAGTAACTCTAATTTTGTGATTGTTATGAGTCATAATGTAAATGTTTATGGAGACAGAGGTTTGCCAAAGGGTGTGACCCATAGGTTGCCCTAGAGATACTGTGCAATATGAGGAGGTATTTTGTACTTTGTAAAGGCTACACAGAGGGCTGCTACTACCACGTGGTTTTGCAGAAGTGATGGATGTTCCTAAACACCTTGCAATACATTACAGACTATTCTAGCCCCAAATTACAACTCTATAGATTGTTCTGTACAAAACTTGGTACATTATTAACTCTTATGGACTCAGCCAATGTCTTACTCTATTGCCTACATTGATATCCCTGGTCCACATGTCACTTTTAACCCTGGTCCTCATGTTGTGGTGACTCTCAACCATAACATTATTCTCATTGCTACTTCTCAACTATAATATTGCTACTGTTATGAATTTTAATGTATCCGATACACAGGATAGATGATACTCAATAGTTTCTGAGGAGAAACATTTCTCATCTTGTGGTTTCTACCCTGTAATCCATATCAAAGAAGAAAAGCAAGATGAATGCTTGGTTCTTTTCTGAAGTTCTTCTGGATTGTTAGTAAATGCTTTTAGACTGAGACTTAGTTGATAGATTTCGACCCATCACAGTTACGACTTTCAACAACAGAGGTGTCATTTCTTTGGAAAGGGGTGGCCTTTGGAAGTCATCTCCTTGTTCCTTTTAGATGCTGAGCATGAGGAGGTCAGCTATAGGGAAAGAACTGCCTGCTTCGTTGCTCACAGTCTGTCAGTTTTGTCCTGGGCATCGCCTGAGGCTTACTCACCTTGGTTCTTCCTGACTTCAATGGTTTCATCTCGTGGACACTCTTGACTGAGTCTCCATCTTAGAGGTCATTCTAGTGTTTTCTGTTTTGATTAACATACATCAAGTGTACAAAATATTGGGTTCACTGTGACATTTTTATACATGCCATAATTCATTTTATAGATAAAATTTCTTACTGTTTTCCAAGTCTAATTATTATTGAATTTCTAAAATGATACCACTTCATTTCTGTTGAAAGAGAAGTACTGTGGAGAGAGAGAAAAAATCCAAACAAAAATGGTAATGCATGGAGTTTATCTTGATCTTTATGGTCTTTTGAAAATTTAAGCCAAGTTATATATTATACTGCTCTGTGATGTGTGTGTGCAGACAAATATGTGCCATGGCAAGTATGAGAGGTCACATGATGACTTTCAAGAGAGGGCATTTTTTTTCGTAAAGTGGGATCCAGGGTAGAGCTCAGGTCATTAGGCTTGTGTGGCAAATGCTTTCTTTGGCTGAGATGTCTTGCCAGGTCTTGTGATGGAAATTTTTATTGGCCTGCTACACCTGCTATCAAAAGCAATCTGCTTAAAAACTGCTTAAGGAAGACTATTGTCTTCATGGCTCCTGCTCAGCCTTCCTTCGCTTGGCCCGGCTACAGTTTTTAAGCCTCAGACATTTCAGCTTTTCTTCCAAATGCTGCTGTTTCTCCACCTTATAGTTGTTTTGCTTATTAACCTGTTTCTGCTTGATAATCTGATGTCGTCTCCTCTCCTAATCTCTTTGTTCCTTTTGAAATCACAAATCATATTATAATTATGCTGCTTCCATGATTAAACTTTTAAATAACATCTTAAACTTTAAGATAATGTTTCTTTTACCTCTATTCCTCAGATCTCAACTTAGATATTAGTTCTTATGTGCACTCTTTCTTACATTGTGCTATGTTTCTGATAGCTCTGGGATTGTTCTATACTGTATCCACCACAGATCAGTTAGTATTTACTCATTATTTTTAGTGTGCCTTTTTCTTCTCATACGTATCTCAGTTTAGATAATATGTTACACAATCATTCTTTACCAGAATCCCAGAGCTGTGTGATATACAGACCTTATTTGTGGCTTTGCATAGCATTGTTTTTATAATTGCACCTAGTGTGTTTTGCATGTGATTATAAGCCCCTGTTTGATCAATGGTCTTCGTTAAGGGGTGAATTGTACATCTTCCAATCTTTATATCTTAATCTCCAGTCCATAATGTAACTATATTGGATTTGGGACTTTGAAAGCTACATGAGTCACACCAGAAAGACTGGTGTCTTTGCAAGAGGAGGAAGTGACACAGTGATGGCAGTCCACAGAGCTAACAAAGACCAGCTGTGAATGAAGTAAGAAAGCAGACCTCTGTCAATCAAGGAGAGAAGCTTCCGGAAAAGACTTCCAGGCTCTGTCATTGTGGAAGAAAAAATCTCCATCTATTAAGTGATCCAGGTTGTGGCTCTTAGTAATGGCAACTCTAGGAAGCAAATGGAGCTGTTGCAAGGCAGCTTTCTTTATGTACACTCTTCTGCCACCTGTTGTCACTGACACACAGTGAGGATAAGGTTCACTTGAGAAACAGGGCAACAGAGTGTAGTACACAATAAAATTGATATGGTAGGCAGCACATTAATTCTTTACTAACTATAATCAATTCTAATTTTCTCTTGATTTCTATCATTTAGTGCCTATAATTTTTGGATTTCCTTCAGTGATAGAAATGAATGTCTTTCGTTATTCATAGTTATTGTCCTTGACCACACCAGAGTTTTGCTAATGAGATGATTTAAAAATGAGACTGTTACTTAGCCCAGGGAGAGGCCAGTTAGAGAAAAATCCAAGTTTCAGAGATTTGCAGTGTTGGAATTTTCACGCTGGAGATTAAGAGGAATTTAACAAAAGCAAAGCAAGCTTTCAAAAGCTTCCAGATGGCTGAACAAGTGTGGCTTGAAGTGATCCTGGGACATCTTACCTCCCCAATGATTTCACCTTACTTGCATCCATCTGTCTTTTACATTTGTCTGTTCGCATATATCTATTTTAAAATAGCTCATAACAAATTTGTGTTTTACAGTTATTTTCTCTGAATTAAAACAATCTTCTGGAAGGAAGCAAAAGGCTAATAAGATTTTGAAAGTTCAGCAAACTTACAATGTTCAAGAGGCACAGGAAACATGAAAGATTTATAGGACCCTTCCTAAGGTTCATCTACAGCCAATGAACAATTAATTATTGAGGTGGAGACTCTTCTATGGAGTTTCAGGACTTTTATGAATTGTCACAAGGTTAGTTTGGGATTTGGGGGTGGTATAGTTACATCTTGATCATCAGTCCTCTGCTCAGTAGCTCCTTATCCATGTTTTTATAAGCATTTTCAATAAATTCATTGATTCTTCAAGATAGACTTATTTGGAGGCATTTCTTTGGCCTGTCATTGGTGACTGATCTAGGACAAATTGCTATTTGTCTCCCCAGAAAAACTACACAATAACACTAAAGTGGTTTCCACAATTATGTAGCTCAGGCTAGCATTACTGAAATGAGTGTGGCAGTTGGTGGAATTTTAGTTTATAACTTAATAACTAGAAGTACAGCTCAGAGCTTGAAGAAAATATGATTCTTATCAAAAAATGAAGAACTTTTGTGAAATTGGGCACTTAACTTTTGATATCTGATACAATCTTAGGGTAACACTGTTTTATTCTGTTTTGGGCCAACTTGACACAAGCTAAAGTTATCTTGGAAGACAGAAATTCAATGAGAAATTAAGATTGATCTGTTGGCAAGCTTGTGGTGGAATTTTCTTAATGATGTTCGATGTGGGAAGGCCCGGTTTACTGTGGGTGGTGGCACCCCTGCACTAGTGGTCCTAGGTGTTATAAAAAAGCAGGTTGAGCAAGCCAGTAAGCAACATCCCTCCATGTCCACTGCTTCAGTCCCTACATCCAAGTTTTCTGTGCTAACATCCTTAACTTCCCTGGCTATAAGATGAAGTAGACCCTTTTCTCCCTAGGTTGCTTTTGGCCATGGTGTTGTATCAAAGCAATGCAAACCCTAATTAAGAGGTACATAGTGTCAAATTAAATGAAATCTAAGGTCTTCCAGACGGTATGCACTTGACTGTTGTTTGGTTTGTGGGGAAAATGGCCCTTGCCTCTCAGCACAGAGTTATCTTCTGTGTTTTGTATTAAATGATGGTTTCTTTTTCTTTTACAATAAGAAATTCTCTAAGCAGAAGTTGACTTTTTGTAACTGTTGGAGTTGTCTAAACAGTTTGTTTTCTCACATTTGGCGATCATCTGGGAAGACAAGATTGAGTCAATGTGAAAAGCTAAGAGAAATTGGGGACAAAGAGATGCACTGTAGTTCATGCAGATGATCTAGAACCTGTAATAGTTCTCACTGCTCTCCAGTTTCAAATTATCAAGTTCTAGGTCAGTCTATATTAAGATTGAACCGTTTATCATGGAAATAGAAATTTACCTGGAGACACTGAATTAGTATGTCAGCTGGAACTTGGACCTGCCTGTACCAGGAAGCTGACCCTACAGAGAGCGTGAGGTGATTGAATTATACTCAAGTGTAATTCAGTGATCTCAAATACTCTTGTTTATTCTCAGTTGCTTTCTAAGGCATTTTACATCTCAGATCTTACAAAAAGTATCATTATGGCCAACACTAAGGTGAAATCAACCAGTCTAAGTCCTTTGACTCTCCCTTAGCTAGGCTGATATACTGGGAATCCATCACAAGCACTTAGACATTTTGCTGAAGAGAGTTAATAGTATGTGATAGTGATATTAGTGATCTCACGGCATTATGATCTGTCTTCAAAAGATGCAAGAGGTATACTAACCCATTTATAATAACCAGAATTTTCTCCAGGAATTTCATGTATCACATTGTCTCTGCAGACTTTGAGAGGGTTGAAAGTTTGAGGTATGGCACACTCTTCTTCATATAATAGGGGCGTATTAGACATACAAAGACGCTTCACTGATAACATTTTAATACCCCCATGTGCCATGGCAATTTTAATTCTTCTTGATAGACTTATAGGGTAATTTCTTTTCTATTCCAAAGACCAAGTCTTATCAGTCTGTGCCAGATGGGCAGTGCCTGAGACATGCTACAGTTGCTGGGTTCACCCAAGCTCCGCAGTTATTGTTTTCCCTTATAATGGAGTCAAAAGCATCTTATAAAATGGAGTCTCCTAGCCTGAAAAAAACTTTTTTATACAATATGGACTAACTTCAACTAGCTTGATCTCACCAGCTGTCTACCTTGTAAATTAGACTATCTAAGATTAGAGGTGGAGATGTAACACACCTGTTTACACCTGGTAGTTTATGGGCCTACTGTTCAGGAAGCCCGGGGGTTGATCTCCAAAATTCCATAAACTAAACATGGTGGCACATACCTGTAATTCCAGCACTTTAAAAAACAAGGTAATGACAGAAATATCAGAAGTTCAAGACCCTCTCTGGCCATAGAACAAACTAGAATCAGAGGGGGATGCAGGGATCCCTATATGAGAACAGAAATAAGACACAAACCATGTCAGATAAATAAGAAGCAAAATTAAACTAAAAGTTTATTTATTTTAAATAGTCACGTATTTTATTTTATGTTATGTGTGTCTGAGTACATGTATATGGACCACTTGTTTGTGGAAGTGAGAAGAATGTATGAGATCCACTGGAATTGGAGCTACAGATGTTTGTGGGCTTCTAGGAACTGGACCTGGGTCTTCTGGAAGCACAGTAAATGCTCTTAACCACTGGGCCATCACTCCAGTGACAGAAGTTTCTTATGGCATCAATGCGGGTTTGATAGCTGAAGTAATGCGGAGGTAATCACAGAGACAACACTCTATGGGATAGGAAGAATTTAGGCTTTTAGGATGGGAGAAAAAAATATGTTAAACTGGCCAGGAAAACAAAAAACAAAGGACAGAGATTCTTTGGTTCACTTTTTCAGGCAGATTTAAGTTAGTGCAATCTCCATCTCTAAGTCTGTCGCTTTCTGAAATGGAAGACAGACATCTTTGCAGCCCAAACAGACCTTAACCTTGAAATCCTCTTGTCTCCGTAAGTGCTCAGATTATAGGCCTGTGTCACTTGGCTCAGCAAGGGAAGGTGACCTCTTGAGGATAGTGGCTTCCTTAGTAAAAACCAAGAAAATCAAAGCAGATTAAAACAAACAAACAAGCCTCACTCTAGGAAAGGAAAACGTGTGCTTTGAATTAGACTTTTCCTTCTTCTTCTGGTTTTCAGTATTTTTTTCTTCCTTACAATAATATAATGCCAAAGCAACACAATCTATGTGGGATGCTCATGAATTTTCTAGTTACCTTTTTTTGACTCTGATTTTTTTTTCTGCCTTTTTATTCATTTACCATAAACCCGAGACATGAGAATTCCAGAAAGACATGATACATGGTGAATGGAAACATTTGGTTTTGTAGATTGCCCATGGAGCAGGAGTGTGAAGCAGAACATGACCCAGTATTGTGTTGCCTAGTTGTACTGAAAACCAGTAGATGCTACATCACTTTGATTCCTAAAGCGATTCAGTGTCCTAGCATCAGAACAATGCTCTGTGAGCAGTGACTACAAATTTTAGATACATGATAATTTCCGTTTGTGATGCTTAGTTCCTTTCTTTCTAGGGTACTTGAAATGACTACGTTGCTTCACAAAGGGCCTCAGAATACAGGCATTTTTTATTTTCTCCTCTGTAGCATCACTTCAGATATCAGCCATAGGATTCAGAACTCCTATTCATTCTTAGAACCTTCTACTTGGCCACTGTGTCAGAAGCCCATGCTTATATTTAATTGTACAAGACTCCAAAAAAGTAGACACATTAGCTACTTTGTAAAAATGCCTACAGTGGAGTTAATGGTCAAATTGTTACTGGAATACAGGCAGGCTTTTATTTATCCAATTAAATCTCTGGCATCATTTTTTTTTTAATATGGATAATTGTAGGTTGCTAATATTCTCCTTTTAATTGGTTTTGACTATGCCCAATGATTTTCTGATCTCTCTAGCAGCCTTATTAGAATTAAGGAGAGAAAAATGAACCCATGACCCTCCTCTCTTAGTCTAATGAGAAAGAAATCAGAAAACCAGACATGCAAATGCATCTTCTTGACTCTTTCCCTTTTAATACAAACATAATGGTAATCGGCTCTTTCTCTATCAGCTACTTCTGCTTAGAATTACACATGGGAAGCTCTATGTGGGTCTGGCAGTGTAGGAGAGGAACCTGCGACGTACAAAAAGCAGTGCAGATAGGTGAGAAATGGCTGAGATAACAAAAATGAAGAAATGGCAATACATCATTAATGATAATCAGAAAGATCTTGATAAATCAGTGGTTAGAATCGAACAAGTCTCTAAGGCTTCATAAAATCCCCTGACTGCTGCCAGCGTAGGAACGATATGTCTTGGATGTGTGCCATCGTGTCATATTTTCCCTGTGTCTTTTACTGTTGCAGATCATCCCTTTCTCCTCCCCGACGATCAACTCTCATAGCTCTTAGAAATTAAAAGGCCTCCCTTTGCAGACTCGTCTCTTTTGAGGGCTGCAAAACAGAAACCCACTGCAGCCGCTAGAGGACTCTCTTCTCTTCGGAAGAAGAAGACATAAAAATGCAAAAAGCCATAATAAAGTATTAGATTGGAATGAGAAAGGCTACAGTCAAGCGGGTTATAAAATGAACTGGTGTGATTTTCAAAGGTGTGCCAGTGTCTGCTGAGAAGACTTTGCTCCCACGGTGACTGAGATTTGTAAGGTCGTGGAAGAGGGTGAACACAAATGTCTGCTGCAGCACAGAACCCACTCTGAACTATGCTATAGGTCTTCAATGGCAGTTCAAAGAAGAAGGCTAAAGGCTGAAGGCAAGACGGGGCAGGTCGACAAGGCTGATGGCCCACAGCTCCTAGTGAACTGAACATTGTATTTAAAGACCTGCCTATTCTGTCACTTCATTTCCTTAGCAGATTAAAACAGAAGGGATGAGGCGATAGTGTGCTTAGCAATTGACATAAGTTAAATGATAGTGTGATATAAGCACACATACAGCTACATTTTCTTTTATGCTACACATCAAACTTAGTAAGGAAATGAAAACTCCTAAAATGGACACCCCTAAAATGCATAGACCTGTATACTTCTTTTTTGGTTTGTTTGTTTTGAAACAGGGTCTTACTATGTAACTCTGGCTGTCTGTGAACTCACTTTGTAGACCAGGCTGGTCTCAAACTCAGAGATCTGCCTGCCTCTGCCTCCAAGTGTTGGGATTAAAGCCATGCACCACCACATTGGATCTGTGTACTTCTTAAGGGGAGGTTTGATGATTGAGTAGGTCTAGGAGAGCAGGGTCAGGCAACTAGGAAGGTGTTGAGTTTAAAGGTGGTGAATTGGAAAAGCTTAGCAGACCTGTTCATTCTCAGTTTTTTTCTATGCCCTAACATTTTCGAAGGTAAGCATACTTCTTTCTGTCAGATGCAGGAAGGGTGTTTCTCACAGAAAAGATCCTATCACCTGCTTCAGGGGAAAGGCAGAAACATTTTCGCCAGCTTTACGTCCTAGCTCAGGGAAAAAGGACAAATGAAGACCCTGAGTGGAAATTTTCTGCTTTTACAATTTTTCTCAAAAATATTCAGCTTAAAATATTTCAGAGTAACATGACTGCACTCCATCTGGAGTAAAAATACCTGCTTCTTTAATAATGAGAATTGGAAGATGGTATACATGTCTACACACCTATGCATCATATACACACATATGATGCATATGTGTGTGTGGATACATACACAGTCATTTATTTCCCAAGTGTTGTAGAGCAGACATTTTTGTTCTCAGTGTGTACATGTAGAACCATATTTGAAGAAGTGAAGTCATTGCCTCAACTCAGTGGAAAAGCCAATATTTCAAAGTCAGCCCCTTTAATGTATCATCTTTCATACTTAAATTCTGGTAGAAAGAATCAGAATTTTGTAAGAAAGGTTTTTTTGTAAATTATTTTGTGCTAATAAATATAACATCCCAAAAGACATGCCATATAAACTTTTGAAAACCAGACACAAGGAAGTTCAGAGAAAATATAATAATTTTGTCTAGAGAAATTTAAAAGCCAATGTGATGGGAAAAGCTCTCAGAAGAATAAAAAGTGAAAGTTTGGCAAGCTGATAAAAGCAGCCCTGGCAAATGTCCTTGGCTGAGGATTGGAACTATAGAGATGGAGTGGAAAAAGCCTTTTAAGGCAGAGAGCATCATAAGAAATAGTAAGAGGAAACACACATTACTGTAATTATTCTGGAAATAATAACATGTAAAAGTTAATACTTGGTAATAGTAAAGCTGGCTGACATCTTGCTAGCATTTGAAGAGATTTTTAGTGCCAGGTCAGAACTTCAGAAGCATACTTCTCAGCAGGAATGCCACAGCTTCAGGAAAATAGAAGAGGAAAAAAAACCAAAGTTACTGAATATTTACAACCTAGAAAATATGCAGGGAGTGTGAACACCTGGGAATAAGGAAATGCTAGTTTGTTTGTTGTGTTGTTTTAAACCTATATCTGAGTTACAAGTCATCTGAGTAGAAAGACATCCAGTGTCATTGTTGGAACTTGTTCCATCCATCCATCCATCTATCCATCCATCCACCCAGTTATCCATCCATCATCCATCCATCCATCCACCCAGTTATCCATCCATTTGTCCATCCATCCACTCATCCATCTACCACCCACATATCCATCAATCCGTCTGTCTGTCTGTCCATCCATCCATCTATTTATTCACCTGTTCATCCATTCACCTATCCACCTACTCAACTATCCATTCATCAAGCAAACTGAAAAAGGTTTAATTTATCTTATTCTAAAGCTCTGCTTTGAGATAAAATATATGTCCCATACTATCCTGTGGTAGGCAGAGTAATGCTATATCAAACACAACAGTTTTTGGAATTTGTGAATGTTATATTATGCAGAATAGGGAAATTAAAAATCAGAAATAATTTAGTTGCCTAAATTATTTGATATGTATATGTAATATATTTCCTATTCTTTAGTACATTTAATAGGTTAAATGTAATATATATTTAGT
Source organism: Phyllotis vaccarum (assembly GCA_033318265.1). Classification (NCBI taxonomy): domain Eukaryota; kingdom Metazoa; phylum Chordata; class Mammalia; order Rodentia; family Cricetidae; genus Phyllotis; species Phyllotis vaccarum. The sequence continues at coordinate 55,781,523 of JARWLC010000010.1, forward strand.
TATGTAAACATCTACATAGTCAGTTCTTAATCTCTGATCATTTACTAATAGTTCATTTTTATAGGATGACACACATTTGAATTTTTAGTGTCTATACTATAATTTTCTAGCTTTAGCATGTGTTACTCATTTCTAAGGAAACTGAATAGCTTGATGGGATTTTGGTAATTACAAGATTACCTATGTGGGGTTGGGGTGTTTGATACTGAAATTGCTGCTAGTCACCACCATCTTCTCCATTTTCTTACAGTCAGTCAAAGTCACTTCTACATTCACCTGCAGTGTTACTCATTCACTTTCAGAAAGAGCATAAGCTCTTACACACCTAATCCAGCTCTTCCTGCTTCCTCTTCGTGTCTAGCCATAGCATCCATCTGGACAAAGTCCACTTCTTTCCAAGGTACCATAAGACTATATGGCCTCAGGTATGTACCAGATGTACCAACCACTGCCCTGGGGAATCTGTGCAGATAAATATTTGCTACTGAGTCCTTCCCCTTAGATTCTCAGAAAGCCCCTACAGTTGAGCAGTTTTATACAGTGGCTAGCTAGAACTGTCAGACATTTAATGAACTTGTATTTCTTCATGATTACTACTGCATTCACACCATACTCCAACTCATGCAACAAGTTTTATTTTAAAATACCAGCAGGTGCTAACATTTAAATTCCTAGCTGTGGATATTTACAAGTAACTATGACAATAAAGGTAAGCTTTAAATTGATCCCATGAACCTTATGCCCTTCCCCTCTGTACCCTCAAATAATCCCTAAATTAATAGACATGGCTAATATGAAGAAAGACCAAAGATAAATGTATTGGTACCTTTGTTAGCAATTCCCAAATCCCCCTTAGAAGGATTCTTTCATTCTAGGTTGTGCTAACAACACACAGTAGAGCCTGTTCTGTGGTCCCTGCAACAGAGGTAACTGCTAAGCTTTTAGGTTTCTGACACTCTCCTGTGTGTTGTGTTCATGAATTCTCTTATAAGAAATGAAACAAGCTGTTTGGGCTTTATTATTTTATCTTTGTTCTTTCTTTTCTAGTGTTGTCAATTTACTCCCCCACCCCCAGGCTATTAACACCATAATGTGGGTAACTTGAAAATACTTAAGTTTTTAAGTTTCTCTCATTTATCTCGTATTTTGTTTTCTTGTTATATTGAAAGATGCTCAATGCTGAAAATGAAGAAATTCCAAGAAAGACTATAGTGAAGGAATATGAGTTATTTAACCTTCTCTGGATACACAATGAAAGACTTAGAGCAAAACTGCTAAGCACGTTTATCTGTCAATAGTCAGAAGATCCCAGCCCTGAATTTTCATGTCTCCACTGACAGTGACTGGCTAGGTTCTGTCTGGTTCTCCGTCCCTCCATCCCTTCTCTCTGCCTCTTTTTCCGCTTTTCCCTTGAGTTTTTTCTGTTGCCCACCACAGCCTCTGCCTCTCTCCATTTTACTAGAAGCTTCTTATAAAGCAGAATTCTCTTCAGTAACAATCACCAGGTGAAAAATAGCTCAGACTGATAAATGGAAAAGAAGCCAAGAAATTCTTCCACTGACCATTGTACATATGTAACGAGAATCTGAAAATAAAAAAACACAAAGATGGATAAAAAGCAATTTATCTGCTTTTGTTTTGATCTTACTGTCATTTCCAGCTTGGATTTTATTATCTGGCCATTAATTCTATTACACCTTCTATGACTAATTTTCTGATAAGTAGTTTTAGTAAAACTATAATGTCTGCAAAAATGTATAAATGAGGCAACAGCTAAGTGATAACACTGGTAAGATGCTCTATTTTTTAGATTTGTTGTTTTAAATGATTACTAATTTTAAAAGAATACATTTAAATTTTAAAGACTCTCTTTAATATGGATGAGCTACAATTTGTATTAAACAAATAAAAATACTACATTTTGTGATTCAGACCATTTCTGCTTTTTTTGTTTCAAATACTAATATAGACTGTGAGTGGCAGGGCATGGTGACAGAAAGGAAGCCCCTTCTCTTTGTTGTTCTGGTATATTCTGAATTTGCTGCTTAAATAAATTTGTGAGCCATATAGTGCCCAGAGTAAGTTCAAATGTGTTTTAAACCATCGCAAGTTATTCAAAAATAAAAACAATTACTGAGTCGATGAATATTAAAGTCCAGCTGTACAATTGACCATCCCCTAGGCCAACTTCCCTGTAAAAATACAATGTTCACAAAGAGATGAGTAATAAAAATGGGTATATAAGGCTTACTTGATATTACAAAAATTTTACAATAGCTAGAGAAATTATCTAGAACTAAGATCACCAAAAGACTTGGGGGAAGAAGATGCATTTTACCACCATGTTCAGAATTGCCAGCACATGGTCATCATAAAAAGCAAATATTTTAAAGTGCTCTATAGGTAAAGTACATTTTATTGCTTGCATATAAGGAAGACCTCACCCACCCATTTAGCCCACCCTTAAGTGGCAGTGAAATTGGAGAATAATTGACATGTGGGAGTTCAAAGTGCACCCAGTACAGTCCCCTTCTCTTGGAGGGCTTATGCTGTGGGCGGAGCTTGGGCTGGCCTTGAATCTTCTGCTCTCATTTGTAATGTGGCTTTAATCCTCCCTTTGACTAGCTTTCAACCTTGATCTGCCAAGACTTGGACAAAATATTAACCCAGTTTCTAACAGCTCAAAGCCACAGCCAAGGATAACACTAATCCACATTTTCAGTGCTTGACTGTGAAAGACTCAGTACTACAAAAAGAATGTACTGTGCTTCAGCCACATTATAGAAACCGAGTTCCTGGCCTATCTATCCATGCTTTGCGCCTCGGCTAACCACTTTCCTATTTTTAATTCTTTTCTTCCTTGATTCTATAATCCCCGCTCTCCTTTCCTGACCCTTTCATTCACCAGTTAAAAAGCTCTGTCACCTCTAAACAAGTCAAAGGTGACTGAGTTCATGCTGGATTCATTTCCCCTGGAAATAGTTTTGTGATTTATTAAAATTGGTGCCTAATCTTGAACTAATGGCTATGTTTATCTTAGACATTATTTGTGAATCAAACTAAAGTTTTTTTTTTAAAAAAAAAACAAACCAAAAAACAACAACAACAAAGAAGCCCCCAAACAAAGCCATGTGAAGACATAGTGCTAAGTCCACAGGAAATTTCTACTGCATATAGAGGTCCTGTGAGTGAATAATTCCAGTGGCTCTGGTTAGTAATAGAAGGTAGGCTAGACAGGAAACAGGTGGAAATTCAAACAACTTGCCTATTGTCGGGAGTTAGCAATAGAGACAAATATTTTAAGTGAAGAATTTGGAGTTGAAAGAGCAACAGTCTATGCTCAGATAGAGAGGGATATTCAATGCTTACATCAGGTTTGTGATAATTCTTTCAACACCCATGCTCAAGTAATTAGAAGTTTTAAAATTATGTCATTAAATCAAGCAAAAACTTTTAATATTATTTTCCTAAGTAATCACATGGGCTGGGGTCACAGGGGTAAAGTACATATTCAAACTATTTTAAAAGGGAAAATCCACATAGTACATTTGCATGTGATTTTGTTAAGTTGTAATGCCACTATATCAATAAACGTGATTTGATAAAAGTCACATATACACAAAACAACACATATTTCCTGATTATTTAATACTGACATTTGCTAATAAAACATTCATTGATTCTTTGAAATATTTATCAATGCTTAATTTGAATGCCAGCCTCTAGGTGATGCAGTGGTCCCCACACTCTCAGAATGGCTTGCTTCATGAGTCATCTGTACCTGGGTCTCTTCCTCTTCTTTCTTAACCTTGCTCTCAGGACATCTGAGCTTTGGAGCTCTCTTTGTCAAGCTCAGTAGGAGTTTGGCCAGCTTTGGCTGAAGAAAGGCAAAAAAGAGAGAATACAAAGTGGAAGAATGGGAAAAACCAATGAATGTATTCTGTTACAATGCTTCCTCGGGTTCAGACAGCAGTTGGAAGTGGGTGCCTTCTTGCCATAGCTCTAAATTATATTTTATTTCTGATTTCTGTACTGCTCACTCTTGAGACCTGAATGTGTGCATGCTTCCTCAGCTTTTGATTTGCCGAGAAGCTGGGGTGTCTTGAAATCATTGATAATAAACATTTACACCATAGGAATTGGCAAACAGGTTTTGTTTGCCCCTAGAAAATAAGAGTCAGCACATTCCTGGGTCTGGTGATGCCACATGATTTGGTTGCTTCAAACTGTAGGAGTGACAGTTGGTGTTTTTCTTGTTATTCTTCTTGTAATACAGCTGCCTCAACTTCCAAATGAGTTCTTCCTCTATGGAGTTATTTGCTTGTGCGAAGTGCTTTCACAATCAAAACTGAAGTCATAGGGTAGTAGTCTGGTGTTAATCTTTTTTGGTTGTTGTTGTCATAATAAAATTCCTGATGCTGACTGGCTTGTATAAAGAAAGGATTTATTCAGCTAGCAGTTCGAGAAGTCTGACAGCATAGTTCTGGCCTGTGAGAGCCTTCTATCTACATTGTGATGGATGAGAACATCATGATGGGAGGAAGTGTGGGTAGAAGGAATCACAAGATGAGATATGTAGCCAGAATGAGCTCAATCTGGGATTGCTCTGTGCATAATAACAGGCCCTCAAGGGAACTAACCCAAGCCCATGAGAAATAGCATCTATCTCTTTTGAGCACAGCCTCCCCGATGGATTAGTCACCTATCATTAGGCTTCACTTTTTAAGGGCCCTACCACCAACAACACTGGCATGCAGTTAGCATATATAACAGCATCTGGACATGGGTAGAAAAGATCTTTATGAGGAATAAAAAGTAATTTTAAAAAGCAGATGTATCTTGATGATAGAATGAGAGGCAAGGAAAAGGCATAGTTTTTTGTCTTGGAAATATAAAAATGGTACCTTTTGTTGAGAGAGGAAACAGAGGCAGAAAAGCAGGTTTGGAGGCAGGGATGTTGAATTATCCAAAGATAAATGTTCAGTTTGGTAGAAGTGGATCATAGAAGACCTCTTCTTGAGGTCTTTCCTCTCTTTGCTCAATGGGTTATCTCCTTTCTCCAGTCTACCTCCGAGATGGTAGTTCAGTGTTCACTGATATGTGCCTCAGTTCTTTCCTATTTTGCAAAATGTTTCTAAACATTCTCCTCTCCACTAGTTTTAGCGAGATTTGTCTCCTCTCTGCCATGAGCATCATTATATAGAAGTCTGGCTTTCACTCCCACACTTCTGAAGTTGATTTTTGTGAACAACAGTGCTGTCTTCTAACTACAGCTAGCACATTTTAACTGTGAGCCAGCCAGATAGGATGCATACTCAGATTCAGTTGGGTTAATATCTTTTCAAAACTATGTCTAAACTTAGTTTTTCTGAAGAGGAATTTTCTTAACAATCTACCACTTGTGTAAGATCCTTAAATTTCTTTCACTTAAAAATACTTACTTATTCATTTATGTGTCTTGTGTGCATGTGCATTTGTGTATCTTTGTGGGCTCTGAGTAAGTTCTTGCCTTCTGTTCTATGACTCCTTGTGTTCAAACCCAAGTCTTTGAGCATGGTGGCAAGCACATTTATACATGGAGCCATCTTCCTGGCCCAAAGACATTGTATTTCTTAATGAGTTTTTATATATAACACAACTGGAAGAAAGAAACATATAGACTGCATAAAAATTGACTAAATTTTAATGTTTTGACTAGTTGTCAGTTTTGTTACAAACTTCAAACACACATGTTTCCTTAGGAAGAATGAGAGGTGAGAACAGTTTCTTCACAGTTTTCTGTTTTCTTGTCATTCCCACAGATACCTGGCAATCTTTAGTAAGGAACAGAAGTGAAGAATAAGGGTCATCTTCTGACTGTCATGTTTGATTTACAGTCTAGTAGTTGCAAAGAATTAGTGGAGTATTCATATTTCAATAGCACACAGCATAAAAGGCATGGTGATCATGATGAGTACTCTCAAATCATGTTCTCTCGTCTGTGTAAAAGGGAATATGCTTTAATAGAACAGCGTGACCCACTCTTTGAGTCACTTTCAAAGGGAGGAACAAAGTCTACAAATGAGATATGATACTTTATTTTTCATCCCCCCACTTCTTTTTGTAAAAGAGCAGTTTTCTGCTTTGTAGACACTTTGAATTTTGAAAGCCAAGCTTTATCATGTGGACAGTTGTAATCATACATGCTCAGGTTTAATCCCATGTCAGAACCAATACACTTCACTCACTCAAGCAGAAAGCAATCAGGCAGTCTTAAGACCATTGGCACACTCATTTCTCAGGAATGGAACACCTACAGTTAGACTGCAGGAATATTTTGAGAGTTCACTTTTGGGTGCACCCAACAGTGTTTCAAATTAGAACGTTATAACTACAAGGATCAATCTCATTTACATCTCAAATTAAACCTTAAAGCCGACAGGAGGATGACAGGCATCATTTCCTATTAGTAATGAGGAGATAGATGGAGAGTTGTTTCACTAGACAGCAAATGGAAAAACTACTTCTGCATAATCTATCCTTCCTTCCATGGAGAATCTGTAAAGACAATAAACTATAGCACATGGTGGAGTGTGTTGTGATTCTTGCAAGAGTTGAGTCCAAAGACCCAGGAGAAATAATTTCACTTTAATGCTAGGCAGTCTGTTCTTGTATTTTCTCCTGTATGGTTCTAGTTGACCCCGTGTTCTTCTAAATAAAATGACATAAGTTCACTCAGTTAGGTTACCCATAACTACAGGATTAAGAGGCTTAAATGGCCAAACGTGTAAGCACACAAAAGAAAACAGAAAAAAAAAATAGATTAATGCCTAATAGTCTGCACAGATTGTTTCTATGATCCCTCCAGAAGTTTCTAATATTTTATACTTTTTTGGTCAATGTTGAGCCAATTTGATGGCTTCTTTTTTTTTTTTTTTGAGAAGACAAGGAACAAGTGACCTTTTCTAACACATGTCATTATTTCTGTAGTTCAGGAACGTATTTTTTTAAAGTAAAATTTCTGTGATTTAGAACAAAGAACTTCCTCAAACCAGTTCCTAGATAAGTATGTCAGAATACATGTAGGGATTGAGAAATAGCTTAACTATTTGACCAAGGAATCTTGGGTACTTGTGTAAGCCCTCCATGAAAGGACAGGAAAATCTTAACTTTCCATTTCCCTGTAATATGTAGTTTTTCACAGTAGCAAAGATGCCTTCCATTGCTCTTGCAGCATCTAGATTTCTGTGCAGTAGCTGGCGAATGAAAAAAGCCTTATTCCCCCTTCTCGTTTTCACATCCCCTTTCCTCCTTGCTTCCTCTCTCCTAGTTCTGCTCTCCAGGGAATGTTTTATTTTGTATGAGTTATGTGTATATATATATATATATGTATATATATATATATATATATATATATATATATATATATTTGCATTAGAGTCTGACCTTGTGAGGATAGTAATCAATATCCTTTAGGCTTCAACGGATAAGTGTACATTTTGGGGGATATTCAACCATGTTATAAACCCCAAGTTTGCATTTGCATTAATTAAATAATATTAACCTTGGGTCAGGAGGCAAATGGTTGACAGAAACTAATCACAGAGCATTAGAGGGCACCCAGGAGAGATAGAGAGAAACACTGGAAGCAACAGGGAGTGATTTTGAGTAGCATGACCTTTTTTGTTTGCCCGAGGGAAAGGACAGGCTCTTTGGGAGCAAGAAGAGGTTTGCTAGTTTCTCTTCAACTTCTCTAAGATAGCAGGTTTTCACCCCACCCTTTGACTCTTAAGTCTTATTTATAAATAGAATGATAGAAATTTAGTTAAAGCTACCTTTAGGACAGTGACGGAGCCAGTGCCTGTGAGAATAAAATTTTCACCAGGCTGCAATCTGAGCAGAAGAGCAGGCCAGGAACTACTGAGTCTTAATTTCTGGCTGAAATAGCAGTAGATTAAGGTGTTGCCACTGTGCCAAAGTGAGAACACTTAAGATTTGGTGAGATAATACTGTCCAGTCAGTATGATATTTCAATAAATACAGAATATTTTAAAAGAGCTACATTGTTTTTTTTAAATGATTCCATATTATCTACTACATAAGGAAGTATAAAAACAAATTAAAAACTGCTTGATCCCTATATAGAACCTTCATTCATTTTTTTTTTTTTTTTGAATCTAATGACTCAAAACTTTTGAGATCTCATCAGAAGACTCTGGGTGTGTTCATGTGATATATAATATGGATATTTTTTGAGTGCAGGAACTTTATTAGTGATTGTTTTCTTGGCCAAGTTTTATACTCAGTGTATGTGCATGCCTGCATGTGTGTAACGCAGTGGGTACAGAGGTTGATATCAGGTGTCCTATTCAGTCCTTCTCCACTTTATAGTTTCAAAGTAGGGTCTTTCACTGATCCTTAAGTTTGAAAGTCAGCAAGCTTCAGAGATCTGCCTGCTTCATCCTCTACAACATTAAGATCACAAGAAGTGATGATGTGACATTGTTTATGTGGGTGCTGAGGATCCAGGTTCATGACCCTGGGTTTATGTAGCAAGCACCTTTTAAGTGAGCCATCTCCCCAGGTTGACATCCTACTTTATTCTCCCTTGAGAACCACAGTCTGGTTTGACGTTGTTCAAAAAAAGAAACAAATGCAGGCATCTGGATGCATCGGGTATCTTCTCACATCATAAAATGAACAGAGCTGTGTATCTAAATTTATAATTTTTCTATTAAAACTGTGAGATTATTCTGGGGCTACATGGCATCTCTCTGAACTACTAAATTACAAAGGTGGTTTAACCATTTACTAGAGTGAAACTGTAATCTTAAATCAATTTTCAGTTATTTCAGGAAAATTTTCTGTGGATAGTTGTGCCAGTTTCCAGGTTTCTATGCTACTGTCTCTTGCTCAAACCACTCTCCTGTTATTGCCTTGACGGTCTGAAGCTGGTCCACTAACCTTTTTTCTGTCTTGGTACCTGACCCTCGATGAGGTTCTTCTGGTAAGAATGGAGGGGAGCGAGACTTGCCCCTTCATGCTCGTTCACTGTTTATTCCCCATTTGCTTGAGTAGGTTCTTGGGAACCATCTAGGTAAAGCTTTATCCTGGCAGCCACAGTTCTTCTCTACACAGCAGCAGCTGAGATCCTTAAGACAAGCTTCATCATTCCATAATTCCCACCAAAGCACCTGCCCCCCGGGGTTGTAGCTCAGTCCCTTTGAGCCTTTCCGGATCCACAGGCAGCCATATTCCCCATAAGCAGAACCTACAATCCTTCCTTAATAGCCAAAGTCTCAGCTCAGATGTGGGGTGGGGGGAGGAGGGGGAGAGAGGAGGGCGGGGGGGGGGGGGGAGGAGAGAGGAGGGTAGGGGGATGGAAGGACACTGTTGCTTCACTCCTTTTTAGTCTCCTGATAATCACGCCATCTGTTTCCCGTGTTTCCTTCCTCCAATGCACTAACATTTTCTCGTTTTATCATTTCAGTTGCCCTGTTCACAGCTGTGAAGTGGTTGGTAATTCTTTATATTAAAGTTCCCTCGTTCAACAGTGAACCTGTTTCCTTTGTCCTTCTTGAACCCTGATGGGAGTTATAGAACAATGGGTATTTTGTACTGCGTACATGGTGAAACTAATAATTTACAGTCACTCAGTATTTGTCAGATACCTTATAAGAATTCCGTGACATATAAGAGGGTGTACAGAGCAAGAGGTGACTCAATTGTTAATAAGCATGGGCCAGTACAATGTTCTGCAGGGCATTGTCTTTTCACAGGGAGACTGCAGCCACTGACTTACCTGTAGTCTTTCCATGTCATAACACCACATGTCCACAGTAGGAGCAGACAGCTTTTCAGGGTGTCATCCAACTAATCATTGGTTATGTGTGAACCAGGGGCTTTCCATGGTCTGAGCTTATTCTGGAGTCTACAGTTACTTTCAAAGAATTACCATAGGCATTCCATATTTTGGAAAAATCTGGGAAGCGTTATGGAGATACCCCCTCCTTTGTAAAGCCACATTTGTGAAATATGACTGCAGGGCTTGTGTGCTGAGATATCCTGATGTACCAACATTCCAGGCATACACAGCTGGTTTGTTTGAACCTCATTTTCTATGAAGTTTTATGTTTTTACACCTTCAAGTTATCCTAAAACTGAGCTTTTTAAAATAAGCATTGAAAGAAAAAAAAGATGGACTAAAGGGATTGTTCAGTAGTTCAGATCAATGGATATTCTTCCAGAGAAATGAAGTTTGATTCCTAACATCCATAATGGCAACTCACAACTGTTCCATCTCCAGTTCCAAGGGATCAGAGAAATACCCTCTACGTACAGGGCCACATGTGGTACAAAGACATACATGCAGGTAAAACACTCAGACACATTTAATTAAATTAAAAAGACAAGGTGTTCCACTGTTGTTCTGAAAGCCAAAGTTATTTATTTTTTTCCTTAACAGTGTACTACTTTTCAAAACAAGCATACATGGGCCACTAGCTCAGATTTTTTTCCCCTCTATATCCACAAATGCTTTAAAGCAAGCCACCAAAATATGTAGGTTACTGTTAGTTTTGAATGTAATTCTGTATATTAAAAAGTCATATTTTTCTGTCATATCGTAGACAGACACAGCACAGAAGCAAGTGCTTTTTGTCTAGATCTATAGTCTTCTTTTTGTTGCTTTAAAAAATTCTGTAAAAGCACAATTTTACTTTTTATTTTTTTGGGAAAGAGTCATATCAATTGCTAATAATTACAGTTTTGTTTTGTTGCTTATCAATCATTTTCCCCTCAGGTCTTCAGGTCTAGACCTCTACGACAGTGCCAAAGAGAAATTGTGACAGCTGATGAGCTCGTCTCATCCATGATTTTATGGACTATATTTTAAGGCATGGGCACTGTGTCTCTTTTTATGTAGTAATTTGGTAAATAGGCTGATGTCGTAAAAGTTAACACTGGAAATTTTCTTGTTTCCAGATAATAAGACTACTTTGTGTATTTTCCAGACTGTCGGGATTAGTTCTTGTCAATTTGACACAAATTAGAGTCACCTGGGAAAGGAAACCTGAGCTGAGAAATTGTATCTATCAGACTCGCTTGAAAATTGATGTGGGAGGTATGGACGCTGCCCACTGTGGCCCATGCCACCCCTTGATGGGTGAGCAAGACAGAAGGATGCAGTCGGTAGGCAGCACTCCTTCAGGACCTCTGCTTTAGTTCTTGTTTCTGAGTTTCTGCTTTGGGCTGCCTTGATGATGTGCTGCAATCTGTAGGCCACAATTTGGTGTTGGCCAGTGTTTTATCAAAGCAATGGAGAGGCCTGACTTTTAGATGCACTGAACACTATTGTGCCAATTTACAGGAATGGCTGTAAACTTTATGGAAAATGCCTACATTTCCTCTGAGAGTCTCAGACTTTGGTACCATCCTCTGCATAAAAGAAGAACAATGTGATCTCACCCAGTATAACTCTGTACTCAAGAGGGCTTGTCTAGGCAAAACACACCACACATGCTGCGGTATTTGGCTTCCAGAGTAGGGCTATGGTCTATGCAATCACTTCTGACATTCACTCAATAGAACTATGGAAACTTTTGCCTAAAATTATTTAGATTTTGTAATGTCTTTTTCCTATGAAGAGATTTCTGGGTAACCACATGAATTCACACATAGAACTGTTTGAATTTATGTTATATATTTAATTTTCCACAGTATGAATGAGAAAATGTGTCTAAGTTATTGAATGAAACTCTTTAATGGTTGAATTTCCATTCAAGGTTTCCATTTCTTTGTCAGGTTTTAAAAATCAAGTTCATCTGCTCTAAAGATTTTTCAACACTATTTTACTTCAGCTCCAAAGTGATTTAAATACAACACAACTCATGACTGCTTATGCGTGCAATCTCAGTTTTGAAAAAAAAAAATTATTGTAGTATAATCATGGTAGAAACCATTCAAATCTTTTCAGAATTTCAATCAACTACTCAATTTCCTCAATTCCTACTAATCACAAACTTCTAGTCATTAGATTTTCTCCTTATCTAATTCCACATAAATGGATTTGAGTAACTCCATGTAATAGAAATGAGGTAATCTACGGTTTGGGGGATCTGCCCTTTTTTATTTTCTTTAGTAGTTTTGATTTCATTTGTGATATTGGCTATATAAGTAATTATTTGCCATTGCTAAATGCTATTTCTTGATTTGACTATACCATAATTATTTATTTTTTTAAATCATTCATAAGCTACTCAACAGGTATTTTCAGATTTGGCTATCATAATTAAATGTTTTAAAATATGATGTCTTTTCAAACATTGAACAGACATGAGTGTTTTTCTTGGTTAAATATCTAGAAAGGGTTCTGAAGGAAGCATATTTCTGACTGGTATCATCATAGTTGTTGAACAGCTTTCCAAAATGACTGTGCAACTTTGCAATATATGTGCATTAGAAGTACTTTAATGCTTCCCAATAGTACGTATTTCACTCCTTGTAATTTCAGTTAATTCAGTAAGCAAGTGACTGTAGCTTTGACTTGCATTTCTTAGATGCTTCCATATGGTGACATTCACTTATCTTAGGGACACATGTGCTGTAGTGGCATGGGGGTGATTAATAGACTCCAACAATTACAATGTTAAACTTTTGGTGTTTTAATCAGCAATGTGAAGAAGAATCAAAGAAAAGCAGTATTTGCAAAATAGATATCTCATATGCTACTGGTGCTTTAAATATGAAAAGGTCTCATACAATTAAATAGAATAAACCAGATGTAAAGGAGATCAAATATATGAGTATATGATCTTATAATTTTTATTTCAAAGGCATCTACTTTCTATTTTTCTACTTTTTGAAATTAAAATATAATTATATCAATTTCTCCCTTTATTTTTCTTCCTTCCACCCTCCCTTGATTCCCCTTCTTGCTGTACCTCAAATCCATAATCTCTTTTATGTTGCACGAATAAAGGAAACTCAGGGCCAGATCTCTGGGAAAGGCAGAGATATCAGAGAGGAAACACCACAGTCAGATCTCACCCAGCTGTCTTCCAGTTTCCTCAGCCTCACTCCTCCTGGCTTCTTCTGCCTCTCTGTCTTTCTATGCCTGCCTTAAATACCTTCTTCACTCAGTTAAGGCCTGGCACCACCACTGCCTGCCTGGGAGCCTGGAACTCCTTCTGTAAACTAAGATGACCTCAAACTCAGATTGGATTAAGGGCGTATGTCACCACTCCCAGGTATTCCCTGTGCTGGGATTAAAGGTGTGAGTTGCCACTGTCTGATCCTCTTAGACTGACTGTGGGTAGATCCCTCTGACATCTCAGACTGTTTTTATTAAATTTGAAACATATCCCCACATTTTTACTTTAATTATTTCATCTATACATATATAAATGCATAAATATACAAATACAGCCTGCTCAATCAGTTTAGTATAATTTGTATGTATCTGATTTCAGAGATGCCAAGTTGGTATTGGATAATCAATTAGGAGGCTAATCCTGTATATCTTTGCCTGCAGTTCTTTGTTTAGGAGTAGGACCTTAGATTTCCCCTTATACATTAACATGCTTCTTGGTGTGGTCATTGTTTAGGTCGTGCTTAGGCAATCATACTGCTTAAGTATTGTGGGCAAGGCAGAATCTCACAGATTTCTCCATCCTCCTCTTTCCATCTTTCCATTGTGTTCCCTAAGCTTTAGGTGCAGGAGTTGTGTTGTAGATATATCCACTGGGGCTGGGCATCTCATAATCAGTGTTCTCTGCATTTTTATGAGTTGTATGGTATACATCTGTTGCTAATAGAAGCATCTTTGATGAGGAGAGCTATACTTTGTGTGGTCATGATGCTATGATTTTAGAATGAGGTAAGAAATTATAATTGGTTTAATAAACCGATGGTGTAAGGTTCTTTAAAGCTCTGGGGTGTTGGGTTCCTTTCTAATATCAGGTGTGATTTCCCTCCTGTTGAGCAGGCCTTAAGTCCAATTGGACAGCTGTTGTTTTCCACCAAGGTGTGAGAGCAACTATTGCATCCTTCGTCAGATCTTGCCATGCAGGTCATTGTTGTGGATCATAAACATCACAGCTAGGTAGGACTATCCAGTTGCTTCCCTCACTCGGAAGGTCACATGACCCTTCAAAAGTATTTTTCAATGTATTCCTGTCTCAAGTCATCCAGATTTAGGGTTGGTATTTCCATCTTAAATGGTCCACGAAAACTCTCCAGATGTGGCCCACTTGCTTGGGTTTTAGTTGATTCTATGTATAGTGGAGTTGAGAACCAAGACTACGCAATCAATCAGTTCTAATAAGTTTTGTCTTTTGAATTTTGGGTGGTCCATTAACGTTTAAGGTAATATGTCATTCTACATTTAATACAAAACTCTATCTTATGTCTATCTGCTGAGATCTTTTATATTTTGATTTTTTTAAATGCTTAATTTTATAGGTTTTTTTCCCCTTTCCTTTTTGTCTTTTACATTTATTAAACAGTTCTGATACTTTATTTTAATTATTCTCTTAGTTCCTTAACTATGGATCTTTTTGGATTTTTCTTTTAAAGAGCTTCCTGAGAGTATAACATAGAACTTACATGTACACCCAGTTGCTCAGAGTTGATGCTGAGTTGCTTCAGTTAAATTACAAGAAATTTACTATAGAATATCTTTATTTTTCTGATTGTGGGCTCATAATTTCCTGTTTTTTATCTCCTTTTTTTCACAAATAGATTTTGGATTAAATTTATATATTGATAAATAATATGCTATAGTACATTCATATTCTTTTTTGTCATGTTGATGCTGGAAGCCAGGTTTTATTAGGCACGTGGTCCACCACCGAGTTGCAGCAGTCCTTTATCCATCATATTATTCTAAAGGTTGAGTTTTAGTTCCGCCATGATGTTGGGTTGTCAGAAATAAATTGATGGACTTGGCTTTGGCTTTACCACTGCTCATGAGTGAGTGCTCACTGGCGGGGTTTTTTTTTTTAATGTCTATTCTGCTATTTTCCACAATGTGGCAGAAAGATAAAGAAATGGGCCCAGGTAAGGGTCACTGTCTTCGTTGTTTTTCTAGCATTCAGTTTTTCTATCAGGTTTGATCTTCCTTTTGGATATGTTAGACATTTTACCACCAAGGCTGCATGGGTGGAAAGTATTTCCATAAAGAAATTCATCAAATTCACCAGCCATGGCCCACTGCGTTTTCTCTGACTCCTGACGTCTGCTTGTTCTTCTTTCCTTACACAGTACTGTTTTCTAGCACATGACTACTTTGGTTATACATTTGGCAGTTTGTTCTCTAAATTTGATATCACTTTCCCCCATATCTCCAATAACTCCCTTCTTTTCTAGTTTTGTTAATTACATATCAACACAACATGAAATTAGAATATTTCTCCTGGAATGTCTCTTTTTCCTTCTCCTCATCCTATTATTATTATTATTATTGTGGATTTTTTGAGACAGGGTTTCTCTGTGTAGCCCTAGATGTCCTGGAACTGGAGACCATGCTCTCCTTGAACTTGGAGATCTGCCTGCCTCTGCTTCCAAAGTTTTAGGATTGAGGATGTACATGAACACCACCTGACTATCTTTTCTTTCACTAGAAGCATCAGTAGTAAAAATGGGTGGTTTTAGCTATTATGGGTGATGGAGGCTGTTAATGACTAAAAATCCTAATGAGTTCTGTGAGGCCAACACTGGAGATACCATATGGTTCAAATGGAATATGACTGCTCAAGAGATGAAAGTAATTAGTGTAGACCTCAGAAAACATTTGTAAGCTGTATCAAAAATACAGAACAAAAGAAAGTGTGAACTGCTGTGCAATGAACAGGAGCTTCTAGTTTAAAGTAACATCACGGGAACGTAATATAACGTGAAGCGTGATGGACCATGGGAGTGATGGAATGTATAGGGTACATTCAAGCATTCAGGCATAAGGTAAAAATAAGTAAAGCTAAAAATAAGTAAAATTTAAAGAGTGATGGTACCGTAAACACCTTTAAAACTCAAGAACAGTATACCTTTTAATGCACCTGGAATCCATGAAGTGTTATTGTATTCTCTCTGACTGTAAAGTCATAGGTCTAGTAAATGCATTATTCCTATGGCACTGGGGAGCAAGAGGCCGTTTGAAAAAATTCCACATTGAAATTTGGCTAATTAAATTGGTCTCAAGTGGCTGGCTCTCAGCGTCTCTTTTTGTTAGTAATATTCTATAAATCTCTTATGATAGTACTTGGATTACATTTTGGAGTACATAAAATATCAGAATTGGGTTTTGGGAACTGTTAATTTTCCTTTTATTTTTGAGTCTATTAATCTATTATTTAGAGAGTTGTAAAATTTGGAGAATTCCAATGTTGTTTATGCACGCAGGACTCAAATATCTATGGATTTATTCTGGGATACCTGCTTTTCATAATAAAATATCATAGGTATAGACATACTTAAGCTATAGTTCCAGCAAAATGTGAATTGATCAATTATATAAACAAGTGGGTAAGTTAAGCAAAGATTACAAAATTTATGAAAATATTTTATTTTGGCTTATTTGTAGTCCATAGTTTCATAGATATTCTTTACGTAGTTTTTGCTTAAAGCCTTTGAATGGCTTATAATATGAACTGGCTGGAAGTAGTTAGCATATAATTAAAGCAATACTTTCCAAACTCCACAAGCAATTATAGTAGCATTATTTAATCATTTAATTTATTCAATGAAAGTATATTCTTAGATTAAGTATTTTATTTTCATATTGTATTCTAAAATTCCTCCCTATTTTTTTGCTTAGTTAACAGTTGTCATTCCTTTACATTTGCCAAATGGTGAAATGAGTCTTGGGGCTCAGAAGCAGAGGGACGCTCCCTCACAAGCTTGCCCTCCACAGAGAAGGATGACCATTGAAGAAGGAAGCCACCATGCCGGATACAATGACTGAACCAAAAGCCTGTTTGCAGTGTGATTCTTAGGCAGGCAGAGGATCAAAGAGATCACTAAATGATAATACTCAGATAGCAACAGACTTATCAGGTGAATACTTACTGAAACCGATGTGTATTTCCTGGGAAGCAAGGGGAGAATGGGGTTGGTTCCGTGAGGCTGAAACAAAAAGGTTTCTTTCTAGCCTGGGACAGTGATGGATACAAGGAGCTCATCCATGTGGTTCAGCTGAAAGTTACTTGTTAGGATCCAAAAACTAATATGTTGCTTAAAAGTAGTTTAGGTAAAAGCTTAAAAGGAATAGCTAATTGCTTAAGTAATAACAAAATCCAAAGAAAGTAAAAAGAAAAAAAAAAAATTAGACAGATCTACAAGACTATTATTGAATGGCGGTCATTGGTTTGGAGGCAGTGGTCCTGAATAGCCAGACTGAAGTAGTGACTTAATTTACAGAAGAATAGAAACCTATTTTTTTTTTTTTTTTTTTTGGCTAATACTAGAAGCAACATAAGGACTCGAAGGTTCTAGATATCTTTAGAACACACTGGCCTGCCGAACCATGACTGTGAGTTGTGGCTACTTTTAATCATCTTTTGTTTTTCCAAATGCAATGTGTCCAGGTGGATATCATTTGAGACATGTAATTTATTTTATTGTCGGGGAATTTGAGGATCTGAGACACAAAGCAGGAGAGAGCTGATGAAGCCTGAGTGATCAAAGGAACACCAAAGCCAGGTGGACCCTCTGTGGTCTCTGGGGCGAGTGTTCCTGGAAGACAGAGAAGGGGAGAGTACGGGAGAAGGCTGTCACACGACTTTATACTGAGTTTGTAGGAATGAGTATTTAAATAAATGAGTCATCTTTATGTTTATATATAAGGATGATTTATATAAAGCTGAAAATCAACAAAGGGATAATAAAATTTAGATGGATATACATTTACATATACATTTAAAACTGCACTTTTATGCTATAGTAAAATCAATAACTTTTTGGCAACTTAATTGCATCTTGAAAGTGTTAATATTTATTTGATATACACTTTAAGAAAAGGACATGAGCGAATGCTGCTTAAGGGTTTAACAACTAGATTACTTTGCAAATAAATTGCTGTATTTGTACATTTTCAAAATGGACAAAATCTAATGGTGGATCATTTTTCTTACACTGATTATACAGGTTACAATATTTTGCTTAGATTTGAATAAAAAAAAAATTAAAAGGAAAGACTTGATTGCTCCTAGATATGACAAAGGTTTATTGTAAATAAAAGGAAGAGCAAAGGTAGAGGCAGGAACATCTGGGAAAATTTAGAGTGGACCTTGCCCTGAGCCACCTGAGAAGAGGCAGGGGTGGGAGAGGAAGGGGAGTAGAGTGGAGTGGCGGGTGGAGGAAGATAGAGCAAGGGACACCAGAAGCAGCAGCCAAAGGACAAAAGGTTAGAAAGGGGGGGGGGTTGATGTGTGTATGCTGTGAATCTCAATCTTTAAATAAAGGAGCTGTTTTGGGTCATGGCAGACACCATAGAAGAAGTGGGAGGAGAATTCAGAGTTTAGGTAGGAGAAGCAGGGCGGAGTCAGAGACAGATCCAGCCAGCCGCCCAAGGAGCAACATGTAAGGAGCACGGGTGAGCTACGGGCCACGTGGCCAACAGATTAATAGAAATGGGTTGATTTAAGATATAAGAGCTAGCTAGCAATGTGCCTGAGCCATAGGCCAAACAGCATAAAGTTAATGTAAGCGTCTGAGTCGTTTCTGGGGACCCGGGCGGCTGGGCGGCTAAGCGGTCCCAGGCGGCAGGTCTGTGGGTCTCTGGACCTCTGGCAGCCCGGGCCCCGAGAACCCCACTACTACAGGGGGCAATCAAAATGGTTGGATTATATAGAGAAGAGCCTCTGGGGGAAGGGCAGCCCAACTCTTGGGCTGGAGTAGAAGGCTGGGTATGCAAGTCATAGCCTGTGCCGGGTTAGGACTGAGGGATGCTGGGAGAACCTAGAGGCCAGGTTTGCTTTGATATGTTAAACAGGCACTTCAGCCTTTTGTCCCAGGGTTTGAGACTTAGAGTTGAGTTTGAGTGAGGTCTCTTGATAATTTAAGGATAAAGCTTTGAAATCCTGATGTGTCAGAGCTATAGAAATAACAGACCCACACTCCCGCTTTGGGGATGGTGGGTGCTCATCACACAACCAGTCATACATGGAGCCCAGGACAGATGCAGCTCTGGTTTCTCAGTGATTATTTGTTGTGTATATAAGAACTCACGTTATAAGCAAGTGCTCAACACCGCATATCCAATGCCTCTCTGGGATTAAAGCATCACATCATTTGCATTTTAGTGGATAAAACTAAGAGTGCAAACAGGTCTTTTCCCTTAAATCACCATGACACACACATTTGTCTTTAAAAGGATCAAAATAGAAGGTGGGTGGAGGCAGAAAGGGGACAGTGTGAAACAAGGAGACGCTGTAAATTTAAGGAACCTCCATTTGTTTACAAAACTGGAGGCAATCTGATTAAGTCAAGGTACCTGACCCTGCTAAAGACACATTTTCTTAACGAAAAACTCTGTAACTTCAGACCTTACACATTCTCCATGAATAGATGGCATTCCTCATTATCACATTCATCAATACTTGTAAAACAATGAGGTAGCAGTAATGGGTCAAGGAAGAACTGAAATAGAATTGAAGAAAGAGAGAGAAGGTGGTGGTTTAGGTCATTTAAATACTTGCATTTTTCCCCTTAAAGAGGTAGCAACAGCCATAATTCCCCCATCACATGTTTAGAATCAGGTTCAAGGTGTCAGGCCTCTGTTGTGAAAACAGCAGTGAGATCAGTCTTTCTTCACCCTTCTCCAATTCCTAATTAGAAAAGACAAAGCACCCAACTGATAAATTCTGAAATACATAATCAGTGAAGTGATAATTACTGAATCTCATTTTTAGAAATCCATTAACAGGTGTCTCTTTAGGCATCGAGAAAAGTCTTCATAAATATTGAATTGTGCTATCACATGTGCAAGTTTCAGATAATGGAATCTGGGTAATTTCAGAGTAACTATTTGCCATTAATCGGCTGTAAGATTTAATCAAGTAAAGGTATCATTTATTAATTCTGATTTGTAAAGTCAGAAAAATGTAATGTTATTATCAGTAGTTAAACCTCTTCAGAAATTCTCGGTCTGGGTTAGAACTTGAAAACACAAGATACCTCTGGGTGGTCCATACCCATATTTCCAGTATTCTAGAGCTGGAGTAAGTTACAAGTCTGAGATCTTCCTGGCTACAAGCCTCAAAAACAAAATCAACCAAACAGCAATATAATAACACCAAAAAATGGCAACCCTGTGTTTTGGGTTTTTCTATCTGAATTAAGACAGATTTGTCATTGGGAAATGCCAATGGATTGTACAACAAAATATCACTGCTTCCCTTAAAGATAAAAATGGCAATAATGTGATGCTTATTTGTTAAAAAACATTAATGGGAAGGCTGAAAGGATATAGAAAATAACATTTCTCAGCGTAATCATTCTTATGTGATTGTGACCTACAGTGTTACATTTCTTGATGTTCTAAAGCAATAAATTGTGCTAAAGTTATGAAGCCTAGGAGCACACTGTGGTCTGATTATTGATGTTCTCTCCAAATCCACCTATCGGAATCTTGCCCTTCAATTTGCTGTTACTATAGCATGGCACATCAATGTGATTGTGTTATGGAATCACAGACCCCAGTAGTAGGATAAGTGACCCATAAAACCAGTGTAAGAGAGCGTGTACCAGTTAAAGACTTATCAGAAGGAACTGTAGATGAACCAAGAAGTGGAAATCCCAACAGACACTGATTCTCCTAGTGCCTTTTCTGGCTATTTCCAACCGTGAGAACTTCAGAAAGTAAAACTATTGTGTAAGAGTTATCCAGTGTATGATTTTAAATAAATTTATACCAATAAACCAAGACAAGGCAGAAACCATTTTTTTTTTTTTGCTATGAATGCAATTGATACAATCAAATGTCATTTTAACATCAAATTCTTTGTAAAAACTATGGGGTTCTCATAGAGTGGGGTGATAGTTAAGATCACATTGCTCTTCCTAGTTTTCTATCGTCAAGACAGGTACTCTTTAATAACAAAAAAGAAAAAGAAAACGGATGGGAAAACAGTGTTCCAAAGGACCACTTCAGTTAGTCATCACCACAGACCTATCAACTTGACAGCATTTAGGTTAATTGGATGGAAGATTTGGTAGGATAATTGCTTGTTGAGATTTTTTTTTCAAACCATGGGAGGTAGTTTAGGATCTGATATCTGCAGTTCCTTTCAGGAGGAAAATCAAATAGTTTTGTTTACATACTAATATATTAAAATATGAAATTGCTTAAGGTGTCTTAAGTATTACCAAAATATTACATTAGATTCTGTTACTTCCCTGGTAATGAAAACAACCAGGAAAATGTTTTTTTTAATATTTATAAAATAATGGAAGATGGAAAATGGATTTCTTATTTATTTGATGCCTAGTGCAACTCTTGGCAGAAAATTAATTCACTTCTTTAACAAATACTTTTTGATGTCTTCTATGCTTAAGATCTGTGTAGAGTTAATGGAATTATAGCACACAAAGATTATTGCTTCAGATTTACAGTCTAATGGGGGAAACATGAGTAAAACAGTCATACCAGTAAACTTATATAAAATTACAATTCTGTGTAAAATTATAATGTGTTAAGAACTGCAGATGGGATGGTGTATGGCCCAAGGAAAGCAGAGCTTTAACCCAGTGAAAGAGCATCAGAGTGTGCACTAAGTAAACAGTTAACACTGAGATAAGGGGCCTCATTAAAGATGAGTGAATTATGCAAAAACTAATTTCAGTGAGGAAAAAATTAAACAAATTGAAAGGAAGAGATGGTTTATTTAGATAAAATTCCAAGCAATAGATTAATGATTATCTGAATATTTTGTGAGATTCTAAATTAAGGAAGAAGATAAGTAGATCTGTGGTTATCAAAACAATATCCCTTATTGAGTCTTCCAATTTTTCAGTACAGCATGCTCAAAGACTCAAGAATTAGAACCCTGGGAAGAAGTACAGTATAGAATCCACTTCTTTATATATGAGGCTATGTCCACTTAGCAGTACCTGGAACCTGTAACTATTGTCTTAGATTTAGCACAGGAAATATCACAAATTGGATTGAATAAAAGATTTTAAGATAAAGATACAAGATTATTCCAAGTTGTCTGAGAGGTCTTGACGAAATGCAGTGCGAATGTCAGAGGGGACAGTGATGTGACAGGCTCACGGACTTATGTGTCAGAAAGATGAAGGGGACAGTCCCAAGTGGGAGGATGCTGTGCCTGGAGGATGCTGTGGATACCAGAAGTTGCTTCTCCTCCAGAAACCATCATCCAAACACTGGAAGTAGAAGCCAGGAAACAGATGATTGACTTTTGACCTTTGGAATTATGGAAAAAAAAAGTCACATTGCTTTATATCTGTGATAATTTGGTATGCTAATGAAAGGACATTAAAATACATAGGGGACAGTAAAGTCAGAGGTAAAAGTCTTGTAGAGATCTACCTTCAATTAAGATACTGGGGAAATTGCTCAGTACTGACATCACTGGGCTAAAAGTAGAAAGAGTGGGATCACAGAAGCCAGTAGGAAAATAACAGTTGTTGGTAAAATGTGATTGGAATTTTTTGCCCTATGCTGAAGAAAAAGAAATTTGAGACTTGAGGGGCTGACATGCTTAGAGGTAGCTTTGAATCAGAGTGAATGTTTTGTGGTCATGGCAGGCAGAATGAGGTCTCTGGGTATGAAAGGTCATTTTAATGTGAAATGGCACAGTAGGGTTTGATTTTTAGGGAGAGCCATTGATTTAGTACGGAGGGAATCTACTGCTTCATCTTGCTGTGTACATACTTTTCTTTTGCTTCGGTGGGCTGTAGGCAATGTTATGCTGCATTTTCCGAGACACATGTCCTGTACTTTCAAGCCAAAATGCAGAAGTGATTATTTCCTAGTAACTTTTTGTAGTTTGAGAAAATTCTAACAGGTAAGGCATACATAGAGGAGATGCTCATGCAAAGTGTGGAAGTCAGACAGCTCGTCCCCTTTTTGCTGTATCTCAGGAGTCTCTCCATTCAGTGCAGGATTTATGGAATTGTTGACATGTTTGCTTGTTTTTGGTTTTGCTTGCTTTTTATTGTGGTGTGCTTGGGCCTTTAATATACCAGGGGTGTCCCATAATTCATTTCTTTTGACCTCACCCACCTCTCTACAGGAGTATTTTCTGCTAATGTCCAGTCTAGTGAAAATGCTAACAACTGAATGTGCTGCTGTTGTTTGTAATAGGATTAGAAAATATCCACTGGCTTTTTCTGAGAATGGGAGCTGTGTGGGTTCCTATTACTTTCAGTAAATGCCACAACAACCAAAGGAAAGCACTTTATTGTAGCTCATGTTTTCAGAGGTTTCAGACTATGATTGCTTGTCTCTGCTGACCTCAGGTCTTTAGCGCAGTATATCCCAGAAAGGAGTGTACTCCAGGCAATTACACATCTTATTGTATTTAATGAACAAACAGAAAGACAGGGCCCCAATAGCCACTTTGTGCTGGCTAGTTTAAGTCAACTTGACAAAAGCTATAGTCATCTCAGAGGAAGGAACTTAACTGAGAAAATGCTTCCATAAGATTAGGCTCTAAGTAATTATCTTAATTAGTGATTGATGCTGGAAAGCCCATTGTGTTTGGTACCACCTTGGGTGGGTGGTCTTTGGTTCTGCAGGGAAAGCAGAGTACTTAAACCACAAGGAGCAAGCCAGTACGCAACACTTCTCCATGGCCTCTGCATTATTTCCTGCCTCTGGGTCCTTTGTGGCTTGAGTTCCTGCCTTGGCTTCCCTAAGTGAATTGTAACTCATCATCTGTAACTTAAATAAACCCTTCTCCTCACTAAGGTGCTTTTGGTCATGGTGTTTCATCAGATCAATATTAACGCTAACTAAGACACCCTTCAAGGCCTTGCTCACCATGACCTAACTTTCTTCTGCAAGACTTTGTCTCTTAAAACCCCATTCCCTCCCAGGAACACTACAGACTGGTTCCTATCTACGAATCTTTAGGAGCCATCTCAGATCCAAACTCCGCAAGTTACAATCTGAAATGGAGCTGATTGTGGGCACTTCTTCCTTCTCCCAGAGCTACTGGTTTATAAAATTTCATATTTTTACTCTCTTATTTGGTAATATTGCTGATTGTTTTTTTCTTTAAACTCATTCTGTTGAATTCTATGGAAAGGAAATTAAATACCATTTACCATCTTAACTGAAACTTATGTAGCTAGTTACTTACAATCATTATTTTATAAAGACAGTCATTTGAAAATTATATTTCAGAACAGGATTAACGTTTTTCTGATGTTAGATTTATGATTACTGCAAAAATAAATTGTGTTTTTAATTCTTCTAAAGTACTTTGATCATGTAGTGATAGAAATAATAAACATCAAATATAAATATGTACTTGTGCCTGACAAGTAATTTATCAACATTTTACATGAACCTGCTACCGTATGTATTTCCATGTAGATAATACATAGGCCGACTATCTCTGCAAATAAAAGTTGCTGACCACACAAAGCTGTAATTCCTAGATGTTATATGTCTCTTCCCTCTAGGTTTATTTCCCTTTACATCCTCTTCTGTAATTATTTCCTTAACTCATGGCTGTCTGTTCTACTTTAAGGAAAAAGCCAAGAAAATGAATCTTTTGAATTTATGTCAAAACATTTTTTTTTGCTTTAGAGAAAGCTAATATTTCATACAGTATATTGTAATTTTTATCAATCTGGTGTTCTAAGTTAGAAATGTTAGTTCATTCTCACTAAACTTCATGTAAGCATAGGCAAAATGAAGAGCAAAACAAAAGGATTATAATCACAACATAGCATAAAAAATAAATGCCCATGAGACTATATCCTGCCTCCAGGTCCTTTGTGGCTTGAGTTCCTGCCTTGGCTTCCCTCAATGAATTGTGACTCATGTAGGCATATGAAAAATGAAGAACAAAACAAAATATAGACAAAAGGAATATAATCACAACATAGCATGAAAAATAAATACCCAGGTGTCAATGTTATGTATAATTCATATTTCACTCAATGTGGGGTTGCCATGTAATTTTATTTTCATTTATACATTTTGGTTTATATGGACATTTCTATAAAAATTCGGTCAGACACAAAAAACAGTATTGGTTAGGATGAGGTATAACTATACTGGATTACACACTCATGCTCACATGCACATGCATACATTTATGTACACACAGCAAGTTAGATTTCTGATGTTAAGAGAACCCAAAAGTTGATCTAGATAATTAGCCAATCCTTGTAAATCAAGGAGGTGAGATGATTGGGTGGAGGTAGGGCGAGCACGTATGTCGAGAGTGGCCTACTTTGCTTTCTCTCTTGAGCCCAAACCATTCTGTTTCACTGTAATATAACATTAGTTGTACAAAATAACTTTTTATTGCAATGTATTATCAATTATGCAAAAATTGCTTTTTATTTTTGTTGTTACAAGAAAAATAGTCTTGCAGTCAATTTGATTCATTTCATTAAAATTTTAAATCATAACAAAAAGCATCAAATTGACACTATGTGTAAACTGTTAGAAAGATTCCAATTTTATTTTAACTTAAGTTAATATCTATAATTATTTTTTATTAAATCATGAAGCCCAAGTAACTTCTAGACACAAATGTCAGCCTATGACAAATCTCTAATGAAATATCAATATAGAGTCGATAGGTAATTCCAGATGCATATTATCTTGCAATGAAGGATTTGTTGTCCACATATGTCAACTAGAAGCCATTTGACATGTTTGAAAGTTGTGAATATTCTATGCTTGTGAACAACCTTCCTCTCCAAATTCCTTTAGGTTAATTCTGAGTAACCAACTAACAAATTCATTCAATTTACACAGGCAAAACAGGTATATGTTAAATTATTGCCAGCTTTATAATCCATTGAGACAAGAGTTGAATTGTCTAAATTGAAAGGACTGAAAGCGATTGATTAGTTTGGTTCTATCTACTGATTAAGCAACCAAGCTCTTACATAGTGGGTATTGTCATTACATAGTCAACACCATCATTTTTCATGCCATCTATTCCTAAAATGGTTAGAGGGGCTGACTACGAGAGAAGAAGATGGTTTTGTATTTTACATTATATTTGATAAAATTTCTTAGCACCATGGTTAAAGCTCATTTATTGTTTGTATGATTGCATAGATACATTATTTCAAAAATAAGCTTCATTAATCACCGTCTTAACTTCAACATTGCTGCACAGCTTACAAAACTCTTCTGTGCTTCTAATTGTTCATTTGTGATATCTAAAATATAGCTTCATAAGTTGTAGGCATGTGGCTTGATAGATAGAATTTTACATGTGTAAATACTCACATGATCACTGTCTTGATAGTTATGTAACACTTCTAACATCCATCAGAAGTTACCTCTTCTGTAATTTTTTTTAATTCATAGAATAATGGTTAGTCAGCTCCTGACTGTTTTGAAGGAAAACAAACCAAGTTAGAAGATCATAACTACAAAATCATACCAAAGCAGAGAAGTTCATGGTGGCGAGAGATTTCCCTAGTCATTATTCTTTATGCTTTGTCTTTCCCATTATATTAAAACACAAAAGGCCTTTTGGCTTAGCCCTTAGTAGACTAAATCTTTCAAAGAGCAAGTTTGAGAAGGCCATGCAAGCAACTAAATCATAGCTTTGGGCATAGTTCATCTACACTCTATTTGTATGTGAGTTTAAACACTTCAAATCATTTATGGCCTCTTTCTCTACTCAAACAAAATTCTATTTATGTTTGTATATGAGTATGAAACTCTGTTAGTAGAGTGTGAAAATGATTAGCTTTTTCTGGTGGCTGGTGATTCCTATACATCCTCTTAAGGACAAAAAGAAATACCACAAACTAGATGACTCAATTACTAACACTTTGTTAGAAAAGATTAACTTATTGGAACAGCAGGCTTTGTTTCTGTTTCTCTCCTTCAGAGGTTAATTGTCAGTGCTAACACATTCTTTTAAAAAAAATGAATAACCAAAAGTTTTAAATCACTATGAAGTTGCATCATAATTGGTGGATTATTGCATTTGTTATCTACTCATATGTACTAAGTCTTTCTGAGTAAATAAACATTTTTTTGATAATGGAATAAAAAATTTCCCTTAATATATATTCTATGACCTTACCTCACTGTAAGGAAAACTATCACTTTAACTCCCAGAGAACTTTCACTTCTTGTACCGCTAGTTAATATTCTTGGGATAATCACAAGCATTCATGACAAATATCCTATTACATGTAACTCTAAGAGAGAAGCTGCTATTACATAGCACATTCCAAGAAGTCAGTTGTTCATAATTGGAACTTTCTGATTTTTAAAGTTCAATGGTTGAACTAATAATATTGAACCCAACAAAGTGTTCTGAGCCATGTAAAACAATTTACACATTTATAAAAAAGAGATTATTATTGCTGTGATCATTGTGAGCACAATAATTTTGAAACCGTTTTATGCTATAGAGTCTGTGGAGTAATCTATGATAATTCAAGTACAAAGGATAATCTTCTCGTTTGAAAAGCATAAGATGAGAATTGAACTGTTTGGCGAATGGTTGAGGCCAGCAGTTTAAGAACTCTAGTGCCATACGCAGGATGCTCAAAAACATCTCTCAAAATTCCTTCACTATTTGTTAGCCTTGACAGCGTTTACCTATCTTGAAGAATTCAGACTGCTAATCTTCATCCCACCCTTGCCAGTTACTATGAAGAGAAATATCCACATAATAGAATGATGTCTGTGTTACAGTATGGTTTCTTTGGTCCCAGGTGGCCAGAGGTCCAGACCCACAGACCTGTCCTGCCAGACCCCTTAGCCTCCTGCCACTGCTTAGGCCCCCAGAAATGATTCAGACGCTTATATTAGCTTCATGCTGTTTGGCCTATGGCTCGGGCACATTGCTAGCTTGCTCTTACATCTTAACTCACCCATTTCTATTAATCTGTCTGCCACGTGGCCCGTGGCACACCTGTGTTCCTTACATGTTGCTTCTTTGGGCTTCTGGCTCGGTCTGTCTGACTCCAGCCTGCTTCTCCTACCTATGCTCTGATTTCTCCTCCTACTTTTTCTATGGTGCCTGTCATGGGCCAAAACAGCTCCTTTATTTAAAGATTGCTATTCACAGCATACAGAAAAACATTCCCACATCATGTCTGAATTATTTAAATATATGCAATTTATTTCATATTTAGACATATAGATAATAAATTAATTAATTAATAAATAAAATTAATAATAAAATAGGTTATATTACTACAAAGGTAATAACAATTATTGACAGTGTAGGAATAATTATTATAAGAAGTCCAAATATGTTAGAGACACAGGAAGTCTTTGCAGATGAAATATTAGAGTGATTGAAGTTTCCTATGTACACAGTACACGTTATTAGTAAAGGGAAAGATTAAAAAAATGAGAAACATATTAACACAAAGATCATTATTCTCTCTACTTTAGGCATATATATATCTACTATATATAATTTAAAAAACATTGGTAACTAGTCTCACAAGAGACCAATTCTCTAGGTAAAGCATGCTCTTAATATGTGAGAAGCAGAGAGGTATAATCCAAGAGTCACACCGATCACTTTTTCAGCTGGTCAGTATGTACAGAATAGGACCATAGGATTTTTGAGGTGGTGGGAACAGCGCAAGGAACAGAAAAGAGCAAAAAATGGTTGAGTACAGACCAAGTCTCCAGTGGAAGGTAAGAAGAAATGAAAGTTAGCTAGGACAGGAAGGCAGGGAATTTTGTTTTGTGCATGCTGGACATCTAGGGGAGGACATTTAAAGTATGTCAGCTGGGTGCAGCATATGTTGGCAAAGAGACCTGTATGTGTGTAGGCATCAGCCAGGGCAAACCTAAAGAGCACTTGATAAAGGGCCAGATTTTGTGGGCAAGAAAGAAAAAGAAAGGGGCTCAAGACGGAGTGATTTTGTATGATGCAATTCAAAAATGGAGGATGTTTACTTTTAATTTTTTTCTATTTTTAATACTCTTTCTTTTAACCGCTCCCCTCTGCCTCCATTTTCTTACCTTGTTTCTGTCTTGCTTTTTAAAAATACAGCGTGCAAAGTTAATTTATGCCTTTTTGCACAGCACTCAAAATACCAAAAAATACTTAATGAAAAACTGTTCTTGCATTCAGCTCCCCCTCTGCCTGGCACCACCTCCTTGCCTCTTTCTTTCCCACTCAGGTGCCAGGCCGTGTTTCTCCCAACGCTTTTGTGCATTGTTTCAGAGCTGTCCCATGCATTTGTGATTATACATATACACTTGCAAAGACTTTTAAAAATAACTTGTGTTGAGACTTTGCATATATACTTGACAAGTTAATAAGCATGCTAGCTGTGCTAGATTAAAAATCCCATTAATTAATTTGATGGGTCATTTGATTGTATAGCTCGAAAAAAAATGCATGCCTTTTTTTTTCTCCAGACTCCAATGAGCTTATTACAGATATTCACATGAATAACTCCTTTGGGAGGTGAAAAGTATTATTAAAGCACCTTTGTGCTACTGTTTTGAGTATATCTGAAGACCATTAATCTGGGTCTTTCCAGAGTCTAAATTAATCACCAAAAATGATCTTTTGGCCTATTAGAATTTTTGCTTATGTAACAGTGCATTGACATGTTTAAATCTAGACTGTTTAAAGAATGCAAAGGAGTATAATAAAATACTTTCAAATTTTTAGACATCACAGAAAATTACTGAATCTTTCTTCAATTTTGGGTTGTGCCTATCCCGTGCAGTAAAGCACTCCAGTGTCTGGTTTCTCCTGCTGCACACTGCAGTGAAATTGTTACTGCAATAATTCCTGGAAGAACAGAATATACGATGCTTTCATAAATAAATATTGGTACATTAGTCTTCTTCTAGCCTAAGCCAGATTTTTCTGGCTCTTTATTTCCCTAGGTGGCCAGACGAACACAATCTCTGATATAAAAACTTGGCTGCCTCAAATACATATCTGATCAGAAATAACATTCTCATTTGCATAATGTCCTTGTGTTCCTGTTGGTAAAATATGGAATAGTGGTTAACTAATAGGCACAATAAAATAACCTCACATATGATCATAGCCACTAGGGTTTCATTTGTGGTTGTGTTTTACTTGTAAGAAAGTCTTTCTTAATAAATACTTGCTCAAGAACAAGCTCTTGAAAAGCATAAAATTTTAGAGTAGAAATAAAGATTGTGCCATGCTCAAATCTGAATGCTTCTTAATATAATTTGCTGACCTGAATGCTTGGAATTAATTATATGGAGAGAATTAAAAAGAAAATAAATTTCAAAAATACCATGCACAAGAGTTGAATTATAATTTTTCACCAATAAGGAGCTAGCTAGTGCACACCAGAATGTAGTAACT
This sequence comes from Phyllotis vaccarum, assembly GCA_033318265.1. Classification (NCBI taxonomy): domain Eukaryota; kingdom Metazoa; phylum Chordata; class Mammalia; order Rodentia; family Cricetidae; genus Phyllotis; species Phyllotis vaccarum. The sequence continues at coordinate 55,812,005 of JARWLC010000010.1, forward strand.
ATCTTATACACCAAGCATGATTGTTATAGGTCATGGAGAACCCTATTGTATTAGTGTTATTTTACAAAACAAGAATTTTTATTACTTTGGTCATAAAATTATATACTAAATGAACTATACATACTTTTGTGAATTAATAATATACCCTGCAAAAGTCCTCTAGAGACAAAGTTTATCAGTTTTGCTCAGTGCCTTGCCTGAAGGGCTAAGAGCACGTGGTCAGTAAATAGTTTTAACTGAGCCAATACAACACTAGCTACAATCCATGTTTAAGCATTTCTTTTTGAATTTTAGCTTTGACTTTTTCTTTGCTTTTAAGAACTAAAAACTACATAACACAAAATTAGAAGATTTAGTTTTACTGGTTTGATTAATACAACACGTTCTAGTTATATGAAGCAAAGTATAAACAAATACTCTCAGATTAATGATGACATTTTCCCTATGCCTCACTCCCTTACTGGAAAGTGACTATAAATATGGAAAGCTGTGGATCCTATGAACAATAACAACAATAATATATTTTTTTAAAGAAATAGAAATAGGCTAAGGAGCCAGTCAGTAACAGAAGCAGAGAGAGATAGATGGGTGCTTGGAGAGTCTTGTTTATGCTAATGAGATTGCCATTAATAGGCCTCTTAATACAAAGTGCCCCTCCGTACCTTGCACAGTTCATCATAAGCTAATGAAAGAGGTGTTTTAATTAGGAAGATAACAAGTTATTGGGAGGGAGAGGGAAAAGGGAAAGATTCCAAATCACCACAGCTATACACACAGAGGGATGGCTGCCAAAGAACAAGAGACAAGCAAGAAGTGAGAGAGGAAGCCAGCTGCACAGCCTTGCAGAAACTAGGAATAAGGGAAGTGACTGCATCCTCAGTGGGTGTGCCCCAGAGTGGTGAAGTGCCTCAGGGACACCCTGGGCCTCCACCAGAAAATGATCTAATATCAAGCCAACTAGGCTTATTATTTGTCAGAAGAATATCAGGTTATCTCAAATTTGAGAATAAATCACTAAAATAATCTTACATTTATCGTCCCCACTATTGGTTTAATCTTGAAATCTGTAATAGTTTCTTGACATGTCTTAGAGAATCAATGGCCTATTATCTGAAAGAGGAGAGAAGGGACCAGCCCAACTCTGAGGAAATCTTGCCAACCGCTTGACTACGAGGACACTGATTACCAGTAAGCACTGTGCTCGCTTAGAATGAATAGATAGAAAATGGGATGTAAATATTGCATCTGACTAAAAATCAATGATACTGCATATCTCCCAGGGCTCTTTTCTTTTTCATTATGTCGTTATTCATGCTTTTTCTCCTGGTGACCCAACAAAACCATTTGGTATGGGAAGATAATGCCACACGCAGGCAAGGTGCCAATAAAATACATTTCTACTTTGTAAGGCATTGATTTTTCCAGCATATGTTCGGGGTTTCTTCTTTTGTTTTTTCTTATGTAAGGCAAAATATCCCCACTGAAATTAGTATTGAATCTACAGAATTAAGTTGAAATGAGGACCATTCAGCCCATACCACACATAGTGTGACCAACAGCCCGATTTCTCTTCATTGAGGACCATTCAGCCCATACCACATAGTGTGACCAACAGCCCGATTTCTCTTCATTGAGGACCATTCAGCCCATACCACATAGTGTGACCAACAGCCCAATTTCTCTTCATTGAGGACCATTCAGCCCATACCACATAGTGTGACCAACAGCCCGATTTCTCTTCACTGAAAGCAGATAAAATGCTTACACATTTTTCAGCAATTTGATCATTTTTTGTCTATTGAGATTAACAATAAAATTTAAGTTTTCCTTTATGAATTTATCTTATTTATGTGACTTTTAAAATGTATAAGTGTTAGAATAATATTTATCTATCCCTTAATAAGAAAATAATCATTATTTATGCTACAGATGCTTTAGTAGGTCTTACATTAAGTCATTGGTGTAGTTGGTCATTGGTCAATGACATCCAAAGTCCCATTTTGTAACAGGTCTGAGCCTCACTGAAGACACTCATAGGAGATCATACAGTTTTTAAGGAGTCAAGCATCGAGGGAGGAAGGTTGTATAGTCACTGGGGTTATGTCCTTAAAGAGGACACTGGGAACCTGGCTCATTCCTGCCTCTCTCTTTGATTCCCTCCTGCTCCTAGGACTGTCACTGGGCCTTTGCCACAGTGCCCTGCCTCTCTCCAAACCTGAAGTGAATGACAACAGACTGAAAACTAGGGGCCAAAGAAAACCTTACCTCCTTGTAAACTTACTGTTTTAAAATTTTTGTCTCTGTAAGGTGGAAACTAAGATGACTTTGAAAATCTCATAGTAATTTCAGACCTATTTTTGAATCCTCATAAATTTCTTAGGGCTTTTAATACCCTTTAAAAATAATTTTATTTACTTTTTTGAAATTTTTCTACAGTGCATTTATATTGTTTCCACTGAAAGCCCCTCCTGACTGCCCCAGATTCATCTCCCACCTCCCTACTCCTCACAAACTCATGCTTCATGTTCTTCTTCTTTTTTTTTTTTAATCATAAGCCATGGACCTAAAATTCTGCTATTCATGTACTCCTGGGTCTGGTGCCAACCAGAAGAAAATATTTGACCCACCAGGGGCCACACTGCAAAAGAATATTAATTCTTTGCCTCAGAAGCCAAAAACAGCCTTTAGCTCCTCAGTTAGGATGGGGGCTGGTGAGCCTGTCTCCTCTCCTTCCCCTCCCTATGCTAGAATGTGGGTTGGCTTGATCTTGCGCAGGTCTTGTGCAGGCAACCACAGCTACTGTGAGTTCATGAATGTAAAAGAGATTTTAATCTTACAAATTTATCTTGGTTCCTCCAGTATTGTATTTTGTTTATGTGTGTGTGTGTGTGTGTGTTTACATGTTTGTGGAAGTGTATGGCACAGCTCTCATGCATGAGCACAACACTTTTACCTGGATTCTGGAAACTGAACCTCGGTTACCAAGCTTGCTCGGCAAACACCTTTTGCCTGCTATGCTATCTCACTGGCCTTCTACTTTGTTTTCAAGAAAAGATATCTCTCTGGAGCTTGCCTTGCCATTTCAGCTAAGCTGGCCAGGAATCCCTCAGGATCCTCCCTGCTCCAGGCCTGCACTGGATGCAATAACTAACCCACTTTTGGAATTATGGCCTCGACCTATTAATGAGGGTGGTATTCTCACGATTTAATCAGCTCTTAAAGGTCTTGCCCATCAGTGATATCACAGAACAATCAGACTTCAATTTGAGTACGGAGCAGCCATTCAAAAATAGTGCTTCGGAAGCCATTGCCACTTTTCTGAATATCATCCATTCTGTGTCTTCATTATTGCCTGGTACATTGCCCATATGTAGATAGAGAAAAGAACCCTATGTGTATATCTCCAGGCCAACTCTTGAGTCTTGATGAGGGTTGCCTCATCTCCAAAATGAATCACTTTTCCTCTGTCTTCAGGTTGATTTTTCTTCTGTTTCAGCAGTCTGTAAACAGACTCAGTACTATCACGTTCTCAGTACTAGTCCTTCAGCATTGCAGCTTCTCTGCTTCTTACATCTCCTCCCTTTCTGCATCATTTTTAAGCGTTGTGTGTTCACTGCCTGGAGTTCTCAGTTTCACTCACTCTGTAACCTTTATAGCTAAGCTTCTGCTCCACCAGCCATAGAAACTGTGTTTGCCAAAACAAGCAGATTTTCCTGCTACTGAATTAACTCTTTCCGCAGTCCATTCCCAGAGCTTCTTCCCATTGTTTACTATGTGTTCTGCTAATTAACACCACAGTCTTTTTCCATCCCATCTGATATTGAAGTCACAGATTTCAACAGCAAAACTCTCGTTTTTGCTATTTCTTAGGGCTTTTTTTTCATTTAAGTGTACATATTGTCTATGAAATCTTACTCGTATTTCCTATAATAGCTTCAATAGTCTTCTGTCTAAATGTTTGATCCACTGTGAGTTTATCTTTCTGTGGACAATATAATATACAGAAATCATATCTTCTCCAAGGTATTTCTCGGGTGTCAGTGGGTCTGTCACAGTCAGCACATCCATACATGAGATTCTGTTTTCTATCAACTTTTCATCTTCATCACTTGGCATCAAAATCATCTTTGAATGATCCCCTGCTTTTGCTTTAGGATGTCTCCTGCAGTGTAACTAACCCTCGAATATGCGTACCCTCTGTTTACTCATTCATGCCATGATTTTTAACAGCTAGCAACTTTTTGTTCTATATTAAGATATCCTTTCAACTTATTGTCCACACTGCTATGATTTTCTAAGCAATAAATGTTATGTTTGTGTTGTTACTAGAAGTAAAGTTATTCGGTGGCTTTTCATTGATTGGAGGGTAAAGTTCAAACTCCTTACTGAGCTTTCCACAGTCCGTGTTTTGACTCTCCTGATCATTTCCGTGTGTTGCTTTGGTATTTTCTTCTATTCCGACTACATTGTACCTCATATAGATGGTCAAATGTCATCTAATTTATCACCCACTCTATTCTCTACCTCTACCTACCCTTCAAATCTCTGAAAAAGCTTGAATTGTCTTCATTTTACAAGCTCCCTCTGCTTCTTCTCACCTCTACATATCTTCCCCTGATGAGTCTTAGTCTACCCAAGGCTCAGATATAACTTCTGCTAGAGAACTTTCCTTGATATAATAGAACTGGTTTGCAGATTCTTCTTTCTGCTTCTATAGCAATTAATATTTCATTTACATAATACTTGTCACATTCTATTGTACTTTTCTATTTTTGCCTTTTATCCCCTATTAGCCTGTCAGCTCCACTGGGGCAAGAATAGTTTGTTTGTTTTGACTCTAATGTTCTTGGCACATAGTGAGTTCTAATAATTATTCAACACTTGAATTCAGAAATAAAGGAATTAGATGATACAGGCAGAATCAAGCTGGTAGAGGCAAAATACAAAAAATGATTCAAAGTAGATATAAAAACCAAGGCCAGGGACTTAAGAAATTAGAGTCAGAAAGGTTTTGGTTACACCCTGTATAGGGCTATACAGGCAAAATTCACAGACAAAGCTTTTGTGTGCACTCTTGACCACATCTTTTCTATTTGAGTTACATGAGTTACATGATTCTTCAAGTGATTTCTCACAATGTCATAGTACATTAATTCTTTTTAAATTTTATCTCTGATACTCTTTGTAATACTGGTTAAGCTAGGCTAGTTTCCTAACCATGATCCTTGCTCTTTGGAAACTCATATTTAGTCAAATGAAAATTAGTCCACATAGCTAATTCAAAAAATGTTACCACTTAACTAACAAGCATAAATTCATACAAATAAATGAATAGAAGACAACCTCATTGTGCATGTCTCTATTCCTTGAAGTACTTTGAGCCTGTCTCAAATGTCATAGGATTCATATGGACATTTCCACATGGATAAGACTACTGATAATTACCGTCTCATATCACATAGGACATATACATATGCTAGAACAATCTATAGTTAATTTAGAAACTTAACTTGTGGGGATCTTGTCAGTTCACCAAATTGAATATTGAAACCCTGATTCAGAATCTACAATATTGCTAAATTCCTGGCTGAAGTTAGCTCAACATCTTACTTTATAATTGATAATACTAAAGTATTTCCAATATGTAAACTGTGAATTATCTATTCAAATAAAACATAATCAATATAATAAAAACACAACTGATAGAATTGGAGAAAAAAATTGAAAATTCAATCTATATATAGAAGCCCTATAATTAACAACATAAATAGATCACCTGATTTAAATCAGAAAATAAATTTGTGTAGTGGGATTGTGTGTTACATAAATAATTGTCTCGTCTACTGGCTTAATAAAAATGCTGATTGGCCAAAGGCAGATAGGAAGTATGGATGGGGCTATCAGACTAAGAAATCTCTGGGAACAGAGAGATCAGCAGAGAAACCAGCAGATGCAGAGGACAACCATGCTACTCTGAGAAAAGATACTGAGTCACATGGCTGAACAGGATAAGAATCATGGGATAGTTTAAAAATTAAGAGTTAGCAAGTTATATGCCTGGGCCCCAGGTCAATCTTCAAGCAGACTATAACTAATATGTGATTCTGTGGGACTGCGGTACTTTGGGACTATGGGATTGCGGGTCAGTGAGTCTGGACCATGGGCCAAACAGGCCAGAAACTTTATACTACAGATTTGAATAGATTTTTTTTTTTTAAAGATTATACAGAAGCATCCCTAAACATATGAAAATACCTAGAAAAGGATAAGCCAACACCAAGTTAGGATGGGCACCATTTAATAACTAAATCAATTAACAAATATTGTTGAAGATGTTTCATTTGTCTATTTCCATTACTGTTATAAAATACCCCAAATAATTTACTTATTTTTTTTTAAGAGACTAGTTTAGGTCATAGTTGTTGATCTGGAAGTCAAATCAGGACAGTATCACTAAGAGTCCCCAATAGCACAGGCTAAAACATGTGGGAGTAGGAATTACATCTCAGTCTGGAAGGCAGAAGGAAATCAGAAATTAAGCACAGACTTTAATAATTTACTGTCATGATAAGTCAGTCCACAGGCCAGATTGTTTTCTAAAGGCAATGGTGTAATTCCGTAAGGACCTCCGGGTCTTAAGAAATTCCTCATCTCTCAATACCACTCCTGTATTGTAGCCATTGTGAGAAGAAATCATCTGTATCCAAAGCAGAAGTTAGAGAGATTAGAGTTCTGCCTTTCTGGTGGGAATGTGAGATAAGACAACAGGGATGGAAATGAAGGTATGTTTACCAAGAAACAGACACAAAACACGATCCAGAAATTCCAGTTTTTGATGATGAATAGCCAAAATCAATGAGACCAGTGATTTGTGGGAATATGTTTCAAATTTAATAAAAACCAGTCTGAGATATCAGTCAGCCTAAGAGGATCAGAGAGTGGTAACTTTAATCCCAGCACAGGGAATATCTGGGAGTGGTGACCTATGCCCTTAATCCCAGAAAATCTGAGTTTGAGGCCAGCTTGGTTTACAGAGGGAGTTCCAGGCTCCCAGGCAGGTAGTGGTGGTGCCACACCTTTAGTCTTAACTTGAATGTGAAACAAATGAGTGAAGAGGGTATTTCAGGCAGGCATAGAAAAACAGAGCAGGCAGTAGAAGCCAGGGGGAGCCAGGCTGAGGAAGCTGGAAAACAGCTGGGTGAGATTTGACTGTGGTGTAGATCCCTATGATATCTCAGACTGGTTTTTCTTAAGTTTGAAACATATCCCCACAGTGATTCAGTGAACTAATTGTACATTTATGTTTATAGCAACATTGTTTCAACGTGGTAAACACCATGTGTCTGTTGCTGCATGTATAGATAAATACAATATGGCATGGTAGAAGCTTACTCTGGTGTATGATGTAACATGGATGAACCTGGAGGATATTGTGCTAAGACAAACTGGTGAGAAGGAGAAAGTATATGGAGAGCCTACCTATCAGAGGAACACAGATTCTCAGATTCACAGAGGCATGAAAATGGTTGAGGCCATGGGTTGAGGAAGACACAACAGAAAGCTACTTAGTGAATGTGGAGTTTTATTCTGCAAGTCAAAAGGCAGTTTGATAATTAGCTACACAACTGTGTGAACGTTTATAATGTTACTGAGTTTTACACAAGCAAATGGTTATGAAAGTAAGTCTTAAACATAGTTTGCCACGCTATAAAAAAAACTCTTAAGGTGCAAAACTGTTTTCAGAGTGAATATGCATGTACTTTTCTATTTAAAAAGTCATGAAGATACAATGGAAACTTGTTGTTATCCAATACTATTCCACCCTGAAAAGTATTGTCAAGTTTTAAGGAGAAATGTGGTGATATTTTATTGGTGCTGTAACAAATAAAGCTTGCCTGAGAAGCAGAGGGCACAGCAAAGCCAGCCACTAGTTAACCATAGAAGCCAGTCAAGGGTGCACACACCTTAAACGCTATCACTTGGGAGGAGGAAGCAGAAAGATCAAGAGTTCAAAGCTACCCTGGGATACATGTGATTGATCCAGTCTAAGAGAGAAACAGAGCCATGCAGTGGAGGCTCATGTTTTTGAGTTTTTATTATTAATCCCAAATAGGATTCGTGTTACAAAGGGAAATTGTAGTAGGAGGTTTCTGTTCTGTACTTTCGGGCCTAACCTCAAGGTTTAGGCCCACAGACCCACAGATCCACAGAGACACACAGATGCTTTCAATAGTTTTAAGCTGATTGGCCTAAGGCTCAGGCATAGCACTTGCTAGCTCTCTACCCTTCATCTAACCCATGACTCTGCCTGTTCAGCCATGTGGCTCGATACCTTTCTTTAGAGCAGCATAGTTGTCCTCTGCTTCTTCTGGCTTCTCTCTGGCATTCTGCTCTGTTCTTCCTGTTCTCAGAGTTTTTCTAGTCTGGTAGCCCTGCCCACACTTCCTGTCTGCCTTTGGCCAATCAGTGCTTTTTATTAAACTAGTGGGTGGGACAATTATTTACAATGAAACAATACAATCTCCCACAGGAAATATATTTTATTGCTGAATCTTGTTGCTTTTTAGTTGTTATAATTCCATAAAATCAATAATTAAAAGATGACTTCAGTCATATCAAAAATACTGAAAACATAGTATTTTATTCCATTGAGTTATTCAGAAAATGAGTATGGAATAGTATTGAGAATGCACAATGTATGTTTCTTAACAGCAGAGAGTTATTAGCAATACTGGAATTCGGAACTATGTTATAATCAAACTTTAGATGTACATTTATAAGCAATTTCACTCAGAATCATTATGGAGTATTGTGAGTAGCCTTAGAAGGATGCCCAGGACAGGTAGTGATATCTGGTGTTAGTCATCAAGGTTTGGAAAACAAAGGCCAATTGAAGGCTAAAAACAGTGTTCACTGTTGGGTGACTATAGTTCCTGTCGCTGCTTGGATTACTCTACATGAGAGTCCTGACCCAGAAACATCCAGATACACTGTGTCTGTTAATGACTTACTGAAGCTATGAGAATGAATCTTCTCTTGTTTTAAAGATAGTACTATCTGGAGTTAATCTGCTACACACCAATGGATAACTAGCATGTGCTCAAATGTATCAAATACAATAAGCCTGTAAAAGTAATATTTTAAGGTAAGCTACATATTAGAATATGCTTTGGCATAGTTTCAGTTGTTCCTGGTTGTATCTCTGTTACCTTGACATTTACCAAATTCACAGTAGGCACTCAATAAATAATGTTAACTGTTAACTAACTTGACCTGATTTGCCCTCTTAGCTCTTGAAATGCAAAAAGTGGCAACAAAGTATTAATGATATGTAAGTGATGACTCTGAAAAATTTTATAGTCACCAAATTAGGAAAACATTGGCAGCAGAGCCCTTGTTTTCATTCAAAATAAGTGAGCTGATGGAGCATATTAACAAATGGAGACATGATTTATTCATTAACATTTGCTACATCTTGACTGGGAAAATAAAATTGTTCTGCAGATGCTTGATACACTCTGAGACCTTTTCAATTTCCTCCCTGGCCTTCACTTGTTAATTATTCTTGTTTTCTTTAAAGGACTGCAGGCAAATAAGCAATATTTTGCCTCTTTGGCAAATAATTGATCATTTGGCTTATTGAACTTCATGGATTGTGTGTGTCTTCCCAGGTTTACTTAACATTTTGAGCAGTGTGGTGGAATTAGAGTGATTTCTTACTGGAAATGATGCACAAAAAGGGGTAAGTGCTTCCTATTTTGACCATAGTACAAGATAAAGCAGATGACCAGAAAAGGCACTCCCTCACATCCCTTTAAAATAGGTTTCACTGTTCTTCTTTATCTCAGAGAAATTTCTCCCCAACTTATCTTCTCTGTTGCTGTTCTTATAAGCATCCATTTCAAATTACAGAGTTGAAATATGAGGTGCACTAGATTTCTCATGGCAAGTGAGAGTGAAAACAAATCAAGTAAAATTACTTTGCCTTTACTATTAAATAAGACATTATGTTTCCATCTTATGCCAATTTCTTTTCTAAAATATCCCTATAATGAAACTTTATGTCAAATTAAAGATATTGTCCAAATTGAGATTGGAATTTTAATCACTGTAAGAAAAACTCTGACAACTTAACTATAAATCAAGAATTAGCCTTTTTTTTTTTTTGTCTTCTGTAAATAAAACTTTACTGAAAAATACCCATGTCTGTAAGTGGAACTATGTTGTTACACTGTAAATATTTGTCCCGCCTACTGATTTACAAATCCTGATTGGACAAAAGCAGACAGGAAGTGTGGGTGGGACTACCAGACTAAGAAACTCTGAGAACAAGAAGAACAGAGCAAAATGCCACAGAGACTCCAGAGTTGCCAGACAAGCCAGAAGATGCAGAGGACAATGATGCTTCTCTGAGAAAAAGGTACCGAGCTACATGGGTGAACAGGGTAAGAATCATGGGTTAGATTAAGAGCAAGAGCTAGCAAGTTATATGCCTGGGCCCAGATGAATCAGTGTACAATTAATATAAGTGTTTGTGTGTTTCAGTGGGACGATGGGACTGTAGGCCAGAAAGCCTGGGCCAGAAACATCATACAACAAATGGCAGCCTACGGTGAGTGATACATACCCACATAAAGCTGGAGAGAGATTAAAATGATTCTAGAGCACAGAATCAGAGCCAAAAACCACTTCCGAGTTGTGTCTTAAGTATTAGCCTTGGTTCAGAGATAAGCTTTTGTTGTAGTAGGTGTGGGCTTGGAGAAAGCATGTCACTGTGGGAGGGGGCTTTGAGATCTCCTTTGCACACTCGGTGTGACACAATTCACTTCTTGTTTCCTGCAGATCAAGATGTAAAACTCTCAGCTTTTTCTAGACCACATCAGCCTGCATGCCAAAATGTTTTCTACATGATGATAATGGACTAAAACCTCTTAAACTGTAAGCCACCCTAATTAAATATTTTCCTTTATAAAAGTTGCTGCAAGCATGGTGTCTATTCAGAGCAACAGAAACCTAAACAATCTTTATACAAGACACTGTTGTATAAATATAAAACATGGAAGCGTGTTTTTTTTTTTGTTTTTTTTGTTTTTGTTTTTTTTTTACTGTATTACACTGAAGTTAATATCTGTGTTTACTTCTGTGTGAAGGAAAACTTGAAGACATTTAGAATTTCATGGTAGTTAGTGGGAATTGACCAGAAGAGAACGTCATTCCTTAATAAGTATGGGGTTATGCCTAGATAATAGTATCATAAATGAGAGATATGGTAAGTTTGAAAGAATGCATCAACACTCCTGACTGAACATAGAGCTCACAGAACACTGTATAGTATCATCACTATCATCACCTGGCATCTGAGGAACACATTGTATATTGTGCATATTGTTAAACTAGGATAATATCAAAGTAAAGGGACATCTTCTTCTGAGGCTCATGGCTTTCTCACCATGGGAAATCAAATGTGGTTAAGCTGAGGAGTGTTTTGCCCTCACACCAACCTCTAGGCTGTCCATACTTACATCTTTATACTATGCCTTATTTCTTTTCTAAGTCCTTTGGGAGACTGATGCATAGAAGTGTTCATTGAGATGCTTAGCTATATTGGAAATACTCACTTTTGTTACCGTGCCTTGATTCTTCCATCCTAAACTAATATCATGTTCTTATGTTGTGGTTGGGTACTGCATACTGTCTTGGCATTGGCTGTACTTTCTATGACTCTGTAGCCTTTTTGAGCTTCATCTCTATGTACAGATTCTTGTAAAATAGTCACCATCCTCAAGCCTTAAACATTAGTAGCACTTTTCAACTTCTGATTCATAAATTTCTATCTTGGGATGTCTTCATTTTCTCTGCTTGACCAAGCAAGATCCACTAAGCGGTAAAGGACTTAGGCGAGTTTGATATACTGACCAGGTCATTAGGGTGGGAAAAGGGGTACCATGATATACATCTAAGGTTGGATGCTGTGGAGAAATTTAAGGCTGCTGAATTTTTTGTACCACAACTATGCTCCATATAGGGGCAATAAATTATTTGTTTTGACCATATATGGAAACAGATTTTAAAAAATCAGATTTTATAAACGTCAAGATTGGGATAAAGCAGTAGGAAATATTTGCCAAAATTTACAAAGTTTGTGGGAGAAAAATAATTCATAAACAACATAAATCTCAATTACTTTAGATAGGTAGGTAAATATAATTTTTAAAATTAGTATGATATTTATGATCTATAAAGATTTCTTTGAGTTATGCAATTGTAGCAACAACTCTTTTTTCATTATTACTAAGAAATAGCTAGACACAAAGTAAGAACACAATAGATCCATAATAAAAAAAATTAAGGATTTACATTTGAATTACTATTTAAAAATATGTATTTTGCCTTTCTCTCTAGTTACTTACTGGCAGCTATTTTTTTTTTCTTTAAAATCTGATTTTTGAGTAAGCATTTAAAAAATAACATTTGAATCAAAAATAAGGCTTGGAGGCCTGAGAGCAGAAACCTTGGCCAAGACTAACAGAGTGTGCTGGGGAGGTAAAGAGTGCTTGTTATACAGTCATGAGGAGCAGACTTTGGATACCAGCTCCCACATCACAATCTTGTGCATGCCCGTCAACCCAGCTCCAAGTATGGCTGGTGCAGGGAGATCACTAGTATTAGACTATATGAAAATATAATAGCCTAGGTTACGGACAGAGCATGCATGGGAACAGGCAGAGAGAGAACAATGAACATGTAATCACATGCTTCTGCACATATATGTATGCATACACGAACGCACATACATATACACAAATAGACATAAAACATGAATAATCAATGTTTGTAAAAGAATAAAAGACTGAATGAGCTACAGGAAAAACACTACATAAAAAAGAGAAAAGTGGAAGCGAGATGGGTTAACGTTTTTATATCTTTGAGAGAAGCTGTCAGATATTTCAGAAATGCTGGGGACTCTGTGAAATGAGAACTGGAAGGTAGGCTCAGGCTAGGCACTGGCAGGCTTGTGACCTCGTAGAAAGCCATTTAAGTAGAGATGGAAACTGGGGGCCAGTCAGAAAGGTAGTGTTAGCTACTCTGGTAATTAACTTATATAAGAACAAAAGATATGAATTGATATTGACAACCACATCCAAACTGATCTCAGGTTCTGGATGGAAAGAGCCAGGGAGATAAAAAATGGAAGTTTGAAAGACCAACATGAACATGTCACCTTAAGAAAAATCAGGTGTACATGGAAGGAGGGGGCCCCAACACCAATACAGTGCGTTGTGTGATCTGAGAACTTTACTGACAATGTAATGCAGTTTCTTGATAAGATTACAGGAAAAACAATAAGGTGGTTAGGAAAACTACATTGCCAGTAAAGATACCCATTCAGTTAACACATATTTAGGGAGAGCCTTCTGTGTGTTAACAGTCATTGTTCTAAGCCCTGAAGATACAATAGTAGGCACAAACAACCTCAGAATGTTGACATTCCAGGGTGGGAGATGTTTGAACAAAAGAATTATTTACTTTTATAAAGAGACATGATAGTTGCTTTATCTCATGAATTGACAATTTATTGCATTTTCAAATCCTGTGAAGGGAGTAAAAATAGGAACGTGCACTTAAGAGCCAGGCTGCTGGAATAAGTGGTTTTCTGCTTTATCCAGATGATGACAATGATAGAGACAAGTTTTAAAGAGTGTGTGTATCACACATAGGCCAAGGCCAAGGCAGGACACACAATGAGCAGTGTAAGCAAAGGCCAGGAGCCTGGCAGAAGAACCCAGAGGGAATAGGAAGATGAGTCATAGTAGAGGAACCAGAGGACCGTGAGCTTGAGGACGTGAGAGGACAGGCGACTGCAGGAGTGTGCCTTTTGAATAGAGGCCAAAAATGAATAGCAGCAATGAATAGCTCCGTGGGATTAAGTGGTCCCAAAGTTCTGAAAGACTCTGGCTTGAAACACTGTTTACCTTGGCTTGGTATACATACACAAACACCAAAGACAGAGAGAAGAGAGAGAAGAGAAAGGGAGGGAAGGAGGGAGGGAAGGAGGGAGGGAAGGAGGGAGGGAGGGAGGGAGGGAGGGAGGGAGGGAGGGAGGGAGAGAAACAGAGAGAATGGAAGACAGACAGACAGACAGACAGACAGACAGACAGACAGACAGACAGACAGACTGGCAAGTGTTCCTGTCTATCGCGGCCCAGTCAGCCGGCTCAGTCAGATTTCCCGAATGAATGGTTGTGGAAAGAATCGCATGTTTCTGTTGAGAGATGTCCAGCTTGGCTGGAAGGACAGTGGTGAAGTGAGACCTGAAGCATGATGGAAGCAAACTGGGAGTGAAAAATTCCACTGGATCGTGTGGGCCTGTAGTCATGTGAGTCCGTGGACTCTTGCTTTCCTGTGTGGTCCAACTCTTATCCAAACTGGGAAGGGCCAGGGTCAAGGAGGGCTTCCTAAATTCTTGAATTTACAAAGTTGATCTGTGAGAAGAACTGCTTGAGATAAAGAAAAGTGCTTTGTTCTTGTTTTTCAATTCTCACTTAGGAACAATTTTCTCTTGAAAACCAAAGCAAACTTTAGTAGGAATCTCAGTGAGTCAATAGGGAATTAAGCAATTGTCTTCATGAGAAACTTTTTACCTGGTTACAAGTTCTACCTGCAAATAAATATAACATGTGCTTACAATGTCATATTTTTCTTTCTTATATTTTATTTTGATTTCCTAACTACAAATCCTTCTGAATTTTTCTGCTTGTGGTTCTCAGCTGACAAAGCTGTATGCACATGCAAATCCAGAGATCTAGATCCATAAGAGCAGCAGAAAATTTTTTTTGTGAAGTTCTTGAAGAATGTGATTTGTTCATTTTGAGGTGTACCCCCTTTTTTTCATATAAGCCATGGGCACCAAAATGATGCACAGATTAAAATATTTATTTCTGTTCTTAAAACTTCAAGCTTTATGAAGAATGTCTCCCAATCATTTTCTGTCTCATCTGTCAGGAACTTTTAATTTTTTTTCCCACTTGCAAACAATATTCTCTTTTCCAAATGCTTAAAATTAGAGACAGCATTGAACTTATAGATGCTGCATATAAGTTATTTTACCATGTATGTATACTTATGATGAAGTTTATAAAGTAGGCAAAATAAAATTTAACTACTAGTAACAGAATACTATAATTATAGAAATACGCTTTAACACATTGCTAAGTAACACATGGAACCGGATGATGGCCATGGCACAAGTCTTTATCATTCTGCTCAAAATAATATACAGTTAAAATTATGGATGGTTTCTTTCTAGAATTTTCTATGCAGTATTTTCAGACTATACTTATAGCAGCATAAAATTCAGAAAGGGAGCCCATAGAGAATGGGGGAGTCTTGGATTCTGTCATTCTTTTGGCCAGATGTGATATTCCATTTATTAATGTGTAGCATTTTTCCTAGGTAGAGCCTGCTGTGAGTGTTCTCATAACGTCTTTATTACTTTGTAGATGATACATGTTCTGGGAAAAAATGAACTCGAACACTGACTCACAGAGGGAGGTCTTTTGGATACAGTCCTACTATGGAAACCTCAGTTCCTGTTCTCCAGTGCACTGGTGTTCATCTTTAGCCTTCTTTATAATCTCCGAGCCAGTGTTCAATTCATGTGGCAGCAGCACTGCTGCCCAACTCAATTTTTCAAGTCAGATTTTGTGAGGCACTGGATCCAATATGCTGCAAATATCCAAGCATGTGGCATCTATGCCTTCTCTTCAACCAGAGACTTTGTCATCAGATTTTTTTTTTTTTTTTTTTTTTTTAATAATTGGGGTGGGATGGGTGAGGGAAGCATCGGATTTCACTGGCATGGCACATAGTGAAAACGTGTGGGTAGAAGGATTGACACAGACACAAGTTTAGTCCTAAAGATAAACTAAAAGACTTTTTAAATAATGAAACTATAACACCAGCTGTACCTCACATTCTTCACCTCATATTGTCTAACGAGCCCCCCGCCACACACACACACTTCAGCAGCTCTAGCCAGGAATCTTTGAGTCATTTTGATCTTCTCTTATCCTTTTGATCCGTGAGATGAAGTGAAATTTTTGAGTCTACTGGGTTCTCTGCAAAACATTTTGTGTCCCGCTTTCTCCTGCATGCAGCCAGCAATTCTGCTCCCAGGGCCCTGAATTTATTTCTTGCTATCTGGTGCTCTGCAATTTTTTATTCTTGGGTATAAGGTTGTCACATGGCTGTTTTGGATGTTTTAAAGCCAACTGGTCAAGTTGACCCTGGTGCCATAGGCACAGGCCTCATTACTCAGACACTTCATGTTCTTAAATGAACTTGCTCTGAAGCGTTGGTTTATATCATCCCTCATCTTCAGTGAGCTGAGAGCAAACAAAATTTTCTGGAATCCATTGCCCTCCTCCTCCTCCTTCTTATCTTTTGCTTCTGCTTCTTTAAATGTTTAAATGCATCATCTTACTAAATAATCAGACGATTCTATGTAGCTGCGCTTTAACTGCATCCCTGAGCAGAGGAGAGACTGTAGAACACTTCCCTGTATTATCTGGGAACATTTGCATTTGCAAAATCCTACAGAATAAGATGCAGTTTGCAAATTTAGATAGCCTAGATTCTCCTCTTTCTCCTCCAAATTACCCCGATAGAAAAACCTTTTTTGAAAAAAAGATACTGTCATTAGTGATTGTAAGCAGCATGTGTAACCCCTTAAATGTATTTGTATGTGAAACCACCAGTCCCAACTAGAACAGTCCCTGGTCCTTGGATTCGATTCATCTGCAAGGTACCCTGCTCTTGTTTGAGCCTGTGATCTTGCACTATATAGTCTTCTCAAAATATCTCACCAAAAATGCATTTTATAATACTTGACCTTTTAATCTAGAAAATCAAATCCTCTTGTAATTAAATTAAACTTTCCATGGGATGAACCCAGCTATCAAATGTCATCTTATCTTCGGCGGCAGGAGCTGAAGTCGGAACATCAGACAGCATAGACATGAAAGTCAAAACAGATCATTAACACCAAGCTAAATGCTTCTAGACAGTTTTACAATGTCTTCATGTTTAGCTGTTGAAAATAAGCTGTCAAAAACTATGTTGCTGCCTGTTCAAAGAGTACAAAGCAATATACTCAATACATTTTCTTTGAGGAATGTCTGGACAGCTATGATAAAGACAAACAACATCATATGGACACATGAGTGCTAGAGTGAATGGGAGAGCTTTCCTGAGGCTTGAGTCCCCTATCCTAAACACACTGTGTGTTTATAAGGGCCTACTTTACTAACAAATGCAAAAGGAACATGAGAAAGGACCTATTTGAATATGCTCACTGAACATTATAATGAGAATATAGCTTAAATTATCCTTAAATAATAATAACATATGTTTTAAAACTTTCTTAACAATTCAAAATGGACTTGAGACCTGTCAGTAATAAATGAATGAATTAAATCTTAATTTTCAAACTGCAAAACTATGTGCTGTCTTGACAATGGCATGGAAAAGAATATTTTTCAATTATCTTCTAGACAGGGAGTTTGAATCTAGCATATATAATGAACTGGAAAATTAAACAGTAAAGAAGCAAAACTGTTAATCACTATAACTGAAAAAAAAGTAAAACCAGTGGAAAATGGTGAAATCCTGTGGATTTTCCAGGGGTCCGTAGAGCAGTGGTTCTTAACTCATGTGTTGCAATCTTTCCGGAGCATTGAAGGATTGTTTCACAGGTGTTGCCTAAGACCATCGGAAAACACAGATATTTATACTATGATTATAGTAGCAGCATTAGAGTTATGAAATAGCAATGAATATACTTTTATGGTTGGAGGTCACCACAACTGTATTAAGGGTAGCAGAATTAGGAAAGTTTTGAAGCACTGCTCTAGAGTAACAACACAATGGCCATCAAAGCAACAATCCTGCAAACACATCTTCATGTAGGATTCCCCTCTTACTCATCCTTGACATCTGCAAGCTCACTTTTGATTTAGAATCATTCTCTCCAATGAACTACTACATACAGTCCTTCCCTCGGGCTCTGCTTAGGAATCTAGTCACTAAAAATAAGTCCTGAAGAGAGTAAGATGTCCAACATTCAAGCATAAACACCATAACACATTGAACAAGAGATCCGAGGCAACAGGAGCCAGTGGGTGAGGTTAGGAAGGCAGGGGAGTTTTGTTCAGAGTCATATCGAGTGCCAACCTATGAGGAAAGAGAGGTGAGCCCCAAACTTGGTGCTGTTTTCATGTTCTGTTTAAGAGAATGACAGCCCATATCTTAGATTTGCTTAGACAGATGTCAGCAAGAGCCTAGAAACTAACCCTAGAACTATTGATAGGGAACTTGAAGGTTCTAAAGATATTCATGCCTGGAAAGAAATGATCTTGTTTAGTTTAAAGAATTAATCTTTTCTAAAAATAGGGTTTTCCCTCTGGATACTTGGAAGGTAACTTTTAAGCTTTTGGGCTGTGCTAATTTAGATGTGCATCTTCATTTACCTGGAGACCTTGTATCAGTCCAGATCGTTGATGCCAGTAATTTGTGGAGGAGTTCCATGAAAAACATGCTATCAGTTTGGCCACTGAAAGATTTGGAGGACAGCCATGTGGTAAATCTGTAGTGTTCGCAGACCTCAGCCCTAATTAAACTCAGGACACCGAGACATGATGAATGCTGAACATCTCTGATTGGTATTACTCCATAGCTATGGTTGCTCATTCCTGCTAAAAGAAACAAGCATTGTCTTCACTGATGCTCTAGACTCAGGCAACCGGAAGTTTCAGACATGATGTCTCCTCGCCCTGTCCCGGGTCCTTCTCTCCTCTGTCCATCTGTGATTTAATCACACATTACTGAATGTAATGACTTTTCAGAGTTTTCAGGATGGTATTTGCATCACCCAAATTTGCAGTAATTGTCAGAAGTGAGAATAGTTATGACTCTATAAGAAGTTGTGAACATTTTAACTGGCATTTATGGGAAGGAAAAGAGTGTGGAGTTGATAGCTAATGTTTTTAGGCTACTGATGGGTAACAGTCACTGCCTGTGTCTAACAGGGCGGAACTGTCTCAGGACTTCCTTTTGAAACAGGTGCTGGATTCTGATAAAACAGAACACAGAGCATAAATGGGCTAATCCTTGTTGTACAGTCAGGATTTAAATATGATTGGCTGCTGACTAAATTAATATCATCATGCTTCTAGTATTGTGATAGTAATTCTAGTTCATAGAGTATTATCACCTTTTCTTCCTGAAAGACATGGCTGGAATTGAGGCTAGATTGGATTAGTTATGTCCAACTTTTGCGCAAAGCTGCTGATTACCATCTCACAACCTCAAAGAGATTGGTTTTCCATTTAGATTTCTGTAATTGGTTATGAGACTATATTTAAATACTGTAGAAATCCTTTCACTGTTCATAAGACAGGAAAAAAAACCCACCTGTGTTTAAATGTGTCTCAAGGCAGGGGCTGCAGATAACATAGCTCTTTTGTATTTTTGGTCTTTCCCATATCAATTTCATAAAAGTACTTTGCATCTAAAATTCTGCCTTCCCACATGGCATATATACAATGCCAACTAAAGAAGAGTTAATGGATTTCACAATAATAAGTAATCTGTAGACTAAGTCGGAGTGACAGGGCATAGTGACAAATTAAAATTTGTGCATGAATTGTTTCCTATCAGGATTTTGTTCAAATAGTTATCCAAAAATTTACAAAACTAACAAATGATAGATTGGCCATGATTAGAAGTGACAATTTTACAAATATATTGGAAGTATTGAGTAGAAAATACATAACATCAGTATAGATTTATAATGTCATCTTAAAGGTTAGGATAAAAATGTAAAACGTATTCAATCCCCTAGCCTCTCAAACTCGTCCTATGAATGGGTTTTATATATAGCTCCAATGATATATATTAGTTTTCATACTGGAATTTGGCATCATCCTCCTGAAAGTGAGCTGTACACAATGGACTTATTTCTAATGGATGTAACTTCTAAGGTTAAGTGTGAAAACTCAGTGTTGTCCATTAAGATCATATTATGTTTGTGTGTGGTGAGAGAGCTCTTCTTTAGTCAATATTGTGGTCATCTACCATGTTCTGATGGTTATTATAACAATTCTTTCCCAGGTGGACCCTATGAAGCAGCCTGAAAGAAACTGAGGTCTTTTACCCAACAGCTGGTAAGCAATGGAATTTCTCCAGCAGCCATATGAGTTTAGGAGAAGATCCACCCTACATCAAGCATTAAAGTGCCTGGAATTACACCTGGTAAGTAAAGTAGAGCCACGCAATGCAGATAAACTACAAAATACTGGGAGATAATGAATGTGAATCTTTGAGGCCAATAAGCTTTGAGATATTTTGTTATAAAGCCATAGAATATTAATGTATAGACTTTAATCTCAACTTTTAATCCAGTTTAATACAATAATTATTCATTTGTTATTTAAACTATTTGTCCTTTTGTTTAGTTACTTGTAAATTTTTCAGAAGAGTAGTACCTACCTAATAATCTGGAAAGCAGTAGAGAGAGTTTTCACAGGAGGAGGTTAGTGTATATTTATTGACTTTTCACTTAGACTCAGCGCTGTGTACAAGTGTGATGACTACTACCAGTAAATGCCTTTTAGTAGGGGGTCTTCAAACAGATACTGAGCCAGTTTTTAATGATAACATATAAGGAGGCTACTAGTTGGTTCCAATATCCAAATGATCAAATCAATCAATGTTACAGTGAGCACTTGGTTTCTTATTTAGCACCAAACATTTTTAACAATAGGCACTAAATTTATATAGCATAACTGTAAAGCCAAATGCTTTTTCCCAAGTATTTAGAGTGTGATTCTATGAACTGAAGGGTGCACTTTTTCTGAAAGTGAGTGAAGGATGAGGGTCAATATAGGTAGTACCCAGAAAATAGAGCAACAAAATTTTACTTTCCCCATTGTGAGTTTTATACAGTAGAGTAGTGAGTCATCAGAGCTTTCTAAATTCAGATTGCTTTATCCGCAAAGTAAATGTATTGCATTAGTCAGACTACTGTCTTCTTCCAATATAGTAAATATTAATTAGTAATGTTTTATATCTATAATTATAGTTTAATAAGTACTAAGTCAAGCCATGGTGTTCTTGTGAGTCAAGCTGCATGTATTTCAATCTATTTCTGCCTCATACTTTTTCTCTACTATTTCTCTACTCATCACTGATCCTTTTTTATCTTCTATAGTTTAGAAAAGAGCTAAGTCATGCATTTGAGAGACATACAAACAGCCAAGATTAAGGACACAGTCAGGCTAGGGTTCTGCCAACTTAATTTAATTTAGGAGTTCCAGAGTTCCAGAAACCTTTCTTCTGGGGTAGGAAGATGCTTTAGGAGGATGTGATGGACTGTCAACCCTTGCCTGAGTAATTTGTATTGTCTTGCCAGCCAAGTGCAATAACATCAACTTGAAGTGATAAGAATACTGCTAAATTTGCTTTAATTAATGTCGTTGCAGAGTAATAAATGACCATTAATTTTTGAGTTGGTTTTTGGAAATAGTCTTGCTTCATCTTCTTGGCTGTTGGTGGAATTTGGCTGGGGAAGTCTCCCACTTGTGGAGGCCGACTAGCTCAACCATTGCCTTTGATGTTTTTGGTTTCTCAAGGTGAGATTTCATGTAGCTGGGAGGTCTGTAACGGGTCCCTCATTCTCTCTGCTACAATCCTGACAAAGTCATGATATTGCCAGCTCTTGGTGTAGACTTGGACAGATCACCAGAATTATTAGCTAATTTTTGTAGGTATCTACACAATGTTCAGGTACCTTGTTATTAATAAGGTTCCTAAAAAAAAGTATCATTATATTTTAAGAGAGAAAAATTCTACATAATGGGAAATAATTATGATTTTCATTTTATTTCCCACATTTTTCTTAGTATTGGAAGGATACCCAGAGTCTCTTCTCTTTTATCTCCTTTCCCTATAATTTAAATTTTCTGTTAGCATTTGAAGAAGTGGGTTTTATGTATGTGTGGTTGTGTTTGTGTGTGTTTGTGTGTGCATGTATGTGCGTGTGTTTGAAGTTATATCTACAAGTCATTTCTTCTTTTTCTGTGGTTTGAATTTGCCTTGGATATACTAGGCTTTTGGGCATGTTCTCTGCTGCTGAGCTACATACTCAGTAATAATATATTCTTTTATTTTCTTTCTTTTCTTTTCTTTTTCTTTTTTTTAAGAGGTCAGTATATGTGCTGATTGGCTTGGCAAAGTCAAGTTTTTCAAAGAATTTCTCTTTTCAACTGAGGAACACTTTATTGTCTAGTTCCTTACCTCTGAGGTTCCTCTGGATTCCCTTTCTCAGTTCTGTTTTGAATGGCACCCCACGCTTCCAGATGGTAACTTTATTCTACTTTGTAGTTTGTGTTGACTCGTGAACATGTTAGAAATGCACAGGTCAAATCCTTGTCTGGGCTGATCAATGGAAACTCGATATTTTGCATAACTATGCCCTTTCGACATATTTAATGACAGGTCATTTCAAATTTCATTCAATTAAATGATTCCAAAAAAGTGTTATTAATCAGTTAACTCATGGATGTCAGGGATCCTATAGTCTTTTCACTAGTTGTAACTTGTTTTAATTCTTTAAATTCTCTGAGAAATGTCAGACCCAGGTCAACACAGAAACTGCTTTCGTCATGCCTTAGTGTTGCTGTTCAATGAATATGCTAAACTACCGCTTTAGGAATCTGGCCAAGTTATCAGGTCAGTCTTCAGTTAATTCTAGCTGACATGGGGAAGAATAGCATAAAGAAAGTTGGACTGAGAGTCTGCTTCTGGGCTTCCTTGCAGTGACATAACTTCCTCTAATGAGGTCTCATCTCTCAAAGGTTTCATAACCTCCCAGTGTTGAGACAGTCTTGGGACCAACCTTTAAATACAGGAACCTCTAGGGAACATTCAAATCCCAAATTAAAGCACACAGCATCTATTAAGTTATCACGGGAAATTAAGAGTTTGTTTTTGTTTTCATCAAACATTTTCTAGACATTCAGCTACAGTAATTTCTGAGTGTTTCTTGTGGTGACAACTTACAGTTCTCAGGAAGCAACTGGGGTCTTAAAACTTTGGGTTCATTTATCCCTCAACTGTAATTATCAAAGTCTCTTTTTGTACCAGGTTGATATGTCCTCCCAGTTCATTGTTTTCAATGGTGAAAATGACAGGAAAGTGGGGATTAAGGTCATGCAGGGTTTCACCTGCTTCTCCAACAGTTTGCCAGAGATAGAAGGATTCCTGCCCCAAGGCTATGAGAGTGTTAAATGCGTAGTCTTGGCACAGGGTAGATGAACTAGGCATCAGTTAATTATAGCATATTGGAGAAGGACAGGACATGCTCTGGCAAGTCACTTGGGAAAAGTAATCCATCAGGAGCTTGCTAGGCCAGTTTTACAGGACAAAGATTGTAGAGTACCCTGATTCCCACAGCAGCTTGGGAGAGACTTGTCTGAACAGTTCTTGGTAATGAGAACAGATGGAGAGCCACCAACTCAGGGACACAGGGTTTTCTGGTTCTTCACTCAGGAGTGGAGTGAGGAATGGAGCACTCTAGAACCTCCGCCATTTGCAACAGACCCTGAACAATCAGAAACATTGAGCCTGTCTTTCCGTTTCTATGTCACATAGATATAGGAGATGCCCGTCTTTTTATGCAAAAGTAAAATGATGAGTCTTAACAGTATCACATTTAAATACATGTGGACCTTGATCCACAGAAAATATAGACTATTATTTTTAATAACTTATCAGAAGTTTCTCAGGATTTAATGAATGATACCAAACAATGCCTAGAGAAATTTTGTTTGGCTGGAAGGAGCCAGTTGTATCTTAGATCATTCTAGTTTTAAGCTTTTAGGATTCTTTACTCTCTGAAAGGATAAAGCTTGCCTTTATCATGGATTTTATAAATGTGTATCCTTTTATGGTTTTAATTTTCCTTTTGTTCTAAAGCCTTTTTGTGTAGGTAACTCATATAAGCTTTTTTTCTGTGTCTTACAAGGTTAAGCTTAGTTCTTCTCTTTGTATTTCAGTGATCTCCTAGTGCAAATTTTTATTTCTGATTTTAGTTTGCTCTCATCTTTTGTACATATGATCATGCTTCAAAAATAGTTATTTAATGGATTATCTTATAGATATTGACACAAATTATAACACATATAACAAGAAATTGTACAGAATGTTATTTAAAGGCATTATTCAGTGAATGTTCTCTTCATATGATACTTGTTTTATCATCGTGGGCAAACTGGAATGGCTGGTCATCCCACTTAGTATCTTCCTTGAACTTCTATTTCAGAAGACCACACATACAGAAAAGATGATTGGTATACTACATTGTAGTATATCATTTTGTGTATTTGCTAGCATTAAAAAAGATATTTTTGATCACAGATGATGGAGTAACAATATAGTCAGTTAATCAGTGTCTCCATAATTTGGAAGAAGTTATATTCCACTGCAAGAGCATCTTCAACCTGGAAAGGATTTTTGTTTTTCAACAACATTCATGTGACTCTGACCTGAGGATAAACAATAAATTGTCTTGAATTAATGAATGGGAAGGTACAGGTATTCCAAAATATGAACAGAAATCCACGTGTAAGAGTATTGCTGTAAACTTCAACATTGTAAACCTCATACATTTCAGAACATTTTTCTGTCAAAGTGGAGTCTCTGAGGACAGTGGTACACACTGACCTCTTATGTGACCTATGGGCAGGAGAGGAACATTGTTGAGAAGGCAGTTTGGGGTCTCTTGATGCAGGCTGACCAGCAGGGGGCATTGGTACTCCTGGGGGGGGGGGGCAAGTGGTTATGACCGGTCAACAAGATGCCACTGGAACTGCAGGAAAGAATGGGGAGAGATTTCATGCTTGAGAGCACTGAGACCACCTGGCATGAGGGGCAACCTAAAAGACCCAACAAATAGTCCGTCACAGACAAAAAAAAAAAAAAAAAAAAAAGTCAGATTTTTATCTACAACAAAACATAAACAACATTCCAATAACCTATTATTGTTAAGGGCCAGCATACTAACTAAAGCACATTTTAAACAATGTTATGTAATCCCAATCAAAAAAATATGTATATAGCCTAAAATAACTTTATTAGGTAGTTTCTGGTGTTAATGATATCTAAAATGTCTAATATTTTAGTACTTTTGAAATTTAAACTCACATATCATCTTGTTACACAGATCATCTTGTTAACATATCTAGGTATCTGTCCCAATATTTAGTACAGAGTAGTTAAATAATTTTCATAGAGATATACAGATAGATGAATTGACATTTTGGGTACTTTGAACACATTTCTTCCGCCCCTCCCCCTCCCTCCTCCTCCTTCTCCTCCTCCTTCAGCATGGGTCTCAAGTTGGACCAGTCATGAGTTGGTGCTTCCCACAAATTATACACCACTTTTATCACAGCACATCTTACAGGCAGGACAATTGTGGGTAAAGGTTTTGTGGCTGGGTTGGTATCCCCGTCCCAAGGCTTGCCTAATTACAGAGGATGATCTGTTCAGGCTTTGAATGCTACTGAACACATTTCTTTTGGTCTCCACTTCCTTATAATGCTCACTGTGTATCAGTAAGTCCTAAGTATTAACTGGTCTATTGTGTTTTTCATTAGCTATTATGATGCTTTCTGATGATAGCACTATTTCTTACATGTATTAGGAAAAAATTCATCCAGACCAACTTGCTAATCTGATTTACATCCTGATATGTTAAACTGTCTTACAAATACAAATTCAGAAAAACTAAAAGGATCTTTCCAAAGGGCAGATTCATTTATCTTTATTTATTTATCTTTTTGTAAGAAAGCCCCACTATTTCCAGATGTGGTTACATTTCCAGTCTTTTAGGAACAAGTTCACAACATCTTGGGAAATGAGAGTTTCGAGCCTTAAGAAGGGTGTGTTCATTTCCTTTGCTGAGGATGAAAAAAGAAAGGTGTCTCCTTTCAGCTCCTAATGTTCCCACAGCAGTGTGGCGCTGCTGAATGTGTGTTCTGACTTTCATTGTTTTCAGGGAGCTGACAGCTGCTTGGCATCTCCCTGCTACATTACAGTCAGTAGCGTGTGGCTGATCCCTTCCTGAACACTGAGGCCTGTGATTTGGTACTCACATTCTGCTCCATGTCTACTGAGCTATGTGACAGAAACAAAAACATCCCTAAAATCTACATACAGACAAGGGGTTCAGTCTCTGACCAGTGGGCTTCTGAGTTTAGTTATCAGGAGCTTATTACATGCTCTTTGTATCCAAATACTGTCACTAGATTATTTAAATTTGGAGACTTCATCAAGACAGCAAAGACGGTTAACTTGAGAATGACTGAAACATAATTTAGAATTGATTATCACATAATTTCTAATATATGTATACACACATATATACATATAGTGTATTGACATACAAATGCATGAAATTTTTAGAAAGAGACTTTAGCTGTAACCAAAATGAGATCCTAGGGTTTCTCACCAAACTTTTTTTATCTGTCAATATTTAAAAGGAAAATATGCTACAGATTTGACCCGAATTCTTTTGTTCTGTCCCTTGGACGGTCCCTCTGGATTGATTTCCCTCTGCTTGGTTACTTCTCTTCCTCCTCCTCCCTCCTCCTCCTCTTCCTCCCCCCTTCTCGTTCCTTCCTCCATTCTTCCTCTGTTAACACTGCTTTTCCTCAGCAGAGTCTTCTTGAGTCCATCAAGATGTGCTAATGGGAAGAATTTGTAATCATTTTCAGTTCCAATTTTTTAAATGCAGATCTTTTTGACAGAAGTTTCTGCCGCTTGCATTTATGTCCTTATTTAATGCACAATATTTCTCAGTTGTTACATAAGTGTATATATGTATTTGTATATATAATTTTGCTGAAAATGTCTGTTGATTCTTTTCTAAAGCACGTGTTGTTTATGCAGTCACAGTGCTCTTGGATGGGTTGGTCTCCACCATTCCATATCATTTGTACTGGCATTTTCTCAGTCAATGTGTCCAAAAAAGTGAACACACAGCAGTAGCAATTAAATGCTCTGGCCTGGAAGAGCAGGTAAGAATATCACTTCTTACAATATTTTCCAGGGACTGGTTTCATAGTCTAGCCTAATTGCAAGGTTCAGAAAGTACAACATCCCTCACTTGGCAGCAAGAAAGGATTAACACACTAGGAAACCTCACCAGAGCTCACTAACAGGATTATTTTGTTCTATTTCATTGTATATTTTTGCTGTTTCACCAACTGATTCTTCTAGATTATGCAACACCAATTATATTACTAGGCAGAAACAGAAGGATGGCATATTCTTGCTGAAGATTTCATCACTTGGCCTTAGGCTTTGTTGTAGCAGGATAAATTAAGTCTGCCAAGGGCTTAATGTTTTGTCTTGGGATTTCCTGTTGAGTTTATACATGTAGGGGCCAATGGGATTAGCTTTGCATGCCATTGCTTAGTCTTCTATGCACTGGGGAATCTGAGGGTGATTACTATCATCTCTTAATGACAGAAAGAATTAACTCTGTTTTAGTTATGCTGATAGACCTTTCTTACCCATCTGAATAAATACAAGGTTAGCTCTCAAGATTCCCAAAAATTTTTTCATGAGGCTGGAGAGAGTGTTTGTGGTGAGACCCCAAGTTTGGGTCCCAGTATCACAAAATAAATGCAATTCCAAGTACAGAGAGATTGACTGTACTCTTCCGGCCTTTTGGTACCTGCATACACACACACACACACACACACACACACACACTTCATATAATAAATTGTTTTTAAAACTCTTTTTGGATGCTGATGTGGGAAACTTTGCAATCATAAAGGAATGAATCTGAATCTCCATTCAGAATCTGAGCACTAAAGAGAAAAGAATTCATGTCAGATTATTGATGAATTGGAAAGTTCTGATATGTCTGGAATTAAATGATATAGGGCTGCTGGGAAAGGGACAAGGGGGTCAATGGAGACAGATGAGATAAAATAAACATTGATCTCACTCGTAAAATGGGGCATCTGGAAAGCAGGAGAGGTCAGAGGTCACAGAATCTATTTCCATGGACATGGAAGCTAAACATTTGTCTCCTAAGAGCGTTACAAACAGTGACTATGCCAGATCAGTGATCAAAAGGGGATCCCTTGGTGTTGTTATATTGTAACTCTGTATTTTGCAAATTTACATGCTAAAGTGTAACATATGCAGGGCCACCAGCAAAAAGTGTGAGTTCTAGATGCTTCTTGTCCTCATCAACATATTGTATTATCAAGTATTAGAGTTTTATTTTCTTCAATATGTGTGAGACAGTTTGATTCTTTGATTTGGTAGCTGGCATTTCCTCGGTACTGAGTTTGGAGCACCTCTTATGTGCTTTTTTTTTTTTTTCATTTAAATTTTACACTCTTCTTTGGTAAGTTGTTTATACAACTTTGCCCACTTTTTAAAAATTTTTTCTGCATTTCATTAACAAATGTTAATGTTCTAAATTTGGATATGTAGTTTAATTTTTTATAATTTGTTTCATTTTGTGAGTTTGCATGTTCTGCCTGC
Organism: Phyllotis vaccarum; assembly: GCA_033318265.1. Classification (NCBI taxonomy): domain Eukaryota; kingdom Metazoa; phylum Chordata; class Mammalia; order Rodentia; family Cricetidae; genus Phyllotis; species Phyllotis vaccarum. The sequence continues at coordinate 55,840,631 of JARWLC010000010.1, forward strand.
CTTTTTTTTCATGTATTTATGTGTACTATGTATGTGCCTGGCAAAGGCTGGAGTCAGAAGAAGGTGTCAGATCTCCTGGGACTGAAGGGACGGATATTTGTGAACCACCATGTAGGTGCTGGGAACTAAACCAAGGTCCTTTGCAAGAATGACAAGTATTCTTAACCTCTGAGCCATCTTTCCAGCCCCTGGTCTTCTATTTTCAACACAGGTCTTTTATTGTATACATGTGGTTCTCGCATCATTTTTTAAGCCAGAGAAACTTAGTTAGAAAAGGCATTCGGTTGAAATGGTAAGAACCTTGGCATTCAGGTATCTCTCAGCTTTTCTTTCCCTTCGGCAAGAACAATGGGCAGAAATCGTATCCATAGCCTTGTGTGCTCTTATGGACTGTATACATAGCAGAACTTCTCATCACCCTCTCTCTTGTCCACCCCTCTCTACTTTAGTAACCACCTTGGAACATCTTCCAGCCAAAAGCCCCAGTTCACTCAAAGATTTATTCCAAGTCAGGATGTCGTAGAGATGAATTTACCAGCGAAGCTAGCTTCGAACTGCAGTCTCAACCACCTAGAAAGCTGAGGGGTATTTTTGTGTGTGTTTGTTTTGTTTTGTTTTTTTTGAGGTCAAGAGCTCAGGGTGAGCCTAACACTAACAAACTTTGCAGATTCTTCTTCTGAGAAATTATTCTCGTGCTACTTTATTTTTGGTAAATGTCTTTAATGCTTCCACATTTTATTTTATCTTTTACTTCAGCAGCTTATGGTATCTTGTAAAAAGAGCTAACTATATTTTATTTGATCATTATGGATCATTGAAAAAAATTAAAAATAAGAATATTATTTTTATTCTAGCAATGTTGCCTGTAATAACAATTTGAATTGATTATGAGCCTTGGAATCAAAGGGTCATTACCATCACAACTTAATATGCTAACTAGATAGTATCATTGAAATTTACTTGTCTTCTTTAGGAAAGTTTAAAAATTCATTCTTAAACCTTTGGTAGACCAACTTCCTCCCTTAATTAAAAAAAAAAAATGTTTCACAGGCCCTTTCTAGGTTTGAAAATTGCTGCCTCACTGTGGTATACTAATAAGAGTCTGACTAATACTTTAATTGCAACTTTCCATGTAATATTTGTTTTTGCTCAGTCTCTCGAGGGTTAGGAAAAGATAAACTCTGATTCCATTTCAATATGTCACCAATAATCTTTATAATAGAAATTCATATTGCATTTATTATTTGAGAATACTTAACAATAAAAGTAGTTGTCTCCATTGCAGTTAATGGTACATTTAAATTAAAATATTAGTCTTCAAACTACACCCTAAAAGTACATTCAAAAATAAATATTATCTAAGAAAAAGATCAAAAGAAAATATTTATTTTGTAGAATTCAATATCTTTAAATCTTTGATGTAAACCAGTTTTAATAAGGAATATCCTGGGTTTCTTAAGAGTGTTTTTATATAACACAAAATAACTTCTCTTCCTTTTTGTTAACTGTATAATGATACAACTATATTCCTACTCTGTGCCATGAATTTATTTCCATCTATTATCAATATGCTTTAACATTTACTAATAGTAAATAATGATTGGAACAGAATTTGAAAAATGCAAATGCATAATTTTGACTGGTGAGTTACCTAACATGGGCTCTTTAACTGTATTACAAGTAAGGATGGGGAAGCTGGCTGATAAAAAGTATACTTGCTACTTTTCCAGAGGACTCAGGATGGGTTCTCAGCACCTAAGCAGCTGTCAACCACATATAACTTTAGTTCAAGGAATCCAGCATCCTCTTTTGCACTCTAGGGATATTATATATATGTACATGCAGGAAAAGTACTTAGACACATAAAATAATACTCTCAAAATAAGAAATGATCTTTCAGAGACATGAAATTTTATAAATCTAAATGTATATTGTCTTTTTCAGAGTAGTCATCTAGGGAACTCATATTTGCTAGAAAGATACTATTATTGATCAAAATAATTTTGCACTTTTTTAAGGCTTGTCTTAGAAAGTTGGGGACATAGAACATGTAGAATTGAATGCTAAACACAAGAATGGTAGATAGAACCCCAGTTAATTGAAGAATATATTTATAAACAAGAATGATATCAAAATTGTCATGCATTTAAGATCTAAAATGTATAGAATGTTTGAAAAAATGGGGTAACCACAGTTTTGTTGTTTAGTAAGGTGACTAATGCCTAAAGAAGCATCCTTTGACCAGCTAGCTATGTTTGCTATCTTTCATTATTACACATAGTTCTAACAGTTGATAGATATATGCCTAACGGTTTTTTTTTAATTCATAAGAATGTTGGATATTTCTATACTAACAGCAATATTGTTCTTTGTATTTTCCATGCTGAACATAATAGTTGTAAGAATTTCCTTGGTGGTATTTATAATTTTAAGTATAGAAGAAGTTTTCTTCTCTCTCTCTCTCTCTCTCTCTCTCTCTCTCTCTCTCTCTCTCTCTCTCTCTCTCACACACACACACACACACATTTATATATATATACATACATACATACATATATAAAATATACACACATATCCACATTTCTCCATTGAGTCCTCTTACAAAATGTACTCATTTTTCCCTTTCTGATTGAAATGTGCAGTTTCTTTTTCTGTTCTTGAACATGATGACAGATAAATTAGCAATCTTGCTGTGAACTAAATTCTTTCCTTGTCACTTGGTAAAGAAATGTAGACTGGGCCATCTAGAGCCATTATATATATGCTAGGAAATGTTCTATTTTTCCATTCTTCTTTCCTGAAGTGAAATAAAACATTTTCAAAATGTTTGCAAGGCCTTAGTTTTAGTCAAATTAAAAAACAATTTGGATGAATTTTAATTTTTTTAAGACAAGACTTTTTGGTGTAGCCTTGCTATCCTGAATCCACTCTATAGACCAGAGTGACCTCAAGCTCAGAGAGATCTGCCTGCATCTACCTCCCAAGTGCTGAAATTAAAGGCATATTCCACCACAGTATGGCTGAATTTCCATTTAATGTAATGTAACTTTTTTTAATAGTCCCATTTACAAAATTTACTTGTACTTAGGATAGATAAACTAGTCAAGAGAAGAGCTCTTTGAACCTGGGAACATTTGGCAAATGTCAGGAGAAATTTTTATTGTATATGTGGGAAATGTATTCCTAACATTTGGAGGTTGAGTCAAGAGATGTGATAAAACACATTTAGTGAAGAGGGTGATCTCATAAATGAAATAATTATCTACACCTGAATGTTAATGTTGACTTAGCTAACGAACCCTGGTCTACATGAACCACTAACTGAGACATAAAAAGATAGTGATTGCTGGAGACCCTCATACAAATTTATGTAAGGAGATACTAATAAGTTTTCAAGGCACCAAATGTCACAAAATATTTACCTTTCAACTTCCAAGATGTCCTAGTTAAATTCATTTGCTATAGAGCTGAGAGGTGTCCCCACTGACAAATATATGTGCAACTGAAATCCACAGACTTGACTTTAGGTTTAAAATGAATCTTAGGAAAGATGAATAAGTCCAGGACCTCAGGAGGAGATCAACACAGACCATTTCAGCTGTCCCTAAATTTCTTACTTAGAAAATAGGGAAGTCCATGTTCCGAAGGCAGAGGAAGTTGGAGTTATGAAGTCTCAGGCCAAGGAACATGAAGAGCCACCAGGAGAAGAGCCATGTAAGGAAGGATTCTCTATGAAAATGTGCGAGTGGAACATGCGCCTACCAGCATACTGATTCACACTTTGGCTCCAGGACCATGAGGCAATACTGTTCTGTTATCTACAGATACCAGTTTGCAGTAATTTGTTATAAGAATCCTAGGAAAGTAATTGTCCACTGGATTTCTCTGATCAAAAGAACTCAAAATAAAAGAAAAAAAAAAGTCTTCAGAGACAGAGTTCTAGAATAGTTGAAAAGAACAGAGTGAACCTATCTGACTTTTCCCCCTGGCAACAGAGGGGCCAAACAGACTGCCAGGCCAAGTTAGTCTCCAGGGGGGCCTTCTACTCAACACTGTGTTCAGCCAACCTGAACTGGCTGTGAGGGGTGAGCCTTATATAAACATGAACCCTAAAGCCAAAACCAGAACTGAAATACACTTAAAAGGTCAATGTCACGAAGGTGCTGTTTGCTAGGACATTTGCTCCAGGGCTATCTTCTCACCCAGAGTTCAAAGATCACAGTAGGGAATAGAGACATTAAGACACAGATAATCATAGTAGTGAGAATTCCTGAAGCATGACTCTTTTCTTACTGCTTGTGGTTCAGAACACCAGAACCCTGGGTCTGCTGGAAAGCCTGCTAAATTCAAGATTCACTGGTTCAGCAAGCATCTGCTGGGCTTTCTGTTTCCGATCATCCATCAAACCACTGAAGGGTTACCTTAGCTCAGGAATTTATGGTGACAACAAATGGATTTTGTTGATAGTGATTGGTTCAAAGATGGGTTATCAGAATTCTGTAGCACTTATTGTAATCTCTTGGACAAGATAAATGATAAGTAAACACTGGCCTTAGAAATTGGCGACCCACCTCTCTTGGAGTGAGAAGCTGGTGATGACCCTTAAGCAGTATATCAAAAGGAATAGTATTTTATAAAATGGTTCTTTGCCCTGATAACCATGCCCTGGCATTTGTAGTTTTAAAATCCTCGTTGGACTGGAGAGCTTGCTAAACAAGTAAGGACATTTGCTGCTTTTGCAAAAGACCTGAACTCAGATCCCAGCTCTCACTGTGTAGCTAATAGATGTCTGGAAGGGAATCCAGTGACCTCTTCTGGGGACACTGCATGCACATAATACACAGACATACATGTGAGTAAACTCTCATACATAATTATATATAAAAACAACCCTTGTTACTAATTAAGTCCTCTATTCATATACTTTCATTCTGAATGTCATTTTAGGGATGTGTAGTTATTTTATTTTATTTTATTTTATTTTTTTATGGTCAATTTGTTTCCATCATTATTTTGGGGGGATTCTGAGTGAGATTGTGAGGTACTCTGTGCTACATATACTTTATTTGTTGACAGTAGAGGAAAAAATTCCCAGCTCTAAGGCAGTGTGGGGAAAAGTGCTTTAAGGTATTTGCATCAAGGAAGAGAGCTAAGCAGCACATGGTCTCCATTCACTTCTGCAGAACTTTATATACCATGTTTCTCACACAAAAATGCTGTGTTTTGAGCAGAGGCACATAGGCTTTGTCCAGGCTTTTCGTGTTTCAGACAAGACCATCACAGTTTAGTCTGCTCATTGCTAAGGAGTGCTGTTTGGAATAAGAAAGCATTACTTAGTGTGTGGGGGTTAGAGGAAATTTTTTATGTAGAAAATTTTCACTATCATTTTTGAGATCTTCCTTGACATGAGAAATATATTTCATGATTTATACCTTTGAAAACCTCATTGGTGGGACTCTGTGAACTACCTGTATGCCAAAGTATAACCATATATGAAAACCCTGAGTGCCGTCCACCATCTTCTGATTGTATTTAATGTCCAACCCATCAGAGGAAACTCATGCCAAGGGAATCTGGCCAAGAACCCATTGTTGGGAGTTTATATACCTGGGATAAAACTACTACTAGTATTTTACTGACTGGACAGAGTATCAAACTCTTATCTGAATTTTTATTTCTGTACCCATAGACTAGTGCCACTCTTGGACATCATTAGACAAGTTTCTTTGTGTAGAACATGTCAGTTAACCCAGAAGCTCACACCTGCCTGTGGAGTGCTCATCTACAAATGTGACATCCATCACACCATCATGTTAAGGCTCAAGAGGCATTGAGGAAAGATTTTGAGAGGCAGAGGACTTAGAGAACAGTGTCTTGGGAGGACAGGATTGCCTCACCCATATATTCACAGGAGCTTTGACTGCATATGTAAGAGCCTCACAAAGTCAACCTCAGGGGTCCTGAGCCCCTACCCACAGCTGGCCACTTACTAACAGTTGATGGCTTCTGGAAGAGTGAGAGTCAATCTTATTTAGGAATGTGGCCCTCGGTATATTAACCATACTGCACTGCATGGATCCACACAACACTCACAAATACATTGGCAGAATCAATTCCACTAGGTGGAAAAGTGTACAAGAGGAGACAGCAAAATTGGAAGGGTGAGGCAAACGCATCTCCAGGAACAGGTTAAAGGGGAGCATTCTCAAAGAATTAATAGCAATTATATTTAAATAAAAATTAAAACTCCATTCCAGTTCTTCAGTGAAGTTATTTTTGCTTGCCACCACTGCACCCCTTATAGCTGAGCACCTTAGGTTTGGTGGTCAGAGGATGCTTTACCTTTAATTGCATAACACTTTAGCCATGTAATCATTAAACTTAAATTATCCAGGAACTATCACCTCCCCAGTTCTTTTCCTACCACTTGCATTAGACTTGCTTTTCTGAGTCTGTTTTATCTTATTTTATGGCTCCCCCAATCTCTGTATTAACTCCAAGAGGTAGAAAGGGAAAAGAACTAAGAGAGAATTTGGGAACCTTTAGCACCAATTTGGCTTTCTGCACATGGGAAGGGAGCTTGTTTTGTTGGCTAACACAGAAGGCCAGCGCTGGATGAATTTGCCCTGTGGCCTGTCCATGCCAGGACTTGACGGTAGTGAAAAAAATGCCCTAATGTGCAGTTTAGTTTTTTGGAAAGCTGCCTCTTGGGGCTAAGGGACTCTCCTGGCAGGCCCTCGTGCATTTTGTGGGCAAGCTGGGAAGCTGCTTCCCGGCAATACAATGGTGGGAAATCAACACACTTGTCCCACTTCAAGAATTCCTTCCAAGTCTCTAAAATGTGCTTCAAACTCATTTGCAGGACAAAAATAATAGATGCTGAATCATACTGTTCTGCTCAGACAACGCTGCCTGATGTCTGCTGTGCAAGAATTCATATTTCTGTTTACAAAGCTATAATTCTAATACAAATAAATATTAATCTAACTCATTGGAAAGAAAGATAAATGGTTGAATTTTATTTACAGATGTTAATTAAAAAATGTGGAGTTCTAGGTTAGTATTTTAAACCTTGTAACATTAAAGGGAGATCTTTGAAAAAAATTATAAGGCAAAAAAATATGATAAAGATGAACAGATATGATCAACTGAGAGAATTATAATATATATATATATAGAAAATGTCATAGTAAAATCTTTGATATATTACTCAAAAAATAAAAAGTGTAATTTGAGCACTTCACATCTATGCTTACTTCTAAAGATGCATATGGACCAAAGCAGCAGCAGCAAATTATTAAATATAGAGGCTGTTATTTCTTCGAACATTGACAAGATCATCCTCAGCCCGTAGTACATAGAGAGTGCACCGTGAGAGTCAGTGTATTATGTACTTTATTTCAGTTGTCTGCAAAAGTCATACCTCTGAGCAAATGGAGGATTTCATGTAAAATATTCTTTTAAGTTATTTGTTTATTACTCTACGCCAAATTTTCTACATATATATACATAAGTGATGACTAATTCAATTCAATATTGGATATGTATTTATATTAAGATGTTTTCTGTATCTTTATCTTTACTCTCAGAATTTAGCAGTCTTTCTTTTCTAGATATTCAGTCACTTTAATTAAACATTTCCATTTTCTGTGTCTGTCTGCTATGTGTGGGTGAATCTGTTCATACGTGCATGTGTGTTTTCCAGACTGGCTTCCACGTGGTTCATCTGTACTCCACCTAACGGTTCTGACTTGTTGCTAATTTCCTGCTTTCTTTCTCTGGTGGTTTGTAAATCTACCTTTCTAAAAGTAAGTTTAAGGCATGAATTATGTCCCTCTGTCTGTGCCTTGCCAGGTACAGAATTCAAGCTTTCTGAAAGTTTGATTCACTGGTTCAAAGCACACTCTGATAACAATGATCACAACAGACTGAAGAGCCCCCCCCCCTTATCTTGATATCCCTGGGGCAGAGGATCGGAGGGTTATTTGTCCAGCTCTCTAAAGAAGTGCTACACACTTTGGCTTCCATCGCTTTTGCAACCACAATCTACTTAGCACTAACATTCTAGATGTCACGACACTCACTATTAGCTCTGCACTTGTGTGCATGCATGCACATGTGCACACACACATACACACTGTACAAAGTAATCATCAGAAAAATGTTCTGTACCAAAATTATATCAGTCATTATTTATGTTTCTGGTGTGCATTCATGTGTTTTGTGTGTGTGTGTGTGTGTGTGTGTGTGTGTGTGTGTGTGTGTGTGTGTGCTGTGTATGTATGCAAGTGTGTGTGTTACAGATTTTCTTCCATGTGGCTCATAGCCAGTCATTCTGCCAAGTTGGAAATTTCTTTCTGTCTCTGTTGGTTCTAAATCAGACTACCAGGTTTGGGTGATGGTTTATAGAGAGCAAAAATTAGCCTGAGTGCAGGTCTGAGGGACTCTTCTTTGAGAAAAGAGCCTGAGCTTTTGCATGTGATTTCTATTTTGGGTCCTCAGAGGCCCCCTCCCTGCCCCCTGCTTCCTGGGTTCAGCTATGTCCTTGGTACTTGAGGTTACTGGAGAGATGACCTCTCTGTAAGCAAGTGCCTTTTGCTAAATGTAGTCCCTGAGTTTTAGAAACTAATGAGAATTTGGCAATGCCTGGCTATCAATAGCTTGTCACTACTAAGCAGTGAGCAAAAGTGGCCTCAATTATAAGTGTCTTCTTCAGCTCAGGAGGAGTGGGACATTTTATTCAAGGAGGACATGTGGCCACTTTTTTGTGTAAGACCAGATTCTTTATGTGTAGGTTACATTTGTTCCACTAGGAGCCTTCTTTAGGGTTGCTCAAATAAAATAAAGACCAAGCCATCACTTGGAATTTATATAAGCAATGGCTACATTTTAATGTGAATCTATCCAGTGCAACATTGTGGATATATTTGCCTTAAAATTACGCTTTAGTTATCTGAAATTCAATTTGGATTGTGTGCTCTATATTTTTACCTAAACTCAGCAGTAACAGCCCTTCTTTTCTCGGTGTTCAGTCCCTTTGCTATTTTCTCACTTTTCCTTCATCTCTCCTTACCCACATGTTGGCCAAACTGTCTTAATTAACTTGAATTGGTCTCATCTCATGCTGAGTTATACTCCAGATATTCTACATATTAAGGCATGGTTGCGTGATACAACAATTAATTTGAAATAAATATCAAGATAAAAATGGCACCTTATTCTACAGCAATTAAGTTGATGCTAACATATATATGTATACTTTATGCTCACAAGGCTGTGGTTTATTTGGATGACAGTATATGACCATGGCCCCTTAAAACTATGTTATCTAATGATGTCAAAGTCCTTGTATTTTATTAAAGTGCCTTTTAATGTACATACAGTGACAATAACAGCATATTTATTAGGATATATTTTTGTTAAAAGTGATCATAACTATACATATATATTTCTATAGCTATAATATAGAAGTTCAAAGTAGAAATTAACTTTCCCTTTAATGCTATTATCTAAAATTTTTAACAAGAAATATTTAAAAGTTTCCAGCAAATAAGTTTCTGAATCATGGAAGATATTATCTAAAACATAATTTTTTATTGCTCTAAAGTTATGGTCAATGACATTAATGTCTTAATTCTTTTCAAGCTGCCTCTGCACTGAGCCAAGAACATCAGGGTCCTCCATCTCTCTTTGTTCATACTAATAGCAATGATGATGCGTTTCAGAAACTTTGTTGTTATTATTGGATTCTTTAATCTTTTTCTTTGGTATTAAGTGTTAACATTTTATACTCATTCACATAACAGAACTAAAAAATATAAAGAGCATATACCAGAGTTTACCTTAGATTACAATCCTCTCCATGGTTCTTCTATTTTGGGACTATGGAGAAATCCCTTAAATGTTTTAAGCACCAGCTCCAGTATCAGGATAAAGGGCAGAAGACAGCAATTCCTCCGACTCCACAAAGATGAAATGAGGAGACACACATGAAGAATCTGGCCTTACACAATGCCTACCTTAAAAATGTCACGCTGATATATGGTCGGTATTAGTCATCAAATTATTTGACAATTGGAACTGTATCTCAGCAATCAGTCTCAGCTTCTTGTAATGAAGTCTGGACTTCATCAGTTAAACCTTTCCCCCCTTTTTAAAATTTTTCTACATATTATATGATGTCTTGAAAAATTAATCAATCCTCTAAAATATCTTCTTCACTTTAAGCCAAATGCTCATAGCCATATATAGAGAATAGCTTTCTCTTTGGTCACCATCTAACAGGTAAATGCCAAGAAAATAGAATTAATTTGATGCCTGGATGTTTGCTTTGAAAACAGTAGCTATTAATTTTTCTTCACCACTTTTATGATAACATGCCTGTAATACTCTATTGAACACAGCCTCAGCTACGATTCCTCTGTAAAGAATGGGAACAATTTAGAGGAAGCTTTGAACAGAAATTTCTTTGACCTTTTGTTTGAGATTACATTTTCACAGTTGTTACTGAGAGATGACTTTTCCCACTTTTAAAATTGCTTGGCATTCTTAAGGGATTTTAACCATCTCCATCTCCTCACCCTCTTTCCTCATCACTTTCCTCTACTATTGACACCTTTTTTTTTTTTCTCAATAAATGCTTCGTCTGTGTCTATGTCTTCCTTGTGTGTATGGCCCGCTGGGTAGAATTAGAGTTACTTGATACTATTGCTTCACCAAAGCACCTTTGGTCAACGTTACAAATGTTTCATATATAAATTTTTACTTATATTCAAGATAACATGTTTAAACTAACTATGTTTTACTATGATTCTTAAATAAATAAAACACAGCAAAGCAGAAACCAAAAGGTAGTAAAATAATTATTTCCGATGAAGAAAAACAAAACCAACCAACCAAACAAACAAAACAAAGACAAAGCCAAAACCAATGCCTTAGTCAGGGTTTCTGTCGTTATGATAAAGTATCATGAGTATAAGCAACTTGGTGAGAAAAGAGATTATTTCATCCTAGACTTGTGCATCACAGTCCATAATGAAGTCCGTGAAGGAAGTCAAAACAGGAACTCTATGTTTGCACTATGCCACTAACTACAAAAAGTAGTCAAAATAACCTTAATTAACAGATAATGTAAATGATCCATTAAATAAAGTGGTCTAGCAGTTGTAAACTCAAGCAACATCTCTTTAGGATCCCTGACTGAGAATCTCAGAGATCCTAAACTTTGACTTTGAATCACATTCTAAGCAGGCAGACTCCCCAGACAGAGAGACAAAATAGTTTGCATTTTAAGCAGGACCAGTATTAACTGGAATGGTGTTGGGAAGCCAATGTTTCCCTCATGACATACAAGCAGGAAGAATGGTGATGAAAGCAGGCTCTCACCTATGAGTTGCCATGGTGATAGACAGGATTCCAGGTCTCCAGCTTCAGGAGGTGATTTAGAATGTGGGATAGCAACTGCTTTAACCATTGACAATCAGGTGATATCGACAACGGGAGTGTTAATGTTAGTGAAGCCTGACACAGACAGGCTTCCCATCCTTGTTGTTACTCATTGACCCTGTACCTTTGGTCCTATAGGCACATTACATGGAAGGTTTTCCTTGTGGTCATGACAGCAGTGACCATGGAAACAGTATTTTAACTCTCAAACATTTCCTCTGGGGATCTAAGGGTCAAGACAGGAAAGTCTCATCTTGCTATTTATGCCAGCCAGTGGCAAAAATTAACAAGTGCCCCATAAGATGTCAGAAGTATTAGGTGGAGAAACTAAATCACATGGCTTCTTTTAAACGAGAGAGTGGTTCAAGAAAGTATATAAACATAAGACATTAACATAAATGGGTGAATCTCTGTCCTCACTGGTTGATGGCACTCATAACACCTAAGTTTTACTTAAATTTGAGATCTCACATACTTATTCATTGATGTGACAAGAAACATTCACGGAACACTTGCAAGGTGCTAGACATACTGTGATATGCTGGGGGTGTATTAAAAACAAGCTAGACATGATCACTTATTTTTCTTTGTGGAATGTTCTGTTTAGTTATTGTATATCTTCAAGGAAACTCCAGTGGAAAAAAATTGGTTTATTAGACTGAAATGTTGAAACCAAAGATTTTTATGTAAATGATTATGTAAAAATGAAATCCTGAAAAACTTGCATAAAGGCTACACATAGATATGATTTTGAATATGCTAAAATACTGATTGTTGCTATTGTGTTCTATCATTTGTTAGAAATATATAGGCATATACCTATAATATGTCTAATATATGCACACAATATATAAAATATATGCATATACACACATATATATCCATCAATAATCTTCTTCATTATAGAATGGTTCTTCTCCTCTGACTGATGTTCCCACCTTCTCATTTGCATTCTATAATTTTAGTACCCAATAATGAAAGTGTCTGTACCAGCCCGATGAGACAAATCTGTCCACCAATCAGGCAGATAGTAGATATTGCTGTCATCTTATTATTCTCATAAATTTAGGAAGGAGAAGTCAAATAATTATGTGCATTCTAACACAAAAATTATTATTATGCTATGGTAAATATATTTTCTTAGAATACCAACACATGCTCTTAAACATAGCTTGGTCACTTGGATATAGTATTACCAGTATTCCGTACTTGAAAATACCTGTCATGATAGGTATCTATAATGAGTCAAATAAAATAAATTTTTGTTAGTACTTAATAAGTATTAAGTGGAAAATAACATGAATATAAACTATGGTTCATACTTCAGAATAAAATGGTCACAATCTTTTAAGGAAGGTAAAATCAAAAATACAAGTATGCGTTTAGCTGAAAAATGGACATGCTAAGGAGAGTCATGAGAAATAAGTAGAAATTGTGATGGATTGTGTGTGTCTAATCTTGAGAGAATGGTAGGTGTGTTGCATGTATAAGTTAACTATGGAAATTCCAGGCAGAGGAAGTATGGATCGTGTTATGAACTTGAGGTAAATAAGCAGATTTTATGGGGTGCAAATGAAATAAAGTCATTCAAAGAGTAGGTACATTAGGAAAGTCTTAAAAGTGAATGAAAGCTGTTTCATGGGTTGTGAGGACTAAGCCCTGACATGTTTTTGTGTAGAAAAATAGACGCTTTAATCAGTGGATGTAGAATAATTAGTCTGACAGCTGTGCAAAGACTTGAGGTAAGAAGGAAAAGACAGGGAGAGCATTACGACAGCTCGCCACTGCTTGGTGGTGAATCATTGCCCCATACATAAAGCTACAGGGTTACCTGTAGGAGGTTTACTGTGGGGAATGGATTAGAGTGTAAATGGGAAATGACTAATTAAACAAAACAGTGAGGAGAGAGCGGGGCGGGACTGACGAGATGAGCTTTGAGTTAAAGAAGAGAAGGAGCAGAAGACTTATCATTGTAAAATCCTGGGCAACATAATGTTCTGAGTTGAAAAAATATCATTTTGGAAACATAGTTAATAAATGATAATTAGAGGGACTTAAGAGAAATTATTAACAGGGCCTTGATTCTTGCTGACCTATAGCACCCTGGTAAAATATACACAGTATGAGGCAATGTTTAGAAAAAAACCCAAAAACCAAAAAAATAACAACAACAGCAACAAAGCAAAACGGAGTACTGAGGTCATTTTATGACCCTATATCCACAAACAGGTCATTGTCAGAGATCATCTCTAGATCAAAATGTGAAAAATGTACCATGTTCAAATTAGCATGCAAAATAAAACATCATTGCAAAGTAAATTATGTGATTATTCCATGAATAATTCATCAGTGCTGACAATACAATTAGCTGCTTATAATATAATGATCTAACTATTACATTCATGTACAGTAGGCCTGACCCAAATTGTACTAATAGCAAGACCAAGTTCAAAAACAAAAGGAAGCCTCCACTGTCTTCACCCCAAAGGCACACAGAGACATTTGTTGTTTATGGAACAAGAACAAAAGTATGTAGTCAAAACCCAGTCATTGCTACAGCTGGTTACACAAGACGGGTTAACTTCACACAGAAACACTTATAAGATATCAGTGGTATTATGGTTTAGTTTATATGTTTGAAAAAATATATTATCTTGGCCAACTTTAAGATATTTATATTAAAAGCACATAGACCAAAAGTTAAGTATCTTAAATATCTAGAAATTTTACTTTTTAAGTTTTATTTTCTGTATGGATCTTTTGCCTGCATGTGTATGTCTATGTATCATGTGTGTGTGGTACCCATGGTGGTCAGAAGAGGGTTTTTGATGCCCTGGGACTGGAGTTACATACAACTGTGAGTCTCGATGTAGGTGCTAGAAATATGGTGTAGGTCCTTGGAAATAGCTGCAAGTTCTCTTAAATACCAAGACACTTCTCCAACACTATTCCTATTTTTCAATTTTATTTCATTGATTGTCTCCTTCTCTTTCTCTGTCTCGTGTGTGTGTGTGTGTGTGTGTGTGTGTGTGTGTGTGTGTGTGTGTGTGTGTGTGTGTGTGTGTGTGTGGTGTGATGTGCATGTACAAGCATGGGCACACATACTGTAGCACAGGTGTGGATATCAAAGGATGACCGTGGGGAATTGGTTTTTCCCTTCCATGTGAGTTTCTAGAGTTGAACTTAGGTCTTAAACTTGCAGAGCAAGCACTTTTAATGTGCTGAGCCAACTCACTGGCCCAATACCTGACTATTCTAAATGAGAAGCATTTTAACTATAACGAATCATCCCTGGGTCTTTTAATAGAGCAAAATAATGAAGTTTAATAGATACAAGATGATCAATGCTTGGGTTGGATCAATAAAAAAATGGCATCTACAATCAGCTTCAATAGAAACTTTATTTTCTGGAGTTTCTATTCACTTTGCCTACTTCAGTCATCTTCATGATGGACTTTGCTCTCTCTTGGACTATGATTCTGTTGGCTCAAGCCTAAGTTTGTCTATATATAGTTACTGTATTGGTACTTTGGGGGAGGGGAATTTAATTGTCATGGTCTTTTAGTGCTGCCGAGTCTCACAGAGTCTCACAGCAAAGACATCATCTGGGCAAAATGGTTCCAGATTACCGCTACTAAGTTTTGTTTTACTACCAATTAATGGGGGGTGGCGGGTGGCATGAGATATGGCAAAGCAGAGTGCTCACTTCTCAAAGCCAAGTTCTTGTTACCTGTTGTTGTCAGGGAGCATTCTATGGGGGAGAAGGCAATATGGTTCTGAGGTTCAAGTGAAATTCTTGTACTCAGGCAGGACATAGGAATTGCTACAAAAGAAGTCTCAGTCTGCAGTTATCCATCTTGTCTACGATGCCCACTGTACACATTAATGTGCATTTGTTTCAAGTTCCAGTTACACACACATAAAATGTTCTTGGAGAAAGTCTCATCTTGTGATTTTTGTAAGTATAATCCCTCTCAATGTACCCACCTTTCCCCACACAAAACCAACTTACAAGTGGAACTCCCATTTCTGAAAATACATTGATATCTCACAAAACCTGCTTTTGGAGAAACATTTAGAACACTGAATGAAGTACTCAAATACATGCAAACATGCCCACGCTTACATTGCAGAGCTCACAAGAATCATTAAATTATGCACATGCATAAATTCAGAATGAGGAGGGCTGGAAGAGCTACCAATCCTTTCTGGAATCATCTGAAGAGGAGCTTGATACTCACAAGCCAAATGTAACTTGAAAACATAAAACTTTGAGCTTCCAAATATATCCAAATTTCATGTAAAACCAGAACTTCATAAAGATCCTCAATAAAATGATTAGGATCAAAATTGAATAATTGTCATACAAAGGTTAGCATCAAGGGAAATGGACTCTTTCTTGTTTGATGTCAGAGACAAACAAAACAAAAGATAAACAGATAAAGCAACATACGCAGGACACAAGCCCAACACACTTACATCTCTCTACACAGTAGCAAAGAACAACACAAAGAGAAAAATGACACCTCCCCCCCCCTTTTTTTTTTACATAAAAAGGCACCAGAAAGAACAAAATATTAAGGGATACTTTTAAGCAAAGAGACATTAAATTACAGAAAGGCCAATTAAAAACAAAAGTACATGAGATATAAATAGTCAGAGAAACATATTTTGTTTCTGAGCTAGAAAGACAATATTGGTGAAATGACAACAATACCCAAAGTAATCTATGGATTTATCAGAAAATGTGTGCTTGGATGTTCATGGCAACCTTATTTACAATAGTTACAAAATTTAAATAAAGTGAGGATGTAGCTCACTGTGGAGTTTCTGCCTCACATGTATAAAGGGTTTGAGTTTCACTGCCCTATCTAGAAGCAGAAATCAGATTACAAACAGAAGATGCTGTACGTTTCCACGTATATGCCACTTCTGGATAGGTAAATTCTGTAGATGTAGAAAGAGCTTTAGTAGTTGACTGGAACCAGGAAACAAATGAGTATTGGGGAGAAAAATGCTTGCCGCCATGGAAAGAGTTTGTTTATGTCTGCATCTGTGAAAGTATCATCTGATAGTGACACTGCCGTATGACAGTAATAAATAATGCCACTGGGTATATATTTTAAGTGATCAATTTCTTAGTATTGAAATTTTGCCTTGATTTGGAAACCACAGAATAAAATGAAAAACAAACAAGAAAGTATTCCTACTAGAAGTGTGAGAGCACATGCAGACCCTGATTTGTATCTGTACCCTGAATTTATTGTCATCTTTGATTGGTTGTGCCAGCTGGTAGGTGGAACTTCCTAGAGAAATACTTTCTCCATCTAGGACTGAGAATAGCCCCACAGAAAAGCCTCATCAAGCCGAACCGCAGAGCAAGAAGAGATGTATAAAATAAAACAGGAAATAAAATCCCTACGTCCAATCAAAGCACAAATTCTAGAGGAAAACCTCATCCACATGGACCAGAGGAAGTGGAATTTCTGAATTTAGTGTGTAACGAGAATGCCCATATTTAGAGGTTCTTTTAAAAGAAAGGCATCAAGTATAAGAGCAATGAATATGACCCTGAAGAACTTATTTAAAAAATAAAATATAATAACATTTGTGCTGGGAGTATTTGTCAACTTGGCACAAGCTAGGGTCATTTGTGGAAGGGACACCTCAATTGAGAAAATGTTCTCACCAGACTGATCTGTAGAGAAGCCTGTAGATCATTTTCCTGATAGATGATTTAAGTGGGAGTGTCCAGTTCTCTGGGGGCATTATCACTCCTGAGAAGATATCCTGGATGCTACATGAATGCAGGATGAGCAAACCACAGGGAACAAGCCGATAAGTGGCACTTTCTATGACATCAGTGATTTCTGTCTCTAGTTGGTTGTCATAAGTGATGGAGTGTGGCCCAAGAGTTATAAGCTGAACTTAACCCATTTTTCCCTGAGTTGCTTTTGGTCTGGATGTTTTACCACAGCAGTAGAAACCCCAATGAGGACAATACTTACAATGGAAAACAATGCAATTAATGGAATTATTAGAGAGTAGAACTTAGACAATAAACACAGCTAAAGAGACAAGCAGAATAGAAGAGAGACTCAGAATTCACTCTGAGTAAGGAGAGCTTAGAAAACATTAAACTCACGGAGTGTGGCTGATCTCTGACTATTATTTCATAAGAGAAGGTAGATACTAGAGAAGCATCAATACAGAAGGATATACTAGGTGAGAATTTTCCAGAATTGATGACAGTCTAAAATAAATAGCATTTACACACCTTAGAAGAAGAGCAGCTCACCACAGACAAAGACAATCCAGCATCTATGGTGGAAGCCAGAAGAGGGTGAGAGGTACCTTAAAAGGGTACTTTTGGAATTAACTACCTCCCAAGGAATTGATTACACTGTAGAACTAAGCGATTACAGCTGGGCCCGATAGTGACACATGACTGTCATCCAAGTGCTGAGAAGATAGAGGCAAGAAAAGAAAGGGTTCAAGGCCAATCTGGTCTCCGTTAGACCCCATTCCATAACAAGACAAAACAAAAAGGTAAGAATTAAAGAGAGCACAATGCAAGCGAGCTATGGAACAGCTGTGACTCTTAGAGAAACCCAGTGTTGTAGAAACTAACACAGATTCTCAACCAGAAAGCACTGACTTTAGTGCATTTCCCTGACTCTGCAACTAGAAAGTGAGAAACTAACCTGCAATATCCATGTCTCAATGACCTAGAGCCTAGCTAGTCCTCGGTCTCTTTGCTTTGCTTCTATGGATAAAAGGTCTTTACTATGCTGTTTAAGTACAGACATTCTAATTTGTTTCTTTCTAGCTCTGAAGCTTGGAAATTCCAAAGTGAAGTTGCTAGCTGATTCAGTTTCTGTCATGAAGGATCTCCTAGCATGCTGATGGTCACCTTCATCCTATGTCTTATCATGGGGGCAATGGGCATGGGGGCAGGTCCCCAGAGATCGGCAGAGGGGGCCTAGGACTGACTGGTGAGTGAAAACATGGATCTTCCCTCATTTTCTGAGACTGCAGTCCTACTGGATAAAGACCTTACACTTTAACTTTGATTGCATGTTAAATGCTATGTCTTTTTTTCTTTTGTTAAAAACAGAATACCAAAATCTAGGTAAGTACTCAAAGGGTGACTTATTTTGGATTCGCAGACCTGGAGATAGGCAGATAAGGGGCTGAATATGCTGATTGTCTTAGTAGTGGCAGAGTTGTAGGGTGATGTCCATAAGTCATAACAAGAGAAGAAAAAAGCACAGGCACATGTACATGCATGCATGGGTGCGCTCATGTGTGTGTATGTGTGTGTGTGTGTTTGTCTGTTTGTCTATGACTATGACTGTATATTTCCTCTTTCCCCTCCCTGTCCTGTCTTAAAAAGCCACCAATATTTAATTATGAAAACTCCAGACTGATGGTACTATCTGTTCATAGTAAAGCCCCTATCTGCCTCCAAACACCATAGAACAATTAAGTTTCCATTAACTCAGTACCTCCCAGGGATTAAACTCCCAAAATGGATTTCAGAAACAAAGTTTTGTTACTGAGACCATAGTAAACCTCATCTCCACAGGGGGCAGCCACAGTCAATTAAGGAGCAAGACACTTCAGTCTATAGTCCTTGTCTTTTACAAAGCAGGTTTGTATCTGGACCCTCTGGCTGAGTTTACCTTATTCCTATCTAAAGAGCAAGTTCCATGTTGGCTGTTCCTTTCTCTCCCCTCCAAATTCTCTCTCAGCAGCACCTTCCCTGTTCTGTGCCTCAGGAGGTGGCCTCCTCCGTGGCTGTCTGCCAGCAGGCTACTGATTGCATTTGGCCCCTGGGATAAACTGGCAGAAGATCAATGCCCTGGAGAGAAGAGAGGCCAAGGTATTCATTTTCTGTTCTCCCATAGCCATGTTAGTGCTGCACCTTGTGTGGCTGCTCTACACCTCCAAGGCTTCAGCTCCACCTGGGAACTTCTTCCCTCATCATCCTTCTAAATGTGCTTGGGTAATATTCCTTCTTCCCTTTGCCCCATCAGCTAAGAGGTGGCCGGCTATGTTGCTAGAGCCTGGGTAACTCTTGTAACTGTGCCCAGACCTCCATCAGGAATCTCACCATTACCATTTTTTATTCAAACCCTACAGCCAGTGAATTCCATTTCTTTGAGTTCCAGGGCTTGGCCAGCTTTGCTTAAAGATCATTTCTAATTTAAATCATAGTTGTATGGATTATCATTCCATTCCCCATTTATATTTAAAGAGAAATGTTTATAGATATTCATCAAAACTAGAAGAGAAACATGAAAAAGAAAAGGAGAAAGTGCTAGAAGAATTAATTATAAATTTGCATAAAAGCAAGATCTCTTACACCTGTGGAAACCCTCTCAATTGACAAGGGGTCTCATCGGAGAAGCACATAGACAAATGCCCTTTGTCTTCTTATGAATAAGTTGAAAGTCATCACTCAAGTCCTCTCTGTCACTTTAATGGCAAGGTTTTGAGGAGGTCATTTTTCTCTCTATGACTCACCTTTTCAATTTCCCTGCTTTACAATGAGAAGTATCCATTTTTCAGTACTTGAGTTTAAAATAGGTCATTTTCCTCTTGTTTTGTCAGGAGAGCCTGGCTTCCTTAAACTGGGTGACTGGGTTTATTCAGAGACTCCCTCTAAGCGTATCACTGAGTTTCAAAAGGAGTCATATCCTCAATGTTGGGCATCCATGGTAGAAACAGCTGAAATTGTTTTGTAAACATGGAGGGAAATTCTGAAGCTGTAAAGGCAGGAGGTCACAGTGGGCTCTCGGGAAAACCTTCATCAGAAGTGGGCCACAGGCAGCTGCAGGTACAGATGTTGCATGCAAAACAGGTCTACTCTCTGATAGAATTGCCAAGAGGGAAGAGTTGGAGACTGGAGGGAGTGGAGCAGCAATGGGAAAGGAAATTTGCTGTGGTGCCCAGCTTTGTCACCAAGACAGAAGAGAGAGTTCTTGCCCAAACCTAAGGGAATGAGTGTGTAAGAAATGGCTTAACGGATTTAGGCCAAATGAACTGAAAATAAATGTACACTATTCATATTATAAAGACAGGTAGATTGATTACATCTTAGAACTTTCCAGTTTCTTCCCTCTTTCTTTTCTCTCTCCCCTCTCTTCCTACCTTCTTCTCCCCCTCCTTTCTTAAACAGGTTCTCATGTAGTTCAAACTGGCTTAGGACTCGAACTTGCTAAGTAGCCAAATATAACCTGAACTTCTGATCCATCTATCCCAAACCTCCGAAAAATCTCAGGTATGCTTCACATGGACTGGTCTATGTGATACTGGGGATTTAACTCAGGGCTTCATGCATGCAAGGCAAGTGGTCTATTAAAGGAATTATATCACTGCCCCATGCAGGGATATTTTTGTATCCCTAAAGCATAACAGTTGCTTTTCAATATAATAAGGCCTTTGATACCTCATTGCTTAAGAAGATGGAACCTAAAAAAAGGAAGCCAAATTTGATAGTCAACATCTCCTTTGGGCTTCCATGATATGGTTACCCAGCTCTGGGTTTCGCATCTCAAATCCCTTCAAGATGGGAGACATGACTTTGTGGTCTAGTATTCCCAGCATACAGAGCATTGTGCCCTCAAAAAAAGTAAACTTTGAATCTTGATTAATCATTGACTAATTGCAAGAGTGTTCCCATGTTGGATTTCTTGTGTCCTCTCATCTCGGAGACTTACCTTAAAAGAGGTGACCTTAGGGACACTGTTCCTTAACTTCTATGCCAGGACATGCCAGCATCTGTCACAGTGCATGTTGGTAAAATTTGTCTTTTAGATTTAATCAGTGCTGTTCTAGAAGGAGGAGGAGAAAAAAGAGGAGGAAGGAGGAGGAGGAGGAATGTTTTCTAGCTAGACTGTCTTCTGAGGAAATATTTCTAAACTGGCCCTGAAAAATACTGTATATAACATCATTAAAGTCCAATGGAGGCTTTCCATACAGGAAGAAATGCACAGCAGCTCTGTGTGGTATGCAGGGCAAGCAGCCAGGGACACCTAAGGGCAAGCACTGCCTTGCTCAAGCTGGGGGCTGCAGGCCAATGGTACAATAATGACTAAAGGAGACACTGGGAATGTCAAGTCAAACAGATCATAGCTCTTCTCTGGTGGCTTTTTTGACCTTGTTCTGAGGTAAGTCACACATGCAGAAGGGACATTCGGGATAAGCACTGTTTGTCATCTGAGCCTTCTGTCTGCTCCTAAAGGAACTCTAAATCTCCCTTATGGAGGCATTGACATTTAGTTTGGCACATTTTCAGATACTAGAAAAAGAACCATGAATTGACAAGAAGAAAAAAAAAAAAGTCAAGTTAATACAAAGCAGAAAAAGGCTATTAGTTCAGTACTTCAGAAGCCAATTTACATAGAAGGGTGCAAACACATTTCCAGGTACTAGAATCCTTTTCTTTTATTTTCCCATTTCTCCCTTACTTTCTTTCTTTCCTTCCTTCCTTCTTCCTTTTTATGTCATGGTGAAACAGGTATATCAAGTAAGATAATTATGGTTTTAATTCCTAAATCAAGTTAAATTAGTTTTCCCTCGCCACGTGCAGACTCCTTTCTTCTGCTTATTTTTTGGTCAGATGTGGTTTATATGTAAAAGTCAAGGAGTTATCTTGTCACATATCAAGCTTTATGTCATCTGAAGATGAAGGGGAGGTTTTCCAGAGAGGACACAGCATTCATATTAGGGTGGTTATAAATCTTAAATTTGGCACATACTTATCTGATGAACCTTACTGTACACAGTCTGGTCTAAGTTTCAGTTAAATCTCTTCTGAGACAGGATGTAAATTTGTTCATTTGAAGGGGTGTGTGTGCATTCTTTGGTGTGACAAAGTGATCCAGTGGCTTTTCCAAATTAAAACCTAAGGCCTCTTGAGGGACAATGGGTATACACACATCTTCTAACAGAGATACAGTTTATACTTTATATGCTTTCTGAATATTTTAGTTTCCTCCTTGTTCAAATGGGTGCCTAATTCTGCCTCCATTCCCTCCCACCTTGCTCTGCACTTCTCCACTTGGCTCATCATGTGACTTCAGAAGTCCTGACATTTTAAGGTGATATTTGATCTTTCCAAATCTTTGAAGATCATTTTCTTCAGTCTAGCTCTTCACCGTGCCTCCTTTAAAGATAAAAGGCTGGTCTGTGAGTGAAATCAGGAGCAGAAAGTTCAGTTTTATAATTCCAGCAATGGGACACCTTCCACACTGACTACCTCCCACGAATTAGTTATTTGAGACAGTTTTTTTTTTTTTTAATAAGAAAAAGAGGCCTGATGTCAGAAGTGCTAACATGCCATGTCCAAATCATCCAGAGTCTCTTGATCTGTGAGAGGTTAAGAAAAGGCAGCCTGCCTTCCCACCTTCTGCCTTCTTTATTAATTTTGACCTTAGCCATTTCTCATTCGGCTGCTTATACAACCATTTTGTACAGGAGAGCCAAAGAAAGTTCCAGAAGAAAAGCAAGCAGCATAAAAATGACTTTTTAAAGAAAACTCAACAACTCCTATAGAGGTAGAATATGGTGGCAAGCTCAAGAAGCTGACTTAATTTATTAAATGTACTTTCCAATGTGTTACATAACTCTTTCTTCTAAGTGCACTGCCTCCGTTCCCATCTACAAAATTTATGACGTCCCCCACCCCCAGAGGCTCCGTAGGCCTGAGGCCCATTAGGTAGGAACAAGGTTTCACCTCTTGTAATCCCGAAGTCATCCTGGGGTGAGTGTTGTTACTTGACAGTGTTCCTGAAAACCTGCAAGGCAAACACAGATAGAATCATCTGGAACAGAAATTCTTCCTGTCAAGGGTTGCTCTTCCTGTACAGTTTTCTTCCCAGGGAATTATTGTTATTATTATTGTTATTATTTAAAGATTTGTTGATTTAACTATTTATACCCTACCAAAGTTAATAGCAAAATGATGTGAAATAGTAAATATTGTTTACAAAACAGTATCAAAGACCAACAGAACAAACTTTAAATACCCTTGTACTGTGTGGCAGTTAGATGCTGTCCAGAAAACTGTGCAAGCAGCACAATGCTCTTCCTCTGCTCAAGATGCAGACCAGTTCAGTAAAGACCCAGAGTGGGTTTTGGGTTTGAGGGACCAGGATTGCCTCAGTTCTTATATAGATTCTCCCATGACTAATAAATGTACTCCACTTTGGAGGTCACTAAACGTCACCCCACACTAGATTGCTGGCTTTGAGTGTCACTAATCTTCACATGAAGCTTCTCACACCCCCTTGTTTCACAATTTCCAATAGCTAAACCTAGAGTTTGTGGCAAAGAATGCAGGCCTGCAATTACCCTTGCTGGGACAAACCTTAGCTTCACAGATGAATGAACAGGGGAAGTTAGTTATGTTCTCTGGGCACAAGTTAACTCATTTGCAATATAACAGTCACAGTATTAACTGCACCAGGAGTTTGAGAGAATTATATAGTTTATGTGGCTCTACTTAGTAAAATATAAGCATTCATGTTTGTATATTTACGTATTAATATTCTTTTATATTTTTATTGTATAACTGTACGTTTCTTTCTTATTTTCATATAGAACTGACACAGAGATGACATTATCATGGCTCATTTGGTTCAAAAAACATGAACTTGCCCATGTTGTAAACTGAGCCCACTGGGAACTCTGAGAAGAGGCTATCTTGCTGTGAAACATGGTTTCCTGCCTGGGAATAAACAGAAGATGTTAGTAGATGTAGAAAGTTCTGGCATTGTCTGAAAATAATTCTCACTTCCATAGTAAGTGTGTGCATAGAACAGAACCCCAAAAGCCAGAGTTGCTATGGGGATGTGCAAAAACTGAGTGTCTGAACAATTCCAGGTGCCTGAACTTCTTCCCTGTAGCATGTGATGACTGACCACACTTAGAAACACCACCACCATGCTAGAAAAATGGTTATGAAGCATGGCTCCTTCTGGGGTCAACATTTAACAAGGAGTGATTGGCATGGAAGCAGCATCAGTACTTAGATTTATTCTACCAATGTTTTTTCTCAAATTCCTTTCAAATGAGACTGCAAGTTCATCCCTCCTTCTTTCCTGTGGGTAGGTTTTATTACTAGATCAAGAACTACCTACAGGTAGGTCAAGTACAGTTATAGATAATTCATGTCTTCCAACCCTGTAAAAGGCAGAAAAATCTGAGTTTCTCTTAGTTAAAGGAGTAAAAGCATGGAAATACTGACGATTGATGCCCACCTATCCTGAGGTCTCATTGTTAACACGTGACTCAGATGAACTCTAAATTTGGTATTAGGAGCACACTGTTGATCATTTGAGATAAAAATGTCATAGTTTTGAGTCTTTGGGAACTGCTGCACTTAACTTCAAAACTGTTGCTTTTGAAAAGGCTAATTTGGGGTTGGGTGCATTCATGTCACTGCCTTATAAAACAAGCCAAAAAAATGGCAGCAGAGACATTTTTTCTAACGGATGTCAGCACAAAAGGGTGGCTCAGTTGTTTCATCTTGAAACAGCTGCATGCTTTCATTGACATTTGGTGACCTTTCTTTGTGCACCCAGCCTAACCTCTTAGGTTATTTCCTGGCCTCCCTTCTGTGACCTATGACCGAGGCTGACCTTTAGCTGGAGAATGTGACATTTTGTTCTCCTCTAGCTGACATGTGATGCTCTCATTATTCAAAGGTATGTGAAAATAATGACCCTGAGTGACCTTTGGGCTTCTTTCATTTATTGGTTGTTTCTGGTGCTTGTTCAGCATGTACTGGCCTGGGTGAAAGGGGGTGAAGACAAGGGATGAAGTCGGAGAAGATAGCCAATGTATTTTTTAAAAAACAAAAACCATGAAATTCTATCTGCTTTCCTCCCACACCAGCTACTCTACTGGGCAACAGCACTTTAGTGTTTCCTGTTTCTAGATTTGGGAACAACTTTTGCCCTCAAACAATGGATCTTCTTGGAAAGTAAGCACCTAAATGTAGTAAGTGAAGTTATGTGTTTATTTAGCTTCCAACTAATGATACCCCTACATTCCTGCAGAGCATTTCCATACATTAATGTCTATAGATACAGAAGAAATAATATACATAGAAAAGTAATATATATCAAAATAAATAATTGAGAAACTTGACATTTATGTTCTAAATGTGAGCCAGGTGGATTTTGAAAGCATTTTGTTTCTATAGGAAATATTTTTTTATTTTAATCATATATTTTAATACATTTGATTATGCTTATGGGATTAATGTCACATTAGTCAAATAATGCATATATATTAATATGTAAATGAACACAGCAGGTAAAAATACAAAATAGTGAAATTAAATCTGGTCACTGAGGAAATAACGGTCATAAAATACTTACATGTTTTAGAATCAAGGTAGAAGGTATTTACCCATAAGAATTAGATGTTAGAAATATTTATCTCCAAGTATACCATTAAATAATCTATGATTTCTGGCATTAAGCTTTTCAATAAGCCTAAGGATGTTTCTTTCCACTTTAACAAAATAGTGGGTCAGGAATCAAAATTCTTTTTATGAGGCATGTATCCGCTTGCATTTTGCTCACAGTCAATTCTCACTTCTCATATAACCATCTCTGAAATAGTTCCAGCCTGTGGAGAAAATGGATGAAAAAAGTTTGCATTGCTTGGCCAAAATGTGAACATTGTCATTTAGTCTGAGATTTCATAACTTTCCAAAGCATGATGCTGAGGTGCCAATGTAGCTACCCAAGGGCCCTAGTACAGAATCAACTCTGTGAGTTTCAACAAAAACATAGGGTCCTGTTAGTGCATTTTCAAATATACAAAAGTTCATCATTCTGGAGCCATTGTGTCCTCTCTACTGTCACCTACAGACATTTGAAGAAAAGAGTAATTGCGCTCCTTAGAATGTTTTGCTATTTTTGTACAGTTAAAAAATAAAATATCTTGGATCCTGTGAATCTTTTCTTATAAATGACGACAGTGGCTGAAATGAACCATCTTCTTCTAGTTCATAAAGCCTGTGGTTAGTTGGAAAAATACCAAGACAGAGAAAGTTACGTGGTTTTTAAGAAACTCGTTGTTTCAAGTATCCTAAGGATTTTTGACTCCTCCCAAGTGGATTGGAGAAGGGGTGCATTGACTGCCTGTTTGTAAGATATGAAAATGCTATATGGGGTATACATTAAACAAATGTTTGAATGGATATTTTATACTGAGTACTCTAGCAGTGATAAAAACACAACCTTCCCTGTATGGGATCTTCAAAGAAGATGTGCTCTTCCTCAGAGCACACTGAAGTTTTTAACTCATGAAAGAAAGTTTTGCAAGTTTCAGAGTTTGACAAGATATGAAACAGCTCAAGTCTGCAAACCCAGGTCTTGGAAAGTGAGGCGAAAGGATTGCTGTTAGATTCAGGGGTGGCCTGTGCTAGATACAATGGACTGTCTCAAAACAAGTTTTATATTCCAGAGAAAAATAAGGAGCTCAAGTTAAATTTATGTGTTGCTACAGTTTAAATAGCTCTCTTTGGTGAATTCTGATGTTCTAGCCACAGATAAGTTTTGGCTTACTTATAAAATTTATGCCATGTGCCTTTTTTAATGCCTGATTAGTGTATATCATCTACCAAACATCTAAATGAATTTTATAAATCATTAAATATAGGCCTATTAACTCCTGCAGCATAGTGGAGACATTGCCAGATTCAGACTCCTGGTACTCACACAACACAGAGTCAGAACTTGAGGCTTCACTGTTTCAAATAAACTGAGGTTATAATGAACTATGAGATTTGGTCCACTTAACAAGTGTCCAAGAATCACAACAGAAAAAAAAATGTAGTATACATTCAAAACAGCTGCATGCTTATTCTCCACCTCCACCAAGACTGTTTGCTTCTTTATGTTTCTTTTCTGTCTAGTGCTAAAAACCTGTTTGGGTAACAAAACAAAACAAAACAGCAAACTAACTAATGAAATGCTGCATAGTTTGAGAAGAAACCTGAACACTCACTCTGAATTAAGTCCCTTAGGGTTTTCAATTTGCAAATATGATCCTGTGGAGTTTGAATAGCTACTTTGTTTCTATTTGAAATAGGCTTAATGCAATAAATGTTCATGTTCTCTAGAGAATTGATGATGTTTCACGGGCTGTCTACTGAATTCAAGAAAATCATGCTGTATTCATTAACAGAAGTACTTATGGAGTGTATGAGTTGCAGCGACAAAGAGGTAATATGAACAGGAGGTCATTAATTGTTTTTGGTGGATTTGATGTGATTGAAAACAACTGATGGATTATTTTGGTCCTTACAGTTTCCAAAGTGGAGGAGCCATCAGATGCTATTTTTAGGGCTTTCCGTAGGGATTACAACATAGACTTTAAAGACATCTTGGACTCCCTGACTTAGGAATACTCTGTCTCCCATCTCCCTTATTCCATTATTATTTATTTTAGGGGGCAGTGGTGGAAACCTGTTTTTGCACTGAGCTCATTTTGTTCCCTGTGAAGATCCTCATCTGTCAGGCATTTAATCACGATTAAAGACAAATGTTTTCTCTTGTTTGGAAAAGTTTTCCCTGATTATAAAATATGACTTTCTCTCTGTGTCTCCTTCTTTCATAGACAAAGAGCCATTAATTAAGGACATAAAACAGAATATACAGGGAGGAGAGAGTAAGGCTTCTTCTCTAGATGCCCCCCCCCCAGCCTCACGTGGAAGAGACATAAGATCTGATGGGTTTTTGGTGGCACTGCCTGATCGTCATTCAGAGATCTTTAAACATAGAGACCCTGTGTTCTACAGATAGATTCTTAACAGCCATAAACTTCCTTGGGTAAGTAGGGCTTTTTTATAGGTTCCTTGAGCATCAGTAATCTGCACATAGGAAGAGGAAAAAAGACTCCTGTTTGTTTGACCTACTCCTACTTCCTGTATCTTTACACACCTACGGATGAAGATTTGCCCTTGATTTCCAGATCAGTACAGATTCAACAGTAGGACTCCAAGTGAGCAAAAGAAGTCTTCCTGACTCATAAAAGAAAGGGAAATGTTAGTTTGTGCATCTGCTGAGGATGGATGCACATGGTTTGTGTCACTGCATGTGACAGAATAATTTCCCCTATGATTCTTTGTAGAATCACGACTTGTCTGTCACACTCACAGTGTAGGACAGCTATAACTTTGCTACTGTCATTGAAATTCTCACTGCTTCCTGAGAAGCAGGCTAGAAATAATTAATATTTGTGCATTATTATTGATTGAAATGTACACACTTCTTTGTCTCTGAAGTGTCATTTACCCTAATTTTTAACCTAAAAATACTTAAGATTCTTTTTAATTGTAGATCCAAGGTCTATCATTAGTTTACATTAGAATGAGGAAAAGGATGATGATAAAGGAAGCTAGGGAGGATCCGAAAGATTGGATTCCTACTTCGTCTAGCAAAAGCAAGTCAGGGGACCTGCCACATTTGTCACACTGTGCCAGTGGACTACTTCACTGTATAAAATAAAGAATAACAAGAATGTGTTTTAGATATCAGATTATTATCCTCTCAAGTCCAATTACTGCTGTAAGTGAACATATATATTTCTCTAGGTCAAGAAAGTATTTTGAAATATTGTTTTATAAATTAATTATAAAAACTGAGGTTTTAGATGTCAAAAATGAATTTATACAGCACACAAATTCATTATCTAGTATTGAATTGAACTGAAATGTCCTCTATATACATACAATCTACAAAGGAATTTGTTTCATCAGGATACTAGTTAATTTATAGGAATAAGTTCAGAAGGCAATAGACGATAATAAGCCAGTTTAGGCAAAGGTGTAGCACAGGTGTGCTGGAGAAAAATCAATGTCACATAGATAGCCTATCTAGAATTCAGATCACATTCTGACACACCCAAAAACATTAAGAGCAGTGTGTGTGTGGGGGGGGTGCCATTGCATTCCAATTAAATGTCCTTTTCTCACATCAATCAGCCCTGGCTTAAAACTTAATCATATGATTTACAGGGTTGTTGAAGGAGTAAGAGGTGGTGGGGATGAGCAGAGGAGTTGGGGGCAGTCTCTGACATGAAGTGAAGATAGGTAGTACACCATGCTGAGAAAACCATGAATTACAAAGTTTAGCCTGGGAAAAGCCAGCTAAAAATCCCAAATTCTCACAGAGCCTGTAATCTGACACCGTAGGTTTCCTAAGTTTGAAACTGTTCCTTGGAGGTTTGCTGCAGTCAGATGGGAGGTGGACACAGTAATGCTGGCCCATGTTAAAGGTTACCCAGGCACCAGAAAATCAGCTTCCATCGTGGAAAACTTGGAGACAGTGGCATCCACTTGCTCCTAAGCACTAACTGTGGGAACAACTTGAAGGATGGGAAAATCCTTTAAACATAGACCAGAAAGAGAAGTCTGCTTTGATGCATGATTCTTTTTCCAAAGGAAAATACATAAATCTGAAGAGGAATGTAAATCAGACATTTTGAGGCAGGGTCACATGAGTTATTTGGTGTCCTCAAAGGCCCTGGATATGTGTGCAGTATTGATCAAATGAGTTTTATAAAATTCTGATGGATTATAGTTGACTCTGTAAATATTTAAGGGGACACAGCAAACTCATGTGTATAGATTTCTGTAAATTTCAGGTTTTACAGTATTTTTATGTCCTTTTATGAGGACGCTAAGAAGCTGTGGAAACCATTTGACAGACATTTGAGAGAATGACAACGTCTTATAGAAAATGTTTATATTTTTTGTGGGAGGAGTTGCTGTGGAATTATGCTCTTGCACTTTCAAATATTTGTCCTTCCTATTGGTTTAATAAAATGCTGATTGGCCAGAAGACAGGCAGGAAGTGTGGGTGGGCTACCAGACTAAGAAAACTCTTGGAGGGGGAAGAGTAGAGAGAGATGCCTGGCAGATGCAGGCAAGAAGATGAAAATACTCTGAGAAAGAGTACTAAGCCACTTGGCTAATCATGGGTTATCTTAAGAGTTAGAGTTAGCAAGTTATATGCCTGAGCTAGAGGCTAAACAGCTTGTAATGAATATAAGGCTTTGTGTGATTACTTGGGACTGCTGTTCTGGATCTATGGGCTAGGCAGGGCCAGAAACTTCAGACTACAAGGAATTTATTTTTCTCTTCATAAAATACTTGGTCCATTAGAGTAAGGATCAAGGAAATAACACGTAAAGAAACTCAGGAGACAAAGGTGGCAATAATGTTGTCACAGCCTTAGTGATTACAAAGATATCTGTTTATTCAATGATTCTCCATATTCTAGCATTGTGGCTCTTAAGGTGAGATCTATAATTATGACAGATCATACAATGCCACAGGGACAGAAGGAGTTAGGAAGGAATCACTAGAGTGCATATTGTAAATTTGCATCTAAGATTTTGTTCATAATGCAGATGGCATAGATTTGAATTAAGTGACTTTTAAGAGCATGTATCACTGATCTGATAAACTATTACAGTTATTAGAACCTGTTGTGTAAAGAACCATTTTAAAGATGCATACTTCTCTACAATTCTAGAATTCTTAGAAAAAAAATACAACTTCCTACATGCTGAATAACTACTATTCAACATTAAACATCTTGACCACGAATACATTTTAAAGGAACTATTTAAGCTATACAGGGTGTGTGTATGTGTGTGTTGTACTGGGTATTGATGCTAGGACCTACATATCCTAGGTCAGTGCTCTACAATTGAGACATAACCTTAACTTAAAAAAGAAAAAAATATATGAGACTTTAATTTATCACCCTCTTGATTCTGCCTCTCAAATAGCTGAGAGTATAGGCCTGTACTAACAGGCCTGCCTAGGCCTGATTCTTTATAGAGCTTTGTGATAAATATGTAAACAGAAAAATTAGAAAATGTCTTTTTGTTGTTAAATGACTGATGAGGCTTCTTGATAGCTTGAATGATGACACATCCTTGAGTGTACTGTACCCTCTTTGAGTGCAGGAACTAGAATATATTCTAAACCACTGGAATGCTTTGCTTGATCTATGAGGGATGAATTACAGGTCTATGCATGCCATTACCAGGAAGAAAATTCTCAATCCAAACAAAAAAATCTTCAGATATACAAGGGGGAATAATATCTTCTCAAGAAAACGTTATGTAGAGTGTTTGCCATGGGCATGCCACTTGACAGATCTCATCCTTTTTTTGTGAAACAGTGGTCATTCGAGAATCTAATCTGGCTCTTTTTCTAGAAGCAACTTATTAGACTCCTGACTTCCTTCAGAAAGGACCCCAGTAATGGCCATGTGAAAGGTGTTTAGTAGTCAATGACATCCTTTAACGGAACACTCACTGCTGACCTCTAGCAACAGCCAACCATGAATCTAACAAATGAATATTTTCAGTCTTTTTCCAAGCTTGCTTCCTCTGAAATCTTTAAGAAGGATCCACTACTTTGACTTTGGGACCTGATCTCTCCTCCACAGTGAGGCCACTTATGAGTATAAATAGGAGGGTAATCTCTCCTCTAATAAATCTCTCATGAAAAATAAAACTTTCTCAGTGCCCCTTTTGAGCCTCACAGCTGAAATGTTTCAGACTGTCTGAGAAACATAAAAAGTTTAAATTCGAAAAGATAGCACTAATTAAATTTAGGCAATTAAACCGATGATTTCATTGTACCATTCACTTAAGTTTTACAAGATTGAAAGAGTATGGACACCATTTTTGCTGTTGTACAAAGGCTTAATCACAGAACCTTTCACACATGAGGCAAACACTGTCCCATCTACACCTTCTGCCACTGCCTCTGACTTTAATGCATTCTTTTTAAAATTTTGATTCAAGGTTTATGTAAGTTGCTAAGACTGGCTTTAAAATAGTGATTCCTTTCTGTCAGCTCCCCAAGTACAGACCACCAATCCTGGAGAAGTGGAGAGGACTAGTTTTTTAAACTTGATTCTCTTTCTTCTGATGCAGACTTTCTGCCTTCTGTAGGGGGTCACACTTTATTCTTATTTGTTCCTTATATGTCTGATAAATTTAACAGATTCCCTTACTTGGTAACTAGAAGGGAAATTGCTCCTGTCAATCATTCTCCTGCTTTGGTTTGAGCACAACATTAATGGGGTCTTAGTAGTCCTGTGTGTCTTTCCCTGCTAGCTTCCCTCAGGACTCCAACTGAGACAGTGGGAAGGACTAGAAGAGACTAATGTCATGGAAGGAAAGGAACTTGTGTGAGCTCTATATAGAGCTCACTGTTTCACAGGAGATCTGTGAGGATGATGGTCCCTTGTCAGTCAGCTTGATCAATGTGATAGTATTATTATGGAATTCATACAGCCCAGCCTGACCTATGGGCAGTCATTCCTCCACCACCATCCTACTCTGCTTCTTATCCACGAAATGCCACAAGGGATTGGGAGTTAAAGTTGTGACCTTCTCTATCAGCAAAAACAAAGAACAGTCTGATTCATCACAAATATATCTATATGGGTTTGTCTCAAGAGGCCAATATCACAAGTTTAAACCTGTTTTAAAGTGTAGATGAACTCCAAAAGGTGCCTGCCTTTCTCTGGAGCCAAGATAAATGCCTTGTGCTGTGTCAATGTTTGTGCTAGTATGAGATTCTCACCAGCCTTTAAAGCAGCCCTGGGCCCCCAGCTGGCATGAGTACCAGGTTGAGAAGCATGACTGAGCTATCTTTCTCAGGTCACTGAACTCCATAATTACTGAAAGATCAACATTCGTGCCAACAGTCATGACCTCTCTTGGGGTTCCGTGGCCATGTGCTAATTTCCTGTCGTTTCTCTTTGCCACCTGCTCTATACATAATCTGATGCTGTGTGTGCGTGTGTGTGTGTGTGTGTGTGTGTGTGTGTGTGTGTGTGTGTGTTATTCTCTTTGTCAGAGTATCTTTTTGTTACAAGTGTTTATTTGTCTCCCCCAAATCATTTTAAATCATTTAAATCACTTCCAGCATTTCACATGTTCAATATGGAAAGATTTTTGCAGCCCTGAAAAGACATCATTTATTAAGAATGCCCATGGATAATACCTGTCCTTAGTAAAGTAAGTATAAGTATAAAGTAAATACAAAGCTTCACTACATAGTTGTACAAATAATTTTCTTTGCCTTGTGGACTTCTGTTGGATACATTTACAGTGCAGATCCATTGACAAGGGTATATGCATAGGTACTTGGGATCTTAGACTTATGGGCTGGTGTTGCCCCAGCTAGACATAATGATTTACCTGAATAAGGGTTTATTATTGAGCTTCACTGACATTAAATAGAATTCAGGCATATTAGCTCTTTAATATTTTAAGTATCTAAAGGGATCTCTAAAATAAATGCCTGTCAGTTACTAAATAATAACACACTGTTCACTCAGTACACCTTCCTTTGAGTTTCACAGCCACTGTGGGAAACTAGCAAGTATGACTCATTATCCCACATGGGTGATGAAGGAGTATAATTTAAAGAGCAGCAGAACCCATGCTTTTGTATCTCCCACACTAGTAAGCCATTGCTTCTCCCGCTCCACACGTGCATGGCTGCCAGTTCACTCCCAGCATGGCAGGGAATAGATTCTGTTTAAAGGCAACAGTCAAAGCGTGCTATCAGGGTGCAGGTACCATTCTGCACTTAAAAGAGAAATACTCAGTCTTTGCTCACAAAGTCCCTGAGGTACCCAGTATAACTGAACAAGAGGAAAGACCAGGGAAAAGTGTAAAGAGAGTGGTACCATCAGTTAGTAGTTCTGTTTCGATGTCCTACATCATGTGGTTTTGATATCACCCCAAAATGAAGGATGTGTGGTTATTACATCATATTTGGTTCAGTATAGAATGTTTTTAAAACAATTTTACTAAAAACACCCAATTAGTGTTTAAATATAAAGTCCTACTTTTAAAAGTTCATAAACTGAAGGCTTGGTCCCTAGCTAGTGATGTTGTTTTGGGAGGTTTAGGTACTGGGGGCTAGGCTGGGAGAGGTAGTGGCCTTATCCCTGACCCCACTCTGACCCTCCTGTGTCTTACTCTATTGGCCTCCTGTTTACCCTGAGATAAATGACTTCTGATTCATGCTCCCTCACCGTAAAATTAAAGACTATGGACTGAATTCTCTGAAGCTATCAGCCAAAATAAATCAGTTAAGTTGTTAAATATTTTTGTCACAATAAGGAAAGTCTAGTTCACCACCACCACCACCAAAAAAAAAAAAAAAAAAAAAAAACCAACAACAACAAAAAAAAACCCTTTTACATCCAGAAATTAGTAGCAGGCAATAAGTGAAGTATTATTCTCAGAGGTATTTACATCATAATTTGTGCAAAGCAGAGCTTCATTTGACATCCATTAGTATATAGGCAGAGGCAAGAAAGGGAAGTTTGCTATCCAAACTCACCTGGTGAGAAAACATGCTGCCCAGCTTTCTGGGTGGGTTTGCAGACAGCCTGCCATCAATCATCCATGAGAACTAAGCTACAGAGCCCTGCCTCTCTCAACAGGAGTCCTTCTGTCCTGATGGGCAAAAGAAGCAAAAGGCTCATTTACAGGTAAACCACTCCTCAGAGCTCTCTTATACAGTGGCTCAGCTTTGACCGGCTTATATAATTACTGGTCAACTTTTTCCTTGCTTATCAGTGGCAGACGCCTGATGCAAGCTGTGACCGGAGAGAATTGAGAAGAGAAAATACTCGAGAGAAATACAAGGTGCCAGATGGTCTGTTTTCCAAAACTTCATTTGATGATGATGTATAGCAAAACACATGTAAGATGGTCCAGAGCCAGAAACAAAGAGATCAGGAAAACAGTTTACATAGATTTTTCAAAGGAAAGAGCATAAATATGGAGATCTCAAGAGACCATGTTATAATGGCTTAGACTCTTCTTGGAGGTCATCAGGAAACACTGTTCAAAATCGTCTCTGGTTCACTTCCTGTCATTGTAGGTTTCTATTTGGGACTCTCCAGAGAAAGAGGAACGTGTTTGCTTCTAAGCATGATGCAATTCATTTGTAATCACAATTTGCAAGCTTAACTGCTAAATTACTTCTAGATTTATATTTTCTAAAAATTTTTCCAGACAAGGTCTCATGTAGCTTAAGCCAGGTTTCATTTTGTTATGCATCCCTTGCTGTCTTTGAACTCCTGATCCTCTGGTTTCTGCTTTCCAAGAGCTGGCATGACAGATCCATGCAACTGTGCCTCCATAATATTATTGATAGTGAAATCTTAATGAACCCATGGTTTGGTTTTTGTAAAGCTCAGGGCAGCTTTTCTACATAACTGCCATGATATATGGGACCCAAACAGCTTGGCTACACTGCTGCCATGACAGGCTTGATAAAACCAGCTAAAAGGTAGGCCTGAGCCTCAGTTTACTGGTAGGTTCCTGGAAAACCATAAATTGGCACCACCAAGGAATGAGCCAATCAGCATCCTATGAGAAAATACCTACCATTCCAAAGGAAAAACCTAACTTTCAACCATTATAGATATCACCAGGTATTCTTTAGCTCAGCACACACATTTTTCCCTTTTTACAAAAAAATAACCCTAGACAAATGTCAACTAATTCGGACCCTGAACCCTGGAAATCCCCCAATGTCCAACCTCTAATGTGATTAAAAACCCCAGCCCTCCTAGGCTGGGCATTCTCTGCTCTAAACACTGCCTTGAACAGATGGGGAATCCAAGCTCAAGCTTGAATAAAGGCTCTTTGTTTTTGCATACAGATTTGGACTCCTTGGTGGTCTTTTGGAGGACCCTGAAATCTGGGCATAACAGTTCTATGTCACTGTACACACATCTATCATACAAAAAAGAATATTTTCAAAGATTAATGACAAAATAATTTAATTTTTTAAGCTTTTAGAAATATTCTCATATTCTTTACCTTAGGTACCTTTCCTCACTGCTGTGACCAAATGTCCAACAAAAGATAATATACAATATATGGAAGGTGAGTTTATTTTGTTTTACAGCCAGAGGAAGTAATGTCCATCAAGGCAGGGCAGGTACACTGGTGTCAGTCTAAAGCTGAACATCACATCTAATCTGCAAGTGAGAAGCAGAGAGAGAGATAAACTTTAAAGTCAAGTTCATTTCCGTTTTGAAATTCAATACAGGACGCTAATGACAAAAAACATGCTGCCCATAGTTAGGGTGGTTCTTGTTATCTCATTTACTCCAGTCTATAATCCTTCACGCAGACATTCCAGAGATTGCTTCCACAATGATGATAAAAGCCATCAAGGTGACAAGAATAGGTGTCACACTACCATTTTATGTTTAAGAGCCATAGAACATAGAATGATAACACATAAAGGACACTAAACCTCAGGGCATATCTTGCATAATTGCATGAAAAGGTCAGACCTTTCTTGTAACAGTGGTAGGAGATATCACAAGTGATGTAACAGGGCTTCTTAAGAATTGAAGGATCAAATAGTTTCCTTAGGAAGCACTGGCCATCAGAACATGGGCCTTACTACTGTGCCAGTGCTTACTGTGTAAGTGAGGACCCACTTTGAGTGATTATATTAGTATCATCCCCAAATGATACTTTTGGGTTCACATTAGGATTTGATTTTACTCAAGGTCGGTGTGGCAGTTTCAATGCAATTGGCTCCATGATCTCATAGGAAGTTATTAGAAGGTATGGCTTTGTTGGAGTTGGTGTGACCTTATTGGAAAAACGTGTGTCACTGTGAGAGAGGGATTTGAGGTTCCCAATGCTCAGAATACCACCCAGTGTTTCAATCAAGTTCCTGTGCCAGTAAGATGTAGGACTCTCAGGGACTGCTTCAGCACTATGTGCATGCAGCTGTACTCCTTGCCATGATGCTAATGGGCTGTACCTCTGAAGCTATAAGTGAGCCACCTCAATGAAATCTTTTCTTTATTAGAGCTGCCGTGGTAGTGGTGTCTCTTCACAACAACAGAAATCTAACGAGGACAGTAAGTATTCAACATCTTTACACATCACTTTTGCATCTAGAGGCAGCTTGAGTCAGTATTTAAAGTAATGGAAAGGAGATAAAAATTGGCAAGTGCTCACAATAGCCTCGTGAACAAGTGTGAGCTCTGAAACTGGGACTGTATATGCAGTCATCCTGAACCCCAGTTTTCACATCTGTACTTAGGGGATAATAATTATTGCCTTTATGATCATCTCAAAGTTAATATTAGTTCAGGTGTGGCACATGCAGGATGTAATTTGTACAAAAAAGTATTGAATCTTTTTTGGGTCATCCAAGTTGAATGCTTTTATTCCTCGGTAATATTGTGAATTAGTCCCTTGTCACAAATTTTTCATCATTAGGACATAGAAGGGTAGCACTACCTTGAGAAACAAAACTTCCTCCACTTCATTTGATTGGACTCCTAGAGATAGCTTTCTCTTTTTGCTTTGAGACTAATACAACCCGTATTCTCAATCTCTAAGATGCATGTCTTGTGTTTTACATTTTTATAAGTCACCACACTCTTCACGATCCATTTTGTCAGCATGTACTCAGTTCTCTGATGTGAATACTATGGTGAGAAGTTGTGTGGTGAAGCTTACTGGTTGGAAATTCTTATTAGTAATGCACATAGATAGACATTTTACTTAAAGGCATAACAACTGTGGAGCAGGTATGAAGCCCCAGATTTAATCCACAGCATCAAAGGAACACATGTGGATCTAAGGGCAACATTCATCTCACTGTGATTACTATTTCCCAGTGAGTTTTCTGTCATGTTTCCTCATTAATTTTACTATATTACACATGAAATTTGACTGTTAACTTGAATGATCACATAGAGGCTTTATGACCAGAACAATATAACTCTGAAACAGTATAGAGCTTGTATTCTCTTTTCAAAAGCACCACCCAAAAATAGGTGGGATGGGAAAGCAAATTAAACAAGGTGATCCTGGATCAAAGATACCCTGTGTGGATTGTAGCTTCTAATAATTCAATATATATGTATATATATATATGTCTAGGTACTAGGAAGGTGGGGAAAGTCCATGATACTAGAAAGAGGACCACAAGATGGGAGACAGGGGAGAAATGTGATGGGAAGACAATAAAACTCATTAATATTAAACTGCAAAAAAAAAAAAATACTGGATTCATGAGGGAAATGGAAACAGAGCAAGGAGGTAGAGAAGACCATGTTTGGGGAACAATAAAAGTGAAGAATATATGGAAATGCTATAAAGAAACTGGCTTCTTTGTAAGCTAGTATTTAAACTAAATTAACAAATAAATAAAAAATCATCACCTGTTTCTAGCACATTATCAATGTAGTAAATAGCCCTAGCATGTTTCCTGGCACTGGAGTCAGACCTGGGTTCAACAAGTTCAGAAGAACTTCTTGTATGAATTTTGGAAATCAGCTATGTTTTAGGAGCCTGAGCTTTTTATGCCTGGTAAAGTAGAATGGTTAATGATGTTGTTCCCACACAATGTTGTAAGGTGTGGGAGAGTGCATACAGGGCATACACTATTCCTCCTGACACATAGTAGTTGTTTAAGTCATAATGTCATTAATTCTATTTTTTCATCTTACAACTGTTCATACAAGTGGATAGATGCAAGGAGAGAATTCTGTGATGAACAAGTACAGTGGGTTTGGGAAAGTGCCATCCTTGAGGAGAGGGCATTCAAGAAAAATGATGCCCTACTGGACATATGACTCACATGTGAGTGTCATGTTAACATAACGTACTTCACATTTTTATCACACCAGCATTATTGCTCTTTAAATGTTAGTTCATATATGTCGAAAACTACATTTGTTTACCATTTCCTACCCATAGAAGATCTTAGGATGTCACAAAAATAAGCAAAAGAAAAACCAGATACTTTGGGTAATGTCACAAATAAGATTTTTCTGCTACAAATAATATTCTCAAGAGAGTAAAAAGATAAATGAGAAATCAGATGATGCTTGCAAACCATACATCTGTGAACCACTGATACCAGACTACACAAAACTTCCTACAGCTCAGGAAAAATAGATTAATTTTTAAATGAGCAAATAATCTGAACAGATAATTTTTCAGAAGATGTAAAATAAACAATTAGCATTTGGGGAAAACCATTAACCATGGTTAATCATTAGGGAAATTATCACCTGAACCATAATGAGAAACAAGTTCTTATGTACTAAATGACTATCATGCAAACAAATCTTAAAAACAAAGAGAAAGCAGGAAAGAAAAGAAAAAATAACGAATGTTATTGATACTGTGGAACATTTTGGACACTTGTGTTTCTGATAGAAAAAGAAGAGAGGACAGCCAATTCATAAAATAGTCTGGGTCTTTCTCACAAAACTAACCCCACTGTAACCCAAGATTTCCATGTTAGATATATTCTCAAGAAAAAAAGTCCATAAATAAATTTCTGTCATTTTGTACATAGTATATCCAAAGTAGCAGTAATCTGAATATTGATGAACTAAAAAGACAAAACAAAAACAGGATATATATATGAAAAGAAGAGTCGAAATGCTAAATACTGACACATGCTATAGCAAGGTTAAGTCTAGCATACACTACATTAAGTGGAAGAAGCCTCCCACCAAGCATGACAGATTGTGTAGACTACATGGTTGAACAGGAAATGCCATGAGCAAACAACAGAACATAGTATGGTGCACCTAGTCTTGGCAAGTTTAAACAGGGGTATTAAGAGGCAGACATTTCCTTCAAGGACTGATGAGATGCCCTAAACTTAAATATTAGCGATGTTTACAAAACTCTTGGATATTAATACCTTGTGGATTTTGTGTTATATAATTATATTCTAATAAAACATATCTTTAGAGAAATAAGGAAACCAAACTCTGCAGTATCTAAAGGCACCGTGGTTGGAAAGTGGTGGAGATGCCAACATTTCATGTATTTCTGAGATGACATTGAAACTATGGAGAGTCTAAAATAATATATGAATGCATATCTTCAAAACACACAATTGTGTAAATTAAACTGCTATTCAGTTTATGTGAAACTAAGCTGAATAAACTAAAATGATGCATCAGTGATATAAGACCTTACAAAAGTGTCCAACCTTCTCTATTTTCCTATACATTTGAATTTTCATAGCCATTTTTGATATGTAGAGTCATGGTATTATTAGCCTGTACAATACTTAAGTATGAATGTATAATATTCATATACATTCATGTGTGGATCAGGAATCTGCAGCAGGAATACTAGACTCACTCTGCTGGGGAAACAAAGGAACAATGGAAATTATGTCCATTCTCTAGTCACCAGCTCATGCTCCTGCTATGTTGTCATATCCACGACAAAGAGGTGATTCTCCAAATTGCACATCTTTACCATCTTTCCAAAAGGTTTGTGCCTGCTGCATGGGGTTGCATCTGATTTAGAAAGGTTTATTCTTGTGTGTGCTTGAGTACATGCGCGCGCGCGCGCGCACACACACACACACACACACACACACACACACACACACACACACACACACACACACACACAGTGCAGGAGGCTCTGAAGGTCAGGAGAGGTTGTCGGTTTCACTGGACCTAGAGTTACAGGTGCTAGTGAGATCCCATATGGGTTCTAGGAATTGAACACATGACCTCTGTGAGAGCAGTAAGTGCTCTAAAGCAGGGCTGTTTCTCCAGCCCTTAGTGGAAAATTTAGAAGAGGGAAATTTTTAAATTTAAAATTAAAATTAAAATTTTTAAAATTTAAAAATGTAAAGAAAATATACCATTGTTATGCTTGAAAAAAAATGATTGAATCTTCTTGGGGCTGTATTCTTGCTTTATGTAAAGACATTATTCTGTGAGTTCAAAGAGGCCTTAAACATGTCTGTGAGTTTTATTCTCCCCTCCATGCCTCCTATGAGACCCATCCCCTCCACAGTCATCCTTCTCCGCTCTACGTAGCCACAACTCCATTTTGACATCATGCCTTCTGCCCTGATACAGTCATGAGTTCTTCCTTAGAAAAATCCAACTACCCTAGACTACTTCATTGGATAAATTCCTCATGTGTTCTATCCACACTGTCGTTTTCTTTTTTCTTCTCCTTCCCTGCTTCACCACTTTTTGTGGTTTCCTTCATAATCTAAATTTGGTTTTTACCTCTGTGTCTGATTTAAAATGGAGTTCTTTAACTTTTAACTCAGAAGAGTGGTTCTTAATCCATGCTTCCCACCTGCTGGTCCCCTGCCTAAGAGCGATCATTCTAATGCCTTTCATTTGCCTCTGTATTTCTAACTAGCATGAACTTGCTCTTATTCCTAGACTTTTGTGACTTTCTAAGTTGTCTATTTACTTCCTTCAAAAACAGATCTGTTTCAGTACTCCTGATTTAGTGCTAACACATATTTATGTTTCCATGAGAAGTCTAGAAGATTTTTTAATCCACATTTGTAGTTTTTATGTTTGCTGCAGTTTTCTTCATATCCATTCTCACATGTTGTTTACGTAAAATTTAATTTATTTCTGGTTTTAAATTTTATTTGTTGCATATATGTATCATTAGTATATAATCTGTCTGATATAATTATAAGCCACAATATAGCCTAATGATTTATATTTTGGTGTTATCTGTTGGTGAGACCTCTCCTGGAATTCTGTATTTTCCTATTTTCCTAGCTGTTTGATTAACTCTCAGAAGGTTTTGTTTTGTTTTGTTTTGTTTTTTTTGTTTTTTTTTTTTTTTTTTTTTTGGTACTTTCTTGGTCTTCACTTGGGAATTCCCTTTGGTTCTCTGGCATGGGATCTCAATTCCTGAATCACTTGTTCTGGTTTGGAACTCACACACAGTCATCTTCCTAGAAAAGTGATGTGTCCAGGGATGGGAGGGAGCAGAGGTAAGTGGCTCCTTTGACATTGTTGCTAGTGTCTGAACACATCTTTATTTTCCTCTCACAGCTGATTGCTAGTTTGGTTTTATATAGAATCTATGTTGCTACTTTTTTCCTTTAAGAAATGCAAAGTCTTTATCCTTTGAATTACAGCTGCAGAGACTGATGGGACATCTCAGATCATGGTCTCCTCCTTGGAGAACTTTCATGGTACTGAAATTTAATTTATTTCTGGATTTAAATTTTATCTATTGCTTATATATCATTTTGTTTTGTCTCTGTGCTTCCTGACAGTGGTTTTCATTTGATGCAATGTCTACAAATGAATTATTTAGAATTTGTGTTCCAAGCATTTACTAAGTTCTCCAGCAGGCAGAAACTGCTTTAAAACTTATACCTGGAGCTCTATGAAACTTTATTTTTTACTTCCTAACATTTCTTGCCCTCTGTTTCTATTTGATCAATGTATGTCATTCTTCCTTTCTATCTATGGATACTCTGATTCGGAGCCTCCAATTTTCTCCCCTATTTGATGGCTTATTTTCAGTTCCCATTTCTATTCAGTCTTCTGCTCAAGAGTTGTCCTTTATTATCTTCAAGTCTTATTTTTTTTTAAGCTGCATCTTATTTTGCATACTTTAACTTGTAGAACAAAATAAAACAAAGAAAATAATTACAGTGCACAATACCCAACCCTGCTGTTTGTGGGAGAGGGTTTCCTCTAACATGAGCAAAGAACCAGGTAGGTCAGGGCCAGTCAAGGCTACTTCTTCCATGCGGGAGGCATCCTCATCACCCTCCAGTGGGTGGATGTCATCAGGAGGAGCAGTACTGAGTTCCTCCACGTTACCTCTTCTTTCTCAGTACCCAGGTGTGGCTTGATCATGTAGATGCGGCTGGAGTAGGTTTGGTGATCCTGAAGTGAGAAACCAGAGAAGAGCAGAACAGTTTTAGACAGCAGCACCAGGTCCTTTGTCATTTTTGTCTGCCTCAGGGTCTCTACAATGGGATGGTCAGGGTTGATCTCTAGGTGCTTTTTGGCCATCAT
The DNA here is from genome assembly GCA_033318265.1 of Phyllotis vaccarum. Classification (NCBI taxonomy): domain Eukaryota; kingdom Metazoa; phylum Chordata; class Mammalia; order Rodentia; family Cricetidae; genus Phyllotis; species Phyllotis vaccarum. Next base: position 55,883,980 of record JARWLC010000010.1, read on the forward strand.
GTAGCCTATTATAGAGTTGTCTCAAAGTGCCTGGGCCTTTATGATCTGCTCCATGTTGGCTCTCCAGCCATAGGTGCTTGTCACAATGAAGCAAGGTGAAGACACAAGCCTATTGGAGATTGTCATCTTCTCAACCTTCTTATCCAAGATCTTTTTCATTAGTTTGCAGAGATTCTCGAATTTTACCTTGTTCTCAATTTTTTTTTAATTTTTCTCCTCATCCTCTGGTAGCTCCAGGCCTTAATTAGTCACCAAGACTAGACTCTTTGCATCAAATGTCTTGAGCTGCTGCACACAGTACTCATCAATAGGCTCAGTAGTGCCCACCACCTCAAAGCTTCACTTCCACACATGATCCACAAAGGCTGAGTTGGCCACCAGCTCTTTGCTCTCACTAGTGATATAGCACACAGACTTCTACCTCTGTGTCTTCTTCATGTGTGACATATACTCTGACAGGAAGTCATCTTGCCTCCAGATTAAGAGGTGTGTTGTGGAGCAGCTGAGAAAGGCACCTATGGTTAGTGGAATCTTTATGGATTCCAAGCCTTAAATTCTTGGAAAAGTCTTCATAAAATTTCTTGTAGTTCTTTTTGTCTTCAGCCAACTCAGAGAAGAGCTCAAGGCACTTCTTTGCAGTGTTTCTGTGGATGATTTTTTAGGATCTTGCTCTGCTGGAGCATTTCTTGGGAGATGTTCAGGGGCAGATACTCAGTGTCAACCACAGCACAGATAAAATTGAAGTACTCAGGTATCAGTTCATCATGGCTATCCATGATGAACACAGACAGACACACAGCTTGAGGTGGTTCTTTTTGTTCTCAAAAAGGTCAAAGGAAGCTAGCCGAGGAACAAAGAGCAATGTTCTAAATTCCAACTGTCACGTCTTATTTTTTTTAAAAAGCAACTTTTCTCTAATTGATTCATATTAAGTAGATAAATATTAATTAAAAAATTAAATTCTTTATCTTTATCTTGTTTCCTTTTTAAGATATTTCCTTTATGCATTGGATTCCATACATAATAATGATAGTTTTTCTTAAACAACTGGTTATTACTCTGCTTCATATTGAAAGCCTGGCAGGAAGCTAAGAAGGGGGTTATTGATAGCAAATGCGTCTCTAAGAATAATAAATCTAATTCTGCTGTGTCCTGCCAACTGGGACATTTGTCTCCCAGCCCCAGATCTGTATCCTTTAGAAGGCGGGAAAGGGAGAACGTGGATCTCTCACCATTTAGAAAACCAGTGGCCTCCGAAGGTCTTTCATTTTCCATGCGGTTTCTGATATCTTCCTTTCAGATCTTCATATCACAGTCTTAATGATAATCTTGTCTCTCCCAGAATCAGAGCATATGAGAAAAGCACGTGGAAATATACCTAGATTTCATAATGCTTCATTCAACCCGTCAGAGATGCCTGGTGCATCAGTCCTAGAGCCAGTTCAGAGATGTGTCCTCTGCCTCTGTCCATCAGGTAGGAGAGTTCCCAGAAGACACAAAGCTGCTTGAGTTACCATTTCTTGGCCCACATCTCTGCTCTTTGCCTGTGTCTGGTTTTTGTGGTCATTGGTTCTCAGGAAAGAAGTAACATATGTCAGTGATTCATGCTTGTTTCACTTCTCCCTCGCAGCCATATTTATTTATTTATTATTTATTTTACTGAAACTGTTTAACCCCTTACTCTCTTGTACCAAGTTTTCCAGATGTCCCCAAACAATGACCAGTCTGCAAACTAAACAGAGAAATAAGAGCTTCTAAGAGGTCAGGAGTTGGGAGAGCTAGTGGCAGAGGAGGTCTGACCTTAGCCTAGGTGTAGATTTGGATGCATTCAGAGTGATGCTGGCTGGCTTGAGGCTGGAAGGCAGCTGGTGACTAATTCTTTTAGAATAAGAGTTCTCCCAGAAGCCTACAAGAATAAAGGCCTTGGAGTAATTATCAGAGCCTCATCAAAGAAGGTTCTTAGAATCTCAAAACCGATCCTGAGATAGTCACAGCTAACAGGTAACCATAAACTTTGTCTACTGTTTTCATGTGTCATTTTTGTGGTTTTCTACCTATGATGCCCCTGGAAACATACATTGCTTTCTGAACTCCAGTGTGAGGGGAAATCTTGACGGTCAACTTTATTGGATCTAAAAATCACCTAGAAGACACAGCTCAGGCATATCTGAGGGCATCCAGAGAAGATTACCCAAGGAGAAATGACCCATTGTGAATGTGGGAACACTAATCCTAATCCATGGGCTAGGTAGGGTCTCAGTCTGAATAAAAATAAGGTGAGAAAGACAGCTTTCGTGTCTCTGCCTCTTGGGCTGTAGACATGCTGTGACTAGACTCCCCACAATGCCACTGTTTTGTCTTCCCTGACCTGGTGATGGACTGTAGTCCCTCAGACAGTGAACCACAGTAAACCCTCTAGCCTTAAATAGTTTCTGACAGATATTTTTTCATAATGAGAAATGTACTCTCACTTTCTTCAACTGTAAAATGGGATCATTAGTCATTAATTTTTCCCCAGGGTTGTTGTGAAGATTGAATCTATTAATATCCTGTAGAGTCTAATGTAATCTCAAGTGCATTCAGCAAATGAGGATACTGATATGCACATACTAAGTGTTCAGTAACCCTCTTTTAACTAGCTGATTTAATACTTCATGTGAGACTACCTATTTCTTTTAACTTTAGTGTGAGTTTCTGTGGTTTGCCAAAATAAACAAACAAACAAACAAACAAACCAACCAACCAAAGAACTATCTTAGTGGCTGTTTTTCATTAGAATGATTAGTCACATTGCACTGCAATTGAAGAGACAACCACTTTCAAATCTCCTCTAATAACACCACCAGGTAGACAAATCATGACTGATTAACCAAGAGCTATGCTTTGTTTGGTCCAATAACAATTCTGCCCCAGGCATGTCTGCACAGTCTTCCAGGGACTCTGACTGATCAGCAAGGAACCAAAAGGCTGGTAATTTCTAATTTATAAACACTGCTTGACGTAGGCAGTTGGGCATTCTGCCACCCTGCTATGGCCTGGAATGGCCCAACCACTTTGCTGTGTGCTGAAAGCAATTTCAAATGACTTAATAACACTTTACCTACCTCTCCACTGGGGTCCACAGATACCATTGGATGAAGGCCATCAAATGGCCTCAGGACAAGGGGTTCAGGTTACAGCTTCATGGGGTTTCCAGCTGAACAATGAGTATATTGTGAGAGTCCCATCTGTCAAAGTCATCAAAAGATAAAGAGGAAATAATACAATTAAACCTTTAAGACACTTTCATTTATCTTTGGTTTCTCAAAACCGATCTCAATTTGGCAAGGTTCTTTTTGGCAAAGAAGCTAGAGATTGGCATTCTTTGATACAAATTGAGGTCTTATGGAAAACAAATGTCTGTATACAAAATGAGAAAAAAATGCAGCAACTGTTCTATCAATGCCGGTGAAGAGAACCTATCTAGAAACTGTGTGTTCCAGTAAGACACGTGATCAACTACCTTGAGTGCGTGTGTATTTGTGTGTGTTCAAGTGTACACACACTCTCGCACAATGCACATGTAAATGTACACAGGCACACATATGTCTGTAGGTACAATTGCACATGTGTGCATGTGAACAAAGGCCCAAGGTCAACCCTGGGTATACATACCCAGGTTCTTCTGGAACTCTGTACTATAGTTCATCTTATTTTTTCAAACAGGGTTTTTTCACTAATCTAAGCTTTGCCTGTTTGGTTAGACTAATTGGTCTGGGAGCTTTTGGGATCTACCTGGCTTTGTCTTCACAAAACTGACATCACAAACATGGCAGCATCTAGTTTGTATAAGGGATGTGGGAATAGAGCCTGGTTCTCATGCAAACACTTTACTAATTGAGCTATCTTCCATATCCTAAACACTGATTTTGTTTATTTTACTTCTAACAATAAAAGATTTTGCCTTAAAATAGCATGAGAAATCCACATATGGAGGGGAAAAAAGATTGTTCTTGATGATGAAAGGACACGGCCCTCTCTTGTTGCTGAGACTTCTTACAGTATCTCTGATGAAATCCTGGTTACCTCAGCAGGACCTTTCCACTCTAAGAAACTCATGGAGGATTCATTGGCAGCCACTATCACCTCCTGCACTCGGGCTGTCTTGGAATTTTTCTCCATTTGTCAGATGTTTTGTCTACAGACAAACCACTGTCATCTCCTACCTTCAGCCTCATGTAGCAGGCATGTATAGAATACAAACAAGTCTCTCTGTGTCCCTACAACTTTTCTTCCCCAGGGTCCTCAGCCTAGGCTGCCACACTCACTGCTGCTGTCTTTGGGCCCAGCCTAGCTCTCATCCTGTGGGGCTGTATGGTATTGATTGTGACTTCTCCACATCTGGCTGTCAGGCAGTGGTAGAATTCATTACCCTTCCAGAAGGGGAGCTTTTTCTTACTCTTCTCTCTTCCCATTTTTTTTTTTTTTTTTAACATCAAGCTGGAAAAGACACAATGTCAGGGTATAATAACTTCTTCTTAATCTACTCAGAGATTCCTTATTGCATATTCGGGGCACCTACAACCTTGTCTGGGTCTAGAAGGGTATGACATGGAAGGCAGACACACAGACATCCCTTAACAGCTCAAAATTCCATTCTTCCTCCTGCTATTCTTCCTCCATCAACATGCCTTAGGTCCTGATTTAGCATCATTTGTCTAGACAAAACCTTCAGCTTTCTCATGAACCCAGCCTTAGGAAACGTCCGGACCCAAACAAGACTATGACCACAGAAACAACCCAACTCAATGTGTTTTCAAGAACCCAAGTAGAATTTCTGAGCCATATTATTTATCTTGTTAATGTGACGGCATAATATGGGTCCTGATTACACATGAGTCTTAGGAGAACTCTATTAATAGTGACAATTAACTTGTTCCTTTATTTTTCTTACTATAATGGTTGAATTCTAGGTGCTAGCCACACAAGTTACACTCTGGTATTTAATTATGTTAGTAGTTAAAATAGTCCTGGTCTTTCTAACACATGTAATAGAGACACAGGCCTTCTGACTATGAACAAATATGAGAAATTCTTAGCTCGATCTTGGGGAAACCATCATGGAGAAAAACCAGTTCCCTGACTTTTCAACTTAACTAGCAACTATTAGCATCACCTCTTAGACTGCCTTCAACCTCAAGTACAAAGTAGCAGACTAAAGATGTCAGTTCAGGTTCAAGGTATTTCACATCTGTTGGGTGAATTAGAAGTCTCAAAGCAGGAGATATGTCTGTTATGATTTGGGTACCTGGCCAGTGTGCTTGGTCCATCTCCACACATTCTCTGTTCTAGTTACTGTTAAATGAATTGATCCAGCGAAGGAGATGACTATCAGACTGCAACCCGAGATTGTATCCATTCCAGTCATTTGTTATAGTGCAAAGATCAGGGAATCAAACTACGAATATCAGAGTTACCTGCAATATTTGCACATACCCTCAGGCTTTTTTCTCTTTGATCCGTTATTCCCAGCTCTGTGGCTCCTCCAGTTCACAATCTAACCTTATATTCTCTTTCCTCTTTATACTTTTCCTTGAACCTCTTTAGTGTTTCTTAACCTCAAAACTATGTTAGACCCTTGAGATCTCAAGAGAGATATTTATCCTTTCTCAATCTCGTTTTCTCTCTCTCCTTTATTCTTTTCGATTATACTTAATATGTACATGTTGATTTTCTGATATTAAAAGAAAACTTTCCTTTAAGTCTGTATAGGTAGTAGTTTTCTGCTCTTGTAGCTCTTCACCGTGTGCATGCAATGCCCAGGTAGACCAGAAGAGGACATCAGATCTTCTTGGAATAAGAGTTCGTCAGTTATGAGCCACCACGTGGGTGCTGGGAACCAAACCATGTCCTCTGGAAGAGCAATCAGTGTTTCTAATTACTAAGCTATCTCTAGCCCTGGAAGAGATGTTTTACTGCAAAACTTGGCTTCCCAGAGCACCTGTAGTTACTTCTATGCCACCACCATGGCCAGGTCAGTTTTTAGGAACCTTTTTTTTTTTTTTTCCTACTTCCATATTAGATAAGGAGGATTATGCATAAACTACAGGAGGAAACATTTCAATATAACCAATTATATCAATAAAATTTTTTGGATTTGATAGATAACCCAGGCTGACTCAAGCCTGTCCTGTTTAACAGTACTTATTAGTTACAGAAAATGACTCTTTACAGAAACTCATAATTTTTGCTGCATTTGTTTCTCATCAAAACATCCACATTTGAAATAAAAAACTAACTTTTTGTCAGTTCTGTTTACGTTCCTCATTTTACAAAATTGCTTGTTCGTTTTTTTGCGAATAGGCATATAGAGTCACATTCTAGTACACTTCTAGATTTTAATGGTTAAAAATGCAAGTCCTGATAGGGGCTTTAAAAATTCCTTTAGCTTTGGTCAACTTCTTCCACTTCTTATTTGTCTAAGAAAATCAATATTCATTTCTTGTTTCATGTTAAATAGTTCAGATAAAATACAAAAGCAAGAAAATGCACCTTGTTAAAGAAAGCCACTATTCCTGACAGTGCTTCATCTTTTTTTCAGGCCCATATTGGCATTTTTCCTGGCCCATCCATTCTCTAATGTAAGTGTTATAAATTGCTCTAAAGTGCCATAAAGCATAATAAACATAAATCAATATTTCTTGGTTAAAATCTTGGAAACGCTGAGGGGGGCTCAGCATCCTGCATCTATCATGTCCCTCAGATAGTTCTTTGTACCAGCAGCCACTTCTGGTCTCAAGAATAACTCCTTGTTTTTCTCGCTGGCCCAAGTTCCCTGGACCCTCACAGTGACACACCACAATGGATGTGGGGAAGATCGCTTCCAGTAGTCTTAGCAAAGCCCCATTTTTTTCCTTGCCGTCTCTGAGCCTGGCAACTTTAGAAGAAAGGACTGTCATTCTCAGAGTTAGAGCACAGGCTGGCACTATGTCAAGCTAGTCTGGGGCTAATTCCAGTTTGTCATGGGAGGCAAAAAAAATTATTCAAAGAATTAAGGAAAATTCCACCTCTTTCCTTCTGTTCCTTGTAAATGTGACAAGTGATCTGGGTGAAGCACCTGCAGGCAGCTTAATGGCAAAGCCCACCTGCTTGAATTCTGCAATCTTTGGCATATGATCATTTGTTGAACACTTGCAGAGAAAGCCACATCACTCTCCTAGAAATGACAGCTTACTCCCACAGCTAGTTCATGCTATTTATGTGGCATTCTTGTTATTTATTCTCATCGCAGAAGGAATGATTGAATAGTGGTATGTGTGTTTAGCCCCCCACGCCAACCCCGTAAGGAACGGTAGAGCTGTATAGTCTTATATGTGCAAGCTTGGGTGATCCTTTCTTAAACTTATCAGAGATGGCTTTTAGGGAACTCATGAAAGGTTGGTATGGCAATACATAAAGTAGCTTTGAGAAGCCTGCCCTGTTATCCACTTTTCAGGCTAACTGTGACTCAGTAAGCATAGGGCACATCTTTACAATGCTCCAATCCCAAGCAAGTTCTATCAGACAGTAGGAAGCAGCTTTTGTCTTGAGAAGTTACAGGTGCCCAGTTGGTGTACATAGAAACAGAGGAGGGAAGTTAAACTCTGTTTCTCAATTATATTATCAGCAAGTTCCCAGTCTGACACATTTCTGTTAACTACCTGTGTCTTTAAATTCTTTACATTGTGGACTCTTTCACATCAATAAAAAACACACTGTGAGTAATATTTAAACAAAACTATGTCAACTATTTTTGCAATAAGAGCAATTTCAATGGAAAGGGTAGCCGTAATGTCTCTTCATAATCATATTAACAACAACAAAATCTTCCCATATTCTCTTAGTAAAACATTGAACAAATAGACATTCTCACACCCTAGTGGAGTACATGACTGCTCCTTGATTTTAGCAAACTTTATCTGGGGGATTAAGTGTAATAAGAATTTTCTGAGCCATCTGGCCCAAGGTCGGGCCCCATAAACTCACAGTCCCACAGAAATACACATGCTTATATTATTTACATGCGGTTTGGCTTATGCCTCAGGCTTATTGCTAGCTAGCTCTCACATTTTAACTCTACACATCTCTATTAATCTGTCTTGCCACATGGCTCCATTACACTTGCTTCTTGGGCAGCTGGCTCATGTCTGTCTTGACTCTGCCCTCCTTCCCCTTTATCTATGCTTGGGTTTCCTGTCTTCTTCTAAGCTGCTCTGCTATAGGTCAAAACAATTTTTTTTTATTGACCTATGGTATTCACAGCATACACAAAGACATCCCACATCAATTAAGCCCACAGTAAACATTGTACACACTGGTAAAAATATATAAATGTACCTATTAGAAAACTTTGTAAATACAAAAAAAAATCAGTCAAATTCTGCCAAAAAAGGTGTAATTAAAAGAATTATGGCACATCTACACAGTAGCATGCAAAGGAACAGTTCTACATTCTGTATCTATCGCTAGGGCATCTGTTTAAATATAAAAATGAAAACATGGGACCATGTACATATGCTAAATATACATATAAAAACAGAAATAAGAAGTTATATTTATTATTATTTTTCCATTTGCATAAAATAGCTTGATAACATGTGATAAAATAATACTAAGAGTTATATGTGGAGAGAGATGAGTTAGAGGACTGAGAACCATAACTAACTTAGCAATGTGTGCTGATTTGCTTTTAAGTGCAGAAATGTGTAACCTGCACAAATAGCTCTCTCTCTCTCTGTGTATATGTATGTATGTATGTGTCTGTGTGTGTCTGTGTGTGTGTGTGTGAGTGAGTGTGTGTGTTTTTGCTCTTGCACTGGTCCCTATGCACCAGAAGTTGATGTAGTGTGTTACTTCCCACATTAGTTTTTGAGACAGATTCTGTTACTGGACTTGGAGCTCACTGGCTAATCTGGCTGGTCATATAACCCCAGAGGTTCCCTTATCTTAATCACTCCAGCTCTGAGATTATAGGCATATGTGACTGCACCCAGATTTTCCCCCCATGAGTTTTGGAATTCTTTACACAGATCCTCATGTTTTCCAGACAAGTACAAACACTACCTATTGGACCAGAACCAGGCCCAGCCCCAACTGCAGACCCAGCCCTAACCCCAGCCCCAACCCCAGCCCCAGCCCCAGCCCCAGCCCCAGCTTCAGCCCAAGCCCAAGAGCCAGCTCCAGCTCCAGTTCCAGTTCCAGTTCCAGCCCCAGCTCCAGCCCCAGGCCCAGCTTCAGGCCCAGCTCCAGGCCCAGCTCCATGCCCAACTCCAGCTCCAGGCCCAGCTCCAGCTGCAGGCCCAGTTCCAGTCCCAGTGCCAGCCCCACCTACAGCTCCAGCCCCAGCCCCAGCTCCAGCCCTAGACCCAGTTTTTAAATGTCCAAGTCAGCAGCAGTAATTACATTCACAGAATGTACTGGAAATGTCTAAAACTTTACAACATCCCAAACAGAAGCTGCCTGCCCTTTAAGCAATAACTTTCTGTCTTCTAGTAATTTCTAATGTTCTTTTCGAGTCTATGAATCTGCCTATTCTAGAGACTTTGTGCCAGTTGAATTATAGAGCATTTACTCACCTTGTGTCTGGCTCAGTTTGCTTCATATCTTCAAGGTGCATCCAGATTATATCATGTTTGAAAATTTCATGTCATTTTGTGACCAAGTAGTTCAATGTTGATCTGTGTATAGAATTTTTTTTTTTATTCATCGTTTATAAACCTTAGGTTTTCAGGTTTTGCTCTCTGGTGACTGTTTTTCCTTGAACACTGGCATACAAATATCTACTTTGCCTTGTTTTTAATTATTTTGATAGTAGATGCAGGAAGCATAATTGATAGGTCATAAAGTACTTTCATGTTTTACATTGTGAGGAAATATGCTGCCTTCCACGATAGCTTCATCCATATGTTAATATAGCTGTGAGAGGGGTGAAGCAGTGTCTTATTAGGTTGACCTATTGGAAATCAAGAAATAAATCTTTCAAAAATGTTCAGTGAAGTATAATGTCTATGACAATTATCATTTCCAATTTTTATTAGTTTCTCATTCAGTAGGCATAAAGATGCTCAGAAGCTGAGATAGAGTATTTCTTATCTTCTGAGTGAGTGTTCATGATGCTACACAAAATTAACACAAAATTACAGCTTCTAAGTATTGCAGGCCAACCATGTGCCAACAATCTCTTTATGCCACGATTCTTCCTCCAACGGTCTTTATCTGTGTTAAGAATACAACCGCAGGTCCCATTTGTGTGCAGTAAGTATCTTATCACTGAACTACACCTTGAGACTCCAAAGGTGAATATTTTACTCTTATTTTATGGATTAAAAATTCACGGTCTCTTGGGCAGTGGTAGCACACACCTTTAATCTCAGCATTCAGGAGACAGGGGCAGACAGATCTCTGTGAGTTTTGGGGCCAGCCTGGCCTACAGAGCTAGTTCCAGGGCAGCCAGGGCTGCTACATGAAGAAACCTTGTCACAAAAAAATAGAAGAGAGAGAGAAAGGGGGGAGGAAGAAGGAAAAAAAAGAAAGAAACAAACAAAGAAGAAAGAGGAAAGAAAGAAAACCGTGAGAGACGTCCAGGGTCTTTTAGAATAAGGGACACAGTCAATGTCAAACTATTAGTACATGACAATACCAAGATTTGAACACCGGTCACTCAGACCCCTGGACATGTCTTTAAGTGAGTCTTCTCCTTTCCTTTTTATTTGACAAAACTTGGGCTATTTTCTAACATTTTCTCTGAAATACAGTATTTCACAGACACAATGCCAAAGAACATGGTCAGTCTGGCACCTAGGGCTGTCTCCTTCCTCTGAGATCTGTCTATGTCCCAAGTATTATATCACAGTGGCAAATATACCTACAGTCAAGAGGCAGGTCCTCCTCAGGACGGGAGGAGCAAAAATTCCTGACACAGACTGCCTGCCCAGATAGTCTAAACAGAAGGCTTGACAATAGGAGAAAAACACACACGTCAACGGAAAGAGTGTCCCCATGAGATCTCCCAAGTGGAATAGAAAATTAGGCCCTTGTGTTGTGGTGTAGGAAAAGTGTCCTCATTTGTGAACAAATGCTATTAAAACCCTCCTGTGTGGCTTACTTGAGCTACTACAGAGCCAACCAATCCACCTGTGATTGTTCTCTTCCCAAGACCCAGGCAAACATAAGCACACACACACACACACACACGCACACACACACACACACACACACACAAATCATTTTCACCTCTTTGGTTCAACACTGACAGTTTTTAAAATATAATGGTTTCTTGGCATGTATTTGTTGTACATAGCATTAGGAATCATACAACATTTTCATGCAAGTGTATAATTTACTTTGACTTGATTGGAATGACCATCCTAAAATATATCACATTCTAATTTTATAGATGAGAGGACTGAACTTCAGAGAAGGCAAACAATTAATCCAAGGTCACCAAGGCAACCTGGGGAAAAGCTGAGATTCTAATCAAGGGCAGATTCTCTAAAACACAGAATCTCAAAGACATCACAAGGCCTCACCCTAAAATAACAGCTTTTATCTGCCTGGCCATTTACCTCAGGGTTTATGTATGGGTTTATTTACCTTTCAGAGTACTATGAAAACACACAGTGATTTGTCTCATTTTAAAAATGAGAAAACCTAGGCCCAGGTACAGAGCTGGGAATAGAATGTAGACACTCTAGGTCTATGGAGTTTTCTCTGGATTTGAACGTCATGTTGCATTCTGTTATTACTTACATAGATACACACTGGCCTAAAATACTATTCAAGTCTTAATTGTGTTTGCTTAGGTCTTCAATAACATTGAAAATTGCTTACTTACAATGTAAATAAGATACCAAATCAAGAATTGCACTCTGAGTGTATAAAGTATGTATAGCAAAAAGTTTTCATATGAAATTCATCTATTTTGGTTCTGACTGCTATGAGGTAATTTTTCTTACTATTTCAAGAAGCTTAGCCAACTCTTTCTGTTCCTTGATCTAAAAGAAGTTTTTTGGAGAGGGCTTGAGACAGAAGTGGCCAGGCATTGATTGTGCTCCACTGAGGTGGAGATCCCTGAGAAATATGAGTGTTAGAAGGGAGGAGAGAGCAGAACAAGTGAGAGGCTGAGGAACTCCTTCCATTACTGAGGGATGACTGGGACTGAATCCTGTATCCCTTGGCTCTGGGACACCGATTTGTATACTCACAATGACAAGCACCTCAACATGACTTAGAAAGAGACATGTAAATATCATTACACCTCACACTGCTCCTCTAGATATAAATAATTAATAATGTGACTCAAAAGCCCATGTAACTTTTATATGTCCAACACTGAAGAGTTGTATACTTGAAGTAATCAGTATGGGAAGAAAAAACAAACAAGCAAGCAAACAAACAAAACCCTCCCTTTCTAGAATGTTCTAGATTGCTAAAGATCCCATGAAACTTTTTGGAAAACATTCTTTCTACTCTGCTCCTATGAGCTACCAATGTTAATAGTGACAGATTCCCCTTCAGTCCTGCTGGTGGGTATTCAGTTTAATCTGATTTAAAGGCAAATGAAACACAACTTTCCACAGAGACAAAAGACAGGAGCAAACCCCAACAGTTGTTTTCAGATGCAAGAATTGTGGGTAGCACTCCTGTGCATTTCCAAGTTTCCTGTGATTCCTATTTTGTTACTTACAGACGCATAAAAGCAATTACTTTCTTTAAATTCCTATTAGTTATATCACTGCAGTGTCCATCTGGCTTAGTTCATGCTTTATTTCCATCCAGACATTTTTATACTGCACATGTTTGTTACAAGTAGGACAGCTATGTCTTTTCTCTAAAATCTAATCCTAGAATTTGCATTTATATATATGTAAATTAAAACAATTTAGGCCAACAACACTCTATATCCTACTTTGAAAGACTGTTTGAAGTGTTAAGGAAAACTGGGGCTTAATCAGTTTGTTCCATACCGCATTTTAAGTTTCAGATCAGAAACAAGAATGTTGACAAGGTTCAGACAACTTTAGGAATGAAGGAAATGGTACTTTGACCACTATTCCTCAGTGGTGATGTTTTAGAACTACATTAAAAATTTTTTTTTTTTTTTTTTTTTTTAAATAAAATGTGAGTCAAAGGTACAGGCTACTTTCAAAGTAAAGTATTCCTTTTCAATGTCTACTTGAGTCAGTCTACCATTGTGGTTAGTTGGATCTGAACTGATACCAAAATAGAAACACTGTGTTGAGTATTTATACCAAAGTGTGGCATACTACTGTGATTCTACATCAAAAACAGTGCCCTTAAAATTTCATCTCTGCACAACTGTATCCTAAAGCAGACTCCTAACACTCTAGCCTCCTGGAAAATCCCTAAGATTTCTTGTATTTGTCCCATGCGTATAATACACTATGAAGACTTCTGGTCATGTGCCAGCAATTCTATCTTTTATGTCCTGTGTTTTTGCCTATAATTTTATTTGTAGTATTTACACTAGCTCTTCTCTAAGAGCACTGTTTTCTTTAAAACACACCACAATGCTTCTCAGCATATTGTTTCATTATAAGTTAGCTTAATAAATTTAGACTGGGGAAACTGGATCGCTGTCCTCTAAGCACGACATGATGGTTGTCTTCTTGAACTCTCAAGAACTGAGATTCACAACACCAGACCTATACAATATTAAACCTATTTTCTTTATCCACATAAGGGACAATACACAGCAACCTCCCTGCACATGCATAGGCACTTAATAGTTGCTGGGAAAGGATTTTTTTCTTCAGTGGTGTAGCCACCTTTAAGTTTCCCATTCTATAGTTAAACTCACCAAATTAAACTTGGGTAGGATAATTTTTTTTTTGCTTCTGTCAGTGACACCCAGTCTAGAGACAGTAGATGTTTATTCTCATCTCTTCAGAAAAGAATTTCTCACAGCACCTTTGAGTCTGATTATCAGTTGCTTCGACATTGTCAAGCAAGCTGTCAAGGTATGCTTGGTATATACTTTCTATTTATAGCACAGACTCAGTTCATCTCTCTTGTCTCTTCCCTGCCATCTTCCACTGATTAACCCATTGGTCATCATCTCTTAATTTTTCTTTACCAGATAAAGAGGAGTTTATCATTTTACTGTCTTCCTTACCAGCTTTTGGTTTTTTTCATGTTTCATCACTCATAAAATGAAGTCCAGTGTATACTTATTTGGTATCTTATGTTGATCTTAGTTATAGAAAAATGAATAAGACAAGACTTTTTCTTCCAAGGACTTTATGTTTTGTGGCATATTAATTTTCTAGGGCCTCCATAGCAGAATACAATAAAAATGTCTGATAGAAGAACATATATTTATTGTCCCATAGTTCTGGTGCTCAGAGGTTGGAAAACAAAATCTAGAAATCAGCAGAGCATTCTTAGACTCATCCGGAAGCTTCTTTTTGCAGTCGATTGCATTTAATACTGAGTCTTGCCACTGAGAGTAAATGATTCCAGAGTGCTCAGCCTTAATCTGATGTTTATATTATTCTTCACTCAGAAGGATTCAGGAAACATTGTGGAAGAAGCACTGGATAGAATGTAAAAGCCACATATTTTTGCAGGATTGCTTTGAAACAGTTAATTTTTTTTCTGGACATAGCATAGCAGTTGCATTCCTAACTTCTCTGCACCTCTGACTACCTGCACACAATTGTATCCATCATCACTTCATCATAAAATGGTATGAGATAATTGGACCCCACCCAGCCCTGACAAGAAGTCATAGCTGGAGGAAGGGAGAGGATGTCATTTGGTGCAGGGATGTAGCCATTGGTGAACTGTCCATAATTCAGTAAATAACCTCCTGTCCATGCTCAGATAGGATAACCCTAAACAAACTCAGTGCATCATATGTGCCCATACACACACACACACACACACACACACACACACACACACACACACACACACACACAGGAGACTTGGTGGGAAGAAGAAAGGTATCAGGAGGAGTGGGATAAAAGGATGGAAATAAGACAGAGTAATGGAAGTATAAAAGGACTAAAATTGAGCATACTCATCATACTCAAGAACGAATCTCTTGAAGAATAAAAATAAAATTTAACAACGGTATCAGAAGAGTTGGCCATCTCTAAGAACTATGAAGAATGAACATGCTCTTTTCTCTCTGCCTCTCTAGTCCCGAGCATTCGTTGGCTGGTAGACAGTATTCTTGCTATATTTTTACATGTAGTTTCTGGTTGGTGAGTATTTATGTCCCAGTGTTGATGAAGGATCTTCCTTGTACAGTATGATCTGATCTTAGCAAGTTGTGTCTATGTCTAAACAACGTTGTATGTGTATGTGAACCATTGAACACAGTAATTTTAAGGTGATTCCGTTCAACCCCAAAAGCAAGTATGATATGAAAAGCTGAATATTAATAGTCCTGCTGAAAAGGCAGCAAACACCGAGGAGGATGATTGCACTGTAACTGGAGTCACAGGTGGAGAGAGCTGGAGTGGGAAGAAGTTCAACAGTGTCATTACTTTGTGTTGGTGTGACAAAACACATGGCCACAGCAATTTCTGGAAACAATTTATTTGGGCTTACGGTTTCAAGGGATAAGAATCCATCCCGGTGGGGGGAAGAATGGCAAAAAAGGACAGGCATGGCAAGAGGAACAGGAAGCTGACTGCTCACATCCTCAACCTCAAACCTCAGCAGAGAAAAGGGAGTCATTAACTCACAAAGTCTGTTCCTGGTGACATACTTACTTCCTCCATCACAACTTCACTGTTTCATGATCTTTCCCAAAAAGCACCACCAACCCAGGACTAAATGTTTAAACCCCAGAACCTCTGAAAGATAGTTTTATTCAGATAACCACAAATAGCTTTGGCGTGAATTTCCCCTCACTGGACAGAGAAGGCAACATGCTGCTAGCCAGCATATAAAAGCCCTGTCTCGCTAGAGAACTTTCAGGCACCCATATCAGATTTAACCACAAAATATGGGCTCCCCTGGCATATGTTATCTGACTAATATCTGGGTGTCAGGGTATACTGCACTTATCAGATTTATTAGATAAAATCACCTGAGGGTGGAGGGACCAGAAAAGTATGAGTAATTAAAACACTGAGCAGCAATATTATTAAAGGTATATTAAAATCAATGACATCCATTTGAAAAGATATATTTCATACCGTGTCCTCCACAGTGGGAGACACGGCTGGGCAGAAGCAGGTCAAGCAGAGCGTATTGTTAATGAAAGTCCTCGTGGAAAAGGCTGCCTGACACAAAATGAGTTAAAATCTTTATTGTGTCTTGACAGAGCACATGAATCTATGATGATGATAAATGTTCTCATTTACAACTTTTCCTTTCCCTGAGACATTTTACATGTTCTCTCCAATTTGCTTTGAATTTCTCAAAAGGCATATGTTCTCCAAAGAAAGTCTCTGCTTGCTTTTCATTAGGTAATATCTTATCAGGGTGTTTGCATGTGGCATCACGTTTAAACTATTAATCTTATGACAGGATATTAAAAGGGGGAAGGGAATTCCTTAACAGGTTGAGGGCCATTACACTTGAGAAACCGCTCTCAGCACCCAGCTGTGAGAAGCAGCCTGGGACTGGCAACTGTGATGATTAATATGACTTTCCTGAAGAGAGCACTCTGGGCAAGAAGGTTTCCTTCCTTAGGAGGCAGGTGAGCTGTGAACAGTGGAAGGTAAAATGACTTGTGTGCCATTGGGCTGGAACTTGTTGCAACTAGATTCCTGACCTGCAGGGTCCTGGCAGGGCACCAAGGATCCTCTGTTAATTCTCAGTGACAAAGACTTCTCTGGAGTTGAGGTGTAAACCAATGGGGTAGCATTATAGATCCAGTGTGAAAAAATATAATTATGTGACTATGTGACACACACATGACAGAGAGAGAGAGAGAACATGTCAATGCACATATGCACAAAAATAACATTTTAATAGACAGTGGGAAAGTAGACTAAGAGAAAGTTTTAGAAATTAGTGGATTCTTTACTCTCTGCCTCTTAACACTATAGAAGGTCTTTGGCATTTGTTGGAAGAGCGCTGAGAAATATCTGGCAGATTTTAAGCCAGAAAGAATATATTGCAGTCCTTTACTACACATGGGGGATTGGTTCTAGGACAGTCTCTCAATAAGTCTTTTATGCAAAATTTTATGACATTTTCATATAATATGTGCATATCACTGTCTATAAATTATCTCTAGTTTGCTTTTAATACCAAAGCAATATAAATGTTATGTAAATAGTTATTACATTATATTGTTTCATGAATAATAGTAATAAAAATTTGTCCATGTTCAATATAGTTGTGATTTTTTTTTCAAATTGGTTTGAATTGCCCTTGCTTTAACATGCGAGATGAATTATATTGACATTTATTTTCCAAACTGGTTATTTTAAGGGGAAGTAATGGAAGTGTAGCAAGGAAATTCAGTGGACCGCCTTAGAAATAAGAAGGGTACAGAGACCTCAGAGATATTCAAAACAAATGCTAGAGATGCTGATGAATGATGTACGATGTCTTTCTGTATGCAGTGAATATAATTTATCACAATGTGTTAATAAAGAAGCTATTTTGGCCTATGGCAAGGCAGGCAGGAAATCCAAGCAGAGTGGGCAAAGTCAAAGAGATGCTGCAGGTGGCCGCCCAGAAAGCAAGATGTAATGGAACACAGGTAAAGCCGAAGCCATGGGATATGTGGCAATACATAAATTGATGAAGATGCTTTTATTAAAGACTTCAATTATCTGAATATGCAAACAGATAGATGGTGAGGAATTTACCCCAACTGGAAGAGAAGAAGTAGTTCAGACATAGTGGGAAAGAACATGAGCTGGCTTATGAGTAGATATGGCTTGCCATAGTTTGAGCAGTAACTCGGAATTTTTCTTAATATTATCCTGGCTTTTTCTATGAAGTAAATGTCAAATATTTTACTTCTACTCCCCAAAATAAAGATAGAACAGGTTGCCAAGGGAAATGCCCACAGCAGTAATAAAGCATTTCCAAAAGGAGGATGTATGGAGTGAAAATGTTGACTCTCATCTCATGGAGCACACTTTCTCTTGTCATGAACATAGCATGGACAGGATGGTGGTGCCCTTATCCCCTCTTAGCTGAAGGGCTGGCTCATCTCTCTTGTGCCTATGAGATTTGTACTTGATGTAATCAGAGGGATGCAATAGCTAAGCATTTTTCCCTTATTCTTTTCTTCAAAAATAGATGACTACAGTGACCAGGACAAAGCAAAATGAAAATAGATTTTAAATTAGCAATTCTCTTAAGTTGAAAGCTAGATATTGGCTATACGTTATTATTCTATGAGCTTCCATGGACTGAGAGGCACAGGTATGTAGCTGAATAAATCAGAGCAGTTTAGGTAGTCTTATTCCCTGGGAGGGAGAGGGGGATAAATCTACAGAAACATTCTGGACTTGAATAAGACTAGCTTCACTCCATTGTTTATTGGTTTTAATTGCTGTGTAAACACTGTGTTTTATTTTAATTTTACTTCACTTTTATTTGTATGTATGTGCTTATACATATACATATATACATTGACAACTTATGGGTGGTTATATAACTGAAGACAAAAGCCTTTGCTTTATCAAGCAACTATTATCAATAACTTCTTAGGAAGGCATAGGGTCTTATGAAGCCCTCCTTTTCTATGATGTAAAGTTAATGACAACAATCTTGTGTAGATATTTTCCTAGTAAGTACAGCTGCTGTTCATTAAAGAGGCAATGCCATCTCTGAAGCACAGAATTCCATATCACTCACTCTGTTTTCTTATTAAAAACAGGAAATGTTACATGTAACTTGTATAAAGATACTATGAATATTAAGATAAAAAATAAAAATGTTAAAACAGCATTTGACATCTGTAATAGTTCTATATAAAATATTATTGGGTTTATTATGGTATGGTATTATTATTAATGATAAAATTACTATTAAACTCATTAGACATTGTCAAGAATTACTAAAGAATATAATTTCATTAATTGTTATGCATACATATATACACATAAATAAAAAGATCCTGATATACAAAAAATTCTATCTAAAACAAAAATATTAAAGTGCTTGTTTAATGTAGAGATGTAATAAGTCATATCGGCAAAAGAATAAATCGGTAGTTTCCCTTTCATCTATATAAATGGATACAAGTACAAGCCAAACCTAAGAGTTGGAATTCATGTTTCAGGAATGATGATGATTTGAAGGCCTTAACTAACAGAGAGATGAGAGATGTGACAGAAGACCCTGTCTTACCTCGCCTTTATATCCGTTCCTGTGTCTATGGTTAAAATTTGGGGGAGGAAAGAAGCTGAACCGACTTACAGTATTTTTGCCTGTTCTCTATATGACATGAGACCATGTCTGGGAAGGGTTCCTATCTGATATTTTAACCTTTTGAGTGTATGGCCTGCAGCCAACAATGCCAAAGAATGTGGCCACCATCTCTCCTTCTTGAACCATGATATTAAACTAATATGCTCTGTAATGATTGTCCTAAACTAAGCATGCTTAAGAATGTACCTGCCCCAAAAGTTCTTTCTTCTATGACTACATTTAGGTTCTGCTGGTAAAACCCTCAGATTGCTCTATTCAGAGCTTTTAGAATAACTCCATGGATTTCCTTACATTCTGCATACTGACTCTCTATTCTTTCATTTCCTTATAGTACTTCTGGCTTAGCTTTCAGTAAAAGGAGGATGTATTGTGTTTTGTCTCACCATGGTTTGGCAGCAGACCTTCTTTGCTTTTCTGGTTCATTTAAGAAAATTCTAGAGAATATCTTTGTGAAGAATGTGGAGGAAAACAAAAACAAACAAACAAAAAAAAAAAACCCTGAACTGAGGTCAAAGTTTAGGCATGAATCTTTACTAGAACATGACAAGATAGAAGGGCTACAAGGTACATAAGTGTGGTCTAGGGTACATGCTGCCATTCACTAAGATTATATACCAAAAGATAAAAGAAAGAAACACCTCCTCATGGAAGGTTCTCATGGAAGCCATTTGTTGTCATTGCCCATGAGAAGAATGTTCAGCTTTTGTCTGGCCTTCAGTGTTTCACAGCCCATTCATGTCCACTCTTCAGTATCCTAGACATTGAAAATTGAAATGATACTTCGGACTCCTGGCAGCCAAATATTCACTGAAGATTCTAGAAGCTTTCTCTTCTTGACCCTCTGATGACTCAGGCTACTAACAAGTACAATGGAACATTTTACCTTATGTCTTGTCTCTATTGAAATTTTGTTGGTTTTGTCTTTTGAGAAGACATTGAAGAATAGCTTCCTCTTTCTATAAGAAATTGCTATGCTAATCCCTGTTCATTCTTCCTGTTAGCAAAAATATATATAGTAATTTCGATTTTTATTTACTGGCACATAGTTACCCAGTTAAAGGTATGAGTATCTTTACAGTTAACTAAAGCCATGTGAGTATGATTTTGACAATGAGAAGTAAAGAGGAGTGTATCATGGTACTTCTGGAGAATCTTCATGGAAGAAAGCCTCTTCTGTCTTTTTAATACTAGAAGTCCATATCAGGTAGCAAAAGCTTCCATAGACATATTGAGCTGTGAAATGCCTTTGAAGGAAACTAAGGTGAGCAATATGACTAAAGGTTTTAGACTTCAAATGCCACCAAATAACTCTTTCAGTTTTAGGTTATAGTCTTTGTTACAGTGATGGTAAATTTCTCTTATTATCAAAGTAACTCTCAGTAGGATGATTCAAATGGGTTAGATTTTAATTCCTCTTTCACATAATGAACATGGCATCTGAGAGCCTTGAAATCACCTAGGAGATCAGTTGGCAGAGCACAATGCTCTCCTCAACACATAGTTCTGAGTGTGTTAGTCTTTACCATCTGATGTCAGCGGGGACAAAGAGAGTACAATGAGGGTATCTTATGGTTAAGCATCACTACTACTCACATCATTTTGATGATCACATACGTTTATGGGCACTCTTGTTTGCGGGGTACCTCAGAGGAATAGCACTGCTGTACATACCAATAACCTCACAATAATAGGAGGTTAGAAGTCTTCCACACAAGTACTGCCAATCTTCGTTTTGCTTACAAATTATTGAAATACATACTTTTATTTGTTTAACCCTCTGCATTTGGGACCTGTGTTATTTATAGCTTACTATTAACAGATTTATTTTATAATTCAATTCAATAAATATCTTCTTTGTAAGTCATGAATTTGAATGGTTAGATGAATGCTAAATTATGCAGTGGAGCACCTAACCCAGCATTGACTTTGAGATGAGTAAATCAGACTTGCCTAGAATGGATGTGCCACACTGAGCTGACCCACCTTGGGACTTCTTACCCTTTGGGGCAGGGGATAGGTGGATGGGGAGGGGTGAGGCAGAAGGCCGACTGGGAGAGACTGGGAGGAGGGAAGGGAGGGGGAGCAAGGGGATACATAGATAAAAATGACATTTTTTAATAAAAAAATATATCTTCCATAAACAAAATTCTAAGATTCATTATGCCTCCTTTTTAGTACTCTTTAATAAACAGCCTAGAGGCTTAAAAATTAAGCAAAAGTAGTTTTCTGCCAAAAGGTTTGTGGTAATGTGGCATCCATTCCACAGCGTCCATTATAAGCCATCAGATGGGAAGGCCAGGAGGATAGAATGCCTGGGAATCAGTCTCCAAGAACTGGAAAGAGTAAGTCTCTCACCTGTTGATGATGGTAATAGAAACAACCACTAAAACTTCACCTATGGAGAATCACAGCAGTTTGAATGCTGAAGAGTTTTGTTGTTGTTGAATGATATTTCATAACCTTACCTATTCAATAAAAGTCACCCCAGCAGGATAAGGGTTGCAATACTTTTATTTGCAAGAAATTGACAACTGAAGCCAAAAGGACTTAAGTAGAGTATGACTGATGTATCTAGAGATAGATTTGTTTGGAGAGAGAGAGTTGTTTGGATAAGACTTTGGTTCCTGGTTCAAATGATGTCACCAGATTGATTTCTTGATTCTGCTTCTCCAGAGTTGGCTCTACTTTCAGATTCTGTAGGTGAACCAGGAGGTCCAGGTCTCTAGCAACACAAAAGAAAAAAAAAATCTGCTTCCCCATTCAATAGTCCCAGAATTGAGTCTCATTGTCCTGATTGGATAGACTTGGCTTTCATCCCTGACTGTGACCAGGAAGTAGAATGAACGGATTAATTTAACCTTGCTCACAAACTGTGACCTGTGGATTGAGGTGGAGCCAGTTTCATGCCAAGAACATGAGTGAATATGGGGAGATCAGGACATTGTGTTCATAAGCAAAACACATAGGTAACAAATGGCAAGAACAAGAGACGCTTTCAGCCTGTTAGAGGCAAGGTGTGAAGCCTCACAGGGAGACAGTTTAGAGTCACATTCAGTTAATGTATCTATCTACAAATCTAAAAACTTTAAGAGATATGTTGCTGATCAGACTAGGGTATGATGCTAGGAATCTATTAAACAATATCCAATGAGTAAAACTGATTATCCTGATACAACAATGGAGGAAGAAACCAGTCACAATAATGAATACTCTGGTTTAGAAAAGATGAGAGAAGAATGTTTGAAAAGGGTGGACACTGAATCCAAGTTTTAGAATGTGTTTCTTACCCTCCTGAGCAGGAATACCAATGACTCACTGACCTGGCAAGTTCACGGCACTGCGTTTGTTCAGTCAGGCCATCTGACCTAAGCTGTGTTCACTGAGATGGCGGCTATCCACACCACTCCCTGACTACACACATAGCTTCTTGCTCTGATCTACAGAACATTGCTATTCTTGTGCAATGTTCTGTCTAATGTGGATGCTTGAGAGTACGCCTGTTCTGGGAGCTTTACCTTTCTTGGGACAATCATTTGGTTGGGAGTCTGGGGATTATTTTAGGCAATAACCAGAAACCTTTCCTAATTATTCTCCTCACTTCAGCTCATCTCATATTCTTAGAGCTTTTTCAGTATACCAGTCCAGAAATGAAGCATAATAACTTTAGTGCTTTTTCACTTGAAATTAAAGAAAAGCTCAAGTTAACCTGACTTAATCAAAGCAGCGAATTCTTCGTATAGATAATGGAGAAACTTGGGAATAGTATTGTCTTCCTGTCCTATCTGGTGTTGGATATGCAGTATGCTTCATCCATCCATCTACTTCCATTTATGGCAATTCAGTTTTCAGGTTCCATATGATGACAACAATCATCTTCAAGTGCATATCAGAATAACACTACAGGAGTCTTGTTCCTGTGAATCAAATAAAAATAACTACATTGCAAATTGCACTAACCACACATAACATAAAACACAAAAGCAACCCTCCAAAGTCACCCTACTAACATACTGTGGGCAAAACCCTGAAGACTGCTGGCATTTCTTCACCTTCTCTATTAAAAACTAAACCCATAGGCTCACATTCTTCTGTGGGATACTGAGTCATAGATACTAAATTTATAGTTTAATCTGGATCTTATATCCCCAAAGAGAGTACAATGCAGAAAACATAGTGCCTAAATAATTTGAATTGATGGCTTTTCCCTCTGAATACTGTTTTTCCCAGAGACTCTGGAAGTACAACAACAACAAAAAATACATTAAAGTGACAACCAGACTGAAATTATAATGGCTATGCAGCAGCTCTGTAACACACTGTGGTGGGGGATTTGAAAAGTCAACTTGATTAAGTCATAGTATTGAGATATATGCTCAAAATTCCATCTAGAGTTACTTGGAGGTATCTTTAAGAGGAGATTAACTTTTAAATCAGTAGATTTAAAGTTTTTAATTTAAGAAAGCAATTATCATCCCCCATGTGGATAAGATTTTATCCAATTAGTTGAAAGTCTTAGTAGGAAGAGGCTGAGGTCTCTAAGGAAGAAAGAAGTCTGGCTTAAGACTGTCTTTGAATTTAGAATATGGTATCAATTGTTTTCAGGGTCTACTCTGCATAATTTGGACCTGAAGCCTCGATAATTATATAAGCCAAAGCTTTAATATAGCTCTCTCTCTCTCTATGTCTCTCTGTCTCTGTCTCTCTCTCACACACACACAAACACAAGTTTTATTTTTATGAAGAATCCTAATGCATAATCAACTGATTGGTACTATTACACTGTAAAGAGCTATAACTCTTCTGGCTTTGTCCAATTCCTGTTATATAAACCCTTGTCATAAATTCAAGGCTTTAAAAATAATATACACTTATTGTCTTGTGAGTAGGATATCAGTAGTCTATCTGATCTATAATCAAAGTGTCCAAAAGGCTAATGTCCTGCTATAGTCTTTGAGGGAGAATGTTTAGGACTCCTAATGTTCTGCCTCTAGAAGCTCTGTGCTTGCTGAGTAAAGGCCATTACTTGCATTGTGGAAGTAACAGCAAAAGGCAGCATCATGTCTTCCAAGTTCTCTTTGACTCAATTTCTTCTCTCAAATGAAGTCATTAGACAGTCTTCCTCAAATTATTGAGTCATATCTGAAAAGGCTGCTTTGTCATGTAAATTAGCATACAGGATACAGAAGCATATAGGAAGAGGATATCATTTTGGTTCAGTAGACATTTTAGAAGATAGTAGAGATTATCATTTGTGATTCCACAATTCAGGAATCCAGTTAAGTAGAAATTTGATTATCAGTAAAAAAAAAAAAAATAATAGCAAATTAAACAAAAATGTTCCAGAGATGGAAGATTCGAAATACATACTACAACCAGCTAGATCTGGCTTGAACTTTGGTAAGTCTCCTTATAACTCCAATATGCCTGCCTCTATGATCTCTATCACACCACTTTACAAAATGTTGGTTTGGGCAGTTCTGGGGTTTGAATTATTCAAGGAAAGTACTACACCAACTTAGCTATATTCCTAGAGTCTACCCTGCCTCTCTGTCACCATCTTTCTCTCTCTTTCCCTTTCTCTTCCTTTCTTCCCTATGCCAAGTTTTTACACACACTTAAACTTAAACTCTGCTTAAATCTGCTTATGTGCTGACTGCCAGAGTTTAAGTGTAAGAATAAATTATCAGTTCTGGGATAGTTTTGAAAAGTCTCATCTAGAAATTTCTAGCTTAGTTTGTATGCTGATTTTTCTCCCCCTTGCTGTGGAGTCTCAAAGAACTTATTTGTTCTAATCTAACAAAACAAAAGGAGCTTGCTACATAGTGAAGTTATAAACTAAATGACGGAAAACAACCATTTTACAGCATTTCATCATGCAAAGAATCTTCTATGTTTTTAAAGTTCCTGTTGCTCTTGTTGAAAATTTTAACCAGTTTTTAAAATCTTTGTACTTTGTTCACATTTTAACTCCTTCTTAATGGGAGAAATTGGAGAGAATTCATAAGAAGGGCTTTCTCCCAGCACTTTTAAATTGTTTGCTATCTGTGTCTACATGGTCATTGATTTTATTACTAAGCCATAGTACTATAATTATTTATTTTGAGACATGTCTCACTAACTAGCTAAACTGGCCTTCATTTGCCTCAGCCTCTGGGATTTCTGGGATCCCAACATCTGTCTCTAGTCTGGGTTTAGACAGGAATAAGATAGATTTGATCATCATTTCTTCAATCCACTATAGCCATCCTAATTTTATCAGCTTCAATCAGCATCTTTGGTTGCTGTTTAATCTTCTAGTTCACTTGATGTCTCTTATCCAGAAGTTAAACTACAGATGTTCCAACCATGTAAAGCAGAGATAGACTTTTCACCTGACATCTACCACAGGGCCTTAGACAGACTTTCAAGGTGAAATGATGCTGAGGTGAGAGGGGACTAACTGCTTCCAATATTTTACACCTCTCTTTAGCCTAAAGCAGTGTAAGCAGTTCTCATGTTAAAGGACAGTATGGTAATTAATGCCACCTGATATACATGGGGACTGATACATGAAGTAGAGTGGACTGAGCCAGTTAGAGAAAGATCCTAGAAGTTGTTCCTACATATCTGGACAAATACCCATGAGACAAAGAGCTCTCAAATAGCCCTACATCATAGTCCCTAAGCCATGAACTTGATGACCTTTTGATGAACTTATTAGTCTACTATGTCAGGGAGTCAGGGGCAAGGAAGAAGTCCACCAACCATTTACAACCCACCATTATTCCTTGACTTTCAAACCACACTGACTTCCCTTCTGATCTGTGATTGCTTCTCTCTCATTTATACCCTCATACATCAGGACCTCTTTAACTCAAGATTGCAAGCTTAATTCCTCATATCTCAGAACAAAGTTCAAGAAATGCAGTAACATTACCACTATGCACTGTTAGCTGAACCTCACAAAATTTCTGTTATATTTTTATCATTATGCCATTCAAGATATTTTCTAATTTTATTTGTAATTTTTTTTTATTGATCCACTAGTTGTTTATATTTTAATTAGGTCTTTTTTTCTGAAAAACAATCTAAATGTCATGTCTTGAAGAATAGTTTCACTAAACATGGCATCCAATTTTTGATGGTATCCATAGCTTTTCTTCACCTATGGAAACAAAAGCAAAACCCCTTTGCCAACATAGCACATATCCTGGCTTCCATTCTGAGGTCAGTACATCTTTAAAGTAGTCAGGCTGGTTTAGCTCAGTAGGTTTTTTCTATAGTCCAATGCCTTTCAGTAGCTGCTGCTCCTTTCTCATTAACATTGAGAAAATTCAAAGTTAATAAAGCATTATGTAGTCTATTTGTGGGGGTCTTTGCTATTCCTTCTGTTTATGTAGTGTATCCTTTAGAGTTCAATTTGATCTCTCGATGACTGTTTGCTCCATAGGATTGTGTGGTATTCCTGTAATATGCCTTATATTATAATAAGCAAAAAATTGTTTAATTTTTCTAGAAACATATACCAGAGGATTGTCGGTCTTAATTTGTACAGCTATTCCCATGGTAACCATAACTTCTAGAAAATATGTGATTACAGAATCAGCCTTTTCTTAACTCAAAACAGTTGCCCATTGAAATCCTAAAAATATATCCATTATATGATATACTACCTTAATTTTCCAAATGTTATAAAGTGAAATGTATCAATCTTCCAAATTTCATCTCTATGTAAACTTTTAGGATTGCTTCCTATTGGCAATAGAGTTTGGTTATAGAAGGAACAGGTGGGACATCTTTTCACCATTTCTTTGGCTTGTTTCCAAGTGATAGAAAAATCTTTTTTTAATCCTTTGCTATTGACATGAGAGTTTTTATATTTTTTTAAATGAAACTCTGAGGTCTCCAGAACATTTCCTATTAATAATTTATCAGTTTCATCATTACCTTGTAATAAAGGACCTGGCAGATCCATATGGAATCGAATGTGTATTATATAGAAGGGATGATTCCTAGTCCTGAGTATTTCTTGTAACAGAATAAATAATGAAATTAATTCTGATTCATCATTAATAAAATTAGCAGTTTTAATGTGTAAAACAACTCTTTCTACATACTGAGAATCAGTGACTATGTTAAGAAGTTTGGTAAAATCCATTAATATCATTATGATAACATATAATTCTGACTTTTGAGCAGAATTATTAGGGCTTTGAGCCACTTTATTTATATTTTCTGTTTTGTAGCCTGCCTATTCTGATTTTTTTGCATAGGTATAAAATGTAGGGGCTCTACAAATTGGTTTATCTCATACAACACAAGAGAGAATCCAATTATTTTTCTTTAGAAATTCAATTATTTTGCTTTGAGGATATTTGTTGTTAATATCTCCCCCAAAATTATTGCATGATCTTGGCTAAGATTTACTTTCTGTTAATAATTGGTCAAATTCTTTATCAGTTAAAGGTACAATAATTTCTGCTGGGTCCATTCCTGTCAATTGACAAAGTCTTAATTTTCCTTTAATAATTAAATCAGAAATCTTTTCCACATATGTCTTTAATTTCTTGCTCAGTTTATGTGATAGAAGTATGCATTCTAATATAACATTTTCCCTTTGCATTAAAATTTCTGTAGGAAAATGCTTAGAGGGCAAGATAACTAGAACGTAGTTAAGGTCTGTATCCACATAATCCACATGTGCATCCTATAATTTCTTTTCCACCAAAGTCAATTCTTTCTCAGCTTCAGGTGACAATTCTCTCAGACTATTTAAGTCCTTATCACCATTTAAGGTTTTGAACAAATTACCCAGTTCATCATTTTTAATTCCAATAGTGAGTCATAAATTGGCAATGTCTCCTAATAATCTTTGAAAATCATTAAGTGTCTTCAGTCTATCTTTCCTGATTTGTACCTTTTGGGGCCTATTTTTTTGTTGGCCTATTTTGTAAACTAAATATTTAATAGAATGTCTTCTATGTATTTTTTTCAGGAGCAGTTTATAACCCCAAGCAGGCAAAATTGCTTTTTACTTCCTCAAACATTCTTTCAAGGTATCAATATTTGAATCAGCCAACAAGATGTCATCCATGTAATGATAAATTATAGATTATGGCAATTTGTTACATATCTTTTTCTAATGGCATTCATGCAAAATATTGCACAGAGTGCGGTTATTGAACATTCCTTAAGGGAGGACCCTCCATTGATATATCTTTATAGGCCAAGAATTATAAGTGGGCACTTAAAGGCAAATTTTTCTTTGTCTTGTTCTTGTAGAGGTATTGTAAAGAAACATTCTTTTAAATCAATAACTATAATAGACCATTCTTTAGGGAACAGAGAAGGTAAAAGAATTCCAGACTGTAGAGAGCCCATTGACTGGATCACCTTGTTTATTTCCCTTAGATCTGTTACCATTCTCCACTTTCTAGATATTTTTTTAAATAACAAATACAGGAGAAATCCAAGGGCTGGTTGATTCTTCTATATGCTGAGTATTTAACTGCTCCTGTACCAGCCTAAGACTTACAATTTCTCTTTTGTTAAAGGTCATTGATGATATCTGTTAGCCATTTTAAAGGTAGTGCTGTGAGTGTCTTTGAAAGATGAGCAGATGTTGTGCCTTGTTTCTGTACAACCCTCAATGGTTTGTGAGTGTTTATCATAATATCTTCTAATATTTTTCCTGGAAACGTATTATTTTATGTTTCATTTCTGTGTTTAGAGGAATATTAATCTCTATATTCTATTGTTGTAGTAAATATCTTCCCCATAAATTTATAGCAATGTTAGGCATATATGGCTTTAATATTCCTCTCTATCCTTCTGATCCTATACTCTCAAGCCATCTTGCACTCTGTTTTACCTGTAGTAACAACCCAGTTCCCAAAAACTGAACATTTACCTCCTGAAGGGACCAATTTGGATGCCAATATTCTGAGAAATTATTGATACATCTGCCCCTGTGTCCAATAAACCTTCAAAAATAACATCAATTATTTGTACTTTTAACTTTTGTCCAATAAACCTTCAATAATAAGATCAATTATTTTTACTTTTAACTTTGGCCTTTGTTTATTAATAGAAGCTTGCTAAAATGTTAGTTTTATAGTTTTCTTGAGATTTTTTTTTCCTTTTCTATAGATTTTCTAACATTCAGTATAGTATGTCTTTTTAGAATAGGTTTTAATTTCTTGTTGCTTCTTCCACGATGGCAGGGTAAGATTAAACTAGATTTGACATGGGGTGTTTCCTATAGGCAAGAAGCTACCTTGTCTGTCCCTTGTTGACCTGGATTCATCAGTTCAATGCTTCCCTTTGCCATATCTTCTGCATATTTCACAAGGGAGGGGCATTCTCTTGAGATTATTCCTAACAAAGGCACTGTTTATGGAGATGCCTTGTTTATAATGTCTTTTTAAGTGACCTTGCCTTCCAAAATTGTAACACTTAACATTTTGACTTTTTCTTATACCTCAAGAAATAACCTCTCTTATCAATCACAGTCATAAGGCTCTAGACTAATTGTCTCATGAATCAAATCTCCAAGGGTACTAACGTTGCTTTTAATGGTATAATTATTCTTTTACCTTGTGGATTAACATTCTCAAAATCTAATGATTCAATTATTTTTTACCTAGCTTCTGAATCTGGTACCATTCTGTTTACCACTGCAGTTAATCTCTGAAAAAAAAAAAAAAAGCCTGTAAAAGTTTCTTTTGGGCTTTGGATTACTTTTGTGAAGGACTCAGTTTTCTTTCCTATCTCTTCAATCTGATCCCATGCATTTAATGCTGCCAAGTGGCATAAATGCAGGGTATACTCATTGTATAATGCTTGCTTTTCTATATCAGCACAATCCCCTTCCCCAAGAATTTGGTCTTGGGAGACTTCTATGTCTCTGGCTCTCTTCTTTGTTCTATTGTTTTAGCCTTCTTCTTCCACCATGTTTTCCACTGTAAAGATGGCCTAGCCTCTAAAACCATATCTAACCAGTCCTTAGAGGTGATTTAGTTATGTGATGACCAGCTACTTATCATTTGTTCTACAAATGGTGAGTATATACCATATGTCACAATTCCTTCCTTGACTCTTCTTAATTCTATCTAACATTTGTACCAGAGCCCAACTTCTTTACTATTTTTGACATTTGAGGATTTCTTTAAGGTTACTGGATATATTAATGTGGGCTGTTTGATAACCTTAGGCAGTTTTTTTTGGTGTGTGTAATCTTAGAAAATATTGCTGAGATTGTTTCTTTATGTTCCTTTGTTTGGGTATGAATATCTTTGTGTTCTCTCTTAACAGGCTTTTTAAAGACTTTCTTTTTGGCATTCATATTAATTGACTTTTAAAATGATAAAACAGAAATCAAACAAATAATACTCATAATAAATAATATGATAAGAAGAATATAATAAGTATCATGATAGTCCCATCTACTTTAGTTAACTTTTCCTTTACTGGTTCCAATATCAAGTCTAGGGTAAAACTGCAAAAAGACCAAGCACCCTCCACTGCCTTAAACAAATTCCTCTTTAAAAAAAAAAATCCAATTTACTCACCAGTGTAGCTGTCAGTGAAGATTCAAATGACTGTGAAGCAGGGCAGCCACCTAGTGTGATAGCAGCCCAAGGAGGCATCCAAAAGGAAAGAAAAAAAATCTACAATCGACCAGGAGAAAAAGGCCACTGTCTGAACAACTTACCCAGATGAAAGTGAAAAGGAAACATGTGTGACTAAGACTGGAGCCTAACTCAGAACAGAAAGCCTATCTAGCTGGTAATTCCTCCTCTGGCCACATGTTGTTCTGGCCGCAAACAACTTTTTTGGGTGGGGGTGGGGGTGCGGGCGGCGGGATTCTTGTTGTATAAATGAAACTCAGAGCCAGAAACTGGAGAAAAGCTAGAATATCAGAGAGAAGAAACAGACCACAGTCAAATCTCACCCAGTTATCTTCCAGCTTCCTCAGCCTTACTCTTTGTGACTTCTACTGCATGAATCTGTCTTTCTATACCTGCCTTGAATACCTTCTTTGTCCAGTTGTTTCACATCCAGATTAAGATTAAAGGTGTGAGCTACTACTGTTTGGTAGTTAGCTTTGAATTCATAGAAACACAGAAAGGTCTCTGTCTCTAGAGTTATGGGATTAAAGGCGTAGGCCTTTTATTCAAGGTCTTCCCCCACCCCCACCTAGGCTGGGATAAAAGGCACGAGTTACCATTCTCTGACATTCCTGGATTGACAGTGGGTATATCTGTGTTTGAAATTCAAGACTGGTTTTATTAAATATATAACATATCACCACAGCTATCTGTACTGGGTATCCCAGATATTTGGTGATCTCACTCCATTTTCAGTGGTTCAAAACTCAGTGTCTTCCAGTCCTTAAGCTTTCTTCACAGCCCTTGAACTTTCAAAGGAATATTGGTTATTAGAAAAAATTATTGTGTCATTAATAAACCAATCCCCCAAAGGGCATATTCTTTTATTAAATATTCAATAAACAAACAACCAGAAATACTCAATCTCTTCCCAAATGATGAAACTATTGTCTCCCAAGGGAAACTACATGCTATCTTATAGAAATTATTTTTGCAGCAACAACAGAATTTTTTTGTTTTCTATGTTATATTTGCCTTACTTATAAGAATACACTGAGAATCAACTGCCTCTTAACTATTTGTAGATTCTTAATAACTCAAAATAGTTGCACATAGCATCATGTTTCCATGCAGCCAGATCTTTTCTAGAGAAAACTTTTTTCATAAGATAAAACAAGACAGAAAGATGTCTTCTTAACTTACCTTCTTACCATTATGCTCCAATATGGTTAAAATCTCAGGAGGAAAAAAAAAAAGTTATTTTTGCAACTTTTCCCCAATAAATCTTAGCTCAAATTTAAAATGTCTAATTTCACCAGAGAACCACCCAACAATTAAAATGGCCTATGGCAGTAGCACCTTTCTGAATCTCCAAGGGTTTCATCAGTTAGCCTTTTTGTAGCCTTATGATCCAGAAAGCATAACTCCTGACCACACTTTCAAATCAAACTACGAGTCGATTAAATAATGGCTTTGTTTATTGGGAAAGGGTATAGATAAAAGGAAAAAGCATAATTCTTCTGAAGTGCACAATATGACTTCCTAACTGATATCCTGGTAGTAAAGGCTGAACATAAAATCTAGGATTTCTAATGCTTAGATGAAATACCTGAAGACTAAGGCTACTTTACAATTATAAAATTGTTTATTAACTTTAGTTTGTTTTAAAATCAGCTTTGAGTAATTTATTTTAAAATTAAGTTTAATATTACTTAATGTCTTATGCTAAAGTTAGTAAAAGTCATGAAAATCACATTCACTTTTTTGTTCTGAAAGAACATGCTTGAAGGCAGTGGGCATCATAGCCTAAGCCTGACAGTTTGTTTTAATTATATTGTAATTTATTTTCTCAAGCTATGACTTATTTTTTTTAATCTCCAGGTCTAATCTACATAACCATATTAATGGAACATGGTGAAACATAATTCTCATTAATGCAGACGCTAAATGTCATACATTTACATTTTGAAACTGACTTCCTCCTATCTACTTGATCTCTTTTTAACTTTTAAAACATGATTTTCCATGGGTTAACATGTAGGCAAACCAGGGAAGTAACTTTCCAGTGAACATTGTCTTTAACCATATGGAGAAATAAAAGTTCTGCCTGTGACTCCTCATTTGCATGCAATACCTCAGATAATATGCAGCTGAGAGTGAGCCATACTCAGTTTCTGTTACCTATGACCAAATGCTTAAGGGATATTATTTGTTATCGCCTCAAATTCTCTTTATTTTTCAGTGAAACTTGTCACACACATCTTCTTTCCATGTGAGACTTCCAGCTTTTGTCTGATATACTGGAGTCAGAAATTTATTTGTTCTTTCAAAGACAACACTGTTCAAGGGCTACTGATGGAAAAAAAAAAATAGACCAAAGAATCTTACATTCAAAGTATCTGAATGTTCACAACTTGCTAATTCTTCTCTGTTCCTCTAAAACAAAAAGACAATTCATTGACCAAAACATAGGCCTAGGAGCTGGCACAGGACAGGCATTGTATGACTATTGTAGATATTTTTAACGGGAATGGGCACCATAGGGGCAAAATCTGAATGCTTGGTTTCCAGGAAGTAGCACTATTTGAAAGGATTAGGTGATGTGACCTTGTTAGAGGAAATGTGTCACTGGGAGTGGGCTTTGAGGTTTTTAAAAGCCCATTCTCATGTTTATTTCCTAGTACTGCATGGTGTAAGTGATTCTCCAGTATTAGCTAATTTTCATTAGTATATCAAGTCTATCCTCTTCTAATATCTAATTTTAACATTTTCTTTTATTGTGCATTTCACCAAATGCCTATTGAGGGCAAAGCTTTCTTGGAATTGCAAAATGAATGTGAAGTCACTGTCATGAAGTTTATAAGGAAGATCATGAAATAGACAACTGAAAAAGTTTGAGAAAGTCTGAGGGCCTGTGGCAACAGCACAGTTGGTAACCTGCTTGATATACAAGTATGAGAACCCACGTTTGCTCTCCAGAACTACACACAAAACAGTATGGGCAAGAGATGTGGTGCTTATAACCCAAGTGCTGTGGAGGTGGAGTGTTGCTGGAGATTGCACCATCATTCCAAGACTGCCAATAAAGTTAAATTGAATCTTGAATCAGAAGGCAGAGTCCATGTTCAGCTGGCCAGAATAAACCATAGAGTTCTTGGTAGACCCAGATTAGGATAGAGAAACACAGGAAGAATAGGGAAGGGCTTAGAGAGATTTATGGGACTTTTTAATCTGGAAAGAAGGAGAGGCAGGTTTAGCCAATCATTTCTTGAGTTTTTAATCCATGAAAGAATAACTTAGATAAATGCTTCACCTGGTGCCCCATGTTGTCTGCCACATATAGTCAGTCTTTCTTTTAGACCTCCAGCTCATAAATAAACACTCAAAGACTTCTTATTAATTCTGAAAACTTGACCTTTAGCTTAGGCTTGTTTCCAACTGGCTCTTATAACTCAAATTCACCTGTTTCTATTAATCTACATCCTGCCGTGTGGTTTTTACATTTCTCCCATTCTACGCATCTGACTTGTTCCGGTATCTCTCTTCTCCCTGGAATCCTACCTATTCTCCATTGCCTCTTCATTAACCATTCATCTATTTGTTAAATCAGTCAGAAGGAACCTCGGCAGAAATACATCTTTAAAGTGTTCAAAAAGATTAACCCACACCAGTGAAGACCAGAAGATCATTATATCCTACTTGCTGGACAGCCTAGTCTATTTGCTGAGCTGTAGGCAAGCAAGAGGCACTGTCTCAAATACAGTGCTTTGCTCTTGTGGAAGAATCAGAGTGCTCAGAACCCATGTCCTGTACCACAATCATTTATATTTACTCTTCCAGGGGATCTGATGCCTCTTTTGAAATCTTGAATCCACCAAGCATGCATGGGGTACATATAAGTGCTGACAAAACACCCAAATATAGAGTCAAATAAATATTTTCTAAAAAGTTTAGCAAAACAAGATAGACAGAAGCCTAGGAAAGACATTTGAGGTTGATCTCTGTCCTTTAGACACACATACATGCAATTTACATACAGAAACATGCATGCCCATATAGTAGACATATACTGACAGGAATATGTACACTCACATAAACACACACTGTGTAGAATAAGAACAAGAAACCAAGTCCAAACCACATTTCAGATAACTTTCTAAAAGAGATAATACAGAGTCGGGAATTACAGTCCTGAGCCACCACATCCTGTTAGCATCCTTTTTCTATATTAGTACTAACCAACTTTCCAAATCAAAGGCCTCCCTTTACATATTCTTAAAATTACAATCTCTGGAATGTCTTTCCTTTATAGTTTCCTCTCTATTCTTAGTATCAAAATCTCACATCTCCTGGGACTAAATACATAATTCTTTCACCTGGTCTTTGGTTTGCATCTTCCCTGTGTACATCTAATCTCTATAGGTAGATTAACTGCCACTCATTTTTTACATATATTTACACATATACATGTGCAGTTTTCAATTGACTACACAACTCTCTATGTGCAACAGTAGATGTGTGTGTGTGTGTGTGTGTATGTGTGTGTGTGTGTGTGTGTGTAAAATACAAGTTGATACTGTCTGTCTTCCACTATGTTATTTTTAGAGGCAAGCCCTCTCTCTGGACACAGACCTCACAATTTGCTACGGTGAGATCTGCCTGTCTCCATGCCTAGTGATGAGGTTAGAGACTCACACCCCATGTCCAGTTTCTATTTGGGAGTCTAATTTCCTATCCTTATGCTTACTTAGCAGGCACTTTGTGGAGTGAACCACATTACCAGCTCCACTTTTAAAACTTGAACTCGTATATTCAAAACCCCATGCAGTTAAGCCCCTCTCATTGTCTCAAGCCTTTCTAACATCAAATAACACACCTCATCTTTTTAAGATTCTAGTACCCTCTGGTATTTCCCGAGCCTTGTACACATATCCTATTCCTTCTGGCAAACTGTTATTTGTCGGGATTCAATGTTGATTTTTCTGTTTCAGCACTCTCGACTTCTCTGATATTCTAATTAAACTTAAGCAGTTTACCTTTTCTCCCCCCATAACATTATGTACACAAACTATTTGATAGCTATATTTTCATAGTCCAAGATATTGTTAGATTGAAGTCATATTCAATTTATGATTCTTGTTGCTAAATGCCTATAACTGAAATTTGAGATAATTACTACCACACTAGAAAGAATATATTCATGTCCAAATTTCTGGGGTACGTGAATGTTACTGGTGTCACAGTAATCCTAGCTACAGAGACTTTTATACTTGGAAAAAGTAAAAAATGCCTTGGGGTATATCTTGGCAATGAAGCACTTTCCCAGCATATTCCAGGCACTAGGTTTAATGCTTAGTACTGTCGGGGTATAAAAGGTAGTTTACAAATGTAATTAAATTACAGCTATTTAAATGAGATGATCATATGTGATCTAGTGGGTTCCTAAATTCAAGGGCCCTTAGGAGACAGAAGTAGAAGGACTTTTTACAGAAAAGGAAGAGAAGGAGGCAATGTGATATGGAGGGTGTGGATATACCAATGAAGGCACAAACCAAGGAATGCCAGAGGCATTCTGAAAGAGGCAAAGAATGCACACTTTACTTGAGCCTCCAGAGGAGAGAACCCTGATACTACCCCGATGTAGGACATCTGCCACCAGGACCAATAATAGATTTCAGTCATTTGTAAGTCATCTAGTTTGTGGTAATTTCTTACAAAAGTCAAAAGGATACTTTTCAACAGAAAGTCATTCTGGATGTTATTTATCATTCATAGAAATAAAATTCTCAAGTTATAAAGTTCATGTTGTATATACTTATAATATTGCCAAACAACAAAATAAAAGGAAAAGCTATAAAATGCATATTTCAAGTTCCTTTGCAAAATGCCTCCTAAAAATAGAACAAACTTTATCTGTCCCATTCACACATTTTATACATATTTATGGCTTGATGTTCTTGCGGGTGCTAAGAACGCTGCTTAGGCATTTAAAGATATTTATCATCCACCTGGATGCTGTCAGTAACCATAAGGAAAAATAATTATTACAGCTTTGCAGATGTCTTACTAGAGAATTCCAGAGTTTGATCATTTGTTCGGGAGGGCAAGGAAATGACAGAGGCAGGTTTGGAAGAGAGACCTTGATAAAGCCAGCCTGTACTCTGGACTGAAACTACCTACCTCTTACAATTAATACACCCAGACAATTTAGATATTTGGCATTAGAAACTGTATTACATTTAGTGAATCTTCCTTTTCTAGAATCAAGAAATTAGATGATAATTAAGTAAATATTCTTGGGCAACTTTGTATTAGATAGAATGGTTTTGGTTTCACTGTTTTTATACAAAGCATGTTTAGTCTCATTTATATGGTAAATATTTGTCCAAGATTTTATCCTCCAAATTTGAATTGCTCACTCTGGTATTTTTCTATTACTGGCAATTTAAAGTTCAAGAATGTATTTGAAGCAAAGCAGCAACAGAATTTAATTTAGGGAAAGATGATCTTTTTTTTTTTTTTGCTTTGACTTTGAAATACAATTCTACTCTGTGAGAATAGTTCTGTCATTAACCGCCTTCATATTTCCCTTAATTCCTCCCCGCTATCTTATCCTCCATAGTTCTTCAAGACTAAAAAGAATAATTTTGCTGTTTTTTTAAAGTGGGTCAGGTTTATAGATACTTTATTGCAGAAATATCAATGTGATTCTCTTCTCTACCAAATGAAGGATGTCAACCTTAAATAGTTAAGGTTTATAGCAGGGTAGACCCCAAAGCATTAATACATTTAAGGAGGGGTGAAGTAAAGATGGCAGAAGGCCACTGACTTCTGAGAAGCTGCCTTCCAGAATCTTACAGCATGTACAAATATACACTCCCATTAACCACAAGTAATTACATTAGTTTAGCCTGAGCTACTTTTGAGGCAGGCAATTTGTTATTGTCCCTTATTTGTTTTAAGATCAGTATTTCATAAACAACACCATGTTTGTGCTAAATCAAACACTAAATCCACACAACCAAACAGCTAGATATTTTTATATAACTACTACCTTTGTCTAATCTTTTCATGAAATAGAAAATTATATATATATATATATCCATATATCCATATATATGAATATTTGTATGTTGTCAACCTCTTCATTATCAGAATGCAGTTTTAAATGTCCACCAATGTGGTAGCATAACTGAATGATGGGAAGAAGAAGAGATGGCTTATGCCGTGAAAGCAGGAGCCCCTTGGTGGTGAAACACAAGCCAATGGCAGAACAGAGTGTGTCAAGAAAGGAGAAGCCAACAGTCGTGAGACTCACAAAAAAGAGCTAAAACCCAGACAATCAAGATGGATCAACAGTTTTCCTCTTCTGACTCAGGGATACACGTAGATAAAAGAAAATAAAAGCTACACAGCCAGATTCCCAATCAACACAAATAAGTATTTTCATTTATATGCAGATGAAAAAGTACAATGATTTCTGGAGCTAAAACCCTTTGCAGATCAGTGTTCTAGAATTCTAAAGTGACTATTTATGAAGTCTGGAGCGTTGGAAGACAAATCCAACTCACTTAAGTCAGGAGCTTGGGGTAGGCTTGAAAAGAATTATTGTCATTGTCTGGGACCTTGACTTGTTTTGAGCTTTAAACCTACTGTATTACATGGTCATAGTAATATGACTAAGATCTCTGTTGGTATCTTATTATGGGATGGAAAAACAAAGCACTTAACTTTGTAGACTCTGCATCTGGGCCAATGTTCTGGCATAGAGTAGGCATCCACATAGTGGAGTGGTTTGGAGTTCAGTCTTCAGCTTTCTTTCCAGCTACATGTAGTCTTCTGTGAAATAATCTATGATTAGAACACAAGTTTACTCCCCATATCTTGATGACCCCGGAGTTTACATTTCTTGCTTGACATTTCTCCTCTGAACATAGTTAGTTGCCCACTTGAAATGTCCACTTGAAAGTTCCAAATTTAATTCCCCCCTTTCATGGTAAACCTTCATGTTCACTCTCTGAATACCTCAGCCCTTAACTTTCTCAGATCCACAGTGCTCACCTCAGATCCACAGTGCTCCCGGTGTTTTTTAATTCAGCCTTCCTACAGTCTGTCCTTGACACGATGTCCTCAGGAGAGTTGGCCACTCATTTCCTCTTACTAACTGACTTAAGGTATCGGAGAAACCTCCCGTCTCTCTGGAAGAAAAGCCACAGTCTTTAGAGTGCTCTGTACAAGCTGATGTCTACTTGGGCGGCTCTTTGAGGTGGCTCTCCCTCCTTCCTCTTTTTCTTATCTTCCTGGACTCTGATGTTACATGACTCTGAATATGCATGTTTCTCTGTCCTTTGCTTTACATCTGACCAGAAAGGTTCTTTTTCTAAAGATCCACACACTGCCTCTCCTCAAACCAGATAGGCGTATATAAAACTAATAGTCATGTTAGAATTCCAGAACACTCATCTGCACAAGGCTTTAGCTCCAGTCATTATATATATGTATGTGTGTAGTAAATTTAACGAATTTATGTATGTAGTAAGTTTATATATATTTAGTGAGTTTATATATAAAGATATATGCATATGTATACATGTGTATATAGATAGATAGATAGATAGATAGATAGATAGATAGATAGATAGATAGATAGAAAGATAGATGATAGTGTGTGTTTATCTTTTGTGAGGTTTTTCTGACCCCATCCTTGTCTTATTTTTCTCCATTACATGTTATGTCATCTCAATTAGTAGTTAATGTACACATACGCTTATTCATATGTGGTCTCTCTCTCCTTTGTAAAATATTAAGCTTGTAAGTTCAGGGATTTAAGAGAATGCCTTTAAATTATTTATTCACTACTATGGCCCCAGTGCCTAGGAGTTTTGCGACAACTGCTCTTTTCCCTGAAAATACCTGCAATGTGTGTAGACAATATTGGGATCCGTGATGGAAAGAGGATAA
The DNA here is from genome assembly GCA_033318265.1 of Phyllotis vaccarum. Classification (NCBI taxonomy): domain Eukaryota; kingdom Metazoa; phylum Chordata; class Mammalia; order Rodentia; family Cricetidae; genus Phyllotis; species Phyllotis vaccarum. The sequence continues at coordinate 55,923,924 of JARWLC010000010.1, forward strand.
TAAAAATTCCCATCACTGAAAATGAGCCTGTGAATCAGAATCTCAATACCTTTGAATATACTTTCTCTTAGATACCCAGATGGAAAATACCATCGGGGAAAAAGATAGTTCATGGTGATGCATAGTCTATGACACCTTTTAGATAAATCTTGAAAGAATGGTGCTCTAAATTACTTGGAGACTACTCATATGTGCCAGTACTACTGAGCATACTAATAAATACTGAGTAGAAATAAGTAATGGACAGGGGTTTTGCTTGTAGAAGGGAAGGGTAAGTGGGGACTGTTTCTGAACAAGCATACAGGATTTCTGCTCCCTTAGAAGGCACTGGTAAGAGGCTGAATAAAACAAGCCTATGTAATTCCAGCACCTCTGCTTGGGAGAGGAGAGGGGAAGGGTGGGCAGGGAGATGCCAAGGCTCTCAAGTTGTGTGAGGTTTGGAGTGTAGCAATGATTGACTACCAGAGCTCAGTAGAGGGGGCATATAGACTCATTAGTGGGAGATTTTCTCTCTTTTTTTAAGTTCATCATCCCCAAATGATTGCAAAAAGCTCAGGAGATCCTTGACTTCTTAGAACATCTGGGCTTTGTCCTTTATAGTCCCACAGGTGCCATTTCCCCCAGGTTTACCAATACATCCCTTGATATGGCTTGGAAGGAATTTGGGAGAAGTTAAATATGTTCCTAGAGGATACAGCATCACTTGTAACTTTATGGCAAATGTTGCTTTGAGGTCCCAAGGGTCTATTCCAATATAGTATAATTAAATTACTAAAGCCTTCAGTATTCTTTGATTCCTACTGCAGTGACAGTCCAGGCTTGGTCACCCATCCAGTCCTTTGCATATCCACAACTCCTCAGCTTATGGAACTAACTAATGAAAAACTGATTGAAGTCTACCTTTTGGTAGCCTCCAAGCCCCAAGGTGAAGGAATAGCTATGGGAAGACAACCTACCATTTGTGAAGCCTCACTAGTGGTGAACACTTTGCCAAAGTGGGAGCCTTTGAATATTAAAATTTACTTTGTTATAACTATGATTAAAAAATATGCTAATGGGTTTTCTGTGAAAGAAAGACCTCTACAGTACAGGGACCTCTTAAAGTTCACTGTTCCTTCTTTAGCTGGAACAGTTGTCCCTTCCTAGCACCACTAAGTCTTAGTTTTCCTGTGATTAGAGGGACAGTGTCTTTGAGTGACCTGCCGTCACTAGTTGCTATGAAAAATAGAGCAAAATGTCCTATTATACAATTATAATAGGTTCACGTAGAACTTTCTTCTTTATATCTTCCAAGGAATTCTCCCCAATCTCCCAAAGCCAATATGAATACTTAATACCTCTCCTAGTTTTCCCAGACAAAAGTTGCCTTTTGCTTAGTTTTGTTCAAATATTCTTGCCTACTCTGTATCAGTTTTTTTAAAACATAGAATTTGCCTTTTGTATAGAATCTACCCCTTCATATATATAAAAGCTCCAATATCTTTTCTTTTTGGAAATGTTTTAAGTAAAGGCTAAGTAATATGTGTTGTTGAAAGAGAATTTAGAGATTTTTTTTTTCAGTGTTTGTTGTTCTCATCAGCTTTGGAAAATATCTCCTTGAAGGTAAGTGATGAACACATCACTTACCCAAGAGAAAGATGAGCAAACATGAAGTTTGTGTGTCACTTTTGTGCATCTATCGGCTGGTGCACAGGAGCACAGCATCTTTACTGTGGACGTCTGTGTAGTGTTTCTATGGAAACACAGCTTTGGATGCTGAGCAGTCACACTGAGGACCTTCACTTGAGAGATTCGCTCCCCCCACAAGAACTTTGTAAGGAAAAGAAAATGACTTGTGTTTCTACTAAACTCGGAGACTGTTGCTTACCATACATAAACTACTCTATCCTGAGGAAAGATAGGCCTGAATTGATAGTAGCATGATTGTGGAGAAGTTCAGAAAAATCTTACATCTCAGTTTCCTTACCATCACTAGACAGCGCCACTATTGCCTTTACAGAGTGTACCTGTTCAGTGCCTTTTAAAACTTTTAATTGATTCTTTGTGGATCTCACATTATACATCCAAGTTCCACTCATCTCTGTGTCCCCTTAGCTTTCACCCTCTGCCCTTGCAGCCTCCCCAACCTCAGACCAAAATTTAAAAGTAAAACAAAACAAAACAAAAAAGCAAATTAAAAAAAAAAAAATCTCATCATGGAAGCTGAAGTGTGACACAGTGAGCCACACAATATACGCTTCAGTCCATATAGTTTTACCTGTGAGCAATGGGTCATTGGTCTGGTTCGAGCCCTCTGGTTTCTGCTCCATCCTCGATGTTGGCCCTCACTGGGATTCCTCTTGGATAGCCTGTTGTTGCCTTGTGTCATGGAGATCCTGTAACTTTGGATCTAAAGGTCTGATCCCTTCACACTCTCCAGCAGTTCATAGATGAGGTGGGTGTTGGAGTGGGTTTCTTTGTAGTAGTCTTGGTTCTAGGCCTGGGTGGAAGCTGGGTTGGTCAGCTTGGTAGCTTTCCTTCATCTATATGAGCTCTCTCACACTGCTCTGTCTAACAGTTCACCCAGTGTAAGCAGACTGCATGGTGCAGGGCCTGTCCTCCTGCCCTCATAATCTCAGGTCTGGTTCACCCTCAAACACTCAAGTCTTGTTTTTGTTTTAATGTCAAATTGACACAAGCTAGAGCCATCTGGGAAGACAGAACCCTCCCAACCCAAGATAATATGACCATCATAGGAGCCTTTAGACAAGCCTGTAAAAAAATGGTTATTTGTAAGGGAGGTCCCAGCCTGCTGTGGATGGTGCTACCCTTCGTCAGTTAGTTGGTCCTGGATTGTATAAAAGGCAAGCTGAGTGAGCCATGAGGAGGAAGCAAGCTAATAAACAGCATTCTTCCATTGTCTCTGCTTCAGTTCCTTATTCCAGCTTCCTGCCTTGAGTTCCTGCATTGGCTTCCCTTCAGGCTAAACTTTATAACCTAAAGCAAACCGTTCTCCAAGTTGTTTTTGGCTACAGTGCTTATCACAGCAACAGGAAAAAAAACCTAGGATGTGGTGTTACCACAGGGTAAAGAAATATTTACAAAATAATAAAGTGTTCATAAAAATAATAAAAGTTCAATAATTATTTGATTGAACTGCTATGTTATTCATATGCATTTCTATTCCACAGAACACAATGACAAGTACCAAGGCTTTGATGAATAGGCTTATTAATCTGAATATTTACAGAATACCTGTGAACTATACAATGAGACTTTTTAGTAAGGTAGTCAATAGATCATTGCTGAAAGAACAGAATAATGAAAATGATGTCCAAGTGCAAAGTTGACCCTGACATTTAGAGAATTCAAGGATAATGTGCTCTTAAATCATGAACTGTACTGGAAGGGTGTCTCCCCTCTCTTCTGTCCAGCTCTCAAAACATGCCACAGGCCAGTCTTCCTTGTTCTCATAGTCTTGTTCAAAAGTAATAGGACTGTAACAGCCTCGGTTAGCTACCACTCCTGATTGGTTCTCCCCCTCTTCTTTTAAATGTATCATTTAGCCAGCCCAGAGTCTTCACTTGATTCATCTTCTAGGATTTTGATTTCATAGACTCATTATACACTGGCAACTTGCCACAGTCGTCAATATTAGCTATTTCTATTTTGTAGAAAATTATTCTATTAATAATACTCACATGATTTTCTCTCTTGATTGTTGCTGCTCTCTGCCCAAGAAAATAATAAAATGCAATTATGAAAGCAGTGTCTTATTTTGAACTCTCAATAGGTTAAATGTATCTCTAAAGTTGTAAAAAATGTATTGGAAAACTCCCATCTCTCAGGGAAAGATTATGAGTTCTGCACTGAATGAGGAGCTGAATGCAGAGCTTGGTAATTGTTTATGTTGGAAAATCTGGATCAGTTAAGTTTCTCTCATGCTTAGTTGTTACATTCAGATAGTAATGATATTTATATCCTAGAACTATAAAATGGAATTAAATAATCTCTGATAAACCTATAACACAGTGCCCAGTATGAAGTGAGGGCTGTAGGAAAATTTGAGCATTTGTCATCATTCAAATGAAAGTAGGTGATGAGTAGACACACATAAAATTGGGAAGGTGCTCTGTTTAAAAGCACATATTTATCCAAAGATAGGACTGTCACAGCAGTCAAAGGACTTGTCTATGATGAGCATTTTACACATCAGGCAGGGAGTTGGTGGCAAAGGCTCAGGAAGTATAGAACCAGAGAACACCAGGTCTCAGAGATCCTTTAGAATAACAAACATTGCAGGAAAAGACTGAGATATCATCCGAACTCTGGGGAATGGACCCAGCTTAGGCTGATGAACAGTGCTGCACCATCTCCAAAGGACTTTTCATATACGACAGTGAGATGATCAGATGATTTCAGCTTCGGGGTGCCTTGCAGCTCAACATAGAACAGGGCAGGAAGGAGAGGGAGAGGGGACAGGTACATCAATGTGAGAAATTTTTGAAATTCTGAAAGGTAGTTTTCAAGAAATGTAAAGTTTTTTCTGCAGAGTGACATGGTGGCACAGTCCTTTAATCTGTTTCCTGTGGCTGTTGTCTATGCAGGGTAGTGTCAGGTACAGAAAATGGAGCAATGTGGATTCATAAGAGTTCATGGTAGTAATAATTATAGGACTGGGGGCTTCTGACATATTTTAATCCAGCATCAGTAGCAATTCTGCAGCCCTTCTCAAGAAGCAGACCAGCCATGCAAATTTCAAATAGGAAATCAAGAAGATACAGAAGTTCATGCCTCCCACTTAGGACTTCATTCTACTCATACCCTCAAACCCTACAAATTCCTGTGAGCATTCATTAAAATCTGTATGATGAATTAAATTATGCAATTATTTTCTAGGTAGCCTCTATAGGACATAGTTTGTGATAAGACAAAATGAAAGTTTTTGTTAGTCTGCTTTGCCTAACAGAAGAATGGGCAAAAAAAAAAAAAAAAAAAAAAAGCACATAGTCTGTGTCTTATTTACTTTGTCTATTTTTGCACGAAAGGGTTAAACTCAAAAGGTTCATAGACAAGCTTACTCTCCTCTGAGTATAGACATGTCTTCTGTAGTGGGAAAGGACTCTCCATCAGGCCAGTTTTCCTGTGGTCTGGAAAATCCTTCATGGTTGGCTTATGATCACTCTTTCATTTTCATAAACAGTGGTGTATGTATTGACTTTACCTTTATTAACAATGGGCTCACATTCAAATGTGAATGCCAACGTGAAGAGTGAAGTATGGGAGCCAAAGATTGGGTGGGAGTTGAACTAAATTCAAAATTACTGAGTAGGAAGTGGTTCAGATTTTGTTACCTAATTTTTAAGAAAAGAATTGTATCACACACACACACACACACACACACACACACACACACACAATCCCCAAAGAACTGAAAGATCAGTTAATCAATTTAATGACTTTAGCTGAAAATAAATAAATAATAAAACGATCTCAGTGCAAATGCATATGAGAACTAACACGAGACAATATACCTGAAGATACTAACCTCAGATCCAGATTCAGTGAGAGTGATGGTGGAGTGTTCCTTGACACTGGTGTATTTTGAAGTCAGCCTGCAGGCAGGATTGAAATATATTCTTTGTAACCTGTCTTGGCTGATTGCTAGGGTCACAAAGGTCAAAAGACAATTCCAGAGGTGTGAGTGGGACCTGAGAGTGTACACATCTACCAAGTTCTTAAGTTGGCTACTGCTGGTCCCCGGGGACTGAGCTTGAGAACGACTAAAGTAAAACCAAAACCAAATAAAAAATATCCCTAAAATGTTACTCTACTTCATACATATCTCCATGTACCTTAGCCTCAGATCAATACATTCTATCTTATTCCTTAGCAACATCTTTGTTATTTAGAGAAAAGATGACTAGTAGGTTGACATTGATGCTACTAGTCAAGAATCAGCTCCTTCACTTTCCACACCTACTCCATTTTTTTTTTTTAAATTTCAGTTCTGAAGAAATGAAGAAAATAATTGCTAAGAATTCTTAATTTGATCCTATGCAAACAGGAGTTAAGGTCCACTGAATTACAGTGAGTGATTATTAAAAATTATATAAACACAAAGGAATAGGAGGAACTTATAAAATGCCATTGTATAAATCATAATAAAAGGAAAGTTAAGGTCAGGTTGACCCACAGTGTTAAGGGAACACTGTCTACTGAGCACAAAAGGAAACAAATTGTCCCATTTTATTTGTCCAGCGGCTGCAAATGAAAGAAGATATTTTGAGGAACAGGATTAATAAAATATTAAAATAAGTAGGAAAAAAGGCTAATAATTAAAGACGCACTGCAATTCAAACCAGGGCTGAACAACGCTTCTTCTCTCTTTATTCTGGTTTTTCTTAATTACAGAAATAACATGCCAACGAGAAAGCCTTTTCACTTGTTTGCCATCTCAAAAAGGAGCATAGCCAGCTAAAAAAGTCCAGCCCTCCTAAAGTGACTCATTCTTCACCTCAATTTTCCCCCATCTGGCATCTCCATAGAACGTGAAGAGACAGTTTGTAAGCAGGTACACTGCTTCCTGTATGTCAGGTCTTGACCACACCACATCTATTGTCTTACTCCATGTCAGGTTCTCTCAACCATGATCACTAAGGGAGGTGAGTCAGAGAGGACCCAGCAACAATGTTGTCAAGCAGACGGTACATTGGAATCTTCCCCAGAAAGCAGTTAGGCTTGCTGGATGACTCTCAAGTCACTTGATGGTGTTTTTATCCAAAAATAATTCTTTCTATCATTGTGTTTGATTAGTTACAAACACTCACATTGAGATTTTGGGATGTTACAAGGGAAACTCCAAAAAGTTAAGTGAATGAAAAGCAAAGAATTTTAAACATAAGTAAAACTTTCATCAAATAGGTGTCATAATAACAGGGGAACCTTACAATTGCAGTATCAGATGACCCTGGAATTCCACTCCTACTTAAGTAGGCAAGAGAAGTAAAATATATGTACACATAAAGATGTATAGACATTCATCATACCCACAACAACTCAGTGTTCATCAATGATCAACATGTAAGTACATCCAAGTTATTGTGATGATAAGCTTGCTGAAGGATCAGAATTTAGGAGAGATGTTTTTGAATAACCAGGGACTCAGATTTTAACATTTTACTGACATTAAGACTTGATTGTGAGCTGTATGGTGATGGCAGACAGCCATCTCTACAGAGAAACCCTGTCTTGAAAATCAAACAAGAAACAAAAGACATTATATGGAACAACATAGGCATACATAGTCCCTGAAGACAAAAAAGTCAAATGGTTTTCAGTGTTAATTCTGCTGTATTTTCTATTTTGTCTTCTGTATTTTTAGGTGACATATAGTAACTGTGCACATTTCTGAAACACCATGTAAGAATTTGGTTCATGGATTTAATGTTTAATGATCAAGTTGTACTTAATAGAACTCTTAACGCTTCTCATTTCTTTGTGTTTCTTCTAATTTCTCTTTTCTAGTATATTATAAAACACTTGATAAGTTCTTGTGAACTGGATGTATCCTATGTGAAAATTGAATCTACTTCTATAACTCTGTTTGGTAGGTATGATTTAACTCCCCCTTTCCATCAACTCAATATCCTTCCTAAGTTCTAGAGACCACTATACTGCTCTACTTCTGTGAAAACAAATTTTGTGCCTTTCATGAATGAGAACAAGTATATTTGTCTTTCTAAATTTGCATGTTAACTTTGCACTTCTCTGAATCTTTACACATACAGTATATGTGCTGACAAGACAAATCTTCACCTTGACTCCTGTGGAGGCTTGTTCCACACTTCCATGTAGCCATGATTTCAACTCCAAGACGTTTTATTGGCTGTTTATTGAAACTGAAATTCTTTAACAAGCAAGATGGGGCAGCTCACAACTTTAATCTCAATGCTTGAGAAACTGAGACAAACAGACTGCCAGTAGTAGTTCAAGGCCAGCTTGAGCTATAGAGTTCAAGACCAGCTTGATCATCTTAGCAAGATACTGTCTCACAGTCAAAATATAATATAAATAAAGCCAGGGGATGTAAATTAACCACAGAGTACTTGCATATCATCTGTAAGACCTTGGGCACCATTTCCAGTAAGCACACACACACACACACACACACACACACACAGAGAGAGAGAGAGAGAGAGAGAGAGAGAGAGAGAGAGAGAGAGAGAGAGAGAGAATTGATTATTAGTACATAGTTGACAATATTTTTAAAGAAATCATTCCCCTAGTAAACATCCACACACGTAGATAGAACCATTCTCTAATTTTAAACCATATATCCTCTTTTTTTAGATGGAAACTTAAAATAAAACAAGGTTCAAATCAAGTAGACATATTTAGATAATTTTAGATAAGTAGCGGGAAGTTTCTGGCCATTCTGGCCCAAGTGCCAGACTTGCTGTCCTACAGTTGCTTAGCCCCAAATAATCACACAAAGACTTACATTAATTACACACTGTGCAGCTTATGGCTCAGCCTTATTACCAACTAGCTCTTACAACTTAATTCAAACCATTTCTATTAATCTGTGTATTGTTTTGAGGCTCATGGCTCACCTATGTTTCTCTACATCTTGCTTCTTGGGTAGCTGGATTGCATCTTTCTCTGATTCTGCCCTCCTTCCCCTTTATCTATGCTTGAAATTCTCTGCCTAACTCTAAACTGCTTTGCAATATGCCAAAACAGTTCCTGTATTATCCAATGGTAATTCACAGTGTTCATAAAGACATCCCACATCATAGATGGGAATATTAAAGTGGAGAAGCTGATTTTATCACATCAAATAGTCTGAACTCAGTCACTAAATAAAAATGGTGTGTGTGTTGCTGGGAATTAAACCCAGAGTTTGTGTATTCAAGGCAAGCCCTCTACTATTGAGCTATTTCCTCAACAGATTGTGAACCTTGCAATGGAATGTGGTTATGTTTTCGTTAATTTTTGTCTGTTATGACATTTAGTTTCTTGAATATTTTGAATAATAATAAACATGCATTGCGTTCTGAATGTGAAGAAATGAACAAATAAGCAATTGAGATGATATAAGCCTAAATTTGTCAAATCTTGTTACATAAGTGATAAAGAGCTGTTGAGTCTAGGATGTGATTCCTTCGTGTATTTCATGCTGCTTGTAGCAACTGGATAACTCTATGATTCTGTTTTCTTATTATTAATGTGTTATGATGATATAGCACAGATAATCATGTCTGGAAAGGAGGTGCCACTGAAAACCATGCTATAAGTTTGAAGGTATTACTTTATATAAAAATCAGGTTAGCTACAGGCAGTCCAGAAAGAAAGAACAGAACAGAACCAAAGGAAACTCAACATCCATTTGTAATTGTGATAAGCTGGACCATTTTGAAAAACTAGGAAGAAAGAACCTTAAATGCATTAAAGCTGCCTCTGTGGAAACCACACCTTCTACTTTGTGGGAGGCTTGTATGTGCATTTCTTTGTTGCTATTACTGTTCATTTTTTTTCTCTGTTTTAAAACATTGATAATAAGAACTTGCAAAAATAAATTATGAACTGAAAATCAAAAATAATCTATTCTAGCTGTGGTTGGAGGAAGTCAAACTAAAATTAGAATAAAACACGATTTCTTTACAATTGTTTTCTTTCCCGTCAGGATTTTCTATTGCTGACTCTGAACAGATTCAACAACTGTGCCATCCATGCAGTACTCAAAGGAACACCTCTGGGAAAACAAACAAACAAACAAACAAATAACACTATGCAAAGTCTGGTGCCAATATCACTCAAGTGTTTTGGGGCTTGGTTTGGTTTTGTTTTGTGCTGCTTCCTCCATGCTATATTGGTCACCTGTGGTTAGTTTAATGCACTGATTTGGCAGAACCCTTCAGAATTCACTGAAGGACTCTTCTGTAAACATTCCTGTGGCCACTGTGACAGGAAGACCCTTTCTCATTCCCAGCAATAAGCTTGCAGTCTTCTGGAGTCTATTCTTTCCAACTAGTCATTACAAATCCTCTCATTTGGCTGCCAGTATTTTGAGGAATAGTACAGTGTGCTTTGAGCCTCAGAGTGGTATTGCTTTTGAGTTAATTTGATTAGGAGTGAGGGAGATAGTACAGAGATACATAGGAAGATAGTCATTACAGTGATAGGTAGGGAGGTAGCCATACAGTGATGAGCAGGGAGATAGCTTGGAGACAGAATTATATATTCTGTTCTTACCTGGCAAGTATGAGGATGCAAGTCAGCTCTCTAGAACTCACATAAAAATACTAAGTAGGTGAGAAAGAGTTGATTTTCTTTAGAAATGTGGCTCCTGAATGCACACTCTATTAGATGGTTCTATACCTACACAGGAACAAGGAGCATTAAATAAACTCAGTTAATTTAGAAAAGACAGAAAACATGAAGTTGAGAGGGAAAGGTAATGAGGGGTAGGGAAGGACAGGGAAGGGAGAGAATGGTGCATAGACCTTATATAAATATATTATGGGATGTATTGTGAAATTTCAATAAAATAAAAGCAAACAATATCTAGGTGTAATGACCTGTACTCTGAAGTTGATAGTGGAGACATGCACGATGAGGCTCACTGACTAGTCAACCTATCATGGTTAGCAAGCTACTGGTCCCAGTGAGAGATATATTATCTTAAAAAAAAAAAAAAGAGTAAGAAAAAAGGCAGATGTAGAGAGATTTTAATGAGAGGGTAGCCTTTCAGTTTCATAACAGAAAATTTTCTGAAAAATTTTTGTGTTATGGAAAAATTTTTAGTGTATGTCTTAATTAGGATTTCCACCACTGTAATAAAAACAGCATGACCAAAAGCAAGGTGGAGAAGAAAGGGTTTTATTTGGCGTACACTTCCCCCACTGACAGAAGTTAGGACAGTAACTCAAACATGACAGCGGTCTGGAGGCAGGAACTGATGCAGAGGCCACAGAGGGGTGCTGCTCTTAGGCTTGCTCAACCCATTTTCTTACAGAACCCAGGACCACTATGGCACCACCCATCAAAAACTGCCCTATGGATCTTATTGAAACATTTTCTCCGTTAAGGTTCCCTCTTTTCAGATAATTCTAGTTAACTAGTAGACATTAAACTAGACAGCACCATACAAATTACATGAAGTAAATATATTTGACCAATGACTAACTCCTTTGGTAAGATGTTTCATGTTAGATATGTGCTTAGATTTTCTGTCAAATGTTCACAATGCAAAAGAAAGAGTTATATGGAAGACAGGTTTCTTGGCAAAATAAAATTGTCACTGAAAAATGTAAGAATGAAATTATCCTACAAAAAAAACCCATAATTTTGAATGTTAAATAGACTTGGCAAGTTCATTTTGTTGACTTCTTAAAAGTATGATGAGCTAAATCTCCAAATATTCATCATGTATTGTGATATTTCTAGATTGATTCCTTACTCTTAGATTTATTGTATCTGTTCCTGAAGAAATGTCAATTTCATGCCCTGTTATTTTATAATTGATATTTTAGATTAAAATGATGAAAGTTAAGCAAAGAGGTTTTGAAATTTCTCTGCTTCTTCTAAAATAGCATTCACAAAGACAGTTTGTCTGTTGAAACACAAAAGACTACTGTTTTCAAATGGTCCAATGATTCATGACTATAAAAAAATTAAAATATAAATTTGAAAAGAAATCTATCTATAAAACACTCAAATGTTTGGAGACCTAAATTCACAGCACTAAATAAGACTTGAGTCACACAATAAATCAAAGTGACCTACAAAGTACAGATTAAATACAAATGAAAATAAAAACACGCTGAAACCTAATAAGGCTAGAATATTGCTTAGAATTTCCCAATACTTTTGAAGAAATATAGAATAAAATGTTCATTAATATATGCCTGAGTAAGTAAAAATTCTTAAGTTACAAAAATTGTAAGTCTTCAAGCGTATCCATGGGATGGCTGCCTCATCAAAGTCAAAGACTTGATTCCTTAAAATTTAAATTAAATTCATTTTTGATACATAAACATGAAATTTTACATATTAATGGGGTAGCATCAAATATTTTATATACCACATAATGTGTATACTGTAAAATACTTAAATAATGTGAAATATATCTATTTACTCAAATATTTATCATTGCTTTATGTAACAGCTTTTGAAATGCATAGGTCATTGTTTTCTATATTCACTTTATTTAAATCTTCTACCCATTGAAAGACTTTTAGAAATTAAAAGGCAAGCTACAAAATTAGGGAAACTGTTGGCAATATATATTTCTGACAAATAACTTATATGTTGCATGAATTCTGGTAGTATTAAATGAAACTCAGAGCCAGGTATTGGGGGAAAGTTGGAATATCAGAGAGAGGAAGCACCACAATCAAATCTCACCCAGCTGTCTTCCAGCTTCCTCAGCCTCACTCCTGGTTGCTTCTACAGAATGAATCTTTCTTCCTACCCCTGCCTTAAATACCTTCTTTGCCCAGTTGTTTCACATTCAGGTTAAGATTAAAGGCAATAGCTACTACTATATGGTAATTAGCTTTGAACTCACAGAAACACAGAAAGATCTCTGTCTCTGGAGTTATAAGATTAAAGGTGTAGGTCACCACACGGGGGTCTTTCTCATGCTGGAATTAAAGATGTGAGTTATCCCTCTCTGACCCTCCTGGATTGACTGTGGGTGGATCTGTTCTTTGATATTCAAGACTGGTTTTACTGAATATATAACATATCACTGTGCTTATCATGAAGTTTTAAAACATACTCAAAATTTCAAATATGGTCAAATGATTCATGTAGAAAGTTCAGAAACCAAAATATCCCTAGAGATATTGTCCATAGAGAATCTGAAAATATGTTCAATATCACCACTCAAGAAAATGGTCACATCATGACTTGTGAATGAATGCCCATATCACTTGGGTTCATAATAATAAAAAACTATGTCCCAAAAGTAGATGAAGTGGTGAACAGGAAATCTAATTGCAGTCCATCCTTACTATGGAATTCTTACTGGGGACAAAACGGAACAAAACTCTGAGAGACACAATGTCTAAAGTGAGTAGTACAAATAAGCTGCATAAAAGAGATGTGCATAAAACAATGTATACTGCACTACTCCATTTCTATGAAATCTACACAGGAGAAACCAATGTATGATGACAGAAACAGTTCTGGTAATTGTGTTAGATCAAGAGTGGCAATAGTGTTCTTAGGAACAGAAAGGAATGATGAGCCTTCATAATGGTTAGTTTGCCAGAATCCATAGAACCTTATACTTTAAGAAATCCATTTTACTTTAGGTGAATTTTCTCCAATTAAATTGCTGTTTTTAAGATGACAAAGCTTTAGTGAGGTCAGCTCTGTGCTGGCTTAGTTTTGTGTCACCTTGACTCAAGTCAGAGTCATTTGTGAAGCAGGAACCTCAGATGACTAAATGTTCCCAGAAGATGGACTTGTTCGCCACACTGTGTGATTAATGACGGAAATTTGAGGGCTTGACCCACTGTGAATAAAGCCATCCCTGGGCAGGTGGTCCTGAGTTTTATCATAACGTAGTGGGCACAGCCTGCAAAAAGAACATCTTGCAGGTCTCTGCCTCAATTCCTGCCTCCTGGTCCCTGCTTTGATTTTCTACCTGACTTCGTTTGGTTGAGGACAATCCTGCAAAGGCATCTGACCAAACAAATACCATCCTCCCAGGGTCGCTTTTGGTGTGTTATCAAAGGAAAATAACTAAACTAGGACAAGCTGTCCATGGCCACGGTCCAAGGTTGCTTTTCTCCCTTACTTTACATTATTCTCTTCACTCCTTTCCTCATTTTAAAATTTTATCTCTCTTTTCTTAAGTAACACACAACCACTTTTCTGTGATAGAAAAGTACTGATATTTTTAGAAGCTTTTTCTAGAAGTTTCTACGCACTTGTGTATTATTGTATCTCATCTTGCCGTGTTACATTTTTGTAGTCTTGAAAATGGGATCAGTAAAAAGGAGATCTGAGTTATTTCTGCTCTCCAGGCAAGAACACTTAAAAATGAATGTTGTTCCATACTAGGTCCTCTCTGTGTTTTATTTGCTAGCAAATTACATGAGCTGAGGACTTCATAGAGCTACTGTTTTAGACCATTCAACTTGCTGCATATTGACCTCTGGGGACTAGAGACTGCTTCACTGGGACAAAGGGGGCAGTGTTTTTCAGCACTTCCCTGGGCCACAGTTGACCTCTCCTTGTCCTCTGATCTTAAGAACATCTTTGCAAAATTAATATTGGAGACTCTCAAAGTCTGATTAACTGGCTTGTTGAAATGGTACAGGTCAGAGGGTAACTTTGTGCACTTTAATTAACAAAAAAATTAAAAGAATACACAGGTACAAGGCCATGAGGCCCTCACTTCTTAGTAAATTTAATTAAATCACCTAATCCTGGGAGAACTTTTCTGTTTTGGTGTGAACAAGTATTTGCAAGTAAGGCATATGAAACTCTGTTTGGATAGGCATTCAATTAGATTTTCTCATTTAGACAGTCTTGAGCTGATATACATTGTCAAATGATTCAGTGTGCATTGTGATTTTCTAATTTTCTGGGTCATGTTTTCAAATACTTCAGAGACTGAAAGAGCAAAGCCAATGAATGAGTTACAATCCACGGGGGAAATGTTGAGGACCCTCAACAAAATACCTGTATGGTCCTTCCTCATTTACTGTCTAGTCTTATTTGTAGTAGAAATTTTTTGTACTGCCAGAAACTTTCAAAAACCCAGCAGCCGCTTTCCAAATAATTGACTTGGTGGCTTAATAGTGTAGTAAATGCTGGGGGCTAGTAGAGCAAGCATATTACTAACTAGCTCTTACACTTAAATTCACCCATAATTATTATCTATGTTTAGTCATATGGATTGGTACCTTTTTGCAGTCCAGCATTCTCATCTTGCTTCCTCTACATCTAGCTGGCAACTGTGTTTCTACCTTTTCTCTTCCCAGAATTCTCCTAGTCTAGTTACCCAACCTATACTTCCTGCCTGTCTACTAGCCAACCATCACCAATTTATTAAACCAATATGAGTGACAAATCTTTACACGGTATAAAAACATTATCCCACAGCACTTACAACTGTCATCCATTCACTATTGCATACTTTTGTGATGTCATTCATTAATTTATTCTTTCACCTGTTTATTGAGTACATTCTGAGCACGCATAACTAACTTGAAGACACATGATAATGAAACACGTTTTTCCTAACTTCATGGGTTTGAGGCATTGTATACACTTTGTTTCTAGTTCTGAAATCATTTCTAGAAATAGCTAATTATTCTGATTTTTAAACGGAATGAAATGAGACTGAATCAAGAGCTGAATTCAAATATATCATAAATTGGAAAATTCATACTCCTTGCACTTAGGCAGCCTGTCTCACCAAACTTGTTTCAGACAAAACTAAAAGGCCTAATAGAGGATAGAGCAGAATAATGAGGAAGTAGGAAGAGCTGCCTTGTGTGAATGAGACTCCTAGTTCTCTCCCGACATGGGAGGCTTCTCTCTCATCTTCAGGCATGACACCTACTGGAGACTCGGCTTGCAAATTCCCTGCAAAACAGGGACCATATCAAATTATTGTAAAGGTCCTTTGTTTTAATCAGTTTCCACCATTTCTCTGTTTTTCATTTCTGTCTCAAAACTGAAGACAGTTGACTTCAGAATTCTATAGTAAAAAGTTTTGTGATTTAAAATAAAAATTGTCATTGTGTTTTTTGTTGTCTCTCTCTCTCTCTTTTTTTTTTTTTTCCTCACCAGCCGAGCTCCACAATGCAAAGGAGATGCATTGGGCATTTGATTTCAGTGAAATTAGATGTTGAACTGTCAACAGATTCCAAATAGCACAAAGTAACTTGTGAAGTTGTAGCGTTTATACTCCAGTTTCCAACTTCTCATTTGGCATTGATCCTTGAACATGACAATATAATGTTCTCAATTTGGTGATGCTAAAATATCTTAATTAATGAATAAAGAAAAAGTGGTGTTTGCTGAGCTCAACGCTCGCCAAGTATGAGGAAACTATATCTCAGCTGTATGTCCTGTTACACAGTGTTCTTGGAACTGGTCCTGTGT
Organism: Phyllotis vaccarum; assembly: GCA_033318265.1. Lineage (NCBI taxonomy): Eukaryota > Metazoa > Chordata > Mammalia > Rodentia > Cricetidae > Phyllotis > Phyllotis vaccarum. Next base: position 55,940,037 of record JARWLC010000010.1, read on the forward strand.
CGCTCTCGGTCTGTTCATTATGATCTGATAACTAACTATGTTTATCAAATGAAATATTTATATATGCTGTCACACAGTCAGTCCATATGTGCAAAATATTGCAAGTTCCTCAGTAGCATTTAGCATCACCCACTGTTATGTTCGTTTCTTGGAATAGGCCTTCTGGCGCCTTCGGAAGTGCTCTTCAAAGGCACACAGTTTGCTTACTCTGAATACTGGAGTAGAATGCTTCAGAACGTGAGGTGACCTGTTTGTTCTCTAGCAAAATGCAGCAGCATTAATGGAGGGCTATTGCTTTCCTTTCTGTGCCTTACACTTGCACACCTTACAAGTCACTCAATGTCCACAGAGCAGAGTTCTGTCACACACGCCAGCCATTATCATTTTATTTATAAAATTTACAATTAACTGAAGGAATACATGGAGAATATTTTTTTAAAAAGCCTGCAACTTAAACAAGTATGATTTCTATTGAGTGTACAAATGATAAAAGCTAATTGTCTTCTGGAAAAAAAAATTTCAGAAGCCAAGAGACCATGCAGAAAAATTAAATATGTCTTAGCTTTGTTTCTGAATTAAATCTGGGCCGTTCACCAGTTTAGAGAATGTGAGACAGCTGTCTTCATAGAATATTCACATTGGTAAGCCCCCTTCATTTCTAAGTCTGATCAAGTCACACTGAATAAATGACAAAGAAGGGAAGTGACATTCTACCTGCCAGCTGATAGATGTGTATGGCCTCCTTCTCAACGCTGTTCGGCTCTCTCAAACTCAAACACAAAGCAAAGCAGAGGGCAGGGGTGAAGAACATGGGATTACTGGTTTCTTTTTACATGGGCTGTTAGCACTTTGTATACTGTACTAACAACACAGCCCATCCAAATGGCAGGAATGTGCTGCCCTGAGAAAGCACCTAGTCACTAAAGTATGTTTCTTGGGGCCAGCAAGATGGCTCAGTGGGTAAAGGTGTTTGCTGCCAAAACTGATGACTTGAGCTCAGTGCCCAGAGGCCACAGAGTAGAAAGACAAAAACAATTTTCTCAAGTTGTCATCCGACTTCTTCATGTGTGGCATAGTTTACACATACGTGTGTATAACATATAGACATGCACATGTAAATAAGTAAATAAAAATTTTTAATTAAAAAAATGTTTCTAACTGCACACAGTTAATGTCTACTCATAGAGGACATTGATGCCATTAATTTAGAACCTGTGCCTTTTATAATCCAAGCCTTGTCGATAATGCAGAATCTCTTGAAATGTACAATTGCCCAGCCTTCAGAGCAGCTTTGCAAAGACATGACTTTACATTACAACAATGGTGTTCTGTCATTACAGCTTGCAGCAGGGATGGATGGATTATTTGCCTTCTTTTTATATCCTAAAAGATTCGCAGTGGGTTTAAGAGGCCACTGTCCTCTTGAGCTGTTCCCTTCAAGTGCTGACCATGAACTGGGCTCTGAGATGATTTGGATACAATGCTTCAAGGATGAAAATTCTCCTAAGACAACAGAGAGCAGAAAGACTTAGGATTCTGCTTTTATGTCACCAAGATAATCCAGAAATACAGAAAGAGATCCTCTGCTGGGCTCTCTAGGCTGGACTGTAGACTTTGGATGCTAATGGCATAAATGCCTACAAAGAAATGAAAATACGTAGAGGTTTAAACAAACAAAACACACGTTCAGTTTAAGATGCTAAAATGGTCACTCCCTGCCAAGTCTCTTCTCCAGGCTCCTTGGCCACACTGTTTTTCCTACTGTGACAGATTGGATTTAATTGAAAAGTTGCTAGTTTAGAGCTGTTACCGAAAACTGTTGGAGAGAAATAAAATCAGCCTGGTGACTGCCATGAGTCTATTTTTGCATAGTTTCTTTACTCTGGCCATCATTTTGAAAGAAACTAGTGTATTTCCCAAGGGCATAAAAAATACATTAAGGAGGGTAAGGACTCCCTTCTACATAAAAAGGTTCAAAATCTCAGGGACTTCTTTATTTTGACATCAGTAAACTTAATGTGCCCCGATTATGACATTATTTTGTTGTTATTGCTAGCTCTGAACAATTAATCATTATTTTTACTCTAAAATTTAGCAGTATGCTTTTGCTGGTGGATTTTTTTATTGTTAATTCAATCTAGAGTCACCTGGGAAGAGCTGACCTCAGCTGAGGAATTGCTGAGCCATATTGGCCTATAAGCATGCATGTCTGTTGTCAATCGTATTGATTGCTGATTGATATAGGAGGGCCAGCCCATCACAGGCAATACTATTCCTAAACAGGTAATCCTGAGCTGTATAAGAAAGCTTGCTAAATGTGAGCCTGACATCAAGCCAGCCACCTATGTTAGGCACCTGTGGGCATCTCTGAGAAGATCTCTTAATCCTTGAAATTAGGAAATGTCCTCCTTGCTTTCATTATTGGAGCTTTAAAAAGTTGGTGTCTATGTTTTTGAATGACTGAGCAAACACATAATATTGTGTATGAATCAGAGGATAACTTTGGGAGTCTCTGTCCACCTTGTTTTGGGGCAAGGTCTTCCCTGCTGTTTCTGACACGACTTTCCATGTGATTCTTATGTTTCAAACTCTCATCTCACCAAAAGAATACTAGGATTGCAGGTATGTGCAACGGAATCCAGCTTTTAATTTTTGTTCTTAAATAATTATTTTCCTCACGAATTTCATATAATTACATCATTTCCCTCTTCCTTTACATCCTTCCAAACCCTCCCATATACCACTCACCATGGCTTCTTTGCTTTCAAGTTCATGGCCTCTTTTGTTTTAACTGTTATCAAGTGTGTGTGTGTGTGTGTGTGTGTGTGTGTGTGTGTGTGTTCTGAAAAAAATACAAACTACTCTGTTCATAACATTACTTGTAAATATGCTTTCAGAGCTGACCGTTGGCATTGATAACCATTTGGTATGCACTTCTTGGGGAAGACTACTTCCCCTGTTCTCAAGAGTCCTGGGGTTTCTTTTTCTGTGAGGCGTCCTGAGATTTTCCTCTTCCACATTAGACGTTATTCTTGTTCAGCTCATGTTTAAGCCGTCATGTTGGTGAAACTTTCTGGGTGTAGCTTCAGTCATTCCTAGGAGACACGATCTCAAAACAAATTCCCTGTTTTCCTGGCTCTTATGATCTTCCTATTTCCTCTTCCCACATGATCCCTAAGCCTTATATGAAAGGCTTGTACTGATATATTGGTTGGGACTGAGCTCCACAACTCTGCATTTTTTATTTCTTGTGGTTTTCTGTAATGGTCTCGATCTGATGCATAGAGAATGAGGCAGGGGTGGGTGGATGGTTGGGGAGGTGGGAGTTGGGGGAGCTGAAGGGGTGGGGGATGGGGGGTAGGGGGTTAGGCAGATGGTACACATGCATTTGACATTGGGATTTCTACCACGCAGTCACACTGTAGTACACTGGAAGACAGGAAACAGTGTGCGGGAAGGATGATGGCGAACTCAATTGCACACATGTGCAGAGGACACATTAAGTAGCTGTTAAGCTGACACATATTAGCATCAACTCTGTAAGCATAATTATTGGTCAAGAGCAGATTGTTGTAAAACAGCTAATAAACAGGAAACATTAACTTCCCTCACACAGGGCCTTTGTAAAACTAATATTAGGCCTGTGTGCTCTGTACGTGTATTTTTTCTGAAGCCAATTAACCTCTTTATTGGGAAACAAAAGCTTCATGATTGTTGAACACGGCAGCTAATCCTTCACAAGAGATGACTTGCACTGAGCAAAAGTGGAATGAGTTATATTTTCATCACTGACTGACATTTCTATACAATTAAGAGAAAAATTAATTGTTTCATCTCCTCAACATTGGTGTTAGTGAAGGCTAAGAGATCCATAAAACTCAAAGCCATAGGTTTTCATCTATCCAAGGCCAAGAGCGCAGAGCAGATTAAATTTCCTATGGTGCATATCTTTTCATTGTCCTGACCATTTAAAGAGTGGTTTGTTTATAAAATCAATTTTTATCATATTTCTTCCATAGAACTTTAAAAGTTCAGACTGGGACAAACCTGAGCCTGAATATCTATCAAATCATGGTGGCATTTCAAACCCAGACTTTTGGCTGATGTCAGTGCATCCGAGTTGCCAACAGAGAAGAACAGCAAGGAATGTGAGCAATGGATATTTAGTAAATATAACATCATGAAGGTATATTTAATAATAACAGTTTGTGCATTCAAGTCAGTCCACCTGGGGTTGTCAGAGTTTAGTGAGCAATAGTGAGAAGTCATTGACATAGTCAATGATGATGCTGTACGTGCTTGGACATCAGCTCAGCAAGACTCTTGGGCCCCAGGGACCAATCATGAGAATGAACATTATCTCTCTCTCTCTCGTAGTGTATATGTGAGTTATATGTCTGTATGTGGTGTGTATGTGTGCATGTGTGTTGTGTATATGTGAGTTATATGTCTGTGTGTGGTGTGTATGTATATGTATTGTATATGTGTATGTATATGTCGGTGTGTATATGTGTTGTATATGTGTGTGTTGTAGTAGTATTCTTTGATTCATCACTACACCTTCTTTCTTCTATAGATTCCTCCACTCTATTGTGTCCTTTATTGCTCTTTCTCAAACTTCTTTCTTCATATATCCGAATGAGAACCAGTTTGCTCATCACTATATCCCAGCTTCTGGTTTGGTGATGTTCAATAGAGCGTTAATGTGCATTGTGACATGACGTTGAATTCAATTCTGATGTGAAATTATCTAACATAAAGGAGTGTGTTCAGATGTGAGATCAACTAATTTTTATATTTGTTTGGTGTTTGAAACCCCACATGTACTTCACACCTCATAGTGCATTGTATAGACCTTCCACCTACACAAAGAAGTTAAGCATTTTTTTTTCTAGCAAACCTTATAAACAGAAAATTAGACACTGTAGGCCAAAAGGGCCATCGTCACCAATAACAATAACATATGTTGAACATCTGCCCCATTTGAAAGGAGTTGGGGGTGGAAATTTTTAATCTCATCCTGTCTTGTTAAAAACCTGAGCAATTTCATCTGCATGGATATGACACTCATCTGGTGGGAATGGGGAGCTGTAGAGAATACACAAGCTTCCTTTTCCAAGTTGTCTCCTGCACCTAAAACTTTACATTTATGTTCTTTAAAAAAAAAAAAAAAAAAAAAAAAAAAAAAAGCATGTGGACAATTTATGCTGAGAAAGAAAAATAAAACTTTTCTCATTTTTTGTTGGTATTTTCCATTATGGTTTTTTAAAAATTATAGCTTTGGCTGTCTTTAGAATTTTATAGTCTCTGTAAAATATTTGCGATGTGTGATGTCTGTACTCAACCCTCCCATTAAACCTCTCCTTTGAGAGGAGATGTGCACAGCACACCTTATTAGTCAGAAAGCCCCATGGGATGTCCTCTCTTTCAAGTACTTTGAAAATCTCTTATGTCTGTTCTGCCATTTCTGGCTACCTTTATCAAAGGAAAGAACATAATTCCCTGTGTCAACTTGGTGATCTACATCACAGTGCCTGCTCTAAACTGGGTTTATCAAAGACAACTCATACTCTCTGTTAGAGCACATTGGGGAAACCGTGAGGGAAGTGAGGGAGCCCCCAGTTGAGGAGTATATGAAGTAGGAAAGCCATTCTATAATTAGACCCATTAGTGGGGCCTTCTCCATATCCTACAGTGTTTTTTTTTTTTTTTTTTTTTTTCTTTTATACCACAGGAATTGGTAGAAGTCATTCTCGGCATCCCCTTGCACCTAGGCGTAAGCCAAAGGGGAATTAAGATTCATGGTTTAAACTTTCTTTCAGCTCTGTTCATTTGCCCCGTACCATGTGCTGAACAAATCAGGAAGTGAAACCCGGTAATGACCTACATTCACCCGTAGCCCTCTGAAAGTCAATGTCCTGAGCACTGCCCCCTCACGTCCCCTACCTCTGACCCCCCCCCCAGTCCTACTCCCCTGCAGAATCCGCACATGCGCAGTGGCAAATTTCCAGCTACATACCAGACACCCTTACGGTGTTCGTGAAACAACGAAAGCCACTGATAAATGTTTGCTGAGGAGAGAAACCTGGAGTTTCTCAGGCTGCTAGGAAAGCCAGTTTTTACCCCAAACAGCTGCAAAACCAGACTGACTTTTAACCTCCCTTGTTGAATACAGGAAGTCTTGGCACAATTGCAGTGCAAGTAGCAGGGACTCTCTGGGGTTAGCATTATAGAAACAGACTTGGCCAGCAGGAAATGTTTACATCCTGCATGAAACCCTGATGTTTGACATGAAACCGGAGCTGTTCACTATGGGTTCAGAGAACAAAAGTCCCCATCTTTGAACTTTCCTCCTAGCCCAAACAAACAAATATTCCCCTTTCCTTTCCATCAACTGCCTCAACCCCAACTACTTGCTTCACTGAACTTTTTCATACTGTGCAAATACAGGAAATAAACAAGCTCTGAGTTCTTTTTCCTGTAATGAAATACATATCACCGCCACCAAGGAATAGCACTCCACTTGGGCTGAACCTTGCAATGCCTCAGATATTGCCTGTATATAGCAATTATAATTTAATAGAAACGAACTGGAACTCCTCAGCTTTATGATACAAAAGCGAGGCAGTTTCTTCTACAGCTGAGTTTGAACTTTAGAATGCAAAAGGTTGTTGTGTATTGTCATCTCGGCATTTGATGTGGGAATGTCTTTCTGTACGCTGTGAATATCAATCTTTAAATAAAGGAGCTGTTTTGTTCCATGACAGGCACCATAGAAAAAGTAAGAGGAGAAATCAGAGCATAGTGAAGAAAAGCAGGGCGGAGTCAGAGAGACCAAGCCAGAAGCCCATAGGAGTAACATATAGGGAACACAGGTGAGCCACGGGCCACGTGGCAGACAGATTAATGAGGATGGGTTAAGTTAAGATGTAAGAGCTAGCTAGCAATGCGCCTGAGCCACAGGCCAAACAACATGAATTTAATATGTCTGAATCATTTCTGGGGGCCTGAGCAGCGGTGGGTGGCTAAGGGGTCTGGGGCTAAAGGTCTATGTGGGTCTGGACCTTTGGTGGCCGGGGACCAAGAAACCTCATTACAACAGTCATTTACCAGATATGTTATGATAAAAGATGATGGTGTGGATAAGGGAAATAAAAGAAAGCCCGGCTGAGAAACTGAGCAAGTGGAACCCAAGTGGAAAGAAGCGTCAACCTTTAGCTTGGCAAGGTTAAAAGACCAGAAAATTGGGTGAAACCAATTTCCAGCCTGTAACTGAAAGAGATACGAGGAGACTTACCCCTCCCGCTCCCACCAAAGACAGTGAGTGAATTGATGCCTCATTTCCCTTCACTCATGAGTTTAAAAACAGTTAAAGAGCAGAAGAAGCGGATGAGGGCACTGACGAATACATTCCAATATGGCTGGCAATCATCTTTAAAGAGCATAGATTGCTCACCTTTTACCTCCCCAAGGTAAAATGTAGAGCCTTTCAGAGACCAGCTCATTTTGTTGCAACTCTTAACAAACCACTCTGATTAGCCTGTATTAGTTTATTTCTTTCCTGTGGTGATATGCAAATACACCACTTCCTAAGTTCAGAAGAAGACCAGAAAGGAACTCAGGCAGCCAGAAGGAAACTGTGTCATACTTAGTTCCCAGTTGGACTTGGATTTTATAAGCATATGTGGGCAAAGGAGGGTTGAGAAGCCTTTGGGGGTCATGCGCTGGCAGCAAAGAAAAGTGATTGTGGTGCTGGTTATTTGGATCTTATAAATGTGTTTTATCTCTTTGAGAGTCCATTTCTTTATCTGCCAGAAGGGACTCTCAGGACCTGAGGGTGTTGCAGTCAGTGTCCAGGTTCCTTTAGACACATCTGTGGTAGTTGAATATGAGAAAAGAAAACTGTTCATAAAATATCTGTCTTCATTATTTTTGATTTCCTAATTTTAATTAAATGATCACTTTTAGGAAACTATATTATTCATATTGCCACTCATAATGCTTTTTCACTGCTGATGTAACAACTGGCCACAGACTTTATAGTTTGAAACCACACAAATTAACTATGTTAACATCTATTAGGTCAGAAGTTTGACCTCAGTCTCAAAGACTTAAATCCAAGTGTAGGCAGGCTGGCATGACTTCATGGAGGAGCTGGAGGCCAGTCTGTCCCTTCACTTTCTCTGCATCTATAGGCCACCCATGTTTTCTAGGTTCTCTTTCTTCCACCATCAAAGTCATAGGTTGTATGATTTGCTGTCAGTCAGAGAAGATTTGTGATTCAAGGAACTCATGTGAAAGCTAGTAATGTGAATGTATACTGATTAAAAAATTGACATTGTAAGTGTTTCTGGCTTTAAAATAGGATTATATTCAGGATATTTTGGCTAAACTATTTAATATAGTAATCCACTGCAGGATAAATCAGGTCAGAACTGTTGATTACTTTAACAGCTAACTTCAAGAAATCATATATTTCAGAAAGAGCTTTAAGGATAACAACACTGAATGTAATTAGGAAACTATTTTTTGTCATACATGATTGGTAAGCAACATCACTTGAATGAGGAAAATATTAGGAACAAATAAGTTTCCAGAAAACACTAAGACTTGACTCAAAAGTGATAAGTAGGTAGAAATTAATGCTACTGACCAACTGTTGTGAACTTGGCTCATATGAAAAATTGAGAGACCCACATGTTATCATTTGAGTAAGTTGATTAAAAGTTTGTGTGTCAAAGCATAGCTGCTAGCTTTTGAGGGGTGACCAGATCAAGATGGTTATCACTTCCTAAGTGAACTAATTCCTGGGAAAGGTCATAGTTTAACTCAGGACGTTAGGCCTATTGGAGAAAGTAGGTCACTTGGGACACTGTTTTGAAGATTAGCCCCTTTCCTTTGGCCTTTTCTCTCATATACCCTGTTTTTCCCAGAGCCAATGTAATGGACTGAGATAACAGGAACTAGCACTTCCATGGCTAAGTACATTTTTATTCTTATGTTTTCTCAGGTGCTTCATCATGGGAGTGAGACGATAACTAAGAACAGCATATACACTATTGTATAAGAGTATGTCTATCTGCATAAGAAATAACAAATGTGAAAGTCATTTTAAGGTTGAAGTTAGGTTCTAAATTCCTAGCTTAGGGAACCGAATTTATGGTGGTATTCATAATTAAAATACTAAGTAAAATGTGTTTGACAAGGTGGCTAATAGAAGAATCTTGAAACACAATGTAAAAATGAACAGCTACAGTATCTGTTTGGAGATACTCAGTAGATAATTAAAAATGTGAATCTATAGGTTTTTGTCCTCTGGATCCCCCATGCAACATCTAGTCAAGGCACTGAGTAACTATTGAGTAAATGAATAAATTTAACCTCAAGTGCAGTAGATTTTACAAGATTCAACTTGTCAGGGTTGGTGTTATTAAATCAATATCCCATACTCTACTTGCTGAATGGATTACAAATAATTTTCTGCTAACATAGTTTTAAAGTCTCACCAAGTGTTTGGTTGAAAAAAGTAAATTGAGTGATGACATCTTCACTTATATTCCAACTTGACTTTGTGAATGAAAGATAAATGAGAGATTGAAGTATTATTTCCAAAAAAACACCAGAGATGCTGATTGCAGAAAGTTCTCGTGATGTCTGCAAGTATGAGGTTTACCCCTATGATAATGTGGTATATAGAAAACAAGAAAAGGATTGAGTATCCAGAGGTTTGGGAAAGGAAGATGGAGGCAGAGCTTGGGTTGCTCTTGGCTGGGGTGATGACATATACTGTCCTGGTGGAGCAAGGTGGAATGCTTTGAGAGATGTTGTCAACACAGAGACAGATGAGGTCTCATTACTCTCACTAAAGAACAGATTGGGTAATAAGCATCTTCTTCACCTAAAAGAAAGAAAACCATTTCAATTTCACGAGTCAGTATACGTACCACTGAGAAATGGAAAAAAGAACACTATTTAATAAGGCTTGGAATTTAGAAATAATTTCTGGACAAGGCTTTTCAGAACCTCTAAAGAGTGAGACCACCAATACCTCAACAGCACATAAAGTGCATACAATATAAGTGAGGTATATGGCTTTGCCACTCAAGGTCATGTTGACCTTCTTGATGATAGACCCAAGTACTCCCTTGTAAGTTAATCATTGCTTTGGAGTTGCTGACTGTTTCAGCATGAAGCTTTGTTCAGAACAGGCATATGAAAGGCTGTTGAAATGCTGTATTTGTTTATGTAAGGTCAGACTAACCCAGAGGTCTTTAAGTACTCCAAAATGGGAAAAGTTTAGATGAGCCCATCATTGTGTGTGTGATGGTGCAAAAGATAAGTCATTCTCTGCCACCCTACAAGGTCACAGTACTCTTAATGCTAAGTGCACTTTACTGAAATAGTAACCATGCAGGGGAATGCAAAATAGACTTGAAACATACACATGTCTGAAAAGATATTTTTGAGAGTATACAGGAAGCAAATCTCTACATGAAGAGGAGGTCAAGAGAGAATGACTTTAAGGGATTATAAAAGAGCCTTCAGTTCTAAAGTTTAATATCTCTCTGACTCATGTCTAAACAATCAGCATCTGTCTGGGTATAGAGCAAACTACTGGCCTGAAAATTAACAATTAATTTTATATTAAGTTTGGCAGACTGGGAACGACACAGTCAATAGTGCTAGCAAACAGCATGATTTATATATTACTTTTAATTAAACATGAATTCTTTAAAGTTATTTAAAAATGAGCGCATTGAATTTGGTTCCCTCATCATGCATATTTTAGTAGGGCTACAGTTTCGTTAAAGATTGTGTCCCCTGTTCCCAGCTTCCTAAACACCAATAGATGGATCAAAATAATGACCACAGAGATAAATGACACAAAGAATATTTTCAACCTCTGATAATTGAACTGAGATGAGTTTGATATAAGTCATCTGAAAAAAAAAAAAAAAAGAACAATGTGTTATTTGGAAGAAACTGTTCTTTTATTTTCCTCCTCAGTATTAAATGTTTGTCAGCTTTTATAACTGAAACTTGAGCTAAAAACTTATGACTAAGTGAAATTTGGGCAAAGACAGAATATATCTATAGATCAAGCTTGCATTAACGATCTTTAGTAGGAAGGCTGGCATTTCTTTTTCCTCAGGGAGGCACTTTCTTCCCTTTAGTGGAGGTCAGCCTGGGGGTATTTAGAAAGATGGAAGCTGATTAACTTTAAATTGAGCAATTCAACAAAATTGAGATACATTATACTAAAGCATTGATTTCTTAAAAACGACAAAAGACGATGTGGTAAAGAAAGCCTGAGTGAAGACACAAATGACATGGAGAATTTACTTCTGCAAACGTATTGATAAACCACAAAGTTGAACAAGGTGGAATTGCACTATAAATATTTAACTTTAGGAATGTGTGAGTAATAATAGCTCTCTAAATCTAAGTTACGTTCTGTGAATTATCTCATGCATATTTTATCTAAGAAGTAGTAATAGAATACTTATTAATTTCTAGGCACTATGCTAGGAAACAATATATGTTGTTTCCAGTCACCTGGCGCCTACAGGCCAGTGAGGGTGATAGATAGCCATGAAATAGCAGCCACTTGTGTGCAACTATACCCAACACCCATAGCCTCCCTAAGAAAAGAAAATGGGTTTATCTTGACAGATTCTGGCTTTCTGAGAGAATTCAGACATTGTACAAACCTCCAAATTTAGTCAGAGTTGAAATTACTCTTACAAAAGTGACTTTCAAATAATAGTTGTTGAACAAATGGGACTAAGATCACTGTCTATGGCCATAGGCGCAGTGACTGGCCTGACCACCTTAAAGAACTGAAGTTGAAGAATAGAAACCAAAAGGTTAAATCGCAACAAAGTAAACACAGGATTTGAGGGCTTAGTTTGTATGTAAAGATAAAGGGCCTTGGTGATATTTAAATGGGATGAAATGGTCATTTTCTTGTCTTAGGATCGCTCTCCCACTAAAGCAAAGAAGATGACCTTTTAAAAAGGCCAGCATGGACATAAGCAGGAGAGGTGGGGAGTTATTGTCTTGTCTTAGAAAATTATAGTTATATGTTAGGCTTGCATGGGGAAGTAATGGTGATTCAGATATTAAAATGTTTCAAAAACAATGCAAAAAGGACATATTATTGTTGGCCAAATTAATATATGCTATTTAAAATTTTAAGAGAGAAAAGTGAACGTCTCTTTTATACTGATTTGTGGGTTTGGGATAGCTGAAACTGTGGAGCAGAATTATTGGCAAGGTATTTGAAGCTCACAGGACTAATGGTAAATTAGAGAGTTGATTTTGGAAAGATGGCAAGAATAAGGGAGAGCGAGATTGCTAAGCACAGAGGCTAAGTCACCCCGTATGCTAAGTTTCTAATATGATCCCTGTAGATGATTACAGAATGTTGTCCACTGTCCCTCTATTTCAGAAGTCAAAAAGTCACTGGAAAACTATACCTCCTAAGTCACAGGCCAGGTCAACAGCTAAAGATAAAAGCAGAAGGAATGTTTATTTACTCTGAGCCTCCTTTCTATCATCATGGATCCTGTCTCTCACAATAGCCTTCTAATAAGGGAGTCACCTCTTTGAACATCTAGGAAATTCAACAGGCAATTTTGAGCAGTGCATTCTTTTACTCTATCATGTGAGTCCCTAGTACTGAAAAATGATCAGACTCCATATCCCTTTACCTATCATGCTTGTGAAGACTTATAGGTCTGAAGATTTTTAAGACTGGTTTAATAGAAAGATAAATGGTTAATAGCTTGACAGGATTTGGGGGACAGAAAGGACCCTGGGAAGAAGAAGAACAGAGTCATGAGGAGAAGTATGGGCCACAGAACAAGCAGCATAAGCTTTACAAAGTTACAGTAATAGAGAACATAGTATTGCAAGAATTCTACTTGGTGTTATCAATAAAAACACAGAGCCAGATATTGGGGAAAAGCTGGAGGATCAGCGAAGCAGAAAAACAAGCCATAGCCACTTCTCACCTAGCCACTCCTCACAAATCTCTCACCTAGCCACTCCTCACAAATCGTCAATGAATACCTCTCCATCCTCAACAGAAAGGGCCTCTGATCAGAGACAAAGGGCTGATCTCCTGCCTTGTCTTTCCCTGCCTCACTTCCTTGCCTTTCCTAGTGCTAGGATTAAAGGTGTGTGCCACCACTACTGCCTGGCTCTGTTTGGCCTTGAACTCACAGGGATCCAGAGGATCTCTGCATGTAAAGTGCTGGGATTAAAGGCGTGGCTCCCTGACCTTCAAGCTAAATGTGGTTTGGCTCTGTCCTCTGATTTCCAAGCAAACTTTATTAAATACACAATGTATCACCACAATGTGTATTAAAAGATATGAATTTATTTAAGTTATAATAAATAGTTAGAAATAAGCCTAAACTATTGGCTACGCTTTCATAAATAAGAAGTTTCTGTGTGGTTATTTGGTGCTGATTGGCAGGACTGAAAAATCCATCTATACACCATGCCATTTTTCCTTCTCTGACACAACACCTAGAGCCTGTTAAGGAGTTATGTCAAATGAAATGAGCCAGGTGCACAAAGACAGACACTGTATAGCACCACTCAGAAGTATGTCTAATAAATTGATTTTGAAGAAGATGAAGATAAAATGCTGGCATGCAGAGACTAGGAAGAACAGGAGAGAGGAAGGAGTGCTCTTCCTTGACTGGTACTAAGTTCTGGTTACAGAGGAAAAATAAGATTTGTTGCTAAGTAAGACTGTAGAGTGGTATGGAGTCTACATCTCAAAACACAGTTACAAAGAAAAAGGATTTTTGGATACTTCTATGACATAAAATAATAAATGTTTGAGGACATAGTACACTTAGCCTAACTTGAATATTACACAATATCCACACATTTCACAAATTTGTAAAATTTTAACATATCAATTAAATAAATTAAAATAGTTATAATTCACACAGCATTTCTCAGAAATCATCCAAATGGTGTTAATTTTGTCTTTACTAGGATATTTCAATGTCTATTAATAAATAATCCACAAATTGTTTTAGATTCTTACCACCATATTCCCCAAGTATGCCTGAAACTGACCAGCTAAGCACATATCTTGGGTACACCCTTACTCTGCTCACAGGTATATAGCTAAAGCACACAAATGTAATAAGCAACAACAGCTACAAAATTTCTACCTTTAGCCTACTGTAGCCCTGAGATATGTCAGGGTTTGTTCTGCTCTAGGATGTTCCAAACCTTTATGTGCCTCAGTGGGGAGAATGTCAACTTCTTTAGAGTTGTATTTTCTTTTGCAGATTGCTATGTTTTTTGTGATGATTGGAATAAGAAGTGCTCCATTTAGGCTCATGTGTCAAAGTCTAGGTCCAAACTGATGGCACTGTTTCTAGAGGTTCTGGAACCTTTAGGAGGTGGGATCTAATTGAAGAAAAATCATTGTAGGGCATGCCTTTGGTTTACTTTACCCTTGACTCTTCATACCTTCTCTCTCTTTCCTGTCCCTCATAAGGTGAAGAGACTTCTACCACTCACTCCATCATCACAGTGTCCTTCTCAAACTCATGAGGCCATGAAACCATGGGCTAAAAATCTCATGAACAATGAGCCACAATAGCTCATTCTTTTTTCCCATTGTTTTCTCAGCATTTCCTCACAGTACTAAAAACAGGTGCTTCTGTCTCCATGCTAGTGATTTTCTACCTGGAGTCACAACCCCTTTGGAAGTCAAATGACACTTTTACAGGGGTCACATATCAGATATCATACATATTAGTTGTTTATATATTACGATTCATAATAATAGCAAAATTACAGTTATGATGTAGCAACAAAATAATTTTATGGTTGGAGATCGCAACATCATGAGGACCTGTATTAAAAAGTTGAAGCTCAAGGGATGCTGTTAGCATTCAAAGTGGTTTGATTCATGTGTTTTTACTGTGCAATATTTCACAGTGTGCTCCCTCTAATGGTTCTTGTTCTACTGCGGACTGTCACTTCAGACCCATCCCCAGACTTCTAAGTGCTCATCAACTGCTCAGAGTGATGCATTTTGTCATCAGCATGCATCAGTGGCAAGGAAAAGGAGTGTAGTTTTCTTTTGGGGTGGGAGAAGTATTTTCCTGATGAGCTCTAAATATACTTTGCATATTCCAGTTTTTTAAATTAAGGCTTTTACTGCTGTGATAAAGTATCATGGCCAAAAGCAACTTGGGAAAGAAAGGGTTTATTTGTCTTAAACAGTCCAATTACTGTACAACATAAAGAGAAACCAAGGAAGAAATTCAAAAGCCACCTGGAGGCAAGATCTAAAACAGTGACTGTAGTATGAGGTTTCTGGCCTGGACTTTCGAGCCTAGCCTCAAGATTGGGACCCTCAGACCCGCAGTCCCACAGACCCTCAGAGACACACAGATGCTTACAATAGTTTTATGCTGATCTGCCTAAGGCCCAGGCATATCACTTGCTAACTCTTTACCCTTAAACTAACCCATGACTCTTAACCTGTTCAGCCATGGGGCTCGATACCTTTTGTCAGAGCAGCATGGTTGTCCTCTATGTCTTCTTGCTTCTCTCTGACATTCTGCTCTGTTCTTCCTGTTCCCAGAGTTTTCTTAGTCTGGTAGCCCTGCCCACACTTCCTGTCTGCCTTTGGCCAATCAGCACTTTTTATTAAACTCATAGGTGGGACAATTATTTGCAATGTAGCGTCATAAATCCACTATAAGTGACCATGAAAGAGTTATGTTTGTTTATTGACTTACTTCATGGTTTTATCAGCCTGCTTCAATATAGCACACAGGACCTCCAGCCCAGGGATAGGACCACCCATAATAAGCTGGGCCCTCCCACATCAACCATCAATCAATAAAATGCCACGATGGACTTTATCACATCCCAATCTAATGGAGGCATTTTCACAGTTGAGGTTTGCTCTCTCCAAATTACTCTGGTTTATGTCAAGTTGGCATAAAAATGGTCAGCACAATGTATTGGGAGAAAGTGCACTGGGGTGACTCCTGCTAACAGTGTGAAGCACCTCTAGAGTCCACAAGACCCTGGATTATTCAGCAGGTTGGCTGCTACTATTTGTTTTCAAATCTCTGCTCTTTTTATTTCTATGTTTTATCTGTGCTCTGAGGAATCAAGAAAGTAGGATCATCACCACTACCACCATCATCATCACCATAATTGTCACCATCATCATCACTATGATCATGGGAAACTCACACACAACTCTTATCCTGTGCCAGGCATGCTTCCAATAGTTAAGATATAAATTAAACTATTAAGTTAATGTAAGTGAATCTTCAGATTGATTTAACAAATTAAAATACATATTTAAATATTAAAATATTTGATTTTGGACAGGAAAGTGCCTTTGGGTTAGGTTTTTATCTGTTTTATTTGCCTTTACACTTTTCTTCTACATATTCAGTTATTGCTAAATAAGAGGCTCTGTTATTAGCTAAAATGAGCAAAGTTCAAATATTATTGCTAATGGATCACCTATTCTTCTCATTTTAATAATTTAAAACTTGTTCTTAGATGAATATTTTTGCAATGTCTGACTACCTCACCATAGTGAATCTGTTTCTTAACCAAATGAGGAGAAATAAAAAGAGTCTTCTCACACCCTCAGTAGTGCCGGAAAGTTACAAATATATTTTATGCTGTATCTTACTATCAACACCAGCCTGTAATTATTTAGAAAACAAATTCCGGAAAGATGAGGACCGATTGGAGCAGTTGTCTTCTGACCTCCCCAAGTACAGCAGGCTTGTGTGTATCTGTACTCACACACTAACTTCCCTCTCTGTGAGCCTTCTTTCTTCTTGGTTACTCCTTCTAAACATCTCCAGTGCTGGCCACAAAGGCTCTTCTCATCTCTCTGATGACACCATACACTTTACTTCAGAGCCATGAAATGGGTCTTAGGTGCATTGTTTCCTCTCTGCTCAACATTCTGTCCTAGAAACAATCTCCAGGAAGAGTTCTTTGAGTAGGACTACATGGTGCCTCTTGGTTATGACTTTTCCCCTAACCTCTGCAAGCTTTTATGTGTTGGTACAGATGACAGATAGATGGTAGATAGATATTGATAGTTTTTGCAAACTTATGTCAAAAGAGGTTGAGGTGGCTTTTAATTGTTATTGAAATACTGTCTTTTGGACGTGATGTGGATGCTGCTGTCATGAACTCCCAGTAGCGATGTTTACCTGTACAAGACCTGCACAAGGTCAAGCAACAACATGAGTTAATATTCCCACCAGCACGTAGCACTGATTGCCTCAGTGAGCTATGCTTCCCTTGGATGTATACTCAGTAGTGGGATTACAGGGTCATATGCTAATTAATTTTCTTCTCCTTAAGTAATTCTAATTCCTACTCACACCAACAACATTCAAATGTTTCCTTACTTGACCATGTCATACCATCTTCTCTCCTTCTGAAAAGAGCCACCTTAATAGATGTGAGATGATTTATCTCTATGACTTTTATTTCTGCTTCTCCAGTGATAACCAACAAAACTTTCCCACATATTTGTTGGCCTTTTTTTAATGTGATCTTTTGATAAAATTCATTCAGTCCTTTGCTTGTTTGATAATCAGTTATTGGTGTTATTGGCTGATCCTTTAAGTTTATTTATTTATTTATTTATTTATTTATTTATTTATTTTATTTATTTTTGCTTTATTTTTTTACTTTTAGGATCATATCCAAATGATCAATGCCAGACCAATCATGGGCTTTCTTTGTTTTGGTTTTGGTTTGGGTTTGAGGTTTTGCTTCATTGTTTTTTCTGGCACACTCAAATTTAGCCATTTATTTAACCTTTTGATACATTTTCACTTGGTTTTTGTAAACATTATAAATAAAAGATCCAATTTCATTCTTCTGCATGTGCATACACACCTTTTTTTTTAATACCATTTGTTAAAAAATTTAAGCCTTGAGAAAGATATTGAGGAAAAGGAGCCTTCCTATGCTTTCATTGGGAATGTAAGTGGTTCAATTTTTATGAAAAATATTATAGAAGTTAAACAAAAAAATTACAAGTTGAACTCATTCATCATCCAGAAATCGTGGGTACCTGTCTAAAGGAAATGGTGGTAATACCAAAAGATAGGTGTACTCTAACATGATCATGCCAATGTTAAACACATCTGAGCTATCAAAACAAATATGTGCCCATTAACATGATTTTAGTTTAATGTAGGAAAGTTCATGGGTTGACCTGACTTTCAATGTGGTAGTAGTAAGAGATAAGGCCTAATAGGAAGCATTTTAGGTCATGGTAACATTATCCTTGAAAACTGATTAATGTAATCTCCATGAAAATGAATTGGTTATTTCAATAACAAGGTATTCATCCAGACCCTTTCTCTGTTTCCATTTCACATGCACTTGACTGAACTTTTGATCTTTCATCATTGTATCAAGCAATGCAATTACTCCCCAAAAGCAAGCAAGATACCAATATGATTCTCTTGGACTTTGGAGCCTCCAGAACACCACAGCAAAATAAATACCATTTGTTTTTGTAAAATTATTCACTTTGACGTATTCTACTAGTCATTTTTAATCTTTAATTATGTACATGTATGTGTATGAAAGGATGTGCATATGAGTGAGGAGTCTACAGAAGCACAAAAATATATGAGAGGCCCTAGAATTACAGCTGGAATTACAGGTACATGTAAGCTACAATTGAAGAATGAATACATAACCCAAATATGATAGTTATGTATATAAGCACATTGCTATTGAATCACAAGAGAAAAAAAAAAGAAATACTGCCATTTGTTTTAATATGAGTGAACTTGGAGAACTATATGATATGTTAAATAAGTCAATAAAAGAAAGATGAGTTTATGGTTTCATTTATATGTATATTTTTAAAATTAAACATCAAATTCATTTTAATTAGGTTGATATAGGTTTCTCTAGGGCTGAGGGGTCAGGCAAATAAAGAAATGTTTATCTAAAAGGTATAAAATTACAACTTTAAATTGAGTTTTAGGATTAAAGACTATAGCGGGACAACCATACTTAACAATACTGTTCTGTGTAGTATATACTTGAAATATACTTGAAATTTCTTAAGCATTTGAATTCTCAAACACTTGACTAAAGACAAAGTAACTAATTCAGTACCAGATACAGTAACTGATTTAATGAAGTGATTATCTCACAATGCATATTCATATCAAATCATCACAATACACACAAATACACTTGAAATAAATATAATTTTCTTTGTCAAGTATGTATCAATAAGACAAAAAATTATTTTCTTAAATTAAAAAGATCAAACTATTAGGGAATAAAATATATAAATCTAAGCTAAACTAACTAAAAGTAGGGTAATTGTACATTAAAGAGAAATTATTAAAAACTGTCTCAGAGCTAAGGGAGGAATGAAAATTACTTTCACCAATTACCCAGGGACTTCACCAGTAACCAGAAACCCACAGATCCTCTGCAGTTATCAGACTAAGGGGTGAATGACACTCCACCCAGCCCAGGCAGAGATCCCGTCCCAGTCTCTGGGACCTTGGCCCTAGAACACAGCCCTTGGAACTCCAATCCCACTCATCTTTGCCCTAAATCCAAGCCAGCAGGGAAAATACCTGCAGGCCAGAAGTCCCAGTAAAACACAGTTCACTGGACAGGACACCCCCAGCTACAAAACCCTGCCCCATCCCCCAAAACCATCCTATTACCTGGCAACTTTAGTGTCAACCAGAAACTCACAGATCCTCTGTACTCATCAGACTAAGAGACTAAGAGAGCAGCCAACTGAGACCCACAATGTGTCAGCATCTTGTTGTACTGAGGTTTCTATCCTGGCTAGCTCCACAGTTTGGACCTGCCCACCGCTGCCTATCTGGACCAGCAATCCCAAAGTCCCAATGAAACACACAATATTAACTTTATGCTGTTTGTCTTATGACTCAGGCACATTGCTAGCTAGCTCATTACTCTTAACTCAACCCATTCTCATAAACTGTCTGCCATGTGGCCTGTGGTTTACCTGTATTCCTTTTTTGGGTATCTGGCTTAATCTGTCTGTGACTCTGCCCTCCTTCTCATACCTACTCTCCTGTCAAAACAGTTCCTGCATTTGAAGATTGATATTCACAGCATTCAGAAAGACATTCCCATATCACCTCCCCATTTCTGTCTAATCAAAAAGGAAGGTTTCAACTTTAACATAGCAAAATTACATATAAAAAATAGCTATCAAGCAAGAATCAGTTACAATATCTAGTCTTTTTGTATTTAACAAAATTTAAAAAAATACTCTATCATCTACCTTATCCTTGTGTTTCATATCTAATATATATTTTAAAATGACTAAGAAAAACTACGCCTATAACTATCTAATCTTCAATTACAACAAAGACCACAGAAAGATATAATATTAACTGAGTAAACAACTTCCAAAATATAGAAATGACAGAGATGACACCTGTCTGCCTGGACAGTCACCCAAAGTTCCTTTATATTGGGGCATCCATCTTCAACCTACAGGCCCAGAGTCTCTGGCATACCTTTCAGTGAAGCAGGAAATCTGAAAGAATGTTCTGCTCATTGTGGTACAGTTCATCAGTTGCTTCTCCTTGTGTCCTGAAGAATGTCTAACAGTTTTCTCTGCAAAGCAGGAACCTGAATGACCATCTCGGCTTGTTCTGCCAAAGTTCAGAGATCACTTTCTTATGGAACCTACATGTCAAGTTTATACATCATATTGTCAAACAGTCAATATAAAAACAAGTTCATGTCCAGTGGCTAACCATTGCCACAAAGAAGTAAACTCCATATGGAGTTTCTTCGATGCCCATTTTTCTCTTGAAGTAGATTGCTGCTGCTGGGAGCAAATTTGTCTCACTGTCCAGAAAAGTCTAAGGTCTTAAAATATTTTAAATGCCATATTCTGTAGGTCTTAGAAGTGTCTGAAGATTATCTAATTGAAATATATCTTTTTATATCTAAAAATCTAACTAACTTGACTATAAGTTTGGTTATCATAGGTGACTATTAATCTGCATTTCTTAATTATACATTACAATTTTAAGTGAGTTATAAAAGCATCATACCTTATACGAGAGTAGAAAAATACATACAGTATAAAACAAAGTTGATCTTAAATTTGTATCAACAAACCAAAGTCCCTACCAATGTAAAATAATCTGATCAATAGCTAATTTTTGTTCAATATGAACAGAAATCCTAAATCAATCACATGCTACCAAGTCTTCTATAAGACTTGGGAACCAGTCTGGTTGCAGCTTATGCTCCCACCACCAGTCTGCTGCCATTTTGTGTGTGGTCCAGATGCCACACTATCTCTGTACAATGATCCTCTTCTGAGCCACAGTTTGGAAACTGATTTTGGCTCCCTTTCTGTGCTCTAGAACCCATTTTAAGCTTTCTCGGGCTTTATGTGGTTATTCGATCCTCTGTATCAGTGAGGTTTCTGTCCTGGACTACCTCCACAGTATGGACCCTCTCACCACCACTTATGTGGACTTATATTAACTTCATGCTGTTTGGCCAATGTCTTAGGTCCATTGCTAGCTCCTTCATCTTAACTTGACCCATTTTCATTAATCTTTCCTGCAACGTAGCCCATGACTCACCTATGTTCCTTACATGTTGATTCTTTGGAAGTCTGGCTTCATCTGTCTGTGCCTCCACCCTCCTTCTCATACCTATGCTCCTGTCTCTGACTACAGTGTTCACCAAAGGTCAAAACAGCTCCTTTATTTAAAGATTGATATTCATAGCGTACAGAAAGACATTCCCACATCAGCACCTACTGGGTTAAGAGGTGCCAAGACACAGAATACATTGCCTCCAAGTAGACCAAGAACTCAGATTGAACCAAGAGAGGCCTCCTGAGACACAGATACACCAAGAACAGATTGCATTAAAATAAGCTCCCCGAAATACAGACAAATCCTGCAGTGATCTAAGAAAGCAATTGGCAGACACCAATGCAAAAATACATATAACAACATAAAGAACAATATGGCACCATCAGAATCTGGTGGTTCTATGACAATAAGACCTTATCCTGGGAATGCAGAAGAAGTAGAAGGGAACAACCTTAAAAATAACTTTATGAAGATAATAGACACCTTACAAGATTTAAACAAAAATTCCCTTAAAGAAATAGAATAGACAACCCCCCCCCCAAAAAAAAACAGAAGTAATCAACAAATCATTGAAAGAAAATAAAGAAATCCAAGAAAACTAATAAAAAGCAATCAAACAGGTGAGGGAAACATTTAAAGATTTAAAAATTGAAGTAGAAGCAATAAAGAAGGCACAAACTGAGGAAATGCTGGAAATAGAAAATCTAAAGAAAAAAAACTGGAACTACAGATGCAGCATAACCAACAGAATGCAAGAGATGGAAGAAAGAATCTCTGGTGTGGAAAATTCAATATTGGAAACAGATATGTTAGTCAAAGAAAACACTAAAACCAAAAACATCATAACACAAAACATCCAGGAAATATGGCACACCATGAAAAGACAAAACCTGAGAATAATTGGAATTGAAGAAGAAGAATACCAGCTCAAAGGCACAGAAAATATGTTCAACAAAATCATAGAAGAAAACTTGTCCAACCTAAATAAGGAAATGCCTAAAAAGATACAAGAAGCTGACAGAACAGCAAATAGACTGGGCCCCATCCCCCCAAAAAAGTCTGCTTGCCACATAATAATCAAGCCACTAAACCTACATAATAAAGAATACTAAGAGCTGCAGATTAAAAAGGCCAACTTACCTATGAAGGCAGACTCATCAGAAAAACACAAGATTACTTAATGAAGACAATGAAAGCCAGAAGGTCCTGGACACATATTATACAGACACTTAAAGAATATGGCTGCCAACCCAGGCTACTATAGCCAGGGAAACTATCAATCACCACAGGTGGAGTAAACAAGGCATTTCACAACAAAACCAGATTTAAACAGTACCTATCCACAAATCTGGTCCTACAGAAAGCACTAGTGGGAAAATTCCAACCTAAGAAAACTAGATCCACCCATGAAACCACAAGTAACAGATAATTTTACGGAAGAAAAACCCTAAGAAAATAAACACACACACTACCACCAAAAATAACAAGAAAAAGCAATCACTGGTCATTAATATCCCATAATATCAATGGACTCACCTATAGTCAATATCAATATTCACCTATAAAAAGACAGAGCCTAACATGAAAATAGATACAAAAACAGAATCCATTCTTCTGCTGCATCCAAAAGACATACCTCAACTACAAAGACAGACACTGGCTCAGAGTAAAGAGTTGGGAAAAGACTTTCCAATCAAATGGTCCTAAGAAACAAGCTGATGTAACCATCCTAATATCTAACAAAATAGACTTCAAACTAAAATCAATCAAAAGAGAGCAGGATGGTCATTCATCTCAGGAAAAATCCACCAAGAAGAAGTATTAATCCTGAACATTTATACCCCCAACACAAGGTAACCAACATATGTAAAAGAAACATTATTAAAGCTTAAATATCATATCAAACCTCATACATTAATAGTGGGGACATCAATACCACACTCTGACCAATGGATAGTCTACCAGACAGAAACTTAACAGAGGAAATAAAAGATCTAGCATGTTATGATTCAAATGGATTTAAAAGATATATATAGAACTTTCAACCCAAACACAAAGGAGTATACCTTTTTCTCACACCCCATGAAACTTTCTCTTAAACTGACCACATACTTGGTAATTAATACAAACAAAAATGGGAATAACCCCCTGTATTCTATCTGACGACCATAGATTAAGTTAGAGTTCAACAACACAAACCACAGAAAGTCTACAAATTCATAAAGTGTGTAACAAGTAGGACATGGGCACAGAACTATCAACACTTTATCCAGAAGAATCAACACATCTATTTTTCCATTATCAGTAATGAATGCATTTTAAATATAAATATTTTTTCATATAGTTGTATCCTTGTCAAATTCTAGACTCTTTAACACATACAATATTCTTATGAAAAAAAGACTGCATTTTTATTCCCAAAGATTAAAGTCAATGGTATGTAGCATAATTATCAATAGAAAAACATCTTTTTAAGACACTCACATGTCTTTTAGAAAACTCCAGAATAAAGATGAACTAGGTAATCATCAGCTTTAAAGTGGAAATGATCCATTATAAAACTTAGGAGTTTATAATAATGAAAAGATGACTTCATTGTCTTTCAAATGAAAGTATACAGTTTGAGGCCTTTAGGAAATAGTAAATTCAATTTTATTAGTATGAATTTGCTGACATGGTTTCTAAATTCACCTCGCTACAATTAATGTGTTCCAAGACTGTTTCAAATAGGTGATTCACTCCAGTGCTTATGAATGGAAAGATACATCTCAAAGAATGACTACAACTACTATTTTAGGAAATATAAATTGACATGGAGGAAATTTGGGGTCTTAATTAACATTTGTTGTTTTACATTTTTCAGAAATTTAACTGTGAGGCTACATAGAAGAAAAAGAACACCATGGAAAACCGGCAAATTAACTTAAAGATTTTGTGAAGGTTCACTTTTTTGTGATTGTTGTGACACAGCTGTAAACAAGTTTATGTGATTCAAAAGTTTAGAGGTTGAGGAAAAGCAAAAGACTGTTTATATGCTTGTATATGGAACAGCTTCTTTATCTCTTACACAGTGATTTTTTTTTACTTCCTCAACTTTATCAGATCAAAAATTTAATTGCAGATGTATGTGAATTTAGTTATCAAATACACACAAACCTATCAAATTTGTATAGTTATCAAATACACAGAAACAACATTAAGTCACTTTTGAAAAAAAAATCACACCTACTTTTTGCTTCTAGTGTTAAAGTATTAAATCAAACTAAAACTTATATTGCCTATTATTGTTTTCTCTGATAAGTTTGTGTTGGTAAACCTAGCGTAGCCTGGCATTTATTTTGTGAATATATCAGAGACAAGCTCTGTAAAGTGAATACAATGTTGAATGAATTATAACAATGGGAGATGTTTACAACATTATGGGAAAAATAGTTTTTCAAAGGCAGGATAAAAACAAACAAATTTTCTTTCCCATTTTGTAAATTGGTGAATCTCAATTTGCTATTAGTTATTTTAAGTAAAATGTGCCCCAATGAGCATTTGTTAAAGCCCACACTGATGCTTAGGGAGATAACATGATCAGTGGCTATGTTTCTCTGCCTACAGATGAAAGGATTCTGAGTCTTTTCATTCTTATCTGCTTATTCTGATGGCTTGTGTGCCAGAGATGTGATCTTACAGTTTTATTAGATATCTGATTGTTTGTTGGAAGTGGCCTTCAGTCTCCAGATGAGATGACCTCCAGATAATACTCTTCTGAGTCATTACGTTCTGCTTCAGATTATCGGCCCCAAAGGTTAAACTGTCAGGGAAGAATGGAAGGGATTGTTACCTTTTATTCTCAAACTGCAGGTAAAAATTTCTTGTCAGCTTATATCTGGGTTCAATAGTCTCCTGGGACTGCTGGAGAAAAATTGATCTTGTTTGATTTAGTTCAAGGTAACGCTCTCCATATAACCATTGAAGTTTATTGTTTATTGATTTGATAGGTAACGATGCTTTGTGCATCTTTGCTCTCTCTTGAAAGATGATTTTAATAGCATAGTATGTAGCACAGCTTATCTTACTAGATATTGTCAAATTCCAAACTCAGAACTGTGCTGTGTCAAGATGGCAATTTCTATATTAGCAGTCTTCACATTTGTGAGAAACAAAAATCAAGGACCTTATTATTAAAGTCTAAATACAATCCATGCAGCTGGACATTCACCTTCTTCCCCTATTTGCAACAACTGCAGGCCTAGCTACTTGGGGTTTAAAGGGCAGAACAGAAGGTCATCCTTTTGTCAATATGCAAATGGAAAGCAATTTGAGACAGAAGGTCAAAGCATGATGGACCATAGAACTCCCCATGACTGTGCCACCAGGAGTGGATTTTTTTCATTTGGAAGCTGGCTTCATAAAACATGAACTTTTTCAAACATTTCCCTAGGGTTATGACAGGATGCCATTACCCTTGATAAACATTTCAAATGATGTTACCACACAGTGACCACAGCATGGGCACCGTATGTCATCTTTTACTAATGGTAAAAGTTACCTGAGACACAGTGCATGAGAGACTTAAGCCTTTATTTCATATGTTGGGAATGGATGATGAAAGTTGTATCACAGATCACATTTTGACTCTCCATAAGATGCCTTGGACACCACATTTGATTTCTGAGACATGGGTTTTTAAGGACTCCAGTTTATAAGCATCAGGATGAGAAAGCTCACCCAGGAAAACATCAACTCAGAGAAGGAAAAAACAAAAACAAGAAACCTTTATAATAAACATACATATTCCCTTGCACTGTAATGCTTTCCATTAAGTGCTGAAATTTTATCTAGCACAAGTGACTAAATACGGCCCCTTTTGTGACAATACACCTGTTCTGTAGATTGTAAGCAGATCGGAGTATTATTTATTAACAGTAGACTGTGAAACCATGTGCAGTTCCAGTCAAATTATAGTTTACAATGGTTAATAAATCATTTTGGACCACATGCGCACACACTCTTATTGTCAAGTAAAAGGTCAGCAAACCACACTGCATTTTACTTCAGTGGGTAGGGCAATGACGCAGTGACACAGTCCACTTCATCGTTCCCAGCTTCTACTAGTTCACACATTTCTAGAATGAGAATCAAGGTGGATAACAAAGCAATTAGTCCATTCTCTATTTAAACTTTTCCAACAGGCACATGGGAAACCAAGGGTCAGGGACCTGCCCTTGCTGACCCCAGCTTGATGGTCTCTGAACTCCTCAGGCACCTCTCACCTCTCTGCCCTCCCTGAGACCAGAGGAGCCTGCTGGGCCCCCAAATAGCTCATCCAGCTGCTCTTAACTTTCACTGTCACCCCTCAAAGAATGTTCTGAATGCCAGATGGTTTGCAGTAACTAACTCTTTCCACCCTAGGGTAAATGTTTTTTCACTTCTTCAGGTGAAATTCTCTGCTTTAACTATAATGTAGATAATTACATTAGAAAATATTAAATATTTTGTCCTGATTAATTAACTGAACAATCAATACTTATCCTCATAAACAGCCTTTCTGGGACATAGCTATATCAGTTACAGGAGAATCAAATAAATACTTTTTATCATGCTGGTGCCTGAATATCCTTAGGAAGTAAAGGATACCCTATGAATACACTAGATATTAAAGGGTAAATATAGCACACATGTGTGCACAAATGAGCAGAAACAAATACACACATATACACACACAAAAGGACAACTAACTTGTATCAGAACCTTTTTCATGGAGGGAATATTGGAACAAGACAAACACCATTAGAAAGAGGACTAAACCAGAGGGGCCACCTGGTTTCAAGGAATCACTCTTGGTTCCAGATGACTTTTAGGATGTTTTATTTCTGAGAAGAACATCCTGGGCATTATCATGTAGAGTCCGTTGAGTCCACAGATGGCCTTTAGCAACACAACTATTTTAACCTAGGATCAAAG
Organism: Phyllotis vaccarum; assembly: GCA_033318265.1. Taxonomy (NCBI): domain Eukaryota; kingdom Metazoa; phylum Chordata; class Mammalia; order Rodentia; family Cricetidae; genus Phyllotis; species Phyllotis vaccarum. The sequence continues at coordinate 55,967,678 of JARWLC010000010.1, forward strand.
AATAGAAATAGCTAATTAATTAATTGGATAAGGACAAAGCAGAGTGAGAGGTGATATGCTGACATGGGAATCATGTTAACCAAAAGGGAAATGTTGTAGAAGGAGAAGAAAGCTAAGAAGGGTTGAAATCATTGGTCTGTTCACCATATATTCACTTAGCAACCTCAACACTGAAGAGTCATCAAGAGGAAGAGCTCTCCAGTTGTGGATAACAAAAAGAAGAGCCTCCCACTTTTCCAGTATCTGCACATTTCTGAATAATAGAGTTTAGTCAAGATGAATACTGCATTAGTCAGGGTTTTCTAGGGGAACTGAACTTATAGAAAAAGATATACATGTATTCGTCATTTAAACCTTTCCCACAGATACACGTGAAGCTAATGGTAAGGGGCCTGCTCTTGCTGGCTCCAAGCTAATGGCCTCTGAAACATTCAAGTACAGTCTTGCCTCCTAGTCCTCTCTGAGGAACCCGACGGGTTCCCAAATAGTTCATTTAGCTGCTCTTAGCTTTCACTGACAGAGAGGTGGGGAGGGAGATTTATTGATTGATAGATATAGATAAATATATAATCAATATTGGGATTTATTAGAATGGCTTATAGGCTGAGGTTCAGCTAGTCTAAAACAATAGCTATGAATGGAAGGGCCCACAAATCCAGTTGTTCAGTCCATTAGGTTTGATACTTTTTATTGTTATTCAATTGGTTTTAGAGACAAATGCTGTGCAGCCCTCCATGGCCTTGATTCTTTAAGCATCTTTTAAGCATCCATTAAGCATCCTCCCAAGTGTTAGGGCTAAAGTAGCAGAACATCCCAGCCACCTCAGGTTTGACTTTTAAAACAGGAATCTAGAGTCCTATATGCAGAACATCTTCAGGGGGGTCATGAAGAGAAAATGATAGAGATTGACAGAGATGTCAATGCTTTGAGGCTCCTCATGGATGGCATCACGTAGTGCTTGTGAACTGTTGGCTAAAGCAACAGCATTCTCATGCTTGTAGGAGTGAGACATTGACAGTGGTCACTAGAGTCTCCATGTCCCCAATTCCTCACACTCACTGGAAAGAGGAAACAAACCCAAAATAAACCACAACCCCCCCCCCCCAGTTCCACTTAGATGACATTTGATTAAACATAATTAAATTTCTACTTATTAATACACATTTTTAAATATATGCAATGTTGCTGCACACTGGTTCTTTTTGTCTTACTCAGACTTATGAGATCTAACATCAGTTAATTATCTTACAGGTCTTACTAACTCTAGGACTGATTGTTTCCATACATCTTGTGTTGCTGTCTGTTCTAGTCATAGCTCATTTACATTTGTATTTAAAATTTTTAGGATTGATTCATTTTACTTGCATCAGTGTCTTGTTTGTCTGAGTATGTGCATCATGTACATGGTTGGCGCCTCCTGAAGAGAGATGGCTTTGAATTCCCTGAACCTGGAGTTACAGATCATTATGTGCTACCCTGTGGATACAAGGTCCTTTAGAAGATCAGCCAGTGCTCTTAATAACTGAGCTATTTCCCAAGCCACTTACATGTACATTTGGTTCAAGTAGAATGTGAATATATAGTAGTAGCAGACAGATGGGGTTATGCTTTAGAGCATGTTTCATGGATATTGATGGTAGACTTCTATGCACTGTGTTTTGAAATATCACTGGAGATACTCTCATACTACACTAAGTAACGAGTGAACTTCCTCCAAGCCTACTCCATCAAGACGTTTTACATAAGAGTAGAAAAGAAATTATTGGATCTAAAAGCCTTAGCAGTGGAGGTTTCAGACAAGCATTTGAGAAAAGAAGCCTTGTGGAAGAATCACTACCAATTTTTCATTTAATGCTGGCAAATACTTTGCATGTGTGGACTGATTGGGTGGCAAGACTGTACTGATAATAACAGCATTTCAGAGTGTCTGTGGAAAAGAACAGATTTTTGAGATGCATAACAACCTAACATTTCTAAGGTTGGACCCAACTTTCTGAAATGAGTTATTTCTCTCTTTTATCACACAGAAACTTCACCTATGGAGGCTTTAGTGGAGTTGAGCAGTTTGGGGGATTACAAATAAAGAGACTCAGACTATTATAAAATCTTAAGTTACTAACACTCTGTATAGAAAGTTTTGCCTCTAAATAATAAAAATGTATTGGGGGGGGGGAATTCAAGAAACTAAATTTATCTTAGATGTAAATCTCAGCTTTTATTGGTACTGAAAAGGTATATAACCAGAGAAAACTTGGCTGTAGTTAGCTCCCAAATTCCTGTTAGAATTATGGTCATCTTTCATTTGCATTTATGAGTGTATTTCTAACTGTAATTGACATTTAAAAAGCAGAAAAACATTCTTGCTATTTACTATTTTAAAAATAATAAAGCAGGGCCATCCTTTTCGTGCAGTTCCTTAACTTGGTTTTTTTTTTTTTGCAACCTGTTTCTGATCTCACTCACTCCACAGCAATATTTATCCTCATCTTTTCCTTGCTACCCAGTGTGGGGAAACCAAAGTTCTTCATTCTTTGTATATTGAAAAGCAATTTTTATTGTGATTCCAATCAATGCTTCCATGAATATGATTACATAACTCGTTTTCACGCAACTGTAGGAAGTTCAGAGCAGTTCAATGGAGTAAAATATTGTTTGGCATGGCAGCACAGACAGAGAGGATGTGCATGCGATTAATTGAATGCTCACCCTATTTTGTGGCCATTATATAGAAAATTCTATTTTCCAGAAAGTTCACAAATTTGGAAATGTCAAAAGAAATCATCTAGATGGAATCTGTTTTCTTTTATTAGACTGTGTCTGATACCCCAAATTGTTTTCCAGCATTCATTCTCACCCACAGCTAATATGCACATGCTGCAAAGTTAAAATTGCATTTCTTAGACTGGTTGGTGGCTAGCATATCATTTAGGTTCTACTATACTCTTCAGAGAACACTTACAAACAAAATCCAATTGTAGTGAGAAGTTGTGAGCCGGTCTGGCCTGAGATGCAGACCTGTAGTTGGTTCTTTTTCCAAGAGCACAAAAGAATAAACAGGAAGAGAGTCAGAGTACACCTGGTCTTAAGCTGGCCAGCCATAAATTATATATCTCAAGGTCAAGATGATATTGCCTTACTTCTCCCTATATTCAATACAGGAAGAAGCCAAGCTGAAGGCATACCCTTTGCTAGTGAGGAGCAAGGCTAAGATGGCAGCTCCAGCAGAGACTTCATAGTGGATCCCGATGGAGCATGTTCCTAGAGCATCAGGGGCACCTTTCTGGCCATAGCAGTGTAACCTGGAACTGAAGTCAGCAGGATTGGCTGCTGACTCATAATTTGTTATCATCCTGCATCCACAGTGGTAGTTTACCTGTTAATAGCAGAGGTGAAGCATTTACAGAAGCTGCAAAGTGTTCCTTTGGGTAAGGCCCAGATAGTTCCTCCATCCCTTCAATACTTCTGTTAGTACTCAGCACTCTGTGTCAAATTCTGTATTGCTTATACTACCGACAAGAGTCAGTAAATTCCTTCCTGTCACTAAATCCAGCCCAGCACCTATTTTTATACAGGATACAAGCTAAAAATTGTTTCCATATTTCACAGGATAGGGAAAAATCAGAAATTAATATCATGTGACACATGATAGTCCTCTGATATTCAAATTTCAGTATCTATAAGCTGAGTTTTACTGGGGCCAACCTTCCCATTAATTTGTGTATTAACTGTGTCTGTCTTTGTACTCCAACTGAGGAACTGAAGATTTGTGACCCAGTTCATCACTGTTTAAAAAATACTATTTGCATTTTCACATGCACATACAAAAATTGACAACTTCTGATCTATTGTGGAATTAGCTGTCTTGGTTCAACAGAACATTGAATAATACAGATGCTAGTGTGTTACAAACATAAAGTTAACCTGCAAACACCCACAAATCCCTTAGGTATAACTTCCAACTATTCACACTTCTCAGGCTTCATACAACCTCCACCAGTGTCTAGCTGGATAATTGTAGCCTTTACCCTCAATAATGAAATTTCTCTTCACAAAAAATTGAGACCTCTTCGGAAAAACCCAAACAATCAAAACGTAGACTTACGAAGACCAATCTCAGTGAATCCATCTACAGCACAACTTCTGCACTTAAATTTCAGGGAACATTGAGGAAAGTGATATGACTGTGAGAGCCAGAAAATCAGGGATGGTGTTGTAGGGTTGTGTCCTCTAGTAATGTTGGAAGATATGCTCCTAAAGTTTCACCAGCATAAAAGCCTAACCTGAGATGAACAAGAACAATAGCAGACATGCTAAAGTGGGTGAGGAAAAGCATATGAGGCCTCAACCCTCCACAAAAAAACTACAGGCAGCTAAGAAATGCTGAGAATAGGAGAAATAGCCTTCCCCTTGGAGGATCATACAAATTGGTTATGTGATACCAATTGGTCAATGGGACAATATACATACAAATCACATTAAGCAGACCGAGGAGGTTGTATTTAGAAATATATATGTATCTATGTATAATATATATATATGTGTTTACATATAATAACAGTTAATTTTAAATGAGCCCATTAGTTTGAAAGAAAGCAAGGAGGTGTATTTGGAAAGGATTGTGGGAGCAAATCAATGGGAGAAATGTAATTATAGTATAATCTTAAAAATAAATTTTAAAAAACAAAACATAATGGTATGTACTTTTAATTCTTTCTCTTAAATTTTAAGATTAATATAAACACATCCTTCTTTCTTCTTTAGTTTCTTTTTGTCAGGTGTTTGGTGACAGCAACAGGAAAAATAAATGATGAACCCCAGTCACTGAAGCAATGCATGTGTCATATATATTTGAACATAAAATATGAGCTGAAAATTATTACTCAGAAACAAGAAAGTCATCTTTTAGAATTTCTTGTATTAAATGGTATCTCCTCATTTTAACAGGAAAATTTTATTAGAGAATTATAGTTGGAAATTTCTGTCCCTCCAACAACTCCCAAATACCCAGCAACTGCTTCTCAAATAATTAACTCAGAGCCATAATATTATACTAAATATGGGGCCAGTAGCTCAAGCATATTACAAGCTAGCTCTTACATTTAAATTAACCTATATGTCTTATCTATGTTTAGCCATGTGACTTGGCACCTTTTCTTGGTCCAACATTCTCATCTTGCTTCTTCTGCATCTGGCTGATGACTGCATCTTTGCTTTTTCTCTTCCCAGAATTCTCCTAGTCTGGTCATCCCACCTATGTATCTTGCCTGTCTACTGGCCAATCAGTGTTTTATTAAACCAATACAAATGACAAATCTTGTCTTGCCGTGCATCTCAGTGTACAAAAGCATTATCCCACAGCAGGAAATGTTTCACTAACTAAAATTATGATACAATTAACTTTTTGAATGAGGCAAATAAAATTATACATATTTAAAAATTATTTCTGATATATACACTGATAACTGCAAGTTTTGCATGAAAACATAGCTTTTATATATTACTTCAAAAGTAAAGAAATAGTGACTAAGTTGTCAAAACAGTTACTATCAGATACTTATGACTTAAGGTAAATTTCTAAGGATAATCTCCCCTAAAATGTTGTACCTCCACCAATTTAAGTAGGGAAAATGTTAAAAAATTATTTTATTTTGATAAATCAGTGTGTCACATTTATATCAGACAGATTAAAAAATACACTTGGGAAATATTTTTATTATTTTTAGGCATTATAAGATATTCATTCAAGCAATGAACTTTTTATAAAGCTGGTTTACAAAACATTATGAAAAATAGAAACAATAATTCATTTCACTATCATTCAAAAATCTCCTTGAATAGAATCAGTTTTATAAACTGATCTTCAAACTGCATTACTTAAAGTAGATGTGATTGTCTAGAGCACACTGTGAATACATGATTGCATCTGTGTTTGCACAAGATCAAAATTTACTGAGTAACTATAAATTCAAAAAAAGCATCAGTGTCGGTGACAGTAATTTATTGTATAATCCCTGCTCCCTTTGTAGCCTGGCTGAGGTGAACTTGGGATTTTTTTTTATTCATCTCTGAGTTGCTAATATTAACTCTCATATTACATATCACACATCACCCAGTGAATATATACAAGGGTTTGAGGATGAAGCTGCAGAGTTCAGCCATGAGGTGGAAGGCTAAACTATATCCCAAAGCAATAAACAGTAGGCCTAGGTCCAAGCACATTTCCTCACTAATGGTGAAGGATTAAGCAAAGGTGCAGGGACATCTGTGGATCCCTCTACAAGATGATTCTTGACTCACTAAAAGGGTATCAGAGGACAGGTTACTATACTGTCATACCATCACAGCATTAGATATCCATCATACAACCTGTGGGGCCCATATGAAGGGGTAACATACTTTCTTTGGTCTGTTATATCTGATAATATCTTTGGCCTAGTTTTTCTGATATGATTTAATACATTCATGTTATCCCTACTGTTTCAGTTCTTTCCAATAAACTGATGAGTTGGCTTCCTTTCTGCTCCTATGAATAAGTCACTTATCAGCTTGTGCTACATGGGTGGTATCTCATAGATGATATAGTTTCTGGGTCATTCTTCTCCCTCCAAATGAAATAGAAATATGCTTATATGATAGAGTCTCCTAGGGCAAGGCATAGCCTGTAAAACCAGTTACATATTATGAAGTAGCTCAGTAGGTCATAGCCTGATTGCAACATATTCAACTCAGCAAACAAAACAGTACTTGTCCACGTGGATTGAGCTCCCGATTTAATAGTCTTAAGATTCCACATCCTTGTTGATTCCAGTGAATTCCGTAGTTTGAAGATGTGTGCAGATTTTCTGCAGTTTTGACATCATCTATTTACCATTTTCTAAAACCATCTTTCCATTCTGCTAGCAATGTTGTTGGTGGTCATTACCTAATATGAAATGTTTTTCATGTCTAGATAGCTGCAGGCAACGAATTCACCCCTCTGCCTTTGCTCAGCTCTCAGACAAAATTTAAGGCAAAAGACACATTCTCAGGACCCTCAGGACTCAGCCAGTTTATACCAGATCTGCCTTTCAAGAAATTACTCACTGACCTCTACTGTTCAGAATTTATCATAAGGAATTCTCTTTTATGTGTGATTTGAATAAAACCAAGTTGAAAATAGAAACTCTCATACAGTAAAGAGAAGTCAACCTTGGGAACATTGTCCTCTTCCCAGAAACAACTAATTTCTACTTGAAGTGGCTCTTACAGAATTTTAAAAATATATTAGTAAATCAGAATAGATATAGAAGAAAAATAAGTGTATGTTTCTTAAATCCAGGAACCATTGTAAAACTGTTCACCATCATACTTTCCCAGTATAACAACAATCTGATGGTTTCCCTTCAAATTAGACATGAGGGTAGGGTATTATCTCTTCCTTTCTCAAGAAAGCCAGAGGCAAAATGGGTCCAGTAATTTGCCCAGTATCTTATAACTAAGCTAGAGACATAAAAGGGTTGAGAAATGGTCCAGCATTCTTCCAGCATGCCAATGGCACCAATTTTACTTATGTAACAAGCCTCCCAAATTCTGTATGGAGTCAGCAACATCAGCAGGAAGATGCCTACTAAACAAACCTAATTTTGTCTTCTAGGTCATCAATGCAAGTGTATAGGCACTTAGCTTCAGCAACTTTTCACCCCTTACCTTTAACCCTGGGGATGGATATATCATCCCAACAAGCAGAGGATTCTTCTTGTCCACTGTACTTTAAAGTCTAAAGGTTTATTATAGTGGTTACTATTCTGGCACCAAGGAATGGGCTCATCCCCAGTAATCATATTGCACAATCTATAGAACAGCCAAATTCCTGTCTTCCCTGCTGCACTAGTGTGCACAGGTGCATCTGTGTGATGTGCCAAGAGTGTTCTCTTTCTGCAGAGCTGAACAGATTTATTACTCACGTACTGGGAGCCAAATTTACATCTGGGCACACTGGGAGAGAAAGTTTCCTCTGCAAGTTTTCAGTCATACTGGATTTGGGATTAAAATAATCAGGTCATATTTTACTGGGTTCGCTGTAGCTGATAGCTGAGTTTTAGAATAGGCAGCGTGGCAAGAAGCACATGACCTGTGGCATGATCTTTGTGGGTTGATTTTTCTTAAGTATCTTCATTGGTGTGCATCCACAAACATAATGAAAACACATTTTCAAGAGGTATTCATGTAATAAATAATTCTGCAACAGTCCTTCCAGTATTTCTAATACCTGTTGGCAGTGGAAGAGAATATTCAGTTACCTGCAATATTTTCTAGTGGTGTGTGAAGTACGTAGTGAAAACCCATGACTAAACAATGTACTCCCTTGATGTCCAGGGGGTAGATTACTGGGTAGTACTTTTGTCTTCCTCTTCAATACTGTCCTCTCTCATACTGCTTTGACATCTTCATAATTTCTTTCAATGATCCTTTCTCCACAAGAGAGGCAAGGATTCCCAATATTTAATCTTCAGTCTTTTGCAATTTTTGTTACTTATATTTTTTAATCTCCAAGCAGGCATCTGTTTGAATAGTCATTGCTTTGGAGGTTTAACATTATCCCTGTCACAAAACCATCAGAATTTAGTCAAACATTCTTGTTGGTTGATCTCCTACATTTATATTCTATTTCCTAAGACAATTTTAAAATGCACTGTCTCCTTTTAACTGGATGATTCAGCATTCACCTCCACTTCAGACTTCCTAAACTGATCGTGTTTCCATTTCTTATCCAATGAATTCCCTCTTCTAGATTTTCATAGTCTCTGTCATAGTCTTCCTCTGTCAACTCACTCTGAACTTGGTGCCAAATCAATCTACTCATAAGAGCACTTTTTACACTGCAGAAAACCCATGAAAAGATCACCTGGTGTCTGCAACCAGGAACTTCTTCTTGATATAAAGAACCCTCCACCCTGAGATTATTCTGTCTTTGTAACCTTCTGTCATCCAGAATTCATAAGTACTCTGCTCCTGCCTCCTTGGGGTCTCCAATGCACTTTGAACTTTCTCCCAACCGTCTTTGCTGTATTTTCATTGCTCAGAACTCCATGTTGTCCTTCTCAATACTTAGAGCTCATCTCTCCTGGGATGAGATTAAACCTCATCTCCTCTCTCAGGATTTCTCCTGATCATACAGAACTAAATGGTCTCTCTTCTTATTGTCTTGATTTATATCACACCCCAAGAACAAATTTTTCACAGCTTTGTTTGTTACAATTTCATTTATATTATATTATCTCCCTGAATAACTCATAAGCCTCTGGAGAACACAGACCATCAAGTAACATACATAACTTTACATTAGTGATTGATTGATGCTTACTGTTATCACTATTAAACATTCAAAATGTATATTCTAGGCATGCAGATGTTGAATTATAGGACCACTTAATCTTCATGAATTATAGTCAGGTGACATCAGAGTACAAGAAGAATTTCCAGTGTTATGGAAGACTAAAATTTAGTATCTAGTAAAAGTGGAAAGAAGAAAAAAAAATAAACTAAAGAAACTATTCTCTCCTCCAATGCACGAAAAGAAATTAAAAATGAAAAGAGTCTGAGGAAGTCATGGATAATGTGATAGTGGAAGCGGGGATTTTATTTCTAAAGCAAATGATAAAGGTAAATAGAAAATAGCCTTCCCAGCAACTAGCACAAAGAAATGGTAAATGTATAACCGTGTGGAAAACATTTTGTACTTAAAAAATAATAAGTAATTTCATATGAAGCAATGTGAAAATGTATAAAGAAAAATTACACATACATAGATCTTTTGGTACCACATATATCTTCCCACTGTGGCATGGGATGTGCTGTGACTTTAAATCCATATTTATCTGCCAATTTTGCTGCCCCTTCCCCTGAATTTATGAGTACAAACACACAACTCTAAATCTTCCCATACTAGGTCAGCAGCCTGTTTTAGTAGATCTATCCCTTTCGAAAAGTAAATAAAATATGTGCTGTTAATTTTTTAAACTGTTACCATGGAAATTTCAGCTGCAACAGTACTAGTGCCTGTGCTTTTTAATTAACAGATCATTTGATTTTTGTAAATATGTGCATGACCTTCTTAATATCATTTTAATTGATTTTGTTTAAATAGCTTTATTTCTAAAGCTGCAATCAATATGGTTCCTAGAAGAGGAAACAGAACAAAAATATTGAATGTAAGCCATTTTATAAGATGTCATTCTGTTTAATCAAATTATTTATTAAGAAAAATGAACTTTTAATCAACCTATTCAATTATGTTTTCCAGTAGGCTAAATTCATTTGTGGTTGTAAAGCTGTTTTTTTGTGGCCCATTCTAAAGGGCGTCCCAAACATACGCTCAAGTTGCACATGCTAAGTAACTGGCTATTGCCCATGAAAACAGAACTTACTGTAGCATGTGGTTTAGACCATAAGCACATGGAAAACGGATTGTTTTCAAAGTTCACTTTCATTTCAGGTTAGAGTAATTTATCATAAGCATCCTTGCTTAAAAATTTGCTCACTTTAAGAAACCATAATTGAGTCCATGTTATAGAGGAAATAAATAGGAACTGTCAGATCCAATTAAAAACAATAACATAACATGTTCTCTTAGCTCCTCCTACTCTTGTATGTTCTACTGTGATAAAATTTCATACATGCAGAGGAGTCTATAGATACTGCCAAATGCAGGGAAGAAAAAATGTAATGCATAGAAAATAGCTAAGTATAAATGTCGTGATTTCCTGGTTGCTCAAGCTAAAACAAAAGTTTTCCTTTGCTATGGTAAATTATTCATATCTAAGGGCTGATGGTGAAGGGTCGAGAAAGGAGAACATTGGAAGCACAAAAGAAAAGAGGCTGTATCTCATGACTTTGGGGATATATTAGTTATTATTAGTCAACTCCTCTGGTTAATGGAAGTCTACTATTCTCTGAACACCAGCAGTTGGGGCCAGTGGCCCAGATGAAATGCAAGGAGGTCTAGTACCTGATTGGTACTGGGAAATGTAAATGAGGCAAGAGCAGTTTGTAAACTCAAAGGAATTTTGTTGAGCTGATCTTTGGAAACTGTACCTAAAACAAATCACTTTTGATCCATAATTTTATTTAAATACATATTTTAAATCCTTATTTTTCAAATTTCCTTACTTCCTATAGAAATTTATGTTATAGAAACTTTTCTTATTTTAAAAAGCAACAAGTGAAAACAAGAAATGAGTCATTAAGCCAAAAAAAGGCAATACATGAAGTTTACATGCAACATTGCTAAATGAAAAAAGCCAATCCAATTAGAATGAATGTTGTGATTTCAACTATATGTAACATTCACCTAAAGGAAAAAAAATATAGAGATAACTAAACATATGTGGTAGACAAGTGTTTAAGGGATGAAGCAACAAATGAATGGAACAGATGAGTGTTTAGGGCTCTGAAATTAGACAACATAAAGCATTAAGGCTGAATGTAAACCATTTTATAAGATGTCATTTGCTACACACAACACATGGGGATTCTAATTGAAAATATAGGCCATAGTTAATAATAATGGAGCAATATTCATTTATTAATTTGATAAAGATGGCAAATTAATGCAAGAAATTAAGAGTATGGAAATTTAGTAATGGAGTTATAATAACATAAATGATACTATTTGTTAAATAATGTGATAAATAATAGTTTTTAAAAGTCTACTTTAAAAATAATATTTCCATTTACTTAATCCAAACTATTCAAGAGTTAAATTAAATTTTTTAATCTTTATTAATAAAAAAATTGACCTTTTCCCCCTTTCATATATTAAAAAACAGCTTTGGTTTTCATCTTGAGTACTAAAATACCATCAAGTATATTTCTGTTCGTTTCATTTGCTTAGAAATTCAAAATGACTGTTAATTATGGTTAATGATTAAATATTCTTAGTTGAGTAAGCAATATGTAACTCATTGATAATTCATGTGAGATTTTAATAAATCCCATAGAGAATCCAGGAAGTAGGAGGTTATGACTGTGATAAGCTGGACAGTCTTGCAGTGTCTGACATCCTTGAAGTTGAGAGAACTCTTTGAGAAGATTGATTTCATCTGAACTCTAGTTTCTTCATACTTGAAATCAGAGGGAAAGAAAAGTCTTCTATTAGAAGAGTCCGATATTTTCAGTCTGCTGAGCCAGATGATTAGTGGGGAAGAAGAAGCATCTGTCTTTGTGTCCTTGGCATTGTGGCTTTTGACTGTCAACAATCCCAAGAGTATTTCACTGTGAGCTACATGTTCAGTATCACTATAAGGTTTGTTCAGTTGCCATTCCCATATTTTGACTATATCCAAAAGTATCCGTAGGAATTGATCTACTGCTCCATTTCAGTTGGTCACACCTGAAAGTGTTTCCATCTTTCCTGGATCAGATCTTTTAAGGATTACCTCTAATGAATACATTCACAATTTGAAAAATAAAAATAATATAATTATCAATTATAAAAATAATACTGTAATAGGTAAGTTTCAGTACAATCTCCCATTTCAAAACTAAAGTGAGTTTTAATTCATTGTAAAAAATGAATTATACAAGCCAGGATTTCTAGTTTGGATTTTATTTAAGATATATTTCTTTGATAACATAAAATATGAAAAAATGTCCTTCAAATTACATTATTTTCACAAAAGTGATTACGTTTATACAGGTACTAAATATTAAAATTAATTAATAAATATTAAAATGTTGAAAGACACATAAAAGATATTTGGCATCATAAAGTAGGGAGAAAGGAGAGATGGAGAGATAAGTCAGTAGTTAAGAGCACTGACTGCTCTTCCGGAAGACCCAAGATAAATTTCTACCACCCACGGGCAGCTCATAATTCTCTAAAACCCTAGATGGCTGACTCCTCCTTCTGGCCCCTTGTGGGTCCTGGACACATGTGGTGTACAGGCATATAGTCATTCAAAACCCTCATACACAAAATAAATACAGAGAAAGGATTAAAAATTATTTCTAATTATTTCTACACATAATTATTATATAGATAAATAATTCCTTTTGAATACATACTTGTGATATGTTATTTCTATTTGTGTTGATATGATCAATTTAAAATAGTTCGTAAACTTTTCAAAAAAAGCATGGAACTCAAAGATAATTAATGGAATAGCATGATGATTGTCTGCACAGTTTGCTGTTTATTGAAAATGCATACCTTTTTTTGTTGTTGTTTTGTTTGGAGACTGGTCAATATAGCCCTGAGTGTTATGAAACTCACTATGTAGACCAGGCTGTCCTTGAACTCACAGAGATCTGTCTGCCTCTACCTCCTGAATGCTAGGATTAAAGGCATGGACTACTATGCCTGGCCCCAAAATGAATATCTTAAAATTATTCATTTATTTAAGTTTTTTTATTTGATATGTGTTCACAAACAATGTTGGCATGTGGAAGTCAGAGGACACCATAGAATTTTCTACTTCTCCTGGGTATGGACCACAAATTTTCAGTCTTGGCAGCAAATGTTCTTATTCACCGTCCATCTCACCAGCCCTTAAATTTGTTGATACTATAAGAAGTTGTTTAATCTGACAAGACAAAACTTAATTTCAAATAAGAACACGAAGTTGGGTAGGTAGGGAGGTGGGAAAGATGTGGAAGGCAATTTGTAGGGGAAAATATGATCAAAATTTATTGCATAAAGTTCTTAAAAATAAATATAAAAAATTTCCTCAAATGTATTTTTTCAAAAAAAAATAGTTATCTTGTCCTGAAAAATCACACATTCCAGCATTGTATTTTGTTTGCAATGCTGTCTGTCTATTGCAAGATCACCTCTGTCTTGCTGGAAATCTAACATCAGTTTATAACTCTTTGTCATCAAAGAAGCAGCATTTACCTCCCCAGACAGTAGCTTCTAGAACTTTAATCAAAAAGATTAAAAGGCATTAATGGCAATCCTCTTAACATGACATTCTAGAAAGAAAAAGTCTACATGGACAGAGTCCTCTAAAGAGGCTGGTTTTCAGAGCAGCTTTGCACTTTCAATTTTTTTTAATCATTATAGTTAAGATTTCATTAACCAGATAATAAGTAAGAAATAATAAAAAGCTATTACTTCCAAAGCAGAAGATTTTCCACATAGGTATTAGACAAAACCATTCATTCTTAGAATTGATCTATCTACAATAAGAGAGTCCTTATCATAGTAAATTAATACACAGCAGTGGAAAAATGCTTGGATATCAACACTGGAACAGAAAAGCAGACATTTGAAATCAGCAGTAACAGTGGGAGACAGAGAGATAATGAAAGAAAACCCTGTGCTTTTGATGATGTCATGACCAGTAACATCAAACAGTCTAGAATGATAGTGTAAAGGGTTGGTCCGTGGTTCTTTCTTGAATCAGGAAGCTCCCAAAACTATGTCTCCCCTGGAATTTTAACATTATTTTTCCAACTTTGATTGGTGTTCTTTACAGGAAATAGCTATTTGAGGCCCATTTCTTCATTTGTTGTGAAGTTGATCCAAGAACATTGTCCATTCAATTACTCAGTGTTCCCTACCCATGACCTATATGAGAACTTGTGCTGAGCCTATACCAAGAAGAAACAGGTCCTTCCTTCAGAAAGAAGTAAAATTTTCTACTTTCTCTGTTAGTGAGAGGGAGTTATATAACTCACTATCTGTTAGTCCTTTTTATTTCTTTTTTTCTGACTTTAGATGCTAAAAAATAAGGTGGCCAGGTTTTTACGTGTAATCATATATAATAGGTTGTCATTATATGCTGGCGTTTTGCTTCTTCTTTCTTTAATTTTTTCCCCTTTTTCTTCTTTAAAAACACATTTAGTGTGGGGTGGCATATTGTGGAGTTCTAGGAGAATAAAAGGACAGAAGTACGGATTGAATCCCCTGAAGTGTGTGCTAGGAACTGAAGTCTGGTTCTATGAGGAGATGGAGCACCCCACCCTCAGGGTCGTCTCACTGGCCCCTCCTCTCTTAGTCTCAGCCTTCCCTTTTCTGACTTGCTAACTGTAATTTTTCTGTGACCTTTATTTCACCCAGTTGATGTCTCTAAAGGAAAGATTTGGAGTATCATGCCAGGTCTAGAAATACTTTGCTTTACTTGGGTCACACTTGTTTGATAACTTTTCTATTTTGTTTCATAAGATGCTATTGAGTTCAGTAGAGACATTTGGAATTTACAATCAGCTGTGATTGAAACACAGATCCTTGGCACAATTTCATAAACATAAAGTTACCTAACTGTAGTGGATTTATGATGTTACACTGTAAATAATTGTCGCGCCTATGAGTTTAATAAAAAGCGCTGATTGGCCAAAGGCAGACAGAACATGTGGGCAGGGCTACCAGACTAAAAAATAGCTCTGGGAACAGGAAGAACAGAGTAGAAATGCCTGAGACAAGCCAAAAGATACAGAGGACAACTATGCTGCTCTGAGAAAGGTACCACATGGCTGAACAGGATAAGAGTCATAGGTTAGATTAAGGTTAAAGAGTTAGCAAGTGATATGCCTGGGCCTTAGGCCAATCAACCTAAAATTAATGTAAGCATCTGTGTGACTGTGCGGGTCTGCGGGTCTGTGGGTCTAAATCTTGAAGCTAGGCTCGAAAGTCCGAGCCAGAAACCTCAACCTACTACACCTAACTAAAAAGACCACAGAAGCAAAATTGCATAGTCACAATGAAAATCAACATATTCATTCATTGTTTTAGGGAAGCCCAATCAATATTCATTCAACAAACATCTTAAAGTGCCAGGTTTCTATTAGGCAGCAGGTGGGGCCCCACTGTGGGGACTACAGAGTTGGGTAAAAGATAATCGGATTCCTGCCCCTCTCTCCAAGGCATTTTTTGCAGCCCAGCAATTAAAAGTCAAGGTGTTTACCCATCTTACTTAATGGCAGGAATGAAGTATTTCTTGCCTAGCAGCATCCTATGCACCTATGCCAGGATTTTTATTTGTTTAAAGTTGCAAAAGGGAACTTAAAAGACAAAACAAATTTGTGTTATGGGAGAATCTTATCATGGCAAGAAGCAAAACTATAAGAGACAATTAACAGGTGAACTTCCTCTAAAGGAGGCTGTCTGTGAAAGAGGGTTACAGAATGCCGCACGCCACCACCAACCCTGGCCTATCATACTCTTTAAGTTTCAGGGAAAATTGACTCTGTCTTTTTTTCCTTTAAATTTTAATGTAAGCAATATTTTGTCAAGATAAAACTTTCTTAAAAGTAGAAAAAAAATCAGACTGTTCTCTGTAGGCAGACAGTATAAACATTTTATCAGTCTTAAGCCCCCACACAGGAAGTTCGGTCATGGGAATATTTTCACAGCTTGCTGTCGGCCTTTCCAGAACAGAGGGTTGAAGGTTTTCACAATCATTTGCGTTTCATATTCAGCTGGCCTTTTTTCATGAGGTGAATAATGCAACAGTCTGGAAACCAAGTCGGCAGTGAGGCTTTTGCCTAGAGATCTGTTTAGATTAGTTACTGGCTTCCCAGCTCTTGGTCGCAGAAGGTCACTTGGTTGATAGCTAAAATTTCAGTTGGAACCTTGTCATAGAATCAGGATTTAGATCCCAGCAAAAACTTTGTCTCTCCTATAAAATGAGAGTTTGTTTTATGATTGGTCTCAGAATGTTAAATTAGGTGTTGGCAATTATGAGCCATTTTTATAGTTGAAATGGCACTATAGAAACAGCTGTCCAGAATAGCAAAAGCAGGCAAGTTGGGGGGGGGCGGGGGACGACGCCTGAGTCTCCTATGTGCTGCTCCATTGTGCATGAATGGTTCTGCTTTCATTACCAAACCTTAGAAGCCACACTTGACCACTCTTGAGAAAGAACACTTTTGGTATCCTTTAGCATTGTCCTCAAGAGAAAGTGTTTTATTAAAGATGATGTTTGAATGTACCACAGAGAATGACTTGCATAAAAAGATCTTTTTAAATGGCTGAACTCTTCTCCAGTTTATTTCAGGAGTGTTTTTCCTTCCACTCATCCTCATGTTTTAGGAGATGTCTACGAATGACCCTCGAATCCATATCCTAAAATGGTTGCAGTACTATGAAGTCTGCTGTTTACTACAAATAAAGACACTCTTGTCAGTACTGAAAAAGTGAAATGAGAAGAAAGATGATTGGGAAGATAGAAAAGACATGGAGAACACTCTTAAGAGTCACTAGTGTTCTTTGAAACAAGGTAAGACTTCAATTTCTGTCCCTGGGGTAGGCATAATATAGAGAAGGAGTGTCCCCTCGTAAGGCTGAACAGAGCAACAGAGATTGAAATCACTCCTCTGCCTCAGACTTGAAGGAATGCCTTTCAAGATAGAATGTCAGAAATGGAGGGAATGAGTATACAGAGATGTGCCCACAATTGTACCCAGATTCCTGCTTTGAGAGAGTTTCCAGGTTTTCATCCCTGGAAAGGGTACACATGCTGGCCTGACAGGATTCCTGAAGTGCAAGCAAAGAATTGGTTGTCAAGGATAACTAAACAAACAGAAATCACCAGGCAATGAGAAGTACAGAGGGGATAAGACCAGGAACCCGTGGAGGGTTTCCCTAAAGCAGTATGCCACTACATAGAACAATGCCTGGGAATGAATTTATCAGTTTATATAAGTACTGACAACTGTTTTCCTTCTTCCTTACACACACATACACACACACACACACACACACACACACACACACACAACTTTTCTATGCAGCCCAGTTTCCAGCTGATGATGTCCTTCCTCCTCCATTTCCCATGTGTTGTGCTATCATCCTATGGGACCATACACTGCTCCACTTAATAATGCTTAATGGCAAGACCTACAAACTCCACAGTTTTCAAGATGTTTTACTACACTCTGAAACAAAACTCAAGAGCATTAAAACAATAAAAATATTACTTAGATTTTCATGCCAGCTCTGTCAATTCCCTTATGTGTTATCTCCAAACACTACTTCACTTTCAATAAGTGATTCCTACTTCATGGCATTGCTGTAAACAAGAAATGAATCTGATATGTAAAGTGTTTCTGCACAATAGCCTATCCACTACCATTCAGGAATGGCTATCGACCATGAACCAGGTAAAATATACAACATCTGGCATCCAATCAAAGGGCCAACATACAGAAAGCTGGGCACATACAACCAACGGTGAAGTCTAGACAAGCAATTAAAATTGCTCCACAATTAGTACAGAGTTGAGAATCAATAGAGTAAAGAACTTATGAATGTACCAGAGATGCTCAAACTGTCATGTGGAGACACAGACGTTACTTTTAAAAGCCTCAACTGAATAACTGCAGATGTCCTGGGCAACACTGTCACTGACAAACTGTGTTTCCACACTGAAAAATGGCCATGTGAGAGGCAAAGAGAGGAAGGAAAAAGGAAGGAAGGAAGGAAAAAGAGAAAATAAGAAAAGTCTATAGTAGATAGAACTTACAAAAGTCTCGGTGCTACAAACAAGGATAAGTGAATGTGGAAACATCTTTTAGAACATTCATAATAAAATATCCAGAGAAAGGCTGACAACTTTCAGCACTAAGGTTTTACCCTCAAGTCCTGGTGGACAACAATGAGCAATATCAACAGCTTGTCTTAAATCAGGGTCTTTAGGATATCAGTGACAAGCAACTGAAAAGGTGGTATCCCATGCTGGCCCTGTGATTTTTGTGTAACCTATGGCTTCCTATACAAAAATTCCTATGCAGGATACCGCCATTCAAATTCTTTATTATGGACTTTACATTTTATCTTATAAAATAGATTTCTAAATAGGTTTTTCAAACGTTAACATTAGTTATCTATCTCCCCATGTTATCTTTCTCCACTCTTCTTTCTTTTTCATACTACCTGTGTTCATCCCTTAAAATTGTTCCCTCTTTCAGTGGCTCTATAGACCTCCAATTTAGACAGAAAAATCTCAAGATTTGAAGCTAGGATCTACATATTTAAAAAAAGCACATGTGACCTTTTTCCTTCTGGGCCTGAGTTATGTCACTTAGCATCATTTTTTTCCAGTGCCATTTACCTGCAAGTTATATTTTCATTTTTATTACAGATGAATCAAACCAGTGATCATAGGTGAACAAGAATCTTTGTATTGAGATAGGAAGCTCTTTGAGCTTATGACTGGGTCATAGGGAGTATCTATTTTGAGCTTTTTTATGAACATCTATACTGATTTCCTTGAAATCTGTGTTTGACAGTGTTTGACAGTGTCCTTCACAGTGAAGAACCTTTTAATTTCACGGGAATAGAACCTGTTGTCAGTCTTAATTTTAATCTCAAAGTAGTTTTGATTCTCATTTTGCTGATGGTTAAGAGCACTGAAGAACTTTTTAAGATACTTTTTAGCCATTTACATTTTTTCCTTTTCAAAACTCTCTATCCAGTTATGCAGCCATTTTTAAATTAATTTGCTTGTCTACTTGTTGCTTACTTTTAAAAAAAAGTATATTACAGTCACTAATCCTAAATCAGTTCTAGCTGACAACGATTCTTATTTATTGCAGAGACAGCTTCTTCGCTTGTTTGCTGATGTTGTTTGCAGTACACAAGCTTTTTAACCTCATGGAGTTGGTCCAGTCTGTTCTCAGGCTTATTTCCTGGGTCTTGTTCAGAAACTCCTTACCTGAGCCGATATACTGAAATATACTCTCTACTGTTTCCTTTAGAAGTTACCAAAATCATTGAGGTTTTTATTCAGTTAGCATTAAATTGTGGTAAGAGATAAATATTAAGCTTCATTTTCTACATGTAGATAGCCAGTTGTCCGAGTGCCATTTGTTGAAGATGTTGTATTTTTTTTCCTGATCATTGACATCTTTGTAAAATTATAAAGTAGCTGTAGATCCACCCTCAACTATTTTCCATTTATCAATGTTTCTGTTTTTGAGCTAAAACCATGATTTTTTTTTAATACAATGACTCTGCGATATATCTTGAAACCAGGAATGGTAATATCTTTAGCAGTATTTTTATTATTCAAGATTGTTTCAGCTATCCAAAGTTTGTGCTTCCCACAATTTGTTCAAAGAACATGGACATTTAAAGGTAGACCTGAGCTGGAAGCTTACTCCCTGATGTCTTGCTTTTATAGGAAGCAGGGTAATATGGAGACTGATATGAAGAAAGGGCTCTTACCTGACTGTGAACTTTGGAACAACAGCAATGACGAGATAAGCAAGGATGGACACAATAGTGGCATTCATGTAATGGGGATAATAATCCACTATACAATTAGATTTAAAAAGGAAATTATGTTTAGTGCCTCAAACCTGATAAGAAACTTTAGCTATTCAGGTCATGAGTCCTAGACGTACTCATGACCTGAATAGCAAAAGCCACTATACTTCTTTTACTAAATAGTCATAATATCAAACAGATTTCTAAATAGGTGTCTTATACACAATATATTAGAGCAGCTCTCATCCTTAATCAGAGAAGGGTCTTTATGTAGTGGACAGCTTTAATTGGAAGTTAAAGTTATAAAGTGAAAGGAACATTTGACTGTGGGATGTTAAGTCCTTAATGGGGACATCTCTATCACCCCTACCCGCGAAACTCCCGGAAGAAACAGAAAGATTTTTTAAGAGCTAAAAGTTGAGAAGAAGTGTTATCAAATAGTATCTTCTGGACATTGCATGGTCAATTCCCTTATGAGCTCACTGTGGTCATCAGCACAAGACTTGGTTGGCCCATCAACTTTCCATCATTTAAAGAGCAGGGTATATGAAGCCATACCCTTCCCTGAGAGACACTTAATGGTGGCTGGAGAAAGGGAGGGTTCACTTTCTTCAGGAGTATAATTACTGATAAGTTTCCTAGCTATAGTAAACAACTACAGGGGGATTATGTTCTGGTACTTTGTAAATATTTGTCCCTCCTACTGGTTTAATAAAATGCTGATTAGCCAGAAGGCAGACAGGAAGTGTGGGCAGAGCTACCAGACTAAGAAAACTCTGGGAAGAGGAAGAGTCAGGCAGAGATGCCAGGAGACAGAGAGTAAAGAAGGCCAGAATGCTACTCTGAGTAAAGGTACTAAGCCACTTGCTAATCATGGATTAGTTTAAGAGCTGAGAGTTAGCAAGTTTTATGACTAAACAATAGGCCAATCAGCATGAAATTAATGTAAGCATTTGCATGATAATTGCTGAGTGACAAATAATATAAGTGTCAGATTAAGGCTGAGCACTCTGAAGTCATCTATTCTCTGCCTTTTGACTAGTGGTGAGACTCAGTCTTAAATGCCATTGACCTTAAAAAGAAGCTTCCTGATGAGCCTAAGAACTCTCTGCTGATTTTTAGATTTGTTTTCCAACCTCTGAGCATCAGGAACTATGGGACAATAAATATATGCTCTTCTATCAGACATTTTTATTGTACTCTGCTATGGAGGCCCTAGTGTAGGGGGATTTATGTTGTTCCATTGTAAATAATTGTACCCGCCTATGAGTTTAATATAAAGCATTGATTGACCAAAGGCAGACAGGAAGTGTGAGCAGGACTACCATACTAAGAAGACTCTAGGAACAGGCAGAACAGAGCAGAACGCCAGAGGAAAGCCAGAAGAAACCGAGGACAACTATGCTTCTCTGAGAAAAGGCACCAAGTAGCATGGCTTAACAGGATAAGAGTCATGGGTTAGATTAAGGGTAAAGAGTTATCAAGTTATATGCCTGGGCCTTAGGCCAATCAGCCCAAAACTATTGAAAGCATCTGTGTGTCTCTGTGGGTCTGTGGGTCTGCGGTCCTACACCTTGAGGCTAGGCCCCAAGTCCGGGCCAGAAACCTAATACTACACCCTAGAAAATTAGTACACCCACAAAGCATAAAGTCCTTGGAAGAAAAAGTCTGGTCTTATTCATATTTCTATAACTAAGGCCAACATAAGATACCCAGTGAGTATACACTGGACTTCATTTTATGAGTGATCAAACATGAAAAAACAAAAGCTGGTAAGGAAGACAGTAAAAAGAAACTCTTCTTTTACTGAGAGATATAAATTGAGAGATTATGACTATTGAGTGGGGCAAGTGAGAAAGATTTAAAGTTCTTTACATGCATGTGTGATATTGTAAAACATGAATAATAATAATAATAATAATAATAATAATAAGGATGAGAAGCAAAATGAGGAAATCATCATTGAGTACTGGGACCACTCAACAAATTATATGTTTTACATTTATACAGCCAACGGCAGGTCAAATATACTTCAAGGTAACTGTTGAAACACATGAAATATGTCCAGAACTCTGAAGGACTTTATAAATCTGATCATTAAACCAAAAGAATATTATGCATAGCTGCATGGACTGGTATCACATCACAAATCACAGTTTTAATTACCAGTCAGTGACAATAAACATATGCATTGAAGATAATTTTTGATAATAAAATCAAATAATAATTTTCATGGAGAGAACATTTTGGCCATCTCATACCTTTTAATATCTTAAACTCTTCAGCCTATAATCACAAATCCAATGCCACTGAAATAACATTTTCAGTGACCTCTTCTAGCCTTTTCTGAGTACATTATCCCAGTTTACTTTTTCAACATACAATTAATTTTTTTAGGGACAAAATTTGAATAGATTTAATTGCTAAAATAACTACCTAGAAAATGGAAATAACCTTCAATTATGAACTATGTTCAAAGAGAGCCTTTGAATTTCTCTCATTGTTTCCTGCAATGACTTTCATTCCCTCCCAACCTTTTAAGTAACTTTGATAGAACATTTTATTTTTTCCATCACCAAGAAAATGGTTTCAGTTAAATTCAGTCTAAGGGGACAAACCCTTAAGTCAATGCTCACACAAGTAGATACATTTTGGCTGGGGGAGGGGCATGCCCTCGGGTGCAAAACTGAAGCTCTCTGGTCCTGCTGTCATTGGTTAAGTTTTATTTTAATGTCTGAGCCAGGCATCGTATAGTAGTGTGGTGAAGAAGAAGAGTGGGTTAGCTACAGCAGATGCAGACAGCAGTGAGAAGGAAATGTCTCTTGTCATTAATCTGCTGATAACATGTGTCTCTCTCAAACAGACCAGAAGGCTGAGCAAATCTTATTCCTTCACCATTCTTGGCCTATGTTTTCCCTGAATGAATTAGCATTGGGGAGATAAAAATGAAGAAAATGGACAAGCAACTTTAAAGCCACAGATTAGTACTCATCTTCAGATGGTTTTAGGAAGACTATAGAGAAGCCAAGCATGGTAGGCCATGATGCAATCTCAGGACCCATGAATCTGCTTCGGTGGCAGGGGCAAGTCATGTGCTTTAAAACAATAGAATTTTATTTTAATATACTTTCTTTTTTCTAAGACTAATCCACAATGTATATCAAGTGAGAGATAAGCTCTTATATTAAATATCCACTTAAATATCTATAAAGCTTGTAGCAAATGTTCTAAATGAAAAGACTTGTCTTTGGATCAAGAAAGTCAATTGTAATCAGTGCTTAAACTTTAATGTGCTGTGAGCAAATATATGTGGTGGAAAAAACTGGCCAGCCCCATTCCAGAGGGGCTGCTAAGACCTTAGAGAGCCCCGTTTGTTTGTTCCTGCCTTCCAAAGAGACTAGATCAACGTCTATCGCTCACCCATCCAATTGTTCAAATATATTTCTAAGTTATAGCCTATTATCATAAGTGTTAATTTGTTTACCAATAAATATTTATCTTATATTAATATATTTAAAGTAATATTTATCACCACAAATATATGTATAAAAAGAGTATTATGAACATACAAATTTTTGATAAGTATGTCTGTATAAAATAAGTTTCAAGATATTTCCAAACATGTGTTATCTCACATTTTAACTGATTTACTTTCAACTCTTGACATAGTTTGGAAACATCATGGTCTTCAAAACAGAAGATGAAAAAGATTTTGTGGCTGGAAGTATGGATGTTCTTTGGTAGGTTCTATTTTCAACTTTTAACCTTTTGGCTAAGGAAATTTGGTTCCAGGCGAACGCTGTTCATCTCCTCAATGTTTAGCTACACATATATCATAAATTGCAGCATGAAATACCTGTGTGTATGCAACCTATTTAGAACAGTTAGAAAAAAAAGGGGGAAACACCTAAAATGAGAAGCCCAGTGACAAGTAGGTAATCAATAATTGGGCAATCAATAATTGCTCACTGGGACTTACATTTGCAAAATATAAAATTACCCCATCAACCAAAGTTTATATACAACAAACCTTAAAAAGAGTTAAAATCTCATAGGCAGCAATGCTAATGAACTCACTGGATGTAGACATTGAAATTAGTCCTCTTCATTTAGATAAATGACATCAACATCTTGAGCTGTGTAGCCATCTGGAAGGCAAAACTGTTTTAAGAAGGGAGAAATGCCGTGGGAATTCCGTGCTCCTGGGGGCATTGGGGAAGATAGAATCTATGAAGAAGGAGGCTTGGCCTCTCTCTAGCTGAAATACCTTAGATATGACTCATCCAGTAGTCAAATGAGGCGCCTAGTATGTTAAACTTATTTGAGGGGAAATGGTGCCTCTCCCATCATTCACTTTCAGGGTCAGACCTGCCTACTCCTGTCTGTTTTTCTTTTTATTTCCTTCTGTTTGCTTGGATCCCAGCAGTGCTTCACTTCCCACTAACTGTGGTTTCAATGAACATCTTCCAAAACACTTGGTGCATGCAATTTGGAAACTGGCTTCTAAATTCCTAATGCTTGAATCTATTTTAAATTTCTTATTGGTTTCCTCTAAGTATTGGAACGTATCAGGATTTTCGAATTTTTTGGAGAATCTCTACTATCAATTTTGGGTTTCAAAGATCTCCTTCATACTAGAAACAGTGAGGATTTCTTGACTTTTTCTTCCCACTGTTTTGATGAAATCGGCATAAGTATATAAAATTCTTGGGGCAGGGTACACATATTTTGGAAACAAGTCTTACACCTTACATGACACTTTTGCAAATACTTTAGTCTCCCTAAATGGATGGAAATCATGGTTCCAGGGTACTCACTTTCATTATTCATTTGTACTATTTGCTAAGTACTATGCTAAAAAGTGGAGGTGGGTAGTTTTTCTCTCCCTTGAAGTGTCTACAAATTTGAAGATGAGACTCCCAGGACAGCATATCCTTTAAGCCGAGAGGGGTCAAGCTGAGACCTGGGAAAATTAGAAAGGAACTCCTCCAGTCTCACTGCTGCAGTCTTGGTTCCAGGGAAGAGGGTGTGCCTAATGCCCTCTCTTCCGCTCCTGAACGGATTCAATATAAGATCTGTGGGAGGGCTGCAGCCTAACTCAACTCTCTCACCGATTCTTAAGAGGAGCATAGTAACATACACTGGCTTCAAAGGTGCCAGTGGCTTGCCGAATGTCTCCCTCTGGAGAGTTGGTTTGGGGGGTGTTGTTTTGTTTTAATTTCCCAAGATAAGTCTCTGTGTTTGTTTTCAATGACTCCGACTGGACCTAACTTTCTGATGTTTTTACCCTGTGATTGTGCTTCTGCTCTGCTGCTGGCAACTGAGAGATTCTGCTCCTTTTGGTGCAGTGGGCTATACTACTCAGGCCTGTGTTGGAAGCCCAATGGTGGAGCTCCCCTATGTTTGATCATTAGCCAGTGGGCATAGACATAGTCAGTGAAGCAAGAGGAGCCGGCTGGTCCACAGAGAAAGGCTGCTGAAGCCCTGCACCTTCTCTGTTCTGATGACATGCTTGCTGCTGAGGCAGACCCTGGGAAGGTTGGCCTCTGAGGACACTGTCTCTTATCGGACTTCAGAACAAAGTGTACTACTAGATTTTGAACGTTTCCTCTCATTTTTCTGCTAGGTCTATATCCCGTTTGCAGCTGGGCTAATTTTTGTGTCTCTGTAACAAGTACCTGAAAGAAAGAAAGAAGGAAGGCTTGCTTCCCATGGTTTCAGAGGCCATTGTACAAGGTTGGCTGGATACACTGCTTTGAGCAAGGCAGTATGATATTTGAAAATATCCCCACATATCCCCTTTTGTGTCAAATTTGTAAAAAGAAAGTTATAGCTAACATAGGAAAAACCATATACAATAGGTACAAAAATTATATATAATACAAACAATAAACAAGTAATGTCCAGTCCATTAACAACTGACAATTCAATTCAAAGAATATATTTCATTAATTATCCTATTTTGATGAGTCCAAAGGATAATACCTAATTCACTTTCTTTCTAACTTGTATTACTAACTAAAAACTATTATTTTGATGTCTCTTAAACTTATACACTTTAACTTCAGTTTCTTTTCTAAAACTGTCACTAGAAAACTATAACTATTTCATCTTCAACTACCTCAGAGACCTAAGAAGGGAATAATATTTTCCCAAGTAAACAGGATGTGCAAGCAACTTCCAAAATCTAGAAATGACAGAGATGACACCTATCTGCCACAATGTACATGAAGCTAAATATATAACTATTCAGCATAGGATTAGTAACAATAGAGTAATCCCTTATTTTTTGTTATTCTGTCCCATATCAGGTGACTCTTCTGATATGACACAGAGATTTTGTATTTTTCTTTAACAAGCATGCTTGAGTTTAAAGAAGAAGAGAGCCACACTCCAACTCTAAAGCCAGCTTTAATTAAACTGGGACTTCAACTTACGAAAAAAAATGTAGAGGTTAAGCAATGAGATTTTACCCTATGAAGTATATACTGGTACCAATAGGTCCAATATTCTTTTGCTTATAAATTTTTCTGGATAGTCCCCCTTCTGCTTTAGATGTCTAGATGTTCAAAGTCTTTTCACTTCTTGAAGATGGGTATTTCCAGTTGTCTGTAAACACAAAAACAGAAGCTTGCCCCAACCCTTTGTTTTTTCTTACATATTAAAGAATTGTAATATGGGTGGATGAGCCATCAATTCTTATTTTCATGAAGTTTCTCTGGGTCAAGTCAGGTCTTTATTAATTTTGATGGTATCCATAATTTTTCTTCACCTGTAGAAACAAAAGCAAAACCCCTTCCCCAAGCCACATACCCTGGCTTCCATCCAGAGGTCAGTACATCTTTGAAGTAAACAGGTTTATTTAGTTCAGCTGTTTTGTCTATGGTCTTTCAGCCTTTCAGCAGCTGTTGTTCCTTTTGTTTCTACAGGTGAAGCAAAGTTATGGATACCATCAAAATTAATAAAGACCTGACTTGACCCAGAGAAACTTTCTTCATTAGTTAAAGGTACAACAATTTCTGCTGGGTTCATTCCTGTCAATTGACGAAGTCTTAATTTTCCTTTAAAAATAAGTTCAGAAATCTTTTCCACATAATTTATTACTTTCTTTAATTTAATAATTAATCTTACTTTATTAATTTCTTTAATTTCTTACTCGGTTTATGTGGAAGAAATATCATTCCAATATAACATTTTCCCAGTGTATTAAAATTCTTGTAGGAGAATGCTTAGAGGGCAAGATAACTAGAAAGCAATTAAGGTCTGGATCCACACAATCCACATGTGCATCCGTAATTTCTTTTCCAACAAAGCCAATTCCTTCTCAGATTCAGGTGACAATTTTCTTGGACTATTTAAGTCCTTGTAACCATTTAAAGTTTTGAACAAATTATCCAGTTCATTATTTTTAATTCCAACACTTGGTCATAAATTGGCACTGTCTTCCAGTAGTCTTTGAGAATTGGTCTTCAATCTGTCTCTCCTGATTTGTACCTTTTGGGGTCTAATTTTTTGTTGGCCTATTTTGTAGCCTAAACAATTAATGGAATCCCCTCTTTTTATTTTTTCTGGGGCATTTTGTAATCCCCAAGCAGGCAAAATTTTTTCATTTCATTAAAATTTTTTTCTAAGGTTGCGATATTTATTATATTTGAAAATATCCCCACAAGACAGAATGTCCATTTTGATATATGTGTCATTATGGTAGTGAATTACTTAGAAGCAATAAAGAAACAAAGATTCAGGACAAGTCCAGGCTTTCTGAATATTCTTCCATGCCTTCCCACCAGTGATCTATATCCCCCAAATAGGCCATATCTCATGATTCTTCCACTTTTCAGGGTCCCATCAAATTATGAATCTATCATTGATGAAGGTAGGGCCCCGAGATCCAATCACTTCCCGAAAGCTTCACCTCTGAACACAGTACATTTGGGGCTAAGTCATCTGTGGGTCACTTCATGTCTGTATCAACGAGCTCTCGGTTCCACTCCAAGACACTTGCAGCTTCAGATCTACCAGGATGCTTAGAACAGAGCTGGTAGTATCTGGAGTCTATTATCATTCATGTCTTTCAGCCAGGCTGTAGCTGAGGTGTGTTACTTCTTGAAGTGATGACATCTCAACCTTTGACACAGCAGAACTCCAACACAATGGAGTGGTACCTGGAACTTCACAGTAGTTTACACACTTACTTGACTTTTTTTACACACACACCCCCCCCCCCGAGCAACATTTCTAACTTCTTATCTTTAAAACTAGAAGAGTCACAACATCCCAAGCAGAAGAGATGAGCAGAAAAAAAAATGTAGCTCAGTTGGAAGGAAGATGAATTTAGTATTATCCAGCTATGACCAATATGCATATCTATGAAATTTCTCTCCAACTATTAGATGCACATATTTACAGGTAATAGAAAACAAAATGCAACAGAGCTTGGATGTTCTGTTTTTAGATCCCAACAACATCTCCTGTTTTAGATAGACTTTTTGATATGAAGGCCATTTTATCCATAATATCTAGTTTCCTCAATAATTCCCAACTAAAACACCCAAAACTCTGGCTATCTAGAATGAAGAAAACAGCATGCAGGCATGCAGTTCTTAACCAGGGACACTAAGCCACAGACAGCACTCAGCATAGCTAACAATACTTGAGCACTAATTCAACCATTAATGGGATAAGCAGCAGTGTATTTCTGGAGTAGGGTGGTGACTCACAGACACACGGTCATGTGTAGGCAGGCTGTGAGCCTTTTTGCCATGCTAATAAAAGCTTTCAAGCATTGACTTAAATCATACTCCAGATCTTCCTAGAAGAATTAAGAAGATGCTTCCCATGACAAGCTCATGGGTATTAAGCATTCCTATAACTCGATGCAACATGACTTAAAAATAACAATAACCCCATTCTCCACAGGCCTGGAGGAGTTAATTCTTCTTTAGAAACCTAGGGTTATTTTTTCTCTCTTCAAAGAAAGAACATGCTCATCTTATTACCAAATAACTTATTCATATAAAGTATTTATGTATTAGTTATTTATGGCTTACAAATATTGTTTCTGGGACTCTTTTCTTAACCATATCAATGTGTAAATTGCCTTTATTAGGTTGAATTCATGAGTTGCATCTCGTAATCCTAAAGTTAAGTGAGAGAGAAAAAGAAACAGAGAGAGAGAGAGAGACAGAGAGAGAGAGAGAGAGATTTATACTTTAATCTAACTGATTGGCAAAGTATCTTGAATGATTTCTTCCTTTCAAAACACAGATGAAATATCTTGTCCAAGAGTGCATAAAGCTAATATGCACCACGGTAACCTTTAGTCTTCCATTTCCTCACCAAACATCTGGAGAAACCATTCTATCCATAGTGAATAAGATCTCATCCCATCGCCAAGAATTATTTTTTCAGTGATGACCAAGTGCATGTGTTTTTCAATCACATTGAGACCTGAGAGGCTTTCTCCAGAGTGAACAACTCCTTGCTAGGATATTCAGAGCACAGTGTGTTCCAGCCATGCAGCACCTGTTACTCACTTGCTGAAATGTCTCATGAAGAGGACAGAGAAAAAAATAGTTTCTCTCTGTCTCTGGGAACATACATAAATTTAGCATGCAGTTCTTTTTTGGCCTCTTCCAACTTTGAATTACCTTAAGAAAGGCCATAGGATATAATATCTTGAAGACACTTTCACATTCCAATTTTTTTCCTTAAAATGACTGAGAACAGGTGGTGCCCCAGAAAAGAAATAAGAAAGACTGGGGAAACAAAATGAAAAAACACAATAGAAGTTGATGTTTTAAATCCAGGCATAGAACTTGGATTAAAACGTGTCAATCAAATAATGTTTGCCTTCCTAAGTATTTGGTGACCCAATTCTACGAATTCCAGAACATAAGGGGCAGCTTTTGAATATTGAAAATTCACTGTGTTTGTGAAGATGCTGTTGACCAACTCTCCTTATAAAGTAGACTGATTTTACATAATTCTTCCTGCATTTTAAGCTGACCATTGTCTAAATATTTTCACCACACAAACAAGCAATCTTTGTCTCATTAGCATCGTATTAAAATTATATTGTATATATAACTTCCTTGAGTATCTTGTTATGTATAATCATGGATATTGCTGACAACCTGGGAATGTCAGAATCAAATAAAAACAAGGTGGTGACTGCATTGCTGTACTGATTTAAACTGAACCATGATTTTTTTTCCCTAATATTTAAATTTTAACTCTCCCCCTCTCTCTCCATGTGTGTGTTCTGTGTGTTGTCTTTCTCCCTCTGTGTGTGTTGGGGGGGGGGTTAAGTGAATATGTGCTATGTGCCATTGCCATGGTGTGCACAAGATCAGGTCAGAGAATATCCATGAGGGTGTGTCCTCACTTTTCACCTTTTTTTTTTTTTTTTTTTTTTTTTTCCATTTTGTCTAGCAGGCTAGCTGACCCACAAATTCCTGGGAAGTTTACTGTCTCTATTTCCCATCTCCCCAGAGAAACAATGAGATTACAAATGTCCATCTCAACTCCCAGGTTTCAATGGTTTTTGAGAACTCTAACTCAGATCCTCATGTTTATTGGACAATTTTTATTTTTTATTTTATTTTACCAAATGAGTCAGTTTCCTGAACCCCAGAACCATGCTCTAACTGGCTTGATCTATGACAGAGTGTACATAGATATGTACTTCAAAAGTCTTTGAGCATGTTGTTTGCATACACACAAGTGTACAAACTCACACAGACACATAGACTTCCCTGCCATCACACACAGATAAACTGTAATGTTAAACACTTGCACCTTTCCAGCATTCCTGACAACCTTGAGGAAATAGCTGTCAACACACTTCGAACTACTGACTTTTATACCGCTGTTTATTAACATCTGTTTTGTGAATATTTTTTAAGGCTTCTGGGGCTGATCTAAGAATTATAGACATATTCATTAGAAGAGAATTCAAGGTCAGCTCTCAGTATCAAGCAAGTGTTATAATCATAAAATTTCTAGAAATACAACTTTCTATTCTTCATCTCAAAGTCTGCTGGGCTGAGCATCAGCAATTATTTTCAATATTTTTTTAACTATAAATGTAAACTTCTAACTTGCATTTATAGTTCAAGCTCATTCTGATGATACTAGAGATTGACCATGGAAGAATAACTTGGCTCTGTCCTACCTTCTTCCTGCCAATCTCCCATACCACAGGAGGAGGTAGAAAATTCAGGAAAGCATCTAGCACATAACAGAAATACAGCACATGCAAAATTTACTCTGTCACAGTTCTTCCCGGGAATTAGAGAATGTACAATGATTAAAACTGTCTATTCCTGATGGTGGTGGCAATGGTATGGTGTGTGTATGTGTATGTGTGTGTATGTGTATGTGTGTGTATGTGTGTGTGTGTGTGTGTGTGTGTGTGTGTTGATGAGTATGTTTTTAAAAGGGGTAGAATGTAGGGTTACAACCAAACACAAAAGTCTTTCCTAAATTTTGGACTTCCGTGTGTCTTTCTAAGACTCTGGCAAATGCAAATATTTTATATTCATTGAATCTTATAAATATAATCTAGAAATTCTATGCAATATTGAGTTTGTAGTAAATACATGATGTAGACAAATGAAAGATTTATGGATTTATGAATTAAGTTATGGTCAATCAAAAAACTACAAACAGTTAAAAGGAAAATCGTAAAAATCATTATACAATAAATACGTGTAGCTATGTTGAAACTCATCCTAGGAAATGATCTGTACAAGTGATAGATCTCCTTTAAGTCTCATCAATAAAACAGGTTCTTCACTGAAATTCAGATATAGATTAAATATGCATAATAAAGAAATAAATATTAAACATAAATGATACAGTATTAATACCCAATGAATGCCTATTCTTTTCTTATCCAAAAGATGTAAAGATAGGGCCAGAAAAGATTGCTTAGTGGTTAAGAGCATTTACTGCTCTTGCAGAACATTCCAGTTTACTTCCTAAATAGTGAGTGGTTCACAACTACACTCAAGTACAATTGTAGAGGATCCAATTCCTCTTCAGGATTCCAAATGCTCCTGTATACTCAGGGTGCACATATATTCACCTAGGCATATGCACACGTGTGTACATGTGTGTGTGCATGTGCATGCCTGCACACATACATACACATACTTAAATAGCTATTAAATAAAAATATAGGTTGTGATGAATATTACTACGTAGTCTATATGAATAATAGAAGACCTGACTTGTAGGGGTATTGTGTTGTCTCATGGTAAATAATTGTCCCACCCACTGGTTTAATAAAAAGAGCTGATTGGCCAAAGGCAGGCAGGAAGTGTAGGCGGGGCTACCAGACTAAGAAAATCTCTGAGAGCAGAGTTCAGACAGAGCACCAGAGAGAAACCGCAGGAAGCAGAGGACAACCATGATGCTCTAAGAAAGGTACTGAGCCGCATGGCTGAACAAGAGACATGGGTTAGGTGAAGGGTAAAGAGCTAGCAAGTGATATGCCTGGGCCTGAGGCTGATCAGCCTAAAACTATTGAAAGTATCTGTGTGTCTCTGTGGGACTGTGGGACTGCGGATCTGCGGGTCTGCAGGTCTGCGGACCTAAACTTTGAGGTTAGGCCCAAAAGTCTGGGACAGAAACCTCGTACTACACTGACTATATAGCATCATACCATTTGTGTTCACTAAGAAATGTTTCCTAGCTCCCTGAGTGATAATTCCATTGATCAAAGAAGATAATAGGGTAATGGTGATGTTTCAGGTGTAGTAGGCTAGGATAATGTGATTATTCATGAACTAAGAGCATTTGCTTCTACTGCTGTGACTTAACCCTCACTAGAAGTGTTTAGATTTTTATGCTAGTTTTCTAGGGAACAATATTAATATATGAACTTATTTAATGATAATATCCCATATACTGATTAAAAATGTGTTATTTAAAAATCATATATATGATAGGCTATCACTTTGTAGCCCCCACTGTTATAGAACTCTCTCAAGAGTGATCTTGAAATCAGATATCTGCCTGCATCTACCTCCCAAGTACTGTGTGTGGTGATATATTGTATATTTAATAATATCAGCCTGGAATATCAGAGAACAGAATCACCTGTTGCAATCGGGTTTCTTGGTCCCGGGTTGCCAGAGGCCCAGACCCTGCCGTGCCAGACTCCTTAGCCGCCAGCCACTGCTGCTCAGGCCCTTAGAAATGACTCAGACGCTTATATTAACTTTATGCTGTTTGGTCTATGGCTCAGGCACATTGCTAGCTTGATCTTACATCTTAAATCAACCCATTTCTATTAATCTGTCTGCCACATGGCCCGTGGCTCACCTGTGTTTCTTATATGTTGCTCCTTTGGGCTTCAGCTCGGTCAGCCTGACTCTATCCCACTTCTCCTCCCTATGCTCTGATTTCTCCTCCTACTTCTTCTATGGTGCCTGTCATGGCCCAAAACAGCTCCTTTATTTAAAGATATAGATTCACAGCATACAGAAAGGCATTCCCACATCAATCACTCACAGTCAAGCCATGAGGGTCAGAGAGTGGTAACCCATGCCTTTATTCTTGTCACTCAAGAGACAAGATCTTTCTGTATTTCTGTGAGTTCAAGGCCTAACAACCAAACAGTAGTAGTTCATTCCTTTAATCCAAACTCTAGGATTATGGTACAGAGTTGAATCCAAAAGTCAAATAACTAGGCAGGAAAGATATTTAAGATAGGAGGAGGCAGAGATTCTGGCATTTTGTAGAAGCGACCAGCCAGGCATTGGTGGTACATCCTATTAGCCCCAGCACTTGGGAAGCAGAGGCATGAGAATGTCTATGAGTTTGAGGCCAACCTGGTCTACAAGACAAGTTATAGGACAGCCAGGACTTTTACAAACCTGTCTTGAAAAAAAACAAATAAACAAACAAAAAACAAAACAAAAGGCTGGAAAGATGGCTCTATGTTTTGATATTTCAAACTGACTTGATTAAATATACAATATATTTGGGACTGAAGGTGTGCAGTATTACTTCTACCTTTTAAAAATACTTTTGACCAGGGAGAAAGATTCACTCTCAACATGGGTTTATTCTATAGACCAGGGACTTGGAAAAAAGAAAAGGAACAAAGAAAAAGCAAAATCACTAGTATTCATATTTCTGCTTCCTGATTTGGATAGATTCATAAACAGATGGGAATAGAGAGGTGGCTCTGCTGCTAAGCCATTTACTGCTCTTCCAGACAATCCAAGTTTGATTCCCAACAGCTACATCAGGCTGTTCATAGCTCTCTGTAACTCTAGCTCCTGGGGATACAATGCCATCTTTTGGCCTCCACTGGTTTGTACATATATATAGTATACATACACACAGACACATGTACATTCACATAAATAAGATATTTTAAAATATATGCATATATTAAGTTATGCTGATGGTTTCCACTGAACATCTACAGCATATCTAACATCCATGAAATTTTAAGCCCAAATAATGATTTTACCCTTAAATTTCTGCTTGTTACATACCTAGTAGTAGAAATTAATAAAGCAACAGATGTAAGAATCTATTCTTTAAAGTTATGTCACCCAGCTTACTGTTTTTAAGTTGGTGGGATTAACACCTTCCTTTTCCTCCTCTTCATATTCAAACCCTTTGAGATCTAGAAAAACCAAATAAAATCAAACCAAATATATTTTAATTAGATGACATCTATATTGCAAAGCTATTGTGTTTAGAGACTTAAGTCAATGGAGACATAATGAATAAGTAAGGGATGACAAGGACATCTCCCAGGTTGACCCATGTAGAGAGCCGCGTGGCCGCACCTTAAAGATGGTGCTGGCTTCCGCCTTCCACCTTCCCCACGGTGAGAGCTCTCTGAGATAAACAACTCATTTGGCTAAGGCTAAGCTCATGGCTTGCTTCCAGGTGTGGCTTGCTTCCGTGCACCTGGATCTATTGGCATGGCCCATGTGGCGCCCTGTGACTAGAAGTCCAGAGGATATTTAGCTGGGAGCGGGTTTTCCCCAGTGGCAGAAGAGGCAGAAGAAGTTTCAAGGTCCTGAATAAACCACTGAAAGAAGAGCCTGGTGTCACATCGTCCTTGCTAGCGAGGTTGCGCGCAACAAGTGGTGGCCCGTACGGGGAGAACGCCCTGTGGTAAACAAAGGCCCAGAACTTTCAGTGGTTAGGGGGTGCACCGGAGAGTCCTCAGGTAAGTTGAGGATCCGCGACAAAAGTGGGGAAGAGTCCTCAGGTGAGTTGAGGATACAAAAGCATGGGGGGGGGGGAGATTTTGCTATGGGCGCTTCTCCTTTGCACCCATTTTTTTGGGCTCTACAGGAGCTACTCAAAGCTGGAGTGAGACCCATTTGGAGACTGATCCGAAGCTGCCTCGGGGACCAACGCTTTAGTGAGCCGGTGGAGGGTGGACAGGCAGCCCTAGAACAGTTACAAGAGGAGAGATCAGAAAAGATAGCCAGTGAAGCAGGATCCGAAGGGGATAAAAGAGACAAGGGCCTGTACCCTGACCTTACTTATCTAGAAGCCTCCAAGTCTTCAGACTCAGAAGAGGATGAGTCAGTTCTTGCTAAAGCTGTTCAGCAGTTGAAAATCAAGAAAAAGAAAAGACAAAAGAAGGAGGAGACATTGGCTGAGGAGGCTCCATGCTGCCCCGCCGAGTGTAGAACAGCTCCCTCCGCTCCACCTTTGTACTCGGATGGTGGAAGGGGACGTTAATTCAGCCCAGAAGTGTGGAGAACTGTGAGAGCAGAGCTCCCCGTAGCTTTTCCTGTGTTCCAGGATGCACAGGGGAATCGGTATCACAATCCCCTGGACTTTAAAGTCATCAAGTCCCTGGCCGAATCAGTAAAAAAAAAAAAAAAAAAAAAAAAACAAAAACAAAAAAAAAAAAACAAAACAAAAAAAAACAAACAAACAAAAAAACACTCCTACCTCTATAATTGTACCTTACACTACTGCTCAGGTTTCCACATTATGTGCTACCATTGATGATTAGGCAGTGCTTAGATGTAGTCTTGATGGAGAGATTGATAATCATTACCCCCAACATCCACTTATGACCTTTTTTAAGGAGCATCCAGTAGTTTTTCCTAAAGTGACAGCCTCTCAGCCTATCCCAGGAGCTGTCAATGTGTTCACAGATGGATCCAAGACCGGATGCGGAATTTACATGATTGAGACACAGCCACCTGTTCAATATCAGTTTTCCCCTGTGGCACCACAGATGGTGGAACTCCAGATAGTTGTAGATGGTTTTTAAGAGTTGCCCATTTCCCTTTAATATAATTTCAGATTCTGCCTATGTTGTAAATGCTCTTAAGGTGTTAGAAGCTGCTGGCCCCATTAAGCGGTCTACCCTGGTCTGTGCATTGTTTCAACAACTGCAGTCCTTAATTCAAGTTAGGGCCTCATGTTTTTTCCCTCAACATATTAGAGCTCATACAGGATTGCCTGGGCCCCTGAGTGAAGGCGATGCCAAGGTAGATGTTTATACCCGAAAGGACTGGGTATTTCTAGGCTCTTCACTAGATCAGGCCAGAGAGAATTTCATGACTCTTTCCATGTGAATTCCAAAGCATTGCAGCAAAAATTTTCTCTCTCCCGTGCAGATGCCAGGCAGATTGTCCTTAATTGTCCACAATGTGTCGTCCATTTTGCCCCCCCCCCCCAGCACTGGTTTGAATCCACGAGGCTTACTTCCCTTAAAGGTATGGCAAATGGATGTTACCCACATTTCAGAGTTTGGCAATCTTAAATATGTGCATGTGTCAGTCGACACCTGTTCAGGAGTCATGCATGCTACAGCCATGACTGGAGAAAAGTCTCGCTATGTTATCACTCACTGCCTAAAGGCCTGGGCAGCTTGGGGCAAGCCACTACAACTTAAAACTGATAATGGGCCTACTTATGCAGGCCAGCAATTTTCCTCCTTTTGCTGCCAAATGGAGGTGCAACTTTTTCATGGCCTGCGATACAACCCCCAAGGACAGGGCATCATTGAGTGAGCCCACCGCACATTAAAAGAATGTTTACAAAAACATAAAGGGGGAATAGGCCATGGCCGCACCCCAAAGGAGAGACTTTCTCTGGCTCTCTTTACCATCAATTTTTTAAATTTGGATGCCTCTGGGCGCTCTGCTGCAGACCGACATCAAGACTCCCATGCCACATGTAGAGGCCTAGTTAAGTGGAAGGACATACTGACGGGCCTCTGGCAAGGGCCCGATCCTGTACTGACTTGGGCCTGAGGGTCTGTCTGTGTTTTTCCTCAGGATCAGCGAGATCCAGTGTGGGTTCCAGAACGGCTGACCAAGAAGGTCCAGCAGGAGGAAGGGAAAGATGACAGGCCCTGTGAGGAGAATTCTGGCGCTCGTCCTGATAAGTACCTGTGCTGCAAATTTATCTAAACAATTGTCAAGTTATCTTTTAGGTAATTGGACAGGACAGCTCAAAAAATTGATGGAAGATCTCTGGGTGGCCATCGTGACTGTCAACTTGACCCGGATGGATGCCGGACTAGCTGAGGGATTGGCTACCTGGTTCGCTGTTGCCATGGATCATCTGAAGGAGTGGGCGGGACTAGAAGCTATAGTTGGCCTGATGGCGCTGGTCTCTGGGATTTGCCTGTGGTGCCTTTGCCGCATTAGGACCAGACAGTGCCAGGATGCAGCTATGATTGCCGAAGCCTTTGTAGCCGTAGAGACTGGACAGTACCCCTATGTTTGGCTTGCTGCCTTAAAAGATTGAGGTTTTTTGCAGGTTGCGAGGCTAGCGCACTGCAGTTGAGCACCTCAGCTATGTTTTGGAGGGCTCAAGGAGAGCATGTCTGCTTGCATGTGGGTTTCTCACCCTAATGTGCCACCTCTGTGAAAAAGGGTATTGAACGAGTCCCATAATCCCTAGGGGGACGCCCCAAAAGGAGTCTTGGGATAATGTTCCTTGCACAACAGAGAGTAGACTTCTGCGCTCACCTGCTAATTCCTTTATAAAAACAAAAATGGGAAACTGTAGAGAGCCGCGTGGTCGCACCTTAAAGATGGTGCTGGCTTCTGCCTTCCACCTTCCCCGACGGTGAGAGCTCTCTGAGATAAACAACTCCTTATTTGGATAAGGCTAAGCTCGTGACTTGCTTCCAGGTGTGGCTTGCTTCCGTGTACCTGGATCTATTGGCATGGCCCACGTGGCACCCCGTGACTAGCAGTCCAGAGGGTATTTAGCTGGGAGTGGGTTTTCCCCAGTGGCAGAAGTGGCAGAAGAGGCAGAAGAAGTTTCAAGGTCCTGAATAAACCACTGAAAGAAGAGCCTGGTATTGCATCGTCCTTGCTTGCACATGACAGACCCATCACTGTATTTGTCCCCTAAGAATACAAAAGGGGCTCAAGAATTAGAAATAAAAGAAGCATTTTTTTTAAATGTTAGGAGAGTATTTTGAAACTAACATCAGAGGGAAAATTTGCCTCCATCTCTGCCTCAACCACTCTAAGCACCTTCACATGCTTCTCTCCTACCATGCCTCCAGCACTAGGAACTAGGGAAAAACTAGAATTAACCTAAAGCTATTTCCTGAACTGTGTGCCTTCATTTTCAAACTCAAAGAGCTGATAGTCAAGCCAGCACACTGTAGGTATCCTAAGAGGCCATGCACACCCCTGGAGAAAACTTTAGTAGAGATACAGATATCTGAGACTTTCACAACACAAATGCCACCTGGCCAGTTAGACATGTTAATCAAAAGAAGTTTATCAGTGAGAGGTATACCTGTCCTGGTTAGCTTTTTTGTTGCTGTAAGAAACACCATGACCAAAAGCACTTTGGGGAAGCAAGGGTTTCTTTCATTTTATACCTCCAGTTCCCAACCCATTATTGAAGGGAGTCAGGGAGAAACTTAAGGAGCAGAGGCAGAAATAATACAGGAAAGCAGTGCCTCTCCACTGCTCCTGTTCAGTTGTAATTATACACTAGACGCCCACAAGCCTAGGAATGATACCACCTGGTTCTCTGGGCCCTCCTACATCAATGAGAAAAAAATGCCCAAAGGCCAACAATTACTCAGGTGAGGTTCCATCATACTAGGCATGTCAAATTGGAGACTAAGATTAGTAATCACAAAACTAACACGCATAAACCTTTCAACTTACTTATTAAGCCCCTGATATTAATTAGGAAAACAAACCCCACAAAGAAAGATCAAAGAAGAATTTAAAAATTACAGTAAGAAAAGAGCCATAACACATCTAGGGAGCAGAAAAATACTGTAATTAGTATCTAGAGAGTTCAGAGAGTACTGCATCTCTGAGACAGAACAAAATACATGAAAAATTGATGACTCGCAGTTAGGACTGGTGATACTTCCAACAGTGCTTTCTTAAGGTGTTATTCCCTTTCTTAAAGTGTTGCATATGAAAGCTAAGAATTTTATTCAATGTCTGAGAAGAATCTCATTGGAGTTTTTAAAGGGGATTGCACTGAATCTGTAGACTGATTTAGTAGGGTTGTAATTTTCACAATATCAGTCCTACCAATCCAGGTACATGGAAGATCTCACCATATTCTGGTCATTTCAGTTGAGGCAGGATGTAATTTTGACAAAATCTA
This sequence comes from Phyllotis vaccarum, assembly GCA_033318265.1. Classification (NCBI taxonomy): domain Eukaryota; kingdom Metazoa; phylum Chordata; class Mammalia; order Rodentia; family Cricetidae; genus Phyllotis; species Phyllotis vaccarum. Next base: position 56,007,474 of record JARWLC010000010.1, read on the forward strand.
ACATCTCTTGATGATTAAAAAAAAAAAAAAAAAACCAAAATAAGCAAAAACTGATGTGGGAATGTCTTTCTGTGTGCTGTGAATATCAATCTTTAAATAAAGGAGCTATTTTGGCCCATGACAGGCACCATAGAAAAAATAGGTGGGGAATCAGAATAGGTAGGAAAAGAAGGGCAGAGTCAGAGCAGACCGACCCAGCTGCCCAAGAAGAAACATGTAAGGAACACAGGTGAGCCACGGGTCATGTGGCAGACAGATTAATGGAAATGGGTTGAGTTAAGATGAAAGAACTAGCTAGCAATGTGCCTGAGCCATAGGCAAAACAGCATGAATGTAATATAAGCGTCTGAGTCACTTCTGGGGGCCTGAGCAGCAGTGGGCAGCTAAGGGGTCTGGGGCTGCAAGTCTGTGGGTCTGGACCTCTGGCCGCCCAGGACCAGAAACCTCATTGTAACAGATGGCACCCAACATGGGGCTCCAGATGAAGGCAGAGGTTCTCTTAAAATACACCAGTCCAAGATTGATATTTATTAAAATATAAGCCAACACTCACTATACAGGTATCAGTTTATATAGGCGCCTAATAGACTGGATTATCCACGCAGTAGACGATGGATGCCGAACCGGTATCTCCAGCAGTCAGGAACCAGGAAACGGGGCTTCTCAAGATCCCAGCAGCCCCTTATGAATGGGGTTGACCACTCCCCCTTCAGGAGCCCAGGACCCTGGATAAGTGTCTTCGGACCTTATCAGTTGACACCTGACTCCCACCACAAAAAAACCCCAGAGGACAAAAGGAACACATCCTGACATAATAAAGGCTATATATGAGAAACCGGTTACCACCACCATGTGAAATGATGAAAACTCAAAACATTCCCATTAAGGTCAACAAAAACACAAAAATGTCTACTCTCACCTATTCAATCTAGTACTTGAAGTCCTACCAATGGTAGAAAAGCTAGGGAAGAAATAAAGAGATACAAAAAGAAAAAAAAGAAATTGAGGTATCTTTATTGGCAATTAATGAGTTTACGTACATAAGACTCCAAAGAGTCCACCAGAAGATTCCTACAGTTAATAAGTATGTGGTTTATCAGTCTTAATTTGAATGTTTAACTTGGAACACTTGTAGGAATCACAAAACTCTAAAGAAGCTATCAGAAGAGGGTGGAACCCTAAGAGAGAAAAGTAATGGAGCAGAGATGATATGAAAAGATAAATAGAAATAAGGAAGAGAGGCTTAATAGAGGAGAGAAAAGAGAAGTGAGGGAAGGGGAAGCCATAACTGGCCCTAGGGTGTTGAAAAAGACCATATAGAGACCTATTGTTTTATATACTTCATATTCAAACTTTAAATAAAGTTTCCCTGTGTACCTACATGTAAATGCCCTTTCTGGACATCACAGGTTGCCAAATAAAGCTCACTACCTAGTGTGAGGTGCCTTTTATCAAGGTGTTGGTTATGGACATTCCATAAATCTCCAAAACAATGAAAAAAATTGCCATTGCTGTTGGCTGGAACTTGACAGGAAGATCCTATTGCTGAAGACATCACATATTTTATTCATAGGGTTCAGAGAAATGAGGTTGAGACTAGGATGAATACTCTGAGCTGACTACCTCCCACAGTGCTGGAGAACTCTATGTAGGCTGCTGGGTAAACAACGGCTTGAACAGTCCATTATGAATCCATAGGAACATTCAATGGGTCAACATATGCCCATGGGTGTACAGTGACATGAAAGTGATATGGGTCATTTTCTGATTGGATTTAAGGTCCATTGTACAGGAGGTGACTCATATCTGATACTGTAAGTCTCACAAAGCACAGTTGCCTGGGGAGACCATAAGCTTTGAAGATGAACCTTGTATTATTGTTTTACCAAAGGGACATAATGTCGAGCTTACTTTCTAAATGTATATGTTGATACCTATAGGTCAATGCCACTGTCAGTTACTACTGAAGAAGGGTCTTTGTGTAGTGAATAGTTATTAATACAGAGACTCAAGATACTAATCAAAATGCAGAGAACAAGTCTTGGTGAACCTCTCAATCATAATGGGACATTTCTATTATAATCCTTCTCCTCAAGGCTTGGGGAGTACTTAGAAAATGTGGGGCAGAAAAATTATAAGAGCCAAGAGGACTAGAGCAAAATATTGTCACCTGAATATTACAGGAACATTGAACTCTTGAACTTACTGCAGCTGTGGTTGTCTTTCCAAGACTGTCCAAAGGGCAAGGCACTCAACATTCTAGCACAGATAGCAAGAAGCATGTGAGTCTTCACCCCTAGGTGACCTATTGATAGTTGATAGCTGATGTAAACTCTGGCAGGGTGACTGTGCTACAGTGGATGGCCCCACACCCATGCATATGTGAGCAGCACTAATTGAACTCTGCAGTTAGTGTTGGTTGCTATGATAAAATATTCTGACAAAAGCAACTGTAGCCAGAAGTTTTTCAGCCACATCCCCCCAGTCTTGCCTGGTCCCCACAGTAGCCTTTTTAAAAAATAATAATAATAATGATAACTACTGAAAGTTCATATTAATTACAAACAGTTTGTTTTCTGGTACAGGTTTATTACTAACTAGCTCATTCATCTAAAGTTAATCCATTTCTATTAATCTTTGTATTGTCACATGTCTTGTGGCTTTACTTGTGCTCCCTAAATATTATTCCCCAAGCAACTCTCAGCATCTGCCCCAACTCCATCTTTCTTTTCCCTGTCCCTCTGTTGGATTTCCCACCTTGCTTATATCCTGTCTTGCCATAGGCCAAAGCAGCTTCAGCACATAGTCACAGAATACAGAAAGAACATCTCACATCACTTCCCTTTTTCTGTCTATCCAAAAAGAAAGGTTTTACATTTAACCTAATAAAATTACATATAACAAAACAGTTATCAAGATTAATAGTTATAATATCTACCTATATTTGGCAAAATTAAAGAAAATACTCTATCATCTATCATTTTTATGAATCTAAAGTTTTATATATAATTTGCCTTTTATTATAACTAGGGAAAACTACAATTATAATTATCTAGTCTTCAACTCAATCAAAAACCCCAGAAGGATATAATAATATCTGACTAAATAGGAGGTGCGTTGCAAGCAACTTCTAATATTCTAGAAATGACTGAGACATCTGGTTGTCTGAAAAGTCACCTGAGGTTTCTCTGTAACTGTAACATTGGGGAATCTATCTTCAGCCTAGAGTGTCTGGCATATCTTTTAGTGAAACAAGAAATTTGAAGGACTGTTTTGCTTAGTTTGATAAAAATTTGTCAGTCACTTTCCTTTGAGTCCTGCAAAATGTTTGGCAGTTTTTTCTGTGAGGCAGGAACCTGAAGGACCATCTCACCTTTTTTTTTTTTTTTTTTTTTTTTTTGGTTTATGGTCATTTTTCTATGGGCCCTGAATGTCCAGTTTATACAGCATACTGTCAAATAGTTGAGGCAAGGAAAGTTTACTGACCAAATGGCTAGCTTTTTCCATATTATAAACAAACTCCATAATGAGTTTCATATTCATAAGTAATATTTTGGGAATTTGAGTGTAGCTTTCTGTACTACTTTCTAATGATTGGGGGCACTGGAAATCTTATGGGGATCTTGAGAAAATTTCAAATTATGGTCAAATCTTGATTGTGGTAGTCTATGAGGCTGCATTGTCTCAAGCAATTGCTTTGAAGTTGTTCTGGATATTGAATCAACTGGGCCATTGGATCCCAGTGGAGACCTCTCAGATAGTTTTTGTTGATGGAACTGTATTAATCTGGAAGCAATCCATAGGTTCTCATTCTCTGTGAAACCAAAAGCAGAACCTCTTTTCTAAAGCAACATATCCTTAGACCCAAAATTTGAAGTCAAGGTATCTTTAAAATATATATTGGTTTAACTTAGCAGCCCTCACAATCAAATGTCTCTCTGCAGTTAAAAATTCCAAAGACAATACAATAAACAGTACCCAGACTCTCTGTGCATTTCCCATCTTTACATGGCTTATATTTTTTTACTTTATTTCTTTCTTAAGGACTTTTTCTACTATTTGTGTGTGTGTGTGTCTTCCAAACCTACGTATATTTTTAAATACAATGTAGGTTGGTAGCATCAGAAAGCTGAATGTTCACATTTTTATCTGGGAGAAAGAGAGAGAGAAAATAGAATGTGGTGTGCTGTACTTCCGGAACCAAATCCACATCCTAAAACCTCCCCCAAATATTGCTGCCTACTGAGAACCGAGTGTTCAAATAGGTGAGCCTAATGGGATAGTTTTCCCATTAGGGATAGTTCTCATTCAAATTACACTGTTTGTAAAAAAAAAAAAAAAAAAAAGAAAAAAAAAAAAAAAGGAAAGAAAAGAAACTTAAATTAAGGGAAATTGAAGGAGAGATTCCTGGAGGAGCTAGAGGTGGGAACAGATATATATTTCTCAAAGAGTAATATGAAAGTCATAGAGCAATAAATTGATAATAAAGAATAAAAATACAACAAAAAAGTTGAAAACTCAAAAATATAAAGCTCTAACCAATGAGAAACTAAAAAAAGAAAATCTCAAGACAAAGTCCTCTTTTCAACTAACAGGAGTTCTGTAAAGAAAGCGTAGAATTTTGCAAGGACTAAAAACTTGTCTTCTCCTAATAATAACATAGAAAGCTTGAGGCCTAGCACAATGCACTTCAGATGCTTCAAGTAAATAGCATCCTTCCGTGACACCCATACAAACAGTCAGTATCCAAGCAGACAATCACTATATAATAATGATAACAAGGCATTTGAGAAAATGTATCTCAATAGATAGTTGTTTGTCCTCAATCTAGAGATAATGCTATGCTCTGAAAAGGTAAACCCAGAAAGGATATATACAACAGGAACAGTCAAAAATGAGAACAGGCAAAATAACTTTCCAGTTATCCAGGATCACAACTGGACAGAAGCCTTCTTATAGAAAAAGACATTTCACATTGGACAGAAGACCCCAGGATAGAAATTTCCAGAGGAAATGAGAGTGAATAAACAAGTAGATTACCAGGTAGAGTTGACTGCTCAGAAATGTGAATGAGGTCATAACTCATAAAGGTATTAAACAATATATTGATGAAAGATACATTTAAATTGTTAGTTTTAAGCATATGTCAAATTTATACTGAGTATCACGCTCTTCTAAGCAAAGTGAGTTTAAACTCACTGTACACACACAAATAGCAGTGTTACCTATCAGAGTCCCCCTGCTCTAGATCTCTATAACTATTTCTGCAGAAATCATCTGAGCTTCAGTCAAGAATATTACTTATGTTACCACCCATCTGTGCAGGAAACAAAGTGAGGCTCTATCAAGACCCATCACCCCCATGTTTCAACAATTGACTGCTACAGAGTGTTCATCACTGTCTGCAGAAAGTTGATCAGGACTAAATTTCCTCAGCCAGCTCACAGTCAAGGAGGGGAAAATTTATATGACAAACAAGTCCTCCAAACCTTGAGACCATTGCAAAAACATACACACAGCACAGTGTTAATATTAATGATCTCACCAACCCAGAAATATCACACACTCAGTAATCCCTTTGGAAGTTTCCCTGACATTAGCCAGAGAATTTCCTTTTCTTTTTCACCTAGAAATAACTTGACAAATTGCTGTTTAGTCCCCATGGTCCAACATAGAAAGCATTTCTTGGCCGGTCCCCCTAACTTCCTCCTGCAAGAATTTGAGCTACAGGCATTTAATGTGCTTTTCCTCCAACCTTATTTTTGTTACGTTCTTCACCTAGAGAGCAACCTCCTGACTCCTGACTCAGCTCACATGTGATTTGATTCTTGCAAAATCTTTGTGGAATTGAACTTGTCTAGTGACCTAGAATTGTGTTTTCTTATGCCTGTGTTCTCGCTGGCAGCATAGCAGTGTTCTTACTGTCAAGAAGGTGCTTCTTCCACTGGCTCTTCAGAAATTCTCCTGGTGTTTGGGTCCTTCCAGCATGCAGTGTCACATGACTCCATTTTTATTGGACTTTAGTCCCTAAGGGACTTCAATATATTTGAGAATCCATTTTACTAACAAAATAAATCACACTTTAGTCTTGTGGGTTCTACAACAATGATGTTAGATATAATTAAAAGTAAAAACATCTAAAACACAAGGCTTGGGCATTATTAATTTTACAGTTTTACACTGTAAGCCACTAAATCGCTGGTTTTATAAGACATGTGATAATGAAACTGTAGCATAAATCATTTTGTGCACAAATGAGGCTAAATCAAAAGGCAATTCATTTGGACATTCATAGTTTTAGAAACTACTTACATGAACACAGACCACCATGGATGTTAAGGCTGTGGCTGAATGCTGCTCCCAGGCACTTCGACTGCCAATGAGCTTCGTAACCCCGAGCTCTTCCTTATGGCTCCACAACACATAGATAGATGCATAGACAGGCAACAATAAAGACAATCAGAGTTGTTTACCACACACATTTAAATCAGGGATACAGTAACATCTCAAGTGAATCCTGAAAACTGGAAACTTCATCCAGTTCCCTAAGTGTCCTACTCAAAAAGCTCCATGAACAGACTTATATCCAGAGGCAATAAATTCAGGCAACTCTCTGTACTTTCACATTTTAAGGTGAAGGTCTTGGGAGCCTCTGGATCAGTAGGATAAGAAGCAGCAGCCCTGGGAAGTCTTAGGGTGCTCACCTCTTAGGAATTGTCCATTTCCCAAGCTATCATCCCCCCAAAAGAATCCAAGATCTCTGGTGTCCCCAAATCTAGTCTCTGAGGATCTCACTAGCACCTTCAGAATGTTACAAGAGAAGCCCACCAGAGATCACCATGTGGACACTTTTAAAGCCAGAAAAAGTCTTTATTACCAATTGGCAGTTGCACGGGGAACTTTCCCAAATCATGCAGCCCCAGGTTGTATACCCCTTTATCTTTTATGAACAAACCCAAATCCTGGTTATCACACCTCTATTAGCAAGAAGCAGAATTACAGAAGCCAAAAGAGCAAGAATAGTACATTTACGGACCTTCCTTGAACTATGGACTGACTAGGTCTTTGATGGATTAGGTCTTTGTTCCCATTTTGGCACGTATTGGGCCTATGTGCTTGGTCTTAAGGTCAGAATATTACCTCTAACATGGTATTACTGGTGTTAAGCCTTGGGGGCCTGTTATAGCTTATCATTTTTATTAGAAGAATTTGCACACTATGTAGAACTGCAATAGAGTATCAGCCAGAAATTCTAAATGAGTTATCAAATGCTTTTTTTCCTCACAATCTGATAAAGATCAGGCAGTGCTGGAAATCTGCTTTCCTCCAGCTACTTGGGAAACCCCGATTCCTATGGTGTGGACGGATCCTTTAATCCAGGCGATGGTGCCACCTTCTCATGGTCTCAGCTTTAACTGCTGCTGCCTAAGCTGCTAACTGCCGAGTCCCATGTAATAAGTCTTTTACTTCATGGGAAATTTGCATGTGATAAAGCTACCCAGATAACATTCACTATTTCAGCATTGGTATTCAATCAACTTCCTATAAAGGCAACTTCAAGGTGTTTTTCCTTGAGTATGGGATATAGTTTTCATTATATTCTATGGTTCCTTTCACATAAAAACGAACTGTTAAGAAAAGAAGTTTCTGTGGGACAATTCTTAGTTATCAGGAGAAAAGCCAATGTGTGTTTTCTCATATCTTGAGCAAGTGATAATTATATGCGTGAGGCAAGGCTCTGGTATAGGATAAATTACCAAGTGGATCATTTATTCTAACTCATTGTTATTTTATCATAGGTTTTTGCTTGCTCCTTAATCTGCCTCTATGAATGTACATTCCTCACTAAGTTACTCAAATCCCATATCTGGGCCTCTGCCTTTAGAAAATGCCAAGCAGAGATGCTGAAAGGCCTACCTCTGCTTACATTACAAGTCTTCCTGGGAGGGAGTAAGTCACATTGCCAGGTATCCATATGCTTCTGTGAACAACACTGACAGAAGAGGACGTTTCTGAAACCTCTTGCCAACTCTTGCTTTTTCCTTTCTTAAGAAAAACCCATGCTGTGTCAGCTCACGCGAGTTTCCAACTTTCCTCACAGCGCGGTCACAACGGATGTAAGATAAAATTCTCAATATGCCCGCATCCACATGTCAGCTCACAACTGTCTGTAACCCTGTTCTAGGGGATCTGACACCTTCATACTAATGCCCATAAAATAAAGTTAAACAAATTATCTTTTAAAAATTTCAATATGTCATGTTGCCTTCCCGGGGTTTGTTACTATGAAAGCTATCTAAATATCCAGCAAAGTGTGTATAAGCCAAGATGTAAAGGGGAGTGTGTATAAATATGAAGATACCAGCATACCTCTCTGTAAGTCAACTGGTTTGAAAGGGACTTTTAATTCCAACAGTTTATAAGTACAACCAGCTGAATACTTTAGGTGGCCTCTTCATCATTAAAGCCTCAGATGCCTATAAATGGTATCTTATGTTATCTTAAGTGTCCGACACAGTTCACATATATCACGCACTTAGCAAATGAGATAATATATAAAGCACAAAATGCAGCCTGAAGCCTGTGATAAGCTTTGGTGACATTTTGGTTTCCTTCCTCATGTAAGCACAGCAGTTCATGCTTCCTCTCTCCAGCTCCATAGAAAAGAAAAGAAAAAAAAAAAGAGCTTTCTAAATATGACAAATGTTCAGAGTTTGCAATTCACTTCTGGCGGGGCTGTTAATGTCAGTGAGCTCCTCCAGAAACCTGAATTGATGTCATTTTAATATTTCAAATGGTTCATTTGGCAAACATAAACAGCACCAATAAATTTGATTCTGTGGCCTTTTGCTTGGATAATGGATGTAGAACTTGGTACTAACTGGATTTTCTTGTTCCTCTGTTTTTAAAATTCACATAGCATATCAGAAGAAAAAAGAAGAAAGAAAAAAAAAGAAAGACAGAAAGCTGTTAATGTCCTTGTAGTGGCTTCTCCTGTAGGGACCAAGAAAGCTCAGGGCCCCAAGTTCCTCAGGATCCCCTTTGTGCCCCTTCTTCCTCCAGCCTGTTACTTAGCACCCAGGAATCATCTTCCTGGGCCATCATCTGTCCAAGAGCAGGAGGGAGAAATCACCGATTCATTTCCTCTTCCTCCCTTCCACTCCCCAATCCTACAGTCTGTTTGCTCACATCTGTCTGGGTTATTTACATTGTATCCTTGAGGAGATGTGTGGCATCTCCTTTTGTGCTTGTAATTATGCCAATTCCTTTTGATACTCTTGAAACACAAACAGTCTTTGATTTACATTCTTGTTTTCTTTTTTGCTTTACTGTGGAGCCAAGGAGACAGGTGTCAATATTTTCTTACAGTACAGAGTGGTGGGCTGAGGAGGCAGCAGCAGCAGCAGCAGCAGCAGCAGCAGCAGCAGCCAGTTTTAGCTTCCAGTCAGGGATGCAATCACGGTAAAAGGTGAACACTACCATGCGCTCTATTGCTGAGCTAGGATGTTTACATTTAGGCTTGTAATCTTTCTGGTGTGCCATGGGTTTATTGTAGAAATGACCCCATCATAAATCAAGAAGCAGAAGTCTTGCTGATTCTACTTAAACTGTCATTTTAAATCTAAGATACTATCTACTGTTTCCATTTCACATTCCTTAATAATAAATTTTCTGTTTGGAGAAATATTTTAAGGTTGAATAAATATCTTCAGAAGCTCAGTGGTCCTCATCACTGACCTGGACAAGAAAGGGATTATCTTTTCTGCTTTGCAAACAGTGTTTTTATAAGAACACCATCTCCACCTGAGTGGAAAAAGTGGACTTATTACATGTTTATTTTTTACAATGTTATTTTTTTTACTTTCATGGCTGAGACACAAGGCTTTTGAACATGAAACAGCCTGGGCTCCATAGAGATACTCAAGCTCAAAAATAAACAATTGTTTAAAAAAATTATTTAGACTATGTTTAGGCTTACACCTAACCTTAAACCTAAATATCAACAGTGATCATTAAAGTCCACTGCTAGAATGTGGTATCAACATTGAGTTGACAGAATTTTTAGGAAGTCTTTGGAACACAATATCACATTTACAAAATCATTTCATTCCTTCTTATATTTTATGTTTTTGTTATATTCATTTTTATAATAATACAGTTTATTCTCTGAGACATTTATGTACTCATATGTGATGCTAAGGAAAGGAAATACACCTTAGACACTTGAGGCTTTCGGTAAGTGTCACAGTCTACCAAATGATATTTTTACATATTAAATTTTATTTTATTTGCAACACAGGGTTGTGGGTGCACTATGCAAGTGCTCTGTCGCAAATAAATTGCTGATGTTGTGGGTTTGATTGGGACTTACTGACAAAACTTGTGATGTCACTCAAAAAAAAAAAGAACAATTTTACAAGACAAACTTCCAAATATAAATCCCAAAGTTGGACATAATCAACAATCATTTTATTTCACCATTATAACAACCACGCACCAATAATTCTTAGATAAAATGTCTTGATATATCAGAAGCACATGTTTTCTACCAAAACCATTTTTTCCTCAGTGTGTATCCTAGGAAGAGAATTATTTATTAATGATTATGAGAAATCAGTGCAGAATATTTGGACCCATCCAGTCTGATCACAACTCCTGGGGCTTGAAGCCTGGAATCTGCATTTTAACAAGATCTTTCCTGCTTCACCAAGACACTAAATTTTAAAGGCCATTTATTGAAACAAACAAAAAGTGACACACAGTGAATCTGGAACCCTAGTTAGGGGAGCAGAGTTAGGAAGCCATCTGTTCACTCTCCACACTGAATATGTCACACCGTGTCACTAAACAAGAGAGGACTCAGCACTTCGGGGAAGGGAGGAGTCAGTGTAAGATTCCGTTATTTGCTAAAGTAAATCATAACGAAATTAAGAACGAGCTCTACAAATTGTACTAAATGCTGATAACTTGAAATCTCCAAAATGGAACAACTACTGACTATTGTACTTTAAATGGATATCAAGAGTGTTCCAAATTACCAAATGTTTTGCCATTTTGATAAATTGGTTTTAATTTTTTATCAGCCTATATTTAAGTGTTCTCCAGTAATGTGTGCCAGACAGTTCCATTAGGCATCTGCAATTGCTCTTATTTTCTCTAATGTATGAACCGTATAAACTAACTAGAATTTGGATAGCATGGTGCCTAATTCCATTATACTGCTGGGAATGGTCCCTCTTGGGTTTGAACTGTAGGGGGAAAATATCAAAATATAAGATAGGGTATCTTTATCTTTTGATTTGATTCTGGAAAACTGACTCCTAAACACAAAAAGAAACATCAAAATTGTACCGGGTTAAGATGAAACAATTTGATGGAGCAAATGAGAAGACATTTGGATTGCTTCTTGCAAAAGAGGAGGCAATGGTAATAAAGGCGCTGTCTTAAGAAAGCATAATTAACTCCTTGGCACCTCGAGATAGACTCTCACCGCATGTGCATTGCTGCCAGTAAAGGACATGCTTGGAGCCGCTGGCCAAAAAGAATTACAGACATTCGCTACGACTTTAAAATATTCATGCTTCAGCTACAACACTGCATATTTTCAATTGACAGATATGGAAAAGAAATTAACTTTTTCTTTCTGCGTTTCCTGGCATGAACACCATATACAATTAACTCTTTCATTCACCAAATGTGATCATTATCATTAGAGAATTTGCTTCTTTGAAATCAATTCATGAGTTTTTGCTGGGATTTCCTCACAAATTTGAAGGTGATATTTGGTCACTGAAACCTGATGTTGCCTTTTCATAGACCCTGAAATACCCTAAAAAAAATACAACAGAATTGGAGGAAGCAGTTCAATTTGATATTTCCCCCCTAAAATGTAAGGAAACAAAACAGTTATCAGAATCTGATGGCTTGATAGACCCCCCCAAACCTACCTCCTAAAGATGAAAATGTAGAAATTACATGTACCTAAGCAAAAATCAGTCATTTTTCCTGCCCTTTCTCTCAACTGAAAAGAATTTCCTTTATAAGCAAATTAAACAAACAAAAAAACCCACCCACCTTAGTTGGTTCCCCAGAGTCAGAATTAAGGGAAAAAAAGACACAAGTCTTTTCTCTTGCTGAGTGCTCATTAATGATGGTGATTGCTATGAGTTTCAAGAATCACATAGTTGGTGAGTAGGTAAGTGTTGTGGAATAGTATTTTAAGATGTGTCACATTTGTTTGTGCTGTGGAACGTTTGTTTTAATGATGCAAAGATGTGCTGCATTTTTTTTATGTTGCTTTTGTTTAACTCTGTGACATTGAGTTATTTTGCCTCTCTCTAACACCTGATTGATCTTTAAAAAAGAGCTAAGCAGCCAATATTGAGGCAGGAGAAAGGAGGGACCAGCCACCCTGCAACACCACCATCCCCAGAGTGAGAAAGAAAAGGAAAGATGTACAGAGACAGAGAAAGGCAAAAGCCCAAGGGCAAAAGGTACACAAGATAGTTTAAGGAAAGCTGGCTAGAAACAAGCCAAGCTAAGGCCCGGTAATTATAAGAAAGAATAAGCCTCAGAGTTTGTTTACTTGAGAGCTGTGTGCAAGCCTCTTCCCCCCACCACCCAAAAAGAAGTAAAAAACTAAAAACGACCAACAACAGACAAGAATTGGTCTTCGATTGACTATGTAGTATTACTTTTGAAGCAGATATTCCCAAATCATACGATGCTTTTTTTTTTTTCTATTTTTGATAAAGTTCTCGGACATATTTTTCCAATTTATTACTTTGATCTCATTCTGAAGATCAATCATCCAGCACTACAAATATCCCTCCCCACTGAATTGCATCAGAAAAAAATGAACTAGTTGTATATATGTGTTATCTGTCTTGGTCTGTTTCTTTGTTGCTATAAAAAATACCTCAAGTTACAAACTTAATAAAGAAAAAAAGTTTATTTAGCTCATGTTCTGGGAACTTGAAAGTCTAGGATGGGGAGACTCTATTGGTTCAGCCTTTGGTGATAGCATCCTGCTGGGAAGCAACAAAATGACAGGTGTATGCAATAAATAAATATATATAAATATATAAAAAAAATTTAAAAGGGGGGCATGGCAGGAAGGAAGCCAAAATAACCAGAAGCAGCATTTCTTTCCTTTTACACATTAGCAACTTTTTGTCAGAACTGTACAAAGTCACTGATGTAACATCAGCTTTAATCCTGTCTAAGAGCAGCACTCTCCAATTCTCCTGATCTAGGCCTCATCTGAGAACGGTCCCCATCACCTCTCAACACTGCCCACTGAGGACCAGGCTTCCAGCACAGCAGTGTTTGAGAGACATTCTCAAGTCATATCTGAGCAGAGCACAGCATGTTGTCTGACTCAGACCCAGCACAGTGACTTACACATGTTAGGTACCGACTCTGTCTGCAGACTGAATGGAAATTAAATGCTGCTCTTAGAAATCTGTCACATGATGCTTATCATGAGCTCTATAATTCTAAAGTCACCATTTTATACATAGAATAGATCCCGTCAGTCTGGTTTATGCTGCTCTACTGGTCTTAGCAAGGTTTTATTTTCTTCTTTTATTCTACTTTAGCGTGGTATGGTATATGGTGTGGTGTGGTGTGGTGTGGTGTGGTGTGGTGTGGTGTGGTGTGGTGTGGTGTGGTGTGGTGTGGTGTGTGCATATGCAGGTCAGGGTTCTACATTAAGTGTCTTCCTCAATTATTACCTACCTTATTTTTGAGTCATGAACTCCTTCTGAACCTGGGACACAGTGATATAGTTAGCCGGGCTGGCCATGCAGCTCTAGAGATCTATCTGTGCCCTGGAGCACTGGCATTCCAACCCAATGCTGCCAGGCTCAGCGTCTAATGTTTTGCACTGAGTGCTAGAGGTCAAACTCAGTTCCTTCTTACTTTGCAATCACTTTACCTGCTAAGCCATGTCTCCAATACCAGATCCTGTGTCAATTATGGACATTGTCACTAAATCATAATTAATAATGTTCCCTCCCCATGGCTGTCAAAAATACTAGTCATGGTCATTCAGGAAGCTTTGAATTTGCCTTCAAAGTTTACATGGCTGTTGTTTCCTTTCAGTAAAGGAGCACATGATTTAAATTCAGAATGTGGTATTGGCCATTTAGAGAAAGCAAGTCAATAATAATGATCAACTTGACATTTCAATAGAACTTGACACTTTTCAAGGCTTCCTATGGATTACCTCCTTTGATTCTTATAATGGCCACTTGTCACATCCAAAACACAAACCTCATCTCCATTTAAACACAAATTGAATACTCTAGTGGACCACATAGTAACTATACACTAACCTACCTGTTTATATTAAGAGGAAAATTTATACCTTAAAAATATTCTAAAAGAGATGCTTCTTTGAATTTTCACTGAATGTGGCGTCTCCATTTTTTCTGAATTTTGCTGTTTTTTTTTTTGTTGTTGTTGTTGTTTGTTTGTTTCTTTCAGTAAGGGAAGGATCCCCCAACCTCAGACATTCAGAAGTTATGGCAGTGGCCAATGAGTATAGTTTTTATCTACTCGCAACTAATTGGACTAAATTCATTTTTGAATGGAAACAATATATAATACAAAAATGTCACTGACCAGATTTCTAGCTAAGGTCTGTTCCTATAGAAGATTTGTACCAGATCTGGGGACTTGTTATGAGTGTGTGTGGCGACGGCGGGGGAAGGGGGGGGTACAGTTTAGTGAGTTTTTAAATCTTATATATTCACACCAATGTCTATATTTGAAAACATCTTTCAGTTATTAATACACAACTCATTGTTTGAAGTGAGAATTTGTAACTTAACAATGGGCCTCAATCAGTGTAAGCTCCCACAACAAAATATCCGAAGCTATGTGGCTGAAATAACAGCAATGTGTTTCCTCGTCTAGAGACTCACCTCACATCCAGGATATACATTCCAGACCCTGTGGTTTCTGGTGATGGCCATTTCTGCCTTACAGATGGCATCTTTCTGTGTCTTCAGATGGGACACTCTTGTTCTTAGATTCATAAACAGGGCAAAGACAAGAAGACAGGAAAAGGGGCAGGGAAGGAAGACAGGAAAAAAGAAGGAAAAAGCTCTCCCTTGTTATAAGAAAGAACAGTAATTAATCAGAGCAAGGCTCTACCTTTATGAGTCACTTTCCTTCAATTACCTCCTAAGAAACACCATCTTGAAAGATAGCCACCAATGGGCACTAGTGCTCAGCATGTATATTTTGCAAAGACATGATCATTCAGTCTACAGCAACTTTTTTGATCCAGCAGGATTTAGATGAAAACTATTATTTATCTAAATGGCCACCTGTACTGTTGTTTTCCTCTATAAGACCTTTGCACATTGTTTACACTTGGAAAAAAAAAGACAGATTCTAGTCTTGTTGGACTCTAAGAGGGATAAAGAGGTACATGCCCTGATTCTGCCTTGGAGTTTCAAAGCCTGCTTCTAATCATTGTCATTTTATGAGAAGTCAACAGTAGTCTCTTGCCTACACTTGGTAAAAAAAAAAAAAAAAAAAAAAAAAAAAAAAAAAAAAAAAAAAAAAAGATTGATTCTAGTACTGTTGGATTCTAACAGAGATAAAGAGGATACGTGCTCTGATTCTGCCTTGGAGTTTCAAAGCCTGCTTCTAATCATTGCCATTTTATGAGAAATCAACAGTATTCTCTTGCCTGGATCACTTATCTGTGAACTGAAAGTGTTGAGATCCTATATAGAAAGCTTGTGATAATAAAAGGGGCTAGTCCTTAAGAGGACTTTCAGTGTCTAGGTATAATATAATGCCCATTTCTGATGAAAACTGTTATCAAAAAGATGCTAATGCTTATCCTAAAAACAGGCACCACACTAGCATTACTTCAGCACAATGGCTTCAGGCAACCAAATTTCAGTGTTCATTCTTTTTATAGTTAGCGTGTTTGCTATAGAGAGGAAATGATCTTCAGTCAATTCTACCTAGTTGTCTTTGGGTGATATATTGTATATTTAATAACAATAGTGTGAAATATGAGAGGACAGAGCCTTCCCATAGAGCTAAGATGTGAAGGTCAGGGAGTGGTGACCCATGCCTTTAATCCCAACACCCAGGAGGCAGAGAACCTCTGAATCTCTGTGAGCTCAAGGCAAACAGATCTAAGTGCTGGTGGCATACACCTTTGATTCTAGCACTAGGAAAGTTAAATCAGGAAGTTAGATAGGGCAGAGAAAGAAAGAGGAAGAGGAAGTTCAGCCCGGGGCCTGGGACCTCATTCGCTTTCAGCTGAGGACTCAGAGGTGCAGTATATCTTATTTACTGGCTCTTAATAAATGAATATATTCTGCCCTGAGTTATTCATTTGGTTTTGATATCTGGCTTGTCAGATAAATCTACTTCAAATGTGTCAAGCATGATTGAACATTTTTTCAAAACCATATAGAATAAGTTCAAATATTTTGTCGATGATAAAGGAACAAAGGTAGGTAAAAATTTTACATTTTTAAAAACCACTTGTAGATGCCTTATAAATGAACTAATTTTGACAATGAAGATTTTTTTATATTCAATAAAAATTCTAGATACTTTATGTAAAGATTATAAAGAGTAGAAATAGGCATCTGTAGTTTGAAGTTATGGTAGTTGGGGGAGGGGGGCATTTGCTGGCCAGCCAGCCTGACCTATTTGATGTATTTTAGTCCAATGTGAGACCCTGTCTCAAAATTAAAATGTTGACAGTATCATAGAACGAGGTTGCCCTTTGACATTCACCTGCATGCACATGTACACAAATACCATCCATATGCACATATAAGCATAAAAAGTAATATACTAAAATATTGTGACACTTTTCACATTTATATTTATAATCCATTACATTTTAAAATTGTCCCCCAGTGCCCTCTCTCTCTCTCTCTCTCTCTCTGTATATGTGTGTGTATGTGTACATATGCCTATGGAGACCCAAAAAGAACATTTAATCTTCTGGAGTTGGAGTTCTGGTGGTTATAAACCATCTCACATGAGTACTAGTGCCCAAACTCAAGAATTCTAGAAGAGCAGTAAGCACTCTGATGCTTAGACAACCCTCCAGCCCTGTTAGTATAATCTTCTAATTCTATGGGAAATATTTAAATGTTAAAGTATATCTAAAGAGGATCCCGTAAGTTTCATGGAAAGGCCAAGGCAGTTCTGAGATCCACATCCCTAGGAACCTGTGCTCACTAACTGAGGTTCAGCAATGGCAGGCGCTGCTGGAGAAGTCTTAGGCCTCTAGAAAGGCCATGCTGATGAATTTCTCTTTTTAAATTCTCAGCACAGATCCTGCTTTATTTACACTGGGCTAAGTTGAATCCTAAGATGCTTTTATGGTACCATTATCAGGTCACGTGATATTGCCCTAATTGTAGCTCTGCTAACTAATGAGTATGCTCATCAGGTAAGAGCAATAGATTCAATGAGGTACAGCTGAGATTTGTAAGCCTTGACAACTCTGCCTGTACAAAACTGTTAATCATCATTTCTTAGGAAAACCCAACTTCTTTTAGACCACTTTCTCAAACCATATAAACAATTCCCTGGAGAAAATTAATACACCAGAGCACCTAAAGGCCAAGAAACATTGTGCTCACCCAATGCAAAGATTCCAAGTTTCTTTGTTTTTCTACATGTATAACAAGCGTAGAGAAGCTAACTGAACTATACGAATCACCATGCTTGTTTGATGCATATAATTATCTTTTATGATCATTTGCTATAGCAACTGACTTTCCCCTTCAGACTTATATGGGATTCTTCCTTTTCCATGAACAAAACCCAAAAATTATTTGTTACAGTTTTCTACTCATAAGCGTTTACTCACCATTGTATCTTTTATTGAAGGATTGACTCAAGGTGTATTTCTTATTGAAAATATGTAGTAGGGGCTAGGGATTTGGCTCAATGGTAGGACATTTGTCTAGAAAGTATAAGGCCCACAGTTCATCTTCAGAATTATAATAAAATGAAAGAAACAGATAACAAAAAATCATGCAAACAAAGAAATAAAGCATAACAGTCATTGCTCACCTACTAACTACGGAGTAAAATGCGCGTGAATTTATAGGTGAGTTACAGCTAATTGCTAGATACCCAAGCAAAAGACGTTCTTAGAAAATCATGAGAAGGGGACAAAAAGTTGGCACAATATTTTCTTTTGATAGATTTTAACATTTAATTCTGCTGTTCTCTATTTTTACACACTTCCCATAATGAGAGGGGCTGGCTTTAATTAAATCACCTGATACTTTCTGTTTGGGCCACCAGGTACACATAGTGCTGTCTGTCCTTTAGAAACAAACATTTCTTTTTCCTCTAATCTTTTAAAAAAGTGAGAAAATGACTGGGGTGCCCTGCTAATTCCAAAGCCAGCTTGGCTTTCCTTGCTCTGGAAAAAAGATATGTTTGATCCTTGACAACTTAGGCCGAGCTTGGAGACACACTGGAGAGTTCCAACATGGCCAGGTGTAGTATCATTTTCGCTCAAGGATCCAAGGTGTTGGTTGAGAATACCGGAAGAAGTATTTTGTGGGTGATGAAGAAGGGATAAGTGTGCAGTATAGAGGAGGAAGAAAAAGGAAGACACTTAGTAAGTAGAAAGAGGCCAGTGAGTGGCCTTCCAAAGGTTATGGGTAGGGTTCAAGAGAATATTCAGAGGAGAAACAGATGATGAACTTAGTCTAACTACAAGTTTATCACAGGATTTGTTGGCAAAGCATAGATCTAGTTTAAAAAGGAATTGATGTGACTAGAATTATGATTCTGTGATTAAGAGAGCTTGCAGCTCTTGCAGAGGACCAGAGTTCAGTTTCGCGATCCCATATCAGGTGGCTTGAAATAGTCTGTAACTCCAGATCCAGGTAATTCAACGCCTTCTTAGGGCCTCCTCTTGTTCTCACACATATGTTCATACATAGAGACACACACATGCACACACTCTCACACATGTACAAAACAAAGAAAGAAATCTTTCTTTAAAAAATAAATGAATCAATTTTGACATACTTTGACATCTTTGTCCTGCCCTTTTGCTGTAGTCATGTGAGAAAACAGTACTCAATGGAAGCCAAGTCTCAGTTAGTCACTACTAATGCTAAAACATGAGGCACAAGCCTTGGTACATGATGAGCATTCTGACACCTCACTGCTGAAGGAATGAAGACAGACCAATGTCAATTTTATCTTTCTATTCTTCTCAAATGTGACACCAGAGCACAGTGTAATGAGATAAATGGCCCATATCACAGATCATCAAACTCAACCTCTGGTCCAAATCCAGCTTGGCATCTGTTTTTGTAAATAAAGTTTTGTTGAAACACAGCCATGCTCATTTGGTTATTTATTGCCTATGGCTGTTTTCACACTACAACTTGCATAGTTGAGTAGTTACAGCCGAGACCATCTGGCCTGCAGAGCTGAAAATATTTACTATCTGGCCCTTCACCAAAAAAAGTTTGCTGAATTTTGATCTATATTAAGGAATTGGGATTTTTCTTTGAGGTTAAAACAATTTGGCAACCAGAAGAATTTGAGGCTATTTCAGGGCAGGGTTTGGATCAAGAAAAAGATAGTAGTTTTCAGTAAGAGTTCTTGAAGAGGGAGAGCAAGGGGACAGGGATGGGGGTGGGCACCGAAGTCAAAGAGAAGGATGCAAGAAGGCCTCTTCCTCATGCTCTGTTTTGAGTCATCATCCCCCAGGATTCACATATTGGAAGCATCCTTCTTTAGTGTTAGAAGGTGAGGCCTACTGGGAAGTTCCAGTCATAGGGCGAGGTACTCCTGGGTTGTTATTGTGGGCCTAAGTTCCTGACACAACAGTGTCATGAAGTGAGTCCTTTCCTGCATGTTCTCTTCTCACAGGTACTTACATGCCTTCTGCATTCCCACCATGGCTGTCATCTCACAGGACTCTTGCCAAAAACAGTTCCCACAACCTTGCTTCACAGCTTCAATTACTGTGAGACAAATGGACTTCTGTTTTTTATACATTGCTCGGGCTTTAACAGAAAATGGATGAGATACTTCATAACAGCTGCAATTGTATTGTTCTCCACAAACTGTGGACATAGCTTCTTTGGAAGAAAACCACTATAGGAATTAAAAAAAAAAAAAATCCTTAGCTCATATATGAGTAAAGAGATCAGGTACTTACTCTGACTAAATTAGCCTTCCCTAAGAGAACATTCAGTGCATGAGATTTGAATCCATCCTTTACAAGGTGCAGGAGGTTTTACTTTGAAGGAGGTTTTGATAGAAACATGGAAAAATAAAGCCTGATAGCTTCAGTTTGCGAAAACCAGGCTGTAGATGACAGATCTACAAAGAAATCCCATCTTCTTCCCTCCTCTGGACTCATCTATTTTCCTTTCCTCCCAAATGCCAAAAATGAAGCACAGCTATGTTTAAGACTCGCTAATTTCAGCCATTTATGTGCACTGCTTGTCTATTATACCATTAGTATCATGGAATATAGTTACAGTTATTAATATCATTAGAGATGCATGCATTAACTTACCAATGATTTTATTGTCCACTCTCTGAGTAGCTCCAGCAATCAGCTGAGAGGTAATTTCATTGCCTTTAAAGTCAAGGACCGCCACTAAAGTTTCAAGTATTTCCTAAGCATGTGTTGTCTTGAATAAATCAATCTCATTTTAGTTTTAGCTTTTACATCCATAAAGGAAAAAAATCATTTACTATATTTGGTATAAAAGTTACTATAAGATGAACAAGTATAAAGCCTGTAATATTTAACTCTTGAAGCATGGTGGACCTTTCCCACAAAACATGGAAAAAAGGGGAGTTCCTGTGAATGAATACATACTAGTTGGAAACATCATGGGGTTTTTTGGGGGGGGGGTTGTTTTTTTTTCTTCTCATGCATATTACTGTTCATTCCCCTGTGTCTGAGAAAACACTCAAAGCAACAGATGAGATATTGATAGATGTATGCTGATCACTCTCTACTTAAGCCCAGTCAACCCTGCAGGACATATTGACTTAGGTTCCATCGCAGTTAAGTGTGTGAAAGATTCTGTGTGGCCACTGACATGAGCCAATTCTTTGAAGGTTCATCAATGTTAACATGTAAAGAAAGGTAGTTTTGGGAAATTCTCTCAGTTACCAGTGGGATGAGTCTATTAAGAGGCCTTCCTAATAAATCTTAGAACTGAATTATAGTTATTCTGGTTATAGTGTTTGGTTTCAAGTTTTTGTTATATAGATTTTAATTTTAAACTGTTAAAACATTTTTGTGTATTTCTCAAAATAAGCAGCCCACTTATAGCCCAATTATTTTTAAAATGTTGTAACCAGGTATAGGTCTTTAGGGAAAATTTTAGCAAGATTTTAAATGCTCATTAACTAAAACAATGTGACATAGAAAGACTGGAAGAACACATTTAGTAACCACCCATGTGAATATGAATTAATACACCATACTATCCTAACTGAGAAAAAATAATCAAATAACATTTTGTGAAAAGTACAAATTGAAGTTTGAAGATCTAAATCCTATTATGCTATGTAATTGTGAAAGAAATGTGCATGTAACATGTTTGTTGAATCTGAACTAAATAGTGAAAAATTTACACACATAAATTAAGCAGGAAAGATGGTTTAGTATGTAGTGTTCACTGTGTAAGACTGAAGACCAGAGTTCAAATCCTCAGCTCCCAGTAAGTGCTGGCTAGGAATGTTGGCCCATCTGTAATCCCAGTGCTTAGGAGGTGCACATAGGGACTCCCCAGAACACACTGTCTAGCTGGATGATCTGGATTAGTGAGCTCTGATTGCAGCCAGAGATCCCTACTCAGCAATAAAATAGAGCCATCCAAGAAGAAACTTTTTATCAGTCTTTGGTTTCCACAAGCATGCACATGAACACAAGTGCATGAACATGGGCACCTACATTTGTGCCCCCCACACTATATATATGCATCTATACTCATAAAATAAATCCTTAGTTTGTTAATAAATCTTCATTCTGTAACAAGATATTCGACAATTATATTGCATTTAAGTTTCTAATTGTAGTTTTTAATATTACTTGGAAAACATTCCAAAAACTAATTTAAAACCTTTAGTACCTAGTTAGTTCAGGACGATGATTCTCAATATACAAAATTCAAACAATTAATTTAAGGAGTTGGGAGAAACACACACCTGCTTCTCACATACACTCACACATAAAAACACAAACACAAATACATTTGCCTTATAGAATGTGAATGTAAAAACAACATCTAGCATTTATTGGGTTGTCATTATGAACAAGTCACTGAATCAAATACCCTAGAGAAATCATTTTACTTAATCTTTACAAGAAACAGTGAGAGGCCAATCGACATTCATACTTTTAAAAGAAGAAAATTGCTAATCAGAGAAGTCTGTGCCCATAGCCTGCACTCACCCAGCTGAGAAATATAGGGATGAGATTCAAGTCTTTCCCTTAATAATGTTCAGAATTTTCTAAATACAAAGCCAAGTACCTACATGTGAGTTATGACCCTCACCAATTATTGCAAGGTAAACTGAGGCAAATAAGCTTCTAGAGATACTAGGAAATTTCAGGTGGTAGAAAGTGACTGTGGAGAAGGAAGGTACCACAGGAAGCGGAGACAGGAGGAACCTGTGTCCAAGGGATGTTATCTTGGGTACAGAACAGATAGATGCTTTCAGACCCTGAGAACTGAAGCAAGAATCATGAAATTCAGAATGCAGGGATAGGTTTCTTAGCACAAATGAGATCATCACTTCCTCTGGTAAATAATTGGGAGGTATTAGGAGTTCAAAACAACATCTTTAATGAATATGTTCTGGGCCGTGATTAGCCTTTTCTAGGTCTAATCTTAAGGGGTTTATTTTAAGTACTTCAATAAAATACAGGGTAAATATTGGTGCTTTCATCAATATATATTTAAAAATATTAGTCATAATTCAGAAGATTTCAGGGATATATGCAAATAAAATGTTTAATGTTTAAAAAACAGTAAAGCATATGAAAGTTTGTTTCTGTGTCTTCTACCAGAAAATGAGATGGAAGGAAATTATCAAGAGAAATGTATTGACATTGTAGACTTATTGCATTATGTGCTATTTAAAACTTCTTGTTATTTTTTTAGGCTAGTTAATTTGATTAATTATCAGCAGACATATGAAGACAATCTTTGGCAGGATACTCAGCAACCCAGAATACATTTTCCATGTTATCCTATATATAGAAGCCAAGTAAATACATTTTTACCCTCTCAGGAGACCAGCCTTGGAAAAGTAACTCAATGTATTTAAGTTGTGAGAAAATAAGCTGTCCATATTCTCATGGTTTTTACAACATTTATCTTTCAGAGCTCTCTCTCTCTCTCTCTCTCTCTCTCTCTCTCTCTCTCTCTCTCTCTATTATTACAAAATATTGGTTGCCTCTGACAATTCTATATTCAACTTAACACTAGGTTTAAATCTCTTAAGTTCAGCCTTATGTTTGAAGGAAAATAATACTACCACAGTATGATCTTTTACTTTTCAACACTATTACACACCATTAAATCACTTCTTAGAGGGAGTAAGTGAAGTTCTGGGTGAGTGTGTGTTGTTGACATGGTCACAGCTTTGTCTGGAGCCCAAGTGCTTCAGCCCTATGGCAGTAACTCAGCCTTTCTTGGGTAAGATTGAGAAGGCTCACAAGGCCTTTCTTAGATTCAAGTGCAGATTCTGCGTGTGCAGAAAAATGTCCACTATAGCTTTTTTTCCCCCAAGGATGTTTATGGCCTTAATATTACTCTCTTACAGAGACTATTAGGTTTAGCCAGATTAGTTAAACTTAAACATGCCTCTTTGTTCAGCTATATGCAGTAACTCCACCTCCCTGTTCAACTATATATAGCAAACATGTTGAGATTCTGGGATGCTGCAGCCTGTCCATCAGAGATGGAGACCTGATCTGTGTCTATCTGTCATTTCTTCAGTTGCTTGCCCCTGCGACCATGCTGCGCATGGCATATTCTGAAGACCTGTCTCAGTCTCCAAGGTGGCTTCTGTTTCATTTTTATCTTTTGTTGCCGTGGTAAAGTTCCGTTACAACCACAATAGTTACAGAAAGGTGAGTTTAAGCTATTTCACATTTTAAAGACCGACCAAATTTAAGATCTTGGTGTATAGCTATAAGTTGTGACACCTGTCTCTAGTTTTACCACTTGGAAGGAAGAGGCAAGAGGAAAGAGTCCCAGGCCAGCCTGGGCTACATGAAGAACCTATTTTAAAAAAGAAAAAGTCAACCCATCAAGATAATATATCCATATATCACAATAAAATGAGAGAGGGTTAGCCCTTCTCCATTTTTCTCTGTCATTTCTTCTAAAATCCCACTAAAACCGTTTTACAAGGGAACCCTGCAATGATGAATCAGTGGAATATACCTTATCACATTTTTATGCGTGGGGCAAAGGCAAGGTTTTCGTGGGAAAAGCCATCATTGTGAAGACTCATCAAAGCAATGACTATGACGTGCTCAAGTTCATTTAGGAATCCTCACGATGAGGAGATGGTGATAGCATTTTTAACTGTTAATGGGATTGGCTTGTGAAGTCCAAGCCAGCTGATCTGAGTTTGACCCCAGGAACCCACATTCTCATGGGAGGGGAGAACTGATTCGCAAGCCTTGTCATCTAGCATGCATACACACAAAATAAATCATTAGTTAATTAATAATAAATTTTATTTTTAAGAAAAACTGTGTTATCACAAAACTTCACCAACTCCTCGGCAGGAAGATGTCTGGAGGAGAGCACTGGAAACAGCAAGTTGAAGAAACGAAGTATACAGTTCCATCTCCACCAAGCATTTAAGACGCTGACCAGAGGGCGCTGATTTCCTGGAGTGATGTTTTTCTTAATATGAGTGGCATTGCCCAGGGGAAGAACGTCCTATTAAAATACAGAGTCTTCTGGCCCTGGCTTTCATCACAAAGCCTCGTCAGCTGTGTATGTCAGGTCTCTCTCGCTTGGCTCCTTTATTGTCTGTATTGTCATGGTCCTCAGAAATGGAGCTAGCAATCTTTTCTGACATCCAAGTCAGTGCTAAAATGAAGAAGAACACAGTAATCCAGAAGATTCTTCCTGGCATGGTCCCAAGATCTGTCTCCTTGGTGATTATGTGAGTTTCTTGGCTTGGCAACAGTGTTAGAACTTGCCCACCAGATTTTGTCAGCCATGTCTCAGTAAAAGAGGAGGCAAGTTACGAACCTGTCTTGCAAGTAAAGCCAAGATCTTGGGTTCTTTTCTGATTTTGTTTTGCTGTGTTATTTTTCCCTTTTATTAAATATCTTTTCTCCCTCACATGATGTATCCCTATTAAGGTTTTCCCTCCGCCTACTCTTCCCAGTTCCACCCCTCCTCCCTGCTCATCTGGATCCACTCCCTTTCTGTCTTTCACTGGGAAAAAGACAGAAAGAAGGAAGGACAAAAACAGTCTTTGACAGAATAATAAGATAACAAAAACTAACATCAGAACAGAACAAAACAAAGAGAAGAAAAAGGCACATGAAACAGAAATAGACACAGAGACTCACTCTTTCGAACTCTCAAACTGGAAGCCATAATATATACACAAAGGACCTGTAGGGTGCAATAGAGAAATTATATATACATAATATGTACATACACATACACGTATACATACACATATATATACACATACACACACATGCATGCACATATACATACACATATACACACACATACACAAACACATGCACACATATACATATACATATACATACACATACACATATACGTATACATACACATATACATATATATAAAAAATAAAAATTTTAAAGCCCTGACATGACATCATAACACAAGGAACCTCCAATAATTTAATTTTCTGATGGCTACTTACTGTTGGGCATGCAGTAGACCTTTAAGAATAGTTTGTTTCTCCAGTGAGACTTTCATGGAAGAAAATAAATTTTCATTTTGAAGTGCTTGTCAATTGGAGATAAATTTGGGGTCAGAGATTGGGGCATGTGCCCACTTCTTTCTCCTCTAGGATCCCGTTTGGTGCAGACTTGTGCAAGACCTGTGCATGCTGCTCCCTCACTCTATGAGTTTGTATGTGCACCAACCCTGGGGGGCCTTATGTCCTTGTGTCCTCTGTCCTCTCTGCCTCTTAAGTTCTTTCTAACTCCTCTTTCTCAGGATTCACAGAGCCCCTGCAGAAAGGATTTAATGGAGGCATCTTATTTAGGGCTGAGTATTCCAAGGTCTCTCATTAGCTCAATATTGTCTACTTGTCGTGTATTTGTTCCTATGTGTCTTTAATGATGATTGAACAGGGCGCTGGCCTATCAGTATAGTGAAATGCTGATGAATATGAAATGCTATAGTGAAATGGGGTTGTTTTCTTGCTACATTTGTTTTTGGACAGTTGCATTTTGGTTTCATCTTGGGCTGTCTAGTCTTAGGTTCTTGGCCACCCAAGCAGTGTTGGGTGTGGGTTTGTCTCAGAATGGTTAGATATTCCTACATTTGTGTGTGTGTGTGTGTGTGTGTGTGTTTGTGTGTGTGTGTGTGTGTGTGTGTGTGTGTGTGTGTGTGTGTGTGTGTGACCATTGCACTAGCCCATCTTGCAGGCAGGCCACCAATGTAGATCAAAGGTTTTGTGGTTGAGTTGGGGTTTACATTCCCCACCCCACTGCCCCCCCCAAAAAAAACTAGCATGTGAAGGTGAAGGCTTTATGTAGGCACCAGCTGGGCTTCACCTAGTTCAAAAACTTGTGTAGGTCTTGTCTTCAGCAATGGGGACTTATCACTGGTTTGTGGAGAACAATGTCTTGGCAACATAATATTGCTTGGCAGTTCCCATGGGATCTCTTTGTCCAAACCTTGGTTAGATGTAACCTAATCCTAGTACTAAAAGCTTCATTTGGTGACAAGAGACATCTACTTGGGACTCTATATTCCACATTATTTGGTTATTTCATTTAGAGACCTTTAATATTTGCATATATATTTCACAGAGCTTCCACTGTACTAGGATTCCACACAACTCTTCAAATAGTCTAAGTGTCTCTCCCCGTCTTCCCTCCCTTGTTCCCTTCTACTTTCTCTCCCCACTTGACCTGCCCCTTTCATCTATAACTTTCAATAACTGTTATTGAATTTACTTAGATCAGGAAATCAGCTGTTAATCTCAAAATGTTTTACAGTGGTATAGATTTTGGTTTATTGATACAAAAGTCAATTCTCTTATGCTGTATGTATTTTTCTACTCTTGTTTAAGATATGATGTTTCTGTAACTGATTTAAAATTATAATGTATAATTAAGAAATGCATGTTAGTTAGATTTTTTAGGTATACAAAGATATATTTCAATTAGACAGGTAATCTTCAAACACTTCTAAGACCTACAGAATATGACATTTAAAATGTTTTAAGAACTTAGACTTTTCTGGACAGTGAGACAGATCTGCTCCTGGCAGCACCAATTTACTTCAAGAGAAAAATGGGCATCGAAGAAATACCATATGGAGATTAGTTTCTTGTGGCATTGATTAGCCACTGGACATGAACCTGTTCTTATATTGACTGCTTAACAATATGCTGTTAAACGTGGACATGCAGGTTCCATAGGAAGGTGACCTCTGAACTTTGGCAGAACAAGCCAAGATAGTAATTCAGGTTCCGGCTTTGCAGAGAAAACTGTCAGACATTCTAGAGGACTAGAGGAGAAGCAACTGATGAATGGGCAGAGCAGATTTCCTGCTTCACTAAAATGAAGAGACTCTGGGCCTGTAGGCTGAAGATGGATGCCCCAACTTTATAAAGGAACTTTGGGTGACTGTCCAGGCAGACAGGTGTCATCTCTGTCATTTCTAGATTTTGGAAGTTGCTTTTATTTCCAGTTTACTTGGGTAAATATATCCTTCTGTGGTCTTTGATGTAGTTGAAGATCAGATAGTTATAGGTATAATTTTTCTTAGTCATTTGAAAGGTATATTGGATATGAATTTTAGATTCACAATGATAAGGTAGATAATAGAGTATTTTCTTTAATTTTGCTAAATACAAATAGACTAGATATTGTAACTGTAATTCTTGATTGATAGCTATTGTGTTATATGTAATTTTGCTATGTTAAAATTGAAACCTTCTTTTTTGATTAGACAGAAAGGGGGAGGTGATGTGGGAATGTCTTTCTATATGCTGTGAATAGCAGTCTTTAAATAAAGGGGCTGTTTTGGCCCATGACAGGCACCATAGAAAAAGTAGGAGGAGAAATCAGAGCATGGATAGGAGAAGTAGGGCAGAGTCAAGGAGACCAAGCCAGAAGCCCAAAAGAGCAACATGTAAGGAACACAGGTGAGCCATGGGCCACATGGCAGACAAATTAATGAGAATGGGTTGAGTTAAGATGTAAGAGCAAGCTAGCAATGTGCCTGAGCCATAGACCAAACAGCATGAACTTAATATAAGCATCTGAATCATTTTTGGAGCCTGAGCAGCGGCGTGCAGGACCTCTGGAAACTCGGGACCAGGAAACCTCATTGTAACAGGTCTTTTACTTGATACCTAAATTCTTGTGGTTCTAAGAATTGTAGCTTGGTAGTCACTGACTTAACATCTGATATCCATATATAAAATACACATCATATTTATCTTCCTGGTTCTGGGTTACTTCAATCAGGATGACTCACCTGAGAATTTCATTATTTCTCTTGCATTACTTAATATTCTTTCTTTCTTCTTATGTTTAGTGTTTTGATTTATTATGTGCTCAGGGAACATTCTTTTTAGTTCAATCTATTTGGTGTTCTATATGCTTCTTATACCTTCATAGGTATCACCTTATTTAAATTAAGAAATTTCTCTATGATTTCATTGAAAATATTTTCTGGGCCTTTGAGCTGGCTCTCTTCTCTTCTTTTGTTCCTGTAATTCTGAGATCTGGTTTTCTCATAGTGCCTCACATTGCCTGGATGTTTTCTGCCATGAGTATCTTTTTTATATAATATTTTCTTCGCTGGATGCATTCATTCCTTCTTTCGTGTCTTCAGTGCCTGAGATTCTTTCTTCCGTTCTTTGTATTCTGTCAGTGAGGCTTGCTTCTGAGGTTCCTGTTAAAATTCCAAATTTCTCACAGTTTGGGTTTTATTTATTGATTTTATTTCCACATTCAGGTCTTTAACTATTTTATTCATTCCTATCTACTGCTTGTGGTTTTCTCTTATATAAATTTCTTTAAGGGACTTATTCACAACCTCTTTACAGACCTATACCATATCTATAAAGGTTATTTCAAGATCTTTGTCATGTGTTTCACTTATGTTGTGATTCCCAGAATCGACTGTGATAGAGTTGTTGAAATCTAGTTGAGATGTATTGTTCTGGCTGTTAATTGTATTTTATGCTGCCATCTAGTTATCTGAGTGTGGGAAGATGGAAATTCTAGGTGCTCATATCTGGGTTAGTGTAAAAATCTGAAGCTTGCCTACCTGCTTTACCAGCCACTTTATTCTCTGGCTGACTTGGCTTGTGGAGTCCTATAGAATTCCTGCTGAAGTTGCAAGGGCAGGATGAGTGGGAGGAGGGACATTTGGATGGGAAGTGTTATATTATGTTTCTTGCTCAGACTTTCCAGCCTAGCCTCATGACCTGGACCTGCAGACTCACAGACCCACAGTCTGGCAGTCCCTGCATTCCCACAGAGACACACAGACACATTAATTTTATGCTGATTGGCCTAGGGCCCAGGCATATAACTTGCTAACTCTTTACCCTTAAACTAACCCATGATTCTTATCCTGTTCAGCCATGCGGCTCGGTACCTTTTCTCAAAGCAGCAGCATAATTGTCCTCTGCATCTGTGGCATCTCTGGCATCTCTATAGCATTTCTATGGTCTCTGCTCTGTTCTTCCTGTTCCCAGAGTTTTCTTAGTCTGGTAGCTTCACCCACACTTCCTGTCTGCCTTCAGCCAATCAGTGCTTATATTAAACTAGTAGGCAGGACAATTATTTATAATGTAATAACATAATCCACCTACATATCCCCTTTTCTCTTTTTAAAACAAGAACCCCGTATCTAATTTCCTATGTATAATTTTTTTCACTATAATCTATAACAACTTGTAACCAACACTGTAAATAAAGACAAACATCCAGAATCCATTTGGGGAGAATATGGACATCATTCTCTAGGCTACTTCCTGCTGAATAGGGGCTCTGGCAATCCCCCCCAAAAATTAGAATTATGGACAAGTCCTTAGTGAAGTAGTCTATAAGGCTAGGTCACCTCAGTGGATCTCCTTGAAATAGTTTGGGATATAGAGCTTAGGAAACCTCTGAAATGCTGAATCATCTGGTCCATCCATTTCAATTGGACACTTTTCAGGGGGTCTTCCTCAATCAAACTTTATTTTCTTTAATGAGGAATAAATCCGGAGCTTCTCATTTTCTGTGGAATAAAAAGAAAACCTATTCTCCAAAGTAGCATATCTTTTGATTTAAATTTTAAAGTCAACTCATTTATAAAATATATGGATTGGATTAATCCAGGAGCATCTGTAATCAAATGGCTTTTAGCAGCTTTTACTACTTCATTTTCAGTCAAGAAACTTAAAGACAAGACAATAACATACTTTGTATTTTCCACCTTTACATGGCTTCTCTTTTTACTCTTTCTTTTTTAAAGACTTTCTTCTTTTCCTTTTTTCTTTTCTCTCTCAAACCTACATCTATATTTTTGACATACTCTAAACCATTTAGAGTTTTTTTTTTTTTTAATTTGCCTTTACTGTATATCTCTTATTTCTTATCTTATTCTGTTTACTCTGTTTCTGACCACACCTTTACTTGGCTAGGGTGACTGAATCCACTCAGCTTCCTCTATCTCTTTCTGTCTCTGTCCACACCTTTAACCTGTCAAGGTGCGGCTAAGGATTATAGGCTTGGCTATGGTGATTGATTCCACTAAGCTCCCTCAATTTGTTTCTGTTTCTGATCACAGCTTTAATCTGCCAATGTGTGGCTAAGGATTAAAGGTTGGTAGGATGGATGGATGGCTCCACCTAGCTCTTAGTCTAGCTTCATAGGATTTATCTTTTTAGCTGAGGTAGAATCCACAATTACCACTCTGGGGAATTTTAGGGTCCATATGATCATTAAGTAAAGCACTGCCTGCTGCCGCTCATTAACTCCACTTAAGTATTTGGCAGCAAGGTCTCTAAAAAGACTCACAAGTGTTTTGCCTCTCAGGCCGAATCAGGAGGGCTCTCTTAAAAAAGCTGTGCCTCTCCTTGCCTCCAGCAAACAGAGCTCGCCCAAGAAAATGCTGCTACTAAGAAGCCATCTTTGACTCTGTTTCCTTTTCGTCTATATGAACAGAAACCTTAAATCCACCATATACAATTCCTTGCTTACACTGAGGCTCAGGAACTGGCCTTGTTCAGCTTAAGTTGCAAGCAGCAAACACACTATTTTGTAATTTATTCCAAAATACCACTCAGTCTCTTTACCTCAGCCCATTTGAGAAACACAACTCAGAAGCTGCTTTTGGCTCTGTTTCTATTCTCTAGACCATTTTTTAAGATTATAAGTGCTGTTGGTTTAATTCAACCTATATATTTTGTAAATGAGTTGAAATGCAAAGATATGCTACTTTGGAGAAGAGATTTTCTTTTTATTTCCACAGAAAATGAGAGGCTGTGGATTTATCCCTGGATAAAGAACATAGAGTTTGATAGAGGAAGACCCCTGAAAAATCTCCAATGGAAATAGATGGATCAGATGATTCAGCATTTCAGAGCACCTCTGTTGAAGTTTCTGGAGCTCTGTATCCAGAACAATTTCAAGGAGACTGGCTGAGATAACCCAGCCTTACAGACTACTCCACTAAAGACATGTCCATAATCCTAAATTTTTCTTTGGATTCCCTTGAGATTGCCAATGCCCCATTCAGCAGGAAGTAGCCTAGAGAACAATGCCCCCATTCCCAAAACATGGATTATGGATGTTCGTGTTTATTTACAGTGCTGTTTATAAGTTGTTATAGATAATGGGGGGAGGAAGAATATTGTATTTGGAGTTCTTTTTGTTTTAAAAGAGAAAAGGTGATATGTGGGAGATTATGTTATTTCATTGTAAATAATTATCCCACCCACTGGTTTAATAAAAAGCACTGATTGGCCAAAGGCAGGCAGGAAGTGTGGGCGGGGTGGCCAGACTAAAAAAACTCTGAGAACAGGAAGCACAGAGCAGAATGCCAGAGAGAAGCCAGAAGAAGCAGAGGACAACCATGCTGCTGTGAGAAAAGGTACCAAGCCGCATGGCTGAACAGGATGAGTCATGGGTTAGATGAAGGGTAGAGAGCTAGCTAGTTATATGCCTGGGCCTGAGGCCAATCAGTCTAAAAGTATAGTAAACATCTGTGTGTCTCTGTGGGTCTTCGGGTTTGTGGGTCTGAGGTTAGACTCGAAAGTCCGAGCCAGGAACCTCATACTATAATTTATGTCACAATGTTCTAAAATGAATAGATGGCTATACCTTATACTTTAGTCACTATACTCACAGTGTGTAGAGCTCAAAACAAACACACACACCTCTCACTCAAGTCTGAAGTTGTTATTGGTTGTCCCTTTCTCATTCCAGATCCACTTCCTCCATTCCTGCACATAACCCCTTGTGCACTCTTTTTTTCTGGCCCTTCAGCCTTATGCTAGTGGTGGGAAACTTCAGATTTCACTTTTGCAGTTTTCTAGAGGTGTGATATGTACCTCACTTCTAGATCTGCTGAGAACCTGCTGAACCTGAGACGCTATTCCCAAATGACTCTCTGGAACCAGAGATTACAAACATAGATGAATAGAAGAGGATGGTGGTAGGGCAGATGAAAAAGTGACAAAAGCATTCGTTCCTGCCTGTCTGCTTCCCTGTGGCTAGTACAATGGGACCAGCCACCCCAAGCTCTTCTTGCCTCCCCTGCCATAGTGAACTGTACCTTTGAGCAGTGATACAAAATCAACTTTTCCCTTCCTCAAGTTGCTTTTGTCAGACATTTTGACACAGAAACAAGAAATGTAACCAATTCAATAATATACATTTATGTTTCTCTTATGAAGTGAAAAAGTCATGTGTAAGGGGGATTACAGCAAAATACTAGTTCTGATGCCATTCAGCGGTTCTAAGGGTGCCTTTCCTAGTCACTGGAGACTACCTACACTGTTTAGATGCTGCCCATGCCACAAATATGCTTCTGTCACCTCATTTCCTTCTGGTTCTCTTGCCTCATCTATCACATACAATGACCACTGTTTTCATTTTAGGCTCACTCAGGGAATCCATGATCACGTCCCCATATCAAGACCCTCAACTCAAGCCAATCTCGAAACAACTTCTACCATGCAAAGTAACACACTCACAGGTTCCTGGGAATTGGGGTGTAGACATCTCTGGGTGGCGGTGGACCTTATTCTGCCCATCACAAAAAAGACAAAATTAGAAGAGATGAGACAGAAGTGGAATCTTGGGACCGAAATGATACTAGAGAGAAGGTATTTATACTGCAAACCATTTGTGCCCATTGGGGCCCCACTGTCCCTTCCTTGCCCTACCTGCCCAGAGTTGCACCCTGTGATCTCATCCTCTTTTCTCCACTGAACTGAAACTCCTCTGGAGTTCATCTCAAAGATAATGAGCTAATCTAGGCTAATGAGCTCTTCAGGCAGGCTGCATCATCGCTGAGGATTCCTGTTGAAGACAATGCCCCACTTTCACTGACCTTGGTAGTTAGTGAGTTAGTATTGAGAAACTGTAGCCAGGTAGAAAGAGATGGAGACCCCACTGGGAACATGCTTTCCAGAGAGATCCTTTCATGTCACTTCAGGCAAGAAATCACTTTAACCTACTTCCCCTTATGCAGACCTGGCCCTGGAGAGTGGTGGGTCATCCTACTGAGCCGAATAATTACTTCTCGGCCTCATCTAGCATTGGATTTCTCACATATTCAAAAGGAAAATTATTCTCCTTTGGTGTCGATTTCTGACTTTTGGATTATTAAAATCTTTAACTATATCTCTTGATTCAGAAAGCCTGGCTGTTGGTAGCACTTCTTTACTTGTACTAAATGATCTACATAGAAGAGGTACTTATATTTCTTTAACAGCTTTCGGGAACCTCTGGACTCACTCATCCTTCTTAACGAAATGATCTTATATATACTAGATTGTTACATGGTTTTGTTTATGTTTAAGATTCAGAAGTATCCCCAAGCCAGAAAATTTTTCCTAACTCCTGATCTGGAATTGTTTGGTCAAATGATACTGACATTTAACCTGGAATCCTCATTATTACGTTTGTTAACAGAACTTTATTAAACTGTGAAGTCGTTGGACATAGTGTATGCTTCATTCATGTCTGAGTAAAAAGAGAGAGAGAGATAGAAATGACATACACTGGGAACCACAGACTGTATATCACTGAGAACCTGAAAAAACATTTCAAAGCACAAGAATTCTAAATGCCACAGGCAGGAAGACAAATACCTGAGAAATGGACATTTGCACTGAAATATTTGATTGTGATACTTTTTGCATCATATTCTGCATCGTATCTATTTTCTCCTCATATCCCACCAAGTGTCTGCCACACAGGAGGACTTATAATGTATTCATTGATTGACAGATTGATTGCCCAAGAAGTAAAGTCTAAATCAGGGTTTGTATTAATCTGCTTCTGTTAGCATTGTGTAATGCCTGAAGCTGGCTAACCTATAAAGACACCAGTGTCATTTTGGCATCTGGTTTAGTAAAGGTATGGTTTAGCAGCCACATCTAGGGTCATACCTGTACCAGGCTTTTTCTTATGAGCCACCAATTGCTTCCCAAATCATGTCACAGAGACAAGCACAGAGGTTGTATTTTCACCAACTGGGGATAGGAATTTCCTTGACTATTTCTTAGTGCCAGGTTTTCCATGGCATACTTCATTTATACTGGCTTCTTCATCCTTTGGCTTGCCTTTCTATAGTCCCAGAACAGCTGTCAATTGCCTTCTGGTTTGCTATAGACACAGAACAAAATTTCTAAGCTTTGTTTTAGTTGGATCTCTCAGAGGTGCAAATATATTTCTGAACTGTCCTTTATGAATATCAAAGAGGGGGTGGATTTGAATGATTGCTGGGAAGGAAAGCCTGACATCTCTACGTGCTAATCACCGAGTCTTCTGTAACCTTACATATTCCAGCAGGCCAACCAAAGTACATTTTTTTTTACAATATCTTTAATATCAAAGTTGCTTCATTTTTGTATTGTATTTATTCTATTTGTTTGTTATCAATGGCAAGATGAGGGCAAGTCACCTTTTATACCTGTTACTGATATTAACCAGTAACTATGGGACACTTCACTAGAGGAAGCTAATGACAGTTGATGGTCACCTGTAGTTTATACTGATTATATAGACTTGGAATAAAGCAATCTTATGGATATATGTTACTTAGCCATGATGTATTTTGGATATGGAACTTCAGAATTCACACTGAAGTTTAACCCCCATTTTGAGGTTTTAAAAAGTTGGAAATGCTGATGGGGCCTTTGGGAAGTGGTTAGCATTTGACATGATCATTAGAGTAGTATCCTTGTGACTAAATCCTGGTAGCTTTATAAAGAGGGGGGAATGAGGGAGGGAGGGATAGAGACGCAGGTTTAATCTTCCTACTTGAAGCTCTATACTCCACTGATAAGTGTTGTGGAATATTATTTTAACTATGTAAAGATGTGTTACATGTTTGTTTATGCTGTGAAATTCTACTTTAACTGGTAAGGTGTGTTAGTTTTTTATGTTGCATTTGTTTAATGATGTGAGGATGTTTAATTATGTAAAGGTGTATTGCATCCAGTGTGCAGAGAGAAGAAATAGAGGAAAGAAAAAGAGGGAAGAGGAGGAGGAGAAGAGAGGGATACACCTGGGGTGAGAAGCTAGGCAGATGACAGCCAGCCATCCAGGAGAAGAAGTGAAAGTAAGATCTACAAGAGCAGAGAAAGGTGGTAAAAACCCCTGAGGCAAAAGGAAGATAAAGAAAGAGTTAAAAGAGCTAGCCAGAAATGAGCCTCAGCCAGGCCCAGCACTCAAAACAGTGAGCCTGGGCTCATTGTTAACAAAGACTGCCCTTGACTTCTGGTAATCCTCCTGCTTCAGTTTCTCAAATGCTGCATCAGAGGTGAGAGTCACCAGCCTTCCTTTTATCAAGTTTGAGATGGGTACCTGATACCTATAGCAAAAGTATCCTGACAGTCACAGGAAGCACTGTCTGTGTCCCTTTCTTGTATACCCAGAAGCTGCTATGCTCATGCAAATACAAAACATTTTTTGGTACCACTGAATGAATTAAAATCATAAATGGGCATGGTGGATTGCTCACACCTGTAATCCTAGTATTTTGGAAGTAGAGTCAGAAGAAGCAGGTAGTTGGGATGATCCTTGGCTACATAGCACTTTTAAAACCACTCTGGGCTACACGAGGTAACTGTCTCAAAAGCCAGCCAAACAAACAAAACCCATAAATGTTCATGAGCTAGACAATGTATGAAAGGAATAACTAACAATACTGGTATATAATAACACATATGAATAGCCCTGGAATACAAGAGGGTCTTTCCCAACCTGAAGAGCATTACCTGGCCCTACCAGAAAGAACACAAGTAAACCAGGTAAACCCTATAGCAGAAACCAGTCACTTACAAGAACAATACAGAGGCTTAGAGACACCTGCCAAATTGGGGGATGGAGGGGACTAAAAAGAGTCATGTGTCATTGAGGAGACCAGGAACATTTAAGGATCAACAAAGGTTGGAGGGCTGTTCTGTATCACTCAGTGATTATCACTGACAGGATAAATGTAGCATTTTTACTAAAGAACGGCTTTTCATTGAAAGCAAATATGATTCACCAGCATAAATACAAAAAAAGAAACAACAGGTGGCGGATACAACTCAAGACATTAAATTTCCATGAGTCACTGAAACCAGATGGCGTGCATTTGAGAATTCAGCAGAAACTTAAGATCAAAGCATTTTGGGTACTAACAGCATAGACGACTTAGTGCCGGCATTAGGGAGCCAGCACCTGTGCCATCTGACACTAGTAGACACAGGACAGATTGTTTAGGCAATTCAATTAATTCAGAGAAACTGAATAAATACGCAGAACAGCACCAGGTGTAAGCCACTGTTCCACACGCTGGACACTCAAAAGTGTGTAAGACAAGGCCATACCCTCCGTGAGTTATGGTTGAGAGGACTGGTATATTGTCAGCTGCAAACAAACACACATGTCAGGCATAAGCAATGATTTCATAAAGACAGCAATGTTTAAACAATTCCCGTATAAGAATGTTTGGGAGTGTGTGTTTCTCTCCATCATAAGGTAAATTGGCTAAGTATTACATGATAATGGTAACCCTTCTATGTGTGTGAAGAAGGAGGCTGCCCGCTCTGCTAGCCTAGCCCTCCCATACCCTCTGCCAACAGCAGAGTGCCTCTGATTTTGCCTTTCAATACTGGAAAGGCCAAAGATTGGATACTGGAGTTTCTGCCACAGGTGTTTCAGCAGCAGCAAACATGCCATGCACATGCTTGCTGCTGGAAACAGCAGGAGAATGAATGGAATACACATCATGAGGTCCAAGTCCATCTACAAAGCCTTAAGGCCATGCAGTGATGTGCAGCTGCAAATGCATGAGGAAACTGGGGGTTTGTGCTGCCTACTAGTATACAATAGTAAATCAAGGCAGGCTAAGAGTAAGTGGGATGGTGGTTGAGTGATGTTGGCTCTATTTGCATAAATCCCCTTAAGAGTTTATGTTTAGGAAGGAAACCCTCTGTCCTCATGATGGGATATACACTGCTATCATGGGATCAAGTTCACTATCATCACAAGATAGTGTGTTCTGAAAACAAGGTGTCCTTGGCTAGTGTGCTGTTCTCCCCATGTGACACTCTTCACATAGTCTTGCAGTAGGAAATCGGTAGGATATGTGCAGGCTTCTCCATTTATAAACCATTAGGTAGCCTGCCTTTCCCTTCTGTCATTTGTCTGGTCTGTGGTGTTGACATATAGTATGTGGCACAGTCTCTAGCATTTAAGCCACCATGCTAATCACAGCAGAGGACTTCTGCTCCTGTCTCCATCCACAGATGCATCCCAAAGCAGTAGCTGGTTTCATCACACTTTTATCACCTCTACTATTCACCTCACTAAGACAGAATCCTAGGAGACAACACTTGTCCTTCCTGCATTGGCTCAATTACTAATGAAACTCAAAAGAAACCAAACAAACCTGTGTGTTCTATCACAAAGGTTCTACTTCAGTTTGCTGTCTCTTTCCATTTAAAAAACAGAACTTTGTTTCCCTGTAGTTACCTACCAAGTTCTCTCTATTCATTATTTGCTCTGTGTGTGTGTCTGTGTGTGTCTGTGTGTGTATGCCAGTGTGTCTGCATTCCTGTGTGTTTGTATGAGTGTATGTGTGTGTGTGTCAGTGTATGTGTGTGTGTGTGTGTGTGTCAGTGTGTCTGCATGCCTGTGTGTTTGTATGTAAGTATGTCTGTGTGTCTGTGTCAGTATGTCTGCATGTCTGTGTGTTTGTTTGTGAGTCTCTGTGTGTGTATGTGTCACTGTGTCCGCATGTCTGTGTGTGTGTGTCAGTGTATCTGCATGCCTGTGTGTTTGTGTGTGTGTCAGTGTGTCTGTGTCAATGTGTCTGTATGTCTATGTTTGTATGTGTGTGTGTTGGTGTGTCTGTGTGTATGTGTCAGTGTGTCTGCATGCCTGTATATGTGTGCATGCACACACTCATTCTCCTTTATCATGCTCCATCTTATACTATGAAGCAAGGTCTCCTGCTGGAACCTTGAATTCTTCATTTTGAATAGATAAAATACCACCTTGCTCTGGGAAACCTTTCCCAACTTTCCATGGGATGAGATTACAGATGGGCTGCTACACCCCCTAACTTTTATATAGGTTCTGACGATCTGAACTCTAGTGAGCTGACTTGGTACTTGCTGGCTAAGCCAACTTCCCAGTCCACAGGTTCCTGTATTAAAAGGAAATTTTCCATGTGCTCACTTAAAGAATTGACTTACTAAGATTAGAATCTCAAGATGTCACTCTTTTGTGAAAGCTCTGCAAAGATTTTCAATTTCCTATGGAATTGGGTCAGATGTCTTGGTAAGACAATAAGAAGCCCTTCCTGTAAAGACTGGTGACTTCTCAGCCCTCTCGTCCCAGTTTGTTCTTACCTCTGTGCTCATCTACTATACTGACTATGTATTCTCTTGGCTTTGTCTATTCTAAATCATACTTTCCTAGTCAATGATCTATTCATACTCTGTGAGCCAGTGAAAATATCCCTTTGTCAAAACTTTCCCAACTTACTCTCTACCTTATTGCTCTAACATATACCTCAAGTACTTTATAACATACACATATTCTCTCATACTGTCTGTCCAGAAACTGAAAAAACAAATCTCAATCCAGTTTTTATTGACTCACCAGCTTCGAAAATATACATTATAAAAAAGCTTTTCTTAATGAAAGAGAACTTGAATTCAGACCTATGATATTTCAAATCATGGTGGCAAGATAAAACTATGTTCTTGCCAGACTCAAATAAGTAGGTAGGTAGGGTAGGTAGGTAGATGATAGATAGATAGATATGGTTCAGCTGGCTCCAGCCAAGCTGAACACAGAGGAGGTTCTTATATGCAATCTTGGCTCTCCAGCCACAATGACTCAGCAAAATTGGAGAAGCCCAGTGCAGCTTCTCTTGGACTATGTTCATGTTTAATTGATAATACCTGGGTGAGACTAGACCTAGATAATAACTTTCATGTATTTCCCAAGAGAAAGAAAGATATGGTGAGATCTAGAGGGAATCTGTTAAGTCATAGGATAATTTGGTTCTTTGTATTAACTCATAAAGTTATGAGAAAATGAAAACCTATAAAAGTAAAAAGGACCACAGAGTAACAAAGAAACACTCAGTGGAATTTGACTGATGTTCTTATTGCAATTTCCTTTAGGGTATAATTTTCCATATGTACCTCAGGGAATCCTGGCTAGAATTCCTTCATGATAAAGAGTATTGGATATGAACATATACATTGTCCTCTTGGAATATCAAAAACGTTGTAGAAGTCTAGTACAGCTTCTGAGACTGTGCATATCTCTAACTGATAATACCTGGATGACTCTAAGCATATATATTTTCCTTTATGTAATTCCCAAGAGAAAGAAAATTCTTCTTGCTAACCTCTTAGGAATTCTATCAAATGGTGTTTTAAAAATCAGTGATTTTTATAACGCAGGTGGCTTCTGGTAATGCCCAAGAGAATTAGCATTCCTCTCTAACATGGGGAACAGAAAATTTAGGTTTGGGAAGCCAAGGTTATGATTACTGGAATGGGCGTTAAAGGTGAAGGTGTCAGGTGTCTCCGACTGTAAATTTAGAGAAACTAAGCCCTAAAATTACTCCTCCCTGCTGTAGAGTGAACTGAGTGATGGTACCCCTAAATAAAAGCTACTAGGTCCTCATTCCCAAAACTTGTGAATATGACTTTAAGTAGAAAACAAGCAAGTAACATCTCACAGGGCAAAAGATGCAACTTAGGGATGTTAGGTGAGCTGCCCTGAATTGTACCTATGGGCCCTAAAA
The DNA here is from genome assembly GCA_033318265.1 of Phyllotis vaccarum. Lineage (NCBI taxonomy): Eukaryota > Metazoa > Chordata > Mammalia > Rodentia > Cricetidae > Phyllotis > Phyllotis vaccarum. Next base: position 56,048,228 of record JARWLC010000010.1, read on the forward strand.
ATAATCATTTTCCAGACAGAAAGAGGGGAAGACAGACACCAGGGACACAACAACAAAACTTGGAATATCAGGGCAGGTACTGGAAGCTTCCAGAATCATGGAACAGGCTCTTTCCTACAGCCCCTACAGTGAAGGTACTATCAATACTATTATTTCAGACTTCTGCCTATAGCATAGTGAGAAAATATGAGTTTTTAAAGACCTCACATATATGGTTATTTGTTATAGCAGTTACGTGAAGCTCATACATACTGACTGTATACTTCTTAGAAGGAGGCACTCAGAAGTGGTCAGCTCACCTCCAAAGTAAAGGGTGTGCATCTGCTCCCACCTCCAACATCCCAATTGCATTTAGTAGTTGCTATAGTCATCTTTTTATCTACTTATATATGATAGCCTTTATAATATTACATGGTACATAGGAACAGCATCTTGGTGTACAGATTATTTTTTTATAGCCAAGTCCATTTTCATGATGAATCCATTTGTCTTTTTCAGTTTTTGCTTAATGCTTCTATCATTGGCTTAAATAAATGTGGGGGGCAATTGAACTCCACTAAATAAAACAAAGGTCAGAGAGGAGAGCTTGGAGCAGTCATACCATATTCATGAGACATATAAAAAGCAACCCTTTTCTGAAGTTGAAGGCTTTTGTGGAAAAGCCTTGTTTCAGAGTGTGGAGGTCCAAGCCAGCTGACTTGCTAGAGGAAGACCTTAGAGGTAAATATTCATCCTGGGAGTGTGTCCAGAAGAGATGAGCCAGAGACAAAGGCATGCGGTCACATAAATTAAACTTGGCACAGGGATCTGCCTCCAAAGGGTAACAGAAAACATTCTCTTTTGGTCTTTAATAAAAAATAAATATACCATTGGGTCAAAATTATTATAAGCCCTCATAAAAATGGTGGAGGGAGAGTTTTAAGGATGATGCCTGTAACCTGGCCCTCCCTGTCTTTGCAGTACTGGATACTGAGCATAGGTCCTCACACATGCCAGGCAAGTAAGTGCTCAACATCCAAGATATATCTCCAGTTTTGTCTCTTTGTCCCCTTTCTCCCCCTGCCCACATATTCTCTCTCTCTCTCTCTCTCTCTCTCTCTCTCTCTCTCTCTCTCTCTCTCTCTCTCTCTCTCTCTCTCTCCTTTTCTCCCCTGCCTTTGTGTGTGCGCCAGTGTTTGTGTGGTATGCATGAAAAGTATGAGCCTGTTTACATGTACATATTTAGCTGGCTCCTTTGTCTCTCTGATCTTTCAGCATTTACCCCAATATCCGGCTTTGGGTTTTTATTAATAAGACTAATTAGAATTCATGCTACAGAGAAGTAAAGGAGCCAGCCACTAGAGAGACTTCTTACCTCTACCAAATCGTCAGGCCAAAGGGGCTAAGCTCATGTCTCCTTCTGCCTTATATTCTTCTTTCTGCCCAGTGATATCACTTCCTGTCTCCTCCCCTTAGTGCTAGGATTAAAGGTTTGTGCCTCCCAAGTACTGGGATCAAAGGCTTGAGATCCCAAGTGCTGGGATTAAAGGCCTGAGCCTCCACTGCCTGGCTCTGTTTCTCTTTTAGACTGGATCAATCTCAGGTGGCCCAGGGTGGCCTTGAACTCCTGATCTTTCTGTTTTGTCCTCCGAAGTGCTGGGATTAAAGGTGTGTACCTGACCTCTATGGTTAACTAGTAGCTGGCTCTGCCCTCTGATCTTCAGATGAGCTTTATTTGTTAGAGTATAAATGAAATACCACCACAGGCAGGGGTTCTCATTGGATCTCAGGATTCACCAAATTATTTAGTTTAGATAGTCAGACTGATCTCAGAATCCTCTGTTTCTATATCTCTATGCTGGGATTATAGGCATGGTCCTGTACTACCCTCTGCACATTTATGTTGTGCTGCTGATCTGAGCTTTTGTCTTCACACGAGCAGCAAGTATTTTTCCACTGGGACATCTCACCTACATCATGCATCAAGCCTCTCTATCCATCATGCATCAAGCCTCTCTCTATTCCTTCTTTCCTTCCTTCTTCTATTTCTTTCATTCTTTCTTTTAGGCTCACTATTCCTCAAACTAGCTTTGAACTTATTCTGTAGCCCCGGCAGAACTGAAAATATTGTTTATTCTGCCTCAGTCTTCCAATTGCCTGGGCTACAAAGACTATCCCACAAGCATGATTTGTCTCCTGTATTTCTTATACAAGTTTATAACAAGAAAAAGTTAATATAAAGACTTAGAATTTCTTAGGTTCCTGTTAAAAATCTCAGAGCAGAGCATAATAAAGCATTGGCATTCCTTGAAATCTATAAAGGAGATGGGACTATTGCCTATGAGCTTGAATGCTGGCAAAAATAACCCAGTAGTGAGTTAAAAGTGAATGATCATGGTCTTTCTGGTTGGTAGGCAGGATGGTTTGCTGACAAATGTTGTCTTTGAATGTGTTGTGTACACATGTTAGATTCTAATGATGTAGTGGTCAGCTCCTCCCATCTCCCTATATGTGCTGTAACTTAAATAGGATGAAGACAGGGGAGATGGAAGTGTGTGTGTGTGTGTGTGTGTGTGTGTGTGTGTGTGTGTGTGTGAATGTGTGTGTGTGCATGTGTGCATGTGCATGTGTGTGCATGTGTATGTGTGTGCATGTGTGTGCATGTGTGTGTGCATGTATGTATGTGTATACATGTGCACATGTGTGTATGTGTGTGTTTACTGCTTTTGCCATTTTCTTCAATAAATATGCAAGACAATTGAAACCTTCTGACAGAATTACACATATGATCTGTGAGTTGTATATTCCTCTTTCTTTTTCTATATTCTGCCAGGTAGCATATGAGCAGAAATGTGTCACCAATTGGAGTCTGGCTTACATTTTGCTTCATAGGTGGTACCTCCTATATGACCTTACATTGTGAAAGAAAAAAGGAAAGTGTCATTCAGGCTTTTTAAAAATAAATAAAAATACATAATTCATTAATGAAAACCATGCCCTAATGACTCAATTACTTAATGAAGTTCTACCTCTTACTACCAGCATATTAAAACTTGAATTTCATTGTATAAGCTTGAAAGAATACAAACATACACTATAGAATACATGGATAATAGACAGCTACATCATGGAGAATAATTAGACATTAAAAGATTCAAATATCTGTACCATTGCACAGTTACTAAACTAATGAACACATTAATCTGTCTAACATTTATTTTATACACACCCAAAGGGCATCTCTTCTACAAATCATAATACTCACTATTTATTTTAGGTGGAGTTTCTCTTAAAATGCACTAATCCAAGATTAATATTTAAAATATAAACCAACACTCACGATACAGTGGCACCTGAACAGGGATTGGAATATCCGAGAGATGGACAAGAGATGCCAAACCGGTCTCTCCAGCAGTCAGGAACCGGGAAATGGGCCCTCCCAGAGTCTCAGCAACCCCTTATCAATGGGGTTGGCCACTCCGCCTTCAGGGGCCCGGGACCCTGGATAAGCATCCTCGGATCTTATCAGCTGACACTGTATCCCACCACAATTTATTGTGTGATTTGCACACATACAGCACAGCAAGTGTGTGAAGGCCAGGGGACAGCTTGTAGGAGTCAGTTCTCTTCTGCTACTATGGGTCATGGAAAAGTTGACCATTAGTGCCTTTACCCACTGAGCCATCTGGCCAGCCTCTTAAACATAAAACTCTTTTTTTTTAAAAAAAAAAAAAAAAAAAGATATGTACAGAAACAAAAAAATAAAAATAAAAATAAACAATTGTGAGATTTAATGAGCCTTCCTGTAACTCAGGACAGAGTCAAGTGTTTGACACATCATAACATGCTTATTCTTAAATTACCATGAGGTGGATGTTACAAATGTTCATACCTTCCAGAGGAAAAGATGGAGGTCAGAGTTTCCATCAAGTTATAGCTCACACTGCTAGTTAGCTACCTGAGCTCATGCACCGTCAGTAGAAACTAGGTATAGTTAGAAGTTTCTGCCCTGGCCTAGTCCCAAGACCTGGACCAACAGTTCTAAATAATCACACAAAGACTTGTATTAATTCTGCTCTAGTCTCTGAAGACACATCCTGCCCTGAGTTCTGATGTCAAGCCCCATATAACAAGAATTCTTGCTGCCAGACTCTCTCTCTCTCTCTCCTCTCTCTCTCTCTCTCTCTCTCTCTCTCTCTCTCTCTCTCTCTCTCTCTCTCTCTCTCTCTCTCTCTCTCTCCTTTCCTCTCCATCATCCTTTCTCCTTCTCCCTCTCTCTCTTTCTGTCTCGTTTCTTCCCTCCTGTGAGCACTTTCAATCCCTTCCCCCTTCTTCCCTCCCTTTTCTCTTCTCCCCCCCTCTCTCTCCCTCCCCTCTCTCTATTTCTTTATAATAATAAAATCTTTCTATGTAGAAGCCATCCCCTGCCCTAATTCTGCCTGTGGCTGCCTCCCACATGGGGCATGAGGTCTCTAGTCCATAGCTATCTGTCAGTCACCCTGGGTAAAGCATGTTTCAGATTAGATCAAACATGATCACAACATTAATTACATGTTGTTTGGCCTATGCCTCAGGCATATAACTTGCTAAGTCTTACTCTTAAACTAACCCATGGTCAACCAAGTGGCTTAGTATCTTTCTCAGAGCAGCCTTCTGGACTTCTTTCCTCTGTGTCTGTCTGGCATCTCTGTCCTTCTCTTCCCAGAGTTTTCTTAGTCTGGTAGCCCCACCCACACTTGCTGTCGGCTGTCTGGCCAATCAGTGTTTTATTAAACCAGTAGGAGGGACAAATATTTACAATGTACAAGGGCATAATCTCACAGGCACTGAGTGCATGGTTTGAGAATTTTCTTTTCATTCATTGAGCTTTGCTGAATTTTAAACTTTTGTAGATATACTTACATACTAGCTGTTTTATTTTATTTTATTCAGTGTCTTAAGCAACATCGTAGATGAGTGACTGGATTTAAGACAAGTTTTTCTTTTTCCTAATCTACAAAGTTTGAGGAGCAAACATAACTAGTCTGGGAGTCTAGCATGTAAGACACCTAAGCATTCTAGGGCCCGGAATACTGAAGTCACTTGTATCCCATGTGAGACTGATAATCAGGGTACATTTTACAATGCTACACTTTTATCTTTCTAGTCTCTTTGCTAATCATGAACCCACCACAGAGGGAGAAGCAATCTCTTTGAGCAATTAAAACAGCATGAGCCCCAATCCACATGGTTATAAATATCTTTGAGACCACCCATCCTTTTCATGAGCAAGAAGGGAGTGTATCTCTATGACAGATGTGAAACACGCCCACACTGTTTTTTGCAGAATTTCTAATCCAGCTCCTCACTTTTTCTTTCCTTTGTTGTTTTATTTCTTTTTCCCTTCTCTCCCTTTCTCTTTTTCTCTTTTCATAATATTTTAAGACTCATATCTCCTTTCTTAAGCCTTTCTTTTCACACTGGTCTTGTGCATAGAAGACCTTCTCATTTTACTTTTAATACCAGCCCTGCCTTTCCCCATCACAAGGCTGATGGGTGTGTTAGGGTTGTTGTGACTGTGTCTCTCCAGACTCCTATTCCTTTCCTTACCAGGTGTTAATGCTTTATCTCCTCCATGTCCTGTTTCAAATCCACGATGGACTTCTTTGTTCTTTTGCTTCTAATAACAGCCGTAGCAAAGGTACCGCAAACACCAGATGTCTTAACAATAGGTGCTTGACTGTTTTCAGAATGGGAACACAGCATCCTCAGGGTCTCTCTGACACATTTATTATAGAGTTCTGTTTTTCTTGATGGTGCCAGGTCTACCTTAAGAAAAACAATAAACAAAAATGTTAAGGTCTCTAATTGGTAGTTAGGTCCTCTTTTGTGTGGAGGAGAATCTAATTTTAAATGATTCTAATACTGTAATTTTGTTAAGAAATGAAATGGTAAATTAATAGGACTTGGAAGTAGTAACTTAATATTGTTATTAGTATTATAGAATATCCCAAATACATAAAGGTGAAATTTCCCATTGTTCCATGTAATACATGGCCACATTGGGGGAAGAAGGTTTTAAAATATAGTTTGCAATGAAACTCATAGCAAGGAGGGAAAAAAGTACTTGAGGAAAAAGTAACTGTCCCCAAGATGCATAAATCCTCAAAGGTGCTGAGGGAAGGAAGGAAAAAAGTGATTCTGAGAGAGGTAGGTCAGTATGGAAAGTAGCATCACTTGGGACACTTGTGAAATCTTTGAAGTTATACAACACACCGGTATTAACGTTCAATGAATTTGTAGACAGAGACTTTTGAAGTAAAGGAAAAGTTCCTGTAACCTAGGAACTTCATGTGGATACCTAGGAGAAAGTTCCTTACAGTTGCTAATGTGCAGATGGTAAATAGTTCTGCTTTGGCAATTCTGCTGGTAGGGTGTTTTTGACCCTTGATGAAAGGCTTCTTCTGAAATCAAAACAAGCAGGAAAACTGCTTCTCTTGAAAATGACCCAGAAGTTAGCAGCCAGTCCCAATGGGGAAGAGAGTAAGCAATTTTTCAACACCTTCCAACTTCCAGACTTTGCATATCTGAGCTCCTGGCACATCAAGGGGGGCTTCCTGCTGCCTTTGCTTACACCTTTAAGAGAGTTCACGAATCCCAGAACAGCAGAAGCCCCTGCGGGGGGGGGGTGGGGGGGGCGGATTTTGAAAAACCAGAAATTGTTTTCAGATCAATTAGCTGTTTTTTGTTTTTATTTTTGTTTTTTCCATTGGATTGGAAAGTGATGCAGCTGGAGAGTTGTTAATTGCCCGACGAGGCCCTTCCACCTGGTTTCCAAAGAGACGCCCCACCCCACCCCAAACTGTAATGCAGACCTCAACTCAAATTTGAAGTAACTTAAAGCTATCCGGAAAGATTGGAATGCAAAGGTCAAAGTACCTTCGCCTTAGGTCAGGTTACAGGGGTCAGGGTGCCCAAAACTGAGTCATAAGGGTCAGAGTACCCTGCTAATAAGTCTGTGAGCAAGAAGCAAGAAACACGTGGTATCGCTGGAGCCAGGAGATAAGCTTATCTGACAACGAGAAGGTAATACACACGGGAAACTGGAAACATTTGAGTGTTATCTTACGAATTTGCTGTATTTCGAGGGGGAGGGGAGATGTGTTTTTCTGCTAGTGTGAAGGCCTGAATTTTATTGTTTGTTACACCGGGTCTACCCCTCTGGTATCATTTCTTTTTGTGTGGTGATTAGAGGTTAAATTCTTTTGAAGTTGACTCTGCAAACTGATGATGTGAAAACCCAGGGGCCAATGACTCCTAGTGTTGCTCACCAAGTAATACAGAAACCACAATGAAGCATAAACCACTGAGGTATTGTCCTTAAATAAGGATAAACAATTTTAAAATAGTTTTATGTCAAGTTTTGACTTCTTTCAAAATTACTTAGATAAAAAAAAAAATTTAATGTTGGGCCTGTTTATCTTGTCTTATGTTTTTATTGCAAGAGTAATCACAGAATTACAGAAACAGTAACTTGGTATCGTCCATTAACAAAAGAGCCCAGTAGAGGTTTACAATAAGAAATGTTAAGCATAGGTCACATCACTTTCATCTGAAATGCATTGGTTTAATGTAACTATTACTGGGCCAGCTAGATAACACAGCTTTCTTTTTGACACAAGGATTCATACCAGAAGAAAAAAACTGACTCCTGAATATCATCCTAATCTCCTTCCATGTGCCACAATACGTGGGCATCCACACTCAAACACACCCATCTCACACACACACATAATAATAATAAACAATAACAACATTAATAAATTTAACATGTAAATGTATTGTGAAAATTTTACATTTTTTTTACTTTATAGAACATTTTATTATGTACCAAACCCCAATAAATACAATATTTAGTGTATTAATAAAAGTTAATTGTGAAGGACTTTTGGTGTTTAATGGGACTTGGTCAAATTAAAAACAATGAACCCTATTTCCTATTTCCATTTTTGGCATGCGACTTCAATTATCTCTAATAAGATCGTCTATTTCATCCGATATACACTATGTCAAAAGATTCATACAACATAATGTTATTAAAATTTTATTGGCTTTGGCTTCTTCTTCCTTGGACAGTACTAAACATTATGCAGAATATTGCAAGTTTGCAAAACAGAGAAGAGCCATTTCATTACTAAGAAGAGGTTCTGTTTCCTTCTCAAGGTAGACCTCAGAGGACTACTGCCAAAGGAGCTCTCCTTCAGCAGCGTCCCGCTTTCTCCTCCTAAATAAAAGTAACTCCCAAGATTAGGCTTTTGTTTTAGAAGATTATTCCTTCAGATCCGTGAGATATGCCAAGACTATGAAAAAATCCTCAAGTGTGTGGCTATATAGCTGTTACTCCCTTACTCACTGTCCCAAACCCAAAGATGGAGTTGGAGTTGGAAGCTCCGATATGGTTCCTATCTTGAGTTTTCTGTTGCTGTGAAGAGACACCATGACCACAGCAACTCTTATAAAGAAACATACAATCGGGGTGGCTCGATTACAGTTTCTGAGGTTCAGTCCATTATCATCATGACGGGTAGGGTGGTAGTGTAGAGGCAGATGTGGTGCTGAAGCTGAGTGCTACATCTTGCAGGCAAGAGGAAGTCAACTAACAGTCACACTGAGGAAAGATGGAGAAAATAAACCTGAGAGCCCTCCCCACAGTGACACACTTCTCCCCTAACTCCAAGGCCATGTTTCCTAATAGTGCCATGACTCCTTTGGGGCCAGTTTTTTTGTTTTTTTTTTTTAAGTTCCTCTTCACGATGTACATATGGTCTAAATCTTCTTCCTCTAAATGTTGCCATTACTCACTTTTGTTATTGGAACTAATGGCCAAACCTAGGGTTTGGGGACTTCTAGATCTAAGGCTTAATCTGATAAGTGTGTATTCATATATGTGACTTTCAATGTGGCAGCATCAGTGGAAGTTGCCTGGAATGATTAATTTGGTGTTGTCCCAACAAGGAAAGCCCTTACATTTATGAGAGCATGGTAATTGCTAATACAATACCTTCATTCTCGGATAAGCATAAAAACAGATTGTGTAATCTTGCCTCCAAGCGACTTGGGAAAGCCAAAACCTTGGTTGTCGACCTAAAGTGTATGTTTAAAGTATTTCTGTTTAACAAGACTCTAAATCTTTTTGGGAATAAAATAAGATATTTATATGGCATATCCTTTTTTGAGTTCCAAAATGTTCTTAGATGTGAAGTATCCATTGACAAAACTTAATTTTCTTGGAATCATGCCACAAAAGAAGCCTTCCTGATTATAGACTGTAATAACTTTATATTATTTATTTTCTAGAAACTTACGGTATAGGTTATTTAGTTTTCTTTTTCTCTCCTGGCCACAGATTATTTAGTTTTAAAGGCAAACTTTAATTGAGCCATACAGATTTAAGTTTCCCTTACATTCATATTTAATCTGATACAAACTGAAATTATTTCATCTTTTTAGAATAAATTCCCCAGTATATATAATATTTTAAAATATCAGTTTGGACCAGTTTGAGATGTCTTTACCTAAGTAAGAACTTCTACTGAAAAACAGGCTGAACAAGTGATAGGGTTAATGCAGGTTCCATGCTAGCCAGGGCTTCTGTGTGAGACCTTGTTTCAAGAGTAATCAAAGAAGAAAAGGGGAAAAGAAGAAGGAAAGGAAAACGGAATAAAGGAAGGGAGGAAGGAAGGAAGGGAGGAAGGAAAAATCTAGCATGAGTCACCTTTTTGACAATATTTTCATATGCATTTATGTTGTGTTTGTCATGCTTCCCCAATAAGGTCTAAAGCACATCAAGATGAGGGAAGGAAACTGCTTCCTGCTGTGAGCAGTGAGATGTGTTAAGTACTTTATGTAGGTTGTCCCAATCAACCACTTTATGCTCAAAGTCAATGCTTTATACATCTTGTATGACTTACTACATGCAGGGCAAAAACGCCATTCAAAAGTGCTACAGTTTACCAAGAGTAAAATCAGCTCCCTGCCATTGATGTCAGTATTGCAAGTTGACTCCTCTAGCTGTCTGGGGGCTCATTCGCTCTAAGACTGGCCAGTTTTAATATTCATGAGAATTTCACTGTCTTTTTTTTCATAAATATTAATAGTTTAGAGAAAGTATGAGGTTGCACACTGATTTCAATATACTGTCTTACATCATGTCTTCCTCCAAATTGAAACTCATTTAAACTTTGTAAACATTTCTTAGCCAGATGTGGGGCTAGCATCAATCTCATATAAAATGGCTGGCCCATGTGAATCATAGTCCCTGGAAGGAAATATGCCTTTTAATGGGCCATGTGTAAGGCTGACCGGCTAATCAGGATGTCTGTGATGCAGACAGGACAAATTTGAGTTCAGGACCAAATTATTTAGGCCACCTTTACCCACCCTAATAGTCATCTATCATATTCCCCTATGAGTAAGCTCACACCTTTGTGACCATTAGATGATCTTCTGGAATGCACAAACAGAATCCTAATTCTCATCAGTCATCAGGGTAAGAAAACCCTCAGCTGATATCTGAGCTCTGTGGCTGAGATCCCCTATTCTGTTTTCTGCCTACCTAATGTTGACACCAATGTATCTGAAAAGTGCTTTAATTTGTAGTTCTCTTTGTGCTGTTGTTAGAACATTTTGTGGAACTGTAACAACATTCTAACATGGAACTTGAGGTAACCCAGGAATACGGATTCACACCCCTTTGAGGTAAGAGATGTGTCTTCGCTTTGAAAGTTATGATGCCCACCACAGAGTGTCAAGAATAATCTACATTTCACCAAAAAAGGCACAGCAGGTACCAGCACCAGGGGCCCCGGTGTATCCATTTGGTCTGACATTGTTTCCTAAGGTGAATTTGGTGAGTGTTTGGAATACTCAGTTCCCATTGGTTCATCAGGGGTCCGTTTGCTATTTACTCTGAGCTTATTGTTTAGAATTCTATTTAGTAAATATCTTCTGAGTTTTGGGTTTGCTTTACAGCATTCATTTTGATGATTTGCTCTGAAAGCGTCTGGTCTCTGCCCCTCGTGGTCTGGGGTCTAGTTGTCATCTCTGCTTCCAGCCCTCCAAAAATCACCTTAGTCTCTGACCATTTGGTTTGTTAATTTGTTGCGGTCTTTTTCTCTACCTACGTTCTTCCCAAATCTTACCTAAAGAGCTAGAAAATATTTGGAGAAAAGCAAACAAATATTTGTTATTCCAGCTGACTTTATGTTTAATAAATATGTTCATTCAACTTGCAAGGGTTAGAGCAAAAATGAACGGCTAGGGTTATAGCTCAGTAGTAAGGGGTACTTGTCATTCGTGCAGAGGGCCAAGGTTCAAGGCCCAACATCCACACAGTGGCTCACAACCATACACAAACTCTGGTTCTATTAAATTGGATGGTTCTGACCTCCATGGATACCAAGCATTCAAACAATGCCAGTATATATGTAAACACAATATTAGTACATAAAAAATAAATAAATTGAGTAAAATTTATAAAATCTAAATAAAGTTAATTTTACATTTCCCTCAGCATAGAACATTTGCAATCTCTGAATTGGTTTGTTTTATATGATTAGCTAAAAGTCCCAGACAGAAGAAGAATTTAAGCAATATTTGTATTAACTCTTTGAGAATATCATGCAAATTCATTTTGAACGTATTTATCCCTCCTTCCTCCACTCCTTCCATAACCTTCTTCTGTCTCCCCTTTCTCCCATTCAGCTTTGAGTTTCTTCTTTTGAGCCTCCACCAAGTCAAGTTGGTTTTGAACAACTCGTCTTGGGAGTAGAGTTGTCCCTGGTGTGTAGCCAACCTTCAATGAATCACACCATTAAAGAAAGTTGTCTCCCCTTCTCCCAGCAGTGACCAAATGCCAACAGCTCCTTATGCCCACCTTTTCCATATTGCAGTGGCATTTTGTTTGGTTGAGCTTATGCAAGTCTTCTTTATGCTGTCACATTATCTGTGAGTTTATATGTGCAATTGTCCTGTGCTATGCAGAAAATAATGTTTCTGTGATGTTCCTCCACTCCAGCTTTTACAGTCATTCTTTTCCCGATTCTGAGAAAGTACCCAAGCCTTGAAGGGAGGGATGCAGTGTACTCCCATTTTCTTTTAAATTTCATAAATAAGCAGTCTATTTCACTTAAAATTTAAAATCATCCAAAATAATAACTGGTAATTTTTAAACATTATTAAGAGCTCTAAAGGCTAGATCCCCATTGAGAGGACTTAAAAATAAATAGAAAATTATTTAAGTTAAAGATTTTTTTCAAATCAATAAAATGATTTCTAATGATAATCTGCTAGGTTTATACATTGGTGCCTAGCTTATCTTTCGTCAGAGAGGCTTCCTCCAGCAGCTAATGGGAACAAATGCAGAGACCCACACCCAAACATTAGGAGGAAAGAGAGCCCAAATTGGAGATCTCCACTGGGTCTCTTTGCTTAGAGCTTGAGGAACTCCACAGCAGAGGGGAAGGAAGAATTATAGGAGGCAGAGGAGTTAAGAACACCAGGGAAACGTGGCCCAGGCAATCAATTAAGCAGGACTCATATGGGCTCACAGAGACTGAAGCAACAATCATGGAGTCTGTATGGGTCTGCGCTGGGTCCTCTGCAAATATGGTATGGTTGTTAGCTTGGTATTTTTGTGGGATTCCTAACTGTGGGAGCAGAAATGTCTCTGACTTTTCCACTTGTTCTTAGGACCCTTTTCCTCCTACTGAGTTGCCTTTTTTAGCCTTGTTATGAGTGAGGGCTTGTGCCTAGTCTTATTATAACTAATGATCCTATTTTCTGTTGATATTCCTGAGAGGTCGGCTCATTTCTAATGGAAAACTGAGGAGAAGTGGACCTGAAGGAGAAGGAAACTGTGTGGGAGGGGAACTGGGAAGAGTGGAAGGAGAGGAGCCTGTGGTTGGGATGTATTGTGCAAAGAATTTTTCAAAAGTTAGAGGTTATAGAAGAGCTAAAGATAAATTGGGAGGCCAACTCTGTAATCTATTTTTCTCTAAGCATTTCATTTTTCTTCTTTACTTCCTAACAGGACAAAATTCCATACCAAAAATATATTTCTTAATTCCCTTTTTTGAAGTAAAAGCTAGATTTTTAAAAATTAAATACTATATTAAAATTTTCCTTTTCCACTGGGTGGTGATGGCAAATGTGAACCCCAGTAAGTTTGAGGCCAGCCTGGTCTACAAAGCAAGTTCCAGAACAGACAGGTCAGTTACACAGATAAAACCTGTCACAAAATAAAATAAAATAAAATAAATTCCTTTTTAGAAGGTCTTCTTTCCCTTGAGAAGCTGGTCTGTCCACATAGACACGTCTTAATTTCTCTACGTTGTTTCCTTTCTCTTGACCTTCATGCTTAAGCCTATATTAAAATATCTTTATTAAACTAGCACCATCTGCAATTTTTTTTCAATGCCAAAGCCATGAATTCAGATTAGACTCAAGTTGAGGACCCTAAATGCGTGTGTGAACTCCTCAGGTTACTGAGGGTGACAATGTTCAGCTATGGCTTTGTGCCTTTACTGCTCATGTTTTGGGGACTTGTGTTACCATTTACCTTAAAACATTATTGGGAATCTGTCTGGTTGTCCCTGCCAAGCATGGCAGATATTATTCTGGCTTTCTTTGCTTCTATTTTTGGTTCAAACACCGCTTAGTATTAAATTTGTTTCATTGACATTGATGATAAAAATTCCCTAGACTCATCCATGCCACGTTCCTGAATCAGAGAAACCCAATAGAGGCCTTTTCTGGAAGACATCATCGTAAGTTCCAAGCTTCGCTCTTGCCTGTCAGAGAACAGCCCAAGACACTGGGAGTGCCAGTCTGCAAAGCAGTGCATTATGGGCGGGGGGGGGGGGGGGGGGGGGCGGGGGACACATTAGGAATGTATTGAGCTCTCTCAATTTAATTTTTTTGTTTTCTTCCTTCTTTTCTTTTTCTTTTTTCTTTTGTTTATGGCTTGACTTTTTCTCCTTCCCTTTCTTTCTTTGTTTCTCTTTTTGGTTTTTTTGATATAGGACTCCTCAGTGTAGATCTAAGTGTCCTGGAACTGCCTCTGCAGATCACACTGGCCTCAACTTGGGGATCCTCCTGCCTCTTTTTCCTTAGTGCTGGAATTCAAGGCCTGTGCTATCATTCCTAAGGTAACCTAAAACCTTCAAAGCCTCTCAGATCCTTTCCTGTCTGTCTTCTCTACTTTTTTGGAAGCCAGTAACTGAGCAAAATAATTCTTTGGGCCTTTCCTCTTCCGAGCTACACAGTCACAAGCAGAGAGAATTCCAGCAACTTTCTTCTCTGCCTGATTAAGTCACTTAGCCTTTCTCCTTGCGAGACTAAAGTGTGTCTTAAATCTGGAACATGGATAAGTGATGCTTGGGAAAGTGTCCTCCTAGAGCTTTTAAGTCAAAATAAATAATTTAAACTCCATATGTTTTTATTTAATGGAAGGTTTAAAACAAATTAGCTGTTGTATGTGTCTTTCAACTTTATCTGGGCAATATTAACTCTGATCCAAAGACTTCTTTGTATGATGACTAAAATTCTGGATAAATAGCTGTGTGGGAAAGGTTTCCAATTTTCTCAAAGAAGTGAGATATAGTAGCATATGCTTAGAATCCTGGCACTTAGAATCATCAGTTTGTGTTCAGTCTGGACTACATAGGAGGATATTCACTTAAAAATTGAAAATGTGGTCTGGGGATATAGCTCAGTCCAAGACACGTCTAGTTAGTGTCAGGTGCTAGATTTGACCCCTTGAGTTGCCAAATAACAACAATAAATAAATGTAAAACTAAAACAATTTTATAATAAAGATAATTCACTCATTTTTGAATATCAAAGTTATTTCTCTCTCATTTTTTATTAAAAGACTTCTGACAACAAACTCTCCACTATTTCCTGTTCCTACCAGCTAATGAAAAAACAAAGCAGCCAAATTGAGTTGCCTGATCACCAGCAATGAGAATTGATCTGGAATGGTAGGAAAGAAGCAATAGTCACACACCAGTGCTTAGACTCAGAGTTTGGAAGTAAGATTTAAATAACTGTGCAACACAAAACAAGAACAGAAAGGCTTTCGAAAAGCAACACCCTGGATATGGCAGATCTTTGTCGTGTTCCAGAAATAGAAGTAAGATATTTTGAAGTGTTTTGAAATGTGTAGTAAGAGGCTTCTGGCCTTGACTTTTGGGCCTTGCCTCAAGGTTTAGGCCCACAGACCCCCAGACGCACAGAGACACACAGATGCTTTCAATAGTTTTAGGCTGATCGGCCTAAGGTCCAGGCATACAACTTGTTAGCTCTCTACCCTTCATCTAACTCATGACTCTTCCTGTTCAGCCATGTGGCTTGGTACCTTTCCTTAGAGCAGCATAGTTGTCCTCTGCTTCTTCAGGCTTCTCTTTGGAGTTCTCTCTGGCACTCTGCTCTGTGCTTCCTGTTCTCAAGAGTTTTCTTAGTCTGGTAGCCCCGCCCACACTTCCTGCTTGCCTTTGGCCAATCAGCGCTTTTTATTAAACCAGTGGGTGGGACAATTATTTGCCATGAAACAACACTATCCCCTACAGAAATGGCTTTTTATTTTCTGAATTTTCTTTGCTAAGCAGTCTGAGACCAAACCATGTGGTTCATAGCCTTATAAACATTATCCAAGTGCAATCCATAACTAAATGCATCGTAAAGTATGGCAAGAAAATTCAGGCACTCAAATACTTTAAATAGTGTAATTTGGACAATTCCTGTTAGTTGACTGATTTCAAGTTAGTTCTCCCTTAAGGAGCAACCTATGACGAGTCTCTCCAACCAGTCCTACAGAAATATACACTTGCATTTTTTTTTTTTTAGAAATTAAAATATATTCAAATTTTCTGTCACATAATTGATGTTGCTGCCTGTGTATGTTTGTGTATCTTTCTTCAAGGTAACCCATACCTCTGCAAGCATTGTAGATAAGGTGGTATTTTTCCACAGTAATCATTAGGTTGGGATATAAGTTAATGTTTAATAAACACCCATCTGATTTACCATCCGTTGTACTAGATTCTACTGAGATCATTCACAAATATTTCACGTGTCTTATAATACCCTCTGAGTTTTTAAATTTTGTATTTATTACAATTAGGTATATATGTGGGAATAGTGAGTGAGTGGGTGGGGAGAAGGATGTGTGGAGATCAACGGGTAACTTGGTGAAGTTGCCTCTTCCCTTCCATGTTTATATATATACCTCACACGTTTGTATCTTAATTTTTTTCTCACATGGGAGTAGAGTATCTCAGTGTTTCTATTCTATCAAATGTTGAAAATACTCAATATTGAGGAGTCCATTTTTCAGTGAGATTTTAGTAGCCTCAGTAAAATTTAAGACTATATTTAACCATCATAAAATTATTGAGGTTGACTAAATCTGGAAGCTACTCGATCCCTAAGTTCTTCCCTTTCCGAATAAATTGCTGTTTTCAGTTTAATGCAATTAAAACTGAAGAAAATTCACAGAGGAAATGTGTTTTCTTATTTCATTATAATCATGTTT
The DNA here is from genome assembly GCA_033318265.1 of Phyllotis vaccarum. Classification (NCBI taxonomy): domain Eukaryota; kingdom Metazoa; phylum Chordata; class Mammalia; order Rodentia; family Cricetidae; genus Phyllotis; species Phyllotis vaccarum. The sequence goes on from JARWLC010000010.1 coordinate 56,064,780, forward strand.
GTGTCATAACAGACTGGCTAAATGAAAGGGACATACTCAAATCACCACAGGAACAGATGAGCAAATTGAATAGTTTTGGTGCGTTCACAGAATAACTGATTAAACCATGGAACCTTGAGAGAAGCAAGATCCTCTGATCCAGTGCCAGAACTACACAGGAATGAAGGCAGAGAGCAGAAAGCATTTATATCCTAAAAGTTTCTGTGTTCAAAAAAAAAAAAAATCTGTAAAGCCTTAGTGATAGAAACAACTATTACATTGAATTTTGTTAAAGTTTTTTTTGTATATTTTTTGTGTTTTGATGGTGTATAAGTGCATAAAATATATTAAATGCTATAGAATTTAACGTGAAGGCCCACTGTTTCTGTTTTAAATTCTAACTATATATAAATTTATATATTGTATAGATTTTGGGGTCTGGAGAGTTTTGGTGTTTGGTACTCTTATTTCCTTATGTGTTTTTTTTTAATAATAAAGTTTATTTTAAAATTATATATACATATATAAAAAGGTTTATAAGATGAAAATTACACTTAAAAAATTACAGTTTCCAGTTTTAGAATCCCTCAGCTCAACACAACATGTATGACTTGATATGAAAGGGTGTACATCTGATTGTTGCCTCTGTGTACTTGCAGGCAGGGTAAGACTCTCCTCTTTATATACATCTATCAATAGAGCCTTTATTCACAACACTGAATAGACAAATACCACTCATCTGAAGAAAGCTAGGAATTAAAAGGAAGAATTGAGTTGGGGTGTGGTAGAGTGCTTGCCTAGCGTTGTCTAAGGTCTTGGGATTCAATCCTCAGCAGTGAGAAGAGGAGAAGGAAGGACCAGGAGGAAGAAAAAAAAGGAATGGGGACAGGAGAGGGGAAGATAGGGGAGGGGAGAGGGGAGGGGATGATCAGGCAGGGAGTGGAGGGGAGGACAGGGGAGGGGAGGGGGAGGGGATGGTCAGACAGGGAGTGGAGGGGAGGACAGGGGAGGGGAGGGGGAGGGGATGATCAGGCAGGGAGTGGAGGGGAGGATAGGGGAGGGGGGGAGGGGATGATCAGGCAGGGAGTGGAGGGGAGGACAGGGATGCAAAATGAAGGATCATAGAAAATAGGAATGATGGAAACAAATGATCTCAGAGTAACAGAAGCAGTCCACTGAATAGATTTATAATTTCCAATTCAGGAATGTGTACACACAAAAAAAAGCAAAAAGTGCTCAAGAAATTACTATGAGCAAAGAGAAACTATGTAAATGGAGTTCGTAGATATTTAACTAAGAAATTTTTTTAAAAAATGTGTTGATTTGCTTTGGACCTGTCACAAATCCTCTTGTTTAAAGAAAGCCCAAGACAATGAAACTGACAAAAATGATATGTCTATGAAAGAAAATTAAGAGTAGACAGAGGCTTTTGGGTCCTGCTCAGTCCCATAGCAGCCATATTTAAAAGAATCACCCAGAAGCTTAATATTAATTACACACTTTTTAGTCTATGGCTCAGGCTTTTTACTAACTAGCTTTTGCAACTTAAATTAACCCATTTCTATTAATCTTTGTTTTGCCATGTTTCTTGCCATTTTACCTGTCTTCTAGTGCACCTTGCACCTCTAGTAGCTGGCTGTCATCTCCCAGACTCCACCTTTCTCCTGTATCTCTGCTTAGATATTGTGCCTGATCCTATGCTGTCTTGCTATAGGCCAAAGAAGCTTCTTTATTAATCAATGGTAATAAAACATATCCACAGCAGACAAAAAGATATCCTACAACAATTAAGAGAAATTGAGATTTTTATCAGAAGATTCAAAGCTTCAACAAATGTATCAGTTCTAAAGAAACATCCAGTGTTAACTTGGACACAACTAGAAAAGCCATGTCTAGTCACCAAGAAAATCAGACCTTTTTTCCAGTCTAAAGACAAATAAATACGTGACAGCATGCAATAATGACATGTCCAAATGCACAGTAGGCTGTTCACTCACCTTTGTCCTTTAAAAGCGTGCTGTTGATCTTTTTTAAGTATTTGTTTCCCCAGGAGTACAGGTTGGACCCAGAGCCTCACACATGATAGGTTATAGATATAGTTTAAAATAAAAACAAAGAATGGGAAAAAATGAAGCTATAGGAGTTAAAAAATAATAGAAACATTTAAAACTATGATCAAAAGAATCTATTAAGGTTAGGCTCTGTGGCATGTGAGAAGAAAACCAGTCAGAACCAGAAAATGAGTGTGGAAGGCTCCAACTACAATAGTTCCAAAAACAAGTGGTTTAAGTTGAGCATATGGTGTCCAAAGAGGCCTGGTTAACCTGATACTGGGATAGAGGAGAGAAATTCTACTGGTGATAAAGAAAATGAAAACGGGAAACTCATGGAAGACAAAGATCCATGTATGGAAATCACAGGTCCAGTTTGAAGAAAATGAGATGTAGACAGAAACTGAACAATAAATCCTTTGTAAGGAAAGAAATCCACGTGGCCTTCAAGAAAGATGCATTAGAAGCCAAGAGACCCGTAGCAAAACATAGATTACAGAAATGGGTTAATTTAAGCTATAAGAGCTAGTTAGTAAAAAGCCTGAACAATAGGCCAACATTTCATTCAGAAAATACTGACAATCAGCAAAGTAGAAGGACATCATCGTTTACAGTTCTGTGATAATTAGAATATTGAAAATGTTGCTTGCTTTTGTATTTTTCTAAAAGTCTAGAACTTAAATCTGTAATTCTCTGTACCGGCATAAATTTTAAACAATCTAAACTTAGTGAAAGTAGATAATATTACAACCAAAAGTTTCAAAATGGTATGAAGGAAAAGGGAGATGGAAGGGGCATAATTTTTCTTATCATCATAAGATAAACAGAGATAATGTCAATTCTGATAAATAACAATGACAAAAACCAACGTTCAACAGTAATGAGATCAAAATTGGGGGAATAAAGTAAACAAAAATAAGAATTCTCAGCCAATTGATAAGTGTCTTGATGAACAAATAAGGAGCTATTTCAGGCTATGAGTTGGGAATTTATAATTGTGAACTATCCTGAAGTTGTGAATGTGAAGTAGAGGCATGGATGGAGCATCTAACCCAACTGTAATGCTGATAGCCCTTAAGATCACTCAGCAAAAGGCCTTCTGTTTGCAGTTTGTGTTTGATTTCTTGTGTGGTATTTGTATAAAGTAAATCAAAGGCTTCAGATTGCTAGCTTCCTTGGCAGGAATGGGAGTTGTGGATGGAAAAAAAAAAAAGAAGCTCCCAGCATCAGTGTTGTATTCTAACTAGGGAGCAGCTGGCCAGAGCTCCCAAGCAGCTTTCCCTTTTAGAACTCTGTGGTGTCCTTTGGCTCCTCATGCCTCAGCCCTGGCATTCTTGTCCTGATTTATTTGTTCACCTTGCCTGCCTGGCTTCTGTGAGGTTGATGACTTTCCACCAACAACTAAAGAGTTAAAGGGTAGAAGTTCTCTTTGTGATTCAAGGTTGGTACCCCCAGGGAAATGAGAGCAAGGGTGGCAAGGATGTGGTTGAGAGATTGTAATCTTCTAGTTCTACCTATCAGTGAGTGTAAACCGACACTTTATGTCAATGCCTTCAATGTTCTTTTTCCAGCCCCAGACTTACACTAATATGGAAGAAACAACAATTCCCTATGCCAGATGAAGGGTCAAAATCAAGCAGAAATATGGCTTCAAGGTGACACAGTGGTATCAGAGTTTTATGGCCATTATAAAAATATACTAATATAATAAAAAGGAAAATGTTGACCTTTTTGTTTAAAGGAAAGATCTCATGTTGGCCTCCCACTCAAATATAGCCTAGACTACCCTCATACTCACGATTCTCCTGCCTCAGGCTGCCAAGAACTGAGATTCTAGTTTTAGTATTTACCATACTCAGTCATAGGTTGCTGGGTTCCAGCTGATTCCAATTGGATTTGATTACTGGGTTCAAGCAGCCTGTCAGACTCTTCAATCCTGCCCCCAAATTCTTCACAAGTCATCCTTCAGATTTTGCTTTCCCTTTCTGGGTTACATAAAGCCAGTGTTCTCAACAGAGGGGGTCTGTCTTACCCATTTCAGACTAATGTGGAGGCATATGTAGAGCCATTGAGATTCGGGGAATTGCCAAATACTAACAGTAGTCTTTGTTCATCACCTAAACTAATGATTTTCAAGTGTAATATATGCAAAGGCCCATTCTGCTCAGTTCTTTCACAGGTAATTTACTAGTAAGAACCCTCGAAAAACAGTACAGAGGCAGTATGTGCTTAATTGCCACTGGATTTCACTGAAATGAAGATTCTGGAAGAGTTAGTGAGGGCACCAGGCTTGCAAGAGGGTGATGCAGGTATTTGAACTGAGATGAATGAATGTGGGCTGTCGGGAAAATGATGACTTCAGGTTACCTGAAGCACAGCTCTAGTTGCAGCATGATCCCAATCTTCTGGGAAACCAGAGGGCAGGCAGGTCAGCCTGCTGTGAAGTCACTCTGATGAGTCAAAGCTGTATGGGTCAGAATGTAAGAGGAAGTACTGTGGGGAAGGCATAATAAGGCTAAATAGCAATGGGTGGTTGGGGAGATTGGAAGCGAGTCACAAGTTGGACTACAGTCCACCTCTGGCAAGTCTTTAATTCTCAACAGAAACAATAATAACTTAACTATCAGAAAGGAATCTGCCACATCTGCTCCTATCTTATTATTTTCTGGCAGCAAAAATAAGAGAAAACAGATGCATTCCTAATAAGGCGGAGTGACAATTTCTATCCTGAAGGTTAAAAGTGGTCCTTAGATCAAATTCAACTTGCTCCTTTTTTATAGATAAGAAAAATGAGTACACATAAGGTGTGTGGGGCTCCCACAGTAAGTCTGAGCCTATTGCCCAATGGGTTACAGTTCCATTTTCTGAAAGGTAGTTTCTCAACTTCTATGAAGCCAGTCCAGTAATCCCAGTGTTTCCCTGGTATGCAATTCACCAAGGGACTAGTCTTTGGCTCAGAGTGTTGCAGGGTTCACTACAGGACCAGGGCTTTAGTTCCAGGAGTAAAAAACAGGACATGAAGCCAAGGCTCTGCATTGGCCTTTGGTTCTGAAGGGAAACTCAGCATTACCAAGAAGAAAGGGTCTAGACCGCAGCCTTTCCATAGTGTCAGGACATTGACCAGCCATTCCAGGGTTAAATCCAGATGACCGATTTAACCATAGGATTGTAGAGTTTACCTAAATTCAGGCATTTGGATTTAGGGATCACAGAATATGCCATGGAACCCCAGCTTTCACTCAAGTGGCCTGGAACCTCAGAGTTCACAATAGAACCTAGGCTGCTGGTCTCCGGCTTCAGAGTTCTGGTCAGGGCAAGGAAATGTTGTCCTCCCAGCCCCATCCCCAGGGCTCTAGAATGTCCCAAAGACAACTGGCCCTGACCTCAATCATTATAGCATTAATTCTGGAAATCACATCTTGGACTCATAAGTGGTAGAATTCCTACATCACAAGACTCCAGTGGTCACAGACACAACATTTTCATTACAGTGGTCCCAGAGTTCATTCTCCAACTAGGGTTTTGATCCCAGAGTTTCCTGAGCAACAAGAGCTTTGGCTCCAGTATTCTCAGGTGTAGACAGATCAGCCTATGTACTACTATAATTTACTCCATAATTTATTTTTTTTAAAAAAAAAATGGTTCCCTATGCTGCGCATTGATCTGGGAGTCCCCATCTTCCAAACAGTTTCTGACTCTATTTTGAGGGGGAAGGATGACTCTGTACCTCTTGTATTGTTATGGGATATTCGTACACCATGTGAAGATGTATTGCTGTGATTGGTGTAATAAAGAGCTGAATGACCATTAGCTAGGCAAGGGAGAGGAGAGGTGGAATTTCAGGCAGAGAGAGAGGAAGTCAGAGGGGTGCTTAGGGAGATGCCAATGGACACAGAACAAGTCAAACATATGGGACAAAGAAAGCTAAATGAGCCATGAACATAGACTAATAGCAACAAATTAAGTTGCAAGAGATAGTTTTTAAAAAGCCTAAGCTAAAGCCAAGCTTCCATAAATAATAATAAGTCTCCATGTCATTGTGTAGGGACTAGTGATCCAAAGATAGTCCAACAAGAAAGTTTCCTACACTGGGTGGCCTCAGAAGCCATACTATCTATTATGTGTCATCTAGCAGCACAGGCTTATAAATATAAACAACTTATTCCTGGAAGTAGAAACAGAGCCACCCTATAAATTTTCTGGGGGTGAAATGAAACTATTGGAGCACCTGGACCTACTAAAATCAGGCCTAAGTGATTATCATGCATACCTGACAAAGGATAGGGTATAACTTCAGCACCTGGAACCCGTAAAGTGAAAACAACCTAACCCTACGATGGCCTGGTCTAAAATCAGCCTATCATCTGATAGCTGGTGTGTAAGTGTAGGGCCAAGAATATCAGGCTGGCTCCTCACTCTTCGCTATCCCTGAGCTTAGGTTCAACTTTGTCCCCCATTGTCGATGTGGCTTACTTGACTACCTACCCATCCACCTGTTGGCCATATGGACCACTATATCCTAACCTTGAGCACCCTCTACCCCTCCCACCCCAGGTGTGCTTTTTAACCTCACTGCTGGTTGATCTGTTATCAATACTGACTCTTTTTCATCCCATTTTGGGAAAACTTCTCAATTCTGCTGTAGTCTCTTTAGCTTGAATTCATATAGTAAACAGCATGTGTGCACCTAGATATCTTTATTGTGTGTTATATGATTTGGGAGTTAATGTTAATAATTGTAATTGGAATAAAAGAACCTATACTTGCCACAACTAGATTACTGAGGTAGATGGCATTAAATCATGAACTGCTGTTGTTGAAACTGTTGGACCTTGTGAATTTATTATTAGTTTAAATATTTTGAAACTGTTGAAATACACAAACATACTCATCTGAAACAGTGTTCACTATGGGAACAAACTTTTGGCACTAGTAGTTCCAAAGTTTGCTGCAGCGCTGGGACCTGGCTACAGTACTCCCAGAGTTTGCTTTGAGACAGGATTTGGTCTTACCAGCTCTGTAATATCACAAGTGATCAAGCCTTTGTTCTCAGGAGTCCCTGAGTTCAATACATTGATACCCTGCCTTTGATTCTGAGAGTCCTAGCGTTCCTTGAAAAACTGGATCTTTTATTCTAGAGGTGCCAGAATTCTCCCCAGAACTGGCGAGGTCCCATAGTTTGCCACAGATAGGATACAAACTAGACATGGGTTGAATCAAAAGCCTAAATTGCTGAATGTAATAGCAGAAAAATAAATGGAGATGCACTTTATGAAACAGGTTTAGGAAAGAGCTCAAGACAAAATTCCAATAGCACACGAACCAGACCCCTCCAATAACCAACAAAGGAGGGTTTGTGAAATTAGCATATTTGCACAGCACAAGAAGCTATCAGCAGAGCATACAGGCAGCCCACAGAATGGGAAGAAATACCTAGTATCTGTATTTCAGACAAGGGTCTATTATCCAAAGTTGTAAGAGAGCTGCAAAAAAATAAATAAATAAATAAAATAAAAAACTAGGGCTAGAGAGATGGATCAGCATTTCAGAGTACATACTGTTCTGGTGAAGGTCCAAATTTAGTTCCCAGAACACATGCTGAGCAGGTCACAACTACCTATAATGCATCTCCAGAGAGGTTCAACACCTGTGACCTCTACAGGCATCGGCACTTGAAAGTATACACCCATACACAGATACACACACACCATTAAATATAAAATAAATGCTTTTAAAACTGTCAGTTAACAAATAGGCAAGTTAAATGAACAGACAGTTCTCAAAAGTGGAAACACAAATGGCCAGTAAATATTTTATAGAACTCAGTATTCATAGTCACTAAGGGTATGGAAATGAAAAGCACTTTGAGATACCACCCCCACCTTAGTCAAAACAGCTGGCGTCCAGAAATGTGACAGAACTTATATTGTCACACACATATTTGTATACACATATATGTTCCTCAATAGATTAATACAAGCTGATGAACAGTATACTGAATTTGAAAGAGTAGAAGGAGGGATTATATGGGAAAGTTTAGAGGAGGAAAGGGAAGGGGGATGATTAATTGTATTATAATCTCAGACGTGGAAGAAGCCATTAAAAAGAAATGGGGGCAAAAACTGGTGGTGGAAATGGAGAGAAAGGTAAACATTCCTTTACTTTATTTACTGCACTAGGATTGCAAACAGGAAGAGCCATCATGGAAATCAATATGGAAGTGTTTCAAATAATTAAAACATAGAGGTTGGCAGTGGTGGTGCAACCCTTTAAGCCCCACACTCAGGAGGCAGAGGCAGACGGATCTCTGTGAGTTCAAAGCCAGCCTGGTTTCCACAGCTAATTTACAGACAGCTAAAGTTACTCAGAGACATCCTGTCTAGAAAAGCAGCAGCAACAACAGTGTGTGTGTGTGTGTGTGTGTGTGTGTGTGTGTGTGTGTGTGTGTGTGTAAAACTACATATATATTTATATAGCTACAATATGATCCATCAGACGACTCCTGGGCATCTGTGAAAACACTGCTATGGAGACATTTTCACATGCAGATTTCTGGCTGCTCCCTATTCTCATTAGTAAGGGATTGGAACCAGCCGATAGGACACAAGTGAATAGATAATGCGAATGTGTATGTATACACAACAGAACTTTATCCCGATACGAAAAAGGTGAAATTGCAAGACATGTGGAAAATTAATGAATTAGGAAAGTATAATATTAAATTAAGTGAGTCAAATTCAGGAAAACAAAAGCATATGTGGATGATGACCTGCAATGTTTATGTGTGTGTACATGTGCACACACACATACATGCATATTTACATACATACACGCATATGGGAGGAGAAAGGAGAGAAGACACTTGGGATTGCAAGCGGACTTAAGGCTAGCAAAGGGTGGGAGAGAATAAAAAGAGAATATACTAAAATATAGACAATATAGAGTATCTAATACTCTGTATACTCATCTTCTAAATTGTTATTAAAAGATAGTCCATAATTGTAGTAGTGCGGTTTCTCGGTTCTGGGCAGCCAGAGATCTGTACTCTGTCACGCCAGACCCCTTAGCCGCCCAGCCGCCTGCTGCTCAGGCCCCTAGAAATGACTCAGACACTTATATTAAGTCCATGCTGTTTGGCCTATGGCTCAGGCACATTGCTAGCTAGCTCTTACGTCTTAAATCAACCCATTTCTACTAATCTGTCTGCCACGTGGCCCATGGCTCACCTGTGTTCCTTACATGTTTCTTCTTGGGTGGCTTACTCGATCTGCCTCTGACTCTGCCCTTCCTTTCCTACCTATTCTGATTCCTCCTCCTACTTCTTCTATGGTGCCTGGCCCAAAACAACTCCTTTATTTAAAGATTGAGATTCACAGCATACAGAAAGGCATTCCCACATCACATAATATCGATGGGGCTCTGAATAGCCCTTTCAAAGTACAGTGCCTCCTGAATACTTTGCACTAAAGGAAAGAAGCTCTTTCCCAAGCCATAACACCTAGACTCTCTGCTCTCCTACATCCAAGGTAGATGATATGAACTAGCTTGTTCTTTCCCCAAAGATATTCACCAACCTAGAAATAAGATTCTAACCCCCCTCTGGCCTTTCTACAAAAGGCAGCTATAAACACGTCTTTGCCCTACCTGATCTGATGGTAGGTCACAAGACTTTCTTCTTCATCTGGGAGGAAGGAACAGTGCAGATGGGGCTACTTCCTCTCTCAGTGTTTCATCAGTAGATCACAGGTTCTTTTGTCCAATCACATGACTTCTTTGTGGACAGAAGTTAATTCATCATTGAATAGAGGCAGAGAATGTGTCTCCTTGACTCATTGTGACTTCATTTCTGTAGGCTCCTACCTCACATGCAAACTTTGACCAAATCAATTTGTTAGGCTCTTTCTCCTACTGTTCTGCTTTGATCAGCTTTTATGTCAAATTTGGATGGCCAAGAAAACCCTCTCTCCCATGAAGTGCACCTTCCTTAAAATCCAGTACAATAAGCCACAGGAACAGATCTTTTTATATATGAAGATATGGTGATGTGGGAATGCCTTTCTGTATGCTGTGAATCTCAATCTTTAAATAAAGGAGCTGTTTTGGGCCATGACAGGCACCATAGAAGAAGTAGGAGGAGGAATCAGAATAGGTAGGAAAGGAAGGGCAGAGTCAGAGGCAGATCGAGCCAGCCGCCCGAGAAGAAACATGTAAGGAACACAGGTGAGCCATGGGCCACGTGGCAGATGATTAATAGAAATGGGTTGATTTAAGATGTAAGAGCAAGTTATAAATGTGCCTGAGCCATAGGCCAAACAGCATAAAGTTAATATAAGCATCTGAGTCATTTCTGGGGACCTGGGCGGCCGGCGGGCAGCTAAGGGGTCTCGGGAGGCAGGTCTGTGGGTCTGGCTGCCCGGGACCAAAGAAACCCCACTACTACAATATGGCACTCATTTTTTCTCAGGATCTGATTTTCTAATATTTGATTTGGTAACTGTATTATGCTAAACTGAAACTAAATTATTTCTGCTTTTCAGAAGTTCTTTTCCATATTCTGTGTTCTTCTCTTGGCTTCCCAGAGAGATCTGACCATAGAAGGAAGCTCTGCTTGGATATCACTTCAAATATTCCTAAGGAGAACTTTGTTCCCAAAACTTACTAATTGAAAGTCTAATGAGAATAAATTGATTTTACTCTTTGATTTTCCATTCTATCCACAATCCAATGGGAATTTTATTCTTGATGTTATTAAGTCTCACTTAAATTGTAATGTTCATTTAACTGTGTTCTGTTGTCCATACCTTTCACTTTTTATTTATTAATTTATTTACTTAGAAAATTTGAGTGGAGCAAATCATGGGGGAAATGGATTTCACTTAAGTCTAATATTTTAAAATCTGAAATATTTCAAAAATATTTAGAATATAAGGCCTTTATTCTATTTGATTTATATAGTTGTAGTAATGATCTACTGTCATAAATTAGCATACTACACAGCAGAAAGTATCCAGTCTTCACAATATTCAATCTCCTCTATCTTCATAGGACTTTAGAAGTTACCTGGAATACATGAGTAGCTATGGTGCTGCTAGTCAACGGTGCCTTAAGAAAAGTCCATCTTTAAAGCTGCAGACAAGACTTGTTATCTACAAAATGAATCTGGGACAGCTACAGGTACATATAAGCCTGTTCTTGAGGAACGATAGATTATCAGCTGCAGACAAACATGCAGATGGCAGGAGGCATCCACACATAGAATACAAAGAGCATGTGGAAGAGCAGTCAAGAGTTCAAGGTTCTAGAAAACAATAATATCACAGTCGGAGAAGAAGTCAAAGTTTAACTCATGATCTCTGAGGACATCACAGAAGGATGAGAAAAATCATGGTACTGTCTCAAATAGATTACGGTTAAAGTGATGGCAAATGGATACAGGCTCAGGCTGAATAGAGTTGAGGAGATGGAGTTGGGGGAGAAAACCATGCAGGTAGAAGAAAAGTAGAAAGCCAAAGATGACTGGAAGCTGGGAGCCTGGGGACTAAGTAAATGGTACAAAAGAAGTCAGAAGGGCTTGTTTGGGGGAAGCCGTTAGTGTTGGCACGTTGAATTAAATACCCTAGAGGCTAGTTAAAGTCGGGAAGGAGGGAACAATTGCAGTTGGAAGAAATATGGTCACACAAAGCTAAATTTCATTCTCAACTAGCGTTACCCAATGCACTTCATTCACACTAATCTAAAGAGCTAATAAAGCCAGGTAAATCCGAGGGGTTCTGTTTGCCTTTGGGATCAAAGTCACAAGCAAGAGTCATCTTTGGTTTCGGCAGTTAGCTTAGTCATCCAACAAAGCTAGAAATTAAACTGAGTAACAACTCCAAAGTCCAAGAGGACTCTAAATTATACATTTGGATTTTCAGAACTGACCAGATTGCTCACAACTCCCACAGCTTCTGGGAAAAGTGTAAGCTCCTTTATGGGTAAGGCTTTTGTCTTACAAGTCCTTAGCCCTTAAAAGAAGCTTAATACTTAAAAGAAAAGAAAATAAAAGAAAAGAAGAGAAGAGAAGAGAAGAGAAGAGAAAAGAAAAGAAAAGAAAAGAAAAGAAAGAAGGAAGAAGAAAGAAAGAAAGAAAGGAAGGAAGGAAGGAAGAAAGAAAGAAAGAACGAACGAACAAACGAAAGAAAGAAAGAAAGAAAGAAAGAAAGAAAGAAAGAAAGAAAGAAAGAAAGAAAGAAAGAAAGAAAGAAAGGAAGGAAGAAAGAAAGAAAGAAAGAAAGAAAGAAAGAAAGAAAGAAAGAAAGAAAGAAAGAAAGAAAGGAAGGAAGAAAGAAAGAAAGAAAAAAACTCTAGTAAGCAAAGCGGAGCTGGGCTAATGTGTGAACAGTTCACCACCCATTTTGTCTGAGATATCAAGCATAAGGTGCATTCTGGGGCCAGCCAAATACTAAACAAGGACAATCTTGCAATTACAGCTATACCGTAGGGGTGACAGAGAGTCAGTCCTCAGGTTGTTACCATAGCAACGTGCTCTGTGAATTCATCAAATATTATTCTTAATTTACAAATAATTTTATGGTGTCAGACAGGTTAAGTCACTTCAAGAAGATCATAATGTGTCAGAGGGAGATCAAAGCCTGAAGCAACAGGCTTACTACCCAGATACCTGTGTCTGTGACCTCACATTGGAGACTGTGCTTCCCTGAAACTGGGCTTCACTCAGCGAATGAACTCAGGGCCAACACACACCTCAAAGTGAAGATGAGTTGCAATAATTACTCTTCTTGAAAGATATATAGTGACTATTTATTTAAGACAAAGTAGGCCTTCTTTTTTTTTTAGTGGAAACATTAAACATTTTCCTGTACTTTCACTTCAGAAATAATCTCAGACTGTAGCATGGGTGAGCATGAAACATATATTTGCTCCTGTTTACCTAGCACTTTTTGAACTGATTATGTAGACTGTTGTTTCCACTTGTAAAAGGTGAATCTGGCATTAATGTAAAGATTTGCTTCTTGAATAATAATCATGAATAAGTTGAGTCAGAGTTTCTGGTTCCTGGCTTCCCAGGAATCTTGAAGCAGGCTAGAGAAGAGTTAATCCACAGCCCAGACAGTTCCCTGCTGATCTGGTAATGAGAGAGAGCAGCAGCTGAATGTCAATAGCTCCTTGTGAACTTGGGTAACCCAGCTGAGCCCAGAGCTTGCCAGAGCTGGAGGAGGTAATCAGCTTGACCCTTGTGACCTTCCTGAGGCTATGCTCTGTCCTGCCTGGAGAAGCCTCTTTGCATATGATTCCCACATGCTGCTCAGTCTAAACCCTTTAAGGAGAACTGGACCTGAGTCAGCCTCAAGTCGCAACCTAATATAAATTAGTCAATGCTGGCTATAGATTGCACAATACAGTAGGTGCTTTAAAAAATGGATGGAAACACATCCTGGAAACCTTAGAAAGATTTCCAGCAACTGCTATGACATCTGCCTTTGCAGATTTATTAAAGTGAAAGTTATGTAAGAGTTCTGTCAGCCCTTCACATTTTTTCCTTGTGGAGTTATATTGTACTGCGGGTGTTTGCCTCTCTGATTTTGGTAAATTGGTGTCCCTTTCTTGTACTGTTTATACATCACTATTTCCTTTACAAACCAAGGATGCCATATATGTGATGTGCATGTGTGTATATTATATATTATGAGACCATTTCATACCGTTTATAGGGTGTTGTTAAACAAACTATTTCCAGTTCAAAACCAGAAACTTGAACAATCACTTCGACTCCCATCAATCTCTGCATGTTCAAATCTATTGTTAGTAAAAGAATAATATTATTCATAAACTGAGAGAAAGAGCATAAGAATTCTTAACTGAGTCACTTACATAACTATGTAGACTACACCACCAGAGTATTCCCGTAAAAGTAAGAAGAGTGATTTGTATAATAAACATTAACCATTGTAGACTGCAAATCTATAAATAACTCCTGTAACAAACAACAAAGTTCAGATCTTGAAGATTCTTAAATGCGGTTGGCTCAAACGCATGGGAAGGAGCATTACCAGGTTTAACTAAAAGACACATTATTCCATCAAGCTGCTAGAAGCTTTATTTATTTATTTATTTTTACCCCAGATCAAATTTACCACCATATCCATCTACTAACCATGCACAGCCCTTTAGTGCAGAGTAATCCTTGATCACTTATTTAAAAAAAAAAAAAATCATTGTGTCAGTAATTTCTCCAGAGTAGCTGCGTTCTTTACCCAACGTCTCCAGTGCCGTTCTGACTTTGTGGGTTAAAGGGCAAAGACGGTCACCCTTGGGGTGGATTGAGGAAGTGAGCAGGACCGGAACATTTGTTTGGTCACATACTGCAAAGCACGGTGTTCTTTGTTCTTGGAACAAGCATGCATGGTTGAATAAGGCAGAAAAAGATAAGCATCTTCCTCCCAGTTCTCTGAACATCTAACGCTGTACTCACAGGTTAGTCCAAAGGAAGACGTTGATAGACCCTACAATGAGCTAAGGGCTGACCAATGGTCAAGATTACATGAGGAAAATGACACCCATATTTGATCCCAACTGTCAAACACGGAAATTCTTCCTGACAACTCTACACTAGCCAGATTTGGCTGTTTCTGGCTCAAGCATCTTGTAACTGAAGGCTCAAACACCTCTGAACAAATATCTTCAGGGGCTGATTCCCAAAGCAGGCTGGGTTGTCAAAACACATGTCAAGTACCCAAGTAACTACTTCCTGAGATTATGTCCCGTCAGACACACTAACTAAATCTCCCTGACTGATTTTAAAAAGTGCATCAAGATCATCAAGATCAGACCACAAAATAACTGGTTATTTTAGTGAAATCTAAGTTTGTACATAGAATTTGCCTCTTAGAAGGTTTGTCAAGCTTGTTTTGCTCTTAACACTCTCTCTTTACAAAGACCTGGAAAATTCCACGTGTGCGAACATAAAGGCATGATCTGCTTCATCTCACCAGCTTGAAGGAGTTTAGAAAGGACCCACTGCTTGGTTTGACCTCTTTTTTTTTTTTCTTTGCTTTTTTGGGTCCTTGAAGCAGCACCATCAATATCCACACTTTCCAGAAGGGAGAAGATTTTTATCAAAATTTTCCCCTTAAATCAAAAGCACCTTAAATCAAAAGGAAGAGTGTGCATTATATCACAGTGAGACGTAGTTATGTGGTATTCTAGCAAATGAGCTCCTGCTACCTATGACCTGAAATAAATGAGGAAGTCTCAGAAATTGCTATGGCAACGAGTCTACATTAAACACATACATGCAACTTTTGCCTATTTCTAATCTTAAAGTCAAAATATAATTTTCAGTTGTTAGTTGCCTGGATATATCTACCTGAGGTTTCAAAATGATCTTGGAACTGGGTGTGGTGTCTCATAGCTATAATCCCAGCACTTGGGAGCAATATACTAAGTTTCATACCAACCTGAAGTACAGAGTAAAATTTTGCTTAAAAAAATAAATAAATAAAAAGCAAAATAAAATCATTTATTTCCTTTTCTTTTTATCTTGGAGGTTAAACTCAAATATCTCTTTAGATTTTGAGATCTACTTCCATAATGATGGGTTTAACCTTAGCTAAATGTCTGTGAGTTGCAGTAGACGGAGTTGTATGTCTGACAGACTGTGAGCGAGTCTCAACAGTACAGTTTTCCCATAAGGAATGGCTACCGTGTGGAGGTGGGAAAGCCTGTCTTAACATGTCTGCACAGTTAAGGATCTTGGAACACAATGAGCACTGCAGTGTCAGAAGGACCATGGATCACAAACTAGAACTTACAGAGTTCTCACTGTATAGATTGCTGTAATTGCAGCTTTGACTTTTATAGACTGAGAGGATAGAATTTGATCCTTATCCAAGTAGATTAATGTGCAAGTAGACTGATGGAAAAGTAGTTCTTACCAACTGGATAAGATGGCTACTGTGGTAACAAAAGCACTTGTTAAAATATTTACTTCAAAACTGTTCTGGGTGTCTTTATTTTTGTAGGGGGCAAACTTGTGCATTTTAAGATCTGAAGTTGGGAGCTGGAGGTCACTAGAAGAAAAATTGTGTCCAGATAAGAGTGGTGTCTATCACCTTCCAAAATGTGAGGTCCTTGCAACTTCGGCTCTCTATTTCATTATTTGTCTTGTTACTCATGACAGCCATGAAAAAGAATGCGAGAAATAGTGTTCAGTTTCAAAGATGATGAACCCAAGACCTGTATTAGGAGACTAATTATAGCCACGTCCTCAAAGCTACTCATCAGCAGAAGCAAGATTCAGAAGTATCTGGGTACCAATAACAACAGTGTGGGGGGTGGTTCTGTTTTGTTTTTTATTGTTGCCAAATTTTTGTGACAGAGCTTTCTGGTCCTTACCATTTGTCCTGTGGAACCACATCTTCCGAACAGAAGAGGCTGGAAAGTAACAAGCCTCCCTACCTTGCAGTTGTCCAAAGTCAATTAATTTTCTAGGAGTCTGAGATTGTCTGTCAATATAGCTGGGGGCCTCCCCTTCATTTTCAGTTTATATTTTTAGATTTCATTGTTAACTTTGAAGACTCTGCCTGAAAAAATAATTAGAATGATATTCATCCCAAAAGGTAAATCTAATATTTATTTATGTTTATTTTGAGCTAGAGTTTTACTACATAAGCTTAGCTGGCCTTGAAACTGTAGAGATTAGCCTGCTTCTGCCTCTGTACTATCACTGATGTCTGCATGGATACATCCATACTAGTAATTGATGAGCCCAAACCATTTAAATTATTGTTTTATAATTACTGTGCACATACCTTAATTAAAGGCAAAGACACTAAGAAGTGTTTTTAAAAGTATTGTGTTCAAACACAGTATGCCTATGTATACTTTACACATACAGGTGAAACCTAGATGTTAAGGCTGTATTAAATTTTGTCAGCATACCATTCGGGTATGAAAAGAGATGGTATTAAAATAAAGTGCATAGAACAACAATTAGTTCTGGTTCAATTACTTCATGGCAAATTATCTTCAGCCAATTATTATGAATAAATATACAGAGTTTTTACATTATTAATATATATGAACCTCAAATTGTATGTATTAACTTTCTGTTGGAGTTTTTTGTGTGGTGTCCATTTTGCTCAGCTTATGTCTTCTTATGTCTTATATCTACTACTACATGAATTGCCTTTTTTTCCTTGAAACTATTTTGCTATAAAGTTCCCTAATTTTTTGAAAATGGCCTTTTTTTTTATTCGTAAGTGCTCTTGGGGAAAAGTGCAGTCAAGTGTTATATTTCCTGAAATCTAGAGGAACTAATACAAGGTATGAATAGAGATTGTTTAGATTTTCTTTGATCTGAAAGCTCAGAGAATTTAACTGTACAATCAACGGTTTCCCCTTCATATCCGGCTCCATCTTGGAGGCTAAATTTGGTTCTGAAATCTCATCACACTGGCTCCTGATTGAGATCACACCCTGTCTTCTCACATGGTGGTATCTCAGGACTCTCCGCTGAGATAGGTGCTAATTTCTACCCTCCTTTATCTCCTACACGGAGAACTAAAGGGAGACTGTTCAACTGTTCAACAAGCATGTTTGTTCCTTTTAAATTAACTTTCAGCACTTTGGACATTGTTGAAAATGAAGATAACATATGCATGAAGACTAAGGAATGGTTCAGATTTAAAATGCTAAAAAATATTTCTCTTGGATTTGTTATACTTTTTTACTAATTTGCTAACTGCCAGGGGAGATGCTAGCGACATTGAAATGAGTATATGTTCCTGAGTGTGTGTGTGTGTGTGTGTGTGTGTGTGTGTGTGTTGGGGTAGGGTTGACACCGAATGTCTTCCTCTATTATTGGCTACTTTTTTACTGAGGTAGGCTCTGTCACTGAACCAGAACCTCACAAACTCTTCTATTGTATCTGGCCAACTTGTCTCATCTCAGGAGATCTAGTTTCTGAACTTTGGGATTGACAAGACAAGTCTCCAAGCCTGCCCTGCTTTTTTTTTTTTTTTTTCCTTAATAATGGTTCCAGGGACCCTAACCTGAATACTCACACTCCTCCTGAAAGTACTTTATCTACTGAACCATCTCCTTGGCGGACACAATGATTCTTTAGGAACTGTAAGACCAGTTAAACTGATATATTGAAGCTATTGCATTTTAAAAGAAAAGCAAGAGAGTTTTGAGAATAGTAGAGCTAAGTTTGAGGTGCAGGGAAGCATGCCTGCCTTACAGAAAGCTGGTGTTTTGGTTTATCTCAACTCTTATGAGCAATGGCCTTATTCTTTGATCTTAGCATAGAGCAGAACAAGGCAGGCTATATAAAAACCACAGGTTTGAGGCACAAAGAATACACAGGTCCAGGTTTCTTGAGAGGGAAAATGGCTGTTCCTTAACGGCTCCTTATTTCAGCTTCCTTAGATTTCTAAACATGAAAGGGTGTTCTTTTAAAATTCGCATTTTGCCATCCCTATAACTAATTACGCCTTGTAACTTCTATCTTTCCAGAGAAGTCAGCTGAAATTCCAAAGCAGGACATGGGAAGCTCTTGTCCTGCCTCAGAATGTCACTTCCTGCTCCTCCTTCCCCTCTGCCATTGGACCTAATCAAAGATATACATTGCGTCTAGTTCTACCTGGGTCCTTACTTGTTTTAGATGCTCTGTGTCTTGTGTTTTTTCCTCTTTATGTACTTAAAAAATGCTTGCTTTTCTTTTAGTATTAACCAATCCGACACTAGAACCTTGTAAAGAGGCCTTCCTGAGCATCTTTCTGCAGCTTGCCTGGTTCCATATATTTAAGGTTTCCAAATCACTCCGATGGTATATATGAAGGTTTCATCTTCTCTTTCAAAATATTCTGGTGATTTTGTGTTTTTGCTGCTGTTGTTGGTGTTTTTCTTCCAGGTTGAATTCCGTTGCACTCAGCATGGCAGTCTGAGTGCACAGTAAGTCCACAAATGCCCTAGAGGTGAAAGAGAGTGTGGCTAAGCGAGCAGAGACAGGGCGACCAAGTTGAAAGCGAGGGGCGAAGTCACTGAACACTAAGGCAAAGCTTGGGGTCTATTTCGTGTCTTCTGTCTCAGCGTTGGGTGTAAGTGTGGAGAGGAGGAAGCTTGAGCTTTTGCTTTTTATTCCTCCTTAGCAATGAATATGAATGGGGCACAAGTTACTATCCAGATTAATGACCTCTAAAGAGAAAAATGGTAGTGATAAATTTTTTTAATATACTAAAAATATTATTTAAATTTTAAAAAATTGACTTTCTATTTAGTACTAACTCTGACAGAGTTCCTCATGAATGATAACACGATTTAAAAAGCCATAGCAATCATTTTCTTGTAAAAAGTTGGCCTATAAAATCTAAGCTAGCACAATTATACTCAAGTTTATTTGATTTCAAATGCTGAAATGGAAATTTAAACTAGAAATAACCAAAAATTCTTCCTGTATAAAGTTCTGAGTTAACACCAGGTAAAAGTTAATTATTTTGGAGTTCTATGTGTGTTTTTAGGTCATGAGATTAGTCTGTTTTTACTTCCTCTTTAGTGGGGAGGGGTGTGGGCTGGAGATTCTTAACTATTTATGGATTTCACTCCTCAGCAAGCTCAGCTGAACTTAGGTGGCTTCGGTGTTGTGGGGCCTTAGCAGTGTTGGAGATTATTCTCCAGACACAGTTCTCTTTGCCGATGGGTTTGAATGTCTTGTCTTTTAATGGGTAGGCCTGATATCAGTTTCAGAAAAATGTAAGAGCTGCTTTTGCTTTTTGGAAAGTGTGGAATACAAGTCTCATTGCAGCAAGGGGTGGCTGTGATTATGAAGAATAACCATGCATTAAAGACAGGAAGGCATCACCACCAACCGTCCAGACATGATTCCCTTGCTATTCACATCTCCCCTCATTGCTTTGTAAATCTCCCAGATTATCAGAGAGCTCAACAAAATACACACAGGAATAAATAAGTCATCAGCCAGCCAGCCAGCCAGCCCATGTGGGACTGGTGGTATAGGCCGCTGCTGCTGACTTTGGTAGCACCCACCTCCTTGTCTAGGCTGCTCACCCTTGCTTTCGTCAGAATACTGCCCTTCACCCATTGCAACCTTTCCCAGCAGACAGGAAACCTGCCTATTAGCCTGATCAGGAAACCAAGTCCAAGGCCATTAAGTCCAGGGCCTTTCAACCCAAGGCCAGTTGGTCCAGAACAGCAAGTCTGCAGCAAAACTTAAAGCCAGTTCCTGGATTCCCAATATGTCTGAGCACTGATGGCACCGCATCATCACAGTAAGGACAAACAGGGTGTTCCAGGACAGGCTGCGTTTTTTTACCAGTGTGCCTGCAGCCGTCCAGAGGCCCTGTTGTCCTGATTTCATTTCCCTGTTTATAGATTGCAAGCAGTTCTTACTTCTTCACCCTTACTGCGATTGATTGTGGGCTCCTGAAAAACACAAGGTAAGACAGCAAGAACTAGGTGATATGGAGTCACGGTTTCAGCAGCACACACATACTCTCAACACCCTGAAGAAAACGTAACAGCAGACTAGTCCAGGAAACAACATAAAGCACCTTTAGCCTAGTTATAGCAATCGCCGGCTATTCTCATGCATTTTTGAATAAAAGAGTTTTCAGGTGATGGAAGCTAGGCAAATCAGTCAATTACATTTCTTCAACCCGAGTGCCCTGGGAACTTGGCCCAAACTTACAAAGTTGAAAATAAACTCCTATGTCTTCAAAACTTCTCTTCAAATGCTGGGAGTAAGTTTAAAGACCATGTATGGTGGAGACTCAAAACCAATTTTTATGAGAGAAAATAGAAAAATGAAAATTAGGGAAATAGATTGGGAGACAAATATAGAACATGTAGAACAGCACAATTGATCACATTTTAGGGGAATTCAGAGGAGATTAAGGTAAGGAAACTGCTCTTGTATTTCTACACATAACACATAAGAAAGTTTTCAGTTAAAGATGCTGGTTTTATTTATATCAAATTTTCATTTAACATTAGTTCTCTATATGTTAAAATAAAAAAATATTCTAATACTATTATCAAAGCTATGGCTAATTCAATATTTGTTTTACTGATGTGATTAATATCCCATATTTAAAATATATTCTTTTATTTCTTGTATTTCTTTTTTGTAGAAGCAAAACCATTTTCCGTAACCTGTAAATATTAAAGTACTTTTCTCCCATTCTTTCTTGATTTCTGGGGTGTGTATCTCCCCTGGTTATAAATTCCTGTATCCTAGAAGTAGGTGAGGGGTCTACTCAGCCATAAGAATGCCCACCTGATGACGTCTTAAACTAACCCCATGGCCAATAGTCCCAGAGCTTGGATCTGAGTAGTGGTTTCAGCCTGGGGAAAAAAAAAAAAAAAAAAAAAAAGGACAGCAGACAGCCATAGTGACCTCTGTGTGAGTAACCTGGCCATGAGCCCTGACCCTTGGGTGGGGCTGGCATAGTGCAGTCCACGCCCATTGCCTAATCCCTCTGACTCCAACAAAACTGTGGAGGAGGTACTGGGATGACTCTTACCTCCAAAGGGTGTAGAGGAGGAAGAAGAAAAATGGCCAAATATCCCTGAGGTGAGGAAAGTTCCTGGCCTCCGATGATCCCCACTTGGGATGTATTCGGCTCTAACAGATGGTTAACAAGATCCCTGGAATCAGAAACCAATGTTCAGCCTGTCAATTTCTCTAAGCAAAAATAATGTAATGAGGAGCTGTGGTGATACTGTATATATTTAATAAAAATAGCAAGAACATTATCCCACAAGAAGCTGAGTCCCCTGGATGAAAGATGAAATGGAGGTCTCTTAGGAACCTTGGAAATAGAAAGGCAAATGAAATCCCGCTGCTTGAGAAGGATTTGTTATATATATCCTTGTTGTTAAATCAGATCGCCATTCTGTGTAACACAACAGGGCTACTCTGGCAAGGAGCTGGCAATGAAAAACAAAAAACAGCGGTGGCGGGCTTCATAATTTACATAGTAGCTTGCTTTTTTCTAATTGTCCATGAGACATTTGGTTTGGGACTCATTATATTCTCTGCTAAGTAAAGGATCCAATAATTGATCGCACATGAGAGAAATCACGTGAAGCCTTGCAAGTCTGGACTAGGATAGGAAATTCATGTCCTCATGTGGGTGTTCCCAAAAGCCAGGAAACTGTACAATCAGAAGCTCAGAGACCCTCAGCCAAATCATACTGACTTTCAGCAAGACCTTTGAGAACAGATATTTAGAAAAACAGGGAGCTAGTGAAATTTTGAGTCAGCAAGCAAAACAGAACAAAGCAAACAAACAAGTGGGCAGACTACTATTTTCCCCTTGACTGTCTTCCCCAAAGAGACTTTTGAATAGCTTCCAACAGTCCTGGATCAATTGTTAGATACAGGCATCAGCCTGATTCCTCCATTTAACATGGTGCATATAGCCAAGAAGTTAGTGGATGCAAAGACAACAAGAAGATATATTCATTCACACATCCTTTCTCATCAAAAAGCTAAAGAGAGTCTTTATGAGAACTACCCTTATTTAGCTTCATTTACAGACACACACACACACACACACACACACACACACACAGAGAGAGAGAATAGATTGAGTACATTGGAAGATCTGTGGCTGTCTCTGTGTCCTTCATAGACTCTCTCTAAATGAAGAGCCCTTAGAGGCTAGTTGACTCCTTGACTGATTGACTCATTCTTCATTCATCCATTTAGCAGACATTTGTTTAGGAACTGCTTTGCAGAACACACAGTGCAGGCAGAAAGAATGCAAAGACAGAAGGACATTGGTTTTTGCCCCGGAGAAGCTCATGGTCCAGTGATGAAGACAGACATGGAAACAAATGCTTTGGTTATGAATCATGGCTCATACGTTGAAGTGGATGTGCAGAAACCATGCTACGTGCTTTCATTTTCTTTAAAGAGAGAATGAGTGCTTCTCTGAGCTCTTGTTCTTTTAAGCATCTTGGAAATTCAATCAGAGCCATACTTGAGAGTCACTCCTTGCTTCATGCCTCTATCAGACAGAGTTCCGAGGTTTCCCGCAGCCCATAGCATGTAAGGTGACACCTCTAACTCTGGGCTAATCCTGAATGTTCATAGTCTAAGATGAGATGATTACTTACTGTCTGGAAGCCCCACTCCCTCTATGACACATCTAGGACCCTGGGTCCTTCAATAACTGGGAGCCTGGTGTTCAAGGCCACCTTATAGATACCAAAGTAGCCAGTCATTTTTCTCTGTGTCTGCTTTTTTGTAAGACCCTGACAATCGGTAGATAGAACACACCTGAGTCTTAACATTTAGAACATTAATCTAGTTTTCTTTTTCCCTGATTGCTTCATTCTTTCCTAAAAAAATAAAATAAAAATAAATAAATGTGTTGTGCATAAGCTAGCACAGTAAGCTAATAATATACTTTTAGAAAAACAAATGCATAATTGAATTATCAAATTATTCTGACCATTGACCCTAAAAGTGAGTCTCTAAGATGGTTATGCCTTAGGCAACATACCTCACCCCAGACAAATCTACTTTATTTAATCCCTAAACCAGTCACTAGTTAGCAATCAGCCTGAAGCCTCTCCCACCCCCAAAGGGTTAGAAATGTTGCTTCTCCCCCCACACACAGCTTAATCAATTTCTCTTTTTTGGTGGATCAATTTTCTTGTTTATAGCAGGTACTGATGGATGACCACCAGCACCCCAATTCCACTAAATGTTCAGCATTACAAGTTTTTGTTTTGTTTAGTTTGGTTTGGTTTTCTTAAGACAGAATCTCTCGACATAGCCCTTGCTGTCCTGGAACTCACTATGTAGACCAGACTGTCCTTGAACTCACAGAGATCTATCTGCCTCTGCCTCTCAAGAACTAGGACTAAAGGAATGTGCCACCTTGCCTAGATAAGAGTTCTTCACTAAAGAATTGGCAGACAAAAGATTTGATGTGACACTGGATGATAATGGCTTCAAGGTCAATGGTTCCAAGGTCAATGGTTTCAAGGTCAGAACCAATCTGAAAGATAAGGGCTGTGGAAAGATAGTCTAGTATCCAGATGCAATGGGAATGATGTTTCAAGATTTCCTGGAGGATAGGCATCCAAACTTGAACTGTCAGGGACCACAGGGCCACTGAGACCCTGGGTCCATACATCTTTGTTTCTTTCAGTCTCTAGTAGGAACCATCAGTGTTTTGCTGTCTGACCTTCGTTCATTGTCATAAGGAGTTCACTGTGTCTGTCTCTGGGTCTATTTCTTCTTTTAGGAGCCCAGTCAGATTGAATTAAGAGTCTACACAACTCCAGTATGACCTCATTGCAAAGTATTTCTTCATTATGTCTGCAAAGACCCCTTTTCCAAGTAAGGTCACGCTAACAGATACCAGAAGTCAAGACTTAACATATCTTTTGAGGCAGCATGATTCAATCTATATGTGGGGCCATGAAGAGAGCACAGGGCTCAAAGCTGTAGTTAAGTTGTCTCTCAGGGGTCAGATGTGTTATTTGTGCAAACAGGAACAGCTCCAAAATGCTGTGATTATCTAAGCTTCCCTTGATTCTAAAAATGAAATACACCTCAAGGCAAAAAAACTGAAGTAACTAATTGAAACTCTGTGTTCAGATCAAAACTGCAGTTTGAGGAACCAGGGGTTACATAACTAATAACCTAAGCCCTTACTGGCTCTGGATGCATTAGGAAGCGTTGAATTTCTTCATTTGGGCAGAGGATAGTTCTTCTTGTGTAACTGGTGTTTCCCACCCCCTCATAAAAATGTACTTTAATAAATATATTTGGAAGAAACAACATGAAGGATAAGAAAATTAGAAATTTAACTTGCTCTTTAAAACTCATTTTCCCCTGCAATAGCATGAATTTTGAGGGCTACTGCAATTACTAAAGGTCTTTGCTTTAGGTTAATTGCAAAATAAAGATCACCATGGAAGATTTTCAGTTCACCATCTCTATCTACATCCCCTTCCATTAGTTCTTGTCCATAACTGTACTATAACTGATGCATGAGTCATATTTATAGTGTGACTCTATCCTCAGAATGTGCCACATTGTAGGGCAGTCTTGCCGTTTGATAACTGGCCAATTATCCTCGTTCTTACCTCTCAGCTTTCCTAGCTTCTGTGGTTCAACTACGCAGGTGAATGAGAAGTATCTTCCTGGGCTTCCACTTTGGATTGATCCTAGGAACTCCAAATACTGACCTCTATTCCAGATCCTCGAGAGGGATAATTTAGAAGGATCTTCATAGGTAATCCAAATGTAAAGTTAAGGGTGTTGGGGAAAACAGAAGGAAAATGAACTTAGATGTTGAATGCATGGAGCACATTTGAACAGAACAGATTTAGTTCATTACTGATTATCTTAATTAAGGCCACTGTGGCAAAATACATTAGGTCAATACTTTAGAAACAGGAGAAATCTGTTATTCATCATAATTTGGGAGACTGGGAAATACAACAAGGAAAGAGCAAATCTACTGTGTAATTAATGCGCCCTGTTTCCCCCACATGCTCTGATTCCATTGTAAAAAGAGCAGTAGAACTTGTCTGGTGAGGGCACTAAACCCATTTGTGAGGTTGGAGCACTCTTGTGTTAATGACTTCCAAATACCAGGGCTCTAACTATTACCCTATATTATCCTACTGGGCACTGAGTTCCAACATAGAGATTTGCATTCAGACCATCCATAGCAATGTTCTAATCTCAGAGAGCCAGAGAAAGGAATGCTTACTCAAATTTGCTTCAAATATTGGTAACTTTTTCTTCAGGCAGCAACGAATGACTGAAGGGTTTTGGTGGTAAACCTGAACAAGTATTTTAATAAATGATCCCTTTAGTAGCATAGAATGTAGACAATGAGAGAGAAGATGCACTTACAGAGCTCTGGAGAAGCCCCTAGAAATGGTGACTACATGACGGTGAAATCAGTAGATATACATGGAAGAAGTTAACTGTTCAGAACCAAAACCTAGTTGGCATTGGCCTAAAAATGAGATTCCTGGTCCTAGAACAGAGGAGAATGTTGTGACCCTTTGAATGTGTGAGGAGGACTGTTTTCTATTTTGGATGTGTTGAGTTTGAGGTGACTTCAGGACAACTGAGTGAAGATGGTCCCTGGGAAGCATGAGGTCACTATCTCTGCTCTGGCATGTTTATAGCAAAGACTCCCAAGGGCAAGGGACTGATACTCTGTGTCCTTTGCTGAATTCAGATGTCCTGCCTTGTGCTTACTGAACCCACAGTGGTTATTCAGTAAATTCTAGTTAGGATCGTTACACAGAAACTTTGATGAAAAACTCAACACAGACATCAGCAGCCCTACTGCTTGTTCAGCCCTGGGTGTTGAGAAAATCATAGACTTAACATGTTTAATGTAGTAACTTCATCTGAAATCAGCTTTTCACTGCAAAATGCAAGACAGTGTTAGAATATCTATGAAATGGGAGGGGAATTTAGGAGACGTCTTGCATCTTCCAGAAATTTAAAGGACTCTCAGCAAAGAGAAATGATCAGGAAACATAATCCATGGAGCAGAGGAGGGGAAGGGTGGGTAGAAGCTGTAATGTCAAAAGCAATCATGTGTTTTAGATCTGTCCCTTGTTGGTATGCTCATAAAAAAACTGTTTACAGGGGGAAAGTTTAGCTAGAGACACAACATGCCCTTACAACCAGAAGTCTCAATTTCTGACTTCAGTTGACAGGAAGAAAAAATATTAATAGGGCAGAGGTAAAAGAGCAACATTCCATGCTAACTTGTGGCTATGCCTAAAGGAGTTGTTTGACCCCAGAAGGAAAAAGCAGGGTGTCTGGGCTCTTCCAGCCTAGGATGCAGAGGGAACGGGGAAGCAGTGACTTCAGTTCTCATGGTGTGGTGACCTTGGCTAAATCACTTTACCTTAGACCTGGTAGCATTTTCATCCATATATTAATTTTTTACTCCTTTGCACATTATCTTGTCTTTTGATTGTCTCCCCTGTAGCCTTCAGCGAACAGTCACATTTCAGAT
The DNA here is from genome assembly GCA_033318265.1 of Phyllotis vaccarum. Taxonomy (NCBI): domain Eukaryota; kingdom Metazoa; phylum Chordata; class Mammalia; order Rodentia; family Cricetidae; genus Phyllotis; species Phyllotis vaccarum. Next base: position 56,091,847 of record JARWLC010000010.1, read on the forward strand.
GTATAAAATACCTGTATTTTTTAGATGATGTGTCTTTCCTGCCGAGAGACACTCCTTTTCTTGTAGCTAATAATGAAAATTACCAGTGTAGAGCTTGGCTCACTGGTGTCAAGATGATATGAGCTAGCTGAAGGTCACTTTGAACATACTTTACCCTGCCTCCCAGGCACTGCTGATAAAGAAAAAGACAAAAGAGCAAAGACAAAATTAACTTTTAATTTCCCATGGAAGCCAAAGGAAGAAACATAGCTAGTGTAGAGTCTCTTCAAACACTCAATGGAGTATCCCATACTAAACATCTTATCTGATTTTCTTATCAGATAGAGCCAAGCATGCAGCTATTTAAATCTGTGAATAAAACTTCAGATCTGAGATCTGATAAATGTCAGTGATATTTTTTCACATCTAATGCCAGTCAATTCAGCTCATCCTATAAGATGAATAAATAATAAGATATGTGAAGTTTCTGTCTGAAATAGTTTTTCTTCTAAGCAGTTACTAATTATGTGTCCTTACATTACTTAACAAGATAAGTACCAGTCTCTCTTCCCTTCCAATAGACTAGCTACCATGTTCTCAATATTTATTTCTGCAATTATATTGTATCACCAAAAATATTGTTAAGAATCTGATATTTTTGCATCTTATTTCATGAAAGTACATCAGTAATCACATTGGTAAAGCATTAGCTATACAAACCAAGATAACATATGGATTGTATATAATAACTAAAGACAGAAAATTCACTCTGGATCACCACCCCCATGAATGAGCTATGACATTTGAAGTCACTCTCAGACAATAGATATGAGAAACATTTTTCAAGTATAGGTTTTTCTTATGTAGGCTTTGCATCTTTGTGCTGCAGATCCTAATCTCAGCAAGGTTATCATTACAAGGAAGACAAACTCTTGGCTTCAAGAAAATTCAATTCATGAATGAAGTTAAGAAAAATATGGTCATCAACACTTTGTTCATTGACACGTGTGTCCTTTATTTTACAGATGTAAAGGTTACACTACTATGCTTAAGTGTAATTTGATTTATGCTATTACCATGGACTATGCAGGAACCTGTTTCACCCCTACTAACACTTTTATTTGAATCTCAAAAATTCCCACTTAAAAGTGATACAGTATCATGTATTTAGTGTTGACTTTTGACTTGATATTCCCAGAAACTGTCAAGACACTTAAGAGGTTTTGAGAGATAGATAACCATTCTGCTCCACTGAAAAGAGATTTACAAAGAAAAATGTTCCAAATATTTAATTCAACCCCCCTCTGCCCTTGTGTGTGTGTGTGTGTATGTGTGTGGTGTGTGGTGTGTATGGTGTGTGGTGTGTGTGTGGTGTGTGGTGTGTGGTGTGTGGTGTGTGTGTGTTGTGTGTGTGTATGTATGGTGTGTGTATGTATGTGTGGTGTGTGGTGTGTGGTGTGTGTGTTGTGTGTGTGTATGTATGTGTGGTGTGTGGTGTGTGTGTGTGGTGTGTGTGTGTATGTATGGTGTGTGTATGTATGTGTGATGTGTGGTGTGTGTATGTGTGTGGTGTGTGTGTATATGGTGTGTGGTGTGTGTATGTGTGGTATGTGTGTATGTGGTGTGTGTGTGTGTGTGTGTGTGGTGTGTGTATGTGTGGTGTGTGTGTATGTGGTGTGTGTGTGTGTGTGTGTGTGTGTGTGTGTGTGTGTGTGGTGTGTGATGTGTGTGCTGAATATCCAGAATTTCAGGCTTCAAACTTCCCATTTGCACAGAGGATATTAAACAAGTCCTGTGCTTACTCTTAAACAAGAGAACTGGAAGTAATATTAAAAATGGGAAGAGAGAGCTTACTGTGGCAAAGCATGCATCTAATCTCAGCATCTGGAAGCAATGGTCAATTGGATCAGCCATTCAAGGTCACCCTCAGCTACATAACAAGTTTGAGGTCAACCTGGGCTACATAAGACCTTGCTTCAGCAGAACAAAATAAAACAAAACACAAATAACAAAAAAGGAGAGCAGAAAGACACCAATGAAAATAAAATAATTTCATTTAAAATTTCTGAAATGTGGAACTAAGACATAACATTTTAAAATTACACTAGTACTCACAGAAAATAACATATAAGCAATAAATGAATGTGTTAAATGAATTACAAATACATTTACTATCTGCTGCAGGCTGGATTATTTTATCCACAAAGTCACATGTTGAAGTCTCTTTTTGGTACTTCAGGGTATGATTTTATTTGGAAATAAAATCTTAAAAAGACAATCAGTTAAAGAGAGACTGTTAGAATAGGCCTTGATCTAACATAGCTGCTGTCCTCACAATGCATACAGGGAAAGCTGAGAAGATGGGGACCTGCCAGCCAAGGACACTGCCTGGGGCAGGACCCTTATTATAAGAAAATAATAATTTTCTTATTTAAAACACATAATCTGTAGTGCTACTACGTTAGCCAGAAACTAATGCATTGTCCATCTATTGTTAAGCTTACACAAATAAACACACACATACCCACAGCTGGTAACATAATTTACATGCTATCTTGTAAACTTCATTTTTCACTCACAAGGAATGTCTTACGATATTTAATATATTGATTCTAGCAATCACACTGGAAATGCAGAATGAGCAGTTGTTTGATACCAAGCTCTGTTCTGAACACTTTATATCTTCTCCAGATTTCCTAACTTTTCCTAAATGCACACTAATTTAACAGAGGGGTTATTCAAATTCATTATGATACATTGGAAGTAGGACCTGTTATAAAATCTTCGAGTACTCCGGTTTTTAAAGATTCTCTGTAGACACACGGGTCAGTACTATGGCATCTAGGTAGAGAACAGAAGATGAATTTTAAGCCTCCTACCATGTGGGTCCTAGGGATTCATTTATGCTCACCAGGCTTGATGATGGCACTGATGGCACCTTTACCTGTTAAGCAATCTCACTGGTCCTAAGTTTGTATCTGAACAAAAAACTCAGTCATAAACATATTTGTATTATAATCCAGGAACATACATACTGCCTTCTAGAGATAAAGATCTGTGGCACTCTAAACTGAAAATTACTATTATATTACTGATAAATATAAGTTAATAATTGGAGAACAAATATTTATAATATATGGTACATTATGCAGTAATAATATTTTATGTATGTCTAACACACACACATATACACATGCACGCATGCACACACACACACACAAACACACATACACATGCACACACATATATATACATTCAAAGACAAAGGGGAAGAGGAGATTACTTCCAGGTCAGCCGTATAGTTTCTGTTTGTACCATCAGTAAATTAAAGTGCCTATTTTTATTTTCTTCTTTTTTTTTCTAAAACCTCTCTTCCTTTTCTAAAACCAATCAATTTTTAGACAAGCAATTATGTCTTAATTTGAGTGACATTGACTTCTCATAAATCTGAGCTGTGAAAATGTAACCTTATTCCTTCTCATATTTTTGGTGAATATTAGATTCACTTTTGTATCTGAGATGTTGCTGGCATGCTTTCCTTTCTAGGGGACATGGGGACATGTAAGCATCATATCCCCTCTACCCTCCCCCAAGGTCCCAATGACAAACTGAAGTTCTCTCTGGAGAAGCCCTGAGTTTATTAGGCTTCCTCACAGAGAAATTGTTGAGCCATCACTGGCAAGAATTTGGCTGGTCTTAAAGTAGCCACAATGAAAGGTCTTCATCTAGCATGAATGAAGATTCCCCCTGGATGTATGGATGGAGTCCCCAGCCCCACTCCTATGCATCCTATATCCTCTAGCCGGTAGCCAAGTCCAAAATTCATGTTTATTTATGGCAGAATTGTATTGTATACAACTGATCAGAAGAGGTGGCTAGATATTCCAAAGAGGGCCATCCAAGCCACTCCATACTCTCCTTCTAGGAGAGATATTAAGTCAACAAACCCAGCTATATGACACTTTGCAATTAAGCCTAGCTTAACTCCTGAAGATGATGGCAGTGTGGTCCATGGTATAGTTCTATACAGAGAGGTCACAGTGAAAGCCTTTTTTTTATGTTATTCATAGGATTTTCAGATTCCCCAATGTCCCCCCTTCCCAGTGTCAGAATCACCAACAACAATCCCATTTGTTCATCCAGAATGTCTCTTTTCTGCACTGGGGTATCGTATGAATTCTGTTTGGTATGATAATAAAACCTGGGGCCAGATATTATGGAAAAGCTGAAATATCATAGAGACAGGGAACAAAGCCAGTCCTAACCCAGTAAGCTACTCAGGCCAAATGGGTTAGGGAGTCCTCAGACTGATGGAATCACTGCAAAAGGCCCAGAACTTCTCCTGCCTTATATTGTTTTCCCTGCCCAACTATTTTACTTCCTGCTTCAATTCTGCTAGAGCTAGGATTAAAGGTGTGAGCTACCACTGCCTGGCTGTTAGGCCTTGAACACACAGAAATCTAGACTAATCTCTGCCTCCCAAGTGATGGGAGTAAAGGCGTGGGTCACTATTCCCTGACCTTCACGTCTTGGCTGTGGATGATTCTGTCCTCAGATATTTCAGACAAATTTTATTAAATCCACAACCTATCGCCGAAGTAGGGTCTTATTTGTTACCATCTCAATCAAAGAAAACCCAAATGCAAATGAGAGTCCAGTCTGGGTAAATCCCTGGGAAGGAAGGAAAGGTAAGTCCATACATATGACTCCCAGGAGACTTTTGTCCCATAAAACTTGTTTCTAAGTATTCTACTGATGGTAGATAATAAGCTAGACCATTCAGAAATAAAGAAGATCTGCTCCCAGAAGTAGGTATCAGTAAAGCAAGCAGTGTTCCTTGCCGGCCCGAAATGTTCCATGTATACTGTCTCCTTCCTTCCTCATTCATCTTTCTCACTCCTTCTGCAGGGTACAAATGTTACTACGATCTAACTCTAACATGTGTTTGCTGAACTGTCTTGCCACCTCCTAAGTGGCCCCTTCTCATATACTAATATTTCACTTTACATAAATCTTCCATATGGCATTTGTAATATCTCTTAATTATATCTGTTTCCCACACTGGCTGTGGAAATCATTTGTCTCTGTAGTTTTGGTGACTGATCGCAGACAAAGGCTGGAATACAAAAACCACGTGGTTGTAGCTGCCCCACATGCTGAGGGCACATTTGAATTGAAGGTATTTATTTTGCCCTTGTATCTAAGGGTACATCTTGAGAAACCTTGGGGTGTTCACAGTCAGCTATGTGGAAATAAACTAATGGACTAGTTTAAGCGTAACAGAACGATTTGTGCATATATGAGATCTCCAGTGGGCTTAGCTATAAACACATGCATGCAAATGTGACAAGTACAAATGTCACAGATCTCCATATTGCCACCAGCCTCAGGTTTTTCCTTTAATCTGAAAAGGTGGTGGGGGAAGGGCAGCTATGGTGTGATCTCTATGATACTTTAAATTCCAATTTTACTTGGTCAAGGCTGGATGCAGAGTGTCTTTCTTGCTATTTTGAGGGAAGGTTGAGCTGGGTGCTGCTTATGTCATGGTGTCAGCATCTCAGAGATAGCATGCTGTTTACGCACAACAATGCTGCCCTGCCTCTGATAGCTGATCCTATCAGACATGGTTATTTCCAGCTGTCCTCAGGAACCGACAGCTGCTGTGTCCAAATTTGCCTGCTTTACCACTGGAGAGGAAACTAATGAGAGTTGAACTCTGGGTACAGCCTGGGGAATCCTGAGCAAACCCTTAGGAGTGTGCAGCCTCACAGCTCAGAGAGCTGCATGCATGTGCTAACTTGGAACTACAGCTTTGGCTTTTTCAGCTTTCCATTATTAGGTTTGCAAATTCAGCCACTAGCCAGCTCCAGCCAGAATAAGACGAGATGGTCCAAAATAGTTGGAAAAAAAGTTCACAGTACAGACAAACTTTAAAAAATGATGGAAATGCACAAATTTATAATCTGACAAGAAGATTTTTGTGGGTATACACATGTATATCCAGAGATCAATAGCTACATTTATAAGAGTGTAGGGTGTGGAGAGTAGAGATAAGTTTCAGGATGAATACCAGGAGGAACTAAAACCAGCCAGTAATGTAAGTAGGGTACAGTAGTAATAATGTCTTCTACAGTGTTAGGTATGATTTTTTAAAGCCAAGCTTGAACAGAAAATTAACAACCTAGAAATGATTAGATGAGATCAATGGAGACATCTGTGGGTGGTCAGTAAGGTTTGATCATATCATCCACAGGAGTCTTGATGACTGAGGAGCTCTAGGGAGTTTATTAAAATGATGAGGAAAAACAAATACAGAGCCACATGTCACACTGTTTGGGGGCCAACAGTTCTTTAATCAGATCCTGAGTGCCAAGGACCAAAGAGAGTCTGTTGTCCATTTCTTCTCCCATGTGTGCTGCCAGAACAGCTTGTATCCCCTGCCATACTGGAGAAAAACTCCTTTGCAAAGGACTGACAGGATCTGAAGAGGTGACCTCATTTCCAATGAGGTACCAGAAGAAACTCATAGACTCTGAATCTGCTGACTTACATGGAATTCAGAAGGATCCAGTGCGAAGTACTTATTTTACCTCTTCTTCCTGTCTTCCTGGCCTTTGTCTACCAGTCATCCATCCATCCATCCATCCATCCATCCACCCACTCATCCTTCCATCCATCCATTCAGTAATCCATCCATCATCCATCCATTCATCATCTATCCATCATCCATTCATCCATCCGTCTGTCATTCCGTCTGTCTGTCTGTCTGTCTGTCTGTCTGTCTGTCTATCTATCTATAGTATCATGTATCTATAGTATCATGAATTCCAGGACAGCCTTGAACTCTGGTCTTGACAAGGATGAACTTTAACTGATGATGTTCAGTTTCTACTCCCCCTGCCCCTCCCTCCATGATGGGACGACCTGCACACACCAACAAGCCCTTTTATGTGTTCTGGAGATAGAATAAAATGCTTTACACACCCTAAGTGAACTGAACTGCACCCTCAGTGCCACTCACTTCTCCAGGGAAGAATCTGAAGAACTGGTTTAACGCTGGCTTCTTGCATTGTTTAAATGCACTGAAGGGTTTCTGCTCTCAGTCATAGCAACACAGAATTTCCTTTCTGCAAATGTTTTAAATGGCTCCTTGAGATGTGCAAAGAATTGTTCTTGGCCTGACAGAGAATGTTCCTTACCCGAAGGAACTTCTAGCCAAACAGAAGAAATCCAGGGCCCCATGGAACTTCAAAAGAGAAGTCATTCACTGGTTCTTTTAGTAATGAAAAGATTGCCAGGTATAGTGGTATATGCCTTTAGTACCAGCATTTGGGAGGCAGAGATAGATGGATCTCTAAGTTCAAGGCCAGCATGGTCTGCATAATGAATTCCAGGACAACCAGAGCTACGTAGTTAGACTTTGTCTCAAAACAAACAAATGAAAAGATTTATATGAGGTGAGATATACGTAGGAACAATTATTAAACAAGGAATGATAGCAAAAATAAAACAGGAGTCTCAATGTTCCTCTAAAATTTATAGTTTTTTAAATAAATTTTAATGATTTGGGGGGGTTTTGGTGGTAATTTGGATTAAACCTAAGGCCTCATACTTTTTAGACAAGTAGTCTACGACTCAGCTACATTCCCAGATCATTTAAAGATTAATTTGAACATCATTAAATTTTCATAAAAAGATCCAGTAATGGTAAAAGATAGTTATATAATTATTCCTATTTTCATGTGTGTTCCACTGTTATTTATGTTACAAATTCATAAATAATTGGAAAATTGCGTATCATAAAGAGATTAAACCCTTAGATTCCAATCAGCACTAACAATAGGTTTACATGTTAACAAATTATTCTTATTTGCTTATAAATGATTACAGAAGATTTTGAAACAACAACCACACCATTTTAATATGCTTGCCAAGAGCAATGAAATATCTACCAAATAGATTTTCTGCCTGAAATTGTTGAGAAAAACACAGTTATTTTTAGAGAGTCTTGAGAAATTTATTTTTCAGACACTAGTCTTCTAGCATTTTGAGAAACCTGAGCAAAATAGCTTGGTAAGGAAATCACTGTGTTGGAAGAAACCCCACAGGGCCATGCTTCCTCTTCCTTCTTTAGATTCTATTGGTCTTTATGCTTTTCACACTAAGGCAAATGCTCCTCTTTAAGCAAATTTCACCATCTGAAACACAGAAACATTTATCCCCTGATTAGTGACTCAAACTATATCAGACTTTCCTTCAGGAAAATATCGAAATAGTAATTAACACCAAATATTAGAAGCTACACTGAGAGTGTAGACTCCTGATACACAAAAGGTCTCATCATGGATGTGGCAACATTTCTCTCCTCATTTTATAGCTGAGAAAACTGAAATGCAGAGGGTAGCTTGCTCAAGTTCACAAACATTTGAGTGTTGGAGTAAGGAGGATCCAAATCCCACTAATAAACCTTAGATTCATGCTATAGAATCAGTGTGTCTTTCAGCCTCACCTGGATTCTAGAAAATAGCAAAAGCAATAAAGATTTGGGAACCGTTGTTGCAAAGGTATGAGAGACATGCTTCGTATCAAGGATTACAATCAAGGTCATTTTGAAATAGGCTGTCATTTCACTGCTTTATAACTTCTATATCTAAAATTGTAATCCAGATGCCATATTTTAGGGACTTAAAGTCTGTTTAAGTGCTATTTCACTGATGGAAACTAAAAACTGGAACTTTATTTGAAATAAATATATATATATGGGGGGAACAACTGGAAAGTAGACAGGGTGATTTTCTCCAAGAGTTTCTCTACAGAATAGCTGAGATCATAGTGTATGAAATGTCAGTGAGGCTTAGCATTGTTAATATTGTGCCATTTTAGAGGTATATATTCCTGTGTTTTACTCACATACTGAAATACAAATTACACACATGCCATGTAATCTTGAAAATTTAAATATGTATATCTAAAAACACAAAAAGAAAAATCTCCATTCATTCAAAAATCCTACAATGACGTAAATTACTATAATCACAACTAAGGAGACGTTAACATTAATATCACTAAATTTATAAGACAATGAGAATTTCAGCAGTCATGCAGAATGTGTATTTGATGGGTATTTTGTCCCCAAATAATATCTTCTACACCTCTGTTTCTAATTTTAAGTTCCTTCGTTGAACTTCCATAAATTTCTCTCACATATTCTTTAAATTTAAATGTAAATTTTAAAAAATTCAAAAGCAAAGAATGGGGTGACTCAGTAAGCAAAAGCTTTTGCTGCCAACCTGAAGACCCAAGTTCAATGCCAGGGCCCAACATGGTGGAGAGCAAGACCCTACTTCACCACCACACACATAATTACAATTCCTTCCAGTTGTGTGGTACAGAGACTGACTTTTCCCTGCCTCTTATATGGTCTCATCATTTTAGTCCACATCTCAGATGAAATTCACTGTCAGTCAGAGACAGTGAAGAGAATTGTTCCAACTGCCTCATATCGCACAGCCAAAAATCAAGTCCAAAGGACCTGACTTACAACCATGAATTATCAGAGAATAGAGCCTGAACAAATCTGCACATTCCACTAATGCCACAGAAGAGCACCCCTCTCCTTCCAGAAGATGCCAGCACAGAAGACCCCAGATCTTCTGCTCTGACACAAAAGCCAACACAGCACACACCTGTAACAACATGATTTATCAACCTCATCTGCAGGTGAAGCTCTAGTCTAGTTTATAGACATAGGTCAGAGGTTATTCTGGAATCTTTTCTGCTTCCTTGTCTTATCAGGCTGTGTGCAGGACTGGACAGACTTCATAAACTCACCCACTGATCAGTTTAAAGAAATGTCATGCAAGCCTCTTTCTAATATCTTGTTTTGTGGATATTTTGGTTTGTTTAAGACAGTTTCACTGTGTAGCCCAGGATAATCTCAAACACACTGTACAGCTCAAGTTGGACTCCTATGCATGTCAATCCTCCTGCCCCAATCTCCTGTGTACTAGGATTCTGGTATGTACCACTATGCCAGGCTCCTAATCTGTCCTTATGAGTAGTTTTCTTCTTGTCATGAGGGAAACCTCGTGAGACTGCCAGGCTGTCCACACCGGAAGGGCGATCCGGAGAATGCTTTAGCCCACTGAAATGGCTTGCAGGGAATATGTACAACATACTAACGAACAATGGAGCACTAGCTTAAAAGATAGGTCACGTTGATTAAGTGACCAAAGGTTGTTCCCTAAGAAATGTGAGTTCAGGGGAAATCAGAGATATCAATCCCCCTCCTAGGGAGAGGTACTGGATAGTAAGACGTGATCTAGGGCCTGGAAGTTCTATACACTAGGATCAGGACTCCTCCATTTCCTGTGTGCCAGCTTGAGACTCACAAACTCTCTATATTTAACGGTAATCATCTGGACTCCAAACTTGAAATGTCTTAGAGCAAGGGGAATGACTGCAGAATTCTGCAGCCAGCAGTTTCCACTCCCTCAGAGTAGAGCTGATTTTTTGAGATGCCATGTGCAACAAGCACCAATATGCCTTTATCTCTCTCTTGGGGAAACGTTGCTTTGGTGAAAGACAAAGTTTCTTCTTAGGTTTGAGAAGAGATTTGTTGAGTAGAATAGCACTAAAGACACATACGATTTGAAGCAATTAACTAAAGTTAAAGTGAAGTATCTCCACCCCAAGATTCAAGATTCATTGCCTGCTCATCTAGGCCAGAGACAACCCCTAACTATGGCTGCAACAGAAAAACTATAATGACTATACTAATGACTGCCACAGTCCCTAAGATTATATAATTTCTTCCATATTTAGGTGGGGAGAGGGTAGAACATTATCCAAATAATCTCATTCTCTTTCTGTCTCACCTGTTCTCTGATATTTTGTGTACCAAAGGTAACATCTTCAAGAGTGTACAAATTCAGTTAACAAAACAGTGTTTGGGTTTTGCTTTTGTTTTTGTTTTTTTTGGTTAAGCCACCTACAATATGTTTAATGTAGATATTTACATATACAGAGTTATACTCCCAAGGAAAGCAAGCAATATCAGTTTGTTCCTTTATTTGTTTGTTTAAAACAGAATCTCCCTGGTGGCTCCAGACGTCCTAAAACTCACTATGTAGACCAGGCTGGCCTCAAAGTCACAGAGATTTGCCTTTGCTATACACAATAAAATTTTTAAGCCAGAAATAAAAAAAAATGATTAATGGTTTAAATGAACCCAGAACATCTATGAGGACCACATACCTCTATAGCATTTTGGCTTCATAGGTTGCTTTTATTTAGAGACCACAGTGTAAATTTTTCCTGGTAATTACTGTACATTTGGCTTCCTGTTTTACTTTAGATACTGCTTGGTAACCTATGCTGTGACTTCTTGGGTGTCTTTCCCAGTCTATACCAAATGTCCATTGTTCAATCTTACCCTCCTGTCCTCTGCCTGCTAGGAATGTTTACCAGTCTTTTCAGTCAGCTCTGCCTTCCTCCATCCACCATCGTTAATTTCCCAACAAAGATTTTTCCTGACATCCACTAGGGTCTTGCTTCACTGTCTCATCTGAATGTTCTGGAAACATTTTTTTTTCTTCTTTATTTCAACATAAGCAATTAATCATGCACATTTATGACCCGCAACCTCCAAGAACATTTCAGGATGTACCCAATGGGAGAGTTCATGGACTAGTAGGCAAAATGCCAGCCCAGACTTCAGAATACTGGAGATAGTTCAATATTCATAACTCTCCAAAACGCTGCCTGAGTCTTTCTTCAGAAATATATTTAAATGCTTTTATTGGGGGGCAAGGGACAAAGTGGACAGGATCATTTTAAGAACTTCTATTTTCTCGCCAGTCTGCTTTTCTCTCAAATGTCTTTGTTTTGAATTCTCTCCTAACTCTGTTTGCTATCTGCCAGTTGACTTAGGCCAGAAATATTGTTGGGCAGAAAAACTTAGGGTTCATGGTCATGGCTGAAAACGTGGCTGTAACTTGTTTTGGGCATAAGTAGGCACAGGAGCTGAGACTTGCAAGGAATTCCATTACTGTGTTAATAGAAATGCAAACTGAGAGAGACATTAGAGTCATCATTCCTTACAAATTTACAGTGAAAATCCAGCATGTACAAAATGCTGCTTGTGAAGAACCAGAAATCGTATGCTTAATAAGAGCTCTACAAATTATTTACAAGTAACGATAACTTCATCAATGTACAATGAATAAAAAGAATTATATGGGTTCCTAAGGACCTTAAATCTGAACAGCAAAACCAATTAAATATGCAAATAAGAAAAAAGATGATGACTGCTAATCAAATAATAAAATACCAAGTTTGAATAGCCATTTTAGATTTTTATAGCATCCTTTTAAAGTCTTATCTGCCAGAAAAACATGGGTTTTATTTCATAGTTTCTGTACAGCTCAGTTTTCAGGATTCAAAAGCATCATGCAAATGCTGACAAATGGGGCTATAAACTGTAGCAGGCTTCAGGCAAGGGTATCCTGTGAGGTTAACTCTTTTTAAATCTGGCACTATGGGTCTGTTGACTTTGGCAGAATCACAGGGTCATATTTTTATGTGGTTGAACTATTCATGAGTCATTTCTACATTAGACTTTCATCAATCCCAACGTGTATGGCCCATCTTCTATTCCTCTACCTTCTCCTTGCCGCCGCTCTCTGTCTCCCTCCCTCCCTCCCTCCCTCCCTCCCTCTCTCCCTCCCTCCCTCCCTCCCTCTCTCTCTGTCGTCCCCCACTCGTGTGTGTGTGTGTGTGTGTGTGTGTGTGTGTGTGTGTGTGTGTGTGTGTGTGTGTGTGTGTGTGTGTACTCAAGCATAGCATGTATGGAGGTTAGAATACAACCTGGGGGATTCCATTCTTACCTTTACATGGGGCCTGGAGAACCATCTCAAGCCACTGAGTAAGCAGTAAGTGCCCTTCCCCACTGAGCCTCCAATGTCTTTTCTTTTTGGTGTGGCATTTCTTCAAGCCTTATTCTAGCTGAGGCTCTCTTCCAAGACTTCTGGCCTATTCTTAAGATAGATTTTATCTCTGAGTTTCTCAGGTTGTTTTGTAGCTCTAATATCACAAAGAATAACATGTTTTCATTTTCACCAGAGGACAAGAGCTGGAGAAAGGATGTATTTCTCTTAGCAATTCCACTAGGAAAAATGGCAACATTTTTCCTGAGCCCTTCTACAAAGAAATTACAATGTCCTCACCAAAGGGACTGAGATTTACAGTCAATTCTTAACTATCAAAAAACTTCCAAGAAACAATATTTTTGAATAATAGAGTGAAACCTATTTCCATAAAAGCAATCCTTCCTTTCTGCTCATTTCAACCCAGTGCTATAGGAGAACAGACACGGATCTTCAAGGGTATAGTCCCCAGCAATATCCCAGGTGACACATTTAACCAGGATGAGTGAGAGAAACTTTAAGTTGCGGTAATTGATAAAGGTCTAGATTGAACAAAAGTGGTATTCATTCTGTCCTGGTGAAACAATGCTGTGGGCCATGTGGTTGATCAACAATTGATATTTATTTTGCTCATGGTTATATCAAGATGGAAGGGACTACCAACTGTCCCTGGCATTCTTACTGCTTCACAGCATGGCAGAAGGCACCACAGTGTGCATAAGGCAAGAGCAGGAGAGACTGAAATTCATCCTTCATCAAAGACTCATTCTTTCTAGTTAACCATCTCTCAAGGTAACAGCATAAAATCATTCATAGCATCTCTACTTCATCATCTTTCATTAGGGCCCCACCTCTCAAAGCTGTTGAATTGAATAGCAAACGGCCAGCGCATGAGCTTTAGGGACATGCTTTGTGGGGATATTTTCAAATATAATAAAAAGATTCAGAGATATCAGAGGGATCTACTCAGTCTAGGAGGATCAGACAATGGTAACTCACACCTTTAATCCTAGCACAGGGAATATCCCGGGAGTGGTGACCTATGCCCTTAATCCAATCTGAGTTCGAGGTCATCTTAGTTTACAGAAGGAGTTCCAGCCTCCCAGGCAGGCAGTGGTGGTGCCACACCTTAACTGAGCAAAGGAAGTATTTAAAGCTGGCATAGAAAGACAGAGCAGGCAGAAGAAGCCAGGAGGAGCGAAGCTGAGGCACCTGGAAGACAGCTAGGTGAGATCTGACTGTGGGTTTACTTTCTCTGATATCTCAGCCTTTCACAGAGATCTGGCCCTGAGTTTCCTTTATTCATGCAACAATGTTTGGTCAGTAGTATCGAGTAAAATATAGCCACTTAGGGAAAGTGCAATACAGGAGATGGGGGAGGCTGGTTTAGCCACTTTTGGGACTAGAAGGGGTGGAAGAGAATCAGATTTAGACAGTGCTCCATTGGGAGATGTTCTGGTCCTGTATTATCTCACACCTTAGTAGAGCAGGAGCTGTAGGAATGAAGACCCCAAGTTCCCTGTCCCACGAATTGTCACCTCCCCTTCCAATTATTAAAAATCAGTCCAACATCAAAGAGTGAAAAAGCCTAATGTATGGAGTAGGTAAGCCCTAGTTCCTTCGATGAGGTAAGCAGCCACAAAGAAAAGAAACAGATAAAATCCTAGGGTCCTGGCCCTTGTCGTCTTTGTGGGGAGAGCTGGGTGGGGAGAATCATCTCAAGCCTCCTAGTTCCTCTACCCTTTCCCTTAATTACAAATGTCTGCTCTTAATAGAAAATAAATAAATAAATACATATAAAAAGTTTTTTTTCCCCCCAACTTCTCACATACTCTTTCCTTTATTCCTTGATCAATTCTCTGGATGATTATTATTTTTCTCACAGGTTTTTTTTATTTTTATTTTTTGATTTGGGGGTAAGGATATAGCTCAGTTGGTGGAGCATTTGCCTAAAGCCATGGGCTCCCTCCACACCCTGTACTGTATACAACAGGTGTGGTAGCACATACCTGCTACCCCAGCAGTTGGGAGGTGAAGACAGAAAGATCAAAGTTCAATGTCATCCTAAACTACATATGAAGTTCAAGATTAGCCTGGGTTACATAAAACCCTGTCTCTGAAAATGAAATTAAAAAAACAAAAACAAGCAAACCAACAAACCCCCCAAGTTTTATAGCTAATTAAAATGTTTTGTAGTTGGGAAGCAAACTCAGTGATACAACCCTTCCCTGGGAGCCACAAGGTTCCATGATCAAAACATAACTTTTAAAGATTGGAATTTTAATGCATTATATGGATATAATCTAGGTGTGCCAGATTAAGAAGCAATTTAACGTTTATATGGTACTATAGACAATGTCAATATGAAAGTGAAATGCTTATTATATTGACTTTCCATTATTTCTGTAGGTATGGTAGCAGTATTTATCACCATTAAATAGCGTTGGTAGACTCCCCGAGGGACCTCACATGTGTGTTCATGTCCCTCTAGCATCTGTGTCTTAGATTTAGTATTGATTTCATTGAGGTCATTTTTATTCTGATTTTGGATTAAGCACTACATATGGTATTTAGTGCCTTTTAAATAATAAACTCCTCTAATCATCTACAAAAAACTATAAGAGTTTAGAGATGAGAAAATTTAAGTTCAGAGAAGTTAAAAAGTTAATAAGACACCATTCAGGAGCTAGCCTGATACTCTATACTTTTACACACTGGATTGCCAAATGGAAGTACGTAAGCCACAGAAGTCTGTAAAGGGCTTTCTATGAGCTCTGGTTAAAAAGCATTAAAGATATTCAATGTGCTATTATCATCTGTATCAGCATGGTATTGCTGAAGAGCATAACATCTCTACTCTGACCTGCATTACACATTAGTGCAGGATACAGAAGAAAAAGATCATTAGACAGATATAAAAATGTCTATGAAGGTGGTAGCCCACTGAATAAAGAACATGGTTACAATGTCACAGGTGAAAGGATGTCACTCCAGATGGAGAAAGCATCATGAATGAAAGAAAGCTCTCAGGGTGTGTACAAGGATCAACAAGGGATTTAATGAATGGAGCATGGGAAGGTGTAGGGAGCAAGAGATGAGAAGACTGGCTGGCAAGGTAAGCTGAAACCTAGTGATTAATCTACATAATTACACCACCATGCAGTACATATTTCCAGTACATCTTTCTTGATGACAAGAAGCTCATCAAGTGTCATGATGAAATTAAGAACATTGTCTTCTGGATTTCTCTGAGCTAGCAGTCTCTCTCTTAATTTCACAGAAAAGAAAATGAAGTCAAAGCTATGAACTAGCCCAGCCTTGTTCATTCTGGAACATTTTCCACAGCTGTATCAGTGTTAGCCCCTTGAAGTTCAGATCCGGTTGGGTTCCATTTTCTTCAGAGCACTTCAGTCACTATCCCAAAGTCAGTATATAGACCCTTTTAGATCTCAGAATCCATTCTTCAGAATCCATTCACAATAAACCCTCTTCCTTTATACATTTAACATTGGCTGAGCCACCTTCCAGGTCCTCTCTCTGTGGGCCTTCTGCAAAATCCTCCTTCATAGACTGCCCCGGGAGAGCCCTGCATGTCAGAAGTATCATTCGTCTCCTTACTCTTTGTGTATAATTGCCATAGATTTTTATAACATTAATTTAAGTCCCACAAAATTTTTCTTACTTGCTTCCACATTCCTAGTTCCTGTAATAGAGAGGGTAATCAATGAAGGAGTCAATAAGTAGAAGAGAGAATGGAGTTGTGGCATAGCATTTCTTGGGGAGAGCTTAGCTTGATAAATCACAGCATCAAGCATTTTCATGACGCTCATAAATGGTGTTACTTTCTCACCAGTTTGGGTAGCTCAGACAGCACAACTTCTCCAGCTCCTCTCTCCAGCCAGTGAGATGCTTGCAGACACAGTATCCATTCTCTTAGTCTACCCATGGGTTTGTAGTGGGATCTCCCATCTACAATGTCTGTGCTCTGTTTACCTTATTTGTAAATGTGCGTCACCTCAGCTTATAGACTTATTTTATGGGATTGTTTTTGGAAGGTGAACTCTCTAGTCTCTTACTACAATCTTGTGTCCTATCTCATAGGTGTTCAGATTATAGTCCTTACTCTCTAGTTCCCAAGGATTAATACTAATTGCTCCAGCCCCTCTTCTTCAGAACCACAATTATAGCTCATTACTAATAACAATGTTATTTTCCCTTGGAATTGCTGTGTAGGCAGGGCTGACTTTGAACCTCTGTTTTTGCTTTTGCTTCCCTGGTTCTGAAATTGCAGGTACATAACATCATATTTGTATATGAGGTACCTGGGATCAATTTCAGGGCTTTGCCTATCCAGAGCACTCTATCAACTGAACTATATTCACAGACCAAGAGCTGACATTTCTTTCAGTAATTTCTTCCATCCTTTTACTTTTAGAACTCATTGCTAAATCTTTTTTTTTTTTTTTTTTTTTTTGCTAAAGCCAAACCCCATCTTCATTAATTCTTGTCAAATTGCATGTGACCATATTGTATGTTACGTATCCATGTGTCTTCTGCACTGTTTCCTCTTTGACTTCCACTTGAGGTCATCTCGATGGGTATCAAAAGGAAGACAAAAGCTACAGGTCCACATTCCTTTTATGAACCAGGAAAGGGAGGGGTAAGGGAATAAGCTGAACGTTTATGCAAATTAGCAGATTGTTTACTAATGCAGGTATACCCAGTCACCTGGACCTTATTTCACATAATTTCAATCACAAAATCTGATGTCTGAGATTAAAGCCCTGCAACAATTATGACAACCGGTTGGTCACAGGGGTCATAAGGTAACTAGAGAACAGGTCACTTCAGAGAGCGGAGGAGGCTTTGAGAGGAATGTTCTACCACACAGAGTTCTCTGGGTCCAAGCTGTCATCTTCTAGAGTGAGGGTCATGTGAAAGCACAGGAAGGAGGGAGAGAGAGTCAAAGTCAGACAGGCTAGTGTCAGATACCAGACCTGGTTGCTATAACAACCTGTGAATTGTCCAGCAACATTCAGAGTGACTCATCAAGGCATCATCCTTTTGGGTCACTTGCTTATTCTCATCACCAGATTTTACTTCTCTGAAGAAAGGGAAGAATAGCGTCTTGAGAAGATAAGGCTAGGTCACATAAGGTAGATACACAATTGAGACAATTCTGTCCCTCTGTAATCAGAGATGATATGTGAGTGGAATATTAAAAATATTATTGCCAAATTCACAGCAGTTATGCACTCCTTGTATTGAATATACACAGGTATTTTCACTAATTGAGAATGCTGAAAAAAAATGTTGACTGGATAGCTTATAAATAACACAAATGTATTTCTCTAAGTTCTGGAGACCAAAAATATAAGACCAAGGTATTAACATGTATTGTATTTATTTATTTTGCACTGTTTTCCCCCAGTGCCTGATAATTTATAAAGAAAAATGATTCGTTTAGTCATAGATCTAGAAGTGCTGAGCATGATGGCGGTCTGATATGAACTCAGGTGAAGACCTTCTGGTAGGAGATCATGGTGGCACAAGTATATGATCAGAAGAGATTCCATGATATGACAAGAAGTCATAGGGAGGAGGCACAGCCTAGCTCTTTTTATAACAACCCAGTTTCATAGTAAATCACCAAAATCCCAAGAGTATTCCATTACCCCTTCTGATGGCAATTCCCACAGTGATCGACTTACCTCCTGCTTGACAGCATCCTCTGACAGTTGCATGACCTCTTAATGCTACTATTTGTGGATTAAGCTTTCAATGCATAAATGCTTTGAAGAGATAACACTACATCCAAACCATAGGCACTTTGTTCAGTTAGAGTGCTCTGGAGTCTGTGACAGCCATCTTATCCAGGATCTCCTCCTGTTAGAAGGAGAACAGCAATAATCCTATCATGTGGCTTTATCCTCATCATTTACCCAAAGGGCCAAACTTTTACCCTCATCACATTAGTTAAGATTTCAACACATACATTTGAAAGGGACAGAGCATCATGTATTAAGTGCCTCTTTCTACAGTGTATCAGATGCAGCTTTTTCTCCTCAATCTAATAGCTATGTCTTCCAGGTAAGGACCTTTCCACATCCACTCCATTTTATTTGGCATTTTTCAAAGAATATATGGGCCATATTCACACAGCATTTTGCTTAAGAGTGGGTACCAAGTTCTTATTTGTCTTATTTAAACAGAGCTTCACTTCCTTTTCCATTAGGAAGTCAGAACTGGCCAACGTAATAGTAGTAAGAAATATTACTGTCAAAATTAATAAAACAGATGTAGTTACATAGCTAAAATATTATTTATAAGCATGATCATTATAAATAAAAATGTTTCACCATCTGCCTGTGCCAGGCACTATACATTAGCATTTTAGAGTTTATTATAGCCTAATTACTTGTAAGGTGTAATATCGTGGTTTTTTTTTTTTTTTAATTAATTCATGTATTGTGAGGTAGGTAGTCTGTGAAACCAAGCAACATGTCCAAAATCACATAGTTAAATAGAATTGGCTAGATTATCATTGGTTCCTCAGTGTATCTAATTTAAAGCTTCTTTTCTGGGCTATTATTATTTACACACACACAGTAGAATTCTAGAGCATACATTCACATTATTTAAGAGGGGAGCTGGTTTCCTGGATCCCAGGATAAAATGGAGGTTGTTGTTTTCTTTAGTATTCTATCTGCCCATCAAGAGGCATAGACGTCAAGTAACTGTCACTCAACATTGTTCCCACCACACTTGTCCCCTCAGATTGATTCAACTTCAGGAGCAAGTGGGTGAATTGATTCCAGCCCAGGACCACCAGGTCTTGCCAAACAAAATAGCCTCTACCTGAATCAAATTTTACTTACATTTTCCATTTATTTACCCACCCAATTAACCACGAATGTGAAACCAACAGAAGTTTTTTTCATACACCAGGAAGTGCGTTAGGGATTCAAAGAATAGAGCTTGCTTTCAGAAAGAGAAGTGTTGGGTAAGAAAAGAATAAAGAAGCTATCCCATCTATAAGAACATACAAAAGGGCCAGTGAAAAGGTATGAGAAGTAGAGATCAACTCTTCTTGGTGGTTGAGAGGAGACTTTGCAAAAGACATGGGTTGAGTTGGCTACACTACCACTACAGTGCTGAAGACTCAGGAAATTTTTGGTAGACAGACTAGCTTTACACAAAGCATGCTATTTTCACAGGAATTCGTGAAGTTCCATTGTGCTTCGTTATCAATCCCTCATGGAATGAGGATTGATGCACGGTGCTTTTTATCTCTGTGGTACTGTGGAGAATCTTGGTTATGTGAGGATGCACATCTTCCTAGGATTTATCATTGGTCTAAGACACAGTGTTAACTCTTCAAAGCCATTTATAATCTTTCGCATGATAGCCTCCATGTGTGCTCCAAGAACACAGTCATCACATTTCAGGAAATTTCAGACGACTCGCCCACAAACTTGTGATGACATGCCTAAGCTCAAATTAAAATCTGTCTGTAGAATGATGGCCTGCCAGGACAGAGTGGAGACAGCAAGCATCTGATGCTTTTTAAAGCACCAGAGCAGAGAAGAATGTGAACCTAAGTGGCGTGGTTGAAAATAGCAGAGTGTTGCCATTAGCAGCTGTGACTGCAAATCAAGGGTCAATCTCATCTAGGCAGTGTGGACAGGTTTCTCGGACATGCATCATTCTTACCAGCGCTGCATGCACACATGGCGATAGAATAATTAGCACTGTTTTCAAACACAGAATCAAGTTATGTGTTCAATCTTGGATGGCGTACCCATGCAATACCTGGAGAAGCTGTATACAATGAAACCCACCAATCCCTTTGAGTACTTTTTTATTCACAATATACATATTGCATATGACATAAAAAGTTTAATGTTTTAGAATTAATTTCCCATGATATATTGACAAATCAGTGTAACAGAATTCTTGTGGTCACTACTTTACAACCATATTTTCATGGTTTAATTACAGTTAAATGGAACTGAAAATAAATAAAACTTACAAAACCACTATAGTATACTAGTTATTGTATTTGAGTGTTTGGAACCCGTGACAATGTAACATGTTAAGGATGTATTTAATCATGGACTGAATATGAAACTTGATGCTTCCATAATATGGAAAATCACCATAGATATTTGCCAATTGTCACTCAAACTATTTGCATTAATAACTTTTGGGAGGAAAAGTAAAATATGAGTACAATATTCAGTTTTCCCAGTCTCTTTTAGGAGGATCTGATTTTATCAAATTTTCAGGAGTTAGTTGGACAAAAGGACTCCCTGAGGACTAGGGATCAGCTTTTTTAGTTTAATGGTGCACATTCTACTCTCATGCTGAAGTCTGTTGCAAAGAATAGGTTCTACACGCATTTTTGGAATGGGTCATGAGCTAACAGGTGAGCTAAAAACTAGCCAATAGCCAGAAGGAGAGGACAAACCTATTGGTAGAATAGAACAGATCTACATAGAACTTGAGATCATGATGACCTTAGTTTCTTTGTCTTGAACTAAACAAGATACATTATGAAATAAACACAGGAAGGTATCTAGGATAATGTCTGATATGTGTCCTTTCCTACTCCTGTAAGTCCTCCAGGCCGACCTTCAGTCAACATGGGGTTTGGTTGTTTTAAAGGTTCTCTATTATATATATAATATAGAATTATAAAGAAATATATATATGTACATATATATAAAGAAATCAGAATTAGGCCCTGGACATGAAGTCAGTCACCTATCTACTGAGCTTTCGTCTTTTTACCTGTAATTTGAGAGGACCAGTGTCTTTCTCCCAATCCCAGCTATCTCTAGATCTTTACTTGGAAGTCTTCTAACTTCACTTGAAATCCAGTAACTATCTAAATCTTTAAATACTATGCAAAAGCACTGGTTGCTCATCGCATAGATATTATTGTTTTCCTGGTTGACTGCAGAATATTTTTCCAGAATGTATGTCCTTTTGTCACATGGTTTCATTATCATTTATGTTTAGGACAAGTTCTGTTGGCATGTTTGAGGTGTGGGTATTCTGTTTTCTAAAGCAACAAAATTGACTGAGCTAAGTGAAGCAGTTCACCTGTGAACAAACTAATCGCTTGATGATTAAGAAATAATTTAGAATAATTTCCAAGCCCTCATCTTAATTTTATAGTTGTTGTTCAGGATTAGGCAATAGTATTTTTAGAGTATAGAGAATGGACAAATGGAGAAGTTGTATTTTGGTTAATAGTCTTCAGCTGTTAGAATTCTGGGTAATTTAGAGAGATCAGTGTAGCATAAGAAAAATTGTAACTGGATGGCCAAACAAAAGAAACCAGATTATTATAATTCCTAGATACCTTTTCTTTAGAGACTGCTTATACCCTTTAAACTCTTAAAGCCTTCGATCATCCATGAAAGTTTTGAATTTCTTCACTAACATTGGTTTTGTTGTTGTTTTTCAAAGAGCATTTCTCAAAGGCAGGAAGTGCTGACATAGACTCCAGGCCCCCGTTTAACTCTTAAATCTGAACTCACGAAATCTTTTTACAAAGTGTGAGCAGTTCTCACTCAGAAATGCTGAGAAAAATGATATTTCTGTTATCAGTTCATGGGCAATGAGAGAAGTACTCCATGCATTCTCTTTGTATGGTATGTTATTTTATTCCTGTGGCTGAGTGTGTGACATTATGTGTCAAAGATTGCTGTACAATCTTACGTGACTAAAAAAGTCTTAAAACCAAAGGTATCGTTTATCAATCATTTTTTGTCTTTTTAGATAGCTCTGAAGTTGGATCCTTCTTGGTTTTCTTAATGGCATGTTGATCTTGATTTTCTAGATAGCACCGTCCACCTACTCCACCCTCTCCAATAACTGGATCACCCACATGCAGCAGCACTGTTCTGTTCCCATATTCCTTTTTTTTTTTTTTTTTTTTTTTCAACACAGGGTTTCTCTGTTGAGTCCTTGGTGTCCTGGAACTCACTTTGTAGATCAGGTTGGCCTTGAACTCAGAGATCTGCCTGCCTCTGCCTCCCAAGTGCTGGAATTAAAAATGTGCATCACCACCTCCAGGCAGTTTCCACATTCTTAACCTGAGTTAAAAATATTAAGAGTACAGTAGACATAAGTCAGATTGATCAAAGCATTTGAGTGCAATCCATGTATTTTCAATCAACTTCAAATTTTAACAAGAAGTTTTATTTATTTCTATTTTAAATATATCAGAGTGTCTTGTCTATGTATGTTTATGGGAAACACATACGTGATTGGTGCCTACAGAGGCCAGAAGAGGGTGTCAGGTTTGCAGGAAGTTATGAGCTGCCCACAGGTCCTCCCCAAGAGCAACAAAAATTCTCTTAGCCACTGAGCCATCTCTCCAATACAGAATACAAGTAATGTGTCTTGACTGCAAGGTCTCCAAGACACCAATTCCAAAGCCCACATCTCTTTAATTCATTTGCCACCTATTTCTTAGTATCTGTATGTAGAAATTCATCTGAAATCAATATTAAAAAGAAAAAGATAAACAGCTTGGAAATCCTTTATTAAGTCCCATTTTATAAAGTTTCTTTTATATTTCAAATGGAATAGAAAGTGAGATCTGATCTGCAATCCTGCACAGAGATCCATGCTACCCAGGGCTATGGGAAAAATTGCAGTTGTAATTGTAAGTATTTTTGTTATATTGCTATCTACAGGCAGCTACCTGACTTCTGAAAGAGATGTGTAGGTAGTGATAAAGGGGGCTGTGCTCAGGCTCAGATCTTCTACTTGGGTAGTGGTGTCTGAGGATGATACAGAATTAAGATCCCTAAGATGGAGCTAGAGAAAAGTCTCAAAGGTTAAGATCACTGGATGTTCTTGCAGAAGACCTGTCTTGAACTCAGGAGTTACACGTCTGGACTTTCTTAAGTAATGTTGAATCCCACTACAAGCCTCTGTCTTAGAAGTAAGATATATATCTCTGTGGAAGAACACCTGAAGTGTTGCCATGAGGTTTTTTTTTTTTTTGGTCCCCTGCGGCCAGACCCACAGACCTGCAGTCCCAGACCCCTCAGCTGCCCTCCATTTCTTAGGTCCCCAAAATGACTCAGATGTTATATTGACTTTACACTGTTTGGCCTACGGCCTAGGCACATTGCTAGCTAGCACCTTCATCTTAACTCAACCCATTTTTATTACTCTGTCTGCCATGTGGCCCGTGGCTCACCTGTGTTCCATACATGTTGCTCCTTTGGGAGTCTGGCTCCATCTGTCTCTGACTCCACCCTTCTTTTCCTACCTATTCTGATCGATTCCCCACCTACTTCTACAGTGCTTACCAATGGCCAAAACAGCTCCTTTATTTAAAGATTGATATTCACAGCATACAGGAAGACATTCCCACATCCCCTTCTTGTTTCTGTCTAATCAAAAAGGAAGGCTTCAATTTAAACATAGAAAAATTATATATAACAAAATAGCTATTAAACAAGAATTACAGTTGATGTCCCAACGTAGGCTGAATACCCACATAAAGTCTGAGAAAAATTAGAAAGGGCTCTAGATCACAGAAACTGAGCCAAAGCAGCTTTTAAATTGTGTATCTGAAGCATGTCTTTGTACAGAGACAGTGTGGCATTCAGGCCACATTTAAAATGTTGGCGGCGGACTTGTGGCAGGGAGCATAAGCTGCAACCAGGCCGGTTCCCAAAGTCTCACAGAAGACTCGGTAGCATGTGACTGATTTAAGGTTTCTGTTTATTTTGAACAAAAAGGAAACAGAGTCAAAGACAGTTTCTTAGTAGCAGCATTTCTTGGGTCTGCTCTGACAAAGTGGTAATGAATCAAGACTAGAAATGAAGGTGGATGGTGGTGGCACACACCTTTAACTACAGCACTGGGAGACAGAGGCAGGTGGATCTCTGTGAGTTCAAGGCTAGCCTGATCTACAGATCAAGTTCCAGCCCAGGCTCCAAAGTTCCACAAGAGAAACCCTATCACTCTGTCTCAAAAAAAAAAAAAAAAAAGGAAATAGCCCCTTTTCCTATTCAAATGATATTTCCTTTATTATATAATGTAACTAAGTAATAAAGTTTTTAAATACAGAGAAACTTTCATACCCCTCACATTTCAGGACAGCATGAACCTGTATCTTTTCAGTACCTAGTTATTCTCTCATAGTTTTAGGAAAATTGTAACCACCATTTATTTGGCATCTGCTGTGTCCTTGTTGTAACACTAAGGGTGTAACATGACTTGATTTCACAGAAAGTCAGTGAGTTCGTGTTAAAGCATTCATTCTTAGACATGGGAAATGATACTCAAACATTTCAAGTAATTTGAGTATATTATTCAATAGGTAAAGTATGCCTCCCCATGGGGAGGGACTCATCTCTAACCTTGATTTATCACTACTTTGGCAAAACAATTAGATCTAGTAGGTAGCAGGTGAGAAACTCTAGGAAAACCAAAACGCCAAGGTGAGCCAGCGTGATACTCTTGAAAGTGTGTATCCTCATGGAAAGAATGAAAAGGGCAGTTTATGTAACATGTGCACTTTGGCCGAGGATGCTGTTAAGTAGTCTTGAGAGCAGCTTAAAACCACTGATTGACCTATTGGAAAGCATTATTCCTGGGGAGGACAATCAGACAAGAAAACAAGATGTTCGGATGAGCAATTGCTCTCACATGTAATGATGGCTCATTTTGAAAGGCAGGTGATGGTAACTCTGTAAGAAACCTCATCGTGGTTTATTTTGAATTAACCTCCTCCTGTTTCCTATCTGGAAAGTGATATCCTTATTTATCATTCGGAAGCTGTTTGCAGGTTTTCCTTCTAATGTTTATTACCAAGAATTGTTTTGTGATGGCTGAGTGCCCCAAATCAAGATGGCAAGATAACCTTGCCTTCGGTGAAAACCACCTGGGGGATCGGCAAAAGGCAACAAGATAAACCAGAAAGCAAACATGGCAGGTGTAAATAGTAGCTTCAGATAGAATCTCAGTCTGTCTTGTTTAAAAAGGAATCAAAATGTGCTTACTTATAAATATTTAATCAGAAAACAGGAAGCAAAGGTGTTTTTATTCCAAACCACTGCTATAGCCTTGCTAGAATGGAGAACATTTCTGGGTAATCCACACTCAATTAAATTGGAGGTAATGCTTTGGTAATTTACTAATTGATCTATTAGCTTTGTTGCAAACCACCTTAAAAACATGGAACATGTTTTAAGGGTATCATCAATAACTGTTTGCATTTGGAAATAATCTAACCGTCTTACGGTTGGAGACAGTGGAAGCAGAGACATACAGTAGCCTTAAACATGAACGAGGACTAGTGTGTGAAAGTCTAGGCTGAGGACTTATTTTAGGAATTATGGAGCCTCGGTAAAGTCACCAAATTATGTGTTTTGGTAAGAATTACAATCTCTTGGGGAAATATTTCATGTGGCTTTTACTGATGTTATAGTACTACTGGTACTTTGCTCCCGTTGTGGTCAAGAAGCGTTCCGAGCACACAAACTGGTATAACTGCTTTGGCACAGTACACTGTTCTTGTTGACTTTGCGTTTCCTCACAGTCCTGTGCAAATGCAGATGAATGACATTAGAAATCCACTAAAATCAGAGGAAACCTGGTACTTAGATGTTGTTATATCAAGTAGGAAACTAGTGTTTTATGATTCCTTACTGAAGACAAAAATAAATAAAAAAATAAACATTCCTCTGCTACAGAGAGATAGAAACTTCTGCAGGCTGATTCCATTCTTCCACTTAGTTAACATTAAGATCAAAGACACTCTGAAGTATTGTCCTCAGATATCCATATTAGTGACCATAAAATTACTTAAGTAAGGTGATATTATTTATATGTTGACCCTCCTAAGTAGATCATATAGCTGAACAGAAATCTGTACTATGATGTGGGAATGTCTTTTTGTATGCTGTGAATCTCAATCTTTAAATAAAGGAGCTGTTTTGGCCCGTGACAGGCACCATAGAAAAAGTAGGAGGAGGAAATCACAGCATAGGTAGGAGAAGCAGGGTGGAGTCAGACAGACTGAGCCAGAAGCCCAAAGAAGCAACATGAAAGGAACCCAGGTGAGCCACAAGCCACGCGGCAGACAGATTAATGAGAATGGGTTGATTTAAGATGTAAGAGCAAGCTAGCAATGTGCCTGAGCCATAGGCCAAACAGCACGAACTTAATACAAGCGTCTGAGTCATTTCTGGGGGCCTGAGCCACAGTGGGGAGGCTAAGGGGTTTGGGGCTGAAGGTCTGTGGGTCCGGGACCTCTGGCCACCCAGGACCAAGAAACCTCACTGTAATAGTACTATCTACTAATACTTTTTTAAATTTTAAGTGGCTCTTACGGACTTTCAAGTTAGCACATCTCACAACAAATGGAATTGGGGAAAGAATGGCTTGACACCTTAGCTGCTACCCATCTCCTGTCAGCTGTCACAGCAGCCTGCAGCCTCTCTGCAAGCTGGAATCACTGCTTCCCGGAGTCAAGTCCCTGCCAGCCTGGGTGAAGAGGGTAAGGAAGAGATTGTATTACTCAGTGACAGCTGAATCTTTCCAAGAGAATTAGTAACCTAATTCCCTTAATGAAAATGCACCTTTTATATAAAATTGGAAAAGAAATAAAAATGGAAGTAGAATTGGTGCCTTTACTAAGACTCAACAGGCTTTTTGATTCCTATGTGAAAACAAATTTTCAAAATAGATTAAGCCTCCTAAATACTGAGAATTAACAACTAGGGATGAACTTTCATAACTTCATGTGCATGTGTTAGATATCCCTAATTACACTGATAGAACATTGAGCTGATATTACACAGTTGTGTTTCTCAAAGGCAGTTTCTCATGTTATACCTTTCTTCTTTTGTTATTTAGGACCACACAGTGACCTTCACAGAAAGTCCTACAAGAGAGAACCAGAATTAACTATAAATTAGACCACTTGTCACTGTGAAGTCTCCCTCCATTCTCTATTTAAGGACTTGACATGAAGGTCATGACTTTTAAAGTCTGCCTTATCTGACACCCTGTGAAAATAACTTTCATATATCAACTTTGACGCTTAAAATCAAATTGCTGCTCTGCCTGTTCTCACTCTCCATTTGAATCATTAATTTCCAATGATGGTTTGAAGGATCAAGTTATGGTCAACTCCTTGTATTAGTACATATAGAAAATATAACTATTTTAAATTACATTATTTTTATCTCTGTGTATGTGTGCGCACACAAACATGTGCAAGTGCCTGTGCATGAATGACTGTGTATCCACACATACACATGGTACTGCATGCTGGTAGAGGTCAGAGGGCACCCAACTGGAGTCAGTTCTTTCTTTCTACTGGGTGGGGTCCTAGAACTGACCTGATGCTATCTGTCAGGGTTGCCATTATACATCTGTACTCACTGAGCAAACTCACTGGCCCCGATAGAATCAAAAACTATACTATTCTATATGCAGATTTAGCTCTTTTCTTTAAACATCATTATTTAGCAACAATGAGAATTCCAAGACCAGACTATTATTCTAGATGCTAATGCTTTATTATGTGTCACACCTAGAAAAATTGGCTTGATGTCCAGCATCTTTTCTTTGACATCTCTCTTTCACACTGCTCTATAGTCTAAGTAACTTTCATACCTTGGAATCAGTAGGAATTTCAATTTTTTAAAAAAATTATGTGTATTTACCAGATTAAAAATACTTAAGAAATTATTTGCCATTACTTTGTACCTTCAAGCTTCTTTTTTTGAAAGGAATATAGAGTTTAGCCACAAATGAGATATTTTCTTCTCTCTTAAAGACACTCAAGAGTGCCATCTATTCCGACAGTGGTTTATTAAAAACACCCATAGTTTCCATCCACAGAGGCTAAGAACTATGGGAACGAGATTCTGAACCATGCTCCTGCTTTCCCCCACAGACCTCCGTAGATATTGTTCTATTTACTTTGTTAACATCAAACTGGGGAGTTCTATCAGCTTTGAACTGGGAGTATTGACCTGGGAGGGGGGATGCACTCTAATTACCACCTTCTTAGAACAAAAATGGCAGGTAATTACTTATCTTGTTTTCAATTAAGAAACTCAGCTCTTTGATTCTGTAATAGCATAGACCTTGTGTGGAGCCCATGGATTTTTACTTCCCCCTTGTACCCATCTGTATTCATAGCAAACTGTGCTTTTGTAAGTAGGGAGAGCTACAGTCTCTTGTTCTGTCATTATTTAAATGGAGAACTGTGGTGCTTTGCCTTTGGTAATTAGTGGATCAGTTGGCCTTAAAGGCTTTTTTTCATCTTGGAAGACAAACATGTGTTGCTGCTTTTCTCTCTTTGAGTTGCCTTTTATTAATATGTGCAAATGACTAGGCATTCTTTTATAGCAGAAACATCACATTCTTGAGAGTAATAACTGTGCAATGGTCTGAATATCTTTATCATGAATCCCCTCAAGACTCTGATGTTGAAAATCTTTGCTATCAAGGCAACTATACTAGGAGGTGGCTAGAGACTTTAAGATGTGTTCTCATGAATGAGACTAGAGTTCTTAAGAAAGAAACAAGGGAGAACCGTGTAACCCCTTCTGCCATATAACACCACACTGGTCCCCCTCCACCGTATAACACCACACTGGTAACCCCTTCAATCATAAAACACCACACCAAGAAGGGATCTTTTAGAAGGAAATGGTATCTCACCGGACACTGAATCTGAATTAGCCTTGATCTCAGGCTGGAAGTTGATAATAAAGACTATTGAGAAGTCCTAGTGATGGTGTTTTTCTGTGGAGTCCCAAATTGACTATGACAATTCTCAAGTCCTAGGATAGTATTAATAGTAATGAGAAGGGAAAAGAGTCAGCAAAATGCATAGGGGTTGAAAACTGTCAAATATACAGCAAAACCTTTTAGAGAACACCTTTGTGCCTCTATTCAGCATTCATTCAAGTCTCCTGTTCCCACCACACCAACTGCTTCCTTCCTCATCTAGCTATTGTTCTCTTTGGTCATAAGTTAAAGAAATTGCATAACCATACCAAACTCAACAGTAGGCCTTAATGGGCATGAACTGCACAAGCTGAATATAATCCCAATAATGATACCAACTCTTGGTTTAAGCATAGAATGTGACAAATGTCTAGCTAACTAAGTAAACAAGGGTATCACCAGGAAAGTTTTCTTTGCATCTGAAAGTAGTATGTGGACCATGTGGTACTTTATTTTTTCTGATCTTTATTATCATTTTATTTGGATTTGCATTCAGACCCACAATCTTGAATCAGAGCATGAGCCAACCATTAAATAATCTATGGCACAGAGAAATAAAAAACTGGACCCTAACTATGCCATGCTTCAGAGTTGCCCAGCCTCAGTATTTCTTGTCCACAGAATAATCAATGTCTTCATTGCTTAAGCAGGAAGAATCTGTGTTTCCTGGTACAGGTAGCTATAACTATTCTGAAAGAAAATTATTCTGCTTCTTTTCTCTGAAGTGACTTAAAACATGACTTTAAATGATACGGTTGGTCTTTGAGGATATTAGTTTTCTAGAAATTCCAAGTAAACTAGTTAGGAGATTAAATTAGAATATATTTACGTACATGTAGCAAAATCAGGAATGATAAAATATTTATTTTGAAAATTATTGTGATACTTAAACAGGGGCTTTAGAAAGCAGCAATCTTTTAATTCTTTCTTGAGGTCTGCAACTTCTGGTTGATGACTATGAGAACATGGAATAATAGAACTTCCTTGTCGCCATTGCACAATATCAAATGCTTTTCTGTGCAATCACTTACACTGAAGAGAATCATAAAGTGTTGCTATGTTCACTGAAAGCCAGTCATCAGAGATGTTTTTGTTCTTTCTTAGAGTGTCAACTAAAGACCAATACTGAACTCTCATATAAGAAAGAGATTCTATTCTTTACATTAAAACATAGGGCAGAAAGAACTTCGGAGGATTCCACATCTTTTTTTCTTCAGAGTTTTGGCACAAGAACCCTTAATAATGGATTTGGATGAATCCCGAAGTTGATTGTGCCAACATCAATTGAATTAAGACCTCAGACATTTTCAGGGAACTTCCCATCCTTCATTTCACATAAAAATGCAGAAAGCTTTTAGCTTAAGAAATGCTTGTCCCTAGATGAAAAATGACTGCATCACCAAGTAAGGTGTGGAACAGAAACCCCAGGTTCTGACCAAGATCCAAAATTGATTTTTTTTTTTTTAGTTTAAATAATTACTTCTGCTATTTCCAGAATTTTACTGTGGGTTCTAGCCAAAGAGCCCTGCTTAGGAGTTAGAATGCTAGACTCTGGAGAGCTAGACTCTTTCTGTCACCTTCTTGAACAACTGAGGAAACAATTCTTATCTCCTTGAAGTTTAGATTCTGAATCCTTAAAGCGACAATAACAGGTTTTGCCAAATAGTTTCTACATAAGTGTAGTAAATACAAAAATACCATTAAAAGTATCACACACCAATAACATTATTCTATCCATTACCCAGGAGGAGATTTGAAGACATGTCCAAACTAATTTCATTATCAAGGGCTGAAATTTGAAACCTAAATATAACCATAACTGGGTTCCTGTATGGACTTTCCATGTAGTTTCTTCTCAAATAACATTAGATTCATGTTCCCAATATTCTTCCCTGTAAAGCTAAAATATTATTAATTCATCACAAATATATTAAAATTTTATTTTATTCTACCCATTCCTAGGAGTAGAATACAAAAACTCCAGGCAATTTATAGAAGCTTAGATTCTAATGGGCATTAAAAAATTAGAAAATATGTAATACTGTAGGGTGTTACAGAGAGGAACAAAAAGCTGTGGGAAATTAGAGGCCAATTGTCTGTCAAAATCTAAGGTACTTGATATAAAATGCTTATGAATAGCATTTCTTTCCTCGTGGATTTTCTCAGGTTTTTCAGTAAAACAGTCATCCATTGTACCTGTTTGGTACTGATTTCAGCAGTACCTCAGACAATGAACTCTAACAATTCTCAGGTTGTTATATAAAATCATATAGCAGTGGTATACAATCTGTGCATATTATTCTGTATGCTCTAAATTATGTCTAGGATCTTTATGATGTCCCAAGGCATTGAAAATGCTAAATAAATAGTTTGTTTTATAAAAATAGTCTGCACACATTCAGTACAGACACGTCAGGACTCCACTGGGTGAATCTGCAGTTGCAGAACCTGCAGAAATTGGGGGTCTATCTATACAGATACACTGCAGTGGACCACAGACTTTTGAGCTTCTCCAAGTTCATTGCACCCTCAAAAAGTTATTTTGTTTTGTTTTGTTTTTATAACTGATTGAAGAGGAAGCTTACTAAATGATTAATTTTCACCTCAAGTTTCATTATGTTGATAGCTCTTCTGAGGGCAAGGGGCACCAGAGTCTTCTGAATGCCAAAGGGAGAATGAGTCTTCTGGCTGAGCATGCGCTGAGCAGGTGAGGAGGTTATGGCTAACATCCTTCTCTTTCCTCCAGAGAATTCTGAAAATGGCATGCTTTATGAGAGTCTTTATTTGGAAGAGAAGTTGAGGCAGAAGACATTGCATCATTTGCAAAAATTTTAATCAAGAGGAAGAGAAAGGGGTGGGTATGAGAATCCGGGATGCCTGATTTGCAGCTTGCTGAATAACCACTTAAAGTTTCCAAACAATTACTCTAAATAAGTTTTTATTTTAATAATTAGCCTTATGACCAAGGCAGAAGGAATACAGGGCTTCTCCTGACTATCCACTCCTGTCATTCCCAGCTGTCGTGGACACCATTACCCCTTCTGATTTGTCAGCATTGTCACTATGGAAAATTCCATGCTACTCTCTTGGAATACTAACCTTCTAGAACTAAAGTCACACTGAAGACTTTTTGACAGAAAAAATGGATTTTGAGAAACTTTTTTAAAAAATTAATTGTTTTAAAAAGCTAACTCACCATACCTAATGTATAGCCTAAGTAGTGAAGGAGTTTTTATGGGCCGATTACTCATGCAAACCTAAGCATCCCTGGGACCTATATGCTTCCTCCATACTGGAATCTCTCTTTCCTGGCCTCAGCAGTCATCTTTGAGATGTGATGGGAAGAACAGAAGTACATGCCTTATAATTATTATCCCTCCTCTGTGGCTTCCAGGTTGCTGCTGCGGTCTGTCATCTAGTTATTTTTATCCAAATTGAAGTATTCATTCCTGGAGAGAGGAAAGGAATCTCCAGGATAAAACAAAAATACAGGATTCCCAAGGTCATTTCAGAGTGCCAGAGTCTGGGGGCCTTTCCAACCTATAGAGTTGCCTAAAAGTCTTGCAGGGAGTTCCTGGAAGTCATTCTTTGTTATTGTTTCTCATAGTGGGGTGAGCTTATTGGTGATGTGCTCTTCTCTGAGTAACCCATGCACCCACAGGTAAGCCAATAAACTCTTTAATCACCAAGTTAGACATGGCTAGGATCATTTTCAGTTCTATCATTGGTTCTCTATTAAGTGGACTAGATATTTGCTCACGTCTTCCCAGAAAGCACACAGCGGTACAGTAAGACATCTATGATTTTAACAACATAAATTGATCATTTTGTTCAGGTCAGTTTTGAGTGTCAGGAATTCGCAGGATCTTTTAGGAAGTTGTAGGTGGGTGTTGGCTATTACTGTCATCATATGAAGGCAGCAACTGAACCAGATGACCAAGGTGGTGTGTCCATAGGACTGGAATTTAAAGAAGACTGTCTGGGAGGCAGATCGCTGACTCACCAGACTTCCCAGGTGTAGCAACTTCTGCACAAGTTTTCTCAGACATGTATCACAGAACACTAAAACATTGGTTCTCCAGCTGGGGAGATGACTCAGTGCTTAACAGGTTTAAAGAACAAACAAGAAGACTGGAGTTCAGGTCTATAGAGCCCATGTAAGTGCTCATCAGGAGACAGAGGATGCCCAGAGCAAGCTGACAAGGCAAGCCGTATCATCATCAAGCTCTAAGTTTGACTGATAGAATATACTGCAAGGAGTAGTTTAGCAGAACAGTTGAAGCAGATTCTCAGCATCATCCTCAGACCTCCATTTATGTACAAGTGCAATCACACACACACACAGATGTTCCCACGCATGTGAACATGCATGTACATATGCACATACAGTATACACATATACACACAAAAAGAAGGAAAGACATTATTAACCTTTGCGCTACACATTTTGGGTATCCCACATAGATACATACAGAAACTCTGCAGTTCAGGTGACTTGTAATTTTTTTTCCTTAAGGAATCCTTACTTAAAAAAAAAAAAAAAAAAAAAAAAAAAAAAAAAAACCCTAGGCTATGTACTATGCTCCTAAGACGCTGTTTGAAAAACTATGATTCATTTGCTACCCCTTGCCTTAATCACATCTTCAGACTTGACCTCTGGTTTCTGTCTCAGTCTTGTGAAATTGTACTTGGTGATCCCAGATGACCCTAGATGAATCAGCTCCAGGAGGGAAGTAAGCAAGCTTAGCCACAGTTCTTTTGAAGATGGAACGTCACCCCACACTGTTCTGTGATAACTAAACATAGTACGTTTTGTTCAATTTGGTGGTAAGTTCTATTAGAATTTAGGTTCCATAGATGATGTAACATTCTAATTAGTATCAATAACAGCAAGCTTAAAAGACAGTGACACCCTGGAATTTATAACTTAGAAGGATTCAGAAATACCATGCTAAGTGAAATAAGCCAGATACAGAAAATATTTCATGATCACATTTAAGTACTGAATTTAAGGATATATATGTAAATATATTTATGTTTTTACACCCATACACATATATATGTGAGAGAAAAGAAGAACAGGAAAGAGGGAAATGTACAGTCAAAAGATATGAAATATAAAGTAGCAATATTAAAGATGAACAAATCTATAGATCTAGGTATAACTTGAGGAATACAGGTAAGAAATTTGTATTGTATACATACAAAACATAATATAAAATAAAATGAATACATTATTAGAAACCAGTGCAAGGTTGTTGTTAAAATTATGAATCTGCAACCATTATGCCATTTAGTGAATGTGATCTTTAGTTATCAACCACTTCTTTGTAGTTTCATGTTCCCGGAACCATGAAAATACTTTTTACGTTATAAACACTTAGTCTTATATTAGAAGTATATTTTTTCATTTTCTAAACATGATGAGTGAAATGAGAAACCATATATTTTTTAAAAATATCTGAAATGAAATTATTTTTGCAGCACACTAAGGGTTACAGAATATTAGATTTAGTAGTCTAGAAGTTCCTGAATCTATCTATACTGGAACAGTAAGAAAGTTAGCATGACCAAAATGGAGGAAGGAAGCCCATCCAGACTCCATAATGCTACATTTTGATAGTCACAGATAGGGAGAATAACTTAATGCCGAGCGCATGGCATGGCCAAAGAATGGTCAGTCATGCTGAGCAATGTAAAAGTGAGAGTGAGATATGGCTCTGAATCTAAAAAGTCAAAGACCATATCCTTACCCTTAAAACAGCCCTGAAAAGCCATAAGCTCAGTCTAGACAGCCTCCATCTTGGGTAAGGCTTAGGCATACAAAAGAATGGCATGGATCTATGTATTAGTTACTTTCCTGTTACTGTAAAAGACACCATGGCCAAGTCAACTTGTAATAAAATTTAGTTGGGCTCCCCTTTCCAGAGGGCTGAGAACCGATCATAGTGTAGAAAGCAGCAAGCAGTAGGCATGGTGGCAGGGGCGGATAGTGATTGTTCACATCTTGAACCTCAGGACTACAGCAGAGAGAGAAAACTAGAAGTGGGTGCTCCAAGGTTTTTAAATTCTCAGAGCCTGCCTCCAAGGACATACACCTTCCCACAAGGCCACACCTTTTAACTTCCTCAAACAGAGCCAACTGGGGATCTGGTATTCAAATATCCAAGCCTTTGAAGGACATTCTCATTCAGATCTCTCAAACCCAGAACCTCTAGGTATAAGACACTAAATAATAAAGTTCATGCTCAAATGCTAGATTAAAAGCATACTAGCAGAAAATAGAATTGTGGCTATGTCTTAGAATATTGAACTGGAGTTCAACAAACATCTTTTATCAAGGTCAAAATTGATCTCACTTCCTGGGGCAGGATTGAGTCTGTATATAGAGGCTACATGACCCCAGATATGAGGAAGGGAGAGTTAAGAGATAATGATTTTAAATGACCATTTTGATTCATTTAACATCTTCAATAAATCACCATAAAAAGAACTTTTTAATATTCTCTTGGTGACAAAATGGACTCAAGATAAAGCAGGGAAATTTTATTTTGTCTTATTAGTATACCCTGTGGACTCCCGTAGTCCAATAGAATAGCTCTCTCTCTTTTGTTTGTGTGAATTTTTGGCTCTACTTAATATTTCAGTTATTACACAATATACATCTTAGTAGCTGTGGTATATTCATGAAGTACAACTACTACCAAAATAAGTTCCATTGTCCCAAAAATAAGCCCTCCTTACCTATTTAGCATTACTCCCCATTTCCAGGGCCTTTCATTCAGTTTCTAGTACCATTTGTATGCATCTTCATGTCCGCCTATTCTAAGTGTTCCCCATGAATGAAACTGTATTAAAAAGATAGACTCCTTTATAAGCTATGTATTGCATTTTGCTTCTTTGAGGGACATATAATATTCCATAATTATCTTCAGTTTTCTTGAGCATATTTGGAAATGCACTAAATATCACACTTTAAAATTCTTAATAGATTACGTATATATTTAATAACTGTCTTTTCCTTCAGATATTAGTTCTGGAGTAAACAAATAAACAAAATGGAAAAATCATCTACTTCTCATTGCTTGCATTTCTTCATATTTGTTAAGTCCTTGAGAAAAGTAAGTAAGCTTAGTAACATTTTGGGGGCCAGAATACTTCTATTCACTAAGTTAATAAAAAGATAAACAAATGTCTCCACAGCCAATGAAAAAATCACAGTCATGGTAGTGTTTTAACAAAATTAGTTTTATTTCCCACCTACTAGATTTGTTGATATGCTGATATTTACCCCCAGATATCTCCATCCTGTTCAAGAAGCTCCGTGTGTGTGTGTGCATCAGCTCTCCTGCATGTGTGATTTTCTGCCATGTCTTGAGCAGAGACTCTCAAGATCTGATTTCTCATGTTGTGATACTGGTGTGAACACAATGACCCCCTTGCTGCCCAGGGGCCAAAGCTCTTTCCACTGAATTTAAGATTCTCTTACCTTCTCTTTTCAGAATGCCAACATTTCTACAGCTACTTTTCACTTGGAAGAAATCCTTCACTTCCTTAGATTTACTAACTGTGAACACTAAGTATCATCACTGGGTACTCATGGTCAGTGTTCAGCCTCAGTGTCTGGCAGAGATTCTTCCACTCTGGAACTTTATAGCTGCTTCCTTGGGCACAGGATTGCCAGGAGAGGTGAGATCTGAGGGGCATCCTATAATGTCACACAGAGTTAAAATGTTTTGTTCCTCTGATGACTGATTATGACTTTACATGTCTGTTCTTAGAATCTCTCTCATAGTCTCCCAAACATACCCTTGACAGGTCCTTTTTGCAGAGTGTCCAGACACATGTAAAAGGTTCAAATTCTCAGACCAAGCAACAGATGTTTCATGTCTGTCACAGCTGCAGCCCCATGTACTATAAGATCTGATGATAGAATTGTGTTCAGTGGCTCTCCAAACTACCTACATATGAGTCGTTTGATTATGGCTTTGAATTTACGAGCCTGGAAATAGATTTAGGAGCAGGCCAACAGTTCAGCTCATTTCAGGATGACCTGGCAACACTCTCAAGGTAGTGATTTAAGGTGTTACTTGTAGAAGAAGTCACTAAAATGCTCTGGAATTCAATCCCTTTCCTGAGAGAGAAGGATTATTTACCACCTAGAGTGTTAACAATAATAGCAGCTTTTTATTGAATGGGCACCTGGAGCAGATTCCTGTGCTCCTCATCTATTAGTTCAGTAGGTTCTTCACACCAAGCAGGCAAGACAGCATGCCAAATGGTATAGAGCCCATTCTATGGATATAATCATGTTCTATTGTGTGATATTTTGTTTGCATTCTGACAGATTAAAGCTTGTTTGGAGTCAGAGGGCAGAGCTAGTCAATAATTAACCACAGAAGTTTGGAGGGCCATAGAGAAGGACAGGAAATGGTAAGGTCCCCTGAGACAGGATCTCAGCCCTTTTGGTCAGAGGAATAGAAAGGCAAAGGTAGGAAGTCACTGGTGGCTGCTCCCCTGCCTCTCTGATCTCTCAGGTTTTACCCCAATATCTGACTCCTGGCTTTTATTGATAAGGTTAATTAGATTTATGCATCATTCTTTGCTATGTGCTGTGAGGCTTCTGAAAGTGGCCCAGGCCTTTGATTTATTTTTCATATAGATACTTGTATCTCTTCCTCTTAATGACAAGAATCCACTGGTGAATTGCCAGCACCTCATCTGTCTTTCTGAAAGCTTTGCACATGGCTCAGGGAAATATAGCTAGGAATTCAGTTTTGATTAACAACTTCTGCTATACGGCTGAAAAAAAATTAACTAATTTGTTAAGAATTATAAGGAGAATTGTTGGGGGGGGCTTGGGGGAAGGGAAGAATTGTGAATAATCAAAAAAAATTTGCATGAAAATTCCAGTTCATTAAGTAATCAGCATTGGAGTGTCTGATTGGCTGATTAGATGCAGAAACAGATCATTTGTCGCATTTTTAGGTAAATTTCCATCAAAGTAGTTCTACCTGGCAAATTTAAATTAATGTATTATTTTAAATCCATGTATATTTATTTCACATTGAGTTATCCTTCAGAACAATAGTCATTTTCCATCCAGAACACCAAGAGCTTTCAGGCTGGTGGCTAGAATGTTTTTCAGGAGTTGGATCAATACCATTCATGGGTTCATTCCCTATAGCTGTGCCTGAGAACTTTAGTCTTTTGTTTCTTATTCACACCCCACCAACCTGAATCCCATCTGGTAAGATTTCCAGGGCAGCACCTTCTCTTACTGGTCTATTCCTTGAATTAAAGTAAAGTAGCAGTCGGTCTTAGTTCATACATGTAGACTGTATATTAGTTAATCTATCAATAGTGTTAGCGCATCCTTAGAAGGTCCAAGGTCACAACATGTAGAGGTCAGGAAGCCAGTTTCAAAAGGAGGCAGGAAACTAGGCTTATTTCTTCTTCTCTGACAAAAGGTCTGCAAAAATCTACCATATCAGAACCCAGCAAGTCTTCTGAGAGCTTTGGAACCAACCCATCCCCATGAGACTTCCCTCTTTACCAAAAAAAAATAAATAAATAAATAAAAAATGTCTGATCAAGGGTCTCTTGAGGGGCATCTGTAAACCCTCCAATAAAGATTCTGTTTGAAGAGCTTAGAAATAAAAACACAATTTAGTAATATTGTGAAGCTTCTGGCAGCACCCCCTGGGGCCTGGGCCAGTCCTGGTTCAGAAACCACACTGCATCTCTGCTCCAGTTGGAATCTGGCAGACACTGATCCTACCAGACCTCAGACCTCATGCCCATGTTTGTTCTCAGCATTCAAGTCCCTTTGACCATCTACCCTCTCCCCTACTCCCAGTCCCAAACTTTGCTCCATCTCTGCATCTCTCTGCATCTCCCACATAGCTTCTGCAAACTCCCATTTTAAGACTCAGCCTACTTGGTTGGGAAGCCCAGAGTGTTCCTTCCATCTTCTTATCCCAGGCAGAGCTTTAAGCTAAAAAGAAGTATTTCCTCTTTTCCATTACATCAACTACACTGAATCATTATTTCTCTACATGTCAAGTCCTCAAGACAGATGCTTTGTGGAGACCTTTCCCTAACTTCCACTTTGGGTTCCTTCCTTGCATTCTTTTTCAATCTATCTGCTTCTGTCTAGAACTATGCCAAATAACTCAATCCTTTCCCATCAAATCTCACATTTATATTTACTATCAAGCCAAGACCTATTGCTCCATATAATAATACCTTTTGCAATGCATCTACCTCTGGAAGCCTAATATAAACTCACAAGCACAAGGTATCTCCACTCTTAAGTGACAGTTTGAAATTCACATCAATATAGGAAATGTACCTTAATGTGTTAGTAGTATTTTGTCATGGTTAGGTTCTCCATGCTCTTGACACTGCTACCACAGTGAAACATCTACAGCCAGCGGTGGATGTGTGTCGCTACATGTAATACACCTTAAGTTTCTTTAACTCTCTTACAGGCCTGATATCTGCATTTGTTTGCCATAATTTACCCAATTAAAAATGAAGTGGTTGCAGCAGCTACTCCATTCTGGTATAGGTGATCTGATTTATAATCCGTCCAGCTAAAGAAGAACTCCCTTTCCCTATCAGAATTTGTGCATTTTAGAGTCATGCACAAAGGAAAGATCAATTTTGCATTGTGATCAATTATAAAAGTTGTCAGACCTTTGACAACTGAGCTGTGTACTTCTCCAAATGTACCACCCAGTTATAATTACTTGTATGTATGATGCGTGGGGGAGCTGCATATGTAGAGGACAGAGGACAGCTTTGCAAAGTCGATTCTCTCTCCTCTCTTTATGAGTCCCAGGAATGGAACTCAGGCAGCCTGGCTAGAGGGCAAATTCCTTTTGCTGCTGAGTCATCTCACTGGCTTTCCCCGAATGATTTTGATGTCTGGTGTATATGCTACACTAAAGAGTATTCCTACAACCCAAGTAAACATATTCAAAATTCTTAGAGAGCTTTCCTGGTATGTCATGTCCACTCAAAGCTGGGCACCAGCAGTGTAGGTCCTGTTTCTTGCTCTTTGCCGCTGTTTTATCATATTTTCCTGAGACTCTGTGTGTTAGTTAGCTTCTAGAGCAGTTCTGATCATTGGTTTGGGGTTTTTATTTTATTTTATTTTAACGCTGTAA
Source organism: Phyllotis vaccarum (assembly GCA_033318265.1). Lineage (NCBI taxonomy): Eukaryota > Metazoa > Chordata > Mammalia > Rodentia > Cricetidae > Phyllotis > Phyllotis vaccarum. The sequence continues at coordinate 56,132,711 of JARWLC010000010.1, forward strand.
GACCAAGTAATAGATTGATTTCCTTATTATCTTTGGCTATCTCAAAAAAATCAATTAAGGAGTAGTCATACAATCAAATTACCTTCCATATCTCTGTTGCCTACATTCTGTGTGCTTCTAATGAATCAATTCTACATAGTTGAGTGTTCAGAAGAGTTCTCTGTTGAATGCTGCTTCAGCTTCTAGAAAGAATTGTTCTTTCTACCTAGAATTGGTAGAATTTTAGGGCTTTCCTTGGTTTGCAATGGATTTGCTGAGTATTTTTGTGTTTTGTGTTTTATTTTTTCGTAATTAAAAGTTTTTTTTTTTTCATTTTACATACCAACCACAGTTCCCCATCCCTCTCCTCCTGCTCACCTTTTCACTTCCCATCTTCTTTCTACCTCACCCACTCCTCAGAGAGGGGAAGGCCTCCCATGGGAAGTCAACGAATTCTAGGACATCAAGTTGAGGCAGTACCAAGCCCCTCTCCCCAATATCAAGGCTGAGCGAGATGTCCCTTGATAGAGAATGGGCTCCCAAAAGCCAGTTCATGCACTACAGATAAATCCTCATTCCTCTACCGGGGGCCCCAACAACTATCACCTGTAGTGGATTTACGATGTTACATTGTAAATAATTGTCCCACTTATGAGTTTAATAAAAATGCTCATTGGCCAAAGGCAGACAGCAAGTATGGGCAGGGCTACCAGACTAAGAAAACCCTGAGAACAGGAAGAACAGAGCAGAGATGCCACAGAGAAGGCAGAAGCAGAGGACAACTATGCTGCTCTCAGAAAAGGTACCGAGCAGGATGTCTGAACAGGATAAGAATCATAGGTTTGATTAAGAGCAAGAGCTAGCAAGTTACATGCCTGGGCCCCAGGTCAATCAGTGTACAATTAATGTAAGCATCTGTGTGCTAGCAAGTTATATGCCTGGGCCCCAGGTCATTCAGTGTACAATTAATGTAAGCATCTGTGTGTCTCTGTGGGACTGTGGGTCTGCGGATCTGGGCCACGAGGCTAGCCCGGAAAGTCAGGGCCAGAAACAATACAACAGCTACCCACATTCAAAGGGCCTAGTTTGGTCCCATGCACCAAGGATAATTTAGGACCTAAAGAAGTGGATCTCAACCTTTCTAATGCTGTGACCCTTTAATTCAGTTCATGTTGTGGTGAATTCAGCCATAAAATTATTTTATTGCTACTTTATAAGTATAATTTTGCTACTATTAAGAATCACAATGTAAATATCTGATATGCAACCATATAAGAGGTCATAACCCACAAGTTGAGAATAACTGATTTATACAATGATGCTTGACTGGGACAAGCCATATGCCCAGTTTGTACTAATGGCCCTCTGGTTACTAGTCATCCACAAAACACTCTCAGAAAGTAGACATGACTTTTAACCTACCACCACAGGACAGGTATTCCAAACTTTATGAACTTCAAAACAGTGCTGTTCATACATGTAATTTCTGAAACAATAAATTAGACTTTTCTGCAGTTTGATATAATGGTAGATTTCTAGAAAAGTAAAACATCATGTAATTGCTTTAGAATACCACTGGCCAGGAACTCCGGAAGGAAGTTTCCTCAGAAAGTTACCTTAGGCTGAGAGAGAAGATCTATGTATAATCCAAATCCCCAGGACTCTTGCACAGGTCAAGCAAGCATAGCAGCTTCTTGTAATCTCAGAACTGGGGAGACAGAGATAGAAGAGCCCATGGCAAGCTGACCACTTAAACTAGCAGGAATTCATGAGTTCCAGGTTTAGCGACCGTGCTTCAGCAAGGTGATGAACAGTCAAAGGAGATACCTGACAATCAGTTCAGACCTCTACATGCTTGGGTACATCTGTGCATGTGCACCTTCCATTACATATGCATCTATACTCATGCAAATGTGCATGTATAGAGGAGCACATATCAATCCCAAAAAGAAACTTTCTAAGACAGCTATCCACAAATCTTCATTCAGTAGCATTATCCACTCAATAATACTGCTTTTCTTAGCAACCATAGTTGTTTTTGACTGTCACACACAAAATACTCTTCACAAGGTGATTGACGAGGGTGTCTTCCAATGAAAACTGTCCTAGAAAGAGTTTCCCAGATGAGAATGAATGGCACTTCTAAGTCCAAAAGAAGTTACCAGGTCTTCACAACACTGAATGGAAATGCCTTTGAGGCATCTATATGTGAGATAAAAAGGCAGAAGGTGAAGCCTTGATTTTACTTTCCTGGAGACGAGAGTTGGAAAAGCAGCTGCAAAGGCAGCAGGGAGTTGAGATAATGCAGTAGTCTGGAAACCAGGGAGCCACAGACCCCAGGAGTAAGCACAGTGTCCAATTCTCGACATTCAAATCCCAGATACAGGATATTTGGGAACTGAATTGTCACTATTAGGGAAGCAACATGATTCTAAGAGATTTAACAGATTTGCAAAGGGGAGAAAGACCTTGTATTATACTGAAAATGTAAGGAACAGCACAAAGTAGATGGATAGGTCATGGCTTTGAGTGTTTGGGAGAGGGGAGAAAGGAGAGAGGAAAGAAGAGAGAGAGAGAGGGAGAAGGGGGAGACCCTGAGAGAAGAGGTTGACCTAACCACAGGGATGATGATGATGTGGGCAGCAATGTCTGTACACAGAGTAGAAGCTTTCAACAGAAAGCAGCGCATTAAAAATGCAAAGAAAATCAGATTCTTTGACATGTGAGGTCATGAGCAGAGTTCAAGGGTTTACTCATAAAAGGCAGGAGTGTTGCTCCACAAGTGCTCATAAGAAGTACCTGGGGAAACATACAAAGTTAATCACAACACATAAAAGGAAATGAGAAGAAAATAGAGAAGTGTAGCTGAAGATGTAAGAACTGTTTTGAAGGGAAAAGGGAGAGAATGAGAGAAAACACATTAAAATGACTTAGAACTTTCATACTTTTTTAAAAACAGATCGCGCGTGTGTGTGTGTGCGTGTGTGTGTGTGTGTGTGTGTGTGTGTGTGTGTGTGTGTGTGTGTGTGTGTGTGTGTGGTAATATGCACCTAGGCTGTGGGTTCACCTTTCCATATTCATGTGAGGGGGTGTGCCTACGGAGGTCAGAACAGGACATGGGATCCTCTGAAGCTGGACTACCAGGGGTGATGAGCTGCTGGACACAGGTGCTGGGGACTGTCTAAGAGCCACGATCAGCAAAGGTAACTAAATGAATATTTAAAATCCAAGTGTATCACACATCCAATAAAAATTAATTAACTGCAGAGCCATTTCTCTGGCCCTCCCTACCACTTCTCATAGTTTAAAATCAGGAAGGTTGTCACTTGCCAAGAGGAAATAAGTAGGTCAAGGAGAGTGAGACTTATTAGAGAGGGTTTTTTTTTTTAAGTTATGGAAAATTTATGGTGAATAATTTACACAGGAAATCAATAGAAGGTATAAACTAGCAGAGGAAAATTGGTCTAGGCTATGAAAGCAAGTACTATGTTCTCAAGGGGGTTTCTTGCTAACCCTGTAATATCCCTTTTATATGGGTCCCAGAGGGCCACCTGAAGGCCAGAGTCAGTTGAGACCAGCTTGAATCCTCCTGCAGAGGCCCAGGTACTTTTCCTAACTATTTTCCCCTAAAAGCTTTACCTTTTACTGTTGAATTGTTGTATTCTCTGGTTTTGAGGTTCAAATTTGCTTTGGTTTATACAGTATTCTCCAGGCACCATCATGTGACTGTGAATCAATTTCAGAGGAAAGGGAAGATGCAAAAGAGTATATGATTGGGTGGAAACATGCCTGCATGCCTGCATTGCTGGTAAAGATATGGGACTCATGAACGGTAGGAAGAGAAAGGATTATGAGTCCAGAGTTATAGTTGCCGATGGAAAGCACCTTCACCTCTTGCTCCAGGGATATTGGGCAATGTCTGATGATACTTTTGAGAGTCCTAGTGAAGGTGGCTACTTCCACCTGGTTACTAGTGAGCAGAGACTAAATACTCTGAACTACAGAAGGCAAATCCATTCCAAAAATAATGGTCTGCCTCAAAATCTGACATATGCTGATGTTGAGAAACCATGATGGAGGAACCCCAGTGAAAAGGAAAACTCTGTCAGGCACTGTGTCTTTATAATCTGATGCCAGGAAACTGGTTATGATGGTTGAGAACATTGATTTTAATCCAAATATAATATGAGCATCCGCACTATTTTTCTGGGGGTAGTAATTTCAGTGTCTAGTGGCTTAATTCAAAGAAATTATATATTCTGGGGTGGTAAATGCTAATTTTGGTACTCCGTTCACACCATAATATCTTTGCTATATCACCTAGATAATTGTAATTAGATAGTAAGTTTACTGTTTAGGCTGACAATAGATATCAGCATTATTATACAGCGGTGTTCCACACAATGTGTCTATATCCTGGTCCACTGTAACTTTCTATCTGTTCCCTTTGCGAGGTGAGTTCTAAACTCAGAGAGAATGGTCTTCTTGTGTGCCTCACCTTCTATTGCCGGCTCATAGCCACCCTCAGCCATTGTAACTAACTTAATGCATATTTATAGTCCAGTGTATTACATATCTAATCAAAAAAGGTAAAAGTGATGTTTGCTGTGATCTGTGGTTCTGAGGGATTCAGTTCAAGACAACAGAGCTTAGGATGAAAGGAAAAGAGAAAACGAGACAGGAGATCTGAGGAAGAGAGATGAGTTTCCATATGTTGTGTCAAACGAAGAGGGAATTAAGGATTGAAAAGCTGGAAGGCCATAGTGACTTAATAACCTTTTCCAGAAAGGGATTTATAGAAGTTAGTGGTGCTTCAAGGGAGTCAAGCAGTGTGCCTGACGCCCTTTGAAACAGGAATCTGTTCTTGGCTTTTCATCTCCTGGGCTATGTCATATGTAAATTAGGTTTCACGGGATATTAGCACTGTGAAGATGATTTACTATGCCAGAATGTGTTATGGATTATTTGTGCACCAAGTCTGCAGTTTAAACAGCAGCATTAACTACAAGCTCCACCCACCCCTGCCAAATTACACACAACGTAAGGCTAATTCAGTCCCATTTCTGCCTGATGAAAGCTGTAGGCAGCTTTCTTCTACCTGTCCAGACCTCATCTGTGTGTCTCATGAAGACAATATGACAGGGCTGTACTATGAGTTGTTCCCATGCTCTGTTGACAGTGGACTCGCCCCTCCCTATGCCAGCTTTGCCTGGTAAACAAAATAGACTAAAATAAAATCTAGAAATTGAACCCCACCAATTTTTGAAGTATAGCCTAATAATAAAACCTTTATTCCTAAAGAGAGAATGGATCTAAACAGAGGATCCCTGATTATCTACATTCTCAGATCGTTAGCCTGATTCTATTGCTGAGGGCCTACACTTAACATGAAGGTAATACTACTCATTACAAGTGTATATTTTAAAATGAATTCTTTGTAATGAAATAACTAGTTTCCATGTAGAGAAAGAAGAGCATAGTGTCACACCTCTCTAGAGATGATTTTGTAAATAGAAAGCATAGGACTTTGAGCGTCCCTAGATGAAGGTATATACCAAAGTTTAGACCCAAGAGTTTAGACCTACAAGAAGTAGTTTAAAAGAAGAATGCCTCCCATCCCCAAATGCCTGACAAATTGAGAGAGAGAGATACAGCCCCTTTAACTGCCTCTCACTCTTTCAGAAATCAGGTTAAGCCCTACTGCAGACTAGAGCAATAGAGTTGATAAGCTGTGCTGCAGTCTTGTAAGCCCCACTCCATCTTAGATTTGCAAGGAATGATTATGGTGCTATCTAGGCCTGCCTTTATGTCTCTTAATAAACAGGCTGGGTCAAACTATGTTACATGATGTAGACTATCCTTAAGCCCCAGGAAACTTACAAAATAGAGAAACCAAGAAGGAGGCTGAGGGGCCAAAGTCTCCAGAACATCTTTTCAGGACTCTTTATGGCTGTCTCGGGCTATGATGCTGTAACTCTTATAGTGTTGTGCAACTTTAAGTCCCCACTATGATGTCCATAGCTGTGAGCCCCCCCTTCTAATAAAGCTCATTTGAAGAGTAATTCTATGTCAGCTCTTTCCTACTGTGTATCTATTCACAAAATATAATCTACAAACCTATGACTGCAAAAAAACCCAAAGATTTGAACTAACCATTGTTTTAACAAGTAAACTTAGCTCATGAGATTAATTCTGCCTCTACTGACCAAATTCTATAATTTAGAACTCATTTATGTTTGTCTTCTAGGAATCCCAAGAATTTGGAATTCAACACTTCATGTCCTGCCCTAAGTCCCAGCCCTGACTTTGGTCTGTGATACTCACAGAAATGAGGGATCCATAGTGATAGAGTAGAATTTAATGAGGTAGAGGCTATGCCTCCTACAACTTCCCACATTGTGCTTCCTGGCTATGTAGAAAGTAGCAGCAGGAGCTGACAAGAAGTGAAGACAATCCAAGTGACCACACATTGAAGGAATAGAGTCTTATCAAGATAACCTGGAGTTTCAAACAAAGAAACATTTTAGGTTCTGAAACTCTTTGAGTTCCTATGAACAACTGTTCTCTAGTACCTGACAGTGTCAACATCTTTGAGGATTTTCAATTCTTTTGGGGTTTCTTCTTGGATCCTTCTGATTCTAGAAATCATATTAATTCACATTTTAAAATTATACAAGCTAGCAAGTATAGAAACAAACAGAGGCAGCAAAGTCTAGATTATAATAGTACAAAGTGAATTTCTTTTATTTTTCTTATATAGTGAAGGCTGGCTTCATGCTTGCTGTGAAGTGAAGGGTGATCATGATAGATACTCCTATCTATACCTCCAAAGTGCTTGGATTACAGGCTGCACTGCCATGCCTGGCTTCTGAGGTGTTCTAGGGTTGTGTGTAATAGAACATGCTTCCAAACAGAGCTTCAGGTCTTTGTCTTTAGCTAGCCCGTATTACTAGGAAGCCTTCATACTCCATGTTTCATCTGAAGTGCTACAGGAAGTCATAGGTACAAAAATTCGAGGCACTTACATCAATGTTTTCTCTGTTAGATTGTTGATTCCTTTGCTGCTGTTGTCATGGCAGAGACATATGTTTACACTGTAGTCCATACTGATCTCACCTCAGCAGGACTCCCCCCACCCCCCCCCACCCCCACCCCCCCCCACCCCCCATCCCCTGCTTCATTGTCCTAGGATTGAAGGTTGCCACCCCCCACTCCAGACAAAGCATGCGAATTTCTTTGTGGTAAAGTTTTTCAGTCTTTTTGTTCCTTGACTTAACATGTATGCCGATCATTGCTCATTAATAATCTGAATTATGAATCCCTGCTCTGAGGCTATGGTGGGATGCCTAACTCCCAGTCAGGCAATGTGTCTTGCAGTTACTGCAGTTATAAAGACTAACAAGAAAGAAAGAAGTCTCCATTTTTTGCGTTAAATGTCAACTGAAATTTTAAAAAGGGGGAAGTTGTATGTGGCAGAAATTTAGTACTGAACATAGCATTCTAGGCGTTTCTCCATACAGTAGGTTTTGTGATTCGGTGCTTTTCTGTACTGAGTGAACAGTGTGAAGGATTAACTTCCAGATAGAAAGCAAAGGTGGAGTTGTTGCTCCAATAGACAGTGTAGAGTTCCTTTGATGAAGGAATTCTATTGTTTCTAGATGTTAAGTGGTATTCTATCAGAAAGAAAACACAAATCTAACCACTGATATTAATTCAACTGCCAAAGCTTTTGAGTTGTATGGACAGAGTAGTCATTCTCCTCCGTAAGCACTGATGTTTATAGTACAAATCACCTTGACAGAAAAAGTTAGAAAGACTCAAACACAGCTCTCTTCTTCCTCGTTCATCGGGATTAAGGCCAAGGAAATAGGCAATATTAGTCTGTTTATAGCATCTCCTAACTTGTCCAACAGAAACATCCCTTATCTCTGCTTCACAACCATTGCCCCCAAATATACAATCCATTCTCTTTAGCCAGTGCTGGAAAGGAGGGAGATTTTCTCTAATTTCCACTAGCAGAATGCAATTAGTTCTTTCTCTATACATTTCTTAGCTCTTGCTTTAAGAGGGATATGTCCATTGTTCATCCATTATATTGAAAATTTGTTCATTCAAAGGGACTGACAAATCCTTGATTGCCCAAGCATAATTCAAATGCCATCTCCTTATCTGTAGGCATGACTACAAATTCTGTGACATGAATGAGATCAGTTAATAAATACATATGTGAAGATGCCATAAAGGAGAAAGCCAAGGATCTTCTGCTCCAATGACATACAAATATTTTAATTGTCTTTAGAAATCAGCCCTTTTGTGATGTTTCTGTATTCAAGACTTTTTTTGTATGTGTTATCACTACCAAAAAGAAAGAAATCAGTACAGTAGGATCATCATGGGAGATTTGGGGAGGGAGTACAGATGGTACAGCCAATAAGTTACTTGCTTCATAGATAAATAGAGTTGTCCATTTCCAGATAGACACAATGACACAGATCTTTAACTCAAGTTGCTCAGCTTGCCAATTCAGTTGCTTCTGTCTTAACTTTGCCCTGAGAACTTGACAAACAATATCTATCAAATTACGTTTCTTATTGTGTCTACATATCATTCATATTAGACGTTTCATATTCACATACCCCTAAAGGAACATCCAAGAATAGGCACAGACTCATCATATTGTACCACCCACTTTCCCAGGCTCTTGTCAGGCTGTCCCATCTCTATGAGCACACACTAGATCATCCCTGGCCATCCTAGCTTCCCTATCTCATTTCTTACAAGCAGCAATCTAATTTTCTGTCTCCTGAACACCCTGCATTCCCGAGCTATCTTACTGTGTCTGATGAATTTATCTCCATCTTTTCTGCAGATTTGATTCGTTTGTGTTCCCCCTGAAGGTATTTAATTATGTTATCTCCTTATTTAGAGCCTCTTTGGATTGAAAGAGGCAAGAAGATGAGGATAGTGATGCTTAGTGACATTAAATGGGGCCTAATTTTTATTCTATTAACGAATCCCTGGGTAACCTCTGGAAAATCAGTGAGCCTCTTTCAGCCAAAATTCTTTCACCTTGAAAAACTTGGAAAAGAACAATGTACCCCTGAAGGTGACTGTGGGGAATAGTTAGCAAAATGAAATTAATAAAGGAAAAGTAATGTGTAAATCAGAGCGTTTGGAAGAATCACAGGCATAACCTTCCTTCTACTCAGATTAATTGCAGCAGGTTTCCTTAGAAGCACAGCAGTTTTTAGAGAGTGTGAGGAAAGCTTTGAATCTGTTAATGAATGCAGAAATCCCATAAAGAAGGGAACGTTAGCAAATTCTCCAAAACCAGTTGTTTCCATTTGTTTGTTTTTTTCTTTTCTATTTATGCCTTGACAACAGGTCATGTTGGTTTGAAGATGGTGCCACTCGAGAAGGCATCCTCCCAATCACATTCAGACATCACAGTGATCTCAATCCCTAGAGGAGAAAATTCTTTTCTTTTAAAAGACTTAATTCTTCAGTAATGCCCATGTACATTTATAAATGATCTAGTGATAGCACATACACCTGTATCCTCATGTACAATGGGCATCTACTTATGTGTAAGAAAAGCTATCCATTTAGGAAAGCATAGCCATCTATACAAATACCTAGCTTTCTACACTGCTGGCATATAACATACACCAATACCAGAGTTATTGAAGAATTTGAAAAGATTGCAATCAACAAATACATTTCCAACATATTATGTCTGCCATGTATCCACTCATTTGTTTTAAAAATCACTGAAATTTTGAATTGGTCTACACCTGTAAGGTGACTGTGAGTAGTAGAAATGGTTTCAGGGGTCCAGTTTACCATAACATATTATAGTAGTATGGTCTGTTTTGCCATAATAGAACAGCAGTGGTGTTACTAAGCAAAGCCCTCATTTACAGAGGCTTAGTTGTACTTCATAGCCTTCTTCTATTTTGTGTTTCTGTCCAGAAACCTACATTATTTGTCTTCACTTGGCTTCGACAGGCTCTCAGCTACAACTCTTCTTTTGATGACATGCTCAATTTTTAAAGAGCATTGGTCAGTATTTTACAGAAAGTCTTTTAACTGAGGTTTCAGTTTTTTTCAAGATTTGCCTGGTGTTCTGGGTTTGGGAGAAAAGTATTAAAGACATGTGGTGTTACATTTATCAAAGCAAGAGTGCATATTCTCAACTTGACCTGTGCCTGTGAATGCCACAGACTGAAAAGGATAGTCCCATATAATGGGTAGCTCTGATGGCTGCCTTGTTGGAATCTGGTCCAATGTTACCTGATTCTGGCTTTCCCCCAAATATAGAAATCTCAATGTTCATATAAAACATATAACTTTTATAGTCTAATAACTAAAATATTTAGAGGACAGTAGTGGCATATGTGGGCTAAATAATAATAATTTGCCAGAGGCTGTAAGATGGCCCAATAGATAGAGGAATTTAGCATGAAAACCTATGACCAGAGTTAGATCCACCGAAGTCAGAGTAGAGACTAAAATCCAACTCCCAAAATTGTACTACGACTTCAAGATGTACACAATAACACATATACACCTACACTCACATATTTTGTGTTCTCTATACCCCCATACACACAAACACCCCACCACTGATCATTATAGTAATAAATATGTTTTTACAATGTCATTTGGCAAATATTAATATATGGTTACCTGTTTGTAAACTCTTGCACATGTATGAAAATATTAACATATTCAAGGTAAGAAAGGCATTAACATATTATTTCATTTGTTTTGTATTTTACAAATCATTGCTAATAGAGACCATAGGAAAAGATAACATTACAGAATTGGAATCAGATCAACCATGACATTGTCACAGCAAGAGATGGGAGAGATACCAGCTCTGGTGTGATAAGAAGAGTGAGTCATCTTTATATGCTCTGATTCCAGGCTATGACAAAATTTTTAAGCAGTCTTCATACACAATGTGGATTTAGAGATACTCTTCAGAGCTCTGGTGATGTGTTACTTTTTCAGGGTGTGAGAGGAAGCAGCTATGAGGGGATAACATGAACATTTCTATCATGGGAGAATGAGGCAGAAAAGGTGTCACATCTGAGAGAGGGATTTAATGAGGCATCAGCTTCATAGGAGTAGTGTGTCTCTGGGTTGTAAAATTGGTCACTGTGTGGCACAGATCAGCATCTTGGAAAAAGAAAAGAAAAGAGAAGAAAAGAGGTTGTAGTCAGATGTTTAGATCCAGGCACATTTTTCTCTAAACCAGAGGTAAGACTTCCATCATACTCCCTCATGTGTTTAAGGTATGAGAAAACACACCCTCTTGTATAGGTGCTTCCAAGACAAAGAGAGCCTGTGCAAGGTAATACTCAGCATCTATGTTGTGCAATCCTCCATCACCTCGGGATAAAGGATTGGGAGTTCCTACCACCTACAGCTCTCCACTTCCCTCTCCTATCTCTTTGTCAGCTATTAACAGTCTCTGACCTTTGTTTCTGACCCTTCAGGCCCCTGTTCTTCAACATCGACCCTCTCTTAGGATGATCCCTTCCATCTCTCCTTTGAGGGTCTGACAAAGTCCCTTGTGGCCTTCCTTGCTAAGAATATGTTTCCTTCCTTTCCCTATTGATGACTTCCAAACCACACTATAACGGAAATTAAATATGGGTGAGGGGAACCTAAATCTTTTTAAGAGTAGAAAGCAGTAGAATTCTAGGCCCATGGGGCGCTGGTATATCACCAATGGGCACAACTCCTTTTTGAGATAAAATATTAATCCAGGCTATCACTGAAAAGAGCAGCATGCTAACCGACCCACTGGGCAGCTAAGCTAAAATCCTGCCCTCCCGGCACCTAGGGCCAGGAATCACAAGGGCCTGGCAAAAGGCCAATGTGGAGTCAGGCCGGGTTCCCTGAACTCTTACCTGAAGTGCTCTTTCAAGTCACATTTCCCAAGAGCCTGCCTCCTGCATTTTATTTTAACTCATCTCACCACTGTAAATTTGAAGCGAATAAGAAGTACATCAATTTAAAGAAAATTGGTGTCAAGACATCAAAAGCAGTAGGAGCTAGGGAGAATGTGAGATGGTAAAGAAATGAATCTGGATTGAGTGGTCTCTGCTTTCCCTTGTGTTAATACAGCTTCCTGGCTGATTGCTAAGGCCTCTGTTTTCTCACCTGCAAAATGGGACTAGTGATTAATGTTTTACCAACTTTCTGCAACTCTCCCAAGAGTCAGGTTGAAGCATGGAAACTATTTGACAGAGTACTTTTTCAGAGAATATAGACAGCAGTCAATTGGAAGACAGAACTAATAAATGAACATCAACCTACTGTCTTATGAGGAAAAGTTAGCTTAACTTTATTTTTTAAATGTATTTATTTATTTCTTGAGGTTTTCCATATATTTTGATCATCTTTTATTTTCTTCCAATTCTTCTCATATCCTCACCTCTCAACCCACCCAACTTCATGTTCTTTCTAAACATGAAGCCCAATTTGTGTTGACCAGCGATTCCTGAGCACAAGTCCTACCCTGGACTGTGGCTGATAGATAGAGTATCATGCCCTAAACAAGCTAATTTTCCCTCTCCTAGCCTACCGGCTAGAAGCTTTTTGGTTAGGGGTGGGACTCGGTGCCTGCTCCCCATTCTCCATGTTGGGATTTTGTCTGTCTTAAACTTGTGCATGTTGTCACATTCTCTCTGAGTTCATATGTATTAGCTCAATTTTAAAAGATTAATCTAGCATTTATGGGACCCTATGTGCTTAGAGACTGGATTGTTTGAACCATCTTTAAATTATTCAAGTAAGCTCTTAACTTCAATGGACCTGCTTTTATGTATCTGCTTGGAACATAATTTTTCCTTAGAAATAGATTTTATTATCTTTTCATGTGTCCTCATATTAATTGCTTTTTTGTCCACAGAAATTCTCAAGAAACTACCATTAGGTACTATTTAAACTTCCTTATAAAAGATAAATACTAGGGAAATAATCTGTCAGTTGCTTGTAATAATCGTCTTAAATAAGCAGTATGTGGCTTACGGAAAAGCTGGCCCATGCTAGACAAAGAAAGCAGTCATCTGAGCCTCAGATGTTGACCTCTGACCCCTGGCTGGACCTTGCACTCAGCAGCCTAGTAACAGGAAGGCAGCTAGACACACTTTGAACCAAAGGTTCCAAGGCTGCGGTGGGGTTAGTGACGGGGTGACAGAGGCACTTTGCAGTCTGAACTTTGTACCTAGACACAGGGGCATTTCATCTCCATAACAGCCACTTTGTCTCATTACTTATTAACCGATCCTCCTTGACTGAAGTTCTTTGTTAATGGGGCTTTAAAAACAGGTCTCTCTCTTCCCCTGTATTTCTGCCATAGAGGTGGGCATCTTCCTATTTGACCTCCCCTCCCTCACATGAGCTTGCCCTTCTATAGGGAGAGCTTCTATTCTCTTCAAAACTCACCCACATAGAGGCAGAGCAGTGCCTACTCGCACCCTGGACCATTCGTCATTAAATATCACATAAGGAAGTGCTTGATGCCAACTCACCTTCCCCCACCAAATCAACTCCTTTGTTTCTGTTCCTTTTGCTAATTCTCCTTCCCGCTTACAGTCTCCTCTCCGGACTTCTTTTCTCTTTGTATCCAGCCTTTCAGTGCCATCAGAGTTAACTAGTAGTGACCCCTGATCCTGTGTATCATTCACTAAGCCTGAACAGCAGAGATAGGTTTCTTCACAATTGCAAATCAAAGCAATTTAAGGGCACATTCAAGTACTCTCCTTCCCAAATAAACACACTGTCCTTAGATGTCCAGTAACTGATACTCAGTCTGTCTGAAAGTTTAGTTATTTAAAGAAAGTGACAGGATTCTAGAAAAGGAACTCATTCAAGGCCACCTATAAAACAAATAGTAGGCTTCCTGAAAATTTTCAAGTTCAACTCCTAAACCAGGGACAACTGAGCTACAATCTGAATTGCTGAATTATGTTCAATATTGATCTGTAAATATGCTTTGTCTTTTGAAGTCTTGGCCATGGTACATGCATTTAGTAATGAACAAAGACCAAAGGAGCCCACCCTGAAGCTTCACTTGAGTATCTGGGGCCACCAAAGAGCTAAACTTTCAACACTTGAAAACTATGTGCTTGAGAAGTTGAAAGTAGTTCAGATGAAATCTATTCTTTTCTCACTTTTCATGTTTAAAAATTCCCATGTGTCTAGTTCTCATTCAGTAAAGGCTCAGCCCTGGAGCTCACTCACCCCTATCTGGATACCGACCAATGAAGTTCCTTGATTTCTCTGTAGCCTTCTACAAAACCTCCAAAGAAGCCCAGCACCACCACTTAGCTTTCTCCGATCTTAAGCTTCAGCACTAAGGATGCTAACACTATTTGTGGAAGCCAGAGTTGAAGTTTATATAGCCAGGACTTATCACTCCCTTATTTTCTCCTAGGTTTTTCCTTCCCTCCATGTGCCTCTCAATTTCTCACTCTCTTTTCTTCCTTCTTATCCTACTTTTCATCCTTCTGCTCTTTTCTTAACTTTCGCAATACACAGTTCCCAAATTCATTACTGGTACAAAAATTAAATTGCATGGGAAGGGCTAGGGAAGTAGCTCAGTGGTAAAGAACTTTCCTAGCATGTATGAAGACTTGGGTTCAATTCCTACCACTGTGAAAAAAGATAATCAAGAAAATAAGACAAGATGTACACATCTTATGGTTATTACTTTTCCTCACTTCTACCACAGTTTTGCTAGCTTTCATAAGAAGAGGATTCAACCTTGTCTTTATCTAAATGTTATGATTTGGGTTTATAATGTTTCTCATGGTCACAGGCCTAGAGACTTGGCTGTTACCTAATGGTATTGCTATAAGGTGGTTAAAAATGCAGAAACTGGGGTCTATTTAGAGCAAGTAGACAAGTGCATATGATCTTTGGGAGGGTATAGATAATATCTGACTCTTCTCTGTTTTCCAATTATTGTTGCCTTGCTGCTGTGAGGTCAGCATCCTCCTTAGCAATATACTCTCATCACCATGATATTCCACCTAACCTTGAACCCAGTAGGGCTAGATGGTCATATATGGAAACCTCTAAAGCCATGAGCAAAAGTTAATCTACATATGGTATTTTCTCACCATAACAGAAAGCTGATCCTACAAAGAGATATTTAAAACAATTATAAATCTTTCAGAAACATTTTTCCCCCTTCAATGTTTTACATTCAGCATCATGTGTGCATGTCCCATACACCCGTATATCTCTGTGCTTGGCTTTCCAGGTATCACCCATTTCATGGCAGAATGGCAAGAAGATACAAAAGGCCACCGTATGCATTTCACTGTTTCCATGCCAACAGGGTTTTTAGGTACTGCAAGACTGTACTTTTGGCTCTTGGGACATTCTCTTTCCTGTGGCAGACTCTGCTTACGATTTACTTTTGACGGGTTTCAGCACTCACAGCTGCCTCTTCAGCATTGCTTTCCAAAGCCGTGAATTAAGGCTGCACCTGTTTGGGATTTGCTCAATCTGAAAAATAGTGGGATTCCTCCAGAATGCCTAATTACCTTTGCCCTGAAAGCAATGCAGTCAGATGCTTTGGCAGCACACTCAGGACACCTAGAATTGCAGGCATGGCCTCCATATTTAGTCTCAATCATCCCAGACAGAATACAGCGATTGAACCTTGATTTACACCACTTCTTCACTCCACTTGCCTCTCGATCCTAGATTCTGCCACCTGCTCCAGGCAGATATAACAAAGTGCAAACGTAGGTTATCGTAGCTTGCATCGCTGATGGTATTAAGATGAAGAAGAAAACAGATAGTGTTTTATGAATCCTATAATGATCCAAGCTTAAAGATGAGAAAGGCAAGGTTTATTCAATTTATGTTTTAAGACAACATGAAACAAGTGAAACAAACAATTGTTCCTTCATAGGCTTAGTTCTTGTTCAATGAGCAAAAACTTAAAACTAATACTATGTCAGTAATTCTGAAAACTCTATTTTTGTAATTGTCCATTGTCTTTGGCTTCTTCTGGCACACACTTACATATGGACCCATGACACAAAAGAGAAAGGATGGGGGAGGAAGACAGAAAGGTCACTGTCAATTAAAAACCAAGGTCAGTGGCTTAGGAAGTGGCAGGATGGAGACCTGAGCTAATTGTAGGGACATCCAGGGACCAGTAAGTGAGATAATATAAATGAAGAATTAGAAGCTAACAAGGCAGAGGTATTCCAATACTACAGACAAAGAAGGGGTATAGAAAAGGAAAGTGTGTCTCTAAGGCTCCTCTACCTTCACAGTGTCTGTGCCAGGTCATCAATTTCCCCTACAATTCTAGACAAAGTCTCCTTCCTTCACATTTCTCCTTAGAGAAAAGATGCTATTACCTTAAAAAAAAAAAAATAGAAACCATGGTAAATATTTCCTGATCTTGAACTATTAAGATAGAGTACAAAGTCCAACCAAATAGTTGTTGCTTAACATAACCACTCCACAGTCACTAATTTTCACTTGTAATTTCTTTTTTGGTATTAATTCTGCATTTATTTTTGATACAAATTAAAATTGACTATTGTCTTCGTCGGTGTTGTATCGCTTTGAAGAGACACCATGACCACCACAGCAACTCTTAACAACAACAAAAAAATAGCATTTACAGCTATTTTATATATAAGAGCTGGCTTATACTTTCAAAGGTTTAGTGTCATCATGGCAGGGAGCATGGAAGTTTGCTGGTAGACATGGTTCTGGAAAAGTAGCTGAGAATTCGCCATCAAGATCCATAGGAAGAAAATGACACTATCCTGGCTTGGGCTTTTTGAAATTTCAAAGCTCATTCCCAGTGAGACCCTTCCTCCTACAAGGCCAGACCTCCTAATCCATCTCAAATAGTCCATCTCCCTAATGACTACACCTTCAAATGTAGAAGCTTATGGGGCATTCTTATTCAAACCACTACAATGATATTTGATAATTTGAGGTGAGGTTCTTGGAATGGAGCAAAAAAATATACCTTCCAGGTTACCATGCACTCACTGATTCTCAGTACTAACTGTGACAGGAATACCTCATCACTGGTTACAATTTCTATTTCTCTTGTAACACTATTTCCTCAATAGGACTAAAATAAAATTATTTAACAAAACCATGTTGGGACCTCATTTCCTACCATCACTTTCTCTCTCAGTTGACTTTTCTATTTCTAAAGTCTATGATGTTGGCTTTACAAGGTAGAAAACAATCCTACTACTTTTCGTACAAACTTAACTTCAGTCCCAGAAACACCAAAACATTTCTTTGAGTTTTTTTTTTCTCCTACTTCAAAATGTGGTATTTGTTCCAGTAAATGCTGATGGGCATGGCTTTCCTGGAAGCATGTCTATCCTTGAAGCAGCGAGGGTCCTTTGGTTCAGGCTCTAACCAGTGCTCTCAAATAAAGATGCAGAACTGGGACTACATAGCTCAGTACAAGGCCTTGAGTTCCATCATCAGTACCACAGAAAGGAACTGAACCAACACATAAATAATGAACTTGCAAACAAAGAGGGGAAAGTGAAAAATCTAAACTTAAAGCATTTGAGAGAAAGAGTGATAATGAAGAGATTAGACCACTGACTTACATGCTCCAACAGAAGAGATGAAGAAAGGTGTCTAGATTCCTACCCCAGAGTGGGGATTGTATACTTAGTGAAGCACACACTGTCTACCAGGCCTTGTACTAGGGTAGGAGAGTTTGTGTTCTATGTTAGAAACAAAGCAGTGAACAATAAATATGTACAATGTGCAATCCATTTAACATTTGTCAAAATTGTAGCTTTAACCAAAGACATTGAATTGTTGCCTAATGAGTCCTCGAGCCTAAAATTTCTATACCAGTCAAATCTCTTCATAATTTGGTTCCATTAAAATTACTGCCTTTATTAGGCAAACTTCTTTTCCATGTAACCTCTACAAACTGTTTGTCCCTTTGCTTATGATTTTTTCTCATTAAAAATAGCATTTTATTTTGATAATTACACACACATACACACACACACACACACACACACACACACACACATGCATGAGGAGAGAGGGAAAGAAAGATTATAATTTAATTATAATATTTCTCCCTTACCTTCCTTCCAAACCCTCTCATATACCTCTTTTGGCTTTACTTCAAATTCACGGTATCTTTTTTTCACTAATTTGTAGTGGAATTATGTTACATTGTAAATAATTGTCCCAACTACTGGTTTAATAAAAATGCTAATTGGCCAAAGGCAGACAGGAAGTATGGGCAGGGCTACCAGATTAAGAAAACTCTGGGAACAGGAAGAACAGAGCAGAGATGCCATAAAGAAGCCAGAAGATGCACAGGACACCTATGCTGCTCTGAGAAAAGGTACTGAGCCACAAGGCTGAACAGGATAAGAATCATGGGTTAGTTTAAGGGTAAAGAGTTAGCAAGTTATATACCTGGGCCGGAGGTCAATCAGAGTAAAATTAATGTAAACATCTGTATGTTTCTGTGGGTCTGAATCTTGAGGCTAAGCTGGAAAATCTGGGCCAGAAATCTCATACAACACCAATACAACACTAAACAGTAATTGTTTTGGATGCGTGTACGTGTGTGTGTGTGTGTGTGTGTGTGTGTGTGTGTGTGTGTGTGTGTGTGTGTGTGTGTGTGTGTGTGTGTGCCTATATGATGGTACCTATATGATGTTTTCAGGACTTAACCCTGGGTACTGGACAAAGCATTAGTGTGCTCTTCCCAGGGGAAGATTACCCTTTCTTTTCTCAGCCTCCCTCTTGCCTATAGTTGTCTGTTTGGAGCTGAGGCCTCGAGGGCTTTTCTCTGTCCAGTTTGGCATGTATGTTGGCATCATCCTTGTGAAGCTCATGTTTGGACAATCATTCTGGAGAGACTCTGTGACTGTAGCTTCTGACATTACTGGGAGACACAATGTCCCAACAAAATGACTGATCCCCTGGCCCTTACAATCTCTCTACTCCCTCTTTGGCAATTTCCCCAGAGCCTTAGGTGCAGGGTTTTTGTAGATAAACTATTTTGTTCTTTTCTAGGGATGAGTGTACATTTCATAGTGAGCCAGATCTGTGTTTAAATCCTGGCTCTGTCACTTACTAATCATAATATTTTTCAGCTACACTGACTTGGTTTATAATGATTTTTTTTCCTCACTTTTGATCTAAGTTTGGGGATAACATATGATATGTGAAGGTACCTAGATTTCAGGATGCACCCGGTAACTGATTGACATTGTTTTCTCTGTTCCCATCCTCTTCTGAATCTTATTTGCCCATCAACTTTGATTTCAAGTTCTCTTGAAAATGATTTTCACCCCATTTCATTTCAAATCTATAGTTGCTTTCTTGTGGTTTCATTATGCGCTCTCTCTCTCTCTCTCTCTCTCTCTCTCTCTCTCTCTCTCTCTCTCTGTGTGTGTGTGTGTGTGTGTGTGTTGTGTGTGTGTGTGTGTGTGTGTGTGTGTGTGTGTGTGTGTGTGTGAGAGAGAGAGAGAGAGAGAGAGAGAGAGAGAGAGAGAGAGAGAGAGACAAACTTGTTCTTAGTTGCTTGAGTATAATGGCTAAATCTCAGAGTGTCTCTGCTGAATCTCAGTTCCAAGCAGTCTTCAGGAAATGAGCAGAATATTAGTCTATTTAGAGCATTTGTACTTACTCTGCTTCCTAGTTTCTGGGATCATATTTTACAGTGTCAAGTTATAGTCAGCATGCTGCAAATTCTTAAAGAATTAAAATTATATAGTATAGTTACCATGGAACAGTTAACATTATAATACAGCAATTTTAATATACTGTTTAAAAAAGAATGTGATA
Organism: Phyllotis vaccarum; assembly: GCA_033318265.1. NCBI lineage: Eukaryota > Metazoa > Chordata > Mammalia > Rodentia > Cricetidae > Phyllotis > Phyllotis vaccarum. Next base: position 56,152,541 of record JARWLC010000010.1, read on the forward strand.
TACATACATATTCTGAGTTTTTTCAAGGCTGCAATTAAAATATGGACAATATGTTTTGTTTTCCTTTCAGCAGTTCAGAAAGTCTTTCGACTAGCATGAAAATACTTCCTTTTTTGTTTTCCTCTTAACTATTAACTCACATGAAAGCCATCTACTGAATGTTCTAGGAGCTGGCCCTCCATATAAATAACATGTACCTTGCATGTGGCCCAGTGTCATGATTTACATAGCACACGCAAGATTATAAATTACATTAACAGTTAAAAAAGGGATGCCTTCCTTAAACAATTTAAGAAAAGGCCTAGAAATATTTTGGTTTCTGCCATGACATTAGGGGAAAAGTTCAAGAGCAATGATATAGAAAATCCTGAAAGTAGTTTACCCACCTGTTAGATTAGCTACCCTCTTGGCTGAACTCTGCTTAATCCCCACCCAAGGGACAGACACACCCCGATCTGCCTCTGGGACCTTCCCTAACCAGCTTTCCCCCACCCCTTTCTTTCTGTCTTGAGTTCTCTCTCCCCCTCTCTCTCTCCCCCCCCCCCTCTCCCACCTTCCCTCCCTCCTTCTTTCTCTCTCTCTCTCCTCTCTTTTATCTTTTCTATTTTTTTTTTTCTTTTGGACCAGGACAGGCTATAAGAAACTCTTCTGTTCCTCTGTTTATGGATCAGTTGTCTCACCATTTCCTGCATTTCTCAGAACTTACTTCAGTAGATTATTTTTAGGAGCAAGTTGAAAGCTGCTGGTAGTTATTATGTTATCTACAAAGCCCAGAGTAAAAGCTAAAGGTTGAAATGTACCCACTGGTGTCAATCTCCTTTCTAATCTATATAACCAAATTTCTATTAATCATCGAGACTATTTCCTTTCTCTCATAACTTGGTGAGTTTTCTCTGCTGTTTCGCTGCATATCCTTTCCTACAGATCAGATTGTAGGGGAGCTTGTGTTTGCTGGACAGGATTAGAAATTTTCAGACTTTGAAATACAAAGACATGTAATGTCAGGTTTTTGTTATTGTTGTTAGTTAGTTTGTCTGTTTGTTTCAATTTTTAAAACTATATTTAACTCTATTTCATGTGCTTTGATGGCAGACTCCATGGAACTGGAGTTACAGACAGTTGTGAGCTGCTATGTGGGTACTGGGGACTGAATCCAAGTGCTCTGAGCGAGCACCAGCACTCCTAACCACTGAGCATCTCTCCAGTCCTATTTGTTTGGATTTTTTTTTTAAATTTCTTGTAGAGGTAACAGAAACATACAAATAAACTAACCTGAATGACTAAGAGACTCCAAATAGATTGAAAGCAAGTAGAAATTTTGGCAGAGTATCTATAGGAGCATCTCAGGTCTTCCCACAGGTGAGTGATTTATCTTTTCCTATTGGCATGATAGCCATATCTTGCAAATGAGAAAAATGCTAAGCGCCTTTGGGCACCCTCTAAATCAAGACACTTCTGTTTCACCATATCTGCTCTAGGGACAAAAAAGGGCAATAGACTGAGTGAACCACTCACTGAACAAATACTATTTACTATCTACTCGTCTATGCAAGCAAAGAAGAACGTGCCTGCCTGAAGAACCAGCCTAATGCCCTATGTAATGTAATCATAGTCAACAGAATGAAAGATGATATTGTGTGGTAAGGTCCTAGGTCCAGATATTCAGGAAAAACATTAATCTCTTCTTGTTTCAATGCCTTTTTCATTTTTCCGTAAGAATAAAAAGCCCACTTACATAAAAATTCAGTTGTTCTTTTGATATCAAGTTCTCTGATTTTTCTTTTAAATCAATCAGAATATGTGACACTTTAATGAGAATGAGAAAGATTCTCCTAAAGCTCGGGGATTTGAACACCCAGATGGTGACAGTGTTTGGGAAGGTGTAGGAGGTACGGTCTTTCCAGAGGAAGTGAGTCAGTGCAGGTGGGCTTTAAGAGTTCATAGCCTCACCCTCTTTCCCATTGTCCCTCTGATTCTGCTTCCTGTTTTTGACTGAGGATATGATCTCTGAGCTTCTGGTTCCAGCCTCCATGCCTGTCTGCTGCCGTGCTTCCCTGCCATGATGACTTATTCCCCTTTTAGAACGGGAAACCCAAAGAAACTCTTCCTTCTATGTTGCCTTGGTTGTGATACTTCATCACAGCAGCAGAAATGTATCTAACATGACCAAGAACAACTTTTTATTCACTCCACCAGAGAATACTAGACAGTATATAATAAATACAATAAAGAGTAAAATATTGTGGAGGAGGAGGTTATTGTTTTGGGGTTGTTTTTTATTTTCATTTTTTTACAACTAGGTAATTTTTAAACTAAGGAATTGGAATATTTGTTTACTGCTGATCAAGGAAAGTCAGAAATTCCAAAACCAGAATGTGTCCTGTCTCCTGGACCAGTAACAGAGATTCAGTTGAACAGTGAGTGAGACAGGGATGGCATGTATTACTGCTTCCCTAACAGTGTCTGTCTCCCTATGATGATTCCCTAATACTCTCCAGCAGAAGGTAATGGAGGAAACAATGACTTACACTGGACAAAACAAAAATTGGCATATAAGCCCCTCAAATTATTTGCAGATCATTACTGAAATATATTTGGTGACTACATGACCAAACGGTAAAAGATTCTTTAACTATGATGAAGGTAATTATCACAGGTGGGGAGAAGCCTGTGAACTATTTGGGTGAGCTAAATGTAATTCCAAGGCTCCTTAGGTGTTAACAGGGCAGAGCATTGAAAGAAGGAGACCAAGGTAGGGAGTATGGGTGGCTCTAGAAGCTGAAGGGGGATTCTTTTTGTAAATTATAAAAGAAAGTCTTTAAATTTCCAAAGATCCATCCAGATCTTCACCAAATCCTTTTCATAAGAAAGATATCATCTTCCTCTGCATAGATCAGCTCCACGGAAAGGGAAACCTGTCTACCGAGACGTCTGCACATACAACATTTAAAATCATGTTTGACCCTCAACAGCAGCTGTTGAATGGAAGGGTTAGGCAGATTCGGTAAAGGAGCAGTGGGTCTCAGTCTTACCCCAAGTTTCCGAGACACAAGAAAGGGACGTAAAATACACTGCATCACCTTCTGCTGGTTGTTTCAAGAGTACTATGTGTGCCTGTTTGTTGTTACCACAACAGAATACCCAAGACTAGCAATTCACCAACACATTCATTTCTTACAGATGTGGAGGCAAAAAAAAGTCCAAAATCAAAGTCTGAACCTCTGAGGGCACTTTAGCTGGTTCAGGATGGCAAGTGTGCTGTCTGTATGATGGCAAATAAGCTCATACAAGAGTTAGAAACACACACACTAACTATTAATCTGTTCATTTGTGGTCAAGTCAGTCCATCCAGAGAAAGAACCTTCATGAACTAATCATTTCTAAACATTTTTATCTCTTTTCACTTTTTAATATCTCACAGAGAGATTTGATGTCAGCATGAGTTTCAGTTGGGATAGTCAGCAGACTTTGACCCCAATATTTCCATCTAATTTGATCATCTTTCATTATCTCTGCTGACAGAAGAAATCCAAAAATTCTGAAAGTGGTCTGGATACCCCACAAATTAAACTGTGGAGTAAGAATGGTTTCTAACATACATAAAGGTCATTGCGTTTTTGAGAATGAATATGATGACAGATGTGAACATGTTAGCATTTCTCTCTATTGCAAATTCCACTTCTGTTTATCTGTTTGATTACTATATAACATTTCCACTCTAACAAAAATCTGCGGCAGCAAAAAGAGTACACTTCCCTCTCCCTTGAAATTTGTTAAAATGGCATTTCTCTTGTGTTTCATTTCAGTAGACCTGTGCAAAAACCATCTCCTCCCAAGATAGCAAGCAACACACAGCTGTAGCACTGCGAAGTATAAGGCTGTGCTTGGAATATCAGATTCTTTTAAATCTACTAAAGCTGGAAAAGAGATTAAGAGTTAAGACTGGAAGTCTGCCTTTAATGTGCTGTATTATGCACAAGGCATTACAGTTAAAATGTCCCCCCAGATTTTGATGACCTACTTTGCTCGGCTTACAAATGTGCCTGTACACATTAAGGACAGCAGTTCAGCAAGGATTGTGATTTTCCTTGCTTACAAGGATTGACCTCACGCTCAGAATATAATTGTGGTGTTTTATATGTGAGGAAAAAAAATGTGATGGTCAGGGGATGATTGGGTCAAAGGAGAGAGATGACTAACTCTGCCCTTATATAAGCACCATTAAATATCACATAATTCAAAAGAATTCTGACTATGCCAACTGCCCCCCTCCCTGTGTGTGTGTGTGTGTGTGTGTGTGTGTGTGTGTGTGTGTGTGTGTTTGCCATATATTTATTAAATCTTCTCTTTGGTTATTTAAAGTTTCTAGTATAATGTTAAGACCATTGAATTTTAATATTAGTTTTTCTTAACCAGATTTAGAAATGGCAACTATTGGGCCGAAATTTTTTATAGACAGGCATCACTTTGCTATTTCCCCTCCAAGGGCAAGTTGTTAGGACCCTTTGAATACTTACACCTCTGATGTAGTTAGAGGTAGATTAGACTCTTTTTCTATTCTCTTGGTCTGGTTGCTTTATGTGCATAGCTTTCCCTGTCTCCTGGGTCCCTGATTGCTATAACTTGCTATAGCCTGGACCTGGCTTGTGAAACCTGAGTCTAGGCACTTCTACAAACCAGCAGTATAAAACTCTGATCCTCCTCCGGAGCAGAGTATAACTTGTAAACACAGTTATCTTATTTTTCATTCCCAAGCAGGACGTTTTTCCTGATATATATACTGAAATTAAGCACCAGAAAACTAATTTATAAACTTAAAATCCAAATGACAATTAGATGTATGATATATTATTTTTATTAAAAGCATCAGAGATATAAATCATTTTGGAAATACCCCAGCATATTGATGCCATGTAAATAGCAGGCAGCAGGCATGGGGACCTGCTTTTTTTCTGGAACTTGTCAGAAATACCATTTCAAAGGGGACAGATGTTTCATTTGCAAAGCAGTTGACATGATACATAGAAATAAAATTTCCCATGGGAATGGAGAAGGCCCTAAGAGTTTACAGAATACCGATCAGCACTTTGTTGGTTCTAACGTGAGTCTAGATGAGGAGCAAGCTCACTAGAATGGGTTCTTAGTTCCAGTGCAGAGTTGGGGTGGGAAACCTGGGGAGGATGTTAGAGCTTAGTGGTGACTGCTGAGCAACAGGACGGAGAAGACGAAGGGTTTACCCACCCAACCAAAATGTTCATGTATCTATAAATCCCAATTCCATTTTTCGGGACTCCATTTATTTTCTCTGCTTCTTAGTCATACCTAGTTAAACTCTCCCCTGCCCCCGGCTCAAAGTTCAGGGTTTTACATCCTGAGACAAGGTGGGTTCAAGCCACCATCATTTCTTACTTGACTTTTGCAAAGGCTTGCCAGCTGTTCTATGACAGAAGCCAGAGTTGGTTTTTAAGGAAGTAAATATAATCACACCACACCTTATAACCTCCAGTGGTTTCCTCCCACCTTTAAGATAAAAACACTGCATGCACAGGCATTCATTCAGCACTTCCAGATCCTGTGTGGTCTGGCTACCCTAGGGTTCCCTATTCTCAACTCTGCTGACACTTGTCATTGGAGGGGTGGGCATTTTTCTGCCTTCTAGGGTACACAGCAGCAACCCTGGCCTCTACCCACTAGAAGCCAGTAAAACCCTCCAGCCTCAGTCATGACAACTGAAAATAGCCCCCAGTATTGCCAAACATCTGCCTTTCAATAGAGAACAATTGAGCTCTCTAAACCCTTCTCTGTACACATTCTCACTCTGTACCTCTCTGTTACACATCTGGCTATCACCACCACTTCCCCATTTTCTGGGCCATGCTGGCTTCCTTTTGTTTCTTCAAATTCATTCCTCCATCATTTCCTCATCTACTCCTTCTCTACTCCACTCCACAGAACCCTGGACTTTCTCATCTCTGCTTTTCCCTAGAGATGGATGAACCTTTTTTCTAATGCAGATTCTGGGACTCTTTCCAGTCCAAATCTTCCATGCATCCATAATGCCTGCCTTTGACAGAGAGCTTATCATTGTAGAAATCATTTTTATAGACAGCTTCTTCCTTTGATTCCTTTGGCATGGAAAGCTTCTTCCTGATAGGAGCTGTATTTACAGAGCTTATTGATGTTTCCAGGTGCCATCATATATATAGTGTGATGCATTGAAAATTCCCATATAAAATACATAAACACAAATAAGTTCTAAATGCCAGGGTGTTCTGCATGGGTTGTGGCAGAGCAGCCCTGAAGCTATCCACTTTAGGCACTTTAGGCTCATTGGTAGATGGTGTCGTAATATATAGCCATGATTATATGTATGGTAAAAAGATTAACATTAAGTACCTCATACTGTATTGTATAGTTAGAGCAATACATTATTTCAGAAGGACTTCAAGTTCATAAGAAGGTTAAGGAAACTGTCTATAGCCACACATCTGATATAGAGCCAGAATTCATACCCTCAGACTTGAATCTGAGGGCCAATTGTCCAAATTCCTCCACAGTAGGAATTTAAGTTCTTGGTGCTTTTTGGAACTGCAATAGCGCATTGTTTTAAAAATGTCTGTGGTCCATGGAGATTTGGTTTTAGCCTTTGGATGTTTAGAAGAGGGAACTAGAAAACAAAGCAAGAGTAGAATGCTCACTGGCAACAAACAGGTGCTTCTCAGTGTTGGTTGGAAATAGGAAGTTCTGCATAGGCACTAGGGCCCAGACAATGGGACAAGAAATTTTAAGGAATCTTTCTTGTAGAATTTATTCATTCAGTGTTTCTTGTCAATCAAAAGTGGGGTGTGTGTGTGTGTGTGTGTGTGTGTGTGTGTGTGTGTGTGTGTGAAGAAGCATCACCTTTTTCTTACTTACTGGAGGCAAGATCTTTTACTGGCTTGATACTCAATCATTAGCCTAGGTTGATCAGCTTTTGAGCTCAACGATCCATGCCTTCAACAACCCAATACTAAATTACAAGCACGTGTCTCCAGATCCCATTATTTTTACATGTATTATAAGGGTTAAACTCAGGTCCTTATGCCTACAAAGAGAGCACTTTGCTAACTCAACTATTTTTCTAGACCCCTGAAAGGTCTCTAATCTTCTGGGGGAGGGGCTTGGTCCTACCTCACCTGGATATGCCAGACTACATTGACTCGTCCAGGGATTCCTTATCCTTTCTGAGGTATGGATGCATGGAAGGGTGGGAGGACACTGGGGGGAGGACTGGGAAGAGGCAAGGGAGGGGTAACAGTTGTAGATATGTTAAAAGATTTTTTAATTAAGAAAAACTATTTTTATTAATTCTTTGAGAATTTTATATGATGTATTTTGAATGCATTCACCTCTTTTTACCCAACTCCTCTTATAGACAACCCCTTACCCCTGCCCACCCAGCTTTGAGAATCCCTTCCTTCCTTCCTTTCATCTGTCCTTCCTCCCCTCCCCTCCCCTCCCCTCCCTTCCCCTCCCCTCCCCTTCGTTTCCCTACCCATCCTCTTCTTCTCTTTTTTTTCTGTTCAGTCCAGAGTGTGTTTTCCAACTATTCTTGGGAGTGGGACCTTGTCTAGGCATGTGCTTTAATTCTTCAAGTCCTATTATTAATGGAGATTGACTCTCCATCTGCAGTTATCAAATGCCAATAGCTCATAAACATATCAAACATTCCCCATGCGTTGGCATGAAGGCTTTAATTCTTACATGAAGAGAGAGTTCCTTCGATATTGTGTGCAAGCACATGTGACTTGTGTGTGCTTGTGTGTAAGTATGTGTGAGTGAGTGTATGTGTGAGAGTACGTGTATGTGTGTGTGTGAGTGTATGTGAGTGAGTGTATGAGTGTGTGTGTGTGTGTGTGTGTGTGTGTGTGTGTGTGTGTGTGTGTGTGTGTGTGTGTACTCATGCAAGTGACTGTATCAGCATGGAAAATCTGGTATTCTTCTATGGAGATAAGTTTCACAGAAGAGTAAAATTTCTGAGACTGGCACTGGCTACTTTACTCCATAAAGTTAGGGGTAAGAAGAATACTGGATATGAAGTAGGAAAAAGCCAAAAGTAATCACTACCCACTATCCAATTACTCCTGGGCCAGAGGCTGAGAAGCATCATCCTGAGGGCTACCTTTGGCACTGTAAGCCAGCTGAAGCACTCTCATGAATAATGCACTTTGCCAAAGTAGAAGTGACCACAGCTTGTAGTTCATTCTCCTTCCAACAATTTAATGTCTGACTTTCATTTGGCTTATCTGTATATTCAGCTGTGAGCCAGGGCTTTGATTTATTAGGCAACATTTATAAATCATAATTTATATCATAGTTATGCAAGTATCTTTAAAAATAAGATTTTTAATGGGTACAGATTCACAAAGAATAATAAGCATAATAATATACAGAGTTGACTGAATTTTTATCTCTTCTGCTATTAAAACTTCATCTACTCAATGGTAATGCATGTGCCCTAAGTGCCAGGCAAGACTCAAAGTATAAAGTCCATCTATTTAACGGACAGTTTGCCTATCAATCAAGCTTGTCATTACTCGGATTAAGGAGCTGAGTTGGTCAGCATCTTAGAAAATAAGAACGGTAGAAATGTCAGAAAATTATAATGAATTATAAAAATGTGGGGCAAATGATGCTGTATCAGTAAGTATCCAAAGTCTGGTTACTTTGATTCTCTCAGGACCAATAGAAATTGAAATATTCTTTTAGATGTGGGGATTTTATCCCTCTGGCTTCCTCCTTAGGCACTTGCCCTGGTCATCATGAATACTATCTCAGTACCTTTGGCTACCACTGTCCTTATGACTAATTAAAAACTTGCACAACAGCAATGTTAAAAGCTGAGAGCCTTTCTCTCTGAAAACAGGACTTCTGGCACAGGGTTTTGGCCTTGGTGATATCAGGCTGATTCCACAACATGGACACAGGCTATTTTTGAGCCAAGCCAGCTCCAGTGTCTCATTCCCTATGGTGGGAAGAGGAGCTGACCTTGCCTGACTCAGAGCTAGTGGACACTGAGTTTTCTCAGGGGGAAGTTACAGAAAGGTGTGGGCTGTTGTCTGCAAAGGATGGGGGTGCTTAAGCCACAGCGAGGAGCATCGGTATTTTCATATCCTCTAAGGAGCAAAACCTTGACTTGGTCCCCTTCCCTTCCCTTCCCTTCACAGTGGCAGGAAAAGAAAAGAAGAAAGTAAGATAGTTATGCTTTCTCCTGAGCACATACATGAGGTCTAGTTGTAAATAAGCTTGGGTCCTTGTCTTGTTCTCTGCGGAAGTTCTTTGTGTCGTCTCCCCTCCCCCCAAGATGGAGAGCATACTCAAATCAAGAGGATCACTTGCCTAATTGAATTGATCAGTATTTAATATGTAAAAATAAGTTATTTGAACCCAATGAATGAAAAGAAGCTCAATTTAATTTAACAACACTTTGCAAAACTGCTCGATACAAGATACGCATGAAAAAATAATGTCCTTTTGTATAAAGGACGGGAGAAATGAAGAGCACGGATAGTGCTAGAGATCCATTATTTGCCCCCCCCCCCTTATCTACAGTGGTGCAGCTAGTCTGCAAGTCCCCCCTAGACCTCGCCTCACCTCTGACCACAGTCTTCCTCCAAAGACACTCGGGTAGCCGACCTTTGGGTTTATGCTTGGGAAAGCCCTTAAGCTGGATGCCAGTTGTTCCGGGAACATTCTGGAACTTTTGAGTCTAGCCTCCTTCCATTTCTCTCCTTTCCTCCCACTGTGCAGCAACTTGCTCCACTTTAGAGGTGTCAGCCCTGTCCTGGAGAGAAATCCACCATTCCTTCTGTACTTGGTGTCTCGGAGGAAGGCCTCAGCAGCAAGGAGGGTGGGGCTGTGAAGATGACAAGGACAAGTGGACATTCCTGCACACTCCCTGGTATTTCTTCACTCTTTATGCCGTCTGTTTATTGAAAGACTCAATGCTCTTCACACGGTTTGGAAGAATTTGAAAAATACTTCTTCTAAGGACTCTTCCGTTGCAGACTGATTTCTAAAGGCTACTGGGGCACCAAGGCTATCTTGCAGTGTCTGTTCCCTAATTATTTTGAGCTAATGGATTTTAATTATCAGAGGAAACACACTCAGCAATTTTATTACACATATTTGTCCTTGCGATATACTTAATTGTCTACGTTTTAAAATTATTAGATCAGTATGTCATTCGATGAATGGTTAAGCCCTTCCTTTGTGTCCAGGACAATATAAAGCACTAAATGAAATATCAGACAAATGTGGTGATATATCATTTATCTAATAAAGTTTGCCTGGAACATCAGAGACCAGAGCCACCCACAGAGTTAGCCACAGATGCCAGGGAATGGTGACCTACACCTTTAATTCCTAGCACTCAGGAGGTAGAGACAGATCTGTCTGGATCTCTAGGAGTCAAGGCCAAGGAGAATCAGGCAGATCTGGCACACACCTTTAATCCCGGCACTTGGGCTTGCCTTTGAGACATCTAAATCTGGTGTCTAAGAGAAAAACTCGCCACCCACTACATGGGCCTCTTTCAAATGTGAGCAGTGCTTAGAGAGTGACTTTCTAAAACAATCACTTTTCACTATTGTAATTATGGAAAATAATACTTACTACTGAAGTATTAACTAGTATTTTCTCACAAATTGTTTTTGTTTGTTGGTTGGTGTGTGTGTGTTATCTTCCCAACAATAGCACAAGTTCGTTGTAGCTGGAAGCTAAATGTTATATTGCCTCTCTCTTTCACATCTGTATTCTCTTAGCAATAGTCTCGTGCCTAGGATGCCCTTTATATATATAATTGATTTTTAATTCTTGCTAATTGGTAATAACAAACCTAAAAATAAGATGATATCAAAAGAAAAAAATGGCATCCCCATCCTTTGGCTGATAAGATTCCAGTGAGAGTTTCGATGGTTGCTGTGAGCTGACAGATCCTGCAATTTCCTTCTTCCGTGTTAAAAACCTGAATATTGGATTCTAGTTCTCACTTCTGTAATGATGTGGGGCAAAACAGCCTTCAATTATGACATCTAAAAATAATACTGATAACATCTGAAAATTGCAGCAAGAATCACTTGATGTAACCAAAGGTTTGTAAAGTTACTGGCAAGGACTGCTGAGACGCCATTGTTCCTGAGACAACTTGTGCATGCAGATAAGTCGAGTGAAAAATAAGACAGCAGGACAGTCTTTAGAGGCATGCCATCACTTTATTTTTTCCATTTCACTTTTATGTTTCATCTGGCTCACATTTTTGAAATCATTTTCTATTGTTCCTTTTCTCTCAAACTGGTTTTATTTTGATGGGCCCAACTTCCCCGGAGGAAGGCACGTATGGCAAAAAGCCTATGTGAGCTGCTAATAATAATTATCTTTTGCCCTTTCCCAGCCCTCTTTTATCTGATGATATCAAAGCATGTTTCAAACTGGTGTCTATAATTACTCCGTCATATGTCAGAACATCTCTGAGGGGTTTACAGGTTGACAGAGGGGAGAAAAGAGAAGGTACACAACCCTGTTCCCTTCTCTCTTCGTCGGCCCTTCCTGTGGACTCCAAGACTTTTAAGAACAATGAATCTGTGCTAGCCTTTAGGAAAATAAGATGAGGTCTTCGGGATGTCCACTTAGCTACAGCGGGAGACAGTGCAAGAGGCATAAATGGCCATGCAGCAAAGCAGTGGAGACCATGCTTACGCTCTGCTAATGATATGGATTAAAGCCTTTAAGTGGGAATTTCAGTGAACCCACCTACAGGGGTGGCAGGTTCCCCACATTGTTGGGCCTTTGCTGTCTTCTTTCCCATTCAAGTAAAACAATTTATGATTGGAAAAGCATAGGAATCTGTATTCCTGTGCCCACAAGAAGCTGTGTTGGGGGCTAACGGGCTACATTCTCAGTTCTTCTGAAGGGTACAATGGTTATTAGATGTGAAGTGCATTAGTTACTTGCCTTAGATTCCTCAAGACACTATCCATCTATTCTAAAAAGGCTTAGGTTTTTGTTCTTGGTCCTATTTGAAGATACAGTGATATATCTCAAACCAATAAGTTTCCCCTAAGAATAAGTAAAATGAAAGAAGTCGATGGGGATTGTTTAGCTTCCATTTATTATAGAGACCTAGAACTGGCGGAAGGCATGGTCTTCGTGACAGAAACAATGATTCTAGGGCTTCAGATCAAATGAGAAACTAGGAACTGTAAAAGCTGTAATTCAGTGAAGTGATCCAGCCAGCAAGTCATTCTGAAAGTGCCTGGGAACAGCTGTTAAGTGGAGAGGACATTGGTTATTACACCAATGTTACTGATATATCCCATAGAACATACTTGGGAATATTTCTTTGTTATTCATTTGAACAAGAACATTGAGAATCTTCATATGTATAGTAAAGCTAATTTTACATTTAATAGACACACTTTTATTTTTAATGCTAATAAAATCAGAATCATATTAAATTTTAGAAGGGAATAAAACTTTTATAACATTAAGATTATCTTTCTGGCCTCTGTTTGCTGATTAAATGTTCTTACTTCAATTTCTTTAGATTAAATTGAATTTTATGATGTTCGCTCTATTTTTGTCTTAGGAGTATAACTATTGTTTAAAAATAGGTCACATTGGGTTGTCTTGTTGAGGTGGCTCAGAAGGTAAAGGTGCAAGCTTGGCCACCTGAGATTAATTTCCAGAACCCACTTAAATGTGATAGGAGCAAACCAATCCACAAAGCTGTCCTCTGACCTCTGTAGGCATGCTGGCTATGGAAAAATGTGTTCCCTCCCCCCCACCCCCACTCCCACACACAGAATAAATAAATAACATGTGTGTGAGAAGCGTAGGGTTTCTCAGAGCAAGCTGTTTCTTATATCTATTTTCATATCACTTTCATGTTTATCTCTTATCTATTTGATTTTTAAGATGGGTTTCACTATATAGCCCAGGATGGCTTCCGTTTAAATCCTGCTTCAGCCATCCAAAATCTGGGATTATAGACGTGTGCCATGATGTGCTTGCTGTCATATTTTTAGCTGAATGGTGATGTTTTTTTTTTTCTAATCAATGAGAAATTTAGTATGCTCGAGTCTAGGGAGACAGTATCCACCACTTATGAAGCATCTATAGACCTTCTCACTGTCTGGTTTACCTTATGAGCTGTCATTTCATCCTCAGAATACCACTGAGCTAAGCACTTGCCTTATTTGCATTTTACAGGCTAGGAAGATGCAGCTTAGAGCTGAAGTCTTCTGACTTTGTCCCACAGGTAATAAACGATGCAGCTATCATTAGAACCCAGGTCATACATACTGACTCTCTCGCAGGACTGCAAGCTATAACCTGTTGTATAACTGATTCTTAAGTTTCTAGTTCTATGACCTTGGCTGTGTCTAGCTAAGTCATCACAGACCTCCAGCTGTTGTTCTCTGCCCCAGCATCCTCAGATGTTTGATATACAAGTTTGATCAAGCTGGAAATGTCAACGTTTTTAACCCTTACATGTAACTTCTCTCGTGCTTTATTTAAGCTTGGGAAAACCCCCAACACTTTGGCCAGCTTTAATGGCTGGAAGGCCCGCTCCCAGGGATGACCTTACTGAGTGTCATTTCTTGGTAAATAGAGCTCTGAAGTTGATGCCTTCTGATTCATCATCACACTGCTATTTGGTGTCTCCGTGAGGAGTACGCTGGAAGAGGCAGCAGTCTTGAGCTCTTATACAGGGGGAAACAGGTGGCTGGTCATGTTGGACACATTCCCTCTGGCAGCGGTGGGGAAGCTGCAACTTGTATTTAGCATTTTAATTGAAGCTGGCATTTTGGAGAGCTACTTTTCTCTTTAAAAGTCTTTTCAGATGAGAGAAAACCAAAATAGAAAGTATTATAACTTCTTCCTGTGTCCATGAACATTTAGCTCCTGAGGATAAACTTCCCTTTACTTTTGCTCAGATGTAGCGGGCTAACAGTCAGTAAAGAAAACCAGTACACACAGGTGTTCATGCGAACAGAGAGAGTAAACGTTTTTGTCAACATTCTCATCAACTTTCCCCACAATCACCAAGACTCTCCAAATAGAATCTGCTGACTTCAGTGCAGGGTCAGTGTTGCAGTGACTCACAGCCAGGAGCATTGAACAAACAAGCCTAACAAAGGAGACTTCACATGCAAATACCATTTCCTCATTGCTGGTGAAAGCTAAGTTTTTTCACAAAATAGAACTGGAAGAAAAAAGAAAAATCCACCTTTGTGGTTCCTGCTGAGTCTCACATATCCCCTGGCCTCAAGAAATGCCACACCCTCTAACAACGGCTGCCTCTTCTTCCTCTCTCAGCTCCTAGAGTGCACCAGAGGTATTCAGTTCCTCAGTGAAGAAAATACTCCTGAACCAGATCCAGTACAGCTCCTACCCACGCCACTTCCCAGAAGCTAGCCTTGCCAAGGTCTCCAGTAACATGTTCACTGCCAAAACCAAATGGCAAGTCCTCCATCGTGATGCTCCTTGACCTACGTACAGAATTTGACACTGCTGATAACCAATTACACAACTCTCCGTTCCTTGGCTTCTGCACCTCTTTCCTCATTTAGTCTGCTTCTCACTCCATCTGAGTTAGACACCCCCCCCCCACACTCTCCCACTTCCCCCCACCCCCCTCCCAAGGCTGCATCCCTATCTCCCAACTCCCAATGGACTTGCTCCCTGCTGTTTTACTGTTCATGGGTTTCCCTCTGTAGCTGTTACACTGATAAGAGGTCATTATCTGTTTCTCAGAATATTCATATTAGAATATTAGAATCCCAGTGCCTAGGCGGTGCTTGCAAAATAAGGAATGCTCAAAAGATGTATGTTGCATCTATGAGTATACTTAATAGATCAATTTCTAGATCTACTTTAGTCCTGTATATTTACCTGGCTGGAATACAGGAGTCATCCATATTTCTAATGCTGTTTTATTTCATTTTACACAAGGTCTCATGATTCCAGTCTGATAATAATAAAAGCTTATTATCTAGCTTCTGATACTTCTAATTTCTGGAATTCTATGTATGTAGCACTGTGTTTAGTTTTTCAGCCTTGGGAATTGATCCCAGGGCTTCCGTCATGGCAGACAAGCACACCAGGAACTAAGCTAAGCCTCCCATCCCCGCTCCATTCTTATTAAACAGGAAATTTTCTTCTTCCTTTACCTTTTCCCATACCCAACATCCATGCCTGAATAAGGAACACTGATAAATGACAAAAACTCTCCACTCAATTGATTATTTTTCAATTTCTTTTTCCAGTTCCCAATTAAATCTGCTTTTTCAGTCATGACATTTTCTGAATCTGATGTGTCTTCTTTTCAACGCTTCCAGTAGATTTTTATAATATTTTTGCAGTCTAGATTGTCAAAAGCACTTCGTGTTCAATTGGCATTTGGTATTGTAAGTACTTGCCCTGATACATTACATTGTGGCCAATTAATATTTGTTGAGTGATAGCTGCGCAAACAAATGGATTTTGTACATTGTTTCTTAATTCGATCATTAAGGTCATCCTACAAGTGAACTAAGCCATTCTATTATCTGATTACTTTTGTCATTTTAATTGCCAAGTCATATCCTCTCAGAGATGGCATAATCAAAAGCGTAGCAGTCTATTATTTCAATGAAAAAAATAACAACTTAATTCAATACACTTCATTCTGTTCAAAGGTTTATATGAAATCTCTCATCTCCTCTTCCCAATTAGATATGAATCTCCCCGGAACTCCAAGTTATAGCATTTTATTCCTATAATTCTTCAGTTCTTTAGTACCCGCCACTTTTGTAGTGTTGTGCATGAGTGTCCTTGTGCTCAGGAACAAGATTTTACCAAATAGCCTAGGTGGACTTATGATCCTCCCGTCTTCCCATTAGAGCTTCAGCTCCTCGATTTACAGTTGCTCCCTCACACTGACCCAAAGCTGCTCATTTCATTTCTTAGTTACTGTATGCTATACTCCCTTGAAGCCATTTTACTTAATTGGTGTATGTATAAACTATGTTCAATCCTTGTTTATTTGCAAAGTTAAGTCTTTTATATGCCTTACTGTCTTAGTCGGTGCTGTATTGCTTTGATGAGATAGTGTGGTCCAGGCAACTTATAAAATAAATCATTTAATGGGGGGGGGGGCTGCAGTTTCATAGGGTTCATAGAGACTATGGCCATCATGGTGGAGACATAGTAGTGGGCAGGCAGGCATGGCACTGGAGCAGTAGCTGAGGGCTTACATATAGAAGGCAGAGTGGGGGAAAACTAACTGGGGCAACACAGGATTTTGAAGCCTCAAATGATGACCCTAGTAACACAGCTCCTCTAGCAAGGCCACACCTCCTAATTCTTTCCAAACAGTTCCACCAATCCTGGATCAAGTGTTCAAAAATATGAGCCTATAAGGACCAACTTCATTCAAGTCAACATAGTAACTTTTTGGTGTCTGAATATATCATAGTCATCTGTCTGCTGACAGTGCTGGTCCAACAATCATTTCACTTTGCATCCCCCATTAAATGGATGGATAAGGACATAGGCAAATTAACTTCCAACATGATTTTAGAAATTTCTTAATGCATTCTTTTAGAACTGAAGTCTTATTTGGGAAAAATATTTTATCTTATTCTTTCATTATAAACATATCTTTCCCATATTCTGATGGACTGAAGTTGCTTATATTTGTGATCCATTTCTAGTCCTATTATTTATTATACATAATCTAAAATCCTTTTAGCATTGTTCTGTGGAAATATAAGACAATTAAAACATTGTCTATGTCTGCTAACAAATTATTTGGTAGATATCTAAAACTACACGGATATCTAAAACCACAGAAAACAATTTATTCTTTTATCTCTGGCAAGTATATTCACTCAACATTGCTAAAACATTGATTCAACATAATCAAAAATGGACCCCTTCCATTATTCAATGATTCTTGTTAGATCAATAGTATTTCCCATTTAGTAAAATGTGGTGTCTCATGACTTTTCATGGCAATCTGTATAATTGGAACAGATTCATTTGATTAGCATGAAGAGTGGTAAATCACACAAAGCATCACAATGAGCTACCAGAGAAGCCTCGGTTGGCATTTCTTATCCTAAAGAGAACACCTTTCCAATTTCTCCATGCTTTTTCCCATCCCAGTTGAAATACATGCATCTTAAATTTCTATTTGTGCTGGGAGTCTGATATAGACAGAGTCCTTTGCCCAACATTTCAGGACTTCGATAAAATATAAATGAGCAACAGCTTCCTGCTAACCACAAATTCCCCTTCTGGTTTTGCTTTGTCTAAATGTTCTTCTTGAATGCCCAGAGGACTTTCCCTTCCTGCTTGGCACAGTCCTAAATTAGTTTGAATCACATTATTCTTACATCCATTGCATGTACCTGCATTCTGATTCCAAGGGTAATTGGTGTCCTTTAACCATAGTGTGCTTATCATCAATGCTTCAAGGGATTACAGTCTGGCCTTGATCTTGCTCAGTTCATCAAGGTTGCTTGGGGGGTGGTGGGTGGGGCTGCTCTCTGGCAGAGTATTGGTTTCATGCCTAATAAAACTAAGACCTCTGTTTCTCAACCAGAGTAGTGCTTCTCCAGCAGCAGCATGCTTTTTTATGTTAGTCATACCAGCAAGTTTCTACTCATATGAGAGGATGCATCCCTTTCTGCTTCTTTAAATTCAAAGCAAGTCATTCATTCTATCAAATTTCTGTTCTAAATCCCAGTTTATGACAATCAGATAAAAATCGTGTTTCACTGTCATACATGCGTGTCTCTTCTTTTAGAGGTGTGGGGGGGGGTGCACGCGTGCAGGCGCTTATGTGTTTTTTAATTAAAGTGTAAGAAGGAGTACTGTAAAGAAAATTTAAAATTTGAATAAAATGTAAGTAGGAAGTGTAGGTGAATTAGGCTTTGCTTTTGTTCTTTCAATGCCCTTATCTTTCCTTGAGTAGATTACATTAAGGCTGGATCTGTTGTTGTACCAGAACACATCAATTCTGAACCTTTGTCTTTAAAACAATCTGCTCCATCTACAGGGTGTGGTACAGAAGCACCCCACCATTCTTGTGCTGTCATAATATGGCTATATGGTTTTTATGAACATATAGACCTTTTTCTGTAAGACACTGATCTAGAACTTGACCTCCGTAAATTCCCCCCCCCCCCACTATTTTCTGTGTTTGTTTTCTGCACACAAACCTGGTTTCTATCCTCTCAGAGACAAATCGCTGTGGCAAACACAGTTGCATTACCACAGGACACACCTAACCATTCTTTATCTACCTCTGAAATTCATGGTTCACAGTGTGCACAAAAAACTGACATCAAGGAACAATTGTCAGGGCCTGAATTTTGCACAGTATGTGGGGAAATATTTCTTTATGAATTTGATGTGTTATGTGCTATGTGTTATGTGTGATGTGTTAAGTTGTACAGGTTTGAGGATAAACTTGTATCTTGGTGCAGATTGTCCTCCAGAATATATCAACAACCAAGTTGTAAACATGTATGTTAGGAGGGAGGGACTTTACCAGATACCTATTATGCTTCCCACCACCTCATCGAAAGGCTTAGGTCTCAAAAGACCTGAGCCCAAGATTGAGCTTTGCCACTTTTGAACTCGAATGATGCAGAAAACAAGATATAGCTGCCTCATGGCACCTTGATTCTCATTTTATAAAACTGATAGATTGGACCAGAACAGCAATAATGACAAGCACCATATACAAGGCCAAACATCTAGCCTGCTTCTTTTATTCTACACTTGGCAGTTATGTGATACACAATTAGCACCTGCTTGTATGCTACAAGAGTTAGAGAAGTGTAGTATCTCCCCAAAAGAAGTCTTCTAAGATATTAGGTATCTGTAAGGGGAAATGAAGATATTTAAGAAATAATAATCTCTCTGCTCCTTTGAAGTTATTTGCATTGCTAATGTATAAACACCATCCCTCACCTCCCGTCTCAAATTTTCAGTTTTCTTCTACTTGTACTAATGCAATGAGGTATTTTAATGTTTGGGACACTCACAGGGTGGGCTGAGTTGATGGCCCATGACACAGGAAAGAAGGAGGACTCCAGAGACAGAGGCTGAAGTAACTGGGATTTGCAACCTATGGGCATGTGTGAAATCCTTGGAGCAGGCTCTGGTCATCACAGGCCATGCAATTAGGAGAGAAGAAGAATGTTCACCCATTTTATCTAAAACTCAAGGCTGTGTATGCAGGGAAAGGCCCAACCAAATACTGCCTATTCCAGGCTTCTCATCAGCAACTGGTGTTCTAGATTCTCTTCTGAGACAGATGCTTCAGCAGCTGCATATTGGTTGAAGCAGTGGGATAGGGTATTGTGAAGCTGCCCTGACGTTCAAACTGTAGCAAGTAGCATGTGAGACAAAGGTGGGTGTCAGTAGGTGTACCCAGATATTTAGCCTGATAGATCTAGAAAGGGCACTTACAGTAATATATAGAGAAGGGACAGTGTGGTGAGACGTGATGGGGGAGGGGTGGACTATGTTTGATTCAAAATGGCTGAGATGAGGCTAACAGGAAACATTTACTAGAAGATTATATACAGGACTAAAGAGGGTTTATTGTCAGCAGTATTTTATTAGCAATATTAGAATATAGTCCAAAATATAGTCCAATATAGTCCAAAAGTCCATTCCTACTTTTGGAGCTATATAGTTCTCTTGTCTTCCTTCCTTCCTTCCTTCCTTCCTTCCTTCCTTCCTTCCTTCCTTCCTTCCTTCCTTCCTTCCTTCCTTCCTTCCTCTCTTCCTTCCTTCCTTCCTTCCTTCCTTCCTTCCTCCCTCCTCCCTCCCTCCCTCCCTCTCTTCCTTCCTTCCTTCCAATTCTTCTCTATCCTTTGTTCATTTCTTCCTCCCTTCCTTCCTTTCTGCTTTCCCTCTTCCATCAAATTTATCTTTTAAAAAACACAGTTATAGAGAAAATAAAAGCTGTCTATTATTTGCAACTTTATTCTTTTGCAGTGTTTCTAAGTAGAACCTACATTTTCACATACGTTAAAGAAATGTTCTACCCCTGGGCTGAGACTGTAGCTCAACATTTTATCTAAAAACGTTTTTTATTCCATTATTTTTGTGTAGGGCGTGGGGTGTGGGGGTGTGGAGCAATCGGAGGGCAACTTGAGGGGGTTGGTTCTCAACTTCCACCTCGTAGATTCTGGAAATCCAACTCAGGCCTTCAGACTTGGTGACAAATGCCTTTATTTGCTAAGCCATCTCATTGGCCTTGTAAAATTTGTTTTAAACGTTATTTTTTATGGGGCTTGATGAAAACTTTTGCTCACATATATACTTTAAGAGTTCATCTTCACATTTTTTATATCTGTTGACCTTATGGTTATTGTGTTTATATATTTACTAGTGAAAGAAATGTTTTCAAACCATCACATTTCTTACATGTCTTCAGCCTGAAGCAGGGAGTTATTCTCGCCTCCACTCACCTCAGAGTGTGCTAACATTAACTTATTTTCCCACTCAGCTTCTTCTTCCTGGGTTATTCCTTCTACCCGATCTTCTCAGATGAATGCTCACTTTTGTAGGTTCTTAACTTGAACTATGCGAATGGAAATACCTGATTGAATTATGTCTCTGTGCATTTATGGTGCTTTCATTACTGTTGGGCTCCATTGTAGTCATTTTTAAGTTGCGTAAATGTTCCATTAGGATCATTTAATATTCAATTTATTAAGCCAGTCATTTTCCTGCAGTGAGAGAAAACCAGAAATGAACGTGAGAAGCCTTGTCAGACACTGAGCATAAGATGGGAGGTTTGTTTCTTCTTTAAAGTAGATGAGAACAAAGACTTTCATTAGCATGCTTTAATTACAATTTTCATTGGAAATGTTTGGATTTGTGATAGCAATTAGAAATCATTTGGATTATTTTTGCAAATGGGACAATTTTACAGATAGCTGTTTTCATACTATCTATATTTACTGGTAAGATAATAAAACTACAATAATTACTAATAACATAATGCCTTTAAAAACATTAATTTTTAATGAAAAGAAACAAAATGAGTGGCTGATGAGATGATCAGTCATTAAGGTGCTTCCCTGGATCCCTGGGTCCACAGAGTGGGAAAAAAACAACCAGCTCCTCCAAGGGAGCACTACTATCCACATGGTGCCACTCTAGCCACCCCCCACCCCCCGTGACAGAGAAATAAGTAAGTAAATAAATATAACACAAATAGCCAAAATATAGAAATCAAAGTTATACAAGGAGAAATATATTTATTAAATATTATTAATGATAGTATAGGTGTTAATATTGCCATCACAGAAAGTTAACATTTTTGTTTGGTTGGGTTTTGTTTGTGTAGCTTTGGAGCGTGTCTTGGAACTCTCTGTAGACCAGTCAGACCTTGAACTCGCAGAAATTTACCTGCCTCTGCCTCCTGAGTGCTGGGATTAAAGGGCATGCAATACCACCACCAGACAGAAAGTGGCCTCTTAAGCAGCATGTTTCCTCTTTATTCCTAAGAAATCCACTCCCAGAGGTGTGTTCCAATTCCTTAGGCAAATAATGGTGATTTTTTTTTTTTAATCCTAGCAAGATAGAGTTAATTTTGTAATACGTTTAACTCTTCAAAACTCTAATTTAGGATTTTAACTGTTAAGCTGAACAAAAAAATATAAGATAAAGGACTATATAGATGATTTATTATCATTCAGATTTTAACATACATTTCTGGATTAAACATTTCTCAGTCATAGCTTTCAACTAAAAGACTTTTAATATTATGTTTGCATAACACGTTTCCTGAGGAACTGCAGGAATCCTTACACGGATGATAGAAATCCACAATGATTTACTGAGGCAAGAGATACTCCAAGAATGTTCAGATAAAATAATAGGAGCAGATACCTCTAGGAAATATTCCTGAAGTTTCTGTGTTTTGCAAAGGGCACTACACAACCCTCTAGCTTGTGGTCCATCTCCAATACCACATTGTTTAAACATAAAAATGATATTCAGAACTCTTCCTGTTTGGAGAGCAGATGGGGACCTTTCACCCTTCCCTTAGTGGTGAGTATACTTTTCAGAAGGCAAGGTAGTACCACTGAGAACTCTTCCATAAACGGCTTACAATACTCCACTGCCAATGGAGTTAGCTCATCCTTGCTTTCTCCCTGGTAGATTTCTGTTTGTCTCTTAGCACCGTCCTCTTGCCTGGAAAGCCATAAAGAACGTTCATCTGAGGAGTCAGTTGCAGCTCCGCTTAATGAGCCAGTCGGCGGCATCCTAGTCAAGCATGAGTGTAAGCTTGTCTGTGCTTTTATCCTGGACTAAGAAAGCCATTACTTTAAACATTAAACCTTAAAACCCAGCCTCTGGGAAGTAGGATATATACAGCCCCAGTGCCTACCCGACATTCTGTGCTCTGTACCCGTTCGCTTTTCATCAATGGCTGAGAAATCAGTGAAAATTCTCAGTTTTCACTTCTGTTTACCTTTGTTCGGACAGATGCTGCAGGCACTGGCATGTTTTGGTTAGTGTCTCAAGTGAAGAACAAAAATACACAAAGCCTTCTAACTTCTACTGCTGTATTCTCCCCTCCCCCCGGTGTGTGCCTTACTCCCCCAGGATATTATCATATTTGGCAAGATGGGGTTCAGTTCCACTTAAAATGATGGAATTAAACAGCCCATCAAATGTGTGGAGTCTGTGCACTCTTAGATGCTCAGTTCAATTTAACCAGATATTAGGCCATAAAATTAATCGTTCTACATTTGGAATTCAACAGATTTTTGAGTTTCATCTGACATTTTAAGAGCGAGTTAACATAAATATATAGTAAAGCACTAGGACCATTAAACAAAAATATTTAGTGATGATATTTCATATTTTATGGTCTTACAATAATGCAAATTGGTATGACGTATTTTAACTTTTGAATATTTGTATATTATGTGCAAAACAATAAAAATGCAGTAAAGAAAGCGTTGGGAGTGCATGAAGAAGTAATTATAACATCAATAAAATTTATTATTAGTGCATTTTAAAAATACATGCTGAATGTAGTTGATAGTATGGTGAATTTTTTTATTGAATAAAAGTCAAACATCTCTTAAATGGAAAATTTCAGGGGTCTGTGCTGTACTGTATAGTTACTGTATTTATTGTGTATAATTTTTTTTATATTAGTTATGAACTTTTTTGACAAAAAAGGGGAAATGTGGTGATATATTGTATATCAAATGGAGATTGCTTAAGGATCAGAGGACAGAGCCAGCTGACAGTGCAGAGAAAAGAATATAAGGAGGAGGAGACATGAGTTCAGCTCTCCATTTCGCCTTCTCTTTGCTTCTCCTATTCAGTCTGAGGATTTGTGGAGACAGGATCTCCTCCTTCCAGCCTGAGGAGTTGGCTAGGTGAGAAGTGGCTGTGGGATTTTTCTCTGTCTTTCTGATCTTTCAGTTTTTCCTCAATACCTGGCTCTGGGCTTGATTATAAAATCAATTAAGATTTGTACAGCAACGCCATGTATTAATTCTAGAGCTTTTCACATCAAGTTAACCATATGATTTCTGCTTTATTTGAGGAAACATCTGAATAGAATTATAAGACATATAGATATATATATTATATGATATTATAAACATTTGTGTCTACTAAGTAACTTCAAGAGAATAGACCAAGACAAGTTATCAGTTACAAAGGGATAGGCAATAGAACAGGATATGAGATAAACTTCATATAATAACACAGTTAAAGGTATTGTACCAGGAGTTATTTGAAGTGATATGCCTCAAATTTTTTATCTATTACTTAAAACTTATGAACTCTCACACACACTTAGTTCTCAGAGGATGACACATTGCTTAGTTCCAATTCACAGATAAAGAAACTGAGTCAAATCTATGATGAAACTTTTGAGTGACAGGACTATATCTACACAAAACAAGAGCCATTACAACTCTTAATGCATTATTATTACCAAGGATACATGAATAGTACATACAAGAATAGTTTGGCTCCATGTACAACCAAGTATAGACCCTGGTGGGACTTGTCACTTTATCGCAAGACATCTTTTCTAATAAGAACAATTACTGATTTATAAGTGAACTAACAAAGTATTAACTTCTGCTTCTTCTAGCTTTTAGGTTTTCATGTGCTTCTATTAATAATTTATTATTCTAATTATCTGAAATTAGCATAGGTATACCTTAGAGACTTCTAATCAGTCACTGACATTCCCAGGTGCAAATAGTTTATTGTAAAAAATATTGACAGATGTCTGAGAGGGGGAGGAACAGACAGAGATAGGAACACATCTGATTTTAAAAGAACAGGGTTTTTACTATAGCACAAGAATTTTCTTATGTCGTTAACTGTTCTTTCAGTACTTAATTCATGTAAAAACCATTAATTTATTAAATTCTTTCTGAAAACATTTCCATTTTTCTATATAATATATGATATTGCAATCCATGACTTTATATGCTCAAGATGTCTATACAACGAATGGTTATCTGAACAGAAATTCTTGCTTAGAAGTAGCTTTAGTTGAACCAGACATATGATAAACTAATAAGATCCCAAATTGATCTAGAAAATGTAGTCCCAAATAAAATTCCGGTGAACAGCACATCTTCCCTGAGTTTCACCTAACTGTCTGAGCACCGAGCAAGCCTGTCACCACACTGAAGGCTTTCATAAAGACTGCTTGGCCAATGGTATAATTTTTTTTCCCATCATACTTACTAGACTCCCCCTATTTTCAAATATTATATTTTGATATTTTACTTTTATGTTTTACATTATTAAATTTTATTTGGCATATATGATTCATAAGTTTAGCAACTTGTCATCCATGAAGTCTTAGGCTATGTGACCTTAGTCCTCTCACAGGAAATCAGTGAAGGAAGGTGATAATATAACAGTCACATTAAAAATTATAAAAATTATAACAGTAATATAAAAGTTATAACAGTATAACTTTCATGGAAGGAGAAGCCCATCTCCATGCTAAGAGATTAGTAAAATTCAAGCCAGAAAAGTGATATTCTAGGATCATCAAAACACAGGCAGAATTCCACAAGGTTCAAATGTGCATTAGATATTCTAAGAACAACTACTTTGTTATATTGGGTTAAATTGGAGAAGATGACTTGATATTAAAATATCCTTAGTGATTTTCCTGTCTTCTGTGTTTGGTGTTAAACATTTGACATAGTCACATTTCTCCTAAACAATTAAGAGATGCCTACTGATAGAACACACACACACACATTTTCAATTTGTTTATCTTAATTCTTCACAGAATGCAAAACTTGCCTTTGGTTTCAGTAGCTGAGCTGATTGATAGCTTTCATTTTGATGATTTTCATGAAACTCATATGCTAAATGTAAGTTTTCCCCTAAGTGAACAGAGGGAAGAAAAGTTTTTATAAGTCTGTTTTTAGAATTACTTTTTAATGAGCTATCTCAAGTAGAAAGTAGCCTGATCCATCTGTAAACTAGTATCCATATCTGACTATTACATTATATGCAAACAGTGAGATTTAAAAAATGGAAAATAAAAAGCATCCATCTAGACTTCTGATATAACACCAAAAGTCAGCATCCTTAAAACACTCTGTGTTTACCTTCAGTTTCTTCTCATTTCTTATTTTGTGAATTTTTTTTACCTCCATGTTTAACATCCAAAAGAGGATTTGTGTCTCTGTATAATTAGGACCCCAATAAAAAATCATTTTGTGAGCAAGAACTGCCTTTAATCTCATTCCTTAAATTCTCACCTTCATTTCTAATAGCCCCAAAACAGAAAGTAACTTGAATCTTCTTCAGTGGTTTGTCTCTATCAACAGTTGTTACCACTTTACGCAAACCTATAGTTACTTCAAAATCAAAAGGATAAAAAAGTATCAGGTGTTTTCCTTCTGCTGGGGCCGTCAGTGCCTTGCTCTGCCCTCTGACCCTTCTCATCAAAGTTTTCATTGGCTTTGTTCCTTGCTGTCTCCTGTTGTTACAGCAAGTTCAGTTCTTTGAGCTTATCACATTTGTTCTTAGGCAATACCAAAGTCGTGGCAGGAAATATACTGCCTTCTCCATACCATATATATTTAAAAGGTACCATTATGTGATCAACCCTGAATTTCTAGCACTTGATCTATTCCCCAAAGCACCTAAAAGCCTAAGCAATATTTGCTGAAGTAGAAACTGAGTATGACACAACACTGGGAAAGCATTTCTCCAAATTACATCTGGCAAATTTTAGTGAGAAGAAGAATATAAGAGCAGGAGGAAAATAGTCTATAAATAATAAGTCTACCATAACCTTGCAGATGTTCAGAGCCACAAAAAGTTAAATATTAATTTCCATAATGCATGGAAGTTCATTTAAAACCAATCGCATGTCTGTATGGTTATCTCCATCTTTTCAATACTTCATCATCAGTTCTATCTAACATTGGTAAAAATGAATCCTCTGTGTGGTCCATTCTCTGAAGTACCTTCTCAACCAAACTTGTTAGAGCAAATTCTGATAATGAGGATATTACATGGAAAAGTACTAACAAGTTTGGTTTTCAGTGGCTTCCTCAGCTCTTTTTGCCCCCAGGTCCAGTAAGAGGATCAGAGACAACTGATCATTCAAATTCTTGACAATAATATTTGTTGTCAAATTTTCGATCTCATGAAATGTACGTTATCATTGCTCACTATATTTCTTTCTTTCATACTAGCTGCAAACACCCCCACTGTGGTATACGTGTTCGTGTTCTCTCTGTCTCTGTGTCTCTGCTTCTATCTGTCTTTCTGTATCTCTCTCTCTCTCTCTCTCTCTCTCTCTCTCTCTCTCTCTCTCTCTCACACACACACACACACACACACTTCTCTCTTCTTTCTTTGTTCAGATCTCCATGTATTCTGAGTTCATAGGGACACTAAGAAATTCAGGAATACCCATGGGAAGGAAAAAATCTGGTTTACTGGTTAAAGTAATAGGCAAATATGAGTCCCTAAAGTAGAGGGAGATGATATTTTTGAACAGAGGTGGTGGCTATCTAATCTAGATCAGCATCCCCATCCCCTCCATCACGAGCCAGAAAAGGAGAAATTGAGACAGGATCCTGACAACGCATTTCTGAAAGCTTTCCAATCTTTAAAGTCTAAGTTGGATGAAAAGCACAGGAGACATCTGGACTTCCTAAACTTTGCAATGCTAATGCATGTGTTCTGAAAGCAACTATGCTAAAAGATGAGTGTGAGATTCCAGCCTCTTTCACAAAATTAGTTCAGAAGAACGTAGTGAAGACACATCTAGTAGCAGAAACCAGATGCTAAACAGCTCTGGAGGGGCCAAGGAAGCTATAGAAAACCAAGGGCATCACTCAATATTTCTAAAGTATGTTCTTATGTCAGAAAAGTTGACTTTTATTTTACTAGATGTTTGGTCACTAGAAGTTAAATAACAATGAATACTACCTGCTTGCTCATTGATATCACACACTGAGCATTTTGTAGAAGTTTGGTTTATATGTGATAATCATATTATAATTTTGTTTTCTGTTACTTGAATCATCTCTCTAGACATTAGATGTGGAGAAAATCTTACTTTAAAGAACATCACTGTGTATTAGTGTAACAAAAAACAATTAATGTAGTTGAAATTTTCTTAGGGCTGCCAACAAGCTCCCAAATAAAAACATGAAGACTTACTATTAATTATGAATGCTTGGCCTTAGCTTAGGCTTGTCCCAGTAGCTCTTTTAATTTAATCTAAGCCTGTTTCTATTCATCTACATTCATCTTCTTCCTCATTATTAGCCATTTAGCTTTTTATTAGACCAATCAAGTTCCTTAGGCAGGTAAGATAAAAAAGAAACAAATGCAACCCAGTTTTTACATGTTTGAACTAATGCAACACATCTTTGCATAGTTAAATATGATATGACAAGTTAAAAATATGCTGATAAGACTTTGCTAGACCTCATTTTCTGCCTTCTGGAGTAACAAATGGTATTGTGAATTTCACTTCTTACTTGACACCTTTCATTTGAAAGATTCAAAGTAGTATTTTAATTGCTGGCCATGCGCTGGCTCATTGTACAGAAGATTATATAGAGAAGAATAGACCACACCCCTCTTCTTGCTTCTTCATCTTAGATGGTATGCAAACATCCTCACTCCAGTTTGAAATATTAAATTAATTTACTTCAAGTATGCATGTGTTAATGCAGACATATAGGTTACCTTTAAAAGTTTGTGTGTGTTTCACAACAAAAGGACCAGACGCCAATGAGGGCAGTTATCACATAGCTCTGCAATGTGGCTCTGTTGGATTTATCATGAATTCAAGAAACTTGGGGCACATGAGACCCTGTTTGTCAAAACAAAAACAAACATAAAAATAAAAATCAAGCTAAACAAACAATAACAAAAACAGGCAGTTTGGTAACAAGTTACATTTTTTTTGTACTGGTTATGGCTTTATTCTTGGACCAACTAACATTCAATAAATAATTTATTAGCTTTAGACTTCACTTTCAAAACTAAATCATACATTCATGTAAATTTACTACATATCTTCCATACAGCATTCTTTTTGGTTTTAATATATGGTCACTTTTGCGAAACATTAAAGAATAAGGTAGTAGAATCTTTCCTGAAAAATATGATGTGGCTTCAAAATGAAAGTTGTGTTTGTTCTTGGAAATCTCTTTTTTCTATTATTAAATTTACCACATATTATCTGAATCAATTATTTAATAATTTTGATAGCATCCAAAGCAATGTTGATGACATCTCTACTTTGGCGTTCAACATAATCTCTCTCTAATAAAGAAAATAGCCATCTACTCAGTCTCCATTGTCTAATCAGAATATATTCTCTCTTTGAAAATATCTTTCTATAAATTTTGAAACATGATGTTCAATAATTAGCTTCAGTATTCATTACTTGATAACTTTCTAAGTCACAGTCCAACTTTACACTTTTTTTTTAACCTGAGAGGTTTATTTCTATATATTTATTTCTATATCAGTTTGTTTCTATAATACTCTTATACTTTATGTCATAAGAGAAACAAATATACAAATTTTCCCAATAATTCTGAAAGGCAATATAAATGTATATCCATAAGAGTTTCTATGATCTATGCACTGCTTTATACATAACAAAAACAAAGAAAATGTGACATAGTTTAAGCTATCAATGGATTCAGAACTATAGGACTTGTATTTGACAGCTCTTGAGTTATCAAGATTCTAGCAGTCCATTCTAGTTACTCTTCATAGTCACATCTCTTATTTACTTTCTTGATGGTCTACCAGTCCAAACCAAACCAAAACTTACCATATCACCTTGGTATATAAACAAGAAAAAAACAACCCTCTAAGCCAAGATGAAGAAAATGAAAATTCTTTCATGCTGTCTTCCCACTATCTCCCACTCTTACAACTTCAGCTAAAATTTTAATGGATATTGTGCACCAAATACAAAATACAGATAGTATTCACTAGATAGTTGCCATTTGGTTGAATCAGTTCAGGTACCTAATCCTGAATTCTGTGGTTTTTAGTCAGACTCTATCTCTTCTATGCATTAGCAAACCCCATATTTAGCTAGTTTACAGAAACCTAACTGAAAAATCAAACATTTTATTCAAAGGGAATGTTTATCTAAGAGACTGTTCTACTTCATTTCCTTTTTGGAAACAAGGGTCTGTGAGCCTTTCTTTGATGGTGTTTAGTTGGCAGCATTTTTGCAGCCGTCTTCTGAGATGCAATATTTGTTAACTACCTACAACATCTGAATAAATGTAAGAGATTAATCTAACTATGGACTGGCTATCAGTTTTGATACACATGGCTTCTTTGAATGGGTTGAAAGTGCTGATCATTAGAAACAAATTGTTTCACTAGTCAAGTGCAAGATACAAGTCCTTCTCAACTAAAATTTCATAACTAACTTTGTAATTTTAAACATAGTTGGATACCTTCTATTCAAGTGACTTGATATTTGGAATTATTTCGTTGTCTGGTATTGTTCATAATTTTCTAGTCCTGTACAAGGTATCATCTGCGAAGGGTGCTGTGGCATTTAAAATAATCAATAGAGACTAACTCCTTGTTTCTAAAACACAATTATAAAGTAAATAGACTTTTAAATTCAAATTGGAAATGTCTGCGTCACTAAAAGGTTATTTTGGAAAGAGTTTTGCCTCAAATAAAGATATCAGGCCTTTAAATAGGTGAAAGCATTGGATGTTATGACAAGGCATTGAACTTTTATTGCTGCCTGTGGACAGCACTACCAATCTGTTAGGGTAGACTTTGACCTAGGACCCTAGAGACTCATGTTGTAAATGTCGGGTCTTATAGTGAAGTGAAGATTAGAAGCAAACGCTGTACACGAAGTCACAAACTGTGAGTGTTAAAGACAAGAGATGCCTTTTCCAAGGGAAGGGCTCTTTAAAGCTGGATTTTTCTCATTGCTGTCTCATGCTGTAAAAGTGGAAAAAAAAGGTTGTTTTCTTTCAAGACAATGAGTAATTTAGCCTCCTGCTTTGAAAGTTCTGACACTAATATGCTGCATTAAAACAAATGTTCAGTGCTCAAATGGGCGCTAAGTGAAACATAAATGGTTTATAGGAATTCATAAATTCCACATTAAATGTTACAAATCAGCCAACTTTTGAATGGCAGCATTTATAATGGTTCACTTGTACACACAGTGAATTTTTATTCCTCTCTTCTGGGTTTTGGTTCTTAGACCTGATCATAAAATGTAAGCAGAGTAGTTTAGAAATAACTGAAAGACTGTTCTCTTCCTAACCCACCCCTGCCCAATCTGAGTTTATATACTTAAATCATCAAATATAAAGGATTAACGTGTAGTCTAGTCAAAGACCTACCATAACCATCTCCACAAATTGATACATATTAAATTGATTTCATTAACATCAGCCTATTTGTCTCATCTTTTCTTTGATGTCTTGGACCAGTCCACTCTGTATGTGATCTAATGGAAGACACCTGGCAGATACTTGATCCTGCAAAAGCCAACAACTTAGGCCCACAGTAAGAGATTGCATCATGTATCTAAGTTTTCAAAATGATTGTTGCTTGCAAGGTGGGGCTCTAAGAATGTTTAGAGCTCTAATGGGCCTCGGCTTCTAGCTAACAGGTTGGCACATGCCTGGGGCAGCCTGCCAAGGGTGTGAGCAGGCCACATTTTGCTTCCAAAGCCTCAAAAGACAGGATGCTTTTTTTTTTTTTTTTTTTTTTTGCTAATTCATGCCCTCAGCTCTGGGCATTCCTTCATTAGAGTTCCTACTCCTAGGTCAAACATGAGATCTTTAATAGCACATGTACAAATACTCTGTAGACATTCGTAGCTCTGGTGGGCCAAAAAAAAAAAAAAGGAGCATAGTTTAAAATCTATTCTATGAAATTGATATAGTAGCTGCTCTTCTGTTTTTAAAATGTTCAGGTTTTTCTCTTTTTTTGAAATTTTCAGTAAGTTTAAATTTTCATGATATGCATAGAGCCTATTTGATTTGTCTGTGTGAAATGTTACTAAAGCATTTAACAAATGTTAGGAAGTAAAAATGCCACAAGTTTTGATTTCTCAAAGTAAGTTTAGACTGATTTTGTGAAAGTTTCCTTCCAGTGGCAAGGAGATTAATGAAAACCTAGGAAGTAGCCAAGACTACAACTTGCTTCCTGACACTAGCACTTGTACCTTTGTACCCTTTGACAAGGAAGTAAATGCTCCAAGCTTGCTTCCTTATCCAAAAGTGGAGTTGACAATAGTACCCACCTCAAAGAGATATTGCCAGTGCTGAATAAATAATCCATATAAGACATACAGCAGAGCACCTGGAAGGCACCAGTAAGCTCTGAATAAATTTTGGCTAGTGGGAACAGAGCAAAGCAGGTGGTAGGAAGAATTTTTAAAATAATCCTCCATGTTTCTAAAACAGTCCCCAAAGATGTCCTACCTTAAAAAATAACTATGGATTATTTTCCTGATATTTAACTAACAAAGGAAAAAAAAAACAATTGAAATCGTTTACTATGTCCTCCCTTGATCTCTGAAAACCATGAGTTAACAGAACAGCACTGCCAGGATGATGCTATGATCACATGGTTGAGCTGACCTTCGGAAGGGTAGTTAATCTTAGTAATCCTCATGTAATCACAGCAGCATTTTCTGCAAGTAGTGGCATAAAAGTGGGTCAGAGAGATTTGTAACATTGAAAAGAATTCATTGAACTATTGCTGGCTCTGTGATAGAGAGAAGCACATAGAAAAAAAGGACGGCATAGTCTAGCCCTTGCTGAAGCCAGCAAAGAAATAACGACTTTAGTCCTAAAACCACAAGGACTGGGCTTGGCCGGCAATCACCATCAGGTTGGCAGTGAATTCCTAGCCAGAGGATCCACATAGCAGGCAAGCCAGATGAGAATTTGATTTAACTCCAGGAGACCCAGGTCAGAGAACTTCAGCCCTAGTCCACATGCTTGGTTGATTGACGTTCACAACCATGAGATAAATGCATGTTGTCTTGAATTGTTCAATTTCTGGTAATTTGCTAGCAACTGGTAGATAACTAATACATTCTGAAATGTGGCTTAAAATTCAGAATGGATACCTAGTCGAATTGTTAAAGTAAACTGACAAAAAAAGAGAGAGAGAGAAAGAGAGAGAGATCATACTTGCATTTTCATGGTGATAAATCCCTTAGGAGAGAATACTAACCAATAGTTGTGAGTACTAAAAGGCAATATTTTCCTTCTTTTCAGCAACATAAAACAGAAATGGTGGCTATAAGAACCAGTTGTCAACTTTTCTGGAAGTAGATGGTCATGATACCAGTGGCCAATGACAGAACCCATATAAGGGCTGTCTTTTGTGGTAATTTGTGGAGATTGACCCCCAGAGGCTCACTCATAGGCTTGAATACTAGGTGTTACAATGTAGTAGTTTCTTGGTCACAGGCGGCCAAAGACCCAGACCCAATGACCTACAGCCCCAGACCTGCTGCTGCTGCTCAGGCCCCCACGAAATGACTCAGAGGCTTATATTAACTTCATGCTGTTTGGCCTATGGCTCAGGCACATTGCTAGCTAGCTCTTACATCTTAATTCAAGCAATTTCTATTAATCTATCTGCCACGTGGCCCGTGGCTCACTTGTGTTCCTTACATGCTGCTTCTAAGGGCTTCTGGCTCAGTCTGTCTCTGACTCCACCCTGCTCCTCCTACCTATTCTGATTCCTCCTCCTACTTTTTCTACGGTGCCTGTCCTGGGCCAAAACAGCTCCTTTGTTTAAAGATTGCTATTCACAGCATACAGAAAGGCATTCCCACATCAACTAGGTCCTCAGTTAGTGGAACTGTTTAGGAAATATTCGGAGGTGTGGTCTAGTTGGAGGAAGTATGTTACTATGGGCAAAGCTTTGACATTTCAAAAGCCCATATCATTACAGTTAGCTCTCTCAACCTCATGCTTGT
This sequence comes from Phyllotis vaccarum, assembly GCA_033318265.1. Lineage (NCBI taxonomy): Eukaryota > Metazoa > Chordata > Mammalia > Rodentia > Cricetidae > Phyllotis > Phyllotis vaccarum. Next base: position 56,186,088 of record JARWLC010000010.1, read on the forward strand.
GGGATAAGATATAAACTCTAAGCTACTGTTCCAGAGCCTGTCTGCCTGCCTGCCTGATATCACTCTCCTCAACATGATGGTTAGTGACTTTAACCCTCTGGAGCCCCAAATTCAATGCTTTCTTTTATAAATTGCCTTAGTTTTGGTGTTTTACTATAGCAATAGAAAAATAACTAAGATACTCATGGAAATTATTTTCAAATAAACATATGAAACAAATTCTTTAGGTTCTCCTAAGGAGAATAAATTCTTTTATATTTATGTATTGGTTATACTACTGAAGTTAAACAAAGTAAATAATTTAAAATTATTAGGGAAACATTTAAAATTTCAGTGCTGGAGATTATCTTAAGCCACTCACCAATCACATTTTGTATTTTCTTAGTACTATTTTCCTTTTTGGTTTTGGTTTTAGGGAACTGTATATCTCCCTGGAAGCTCAGCGTACTAGTCCCTTTTTGTTACTGAGATAAACCACAATAATCAAAGGCATGGAAGAAGTTTGTCTTGGCTTATAATTCCAGAGGGGGAGTCTGTAATGACAGGGATGGAATGAGAATCTGAAAGATCACATCAAGCAGAGCATAACCTGGGAATGGAACAAGGCAATTGTCTCTCAAAGCCTGCTCCCAGGGACACACTTTCTTCAGGAAGACTTCACATTTCAAAAGACCTATAAGCTCCCCACACAGCACCACCAACCAGCACCAAGTATTTAAATAACTAAGTCTATGAGGGACATTTAGCACTCAAACCAAATGGTTCATATTTGCTTCTTGCTGCGGAATCAGAGAACCATCAAAGATTTTTGGCTATAGTGCTGGTTCTAAGCATAATGACTGGTTTAGAGGTGTTTACAAAATTAACCTCAATCACAACACATAATCAAACACAATGTTCAGTTCTTATAAAGAAAAATTGACCATATCATTTGCAAAGTTGTATTATATATGTGTGTGTTTACAGACTGTTTTGTCTATTTTGTTTTTTTTTTTTAATTTCCTCCCAAAGTTCATTTTTAATTTTTTTTTTACAATTAGTATTACTTTATCTTCTCTTGAGGTTAGAAAAATAAAAACATGAAATGTTTATTTTTGCACTGCCATTTTGGGGATAGTGCTGTGTGTGTGTGCGTGATAACTTGGAAATTACAGATATCATGCACAAATATTATTCTAATCATACTTCCAGCAAACTGGAAACACAAGACTACCCTTTTACTTGTTTACATCAAAACCTCTTCAACAGATATATATTCCAAGAAGCAAAAGCTTGGAGTTCAGCATCTCTCTGTAGGGTGTGATTTGGTCACAAGTGAGGTGACTAGCTAATTTGGCGAATTGCTGTTTGGGCTTATTTTCAGTTGAACTTCTGCTGAGAGAAGAAAGAACAGGCAGGCAGGCAGAGAACACATTCTATGCATCACCGAAACTTATTGCTTATCTTTATTGCATTTGAGTAAATGCTCTTTTTCTGCTGTTGCCAAGTAAGTCATCATATTTTAGTTCTGCACTGAATCCCTCGGTAGGAGACGAGGTTTGAATAGATCCAGAGCTCAGGACATAAAAAAGAGTGCACACTTCGGATAAAATGCTATGTTCCCTAAACTCATACCCACTTCTCTAGAAATTTGTATAGTTTATGATATTATGTATGAATGTTTTCTAGAAACAATAAAGGGCTTTTGTAACAAGGTTTTCAGCTACTCAAAAATCATACTCAGTTGTTCTGATAAAAATAATACTTGCTCATTATATAACAAAAACATGTAAAGGAAATAATATTTAGCTCCAGTTCCACCTCTCAGGAACCTTCTAACATTGCAGTAATCATCCTTCACATCTGCACATATGGAGTTATACAATACAGTTGGAATGCAACCATATCGACATTATTTTTCATTCCATGAGCCACTTTATTTTTGTACATTAATGGTCTTTTCTTACATTTCTTGATTTCCCCTATTGACATGTTCTCTTAATCAAACATAGGTCTTACGGACCCTCATTTAAAGAGCTTTCTGTTATCCCAGATGGACTGATTTTTCTAATACTTCTATCACACTGTCTTTAGGGACAATTAAACGTTGTTTTAAGGTGATTAAGTAACAGATACTAGTATGACTGCAAATAGTCATTTAATAATCCCCCATGCATAGGTGCAGATGTTTTCCAGTGTTGTTACATCACAAATAATGATTCAGTGAATGTTTATATGTTTTACTTTTATGTAAGTTAGCATATGGGCAGTTTGAGCAAGAGATGCCCTCCATTGACTGAAGTATGTGAACCCTTGGTCCCTGATAGAGGTGCTGTTTGGGAAGTTTATGAGGTGTGGCCTTGCTGGAGAAAGGATGTCAGTCAAAGCTGGCTTTAGGGGCTCATAACCTCATCTCACTTCCAGGTCTCCCTGTCTGACTCACACTTGTGCCTGAGGATGAGATAGATCTCTTAGCTTCCTGATGGCCCCAACGCCCAACGCATGTGCCTTGCCTCCCCACTAGAACTGACTCATCCCTTTGGAACTGTAAGCTTAAGCAAACCCTTTCTTCTAGAAATTACTTTGACTTTTGGTCATAGTTTTTTTTTGCTTTGCTTTGTTTTAAATAAGCAACAGAAAGTAAATAATACAAAGTATCCCCAAGTAGGATTGTTGAGCTAGAAGTGTGTGTGTGTGTGTGTGTGTGTGTGTGTGTGTGTGTGTGTGTGTGAACACTCAGTGATTCACAGCACACCTTCAACACTATACATATCTACAGTGCTGTATACAGGTTCCTCTCCATGATCCAATCTTGTAAATAAAAAAATAAAAAATAAATAAATAAAAAACACTCGCTTTTATAATTTCATGATTAAGGTATGAAATTTCATTTTTTATTTCCCTTACTTCTTTTCATACCCACTCAGCTTAGGATGATGAAACATTTATTTATAATACATTTATAGACCATCCAAGTGCACTGATTATTCCCTCCCTTCACCCATCTTGCTCTGGTTTATGCTTTTTTATATTACCAGTGAGGCTTCCACGTAAAAAATAAACAACAACACCAAGAGACAGGATCATTGGTGTAAAGCAAAAACTGACTGGAGAAGTAGAGGCGATTAGTAGGACTGCAGTTGACCTTTCTCTGGATGGGTGAGCTGCCCTGGCTGAACGGCAGTCTTCTCTTTCCCACTGCCCGACATCGTGGATAAACAGCAGTAATCTCTCTTGGAAAGGGTTCACCTTCTAGCTGTTCTCAAGGACACCGTGGTGTTTTCACTTAGGAGCTGTTTGGCCATTCCTGCCCCCCATCCCTGTCAGTTAGGCAAGGCAGCCTATTCTCAGTCGGCATTCGTGGAGGCCATTGACACAGACAAGATGAAGTCAAGGGCCCAACTTCACTTCCAGAACCAGTTTCTCACGGAGTTCAAATAACTCATGGCGATTTCTGTGTAATGTCTATTTTACTTTGTTAATCACAGGCAATCTTCTATTTCTATCGAAACAACTTTTTTGGAAGAAAATGTTTTATGTTCTTCGTGACCTTGGCCAATACCGCTATGTGGCAATTATCCTAAGTAAAGTATAAGTCTTTTGAGGGGAGATTATTTGATGTTTTTGACATTTTTGTTACTTACACATCTTACTTGTCTCTTGTAGTACAGAATTTAAAAAAATAGTTTTTTTCTGTCCTGAAAGTTCTAGAATCACATGTGTGTAACTGTTTCTGTGGCCAATTTCCAGACTGAGATGATGACGTTCAGAACTGTCGGTTGCAAACCAGCAGTGAGAGATTCCCCAGTTAGTCCATTTCATTTATTCAGTCATTATTATCCAGCTATGTCTGAGTGTGTAGGTTTGGACATAGGTCTGTAGCTTTGAGAGAAAATATTACATTTCTTCATAGATGACATTAAGGTCTGAGGGCCTATGAGCAACAGAAATATGTGTATGTTTAGTTCTGTTTGTTCTAGCAAACTTGAGAGCACAGACCTGGCTATTTCAGAGCCCAGCAATGTGTGTCTAGACTTGACCTCTGCCTCTGATTAGAACTAAGTTTTCAGCAGACACCTCATTCCCATCACATTCGTTCAAATGGCATCTTGTACCCAGTCCCTTCCTGACGGGACTCACAGTGTGGCTGATAAATCTTCAGTGTAAATGGCAGATTCCAAACAGTATAGCCAAAGCCAGAACGTCAGAGAGAGAAACATAATCTGCCCTCCCATTCTCAGAGGGCTCCTGGAAATGGTGGGACAGATATCTGCTGACAGACTGGCAGCTGTAGAAACTTGGAAGTCAGGCACCAGAGCAAAGAGGAGGCTTTTCTCTAGGCACTCAGGTATGTTTCCATCTCCAAACTGCATGCTGCACCCAGGGAGCCAGTGAGTTGGGAAGCTCCTCTGATTTCCTGTTGGATCTTCTGTTTTTTCACCTTTTCTTGAAGCATTCCCTTTCCCTTGAAGGGATCTTTTAATTACCATCCTCTGGACTAACCATTCAAGCTGCAAAACCCTTAAAGCAACTCAAAGCATCCTGCTTCCACTGCCCTGCAGGCTCAGCAGCTTTCCCTGCCGATGGAAGCAGTTTCTCACAGCCGCTTCCTGCCAAAACAAGGACTGAATGCAGTGTGTGTTGTTTAAGGAGCCACTTTATTATCCACAGGAACAGAAAACTTTTAAAACGAACATGCTCAGAAGGTGCAAATTGACAAGACTCCCAAGCAAAGGAAAAGAACAGAGTCTCCTTAGCGTTACTAATATTCTTTCTTTGGGAGTGTGTTTATTTTCCTTTTATGTTGTGGAGTCATAACGCATAGGAAAACAGTGACGGAATTTGTTATGCAAAAGCTATCCTGAATTTCCCTGGTTCTGAGGCTCTATGCTGTATGCCCCTCCTACATAAAGGAGTAATAAAGAGTTATAAGTGGAGATGAAATAAAGGGCCCTGTTCATTAGCATCCTACTCTATCCATATGAATAACAATCATACTGCTTCTGAACATAGTCAAAAGTAATTGAAAATGAACTTGGATCATGTCGGCAAACACTGTTAATACAAAGCCATATTGTCTATCAATGAGATACAGTCATCTGGATCCAAGCCTCATCTCCATTAATAAAGTTGTACCAGTCACTCGCAGGTTGAGCTTGGTGAAAGGCCATGATTAGTGTGTAGTAGGATGAGTCACTGCACCCAACTTAGTAGTGGAACAGAGCTGGAAGAGGCTTACAAACAAGATCCAAATTTCTTTCTGTCTACAGGTTAGATTTGGGGTTCTGAAGCCAACTAAGGTTATATTCATGAAACCCAGCCAGGTAATATACTCTCTGAGAAACAGAGGAGACAGTGAGGAGTATTATGAAAACCATGGAGATTCATAATTAATATTGTAATATTAAAGTCTCCACTGTAACCCTCAGCATCAAATGTGATTTAACTTGGTTTAACCTAGTGTTTCTCAAAAGAATCTGACCAGAGAACAATTTCGGGATCATGTGATATTCCTAATACTCCATGGGACCAGTTGCACAGAAACACACTGAACAATATTGGTACTTTAATCACAACTTGTGGGGTCTCCACTGAGTATTCTAAACTGCCCTTCAGAGAGTCATGGCATTCTCTCAAAAATGTCCAGGAGAATCTTCCTTCTGGAAACCTGCTTGTGTATGAAAGGGGGGGGGGGAGGGATACCTCCTGGTCTCTGATATTAAGAAGGGCAATGCTTGTTGATCAGCAACCTATAATTTCTTCAGACAGCTAAAACCTAGGGCTGCAATTTCTGAAAAACTAAAAAAAAAATTACAAATGCACTTTCTTCCCTCATCTTTCTCCTCAGGCCTCTTCCCCTCTTCCCTGTGCTCTTTCCCTTGTGTTCTTCTTTCCCAAACCCACCCCCCTTATCTCCCCCCATCCCCCCATCCTTCCCTCCCTCCCTCCCCAATCTCTTGTCTCCCTCTCTTTTTCTTTCTCTCTGGTGAAGACCACTGCACAATCACTAGTCTTGCTTCTCCATCCCTTGAACAGTAGTAAGGCAGACTGAAAATCTTCCCGCACCCATGGATGCCTTGCCTCGTGGCATGATGTTAAGTGAGAAAGAAAGAGTAAAAATTTGTGCTCAGACTCAATTTTCACCCTTGACAAAAGCTAACGATCAAAAGAGAAGGAAGAAAAAAGAACAAAAACCATGTTTTAAAAAATGCTAAAGTTAGTTCTATCCTTGAGTGCTCTGATCCGTTCTGTTCCATTCTGGAATTTGGAAACCGGAAGTGGGGAGGAAAATAATTAATTGACATTCTCATTCCCCAGCACCTATTATCCTTATGAGACCACTTCATCAGTTGGGAATGATTATGAGGTCACCCTGCAGCAATTTTTCCTCCAGCTCAAGTGATTCCAGTTCTTTTCACTTTGGTCCCCCATAGGTCCATTTGCCAACACTAATTATTTTTGTTGCTCTTTGCTGGTTCATTTCCAACTTTCCAAATCACTTAAAAAATATAGAATCTCAAATGGGACAAAGCCTTCCATGGACTTGGCTGCATTTGAGCTTCTAGATGGTGTGCTGGGCACTGCAGCATTTTGTGCTTAGGAAAGATCTGAGAGCATCCCCATGTTATATGAGTTTTCATAACCAGAAACTGACACCAGTGACCCTACTCTACAGCCTGCTATAATTTGCACTTCTGCTCTGAGGAGATGCTTAAGAACCACAATATTGCAACGGTGGAACCAGCTAAGCATTTCTCACTAAGTGTTGATACTGCTCTATGTTTTCTATGTATTTTGCATCATATCTTATTTGATTGACGTCTAGTGAGGGTCTCTTTCACTGTATCTTTTTAAAAATGTTACTTTTTACTTTTCCTTTTGGTTTAGGCTGGAAAATGTTTTTCAATTTAAAACCTCCAGACTATTTAACCTAACTTTTAGATTTAAGGTGAGGTGGTTCAGCAGGTAAGAGCAAATGGTACAAGCCTGAAGACCTAAGTTCAATCCTTAGAATCCATATTCAGATGGGAGGAAAGAATCCACTCATGAAGTTGTCCTTGACAACTACGTGGTTGCCAGAGTATAAGTAATATACATAACACATACACAATAATAATAATAACCTAAGATATATAAGTTGCTTATATAATCTTGGCTGTCTTATTCAATGCCTACATATTACATTGCCTTGCTAATACAATGAAAAGAGCTTTGCATATGTGAAGTTTACTTACTTTACAGTGCTTTCCTTTTACAGTCCGCATTCTCCAGTCATTCACTGAGCATATTTATGGACAGTGTTTCAGGGCTTGTGCTAAACATTAGTGGGATAAAGTAAAATAACACATAACTGGCCTCAAGAGATTCACAATGGCGGAGGGGCATCAGAGCCAAAAGTTATACTATCATGTGTTAAGTGCTATAAAATGAGGAACGATGCTTTTTAAGAAAGATCTAGAGGGTATTTTGCAGAAATGGGAGCAGATGCATGCAGTTCACATAGAAAACTCAGGTTTGTGGGTTGCAGGGGAAGAAGTGGAAACAGAAAATCTTAAAGCAAATGGAGGGTACAGAGTTCCCATGCTGAGTTCTAATCCAGCACACTCATCCACCAGTTAGATTGTCCGCCGTCACCCTCGTGGATGGCAAATCTGGAAACTGGAAGAAACAAAAAGTAAAATCTGGAGGAAGACAGTTTCCAGCCTTTACCTTCCTAGGGCAGTTTTCTGTCTACATAAAATGTCTGCTATAAAAGCAAATGGACGCCTGTTCTCAATTTTAGCATCCAGTACTTCCCTGTATTTTATTTTTTATTATGGAAATTTAAGCATGTTTATAGCAGGGCATTTTCAACCTAGAAATGCAGGAAGAACTAATAAAATCAAAGGTAGTAACATTTAAAAATATTTTCTCTGTCATTTGTACATATAAACTTGCATGCATATTTTATATAATTGGCAGTATTATACGTCTACATTATATCTTGTTCTGTTCCTTCAACGAAATATATTGTGAATATTTTCCTCATGCACATAAACAGATTTCATTATTACAACTTTTAATACCTAAAAGTATTCTATTTTTAATGATTGTGGAATATTCTATTGCACGAATATAATGACAATAATTTGTCTATTTCATTATTGTTGAAATTTAAGATAGGTCTAGTAGTTTGTATTATGAATAACACTACTGTTCACAGGTTTATGGGGTCAGGTTTAGGGATAAGTTTATTAGGGCACATGGAGATGCACCTTCTTGCCAGGTAAAGGGCTAGAATGTTTGTACTCTTCAATCCTAGGAAAATACGCCCTTTACCCAGGGGAAATCCCTTGTGGCCATTTACTATACTTCTTGTCTTCCACAGCCCACTTCTACCAACCAGGAAACCTCAGTTGTCTGCTCTCTAGTCTGACCCCAGCCCCAAAACAAACGTGGAGGTTTATTCTCTCTGACCTTTGACAGGATGATATATATTTTAAAAGGCCATTTTAAAGTTGTGAAAGATTTGAGGCATATAGAACCTCAAAGATCATATTTGTTTGCTCTTAGACTTTACATGTCTGCAACTGTTCTATTTTACATACTCTTATTATTTACTTTCATTACTAAATGTGATTTTTTAAGTTTATCTATACTGTCACTTACAAATCTTCTTTCTCTCATATACCTGCATATGGAGCTGTGTCATATAAATATTCTCATAATGTATTTATTTTCTTATTGATGTACAATCAGATTTGCCAAGTTTCCCTATTTAAAAATGATGGATCATTCAATACAGTTTTCTTCCTTTGTAATTGAGAATGAAATTGCTCATTGTAGGAAATATACACTCTTAAATTGAGTAGACTTTATTAAGTTCATCTCCAATGTAGTCACAAAAGTGTGTGGCATCCCAATAGCCCCAGCGTCACTTAGCTTCCTCAACCTGATGATATAGTCTGATCTTACACCAAGCCCGGGGTGGGGGTGGGGGCTAAGAAATACAGGTCTGAAGGGATTGCTCAGTGGTTGAGAGCACTGGTTCCCTTGTCCCTGAGTTCAATTTCTGGCAACCACATGACAGCTCACAACCATCTATAATGGGCAAAACCCCCATATACTTAAAATATATAAAAATAAATTATTAAAAAATAAAAACTAAGAAACTGAGGGGTTTTTTTTCTTTTAAGGAAAGATAGAGAATAAGTGTCCAGCACCATTTCCAGAAGAGAATTGCTACATTATTTCCTACACATTAAAAAATAAAAGTCATATATATGGATTATTTCCATGTAAAAACGAACTAAATTATCATATCCTTAACAAATATTTTAATTCTCCATAATGCAGGTAACAGTCAAAGGAAGTTACAGACTCCTTTTCTCCTCCCCCCACAGAGGACTAGGTCCAGTCACTTCTCATTTTAATGGCTGATGCAGTTGAAGGCTGAACTGCACACGAAGGGTCTAATTCTTTGCAAGACAAGAGTTGAACTCTGAATGAAAATTAAAAGTAAGAAAGAAATACAGTCAGATGACCCCTTGCTCATACCTGATTGCCATGATCCAGGAGAAAACACAGCTGTTAAACATCTGCCTGTAACTGTTTCATTAGGACTGGAAAATTATTAGGACTACATATTTGGAACAGCCTTCAAAAATGAAATAATCCTAGAAGCAAACATAAATGCTTATTAATCAATATATAAAGAACATTCAATATTTTGGTGATATTTTAAACTGCAAACATAATCATTTCCAATGATATCATAGTAAATATAGATGCACGCTCATGACAAAAGATTGAAATTTTTTTCAAAGGTATAAGAAATTAACAAACTGCATACATAATATGCAACATATATACATATATGTGTGTGTGTGTATATAAAAACACATGAAATGAAGTGCACACATAGCCACAGATAAGCTGTGTAGATAGGAGCCATTTTGCTTGCATTTTTGTGTGCATAAGTCTTATCTAAATATTGAGACTAAAAATGAGCTAAAATGTTAGTAATTATTTGAATAACAGAGTTATAATTAAGCATTGTTTTTATTTAATTTTCCTAAATTTTATGAAGTGAATAGATTAGTTTTATTTTAAGTGTGTGTGTGTGTGTGTGTGTGTGTGTGTGTGTGTAAAATAAATGAAGCCAGAAGTTGGTTAAATGCTGTAATTTGGATCAACTGTAAAGACAACCTGACATTCCTTTGGCAATTTGAAAAGAAACCAGCTCACCATCCAAGGTCTGCACTTATAAATGTCAGAAAATATTTGGTACATATAAATGAGTGGCTGAAAAGTTGACCTTTGTCCTGAATTGATATGGAGGAAATACCATGAATATGCAAAGCAGCTCATTTCAAAATTCCAATGGTCCTTTTACAGAGTCAAACCCAGTCTGTCCCAGTGAATGGCTGTAACCAACTGAGTAATCAGGGTGGAAAAAATGATTCTGCTAAAAGTCACTGATCCAGTGGCCATGTGTAGACATGCCGTCAATATCAGGGGCAAGATAATGAGAAAAGAGAGAAATAGAGATAAGACATTCAGAAATGCTTTGGAACAATTCCTGAGTTTTTAGCTTAGAAATTCCTCTAATTCTTTCCCCTATTTTTATTCAGAAGCCTGTGGACAGGTAGCAGATATTTATAATTCTCAGTTGGAAAGGTTTTGTGGTTTGCATTTTATTTCTTCAGTTTGGAGTGAGAGTAGGCTTCCTATAGCCTCTGACTGTCTTGGATTTGCCATGATAAGCCATCAGGTTTAGATGAATCAGAAATGTCAGGTCCTTAGAAAATTCCATGTGATTAGAAGAAAAGCTATTGTTTTCCAGTCTTATACTTTATTGTTGCTGAAATAATTTGGCAACAAAATTTTAATATAATTTGAAAGTGAGAAATTAAGTTAGCTAAAGCTGAGTGAAAAATTATTAATAAAATAAAATGTAGGTCAGAAATCATAGAAGTGATCACATATCCAGTGTGAAAAAAATTCTTCTGGAGATGATGACATGCAAACATATTGTCATTAAACCAAGCAAAAGAAAAGCAGGAACCTGGTTGCACTGTGACTGAAGAGCCCTCAATCTCAATCTACTATTTTGCAATAAAAGATCAACCAACCAAATATACAAACAAAACCCAGCTCTTTTAGGGAGTGTTATATGGTTTTTCTGCCTTTCTGCTGAGTTCCAATACTAAGTCCTAGGAAAGCAATACCAATCAGATGCTGCATTGCATGAAGTCAGCCTGGCCTAGGGTAGTAGAGATACACCTTCTGGCTATTCACTCCACATTGCACTGAATAAGACTATTTAATTTGGGCAGCAGGTGACTACAATGATGTGTGTGTGTGTGTGTGTGTGAGAGAGAGAGAGAGAGAGAGAGAGAGAGAGAGAGAGAGAGAGAGAGAGAGAGAGAGAGAGAGAGAGAGACTACTTAAAATCCAATTGCTTTTGAAAGGGCTTTTTAATATTGGGAGTCCACTATAATATTGGTGATTATTTTATGTCATTATGGGAGGCCAAGTTTTATGTGAAGGATCTATTTGTTGATTAAATGATATTCTTTTTGTGTGCCATTGGGTCACAGATAACATATGTCCAGTCAATTATTCTAGTAGTAGTTGAAGGTTTCTTTCTTTCTTTTTTCTTTTTCTTCTTCACAGTAATAGTTTTTTTGGCAATCAATAGAGATTTGAAGAACCATTTTTCTTGATAATGACAAAGATCTTTTTCATGGGAGTTTCCTCTCCCCAGTATGAATAAATTTAGATCATGGGGAAAGGTAATTCTTTATTGTAATTTTCCCAGGAAGATCAATGGCTTTGAATTCTGAAGTGATAAGAAAACAGTTTTTAATAACGGAGTGACTAAAAACAAATGGAGATTTGACTTGACATATGTCATGTTAAAAATATTGATAATAAAAATATAGCCACCCTTTTCCAGGAAAGTTCCACTCTTTTATCTTTGGAGATCAATAAAATAAATTTAAGCTCTACCGTGGTCAATAATCTAGCCAGGTAAAGAGTCAGCATTAGAAATCTGAGGATTTAGTTTCAGGCCTAATTCTGATGCATGAACATTTTGCAGAAAGGTCTTTAACATTTAGCATCTGTTCAAGTAAACTTCAAGCTTTCACATGTGCTTTTTTTTTTTTAAGTAAAATTACATGTTTTTTACACACACACACACACACACACACACACACACACACACACACACACACACTTACCAGTGTTTCTTTGCTTCTAGGTTGTGCTTTATTGAAATAAATAATTCAGGAAGCCTATTGACCTCATCCTCATATGATTTCCATAGGGGACCATTTCGACCTGAAACAGCTGAAACACCTACACAGAATGATTTACCTAGCAGTGCCTGTTGACATGAACAATACTTATACCAACAATTTGGTTCAATGTGCCTGCCAATACTATTTGAGAATCATTATGTGTATGACCCAATGAACTTTGGTGACCTGCCCTGACCCCTTCATCCCATAGTCTGAGTACAATACTAGAAATGTAGCCCATCTGCTGTCTTAGGGTGTGGCAGCAGAGGACAAAATGCGAGAATTATTCATTGTAGTCAGTGTCTAGAATAGAATTGGTCAAACCAGCACATACTGTGTGTACATATGTAAGCCAAGGGTCAGTCGGTCTAGGAGGAAGGGACCCAGCCTGGCCCTGTTGAATACTTTATCGTGCAGCAAATGGGAAAGTGAGACAAATACTCTGTACTGTATGGAATTAAATCTAGAAAGAAGCCACATACAATTCTGGACCCTGGCAGAGAATCATCAAAAAGTGACTTTTGTTAAACAGCCATTCACTAGAGCAAGCAATAATTTGAAGCAAACTCACCACCAAGGGATCAGGCAATGAGAAAGTGCTTCTTCTGGCAACTTTCATAGCACAAGTTGTTCATCGGGATGACTCAATAAAGGTTCATTCTTTTGTATCATTGATGAGATTCTGAGGCAGGATAGTGACTGATAGATGAAGACCACCTTCCTGGCAGTCTGGACCCTTTGCTTCATACTAATCCTCAGTTATTGGAAGTTGAACTTTAGTCTAGGAAGATGCAAATGGATAACATTTTCCAACTTTTGGTTGTGATTTAATTAGATTAAGGGTCTAACAGCTGATGCTAAGGATTTTAGACCAAGTAGAATCATAAATGTTGATGTCTTCTTGACATACATGCATAATTGAGTTTTTTCCCTAAAGTTCTTGTTTAGGACTGTTGTAAAGATGATTTGAATATACTGGATCTACTGACCAATAAATCATATAAAGAAGTTTGGAGGAAAAGTCTAGAAGGCCACAGTGTCTATAACCACGCGGGGTATACAAGCTGAAAATGTTGTATAATTCCTTTGATTTTCTAGAAACCAGAAGTCATGGATTGTGCTCTCCTTTTATACTGTGCTATCCCAAATAGTTCTTAAAAGAGTACTCCAGCCTTGGATGATCCATCACTAGTCAATACATTAAAAACTCTGACAGATGCTGACACCACCTGGTACCCTACCAATATCCCAAGTGACTGTGCAAGAGCACCATGGTAAAGAAACCAACACTACATAAGGGACAGGAAGTCTGACACTTGATGCCAAGTTTCAGTCAAGTCTCTAGACAAGCAAAAAGGAGATGTTCAAATGTTGTTGCTAAGGACAGCTGGGGTGACCAGAGCACTTTAGATAGATGAGATGGTCTGTGTTTCTTAGGTGTGTCTGCTCACCTACTGCCTCATTCCTGAGTAGTCAACAGAACCAGATAACCAGTTCATATGAGGTAGCAGGTCTTAGGGGAACAGACGTGTCTATTAAGACTCATATGACCCAGGACCTTCTGTCCAAGCAGACTATAGAGAAACTGATGGGGACAATTCATTTTGGACGGCCTATAAATGTCTGAATCAGTGCCTGAGCAAGGGTGCTGCCCAGAGTCTTTCCCATACTATACAGGATCCCTATTATCTCAGAAAAGTGGCAGCCTATCCCAGCAGAACCATTTACAATAGCTCCTTATTCTAGGCATGCCCTGGATTGCTGCCCACTCCCTGATCTATTACCCTGCTCTTTGTCTCTCTGCTTCCATTTTCTAGCTTTGGTATTTGTAACCTTTATTGTCTGGCCGCTTTCCTTTTAACATTTTAGGTCTTAGGTTCATTCGCATTGTAGAAAAATGAGGGGGGAAAACCAAAAGCAAGAATAATCCCACTTTTTATCTCATAAACCGTTATTGTAAGAATTTTAGTGGCATATCATATTAGACTTATTCTAGGTTTATTGATATGCATACTACACATTACACATACACATAATACACACACATATGGGAGGTTTGTGTCACAGTGATTCAATGCAAGACAATAACTATTCTGAAAATGAGCTCCCCATATTTAGGATTTGTTACTCGTTTGCCTCATTCAGCAGCATAGAGTAAAAATGTCCAATGCTAATAAATTATTAGGCATCATAATTTTTAAATATTGAATACGTGACATTTTTGTATGTTCTTGGTTTTTGCCAGTTGTTTATACTATTTTGCTGTTAGAAACATAGTTACAATAAAAATTATTTGAATTAAATTTCTGTATTCTGGGACTAACTCCTTACAGCGAAGTCATTGTTTCAAAGACTTTTCAAAGTTAAGATATTTGGTAAAAGCCATAAGCTCATAATGTGTTTATAATAGTTTATATTTTCTCATCAGGAGCACATGTCACCCATTTATTCTTTTATTTCAAAGTTCTGTCAAATGCAACATATCTTTTGAGCATCAAATATCCAAGATTCTTGCTCTCCCAGTATTGATTTCAAAAGATGAAAGAATAGACACTAAGTAAGTATCAGAATAATCAATGACAAAGTTCAAAATGTACCACGATTATAAAAAAAAAAAAAAAACCAAGATACTATGCAGGTCTAGTGCCACTGACCCATAGTCTCAGCTACTCTAGAAGCCTAGACAAGAAGATTGCCTGTTTAAGGCTAGCTTCAGCTACAGAGTGAGTTCAAGGACAGTCTGAGCAGCTTAGCAAGAAATAGTTTTCAAATACAAGGGTAAAAAGAAAGTAGAAAGCAGGGAACGTAGCTAGAAAAACACTTTGCCATGCATTGCTTATATATCATTGTGTAAGAAATTACCATATTCATAGTGGCTCGAAGCAATTATCCCCTGCAGTTCTCTGGGTCAGAATCTGGAAGGAGCATAGGCCTGCCTTCTGAAGCCATCTACTATACATATTTGAAATCAGAATTTATTCTTAAGTTTCTGGCCTCAGCAATTAACTATATTGATTATATTAAGATTACTACCTAATTGTTTTGTTACTCTTTACATATTTAAGAGGTAGCAATAATTTTCTTATTTAGGTTTTAATTAGTATTTCTTTCCTTTCGTCTATTGATTATGATGCTGTCTTGTTTAAATAATTTTATACCTACTATTCCAGCAACTTTAAGACCATTTTTCTAAGTGTTAATGTTCATATTAGAAAGCTGAACCCAGCTCATACCTTCTTATTGGCTCAACCCCTAGAAAGTTGATATAAACCTATAATAAATATAAAATAATGTGCATGCTGCTTTAAACACATGTATTTCTACATGTATGCTTATTTTAAAATGTTAGATTATGGTAGTAAAAGACACTCTAGAACCAGAAACAGTTTTTATAAAGAGAACTGGGTAGCTGGGAGACAAAGAGAAATTTATTTTCTCTGTATGCCTTCTCTATTGTATGAACCTCATACCTCATAAATTATATTTGACTTATAAGTATGTATGATAATTTTCTTAAGTAAATATATAGGCTGCAGGTACTTTACTTACTGCCCTGTCTGAGTCCCTTTGTAAGGGTACTCAAAAAACTGATACTCTTATACTGGTAAAA
This sequence comes from Phyllotis vaccarum, assembly GCA_033318265.1. Lineage (NCBI taxonomy): Eukaryota > Metazoa > Chordata > Mammalia > Rodentia > Cricetidae > Phyllotis > Phyllotis vaccarum. The sequence continues at coordinate 56,201,964 of JARWLC010000010.1, forward strand.
AAAAAATATATATATATGTATATATATATTTTAAAAAGCAAATAGCAGATTTTTAGAACCTATTCCATGGGTTCCTAGTGGCTGTTTTATTGGACGATATGAGTAGTAAGGATATATCTACCCAGAGGCTTCCAGACTAATTCATCTTAGAATATGCCATCTCAAAAACACGGATTTTTTTTTTATTATTAAGAAAAGTTATTGGTGGAAGTGCCTGGAAACCTGAAACCACAAGAAACAATAGAACTTTGATCTGTGTGTCACTGAGCTTTGTGAACTATACACACCAATAGATCAATTATTCAGCATCCACTGTCAAGAGTGTGCATTATCTAGACTATTTGACTCATATCCTAAGCTCCTCTGCCACCTGCCACTAAATTATTTTCCTATTCATTACCAGCTCCAATGGGCATGGCCATAAAGGGGAGGAAAAACCCAGATAAGTTTATTTAATTACGTATCCATGTTTAAAGGTTTCTTTTAAGTGGGTAGTGATTAAAATGAACTGTTTCATGTGTAATTCTTTACAGCAATGCATTCTGACTGCCTCCCCTTTTCCTTTACTACTCCCTGAAAATATTCTCTGCATAAAGGATTAATTGGATGTTTACTAGCAAACTCATTCAACTTTCTAACATGTGTTTCCAGATATCAACCATTAAAAAAATGAAGAAATAACATAGTAGCAGGTATAGAAAAGATATTTATGATTCGGGATCTAGTGAAATAACACAACATAAAAAAATTAGTAAGTTTAAAAGACACAAAGTTAAGTGGAATAAACATGACCCAAGAATGAATATTAAAAGGCCGGGTATTAGATGGCTGCTAAAAAGCAGCATCACAGAAAAACAGAAACCAATTATTTGATGTACCCGATAGAAGTGCTATAAACAAAAAGAGAATATATCCAAAGACATTATGGAAGTAAACAGTTAACAGAGATGGTACTGCCCTGGACAGCTGCTGTTGAGTAGGTGACTACTGTTTATCCATCCTATTTGATGAATGTTGTCAGTTTGTATTCTTGAGAAATCCACTTGGGCTCATTGGCATAAGAAAAGATTTTATAAACAGAATACTGATAGCACAGGCCTTAAGCACAGCAACTATTGAACAAAGACTCATGAAGCTAAAAAGTGTCTGTACAACTAAGGTCATTAAGCCAGCCTACAGAATGAGAACTTTCTGTTTAACAGAGGGTTACTATCTAGAATACACAAAGAAGAATAACAAAACGTCTGAACATAAGAAAACAATCCCAATTTTAAAATAGGAAACAGAACTTAAGACAACAGTTCTCAAAAGATCAGGCACTAATAGATGAGGAGCACTGAAATAATAATGTTAATAATACTCAGCCATCATGGAACTAAAAATTAATACTACTTTGAGCTTTCATCCTACACCAGTCAGAATGACCAAGATCAATGAAGCAAATTACAGCAAATGCTGGGGAAGGGTAACATTCATTTATTACAGATGGAAATACGAACTGGAAAAGCATTGGTTCCTCCAAACGCTGCAAATTGACCTGCCACAAATTCAGATATATAACTTTTGTACATATTTCCAAAGGACTCTGCATTTTACTGTCATCCATGATCATTGCTGCTCTGTTTATAATAGGCAGAGGTTGAAAATAACCTAGATGTCCAACAACCAATGAATGGATAATGAAAATGTGATACATTTACACAATGGAATATTATTTCTCTGCTAATAAAAATGAAACTATAAAATTTTCAGGGACATGAATGGACATACAAACAATTATTCTAAATGAGGTAACCCAGACCCAGAAAAACAAACATTGCATGTTTTCTCTTATATGTAGATATTGGCTTTTGAACTTTAAATATGTGTTTTTCATTCAGAATATCTATAGAGGTTAGAAAGATTGGTGGGAAAGAAGGGATCTTCTGAACAAGGAGAAATATAATAACAGCATTATAAAGAGAAAAATGGAAGTTAGAGTAGCGGATTAAGTTCGGAGGGTGATGAGCGGGCAGGGCAGGGGAGGAGAAATGGGAGACACAGACCTTTTAAAAAGCCACATGGAAACCTATTACTATAAAAGCTTCCTAAATATATACAAATGTTAAAGGAATGGTAGAGTTGCCATACAATGGGGGAGGAAATTAACTAGATACCATATGATAACAAATAAAGTCTCTAGTACTAAGACTGGGTTACGTCTTTCTGTGTCGTTGGCTGAAAGGGTCCTGTAGATCCCCTTTGTAATAGATTGGCAGGTTATTATCAATGCTCGTATTGGTTACTCACCATAACCTGACAGGAAGTCCTGACAATGAAGATACAGCATAATTATGTCACGGAGAACTCCAGCTGGTGCTTAAGTAGGAGTTTCACCCCTACTGACTAGTGTTTCTAGTGCTGGAAAGTGTTATGCATGCTATTGGAGGAGAAAAGTAATTATCATTCTTATCCAGCTAAAAATGTGGTGAGCTACATAACAACCTGCCTGTAACATATACCCACTAGTGTAATAATGGCACACATGTTATGTGAGTAACCAGTCCTTCCTTTCTTTTAAACATTTATTATATTTTATTTATTTTTAATCTATCTATCTATCTATCTATCTATCTATCTATCTGTCTGTCTGTCTGTCTGTCTGTCTGTCTATCTGTCTGTCTGTCTGTCTGTCTGTCTATCTATCTATCTATTTATTTATTTATTTATTTATTTATTTATGATTTGACACCTGCTCCATGAAATGGAGCTAACACTCCTCAGGAGGCAAAGAATCTGAGACTAGAGACAAAGGCCTACCTATGGGGAAACCATTTACTACTATTATACTAAATAAACTTAGCAGCAAAACAAGTCTGAACAACACATTTTTATAGCTATAGATTCGTGCTTTGCCCATTTCTCATCCGAGAAGCTTCAGTACACAGTAATTAACATAGAGACCCACAGTGGACAACAGCAGAGACTGAAGAGTTTGGAGTACTCAGCCCTAAATGGGATATATCACACCAAGACTCAAGACTCAGGCATCTATACAGAAGATGAGGTAGAATGATTATAAGATACAGAGGTGATGCATGACTCCAAGGAAAGATCAGGGCCCATGATGCACACGTGAACTCAAAGAGACTGACAGTATACACGAGGTTCGCACAACCTCAAGCCAGGCAAAATCTAACACAGAAATGGGTAAGTAGGCACAAAGTCCCATCTGTGGCCAAGAAGTTGTTTGCAATTGATTACAGCTAGGAAAGGAAAAATCAGTTTTCTTCAGTAGAGTGACACACTGGGCAAGTCAACCATACTCCAAGGTGGGCCTCATGTTCTGGGTCAGTCAACTAACACAAAGTGGACTCCATGGTTTTGATTGTATATTTGGTTTGGTTTAGTTTTTGTCTGTTTCAGAGAAAGGAAGAACACGAAGCTGGTTTGGAGGAAAGGGGAAAATAAGGAAGAAGTTAGGAAAAGGGCAGAATGTGATCAAAATATATAGACTGGTATTTCTAGAAAGAAAAGAGAAAGCCTTGGAAAATCTGTACTTCCATGAATCTAACTTCTTGTGTGGTCTCTGAGGAGGAGAAAATGACGTTCTTGCTTTAATGGGGTGCATGACCCCAAATTGACCAACAGAACACCACATTTGTTCCTGGTTAGCTCAGGGACAAGTGAGGCCAATCAAAGCCCCTAGAGCTGATTGATTGGAGGGAACATTTATTGCTTGTTTTAGATATCAGATTAATTCTTTTCAGCTGGTCTAGGTATCACTGTATTTTAAGTGGGAAGATGCTTCTTTCATATTGCCTCTACCAATGATGCTGAGGGTGAGGTCTACATCAGAGTGGAGAACAGGACCAGCCCAAAGGACTGAAAGGAACCATGGCCGACAGGGCACTATGTGACCTGTCATCTAGCCCAACTCAAACCCATCACTACTTTACTCTTTCCATCTTTAGATACATGAGGGGGTCAATTCAAACTTTTTTTTCTTTTTTAAGCCAATGCAAATTATACTTCCACTGTATAAAGGAGAAGAATATAATATATAAAATTATTTCCATTTCTAATATAATTGAAATCTCTCTAAAGGCGAGAGTGTAATATATGCCAGGAAAACTTCGCACACTTTTCTGTGACCTTGCAACTTGCTGGACAGCAGCAACCTGACACCCATCATACTTTGAAGACTTGAACTGGGAAAGTTGAACAAGATCGAAAACTCTGAGTCACTAGTGTGCTAACTCAATGCCAGGAAGCAATGACCTTTTTGGATGATGTCTACAGTGACATCAGTTTGCAATGGGTCACTGAGGATTGCTCAGGGTTACAAGGTTTTATACACTATCCTGTAAGAGGCTTCTTACATGAAACACGAGACCTCTAATTCTAACACTATTATAAACAAACCTATGCAATTAAGGTTCGTTCAGTGCATGACTGGAAACTGAGATAAGCTAATATGATTATGAATCAGCTGAATAGATCCTGAAGCCATGATGACATCATGAGATTTTAGAAGCTACAGCTGCTGGCTTCTAGTGATATTTTTGCAGTTGAAAATATGTAGCATCTGGTCTTTCACTTATCATTCTTTGCTGAAGTCTTCATCATCTTAAATTTCCTTTTATCATGTAGATGTGATAAGTTTAAAAATAATGCTGGAAATTTTTGATAAAGGATGCCATCCAAGTTAAAGTAAAATACAAGCAAAATTCTTTGCTATTTCAATACAAATTGCTTATGAAGATCGGCAATGGCGGAGCCCCTGTCCTTAATTGTATTAACTGGTTTTTACTCATGAAAAGTCATTGACCTAAAGCATGAAGGTCTCTTGTTAAATTATAAAAGTCTAATTTTTCTTGTCAAGTGTGCAATGTTCAACCCTTTATTTTTGTTTCCTTTCAGGAATGGGTCCTGTATCCTTGTATAAAATATAGTTAAGAGGTTTGTTTTTGGATATAAGTCTCTTGGCTCAAAACCCTTTGTCACCCAGGTAGCATTTAATGAGTTATTTAATCCCTCTCTCATGTTCCAGATTGCTTATATATAAAAGAGAAATAATAGTAATTGCTACTAAATGATATAATATTTATAAATTATTTAATTACTACTAAATGACACAAAAGTCATAAAATTTTGCACTGTCTGATGTTGTATGAGGTTTCTGACCCGGACTTCTTTCTGGTCTAGCCTTGTGGCCTGGACTTTCTGGCCTATAGTCCTACAGAGACACACAGAAGCTTACATTAATTTTATGATGATAAGCCTAAGGCCCAGGCATATAACTTGCTAACTCTTTACCCTTAAACTAACCCATGATTTTTATCCTGTCCAGTCATGAGGCTTGGTACCTTTTCTCGGAGCATCATTGTTGTCCTCTGCATCTTCTGACTCATCTGGCAACTCTGTGGCATCTCTGGCCTGTTCTTCCTCTTCCCAGAGTTTTCTTAGTCTGGTAGCCCTGCCTGCCTTCCTGTCTGCCTTTGGCCAATCTTTATTAAATGAGTAGGAGAGACAATTATTTACAATGTGACCACATAATTCCACTACAATCGGCCATCCATAAGCCCCAAGTAAATATCATTTATTATTGGTTGATCACCTAGCAAATATTTATTTATTAACAAATATTTATGTTATTTGAGCACTGTGCTAATCCTTGGGACTACTTGGCCAAGAAGAGAGAAATGATCTGTTAAACAATTAACTTGTGCATCATGGTGTGTGTGTGTGTGTGTGTGTGTGTGTGTGTGTGTGTGTGTGTGTGTGTCTGTCCGCTATGGTCTCTGATTCTCTACTTAGCAGATTTTGTAAGAACTATTCGTTTTACTGTTGGGAATGAGGAAGAATTTATCCAGAAAAATATTAGTAAGAATGGTAGACTTCATTAATACTCTTTTGACAAAAGTATCCTAATAGCCTATATAATCATATGTTATTATCAAAAGCTCATTCTAATTTTATTATGATGAAGACTGACTTGAGGGTGCACAGTAGAATCTGGTCAGTTCCTACTATTGGGTTAAGGCAATCTCACTGCTGTTTCTCCAGCCCCACTTCACTTGGCCTCTGTTCTATCAACTCCTAACACTGCATGGATGCTGGATATATTTTCTCTGCAGCACCCTAGCCCTGCCATCTCTTCTGCACCACACTTCCTCAGATGTCACCTCCATTCTTGCTTGCCTTACTGTCAAAATCCATGCCTCCCAGGAGCTTAGATTCTCACATGACCAAGGTACATAGAAACATGCCTGTTTTGCAGTCTAGCTGAAGTAAACCCGCACAGAAAAATGTAAGAAACAAACACATGAAAGAGGATCTTCTGGTAATTATGTGAACAGACTATCTAAGGATGCTTAGCAACAACCAGTAAAAGAAAGACCATCTCAGGCGGTGACAGTGGCAAAACTTTCTGAGATGATTGTGGTTTTGCTACTCTCTTGATAGTACAAACACCGCAAAACAATGAAGGCTGTGTCTTCTGGAAAGGACATAACAAGTCAGGTTTTCCAAACGGCAGCATGAAGGAAGCTGTAATTATAAAGAAGTAGTAGAAGAATGGAAGATATAGCCTTTGATTGCTTTCCTTAGATTTATTCACCTAAATTTTTGTGAGTGGCAATATGAAGCACACTTATATGCGTGTGTGCAGGCAAGATACCAATACTTATAAAATAAATTAATAAAAATAAAAATAAATTAAAAATAGTATATTGTAGTGATATGAGTTCTACCTATTTTCTGCTGTTATTATACACTGGATTTATATTGTTTCACTTGTCTTAAATACAGCATTTGCATACAAACGACTGTTGCCTAATTCAAAGGGCATTTAAGCATTTGAACATTAATGACTAACTTTTATGTGGATGTCTTGGTTAATATCACGCACTCTCATTATTCACCTGAACCTTTTATGGGCTTGGTGTCTTTGATCTAGCAGATATCTAGAAACATCTAGGACATGATGAAATGAGACCGTTCAGCCTCATGGTGTTTAGATATGTCAATGGGAGACCTTTAATGCCATCACAATAGGACTTCTTATCTTCCTTCACCAGAGTGGAACACAGCAGAGCATGAGAAATGCATATGCCCAGGTTTCAACAAAGAGCTCATTACCATATTAGACTTAGCTGTGCTCCGTTAACTCTGAAGGCTCAAAATATAGGCAAACAAGCCACTGAGTACACTTTATTGCCAAATGTTGTCCAAATTAAAGAGATTACTTTAGCAAATGTTTCATTAGTGTTTGACTTTACTGTCAAACTGCACTTTTCCCCGTGAGCATGTTTTCATCAAGGTGGAGAAGACAGCAGATGCTGCCAGACAGTTTTCCAATCTATACAAAATTTCTCCTACCACCAAATACGTTTCGTGTTCCTTTAAAAGTGATGTTGAGAGTGCTTATGCCCAAATTACATAGCTCAGTTCACTTCAGAGCTTTCTTTCTATTTTATATCAATTTCCTTTCACACACCATTCAGAAAGGATTAGGTTAAACATGCTTTAAACATCAGATGTGTTGAAGTAGTGAGAGGCCACCTGGCTTTCAGGATGGATTAATTAAGTGCATTGACAATCTCTAGAGTAGGAAGAACTATAAATTTGCTTCTTGGATAAAGAACTGCATATCCCCTCCCCCCCAATTGTCAGGGTTGGGGGTGGGGATAAGTGTTGATTTTAGCTAGATCTACCCTAATCTTAAAATTTCTCATTCATGTTATATAATTGATGAAATTATTAAAACTACAGCTAGCAAAAGCTAGGCCCTTCATTGTCCTTTGGTATATATCAAATTCCTACACTTCAAGACATCCCTTATCATTTTCTAGAGACTCTTAATAAGGAGTCTAAAACAATAGTTTTCTAAGTTATTAGCAGAGTTCAGCAAATCTGTGCCATGGGTAGGCTTCCTGAAGAATGACTGAACTCAAACTTCCTTAGATTTGTTCAGAAACTGAAACTCTCCAGAAACCTTACTCCAGGATCCTCTGAGAGCTTGTCATATTAAACTCGACAGAACTCTATGCTTTCTGTAAATGTGATATCTTATGAAACAAGATTCTAGATTCTTCAACGGAGGCAGACACCAAAGACAAACCATGAGAAAATTGGATTTGAATTTGAATACTTCATGGGAGCAAACTTTGTCTACTGTTATCTCATTTTTAAGAATGGAAGGTTTTCAAACATAGCTGTTTTTGCTGTATAGCCTGTGAACCATTGAACTAAGATTTTCAGTAGTAAATAGGTTGAGAACAATGGTTCAGGCCTGTGAAGATTCAGGAAGTATGATGAGTAGTATCATGAAACTCTGAGAAAGGCTTGAACTGTCCATGAACTGTCCAGTATTCCCAAGGAGGCCATAGCTTCAGGTCCTTAACTTTATCACTGGGGCAGGGTGTTTCATTTCAGGCCATGTAGCACTACATCTGTTAAATGAGTTTCAGTGTCTACCTGACGTACAATATAGAAAATTCTCAGTAGCATTTTGGAAGTTCTCAAGTGATGTCACATCTCTGTCTTTGATTCTACCTTATCAAGCTCTGACTTAACAGTTTGTATTTATGCATGGTAATAGAAATACCGCATCAACAAAATGTTTTGATAGACAAAGAATTAAGGTTTATCTTTAAGAAGACTACATTCAAGGCAAAATTTACAAAGGAACCCCTGAAAGCATGCTAAATGTGACAAGGTTTTAGGAATATATTTAAGAAGGTATCTTACTTACATTATCCTTTATTTTTTATGGATGAGTGCTACGAGATTATGTATATACACATGAATATAAATTCAAAAAGAAGCTCCCCTAGTAAGTATAAAATTAGAATTCTATTCAGTATGAAATAGCACTGTGGGGGTTTTACCTAGGATTTTTTTTCTAATCAACCAACTGTATCTATATGACACAGGAAGGCGGGTACACATGTTGGGAAGACAGTCTACAGTACTGTTTATCTAGAAGCATAACGGCAGTGTTTCTTTTTCTGAGCATGTAATGTAGGTACCAGTGTTGAAGAAGATTTGGAACCTTCCTCAAAGGTTGGTGGTATTATTGGGTGTCCCTGGAAGCCTTAGGAGGTCCAGGGCAGTTGAAGGAAGTACTTGGATGAGGGTGTACACTTGAAGGCTATGTAAAAGTCTCAGTTTCTTATCTGTTTATCTATCTATCTATCGCCTTCCATGAAACAAGTAACTTTACTGCAATCTATGCCTCTGCCAAAGGCTGTGTTATCAAGAGGCCCAAGGAACCATGTGTGGACAAAGCACCTGAAACCAGGATCCAACGGAAGCCTTTTGTTCCAGGGACAAAAAGCATACAAAGTTAGTTCTGAGTGACATATAACTGCCACATGGTCACCCTTTTGCACAGCTACTCATTTTTTTCTATGTAACACCAAGCCTTGATCATTGCCCATCACAGATTATATAACTATGATGCTACCATAATCCCATTTCTACTTAGATTAGAGAAAATAAATTTTAGTTTTCACAATCCAGAATCACAACCATCAGGTGAAGGAGGTGACACACACCTTTAATCCAAGTAGAGGCAAGCAAATTTTCGGGAGTTATGAGGCCAGCCTTATCTACCTGAACTAGTAAGTTTCAGGATAGTCAGAGCAACATAATAGAGAGACCTTATGTAAAAAAAAAAAAAAAAAAAAAAAAAAAAAAAAAAAAAAAAGAAAGAAAGAGAGAAAGGAAGAAAGAAAGAAAGAAGGAAAGAAAGAAAGAAAGAAAGAAAGAAAGAAAGAAAGAAAGAAAGAAAGAAAGAAAGAAAGAGAGAGAGAAAGAAAGAGAGAAAGAAAGTCACAGCCAGAGTATTAGGGTTATGTCTGAGATCAGTGTCACTGATTGAGTGGGTACAAACAGGAGTGAAGATCCATACTTAATGTGGTAGTTGTTTAAAAAAACATATTTGGTTAGGCTATTGTTTACTTACCTTGAAAAGCAGGCTGTTGGCTACCATAGGCTATAACATTAAGCGAATTGGGATACAAATTCACAATGTTGGTAGGAACTAGTTTATATCAGAAGTTTGCCATTTCCTACAGATTCATATAAGTTAAATCGATTCTGACTAGAAGTATTCTTGAATCAGCAGTGGGGAAAAGCGAGCATTTGCTAGAAAAGGCAATCTCTCACTGGAGACTAACTGCTCTGCTGGAGAGCCCAATGATTTGGGTCTTGCAGTGCTAAAAGTGATCTGCTTTGTACCTAAAATTGAAGAAGTTTTCTGTAGTGACCATGAAACTGCAGCCATAGTGGGAGGCAAGCCTCTTGCCTTGTCGTAAAGCAGCAGTGATTTTACTGGCAAGAGGTGATAAATTGTATTGCTTTCTCACCTAAGCCTATTATTTCAGATGATCTCAAGGTAGCCACCATTAATTTAAAGAGCAAAGGATGGGCAGAGTCCAGGGCCTACTAAATAAAAGGAGAGAAAGGCAGGAAAGACAAACCGGGCAAGACTTTCAGCCGTGAAAGCTTGTCAGTGAGTGGAAACAAGTCCATCCAGATATATGGTTGAAATTTCTGTCTTGCCAAAGAAATGCCCAACTTTTTCTGATGCAGTTTGTGATTGTAAAACATAAATATACCTGGGTCACAGTACTTCAAAATCTGTAAGCTCTCCAAGAACAAGTATTCTTCCCATGTATCTATTTCAGGCATAATTGTTGAGGGAAATTGTGAAGTACGAACTTCCCAAAGGAGGATCCAGAGACAGCAGAGAGCAGGAGAAAAAGAATACTTGGAAGAAGGAATTGGTGAGCATGGGCCAGGTCAAAAACACTGCGGGGAGACTCTTGGCTGTTCCTGCTCAGTAGGTTCTGCTAATTATTACATTCTTCCCTTTCCAAATGGATATGTTTAATGCAATGGCTGTCTTCTTTTCAACCATTAAAAAGTTATGCGCTAGTGGCTGAAAATATCTTTAGTTTCTTTGGTCATCAGCCTACAAGGAGCCCCAATTTGGACCTATTGCGGAGGACTGGATATCATACTATGAATTTCGGAGCTGTAGACGTGGTACTCTATCAGGAAGAGACCAAAGTCTTTTTCCTAAAAGTGCCAGTGAGCCTGCTCCATGGAAGTTTGTTTGGGAAGCCAAAGGAACTGAGCACAGCAGAGACGCCAACATCTGACTATGGTGGTTTAAAAACATGTGTACAAATTATTTGATACTTCTCCCTTCAAGATGACTTTCCCTTTAGGGATGGGATGAACCCAGTGACTCACTTCTAATTATAATAAAATGGAAGTAATTGTGTGTGAATTAGACCGGGTCAGAGAGGACACCGTGACTTCATCCTTGCTCTTCTTGGATAACTCGCTCTAATGGAGGTTCACTTCCACGTGACGACGTTATTCATGCAACCCGTGGAGACATCCTCGCTGTCCTGACCTGACATATACAGCCGGCAGTCCTGTGAGGGAGGCTTCCTAAAGTTGGATGCTCCAGACTCAAGTACATCTTCAGACATCTCCCTTGTAAACCACAAGAGACAGCGTATCTCAGGAGCATAAAGCTCAACAGTTCCCGCATTAGTTACCTCCAGCATCTTGAAGATAAACTTTCGTGGTTTTTAAGCAACTGCATTTTGAGGTATCTTGTTATGCATCCCCGAGGAATGAAAACCAAGGGTTCCAGTGACTCCTGGTGTGGTTGACAGACAGCACGATTTTACCCAGCTTTGCTGCTCTTCCCACCGCACGAACTTCTGCCACATTATTGTCCTGATTTGTACTTTCCTAAGAGTTAATTGTATGGACCGTGTTCCCATGTGCTTCATGTATATCTTCATCAGAGAGAAGCCTGTCCAGATACTTTACTCATTAAAAAAATAAATTAGTTAAAATAAAATAAGATTTGTTCTCCGTTTTTTGTTTTGTTTTGTTTTTGCGTGGCAGGAGTTCTTTACATTATCTAAAATAAAAATCCCTTATTATATATTTTTTTGAAAATACTTTTTCTGTCCTGTATGTTGTCTTTTTACATGCTCACTGTTTTCTTTTCTCATTGGTGATTTTTGTCTGTGCCTCATAAGATTTTGCCTCGCCGGACACTTAGGTCGTCAGGAAAATGCTAAGCTCTATTTTCTCCAGAGATTTCTAGGTTAATTCTTACATGTGGTTCTCTGATCCATTTTGAATTTGTCTTGAATATGAGGTGAAAAATGCCCCCAATTTTATTCTATTCATAAATATGTATACGTATATCTTGAACTGTCCCGACATTTTTGTTGAAAATTTTTCTTTTTGAGTGTCTGAAATCTTGCTGGAAAGCAAGCACACACGTCTCCTCTGCAGTATCTTGTGTATCAGGAGTAAAGATAATTTGGCTTAGATTTGTGAAAAGATAATCTATATCAGACTTTAAAAACAAAACAAGTTTGGAGAATATATGTGAATATCTGTTTCCATTCTTAGCAGAATTAAACAACTCCACAAATAATATGTGTATTGTATATATAGTTCCTTTACAGTTTTCTTCAATAGAAACTTCTGAAAAATTTGGAAAACAAGATATGTATTTTGTCTTAGTTGAAAGCTATCTGAATACATGTTCATAAATTTAACTAAGTTTTAAAAGATTATGTCACAGTGTTTTTTTTTTTTAAGCAAAATAAATCTGGAGAATATATGTGCACATCTATTTCCATTTCTTTGGAGAATTAAACAGTTGCGCAAATAATAAGTGTTTGTGTTATAATTCCATTACAGCTCTTTTTTTCCACCATAGACTTCTGAATAACTTAGTAAACAAGATATATACTTTGTTTTAATTGAATTGAAGGCTATCTGGACACATGTTCAAAAATTAATAGGATTACGTTTTTAACTGAACTGAATCATGTTTCATGTTATGTCATCACACGTGTTTGTGTTTGTAAAATCCTGAAAATACACCCTTGTGGGATATTTACTTTAATTGTTTATACAAAGTAAACTGATTTACCATCAAAATTGGCATATTTCCCTTGCTTCAGTAAGAACTCTTGGCTTTCTGGTCTCATAAACTATTCTATGTACTTCCTTGTTTGGGAAAAGAATGAGGCACACCATGTACATTTCACTGAAGTGTCTACCTTTTCCTTGCACACTTTCAGTTGCCTGTAGATAACCATTTCTAGACTTCCCTTTTGTTGAGATTAAGTTTTCAGGGTCCATTTTAGTGCAGAAATGGAGCTCCCTAGTTTTGGCAGACATTGGGACTCAAGGACCAGTGAAAGACAAAGGGCCAACGTCCCATTAGGGAAAACTGCTTGGGAGAAAGCAGTCAGGGTATCCAAATGTCTTTATTCTAGTTCTTCAGACTCTTTCCAGTACTCGGTGAGCTGCCACCACACATCCACCGAGGCAGCTTGGGAGAGCTGAGTGCCCCCAACATTGTTGAGATGGATTGTGAAGTCCACATTTAAGTGTTGGTAGAAGCAATCAATCTTGCAGCTATGGTGATACTTGACGGGAACTAGTTCAGAGGTAGTCTGGTGTTCTAGAGAACGTTGTGTGTGTGTGTGGGGGGGGGAGTTGTTGGCGTACCCCCCCCCCCCCCGCATATTCATCTCAAATTTGCAGCATTTTATTTCTGCTATAAATAGTTAAGATTTCCTGTCTTCTACCAAAAGTTAATAGAAATTGGAACAGTTGTAACTACAGTATGGTTAATGAAGACAGTACATAAAACGTCAACTCTACTGATTTTCTGATTGGTATCAAAGCCTCCACATAGCAATGTGGGCTTTATAACATGGTATAAACACTAGTAACTGAGAAGTAAATTCTTATGTTTAATAGGCTTTAGATTTCTATTTAACATTTTTTTCCATGTTCCTTCAGTGGACCTTTTCCTGAACTATGAGACTCAATATGGCAATAGGTGGCCACCTGCCTATGTCTGCTGAGCACCCAAAAGTCATTTAAACTGTGGAGTGTTGAGAGTTGAAACAGCACTGCTTTTGAAGACCTAGAGTTCAAAGAAATAAAAGAGCTGGGTGCAGTGGTGCACATCTGTAATCTCTCAATGCTTATCATGAGTTTCAGGCCAGCCAGGACTACATCACAATGCCTTGTTAAAAAAAAAATTAGTAAAATATTTTTTGTGATATACACATTCAAATGTTTTGTTTATATTAAATTGATTAGAGGATAAAATTCAAGTTTAACAACCTGTCTTTGTTACCTGTGAGATGTAGCCACTGAAAATTTTAAATCTCACATGAAACTCACTTTTGTGATTCACTCCATGTTTTTATTGGGGAAGCCTGCTAAAGAGGCAGACTGCTAGTATAGCCACATATATGTGACCAATTACACACATTCATGTAGTCCACAATATGTGTTAAGGTCTTCTCAATTAACATTTCTATTCTTTCATAATAACTCTCTACTGTTAGAAGTCTATTTCCTTCCTAAGAGAATCCCTTTCTTGTTCTGTCTACTTAGCAAATTCTTCTAATCTTCAATCAGCTAACTGAAGCATCGTTTCCCCTGTGAAATGTTTTCTAGACTCCCTGGCCTCATAGCATACCTCGGGTATAAATAAACGCTCTGTCTTCTAGGGTATGACAGTGACTTGGCTAATATCTAGTGAATACTTACTATTTGCTAAGCACAGAGATAAGTGTTGGAGGTAGCTCAGGGTGAGCAATAGGGAGTTTAGACACTGTGCCTGCACAATTTTATTCTAGCAGAGAATGCTGATAAGTGAACATTTATAAAAAATGGTTTGAAGGATGCTGGGCTTGAGAGTTGTAGAGAACACATCAAAATCTGTCTTTCTTAGACTGTTTGTAGAAATGCATAAGAGGGTAAACTAAAATATTGAATTGCAGAGGAGTGACAAACTTTTTACAATCCATCTGTGTTTAGGTATATAAACTGAATGACATCTTTTCACATTACATATGTTTAAATAGGAACTGGCTTTCAAATACAAATTACTATAGAGACATTCGTACATTGCACTTTTTCCAACATCCATGCAATGACCCTTTTAACCAGGAAATTTAGATATTGGTTTTTTAAAAAAAATTTAAATTATTATATAGCCACTAGGAGATGTTGCTTACTGGGAGAGATATTGATCAGCAAGCACGTATAAGACTCAGTTCCTGACAGCAGAAAATAAATTGTACATGTTAGTGTGTTTGATGTGTGTGGATGTATGAGCACACACATGTGTTGAGGTCAGAGGACAACATTACTGAGTGTGTTCCAAGTAGCAAACTCAGGTAGCCAGGCTAATCCAACAAGCCATCTTACAGATTCAGTACTGGCATTTTTTTTTTTTTTTTTTTTTTTTTTTAAGAAAGGACACACATTAAATGATTTCCACACAATTAGCATGGAACACTAAAATAAATTCCATGTGAGGTATCCAATTAATTTTACACAATTGTATTATCAAAAAGCCAGGGTTTTAATTATTCTATTTGGAGAGGTTGAATAGCTTTGGTACATCATCTAACATACAGCTGTTGGAGTTTCAACACTGATATTGGACAAGCAGGTCAGGACGTGGCTTGCTGGGCAGTGTCAGTGATCCAAAACCTGGTTAAGAAGTGAGAATAATGTTTTTCATAGTAACATTGGAGTGGCTCAAATATCTCTCCTCAGGTCTGAACATTTGCCTTACTCCTTGGTGGGAGCTTCCCTCTCTTACATGGAATCTATCACTTAGTTTAGCTTTATATTAATTGTGTCAGGTGACCTGAATTCTTAGTCTGTTCCAGAGAAGAAACTGCCAATCAAAACACAGGAAAATGAACGCCTACTGGTAAGACACTTGAAATAAAATACAAAGTCAGAATGTGTGTGTGTGTGTGTGTGTGTGTGTGTGTGTGTGTGTGTGTGTGTGTGTGTTAGGGGCTTTATACATACAAGTCCACTGCTTTACTGTTCTTCTTCACACATAGCCCTGCCCTAAGTTTTACAAAACTGGGTCTCAGTTTGGAACCTTGTTCTTGAACTTGCTAATAAGTCCTGGCTGGCCTTCAACTTCCTGAATCAGCTTCCCAGTTACTGGGATTGGAGGCTCTATGGTTAACTAAAATCATGTACTGAATCCACTACAATCTTCCACAATGATGACTTTTAATGAAACTGACATTGAATTTTCAATAAAATGCCAAATAATGCCCATTAAACTGCTTAAGAACACAGATATAGTATAGTTTAGAAAATGTACTATTTTTTAAAAGAGCCAAGTTCCAATTATGCTGTTCATTTAATTGCAATTATTTGCTTTTTGTCAATTAGGGATAAATGATGCCCTCAAAGATCTGCTGTCTTTACTAATTTGCCTTAAGCAGATTTTGAGTTGTCGCATACACAAATGCTATTCTGTACATGAGATGTACACTACATTAGATGACAACAGATTGCACAGGTAAACACTGGGAGGGATTATCAGTATAATAAAATGTACCATCAACATTAAGCAAAATATTCCTAACAGGACTGTGCTAGGATATTGCTTTATTAAGAATTCATTTGAAAAACCGCTTTTTTGCTTTCAAGATTGGAAGATACTCTGGACCTTGCTCATTTGAAAAATAGCTAGCTGTACAACTATTACATAACAGTAAAGAATACAATTTGATCACTTGGGTAATTTTTGGTTCCTATGCGCATCAATAACTGATTCCAAATGGTACTGAAAGTGCATGAGACTAGAGAGCTTCATCCACCAAATTGTCTTATTCAGTGAGTGTTTTAATGCAGGCATACTCTTCTGAGTTCAGGGTGAACCGATGATGTTCTTTAGTGCTTTTTATGTCAAACAAAATCAACTTCTGCAATCACTCTTTCTCCACTGGTAATTCTTTTCATGGCGCGATACTAAAGTGGAAAAAGAAAGAAAGAAAGAAAGAAACGTGGCAACTGGGGTAGGGGGAGAGTCAGAAGGAGTCTTCACAAGTAAGATGCTTGAGGAGAGATGATTTTAAAGCGGAGAACACGAGAGGGCGAGATCATGGTTTCGTATTATTCTCTCCTCCCTCCACTTTCTCGCTTCACCAATCTGTAGCCCCCCTCAAATTTAGAGGCGGGTTCAGCAAGAGGAAGCTGCAGGAAACCCAGGTTTCGCTGCACTGCCACCCTGGCTTCGTGATGTAATTGTTATTTATTGAGACTCTGAACCGAGCAGAGCTGCTTAAAGAAGTGACAGCCCATCTCCTAGTCCAGTTGGGTCAGATCATTCTTGGGGGTGGTGCAGATTGGCCAGCCGACCCTGCTGGAGACTTCGGAGTGACAAAGCAGCAGAAGATAAATCCGGTTCCTGGGTCCTGCGTCCGTCTAGGGAGCTGAGCTGGGCACTCACTCCTCAGGTCTCCTTCCCAGTTTACCGCTTGGAATCACGCCACATTAATTACTGGGTCCTACTAGGTGCTGGGCATGGGGTCAAAATGACCTAAGAGTTATAGCGCCGTAGCTTCCGGAATTTAAACGGGACACAGATTCCAAGGAGGTGAAAATTGAGGGTGGGTAAAAGGGAGCCAAAAGAACGCGTGCTGGGGGGGTGAAATGGGAGGTGAAACGCTTAAGGTGCCAGCCCCTAGGTGGGGACCCCGGGGGAAGGGTTAGGGCGCCCTGATTCCCCTGCAGTGCCACCAACGCTTGCCCAAGCCTGGGTGACATGGACGATCGCCTGGTCCCTAGGGACAATCTGTCCAGGCAGCTGGACGGGGCAGGAAAGCCAGGGCTCCGACTGGGGGCGCAAAGTACCCCCCCTTCAGGTCGAATTGCATCTTCTCTCTGCCTTTAAGGCTACGCAGCCCCGGAGACCCCATCCGGAGCACCGGAGAGGAGGCCTGCAGGAACCGGGTAGGCTCCCCAGCTCCAGCGAGCCGCCCGGTACGCGATCAGCCCGGGTGACAATGGGAGGGAGGGGCAGAAAAGGGTTAAGAAACTTGGCTGAAGAGCTGAATGGCGTGGAGCAGCGAGGGGAGGGACCCGACCGCCGCGAACTCGGCGGCGGAGGGAGGAGCGCGGTTGCGGCGGGCGGGCGGCGAGCGAGGCGCTCAAAGTCAGCCTCGCAGACATTGCAGCAGAGCCCCGAACTCGGGAGGCGACGGCGATCGCGGCGCAGGCGGAGGACGAGCCGGCCCCAGCCCGCCCGTGCGCACCGCCGGTGGCCTCGCGCGGCCGCAGGGCACGGCTAAGCCGGGAAGGAGGGAGCGACGCGGATCGGCGGCCCCGGAGCCGCGGCGGCCTCGGTGAGTGGCGATCGCGGCCCGGGGCTCCGTGCGGAGCTCGCGGAGCGGACGCCTGGCCGCCCGGGTACGGCCTGGGTGAGCGGCCCGTGGAGGCGGCGGAGGCCGGGGAGGCCCACGGGGGGCGCCGGAGACACGGATCCCGGGGACAGCCTGCCGCCGCGCCTGCCTCCGCGTCTCCCCGGGAACTCGCGGGCCCAAGTTGTAGAGTTCCCAGCCGCGGGCTCATCCGTGCCAGCCCTGGCGCGAGGGGCGCAGCCGCCCTGGGTGGTTCTGCGCCAGGACCCACGCGGGTGGCCGGATCTCGGGGCCCGGGTCGAGCCCGCTCGGCTGCCCCCGTTGGCCCCGAGCCCCGGGCGCTGGCTGCCGCGCCGCTCGGTTCTGCCGCCCAGCGGTGCCCGCGGTGGTGCCCGCGCAGCTCCCCGCCTTTCGCCGGTGCCTCCCTGCGCGGTGCTCGCCGATTCCAACGGGGAAAAGTGACTCGGAACTGGGACAGCGCTGAGCCCCAGGCCCGGCCTGCTGGGCACCGGCTCCCCGGCTGCCGAGGGAGGGCGAGGCCCCTTTCACCCGAGGCCTCAGCCCAGTGTCCCCCAGCATCCGAGAGCGGGGTTCGAGTTTAGCGTCAGCCTGGTGAAGTCCTGGAAGAAGCTCTCTTCTGCCACTCTCCTCTTTATTACTATTGTTGTTGGGAAAAAACCTTCTTCCGTGGAAACAGTCTCTAGACCCTCCCATCCTTCCCAAAGTAGTTTCCAAATTTTAATCAGGAGTTGATGTTCGGACTGAAGGAACAAAGGAATCCACTGTGTTTAAAAGGCGGACAGGCAGTGATTCTGACACATGTTGATCTCTGAGACATTCAAGGAGTTTCTACCTTCCATCATGTCAGTAATTTAATTGGATTCTGGCGGTCGTAAACGAAGAACAGAATGTTAGGTATTTTTTATGTTAAGATACTTAACAACAACAAAAAAGGGGGGTCGTTTTAGTTGGGGGAAAGTCCCGGCGTTCTTAGGTGCAAGAACTTTTTAGCTCATTTTGTGACGCTAGGCTGGAGTTTGTCTGCTAGTGTAAATGACTGTGACTGGGGGAAAACCGTGTTTTTAGGGGAAGAGAGACACTGTCTCAAAGTAAAACGAGGTTGCAATGTCTGTGTACACATATATGCGTAAATGCTGTGTAGTCTTTGTATCTCTTGGGTTTTGTAAAGCAAGGGGATTCAGTAATTCATTCTTTAAAGTTATGAATTACATCGAGCCTGCTTATTAGTGAATCATAGGTTTTAGCAAGTGGGCGGCATCTTCCCGATGCTATTATTCAGTGTTTAATCATCAGTTTGCACCTTTGTCTAAGAGACAGTGAAGTCAGTCGACTTTTTAAAGTCATAGTGCATAGCCCCCGAATGTGGCTGTTACCTGAAGTATGTTGAAATGTTCTTTCACTTCCAAGTGAGGTGCCCTGGTTTTGCCCAGGGGTTTGGTAATGTCCATAGGATTTAATTGATTCAGGGAGCCTGGCTGCAACACCCATAACAACTTTCTCTTCTTGCATTTAGTTCCCATAGACAAAGAAGGAGAATCAGCAGGCACTACCTGCGGACTCCAGGGCTGAATACTTTCTCCAGCCTATTTATCCTCTGGTGGGGAGATTTCTTTCCAAACTTATCCTTTAACGTACAGGAGGAGCCTAAGGAAAGTATATTTACGAAGAAAATAAGGAGGGCAGTTTGGTTGCTGTTTTTATACCAAAGAGTTACGTGGAGTTCCTTTGAGATAGTTGAAAATCAGGTTTAAAGCCTACGAGAAGACTTAGTTTGCAAACTTTGTTGAACTTGAGTTTTTCTAATTGAGATATATGGAAATATTGTGAGATATCAGTGGAGAAATGTTTGTGGGTGAGGCTCCCCTGAGTCCTCCGGTTTTAAGAGCAAAACATTGTGATAAAAAAAAAAAAATAACCTATACTACCACCTAGAGTCTGTTTGTTAGTTTATGGCTCTTGGAGTTTGCTTACATAGACATGTCCCTTAGAGTTGCCCTATAGTCAAAACATGATTGAGAAGTCCAGGCCTTCCAAAGGCCATCCAGGAGAACAATATTTAAGTAATAAATAGCAAGTGCCAATTTAAATTACCCATGCCACCTTCAGAATAGAAAATTATGACATATCAACTCAAATGGGCCATTCTCCAAAAGATATTAATTCAAACATTTCAGGCAGAGCCTTTTAAGCTTGTACTTTAAGGTGGCTCTGATTTTCTGGGTTTTCAGAGATTCAAAAAATATTGTGAAATAAGTGTTCTTACTGCTTTTAGAGGCTCAAGGGAGACCAATGCAATGATAGAAGTCGAGGGAGGATTATTGACACTCCGAAGATTCTGGACATCGTAAAGGTTAGAGGGAGTATAGGCAATAGTTGAACTTGGGGTTCAGATATGTGCGAATCTAGTCAAGGTGAAACAAAGTGCTGTCCTGTCCTGCTGGTGGCTTATATGCAATAAAGCTGTCTGTTGAAGAGTGGACTTTAGGGAGGCAGCCTCTGCCATGTGGCTTAGCACATTGTCCAAGGAGGAAGTAGTGTTCCTCCTTTAAACGTGTAGCCTGAAAGATGGCCTCCGAGATCTTTAATTAAATATCAGTTGAACAGTGAGAACTGGAGCACTGTATTCATTCTGTCAAACATCACTATTTTAGAACATTGAGGACAGCTAAAAATGAATTAACTCATATCTGAAAGCAGAGTTTTATAGAAGGTGACAGATGAGGCAAAATATGTCAGTCTAATGGAACACATAGGGAGATCAGGATAGATATGCCATCCTCGGCTCTCTAGACAGTTGAGAGGAAAGAAGGTTATTATTAATTGGCAAATTTCATCGCAAACCAGTACTAGAAGATCATGGCCTGGAGGTCATTTTAAATCAGAGCAACTTGGAATCTGTGAGGTTAAGGGTGTTAGATTTTTGTTTGTTTGTTTGTTTGTAAGCCTTAAGAGTGTAAGCAACTTATGTCTTTCAGAAAAGCAATAACACTTTGATGTATATAGTTAAAAGATCATTCAGCTAAAAATATGTTTAAGATATTTAAAGTTTAATCGGCAGAAATTACTGTGATAAGCCTCTATGTTTTAAATTTTAGGTTTCCTGATAGTTTTTTAAAGAGTAGGTAGTCATGCAGTTCTTTCTACCCCTTTCTCTTCCCTCCCTTCTCCCCTCCTCTGTAAAATAAACAAATTCCATTATCTTTAGCGATTTTTCTGTCTTCCATAAAAATTGATCTTATATGTGAGCTTTCTTCTGTGTCTGGCAGTTTGTTCTCTAGTTTTTGTACTTGCGTCTCTTTGCAGGTGGCTGCTCCACAGTCATAAGTGGGTCCTGTATTTTCAAATAATGATTTACTCTACAGGCATGATGACTGCAGAAAAAGCATTTGCTGTTCTTAGCAAAATCCTGTGTGCCCATGTCTTCCAACTGGAGACATATTTTCATTTAAAATGTCTTGATTTTTCTCTAAGAGTCGAAATATTTTCAACAGAATGTGGTAGGGTCACTTCCTGGATGTACAAAGTTGGGGTTCATTTCCTTAATTTGTAGTTTTTCAGGAACCAGGGGATGTACATGTTCATTCAGTAGTATTTAGGTGACAGTAGCCAGAAACCCAACACCAGGATGGACCTGAGGGACATAAAAGCCAAGTGTGTCAAAGGATGAAGCGGGTCGCTGGAAAGGGGCTGGGATCTGCACACAAGTAGAAATGAAGACAAGAAAAAGGAGGAAGCAGATCTTGTTTCGTATCTTGTTTGCACCTGATGCTCCAGTGGGCATCCCTTTTATGATGCCAGCAGTATTACATACATAGTGACTGTTCGAGGGATTGAAACGACCAGTCCTCCATTTGTGCAGATTCACAGTGAGTTTGGAAATGCTCCTTAAGTGTATCTGGAATGGAAGGTCAGAATCGAGTACCAGGATAGAACCCGGAGGCACAGTTTACTTGGAAGAAAATAAATACTATCTTTCTTTTTCTTTCAACTCTTCTTTTTAAGATCTGGAGTTGTAATAAGTGTTGCTGTAGACATGGACAGCTGAGTGCTGAGGTTTGGGTGGTGACATGGGCATCTTTTAGCAGAATCTGTGATGGAGATAGCTTGGTGTAACTGACTAAAGGAAATTTGCGTTGTTTAAGAAGATTGTCTTATTATTCAAGGGAGACTGGGCAGCAAAGAGACCAGAAGTCTCATCAGGGTGTTTTTTTTAAACAAACAATTTACATAATTGCCCATCATTTTTCTTCAGCTTCTTCATCATTGACATTTAATATTCAGTTTGTATATGTACTGGTTGTGTAGAAATTTTAAAAATTGAATTGGAGTTTATTTCGAACATGCTTTTGTGTTGCTATGGGTATGAATGGTTCCTTTTTTTTTTTTTGGTCAGGAAAGCTGGTATGTAAACTACTAGGAAGTCATGTCATTTTTTGTAGCTGTTACTGTATCTTTTGTATCATAGACCTTGACATTCTAGTTAGTCCTCACACTTACTTGCTGTCAGATTAGATAAAACATTATAAGGCTTGTGGTAGTATTGATCATCAATAAGCTTTAAACAAGACAATTTTCTTTGTGTTCATACAACAGAGAATAGAATAGATTTTCAAAACTGCAATCTGTTTTACAATTATATTAGGATTTTTGATCACGATAGAGATACTAGCCTAGAACTCTAGGGCTGCTGTAGAGAGAAGCAAATCTGAAGAACTTTGAAGGTTGGAAACCCAGGGAGCAAGAGAAAGAGCCACTTGGGTCCTGAAGGAAAGCATATTATCTGCATTAGTAGGCTAAAAATATTTTAAATATTATGTCAGTTTTTAAGATTGATTGCTTTTGAAGATAATCAGATGGATAATTAGAAGTTATGATTCATATGGTTTGCTTTCTGGTTGACATAATACCAAGCAGGGTGGTACCATATATTAAAACAAAGGCTGGAAAGGTAATTGCAACATTCCCATCCATACTGATCACCTCTGTGTCTCTTGTTTGACATTCACAGTTAATGGGACTGGGGTAAACCAAGCATTTTGTTTAGAAATTTGGAATTAGCATTGAGTAAATAATTGTATTTGAAATTTCAACCTATCATGGTTCACTTCTCAAATTTTTCACTTCCCACAATTAAGAATTAAAAACTCTAGGCTAAAACCTACCTTTTGCTGTGGTGGCTTATTTTGTTTTTTAATTTGTCGGGGTTTCCCCAAATATACCTTTAGTAAGGAAAGGAAAGTATTATTTATTTGCCTTAAATTTTGTATGACTAGTCCAAACTTTGAAGAAACATCAAGTTAGAAGCCTGCTAGCTACTTAAGTGCTCATCCTGTATTTCCCACTCATACTAGAAAGAAACCTCATGCTGGTATTTACCAGCCTTGGTGGAAGGGAGTCTCTCACTTTTGGACTTCTAATTAAGAAGCCCATTTAATGATAGGCAGGGTTGCTCCTTTTGAAGCCTGCAATTTCCGTCTGCTGCAAAGGATTGTGGGCAACTTGGGACCTAAGTAGTTTGGAGATTTTATTGTTAGTAGATTGCTTTGAATATCTTATTTCATGTTCTTTACCAGTTCTGTGGAGGTACAAGCAACTTTGTGGTGACTAATATTAAAGTTAGGAGGAAAGCTTATGGTTGTATGTGGTGGTTAAGCTGGATGCTTGTGGTTATGAGCTTTTAATTGTTGAATTTGTCTAGAAACAACATGAATATCTTAAATATCATTGCATTAAAATGTCAGATGCTAATTTAGCATTGCAATAGTGAGGTGGGGAGTTATGCTTAGTTACAAGCTTAAAGTGAGAATAATATTATAATAAAGTTTTTAATGTGGGCTCTTAAAAACCTGGCTATATACTCTTAGAACCGAAATTTGAGATTTGAAAGGTCTGCACAAATGAAATTTCTTGAGGAATTTCTAAAAACTGAGATCTCTCTCTCTCTCTCTCTCTCTCTCTCTCTCTCTCTCTCTCTCTCTCTGTGTGTGTGTGTGTGTGTGTGTGTGTGTGTGTGTGTGTGTGTATGTGTTTTGGTAAGGATGGAACCTAGAGCTTTGTGCATGCTAGAAATGTATGTGCTCTACCACCGATGTATGCTTGCAGCCTAAGAGATGATATGTGTTAAGGGGTGGATGGTAACTGGACCGGCAAAACTAAGTTTTTGATTCTTGAATTTTGAGGTTTTAGTAATCTAGTAACAGAGAGGTGGATTTATATACCAAAAAAGAAGCAAGTTAAGGAAGAAAAGGCAGAAGGAAAAGTATTGGGAAACATGAGAAAACTCCAAATTAATTAATTACTCTTGCAGCATTTTACCAAAAGAACCATTTACGCAAAGGCTCATGCAGGCTTGGGTTTGATTTTTGAAAAAAAAAAAAATCAGTAAAAACAGTACTTCTGTTTTTCACTCTACATTTCTTTTTCTAGTTTAGAATCTTCTACTAAGTCAGATTGTTCTAAAAGGGAAGTCCTTTTGTCTCCATGGGCAACAACATCCGTAGCATGAGAGGTCAGATGTGATTTTAAATTCTGTGGTTCTACTGCTGTTTGTCAGTACATATTGTTCATGTTTTCAAACTGGTGATTTTAGAAGGAGACAATTGAGTGAAAACTTTGCATGTGCAAAAGTTGTATTGCTACATGCCTTTTGCTGTTTTATCCCCTCTCCACCCTCAGGAGGAAGAGGAGAAGGAGGGACAGGGGGAGGAGGGGTAGGGGAGGAGAGGCAGGGGGAAGAGGAGAAAGAGGAGGAGGGGGAGGAGCAGGGTAAGGAAGTGAACTCATCCTTAGGAGGCAACTGCGTTTGTGCTGGGCACCATTCTACCCAGTTTACATGCATTTTTCACTTTTAATCTTGCAACACCCCCCAGAGACTCATAGATACTATTTCCTCTAGTTTATGATAAAGAAACCCAGTTTGTGAATTGCCAGACTCACTTGCCTGAGGTCACACACAGCTAATTTCATTTTCCACGAGAATGAGCCATCTTTGGAAAGAGAAACTAGCTGTCAGCTGACTTGCAGGAAGCTATTAGGGAATCTTGCTCCCCTCCCTACCTGATATCCACAAACCCCAGGTTCCAAGGGCAAATCTGCCAACCTGATGCTCACAGCTCAGTTTCTCTGGGAAGGCCTCTCTTTCATGGTTTCCTATGTTGCCTTCCCTTATCCAGGGGGGGTATTTAGTACCCAAGGGCTTCTGGCTACTTTCACCAAACCTAGTATCGAAGGGCAGGCAGCTGGCCAACCACGACCACTGTGTTAGCTTTTGTGAAATGCACCACAGAAGTGTTGCTATGTTCCTCAAGGTGGTGAATGCAACTCTGTTTCTTCATGTAATCGGTTAAAATGGCTTGTCATGGTCTCAGTCCTAGTGTTTCCAAGGCTAACTGTGTTTTTCCATTTCATGGAGCTGCTAACAAAAATGTGTTAGCCTTCCTGGTTGAAACATTCCAAGTCTTGACTATCCTTAATGTGCTTTTCATTTTACTACCTTTTTCTTCACCAACAATAGTTTTGTTAAAGACTATGATACGTTAATAAAGTGCCATCTGCACTCCAAACAGGAAATGGATAATGCATTTGTGAGTTTATTGGAAGGACAGAGATAAGGGACAATTGGCTTCATTTGGGGTGTAGACCTTGGTTAGGGGGCAGCACTTTGACTTAGGAGACTTGTAGCACAGAGTGCATTTTTAAGTACACACCAATTGTGTGGTTTTATTGTTAAGGCAATGAAAAACGGAGTTATAAAACTCTCCACCTATTTTTTTTTACTTGATTCATTTAAAATTTATGGAAATTGGAACTTCAAACCACTCTGAGTGGTTCCCTCTATACTGAAAGGTACAAACTGAAACTGTATTGGAGACATACAATGAGATATAAAGTGAATATGAATAATATTTTCTGATGTGCTTTGAATGTGGAATTGCTAAGTAAATGTTGGGCAACAAAGGATCCCTATAAAAGCTGTGAAAGAATGTTTTACTTCCATTTTTTTTTTTAATTAAAAGAATAGATATTTTACTCTGGCTAAATAAGAGAGTAACTTTCAAAGTGAACATTCTGGGGAGGGGACATCTTCTCTTTCAGATTATGTATTGGCATTTCCCCCCTAACCCTTTACTGAGTTAATTGAGACAGACTGAATCTATGTGATAGCAAACATAAGCAGTAGACTGGGAATTTTTAATTTACCATCTGGCACTTTCTGAGTGTCTACATGCTTTGTATCATTGAGGCAAAACCCAAGGTAGAGCATAGCTTAGAGGTACTCCCCTGCTCCAGCCCCATGTGAATCAGTGTCATAGTTTCTTCACTGAATTTTGAATCTCCACAATTTGAAATATTATCGTGGTGTATTTTCAGGCCACAAGAGGACGTGATAGAAAGCCATAGATGGGCTGAATTTAAGCACACTGTCTAAAGGGTCTCACATCTTGCTTCCTTCTTAGTACAGGTACTCAGATGTACTTGGTATTTATTGTCTTTGTTAACTTCAAAATTCCCCAAAGGAGAAAACGGAGCCTGTAAAAATTTAAGGTAATTATGCAAATTGCCTAGTTGGAGGTTGGAGAGACCTGAGATGAGAGGTCATGTCTTGATTTACTTCCAACTCTTCTGTTTCTCTTTCTTGGTGAAGTTTAGGAAGGAAAGAGGGTTAAGAGGAGAGAGTAGCAGGTGTGATGGGACCAACTTTTGGTGATAGATACAGCAGTAAAGTGCAAGTTAAGGCCCAGGAGAGAGGAGTAATTCCTACTCTGTGTGGCTCTAGGTCCTGAGGGGTGAGTAGTGGGCAGCACCTCTCTGCGGTCTTGGTATTTCATTTCCTTGTGGTCCTCAGCATTCTTTGCATACTCTATGACTTGACTGTAATTTCTTGGCCATTTAGTAGTACAGGAGGTATGTGCGTGTTCATGAAAATACTTTGAGTCTTTATACATGTTCAATTCTGCTTAAATAGCAGCAGGGCTGAGGTTTCCTGAGCTTTCTTCCTTCCACATTAGAGTGTCTATTGATATCGTTCTTCAAGTCTTTTTTAGGAAGTCCTATTAGTGAGACTTTGGGGGAGGGGGTAGCTTCTCTGACATTTCTGGGAGATGTATCTCAAAGCAAACTTGATCGTCTTCTTACACTGTTTCTACCCTAGCTTCCAAAATGATTCCTAAGCCTCCGGGGCAGGCCTCTGCATTTTGATCAGTTGTGATTTTCTGTGCTGGCTTATGTCTGTTGCAGAGTAGTTTCCTTGATGATAGGTGGGTAGAAGGGCATATGTTTAGGATGTAGTTAGGGATTGTGCTGGTTTGATAAAGTGATGGTTATAGGTTCTCCTAGAAAAGGAACTACAGGCAACTAAGGAATGCTGTGAAATGGTCTTTCCCAAGGAAGAGCACACCTATTGGTTAACCTATACCAAACGGTTAGGCTCTGAAAATGTACCTACAAGTACCATTATAAGGCTGAGTCAGCTGTATTTATGTATTTATGTATTTAGGAATACACACACACACACACACACACACACACACACACACACACACAAACACTACCACCACTGACAACAACAATTAAAGAAAAATTTGAAAGAGAAGAAGGCTGAATATATCTAAGGAGTTGTGAGAAGCAAAGGGAAGGACGAGATGGTGTAATTATAACCTAAGAAACATAAAATAAAAGGTAGTTTTGAAAAGCAACTGGAAGCTTTCTATTTGCAGACTTAGCAGGACCAGGCACCATTAATTGACTGGTGTGACCAGAGTACTTTGAACTGGCTCCTCTATGATAAATGACCAATGCTCTAAAACTATCAAAGGAGTTGCTTGGGTCTTTTTAGTTGACCGAGAGCGAAAAACCTGTGGTCTTATGTGTTCTGAGCCAAGTATACCTTAGTCTGGACCCCAAGACAAGAGGAAGAGGGCGAGGCCAACTGTTGCAATTCATACAAGCCATAGCTGTCTGAGTGCCTCACCTTGGAAGGCCATTTGGAACAGTCTTGCTTATGCTGACAGTGGAAAAGAGAGTTTGGAAGCTGGCTACATTCCTCAGATAGTCTCTATCCCAGGAGCCCCATTTATCTGCGGTCCCTTCTCAGTAGATTGTGGACTTCATGCAGAAGAGTATGTTCATTGATATGTAGTCCGTGCCCTAGGGCCTGCCACAGAGGAGATTGTGCAGTCCAGGAATATTGCTTACTAGAATTGTATCAATCAGCTGTTAATTGTTATGTGGAACTTTTGAATCCTAGCTGTTCTCCGTGTCTTTGGCCTATTTAAATTAGCACTTCTAAAAGGAATAATATTATATGCTCAAAATATATCTTCTTGTCACTTGTATTAATTATTGAGAGAGAAATGTGAACATAACTGTTGGTGACATTATAATTAATTGACACTTGAAATAAGAATTTGTTTTATAATAAATACTGTCTTCTAATTATATAAATTAGATTAAAATATGTTTAACAAAATCCGTAGGCAACATTTAAATTTTTTCCTCCTTATTTATTTTTAAGGAAGTGAAACAAAGTATTTCTGCGCCACTTAAGCAGTTTCCTTAGCTCATTTCTAGTAGCCAAAGGACTGGGCAGCTGTCATGTCTACTCCTGTGGATCTGACTGCTTAGGAGGATGGACACAACTTTAAAATGCATCTTAAAATTTTATGTCTAATCAGATATGGCAGTGCAAGTGAGGTAGAGGCAGGAGAATTTCTGTGAGTTCTAAGCCAGCATGGTCTACAGAGTATATTTTCCAAGGGTAGAGAGAAAGAATGTGAGAGATAGAGAGAGAGAGTGAGAAAAAGAGAGAGAGAGAGAGAGAGAGAGAGAGAGAGAGAGAGAGAGAGAGAGAGAGAGAGAGGGAGGGAGGGAGGGAGGGAGGGAGGGAGGGAGGGAGGGAGAGAGAGAGAGAGAGAGAGAGAGAGAGAGAGAGAGAGAGAGAGAGAGAGAGAGAGAGAGAGAGGGGGGAGGGAGGGAGGGAGGGAGGGAGGGAGGGAGGGAGAGAGAGAGAGAGACCCTGTCTGAAAGAAAACAAAATAATGAAATTTATGGGTAGTCTTAATTTTGAGAGTGGAAATATGGTCAATGAGACAGTACTTGCCTAGAGTTCATTTTTTTCTTTCTTTCTGGTTTTAAGGTAGCATTTCCTTGGGTAGCCTTGGCTGTTCTGGAACTACCTGTGTACACCAGGCTGGCCTGAAATGAACTCAGAGATCTGCCTGCTCTGTCTGCTAAGTATAGGAATTAAAAGTATGAACCACACTACACCTGGATAATTTTGTTTTTTAATACCCTTACAAAGTTAACAGATCAAGAATGATGGATAACACTGTAAGATGATGGTCACGTTCAAAACCCTTTGTAGGGTTTAAGGACAGGTCTGCCCTTCTCTTGACACAAATCATGTTATACTGGCATTGTGCTGATGGGAGGCAGAACACAATTATATGGAAGTGGAGTTTAGAAATATCTAGCAGCAGAGATTTAGTTTAAAATGTCAGATAAAACATATTCATTATCTAGGTATATACATGCTATTAAAACATACTGTTATTGGTGCATTTATTTGTGTTGGTGGTGGGGTGCTACCTGACAGGGTACACTTGTGGCTGTGGGTCTTCTTCCACTATTTAAACTACAGGGATCAAACTCAGGTCCTCTGCCTTGGTCGCCCATGCCCTCACCTGCTGGGCCATCTCACCAGCCCAAGACAAAGTGGGTACAACCTCCCTGTATCTGGCAGTGAATGTTTCTTGGGTTTGACCAGTCATTCATCCACAAGTTTAACTTTTTATTCTTTCCTGTATACTCTTATGATGATGCCAGGATAATCTTTTCTTGATGGCATTGCCCTAACAACATGAATCGATTCACTAACTTTATTTGTACTTTTTTAGAATTCACTTTAGAATTATTTGTTGTTTTGCACAAGAGTCTAAATGATACTGCCTTTGCAAAGCTACGTGTTCCATTTCATAGTAGGTAACATTAAGCCTGTGCCGTTCACAATTAAAAGTAGTTAACATTACTTATAGAAATGACTTTAAAAGTTGGTCTTTTTGGCCGTGAACAAAATGGTAGTCTCTTCTAGCCCTCTGAATGACTGTGGGTAACACATTTTAATTTATTTTTATTTATGGTTATGCATGCGTGTCTGTGTGAGTTTATATACACCATGCATGAAGGTAGAGGCCAAAGGGCATCAGATCCCCTGGAACAGGAGTTGCCTGGTGTGTAAGCTGTCAGATATGGTGCTGGGTACAGAACTTGGGTCCTCTGCTCAGCAGTATGTGGTCTTCACCACTGAGTCACCACTCCATCCCCACAAAGCTAAGCAATATGCATTTTTTCCTAGTTGCTATAGATGTTTTCAATGATATGTCATAGATTATATTTTAGTTGTTATATTCCAGTGAAAGCAATAAAGAATTTCTTTTTTTTTTTTTTTTGTGGTGGTGGTGTGAAGTATATGGAAGGAGAGTAAATAACGTAGATTGCTATGTGAGAAAACCAGTATGCTAATTTGGACTGTTTTTGATTTTATTTTACTGTGAAGTTTAAAGCTTTTTTAAATTTTTGGTTCTGGTTTTGTGATTCTTGTAACTGAACAGAAATTTATATTTATCTATGTGTAGAAAAGATCTATTCAGAAATATATATGAGCGTTAACTTTGTCTCATGATATTAAATTCTGTAGCTCAAATTATTGGCTCAGTTGAGCTCAACAATGAAACTTCAGAGAAAAATTACCTTCGCACATACTGCCGTGGGGGTGTTGCAGTCCTTGGTGGCCCTTGGTGACCACAGTGTGAGGATTTCTAAAGGGGAAAAAGAAGTGACCACATAAGAAGAAGTATTGGTGTTTTGGAGAAGAAAGGAAAAAAAAATCATTTCTGAACTATAGTGAAGTCATGGTTTGTTTTGTTTGTGGATTATATATATTTTAATGCATCCTGAAGGATACTGAGGAGTAAAGTAGTATTCTTAATGCTGTGCGGGGTAGTTTAACTGTTAATCACAGGCACCATGGAATCTGATAGCCGTGCCGAAGCTATGAAATACGTGAGTCATATGATGTTTTCTGGCTTGTTCCTTTTATAAAATAAGGAGCTTGGGTGAGAATGGTAATGTGGTTCTTCTCAACTCTGTAAAATTCAGCATGACTTCAGAAAGGAGCTTGATTTTTTAAAAATGCATTGAGCATTGAGTATTAAGGTGCATAGAACCTAAAGCTAGGATGATGCCCCTTGTGATTTTTGGAGCTTGGCATTTAATATTTTACAGCAAAGTTTTTAGTTTAACATAATTGAACTTGTACTGGATAGGGTTAATAGGCTAGAACAAAAGGTCAAAGCATAAGGCATTAGGCTTAATTAAGGGAGAGCTGGAGTGGCAGGGGTGTGTGGCCGTTAAATGGGTTTCCCACAGACTAATGTCGGTTATAGTACAACCATGCCTCAACTTAAGTGGGTTATTTTGTGCAAAGGGCAGCAGTGATTAGCAGTTTGACATGCCAGACACTTCTGGCCAATCCCATCTGTTTTAGAGGTTAAAAAAGCACACCTTTATGAGCTGATGGATTGATTTGTATGCCCGTCTGGTAAAGATTAGAAGTCCAAGGCCGGCGCTGTAAATGTCAGTTATGGAATATTGTACTTTCTTGGTTGGCTCATTGTTTTAACCGTCAACTGTTTTATAATGGGGATAACTGCTCTTTATGGAGTTGCATACAAAATGGGTGGGTGAACAGGTGAGGTAGGAAGGGAAAATAGTTCCTAGATGAAATTGTGTTTTAACATATTCTGTAGCAGGTGCTTCTAAGTGTATGGCATGCCTGTGACCCCTGTATGGTTCATGTCAGATTGTTCTTTTGTGTTACATGCCTGAGCAACGTTGTCAGCCTAGGATTTCTTTTTGCTTATAGGATCGGTAGGCATTTTTATTTATGCACCTCTTTTTCAAGCTGGTGGATGGTTTACACCCCTATCATTATTTGCATTTTAAACATGGAAAAGGAAGGAATCCACACACGCGTGCACACTGGACACACACTGTTTTGGGTTACAGAGAATCAAAAGGCTTAGAAAAATGAAGTTATTGTACTCAAAGTTTCCCAGTACATCTCAGGCCAGGGCATGGAGATGTGGGAAAGCACCAGTGTTGCCAAGAGACCCCATGAGGAGTTAGGGAGGAGCCTTGACTTTGGCCTTTATGTCTGTGGCATTTCCATGGACAAACAATGAAGGGCTGGGCAGAATAACCAAGTTCAAAACTAGGTAGTTTTAGTAAACAACGGTTAGATCCTAAGGAGCTATGTCTTCATATATATAACAGCATAATACCTGGTATTACATAGTAGCTCTGAATTAGATATAGATAAATAAATAAATAAATAAATAAATAAATAAATAAATAAATAAATTAGTTATAGATATACAGGAATGGTCTTAGTTCGCTTTAGTGTGTGAAGAAAGCAGAAAAATATTGCCTCCTAGATTGTGGTGCCAAATGAAAGCGGTGTGGTCTGGATTGGTCACTGTGCATATCAGAGTCCTTTGCTGTTCCAAGGGGGCAGACTTTAAGATAAAAAGATCATTAAGATGTTGAAACATCATGATATACAGAAAATGAAAAGTTAAATTTGTAAACTATATGCACACATGCTTTATGGGGCGTGTTTCTTCCAGTTATCTGAGGAGATGAAGAATCTGTGCTTCTTCACCCATGTTGGGATGCCAGATATTATAAGAATTATTTATTGGTGATTGATTCTATAAAAGGATTAATCTTTACTTAGGGCTTATATAAACACTTATTGATATAAAATTGAACCTTAAGGCAATTTTTGGAGAGTTGATTTGTCCCACACAGTGGTGGTGGCGATCTTCTCTTTGAGAATGTAGGAACAATCCGGAAGGGTAGGCAGCATGCAACCAGACCTCAAAGGGGGCTGCCCACGCCCCTACAAGAGTCTTAAAACTTTAAGGCCACACCTAAGTCTTGCTCAAAAGTGCCTAAACCCACTACATTCTCTCTGCAGAGAAGGGCCAGGACTCTATTTTGACAGTCATAGACTCAGCACTCTTGAACTGATGCTTCCATAAAGAACACCATACATACTTCAGTACACTCCAATGCCATGAGATCATTTTGATCTCATATTACATTTCATATGATTTTCCCCAGAAATCTGTGTGTGCTGTTAATATAGTTGGATTTCAGTTCAAGATTACAGCGATATTTAAGAATAAAAGAAGGTTGAGTTGTGATTATAAAAATTGACATCTATATCTTCTAGTGTACAAGGAATGGAAAAATCCGGTGACTTATATGGCTGCTTTAGAACTTAGGATAATGTCATCGTAGTTGATGTGCTGAGGAGCTTAAATCATGGTCTCATGAGATGGGCCCTGAGAAGTGTGCAGAGAATTAAGATGACCTTTCTATCAGAAGCTAATATTCCATCTGAGGTGTTAGTTCAAAAAAAAAAAAAAAAAGAAAGAAAGAAAGAAATGTAACATTGGAAGCAGTGCCGAAGTTACTATCCAGCCTTACCCTCTTTCTGATAAAAGAATATGAACCAGAAGTCCCTTTGACAAATCTACAAGTTTTCTGACCTTGAATTGTATTTGAAAACTAAGCTCATCCAAAATGAATTAATTTATAGATGAAAATGAAGCCTTTTAATTTATTATTTTTAAAGGATAAGGTGGAGGCAGGGAGAAGATTAAATCACGAGGACTTGGAATTAGAGCCTGGGATCCTGCAGCCTTAGCAGGGGTGTGGAGGCAGCATCTATTGTGTTCAAGGACCAGTTAGACCTGATGGATGGGTGAGCTCCATGTTCAGCGAAAGACATACCATGGAGAGTAACAGAAGAAGACAGCCAACATCAACCTTTGACCTCCACATGCATGAACACACAGAAAAATCAGAACATATGTGATCTCATGGTGTGGTAGTATATTTAGAAGTGTGATAGTAAGTACGAATTCACAACCTGTTGTTTGTGGAGAAGCATCGGTTGAAGGGGCAGGGCACAGAGGCGTGGTGAAAACACGTGGGTTTTGGATTGTCACTGGTTTTATTCCCCCCTAAATCATTTTTAATTTGTAAAAGGTTGGCTTGGGTGATACAAAAGTACTTGGTTAGTGAATTAAATGTAGGAGATTTCAGGTGAATTCAGGTGACATCTAATATATTTTAGAATTGCATTTCATTATAGTAGAGGAACTTTCTTGTATGGTTGTTGTTTGTGTGTTTTGAAATGTTCTGGAATGTTGAAGAGCTTCTTGGGCCCTGTCATTTAGGGTAGTGGATTTCTTTCATTCTGTGATATTTCCTTTGCGTTAGTAATGTGGTGGTATTGGACTTGAGATATGGGAAGCCCAGTCCTCTAGTCAGTTAGTGGAGAATAAGCTTATTCTACTTATTAAAAATGAAACAAAAACTCTTGTTTTTTTGTTTTTTTTTTTCAATTGGGGATGGAAAGGTCTTGTGAATGTTATACAAGCACTCCACCACTGAGCTACAGCCCTAGCCTATAGATTCTTCTTTAAAGAAGAAAGAAAATCTTGATTTAAGTATAACTACATCAGTTTTCCCCTTTCTTCCCCAGTCCCTCCTGAACCCCTACTTGCTCCCATTCAAATTGATGGCCTTTTTTCCCTTTAGTTGTTATCATTCTGGATGTATGTAAATGCAAAAATGTATAAAACCCCCTGCGAGTCGAGTCCCTTTACTGTTGTTTGTATGTGTGTGATTTCAGACCTGACCACTTGCTATGAGATATGGACCAATTAGGAGACTCACCCTGGGGAAGACTATCTCTCCAGCTCTCAGCATCTCTTAGTCAGCTGGAGCTCCTCTTGGGAAGGCCCCAGTAAGGCCATCCCTTCCATGCTCCCTTCCATGCTCGCGTGTTCATTGGTATTTCCGTCCTTCACATCTTGTCTCGGCAGGCAGTCATATTGTTGAGGATTTCAGTGTGAAGCTTCCCTGCCATTTTTAGCAGATATAGTCTCACAGGAGACTTCCCGACCCCTCTGACTTTCATAATCTTTCAGCTCCCTCTTCCATAATGTCCCTGAGCTTTAGGTGAAGGGAGTTGTCTTATAAATGTGTCAGTTAGGAAAACAATTATAAATGGAGGGTGTTTTTATATATTTTAAAGAGTTAGTATTTTAATATACATAACATCCTTTGTTTATAATTTTCCCCCTAAAACTATAGCTTTTATAGATTATTTTCAGTTTTTAGAAGTTTGTGGTGTGGCAGAAAATAATAGCTGTATTATGTTTTTTCATTTTTTTTTAATGCTACTAATGTATATGGAATTATTCTTTGCCTCAATTTAAGCAGGCAAATTTTAGTAAGAAAGCTGTAGTATGTGATAGACTTATTCAAATATACTCTTATTTTTTGTATATGTGTATAAAATTGGTGAGTTTATGTGTGTGTGCACAGATGTCTGCACCTGTTGATTGCATTACACATTTGATGTCTTCTAATGAGGGATGGAGAAGGTGCCTCCATGAGGTTTTAAGTGGATCATTTCTCCGAGGTGAATTGCATACATTCTACATTTTGTATTCTGTGACCTTGCAGTCATGACTTCAGCCCAGAATAGTTTCAAAGTCATGTAAATGAATGCAATTAAGGTATTGCTTATCATTGTACATAGTTCAGACAGAACCTTACTGGATAGAGAGATTTGCTGGCCGTATGAGGAAGGTCAGAATAAGGTTAAATTTTATTACATAAATGATACAGCAATGTTTTTATTTAGCTGATGAAAAACTAGTGTCCTACTAGAAAAATCATAACTTTTTTTTCTTACTCTAATTATCTGGATATCGTCCTCGGGTTTTTGTTTTGGGTTGGTTGGTTTTTTGTTTTGTTTTCTTGACTGTTTATTTCTCTCTAGAAATAAACTCTTTTAAG
Source organism: Phyllotis vaccarum (assembly GCA_033318265.1). Classification (NCBI taxonomy): domain Eukaryota; kingdom Metazoa; phylum Chordata; class Mammalia; order Rodentia; family Cricetidae; genus Phyllotis; species Phyllotis vaccarum. The sequence continues at coordinate 56,238,167 of JARWLC010000010.1, forward strand.
GAGATAACTTTTTGTCTACTTGGAAAACACATGGACCATCATACTCAGAGGTATAATTCTACGTGTCTTTTAAGACATACAAGCTGACATCCTGGCTGCTGATGGGAGGTGGCTCTGGGGCTTGACAGTAGATGTCCTTAGGGGTTTTGTGGTGTGACAGTTGGCAGTCAGTGGGACTTAGAGTCCCAGCACGTGGGTAAGCCGATTGTGGGGTGGAGGGAGCCCTGTTGGAGACACTGGAGGCTGTACTGATGAAGAACTGAAAGTGAGTGTGAATGTGTAGATGTGAGATATAGTGGTTACCAGCTGGCTTGGTTAGCACGTGAAAGCATCACACAAGAAACTTGGTGTCTGTGTACAACGTTAAGGAGACAGAGATCTTAGCAGAATAAAGATGAACTAGCTGCTTTCTTTTGGCTTAGGAATTTATTTTTAGTCCAGCTGTGATCCTACTGATCATAAGTTATGGATTAGACACTGAAGAGGTCAGCAGTGTCAGCTCCTCCTGAGTCCAGTGGAACAAAGCCCTAGTGAGATCAGGGTGTGTTTATCTTACTTTACCTGTCTTTGGATGACTGCATTGTTTGCTGGCCATTGATCAGTGTAACATTTACACAAGTAACGACTCCTACAATGGATGCCATGTCTCTGCTGGCCAAATGCTTCCAAAGCCAAGCATATCCAGCTGGTAGCCTCTGGGCTGGCTGCACCTCAAGACAGTTATGAATAGAACCCAACACAAAAATCTTAACTACTTGAAACAGAGAAAAAGAAAAGGGGGAAGGAGTGTTGTGCAGTTCTTGAACTTGGCCATGTTGAGATTTCAAAAGTTTGGGCACACCTGCCACTTTCTCCTTGTCACTGCCATTCTGAATTGAGGATGGTTCTAGTTCTGAGTTTAACTTTCTGTTCCTGCTGGGAGAAGGGCAGCGAGTTGTTTCAGACTCTTCAGTGAAGATCAAATACTTCCTTCCCATGTGCTTTCTCCCAGAAGTCCTCTCATGGTCCAGATTTCTCTGTATCCACATTAACTTCTCTCATCCTGGAAAGCAGTGAGCAGTCTACTATTAGGGTGAAGACAAGTGGTGTCTTTTTGCAAGTAATTCTTTAACATAGGTAGTTTAATTAGATGTGGTCAGCAGCCACACTCAGGAAAAGCCTATATCTGTGAGAGTCTCTCATAATACATTTATTTGTTGCTTCTTTGAGATAGTTTAATTTAGTCCATGGTTAATACCTCATCTACAGAGACATATTGAAATCATTACAATGCACTCAAAGTAACACATATCTCTTTTTCTTTCAGAAGCGTGTGGATTGTGAGCTATTACAGAACTCTCTTCTCAGGACATATTATTTTAACATTTGTGAGAAACACATCCAAAAGGTATTGTACTTTGTCTTGTTACTCCGTTTTTAAAATAAATTACTTATATTCAAGCCTTTCCGTGATAGGCACATGAGACTATTCTGCGTTATTCTGTTACTATCTTTAACTTTGATCTGTTGATAAACTTCTTTCCCATACAGCTTTATTATTTCTTGGCTTGTTGTGAGGCGTGATACGTAGATTATGATGGCTGAGATGTGTTGGAGCAAAACCACTCACATCTTTATGTATAAGGAGCAGCTGTGATGTGGGGGTTGAGTGGAGGGAGGTATACCCTTGGAAACCATAACTGTAGCAACCTACTTCTTCTAACCAGGCCTATCCTAATCATCCATTCAATTGCGAATGTATCAGAGGTTTAATCCGTTGATGAAGTTAATACCCTCATGGTCCAGTTCCCTCTCAAAAGCCCCAAGTGCTGAAACAAGTCTTTATCAAGTGAGTCTTCTTTGGGACCACTTCATAGCTAAACCCCAATAAAAAGTTTTTCTTCTTAAGAGCCTGTTTCATACTACTTATGACTTGTATGTCTCCTTTAAACAATATTGCTAGCTCTGTTGCTTAGAATAAAAATAGATCATGGAAGGCTACATAAATATAATTAATAAGTAGTATATGCAATAAGGTTACAGTGAGTGATGAGCTATTAAATAAGTCTTCATTAACTGACTACTTATGGGAAACACCAATACCAGTTTTATCAATTATCTTGATCAGTTCTCAAGCAGGATAAATGCTGAGGACAGGGTAAATATTGCTTTATTTCCCAGAATACGGGAAATCTTCATTCTGAGATGTTTTACTCTGAAAAATTCTTAGATTTTTTTTTTTTTTACTGTATTTTGGGAAAAGTTATATGCATAGAAATCTTGGAGTTTTATGGCATTTGGAATCATTTTTATTAGCCGAAGATAAGCATTAACATCATAATTATACATTTAAAGATAGAAGCATTTGAGTATAGGAATAAAGTAAATTGTTCAACTTTTCAAGCTCTCATTTATGAAAATATATCATTATCTCAGAAGAGTGTATGATGAGCATTGAACTGGATGCCACGATTAAAGAGAACCCCAGCATTGACCAAAGTATTAAGTGGACACCCCTTCTTATAAATTCAATATAGGAATTGTTTCGAAGTAATTTCTTTGAAGGAACATTACACAAGGCTCCTTATTAAAAATTGCTCACTTCTAAGACATTCTTTCAGTGGAAGCATACCTTATCCTTTGAAGGAACCATCCTCCCTTGGGAACTCTGTGTGTGCCTCAATTGTCACACTCCATGGGTGTGTCCTAGTTTCTTCCATGCAGTGTGCAAAGCAGCCTTCTGGCACTTGTTGAAAGTCACGTATGACTGACATTCCATCTGGTGAGCACAGGACATCCCTTCTAGCCATTTAGTAGCATGGCCTCTCTTCATCTTGGTTGCTTTGATGTCAAAGGGGGATTATCCTTTATACCAAGCTTAGCTTTCATACTAACATTGTATGGAACAAATTTTCTGCAATGGATTTGTCCCAACCCCCAGTTAGGAAATTGAACATTAGTTCTGATTTCTGTGTACTGGCTTCCCCTGTACGCACACCAGTGCATTGCCTTTCCTGTCTTCATTGAGTGTTCCTTGTACCCGTGACTGTTGCAGGATGAAATGATACAGCAAAACTAACATCCTGATTTCACTAGAGTTTTTCTTCCCCAACATCAGTGTCGCATCCTCAATATGAGTTATTGTTGTTGTGTGTTTGTTATTTGCTTGTTTTCTTATTGGGTAAAGCATTTTTCTCACTGAAGGAAACACTTTATGGCTCCTTTGATGTACAAAGGACCATTAGCAAGTAAATAATGTGACGCTATTGTAAATGCCAGCGTCACAGAGCGGGCTTTGCCAAGCTAGGACTTATAGATTGGAACATAGATATACATGGGTCACTCTTAAACTAAAAATGCCGTTTATTAAAGCTCAAACAAAGCCTTATGCAGTAAAGTTTGTCTTTTGACTTAAAACAACCTTTACAGCTCATAAGCAAGGCCTGACCTTAGTCATCTTTTTTTCTTTTGTTAACTTTTTTATTTTTAAATCACAACACCTATGTAGATATATTTCCTAATAATAAAAATAAATCAATTAGTTCCTATAAACACCATCGGCCACTAAACAATACTAAGTCCTAAAGGTTACAGGCTGATCTCTACACACTATGACAGTGTCTCTGATAGCAAGTAGTTTCCTGACTAGCAGGCAGCTAACATATATACTAAGTGGACGTAATAGACAGAAGCACACTTTACCTCTTGGAAATAGACCAAGAGTTCATAATGTTCTTTAGCTGTGTGAAGTTTAAGACTTAGGGATTACTTATCTTGACTTTTCTAACCAATATTTTTAGACCATAGTAGATGGCAGAAAACTGAATCCGCAAGAAGGGAAACTCTGATTTGTCCTGGACCTTACATGGAAATACATGGATGCTCACGTCTCTTATAGCGCTATAGCATTTGCACAGAACCCACTTCATTCTTACTATATTTAAAATCACTTCTAGAATATAAATGGTGTGTAAATAGCTGTGTATGAGATAGTCTAGAGATAATGTCACAGTTATCATTATGCCATTATTAAAATTTTTATATATCGCTATATAATAATAATGAGCAATCTCTGTATTCTTAGGAAGTAGACTACCCCTATTAAATATTTTCCATCCAATTTGTGTAAATCCAAAGATGCAAAAACCTTTATGTATGGGGATGGGGGGGCATCCATAATATTTCTCTTTGACCTGTATAAACATGTTGGGTAACCACATCACAGCCGCATTGAGTTTAGTTGCCTGGCCAATGCTGACCTGAAGGGTGTTTGAGTTTTATTAAGGCTCCTCTGCTTCATACAGCATTTTCATTAACCTGTTCTTAAGTCTTCTGGTCTGTAAACTAATACCACAGCATACATCACTGGAACATTGTGAGACATGAACAAGAAACCAGAGTGTGTTGTTCCCAGTGTACCACTGGAGAGAGGAAATGCTTCCAATGCTGTTGGTAACTTGACTTTTTCGATGATCAGTGACTCAGTGGCACTTACTTCTAAATTAGGACTTGTTATTCCACACATGAGCCTTTCTTTTTTTTTCTTATACTTTTAAGGGTTGTCCCAACCCCACCTACTCAGTGCATTTTAATTCCTTTCAAGTTTGAGCCTGTAAGGGTCTGCCTACTGCTGGCAGTTTGTGGTTCCTCAACCTTCCTCATGTCCCCTTGCTTACTGTGTGTGCCATGAGTGTGTAAACCAGCTCTCTTCTCCTTTTGGTGAACATTTAGATCTCACCAGGCTAGAGATGGCAGTATCTTGAGTTTAAGCTGTGAAACAAAGTGGTAGATTGAAAACAAAGATGATTTTCACATTTCCTCCTAGGAAATAGTTTTCAGGTAAATAATTAGTAAAATCTCATCTCAGTTTGATTTTCTTTTCAGAGTAGGTTACAGGGTTTCAACGTGATTTCTTCTGACATATCCAGGTTAAAAGAAGTCTTTCAGTGTAAAGAGTGAGTTTGGAAGTTGTCTTACCACGTGGAGCCGCTTCAAAACGCAAACTCTGAGCTACTGTTGGCATTCTCTTAGGTTTATAGTTTTGCTGACTCCAAGAAAATGAAAGACCCCGTAGTTCTTACTGGGTCAAGATATATTTTAAAATATCAACTTTTTTTCAGTTTTTTTTTCTTTTTTCATCCTTATAAAAAAATATTGGAGATTTTCCTGTGAAAGGTTTTAACCAGCTTTAGCCCAATAATGAAAACCTGAAGTGTCTATTCCCTGGTAATAGCAGAAGCAATACATTTGCTAAGTTTGCAGGTAGGAATTGTTGGAAGCAAGAGTACCCTATGAATGGGTTTTTATTCCTAGTGTTTAGCTGAGTCTTCTTGGATGTATACTTGTTTCTGTAGCACAGTGCTTGGCACACAATACTGTGGTTTATGAGTAGGTTCTCAGCTTCTGATAAAATGGTTGGGAGACTGGCTGATCCAGGCAATTGCGATGGGCTAATATGGAGGGTTTATGTGTGGTGTCTGCGAGTTGCATTACAAAACCAAACTGGCTCAAGTTCAAATCCTTGCTCTAACTCTTACCTACAAGTTACTCAGATGCACTGAGCCTTGTCCTTACACTTGGTTACTTTCTGTTTTACAGTTAAAGGAGGAAGTACTTGACTTGGCACTATTGGCAATGTTTGGTACTGTCCTAGTTAGGACTGCTATAGTGACAAAACAGTGACCAAAGCAACCTGGGGAGGAAAGGGTCTATTGAACTTACAATTCCACATCATCTCATTGAAGGAAGTCAGGACAGGAACTCAAACAAGGCAGGAACCTGGAGGCAGGAACTGATGCAGAGGCTTTGGAAGGTGCTGCTTACTGGCTTGCTCCCCTTGGATTCCTCAGTTTGCTTTCTTAAGCAGATTCAGTGACTGTTTCAAAGCTGCTCTACAGTATTATCTCCGTGTGTTTATTTCCAGAGAATATGATGAGCAAATATTGATGGAAATGTCTGCTTTAAATATTGGCCTTAAATATTATTCCCTGTGCCACAATTAGCCAAATATATATATTAATGATAGCCTAGCAGTAAAGTGACTCAGCACATAAATATACTTGCCACAAAGGCTAATGGCCTAAGTTTCATCCCTGGGATCACATTGTGGAACAAGAAAATTGACTCTTCTGACCCCTACATATGTACACATCTGCACACACACACACACACACACACACACAAGTAAAATAACTATAAAATGTAATGAAATATCTATTAAAAATAAGAGCTAGTAGAATATTAACTAGTCATGGTCTAAATTTATAGATTCTATAAATGTAGAGTTAAGATGAATCTATAGTAAAACTTTTAAAACATTGCTGGTTTTGGTTCAGTTATGTCTAGAGTAAGTTCTTTTGCTAGTATAATTATTAATTATTATATGAATTTGTAAGATTTTTTTTTAAATTGCGGTGCTTAGGTTCATGTATTGGGACTTGTTACTTCTCAGATTAAACGGATGAGGTATGGACTTTGTGGCTAAATAAAGGTTTGGCTTCAGATTACCAATCAAACAGCTTTTTGACTCCCAACTGGCATTTTCCTACTCTGTCCATCACATACCCAGCTTAGGATGTCTTTGGGATGAAGAGTGGCATGTGAGTGGCAATGCCCTCAGATTGCCTTCTAAAGAGTGTGCACACATGTGGAGAACACAATTATCTCTTTTAGCTTTGTTTAGTCATCATCATTTTAGAATATTTGGCCTTGAGAACTTCCCTTTTATGCTTTTACTATATAATGTTCCCTGTCTCCTTCCCTCTCCTTTAGATGAGCATTTACCATTCTGCAGAGTGTCTTAAGCACGTGGAGAGTTGAGCATGATTTTGCAGTCTAAGTTAGGCTAGATGATACATTAGGATGGCCTCTGCTCTGGTCATCTTTGTTTTCAGTTTATTTTTTTGATACAGGGTGTCACTATGCATCCTTGACTAGCCTGGCACTTGCTATATAGTTCAGGCTGCTTTGAACTCAGAGAGATTCACCTGCCTGAGCTTTCTAAGTGCTGAGATTAAAGGTCCGCATCACCATCTTCAGCTAATTTTTTGTTCTTAGAACAGTACACATCATAGTGACGTTTATAATAGCACAAGAAGAAGATTTACGTTAAGATGTCTCTCTTTCCTTGTCATGGGTCCTGTTCTATTGGCATGCTGTGGGAAAAAAAAAAAGTTAATTTAAAAGCTCACGTCTATCAGGCGAATGTATCTATTTTTTAATTTGATATAGCACATGCAGGAACCTGTATAATTGAAAAATGTTTCTGTGCTAACTAAAATGCATGCTATTGAAGTCCGTAAAAGCAGCTGTAGCAAGTGGTCCTCACCCATACATGGAAACTGTGGGCAGTCAGTTTCCAGGATGCTGGAGCTGGTGCTTTCCCTCTCGATGACCTGCCGTATTGATTCTCTCAGCTGAGAAAGTCATCATCATTGCAAGATGGCCATTTGCCTATGCTGTTTGCTTGTTATTTAAGAGAGAAAACAATTCCCAGAAAACTCAAGAGGCAAAGTCTCATTATTTACTCACACTATGACCTTTATGATCAGAAAAAATATTACTTGTCAGTGATAGGTAGCTCGATGACTACCTAGACTAAATTGGATTCACCTCCTGAGAGAAGGTGCCTGATTTTGGCCAGTAGTCAAGGAGGGGCACAAGAATTTCACAGGACAGAGTGTAGTTTTGTTGATTTCCAGAATCTGTCTTGTGTGATGACAAAATGCCATCATGTTTAGGCAGTGACACTCTATTCTAGTTGTTCTTTTTGCCTGAGGGGGTAGAGAACTCAAAAGCAAAAGCTCTGCTGTCTTCCTGGAGGGTGCCGCTTGTTGGTGAGACAGACAAAGCAATTCAACCTTATGTGTCACTATTATTAAGTGCAGAAACTGAAGCAGAGAAAGCAGCATAAAAGACCCAAAGACTCGGAGGATGGCAAGTGCAAGTTCAGACTGTATTCCTGAAGGTCTCACCTACATGAAGGCTGAAACATGGCAGCCTGAGCTAGCTCTTTGGGTAGGGACACCACTGTCAGGAGACATGTGGCCACTGTGGGAGAGTGAGGAGGCACAGGGGATGAGACGGGAAAGTAGGGAAGCTGTTAGACAGTTTACAGCAGCAGAGTGACCTGTCATCTTAATGGATCATTTTCACAGCTGCGTAAAAACCATAAATAAACCTACTGTACACAAAATCCAATGTAAATAAAAAAGAAGTGTTATATGGGAGTGAGTAGTCTGCGTTCTAATTAATAAATGGAACAATAGAAGTAACTTTACAGCAGACAAAGCATTTGAATGTAGATTTGGGGACCCTTTTATTCTAGTCTTAAAAATTGCATACTAAATGTGTTTATTTGAATCAGTGCCTCATTTTTGATGGAACAAACCTTGTAATAGATACGGTAGTTTCTAATTCCTCTCAGAACCAATAGTATGGCTTGTTTTTATATCCTTTTCCTCAGTAATATGATACAGTAAACCTACGAAAGTATACACAGATAAAATCCCTACCCAACTTTCTTTTCCTAGTTGTTTTTTTAACAGTTTCCTCTGTGATTGAAACATTCTAATCCTACCTAGGAGCTCCTTAGGCAGGAAGCAAGCAATTGAGAAAGCTTCAGGAAGTCCCTGAAACTGACCACATTCTCTAGGCCCCCTTCCTGCCAGAGTAAGCAATAAAAGCTGAGAGTCCCTCAGATAGTGCAGGCTACAAAGAAGACTCTTAGATACACTATAGTAAGGTAAAAGGCCCAGTGGAAAAAATACCCTGGTCCTAACTTGACCTCGAGATCATGGCTAAGGAAAGAACACCCTGAACCTGACTTGACCCCAAGCACCTTGTCCAAGGAAAGAACACCCTGATCCTGATATGACCCAAAACACCTGAGCCAAATAAAAACATCCTGCCCCTAATCTGTTCCCAAACCCAAAACAGACTAGAGACAAAACACACTACCTCTGGTTTGACCCACAGCTCTAAGACTTGGAAATCCCTGTGCCCCTGACTTAGACTCAGGGCAGCCAGTATTCTGTTCTCTCCAATAAATCTCATATGTGAAGTTTTTCACTTGGTTTGACTTTGCGATGTTCCTTGGCTCCTGACTGCCAAGATGCTCTTGAACTAGGAAAGCCGTACACTGAGGCACCTGGAAAGGACACTCCCGACCTGTTAAGCAGCCTTTAGGCTGTGCAGTGTGCACCAGGCTCTCAGCCTTATGAGCTGTCACTCATACTGTCACGGGCCTTAGTAAAGCAGCTGTCTTTGAGTCATTTCTGCTTCTGTAAGTGACCTCTCACCCATACTCGACTCCAATAGGACTCATTGGTTCACCAAGTTGAACTTTGGTGGTATCCATACTTTGGTCTGTCATGGGATCCCAGTCTCTATCTGGAGTGAGTAGACTTGTGTGTTGCATCACCTCAGGGAAAACTTTGTCACACAACATAATTGGCACCAGAACAGGGACATGACAAAACAAAAGATGAGTTAGGAGAAATGAGTGGATGGTCCTGGCTATGAAGTAACAAGGCATGTGACCAAGGCCAAGCAGCCTGGGGGGAGAGTGTCCATGGAAGAAATTATGGCACAGCTGTTATCCTTTGTGATGTGTGTTAATGTGCCTTTGTGCTGTGACAGGGGTCACATGCTTTTTGCTGTGTGTAGTAAGACCTGCAAGTAAGGCTAAACAAACCATCAGGATTAGGAGTGTCTGTGGAGGAGTCCCAAGATGGCAGCCATTGCCTATGTGGTATGTGATGGTGTGCTTGCTGGATGGGTAGGATCTACCACATGAATATGGAGGTACCCTGGAAACAGTTAAATGTTTAGACAAAATTTTGCAATCTTTAAATTTAGTGCACAGGGTGTTGAAACATATCCCCACAGGGCTTATCAACAAGTAGCAGTAAAAGTTGCCTGGCTGATGTGTGTGTAGTGAGGAATGGATCTGGTGTAGGGGCCAATTGTACTTGTTTGTGTATAGGACCAATTGCAGTAAGAAAGGAAGTTGGGGTTGACATCCTCCTTGTCAGCTTCTGGTTTGGCAAGTTAATTATGCAAAACCCCATTTTATCTAAGAGACAGCTTTTTAAAAACAAAACAAAACAATTGAAGATACTCCTCAAGTCCATCCTTCAGGAGAAAAAGTGGGGACATCTGTGGTCCAATGCTCAGATGGGGGCCATTATGATGGTCCGATATAAGAAACTAGTGTGACTCAGCCTTTGTGCTGTTGGACTTGGAAGACTTGTAAAGAAGCAATAAAAGCCTGTCCACAGCCTAGCTAGTGAGGCTGCGTTCAGGCCATGGGAGCAGATAGGTTCATTTTGACTGCTGTGGAAGCAGAGAAACAGTAACATACAACTTTCCATTTTCCCTTAAGACAAAAGCTGTGTGATCTGAGACAGTACCTGGTGGACTGGCTTATTAAATCCATTAGGAACATTTGGTTATTTTCTTCTGAGGTCCTTACAAATAGCAGGGGCAGAGGCTCATAGAGGCGGGAGAGATGCTGTTGAGGAACTAGGGATAAGAGAAGCTGGTTTGAATGAGAGAAGCTGTGTATCACTGGCCTTATAGAACAACACTAACAGGAATTAAAGAGAATGTGGTCCAGCAGGGAGATGGAGGCTGGTGTTGAGGGTTAGTGGCTTTGCTGGATATGTTGGTGGGACAAGATCTTCATAAAGTACGAACAGCTTTGATAGATCTCAGTAACTTAGACCAACATGTAAGGAGATTTTGTAAATCGAGAGGCCATCCAAGGGGTAAGAAAATAGGAAAATAGAGAAAGGCCAATCTGGATTACTGGAAGGTAAGTGTGACAAGATTTGTGTAGAGCTGGAATTCATATTGCAAAAATTGGTAAGAAGCCAAATTGTGTGCTAAGAGCTCCCTGAGGAACAGAACATACTCATCATGATAGCACAGTATGAGTGAGAATGATTAAGCCTATCCTAGTGCTAGGTATGTGTAAGGGAGGCTACATTTCCCTTCAGTAAGAAGGTATTCTAAGGGTGGAGATGGTTTGTCACTTCAGAAACTCCCCAACAGTCAAGTACAGTGAACGAAGAAGCAAGAGCTTTTGCTATAGTACTTTGCCAATCCAGGGCCACTCTTTGATCCAGGGAGCCAGCAGGTAACAACAAAGGATAGCAGGGCCCTCTCCTGCCTTGACCCTGAGTGGGTCTGAGCAAATTAAATCACACCCTTGAAGTTCATCATGCATGAAGAAATGTAAGGGCACTCCATAGAAGAACTCCAGGATTTGGAGACATAGTGGCTCAGGAGTGACTAAGGGTTACCTCCAATCCAATTTTGATCTGTGGAGGAAACAGCTAGTAAAAGTGGATAAAACCTTTCCATGTTGTATTAGGCCTTGCTTTGTCCGACTTCAGCATAATCTTATTTGTGAGACCCTGGGGTAACCCAACACTTGCTCAGAACATACGACAACAGATTCTCAGAGTGCTTCACCAAGGCTATCCTTGTAAACCTAGTGTGTGTTATGGGATGGATGGTGGTTCAGGATGTTGTCTAATCTGGCCCATCCTATGGAAAAAAATTCTGTTGTGTACATGACATAATAATTACCTGAATGTTTCCCAGATTTAGAAAGCCTTTAGAAAGGCAACTAGGTTCAATGGTGGACCCATCTACCTCCATAACCCTCTTGGGACTGGGCTAAAAATAAAAAAAATTCAAGAGGTACCCTATTTGGGTAGAAAAGGACACTCCCAGAAGCCATAAAACCTTGGTGCCAGGGGTTGGTTACCTCTCTGTGAACTGTTGGTCAGGGAAGCCCGTGAAGCTCCCAAAACCTTGAAGGTTATTGCTACTGCTGTGGTTATATGCCTAAACAAGATGATGAACTCTTTTGTTAAGGACAGTACATGTGCTTACTATGCTTCTAGAGAATGATGAAATTAAGCTGGGACTGAACTGGAAACTCCCACCCTGGAGGCTGGCTTTTATAGTGCTGAAACAAACATGCAGGCTGCTGGTAGAAAACTGTCACCAACATTCCTGCTTGGCGTCAGACCCTGTGCCCTAAAATACCCCATGCCAGGCTGGAAGTGCTTGCTTGCACAATAGTGACTAGGTTATAATTGGGTAAGACCAACAGCCTTCTCACGGAATTTAAGGCCTGTTGTACAAGAAGTTGTTCACTATGTCTAGAACTGTGAGCCAAGATAAAAACCTGTGCCCATAGAGGTCAGAGAACCCATTAGAAAAACAACTATGTTTTTCTTGATAATGTGTGTTTACACCCGTAGGTCACTGTTGTCTCAGCCTGGTGAAGCTCCTGAGAACATGTGACTATGTATTAGGACATAATAGCCTATTTCTCAGCCATAGGTGGACATCTTATAGTCACCCTGCTCCCAACCCAAGGCTCAGAGTAGGCAGTAAAAGCTAAGAGTCTATCAGACAAGCCAAGCTACAAGGAAGACTCTTAGACCCTTGGAAAAGCAGAAACCTGCCAAGCTACCCAAAGAGGCTTGGACCAACTGATATGTGTGTTGTGTCTCCCCAGGAAAAGTTTTGTCACACAACACTAGTATAAGTCACGGTCAACTACAATTCAGTGCAAATGAAAGCTGTCAGAATGAATTAGTGTTGTATGGCCATGTGATGTTGAAATGGCTTTTCTTCCCTTCTGAAGAGGAGTTAGTCAAGATGTCAGACCACTGCACGCAGTTGAACTTGACAAAGAGACAGTAGCTAAGAACTTCAGTGCGTACATTCCATGAACAGCTCAGAGCATTTCAAGTAACTCTCACATGATAGATACTGTGCAACTATTTAAACAGAAAACTTAATCTAGAACATTATTATCATTTCTTATTTAAATTTTTAAAAATAATAATAGGCTTCCTACAACAGTTTTCCTTGAGTGACTTGTGCCACCTTTGGAGCAGTGCCATCGGGAACATTGGTTTAATTGCTTTTGGGCTAAAGGCAGTCCATAAGGAATATAAGGAATTCTTTGTTGGGCAAATGAGGAGTGAGTTAGGCTTTTCTCGTGACCCTCTTGCTTATCACAGCAGCGTATCTATGAATGGTAGCCTGTATCAACAGCTGAGCAGAAAAGCCCTGAAGCTTCTGAAGAGCACTGGGTGACTCATGACCATCTCCCTATACTCTGACAGAAGCCACAAGCAAGAAGATACTTTTGAGACCTTACTGACTGATGATAATGAGTTAGCTTCATTCTTAGATTAGTAAAGCTGTAAGCTTTTATCTACACATCTACTTTCATGTTCATTTGAGTGTGTGCATCTCTTCATATACTCCTCTGCTTTTATTTATTTATTGTTAATTAAGGAAAATTCTATTGCCAAGCTGCCATCTTGGGACTCCTCCACAGACACTCCTAATCCTGACGGCTTAGGCTTAGGTCTCACTACACATAGCAAAAAACCATGGATTTCCCATATACATTCCGTTCACCATACACAGTGCAGTGAGAAGGGCTGAACTGAGGTAAGGGATGTAGATCACATCCGGGGCTGTGAATGAATAGGAGACCACTCACGTATGACTGTAAGTGCATCATATGTACTTACATATATAAGATATAGCGGTTGTTGTCATGATGAGCTATGTCCCACACAGCTCACATAACTGAACACTAGGTTCCCAGTTAGTGACACTGTTTAAGGAGGTTATGGAACCTTTAGGTGGTGCAGCCTCGCTGGAGGAAGTGCATCACCAGAGCAGGCTTTGAGGGTTTAAAGGCTCACCTCACTTCCTGTCTGCACTCCCTCTCCCTGTTTCCTGTGTGTGGATGAAAGATGTGAACTGCCAGCTTCCTGCTTTTGCCACCTGCTGTTTAGTGTCCCTTTGTCACAATAGATTCTAACTTCCGGAACAAGTACAAGCCAGAGTAAACTCTTTCTTGAGTGAGTTGTTCGAGGTTATGGTATTTTATCACAGAAACAGGAAAGTAACGAATCCGAAACCACAATGAAACAGGCAAACAGAAGCACCCGCATGTCAACCAACAAGGGAGTGAATAAATTCATACAGTGTAGTATTATCCAGCAGAGAAAATAAATGGACTATAAATACAGAAGTATAAATGATTTCCAAAAACCTCCACAATGAATTAAAAAGAACAAATCTCAGGAGACTATGTACAAAATACTATGATTTCATGAGACTTAACAAAAGCATAAGATTAAACTACATAGTTTTTAAGTATCCAGTTGAAAAATGCAGCACTATTAAAAACAAACTAAGTTATTTAGATAAAATTCAAGTGGTCCAGGGTTGCAAATGGTGGGAAGGCAAAGATGTGTATAAGGAGAGATGCTGGCTGGCAGAAGCATTGCATTAGTGAGGTTCTCTTTGCAGTGGGTGGCCAGTTCTTGGAATTGCATTTCAACACTGTGTCTCATAATGTAAGCACAGGGGAGCATCTTTCATCTGGAAATCTGAAACCTAAAATGATTTGCAATCTAAGACTTTTAAGGTCTCTGACATGACATCCAAAAGCTTCTGATTTGGGAGCATTTCATATTGTTCAGTTGTGAGACCCAGTAAAATCTATGCAAATATTCTAAAATGAGATGAACTCTGAACTCCAAAGCACTCCTGACAGGGACAGTCAGGTGTGTCCCCATTTACAGTGAGTCAAAATTAAAGTAAATGCACAGTTGCATTTGGCAAATGAAACTCCACTATGTTAAGAAGCTGTTGGGGTACGCATCTCAAAAGTTTTATATGTGCAGCATGCATATGTGTGTGTGTGTGTGTGTGTGTGTGTGTGTGTGTGTGTATAGAGTTCATAATAATCTCTTATGTGTCATTTGTAAAACAGTCTCTGTCTCTCTCCCTCTCCTCCCCCTCTCCCTCTCAAGCGTTGGCAAAATCAACATTGATTTTATGTTTTCACATAGGTAAGCTGCCATTCAGCTATGACCCTACTAAATCTTGGCACTATTAGGGGCCTTAACTTTCCCAGTTTAGTGGAGTGGAGGCAAATAGGATTTTTCTTTTCTTTTTGAAGCCAGTTTCGTTTTCTTTTGTTTTTAAAGGAGAGCTTCAAGAGAGAGTGTGTTCTGGTAGATGGTGTCTCTTTGTTGTAGTCATTTGCTTTTCTGTGCTTCTTAACGAGGTGTTAAAGATTGTTTTGCATCATCGTCCAGTTCACTATTGTTATATTCTTCCATGAAGTGTTTATGTATGGGTGGGTGATATAACTCAGTTGGCACAGGGCTTACTCAGCATGCACAAGGTTATTCAATCCCCAGCATTACAAATAATAATAATTTAAAGTTCTGTTATTGATTTTTTTAGAGAGGAAAGAAAAGAAGCCTTATTCATGTCTTGTAAAACTTTTCAATAATACACATGCAAATTTAAAATTGCTTCAGGCTACCTTCTCTGCATTTTATTTTTAAAATAATATTTTTTTGAGAAACACATGTGTATTTGCATACAGTATAGGTACTATTTTTTGACCATGAGTTTTATGGTTTGTTTTTCTTAATACTATTTTTATTAATAAATGAAACTTTTTAATGTTGATGCAATTTAATTTATTATGCTTTCTAGTTAGTCCTTTCTGGATCTTAAGCCTTTCTGGCTATTCATATTCTTTCTATCCCACTATTTTGCATTCTCTCTCTCTCTCTCTCTCTCTCTCTGAGACAAGAGTCCAAACTAGCCTTGAGCCTGCTATGCAGCTGAGGATAGTCTCTTGAATTCCTCATCCTTCTGCCTCAGCCTGCACCACTGCCCAGCCCAGAGTTCATAATCTCTTAGGTATCATTTGTAAAATAGTACACTCTTGCCTTCAAGAATCCTTTGGAATTCCTGTTTTTGATAACAGTGGGGATTCAATAGGTAATAATTGTTTTAGGACACTGAGTGACTGCTTCCTTTTCTCTGCCATGGTCCACACACAGTGCAGCCCATGCCACATGTGAGGGCTTCCATCCAGAGGTCAGTTGTCTGTTTCCCCATAGTGTGCTGACTTCACCAACTACAGAGGTTTATAGTGAGCCTTGGAGTTTGGCAGTGCAAGGCCCTTCTGTAGTCTTTGTGACTCAACAGAGTAATGTAATTGGCTGTTTCAGGTCCGATGAGCGTCAGTTTATAAAGCCTTTTGAAGTTAGGTTGACATTGTGTGGCATGCATTGGCTGGGACTGAAAGGAAATTCTTTCCTTCCTCTGGGGCTTCCTTCTCGTGCCGAGATAGTGGTTTGATTTCTACTGTAAATGTCTCCAACACACTTTCCCAGGCAAACATGGCTGATGTTGAGAACTTACGTGTACTCTCTAGGTATGTTTTGTTGACACTTTCATGTTAGTGTCTGGATTTTGTTTTGTTTGTTTATTTATACGAATGTGCTTCTTAAAACAGTTTTCAGTCAGTCGAATAAAATTGACATGTTTATAGAATGGAGCAGTACTTCATTCATTTTATCACTGAATAATATTCCACTGGTAAGATTTAACATGTGTTGCTTACTGTTTGGATGATGGATACTTGGGTTGATTTTATCTGTTCGCCGTTATGAAAAACACCCGTGGGATAATGGGAGTTCATGTGTGGACAAAGTTTTCATTTCCTTTCTCCTGCTACCTAGGAGTAGTGTTTCTGGGAGATACAGCAGCTATTAAATTTTAAAGGACTGTGTAACCCTTTCCAGAGCCACTGTGCCATGGATTGTGTTCCCCCCTGCAGAGTTCAGGGAGACCCAGTCTCAGGCTGCATCAGAATTCTCCAAGGAGTAAATGTAATACATTATGTTAGATTGTAAAATTTTCCTTCGAATAATGAAAGAAAGTTTGGCATATTTTAATCATATCCCCTTTAAGGCCATTTCATTTGCAAATGTTGTAGCATGTGCCTTCCTAAGTCTTTGCTCCAGCCAGCACTGTAACTGAAACATCACGTAGTTCACACACTGACAGATATTGAGTTTGACTATTTCAAGTAAGTTTTCCAGATGTCAGTCAATGTGTCCATTTTTTTTTTTTTTTTAAGACCATGGTCTTCCCGGTGATCTCCTGTTCATCCACAGCCCTGGACATCATCTCTGTTCCTTGCCTCAGTTCAGCCCTTCTCACTGCACTGTGTACGGCATTAGACAGTACAAAGATGGAGCACCCTCCCTCACTTCTCTGTACTCTCGGAGCCTTGTTCCCTTGCCACTAGTGCCTTTGGTTTGTTTTTGTTTTGTTTTTGGTTACCACCTTAGACTTATCCCTTCATCAGTGGATGTTTGCTCACCATCTTGGCTAAGAAGATGGATACTGATCTCATTTACATACGAGTTTTCCACATGCTTTGGTTTCTCTTGCTTAAATCACCATGTGGGACATTGTTGGGACATTGTGAATATTTGTGTACACGTGACTGTACAAAACTGCCCAGCTCTTTCCCCAAGTGGCCAGGCCCCATATGTTCTCACCAGGAGTGAAAGAGGGTGCTGGTCACTTGTTTGTTTTTGTCAATTTGACCCAAGCTAGGTTGGACCTTCTCAGAAGAATGAATTACAACTGAGAAAACAAAACAAACTAAGCAAGCAAACAAAAACCCTGCCTCTACTAAACTGACCTGTAGGCCCCCTAAGCCAGGGATCATTTTCTCGATGATGATTTGTATGACAGGGTCCAGCCCACTGTGAAGTGGTCTTGGTTTGGGAAGCAAGCCTGTGAGCAGCACCTGTGAGCAGCATTCCTCGATTGCCCCTGCCTTAGTTGCTGATTGAGTTTCTTCCTGTCCTGACTTCCCCATTTATGGACCCTTAATGGGAAAGATGAGATAACGCTTTTCCTCCCCATGTGGGCTTTTGGAGGTGTTTTATCACAATAGAAAGTGAGTTAGTACAAGAGCCACCCACATCTTTTCCAACTTCTATTTTATTTAATTGAATAAATAGTAGGTACTTTAATGTGTAGCTGATCTCTTACACTTCCTCTGCATTTCACGGATGCTAAGTTTTCCTGTTTCTTATTCTTTTGCCACTACTTAAGTAAATATTAATTAAGCAAATATTCAGTTTTCACAATCACTTTATTGTTAGCTAGAAGATGAGATGTAATTCCTTTGTTTTAGGTCTTGTTAGCGATCATACACAGTTGTAAACTGTCTTAATTTTAGGAGATATATAGTGGATCATACCACCTGCAGACAAAGAGGACAATTAAAAAAAATGAGTATAGTGCCTGAATGTACGTCTAGGCACCTGCATGTATTTGTGCTGTGCTGGGTTGTCTGTGGAGGCAAAGAGCAGCATCAGATCTGGAACTGGAGTTGCAGGTGTTGTAAGCCACTGTGTGGGTGCTGGGAATCTAACCGAGGTCCTTTAGAAAATGAAGTGCTCTTACCCACTGAGCCATCTCTTTAGTACCCAGATAGGATAATTGTAACTTTCTCCTGAGCTCTCTCTCTTCATATTTCTTGTGTAACACTGAATGGATGTTATTTCTCCATCTTAGGGAGCAAAGTCTGTAATCTTTTATAATTAGTATGATGGTAACTATATTTAGGAAGGGTTCTTTTAACTTTGAAACAAATAATGCAATACATATTAGTAATAGAATAGATGGCAAACCCACATGATGTCAAGAACTGTATAATAAAGGTAGCTGACGAGGTCCATCACAAAATTATGGCATGTGAACAAACTCCAAGCCAAGTATGGACAGGAGTTCACACATGTTCCCATGGTATCACAGCTAATAATGAGTGAATTTTATGTCTCAAAAGGTGTCATAATTTAAAACATCTGAAACATTGAGTCACTGGCTTGTGTTTGAGACTAACTTAAACATTTATTCACTTAAGAACTTTGTAAATATTTACTCGTGAAAGTTGCTATTCTATATTAACCATTGTTATGTTTAAGTATCTGTACTTTCTCCCTGTGGTCATAAATAGCTAATAAGACATAGAACAACAGTGGTGGAGAGCAATCATTGAAATAAATAGTTCTAGAATGTGCAGTAATTATCCACACAGATATAAGCTTGATTTTTACCTCCTTCCATGTAGTGTACATATTTTATATACTTCATTGTTTTTTTGTTGTTGTTTTTTTTTGGTTTTTTTTTTTGTTTTTTTGTTTTTTTGTTTTTTTTTTTTGTTTGGTTTTTTTTTTTTTTTTTTTTTTTTTTTTTGCAGAGTGTGATTCGAGAAGACTGTAGACAGATATTACCACACAAGATTTATGACTAATGTTCTAGATAATTCCCAAGGTTTGGGATTTTTTTCAAGTAAAATGTTTCCAGGTTTTAGTTTCTTCTTTTTTTCTTTAGCTTTTGTTTCTTTTTTGAGACAGGTCTTACAAACATAGACCAGGCTGGCCTTGAACCCTCTGCCTCCCAAGTACTGAGGTACAAGGCGTGTATGACCACACCTGGCCGAGGTTTGAGTTTTTCTTTAGCTTTGTGATTTATGATCACTCAATTTCAGTTTTCTTTCCATCCAATAGCAATAATAGTTTTATAGGGTTCTTTTAAATTGCATGTGTACAGAAGGCTCTGAGTTGTGTCAGACTGTGATAACTGTCTGTTCTTGAGAGTGTACACAAGAAAGACACTGGCCAACCATTTACTGTTCCTTCACAAATCTTGGATTTTCCTCTTGTCAGGAGTGGGTCATGTTCTTCATAGAACTTTTGTCCTTGGAGATTGTTCTAAGGAAGATACTGCTTGAAGCATAAGATTCTAAAGTTCCATATGTGCTGCATTCTGAAACACAATCAGTTCATATTCTTCTTCCAAGTAAAGACCACATAATGGGTGTTTCTCAAGAAGAGAAGAAATGTAACAACATTGAAAACCTACGTTTAGTAAGATGTCAGAAGTCTGATATTGTCTTCTAAGGCAAGGTGAACTTAGAATTTATATTTAGAATAGTTTCTGAGGATTTGAATTAGGATGTAGAGATACGCAATATCTCTATGGGTAGTTTAATAAATAGAATCACAACTTGGATTGTTTAAGTTCACATGTGAATAACTTCCTTCTATATATAGTCAAGAAAAGCGATCCCCCCCCCCCCCCCGCCCCTTTACTCCTTCAAGTGCTCCTGTCTGAATTTATCATCAAGGTCTGATTTGATCCCAGAATATAGAATTTAGATCCTCCTGTGTGTCTGCTGTTTACATGCAACCTCACTATAGAGATCAAATATGTATGTATAAGGCTAATGAAGTGCTTTGTAACTGAGAAAACATACAGCTTAATGATTGTTTCTATGTGTCCAGTTTACCCTCCCCTTCCTATTTAGGAAGTCATTGGTAGAAGCAGTGTGACAGCAGAGTCACCTTTAGATGTCTTTGTTTTAATACCTCTACTAGGTAGACACAATTTTTTGTGGTTGTTATTTTTATCTTTCACTTGTTAGTAATATATGTTTGGGGGTAGATTTTTCTGTCCCACTAGTCAGCTCTCAATACCCACACAGAGACTTCTTATTAATTATGAAAGCTTGGCCGATAGCTTAGGCTTGTCCCAATAACTCTCATAACTTAATCTATTTCTATTAATTTATGTGCTACCCAAAGGCTCATTTATCTCATCTATGTACTCTCCATTCTGCTTGTTCTACACTGTTCTGCATCCTGGCATCTTCTTGCCCTTCTTCCCAGAGTCCTTTCTGTCTGGCTGTCCTGTCTATACCTCCTGCCTAGCTAATTACCTTTAGTTTTTTATTAAACCAATGACAAGGCACATTGGCAAAGACAAATGTGTATTTTTGAATGTAGAAAGGATGCCTTTATTTTTGTACAGTTTTAATGCAGAAGTCTATTTCTACTAAACATAGGGTTGTTTTTTTAAAAAAATTCTCAATAAATACCATTCAGTGTTAACTCAATTTCTTTATATAACACTCTATATAAGGTTTTGTGTATTATATGCTATACAATGGTGTAATAGATTTTTATTTACCCGCTTTCAGCTCTTTGACACAGTTATTTCTAATTTTTGTTATTAAAAATAATGTATACTATAAACATTATTTTTTGATAAATATTTTTAATACCCTTCATGCTTATTTTCTTTGAAAATAGGGTAAATCTTAGGCTTGCACTTGCCAATAAAGGGGCATATCACATTTTGTGGCATTTCTAGTCAAAATGAAACCATCACCACAATTTAAGACAGCACCTGTTGAACTACCTCCTGACGTACTCTCCTTTCCCAGGAAACTCCGACTGAGCTCATTTTCTTTTCATAGTAGATTAATTTACATTTTCTAGGATTGTATACAAATGGAGTTATGCTCAGCATATTTGCTTTCATCTAGTTTCTTGTTCAAGGATAATTTTGTTTATTATTGTTATATCAATAATAGGGTAGTGCTTGGCTCTGCAGTTGTATGGACTTGCCACAGTTTATCTCAACTGGGCGTTGTAGTTTTTTGTTTGTTTGTTTGCTCTTGTTTTTCCAGTTTGACACTGTTAATACCAAATCGGCTCTATCTTTCCTCCTCTGTGTTTGTACAAATGTAGGACAGTTGCTGTTATTGTGTGGGAAAGGTTAAATGGTTTGTGTGGGAAAAGTTAAATGGTTTGTATGTTGAAACTGAAGAAATGTCATCTTAGAAAACCTACAGTTATTTTTCTTTCTTATTTTCTCTTTTGGAAATATTTTTAAGGGTACAAAGAATTATGGGGTGGATCATAATGGATGGATTTGTCGGAACCCTAGAAAATTTACAATTAACATAATTTGACAGGCTCTCTGTAGCAAGGACAGACCCTTGTTATGGTTTATTTTGCCATAGGACCTTCTTCTAATTAGCTCATCTATTTCTCCATAGCAAGGATCTTTTTCATTCCTTTAATAAGTTGATATTCATAAAAATTATTTTTACTTGTCAAATGGCTCCTTGTGCATTGAATTTGAACAACAACCCAAAAAAGGTTCTGAGATAAATGTATTGCATGTCACAAAACAATATTCCTAAATCTGCCCTGGAATAGCTGCCAAACTGTCCTTTCCTGTTGCTAAGGTGCACAGTTGACTGAGGAGGCCTGAAGAATCCCAAGACTCTGGTGACATCAGAACGGACTTCTCAGCGACCTTCTCAGCTTCCTTTCCCACATAGCAGAGGCTCAGCCCGGTGAGAATCCTTTTCCTCTGTTCCTTGGCTCCATCATCGTGTTTTTAATATTTAGACAGCTCTTTCTCCGTTGTAAAATACCTTACAGTTTACCAGATATGTAGTCTGTGTTTTATCTGTAGGAATTATTTTTTTAAGACAGTGTGGTTAAGACAATATGAAAGATCCTATCTCAGAAATATACAGTAAAGTTTCAAATAAATGTAGGCAAATGGAAAAAGAGGCGCATAAGAAAGTGCATAAGTAAAACCAAAACCCAAAATTTTTGCGACTAGAAGCAGGTGGATGACTTCTTTAGAGACTGATTGAAAAGTGAAAATAGTGTTTGTGTTGATGATATTTCATATTTTTATCCAAATCCATAGAAAATGTGAAGTTAATATGAAATGTTTAGTTATTGTGGGCATGCCATACTACAAAGGTCAGTCATTACTTTTGGAGTTGTATAAAATGGTTACCTCCTCCTATAAGGCGCCTTTGAGAAATGATGAAATATTTGGTTTGAGTTAACAAGAAATGGGTGAATAGTAAACTCCAGTTGAAATAACAGTCTTATTTTTCTAGTGTAAGTGCAGTCTTGGAGCTTATGTGATTTATTTCTGGGCTCCAGCAGTTCATGCAATCTAGGAAAAAGCAAAGTGATCCATTGTTGTGTTCGTAAGTTCTCAGGAAGGGTTTGCTTTCAGCTAGAGAACTGGAAACTGGTCACAAAAAGTGCGACTTCACCCCATATTTACTTTGTTTGAATTGACATAATCCTGGGAAACAGAAGTGATAATTTTGAGCCAACTCTGTTCGGAAAACCTATCAGTGAGGGAAGCTTAGTTCTCCTTAATGTCTATATATTTTTGTCATCTCACCAAGAACATCCTTAAAACCTTCTGTTTTAAAACTTCATAAAATTATCAGGATTTGGTCACTTGTTATTTTTCACATTGTTATACATTCTCTTCCTCTCAGAACTTTTATCTATTCTGCTTCTACTTATAACAACAGTTACTTCATTCACTGGAATCTGTTTATTTATATGGTGAAATCTTTAACTCTTTTAAGCTGGTTGAAATGGATTCCAGAAGGTGTACCCCTTCCAGGTGTAATGAGTTTGTTGATGTTTGCCAACAGCCTTGTTTTACTGAATTACCAAAAGTTGGAGTCACTGAATTGAACAGGACACTGATGGTGAGCAGATAAACATACAGGCAGTAAGAAGTTCTTAGAAAATCAGCACATTTAGCAGTAGCTCTGTAATCTGGCACTGGAGGCTAAGGCAGGGTTGAGTTCTAAGCCAGCCTGGGCCACCTGGGAGAGGTGAGAGACCACCTTCCCATCTCAAAAGAAGAAGTGGGGGAGGGGAACTATCAGTGTTGATTTTCCTTTTAAGTAAAAATAACATTATTGAGAAAAGTAGACAACTTTAAAAATACAAAAATGAACCATTGATAGTTGGTTTATTTAATTATTTATTTTAAAATTTAAAAATACACTTAGTATGATTCAATGTTTTAAAGGTGAATATGTCTGGTTTTTATTTTCTAAAATGTGTTTATCGGGATTGGGGATATAGCTCAGAGCCCTGGGTTTAATCCTAATATTGTATAAAACCAGGCCAAGTGACACAGGCCTTAGTACCCACACATTGGAGACAGAGGCAAGAGACAAAACTGCCCTTGATTATACAGTAAGTTTCAAGACAGCCTGAGATATTTATATAATCTATCTGTCTGTCTATCTACCTACCTACATAATATATAAATATATATATAAAACACTTGTTCATAGGAGCCGTAGTCAAGCAGGCTTTGATATGGCAAAGTTTTGATTTTTAATGTCCTTAGCAGACTTCCATCAATAAGTTGACAATGTCACCCTAAGCAAGATCTGGTAGGCCAGTGTTTGACAAGTTGAAGATATTTAAATGTTTTCTTTATTAGAGTTTATCATATAACCACATGAAAAAAAAGTTATACTTTTAAGAGCAATAATGTCCTTTTCAATGGAGAAGAGGATTGAAGAAACAATTACTTTATTAAATACTGAGAACTTATAAAGCGTGGAATGTGTATGAAACTTTTAGTGTCCTATGCTAGTTTTTCTATATTTGTTAGCTTCGCTCTTTCAAGAAATGGAGTTGTCTTTTGTAATAACTAACATATGAAATTTTATAGGACTCCATACACTGAGCTCTACTCACTTTCTTTGTCCAGTGTTCATTGGCTTATTTTTATTTTTTTTATTTTTAAAAAGTGAATATCTTGGATAAAATTGGTATGTATTGACTTGTGAGTCAGTTTAGCTTAAATATCTGATCGTACTAATTTTTCCACAGAAGGAAATGCTTTCTGTGATAGGCTTTTTGACTATGAAAATCTGTATATAATGTGATTTTTCTAGTGATTAAATTATGGATGACTTCAGCCCGTGTTATACTCTTCTATACTGTATTCATCTTCTTTGCTGGAGAAAGAGATTTATATAAAGACATAAAAATGGCCAGAGATTTAGTTGGTTCTGGTAGATTTGGGTGCCAGGTTGATTGGGTCAGCAGAAAATATATATGGAAACATCTTCCTAAAACTTTTAAAACACATCTGGGGCTAGAGATATCACGGTGTATAATTATGTGGTCTGCCACACCTGAGTTCAGTCTCCCGGACTCACCTGGTAGAAGGAGAGATTTTACTCCTGCATATTGTTCACCGATGTACACAAACTGTGGCATGTGTGTGTTCACACACACATTGATTAAATGAAAAGGTAGGTTTTAAAAAAATAAACACTCCTGAAAGAGTAGTACTTCTTTCAATCCAGAGACCCCCAATAGAGGTCTGACATCAGTAATTAGTACAGAATTCCCTAGGTACTGTACATCATATTATATGCTCACACCTGTGTCTAATTGGAAGCTAACTGTAATAAGAGATTATATGAATATGGTATAATAAACTTGTTGTGGAGATGCCTTTATCTTGAAGCATCTTACCCGATGCTAATGTGCTGTGCTGTGGTAACTTAAACAGGAAAGCAAACCTTTGGCTATATAGGACGAATAATGCATTGTCTTTTGCTTAGCACATAATATTTTGTGAATGCATTTCAACTTCTACACAAGGCTGCAGGAATGTTGTCCAGGCAAAACCCAGATCAGTCAATTTAATTGGAATTAATTGCCATAAGTCAAGTTGGCTGCCACCAACCAGTTTGGCTGCCCCATTGGTGTTTTGCTGGCTCTTACCAGGGAAACCCTGGTAAGAGGATCCAGATGCTTGGCTCAAATGAAGTGCTGTTAATTTCCAACATTGCTTCCATCTCCTTATAATTCCCTTCCTCACAGCCAGCCATCTTACTTCAGAGGCTTAGCCTTTACCCTTTACTGAGGTCCTTGCCCCAAAGCCTTAACCACCAGATTTCCTCTAAACTCCAATTTGTGTTTTTAGAGTGATTCTCACAGCTTAGTGATCTTAGAAAAGTAACAAGACTTTCTTAACTAATCCTGACTTATCATTTTAATGGAGAAAGCATAATTAGCACTTCTTCTAAATTTCCTGTCTGTAAAGAATGGCCTTCCCTTGACTCTTCTGAATAATTAAAATGACGAATGTCATTTGGGAGGGAATTCCCTCCTGTACTAAACTTACAGATGTACTTGGAATTTCTGCTGTTCTGTGATGGGTTCAAATGATGTAAAAACCAATGATGTGGACCTAGCTGTGGGCCCACTTTCTGCACAGACCCTGGTGTTTTTCACTTGGGAGGCTAATTGGTTCTTCTTGATGACCGCATTCTTGGTCATCCAAATTTGCCGTGTTTTTAGCAGCAGGCTTTTTATTTTGGTAGCCCAATTCCTACTTCTGGAACCAGACTTCTCTCTCATTTTTAAGCCCTGTTGATCCCTTTGTGCAAGCTGGTTCGTGGGGTGGCCTAAGCAAAGATGTTGATCTTGTCTCCCACAATGCCACTGACTCCACAGCCCACTTGTTCTTCCAGACTGGTCCTTTTCAGTGTATGCACACTGAAGACCCAGTTTCTCTTATGTTTACAGTTCGTGTCAGTACTGTAATAGTGTACACTCTGATTTTCAAAGGCTTCTGACTTTTCAGAGTAGAAATCAAGCAACTGTATGTCTAAATCTTTCTCCAGAACCAAGGATATCTATCATTCATGTTAGTGTTACAGCCTTTGAAAGTTTCTAATTACTAGCAAATTCTGTATTTTGAGGAGGTAACAGTGTTTCTAAATTATGCTGTGTTATGTTTACATCTCTTCCTTTCTTGATCTCATGATACGTCCACTCCCTAAAGCGTTGTCATTGGCATCATGGGTCACCTTGTTGACTGCTGCCTTTGGAAAGCAGCTCTCTTCTTTTCTCTTCTCTTTACCCCATACATTTGTCTTTGGTGCTTTCTTCGTTGTTTTAATGTTTTACTGAACAGGTGTCTCAGTGTGTTGTTGATTGAAAAGCTTGTAGAGCTGGTCTAGATGGGTTTGTCATTGGTCATCCTTGGAGCCTCACAGCAGCTTCTTTATCAACATTCACCGTCTTAAATGGTGTGGTCAATTAGGAATGATGCAGACTGAAAAGATGGGAAATTTTTCCAGCTCTCTCATCTTCTGAGTCCTTTTCTTTCAACTGAACCTTAGTAACATTTAGACATAGAGAATAAATACCTCCTCCCTTCTTTTTCTTCTTCTTCTTTTTTTTTTTTGTCTTCTTCTTCTGTCTTCTGTAGTCCCAGAGATCGAACCTAAGTATTTGTGCATTTTAGACAAGTGCTCTACCACTGAGCCACACCTCAAGCTGAGTTACAGGTATGACAGTGAAGACGATGAAGAAGATGCTGCTTCTTGCCATTTGATGCGGTAGATCATCACTGTTTCTTAAACTTCTTGGGACTACTCTCTTAATCAGTTTGAGGACCCAGGTCAGCCATAACACCGTCAATTACCATATGAGAAAATTTGAAATGCAAAAATGCCCAAGGATACATTTTATTTGTTTTTAAAACAGCAATACATGGCTTCTGAATAGCACCATGTACAAGCATCAGAACGATGTGCCAAAGCACATAGCATTTTGGTATCATGAAGGTAGTCTTGACCTCCTGTGCATCCTGACTAAGGACTCTTGAGCATCACTGGCCCGTATTTTGAGACCACTGTTAGGGAAATTCACTTTCTAAATTTCCAGCACAATGTTCTATCCATTGTTCTTAATGTAACTTACCTTTTGTATTTTAGATTTGTAAGTTTTCTTCCTTACTTCATCAGAGTTCATCATATTACCCACTCTTCTATTAATGTCTAGACATAGAATGTGCTGGAACCTATTACCAGTGTCAGCTGGGCAGTCGTACGACAGAGATGCTTACTCAAGGAGAAGTCATTTTATTTGTGGATACTCATAAGGTCATTCCTAGTCACGCACTGTCAGTAACCCTGGCTTTCAAGAGCTGTCCCTTTTTATGACTCGTGAAACTCTATGTCCCTCTCCTGTAGAAATTCTTCTTCTTATGGAAGTTTGGTCATTAATGAAGTCTTCTTAGGATGAAGTCTGGCTTCTTTTGGGACGGAGATAGGCTCACCTTCAAGTCTTCCACTCTCCTCCCCTTTGTGTGCCCTCCCTTCCTCTTGCCTCAACCTGACCCCTGAGGCTGGCTCTCCTTTTGCTCTCTGGCAGATACTTCTTTGGCCCTAGTGACTCCTGCTTTCCCCCCCCCCCCTCTCTCTCTGCTCTCTCACCTTGGCTGATACTCTGTTAAATTCTTTCTAAGGTCTTAGCAGGACAGTCAGTCTCTAGAGTATTTAACGACTCTTCAATCCCTGAGTACTGGGTCTTCCTGTGAGTTCTGGGAGTGCCTCGTGTACCTTGCAGCTGGATGGTAATCCCAAGATGGCTACTATCAGACTCTTTATTTACTAACAGTTCATAGTCTCTTATTGTGTGGTGATGTCATGGTATAAACTGGAATCTGGGGACTTAGTCTTATTACCAGCGATAATCTCGAAGCACAGCATGAAGCCCACAGAATATTGGGAGTCTTTTAATCTTTTAATTTTTGTTCTAAACATAGTAGGTCCTCAGTAAATGTTTGCCAAGTAATTTTTTTTTCATTAGTGTTGTATAAAACTCTTAGCTCCGTCAACTGTATAATAATTTAAATTAGACCTCTACTCCACTTACATACTCGTAGCCAAAGAAATAAATATGCCTTTGAGCTGGGTGCAGTGACACATTCTTATAATCATGATACTTCAGAGGCTTTGGCAGTAAAATGATGAATTCAAGGCCAGCCCAGACTGTGTAGGACGTAAGACCCTTTCACAGATAAACAAAACAAAAAGAAAAAAAAGCAGAAGTATTTCTTCACATTGTAAAAAGTTTTACCTTGTAAAATGGTATACACTGCTTTTATAACAGGCAGAACTTTTGCCTAGTAATAAAGATTGCATTTGAATTACATACAATTAGTATTTTAATTTTTTCTATGAAAATTTTTGTTTTTCTTGAGATTTCATGGAGATCTTATCAACATCATATATTATACATCTAGGCTAGAAATCTAATAATTATTTTTGTTTTTATCTTTGCTGTTAAATAATGTCTATTTTTAGCACTGTTTATGTCACAAATTGCTTCCTAAATATTCCGTCCTAATTGTATTTCCTGAGATGTGTTTAACTTTGCTGCCCACACCTTAATTTGACTGTGATTTCTTCTCAGTACTAACTGGTCCACCACATCTTCTTTGTAAGCCATCGACAACCCTGTAGCTTCTTGTTTGTTTTGTTTTTAAAATATCATTGAATCATTATTTTCTATAAACCTTCTATTCCCACCAGATAAAGGCCTCTAAGCTCCTTGGCATGGCCTTGACTCCAAGGTCCTTGGTCCTGAAGCATTGTTAGCTTAATCTCCAGTCACAATAGACAGTAACCCCTTCCTGTTCACTGATGCTCTGCTGACTTCAAGTACATTTCTGTGGCCTAGAAGAGCTGCCATTCTCTTCTGGTGGGTAAAGACTTACACCTGTCTTTAGCCACCATTCACCACCATCTGCCTATACACAGAGAACTAAAACCCAGGTTATCCTACTTGGTGTGTTTCGTGCATCTGTTACATGCTTCCATCCTAAAACTTAGTAGCATATGTTCCCTAACTTTTTGCACAGAGAACAAAGAAAGGATTTGCATGTGCAGTGCACAGTCCTGTTGTATACTCAGTAACATTACAATCCTCATCCTGTATTTTTTGCAATCACATACCTGAATTCAAGTGAGGGAAATTGTGGTTGTTATTCCAGCAGAATCTTAAAGTTATTTATTGTGTTTTTTTAAAAAAAGAAATAATTTGAAACCTCTTGGGCCTTCTCAAGTTCCAAGCCTTATTTTTTTTGTAATTCTGATGATGGAGTGTGCACATGCCGTAATACATATGTGCAGGTCAGGGGACAACTTTGTTTTCTCTCTTTATATTAACTTAGGCTCCAGGAATCAAACCCAAGTAGCCTAGCTTGTGCAGAAAGCAAGCACCTTTACCTGATGAGGTATCTCCCTGTCCAGTAACAACGGTGCCCAGTGTATTTCACTCGACTGCATTCTGAGTGCTTGGACAGGTTTTTTCAGTTTAAATAATCATTTTGTTTTAGTTTTAGATTAATAATTTTACAACTTGTCTGCTATAGCTGCTAAATTAAAATACAAAGGCATCGCCTGCAAAAGACCCAGTTCTTTTTACTCTTTTTCCGTTGCTCTAACAAAATACCAAGACTGAGTAATAGAAGAGGCATGACTGTGTTTCTCAGGGTTCTATATACCTATAACTAACCAAGCAGTCTGAAGGTATGTTTGCTGATGTTTGCTTGGCATCTGGCAAAACCTTCTTGGTACATCACAGGACAGCAGAGACCATGGCATGAGAAAAGCCTCCCTTTATAGGGGTCTCACCCTTATGGCATCATTTAATCCTAACTTCTTCTGGCAAGGAAGTTTCCACCTTCTTTAGACCATAGTGGATTATACTGAGATGAAGTTTCTAAAATAAATTTGGGGGAAACACTTTAGCCACAACAAGCCTCAACTGCCCGTCTTCTCTTTGGATCTGTGAATAGAGATTCTCAGAGCAGTGACAAAAATGACATTTATGTCTTACAAGAAAGAGGACTGGGGTTTACCATGTATTTTTTACGTCCACTCTTAGTGTGCTGGCCATCCTTCCCAGTATATGTGAACCTAGCTACATGATACTGTTTGATTGCCATTTTAGCAAGGTCTATGCAATTGCATGGAGTCTGTGGTTTAACCAGCCCAAAGCTTATTTTTCAAAACCCAAAACTGCTAGATTAATGTCAATGGAATGATTTCCATAGATGTATCCTGTGATTGTGCTACAAATCTAAAAGATATAACTAGCTTTAAGGTTTATCTCTATGGTCCTAATATATAGTCAATGAAAACTATCCAACTTGAATTCATTGTAATCAAAATGCAAAGATTGTTTACTTTTGAGGACTAATGATTGCCCCATCTTTTTTGTGATTCCTTGCTTATGTAATTTGTTATGAAAGAGCCATCTCTCCAGAAGGTCTGTGATTTGTTCTGTTCTGCTCTGGAAGGGTTAAGGGGAGAACACATCCTGTCAGAGACCTTGTTTTTAATTTTGCTTCCACACTGGCACTGATCCTGCTAAGAGCAGCCCAGATTAGTTCGGGAAACCTTTGAAGAGATTTAAGATGTCCTTCAGCCAGTTTGAAGGTTTTTGTCTTGCAAATCCAGTACAAGGGCGCCTGCAGGCATCTCGACCCTTGCTGGGTTGCTGATGCAGCTCAAGGTCACACTAACCCGCCCTGTGACATTCAACAACAACAACAAAAAATTATGCAGTGAAACTGCTTCAGCATTCAGCCAACCAAAAACTTCCTTAGTGAGGAACTGGGAAAGAAGTCTGTTGCCCCCTCTTTCTTCTTTCTTTTTTTGGGGGGTGCTTTATGAATTTTTTGCTGTAGGAAATAATCCCGGATTTCTGGTGTGTGTGATGACAAGGTCATTTCTTAATTAGAACACATGTAAAGAACAAAGCTAAATGGCTTCAAAACAGCTTTGTAGTTGATGGAGAGGATTTAAATTATTTAAAGAGATAGTCACCCATGTATGATGGAAACTGAATTCTGAAGGCATTAACTCCTTCCTCCCTGTCCACTTGCTGTTTCTTTGCGTTTGCTTCATGTCTGACATTACGAGGTTGCATTCTAAAATAAAGAAAATCTGTATTAACATCTGGTTTATTTTTTGAGGCAAAACATAATTTGTAAATCTAATCTTGAGATAAACTTTGACTTGAGTTTTCTGTCCATGACACTTCAGTCAAATTCTATCAGATGGCACAAGGAAAAACTATGGATTACAGTTGCCCATTTCCTCTGGCAGCTGTGATTCATTTATACTGGGTGTAGGTGAGTAAAGGACCCTTGGATCCTTTCTCCTTTTGACAGTAGGGGTTTCTGATCTAGAGGGCTCCATGAGCATTTGAGCCTCTGTGTCTTTAAAATCACCAGTCAGTATCATTCAGGTTTTTCAAGTTTTGAAGAAAAATTTAAATGCACTTAAAATGGACCTTACAAAATTTGTTTCTGAGTGCAGCTGACATTTTAAGGCTATTGACACCATGTCCATTAATACCCCACAGCCTTGTTGGATTCACTTTCCGCTAGGGGTTGGTACTCTCCCTGACTTGCTCTTCTGTTGTGGCCCAGTGCAAACTAACCAGTAGCCCGTGGAGTAGAGCCAGGAGAGCTGGTTTGGTTGGACTTGAGATTTCATGCATGACATTGGTGTAATATTGAGACCCAAGAACGAAGGAGAGTAATTTTATTGTTATCTTTATAGGTATTATGGATATAAAGCCATTAAAAATAGTTATTTCTTCGTATAAAAATTACATTTGGGCAGAGAAATTTTATGTCAATTTATGATATCAGCAAAACAATTTCCTCAGAATTCAGACCCCATTGCTTCTTCTAATTGATGCTTTTCTGCAAATGGAACTAAACTAGAATCCAGCCAACTAAAACCATGTATAGTCCTTTCGGTTTGACTATTTTAACAGACAGTTTTGATCGAGTGGCCCACACTTAAAATTATTAAGTCTGAGTGGATAACATGGTAGATTAATTATATAAGGACTATCTTGAATTCATAAACCTGTTATTCTGTAGGATTTGCTTCTTGTCAAGAAACATTTGTTTGAGTCCATGAAAAGAAGAAGAATCCACACACCAAGATACATATTTTTAGGTACGGACTTCTTAAAGGATTTCAGGTTTGCCAAAAGACATATTGGAAGGGAATCTCTATGTAAGGGCATGGAGTGATTCAGTGAGCCTTGCCCTTGCCTGGAGTCTGGTATGCCCTAAATGTCATATATGACCCAAGCTCACCTGCTAGTCATTTCTAATTTACTGTCCTAATTCATCGATTTGTTATCCCTAATTGTTCTTCATTTACTTCTGTGTAGTTTCCAGTACCTAAAGGGTTGAAAGGTTGCTCTAATTGGCACCCGCAGCTGCTCTTTCTTTTGACAGGGGATAATTTTGCAGCCTATGCTTTGTGTGACAGCTGCCTAATTGGGCATTCTCCCCTTGTAGCAGGCCTGCCTCCTCCAGCCTCCCTGCTGACAAATGGTGGTGGATTATAGATGAGGACAAGCTGACCCATTCGACCTTGCTGAGACAGCAGGGAGGGGCCTCCTGCTACTTGAGGGAAGCTTTAGGTCATTTAGAGGACAAGGTCATGAGCCAGGTGGAGAAATGACATGATATCACATGACAGTAGCCTGATGACATGGTCAGCATGTCAAGGACAAAGGTATCAGTATTGATTAAGCATTACTGCAATACTTTACTGAATTCCCCAGTATTTCTTAATTGTTGCTAGTGATTTTTTTTTTTAAGAAAAAGCAAGAATGCAAAGTAAAAGAGGAAGAATACAGAATAAGATAAGCAGTATTTTAACAGTGGTAGAGCATTTGTTTATATGAAAATAAACTTGATTGAGGAAGCTTCCTAGTGAAATTTGCTCAGTTGTATGGAGCTTTCTATTCTGTTCTTAATTATAGCTTACTTTGCAGCCCTTTGAATATCAGGACTTTTCAAGGTATTCAAACATTAAGGCAGGCAAATTAAAATGAGGTGTGTTCTTATAAAAGTATTTAACACCTTCTGCCATCCCCTTTCCCAATGACTGGCATACCCTTTGTGTGTTGAATAAGCCAAATGAAAATGCCTAATTAAAAAGAACCTTAAA
The DNA here is from genome assembly GCA_033318265.1 of Phyllotis vaccarum. Taxonomy (NCBI): domain Eukaryota; kingdom Metazoa; phylum Chordata; class Mammalia; order Rodentia; family Cricetidae; genus Phyllotis; species Phyllotis vaccarum. The sequence goes on from JARWLC010000010.1 coordinate 56,271,534, forward strand.
ACTATAGAGTTAATACACTACGGTGCCTCCAAATTGTACAGTGTCACAGATACTCTCTAAACCATTTCTGAGACCTGCAAATATTTTTTTAAATAGCATGGACTTACACTTAGTGTAATAGCTTCAAGATAAATGAATTTTTCTTCATTGTTATTATTAAGGCTCATGCCCTTTTGATGTAGGTTTGAGCTATTGCATTTTAGGTATAAACTCAGAAGAATCCATGCTGTATCTATTAACCCTATCATAATACTTGAAAGTTGTACCTGTCAGTTATGTACTGAATAGCACAATTTGTAAGAATATCTCATTTTTATAACCAGTGAGCATTTTAACGGAACAGATCATGATTCTCTTCAGTAGAAAAACAATTGTTTTGGATGCTGTTAGGTAAAAGCCTTGAGCTGAACAGTGGGGAATTTTATTCCCCTGAGATTAAAAGCTGAAAAATGATAAAAGAATTATTTCACAGAAGTGGACACATCTGTGTTTCCATGGCGCATGAACGTGTATGTGTGTGTGTGTGGGGGGGTGATTTTGCCTGCGCTGTGCATGTGTTGAGCTGTTCTCAAGCCCTGACTCAGGTTTGGTGGGTTTAATATTGTGCCCTTGTACATGTATACTGGATTAGTAGTTGTGATTTTCTCAGCAGAAGACATACCGCCCTCCTCCTTGTATTGGTCAGGACCTGGGCATTGGGGAGCCAAGGCAGAGAAGAAAGAAAAGAGGTTTTGCATTAGTATTCTATGAGAGACTTACTGTCTGCAGAACAAATTGATTGCTCCGGTGTACCTGTGCTTGGCACCACTGCTGTGAAAGAAAGGTAGGGCTGTGATCTGTTTGATTGTATGACATATTGTGACACTCCAGGAATATTTAACATGTGCTCTTTCTGTGGCATGCGCCATAAGTCTATGGAAAGAAAAAAAGAGAGAAAGAAATGAATGGAAGTATACAGGAGGAGCAGGCTACAGCTTGGTTCACTTCAGCCATGAGTTCATTCGAGTAAGATAATTTTGCTAAAAGGCAGCCACTGGGAACATAACCTGATTGATAGCGAAACCCTGGAAAATCTTGAGGCACTAATGTGTTTCCTTGCTCGAAATGTGTCAGGCAAAGACAGGATTCATGCTAACTCTGTGAGATTTTAACTCTGAAGTGGGAGGGATCATTGAAATTGTTATACACATAATTAGTTTAGGAAATTATTTTCAGGACACCCTGTTCTTAAAGGACCAGTGGAGAGCAGAGAATCAGTAAGGGATTTTTCATTTTAAAAGAAGAGAAATAGCTGCTATGGTGTCTTAAACTACATTAAGAAATGTTATTTAGTTTATACTTTCGTTGGTTCTTCTGTATAAACATCATATTCTTAGATTTTTGTGGATGGAAAAGAAATTATGTGTTCTCTTTTCTGATAGCTCGAATAACAAATAAACCTGTGAATTTGTTTCAGATAGTTTTGTAGTGGGCAATTTGGGATTGTCTCCATGAACTGAATGGATGCTGTGCTACTTTTAAATACGATTTATGTCTTTGTAGTTGGAGTTGGATCCCTTGCCATTCCCAGACATTTATGAAACATGGTCCCTGCATTTCTGGTTGTGTATGCATCTGTCCTGTGAGGGAAGAGAAGTGATCCCTCTTGTCCAGGTCTCTTGCCACATGGGAACTGTGGGTTCCTTTGCCTCCTTTGCCTGAGTCTCTGTCTGTAGGATACAGAGTGTCTGTTAATACAGTGATGAGTTAAAGTTGGTCCAGTGTTGACTCTTCTATTATTAAAACGGTTCTTCTGCTTTGCATGTACAGATCTGGCTTTTTCTTTCATGTAAATAAATGAACGCATGATTGCTCTGTGCTTATAACTTGTAAACTTCATAAAGACTTCCGGATACAGATGGAGCTGTGTAGGCTATAGGCCGTGATCTAGATTGTCCCCGTGTAGTTCTAAGGAAAATGGGTGAATAGGGAAGCATTTCACACACTTGCTAAACTCAAACACAAATATACAAATACTGCCATAAAACAGTGATGAAAATCAGTCACTTCAGGTAAATTAGCATTCTTAAATATATTTTAAATTGAATACAGCTCGCAACTGTCTTTTATTGCACCAACTGTATTGTAGCGCAGTCTGGGTTTCTGACTATCAGAAAAAAATAGAGAAAAAGAAGCATGGAAGTAAAAACCAGAATGTTTTAATTTCTAGAATATTTTAAAAAAAAAAGTTGGTAAAGTCTTTTCTGGTTTTAGCTTTAAGTTCTTTAGTGACTTTAAAAATTTTAATAAATTTTTGGAATGTTTTATCTTTTTAAAATTGTTTATACTGTCTATTAAGTTTGTTTGACAGTTCACACCAGCGCATAGGACCCTTGCTGCTCTTTTCTGCGACATGATCCCACCTCTTCCCTCCCGTGAGCACCAGTACATTTTCATTTTCACTTCCCACTCTGTTTTTCTTTCTGTTTTGTTTTGTGACCCAAGTTGTGACCATGGGTTTAGAATTGGTGGGGACCAAAGACAAAGGCTGCCTGAAATTGGAGGTGGGGGGGGCATCAAAAAGAAAGGTTAATCCATGACAGCCTCATGGAAACCTGCTATATTATAAGCCATTTAAAAAATATAACTTTAAAAAAGTTAGTGGGATGCTGTTATACATGGCTGGAAGATGCTATGTCTAAAAGGCAAATGTTGTTAAACAGAATTCCCAAAGCATCTCATGAGTGCTGGTCTTTCACGCTTTCAAAACAAATACTGGACATGCGTAAATACACATACGTAGGTACAGTTATGAATATATGATATATGCCATAGTAATTAACCAAGGAAAATAGGAACGAAGATTATGAGTACCAAAAACAGGTTTGGTTTCTATATTTTCTTGTTTTTTATCAAGAACCAAGGGCGATGTTTTGCTTACATGTTTCCTGGCACATAATAGCTGTTCAGTACATTGATTTTGAACAGCTGAAGATAGACTGTGTATGAAACCCCTCCTGCCATACATTTCCCTTTCTCTTGTCTGTCCCTGTCATCTGTCTGTACTCTGCCCAGAGAGGTGAATTTTTAGTGTCTGTTTTGCTTCTGAACATATTGTAGGTATTGAAGATAGAGGAATTCGGGTTTTTAGAACCAGCCAGGGTAGCGTGTCTTTGGCTCTTTGGCTCTAGTTCAGATGTCTGACTGAGCCTCACAAATCAGTCCCCTTCAGTTCTATCCCTGTAGCTCTTTACCACAGCAGCTGCTTGGTTTTGTTTTCTCATATGCTGACTAATTGTGATATTGAATATTTTTATTAGCTGGGTTTCTGTTTTATTAAAGACTTTTGTGTAGTTTCATGTGTGAATTTACATGTCTGAAAGCTAATACCAACTGGTTATTTTTAAAGTTCTGGAAAATTGTATGTCTCCTGTAGTTAGAGAGGCCTAGGTAATTAAGTTAGGATGAAAGTAAATATTTAGTTATGACAATTAATTGAAGCCATAAAATGAAAATTATTTACGAGGACAACATTATGGGTATGACACCTTCCTAAACCTACTTAATAAAATGACATTTTTCCTTATTTGTCATTTAACTTGACACAGCCATGGACCAGCCTGAGCTCCAGAACCAAGGAAAATAAAGATGGAAGAATACAAGTACCAAAGAGAAGTTTGATTCTCATATTTTTTGTATCTTATGATAGAAATAAGAAACATAGAAGCTGGTGTCAGAGTTCACATAATCTGGAGAATACCAGGCTTCACATAGGTTGCTACTTAACTTAGCATCTAGGGTGGCCTGACACATACATTGCCTAGTTTCTTGAAATTATCTTTCTGTCATACGATATCAATTGTGCTTATTGATTTTACTAGAATTTCAGTATTATTTAAGTTTTACACCTGTAGCTGCAATTAAATTAGCATATGACTAAATAGAATATAAATCAAACTAAATTGACACTATGTATGCATGCACAAACTGCATGTATGCATATGTGTGTATGTGTGTATTATGTGCTTATATACATATATCACATACTATTATGGATTTCTTCCTAAAAACATAAAACCAGAATTATTTTTATGCCAAGGATGGTTAAGAAAATATTGTGTATCATCAAGAAAAAGAAGTTTTAAAGTATATTTTATAGGGACCTGTAATACTTTCTGAATAGTACACTCATAAACACAGTGTAGACTCTTGGTAGCTAAAATGTTGGGACAGTGTTTTCTTGAGTAGTATGCCCTTCCCTGAGCTGAGATAGAAAGTACTTACTAGACATGGGCACTTTCAAGGCTAATTAAATGCTGAGCTGTCCAATTTAAGAAAGATACTCACTCTAATCTCATAGAGAGATTAGACTGTTGGGGTGCAGTGGGGGTCTGCAAGTCTGTCCCTGCAGATAGGAATTCAAGGAGGTCCACAGATGAAGTCCTGTTTTGAGCAGTGGACAAAACTTGATTTAGCAATGGGTGTGTTACTCTTTCATCCATCTGGATTGATATCAATGGCTAGGTTTTTATCAGGCGAGAAATGAGCAAAGAATTAGAGATTCTTGTAGAAAGCTGAATCAACCAAGCACGGTGGCAATGAGGAAACCAGTGCGTGCTGGACTTGTGCTTGGGGACTTGGCCTGTCACGTGAACGCAGATAAGGTTATTAGATTCTAAGTCATAGGGTTGGCAATTTAACCATCTCTAATCCTTTGTATTCCATACATTACAGAAAAGAAATCTCCACATCTGGTAATTTTAGTTCAACCATTGGGCAAAGTGCACAGGCAAATGAACCTCCAGGGCACTTTCTACCCTCTGCAAAATGGGTTGTTTCAGCCTCTCTCCTAATGTTACCTTGAGGATTAGCTGGAGGACATAGACTAGTTATAGAGCTTCACATATGAGATGGTGAGTTTGCAGAGTTACATTTGGGACAGATGTGCCTCAACTGACTTTTTGCATGTATTGCAGAGGGCTGGACCATGTCCCTGTGCTGTCTGTGGTGCATCTAAGAGCACGTCTGGAACTTCCATGTTATCAGTGCAGTTTGACTCTTTTTCTTCCCTATTCACATTTGCTCAGATTTAACCTAAAATGAAGTCTGTGGTTTCAATAGTAGTGTGAATCGCTTCAAAGTACACATATTTTCTCTATCCATTATGAATTTTTACTTGTATTGTTTTTATTAAGATACTTATCAAGTCTGTACGTAATTTTTAGTGAGCACATCCCCATATGTTAGGGAAATATTATATGTCTCAGTAAAAAATACAGGGGATGTTCTGGGAAAATGAGCTGTCAGAGTAGAGAAATGCTGTTTTGCTCAAACTGTAGCTGTGCTTTCTTTAGGCACTGCTCAGTTAATAGACCTGAGGCTTCTTTCTCCACTTTAGTCCCTTTAACTGTAGAAATTTCTGAGCAATTAAATAATTTTGTATTTATTATTATTGTTATTAATATTAAAGAAACCAGGTATGATATATGACTTTACAAGAGTAAATGCCCAATGTAGTGGTAATTGGGTGGTCCTCTCCAACAGTCTAGAAATGCAATTGTTAGACCTACCTCGTGATTTGCTGTGAATTTAAATAATGTTTTCCTTTGCTTTTTAATTATACACTATTCTGATTGTAAAAGAAGTGATTTTTAATCCTGTGGGGCATAAAAGCATGGTATTTAAAAATAACCATTTCACTGATATAGTATAAAGCACCTTCATTAGGTTTACATGGCAGTTTGAAGAGTGTGTATAGATCTTTTCTCCCCATAGGGAAACTGTACCCATTCTTTCTCGAAATTGTATGATGTGTTTCTGTGTACTCCATGACTAGACACCCATTTGTTCAATAAAATATACCTCAGATAAAGAACATGATAAAACAGACTTTTCCATATACCAGCAACTGTAGTCTGGTGGTGGGAAATGGTGATGTCTATTCTGAAAGAAGGCAAAGTAGGCAAAAGTTAGGCGATGAAGGCCAAAGCACAACAGGAATTCCTGGGCACTTTTTCAGGGACTGGGTGTAGAGACTTAGTTGTGACCTGTTGACCGAAGTGAATTATAAAGATGCTGTGGAGCTAGTCAGAGGAGCCAAAAGGAGCTTTCTGGGAAGAGGAATTGCACACATGCAGGTCTGAGGTAGGAATACACTATCTATCCATGGTCAAGGATACAAGGGATTCAGTGTGACTAGAGCAGCTGGCCTTGTGTGGCAGCAGAAAGTCACGGGTGGTCTGTCCCGGTGAAGAACACAGGAAGGATAAATCACACAATATATAACCCAAGAACCTAGTAAAGCTTGAGAATGTTTATGATTTTTATATGACAAAATAATGTTTTGGATTAAATGAAACATTCTCTAATTTTACCTTTCTTTGAATATTTATAAGAATTTCTCTTAGGAAAATTAAAATTCCATCTGTGGTCTTTACAGTTTTGCTGGCCATTGCCTGGAGAGAGGGACTGGGTGACTTGGGACCATTCTTCAGATTCACTGTAACCGGTAGCCGGCAGGCCTTAGACTCTCAATAGTAGGCAAAAGAGAGGGGAATTTCAGCTTTAGTCCATATGAAGTCAGAAGCACACCATGGGACAGGGCAGAATGTGTTACAAAGAACACTAGGTACAATTTGTCGGATGTGTCACAGGGATCCAGTTAGGAATAAGTGCAATAAAACACACATGTGTGTGCTCAGCACAAAGCCAGTCAGCACAACAGTTGTCAGATAAAGGTGTGAATATCCACTCTCCCAGCCTCCCACAGTCTGGCTTTCACATAAGCACTTCCATTTTAAAATAGTATATAAGCATGCGCATATGATATCAAGTGCATACTTATTTAATGATTTGTTGGGAGCTGTGTACGTCTCAGATCTCCAAGGCCAACACATCTATCAATATTTTACTGTTTTTTTTTTTCTTCTTCCTCCTCTTTCTATTTTTCTTAAGGAAGGTCTCCCTTGTGACTTAGGCTGGAGCATATACCACGTGGCCAAGGTGGTCACATAGAACTCCTGACAGTCCTCAGCTTCGCAAATGCTAATACTATGTGAACATCTTTCCCTGACTTAAACAGAGGTTTTTAGGAAGTTAAACTGCTGTAGTTTTCTTCTCAGTGATAACACTGCTAAGTTTTTGTTAGTACCATCTGTCAGCTTACCTTTTAAAATTATGCAGTTAAAAGGCAATGCAAAGTAAATTCTTACTAATATGTAAATCTTCATATCATACCATAGATGGTATTTCCACTATCATGGATTTATGGATTTGTATTTCACAATTTGTTAAGTAGCTATGCAAAACAACTTAACCCTTTTATTCTGAATATCAATAAACTCCAGAAGTTCTATTTTGTAATGTGCATGTTATCAAATAATAAAACTAGAAAATATACCAGACTTGGGGACAGTGTAGTGCACCATAGGTTTGCGGTTTAATCATAATGAATGTTGTTTTATTTTCTCTTCTTGGCTTTGTTTCAAGCTTCCTGCTGTGTACATCCTTTGTGCAGGGTCATCTTCCTCCACAAATGAGCTTTCTTATCTTGTCACACACCCATTTCTGTGGCTAGATGTTTGTGGCAATGGAAGATTTTTGTTGTTGGGAAAGTATGTTGTTCATAAAACAGAATGCAGAAACCTAACCACTTATATAATTTTATGTTTTAATATCCATTTTCATGTGAATCATACGCAAAGTGAATTATAGATAGTTTAAATGCTATCTTTGTCTCTTGTTTATTTCAAAAGGAGTTCCTTTAGGATTTGAAAAGTGTTCCAAATGACTTATTCTGAGTAAATACTCAGAGTAGGGAGAAAGTAAATAGCTCAGGGAAGGGAGAAAAAGAAAAGCAATGTGTTAGGAAATACAGTCTTTAATCCTCGATGAGGTCATTTTACCTGTTAAATGTAAAAGGACAATATTTCTAGTCCTTTTGCCGTTTCTCCCATGGAGCACTTTGTAAGTTTTTTGTACGCATGGCCTCCAAGACTGTTGTGGAGAGACTGAGAGTGACCACTCTGTGTCTTTTTATTTTTTCTCCCTTTCCATAATAGATTGTTAATTTCTTTCTAATAAAATAACATGTGTGACTTTTAAGTACAGTTCTGTGTGTGTATCTGAGTTTGGGTATGTGCACATGAGCGCTGGTGCTGCAGAAGTCAGAAGTGTGCAATTCTTATAGCTTAGTGATCCCCTGGAGTTATGGGCAGTTGTGAGCTGCCTGCTCTGAATGCTGAGAATCAAATTCAGGCTCTCTGTAAGAACAGTACATGCTCTCAACCACTGCGCCATCTCCCCAGTCCCCCATATTAGTCTTCGCTAGAAGAAAACTTGGACTTACATATCAATGTTTTCCTTTTACTATCAGTCATAATTATCACTGATGCTTAACTACAAAAAATCTGCAGTGTTACCGAGATATGCTGTTTCTATTTTAGAAAAGGAAGAAGACTGAATGAATAGGAGTTTTATTCTGTCTGGTGTAGGAAGCGCATGCTTAAGCCTGGAAGGGACATCTGTGGTAAAGGGCAGACCAGAGTGACAAAAGGCAGAGGGATCAGATTCAGCTTTGCTAGCCCTTTGCAATAAGGAGGGAAAATCATGAAGAGGATCTTCTGGGGCCTTCTGCTTTTAAATAGATAAAGCAAAGGACACAGAGAAAATAATATGCTTTGTTTTTCTTCAGTATCTCTTGGAGCAGCAGAGTTCAGAAAATTGGCCCACATGGCCTCTCTATGCTTCCGATTCACCTCCTTAGCTGAGTACTATTAGCAAAAGGCAAGGTGCATGAAGGAAGCCATTTAGTGCAGTGTGGCTAAAGAGCTTTAGCAGCTGAATGTCCAGCTCTCTTTTTCTAAGTTATTCTATCATGGAATAATTAATACACTACACCCAGACGTTTAGCAACTATCTAAACATTTTGGGCCAGGACTTTAATCTAAGACTATGAACTCCCAAAGTTTAGGAAGAGCTGGAGACCTGGAAAGGCCTAGTAGTTTACAGTAGCAAAAGAAACAAGCTGTTTGTAGTTCTTAGGTAGCCTTTCCTGGCCCACACTAATCCTTCCTCCTAAGCCGCTTCAGTGATGAACTTGGATATAATGTGAGGGCTGCTTGCTGTTAGATGCCATTCTTATTTTCCATTCCAAATGGGGCCATATTTGTCTAATGAGAGTACAAGTTGGCTAAATTATGTTATACGTCACCATCTGAAGAAGAAAGATCTGGCCTTTGCTAGCCACTGTCAACTTAACATTCACTGACCGTCTTTTCCAAGTTCTGCTTGGAATTGTACACATCTGCCTATCCACACAACTTGAATTCCATGGTCTCCTGTAAGACTTCATCATCTCCTCTCTGGTTTTGATTTTTGCTTCCTGGCACAGACTCTTAACATATTATAGGCATAATACTAAGACTTAGAAAATCCTATTCTCAACCACAGTTAGGCATGAATACTACACTGCTTAAGAGTAACCCATGATCTGGAGACCTGGCTCAGCCATTAAAAGCTAAACTCACAGCCAAAAATATAAGAGAAACCCATCTCAGTATAGAATCCCTCAATGTTACTTATTTTTTAAGTGTTTTTTTTTTTTTGTCAAGAAAAGGAGCATGAAGGTGCTAAATCTGTAGCTCTTTAACTACTTTTTGCTTTGCTTTAGAAGTCTTCCTTGTTCTGAAAGCACTGGAACTTAATAAGGCAGAAAAGCAAAGAATAAAGCATACAAGAGTGGGGGGAGGCAGGGATAGAGGGAAGGAGGAAATGCATGCCCACCTAATGCTGGAGGGACACTGAGGCTTAGTGACGCTGAAACTCATGACTGCATCTCCTTTGGTGGATGGTCATCTGGTCTCAAGAATATGGCCGCCCTCTGGAACTTAATTGTCCAGATTCTTGTCATTTAGTAGAGTTAAAAGGGGAGAGAGAAGGGAAATGGACAAGGAAGTAGGATGCCTGTGTTCACTCACATCTCCTTTTTCTTGTCTTGATGGGAGGACTCATAGGTTTAGTTTTCATGTGAAAAGAATTGCCCACATCTGAGTGTTCACTGGCTATGGTCTGAACCATCCTCTTTGTGAGGGAGAATTTTATATAAAAATTTCAAGCCTAGTTCCCCCAACAGTGCCCGTACTCACACATGCACAGGCATACACACACACACACACACACACACACACACACACACACACACCACGCACACAGGCATGCACGCACGCACATACATGATACTTCTGTTCATGTATATGCAATAATTTCAAAGTCACTAAAATTGCCTGGCTCGTATGAAAATAAAGATTTATATACTTTTAAATTTCACAGAATAATATTTCCTAGATGCAGGTAAAGATGACTTAGGAAGAGGGCCTAAAGATAATTATTTTCTAGTCTGACTCTACTGTGAATATTTGTTGTTGTTTTTGGTAGTAGATAAGTGCATGTAAACATATTCACTAATGGACATGTGAATCTTCTGTGCAGCTCCAAAGCTCTAGAATGCCTCTTCTAAGAGCAAAAAGGTCCATTGAGACATATAGACTTCAGGTCTGGTTAATTTCACTGTGAAGTGTGATATTTTTTATTTCCAAAGATTGGGGGAGGTGTTAGAGTAAAATTAATATAAAATTTTGAAATACATTTACTGGGATAGAAGGGAAATAGTAAAATGATTTAAAGCAAAAAGTTCATCAGCGTCATTGAGTTTCACACAGCTGCAGGGATAACTTCAGAAAAGGACGTGCGGAGCCAGATGGCCTGTGCTGGCCTCCTTCCCATTCCTGCAAAAAATATGTTATTCCCTTCCAGGGTAGTGCAGGCAAAGAGCTGATTATGGAATTAAAACAACCAATGTCCAATTAACCCCTGTTTTGGTCAGTGTTTCCTACACAGTTTGAGTAATTGGCATTCTTTCATTCCATCAGGGGAAGCAGCTGGATTCTTGGTTAGTGCAGACCCCTGGGTATAAGCTATCGGAAATGCTACTGTCATCAGCTCTGCCCCTACCAACTTAAGTGTGACCTTGGACATCTTATTTCTTCTTTGTGTCATTAACTTCCCTCATTTGAACAGTGGAGATGTATATTGCTCAGTAGCCATCCTCGAGGGAAAGTTACTATAGGGAAAGTGAGAGTAACAGCATTGTGTTGGCAGAGTTCTTTAGAATCCTAGACTCAGTGTGTGGCATCTCTGCAAAGGTGTGATTATATGGGGCCAACACCCCTCGACCAAGTTCAAGTGCAGGGAAGTTTATAACAGACATGCACCAGCTCTTCAGGAACATGAAGTTTTTCTGCTCCCTGAAACAGGAAGGCCAGGCTCCATTCTGGGCTGGCCTCTCTTCCACTTCCCACTGAGTAGTGACTATTCCACTTTTCTCTCTGCATGTTCTCTCTTCAATATGCTTGTGGAATGTGACTTCATCAAAGCCACAACTAATGACATTTTCTTTCTCTGTATTCTGCCTCCTAGGAGAGCAAATGATTGGTCCATTTTGGTTAAGTTCACAAGTAGTTTAAGAAGAAGGTCCAAGGAAAGAAAACTTACTAAGCATCTTTTATACATCCAGTTTCTTCTTGATTTAAATCTATATCGCAAGACTATAAAATTACAGAATTTCCTAGATTAACTAACTCGTGTTGTGTATCCAAATGCTCTTGCCTCATAGGTGTTATTGAATATACTGAAAGATTCAACGGATAATTTTCAGTACCTGTAAAATGTCAGGCATGGGAATACAAAGGGATGTACAATTGACCCATCATCTAGAGACTTAATGGGGGAGACACTCAAGTCAAAAAACAAGTCAAAAAAGGCCAGGCATGGTAGTGTGTATCCATCATCTCAGCACTCAGAAGGCTAAGGCAGACTTATGGGTTCAAGACCAGCCTGTGCTGCATAGTAATACTGCCTCAGAAAATACAAACAAAGCAAAGCCGAGAGTAAGTTCCTTAGTTTGGTGCTGTATTATCCATCTATAAGTAACAGAATTGTTAACAGTTGCCTAGACAACGCTAGGTAAATGTAGCCAATATTTACAGCAAGAATTTATGAATATAGACATATATGTGTGTATGAAGTAGATATTACATTCCTTTCTTACAGTTTAAGGAGACGGAGCCCCAACCTAGAGCAACAAATTGACCAGAGTTACATACCTACTGAGCTGCAGTCAAGAATGTAGAAACTGCCCTGCTCAGCACTGCACTCTGTTGCCTTCTTAAAATTCAAGACATTAGAATAGCACCAGAAGATTTTGAGAATAGGAGACGTAACCTTAAGTTTTCCAAGTGTTACAAAAGCATTTGGTTGGTCGAGTATTTTCAGCTCCTTTTTGTTCTTGTCTGGGGTGGTGTGGTGTCCTAGGAAAGATTCTTAGGACCTTCACTTGGTTTGGGGTTAGCCACTGACTGAAGCCATCACCAGAGCCCTTACCTGGTTAAATGTTACTCTAGGGAAGGGAAATCAAAGAGAATATAACTCAGGATTTCCTTGGAGGAGAGGATATGGCTGAAGTACAGCCATGAGAAGGCTTTGAGTGGCATAGCACACTTAGTGGCAGTCAGCAGTTCCCGATGCAGTGTTTCCAGGAGCTTTTCAGCTGCTATTTTGACCAGTCAAGAGTTTTTTTTTTTTTTTTTTTTTTTTTTTAAAAAAAAAAAAATTGTCACTTTAAGGCACCCAGAGACCTGGAGATTTGTCATCTTTTTAGTGTCCATTCTTAGACTTTTATCAACAGTAAATTTTTATTATCTCACCAAGACCTCTGGGTTGAGAGAGCTAGTCAGTGGTCAGTGGCGTGACACTATTGTTTAAAATGATTGTCCTTTCTGTGACTCCCAAAGGACTGAAGATCAGACTTGTAAAAATCTGAGTAAGGGCTGTGGAATTAACTCAGTCAGTGTGTGTGCTGTGTGCTGCGTTCAGCATGAGGCCTTGAGCTGGATCGCAACACCCAGATGCAGTGCCTCATACTGAGGAGGCTGAGGCAGGAGGATCTCTGGGACTCTGGCCAAGCAGCTTAGCCTAATTGTGAGCTCCAGGTCTTGTGAAAGGCCCTGTTTCAGAAAAGTAAAATGTGGGTGGCTTCTGAGAAAAAACAAACAGCCAAGGTTGACCTCTGACCTCCGTGGACACACCATGTGTACCAACGCAGATGTAAAGACATACGAGTATCTGAATGGAAAAAATAAATTAATACATAAGAAATGAGAGACAGATTGTAAGTACAAGGAAGGATTTTCGAGTTTCATTTGTTCCGGTATAGAACACATTCTCTGAACAAGTGCCCCTTCCAAATACCTGTGCTCTATCCAGGCTGTGTGTGTGTGTGGCCACATTCACTCTCCAAGATGGTTTCGCACCCTTGTAAACTGTAACACCAAAGAGTGGTTAACTTGCCCACGGTTAAATAACCAGTTGATGAATCAAAGACCCAGATCAGAGCAAACAACTTTGGGGACGTTTGTTGTTATGTTTTGTCTTGCTAGGGCTGGCCTTGTATTCACTCCATGGGCACTTCACCGCTTTCCTAACCCCAACCTTACCACTTTTTACTTCCGTATTTTTGTTAGTTTACAGTCAGAAGAAGCAAGTCTTGAATTTGAAGTCAAGTATTAGCAATAACTCTATCATTTTTATTACTGAGGTCTCTCACAGTTATGGTGGCCTTCACCAAATTTAACAGAACTAAGACTCCCAGAGACTGAGTTTCTGCACATTCTAAGACTATGTCTGCACTGTCCTGGGGACACACAAATTGAAAAGATCTAATTCTTGCCTATAAGGAATTTACCCTGTATTGAGTCAGACATATACAAACAAACAAAAATGGTAATTTTGCGTGTGGAATGATTAAAAATTCTTCTGAGCACTGTGGAATCACAGATAAAATCTACCCCTGGTCTGCATGTTCCTGAAGGTGCCTGTATGGGTGAGTCTTTTCATTTTTAACTGTGGCAGTGCATGAAGTGAGGGTGATAGACGAATTAGACGGACACATGGGAAGAAAATCATTGAACGTGATTCTTCCGCTTGACACCTCTTCTCCCCGCTCACTTACTATGTCCTTGTATACATAAAACAAATATCCATTTACAGACGTGCGCTTGTTGAAAGAGCAGTGAAAACAAAAACTTGAAGCAAAAGGTAAATATTAAGAACTCTTGCTGCAGGAGTTGAAGCCATTTTGGAATTGGGCAGATTAAATGGGGAGAAAATCCACTGCACACTCGGTTGTGTAGGAAGCCAGCAAATCAGCCCCACAAAATGATGAGAGATTTCCGTAAAGCTGAGGTATTTAGCTTTTTAGCAGTGACACGATTAATTCTTTAAAATTATACAAATAGTAAAGGTTACATAATTTTTATTAGCCTCACTCACTGTTAAATAAGAAGTCATTCAAGAATATTCTCAGCGCCGTGTATGTGAACGCACATCACTGAGACCACTGCTCTGCCTTTCTCTGGCATCTCACCAGAATGCTCTTCTAAATCCCCTTTCTGCGCCTGACCCCAAACTGCCTCTGCTTCCTAGTGGCAGCTGCCATGAGTGCTGTCTGCAAGCAGCCACCTTTATGGCAGAGACTTCAATGTGAACAGCAGCAAAGCTGTTTCAGATTAGCAGTTCTCTACTGTGGCTGCTGAGAGCATTTCAAACACTGGCTTGTATGCACAGATGGGCAAGAGAGAGGTCAAAGTAAAGTACACATGGCAATTTCTTAAATAACTAGGAAGTCGCCTAAAGTAACCTAATAATGTTGTGCCAGTAACTTCTGCTTACCAGTTGAAGGACACAGTTGCCTGCTACTATTTAAAGGCTTGAAACTTCCAAGAATCTTGTGCATAAGAGTGTTCCTGTTCTGTGGTCAACATCTGGGATCAGTTTTATAACTTTTCACTTTTCAAGTCTCATCACTGTTTGCCTGTCCATCCATAGATTGAGTCTGGTGATAGCTGTTTCATATCCTGCTGAAACTTTCAACCAAAAGATACTTAGATTCTGGGCCAGTACTGGCAAGAGCAATTGGGACATTATGTTTATCATTTGAAAATGATGATCTGTTCACAGCAAGTCAGCACTTTTACCCAGGCAATATGTAAAAAGGAACACATCATTCACTGATAAGTGTTTCCACTAAGACAGCTTGGATGATGTGTCTTATGAGGAATTTTCCTAAAGAACTTATCAATGGAACTTCCATTAGTTCGCAAAAATATATTGTAGGTTTTATCAAAATAATGTATAATAATGTATAATTATATATTAAGATTTATTTATTTATTTATTCATTTCTTTGAGATTGTCTGTATTATGTAGTTCTGGCTATCCTGGAACTTGTTATGTAGATCAGGCTGGCTTTGAACTCACAGAGATCCAGCTGCACTTCTGCCTCCAAAGTTTTAGGATTAAAGGCACATGCCTAGCTATATTAAACATATTTCACAAGCTGATATGAATATGACAACTCTGAAATTAACTTGCAGATTTCACCCTGCTCCTTGTACGTTTGTTGTTTGTTTAAGTGATTGCACCTTGTTAATAATTCCATTATAAAGCACTTTTGTAGCAATTGTTGATAACTAAATTTTATTTCCCCAAAATGCTGTAAATAGTAATGGAAATATTATAAAAATGTTTCTATAGAACTACTACTCAATAATTAAATCTATAATTGGCCTGAAATACTGGGAAAAACAATATTAAATTCAATCTCATGTAGACTGAATGTATAGGAGAGCAGGATATGTTTAGAGATATATGCAAGTTAAGCTTATTTTCAAAATTATCACATGAAGAAAATGAATTACGAAAAGCAAAAACACAAGCATAGATATGCATATGCATCTGCACATGTAAACATTCCCAGTTCAGAGACACAAAGATTTCTACTCTTGATTTGAGACAATGTGTTTAGCAGAATCATGCTTTATAATGAAAACAATATATGAAGATCTTGTCTTTAGGATGTAAGAAATATTTTTAAACAGTATATTCTATGAGTAAAGGCACAGTGTTTTCGAGGTGTACTGGAAACCCTGGGGGCTTTGATCTTGTGCCAGCTGTTACATCAGTTCTCTTGGTGATCTTCCTTGCTGATCTGTGACCTTGAGCTTGGGCTGCTGTCTGTATGTCACATCTGTTTTAAGGATGGAGAAGCTGTAGTTGAGCTGAGTAGAAATTATGCATCAATCTCAAAGATGCCCCTGTGTGTACATATTATAAACAGGCAATACCAAGAGAAAGGGGGCTCATTTACCATGCTACTCATTATTTTATAGAGATTGGAAAACAGACTTTAAAAACTAAATGAATGGATCGCTTACTTTGAGGAAATATTGAAGAAGGCCTTAAGAAGCTAGCCCCTCTGTTATTACAGATTTAGACATTAAAAAATATGAATAAAGATAGAAAGCTGGTGCTATCACAGTAGTTTGTCAGTGATTATTTTCTGCTGTTTCAAGCCTTCTGAAGACAGTGCAGAGTTTTACTACATCAACCTAGACGGACTCCTGGTGTCATCTCTCGCGTTTATCTGGGCACCCAAAGATCCTGAATATTTTCTTGCATTTTATTTACTATAAAGTCATGTTGAAATGAGTGAAAGTTCCAGTGTGAGTAGACATTCATGTTTAGCTTTAAATAAAAAGGTTTAAAATATTGTGACTTTTAGAAAATCAAACATGGGAAAATAAACCATTTGAGAGGATGGAGTGGACTTGAAAACCATTTCCTTTCACTAGGATTCAGTAAGAAGTTCATAAAACAGGTTGTTTCAGCTTTTGTATAATTCACATAACAAAATATCCTTCCTTAAAGTGCTTGCTACTTGGTCAGCTACAATTTAGCAATTGCTTGGAAATCCTAGGTCCTCATAAGCCCAGCCTGTGGGTTCAGCGCTGTGTCTCTCAGTGAAGCTTTTTTAAAATGGGAATTTCTGTGACAGTTTTCAACCTGTACAAACCCCCAAAAGCCAAACTCAAGCCATGGAGCAAATATAGCCTTGAGTAAAAATCTGTAAACTTGCACCACCGCCCCCCACTTTCAGTAAAAAAAAGTTGGGGTGTCCGTGGGTACCTTCGGTGTTCCCTGCCTCTGTGGTTCATTTATACAAATAGCAAACCTTCACAGAGGGTGGGGGGACTCTTAAGTTTTAATTGTAGAGGGTGGGGGTATCATTT
Source organism: Phyllotis vaccarum (assembly GCA_033318265.1). Taxonomy (NCBI): domain Eukaryota; kingdom Metazoa; phylum Chordata; class Mammalia; order Rodentia; family Cricetidae; genus Phyllotis; species Phyllotis vaccarum. Next base: position 56,288,696 of record JARWLC010000010.1, read on the forward strand.
GAACAAACTGACTTAAAAAGTGTATTTTTGTTTTTGTCCAGCCACACATCTGTCTTTTGATGAAGATAGCATGGCAAAGGAAGTTATCTTGGATTTTGGCTTCTCAATAAGGAGGTTATGGAGAGCTGAATTTCAGGCTTATGCTTTTACCTCTCAGTTCTCATGCCTACTGGAAAGAACCTGCAAAAGAATGCTTGCTCTACCTGAAGTCTCTTTGCCACCAATACCCTCATGTTTGATCTATAGTAGGGAAATTCTCTCTTAGTAAAGGCTTGGGACCCTTATCTCAAATGTTTTCTCCTTCTCTGCTCCATGAAATTCTGTGCTGACTTCTTCGTCTGTTGCCATTTCTAGCTGATGCTGGCTCAGACAAGCGCTTTCTTCTCTCTGGATCGTGATGGGTTTCCTGTAGTACTTTCCCTTTATTTTCACTTTTGAAACTTCTCTTCTTGGTTAATAAAAGGACTTTGGGGTGTTCTTTCCACTTTTTAAATTAATACTTATTGAAACACTTTAATTTTTTTTTACCCTTTGTCTTGAAAGACCCCTAAAGGGACTCAAAGTGTAATCCACAGTAGATATTATTGTCACAGGAATTATTATTGAGTGACACAAGGAAGTAATCCTTGAACCCTTTTACATCTTGTAGGAACTAGAGCCAAGGATCAAAATGTTAATTAGAGCTTTAATGAAGAAATTTCTTGAAATTTAGTACTTAGATAATTATGACTTCACAATGAAGAAATTGGGAAATTTTAATGGAAACAATTAGAAGTCATCCTTAGACTTATTTTTAATAGCATGCTTTGTGGTATTATAGATGTCAAGTCATTTAAGTGTATTTTTAATAGGGAATTTGACTGAAAGATTGAATCTAAAGCAAATGGCTAGTGCTTTTTATTATTTATCTTCAACCAAAGGTAATCTCATAAATAAGAATTCAACTAGCTACATCTTTCAATATCTAAATAAAACACACACACACTTTGAGCTAAGTTAATACTTTTCAAGTACTTTGTTAAATACCAAAATACATTCTTTTAAAAAATATGCTCTTACAGTTCAAACATTGATAGGTGTTTTGTTAAAATACTATCTGTGTTGAAATACCAGAGCAGAACAACTTAAGATAGAAAGATTTAGGCTTCTGTAATTCACACTAGCAAAGGTTCCAGTCTTCTGGATGGAGAGCAGCTCACATCACAGTGGATAGAAGCAGAACTGTGCTCTGTGCATTCTTTTTTTTTCCCTACTTTTACCCCACCTGGGGCCCCAGACTATATGACAGTGCTGTCCACAGCCAGGGTGGCACTCCCCACTTAGTAAATCCTCTCTGGAAATGTTCTCACAGATACACCCAGGGATGGGCTTTACTAATCTAGGTATTTCTCAATCCCACCAAGATGACAATATTAGCCATCACAGCGATTCACTGTACTTAAAAAGACAAAAGGAAAATAATTCCCTAGCAAATGAAGCAATCCTGAAATGTCTTCAGCATTAAAAGCCATCTGCAGAGCCATTGTGTAACACATTACGCTGCATCATCTTTCAGAATGTAAAACATCTGCAAGATCCTACTTTTGTACTCATATTTAAAAGTTTTTATTAAGCTCAAGTCATAATTGAATATTTTTTTCATTGTCTAGAATGTGCACCTTTGAAAACATTCAACATCTAATTATGCTGCATAGAGGCAGAAATCTTTCTTGTCTTATAATTGGTATTTTTTTCATTTTTAACTTAACTGTAACTGCAGTAGCCAATTGAATGAATGATCCCATTTTCCCATCGTCTTGTTCCTCCCAACTTCTTTTGTTATATCTCTGCATTCAGTCATTTTTCATTTCATGAGGAGTCTCACATGAATTTTGGCTGCGTTCTTGAAAGTTTGTTCAAGATAGCGAGAACACGGAATATTGAAGTCCTTTTGATTAAATAATTTGATGAAAACACTGTATTTCTTGTCATCTTTAGAACTACATTATCCACTCATTTTATTCTTCAGTTTGAGGAAAAAATACCTGGATATTAAGCTATCCGAACACATTTGTCAAGGTATGGCATATACAAGCCAATAACATCATTATTGTTTATGTCCACGGGGCCAGGAGTCTCTATACTCAGAGTTGGATTTATCTAATGGGAACCCTTCTACTTTCTTTGGTATTTCTTTGGTATTTGGAGCCGGGGGGGGGGGGGGGGAGCTATTTGAAAGAATTTTTCCTTTTATTAAATTGTCCACTTAAAAATGTAAAGTAGCCTTAAATTACTTTCTGAGTTACATTTACTTTTTAATTGTATCTGTATTTATTGGACATGTAAACAGAAACAACAGGGTAGAGAGAGAAAGGCCTCCCACAGACTGTTCTAGAAATGTGGATACAGATTCCCTTGCCCAGCCCTCCTGTCCCTTATCACAGTTCCCTTTTCCATATTATTCCGCAGTCAGTTCTTCATGCAGACTAAGATTGGAGAGAGTGAGATGTGAAAAGAATGATGTGGATACTCAGGAATTCTTTGTTTGTTACCCTCCTGTGATGAAGTTACAGTGTATACCTTCAAAGTTGTGACCTTGGTCACTTAGGTTCATATTTACCCAAAGTTCAGAGGGCAAGAACACTCGTGCATGTGTGTTTTTATAGCTATTTTTCTTTCTAGAATTAATATATAGAGTTTTGTCTCCAATGTGGTGTGTGTGCACTAATTACAATTAGTGTAGTAGGCTTCATACAGAAGGAGTTTTTATATGTCATTTTTGTTCCTGTACTTAAGCTAAATATACAATGTGCTTTCTGATTTAGGGAATGATTATTATTATCTGGTGATCTAGTTCTTCTGGTAAGATAGAAAATAAACCATGAGACAGGTTGTTGCACAAAATAATGAGACTCAGGGATAGATCTCTAAAGAAGTTGGAGATACTAGAAGGAATAAACACCACAGTCAAATCTTACCCAGCTGTCTTCTAGCTTCTTCAGCCTTGATTCCCTTGGAATGGCTTTTTTCTGGGTTTCAATCCTGTCTTTAAGTACTCTTTCAGTAATTAAGTTGTGGCCCTACCACACCTGCTTGGGAGCCTAGAATTCCTTCTATAATCTGAAGTGACCTTGACTCAGTTGGGATTAAGGGTCTAGGTCACCATTCCCAGGATACTCCCTGTGCTGGGATTAAAGGTTTGAGTCACCACTCTGATTTTCCTAGACTGACTGTGGTTAGAGCTCTGGGACTTCAGGAGCTTTTACTAACCCCCCACATAGACTGTGGGTAGATTCCCTCTGATATCTCCAAAACTTCTGAAACTTTATTAAATCCCCACAACAGGTAAGTGAATATCACTGTATAACATTGGAGCCCATTTGCAAACTATGCTATGAATAATTATATAGATATTCACAAGCCCTTATTGTATCCTTCAGTTGCAATGGAGTATTTTTAAGGCTACTTACCTACAAATCACACATCACATGGATGTAACTGTCGTGTGTATGTGTGTTTGATGTACATGTACAATTTATATGCATAAACTCATGGTGCTGTATTCTATTTCTTATAGGTAATAAGCATGACTCTGGTTCTGTACTTCCTTAACTATGTTTATTTATATATTTTTAGATACTGACATGTGCATTTGGTGAACAAATGAGGAAGAAGGAAAAACAATATATTTCCTAAGAAGTATCACCTACATGCCGCCACATACCTCTGTGTTAAGGAGAGCGTTCTCCAGCTGTTCCTTGCCTAGCTGCTGATCAGTCCTGGGGTCTGCGCTAGAGTTTGCCTGCTTATCTGTCACTGCCAGATGACATCCTGGTCAGAATGTAACAGGACATAACTCTCTGACTGCTAGGGAACGTGATCAACTGACATTAACTTCCTGAAGTTGGATCTTACAGACAAAAAATTTAAAACAAAACAAACGTATCTTTAAAGTGAATAGAAGCCAAGCCCCTGTGAAAACTTGTATTGAACATGACTCATGGAGAAGAGCTTGGCTCTGATGTACATCAGGATTCTATTGTTTTAACTTACCTAGAAGGATTACTAATGCATCAGGCAGCAGGGGGATCAGGTACTGCCATTGACAAAAAGTCTGCTGGCCACAAGGAAGAAAACCAGAACTTTAACATTGGCGGTGTGTTTCCCACCTGCCAAAGCAATGGTCCCACTCTCAATGCACATACATACCAGGGCTCTGGCATGCTGCATCTCAAAAAAGCAAGACTGCTACAGTCTTCTGAGGACTGGAATGCGGCAAAGCGGAAGAGGCTGTCTGATTCCATCGTGAATTTAAACGTAAAGAAGGAAGCTTTGCTAGCTGGCATGGTTGACAGTGTGCCTAAAGGCAAGCAGGATAGCACATTATTGGCCTCTTTACTTCAGTCATTCAGCTCTAGGCTGCAGACTGTTGCTCTGTCACAGCAAATTAGACAGAGCCTCAAAGAGCAAGGATATGCCCTCAGTCATGATTCCTTAAAAGTGGAAAAGGATTTAAGGTGCTATGGTGTGGCCTCAAGTCACTTAAAAACTCTATTGAAGAAAAGTAAAACCAAGGATCAAAAGTCAAATACCACCCTCCCTGATGTGACTAAAAACCTCATCAGAGACAGCTTTGTGGAGTCGCCTCATCACGTCGGACAAAGTGGAACAAAGGTCATGAGTGAACCTTTGTCATGTGCCGCAAGATTACAGGCTGTTGCCAGCATGGTGGAAAAAAGGGCTAGCCCTGCCACCTCACCCAAGCCTAGTGTGGCCTGCAGCCAGCTAGCTCTGCTCCTTTCCAGTGAGGCCCATCTGCAGCAGTACTCCCGGGAACATGCTCTAAAAACCCAGAATGCACACCAAGCAGCAAGCGAGAGACTTGCTGCCATGGCCAGACTGCAAGAAAATGGTCAGAAGGACATAAGCGGTTTCCAGCTCCCGAAAGGGGTGTCTGGCCATCTCAATGGGCAGGCCAGAACATTGTCAAGCAAACCGGTGGCTAGTAAGAATAATGCCTCAACATTTCAGAATCCAATGGGTGTTGTTCCTTCTTCCCCCAAAAACACAGGCTATAAAAACTCACTGGAAAGAAACAATATAAAGCAAGCTGCTAACAACAGTCTGCTTTTACATCTTCTCAAAAGCCAGACCGGACCCATGCCAACGAATGGGCACAGCCAGAATGAGAGAGGAAGTCGCTTTGAGGAGAGTAGCACACCCACCACCATTGACGAGTACTCTGATAACAATCCTAGCTTCACAGATGATAGCAGTGGGGACGAGAGCTCTTATTCCAACTGTGTTCCCATAGACTTGTCCTGCAAACACCGCATTGAAAAGCGGGAAGCTGACAGACCCGTTTCTCTTGAGAACCTCACCCAATCCCTGTTAAACACATGGGATCCCAAGGTGCCCGGTGTGGACATCAAAGAAGATCAAGATACCTCAAAAACTTCCAAGCTGAATTCACACCAGAAAGTTACTCTTCTTCAGCTGCTATTGGGCCATAAGAGTGAAGAAAGCATTGAAGGGAATGCCAGCCCTCAGGAAGTCCACTGTGATATGACTAAGTTCAGTCCACAGAATTACACAAGGACTTCTGTCATTGAAAGCCCCAGTACCAACAGGACTACCCCAGTGAGCACTCCACCACTGCATCCATCCACCAAAGCCGAGTCTCCCATCAACCTTTCTCAGAACTCTCTGGTCATCAAGTGGAGTTCCCCACCATACGCCTGCAGTACGCCCACACCAAAACTAACAAATGCCATGGCAGGCCACTTGATGGACCTCACCAAAAGCATAGAATCACCGGCAGAGAAAGCAGTCCCAAGTGACGGTGCACAAAATTCGGCGACGTTCAGCGCCAGTAAACTGTTACAAAATTTGGCACAGTGTGGAATGCAGTCTTCCATGCCTGCGGAAGAACAGAGACCTGGCAAACAGCTGTTAAGTGGAACCGCAGAGAAACCTCTCGGTATGATTGATAGATTAAATAGCCCTCTGCTCTCAAATAAAACAAACGCAGGTGAAGAAAGCAAAGCCTTCATCAATCAGCTGGCAGGAGCTGAACCAGCACTTCCTGGTGGTGAGATAGAGAATCTGCTGGAAAGACGCACAGTCCTCCAGCTGCTCCTGGGAAATTCCAGCAAAGGAAAGAGTGAAAAGAAGGAGAAGATTCCCTTGCGCGAAGAGGGTGCTCAGGAACATCCAGAGAGACCTGTAAGTGAACAGATTCTGACGGTGAAAATCAAAGCCGAGCCTTGCGATGACTTCCAGATTCACAACACAAATGTGCATTTAAACCATGAGACTAAGAGTGCCCCGTTAGGGGTCACTCCCGTCATGCAGAAAAGTCCAGCTGCCTTACCAGTGTCCGAGGACTTTAAATCAGAGCCCGCCTCACCTCAGGATTTTTCTTTCTCAAAGAATGGTCTGTTAAGTCGATTGCTGAGACAGAATCAAGAGAGTTACCCAGCAGATGATCAGGACAGGAGTCACAGAAATAGTGAGTTGACAACCCTGGAATCAAAGAACTTTTGCATGGTCCCCAAGAAAAGGAAGCTTTATACAGAACCACTAGAAAATCCATTTAAAAAAATGAAAAATAATGCTGTAGATACTGCCAGTAATCACGGTGCCCCGGAAGTACTCTATGGGTCCTTGTTTAATCAGGAAGAACTGAAATTTAGCAGAAATGATCTTGAGTATAAATACCCTGCTGGTCATAGTTCAGCCAGTGATAGTGAACACAAGAGTTGGGCCAGAGAGAGCAAAAGTTTTAATGTTCTGAAACAGCTGCTTCTCTCAGAGAACTGTGTGCGAGATTTGTCCCCACACAGGAGTAACTCTGTCATGGACAATAAAAAGAAAGGACACAAAAACAATGTGCCCAATAGCAAACCTGAATTCAGCATTTCTTCTTTAAATGGACTGATGTATAGTTCTGTTCAGCCCAACAATTGTGTGGATAATAGGACATTTTCATACCCGGGAGCTGGGAAAACTCCTCTGAGCCCGCCTTTCTCGGAGCACTTGGGCTGTGTGGGGTCCAGACCAGAACCTGGACTTTTGAATGGGTGTTCCATGCCCATGCCTAATGAGAAGGGACCCATTAAGTGGGTCATCACAGATATGGATAAGAATGATTATGGAAAAGACTCTCCAAGACTGACCAAAACAAACCCAATCCTCTATTACATGCTCCAGAAAGGAGGCAATTCTGTGACCACTCGAGACACACAGGACAAAGAAATCTGGAGGGAGCCTTCATCTGCCGAGAGTGTCTCACAGGCAACAGCAAAAGAAGAGTTAGTTCCTACAGCAGAAACTAAAGGTTCTTTCTTTAATCTAAGAAGCCCCTACAATAGCCATATGGGAAATAATGCTTCTCGCCCACACAGTACAAATGGAGAAGTTTATGGACTTCTGGGAAATGTGCTCTCAATAAAAAAAGAATCGGAATAATGTGTACCTGCCATACCATTTTGGATCTTTTTCAAATTAATCAGTATGAACTTGAGATCTGTATAAATAAGAGCATGATTTGAGAAAAGCATGGTATAACTGATACTTCTTCGTTTCGAAAGTATTGGTTACTGGTGATGTTTAAATATGCATACTAACTTTTGCTTAACATTAGATGTCATGAGGAAACTATTGAATTAGAAGTCGGTGTTTAATCCTTCTGTATGCATCAGATAACAACTCAGTAGCCTACGAATGAAACTATTTTCTAATCATAAATAGGAGGCATACATTAAAATGCAGAACTCCATCAAGTGGATTGATGCAGTTTGCTCTCTTTATTAGAATACTTCATTTTGCATCTCAGATATCGGCCTACATACACGTTTTTAAAGTCCAAATTCTTAACTATTTGAAAGATAATCAAATTAAGAAAAACCCAGAAGCCTTGTGCTGATTCACATCTCGTCAACTCAAAAATAAGAAAAAGAAATGCTTACATTTTTCACTTTTGCTAAAAAAAAAAAAAATTCTTTTTAACTCTTGGAAGGGGTTTTGAGATTCACATTGTGTCTGCCCCACCCCAGACCTTTTCAATATATATTTCTTTAGACCTTGTACTATTTAGTAAAAATTGATTATAATAGAGGGGAGTTAATAGGTCCTTAAAAGTAAAAGGCAACTTCCATTTTTTTATATTTTAACACTTTACTAAATTAATACTCCTCCTTTTACAAAATTGGAAAGGTAATGTTTATTGTCATGCAGTTTCCTGAATAATGACTACTTAGAAATAGCTTTTAACAAAAGCAAAAATGGATTTTCTTTGGACTGTTTTCACAGTCTCTTGTGAAAGTTATTCCTCACTATTCCTGTGGTACCTGTAAATCTTAGGACCAGGATTTCTTAATTCTGGGCACAGAAACTATGTTAGGACCATCTGGAGCAGTTGTTTAAAATGCAGATTGCTCAGCAGCAGCATCTCTTGGGTCTGTAGAACAGGGTCTCTGCTGGACCTGGGGGTCTTTCCGCTACATCTTGACATGTTCTATATGTGCTTGAAAACCGTGGCTTACAACTTTTCCAGAACATGGGACTGTAAAGAAACTATTTGTTGCCTACATTTTTCCCCAATACAGTCACACACCAACTCAAAATTTGCAATATTGTAGTTCTATATTACTGTTATATCTTTGGAAATCGGGTTCAGAATACTTTTTATGACAAAAAAAAATCAGGTAGCGGGGACAACTTTCCTATTTGGATCAACATCTCAGGAAAATCTGCTATTATTTATTTGTTCTAATTAGTAACACCAACTTAATTAGCCTTAGGGATGGAATAACAGGGCCACTTAGCAAACTCAGGTGATCCCAGGATGGTTGGGAAACTTCTCCTGAATACATTTTTACCTGCTGTTTAAACGATCTTCTGCAGAGCAGTGCTTATGAAGATAACAATTTAAATGCAAGATAGACATTAAACTCAAGATTGTCTGAAATCAAATCAAAGGGCACTTTCCCATGGCAGAACCCTACTCAGTCACTTCAGGGCATCAGCTCATTTTAAACATGTTTTTAAAAATAAATACTGATACTGTCTTGTAAGAACTTAATGTATAATTGAGCCATGTGGAATTTCAATCTTGAAACAAGTTTCTTTTTAAGTTCAGTTTTTATAACCCACAACTCATCCACCAGACAATATTTTATTTTCAGTCTTGAGCTACATTGGCAACCGACTCATCAAAAAATATTGTGTACTCAAAAATTAAGTAGGAGGAAGTTTATTTGAAGATGTATGTACTTGAAGTTGTTTCTAAGATTTTTTTATATTGCAAATGGACATTATTTCTTAATTATCTAAAATTCTAAATGGTTATTTTTTCTCAAGATGATTTGTAAATAGCTAATGGATATGTTATATGGTAATTGGAGCGTATATTATGCTATGTCAGAGGGGGGGAAGGCATATGCTTATTCTGCTATGAAAAATTCCACTGGCCAGTGAAGATACTTTACTCCATGTCCATACTGTGACAACCTCATTGTCTACACTATATAAATAAGCTTTACACTAAGTCATTTTTCTTGGTTATTGTGAAAGGGTTGGAGCCTTAGTAATATATTATAGGATGCTGGTGTTCATCCTCAGTTGGAGGCGATTGGCTTCTTAGAGTGGAGCGGCACTTAGGTCAGGGAAACGTCCAGAACCAGCTTCGCTTTGTTTTGTTTGTTTATGTTGAAATGGGAATATGTAATACAGAAAAACTATGTCTATAAAGAACGCTCTTCTGACTGACTAGAAAATACCCCACATTGAGTTAAAGTATCCTTAATGAAGAGAAAGGGCATACAACCACAGATTTACTCTGTTTATGCGTGTGTAGATTCAGATATGCACACATACACATTTTCAAGGACTATTTTCGATATTCGGGCAGTTTCTTCCTAATAAAGTCATTTGAGAAAGGGTACTACAACTCCATTGACATCAGTAAGGTAGTATTACCTGTTTATTCTCTGCTACATTTTACAGAAGAATAAACTGGTGAGAGTATATATTTTCTATATATATATATATATATTAAAATGTGTATATATATATATTGACTTGTTACATGAAGATGTTAAAATTGGTTTTTAAAGGTAATGTAAATAGTGATTTCCTTAATGAAAAAATACATATTTTGTAATGTTCTAATGCAACAGAAAAACCTTTTAATTTCTTTGGTTCCTGTATATTCCATGTATAAGTGTAAATATAATCAGACAGGTTTAAAAAATGTGCATGTATGTATACAGTTGCAAGTCTGGACAAATGTATAAAATAAAACTTTTATTTAAGTTGTGATTACCTGCTGCATGAAAAGTGCATGGGGAACCCTGTGCATCTGTGCATTTGGCAAAAATGTCTTAACAAGTCAGATCAGATGTCCATCCCAACATGACAGTATTTCATTTCTGGACATGACTTCTGTGGCTTAAGCTTTGTGAGAGAATGTGCTTTGAATCCAAGGGTCTTAATTAAAAAAAAAAAAAAATTAGCCACTTTTCAACATAAAGAATTCACACAATGACTTTACAAATCTTACAATCCCATTGGAAACATAACCAGGAACAGCCAGTGTTCCTGAATGCTGGAATACAGGCACATTACCATTCATGGTAAGAATTCTGGGGTTTACAGCCAGTTTTGATGCAATCTACTTAGTAATATAATTTTCCATTTTTATTAGAAATTTGATTTCTTCATATGATGTCATGAATTGTACATACTGTAGTGTGAATTTTTTGTTTTGTTTTGTTTTTTAATCTTTTAGTGTTTACTTCCTGCGGTGAATTTGAATAAATGAGAAAAATGCATTGTCACTCATTTGAAATGGCTTATTTTTATTGTGGGCTTTCTCTGGTTTTTAGGTTTTTGTATTAATGCCCAAGTCCCAGGTCATTAAAAATTAATTAATTAATTAATTAATAATAAATAAATAAATAAATAAAGAAGAGCGATAGATCAATGTATTTTGTTGTCTCAGAAAAATAAAGGGGAAAAATAAGCAGCTGACTAGCAAGTTAGTACATTTAGAAACACGTAATTAAAGCATATCTCAACATGACAGTTGGCCTGTGGTCTGTCTTCCATTTCTCACTATGTAACTGAATGACCACTACATTTTTTTTTTTTTAGACTGGAGTTTGAACAATGCTCCAAAATGAAGCCAATTAGATACATATACTTTGTCTTAAGACTTTTATCAGGAGTTTTCACTTTATTTTTAATGCAAGAAAAAAAATTGAGTCCCTTTCCAAATAAAACCGTATACAGGAAAAGAATTACACATGGTGAGCTGTATACATATGTGATCAGTAATGGAGAACATCTTACTATACGTCTGTATTTGCAGAAGGCAAGACAGCCAAAGGCCTTCATCTGGACAAGTGTTCTAACACCAAGCTACGTTCACAATGTAATTTTTTCTTTAATTTTTGAGACAAGGTCTCACTAAGTTGCCTACGGTATCCTCAAACTCAACTTGTTGTCCACACAAGCTTTAACCTTGAATTATTCTTGGATTGGCCTTCTAAGGTGCTAAAATTTATAGATCTGAGCCATCATCAGATCCCTCTAAGACCAGCTTGTTTAGAGAAAAAAAAAAAAAGTAAATTAAACCTCTGTACTCTTTCGATCCAACGCATTAACACTTTATACTTATAGAGTTGCTGGTAATTGAGATGTGAGGCATTTGTCCAACAACAAATTCCATTTCCTAGGACTAAAATTGCTTTATAATCCCAGCAGGTATCTCAACAGGTTTATAGAAATCAAGGGTCAATGGCTGCCCTCTTTAGCAAGCACAAAGCCCTAGCCAAGCTTCATTATCTGTCACTGCACAAAAACCTAATAATGAAAACATTTAGGTCTTAAAAGACACACCTTGCTCTTAGAGATATTGACAGGCTTCATCTTATTGTTCACATAGATGCTAACTTCAAAATGAAAGGTGGGAAGCCCTGTTTTTTATTTACAAGGTAAGAAGGACTAAGTGCATTGCCTGAGATGGATTTTTGAAAGAACCACCAGTTAATAAATTTTTTGAACTTGAATATGAGTTTTCAAAACCACATTGAGTTAGAATTACCCAGGCTATGCAAGGTTCTTATAGCTCATGCTTATTGGTATGGTGACATCAGCAACAATTGAAATCTCATTGCTCAACACTGGGATCCCTAAACTTAAAATCTACAGAAATAGCTTTTAAATGTTAAATTGGTAAATGTACTCTACCCTTTGGTTTTTGTTATACAGAATTTGTAGGCAGGCTGATGCTATGCTGTCTCTTAAGGGTTGGTATTTTGTTGGCAGCGTGTAGCATTGAGTTAAGACACCAGTTCTGTGCACAGTCTTCTGGAGTAAGTCGAAGATGCCTGCTTTGAAAGTCAGTTAATGTATTCCTGAGTTAGCAAAACAAGTGGAAATAATCTTAAAAGCCCATAAATTCTACCACACTTAACCCCACCTGTAAGCCTGTACAAGTAAATGTTTTAGGATTTCTGAGCATTTTTGCAGCCTTTTTAATGACAAAGAGACCCAGAGGAGCTGTCTTTGCTTCTGGATTTTATCAAACATTATGGATACATTACCCCAACCTTGGGAAAAGAGTGCACCCCTTTTCTATTCATCTCTTCTCTCATTTTGCCTATAAACTCTGGCCTTTGAGACCACTGGTACAGGAGGAAATGTATTACAGATATGGATCTTGTCTTTGGAAAGCTGTGTGAACAGTTCTGTGGAGAAAAGGACTGCTGTGGGCATGCTGCCTGAAGCTGTGTCATTCTAAGACAATGGTAGGATGGTTTTCAGAAAATCAGAAAACCAGTTTGACCCAGAGTCTGAAGACTTTCCTCTACCACCTGATGTGTGAATCTTCCTAAAAGCTTGAGCACCCTATTGTTTGGGTTAGCCACACTGTGGCACCTTGCAGTATGCATCCTTACCCCTTTGCCTGATTTTGTGAGTTTGTTTATGTCTTTCAATCACAGTCACATCTGCATCTTTGAATAGTAGTTGCTTCTGGGGAGAGAGTGAGAGACATCCTCATCCTATCCGCTTCCTAACTTCAGAGACTCCTTATGGACTGGTTAACTTTATGTCAGCTTGTCATAGGCCAGAATCATTTGAAAGGATGGAATCCCAATGGAGAAGAGGCCTAGATGGAACCAGACTGTAGGCAAGCCTGTGATGCATTTTCTTAATGAGTGATTGATGTAGGAGGGCCCAGCTCATTATGGGTGGGGCCACCTCTGAGCAGATGGTTCTCGATTCTTTAAGGAAGCAAGCTAAACAAGCCATGAGGAGGAGCACCCTCCATGGCCTCTGCATCAGCTCCTGCCTCCAGGTTCCTGCCCTGCTTGAGTTCCTGTCCTGACTTCCTTTGGTAATGAACAGTGATGTGGAAGTGAGAGCCAAATAGACCCTTTTTCCTCCCCAACTTGCTTTGATATTTTGTCACCTAGTAATGGTGACCCTATAATATCCTCTCAGACCAAACTGTCTTGCTCACCTGCACTCCTTCCTCAAGCTCTTAAGGCACCGTATCATTCACTTAGAGAGTACTGAGCACTACACATACATGTAAACAGGACTCGGTCCAGCCAGCAGGAGCTTCTCCAGTGAGTGTAGTGAATGCAGCAACTCACATACATAAGCTGGGAACTTCCACCCAAGGCCTTTTCTTTTCCTTAATCGTTTTCCTATTGCTGAAGAAAATAAATGTTCCCTCACAAGATCATGGCTTTGGATTTGGTAGCATCTCTACCCCACTTCAGCATGTTATGAATTTTAAAGGGAATGCATTTTGTATAAAGCCTCTTAGTATAGTCCTGTGCTCATGTACTGTAGGCTGGCCTAAAATTTGCACCAACCTTACTTTCGTCTCCCAAGGGCTAGATTACACACATGATCTACCTACCACAGCCTATTTATACTTGCTTTTCTAAAGGCAAGTAGTTAAAATATAAGAAGCAAATATCTTCCTTTTCTCCCCACTTGCAACAGTACACAGACATGTATACATCTTAAGAGTGTAAAAGAGGGTCTCACGTAGGTAGCTCTGATAATCTGCACAGAGGGTTTACCTAATACCCCACTTTCCCTATTTCAATGCTAATAAAAGTCATTACAGTCAGCTTTCTAATATGAAGAGCGTAAGGTGGGAATTTTCAGACCCCTTTGGGATTGCTTGCCACTTGTGAGATGTAACACCCTCAGTATGGATTCAGCGCCTCTGCTAGAGAACCCTGTGAAGAGGATGTTTCCTGTTCCCTTTGAAAATGTGTACTTAGAAAGAGAACTGCTCCAGAGAGGAAGTCCTGACCTGCTTTTCATAATGTTGTGCTGGGAAACCTGTGATGTGATTTTAACAATCTCCACAAATTAAAGATTACCCACTCAGAAACTGGGCAGAGAGAGGCAAATGCATACTGTCACTGCCTCCTATACTGGCCTAGGAGAGCTGTCTGCATGTGATCTCTAGTTTCATAACCCTATGTCTTTTAAGCCTCTTTAGAGTGTTAACCTCATCACTGTTTAATGTTCTCTGCCATTTAGGCTTCTTCTTCCTGCATCTACTTTCAGACATGTAACCATGCCTGTCTTCAAACAGCTCAGACGTTAGGTTCCTTCTGGTTATACAGCTGTCCTGAGATTCATCTGTTTTCTCTTACTTGTATCTATCTACCTTGTCATATTATTAACACCTGAACTCCAGCTTTCTCTAGTCTTGAATTCAGCATGCATGCTTTCTTCCATTTTGTTCTAACAGTCCTTTCTCCATGTTGGAAGATGATTCCTGTCTAAGAGTATTGTTTCTCCATAGTATTGGCTTATGGCCACTCTTACTGAAGATGTCCTTAGCCTGTGCTTCCAGCTATCTGCTATGCCATCATTCTGAGTGTTAGCACATCTCATCTCAAAACTTCAGGATCTACTTGGCCATTCTCGTCCTGTCTCTCGGAAGACATTCTAGTTCAAAAAAGCTTAAGAACCCACTGTGTTGTTCCAACAAAAATGACTATTTATTGATGTCAACTGAAGCCTAGTGTGAGTTCAGTTAGATATAGTTCATATTATCTAAGGTTTTAGATTTCTAGCCCTGTCTGCATCTTCATATTTTCAACTTCCCCATCCTCCCACACTCTTCTCCCATCTTTCTCAATCATGCAAATAAGAAACTTTAAAAATGTCTTTGGACACTTTCTACCTCCATTCCATTGATACGTTCATTCTTCAGCATTCTTTTCCAAAGGATCTGCACCTTTGCCTGTGTGTTCCCATTATCAGAGTAGTAAGCTACCTTTCCCTTTTAAAACCTGCCTTCTTAAGGAAGCCCTCCGTGCTTCTCTGCTATGCGACATGCATTTTGAGCCCTCTACAAATTCATATTTTCTGTAAACCTCTCTTGTTGCCCTTATTAGAATAAATAATATGCTTCAAGACTCCTTTTAAAGGGTAGGTGAAACCTTTGTTTGCCTTAATGATAAGACCACATAGAGATCACAAAGAAGCTGTAATTAATATTAACCTGCTTCAGATCTCTAAAGCAATATGGCTTCCTGTGGGTACAGAAATGCCAAATGCCAACTAGTACCAAATAATCCTTAGTTTACTAGTCACTTCTTGGGTGTTTTGAATGTGACATCTTACCTGTGATGTCCACGTCACTAGGCTTTTGGTGGCTCAGTCCATGACAAATAAATGTATATGGGTTGATTTAAAGCTTATCTCACATGTGAAGCTAGGTTGCTAGATAGGATTTTTCTTTATTCTGATTCCACAAAATCGGCATAAATGTGTTTCAGGAGTACATTCTGTTTGCCTGGGATCAGGATAAAAATTAATTTCCTATCTCTCAAGAGAAGAAATATGATCTTGTTGTACTCAGTTTTGTTGTACTCAGAATCTTTGCAACTGGCCCTGAAAGTGTAAATCTAGAGCATATTCAGGATGAGTAAGTGTTTCTTGAAGATGAAATAGTTCACTTTCTCTAGCCAACAATGCTGATGAACGCCATTCCTGATTTCTACTCATTATAAGGCTGGGAGTTGTAAGGAAGAGGGAATGGGTGTCTGGCTTCAAGGTTTTTGTTGTTGTTTTCTGTTTGTTTGTTTTTAAATGAAAGGGATATTTTAAAGTTAGTCCTTGTGTAGTTAGTTGAATCATGGGGACATGTGGGTAGAGTCAGAATGAGAAGAGCAGTTACAAGTCCATTTGCTAAGAGTGAGGCCATTATGTTCTAGGTTTGATTTCCAGGATGAAACGAAAAAAAAAAAAAATTCTTTCTACTTGGAACAGCAGGCTGTCTTTTAGTCTTAACTATTTAAAGGATAATCTTACTTCCTTCTTCAAAGATAAGAAATTTGTTGTGAATCCATACATTTAAATCAGATTTATTTCTAGTGTCCGTTGTCCTGTGTAGTTCGAGGTTTCTAGCCTGGATTTTCGGGTCTAACCTCAAGGTCTAGGCCCACAGACCCGCAGACCCACAGAGACACACAGATGCTTCCAATAGTTTTAGGCTGATCAGCCTTAGGCCCAGGCATATAGCTTGCTAACTCTCTACCCTTAAGCTATCCCATGTCTCTTGTTCAGGCATGCGGCTCCGTACCTTTCTTTAGAGCTACATGGTTGTCCTCTGCATCCTGCAGCTTCTCTCTGGTGCTCTCTCTGGCATTCTGCTCTCAGAGATTTTCTTAGTCTGGTAATCCGCCTACACTTCCTGCCTGCCTTTGGCCAATCAGCTTTTTATTAAACCAGTGGGTGGGACTGTTATTTTCCATGAAACAACATAATACCCCTACAGTCCTGGGATAAGAGAGTAGGCTCACAGAAACCGTGGGCTTCATGGGGGGAGAAAAGTCCTTATAGGTAGGATTTGGTTCTGGAATGTGTCTTCGAAGTCCATGTGGTACGTGCCTGGCTCACAGAGTAGCATGATTGAAAAGGCGTGGAGCATTAGCAGATGTTATGTTACCTAGCCGGAAGCCTTCACATCATCCCTTCATCTCTCCTTGGCCACAAGGTAAATGCTACCACCACAGACCCAAAGCAATAAGACTCATGGACCAACTCTAAATCTACAAGCTCAAACAAATGATTCTGCCTAAGTCAATTGTCTCAGGTGTTTATTTCACACACACAGTACAATATTTCAGTGTCTTTTCAGTACCTACCACATTAAAATACTCTTTTATTATTTAAAATTACAGAAAAACTGGGTTGGAGCAGCCAAGATTTACCATGTACCTCATCCAAATTTCTGCTCTATTAGTAATATTTTGGTTAATGTGGTACATTTATTATAGCTAATGAACCAATAATATTGTATTATCAGCTAAAGTCTGGTTTACATTGAGTTTTAATCTTTGTGTTTATTCATTTTATAGAATTTTATGAATATATGGTGTATAGCACTTTTATATTTTACCACCGTAAGATGCCTCCAAGCCCCATGGCCCCCTCCTTCATCCCCACTACACACCCCTGACAACCTTACTGCAAAGGAGTTGTTACTTTTCTAGAATGTCCTGTAATCAACACCTAGCAATAGATTTTCAGAGTTGTTTCTTTCACTTAGTGATAAGCACTGAAGATTTTTTTTCACATCTAGTGTTTGATAGTTCACTTTCTTTTATTGCTGAATAATAATATATTTCTGAATCATAGCAAAGCTGCTATAGATTTGTTGCTGTTTCCAAGTTTGGGAAATTAGGAGTAAAATTCTATAAACATTAGTGTGTGGTTTTATGAGAATACTGTTCTTTCCACTTTTTTTCCCTTTCTTTTCTTTTAAAATATCTTACAGGAAGCACATCCTTTCTGTAATTTAAATTTCTCAGCTTTTCAGCAATAAAGTAATGCTTAACTGTCATTCCAAATCAGTCAGTTCCATGGGCTCTGTCAGATAGGCTAACCTCAACTGTACTATTATACAACCCTAGACTTTTGGTGACTAGGAACCACACAGTTCTAGTTCATATTCATGATTCCTGTCCATCCTGAATCAGCAGAAGCTCTCTTCTGTCCTCACTGCAGAGTTTACCAATACAGTGTACTTACTACCTCAAACTCTGAATGGAATGGCTACAGTAAAGAGGAGAAAAATTAGTAAAATTAGTGCTGGATTTTAAAGAACATAACACCATATTAATCTAACCAGTATATTGTTCTACTTTGCTCCAATGGAATAGGATATGCAATTATATAACTTACACAGAAGAATAATAATAAACATTCACCAGTACATTTTAATACTTGCTTTTCTAATACATAATAATCATCTTTTAATCATTAAATTAAATTTGATTGTCCTTTGATTTTTTCTTCTTCCAACTATGGACAGTAGTATCTAGAAGCAAAATGTATCCAGCTTTGAGGACTCAAAAAAATATTTGCTAATTCCAAAAAGATGCTTAGTTTTTGAGACAGATCTTTGGGGGTTAATAGAAGAAAGATAAGCACATCTAGTAAGATGTTGACTGAGTCTGGCATTTCTGACACCACAGTGCTGTAGAATAGTATTTTAAAATGTGTTGCATTTGTTTATGCTGTGGAACATTTGCTTAATGATGCAAAGGTGTGTTGCACTCTTTTATGTTGCATTTGCTTAACTCTGAAGCTGTGTTACTTTGCCTGTCTAAAACACTTGATGGTCTAATAAAGAGCTGAAGGACCAATAGCAAGGCAGAAGACAAAGGATAGGCGGGGCTGGCAGGCAGAGGGAATAAATGGAAAGAGAAATCTGGGAGGAAAAGAAGAAAAAGAGAACTAGGAGAGGAGGATGCTCAGGGCCAGGACCCAGCTACACAGCCAGCCTTAGAGTAAGAGTGAAGGTAAGGTATGCAGAAGCAAGGAAGGGGTGGGATGAAAAAGCCAAGAAGCATAAGGTAGGTGGGATAATTTAAAGCTAAGAAAAGCTGGAAAGAAACAAGCCAAGTTAAGGTCAGGCATTTGTAGTTAATAATAAGCCTCCATGTGTGATTTATTTGGGAGCTGGATGGCTCAAAATGTACGTATGTGAATAAATTCTTTTCATCTTGGCTCAGTATAAGAATACAGGGCTATCTACTTGGACCAATATAAATGTATATCTGTCATACTTCATTTTATCATCTTAGTTTTTAAAGGTTTCTACCAGTTTCAAAGTGGGATATTCCATTTGAATCTAAACAGGTCTGTAGTTATTTGAATGAGAATGGCCTCCAAGAAACTCTTAAGTTTCCTTAGTCATCTGTCAGTGACCTATCTGGGAAGGATCAGGAGACCTGGCCTTGTTGGAAGAGGTGTGTCACTGGGGTAGGCTTTGAGATTTCAAAAGTCTGTGCCAAGGCCAGTGTCCCTATACCAGCTGCAGATCAGAATGTAACTCTCAGCAGCTTCTCTAGCACCATGCCTGCCTATCTGCCTGCTGCCATGCTCCTCGTCATGATAACAGAGGACTATCTGAAGCCATAAGCAAGCCCCAAATAAATGCTTTTTAAAAAAATAAGAGTTATCTTGGTCATAGTGTCTCTTTACAGCATTAGAGCTGTGACTAAGACAATGTCCAAAAGAAAATTTTAATTCAAAGACAAGTTTTACTTTTAACATTTAAATTCATTGCCTTTGAATTCTTCCCCTGAATAAAGATTTTTTTTTTCTTCAAGATTTGCTAGTAATTTCTGAATTATCAGTATCTAGCTCGTTCTTTATTGTTGTTGGAACCATTCTGTGAACTATATGTTTGCTCCTTTGTTCTTCTGTCTTGAGAAATTTCTCTTCCACCCTGACCTGCTGACCTGCAATGACCCTCTGCTTCCTTTCTTCTTTCTTGTGTGTTATTGCAGCATGGCTGTAGTCAGGAACAATCTGTTTTTCTGTCAGGTGCTCCCTGTGCCATTTGAGCCTCAATTCAATTGGAGCCGACATTCTGGTGTTCGTACTTAGGTCCCCACTATACAAGAATAATCCCTTAATCCTATCTGAAACTTCCCTTATTACCATATGAACTTTTCCAGAGATGTTCCTCATTTCCCCCAACACCTACCTCTAGAGAGAAGCATACATGGAGCAAGAGACTCTGATCTGTGAGTGAAGCATCCGGGGGTAGGAAAGAGGAGTCCTTAGCCTTCTGGTGTGGTACACACTGGCTGCCATTCCAACTCATTTTAAGGAGGAGCCTCAGCATCTCGTGTCTTAAACTTAAAAAATCTTAAATTTAAAGGAGAATCTGCTTGGGTTTTAGACTTGTTATCTGAAAATGACATTGGTATCTTGAATATGATATCTTCTTCATCAGGATGTAAGATGGAATGTTGTTTACCACCTCCCTTTTTAAGCATGTCATTGTCTTTAATCATGATGACTATATCAATTTCTGCAAATTATCCAATTTTCTGAGGATTAAGTGAAGAAAATTTGAAATATAATTCTACCATCCCTAGATGGAATACTTTCTCTATATGAAATAGTCTTATTATTTTTCTCTAATCTTTTAAATAATCATACATGTGCTTTACATCATGAAGATAACACTGTGAATGGAGCTCGTGTCTTTGTGTAGCAGACTCTGTTTTCCACAAATGGACATACGATAAGGTCATCAAGACCAAATCCTGTGACTGCCTTGAAGACTAGATTAGGGCACAAGGAACACAGCATTAGCCCTTATGGCTGAGTCATAGTGTTGTAGCAGCTTTTGTTAGCTCTGGAGCCCCAGCCACCATGTTGTAAGGAAGGCTAGGTCACAATAAAAACCTGTATGTAGCTGTTTTGTCCGACATATCAGTTGTAGTCAAGAGTGAGCAAGCTCTGTATGATTCCAGCCTTAAGGCTATTTTAGCTAAAGTCAAAGGAAATGGAAAGATATTGCCCTGAAAGGCTATGACAAAACAAGAGATGCATGAGCAAAACAAACACTGCCATTATTTCAATTAAATCCTGCAAGTGCGTTTTCTCATGTGTGTCCCAGTTTTCTATCATCTTAGTATAGCAGCATGTCAGTTGTACCATATAAATCTGTAACATGAATTCTAGTTATTACTAAATGAAAACTCAGAGACAGATATCGGGGAAAAGCTGGAATATCAGAGAGAGGAGACAGACCACAGTCAAATCTCACCCAGCCAACTTCCCAGTAAATGCTATCTTACAGCTTTCTCACCCTGACTCCTCATCTTTTCTACAGAATCCCACACAGGCTGCCTCCTTAAATACCTTCTTCACCCAGTTGTTTCACTTCTGGGTTCAACTCTGCATCATAATCCTAGAGTTAGGATTAAAGGCGTGGTAGTTAGGTCTTGAATTCACAGAAACACAGAAAGATCTCTGTCTCTGGAATTATGGGATTAAAGGCATAGGTCAGACTCCTGGTCTTTTGCTGTGCTGGAATTAAAGGTGTGAGTTACCACTCTCTGACCCTCCTGGCTTGACTGTGAGTGGATCTGTTTTCTGATATTCCAGACTCATTTTATTAAAGGTATACTATATCACCAGATAGATATCTCTGTGTTGTTGTGTAGTTATGTTAGCCTCTTGTGTGTGCATATTTTGTTAAGTGAAAGGACTAAGGAATTATCTCACTATGTCGTTTAGGCTCACTTCAAATTTTTAATCCTCTGCCTC
This sequence comes from Phyllotis vaccarum, assembly GCA_033318265.1. Taxonomy (NCBI): domain Eukaryota; kingdom Metazoa; phylum Chordata; class Mammalia; order Rodentia; family Cricetidae; genus Phyllotis; species Phyllotis vaccarum. The sequence goes on from JARWLC010000010.1 coordinate 56,310,302, forward strand.
AGCCTCCTGTATCCAACTTTCCTATTGCTGTTGATGCATAAGATTAGTAAAAATGTCTTTACATACTCCATGGAGCATTACAATTACGATTTTTTTCACAGAGTCAGTTTTAGAAGATAAAAGTAAATATTTCCATCTCTTGGTTACATTAATTAACTTTGTTTTTCTCAGTAGAATAAAAAATGGTCTTAAGTATTAATGTTTCTTTAGGGTGCTTGTACACCAGGTGAAATTGGATTTTAGTGAAAAAGTGCCTTCGCCATATATGTGAACATGGCCTTCAAACACCTGTATCATTGGAACCTAACAATTACCTTAGATGGCAATATAGATCTATGGTATATGTTGTTTGTATATACATGATACATATATATGTATATATGATGCAATATATTATGTATATATATAAATATGCAACTAAGGTTGAAACTTTCAAATAGAATAAGTAATATCAACAATCCAGACAGGTACCAACTGTGATCACTGTTATGCCCAAGTTGTGAGACTCCAGCAAAGCCACATGGAGCTGACTTCTTGATGAAAAAACAAAGGTTTCTTTTATTCAAGCCCAGGCAAAAGCCTCCTCATCGAGCACTCCAATTCCAGTGAGTGAAGGAGGAAGCCAAGAGCCCCAGTTAGAAAGGGCTTAAAAAGGAAAAACATCACAAGCAGGGTGCTGTATGTCTTGGCATTCTAGGATTGAGTAAGGGGACATAGAGTGAGGTAATCTTTTGAAATTATTGGTCAAGCTATCAGTGTGAAATGGCTGATGGTTACAGAACACCAACAGGATTTATGGCCCGATATGGGATGTCTGCAGAGACATTTGGTTAAATTTTACTACCATGACTCCTGTTTGACCATGTCTGGGATGTTTGCTTTGAACTCTGCTGTCATAGCACATTTTTGAGGCTTGAGTTCATCCCCCATCACTGTATGGAGGCCTGCTCTCAGGTTGGTGTTGGTTCTGCTCCTTCAGTCACCAATGATCTTGTAAGAAGAAGCAGTGGGAAAAAGACTGGGGAAGCATGGAATAGTTACTTGACACATAAATATCAAGGCATGCCAGAAGTCACTCAGGTCTCAAGAAGCAAGGAAAATATTCTTCATTAGTGACTCTGCAAGAAGCATGGTCTGCTGACACCTTATCTTTGGCCCACTCATACTGATTTCAGACAGTGTCTCTCCAGAACATTGTAAATATAAATTCCTGTTATTTTATGCTGCTGGAAAGTTCTGCTGTCTTTGGTTTGGCCTTAGAATCCATCACTTGCTACTTTATGAGATAAAAACAAAATATGGAGATTTCATTTCTATCTCTCAAATAGTTTTCTCAGGTAGGGAGGGTATGGGCTCTAGGAAAAATGCACAAAATCCTTTGGAGATATTTGCTTTGTTCATGTGTATGAAGTGGGAGAATATCCTGTGTTTGCTGTCTCGTAACAAGCGTAAAGCAAAGACGAGATTTTTGTGCTTAGGTATTTATATTCCAAGCTAAGATTCTCATGCACATACATAAACAGGCATGTGTAACATACACACACACACACACACACACACACACACACACACACACACACACACACACCTCTATAAACAGAATCCTGAGTGCTGTATTAAGCTCCTTCCTGAGGCATACACTTTGATGTTTGTGATAATTCAGAGCAAAATCCATGAAGCTGTAGCTTGATTCTTCCCTCTCTTGAGATATAATTGCAGTCACAGGATGAAAACCAACAAACAACAACAACAAACCCATAAGGAATCACTGATATCAGAGCCTCAAAGATCCTTAAAAAAATAGGTTAATCTCACTGTGACTCCTAGCATGTCATAAAACATCAGTGTGCAGAGGCTTCCCTGTTCCTTCTTTCATGAAAACTATACCAAATGAATCGGCAATGATGTTTGAAAAATATGCCCTGACACATTTGGAACATACCCACTGTTCAAAATCTGCCAGCTAAGACATGCTGATCAGAAGCCCGGATGGCCCATGGGAAGCCACATCCAGGTACCTGTTACCTCCACTGTCAACTCTGCCGGGGGCAAGCATGGCCCAGTGTATCCAGTTGTCTCTCAGCTCTATGTAAATGCCAGGCTACTTGGATAGTGTCAGCCACACTGTTTATATAAACAGGAGAGGAAAGCTGTCCTTACTATGAGGAGCTAGCCCCTTTCTATCCATCAGCCTCAGATTTTTGAGGAGCCTCCTTAATGAAGAAAACATCCTGCTTTGCCAGCTTTGCAAGTATTGTGTATGTCTTCACTTGTAAACAGAAAATATCCAACTCAAACCCCTTCCTTGAAGTTTGGAACCAAGAGACAGTTGGAATGATCCTCTCTGTTGGTGTGTGAATGTAAAATGAAAAGGAGAATTCTAAAATTGGCCCCAAGCCCTGTGTTCCATCACCGTATGGTAGATTTTAAATGTATTTATATCCCCTACTTCCTTCCTTAGGGTGAAAAATAAAACCTGCCAGATTTCATTTAGCATGTATCATTTTTATACTATAATACATTCTGAAATAAATCATTAATATGATTATGAATAATATAACATATAAAAAGTTCTCTAGGAATGAAATAAGTCAAAATGAAACAATTGATGTTGTAAGCCATGGGCAAAACAGCCATGATCCATGGTATAGAGAAATTCTAGTCAGAGGAAAAGCAATTCATACATATATTCATTCATCCAAGAAAATACTCGCTAGCATCTACTTTATAACAGCACAGCACTGTGCAAAGTCCTAGAAACTGGAAAGACTAATGCAGAGCTGTGTCTGTGCCTCTACTAGAGAGGCCAAACTAATCTAATCACCAGTTAGTGTTAAGATAATATCCAGTGGGAAAGTATCTATCCCGGACATGAAGGAGAGTCAGACTTTGTTGGGAAAATATTTCCTGACAACAGTAATTCTCAATCTTTCTAATGCTATGACCCTTTAATATAGTTCCTTAAGTCATGGTGACCCCCAGCCATACAATCCTTAACTATAATTTTGTTACTGTTATGAATCATAAGGTAAATATCTGATATACAGGATATCTGATATACAACCCTCCAAGTGGGTCACGACCCACAAGTTGAATGGAGCAAATAAGTAGAATTTGCAATCTGCAATTTAGACAATTCAGAAACAGAAAATCTGAATCTTGGGACTAGGTTTGCAACACAATAGCTCACTAGTGCAGAAGTTACCCAACATGTTCAAGGTCCTGCATAGGATCCCTAGCACTGAAATAGTGTGTGTGTGTGTGTGTGTGTGTGTGTGTGTGTGTGTGTGTGTGTGTGTGTTAGAGAGAGACAGAGAGAGAGAGAGACAAACAGGCACAGAGAGAGAAAGAGACAGAGATAGACAGACAGACACACACACACACAAAGAGAGAGAGGGGGAGGGAGAGAGGCAGAGAGAGAGAGAGAGAGCTGACACTGTGATGGTATCACATTGACTGAGATCTCTTGGGGTAGGTCATATAGTGAAGAGGAATCTAGAGCTCATTAAATGGTGGTTCTCTGCTGGGTTGATATGATGCAATCTATTTTTCATAAAAAGTTCTCCAACTATAGGAGAGAGCCGTTGGATATACTGAGGCAAGCATGTATGCCAGTGGAGGTAATGGCTGGCACTGAAGATGCATAGATATGGATAATGCAAAGGTATTTGTGGGATATGTTTGGAAACCTTGGTGGTGTAGGAGATGGCAGAGAAAAGGAGAACACACTAAGGATAGTTTCTAGTTTTCAAGATGATCAAGAGGTGAACTGAGTGAACTCACTTTCAGATAATAAATTGGTTGTGTCTCAATTAGTTTTTAGAAGGTATTCAGCAATGAGTCAGATACATAAATGACTTCACAGAAGAGACTTTTGGCCAAAGTTAAGTCTTAGAATATGTCAGCTCATAGTAAGTCAATAATGGAAGTCATGAAGCCAAAGAGATCACTTAGGGATTGTTATCAGCACAGTATGCCACCATGACAGAAGTATAGACAAATGCATTTGTGTCTTTCTTCAGTCTCAGAATTTTTTAATCCAGTGGCTTAGCTGTTTCAGTGAGAGCAATTTGTTGGAAGCTTATTTTACTTGGTAACCTGGCTGATGCAAAAGCAATTTCTTTATGTCTTAATTACTAATATCAACTCTCAAAGCACTCATCAAACAGTAAACATCTCTCTTTCTTTCTCTCTCTCTGTGTATGTATGTGTGTTATGTGCATACATGGGGGTTACAGAAGAAAGAAAAGTTAAAGCAGTTTCAGAAGTAGGCTGAGAAAGAGTCTCTATTAAAAAGATAACAAACTAGAACAGTTCCTAGAAGGAGCTGGAGCTGGAGTCAGGTTTGAGGAGGAAGCTGCAGAACTAAGCTCAAAAATGAAAAGTCCATCACAGTCTGAAGCAAGAAACAGCAGGTGAAGTCCAAATTCAGATGGACAAAAAGAGAGCTGGGCAGCAGTAAACAGTGGGGAGCTGAGCAGAGGCGGGTGATACACACATCAGGTATCAGGTGGAAGGTTGCTATGAGATCATGCCTTTGCAGTGTTGGGTGTCCATCACTCTATGCGGTGCAGGCGAAGGAGTTACACTCTTTTCTTGGTATGCCTACTTGGATAAGTTCTTTAAGCTAGTACTTCCTGTATGAAATTAATACACTAGTATGCCCTCTCAGATTCACTTAATACATGTATATGGCAGCTCCCTTTCTACTCCTAGGTATTAAGTCATTTATCTGTCCATCACGGATGGTAGTCCCTGACAAAAGGTATAATTTTGAGGTCCACACAGGGATGCAGATATTCTCCCCACAAATGGAGGGAAAAGTAGCTTGTAAGAAAGAAAGAAAAAGAAAAAAAGAGAAGGAGGGTGGGGAAGAGAGAGAGAGGGAGGGAGAGAGGGAGAGAGGTAGAGAGAGAGAAAAAGAAAGAAAGAAAGAAAGAAAGAAAGAAAGAAAGAAAGAAAGAAAGAAAGAAAGAAAGAAAGGAAAGAAAGAAGGAAGGAAGGAAGGAAGGAAGGAAGGAAGGAAGGAAGGAAGGAAGGAAGGAAAGAAAGAAGGTAAATGGAGTTGCCTAACAGACTTTTCTATCCTCTTTCTTTTCTCTCTGAAGCCTATGTACCTTTTACACACATTGTAACCCGTTTACTGGTTTTTCTTTTCATCTGAATCTGTTTTATTGTGAATCCTTAATCATCTTCCAACCATAAGAGCTTTAAAAATACACTCTCTTAAAGAACTGCATAGTTTTCGCAGGTAAAGCTGAATCAGTAAGTTCTCTTAAAGGGACTGCATCTGTTTGTGGCCACCAAACAGAGCAGACCAAAGAAAATGCTGCTACTAAGAAACCAACCGTCTTTGTTTCCTTTCTGGTCAAAATAAACAGAAACTTTAAACCAATAACATGTACTGAGTCTTCTGTGAGACTTTAGGAACTGGTCTGGTTGCAGCTTACACTGCCTGCTGCCAGTCTGCTGGCGCCATTTTGAATGTGACCTGGACGCCACGCTTTCTTTGTACAATGACCTGCTTCAGATACACAATTTGGAAGCCTCTTTGGCTCAGTCTCTGTGCTAAAACCCTTTTTAAAACTTTCTCAGGCTTTAAGTGGATATTTCGCCCACCCAGGGATGCCATCTATTACAATGTGGTTTCTCGGCCAGGACAGCCAGAAGACCAGACACACAGACCTACAGCCCCAGACCCTTTAGCCACCCACTGCTCCTGCTCAGGCCCCAGAAATGACTCAGACACTTATATTAACTTCATGCTGTTTCATCTATGGCTCAGGCACATTGCTAGCTAGCTCTTACATCTTAAATCAACCCATTTCTATTAATCTTCCCTGCCACCTGGCCCGTGGCTCACCTGTGTTCCTTACATGTTGCTCCTTTGGGCTTCCTGCCTGGTCTGTTTCTGACTCCATCCTTCCTTTCCTACCTATTCTGATTCCTCCGCCTACTTTTTCTACAGTGCCTGTCAAAGGGCCAAAACAGCTCCTTTATTTAAAGATTTAGATTCATAGCATACAGAATGGCATTCCCACATCAATGAAGAGTAAAGAACCTTTCAATAGACATAGAAAACACAAGAAAATTTTGGAAGAACTAAGGAAAAAGATGTTTAATGATAGAAGAGTGACCTACTTGTTAAATACCATCCTCATCAAAGGTGTGCCCAGCATGCATGTGACCCTTCCAACTGAGTGTTTCTATTATCAGATGAAGCCCTTTAAGTTATAAGCATAGATGAATTAACAGCCGTTTTTATTTTCTTAATTTTTTCTTTATTTTAAAAAATGAACACACTGTCAAGGGAAAACTCTTCTATTTTAAGGGTTTTATTCAAATTTAGTACACTGTTTCAAATATGAATCTTAAATCATCCCTACCCACCAAGTTAACAAATGACTTCTTAAAGCTAATACTCCCTTGTTATTTCAATTTCCAATGCTGACAGAAAATAAGAAGAAAATTTTATTGGGAGCAAAGTGATAGAATCAACCTATTTCTGTATCTTTGCAATCTCTGGGTTGTCCTTATCTATTTTGGATTCATCGAGGAAATATTGGCTGCCCATTGATGGATTATGTACCACAGGATTGGAGATAAACTCAGATCAAAGCCAGCTTTGGTGACTCCAAGCCATAATTAATTTTTATTTACAAAAGAGACAATTTTTATTTACAAAAGGAGGAAAACTGAAAGGCTGTGTGTTATCATCATACATGTGTCTATATGTGTCTTGTGTAACTGCAAGCTTCCTGCAAACTTCCAGGTATGTATCGGACTATCAGACGTGTTTAAGAATTCATGAGAGTATACTTATTAGAAATTTGTAGATCAAAACACGCCTCAGCAACAAAAACAGTTTGCTATTCTTTTGGAGGACTTGGGTCTAATCCCCTACACCCACATCTGACAGTTCACAACAGCTTAAAACTAGCTTCAAAGATTCAATGCTCTCTTCTGGCCTTCAAGGGCAGTTTCACACACATGACATATACACACAGAGACACAAGGAAATCAAAAGCAAAAATAAATGGTGTTTTAAGAAAGTTTACAGTAATGCACATATAATATGTCATACAGTAGCATAAATAAATAATAATGTATTCTTTAATTAAATCTAGCTACAATGTTCTTCAATGAGAGTTTGGGGAAGAGATTTATTTTTATATCATGTTGCTTAAAATTTTTCCATACATTGTGATTCTAAAAAGCTGATAAATTTTGTCCTGATAATTTCTATTATTTATAAAATGTCTGCAGAAAAGGGACCTCCTTATGTCCCGTATCTAAGATACATATGTCTCACTGTCCAATCTTTGTTGCAGTGATGACAAATAAGATAGTCAAATGAGACCTGAAAACCATCCCTGGAGACATCATAATGAGGTCACCAGTCGCTTTGGGAAAGGCAATGTCGAGAGAAGGGACTGGCCCAGCATACTGGGTTGAGAAACCGGTGTGCAGCAAAACAGGCCTCACTGGTCCCCATTCTTCCAGCTTTATAGCCATTGCTTCCCCTTGCCCTCGGGTCCTGAGTGTTCATCCTTCTCTGTGGGCATTCTAAACATTTCTGGATTTAGCCAGAAGCTTCGAGAAGACCTCCCGTGCCTACTACCCAAGTGCTCAGGAGCCCTCGTGAATGCTGTTCTTCCTACCGAACAGTGGTCTTCCTCCCAGTTCCCTTCTTTCTGATCTCTTCCCTAGTTTTCAAGGTCAGCGGTTTTGTTCGGAGCCCAGACTCTCTGGGAAGGTCCAGCTGATCCAGCCTGCCTCGAAGTCTCCTCATCTGGCACGCGCCGTGTGCTTTGGTTTTTATTTCCACAGTCAGCGTCGGGTCTCCCAGTTCTACTCACCAAGATCTTTGTTCAGCGTATACATGGGAGAAGTTAGAAAAAGTGAGCAAATGAAAAAAATGAGTAAAAGATTAGAATTAGAAGAAAGAAACAAACTTAAGACCAGTTAGAAGTCTGTAGGCATGGTTAAGGGAAAGAAATTTTTTATCTTCTCACGGGGAAAAAATAGCCCTTCTCAGGCTTCCTTCAATGTTCTTTAAATTAAAGAACAGATTTTAAAAAATACTTGATTATGTTCACAACAGAAAGGACTTTACCTAGAAACAGGTGTCACACGCACAATGTACACCTTGGGCAAGGTGGCATTTGTGACCTATATGTATAGCTACCAGAATGATAACTGGGTTGGTGGCAAGATATGGACTAACCCAAGTCACAGGTGAACTGGCCAGATGCTTATCTAAATCTGAATAGTGTCATAATACTTCACTTAAAAGTGACTGAAGTGTGAGCCTGAAGTAGTCCTTTCAGGTCCCAATCACTGTGACACCTGTCCTCTATCCTGAGCACTCTGGCTTGCTTTGTGGGTTTTCCTGGCAGCAGAATGGGGGGTGGGGGAGTGTAGTTCTGCAGAGGAAAGGAAGCAGGGCCAAGTTTCTGCCAGAGAAGTTTTCTTAGGCCAAACAAGAAAGTCATTTGAGCAAAGCAGAGGTTATTGTTGCTTAATCTGTCCTACCTGACCGGGAAAAGCTCTGCTGGGTTTTCAAAGTGAGTGATTCAGAGGCATCTAAGGATTTACTTTTGTTTGGGGAAGACTGAGGCTTGGGGATGTAATTTGATACACACTTTTCCCTATTACCTCAGCCTCTCTTGTGCTTTGTTACGTGTTCAATGACATGTATCCAGGAGGCACATGAACTCTGAACAGCTTAAACAGATCCTTGTCCCCTCTAAAGTCAATCATCTGCCTGAGGTCATGAAGGAAAATTGAGCTGTGATTTCTTTTCCTAATACTTCAGACTGAGGGGCTTCAGGCCTTTTTTCTCACCATGTTCATATCCTTTGAGGCGTTTTATTCATTCAGTATAAAGCGGGACAACTGTGTCTAAGGTACTGTGTAAACTCAGTCTTGAGAAAAATGGACCAGTTTGAGGGCTGTACAAAATGGGCTCTCAGTTGTAAATAGTTGTTTTCTGTCTGTGGGATCAAGCACCCTGTCCCCTTCCTCTGGGTACTCGAACAAGAGCCTATAGAATATTTGCAATGCTATCTTCTTCATTCAGTACAGCTGAATGCACAGGTGAATAAATAAGGTAAGATCAATTTCTGTAAAGGAACAGTAATACTCCAAAATGTCCTTTAAAGTGTGATAACTTTTATGGCTTGCAAATATTAGAAAATCTTAATAGCATGCACTGTGGGCACTATGACTCAGATCCTTTAATATTCAAGAGTGAGTTATTTTCCCAAACACAAAGCTCTGTCTTTTGTAGCCATTACATTTACAGTGAGAGATACACTTGATTGTGAGGGCAGATGGTTGGATTTGCCTTGACCAATTTCCCTTTAATGAATTGCTGAACATATGTCTAAGCCTTCTTTAACTTGGGCCAATCCAAGGCTTTCACACATTTCTGTTACTTACAAGTGTCACAGCCATAACTGAATACTGGAAGGTAGAAATAAGAGCATGGGCTCTTCTTATGGGGTGATGAATACCTGGGAAGGAGGCATATTTGTGCCAAATGAAACTTGAAAAATATAACGATGTACTGGAGATGCTGACTCCAGTTCCGTCTTGACCATTAAAGTTACCATGTGACCTTAAAGAAATCAATGCTTGTCTCTGGGCTTTTCCTTCCTCATTCTTACAATGAAAACACCTGGATTTGACTAACAACTTTCAACTATGCCCCTCAAAGCTCCAGAGACTTTTAGGTGACATAGGTCACATAGAATTGGTCTTTTCATGGCGTTAGTTTTCCTGGAGACTACAGTTTTGCTTTATTTTGTAACTGACCAATCGGGTTTGAATTTTGTCAATGTTTGTAGTTCATTTAGTCTTTTCTCTTTCCTCTTAACCATTTTTTGCTCCCAACCTTGTGTCTCTTTGCATCTTTCCATGTCGAATGGGAATAAGAGATAATTTATCCAGGGCCAAGTCTGAGTGATTGTGGCTTGGAAATAGAGACTCTGATTGTACCAAATAGCACAGTCCAATGTGTACATGGCTGGTGAAGTTTTAGAGTCAAAGAACAGAAGACACAAGTTATAAACTGGGTATTTATGTTATAATTAAATTATGTAATCAAATATGTTGGTGGAAATATCTGGAGTATGACAAAGCGAAAAAAAACACCTCTGTTATAAGTTTTACATGCTATTTGTTGGCATTTTTAGCTTTTGGGTTAGTAGAAAATAGTGATTTGTTAAGTTACTAAATTCCAAAGTTATTACCTGATAATTGAAAGGATGTTGGGCAGATACAGAGGTAGAAATTGCTATAAGGAGAAAGTGAGCAGAAGCAAAGATAGTCCAAGAAAGGTTGACTTTGGAGATATATGCCTCAAACTCTCTACCCTTAGCAAGTTCTACCCAGTCAATCAGCATTATAATATCTTTAGTGTAAGCAAGGCTTTACAAAAATTAAAATAAAAAATGCAAATGAGTGGTTTTTTTGCTTGTATATGTGTACACCACATGTGTCCTTGATGCCCATGGAGGGTAAAAGAGGGTATTGGGTTCCCTAAAGCTGAGGTAAAGACACTTGGTGATACCATGTGAGTGCTGGAAAATGAATCCAATCCAAGTCTTCTACAAATTGAGTCAGTACTTCAACACTGAACCATCTCTCTCCCCAACAGCCCTTACGTGAGGTTCTCTTTCTCTCTCTCTCTTTCTCTCTCTCTCTTTCTCGGTATCTCATGTCACATACCTGAAGACAAACTCAAAGGCTGCTTTCAATGGTACCTTTATTAGTAATCCACTGTGTATAAATTGCTTTCTTTCTGAAAGTCTCAATGGAGCAAAATTTTCTCTCTTTCTTTATTCAGTTTTATTTCTCATTCACTTTCTCTGTTATTTTTGGCTCAACAAAACTAACTGCAAAATCCATGACAGCCTGAGAACACGGTGGTAGCAGCTCTCTATTGTCTCTCTGATCCCTGTGGGGCACATCTCAGTGGAGCCCTTGGCCATGTTTTCATCTGAACCTTATGATTCATGAGTGGTCTAATATAGTTATGGGAATCCGGATGTTCCGGAGGTTGACCCCAGGATCTAGTTCTGGTTAGCAAGGTTTAAGTCAGATAGAACTCCCAGAACTCCGTAGGAGTCATTAAGGGGAAGAAAGCTTTCACCCCACCCCCTGGGAAAAAAATTAAAAAATAGGCTTTCTCATTCTTCTAAACTATATGTATGATGCCTGCAATGGCAATAACAGACATATTGCAAGAAAATATTAAAGGCATGTGACCCTGCTCTAGCCCTGTTAAATTATAAAGCCAATGACATTAACTTCCCATTTAAGTTTTTTTTTTTTTTAACGAAAAAGTTATTTAAGTAATAGAATTGTAATATATAACTGCTTGTGCATTCATCCATCACAAACCTCTGTGATATTTCTGTAACATCCTAACTATAGTGAATATAATATAATATGTTAGAAACTCAAAACAACAGTTTCTTTTTGCTGATATAGTTGTTTTTTGTGTTTAGAATCAGAGATTCTCTGTGTAGCCTTGGTTCTGTAGACCAGGCTGGCATTGAATTTACAGAGATCTGCCTATCTCTATCTCGCAAGTGCAGGAATTAAAAGCAAGTACCACCATCAGGCTTAACACATTAGTTTCTGTCTTCACAGAGTTCACATTTAGTAGGCTAGTAGGTAAGGAGAGAAACTTAGAGTTAGTCACAATAAACAAATTATTAGCAGTATTAGAAAATACTAAGTGCTCTAGGAAAGAGAAAGAAAGCAGGTGAGAATTCCAAAGCTCAGGCGTTGTGTGTGTGTGTGTGGGGGGGGGGGGGGGGGGGGCTAAGTACAATTGGAAGTAAAATACCAAAGCCTGAAAAGGTGACATGTGGTAAGAAATTTAATGTTTAGACATGGGGGGGTGCAGCCCAGATACTGGGTGTGACCAATGAAAAGAAATGAAGGAAGGGAGTAAGTCTAGTCTGCCTGAAGGAGACCAGTGTGGCCAAAGTGAAAAAAACCAAGGTGTGTGTGTGTGTGTGTGTGTGTGTGTGTGTGTGTGTGTGTGTGTGTGTGTGTGAAAGGGAGGGGAGAGAAAGGAGGAAAGGAAAGAGGGAGCATACAATTCTGGTCTTCAGGTTAAATGAATTGCATGAAATTTTACCATTCAGATCTTGAAGAACATTTCATTCAGCATTAAAATGTAACATTGCAGGCAATACTTACATGAAAACACATACCTATTGATTTTTGAGTCTTAATCCCATTATCTCCCTTTAATCCTGTTAGGGTTGTCTCACAAGTAGTTTGAAGAACTTTGCTTGCATGAGACTCCATCTGTTAAGCAATGCTTCATTAATACAACGATACACAGAGCACATCCAGTTCTTTTTTGTTTTCCTATCACTGAGCTTAAATCATTTTGTTTGGTTTCTTTTCTTTTTTTTTTTTTTTTAAGGCAATCTCTTTATTTTAATGTAGAGGAACGGGGGAGGGTTCAAACTGATTATAAGTAAGTTTTCATTGTTTGGATTTAACAGAGAAATTTGTTAGAATACCTTTGAATACTTCATACCATTCTGAATTGGTTATTAGAGTTCCCAGGTAATAATGGATGTTACAAGTACACTGCTGAATTTGTGTATGCAGAGTCTGACCTTGGTCAATCAAACTGAAGAAGATGCTATAAGATGTAGTTACTGATGAGATGAGAGTGCAAAAAAGACAATGCATATATCTAACAGCATGTGAGTTGCCCAGTGTGATCTACGGGGTTGGGCTGTGAAAGCAAGGGCAATGGTGATGTAATAGCACATTTCCTACACATGTAAGATATGCCTGTTAGCAACTGTCAGTCTTTCATAAATGTCTGCATCTAAATGGCCAGCAAGACTCACACATTCAAGGCTTCATCATTGTCCCAAGGGTAGAAGAGATGGTGTATAGTAGAACTCATTTAAGACACTGGCAGGCAGGTAACTTAATGGTAAAGCCTTGGCTCCTCCCTCATTGTATTTCTCAGACACTATGAGGTAAGCAGTTCTGTTCGACTACCTGCTCCATACCACGATGTCCTCCTCCACTACAGGTCCAACGTAACAGGGTTAATCCACTGGAGATAGAAACCCGCAGGGCCATGAACCAACAGAAGTCTCATTTCTCTTGACTTGGTTATTTTAGGTGTTTTGTCAAAAAAAAAAAAAAAAAAGTCTGACTAACTCCATGAATTAATCAAGGACTCAAGGACTGTCGGAAACACAAAAGTCTTTCAAACTTTTTAAAAGCTAAATATATGGGAAGAAGCAGAAATCATTAGCAGGTCTTCCCCTAAAAAAATGCGTCAGTTGTTGATTAAATATTTATCTACTCCCCTGTGGAGCTTCCTTCTGAAACATTTAGTTAGAATTTTTATTTTTGTTTTCAAATTAAGAGATGATTTTTTTTTATATTTAAAGAAGATGTGACAGCAAGTCAAGTCCTGAGTTCTGGAAATGCAGCAGAGCATGAGATGAATACTGTTTCGTAGCCTTGTTATTTGTTTGTTTTAACACTATGAAAATATCCATGGAAGTTATAGGCATGTCAGTAGAAGCTCTTAGAAGCTAGAAGATCAGCGCTTTAGATGTGGAAGAGACCCGTACAACTTTGTTATTATAAAACCAAGTTAAATGGCTTCACTTGGGCATATAATAGGAGAATTGGGGTTATTCTCACAGAGAGGTACAGTTGGTCAGGAAGAGATCATGTCAGTGGGAAGGAAGGGAGGCTCTTGAGTTAATTAGCTAATTTTCCAATGGTATAAATACAATTTTAAAGATTAAATCAAATGAATATGTAAACATTTATAAGTGGATCTTGGAACCAACCCACTGTATTTTGGAAACTTGCTTCAGTGATGCAACTTAGCATAAATAATGTGGCTCCTGATGAGACGTGTTCGAAGGTTGCGAAACTGTCCCCACCCTTTCTAAGGAGCAAGAAGTTTGGCCTTGTGGTCTGTTTTGCTGTTGCTGTTTATTTTGTTCCCCTATATAGACATGATGTCAAAACGTCTCCCAGAGAAAAAGTTCATTCTTGAGTTCTTGTCTACTTTTTAAAGGAATAAATCATGTATTTTTATCGTTTCACAATGTTGTTGAAAAGCAGAATACTGAGAGACACAATAGTAGGCGTGGACATACATGCATGTGTGCATACATACATACACACATGTGGTGATATATTTTACAGTTAACAAAATCAGTCTGGAATATTAGAGAACAGAATAACCCACAGTCAAGCATAGAGGGCCAGAGAGTGGGGACCCAGGCCTTTAATCTCATCTCTCAGGAGACAGAGATCATTCTGTGTTTCTGTGAGTTCAAGCACTAACAACCAAACAGTAGTAGCTCACACCTTTAATCCTAACACGAGGATTATGATGCAGAGTTGAATCAGGAAGTGGAACAACTGGGTGGGGAAGATATTTAAGGTGGGCATAGGCAGACCTTGTAGTATTTCGAAGCATTGACCAGCCAGGCAGAGGTAGTACTCATCATTAGTCCCAGCACTGGAAGGTTGAGCTAGGAGGATCTCTGTGAGTTCAAGGCCAGCCTGGTCTACAAAGCAAGATCCAGGTCAGCCAGGACTGTTACACAGAAAACCCAGTCTCAAAAACAAAACAAAACAAAAACAAACAAACAAAAAGGCTGGAGAGATGACTCTGTCCTCTGATATTCCAGACTAATTTTATTAAACATAAAATATATCAACACACACACACATACACACTATTCCCAGAGACTACTTTTTCACTTTACAATGTGACTTTCAAGTTACTAGCTAGAGAACTTGAATTGGTAACTTAAGGTCTCTGAGCCTTAACTTAGTTGCACTGAAAACACATCACGGGCTGGAGAGATGGGTCATTTAAGAACGTATGCTGCTCTTGCAGAGGACTGGAGGAGCTCTATTCCCTGCATTAATATCATGGTGCTCACATCACTGTAACTCCAGCTCCAGAGGATCTGACAGCATTTTTTGGGACTCCATGAGCATGTGATCATGCATGTCCACAAGCCCACACTTACACATGCTCACACATGACTAAAAGTAAAAACTAAAACGTAATAGTAGGTAACAATGGGATTATTGCAACGATTGTGTTACTATACTAATTGATTAAAATTGCATCAAGATATAATCAGATCTGGACACGTGCTGTTCTTGGAGTACTCACCAATCTCATCAATACAATTTGGGTCATAAATAGGTATTAGCGAGGCATCATTGTGCAGTATAAGATGTGAGTGTCTCTTTGTTGCTGGACGTCTATCGTTTAATGGTGGAGCAGTGTGAGACAGAAAAGCAGACATTCTCATGCCTGTTCCCTTTCCCCTCCATGTAAACCCTCTCACATTTCCATTAGGGACACCTTCCAAAACAAACATTTACTGTGTAGGATTGCTCTACTTCCCACACATCAGCAGGTCCCACTCCAATTTCATCTTTCCTTTCTACACACCAAGGGCTCAATGTTTGGTTTTGTATGAAATGCAATGCTGGATCTCCTATTCCGTGGGGCTATCGAGGCGGAAGTAAAGATGCATACCCCAATGGTACCCTGTTATGCGAAGCAGGGCACCTGTTATATACTCTTATTTTCTAATTAATTCCTCTTTACTGTTTTTATACAGCAAAAGCTTGATCTGTGAGAGGGTCTGATTGGGAGGAGAACTACATCAGTCACCAAATTTTCTTGTTTTATTGCCAAGGACTAGATTTAATATAGAACAGATCTACTTCGCTATTGTGTTTTCTGTATACTGATATAAACCAAATATGCTTATTCATGCAAGCTCTGCATTCTCTGTTCTACTCAAGTAATGCTAAGACTAGATGTTGTTCATACCTGGAACTGAGGGGTAAGTCAGTTGCAACCCAGTTACAGTAGGACACCATAGTTTCTTAGGTTTGTTATATTAAATGCACAGGGAAGGTTTTGTTTTAAAACTATGGATTTTGTGAAAATTGATGCAAATTATAGGGCTATTGGCAGAAAAATGTCATTAATATTGCAGGAATGTTATATATCTCAAGAATAAAGTGCTTGCCTGGAATAAATGAGGCCCCAGGTTTAGCCTTCACTACCACCAAAAACCAGACCCCAAAAGTAAAGTAGTATTTCTGAGTACCATGGAGCTCTAGATTTTCTGTCAAGTCTATCTTTTCCCAGGATTCTTCTTTTGAGCCTCTGAAGAGAAGTGTTTCTTTTATAAATGTCTGCTGATGGAGACACACTGGACTGGAAAGAACTTGTGATTTTCCTTTTTTGAGTTTGGTATGTGTGAGTATCTGAGTGCATATGTATAATGGATATATGAGAAAACTACATTCTACATCCTAAGATACATTCCTTATCCAGAAGAATGTCTTTCAGTCTGAAAGCTGCACCCCAATGTATGGGCCGAAAGCTTTCAAAGCTTGATAACTCTGCTGGGGACGAATCTCACCTCTCTGGCAATGGCTGTAACAGGAGACTGCAGCCAAACCATGGGTTAGACTTCGTTTGAAGAAAGCTAAAGACTCAGATAGCCTGAATATAATAAGCTGGAATATATCTACCAACCTCCTTCAGCTTCAGAGAACTGTAAGTTGTCAGGGCATTCTTGGCATTGGCAAGGTGTAACATATATTGTAAAATAATACACTTTAACAGTCAAATGGCTAGCAAACACTTCAGCAAGGGGAGTGCATTCTTGGCAGAAAATGAACACACTTGGCATCAGTCTCAAAGGCATAAGAGAAAGATGGGAAGCATGGCCCTTTCACATCAGTATGTTTTTCTAAGATACCTTCCTAAACACTGATTTGGAAGCTATACATCTTATTCTTCTTTCAAGTTTTTAATCATAATTTTGAAAAATTATAGTTTTGTGTTGATATACAAGCTTAGGTAATATTGATATCCATTACTCCCAAAAAAGAATTTTTTTTTCTACAGACTTTATCACAGTGTGTTTAAGTGTAATTTTTATTCCTATTAGGTTTTGTTTTTGAACTGTGCAGGAGACACTCTGCATTCAAGAGTTCAACCAACCATGAACTGAAAATACTGGGGAAAGGTAAGAGCAACATTTTTCTCATTATTTTCTAACTAGTACATTATATGGCACCATTTACATTCTGCTAGACCCTCTAACACATCTAGAGATGCACTAAAGACATAGGAAGATGTGCACATTTTGGTACTACTGGGGAAATACTATGCCACTATGCCTGTGATGACTAAAGGGTTTGCTTCATCAGAGGGCACTTCAGCTCAGTCTTCTAACCCTGGAAATCACTGAGCATCCTTGTTTCTGATTCTATTGCCCAATTATCAACTTTCCTTATTTTTTGACCAAATGTATAACAGGAAGCAGCTGAAATGAAGAAAGAGCTATGTTGGCTTACAGTTTGAGTAGCCACAGTCACTCACAGAAATGAAGACATGGGCACCACTTGGTAGCAATTGTGTGCGCCTGAGTCCAGTCACCTTCTCATACCTTTGTGAGACAGGAGGCAGAGAGTAGAGAGGTAGTGGAGCCAGTCTCTAAAGCCTAAAGTCTCACTCTCTTTCAACATGTTTCACCTCCTGAAGATTCCACAATCTTTGCAATAGCACCTGGGAAACAAGTGTTGGAACACGTAGCCAAGAGAAGGCATTTCTCACTCAACCACAGCAAATGGACTTAAGGATTACAAAAAGTTTGCTCACTACACTTTTCAGTATTGAGGGCTACATGACACATCTTGGGATTCGTGACCTACTTCTTGGCATTTATCCTTAAGAACTTCCTTCAAGGTTGCTTGGTAAATACTGGAACTCTCTGCTTGTCATTCATATAAGACTCTAACTCAAATGTCACCTTGGTTGATCATAGGAAGAAAGAGTCAAAGTCATGCCTCCTTTAATTTGGAAGAAGTTTATTACTTAGCTTTTGGAGCTGAGTTGTTCTTCTGGGAAGTTATACTGGTCTTTCTTCTTTGGTTTTCATGTATGTTCTAAAATTTTAATAATCTTTTCCTCTACAATCTAACATTTTTCTAATTTCTGTTTGGCTCTTTCTTAGTTACTTGGTGGCACTGTCTGTGAAGATTTATGTGTTTACAGAAATATATCAGCAGGAATGATGCTGGGATTAAGAGTTTTGCACCACTTCCAGTTTGCGCTGTCTGACTTGAGTATGTGATTTCTCAGCAGGCCCCAATGGCTGCTGCTTGCTGCTGTGCTCCCCTGACAGGACAGACTCCTCCAGAACCTGAAGCTCAAATAAGCCCTTCCTTCTGCAAGTTGCCTCGGGCATGGTGGTTTTGTTCTTTGAGGTGAGGTTTGTTTTGTTTTAATTCCTAACATCCCTGGATGTCCTGGAACTTGCTTTGGAGATCAGGCTGACCTCGAACTCACAGTGATTCACCTTCTCAGTCTTTGAAGTGCTGGGATTAAAGGTGTGTGCCACCGCCACCCAGAGTCATCGTGTGTTATCACAAGAACAGAAAAACAACTAATACCGTCTCTAAAAGTCCACAGCGGCACTTGGAGATTTGCCTCTTTTAAAACCCCAGAGCTTCTAGTTTGAAGAGCCAATCTTTCTTCAGGTTTGAGAATACTTTTTATGAAATTTATCTGATTATATAAGTCACTGTATTTCAGTTTCTTCTCTTTCATTCTGAAAATTTTATGTTGAAGATGTGGGGATTCTCCTTCACTCCCGTGTCCATGGTTCTGCTCCATCTGAACATGCCTCAGCTTAGTGTTTGAAGCCAGGAACTGGTTGCACAGCCCATGTTTCCAACACCATTGCCCATATATCAGCATTTTCATATCCCCTGTTCTTCTGTTCTTCGTTTGTAAGTCGTGAGATCCCCTTCTAAATACAGGCAGTTTCAAGTCTCTCTAACTACAACTTACCGTATGTCTTTTGCTAAAGTTATTATCTTTCCTGGAGATGGGCTTCTCTTTAGTTTTGTCAATGCCTCGTTACTATACTATTGTTTTTTAGAATGTTAAAGATGGTTAGCTCATCTGCCTATAACTTTGAGTTTGAGAATCACCATTTGTGGGGACTTAATAAAGTTTCAGAAGTTTTGGAGATATCAGAAGGAATCTACCCACAGTCTATGTGGGGGGTTAGTAAAAGCTCCAGAAGTCCCAGAGCTCTAACCACAGTCAGTCTAGGAAAATCAGAGTGGTGATTCAAACCTTTAATCCCAGCACAGGGAGTATCCTGGGAGTGGTGACCTACACCCTTAATCCCAACTGAGTCAAGGTCACTTCAGATTATAGAAGGAATTCTAGGCTCTCAATCAGGTGTGGTGGGGCCATGCCTTAATTACCGAAAGAATACTTAAGTCGGGATTCAAACACAGAGAGAACCATTCCAAAGGAAGCGAGGCTGAGGAAGCTGGAAGACAGCTGGGTAAGATTTGACTGTGGTGTTTATTCCCTCTAGTATCTCCAGCTTCTTCAGAGATCTATCCCTGAGTCTCATTCTTTCGTGCGACAACCATTACATGGCATTTACATTGCATATGATACACTTACAGTCAATGTTTCTTCCAAGTGTGAAAGTTTACATAGTTCTTAGAATTGGTTACAGAGATCAATCATAGTTGGGATCTTCTTTTCTGGCCATTTTTTAAGGGGATCAAACACAGATGGTGGAGAGAGAAAGAAGTAGTCCGACCTGTCTTCCCAAACTTAGCTTCTAATCAACTCCCTTTGACTGTTATAAGAATTGCTCATAAATTCTGAAACTGTTGATTGTCGGTTAAATTCCTTTAAACCTTTTATTTGTGCATAACAGTACATATCCCCTATCTCCCTAAGTTCCCTTAAAAATGTGGTTCACTAATTCCAATTTATTCTGAAGCAAAATATTTTGTTAGTTAAAATAAAGATTCAAAATATTTTGATTTGGAGAGAGAGGAATAAATGTAAGTCCTTTTGAAAAGAACTTATAAAAAGTAAACTTTATTTTCTCCAAGTTCAGGGAAGATCCTTTAATTCCAGAGTTCAGTTGGCTTCCAGTGCTGTTCTTCATAAATATTGGCATGGTGAATTATATACCACAGCAATCTTGGATCACAAATATTTTTTTACATCTTACTGTAAGACAATAAGGTGAAGAGAAGGCACCTTTATTTCTTCTCTTGACCTTATACCCTACTATTTTGAGATGGTATTTTCTAGCAATGTTCTCATTATAATAAAGTTTCACCACAATAAAAGCAAAATCTCCTTCCAGTTCATTGTAATTGGTGAAGGTATTAATTTTTAATGGAGTTCTCATGAGGACAAGGATATATCCTTTGGGATTATGTGGTGGTTTTATCCTTAGAGAAGATGAAGTCATTTTGAATATAGAGCATCCCCTCCCATGCTTAATGGGATCATTGACCAGTAACTTTCTATCAGTGACCTGACTTGACTTCAATGCTGAGTTGTCTGAAGTATATGCAAGACTGTGACATTTAATTACAACACGGATTTCAGAAATAGCATCATTACATGTTAGCCACCGGATCATGTACTTTTGGCAGTGAATATGGTCTAGTTTCAACAATGCAAGCTTCTTTTTTTAACTGCAGTTACAGGGAAAGCAGACATTTTGTGCCCTCTATCCAACTATCACAGAAGAAGTAATCGTTGCACATAGCTGATAAAGGAATGCTGAGTACTAATTTCATAGACTTATTTGCTCTCTCCCCCATTCTAAGCTGTGTATCTGCCTCTCAGCATTTATATCCATTAAAATAGCATATTTATGAATGAAGGGGGTCACTAAAATTGTGAATAATAAAGTCAACCAGCAATCCATACAGTGTCCATTTACCCATTTGTCTTGTACTCTTTAGGATACATAAGGACAGCATTTATTTACTTATAAGGAGATGGGCTAAGATAGAAATATAGCATAAATTTTGTTGACTAAATCATTGAATCAACAGGATTTGACTATTAAACTATTTTAAAATGGTAATGATGGGGAGAAGAACATTCAAAATATTAACCTGATATTCTATATCACAGTTGATCTTTTTCAGATCCAGAGTAATAAGAACATCATGTGTTTCTTCTATCTGCAGATGAGCTATTTAATGTTTTTAAAATTCCCATTATGGGAGTCATAGTTCTTCCTTTATTAATAAGATAGGAAAGCTCATTGGTTTCGCTCAAGTCAGATAATCAGTCATGGATAGGTAAAAAGTTAAAATGCAGAAAAATGTGGTAAAAATGCAAATAACATTTCAAAGACACACAGACACAGATGCACACCCAGACATACACACACACACACACACACACACACACACACACACACACAGTCTAGTGGAAGGCATCTAAATTCTATAAATTTCGTGGGTGGAGAGAAGCAAAGAAGAAAATGAGGGAGATGAGGCAGAGGAGGAGAGGGAAGGACAGACAGAGTGGGAAGTGAACAAGGGAGACATCATAATTTAAAAATCTGAATTCTGAATAAAGCTTAAGAGTGAGCTGGTTAGATGACTCAGGGCATAAGAACGTGTCCTGAACAGCCTGATGACCTCAGTCTGACCCGGATCCACAGAGGAGTAGAGAATATGGTTCTCCAAAGTTATTCTCTGACTTTTTGACATGCCCTGGAAAGCACCCACACACACATACACACACACATTTTTCCCAAGCACCTGCTCTGCAAGGAACTCTGTGCTGGAATTCTTAGTGCTGCTGAAGAAAATCCTGTCTCCCTTTCTCACATAAATTTAAACCTGTGGTAAACTGAATTTCATTAAAGCTGGGAAGAAAAAAAGTCCAAACATAGTTTTGTTAAACATCAGACTGAGTCAACTCAGGAAACTTCACTCAGACGTGACAGAGAACATGGTTTCTCTATGAGAAATGCTATTTTTCTTTAGTCATTTCTGTTCTTCTTAATTTATTTTTTTAAAAAAAATACTAAACAAGGAACAAAAGAAGAAAATACATATAAGTTGAAAAGAGTAAGTTTATAGTCAAAGTACTTGTCAAAATAGATAAACAATAAATACCCCGAAGTCACCGCTGTCACACTGGACAATTAGTACAGTCAAGATAGGACAGAGAAGCACTAGGCATCAACAGCACCACGGAGATTTTATTTTAGATGTGAACATTTTATGGCAGTGAGAAGAGGAAAAACCTTAACATGAAGAGCTTTGTCAGGTGACTTTGTGGACTTCGCAAGTGAACAGAATGTAGCCAGGAATGTATGAACTTAGATTTGATTTGGATAAGTAGAAATCACCGAAACACAGTTGGAGAAACGAAACAATGCAACAGACTGTAATGGCTAGTGATTTAATATGTCTATTTAGAGCCTGAAGAAAGGAGAAAAATGAAGTAGAGGAAATAATAGCAGAAGAGAAATGAAGGAAACCGTTTTCAAAAGTAGCTGAAAGACACTAAAGTGCAACCCAATTTCTGTTAAGTGGGGTTGGTAAAATACAATTTTATCTAGTTACATCATAGTAAAATGACTGCAAACTGAAAAAATAGAGAATATTTTTAAAACAGACGATTTACAAAGGCAGTTATGTATGGGAACAATGATAAAAACAATGTCTTCTTGTCAGGAAGGGCAAAGACTAGAAAGTAACTTGAGTAAGGTCTTTGAAAAAAGTTGCCAGCCTTTAATTTCATATCTTGTAAAGATAGCCTTCAGAGATGAGAATTAACTCATTTTTGAGGGATAAGGAAGGTCTGGATAGGCAGGGCTCTCGTCAGTGCCTAGCCCTATTCCTCTGGCAGTGTACTTAAAAACTTTCTTTTCGTAAAGACAACTCAGCAAATAAAGAACAACAACAAAAAAAAATCAAGAGGTGTTGAGAATTTGTATTAGATCTGTAGATTTATACCACAGTAAATATTAAAAGAAATTCTTTAGACTATAAAGAACTTATAGCACAAGGAAGCCAGCATCAAAGAAGAAGAGGAGGAGGAGAAGCAGCAGTAAAAATCTATAGATACGTTCATTACACATATTCAACATTGAAAAATGTTCTTGCTGGTGAAATGAATCTAGAAAAAGAACCAAATACATAAATATGTGTTAGAAAGACTTGAACATATTCTTATTCATGAGTGTTACCGGGGAATGTAGAAATAAATTTAATCTACACGTACATATTAATAACCGTTAAACTATCAAATTTAATAAAGTCTTAAGATAAGACTAACACTTAAGACCAGTTTTATTTTTATTGCGAAAGGTGAACAAATATGAATTATAATTTAAAAATGATATTTCCAATGCACACCACACACATTTGATTTACAAACCTGGGAGTCTAGTTCAGTGGTCCACTGCTTACAAGCCATTGAGGGCCTGGTACCATGATAAAAAGAAAACTAGAGAGGAGTCAATTTATAATAACATTTTAAAACATGAGTGGACTTTAAAGTATTGCCAACAGAAACTTTAAAATGCCTAACAAATCTTATACTCAGAAACTGGAGAATTCAATGTTGTAATGTTATCTGTCTTCTCCAGATCATTTATACATTAGATATACTCACAATTAAAAAAAAAAAAACCTTTAGGAGATTTTTTTTAATGAAGTGTAATGGTATAAGAACTCAGAAAAAAAAGATGGGTACATAATAAAATTTATGGATTATTAGTACTTGATTTGTAACATCAGCCTGATATTGAAAAAATAGATGGTTGGAACAGAACATAAAATTAACTATGTATCTTCTTATAATTCTAAAATTACACAATTAAAAGAAGTGTAAAAGGAAGTTCAGGTGTGATGGGCCACTTCTCACTCCCGGATTTCCTCTTGGAGTGTCTGTGGAACATGAGGATGCTGAGCACGGGATTTTCAGGGCTCAGTGAGGGAGAGGGAGCGGGTGAGGTCAGCACTACCTGTTTCTGGCACTCTTCGGACTAGACAGCAGATTGCTCAGTGGCTCCTTCCAGCTTTTCTAAGCACAGGGAAGGTGGCAAGGATACCAGGGAGCCGTATGCTGACAAGATGGACACCATATGTTTTCACCAGTGTTTCCTAGTTGTTCTCATCTGTCTCCTCCCTGTGCCCTTTGAGCATCTGAAGTCTGGTGACCCCCAAGAACTTAATGCAAGAAGACACTGTGAATGTTAATAATTTTTTTATTTCTTAGTGAAAATAAAGGAAAACTTTCCTGTGTTTATTCTCTGCAGGTTTGGATAGGTTTTTTTTGTTGTTGTTGTTGTTTTTTTTTTTGTTTGTTTTTTTTTTTAATGAAGTTATTACCAAAAGTTTCAGATTGCATTTTAAAAGGAAGAGATGCTTATAATGATAGTTGTAAAAAATGATTAAGAACTCCAGGACATATTATTGAGAGAACACAAGATAGGAATTACAAATTAAAAATGTTCAATGGGCAGGTTTTTCAGAAACAATGCCAAGTTTAGACCTAAAGGAGACACTGAAATGAGAAACGTATATGGACTTCATACACGTGTGCTCATGTGGAGGCCAGAGGTCAAACTCAGGTGCATTCCTCAAGAGCTATCTTTCTTGCTTTTTTGAGGCAATGCCTCTCACTGGTTGGCTTGGGGCTCATGGATTGGGCTAGGCTGGCTGGCCAGAGAGCAGCAGGTGACCTGCCTGTCCTTTGAAGCAGGAATTACTTCATTGCTGAAATTGCAAGCATGTGTTACCACACCTGGGTTTTACATAGGTGCTGAGGGTCAACTCCCTATTCTCAGACTTTCAGGGCAGTGATCAACTAAGTATCTCTCTAGCCCTAAGAAATCCTATTGTAAAGAGAGGAGTTGGCTGAACTATTAGGTGTTGGTTGCTATTTAGAATGACTAGGTGAGGATTTAATCACAAAGTAGCTTATGTACAACTTGATATTTTTCTACTTCTGCCTTCCTTTATTCCATCTGTGCAATTTCATAAAAGTAGATCTGTCTTTGGGTGGGCTCACAGACATCTGTAAATTCTTATCCGGAAGACACTGGCAACACACCATCTTAGTCAATATTCTATTGCTCTCAAAGGACACTATGACCACAGCAACTTTTATAAAGGAAAGTATTTAATTGGGACTTGATTATAGTTTCAAAGTTTTAGTCCATTATCCTCATGTTAGGGAACATGGTGCTGGAGAAATAGTTGAGAGTTGTACATCAGGATCCACATGCAGTAGAAGAAGAGAGACAATTTAGGAGGGCTGGCTTGAGCTTTTGAAAATCAAAGACCATCTTTACTAATATACTTCCTTCAACAGGGCCACACCTACTCCAACAAATCCACACCTCCTAATCCTTCTGAATTAGTTTCATACCCTAATAACAAAGCACTGAAATATATGAGCCTATGGGGGTCTATTCAAACCATTATGAAGTCAAAAGAGAAAAGTAGAAAGAGCTTCATGTTAAGGGTGATGTAGTAAGAAGTGCAAAATCTGAGGACTGGTTTGGGTAAGGTAGGTTTGTCTCACCCTATGGAACTTAATTTTAACTGAATCATAGAACATGATCTTGTTTGTTACATTTGAACTTTTCAAACACCTCCAAGAATCCTTCATCATCCTTGAGGCTTACCTCTTTTAGTTACTGAAAATATTGTTTGCTGTTTGAGCTACACGTTGTAGCAACAGAACAAAGTTGGCTAGCATGATGACTCTATAAGAAATAAGGCTTACTGGACAAGCATGAAGACCTGAGTTCTCATCCCCAGTACATGTCACAAGCTGGGCTTCATGAGGCATGCATTTAATCTCAGCCCTGGGTGGGTAGAGACAAGAGAAAATTGCTGGGCAGCTAGTATCCCTAAATTAGTTGGCACAAGATTCAGCAAAAAAGAAGCAAGGAGAACAGAAAACACCCTTTATTGGCTCTGGCCCCCACATCCTTGTGCATACATATGTATGTGTAAATAAAGGAAAAGAATGCCTTTAAGCCTCAGCTCCCCACAGCCCTAATTACAATACCAGAAGCACCCAGAAAGGGCAGGGAACAATGTGTATCACCTTCCCTCCAGTGTGGGAAATCTACCACCCATAAAGCCTAAGGAAATAGCTTCTCTCCTACCTTATCCACAAAATGACTTCTTTGCCTCATGATTTTATCACTTTATCTCCTACACTGTCTTTCTCACTCCCACATTGGTTTCAGCCCACTCTTACTTTCAACTTTTTGATGTGCCTGATTATAACTATTTATAATGTTCAGCTTTGGATCAGTGTGTTCTTAGGTTGTTACAAAATATACTGCACTCAAGAACAGTTAGTAGAAGAATGGAGTACTTCCATAAGAAAGTATATCGTGGTTAAGAAAGAAGTGTTAGGCCATTAAGGAAAGGTTTTCAGGCTCCTGTTACAAAGAAAATTTGAGTTGTGGTTGAAATGAAACAGTGGACATTAAACTCTGAGTACTGAGGTGTCTCTCTTTTCTACCTTTGGAAGCCACTGTATTGCAAAAGATGACGAAGTACCACACCCTTCCACATTCCTAACCTGAGGCAAAGCAGGATTGTACTCTTGCAGTCTTCTCTGGCAGCATGCATTTTTGTCAGAGGTCACAAAGGTAGAGGACTCTAGTGCAATGGGCCATAGTTTCACTCCTTACACCAGCAAATGTCCACACAGTTTGCCGTGGCCTTCAGTATGCATGGGAAGCTGTCCTTGTTACAATGTTAAATGGCCGTGTTTGGACTTGTAAAGCTGCAGAGCATAACTGCACACTGCCTCTCTGCTGATTCTCTTTAGTATTTACTTCTTGTGAGCATCAAGTGTTTACATGTATGAGTTTTTAAACTTACTGGTTGCTTGTTTGGTTATCAAGAATGGAAGGCAAGTGCATTTTTTAAAAAAATTCATTTTCAATCAGAGTTTGTTCCAACATGTTTTATAGTCTGTCAGGACTAATATTTTTCAGAGTGATGTTTGGAGTTCATCTCTTTGTTTTTGCTTACTAAAACATGAGCCTGAGTAAGAACAGATCTGAAAATTTTGCCTGCCCTGAGTCCTGTCGTGTTTCCAGAACATTCGAAGGCTTGCTAGGTGCTCATGGGGTTAACTCAGATTTGTGT
Source organism: Phyllotis vaccarum (assembly GCA_033318265.1). Taxonomy (NCBI): domain Eukaryota; kingdom Metazoa; phylum Chordata; class Mammalia; order Rodentia; family Cricetidae; genus Phyllotis; species Phyllotis vaccarum. The sequence goes on from JARWLC010000010.1 coordinate 56,337,362, forward strand.
TTCTTGAAAATGCAGTTTGACTGGTAAGACTGAATCCTTCTGGGAGGATGCCTCCTCACTCTAATTGAGCACTTCTTGCTTTGGCTTGGCTTATAATAATCCATAGATATTTTGAGTACAGCTTTCCTGATGGTAATTCTGACCCACTTACTTTACAGAAACTTTTGGTGTTGTGAAATGCTGCAAATATTCTTTATGATGTAGTTTATAAAGTTTGTGCATGCTATATTTGGCCATATTAAATTTTTATTGTGTATAATCTGTGTGTTATTCCTTACTTCTAAATATTTTGGGTAACTGTGGGAATATGGCTTAAAAGAAGCATAGATTGACAGCAGGTAAAAACTTAAACTGATCAGAATACAATTTATTGGCTCTAACCTACTTGTGGCAAAACAACCAGTTAACATGACTAATAAATAATAATGATATAAATTCCACTGTGTTATATAAGACCACCAACAGAAGACTATTTTTAGTATTGAAAGAACTAGTTTAGGGGAGAAATTTCCAAATAAGAAGGGATAATAGTATGTAAGGAGGGCCATGTCCCACAGTGACACTTTGTCTAGAAATGCTTTTTGGTGTCATATTTGGGAAGAAGGACTATCAATGGCATTAGATGGGCAATGAGTAGCGATAGAGTGAAATAAGAGATAATCTGAATATAAGATAGATACATCTTACAAAGCACAACATGGCAGTCTTTATCACTGGACCCTACCAGAAGATTACTTAGTGTCTTAGTTACTTTTCTTTTGCTATGATAAAACCCCATGACCAAAACAGATTATAGGAAAAAAGTTTATTTGGGGCTTACAGTTCTAGGAGGCTGAGTCCATCATGGTGTCGAAGCATAGTAACACATTGACATCTTCAAATTCACACATGTAGCATCGAGAAGTAGTGATGTGTTACAATGAGGTTTCTTGGTCCTGGGCAGCCAGAGGTCCAGACCCACAGACCTTTAGCACTAGACTCCTTTGCCGCCCGCCACTGCTCTAACCCTAAAAATGATTCAGACACTTATATTAATTTCATGCTGTTTGGTCTACGGCTCAGGCACATGCTAGCTTGCTCTTACATCTTGACTCAACCCTTTCTCATTAATCTGTCTGCCATGTGGCCCGTGGCTCACCTGTGTTCTTTATATGTTGCTCTTTTGGGCTTCTGGCTTGATCTGTCTGACTCCACCCTACTTCTCCTACCTATGCTCTGATTTCTCCTCTTATTTTTTCTATGGTGCCTGTCATGGGTCAAAACAGCTCCTTTATTTAAAGATTAATATTCACAGCACACAGAAAGACATTCTTACATCAGTGATGAAATATAGGGGGATTGTGTTGCTTCATTGTAAATAATTGTCCCACTCACTGGTTTAATAAAAAGCACTGATTGGCCAAAGGCAGGCAGGAAGTGTGGGCGGGGCTACCAGACTAAGAGAACTCTGGGAACTGGAAGATTACAGAGCAGAATGCCAGAGAGAAGCCGGAAGAAGCAGAGGACAACTATGCTGCTCTAAGAAAAGGTACCCAGCCCCATGGCTGAACAAGATAAGAGACTTGGGTTGTTTAAAGGTAAAGGTTAGCAAGTTATATGCCTGGGCCTTAGGCAGATCAGCCTAAAACTATTGAAAGCCTCTGTGTGTCTCTGCGAGTCTGTGGGTCTGTGGGTCTTTGGACCTAAACCTTGAGGTTAGGCCCGAAAGTCCGGGCCAGAAACCTCTTACTACAATGGAGCCTCTTAATTTCAAAGCCCACCCTGAGTTGTGTACTGCCTCCAGAAGAGCTAGTCAGAACCAAGTGTTCCAATATCTGGGCCTATGGGGCACATTACTCATACAAACCACCAAATCTAGCCTCAGATACCAAAAATGCATAAGCATAAAACTTTACTAGAGTACTGATCTAAAAGAGATTGCTTCTTGTCATGTTTTTGGGAAATTACCTACATTATATACGAATATGACAGAAAACTTGGCCGATATATGTATTTCCATTTTAAAGCAAAGTGTCTTCTATGCTAACCTCTGACCCCCACTGCACATTTTTGATTTATTATGGTTGCACCATTCCCATCACTTTTGACCTTGATGCAACTGGACTGTCAAAATACATATTCTGTACTGTATAAAGCAAGCTGTATAGGTAGGACTCGCTTAGGATTCCTCTGCCTGCATAATAAAGTAGAAATACAATGAAATGAAATGTATAATCTAATGTATCTGCAGTGTGGACCTTCCCAGAAAGATTTGAAAGAACTCACTGAAAGAAATTTCACACCAGATTATGATAACTTTTGAGTTCATGAGGGAGTTTGTTGTATGTCTGTTCATTACTTTCTGAGAAACTAAATGTTGAACAGCATTTTTTTTTCATACTAAACATAACTGATTAAGTTTTATGGGACTACTGCTTTAATTCAATAATGAAATATTTAAATATATAAGAGATATATAACTCTTGTGGTAAGTCACAGTCACCTGTTACTCTTGAAATTGAAAATCAAAAGTCCATCTAAAACACATGAAAGTTAAAGGTTTAATGGCATTGGAAGTTTAAAAAGTGTTAAGTGCATTTGAAAGCAAACACTCAGATGAGGCATGCACAGTGTACTGTCAGTTGCTGGCAGATTAACTTTAGGCTCAAGCAATGTAGATGCATTACCATGTAGACAATTAAAGAATGGACCACAGAAAATGCAGATTATCTTTCAGAAGATTTCAAAATGATGCTTTGCTGAGTAGTAACCTTACTAGCACAGGAGTGCAGTGTCTGTTATGGAGACTTACAAAACAACAAACACTGGAATGTGCAAATTTCTGGTACTTCAACAACCATGCTAGTTTATGCCTTATACTATATTTATACCAGCACACGCCTATCTTGGGAATGTTTTAAGGCCCAAGGCTCCTCATTACTCTCCACATATGTAGAGTTTAGAAAGGCCACTTCTAGCTATACCAACTCAATGTTGTGGTGCCTTGGAAACATCTTCTGATATTGATTCTGCAAAGAATGTGGCCTTTTCCAAACCCCGTGGAAGAAACACAGCCAGATGACCCAGTTTGTGTTTAAGATGACAAAATACATTTATTCAGATGAGCAGAATCATGTGTCTTAAGATAGTATGTAGGGTTCACATTCATAACATGAAAAAAAAGGTTTCAAAAATTTGAATCCAGAAGTTAAGAGTGATAATCTAAGTATTTTCTAATTACCTAATTAAGAATCTTTCTCTTGTGGTAACAACTGAGAACTTGCAGAAGACATGTACTGTATTCTAAAATATTTTTTTGAAACCCCCCCTTACTTCCAACATGTAATCCATGCTACCGCCCTAACTTATTTTTTCTCTTCCTCTCAAGCTGTGGTGCACCTCCTGTAAGCATGCCCCTCCCTTTCTTCCTGGCTTAGATTTCCCTTACGAATTTTCAATTGGGTCATTCCTGTCTTGGTCTCTCAGAAATCATCTCAGCATTTGGCAGCATACCTGTGATCAATAGGCCAACTCAAATCTGCTACTGAATAGCTGTTTCTTTTCATATAAAAAAAAATTTACTGTTTATACCATGCATGTCAGATAATATGAAGTTATGCAAAAAAATAGATTATATTGCCCTATTATATATTGTGTATAAAGCACTTCAGCCTCTCTCTCTCTCTCTCTCTCTCTCTCTCTCTCTCTCTCTCTCTCTCTCTCTCTCTCTCTCTCTCTCTTTTTCTGTACAAAGCCCTGTTAATTCTGTCCATGGATTTTTGTGACTGGTAATTATCCCATATTTTTTCTTTTTCTATCCAATTCTATTCATATGTCTGACAAGGTAAGAAATATTTTATTGTTTAATATTTTTTTCCCTGTAGGTAATATATCATTTAACCTAGCCATCCCAGATTTGTACCTTTACTTCAATACATTTTCACTTAAAAAAACAAAACAAAACTAAGAGGAAGCTGGAGAACCCCCAATATTTGCATATGAAAAAGGAAAAAGAAGTGACATGTCTGAAGGCCTTGGAGAGCTTCAGAATATAAAAATGTAGGAATGCAGGAATAATATGATGTCCTCTGTCCTAGAAAGAGTGACTATAAATTCAGCTCCAGCGAATCCAGGAATTAGATACATTTTGCTCATTTCTAAGCAGATACTATCACGTATGTAGTGAGGAAGATGAAGGAAAGGCAGTACCAGAATGTGCCACAGTACTGAGCAGAACCAGGACCCCAGGAGATATCCTGGGTAGGATATAGTCTCCCTAAGAATGAATGGCTGAACCAGGGTAGGATATAGTCTCCCTAAGGATGAGTGACTGAATCCAAGCAGACAAATGACACCACAGCAGAAATCCAGTAGTATCTAAGGAACTACTACCTGATGGCTTCTCAAACTAAAAGCAATTTCATTGTGGTGGGACACTGGTTGAACTCATTAGGTTCTACAAAAGATTTTTATGTCTATATGAATGTTTACAATGAAACTCAAGAACATTGGAGAATCATAGATAGGGAAAGAAGATAACTTTGGGTCCGCTGTTTGGGGGATGAGGGTTCAAAGGAAAGGAAACATGTGTATCCATTAGTCTGTATTTGAAATTGGGTTTAATTTTCTAATCTAACATGTTTTAATTTTGAAAAAATTTCAACTTTTCTTTAGTAACTTTTAAAAGGTTATGTTTTCTGCTAGTGCACAAAATAATATTAGGAAATATTAGGATAATAGGATAATAGGATATTTTCATAGATGTCCTATACCATAGTGCCTTTCTTACACAATTTTCAACTAACACTTTCCACATCCTAGGTCTCTTTCTTCCCCACCAGTAAGTTCAGCTTCTGCTTTTATATATAACTGTAGATACTATATATAAAAGTAAACATATTATTTTCTTGAATTGGCTTTTTACCTAACATGATAATCTGTGATTCTATACATTTTCATATAAATGACATGCCTTCATTCTTGTGGCTGAGTTAGACTCTTTTATGAGCATATACTGCATTTCCTCTATTCTTTCATATGTTAATGGGCATTTAGACCAGCCCCATGGCAATTGTCAGTAGTGTAGCCATCAACATTGATGTGCAGTCTCTCTGCATGACTTTGACATAATGTCCTTTGGTTAAGAAGTGACACAGCTGGGTCTTATGGTATTTCTATTTTCAGGTGTTCGAGAACCCCCAGACTGATCTGCTTACTGGCTGCTTTGGTGGATAGTCCTAATAATAATATGTAACCGTCCTTCTTTCCCACAGCATTGATAGTCATTCTGAGCAGGATGTATAATAGCACATTCTCCTGTTCGGTCCACTTGCTCCCAAATCACTGACACAGAGGATTAATATTATTTATAAATGCTCAGCCAGTAGTAGCTCAGGCTTGCTACTAGCTAACTTACACATAAATTAATCCATAATTCTTGTCTATATTTAGCCATGTGGCTTAGTATATTTTCTCAGTATAGCATCCTTATCTTGCTTCTTTTCATCTGTCTGACTACTCCTGACTCTGCCTCTCTTCTTCCCATCATTCTTAGTTTGGTTACCCCATCTATACTTCATTATGGCCACTGGCCAATCAGCATTTTATCAAACCAATTTGAATGACAAATCTTTACAGTGTACAAGAAGATTATTTCACAGCAAGGGTGAAGTGGAATCTTAAAACAGATGGAACTTATAGTTTTTTGAGGGCTAATAATATTAACACTTAAAAATATTAAATGGCCATTTGTATTGTTTTTCAAAACTCTCTGGTCAATTGGTTTGCTTATTTGTTTATTGAATGACATTTTTGATGTTTTCTTTTTGAGTTCTTTATCAGTTTTAGGTATTTATTCCAAGTCAGATATCCACATGTCTCTACTTGGGTAGATGATCTCTTCTATCTACTGATTGTTTTCTTTCCAATTTCATAAAATCCATTTGTTAATTTTCAAAGTTATTTCTTGAGATATTGTAGTTCTTGAGTAGCTTTTCCAAAATGGCTTCTTTGAGGTGGGGAGAATACTAGATTTGAGATGCTGTATTGAAGAGCATAGATACAAATGGTTCTACCTATGTGCATAACTATTAAGTGAGGCAGAAGCACCCTTTCTGACTGTAGCACAAATCCCTTACTTACCTGACTATTGAGGTGTTTGCTTTCATGCAGAAGGGCTGAGCCCTAGCTGGAAATCTAACAAGCTACTTGGCATTTACTCTTTTTACTGCATCTTCATGGAATAAGTTTTCCAAGAACAGAACCACCAGACTTCTGTTTTCCATTGGTGATGTGGTCGTGAAGACATCACTTAAAAACCCCACTTCTTTTGAACCTGTGGAAATGTACCCCATACTCTAAGAGGCATTTGCTCCTTTCCCCCACACACTGTGGAAAAAGTAATGACTCTAAGCCCTATCTTCTCATCAAGCATGGACCCTGATGCCCTTTATTAAAGATGCCTTCCAGGAGCAAAGTACACTAACCCACTGGCAGCAGGATCAGGTGGCTTCTTCCCTCTCCAACTCACCTATTTGGTCTTGTTCCAGTATCTCTGGGATGAAGGTGAGTTTCCTAGAGCCAACCATTACTTCAGATGACTCAGATTACTCACATGACTGAAATGTGTAAATTACCATGTACCCTTGGGCAAACAAAGCAAACACAAAATATTCAAAGCCTACCTGGGGTAAACTTTCCAACAAGGAGCCTCTAGCTGTTTCAACAAATTGTAAGGGAAAAAAAAAAATCACTGAACAGCTTGATGGTTTATGTAGAGAAAAATTTGTCAAATCATGGCCTTGTACTGTAAACCTGAAACAACTCTAAGTCCTTTCTTGGTTTTTTCTCAATGGTACTTGGGCTCTGTGCAAATGTTGGAGTTGATAAATTCACCCAAAAGCTCCACAAGACCAGTGAAAGATTACTTTTGAACTAACTTTTTAGATGCTAAGCCAAAAACATGTTCTCCAAATGTATACATGGCATTCTTGTATTCTTATAGTTTTATTTCGATTTAAAATTTGTGACTGGAGGCTGGAGAGATATCTCAGTGGTTAAGTGCACTGCCTCTTCTTCCAGAAAACCTGGGTTCAATTCCCAACACCCACATGGCACCTCACAACTGCCTGTAACTCCAGTTCCAGAGGACCAAATACCTCTGGCAAAATATCAATGCACATAAAATAAAAATTAAAATTAAAAATATAAAATTTGTGAATTTGAAAACTTATACTGAGTAGATACAAGAACAGTAATCTTTTCCTCATGGTGGTTGTAAACTCCTGGGAGAATGTGTGAGACTTCTTAGACTAAACAAATAGCTAAATGACATTAAAAAAAAAAAAACCCTCTGAGCAAATATTTATGTTAACTAAAGAGGAAAAGGAGAAATTTATAAAGTATAATGAACAAAATTTATTTATGAAAGAAGGGAACTTGAATTTGACTCTTTTAGCCTTAATGAATAAAATTTGTTCAATGTTATTTGAGAGAAAACTAAGAGAAATTTACTCCACTATTGCAAGACTAAATCAGCTCGTCTCTCATTTCTGTTCCTTTCTTTACATGGATGGTTCCCTTTCTAGAAACTTCTTCTTTTTTTGGACTTTGCTTCCTAATCTGCTCTATTCTAGTCTTCCTGTGTCTGACTGGCTATTCTGCTTACTTACTGATGATTCATGCCTTTCAGATAGCTGCCCTCTGCTGCAGGGCCTCAGGCTCAGGGTTCACAGTTCATGGGCCACAGCTCTTTAGTCTTTTGGAACTGGTTCCTAATAAGGACAAAGTGACTGGCCAGGCTGCACAAAGCCACAGGTTGTTTTCTTTTCTATACAAGAGCCATTTAGTTCTTCACAAACTTCTCTCATATCCAGTCAGCTGCAGCCGGGATTGGGATGTATCATTGTTCATACAACACGGTAGTTTAAAAGGAAGTGGCTTTGGGTACAGATGCCTTGAACTCACGTAACATCTGAAGTAATTGCTCCCGACTAACAAACAGTGGTTGGTTTTTTCACTTTTTATCCATTGACCTCGTATCTGTTGATAAAAGTACGGTGTTCCGGGCCCTGTGCTGCATCCTCTGAATGCATTCTCTATTGTGGTAGTGAACGTTAGGCTGGAGTTATCTCTGAAAATGGAAAAGGTTACATTTACACAATACTTCCTGCTATACTTAATTCGATAAAGGGCCATGTGCTGTGATGGGTGTTTTCTGTGCCATGTTTCAATTAGTTTTTATAACCCTTACACAGGATTTATGAATGAGGAGAACCATACATAGAGAGATAAACATTGTATCTGGGGCAAGAACTAGAGGAGGGTTGAGATATGAGCAGAACAAATTAGTTTTAACTGAACCTCTTACCTCTTTGTTTCATGCTTTTAGTGGTTTAGGGGGTGGGGCGCAACTCCTTCCATCTCTTGGCAACTGCTCTGCCACTGAGCTAACCCTCCTCAGTTCTGTCTAAGGCCTGAGTATGCGGTGCTTGCTGAAAGTTTGCACACATTCCTCCAGGTCTCTGGTAAAGCTGAAAAGACTGAAGGATTATTATTTTCAACCTGCAAATTTGTTAAATGTGGAGGCCCAGAAAAAAACTAAACTACTCTGTTAGAGTTGACCAGTTTATTAGGAGTGATATAGACCCAAATTTTGGATTCCCAGGCTTTTGCAATCCCAGCAATAACAAAAATCTGCACTGGTTAGAATTTTCTAGAAAAAAAAAAAAAAAAAAAAAAAAAACTTCTGCTGTCGAAGAGTGGTGTTTATTTATTACATGATATTTCATTGTTTCTCAAATAATTCACACTCCAGAGATAGGTTTCAAAGGGAAAATTTGGTTGGTCTACCCAATGCCTCTATGGCATTTTTAGTTAACTTCCAATTTTGTTCTAGTCATTTCTTTTGAAAACTGTTGGATTTTTTTTCCATAGAATTCTTGAAGAGCAGTACATATTTTAATTGAGAAAATAATAAAAATAAATACGTCTTCCAAGGAGAAAACTTTATAGTGGAAGAAAAGAAAAACACTTTACAACCTAATTGTGAGTAATTTAAACCAAAAGGCATGATGGAAATCTTGGCAAGAATTTAACTTTCATGTCTACTGGTTTCTATATTCCTTGTGGTATATGCACAGTACAGATGGATTTCATTAGCTACAAAACCCAGAACTGTGTATAACTACTGAGTAGCTTTGTGAATCAAGTCTTCAAGACCATTATTGTGAAGATTCTTGGGTTTTCAACCCTTTTATCTTTCCTAAACAAGGCGAATAGAGAATGAGTCTTGTCATGTGCATAAAAAGGCAGAAAGTATTTCAGTGTCATTTGTAGAAGCCCCCAGCCAGGTGTTGAATAGCAGTCTCCAGGATCTTAAAGGGAGTTTATACTTTCTGAAATTATTAATTTATTCATTCTCTCATACAAGCTTAGTTACTTGCTGAGTATTTATTGCATCTTTCATTTTTGTTGGACTGTGCTAAGTTCTGGAATTACTGCTTATTTCTAGGTAGAACAATGCTTGGAAATTGTTCTAATTGTGTGGTTGAGTACTCTGGAGAATGTAAGACAGTGTAAAGTCAGATTTCAGTTCATGCGTCTTATACCTTTTACTGGATTGTCTGTATTTCCTGAACAGAGGCGATGTTATTTTGTATTTCAGCCCATGCTGAATTGATATTTAATATGTGGGGAAAGGGCTTCTGTTATTTCCTTTTCCTTCCTTTGCCATCCTGATTTCGAGATCCAAACCCTAAACAAGACAGTACTAAAATGTTGCTGAAAACAAAGTCTAGTTACAATTTATTTAGTGCACTGAGGTTCTTTCTGTTATTATTATTCATGTCACATTTTCTTCTCTCTAAAAACAGTTTCTCTTTTCCTTATTTTGAAGTCTCTAATAAAATATGTTATTTTTACTTAATTATTTCAGTAGACCCCTATTATTGTCATTCAATTATTTGAGTAAAAACAACATACTATATATGTATTTTATATATATATATATAACTATAACTGCAATTTATATAAAAATAGAATGAATATATATTTGGAATATGACTGAAAATTGTGTCAAAATGTGTTGCCCTTCAGAAGAATTTTAGCTGTGAAAATATTGTGGTAATTTTTGGATCATAACCCTTGTTTGTGTATGATATTTCTCCAAGAAGTCTATAATCATTATGGAAATATCCTATATTGTGAAGAATCCTATTCTCAGTGAGGAGGTGTGGATGAGGGGTCCTGAAGAATGGGAAGTTCAGAGGCTGAGTGTGAAGACTATAAATCATAACCTTTGTACAGGTTCCATTTTCAGCCTCTGATGGAATTGTTATTCAAATATACAAGGGCTATCTGGTATGTCATGAGTAATGCTGTAATGGTTGACACAGGAAAAAGTCTCTTTTTCATAGGAATCTGTTCTGGAAGATAAAACTCGGCATCTTTTTAAAAAAATATATATTCAAATTACACTTTATTTATTCAATAAACTAAGTCCCATAAAGTAACTTACTGTATTTATTTTATTATTTTTTTTTTTATTTAAATAGTTTTTTCCCACCTCCGAGTTCTCCCTTAGCCTCTCCCATCCTATCCCCCCATCCATTTCCCAGAAAGGGCAAGGAATCCCAAGATGAATCAGTTCAGTCTGGCATATCCAGTTGAGGTAGCTCTAAGTACTTCCCCTGCAGTATCAAGACTCAGTAAGGTGTTCCTTTGTAGGAAATGAGCTCTGAGAAGCCAGTTCATGCACCAGGAATAAACTCTGGTCTTACTGCAAGATGCTTCACAAACTAACCATGCCTTTCAACTGTCATCTACATTCAGAGGGTTTAGTTCCCTTCCATGAAGGTTCCTCAGCTGTCATTTCAGAGTCAGTGAACCCAATAGCTCAGGTCAGCTGTCTCTGTGGGTCTTCTCTTCATTCTGATTCATTTGCTCATATAAACTTTGGTTGGTCTGGAGGTCAATCCGGAGCTTAGCTATGGATCTTGCTTTTGGAAGGTTCTATAATGACAATTGGGGTGGTCTTTTATTTCATTATAGGGGAAGTCCTATTTAGGCACCCTCTCCACTATTGCTTGGAGTCCTAGCCATGGACATCATGTGGATTTCTGGGTGTTTCCCTAGCAACGGGGTTTCTCTTTAATCTCACAATGGCTCCCTCTATCAGAATATCTATTTCTTTGTTCTCCCACTCAGAGTGCTGCCTGCCACTCAACCATCCCATTCTCTCATGATCTCTTCCCACCTCCCCTTGTATCCCCCCCCCCCCCCAATGCTCCTGTATAATCCCAATTTACTCAGGAGATCTTATCTATTTCCTTTCCCCAGGGGGTTCCATTCCAGGGATGTCTCTCTTAAGTTTCTTCTGTTACCTAGCTGCTCCGGATTTGTGGATTGTTGTCTGGTTATTCTTTGCTTTATGTCTAAAATCCAATTATGAGTGGATACCATGTCTGACTTTATGGGTTTGTGTTACCTCACCCAGGATGATACTCTCCAGATCCATCTAGTTGCCTGCAAATTTCAGAATGTCCTTTTTTTTCTGCTGAGTAGTAATCCATTGTGTAAACATATTACGTTTTTTTTTTAAATCTAATCTTCGGTTTAAGGACAGCTAGATTGTTTAAGGTTCTGGCTATTATGAATAATGTGCTATGAACATAGTTGAGCTAATTCCTTTGGGGTAAGATATCCTTTAGCTATATGCTCAATAGCTGGATCATTGGGCACATTGATTTCCAGTTTTCTGAGGAACTGCCATACTTATTTTCAAAGTGGCTGTACAAGTTTATACTCTCACTAGCAAGGAAAGAATGTTCCCCTTGCTCCATATCCTCCAGCATAGTTTGTCTTCTGTGTTTTGATCTTCATCATTCTGAGTAGTGTGAGTTGATATCTCAGAGCTGTTCTGATGTGGGAATGTGTTTATATATGCTGTGAATCTCAATCTTTAAATAAAGGAGCTGTTTTGGGCCATGACAGGCACCATAGAAGAAGTAAGAGGAGAAATCAGAGCATAGGTAAAAGAAGCAGGGCAGAGTCAGGGAGATCGAGCAAGCCGCCCAAGGAGCAACATGTAAGGAACACAGGTGAGCCACGGGCCACATGGCAGAAAGATTAATAGAAATGGGTTGATTTAAGATGTAAGAGCTAACAAGCAATGTGCCTGAGCCATAGGCCAAAAAACATAAAGTTAATATAAGCATCTGGTCTGAATCATTTCTGGGGGCCTGAGCAGTGGGCGGGGGGGTGACTAAGAGGTCTGTGCGTCTGGATCTCTGGCCGCTCAGGACCAAAGAAACCTCACTACTACACTGTTCTGATTTGTATTCCTCTGATGACTAGGTTGTCGAGCATCTTTTAAGTGTCCTTCAGCCATTTTGAGTTCTTCTTTTGAGAAGTCCCTATTTAGTTATGTACCTCATTTTTCCCCCATTGGGTTCTTTGGTTTTCATGACTTTTAGTTTCTTGAGTTTTCTATATATTTAGAGATCAGTCCTCTGTATGATGTAGGGTTGGTGAAGATCTTTTCCCATTCTATAGGCTGTTTTGTGTTATTGATCATGTCCTTTGCCTTACGGAAGCTCCCATTGGTTAATTGTTGCACTTAGTGTCTGTGCTACTTGTGCTATATTTAGAAAGTAGTCTCCTGTGCCAATGTGTTCAAGGGTATTTTCCACTTATTTTCTATCAGGTTCAGTGTAGTTGGGTTTATGTTGAGGTCTTTGATCCACTTGGACTTGAGTTTTGTGCAACGTATTAGACATGGATCTATTTGTATATTTTTATATGTCACCATCTAGTTATGCCGGCCAGTATCATTTGTTGAAGATGATATCTTTTTCTCCACTGTATGTTTTTGGCTTCTTTGTAAAAATTAGGTATTCGTAGATGTGTGGATTAATGTCAGGGTCTTTGATTCAATTACATTGATCCATAAGTGTATTTATACACCAGTATCAAGCTGTTTTTATTACTGTAGCTCTATAGCATATCAGTCAGGGATTGTGGTGTCTCCTGAAGTTCTGAACAGGATTCATTTATTCATTTATTTATTTATTTATTTATTTATTTATTTATTTATTTATTTATTTATTTATTTATTTATTTGGCAATCCCGGGTTTTTTCTTTTTCCTTATAAAGTTGAGCACTGTTCTTTCTAAGTCTGTGAAGAATTGTGTTGAGATTTTGATGGGAATTGCATTGAATCTATAGATAATATCTTCTTAAATTTCTTTCTTTAATGACTTGAAGTTCTTGTCATATAGGTCTTTCATTTCTTTGGTTAGAGTTACTCCAAGGCGTTTAATGCTATTTGCAGCTACTGTAAAGGATGATGTTTCCATGATTTCTGTTTCAGCCCTTTTATCATTATAGAAGGGCTATTGACTTTTTTCTTTTCTTTTTTCTTTTTTCTATTTTTGTTTTTTTTTTTTTTTAGTTAATCTTGCATCCTGCTGAAGGTGTTTATCAGATGTAAGAGTTCCCTGGTAGAATTTTTGGGGTCACTTAGAAGTAGTATTAAGTTTCTGGCCTGGACTTTTGGGCCTAGCGCCAAGGTGTGTACCCACTCTCAGCTTAGACTCAAATAATCACATAGATGCTTGTATTAATTTTAGGCTGATTGACCCAGGGCCCAGGCATATAACTTGCTAACTCCTTACTCTTAAACTAACCCATGACTCTTATCTCATTCAACCATGAGGCTTGGTCCCTTTTCTCAGAGCAACATTTCAATTTCTTTCCTCTGCTGCTGCTGGCATCTCATTGTGCTGTCTCTCTGCCTTCTCTGGCGTCTCTGCTCTGCTTTTCCTGTTCTCAGAGTTTTCCCAGTCTTGTAGCTCTGCTCATACTTCCTGTCTGCCTTCAACCAATCAGCATTTTTATTAAAACAGTAGGCGGGACAATTATTTGCAATAGAACAGAACACAATGCCACTGTATTATATCATTTGCAAATAATAATAGTTTGACTTCTTCCTTTCCAATTTATATGCCCTTGATTTCCTTTTGTTGTCTTATTTTTCTAGCTAGAAATTTGAGAGCTATATTGGATATGGGGATTGCTTTGCATTTCTCTTCATCTAGTTTGATCTTGGTTGCTGGCTTCGTGTATATTACCTTTATTATGTTTAGGTATTTCTCTGTTTCCTTGACTTTTCCAGGACCTTTATTATAAAGGAGTGTTTGATTTTGTCAAAGGCTTTTTCAGCATCTAATAAGGCAAAAATGTGGGGGTTTTTTCTTTCATGTTACTTATATGATGGATGACATTGACAGTTTTTCATATGTTGAACCATCCCTGTGTCTCTGGGATGATGCCTACTTGATCGTGGTAGATGGTTTTCTTCATACATTCTTGAATTCAGTTTGCCAGTATTTTATTGAGTATTTTTGCATTAATGTTCATGAGGGAGATTAATCTGTAATTCTCTTTCTTTGTCACATCTTTGTGTAGTTTGGGTGTCAGGGTGACTGTAGCTTTATAAAAAGAGTTTGGCAATCTTCCTTCTGTTTCTATTGTGTGTAACGATTTGAAGAGTATTGGTATCAGTTTTTCTTTGAAGCTCTGGTAGAATTGTGAACTGAAGCCATCTGGTCCTTGGCTGCTTTTTTCCCCCCCACTATCCGCCCTTGGGAAACTTTCAATAACTGCTTCTATTTCCATAGGGGATATAGGACTATATAAGTCATTTATCTGGTCTTGATTTAATCTTGGTAAGTGGTACCTGTCTAGAAAGCTGTTTTTTAAAAAGTTTTTATTTTTTTTTTTATTTTTTCATTTTGTAGAATACAGATATTTGAAGTATGATCTAATGATTCTCTGGATCTCTTCAGTGTCTATTGTGATGTCCCCCTTTTCATTTCTGATCGTGTTAATTTGAATCTTCTCTCTCTGCCTTTAAGTTAGTTTGGATAAGGGTTTGTCTATCTTGCTGACTCTCTCAAAGAAGCAACTCTTTGTTTCATTAATTCTTTGTATTGTTCTCTTTGTTTCAATTTTATTGGTTTCAGCCCTGAGTTTATTTCCTGCTGTCTACTCCTTATGAGTGAGTTTGTTTCTATTTGTTTTAGAGCTTTCAGCTGTGCTGTTAGGTCTCTCGTGTGAGATTTCTCCATTTCTTTATGTAGGCACCTACTGCGATGAACTTTCCTCTTAACACTGCTTTCATTGTGTCCGATAAGTTTGGGTATGTTGTGAATTCATTTTCATTAAATCCAAGGAAGTCTTGAATTTCTTCTTTACTCCTTCCTTGACACAGAGGCGGTTCAATTGAGAGATGTTCAGTTTCCATGAGTTTGTAGGCTTTCTGTGGTTTGCTCTGCTGTTGAACTCTTAACTTTAGCCCAGGGTGATCTGATAGAATATATGGGGTTATTTCCATATTTTTTTAAATCTATTTATATTTGTTTTATGACTGAGTATGTGGTCAATTTTAGAGAAAGTTTCACAGAGTGATGAAAAGAAGGTATATTTCTTGGCATTTGGGTGGAATCTGTTAAGTCCATTTGAGTCATAATATTTCCCTTATTTCTCTGTTGAGTTTTCTGTCTGGTAGACCTATTCATTGGTGAAGTGGAGGTATTAAAATCTCCCACTATTAGTGTGTGGAATTTGATGTAAGTTTTAAGATTTACTAATGTTTCTTTTACATTTGTGGGCTCTCTTGTAGTAGGGACATAAATGTTCAGGATTGAGATTTCTTCTTGGTGGACTTTTCCTGAGATAAATAAGTAATGTCCTTCCTTATCTCTTTTGACTGAATTTAGTTTGAAGTGTATTTTTTTTAGATATTAGTATAGCTATATCAGATTGTTTCTTGAGTCCCTTTGATTGGAAAGTCTTTTCTGAACTTTTTCTCTGAGCCTGTGTTTGCTTTGAAATTGAGGTGTGAAACAGTGCATCTTTTCAAATAATGGTTTAAATATTTTGATGTTGTAAAACAGAGTTTATTATTTCATTTAGTCGAAAAGACTGTAGTCATCATCAGATGTGTTAATGTCCAATCAGGTTTTAAAAGCTGTGTATATAAATATAAAAGTCTCAAGAATAATAAAAAAAAAGTAAGCATATGACTTTATACTCATATTGGTGAGTATTATTATTTCATTTGCTATAGAATGTTTTTAGAAATCTACCTTTAGTATGTTTTAAACAAGGTCCATGCTCAATTATGTCAAAAATGTCCTCAAAGCTATTTGTGTTGACTTTTAAACACCTATTTACATACCTAGACCTTGGAAGGATGGAGGTAGGAAAGACTGATACTTAGCTTCTGACTCATTGCTTGTATGAAGCATGGCTTTTATGTCTGTTGTTATTTTTTTTACTTTTTAGATACTGAATTTGGATTCATTTTCATGCCTAGCCTAGAGGAAACATGCCTTGAGTCTATATGTAGATTAAAGTCCCTGTGTTTTAGTTATTAAATGGTCACTGTACTCTAGATTCCTATAATTTTTTTTTCAATACCGAGCTCCCTGTTCAGTCACCATATCCAGTGACCCCTCCCGTGGTGTCTGTTCCTCCCAGGCTCTTGAAATGGGAACACACGGTGTGCTGTGTTCCATGTCATGTCAGCCATTACTCTTTTTGACTTAACTTGTGTTCTCAAGTCAATATGTTCCAGATTAATGAGGCATTTGTTCTTAATCAAGAAACTATTTAAGAATACACTTTTAATTTTAATGACTTGTTTATGATTAATTGTTTCAATCTGCCCTTCTCTTTCTTGAGGATACTTCAAAGATGCAGCTTTTTTCCTGAACAGTTCCCCAATGTCTGTGCACTGGCAGTTGCTGCACCATGTGGATCTCAAGAGACCGAGCCCAGTTATCAATTTCCTTGAGAAAATCATTCATCCCTTAAACTAAAATCCACTTTAAAATAATTATAAAAGCAGCAATTTGAAGAAATGGTATGGTTAAACATTACTTTTATTCTTCAGAGGTTTTTTTTTTTTAAAAAAAAAAAAAATTAAAGTCAGGATTTATAGTCTGATTTGGCATGGTATTCATTATGTAGCTTGGGTTAAACTCAGTCATGATACTGTCTGCCTTTCTGACCCAAGTGCCAGTCATGGGTGTAGATCACTATGCCTAGTGTGTGTGTGTGTGTGTGTGTGTGTGTGTGTGTGTGTGTGTGTATGCCCAGGACACGACATTCACATGGAATTCAGAGAGCAACCTCAGGTATCCATTTTTACTTTTCACCTTTCACACAAAGTCTCTTGCCATTCACTACTCTGTCCATCAGGCTAGGAAGCCTACAAGCTTCTTGCAATTTGCCTGCATTTGCCTCCCAATCCCTCCACCCTCATAGGAATGCTTGGATTATAGATGTGGGCTAGGGTCTCTGGCTTTAAATGGCTCTAAGGTTTAAAACTCAAGTCCTCATACTTGTACATCTGGCATTCTACTGACAGAGCTATGTACTCATTACACGTCATATTTTCCTAATGTTCTTTTTTAATGTATATGTGTAGTACAGTCATGTTTGATGAGAAACAATCCCGAAGTAATTTTTGAAGTAATTGCGTTTTCCTAACTTATCTATGTGCTACCATTTGCTGATTTAATTAACATTTATTCTGTTGATTTCTTTTTATTTCAATAAAGCAATACATGTGTGCTATACTCAAAGCTACAAAAGGAAATGACCCACGACTTTGTAACTACAGTAGCTAACATTTACTGCTCACTTAGAATATTCCAGGCTCTGTTCCACAACCTTTAAGGCTATTATCCCATTTACTCTTCACAACTATGACACTTGTGGGCTTCTTACTTTTGCCAATTAAGATACCTGAGGCCCAGAGTGGCTAAGTAAGCTCTCCAAGTTCACACAGTTGGTAGAAGACAGAAATTGGAAACTATAGTTGGCCTCCCCGGTCCAAGGCCTTAAACAAAATGCTCCATTGTATATATTAAGATGCTTCCAGCACTTGCTCATTCTTTCTGAGAAATGTAAGTTATTTTTATTTCCTAAGTTGTACCTATATATCTGGCCAAAGACTGGGTACTTTATTTTATCAGTCCTTTCTATAGGGGCCCAAATTGAACAAATACATTAGATTCTTTCTAAATATGTCTAACAAATGCTTATTTGTTAGACATATTTCCTTCAAAACAAAAAAAGAAAGAAAAAAGAAAAAGGCAACTAAGAGGTTCTAGGAAATGTCTGTGGAGAAATGCAGCACAAGAATGATAGAACTCTTTCTGGGGTTGCCTTCTGTTTCTCCATGAGTATCTGAGATTTTAACACTGGTCTAATCGTGTTGGGTAGGAAACACTGCTGACTTGTTGGTTTAGAACATATTTCCTCAACTTGAAAACATTTCAGGGTAAATAGGCCTCACTTAACTTTTGAAATGAAGACTCAATATAATAATGTTCTTTGTTCCACTCTGGTCTGAATCATTAGGATTATTTAAGGCTCAATATTTTCTTAGTCTACAGTTTAATGGGAATTATGGGTTTAATCTGTCTCAGTGCTGGTGACAAGAACACCTAGAACATTATCCAGCCAGATTCATTGCCTCGAAGTTAAGCACACTTCAATCTGTTTTCCACTAGTTACCTTTTACCTGATCCTGACATCTTTGGGGGCACAGTTTTCTTTGAGGGCAGAAAGTTTATTTACCCGAATTCATTGACATATGTATGATGAAACCAAAGAAACAATTTAAGCAAACTAATTCAAGCAAAGTGGATAATTTAGGAAACCCAAATAGATGCCTCTGGTCTTAGGGTAGAGCTGTGAAGAAGAACCTGACCAAACATTGCTTTCCCCAGCTTGCCTCAGAGTCATATCTATTCGCCACAAATAAGGCTCTCACATCTTGTTTTCTGGATCTCTCTCTCCTTCTTTCTTTCCTATTATCTTTCTATATTATCATCTATCACCTATGATCTATCTATCTATCTATCTATCTATCTATCTATCTATCTATCTATCATTTATCTATCATCTATCTATCTATCTATCTATCTATCTATCTATCTATCTATCTATCATCTATGCTTTATTTTTTTTATTCCCACCCCCCATTCTGCTCATATGCTTAGACATATACTCATAATAATTTATTTTCTTGTTTTACAATCATGATTCAGGCATTCAAAAAACAATTGATGGCTCTAAGTATAATGTTCTCAAGGCTGTGTTCTTGCATTTGTACTTAGCTTAGCTCTATAAGCTTTAGACAGAAGATGGAGGAAGAGATTATGATGGGTCCCTTTCCCCTCTCCTTGCTCCTTTCTCCTTCTTTTTATGCCCCCATCTCCATCTTCCATCTCTATCTTTGACTATCTCTTTCTGCTGTATTATAGATCGAACTCAAGGCCTTACACGGGCTAAGCAGATACTCTAACACTGAACTATTTTTCTTCCCATCTGTTCTCTCTTTAACCATGAGAAATGATACAATAAAAATAGATAATTTCTTTGGCCTTTGAAAGAAGACAATGATTGACACAAAAGAAGAAATTTATTCTATTGACTACATATCTCAGAATTCATATTTTATCTGCTTAGATAAGGAATTATAATGGATGCTTTCTGGTAGACATTAAAGATAACAATTTAACCTCAAGCTCACTTTACCTTTCATAAAATGTATATTTTTCTTATAAATGGATCTATATATGTTCATAAATTGATTATACTTTAGCTTCTGGTTTCACAGATGATAACAAGTAATTTATTAAAATCATGAAGATTGAAGGGGGTAATTAAATTCTGCATTATTTTCATGAAACTACATAATAAGAGAGATCTGGAGCCAGGGAATATAATAGCATTGGAAAAGATAAAATTTGGGGTTAATTGGATATGTTAAGCTAACAGATAAGCAATGAAAACCAAGAAACCAAGATTGACCTATAAAAGCAAGAAGCCGTCATAAACTCGTTTCTTAATGAGTTTAACTAGTCTGAGGCTGACTGCACCATTAGGAGATGAAGACCAGGAGAAAGGGCAGTAGAGACTTTCTTCCTGATGTGCTAGCTCTTCTGTGCTTCGTGTCTGGTGGAAGCTGTTTCTATCCCTGAACAGGTACCCTAAGAAGAGATACAGTCAAGGTTCCAGTTTCCACTGTGCTGTGGCAAAGATCCTCCATCCCTCTAGGAAGTGTCACTTTCAGAGCAGGAACAGGATCCCACCATTGCTAGGCACTGTCCTTTGTCTCTCCAGCTATATTCTGATCCATTGTTTCATCATCAAAATCTTTTCATTTGAACTTTAATAGTAAGTTTTTGGCCTAGACTATCCCCAAGGTCTGGTCCAACAATCCCAAAGTTCCAAAGAAACACATAGAAGCTTGTATTAATTTTATGCTGTTTGGTCTATGGCTTATACATATTGCTAGCTAGCTTTTTCATCTTATTTTCATTAATCTGTTTAGCCATGTGGCTTGGTACCTTTTCTCAGAGCAGCATTTCAATTTCTTTCCTCTACTTCTGTAGGCATCTCATCTGGTGTCTCTCTGACATCTCTCTCTTGCTCTTCCTATTCCCAGAGTTTTCTTAGTCTGGTAACCCCGTCCACACTTCACTTCCTGTCTGCTTTCTGGCCAATTGATTTTTTATTAAACCAGTAGGAGTGACAAATATTTACAATATAATCTCACTACTTTGAGTGAATAATGTTTTTAGTTTCAATCTTAATAATTAGTAAGTGAAATAATATTGTAAAGTGTGTGTGCATGTGTGTGTGTGTGTGTATGTGTGTATGAAAATTTGTTATATGTGATGGTGGAGTCTGATATATCAAAGAATAAACAAGACTGGTGACTGAACATTCCTGAGCAAGAGTTTATGTTGTAATCTTGGAATGGAATTTCTTTAAGGAAACCTCAGTTTTTGTCCTTAAGCCTTTCAACTGATGGATGAGGCCCACCTACACTGTTGAGGACAATTTCCGTTACTGACAGCCAACCTATCATGGAAGTTAACCACATCTATACAGTAGCTGTACAGTGGTACCCAATGCTTGAATAACTGGGTTCTCAAATCTAGCCTATTTGAAAGACAGATCCTGTACAAAATAAATTTTCATATCTGAGATAGAGAATATAGAATGAATCTTTTGCCAAAGAATCAACTGAGTAGAGAGGTTGTGAATGCATCGAAGCTTCTCCTTTTTACTGTGTAACAGTGAGATTTAAGGAGGAAGGTCTACTAGAGTTTGAGTTCTGCTTTCTCTAGTGGCAGGAGATTAGCTGTAAGGTGGTAACCATAAGTTAGACACTTGATTTACCCCTGTTTCCAAAAAGCTTGTAATTTTGTGAAGGAGAAAACAGAGTTGAGAAGAGCAGTAAGGCTGAGGTCTATACACCATTTGCAGTTGGGGAAGTTTCTCTTCTTTGGGAGGTTTTACATGGGTGTGGTATCATCTGACACATGACTTTTTTGTTCTCTTTCTTGACACAGACATGTTGTGATTTGGATGTTGATCTGCAGTTCACGGTATATCATACATTGTAAATTCAGTCAACAAATTTTTACTAAACAGAAAGGGCTTTGAACATTGTCTGCAGAACTCTGAAATATTTTCATGGGGCAAGGGCATTTGTATGACTCTGGTTGGAGCATCTCTGATCTTTCTGGGATCCAGAGTGTTCTGTCAGCCCTGGTTGAGCAAAAGAAGTCTGTAGAAGAAGGTCTGAGAGTTTCACACAGTTTGTGCTAACACTTCAAAACCATAGGGATCTAAAAATCCGATGTGCGCAACCACAGTAAAGATGTTTGGAACAGCCACAGAGGAGAAGAAAAGGAAGATGAAAAGACAAAGAAGCATTAGAAAGCCAATCAGAAAAAAAAAAAAAAAAGAACTCTACTCTTGCTGGTAGACACTGATATTGCTATGACTAGTGCAGCTTTGGGAGAACATGAAAGCTCTTGGTTGACCCAGAGATTGATCTCAAAGAAAGTTATCATTGTTCTCTTTGCATTCTTTCTGGTTTCCATTTTATTTTAATGGAGGCCATATTTTATTCAAACGGTTTTATCCAAGTTTTCTTTGAAACTCGTCTGAACTCTGACCTTGGCTGCCTCTCTGTCCTACACCTTAGGCTGTGTTTCTCTCTAAAACAGCAGGTGTTTCTGGAGGAAAGTATGCCTTTACTCATAAGTAGTGACAATGGTTATAAACTGTGAGCAGAGTGTTTCATGCAGTAAGCACTCAATAGAGTGCTACCACTTATCACAGGATCAATGATTATGGTTTCTTTTTTACAGCTCATCTCCATAAAGTGACAGTCACATGAGAAGTAATTGCTATAGTCCATGTGTATTTCTTAACAATTTAAAAATGCAGATGAAATTATGTTTTTAGCCCCTCACAGGATTCCAGGAAACTGTAGCTAATCTTTCTCATTTGCCTTAATGCATAATCTCCATGATTCAAATTTCTTTAGATAGTGTTAGATTCATAATACCATCTGGTTCTACATTCTCAAATCTTTTGAATAAGGCAGATTCATGATGGTGAGCTGTTCTGGTTATTATCACTTAAGGATGCAGAGGTATAAACTCCATCCCTAAAGAGTTGATGGGAGCCTGTCAAGTTTTAACCTCTAGACTATATTTAGTACTAGTCTAATTTATTCTTTCTCTCTCTCTCTTCTCTCCTCTCTCTTCTCTCTCCCCCCTCTTTCTCTCTTTCTCTCTCTCTCTCTCTCTCTCTCTCTCTCTCTCTCTCTCTCTCTCTCTCTCTCCCTCTCTCTCTCTCTCTCTCCCCTATTTGTTGTCCATTCCACAGTATCCATCAAGACAAAATTTGCTTGACTGAACTCTTGGCTTTTCTGACAAACAATTTATAGCAATAACAAACATAATTGAAACAAATCTCATAGAGTATAGACAGTCTTAGAGGCCAGTCTTCACTGTTAGCCACTATTTCACAGAGATAGTATTTGTTTTCATTAATCCCTGCTAGTTCACATCTTCAGAACCCTCAGATAAATGCCATCTGGCCCCAGAGACTTATTGCACTTTGCTTTCTGCTATTGCTGCAATGTTTTCTTCACTGAAAGTCTAATTTCAGACTTTCTTATGACAAGTGTTCTCAGAAACCAGAATTTCCCCATCACTTCCTAGAGTTAAGTACTGCCAAACAACCAAACAAAAACTCTCTCTGAGCTTTTTTCCCTCTGGATTTCTTACTCCCTCCTGGCTCTCCACAAAGGGAGCCAACAGATTACATGCAAGAGAGTCTATTTTGGGGCCAACATGGCTTTCTATTTAGATGTCTGCCCTTTCGCCACATGCCTCCTCCATATTTCTCTTCTAGGAGTAACCTTGTTTTGTATTTACTTTGTTCATTTACACTATTTTCTTTGCGAAAGTCAGACTTTCCTTGGTCCACCAGCTCCTGAATTATGACACAGTCTTCTTCATAAATTATGAAAGCTTTGCTCTAGTTTAGGCTTGTTCCCAACTAGCTCTTCAAACTTAAGCCAACCCATTCTTATTAATCTATATTCTACCATGATACTCATTACCTCTCCTCAGAAATGTACGTCCAACTTCCTCCACTCTGATTGAAGAATCTCCTGCTTCAAATTCTTCTCACAGTTCCTATCTCCACATGGAAGTCCCACCTAACCTCTCCTGCCCAGCTATTGGCTGTTCAGCTCTTTATTAAACCAGTGAGAAGGTGCCTTAGACAGGCAAGAAGGGCCAGAGACATATCTTCACATAGTGTAATCAAATATCCCACAACAATGGTCAGTTCTCCTCTTTCCACCATTCACAAACTTTTAAAGAACAACCAGTGAATTTATTAGATTGATATTTGACTCAAGAAGTACCAGAGGCTATTTAAAGTCCACTATGGTCCTTGGTGTCTAATGACAGAAAAATTTCAATTCACAGCCTTTTGGTGCTTTCTTTACAGAGAGATTTGGTTAAATAGGAATGCTACCACTGCTCTCTCTCTCTCTCTCTCTCTCTCTCTCTCTCTCTCTCTCTCTCTCTGTTGTATCCTAGTGCTAGATTATCAACTTTGGATACTGACATGATTGCTTCCTAGTGGGATGCTGCTGTCTGAGTTGCTTCAGATCCCTTATTTGTAGGTTGGAAAAAATAAAAATCATTCCTCAAGATTATTATGATAATTCAAATGTACTGGACATTATTTATTAATAAACAAAATATGCTTGGAATGGGTCTAACACATGATACGTGTGAAACAACTGTCACTACTCTGTGATTACCCTTGAGTCAGTGGATGTTGGATTAGTCACAATACCCAGTACCACCTGTCACAAGCTGATGTCTCAGTGGGCAGTACAACAAGGTTATGGTGACATAGAGAAGGGACTTCAAGCAAATGTTAACAGAGCTTAAATACATCTTACCACATGATCAGCATGAACCAGATAAGCACCTTTAGTGGAAGATTTTAGACCCAGAAGACATAGCAAACACAGTTCATAGGAAGAGGATGCCAAATTTTTCTATGGTTCTCTAAAATAATCTTAATGGTTTCATCACTGAAAAAGAGCTACTCAGCCTTCTCCATGGAGACTGTGTGTTCCTAAGTATATTATTCTACTCAGTACTTCTTTCTGATAAGACAAATAGAGAATTTTGGCATCAAAGCAAGAAATTTGCCCCCTGGAGGTCTGGAAGCTTATGCCAAGGAGTCGTATGTAGCCACCTGTGTCTATTTTTAACCCACTCCTCCTTGGCATGAGGTCTCTGGTTACATGTCCTCAATCTTGAAGATTGGTCCTTTTCCAGCATGAGAAGAGTAAGAGTCTCTACCTGACCCAGATAAATTCACCTGAGTCCTAGAATTTACCCTCTCTGGGACAGTCATGAAGCTGATTTAGACACAACACACACACACACACACACACACACACACACACACACACACACATGCATGCACAGACACAAGCACACACACACATAAAATATATAACCAATTATATATCCAAACAAATATATATAATGAATATGCATAATGCAGTATAGATTGCAAAAATACAAATTTTAGGCTGTGAGCCTAGGCTAATCTCAAAATTGGCTTCGGTATCTGGCTGGACTCCAGACATAATGTGAGCAGTCCTATGATTAGAGATGACCTGGACTGTGTGGGGTCTGTCTAGTGTAACTTCAAAGCTGAGCTAGTAAATAGTAAATTCTCCACCTTGTGGTTGGAACTAAAAGGCCATGAACACTTGGAACGATATCCTTAGCTCTTTCCATATAGCACTACATTGTCTAATAGGAAGAACTGCATTTACTTGAAGGGTGGACTAGTTTGTATATATCTGTAGTTTAAAATACTCACCAAGTGATGGTTTATCAAAACTGTTATCAATATTAAGCATACAGCTTACCTACTTTGAGCTAGTTTTTGTTTCCATGGTTTGTAACAAGAAGGTTATGTATTAATTACTTTGGGTTTTTGTAATAAAATGTATAGACATGTGGCTTAAACAACCGGCTTCTATTTCTTATAGTTACTTTTTTAGACTTGGAAGAGTCCGAGACCTTTGTATTAGCTTGGTTCTTGGTAAGGGTTTTCTTCCTGGTTCACAGATGACTGAATTTTCATATGGCGGAGAGAGGAAACTGCTGTCCCTTCATCATCCCATAAAATGGTCAGCTCTCGTAGCTTTAAATCTAACCTGATCTGCTTTGGTCTGAGTATGCAAGACACTTAGTTCCCTACAACTTTAAGAAGTAGAAACTTCAGAGGTGATAAGGTAGTGAGGGCTTTGCCTCTCAGAATGGATTAATGCCTTTTTCTCAGGAGTGGTGTTCTTACAGAGACTGACGTCAGTACCCCTCTGTACTGGTGAGCTATAGGGTGCATTTATCATCGTATAAAACAACAAGATGTTGTTGGTCCCCTAGTCTGGTGATTCATCAGCCTCTAGAACAGTGGTTCTTAACCTTCCTAATGCTGAGACCCTTCAATGCAGTTCCTCATGTTGTGGTTACCCCTAACCATGAAATTATTTAACAGCTACTTAATAACTGTAATTTTCTACACAAATATCTGGTATGTAGGATATCTGATATTGAAATTTAGAACCACTGCTCTAGAACCATGAACTAAACAAATTTATGGTCTTTAATTGGTCTCTGTCTTCTCCTGTAGAAGCTAAGAAGAGTGTTAGACAAACACCATAAATCCCTACCTCTCATGCCATCACATTGGGAAGTAGGGTTTTGAGAAGTAAATTAGGGGAAGGTAAGCACAAATGTAGTTCCTAAAAGCAACCACAACCATGCAATGTCAATTTTGAAACCATTATATTTAGAATCAAGGATATTTGCTTTCTCACTCCATTTGTGGGTATTTAACCAGCTTTAATATTTTAATTAAACATTGTACTTCAGGCTTGCATTAATGTCTAAATGTAATTAGACTCTGTGATCTTTTTTGCAATACTCAGAAATTATATATTTGCTCAAACTGTGTAGGCATATCATAGTTACTGGGTTGATAAGCACAGGATTATTCGGAGCTCAGGCTCATTTCATCTTCTCAGCAGCCTATTCTTGAGACACTGTTCTCATATGTGTAGCTGAAGATGGAAATTCCATCTTTGTATAGCCATGTGACTAGATCACACTCAAGAGGATCTCTTTGGGGGGAAAGTCTTGCTCCTCAAACATATATTTGTTTTTTTCCTTCAGTGAAAGTTGGCAACAAAGCTCCCATTGTCTTAGAAGTGTAGACTAACTTTACTAGCAAAACAAGTGGAGTGTCCCAGCCCCCCCCCCCCCATGGGATTCATGAGGTTCTCTTTGTACTAGCTTGTAACCAGGTTATCTTGGGTGAGGAAAAAGAAAAAGAAGGACGCACTGCTCACAGGAGGATGGGTGAGAAACAGTGTGTGTGTGTGGGGGGGTAAGTGTGTACTGCTGTGTCACAGGAGAGGCGCAGCTTAGAAGGGAAGACACTGCGTATTTGTATCAACAAATAAGCAAGGTGCAGAGCACAGAGCGAGGCTGAAGATGAAAACTCTGCACTGTTGACCAACTTCTTCCCAACACTGAACACTGGTGTTGGGGTGATGCTCTTCTCCACTGAGTCCTGCACTGAGTCCTCCCTCAGTTGGGGGGGGAGTGAGAGAGAGAACTCAGAGAGAGAGGGAGAGAGAGAGAGAGAAGGAGGAGGAGGAGAGGAAGGAGAGGGGGAGGGAGAGAAAGGAGGGAGAGAGAGAGAGGGAGAGGAGTTGAAATTCAGGTTCAGAAAAGTTTTATGTGTTGCTGCAAGTTAGATATGGTGAGAGGCAAGGACAGATTTGGAATGCAGACCTGATTTTAAAGCTAAATTTGGCAACACCGGTGTAGAGCACCGCAGCCCACTAGTAGCAAGGTGCATGTCAAAAGCAGGAGGGCTTTCTGTCTTCTTCCTTAGCTCCCATCCTTTCCTCCTACTCATCTCCTTCTAAAAAGGCACCAGTCTTACAGTTCCTGAGAAACCCACAGATGGAAGGCACAGGTGAGACTATTCATAGAGAGGGCCCCAGCGCAGGCCCTCTGTGTGCAATGCCGCTGAGGGAAAGGTTAGCGATGGGGAACACCAACTGGCTTGTTTTAGAGCATGCTTCAGTTTTCTGGTAATGGGGATGAGATATTCCTCGGGCTTCTTTTAAACTCTAGCTACAAACTCACGTTTTTGAAAAAATTCCAACTAAAATCCAATCTGGGAAAAGATGAGCAAATACCGTCACATGGATTTGGATTTTATGGAGAACACCCGACGGGGTGCTGTGCCAGAACTGTGTGAGAGAAACCTCGTGGCCATGCATATAGTTTTGCTGCCCGCCCGAGAGTGAATTGCGTTTCTTTCCTGTTTAGCTTTACTGTTTGTGAAGGAGGGCCTTCCCGGGGACTGCATGTGTGCTCTCCATTTTTGATGGTGTTTTATTATCAGAGACAGAAAATGAACTAAACATGGCAGGTAAGAAAGTTACTGGCACAGAACTCCTTACTCAGTTGCTAGAAGAGATATGTACAAAGAGGAACAGAGAGACGGAGCTGGTTCAGGGTGGCTCAGAAGGGTGGCACCAGGTACAGGGATCAGAATGTAGAAGATATAGAGGCACCCAAGACCAAGGCAGATTCTCATGACATCCTTGTCACAACTAACCAAATTCCACTTCTATCTAAAAGGCACCATGAAGGTAGAATGCTTAGAGCAGAACATGATCCGTGCTACATAATAACTTCTTAAAAAAATAACGAGAAGACAATTCCCCCTTTGTAATCAATGAATTCCCTTAGACAAATTGTTGGGAACAACTTAATCAAATAAAATTTAGTGACAAAATTTCACAAGAAGGAACAGTAACTCTTTAGTAGAAGTGAAACCAGAAGTTGTTAATGAAATACCAGCCTGTAAATCTTCTGAGCATCCAAATCCCTGTCATTTAAAAAAAAAAAAACAAAAAAAAAAAACAAAAAAAAAACAACAAAAAAACCCAACTATTTTGATACTTATTTTTTCCTAAATGCCCTCCTATATAAAGTGACTTCCTTTTGGTCAAATCCTAATCAATAAGATCACATCTCTCAAGTGTTATTTCATGCTTTGAAGTCACAGATTGACTCATGAGGAATTTCCATTCTTCCTCACAGCTGTTGAGAAGGGAGCCCAGCAGAAGGAAGTAACCCATGCTCTCCCCATGCTGTCCCCACACTTCCTTCCTGGCTGGGTCATTCCTGGTCTGGGTCATCCAGCTGCATCCAGGAGCCTCTGAGGACACGAGGCACATTGCTTACCATGGAAATCCATCTCAGGCAGAGCTGCTTCAGAACTCCATCCAGTTTTGATTTTGCACTAAAAGTTATCAGCAAGTCATATAAGCTGTCATGTGTAAAAATGTTTATTATGAGTGTATTTACTAATATCTTTACTTCATAAGTCTGATCATTTTCTATGATTAAGTGTATTTATTAATCTTTACAAAAATGATTGAAATAGGAAGCAAGTGACATTGTTCTCATGTACTTAGTAAATTGTGACAAAAATCTTTCTAAAAATGTTTTTGGCTGAATGTGGTGGCAAACACCTGTAATTCCAACTTGGAAGATTGAGGCTGGGGAATTATAATTTGGAGGCCAGCTTGGGTTGTACAGAAAGACCCTGTCTACTCACTAACCCCATATGGGGGTGACCATAAAGCTAATGTCTTTTAGAAAAATGAATGACATGCTGTGAAAACAACAGACTCCATGTTATTTGCTTTTCTAGAAGGGGATACTCCAGGGTTTGCCTTGTAGGATGTCCAGTTGGAAAGTTTTGAGTCAGGATAAAGCTTGTCACTGCTAAGTGCTTATTCCGGTTCTGTGTCTGTCCTTTGGCTTCATGTCTGAGCTGGGATGTTACTTATGATATCAGATTTGACCTGTCTCTTATTCCTACAAGCTTCATGAGGTTCATGCTCCTGTTTCTTTCTGGTGTCTGCATTCTCTACCATCTTCAGCAAACACATATCAATTCCACAGTACTTGAAACTTCTCTGACTTAAACATTACGCTTCTTAACCTCCGAAGAAAGCAGGAGAACGAACATAGAATCTGTTGTCTTAAGATAAGAGAGCAAAAATAACTACTTGAAAATGTCTGAGTTTTAGCTTTCCTAGAGAGTCCAATCTCAGGGAAGACATGGGCTAGCAGAGAGCTCATGAGGATGTTCTTTCACTGAGATTTAAAAAAAAATTAAAAATAAAGTCTGATGTTCAATTCCAAGGCAAGCGATAAAGATCAAAGACTCATTTTATTACAATATTTTCATTTTTATTGAACAGATTCGTTTTGGACTTTGGCTTGCTTTGGGAATGTTTACCTTTTAATAAGTGATCTGTTTAAATGTGGACCAGAGAACAAGGCTTTCTGTTTTACAGTTGAACTTCTGACCTTAGGGGATGAATGGGTGGAGGCTAAGGGGAAAAGTCCACTGTGTTTCTACTGAACTTTTTACCCATTTAAAAAAAGAGAGAGCGGGAGAAAGGCAAGCAGAAAGTTCACAGAGTGCACAGGAGGTCTCCGCTGGGGATTTCTGGTATTATTAACTTCCTGACCTCAGATAATTAAAAAGGAAGAGAAGGGCCACCTCAGACTGTGACTCAACTTTGAACTTTTAACCTCGCTGGTAAAGCATTTAAATTGTGAGTGGTAGACCTGGAAACTTGCTTATCGTTATCAATATCTTTCATCCCTGGTTACCAAGTTATCATCGAGGCCCACAACATTAGCCTGATCGTTCCTTTTTATTTACCTAACCTATTTTAACAGACAGAACTGTGAATACTATTTACTTAGAAATGATAGATAATCTGGTGAAAGCACTAAGCTTCAAGGGTCACTGGACTCAGAGCGGGACCCTAGATTACCTGTCTCCTCGGCTGAGAGACTCTGAGAACCAGTAGGTTGAGTGACTTCTTCAGGTCATGAGTTCCAGGAAGACATTAGCAGCTCTGGTCATTTGGCTTTTTTGTCTCATTGAAACTGTGTTCAAGTGGCCTATAGAGAGTGTGACTTCTGTTTTTAGTATTGAAATTCATAAGGGGCGAGTAGGAAAATTTGGTTCCCACGTAACCCCTTTATTCACATTGATTGTGTAACCTTAGAATCTTTCTTAACTTTTTAAAGCAGTGATTGGCTTAGTTGTTAAGAGAGAATTCAAAATAAGAGTGGTCATGTGCATTTAATGTGATATTTCTTGCTTTGGTGGTATTTTGCCTTCTGGTGTCTTTGGGCTCATCTGTTTGGTTTTTGCAGAGCTTGACATTGAAACTAGGGCACCACATTAGCTACAACTGAGCTATACTCCACTTCACCTTGAGGGTTCTCACTAGAATCCCCATTTAAACACCATGCATACAATTCTAGGCAAGAAGTAGATTTTGTTCACAGGTTGGATCTGGCTAATGGCTCTGATTTTAGCATCATTGGTTACTGCACGTGGGCTTGACCTTCAGGATAAGGCTCCCCTTTAAGAAAATCTGAGAGGTCTGGAGACATTACTCACTGACTAGGTACATTTATTGCTCGACTTGAGTTCAGGACCTAGCACACACATCAGGTGGCTCAC
Organism: Phyllotis vaccarum; assembly: GCA_033318265.1. Classification (NCBI taxonomy): domain Eukaryota; kingdom Metazoa; phylum Chordata; class Mammalia; order Rodentia; family Cricetidae; genus Phyllotis; species Phyllotis vaccarum. The sequence goes on from JARWLC010000010.1 coordinate 56,368,419, forward strand.
AAAAGCCCATAACTCCAGCTCCAGGAGATCCAATGGTTTCTTCTGTTATACCCTGAATCCTCACACATATCACTCACTCACACACACACACACACACACACACACACACACACACACACACACACACACACACAACATACATTATAAATCTTAAAAAGAAAGAAAGAAGGATATAATGCAAGGTGGAGTAGGGACCAAGAGGAGAAAAACAAGGGGATGGACCACAAGGGATGATCAGGAGAAATAGATGACAAAGGGCCATTAACTTCCTTAGTTGGGCAGACTCATCTAGGTCATGTGATACTGACAAAGCCACCAGCAGGTTGTGAATCTGCCACAGCCACATGCTGTTAATACAGAGGCTAATCCAGGCAGCTCACTGGCATGGGTACAGCACGCAGCAAGCAGGACAGCTAACATTCGGCGGGCCCGCACTCCCCTCTTGCTATTTGCTAACACCTTTATTGCCCCCAGTTAGTCACAGCACTCTCATTCCCATCTGTCGAGAAGAATTTCCTTCCAACGTCCTGCCCTCCTTTTTTTATAGCAAAGAAACACTCCTGGGGTCTTTGTAAGCCTGGGAAGTTGTCAGCTTAGAAACCAACTGAGCTTGGAGAGAAGTTGGTGAAGGTTCCCCAAGAAATGAAGGAGAATGGGACCATGTGATGTTGCCTGGGACTCTGATGCAGAGACAACTGGTAAGGCCAGGGAGATTGATAGTTGTCTGATTGGAGGCCCACCCTCACTGCCCTGAAAAAAAGGACATCCTGGGTGGGTATCTGTGAGCGTTGCTAACAGCCCTGACCAGCTTCCACTGTAGCACATATGTTAACCCATACAAGTGTCCTCTTTCTAAACTCATCTGCCCCACTTGTTCCTCTGAGAGCCAGTCTATGGCAGGTGATTTATATTTGAGCAAGATACTGTGTTAATATAAATATGTCTGACCAAGTAATTGAAGTTGCAGGCCAGTGGGCTGCAAATAATGGCTAATTGGGAGGTTTGGGTGGGCAAAATCATCTAGTTATTTTCTCTGCCCTAGGAGCTATAGTCATCTGCTAGATCCCACCTGTGTTTCTAGTCTTGAGTTCATGGCTTCTGGTGTAAAAGTCCAGAGTACAGTCACATTAACCTAATGTTTCCCTGGGAGAGGTCAAAGGTCACCAAGCAGGGCATGACTATCCTTGCGCAACCAGTCCTTATTGTTGTGTGTATGTGTTTTTGTTCATCAAAATCTAGGGAGAAAATAAAGCCTTGGGTTTTGTCCACTTGCAACTTCTATAGAGAACTACATCAAAATGCAAATCTTTAGCTCTTGGGAAATAAAGTCACAGAGGTGAGAGACGGGTTTCGGGTCCGATGAAGCAGTTTGCAGGTAGCTCCACTTGAGGCAATGATTAGGATTTCAAATTTTTATTTATTTGTTTGTTTATTTAAAGAATTTTTTATTTAAAGTAGTAAAAAAAACAAACCTCTAAGAACGATCCAGAGAGACAGTGACAAATAATCAGTTTGTGAAAGTTTCTACAGTGTAGATTCTCCTAGAGCTGGGTTCAAGAATCCTACCAGAAGATTCTGGGTGTGAGCCTGGGGAAAGATAGCCACGTACCCCTTCCTGCCACAAAGCTTGTCTAGATCATCCAAAATTAGTTGAATAGCAGAGTACACTGTGTACTCTTTGCTGACTTCACTACATGCTCTCCCAGACTGGGACATGGCCACAACCCCAGCTCAGCTTTGAAGCCAAACCTTGACTTAGAAGCAGCCAAAGGCGATCAGATTCTCTGTAGTTACCTATTGGCAGTACTGTCTGTTTGTGCATAAATATTTAAATTGACAGTAAAACTGATTGTGTGTGTGTGTGTGCACACAAAATCACACCAGCAAAAAACCCCACTTCTCATTTGCTTCTGCCCTATGTTTAGATGAAACATACTCCTTTGTATCAGTTTGATATTATTTCTTTGGTTTTATGTGCCCAGCTGGCAAGAATAAGTCATTTTGGGGGATTAAATTTAGTAGAGTATCCATGCAAGTGCCAGGAGCCCTTAATGGAACCTTGGCAGGCAAGACAGCAATAATTGTAGAGCAGGTACAATTGGAGTGGGAGGCGGGTGCTGCAGGAGCTTCAATCCTCCCCTTCTTCACAGCAGTTCTGAAACTGAACTAGTATCTAAATTAGGTGTTATTTTAGATTACAACTTGTCACACCTAATACAAGTGACACCATCAACTAGCAGATACCAATTCGAAATTTGTTGGGATCTAGGGACAGCTATTGTTGGCCCATTTAATCCTTCAACCAGTCATTAAAATAACATGTATTTTGTCCACAAGAATGATGTATCTGTCTATGGACGCTGGGGTCTCTCAGTGATCTCAGAGACACAAAAGAATGAGTTAAAAATTCTCCCTGACAAATGTATGTTTATACAGCAGTGGTAGACAGAAGCATGACACTGAGTCTTCAGTGCAGGCCTCCTCCAGACTTTAATGCCTTCATGTGAAAACTGGACTTGATTCTCCCTATGTAGAATCAACAAAATGAACTCATTTTTTTTTTTCTCCTAGGAGGAAATCTATGAGGTTCTCTATAAAGTTTTGGTAGCTATGTGGATGGATTCCTATTTCATCTCCCCTCAACCATGATCCTGTCTACTTCAGAGAGGGTGTCATTTATTGACTATCTAACCAAATGTTACATATTATATAGAATCGAAGATCAATTAAAGATGAACTTTTTTGATCTAAAGAGAAAAATACCTTTTCACGCATAATTGTAATATATTGGTAAATTCGAGGTAACTATATCAGGAAACACCCATGGTTCATTGTTTAATAAGAATTCCAGAGGCTGGGGGATGGCACAGTGCTTAAAGCACCAGTCCCAAGAGTCCCAAGATGGCACAATGCCCAGTTTGAAAACTGAGGCTCAGATCCACAGAATCCATGTAAATACTGCATGTGTAGCCACCCACTTGCCTTTATTCCAGCCTCAGAAAGATAAAGACAAGGGCTTAGAAGCAAGGTGGCAAGCCAGACTAGCCTGATCAGCAAACTATGAGTTCAATTAAGATTACCTTCCTCAGTGGATAAGGTGGAAAGCAACCAAGGAAGACTTGTGACATCAGCCTCAGGTCCCATAGGCACAAGCCCACAAATGCACATACACATACATACACGTCTGCACACAATACACACAAAGACTTAAGAAGGAAAAATGAATTCCAGCGGGAAGTTCATTTCATTAACAGAAAAAAAAGATATAAATATGCAATGAAAATTACAATATAGATTTGTTTAAAAATGCACAGATATTTTTTTACAAGCACTGGAAACCAATTAAGATGGTGTTACAAATTGGAGATGAGGGTGGTGAAATGTTCAAACTATGTTATATACAATTCTCAAAGAACTAATACAAATATTTAAAACTATTTGAAGATGAATTAAGCCAAAATAGCAATTCCTTAGACTTTCGAGAAATGATGATGTTTGAACATTTTTTTAAAAATCAGAGCTTCCAGGAAACTTGAGACTTTGGGGTAAAATGTTTAAATCATTGAGAATTGATCTGACATTTAATGGCTAACATTGGTTCTCTGGTGCTAAACAAGGTCAATGGGTCAGACAACTTCCATTACCTAACTTAGCTGACCTCTTTTGTGACATATCAGGGCATTGATCAAGGTTGTTAACTATGATGGGAAGAAGCTTCTCAAGTCCCACTCTTTAATGGCCTTTAAAATTTGCATCTACAAAAATTTGTATGTTGCTGTGACCTGCACTGTTCTCTGTCCTCAATAAAGAAGTCTGCCTCTCTCTTCCTCATGCTCCTTCTCTTCACTGGCTGTGCTCTAATGCAAGGTGTTTTCTTCCCTGGGAATTGTGCATCTAGGGTTTGTTCACAAAAGATGGCTCTCCAGTTGCATTTTGCCTTCAAGTTCCTGGTTCAGATTTCAGAGCTGGTAGTAGTATGGTGGTTCATTTGGTCTTTCTTTGACCTGAATAGTCTCAGCACATGTGCTGTCTGTAGTTTGCTATTCCTTCTATCATTGCCGTGAATTATTTTAAAAATAGAGCATCAGCTTCACTGTGATATATATTCTATTTTCCCTTGTATATATTATCCATTTACTCTGTTTGGAGCTGACTGATGTCTTGGTTCTTCCATTAGCACCATGTCTGATTTGACTGTGGGAATTTCAAGCTTAGCCTCCTCTGTCTAAACTGATTCTTCAAATTTGAACAATGAAGGAGTATTTTAATTTATTTCCTAACACTCCAGAAACATGTTTTTTAATATTCTAAACATCTTTCACATGGATTTATTATTTTATTCCCATAATGCTTCTGTGAAACTATGTGTAGAATAATTTATTAGGCAAGCCCTAAACTCTTTGTTGTTCAGTTTTACAATGGCTTTTATTGCAGATAACTAATTAAGCCATAGTTAGTTTTGCAGAGACTCGGGGTTACATTGGTTCTTGGATCTTCCTCACACCTTGGTGCTCTAAGGTGAGAAGTGTATTATTGTTCAGATCTTGAGAGTGTTTAGGGGATGTGTGAGGGTTGCTGGCCACTAAAAGTTGTGTAGAAAGAGATCATCACAGCAGAAGCAAAGCCACCCAGCTAGAGATTATATTTTTCTCTTCCCTCTCCAGGAAGCTGTGTCATAGGACTATGCTATGTCCAATAAAGTGTGAGCAAAGGCGATAGACGTTATTCAACTCATGTCCTAAAGATGCTCATGTTACTTATTGTCTCTGCCTTTTATAATAAAAGATGGTGACAGTGAGATGAATCTTGGAAGTCACATGATGGCACAATGCCCTTGTTCTGGATTGTGTTTCCAAATGTCAGAGTAGGAAAAATAGATAGCCTTCTCTCTTCCCCCCAAAATACATACTCAGCACATACACATGCATGTGCACACCCACACACATCCACACACATACATACACAAACACATACAGATACACACACATGCATATACACACATTCACACACCACACATACACATACTCTCTCTCACACACACTCTTTCTCACACACACTCACATACATTCACAAACATACATATACAAACACATGCAGATATACACACATGCACACATATACACATACACATACATGCATATAGACACACATACATACACACACCACACACACTCTCTTACACACACACTCTCTATCTCTCTCTCACACACACATACACATACACACACACTCTCACACACAGGCCGCTGAGTCTCTCTCCTTGGACTGTTCCTTGGGAGATAAGTGTTCTTTGTGAGTCCTTGTACTCGGATACATTTTACTTTACTTGTTCTGTTTAGCTAGTTAATGTGGACAGAGATTTGAGGTTTACTGGGATCCACCTTTAGAGCACCTCCCTGGTGTCCCTGAGAAGACAGAAGTGCATTAAGCCATAATCTTGCTTTTCCCTCTCAGATATTTAATCAGATAAGAAGTTTAGGACAAAAATGAGGGTGTGTGTAAGAGGGTAGACAGAGGATAGAGAAGGGAGGGTGGGAAGCAAGGTGTTCATTATTTTAAGCAATGAAAGTAGAACACACACACACAGACACACACACATACACACCTCACACACAGACACACACACACATACACATGCACACACACACATACACACACACACACACACACACACACACACACACACACAGAGAGAGAGAGAGAGAGAGAGAGAGAGAGAGAGAGAGAGAGAGAGAGAGAGAGAGAACCAGAATATTTCTTTCTATGTCTTTATTTTAAAACTTGAAAAAAAGCCTCAAAAGCCTAGCTACACTTATTGGATATTACCAGCAACAAACTTTGGATTATTTCTTCTTTCACTTACTAAAATGCAGAGAACTGTTTATTATGACAAATGCATATGACAAAGGAGAATTAACATAAGAGTGAATCACGCATAAGCCTTCAAGGTGCAAAAACAAAAAACCAAGAAACCAATGAGGAGAAAGTATCTCCCCACTTTTTGTTTTCAGCTCATTCCAGTCAGATTGGGTACTTTGTCTTAGGACTTGTCACTTCAGCATGTATCTTAGTAGGTCATCTTAAAAGCCATGCATGCCAGATTCCAGAGAAATAGAAAGATAAACATCAGCAACATCAGTGGATGCAACAGCTACTTAACATCCTTCTCAACTGCACATGTGCACGCACATGAAAGCAAACTAGAACAAGTGATGGGGCTGTCACAGGATGGTGTGTGCAGTCCAGGGACATGCTTGTCCTCCGGAGTGTCTGACCTGGCCCCAGTAGGGCTTCAGGAAAAGCTGCATATGAGAACTATTCAAAAAAAAAAAAAAAAAAAAACAAAAGTTTACTCTCATCTTGCCTGATCACTAGGACATGAAGGTTTATGGCTTGCCGGAGGAACCAGTTGGGCGAGTTTGCACTTACCCATAGGGCTAGCCTAAGGGAGAGAAGTGTTTTCAACTCAACTGTCTTAGTGCCTATGAGAGAACTTTGAATTGTGTGTCTTAGATGAAGAGCCCAGATTAGCATTTTATGTATGATTTATTAGGAGGAATTTAGAAGCTGAACCTCTTGCATTTTAAGAGCTTTTCATGAGCACCATAGTTTCCATTTCTGTTTTGGACCCAAGGAAGTGATGGGAAGAGTGTGTTCTGCTTATGTGTTCCTTGTTATTGAGTCATGGAGGACACTATATTCATGCTCTGTTCTTCAAGTGTCTTGTTAAAATGGGAAATAATTATTTTTTTTATGGGTTTAGGACTTGCTTCTAGTGTGGTGGAAAAAGAGCTTTAAAGAAAAACTTTCCATACACTACTATTAATTTGTATATACGTGTATGTGTGTGTATGTGTGTGGTATGCATGTATGTGTGTGGTATGCATGTATGTGTGTGGTGTACATTTGTATGTGTAGTATGTGTGTGCTATTTGTATGTGTGTGTTTTATATGTCTATGACAGAAAGAGTAAGTAGAACAGTGAAGAGAGGGAGAAGAGACAGGTAGAGAGAGGGAACAGGGAATGGCTGCTGGGGTGCTGGTATTACAAACCTGCACTCCACTACCCCATTTATAGGGTACTGATGGCCACACCAGTCCTCTTATATGCTAGCCTAGCATTTTACCTGCTGAGTTACATCCCCAGCCCAAAGTCATGAGTTCTTAAAGTACTAATGTGACTTTCAAAGTTACTGAAGACTAGAAAACCACTTACACATTTTAAATCCCTGGTTTTTGTCAAGTTTTGATGTCTCTCAATAAGGTCAAAGAACCTTCTCTCTATGACCAACACAGCAGATAAAGATGAGAAGTTTGTGTGTGTGTGTGTGTGTGTGTGTGTGTGTGTGTGTGACATTTATTCCCATCTTCTAACTAGGTCAGGGATAGTGCTGTGATATTGCTCCTTTCAGTCAGTAACTTGTCCCTTTTGATGGGTACAAATCAACTCCCCTCCCTCTGGGAAATATTCTGGTGGAGTTGAGTTATGCTGGTGGTGGAGCTGACTGATCTTATTAGAACCACTGAGCAATCTCTGCTGAAGGAAGAAAATCATATTTTTGTTCAGTTGTGGCAGAATAAAAAATAATCTGAATAAATATTATATTATATTCAATTTAGAAAGGTGTAAATTGAGGGGATGCTGAGAACGTCCTTAAATTCTAAGCTTGGAAGTAAAACTATATACATATATATTTACTTTCCATATTCATGTTTGGGATTTGAACTGAATTATATGGACTTAATAACTGTGTGTGCTTCTCTACTCATAAAGTTTTAGAAATTCTCTAGCAACTCTTTATGAGTTAGAGAAATCTTTCTTTCCAACTTCTCCATTTGCTGGCCATGCCCCCTTCCCCATCCTCCACCCTTCTTTCCATCCCGGCGGCTTCCCCGCCTTCTTCATTCATCATTTGAGACATTACAATAAGTGTCTAAGGCTTCCCAGCTGCTGGCTTGAAAGGATGCCTTCACCTGCCCTTTCGTATGAACTTGTGATGTTTAAGACTGTCCTGGACAGAAGTTTGGAAGTTCTAAAACGTCCAGTTTCAGTGTCTGCAGGACTGAGGGAACTCAGGAATGCCAGGAAGGCATTTGAAAAGGCACTGGAAGTACCAGCTCTGTTCCCTTCTTCCCCCTCCTCCCCACACACCAGCCAAACCTGCTTCTCTTTAAGTTTGTTCCTGTTAGCCAAACTCAAGCAAAGAAACCCTGTGAAAATCCTATCAGAACACCATCCACATTTTTGTTACGCAAATAGAGGAAAATAGGATGGATTTCCTTTTTTTTTCTTTTTTACTGTAAAGAGAACGTTGGTTGTTAAAAGTAGTAGACAGACAGGAAGGAGAACCCCCCCCCCCCCACACACACACACACATCACTCTAGACAAAGCTACGCCTGCAATGGGGGGTGGCGGTGGCGGAGGCTGTGACATCAAAGGCTCCGCTCCACCTTTTGTCCTTAAGGCTTACTTCAGCCTCTCCTGGAAGGAGTGTGTTTCTTCTTCAAAGCGAGAGTCAGCAGGGGTTGTCTTTTCTTGCATAAGCCAAATATCTGTCTCATAGGAGGAGGCAGATTGGGTCAGAAAGAGAGAGAGAGAGCGCGGGAGCTGGGATCCAGGCACGTGGCAAGATGGACCAGTTGGGGGAAGTTAGGATACCCTCTCCTGCACCAGCACACATTGCCACAGCTATTTAGAAACTGCACATATGGCTTTTGGAGTCATGGCCAGAACCTTTTCTTATTTTTGTATCACTAGTGTTACATGGGACACACATTTTTTTTTTTTAAAGAGCTACAGACTTAAAAAAGTATGTAGTGTGTGTGTGTGTGTGTGTGTGTGTGTGTGTGTGTGTGTGTGTGTGTGTGTGTGTGTGTGTGTGTGTGTAGGTGCATGTGCGTGAATGCATGTGGATGCCAGAGGTCAACCCTTGGCTGTCCTACTTAATCAGGCTCCACATTAGTTTTGAGATAGGGCTTCTTGTGAATTTAAACGCCAGCAACCCTGTCTGCACCTCCCTAGTGGGGCTTTACCTTGTGGCTTGTGAGTCTTGGGAGGTCTGAGTCTTGAGCATTTTATTGGCTGCACCTTTCCATCCCCTGGGATGAATTCTTATTTGATATCTAGTATTCAAAGATTCAACAATGGTTAAAAAAAAAAAAAAAGTGAAATAAAAGCTACGTAAGCCAGCAGCCAGACTTCAAAGCCTTTTACCTACAGTAACTCTCAGATTGCTTAATAGCAGGACAAGCTGAGTGAGTGGAGTCCTCTTCGTGGCCAGTCTTGAAACCTTCTGTTTGTTTCACACATTTCTGTTATTATCCATTCTGGTACTGAGCCACTCACTTTGGTAGGTAACCAGAAATTCTGCATACAGGCAAATTGTTTAAACCTTGAGTGCAGTCCTCAGATGCCATGAAAAGTGTTGCCTGTGCACTGTGGCAGGGACATGCTTGCACTCACACACGCATTCCCCTCCCCCAACACACAAGCTAATATTGAGATACTGAGTAAAGTTTAAAAAATATATTATGGTATCCCAGCATTACATTATATGAAAAGTGTGTTAGGCATATTTTCTTACTTTTAAAAAATAAAAACATTTTGGGGGGTGAAATTTTGAAAAAGAAAGAATAAGAAGAATTAAATATATTATTTACAGCGCCACTATGTATCCATGGGATTTTGATCTTTGGCTTCCTTTCCAGGAATCAGAATCCTCAGGTACTCCAGAGCCTTATGGAAAGTCACATTGTTTGCATAGAGCCTACTCACATTCTCCCACACGCTGCAAGTCATTTGTAGCCAAGTCCTAAATGGTGGTCCTAGCCACAAACCACATGGCCCCTCATACTGAATTTGCTGGGAGTTCTCTAGGAAGGGGGATAAAAGTGTTATGAAGGGGAAAATGGAAAAGATAGAAAGATGGTCTTTAGCTGAGGAGAGAGGGATATCAATGCAGACTAGGGGAAAGGAAGAGGGGAAATAAAACTAAGGATATTAAAAACCATAATGAATCATATTATATATGCCTAAAACTACATATAATAACATGAGTGTTCGTATATCATAATGTATCTGTCAGTGTATACCATCAGTCTGTCTGTCTGTCTGTCTATCTATCATCTGTCTATCTTAACCTGGGATGACAACACTTTCCTTAAGAGCCATAGACCATCTAACCAAAGCCCTTTCACCAATGATAGGAAACTCCTTTTTGAGTTGTTGTAAGGGGGGTACAAGAGATTACCAAGACAATACATACTATTGCTGTTATCTTTGGTTGTTCCCATAAACTGAAGATAAGTTTCTATTGCTGAGGATGCCATGTACTAAGACAGGACTCAGAATATCTAAACTGTATCTGACCTGAAAGCCTTTTCTCTGAGCACTAGTTTGCATAGAACCAAAAGATGCTATGAAAAGCATCAAAGGAGAAAAAATAATCAGTAGGTCTACCCAACTATTATACCTATAAACCCCAACAATAATCATCCTGGCAAGATATATCTAAAGGTTTGATAAGAGCACTCATATCTTGAGGTAAGCAACAACTTTCTAACTGGACTTAAGGTCCACTTAATAGGAAGAAAACCATGTCTGGAAACCTAGGAAACTACCAGGGCAAGTGAGATCATGGATTTTAGGAAAGAATCAACTTCTACCCTTTTACTAGAGCAGCATTATTCCTAACTGCATTCTAAATACCCTTATACCCACAGATAAGTATAGCTTTCAGCCCTTGCTGAAGAAACTCCTCTTTTATGGTGGTGTGTCCAGTCCCAGCAAAGACATCTACAACAAAATTCATGTACTCATGGTCCAGGGATCATCTTGGAAGAGGGGTAGTGGTGATTGTAAGAGCCAGAAGACAAGGAAGTCTGTTGTGAGACTGTATCTCCTAGCAATAACAAAGACAAACATAAGATATCTCAACGACATGGCTTCATAAACAAGAGATGAATACTGATAATACCAATACATATGTTATTGTGGAAGAAGGAAATCTCACACGGGCCCCACCCATAGACAAAGAACCACAGGAACTCGTGACTGCTGAGAGATGGAGAATTAGTCTTCCTTATAGATAAGCCCTCAAGGTACTAAGTAGTCAGTCCTGAAATCACGTACATAAGGCAACATTAAATTAATTTTAAAATATATTTATTATGAATATATATGCAATAATAAGCAAAGGCAAAGAGGCCATTCACTTGAGAGGGAGTAAAGTAGGGGGCATAAGGAATTGAATAAGGAGATATGGAAGGGGCTGGAAGGAGCAAAGGGAAGGGAAAATAATATATTTGTAATTAAATTGCAAAGTATTCTCTATCTGTAGTCGGTTGAATCTACTAACATAAAACTAATAGTGGCGGGAAGCTCTTTGTATTGAAATTCTGATACTTCTAGTTTCTCTAAATTTTACTGAATAAATACATATACATGTGTCTATACAAACTTAGAATTTCTCATTAAGGATTGACTTGTATCTTACTACTTTTTCTTTAAAATTGTGCTATAACTATGTTACAAATTTTAAATAACTTATTAAAACCTTTCTTATTGAGGAATTTATGTTTGCAGGTTTCACTGTTATTATGGATTAGTCTGGTCTTATTTATACTTGTATTTTAACTGCTTATACTGGTAAGATGACCTTCTCAGGATACTTCCCAAAGAGTCAAATTAGTTGGTTAAAAGGAATTAATCCATTTTTGATAATTGATTCATAGTGTTTAGTTGCTCTCCAGTAAAACTGTACTGAACAAAATCCTGACATGGATTTTGAGAGGACATTTCCACTTGCCAGCTTCTCATCAAAACATTTTTTTTCTTGATTGGGAAAGTAACTGTCATCTGGTTTTATTTTGAAAGTGAGAAGGGACTGCTTTGTTTCCTATTGCAGACAGTCTTTTCTTTCTCATATTTGTGAATTGCCTAGTTATAGGGGGATTGTGTTGTTCATTGTAAATAATTGTCCCACCCACTGCTTTAATAAAAGTGCTGATTGACCAAAGACAGATAGGAAGTGTGGGCTTCCAGACTAAGAAAACTCTGGGAACAGGAAGAACAGAGCAGAAACGCCACAGACTCCAGAGTTGCCAGACAAGCCAGAAGATGCTGAGTACAACTATGTTGCTCTGAGAAAAGCTACTGAGCCACATGGCTGAACAGGATAAGAATCTTGGATTAGTTCAAGGGTAAAGAATTAGCAAGTTATATGCCTGGGCCTTAGGCTGATCAGCCTAAAATTAATGTAAGCATCTGTGTGTCTCTGTGGGTCTGTGGGTCTACGGGTCTAAACCTTGAGGTTAGACCCAAAAGTCTGGGCCAGAAACCTCTTACTACACCTAGCTTGTTCTTTTTTCCTCACTTTCTTTGGAGGAGTCTTGAAAAATCCTTACTACTATCTTTTCCTATTGATATAGACCATTCCTTCTTCATAAAATACTGTAATTTTTAAGTGACTATTTTAAGCTAGTGTGTTTAAAGTAATGAGTTTCCTTTTGACCATTCCATATGTATGTGCCAGTGCATCTTGCTCTTGTTCGTTTTCCCTTCGCCTCCTTCTGGCTCCGCTAAACCCCCTAGACAACTCCCACCGCATTCTGCATTCTGCTAGTCTGGTGTTTTAACAGCATAAGAGTTTTGATACATAAAGTGTCATGAATGATGAACTCTTACTGTTACTTATCTCACTCAAAAGCATTTTTGGCAAATCTTGCTTACACATCTTCAACAAGAGGTTGTTAAATTGATTAGCTATTTATTATACTAAGTTAATTTATTCTTTGATGATTTCAGTCATGTATATTTTACATGATCACCCCACCTTCTCCAACCCTGTTCCTACCAGTACCTTGTCCCAACACATTTCCACTTCTTACTGGCATGTCGTTTATTTTTGGTTTGGTTTTTGTGACTCCCTGGGATTAGCCAGGGCCTCTGGCAAAGATTTTCCCTCCTGCAGCAGACACCAATTGTTAATAGCTCTCCAAAGAAGGGCAGATCCCATCTATCCATGACTGAGTATTGATGGGCTCAGTCATATGCACGTAGCCACTGAGTTCATTACTGCAATGGCCTTGTCATGCCCAGAAGATAGCATATTACTACCCTTATCTCTGTGATGCAGATCTTACATTCTTTCTGCCTCTCTCTTGTAATGATACCCGAGCCTTGTAAAGTATAATATGGATGTCCCATTGATGGCTAAGCATTCAGCGGTCACTTATTCTTAGCACCTTGACCAACTATAAGTCTTTGTGTAGTAGTAGGGTTTCTGGGTCCTGGGCAGCCAGAGACCCAGATCCTGTGCCAGACCTCTTAGCTGCCCAGCTGCCCACTCAGGCTCCCAGAAATGACTCAGACGCTTATATTAACTTAACTTCATGCTGTTTAGCCTATGGTTCAGGCACATTGCTAGCTAGCTCTTACATCTTAACTCAACCCATTTCTATTAATCTGTCTGCCACGTGGCCTGTAGATCACCTGTGCTCCTTACATGTTGCTCCTTTGGGCTTCAGCTCGGTCTGCCTCTGACTCCACCCTTCCTTTCCTACCTATTCTGATTCCTCCTCCTACTTCTTCTATGGTGCCTGTCATGGCCCAAAACAGCTCCTTTATTTAAAGATTGAAATTCACAGCGTACAGAAAGGCATTCCCACATCATCTCTGCCTTAACCTTTGTTCACTGAAAACAAAAGCTTATTTACAAGGGCCAAAGGAAGCTATAATCTACTGATATAAACATAAGATTTATCTCCATTTAGGTTCATCTCTGGTACCTATGACTTTCCAAGGCATGGGCTTTTGATAAGGTCCACAGTACAAGGAATGAGTTCAGTCCTATGACATAGGTGTCATATGTAACCTATTTCAGAGTATACCTGATTACTCCCATAAGCTTTATGCCACTATTACATTAGTGACATATGTTTTCTGGTATATTGTACTGTGTCATACAGTACTGATAACTTTTTTTTCTTGGTTGCTGCATGGCAACTTCTAGACTTATGTAAGTTAGACAGTATGGAGGAAGTTCCAGCTCAGTTCCAGCACTATTTCTCTATCTCCAACATCTAAACATGTGGTATCATCAAGAATAGGGTTTTACTGTCTACTTCTGGTGGACAGTTGGGTGAAATGGAAATAGCCTGTGTTATTTTTGAGGGTATCTGAGACCTGTGTAGCTATCATAGAGAGATATCCTGTACTCGACACTGAAATTTTTGTTTAGCAACTCATAGTGGCTGGATGACCATTATCAACTTACCCAAGATTTCTCTGCTCAGACTCTGTTTTTTAAAAGTATATACATATTAATTTAATTATAATTAAACAGATAAAATACATTAGCTTAATTAGTCAATACATATGCTAACTAACAAGTGTCTTCATACTTCATTGCTGTGAAAAAACACCACAACCAAGTCAATTTACAAAAGAAAGAATTTAATTTGGAACTTATGGTTTCAAAAGCCTGAGTTCATGATAGCAAAGCAAAGCATTGTGACCTATGCAGATATTTTGATATGCAAATTGGAGACAGAGACAAAGATATCTTTTGGGAATAAAGGGGGAAATTGGAATGATACAAATCTTTTGAAAACCCACCATCACCCCTGGCATACATCTTCCAGAAGCCCACACCTCCTCATCCTTACCAAATTGTTCTAACAACAGGGAACTGAGTGTTCAAACTTATGGGACTGTAGGGACCATTCGCATTCAGTTGGTTATCATATTCTTTCTTTTTAAATCTCCAAGTTTGGTTAAACCTCTCTCTTACCTTCTCCATTACTCCATCTACTTCCTTCATACCTTCTTTAATCTTGCCATTCTTACTAGTTTTTCCATCTACTATAATATCACATATATTCTACTATCATAATCTTTGTAACTCCCTCACTCCTGGCCCCTTAGTAGCTTCTCATTCTCTACAAATATTCCAAATTAAAATTACATGTTAAAAATTTAAAACAATAATTTATATATGAGAAAAAAAATAAACCGTGGCATTTTTCTTTCTTGGTCCAGGTTATCTCATTCAGTAGAATATTCTCCAGTCCCATCTGCTGAATGGAATTTTTTTTTTTTTTTGTCCCATAAGTTTTATGACTTTACCTTTCTTTATAGTTGAAAAAAATTCCATTGTGTATATGTACCATATTTTAATTATTAATTCATTAGTTGATGGCCATAGAGACTGATTCCACTTTCTTGTTACTGTGACTAGAAACCTTGAGGGGTGAGATCAGACTGTGTTCCTTTGCATGGGCTGGCACCTTGAAGCCCATTCCCTACAGAGGAGCACGTAATCCAGTCATCTTTGGGATGAGGAAATCAGACTTGTTTGGAGTGGATATGCCATGCTGAGCTGACCCACCTTGAGACTTCTTGCCCTTTTGGGAGAGGGGATGGGTGCATGGGGAGGGGAAAGGCTAAAGGATGACTGGGAGGGATTGGGGGCAGGGATGGGAGGGGAAGCAGGGGGATACATAGATAACAAAATAAAATAAAAAAAAAAAAAGAAAAACAATGAACACATACGCAGAAGTATTACTCTAGCAGGAGATACAGTATTGAGTATATGCCTGAGAGTGGAATAGTTGGATCATATGGTGATTTTCTTTTTAGCTCTATATCTCCATATTCACTTCCATAGTGACTGCACTTACCAACAGAATATAAGAATGATTTACCTTCCTATGAACAGTGTATAAGGGTTCCTCTTATACACTGAGACTAATATTTTGTGTAAATTGTTTTCTTAAGAGTATCATTACAATTGATTAGGAAGAAAGATCAAAGTAGTTCAAATTTGCATTTCTTTGGGGGTTAAGAGTGGCCAACACTTTTAAAAGCCTCAACTAACCATTTTGACTTTTGAGAGCTCTTTGTTTAGTTCCATGGCTTGCTTTTAAGCAGAGTTGTTAATTTTTTAATGTTTAGAATTTTTTTAAAAAAATATTTTTTGTGTATTGTAGACTCTAATCTTTTGTCAGATGTATAGTCGGCAAAATCCTCTCTGTAGGCTGTCTCTTTACTCACTGATTGGCACTCTGCTTTGTTATAAAGAATCTTTATAGTTTTATGAGGTTCCCACCTGTCATTTTTTTGCCTTATTTCATGTACAACTAGAGTAAGTCCCTATCTAGCCTGTATGTCAAAGTATATTTCCTCTGTCTTCCTCTATCAGCTTCAGTGTTTGAGATCTTACATTATAGTATTTAATCTGTTTTAAGTTGAGTTTTGTATAGAATGAGAGATGAGTATCTAATTTCATTTTTTTTACATGTTGATATCCAGTTTTCCAAGCACTGTTTGTTGATGATGCTATTTTTTCTCTATGTCTAGTTTTTGCATCTTTGTCAAGATTTGGATGATTGTCTAACAGACTTTTCTCTGAGGCAGGAATTTTGAAGGATTGTCCCACCTTGCTTTGAGAAAGTTCAGTAGTCTTTTTCCTTTGTGGTCTGCTTTTTCAGTTTATACAGTATACTACCAGCAGTCAAGGGCAGGACAGTTTCTTGTCCAAATAGCTAGATTTGCCACAGTGAAAGCAAACTCCCATATGGAGGTTCTTCAATACTCATCATCCTTTTATAAAGTAGATTAGTGCTGCTATGAGCAGATATATCTCACTGTCATGAAAAACTTTAGGTTATTAAATATCTTAGATGGCATATTTTGAAGATCTTTGAAGCATTTGAAGATTTATCTATCTAAAATATATGTTTAACCTTGGAAACACACCTAACATGACTAAAAATTTGATTGCTACAGATGACTACCTTCTAACCTACATTTGTTAATTATTCTAATATGATTGTAATAATAGTTTTCACAAACAAGAACTTTATATTTTAAAATGAGCTGAATAGCTATAATACCTTAAGCAAGTGTAGAAACATATGTGGCATGCTAAAAATAAGCTTAAATTTTTATCAATATACAAAAATCTACACCAACATAAAATACGTGAGATCAAAACTTGTCTGTTTATCCTGCATTCCCCACTGAATGATGACAAACATACATAACCCACCAAATGACCAATACACCCACTCTACCTCTTGGGAATGTGGGTGTCGTGTTATCTAAATTGCTTTCTATATTCTGGGTGCAACAACATTCACAAGAGATTCTGAGAAAATTGAGATAATGATCACATTTTAGGAAAACTAGATTTAACAACATTTTTTGTCCAGTCTCTGTCTAATGGAAAAGTGCAAAGCTTATCTGAAGTCCTGGATAGAATAATCTATGAGCCTGGGCCTAGCAGCTGTGAAGTTGTTCTGAACACAGAACTCAGAGGAACTGATACAGAGGCATTATAAGATGCAGGATGACCCAGCACACCCAATTTCATTGGCATCTGGTCCTCTTGCTTTGAAAACACAAACTTTTCAAAGGTAACATATATTAACACAAGTATGGAATGTGTGTTGTACATAAGCCAGCCAAAGAAATTTTTTGTTTTATGTTTGATCAGGTGAAAGATACCTGTCAACTTTATAAGCTTGTTTGGTCTGTATAACCAAACCTCTATCTATGCCATATAAAACAAGTCATGAGGGCTCTGTAACCAACAAGATTTACCATGTCTTATCTAGTCTTAGAGCAATTCCCATGTTAAGAAATCAGCATGTACACCACCTGTCTTGTAGTTCTTCTAGGTTTATTTCTTTGTCTGTATTTTTCTACATTTCTAAGGACTGATGTTAGAATTTTGATTAGAATTACATGGAACATATATATTGCTGTAGCTGAATAGGCATTTTCACAATTTCTTCTTCAAATCCAAGACTTTCCATCTTCCAGTGTCTTCTTCTCTTTTATGTTTTCATTCCTCCTCCTCCTTTGTTTACTTTTTCAAGACAAGGTTTCTCTGTGTAGTCTTGGTCATCCTGGAAATCTTTCTGTAGATCAGGCCGGCCTTGACCTCAGAGATTCACCTGCTTCTGCCTCCTAAGTGAGCATGCTGGGATTAAAGTTGTGCATGTCCACTATCTGGCTTCTCTGTCTTCCTTAATTTTTCAATACCTTAAAGTTTTCATTTTAGAGGTCTTTTGAATTAGACTTATTCCAAAGTATTTTATTTTTGATGCTAAATGGTAATGTGGAAATGTCTGTCTGTATGCTGTGAATAGCAATCTTCAAATAAAGGAGCTATTTTGGCCCATGACAGGCACCATAGAAAAAGTAGGAAGAGGAATCAGAATAGGTAGGAGGAGCAGGGCGGAGTCAGAGACAGACTGAGCAAGAAACCCAAAGGATCAACATGTAAGGAGAAACAAACTGAACCATATGCCCAAGAAGAAGCAAGCATGTAAGGAACACAGGTAAGCGACGGGCCACGTGACAGAATAGATTAATGAAAATGGGTTGAGTTAAGATAAAAGAGCTAGCTAGCAATGTGCCTGAGCCATAGGCCAAAGAGAAGGAGCTTCCCAAGATCCCAGCAGCCTTTTATCAATGGGGTTGGCCACACCCCCTCCAGGTTGGCCACACCCCTCCAAGAGCCCGGGACCCTGGATAAGCGTCTTCAGACCTTATCAGCCGACACCTGAATCCCACCCATCATGGAATTGTAATTTTTCCTGGAGTAGGATTAAAATGTATGAAATAATTTTAGGAGGCATCACATGTATACAATAAAAAGCTTCCCATACTAAGGTATTATATAGTTCTATTCATTTAGAATTTCAGTTTTATTCTTTCAGAATCTTTTTACTAACTTCATATTGGTATTATTCCTTAAATTTATTCTTAGTTTTATGTTTTAAGTATTTCTATTTTAATTTATAAGTAAGACGTTTTACCTGCAGCTAAATTAAAAGGGATCCTATTCTGAGTCTCATTTCTAAGCACCTCTGGCCTGCAGAAGTCATCAGATTCATTACCATACATGGAGAATAGAAGAAGAGAAAGGGGAAAGGATAGTAACCATATCTTTGTTTTTATGATCTCTAAGCCATGTTTATGACAAGGATTTACAGAGGTATAGCTTTTTCTTTAAAAAATATTTTAAAACTAGAGGATGTGGGGAAGAACATTTTACATTATCTTTAGGGAAATAGAAGAAAGGAAAGCTACTTACTGACTCTGGGAGTGGAGTTTGCTCTGGTAAATAGAAAGATAGTCCATTGATTAATGCAAAGAGCTTTAGAAAGTTTCAAACTATGGTTTATCAATTTAAGAAGCCCTAACATATATATGGTCATAGAATGTGATAATTGGAGTGTCTCAAAAAACTTCAGTATCTTAGAGACAGTGAAAATTCCATTGAGAATATAGTAGGGTCTCTTGAAAAAGTATGGACAGGAGGACTTTAGCAATGTGTGGTGAATGCTCAGACTTCCATGAGAAACTACCCTAATCAAGGCTGTTTACAACTATAGCAGCCTGTTGTCTTACAATTCTGTAGGCTACATGTAGTTGCTGGTAGCTACTGGCTACCTTTGAAGTCAGTAAAATAACTCTTCTCTGCCTTTCCTTATCCTCTTGTGGTTTGTCAGGTTCCTTGGTTTGAGACTGCATACCAACCTTGCCTGTGCTGGAAGAACATTGTGTTCTTCCAATGTGTGTGTGTGTGTGTGTGTGTGTGTGTGTGTGTGTCCAGAGGCACGTTTTCTTATAAGAACACAAGAAATATTTGATAAAGTCTCAGCCTACTCCGGTATGACCTCATCTTATTATGAATTACATCTGGAACAACTCTTATTTCCAAATAAGGTCATATTTCTGGAGTCTTGAAGTTGGGGTGGGAATTTAATGCAACTTTTAAAGGAAAGACATAATTCCATTCATAAATATATTAAAGATATGAGGTATGATGTCAAAGAAATTATTATATTTTTTATTTAAGGGATGATTAATGAAATTCATAGCTGTTTCTTAGTGAGTGTGAAGTGAAGAAGTGTCCCTGTGAACAAGGAGATGATCAGGAACTGGCAGAAAAATAAGGATTTGATACACTTCTACAATCCTAGCTCATCATCAGTATATAGGGCAAGGGTGTTAAGGCAGCAAAGACATTTACCTAATGAAGTAATATAGAGCTAAATGTTCTAGTTCTTTAAAATTCATATTTATATAGTTATTAAGATAACTCTGTGTTAGGTCATATACTTTCTATCAACGTAAACTCCTAGACTATTCTAGCCAATACAAAGCACTTATATTGACATAAGCTCATTATATTATATATGTGTGTGTATATATTCACATGTTTATCCATATACATATAAACATACATTTTTATCATACTTTGTATCATTCCCCAAGATTGGAAATATTGCTTGGTAACAGAAGGTGGCAAGTTTGTCATAATATAGTGGTCTAGAACAGGAAGGGCACTTACAGTTTACAACCTGAAAAGATTGTTTTCCCTCAGAGCCTAGAAAAATCACTCATTTTTTCTAAGATTAAGTGGTAAATTGTTCAACATCTGGTGTTCATGGCAGTATGTGGACTGCCTGTTTTATATGCATAAGACCCTGGGTTCAGTCCCTAAAACTATAGAAACTAAATTGAACCCTCTTTGTCCAAGCTTGGCAACCATCAGCAGTGTTTCTAGATTGTTGCTCTTCAAGTATAGCTCCTACATTTAAATATTTTTTATGTGCTATGGAATGTTTCTACTGGCCATTAGTATTTTCGTCAATTCATAATAGTACTTGGTTTTAATCAATTTGTGATTCAGGAGAATTACATAGAAATGAATTCTCTCTCTCTCTCTCTTCTCTCTCTCTCTCTCTCTCTCTCTCTCTGTGTGTGTGTGTGTGTGTGTGTGTGTGTGTGTGTGTTCATAATCTCTCTTGAGAAAGCCAACATATGGGTAAGGATGTACTTAGCACTTCTCGGTCGGGTTAAAGGACTGTTTGGTTTAACTTTGAATCCAGGACATTTTTCTTTCTAAG
Source organism: Phyllotis vaccarum (assembly GCA_033318265.1). Lineage (NCBI taxonomy): Eukaryota > Metazoa > Chordata > Mammalia > Rodentia > Cricetidae > Phyllotis > Phyllotis vaccarum. Next base: position 56,389,348 of record JARWLC010000010.1, read on the forward strand.
TCGGTGAGGTTGCCCTACTGAAAGTTCTGGCATTTGTTATTCTTACAGGGAAGTCATACAGCCTGTAAGGGGAAAAACGTCCTTGACAGGTTCAATGTTGCCCCCCTCAGGAGCATCTCTGCAATGGAAAGTTGCAGTTACCACCCAAGGAGTTGATGTGCCCAGGTACAGTCAAAACTTTGAACTTAAATTTTAAAGTGCAAATAAATTAAAATAGAAAAAAAAATCGCTTTTCTGTATCTAAACTGGAGGCCCAAACAAATAGTTTCTGCTTGCACGTGCAGAGCCTCCTCGACCCCTGGGGAAGATGGTTCCCACAGCCTGGGAGGCAGAATTTTCTGTAAGAGGGGTTGACAAACAGGGACTTTCTTGTGATTCACACTAGCTTGCTTCTGTCTTAGCTTAATCAGGCAGCCCATAATCTCCTCAGGTTCAGCTTTAGGAAACTACTCTCTAATGGGCTTTAGGTGACAGGCAGTGTCTGGATTTAGGAAGCAGAATTACTGTAGTTGACCCTGAATGGACATGGGACTTTGGAGCCTTCTGGATAACAGTTGCTTACTTTCTTGTTATCAGCCTGAAAAACTATTCAAGTGACACATTTTCAGTCCCCTGACTGTCATATGACCAACTCGAAAGTATTAGGCAAAGCTCAATCCAGGAAGACTGTCATAAAGTCGTTGACTGGACTTTGCCTCAGGAAAAGTTTAGCGTGTCCTGGTTTACGTTCAGACTGCTGAGTCTGTGAAGCCAAGGTTTTTCTTTGTCTTTTGATTGTTGGGGGGGGGGGGAGGTGTGCAAGGAAGCCAGTCCAGGAATGCACACATGGTAGGGAAGCATTCCATTACTCGGATCTATCCCTAGCCTGACGTGTTAGTGGCTTATGAAAAATAGTACTGTTCTTAAGCTCACGTACAGTATTCCGTGTAGCAGATTCATTCCTGGTCTTTCAGGGAGGAGGTGGAATGGAGGACTCTTTAAAGGTCAGTGATGGCAGGAATGAGGAAGAGATTGTTTATGTGGGAGAGAGCCTCAACGAAGGCTAAGTATGTTCCTGTTCTTCTGCACATGCGCAAGCTTGTCCAGAGGAAGACCCTGGAGTCCACTGAAGATGAGTGTGTTATATTCACTATGATCTGACATATGCTCTCTGTTCCATTCATCACAATTTCTTTTGAAAATAAGTAGTGCTTTCATTTTATTAGTAGGCTTCGAGCATTTGGTTAATGCTAAGATTCCTTTGTTAGATGTGAAAAAGTATTATGATGTGTAAAGCAATAAAATATTTGTTTTATGTAAAGAAAGAAATACTCAATTATTTTTGTTTACATTTCTCTACAACTTGGAACAAGCTGCCCCGTGAACTTTTGTTTTTTAAAGGATTAGTCTACAGACTGACATCATAGAGTCAAGTTACAGCATAAAACAAATTCAGCCAAGATTTTCGTTTGCTAGGCATAATTATTGTCAGTTTTTTAGAATAAGACAAAAGACAGCCAGTCCAAAGAATTTTGCACAAAAGTGATTTATTATTTAATTTAAAAATCCTTCACATTTTTGAGATAATCAAGAGACTCTCCTTCCTCAAGTTAAAATGAAAATAATAAACCAATCACTTAAACAATTTTAGATGCTTATTTACCAAAAATATGGATCCCTAAGTGATTTTTTTTTAATGATCAAAGACAGTCACAAGACACAGGAATGTCTTAGGAATTTAAGTTTGTGTAGTGAATTTAATGCAACTAAGGAGAAATGGAGAAATCCTAGTTAATTATGGAAAGTTAAGCTATGTTTTAATTAAGAAAACATAAGGGGATTTTTTATGCCTTTTATTTTAAAGGCACAAATAGGGCTGAAATTGGAGTGGCCAGCAGGGGGCTTTTCAGGCTGCTGTTTACCTTTCAATCAATGAAATTGAAAATATACTCTTATTTTTGTAAGTAAGGAATGCAGTTGGGAAACCAACTAGAGTGACTTTTCTGGTCCAAACAGTAGAGCTCTCTTCTGGTTCAGTATTTCATGTTTTCCTTTTCCTTCCCCATTACTATTTCCCAAGATCTGGTAGGTATGACCTCTGCTGGACTGAATTAGAACCATCTTCTGTCCTCACTCAAAATACCGCCTTTGAAAACTCCCTGGGAAGGAATTAATGATGGTCTTCCCATCAGACTTGCATTGACAATCAGCTCAGAGTAAAAGGAAAAGCATATTTAAGTTGTTTGAATTATGAGATAATTATAAAAATTGGCTCTATCTTGACCATGCATTTGGGAGGGACTTTCTGGAGCCAGAACTGTGAGGACTAGAGAGTTTGAGAGTGGCAGTATAATAAAACATTCTTCCTATTTATGCTACTGTTGCTGTTATGAGGCTGGAGCATGCTGTGTAGCTTGGGTTGGCCTTGAACCAATGATCCTTCTATCTCAGGCTGCTGAACACCATGATATCAGACATGATCCACTTGGTCTGGTTTCCAAGGAACATTTTGAAAGAATGTATTTTCTCAGCAACTTGGAAATGTATAAAATGCCTCCACACTGGTGAAGCCATTTATTAACAAATTCTCATTGATTCTGTAATACAGTTCCAATTTATCTTATCTTTTCATATATTCAAAAATCCACTTCCTGTTTTTTTTTTCTCTCTGGGTCTATTTTATAAATGTAGGCACAATTTCTTTTAAATGAAGCAGAACAATTCACAGAGAGTGAATAAAATGTAGATATTTTGTGTTAACTGAGTAAAATCTCAAGAGAAGCTGAAGTTGACCTAATCTGATTCTTCAAATAAGAATTAAGTCAAGAAACAGCCAGCAATATTTCTAAAATTAGCTTACATCTTTCATGTAATTCAAAAGCTAGGATTTCTCATTTTAATGTGCAAGACACCAAATTATTTTATAATTTTGTTTTAACTTAGAGAAAATGAAACTTTGATTGTTGAAATAAGGCACATAGTTGAGAACAGCTTGCCTAGGGTCACACTTACCAAACTGTGGCACATGGCATTGGGACAGGGGTTATGACCAGAGAATGAGCCTGTGGTTTATTTTTTTTTTCATACAGTGATAACAGAAGCATAGATTTGTATAGGTAGTTATTGATTAAAGTGACAAATAATCGTGTGCCTCCTTATACAGGGCCTTGTTGTAAAATGCAATTTAGAACTCAAATGACCTATGACCAAATACATTCACTGAGATTCTCACTCCCAGAGCAAATTTTTAGGAAGTAGGACTGTTGATAGGAGATTAGGAAACAAAGAAGCAATATAAATGTGATTAGGGACATGGTGAAAGAGACCACAGAAAGATCCCTACATCTCTTGTACTCATGGCTGTTCAAGTACGAGCACCCTAGTTTGATGCCCTGCACCCAGTAACTGAGTGTAGTAGTTTGTGTTTATAATCTCAGAGTTGGAGGGGTTGAGACAGGCAGATCTGTGGGGCTGGCTAGTCAACCAGCATAGTTTAATTGGTGAGATCTTAAATCCTGAGTGACTCTGCTACAAAAACCATGGAGGATGTGTCCCACAGAAGAGGACCTAAAGTTGACCACTGGCCTTTACACTCATGCATACATGCATGAATTCATGTGTCTACACTTGACATGAATACAAAAAAAGAGAAGGAGGGGGTGAAGGAGAGAAGGAAGGAAGGGAGGAAGGGAGGAAGGAAGGAAGGAAGGAAGGAAGGAAGGAAGGAAGGAAGGAAGGAAGGAAGGAAGGAAGGAAGGAAGGTCATTCCTCAGACACCAAATGTACCAGTACCTAAATCTTGGAATTCCTACTTTCTAGAATAGTGAAATTCCCATTGTTCATCAGTATTTATTGTTAGAGTTCTATTATAGCCAGTCACACAAACAGAGACAATTAAGTAATCAACTTTTATGAAGATTTGAATATAAAGGCCAAGTATTACTGGTCTTTCCTCAAATACATTAGAAAAATAAATGCATGGCAGGCACACAATGAGATTTCTTACCTCTGCAGCATAATGATGGCTGATGTGATGTCTAGCAGGTCAGTTAATTTTTCACACATTAGTAAAATTGGTCAGAGCTTTACCTAGTTCAGGAATTAGTAGACAATCGGTAGTATGGAGTTTAACTTTACTTTAGAAAATTTGTTTATATAAAGGTATCCAAATATAACTTAATTCAGTAATTATTAGACAATCAGTTGGGTATTACTTGAGATCATTTGTGTATATAGGGCATGCGTATATACCTTAAGTCTTTTAATCAAAAGCTTGAGATACAGCTGAAATGAAAAGGATGAGCAGGACTGGAAGCAGAGTACTGTGACTTACTGCACAAGAGTAAGGGTGATTTATCTGTGCTTGCATGGCTTTGTCCTTTACCATATCTTAGTTCCCAGGGTTATCCTTCAAAATAGGGAGGGAATGGATTTTTATTACTGAATGATTTAACCAGTGGCCACGATTATATGACTTATAACCTTGGATTTTAAAATTGTCTTTAGGCATAATTTGAGGCAGGAATTTAATAGGTTCTTTCCCTGGTTCTGAAGGAAGAGGTCAATAAGAGAGGAATTCTTTATCTCATTGCAGGTTATAAGACAATTCCTGGGGATGATATTGCAGTGGAATTATTCGGTCCATATTACTCCTGACTATCAGAGCAACTACCTCAAGGAAAAGATGCCCTTTGATGTTGTAACAGGCCACCGATGAGCATGAATGAAAATGTGCAACAGTAAATCTCCCAGGACCCTCTCCTCTAAGAAGTGCTGCATTGCTTTCTTTCCTCTTACTACTATTTGAATGAGAATAAGAAGTACAAATTGGAGCTGGAGAGATGGCTCCAGCTTGAGTGCACTTGCTGTCTTAGGTTCAATTCTCACATATGGCACCCCACATCTGTCTGAAAATCCAATTCCAGGGGAATCGAACACCCTCTGATGGTCTCCTTGGACACCTGGCATGTGGCTGCAGAGCTAAGCACCCATACATATAAAATAAAGCTAGTTTTCACACTATGTTGGTTCAATGAAATGTCCTCCATAATTCTTCCCCAATTGAACTATTGGTCTCCACTTGGCAGCTGCTTGGGAGATTGTGGGTGTGGCTTTGTTGTCACTGAAGGCAGAGGTTTGAAGTTTCAAAAGACTGGGGCCATTTTGAGTTAGTTCTTTCTGTTTCCTCTTTGTGGATCAAGATCTGAGCCCTTAGCTGTCAATCCAGCTGCTTTCAATCACCTTGGCTCTGCAACATGAACCCTAACCCTCTGGAATCCTAAGCCCCAAATAAACCTTTTTTTATCTTTAAGTTGGCTTGGTCATGGTGTTCTACCATAGAACTAGAAAAGCAATGAAGGCAACCAGTACCTATACTCTGAAGACTATATATGGTGCCATGTGGGCCCAGTTGGGTCTTGGTTGGCTGACTGTGGGTATGCAAAGATAATGAAGAAACAAGGCCAATGAAGACAACCTGCTGCTCCTGCTTCCTTCAGCTGTGTAATTGCTCCGGGTTTGTTTGCCTCCTCCTCTTCCTGCTGCTGCTCCTCCTCTTCCTGCTGCTGCTCCTCCTCCTAAAGCTGCTGCTGCTCCTCCTCTTCCTGCTGCTGCTCCTCCTCTTCCTCCTGCTCCTCCTCTTCCTGCTGCTGCTCCTCCTCCTAAAGCTGCTGCTGCTCCTCCTAAAGCTGCTGCTGCTCCTCTTCCTGCTGTTGCTCCTCCTCTTCCTGCTGCTGCTTCTTCTCCTAAAGCTGCTGCTGCTCTTCCACTTCCTGCTGCTGCTCCTTGCCCTGCTGACCCCTCCTCCTTCTGTTGCTGCCCCCCTCCCTCCAGGAGCTCCTCCTACTGACGCTTCTTCTCCTGCCACTGCTACTGTACTAACAGCTCCCGGCATCCTGCTATCAGCAGCCCCTTTGCCCCAGCGGCTTGAGCATGCCAGCTATCTGAGAATAGTCAGAAAGCTTCACTATGAGGGGGTGAGGCACCCCAAGCTTTCAGAACATTTCACAATAGAACCAGAGGGGAAAAAAATCAGAGGATTGTAGGGTTAATTTTTTTTTAGGATTTGTCCTTGTGAGCTAGGGTGTGAATTATTTTGTGGGTGTGTAAGTACAGGAGATTGTTAGTGTATTTGGGGCCATGTCAAAATTCCAGACCAGTGGCTGGAGACGTGCCTCAGCAGTTAAAAGCACTGGCTGCTCTTCCAGAGGTCTTGAGTTCAATTTCCAGCAACCACATCATGGCTCACAACCATCCCTAGGGGGATCTGATGCCATCTTTTGGTATAAAAATGTACATGCAGATAGAGTACTCATACATAAACAAATCTTTTAAAAATAGATTCTAGACTAACTCATTTAAAAAAGAAATATCTCCTAGAAATTGTATCCCTATGCCATGAATCACATTTGTGTTATTATTTTTCTTAACAAATTGAATGTCCATTTAATTACTACTCAGACCATCTTACTTCAAAAATTTCTACTTTTATTATTTTTTCTCAACCTACAGAAAGGGAAAAAGCTAACACGTCAGAGTCATTTACCAAATGAAACAAACAAAAAAAATCCACAAATAAACTCTAAAAGCAAGTAAAACTCTTAAAGCATCAGTTATCTATTAAATGTAGGGCTTTGGAATAGTGTTCATCTAGACCGGCAGTTCTCAACCCGTGGGCTGTGACCCCCTCTGGCAAATTTCTGTCTCCATGAATTTTCACATTAAGATTCATAACAGTAGCAAAATTATAGGTATAAATTTTATAAAAAAATTTTAGGATTGGGGATCACACAATATGAGGAATTGTATTAAAGGATCATAGAATTAGGAAGGTTGAGAACCACTGATCTGTTACCTCATAGTGTCTGTGGGTTAGGAATTCTAGAGAAAGCTACTTGGATCTTTTACTTGGGCCCTTTCACAGCTCCAATGAGATGTCTTCTGGGGCTGCCATCTAATCAGAGTTTTAGTGAGTAGTCTACTTCAAGTTCACTTATAAGTTTTTGGTAAAACCCATCTTTGAGAAAACTCTTGGTCTGGATACCTCAGTGGCTTGACTCCTGGCCAGACACTAGCCTCAGCTCTGGACTCTTCAGCATGGTAACTTGTTGTATCAAAGTTCTCAAGGGAGAGAGAATCTGTCAGGAGTGTCATTCGCTATAAATAATAACTGAAGAGAACCCCATCACTCATAAGAAACAAGTTATGAAGTCTAGAACACACTGATGGCTAGAGAGGCACATATGACCTGATGTACAGTGGGAAAGGATCACCAGGATCTAAGAAATGGACCTGCTATAGCTGAAGCGATCTAGTTATTACTCTACCTACAAATAAACATTTGAAAAACATTTTTCCAATCTATTGTATGTAATTATGCACAGAATAAAACTGCATCCAAATGAGAGTATTTAAAGGCACATACAAACATGAACAAGCAAAACAAATCACATAAAAATTTCATGAACTGGTTAAGCATTCCTCTTTGGAGAACTCTAAAAGAGTTATTGTTCAACAGTGTGTTGTTTATTTCTATAAAGAGGAAAAATGGATTCTGATTCGCCTGCTATGCTTGAATACGGGGCAGGTAATTTACAAAAGCCAACATTATTGGGAAACAGAGGTTAAGGAATAGCATGGCATGTACTTGTAATTGGTACTTCACAAAGAACTATTAAAATACATTGCTTGAGTTTGTCGATTTTCAAAAGCTTTGCAATAATTAGAGCTGAGGAGTCAAAATCTTTGTATGGTGTATAAAAGTGAAGAATTTCCAATATCAAGAATTCTCTAGAACTAACAGTATAAGGAACAGACCAGTCCAACAGACTGGTACCACTACAATGGAAGAGAGAAATCCAGCACAGGTCAGGTGAAAAATGTTTTGCTTCTGTCAAGTGGGAGGCACAGACAGACATTCTTAGTGCTCACTAATCAGGTTCTTTCCCCTTCTCAGTTTATAAGAGAATTTTACCTTTTCATTTAGACAGGATCATGTGCCCCTGGTGAGGAATAGCAAACAAAAGAGGTTTGCTGCTCCCTAGTCCAAAGTCCAGAAGAATGCTCCTGAGCTCTCCAGGCATCTTCCTTCCTCTTCTGCTCAGTGACTTTTCAGGTCCTTGCTAACCTGTTTTCTTGTCCAGATATAAAATAGTGACCATTATGCTAATCTTACTTTGCAATAAGTTCTATAACACATTCCCATGATTTGAATGGTTCAAAATAATACATTACAATAATACATTCCAAATGTATTATCTGTCATTCTGAAGGGAAGAGCATCTAATCTCAAGCTGTAGTCAATTGTGAATTCCTCCTGGTTGCTGCTGGGAGAGCATTTTCCTTGTCTTTTCTCCTTTCCTTTTTTTCTTTTTCAAGACAGGTTAGATCTCTATGTAACAGCTCTGGCTGCTCTCCATGTAGACCAGGCTGGGCTCGAACTCATAGCTCCACCTGCCTCTACTTCTGTCTTCCCAGTGCGTGCATTAAAGGTGTGTGCCACTTGTACTTCCTGCTGTTTGCTTTCTATAACTTTAATAGAATACAAGAGAGGAATGACTTAAAGGACAGAAGACATATTTTGGCCTCAAATTTCAGAGGCTTCAGCTCACAATTACCTATCTTTCTGAGGGGAGGCAGGACATTGTGACAGAATAATATTTAATGAAACAAACCGTCTTTATGATGGACAGAGAGGCAGGGAGGGATTAAGGGAGAGACAAAACTGAGAGGTAAAGAATGTGGAGGCAAGGTATCCCATTCCAGGGTGTACTCCAGTGACCTACTTTTTCCACTGAGGCTCTACCAGTGAACGCTTTCAATGGCAAAATAATATCCCATTTATAGTATGAATTCAGTGGCTTGGAGCCTTCCTGATCTAATGATTCTCCACCTCTTAAAACCGCTTAATTAAAAACCAGGGTATCAAAATGTGAGCCCCAATGGGATATTACAAACTTAAACCACAACATTTATCTCATCAGCTTTCCCTCTATCTTTAAAGCTGGCATCATAGCATCTTCAAATCCATCTCTCCTCATTTTTCTTTCTCATATACCTATATTCATGAAAATATGGGAAAAGGGAAAAGAGTATTCAAAAGGCTTCTGTGGGAAGAACCTGTAAGTTTCTTCAGTGAAAAAATAGATTACTTTGGGGAACAAATTAAAGCTAAGAACAGTTTTCATAACATTGATTTACAAAGAAGAAAAGAATCTTTTTCCATATTCTCCAGAGCTATAAATTTCACTGAGGGAAAGAATTTAAGATAACTGAATTATTCTGGGATTTTCCGTTATTAGATAGAAAGTTTTATTGTTTGCTGATTATCCCATCAAAGGCTGATCTCCAAGTTTCTCAGACAGGGAGCTGAGTGTCCAATTGTCCTATATCCCACTGAGCCAAGCCTGCCTTCCACCCTAGAGACCAGATCTTCTAGTTAAACAGTTAGGTCTCATTTCAGGAGGTAGTATAAATTGGGATAAGGCATATGCCAAAGTTGGGCTTTATATGATGGGAGCTTTTAGTCTTTTAAAAAGGGGCATTTCTAAAGATGAAAAGGAAAAGAAGGTTAGTGGTTGGAGCAGACTCTATTTTTAGTATTGAGTTCCAGAAAGCAGTTGATTGAGGACAAGTGTAGATGTGGGTCCCCAACGTACCTATATAGCAACATGAGGACGATGATGGCACAGTCACAATCCAAGTCAAGTCTAGAAATCGAGAATAGAAAATATCCATTGTGATTAAGGCTCTGAGTGACTACACTGTGATAATCCTTTAATTATATCCAGATGCCCAGTGTCAGCTTGTCAAGTTTCAAGAGAAAGGTAGCTCTCGATGACAGTCAGGAGAGTGGGGGATGAACTAGGAATATTGATTGGTATGGTTGTTACAATTTCTCATTATAAAACATTTCTCTTTCACTCCCATTTCAATTAAAGTAACATTATAAAAGTCATGTCTTATCCAGATTATGTATATAAATGCAGCAAATGAGTAATTGGCCAAACAGCCATTTTCGAGTTTCCTTTGCTTTTTAATAAGAAATCTTGGATTGAACTTTTAAAAGTCTTTTGTCAAGAAGTCAGGACCAAGATTTATCACCATATTTTATTTCTTTCACCCAATGCTTGGGTAAATTTCTATCTTCTTGACATCCTTCATATGTCTTATAGTTCACAGACCTACCAGGAAGTAAATGTCTTTCCTTATCTGTGATATTGACACAACAGCTTTGAACTGACATGTTCTCAATGGCCCTTATATTGAAATCTTTACCTTTAGACCATGGTGCCTTGGGGTGACAGTGGAGCCTTTAAAGGGTGGGCTCTAGGTGTAGGAAGATGTGCTGTGTAGTTTCCTCTGAACTGAAGCATTTCTTCCTGGGAGAAAGTCAATTTAAAACTTAGAAAGTAAAATGAAATTTACAAAGTTCAGGAAGTAGATTAACCAACTTCACTGAAAGAACATAACTGACTATACACACACACACACACAAATATATATGTATATATGTACATATATATATATATATATATTTCAAGAGAGTTTATTAGACTGAGTGATAAGATGAGGTCTGGGCATTCTGTTACCAGAGAGCTGATCCTTATTGAATTTATGCAAATAACTATGTTGTCATGAAGTAGACTACTTACTAAGAGTTTCCAAATTCTCAAAGGATCAATCAGATAAAGAGTGAAGATTAATGCCTCATCCTTGTGCTTAAAGAATTAATTTATGATATTGTGATTTCACATATTATAAGAGAAAACAGAAAAAGTGCTCTTTAAATTTAGAAATGAAACACTGAACCCCCAGCAGTATTCTGTGCTAGTCATAAATGACACCAATGCCAGACAATCTTCATCAGCTCACTTATTCTCATGTAATTAATTCTTGTCCTGCTTGATCTCGGGTTAGTGGTTTTATGAACCTATCACTGTCTCCATTAATTCTGAAAACTGTTACTTCAGGAAGATGATCTTAGGTTCCTTTTCACAATGTCACCAGAAGCTTTTACCCTGGAGTGCCTGCTGCAGTCATTTCCACAGTGGCTTAGGGAGTCCTTGCTGAAGACAGAGTGCTTCGGTTAGAGCCTGATAAAGGAGCTTTCAGGAAGTCATGGACTTGAAGCAGTGACTGTGTGTAAATACTGAAATGTTTACAACGGCCATGGTGAAGGATCAGGTGGGAGGGTACAAGTATGCAGTTGACAAGGAAATTTGTTTGTCCCTGGGTGCTGTAAGACAGATTTTACTTGGGGAGATAGAACACACACACACACACACACACACACACACACACACACACACATACACACACACACCCCTTTTCCCCCAAGATAGGAAGCACCCCAGACCAGAGTCCAACTTAGGAAACCACTGAATTTTATTGGGGTTACTTACAGGAAAATAGGTGAGAAGTTACTTAGGGGAACAGAAATGATTCAAAGGAACTGCATACCAAAGGCAATTCCAATATAGTGACGGCTCATACATTCTGAAAAACTGGAGCACACTGTACAACCTACAGGCAGCTCAACAGGTTGGGGAGTGTCCTCCCTTCTTTGTGCCAGGCATCTTGGTTAGCCTCCATTTCTTTCAGGCAGTTGGACTTGAGAGACTTTATTGCAGCTTGGTCTCTCTGTGACTCTCAGTAACCTTATGTACTATTTGACAGGAAGAGGCTTAGTGAATCTGGTCAGTTTTAGGGACTTCCTAAGCTATTTTAAGTTGTTTGCTTGCTCTGTTAACGAGTTTTTTCAGATTGAAATGTTCCAGTTTCAGGGGATATTGCTGTTCCACAACTACACAACTGTTACACAGTACTAAGATATGCTACATTTGAAGATATCAACAGGAAACAGTGTTATTACAGGACAGAGTCACATTTCTTAGAGATTTTATAATTTCTGAAATACTCATATTTTTGAATATGTTCATAAAATACAACCCGGGTCAGAAGATGTATCTTCTCATTTGATTATGCTTCCCATGTAACTTAGCAACAATAAGAACTTAGATGGGTAACTGTCTCTTTCCTGACAAGGTGACAGAAGCCTTTGAGAGTTCCCAGACCCTTTTAGCCATAAGTGTGTTTAAGGTCAAGAAGCTATAATTTAGAATTCGACTTTAGGAAACTGTCAATAATGTAAAAAGGATCTGAGCACCTGATTAAATAAGATCACAGGTCACTGTGGGGAAATACTCCTTCAGCCAAAGCACCAATGAAGACTTCAGGTTAATCTAGAAACTTCTGTGTTTTTTTGTAGAGGTCTGAGATGAGGTCTCATTCTAGAGCTTGAGCTGGCTTCAACTCATTCCATAACTCAAATTGCCTTAAACTCAGCCTGGGATTACAAGTGCCCACCACATCCAGATCTTTTCACATGGAGAAGATCCTTTTCTCCTAGATGAGGATGATATGATAAAAAACAGCATAAAGCACAAAAAATTACTATGATTAGGACACATGATTCTTATTTCTATGTGAGTTATTTAAGCAGTAAGGAAAGGTATGACATCTCTTTGAAAAACACCGATAATCTAAGGCACTGTCCATCCTTGCTTGTCTCCTTTCCTTTTCTTTGTGAGTTTCTTGTTTGTTTAGTTGGATTGGGAATAGTATCAAACCCCTTCGTCCATGCAGGTGTTAGACTGAACAATTCCAGTGTCTCCACCTCTGGAATGAGCCACTGTGCCCAGCTTTTCAAAGACTTTCTTTAACAGAAAGAAACCCGAGCGTTACATTGGTGTTTTCTTGCTATTAAGGTTCAACTTAAACTTGACGATAGTCCATTCAATTGTGGCTTGATCTCCTCTTTCTGCTTCCCTATGTCTGTCTTTTGCTTTCCTTTGACCTTCTACAACTGTCTCTGCATATTTATGTTTTTGTCTTTCGCCTGTTTCTTATCCTGGAAACTTTTAAATATTCTCAAATAGCAATATTTCAGAACTTGACTATTTCTTGAACAAAATTACATCCTATATTCCTTACTGCTTTGCATAGACTTTCCTTTCTTCCCTGTATTTCTTCTAGCAGTTTAATTAATATATATCCCCATCCTTAACACTTACTAAACTTTAATATCTACAAAAAATGACATAGAGACTTTTCAACAGTGTGTAAGAAAGCAGCATTTTGAAATAGACAAGAAAATGCAGGAATACCCTAAATCATAACATCTGGAGACATGGTTTTTAAAGTACAACTGAGTAATATGAGGAAAATGTGCTTTTAATTGGACACAGACATCTATAATTTCTATATGAAAATATAAAATCGGAAGCAATCTTCTGTTCAGTCATTAGCATCTCAACATTTTATGTAACTCAGAAATGACATACATAATCAATTTGTATTTTTAATTTTGTATGAATTTAAGTTCTAATTAATAAAAACATGAAGCTAGCCCTAAGCAGATATGTTACAACATAGAATCCTTACTTTAAAAAAAAAGCCTGTGGCAATGATTTGGTTTAATTAAAATCAAATCTATAAGTTTTATAATCATAGAAATCTAATAGACAAACTTTACTTGTAAACTCAAATGTTGTTATGTTCCTTCTACCCTTTTGTTGATGTATCTACACATTCTTATTTCTATTAAGCCAGTAATACCAAATTAGCTTTATTGATCAATGATTTCCAAAACTACATGAAACTAAAATCACTTGTATTATATTTTAGAGAGCTTCTGGGAATACTTAATTTCTCTCTCTTTTCTGAGTCTTTTTTGAAACTGAGTCTTACTATGACAATGAACTCACAATCCTCCTAATTCAACTTCCTGAGACCTGAGGTTATCAGTACCAGAGTGATTTAAGTACACTTTTTTGTTTTAATATAGACATCAGATGGAAGAAACAAAAAGTCATATATGATGAGAGTTTGGTGTTGCAGTGGGGTTTCTTAGTCCCAGGTGGCCAGAGGCCCAGACCCACAGACCTGCACACCAGACCCATTAGCTGCCCACTGCTGCTGCTCAGGCCCCCAGAAATGACTCAGACTCTTATATTAACTTCATGCTGTTTGGCTTATGGCTCAGGCACATTGTTAGCTAGCTCTTACATCTTAAATCAACCCATTTCTATTAATCTTTCCTGACACATGGCCTGTGGCTCACCTGTGTTCCTTACATGTTGCTCCTTGGGCTGCTTGCTCAATCTGCCCTTGACTCTGCCCTTCCTTTCCTACCTATTCTGATTCTTCTGCCTATCTTTTCTAAGGTGCCTGTCAAGGGCCAAAACAGCTCCTTTATTTAAAGATTGAGATTCACAGCATACAGAAAGGCATTTCCACATCAGTTTGGACTTTTTAAAAAAGTATATGTTGAGACCTACCTGGGATGGAAGATATTTGATCATCTTGCTCGAGATTAACAGCCTGGAACAATCGTCTGGACATTTCTTTGACTGACACATAGATTGCCCATCTTCTCATGTCCTGAGCTTTTATAATGTTTGAGGAACAAGAAATATTTATGGCTGATAAGGTGTGGGCTTTGAGTTATTCTTAGATATCCATTTCTTGTTTGCTTTGCCGTTGCCTTTGTAGTGATGCTTAATATTGACATTTAAGGCAAGGACTATTGATTTTTAAGTCCTCTTTTCTCCTTTCTTATAAGCTATTTTCAAAGGGGTGGGGCAGCCTTAGCAGTGACATTGGCCCACTTGTGAAGAACATTTGGACAGCAAAGAGAGAGCTGCCTCCACCGAGGTAGCCACAGAGAAGAGATCGTGGGGTTTTTGACTGTAGGGCTGCTGTCTTGGCCAGAGGCCTTCCCTTACAATCGTCTGTAACCTAGAAGGCCATCTAATCACATCTCTGTTGTCAACCTGATGAAGAAAGAAAGATTTTCTTCTCCTCCAATTATGTTGATAGCTTTGGAGTGGAAGATAAAACAAAACAGAACAGAATCACAGAATTATTTACATGAACATGGGAGCATATGAAAGAAGATTCTCATTAAATGGATAAAGTTAAAGACTTATATCTCAAACCTAAAATGAGAAGGAAAGGGAAGGACAGAAAAGGTTCAAGGGCAGAATACACACATCTTTAGAAAAGTCATGTTCTTCTGGAAGAAAATAAGGGATGAGAAGATTCTTGATACTTTTTGTTTAAACTGGTTTCATGGTCATTTTACATTTTTTTTTTTTGAGGTCCAAAACTCTTGCAGAAGAGACTCCATCATAGATGAATACTTTTGTGACTTTCTTCTTTTTTTCCAAGAGAAAGGGAATTAAGAAGTCTCTTCACAGATGTACATTCTTTTCACTCTGTCACTACCTCATTGAGAATAATATCCACCTTAGTATGTAGGCTGCCCCTGGACATTGTCTAAGACACAATTTAAGACAATCTCACAGCTAATGATAGTAAACCCTGCTGTGTTATTAAATATATCACACATTATATATATTTTCAATCTTGACATAGTTGATCTAGTTGTGTTTTTTCCTCATGTTTGGCTATATTTTAAGTGATTATATGTTCTATGAGATTAAGAAGTTTTAAAAAAAATTATTTAAATTTTTTTATATACTGCTCCCTCTCCTGCCCCTCCTCTGTCCTCTCCAGTCTCTCCCCTTCACTCCCCAGAGAAGGTAAGGAATCCCAAGGTGAGTCAGTTTAATCTGGCATATCCAGTTGAGCGAGAACAGAGTTCCTCCCCTACTGTAGGAATTATTCACTAGTAATTGATTATATAAAGGATTAATATTTATTAAGGGGATTACTATTTATTACTATTTATTATATATGAAACACTCTCTGACACGAGATTAAATCTTACAGCAATTCCTTGAGGGTTGAGATGTCTCACGCAGTAGCATCAGGAATCCTCCCTCCGAGAACAAGACAGAGA
The DNA here is from genome assembly GCA_033318265.1 of Phyllotis vaccarum. Taxonomy (NCBI): domain Eukaryota; kingdom Metazoa; phylum Chordata; class Mammalia; order Rodentia; family Cricetidae; genus Phyllotis; species Phyllotis vaccarum. Next base: position 56,405,192 of record JARWLC010000010.1, read on the forward strand.
GGGAAAGCAGTAAGTAACCAGTCTTCAAAGGGGGCTGGCCATGCTCCATAAAGGGGTCTTTAAGACCTCGAAACTATGCCTAATCTTGCTCATAAGTGCCTGAATCTGGCATACGCCCCCAAGTATGAAGGCTGAGAAAGTGTTTTTCCAGTAGGCATGGGCTTTGAGAAGCCAGTTCATAGACACAGGATAGACTCTGGTCTGAGTGCAAGAAGCTCCAGAAACTGACTGCACCTTTTGAGACTGCCATTTATAATCACAGGGTCCAGATTCATTCTATGAAGGTTCATTAGCTGTTAATTCAGAGTCTGAAAGCTCCCAATAGTACAGGACTGCCTATTCCGTGGGTTTCCCTATCATGGTGTGAATCCCATCATTCATATAATCTCTCCTCCCTCTCTTCAGCCAGACCAGTAGCTCATGGATCTCTGTATCTGCCTTTATCATCTGCTGGATGAAGGTTATATAATGGCAATTATATCAGATGATAATTGGGAAAGGGCAGTTTAGGCACCTTCTCCCCTGTTGCTTGGAGTCCTAACTGGGCTCATCTTGTGGGTTCTGGTTGTTTCCCTAGCGTCAGGTTTCTCTCTAAGCCCACAATGGCTCCTTCTATCAGGATATCACTTCTTTGCTCTCTCTTCTTCTCTGTTGCCCCCCCCCCAACCACCCCATTCTCTCATATTCTCTTCTCACCTCTCTTTGTGCGCCCCCCTCAAGCCCCATGATCACAATTTTCTCAGGAGATTTCTTTTGAATGACTAAAACTTTTTGTCATACAGGTTTGTCACTTCTTTGGTTAGAGTTACACCAAGATATTTAATGCTTTTTGAAGCTACTGTAAGGGGTGATGTTTTCCTGATTTCTTTTTCAGCCCTTTTATCATTTGTGTATAGGAGGCTATTGATTATTTTGAGTTAGAAATTAAGATACCTTAATTTAAATTTCATATCTTTCCAAAGCAGAGTGACTTCAGTATCTTCCTTGTGATTTGTTTTAATTTTACATGATATGAAGTATTAATCACCATATTTAATGTTACAAAAAATAAAATTTTAGAAAGGGCCAGGAGATGGCTTGGTGGGTGCTATCAGTGGTTTGCTAGCAGTGCTATCTGGAAACCCGAATTCAATCGCTAGAATCCACACAAACATCCACATGTGGAGGCACACATTTCTAATTCTAGCACTATTGTGGTGAGATGGGATGTAGAAATAGAAGCATTGGTTTGAAGCTCTCTCTGGTCAATTGGCCTGGATTATGTACCATAATGATAGAAACAAGAGAAGCCCTGCTCCCACAGATGGAAGGTAGGAATCAACCCTACTGCTCTTCAACCCTTCTTCTGCTCTCTGCATAATGTTATGCCACTCACATGAATGCCCTGACACAAATAAAGAAACAAACAAATAAACAAATAAACAATTCAACAAAACAGATTGAATGGATAAAATGAAATAAAGAATACCAACCAATTGGAGATCCTGAAGCCTCCTGGTCCACAGATAAGAAGTGAGTAGCACCCAGACCCTCAGGCAAAGCAGAGACTGTGGTCTCTGAACCCAGCCCAGGAACACAGCCCCCAGCACTCCAACCACACCCAGCTCTCCCCTAAACCAAAAAAAGCTGGGAGAGCCCCCCAAGCCCAATCTCTAGCAAAACACAGCTGAAGGGACATCTATGGGCCAAACCCTGCCTAAACCATAATCTACAGCGTCATACTCCAACAACTGGAGGCCCCGCAGACCCTGGTCTATAGCCCACTAAGAGCTGACTGAGAGCTGACTAAGAGCCAACTAAGCCAAAGAAGAGCCGACGAAGAAGAATGATCCCTGTGACAACTGGAGACACACAGCTCCTTGGCATATAGCCAACTAAGTTCTGAATAAGAGCAACCCCTGGGCTCACAACTGAATAAGAGCTGACCAAAATCTGACCAGGAGTGAACCGAGGAAGCAATGGACAGACGCTACTGCAAGAATACATATAACAATATAAAAAACAACAAGATACCACCAGAAGAAGCTGGTGATTCTAGACCTGAGAATAGCAGTGAAGAGGAAACAGAAGGAAAAGATCTTAAAAACAACTTTATGAAGATAATAGAAGCTTTAAAAAAGAATATTAAAAAAGCTCCCTTAAAGCAATAGAAGAAAATACAAACAAAACATTGGAAGAGATGAATAAATCCCTGAAAGAAAATAAAGAAAACCAAGAAAAAGAAAACAAACAGGTGAAAGAAACATTCCGGGAATTAAAAATTGAAATAGGAGCAATAAAAAAGGCGCAAACCAGAGCAAAGCTGGAAATAGAAAAGCTCAAGAAATGAACTGGAAATACAGATGCAGCATAAGTGTCCTGCACCCACTTCTCGCCCGCAAGAAAAGGCACGGCACACGTAGGATCCTTCTGCAGCAAAGCTTTAATGCTCCATGAGGGAGAGCACTAGCTTACGGAAAATGGAGAGAGAGAGCACGAGGTAGGAAAGCCCAACCTTTATACAGACCAAAGGCCTCTGCCTTGGACGTGTCACCTTTCTATAGGCTGCAGCTCATTACCCCACATGACGCCACGGGAGAGGCGGAGAGACCAGTCTCGCGAGAGTACCAAACACATGCGCTCTTTACTGACTCAGGTGGGTTGGCCAGCACCGGATATTGGTGCCACCTTGAGGAGCTGGGGCCAGCGGCTCCCAACACATAAGCAATAGAATGCAAGAGATGGAAGAGAGAATCTCTGGAGTGAAACATCCTATAGTGGAAGTAGATATGTCAGTCAAAGAAAACACTAGAACCACAAAAGTCATAACACAAAACATCCAGAAAATTTGGAACATTATGAAAAGACCAAACCTGAGAATAATTGGAAATCAAAGAAGGAGAAAAATGCTATCTCAAAGGCATAGAAAATATATCCAACAAAATCATGGGGAAGAAAACTTTCCCAACCTAAAGAAGGAAGTGCCTATAAAGATACAAGATGCTTATAGAACACCAAGACCTCCCCCCAGCCCCCAAGTCTATTCACCATGTGATAAGCCACTAAATCTACAGAACAAAGACAAAATACTAAGAGCTGCAAAGGAAAAAGGCCAAGTTACCTAAAAGGCAGAGCCATCACAGTAACACTATTCAATGGAAACAATGAAAACAAGAAGGTCCTGATCAGATGTTATACAGACACTAAAAAAGCATGGCTGCCAATCCAGTCTACTATATCCAGCAAAACTATCAATCACCATAGATGGAGTAAACAAGATATTTCATGACAAAATTAGATTTAAACAATACCTATCTACAAATCCAGTCCTACAGAAAGCACTAGAGGGAAAACTCCAACCTAAGGAAATCAGATACAACCATGAAACCACAAGCAATCAATATTCCCACAGAAGAAAAACCCAAAGAAGAAAAATATACACATGCTATCACCAAAAATAACAGGAAATAAGAAACATTAGTCATTAATATCCCTTAATATCAAAGGTCTCAATTCACATATAAAATGACACACACTAACACGATGGATATAAAAATAGAAGCCATCCTTGTGCTGCATGCAAGAACCATATCTCAACTTCAAAGACAAACACAGGCTCAGAGTAAAGGGTTGGGGAAAGACTTTACAATTAAATGGTCCTAAGAAACAAGCTGGTGATGCCATCCTAATATTTAACACAATAGACTTCAAACTAAAACCAATCAAATGGACATTACTTATTCATCTCAGGAAAAATCCACCAAGATGAAGTTTTGATCCTGAATATTTATGCCCCCCAATAGAAGGGTACCTAATATGTAAAAGAAATATTACTAAAGCTTAAATCTCACATCAAATCCCACACATTAATAGTGGGAGACTTCAATACTCCACTTTCATCCTTGGATAGGCCAACCAGAGGGAAACTCAACAGAGAATAAGGGATCTAACAGATGTTATGACCCGAATGACCTTAATAGGTATATATAGAACCTTCTAAACAAACACAAAGGAATATACATACTTCTCAGTACACCATGGAACTTTCTCTAAAATTGACCACATACTCTATCATAATGGAAATATCAATAGATACAAAAATATGGAAATAGTCTCTTCTATCACATTAAACCACCAAGGTCTAAAGTTATAGTTCAACAACAACAAAAGTCACAGAAAACCTGTGAATTCATGGAAACTGAAGATCTCTCAATTGAACCCCCTCTGGGCCAAGGAAGACGATCAGAAAGAAATCAGAGACTTTCTAGAATTTAATGAAAATTAATCCGAAACATCCAAACTTATGGGACACAAAGAAAGCAGTGTTAAGAGGAAAACTCATAGCACTAGATGCCTATATGAAAAACCTAGTGAAATCTCACACAAGAGACCTAACTGCACAGCTGAAGGCTTTAGAATAATTACAAGCAAACTCACCTAGAAAAAGTAGACAACAGGAAATAATCAAACTTAGGACTAAAATCAATACAATAGAAACAAAGAGAACAATACAAAGAATCAATGAATCAAAGAGTAGGTTCTTTGAGAAAGTCAACAAGATAGATAAACCCTTATTCAAACTAACCAAAAAGCAGAGTGAGAGTATCCAAATTAATAAAATCAGAAATGAAAAGGAAGACATAACAAGAGACACCCAGGAAATCCAGAAAATTATCAGAATTTGAAAATCTATACTCCACTAAAATGGAAAACCTAAAAGAAGTGGACAGCTTTCTGGACAGTTACCACTTATCAAAATTAAACTAAGATCAGTTAAATGACCTAAATAGAAATTGAAGCTTTTATCAAAGGAAATTGAAGCTTTTATTAAAAATCTCCCAAGTAAAAATAGCCCAGTCACAGACAGACTCAGTGCAGAATTCCACTACACACTCAAAGAATTAATATCAATACTCCTCACACAGTTCCATACATTAGAAACTGAAGGAATATTGCTGAACTCTTTTTATGAGGTCACAATCACCCTGATACACAAGCCACTCAAAGATGCAACAAAGGAAGAGAATTATAGACCAATTTCCCACATGAACATTGATGCAAAAATACTCAATAAAATACTGACAAACTGAATCCAACAACATATCAAAAATCATCCACCATGATCAAGTAGGCTTCATCTCAGAGATGTAGGGATAGTTCAACATATGAAAAACTGTGTCAACCATCACATAAACAAACTAAAATAAAAAAACCCCACATGCACATCTCATTAGATGACAAAATCCAACATTCCTTCATGAGAAAAGTCCTGGAGAGATCAGGAACACAGGGAAAATACCTAAATATAATAAAGGCGATATACAGCAAGCTGACAGCCAACATCAGACTAAGTGGAGAAAACTCATAAAATCCCACTAAAATCAGGAACAAGACAAGGCTGTCGTTTCTCTTCTTATATATTCAATACAGTTCTTAAAGTTTTAGCTAAAGCAATTAGAGAACAAAAGGAGATTAAGTGGATACAAATTTGAAAGGAAGAAGTCAAATTATCGTATCCATAAATGACCCCAAAATTCTACCAGGGAACTCTAACACTGATAAACACATTTATCAAGGTAGCAGGGTACAAGATAAATTCAAAAAAATAAATAGCCCTCCTATACACTAAGAATAAAAGGGCTGAAAAATAAAAAAAATAAGGGAAATATCACTCTTTATAATAGCTTCAAATAGCATTAAATATCTTGGCATAAACTAACCAAAGAAGTATCGACCTGTTTGATAAAAACTTTAAGTCACTAAAGAAAGAAATTGAAGAGGATATCAGGAAATGGAAAGATCTCACATGCTCCTGGATAGGTAGGATCAATATAGTAAAAATGGCATTTTTACTAAAAGCAATCTACAGATTCAATGCAATCTCCATCAAAATCCCAACACAATTTTTTACAGAATTTGAAAGAACAATACTCAATTTCATATGGGATAACAAGAAACCCAGGATTTCTAAAACTGTCCTGCTCAATCTATATATATATATATATATTTAGATAGATAGTATCTTTTTTCAATGAAAAAAAAAAAGATAGTATCTTCAACAAATAGTGCTGGTATAGCTGGATAGTAGTATGTAGAAGAATGAAAATAGATCCAAACCTCTTACCCTGCACAACACTCAAATCCAAGTGGATCAAAGATAACATAAACCCAGCTACCTGGAACTTGGTAGAAAAGAAAGTGCTAAATATCTTCCAACACATTGGCCCAGATAATCACTTCCTAAATATAATACCAGTAGCAGAGACACTAAGAACAACAATCAATAAGTGGAATTGAGAAGCTTCTGTAAGACAAAGGACACAGTGAGTAAGACAAATCGACAGTGTATAGAATGGGAAAAAATGTTCACCAATCCTACACCTGACAGAGGACTCTCTGATTTATATAGAGAGAACTCAAGAAACTAGAGTCCAATACCCTAAATAATGCAATTTAAAAATGGGTTCAGAGCTAAAAAGGGAATTCCCAACAGAAGAATTACAAATGGCTTAAAGGCACTTAAAAGGTTGCTCAACATCTTTAGTCATCAGAGAAATGCAAATCAAAACAACTTTGAGGTATCACCTTACACCTGTCAGAATGGCTAAGATCAAAAACACAGGTGACAGTCTATGCTGGAGAGGATGCAGAGCAGAGAAGCAGAACATTCCTCCATTGTTGGTGTGAGTGTAAACGTGTACAGACACTCTGGAATACAATATGTTGGTTCCTCAGAAACCTGGGAATCAATCTCCCCAAGGATCCAGCAATACCACCATTGGGTATATACCCAAAGGATGCACAATTGTACCCCAAAGGAATTATTTCAACTATGTTTATATCAGGATTATTCGTAATAGCAAGAACCTGGAAACAACCTAGACGCCCCTCAACTGAAGAGTAACAAATTGTGGTATATCTACACAATGGAGTACTACTCAGCAGAAAAATAAAAAGGCATCCCAAAATTTGCAGGCAAATGGATGGATTTGGAGAATATCCTTCTGAGTGAGGTATCACAAGCCCAGGTATGTACTCATTCACAACTTTAGACAAAAATTAAAAAATACCCAAGCTGCACACCAGGACCCCTGGACAGCTTGGGATCAGAAGAAATTTAAGAGAGACGTCCAGAGATTCGTCTAGGAAGAGAAAATAGAGAAGATCTCTTCAACAAATTGGAATAATAAGAGGTTGCAACCAAGAAGAAATGAGAACAGATTATGAGAAAAGGAGATGGTTGAGTGTAAGGAGCAACAAAGAGGGAGAAAAAAAGATATGGATATCTTGATAGAGGAAGCCAATGTGGGGTTGGAAAGAAATCAGGTGCTAAGGAAACCTCCTAGAATCACAGGATGTCCTTGGCTAGGTCTACAACCAATAATGTGGGGGGATACCTAAAAAGGACTTCCCCTATGATCAAATGAATAACCATCCTAAGTGTCATCACAGAACCTACATCCAATAATGAATAGAGGTGGAGGCAGAGATCCATGGCTGAAGTACATGGTTGAGCTGCTGGTCCAGCTGGGAGTGGGGGAGTAGAGTCTATATGAGCAAGGGGATAGGGATTATAAGGAGAAGTCCCACAGAGATGGCTGGCTGGAGCTCTAGGGAGCTCACTGAATAAAGAACAGTCGCTGGGGAACCATCAGGGAAAGGAGCCAGACCCTCCAAGTGTAGGCATCTATTGGTTGGCACGGGCAGTACATGGACAGTGGAGGAGTGGGATCAGATTGTGTTCCTGTGTGGGGGCTGTCACCTTGGAGCCCATTCCCAGCGGAGGAATGCCTAACCCAATCTTGATATTGGGATGAGGAAATCGGACTGGAGTGGATGTGCCATACTGAAGTGATCCACTTTGGGACTTCTTTCCCTTTTTGGGGAAAGAGAATTGGGGATGGGGAGAGGCAAGGATGAAGGCTGACTGGGAGTGATTGGGAGGAGGGAAGGGAGGGGAGCAGGGGATATATGGAAAAAAGATTTTTTTAAATATATATATATATATATATATATTTAAAGAATACAGAATTCTTGACCGATTGCCATAGCAGTGATTCAGGAAATTTCGGATGCATCTTCGTCTAGTTGAACACAGTTTTTCACAATAGCCTGCTCACAATTTTCCCTGACTTTTTTAATCTATTTTTTTTGAAAATTTTAATGTGATTTGATCAAAATAGAGATATAATTGTGTATTTTGCTTCTCAGTGGCCATTAACTGGTGGATCTTTACAGTACATTAACATCATGTTATCCCTTTTAAGGTCACAATGCCATGTTGTTACTAAAAACCACTCAAGTGGAATCACACAGTCATTTGCAAGCACTAGATATTTGTTTGGCAAGGTGGAGGCATAGACTTTTGGATCATAAATTAATGGCTAAGTTAATCTTCCTTTTTTAATTAAGAAAAGTCAACCGAGCATAAATGTTGATTAAACTGATGATGGAACCAGGAACCGAATATAGATAATATAAGTTACACAAATTACATAGCCTGTATCTCTCCATGGAATGTAAAGGAATCAAGGTGATTATCTGAAATATATAGGCATAAAATTTAACAAAACAATTTTTACCCCATTCAATCTATGTTATTTTTCCACTTATTGCCTGCTCAGTAGGTTGAAAAAAGGAAACCACTATTCTCTTTGAAATTTTATTTATATACTTTTAACCATTTAAATTATTGTTTCTTCTCACATTTTTTACCTATAAATATTGAGAAGTTAGCACATTGCACATTCATCTTTTTATAGGCAGTACTGAAAATAGAGAAAAAATACAAATATAAAATGTAGAACTGTTCTTGGTTTTGTTTGATGTTTTCCCGTTACCTTTGAAAGTCTTTTCTTAGTGAAGCATAAACGTTAAGATCCCAGTCTTAGCTACTTCTTAGAGGTATGTCATCTGTCCTTCCCTTCAGTACGTCAAGGTTAGAAACTGAAGTCAAAACTTTCCTGGGTACGGCAGGTGACCTTCAGGGTGAAAAGTGACCTCTTTTCTACTCATAGTCTCACTTCAGGAGTTTGCGAAGCTCTGATTATTTCCTTTCTTTTCTCATGTGCCCTTCTCTTTTTGCAATTAGGAAAGAGATATAAGCAAAAGAGAAAGGATCCAAAATTGAATCATTCAGTGAGCTCAGATCTAAATAAAGTAATAAAACAGGTATTTTCTTCCTCTTTTGATATTCCCTACATTTGGCATATTGTTTTAATCCCCCCCTGAATTTATGCTCAGATATCTAAATGTCTATATCAGATTGCCTATGAGCCTTGGGATTTGTATCCTGTTTCAAAAAAGTGCAGCATCTTATTATAGTGAACATTCAAATTCCGGTGCAAAGAGGCAGTCTACATGTAAAGAAGCATCTCTTGAAATCTGAGTTCTAAAACTAGAAAGCTGACATCTGGCCATGTCCTGTGTGCTTTCTAAATCTTCCCAGTTTAAGAGCTTGCTGAGAATGTTCTTAGCCTGTGATCAAAAGACTTCAAATTACAATAAAACCTCAATTATTTTGTGTCCACTGGTTAAAAAAAAGTAAAACAATGTAAAGTACTAAGGTTTAGTTCACTGTCGACAATCATACTGTGTAAGTATGAAGGAGTTTATAAAGTATGAGCATGGTATCTTAAAAGGACTTTTTGAAATTTCTAAAGAAATAAAATATGTAACACCTTAATGAATCCGTAATTCTGACTTGTTCATTACTTGAATGTAGACTTCTTCCTACAAGGCAGTCTGGATTAGAGTATGGTAAGTTTATTTAGTTTTCTCTCTAGGACACTGTTTTCTCAGATACTCACGTGAACTCTTTATGTTCTCGTACGCTTACACTCTAATGCCACTGTACTAGCACACCACCCTTGCTGTCCCCGGGAATTCTACACTGGCTTGTTATCTTTTTCTCTTTAGCTTTCATTCCCCTTTTGACAATTTGCATATTTATTTGTTTATCTCTAGTCTTTCATTAGGATATAAACTCTAGGAAAGCAGGGACTATCCCGGTTTTTATTAGTCTACCCCAACCCACATCTAGACTAACTTCTGGCACACAAAAGATACACAATGAATATTCGCCAAGTGGAGAGGAGAGTGGGATTTGCTTGGTTATGATGCAAAACATTCAGTAGGGAAAATAAGTAAGTTTACGAATGGTTAGTTGATTGTTATACAATAGGGAAAGGGCCTTCCTTTTTATTTGTGTGTCTCAAATCTATTTATTGCTTTGTTGTGCTCTGCTCAAATGTAGGCTCATTCAGGAGGCTGTGTGCTCACTAATGAGGTAGAGACAGGGCCCCAGCCCCACAATATTCATACATTTGACATACATTCATTTTTCTAGGATGACATTTTAATATATTTTGGTGAAGATATTCCCAAGATAATGAGGATATGTCGAGTGAGCCTAGAAAGTGATGAGTCTTTTTCCCATTACCAAAGACAAATACAGGTGTATAATATATGCGGAGCACTGAAAGTAGGAGAAGAAAATGAGAAAATCCCAATGAAAAGAAATTAAAGCTCCCCAGTAATTGAAAGAAAGACCAAGTTGAAAACATAAATCTCCAGTATCAGCCAGGATTTGCACTGCTGTGGGGTGAGTGGACCTATGGCTTTCGTTCGTGATGTGATTCATTTTGAGTGAATCTCATTTTCATTGCCAAGAACAGTTCATGGTTTAGTGAAGATTTCATCTTCAGTGTGATCATTTGAGCAGATTCTGGCCCTGTATGTTATGAAATGAAGAATACACTATGGAATGACTTATTTTTGATATTCTAAACAAAACATCAAGGAGGGTAATCATTGCTGCATTTAAATCTCAGGACATTTGCATTAGGCCATAGGCTTCATTCTGAAATTCACTTGCAAAGTTTATTAAATACCGTGAAGACCTTTCAGTACAAATTTGGATATTATCCAAATGACTTGGTAAGAAATGAACTCAGAACAACATCACCTTGATGGTTAGACGAATGCTGTGTGGCAGTGAATTATCTCCAGTGGACTGTCGTATCAGGGTGAGGGGAGGGAACAGAAGGCAATTTTAAAGCAGAGTCATGCCTGAACTGACCTGCAGAAATGACATCACAATGAAGATGGGGCTGTAAAGGACAAGGACCATTGACCAATTTATTATGAAATTAATCATGATGTAGCAAGTTCCAATAAACTATTGTCTCTGATTACTGTCTACAGTGGTGCTAAAATGAAGCACGTCGTTTGCCTACTTTGTTCTAATGTTTTTGTTGCTGCTGTTGCTACTGTTTGACTTTGGCTTGGTTTTTCCACAGAGGGTTTTGTTGTGTAACAACCTTGGCTGTCCTGGAACTCACACTGTAGACCAGGCTGGCCTCCAACTCACAGAGATCTGCCCGCCTCTGCCTCCAGAGTGCTGAGATTAAAGGTCTACACCATGGCTTAGCTGTACTAATGATTTTAATCATTAAGGTGAATGTAACTTTTATTAGGATGATGGGGAAAGTATTTGAATGGTCAGTTAGAGAGTAAAGCTAAAGGAAGTAATATTCACAATGGTTTCACTTGTACATCTTTTATACTTCATGTAGAGAAAAATTTAACTTCAAACTTCAATTTTTCTAATGATTGTGTTGTTTAATATAATGAGAATTGATCATGGTCCAGTTGTCTGACAGGAACAGAGGAACACAATAGTAGCCCTTTCTCTGGATCGTTGCACTTTGTGATTTTAATCAATCTTGATCTGATAACATGAAAGGAAAAAGAATAAAATTTACTAATTCATTAGTCTTAAACTATACACTGTTTCAAATAATATAATGAAACTTCACAAGTTCCCTTTTCACTAGGGCATGGCCACCACATTGTTGGACATATCATAGTGTAGGTACTATCCATCTACTAATGGCTTGGTAGTCATGTTGCTTGTCAAAACAAGCACTATGGTATGGTTTGAGTATTCCTTATATGGTAGCTTAACACTACATCACAAACTTTTCTTACCCACCTCTCTTTATCTCATTTCCTACATAACAATGCCCAAGCTGCCTCCAGCTCCCATTGTCGTAATATTTTTGCCACAGTGGACTGTGTCCTGCAACTGTCAAAGTAACCGTGTCCTTCCTTGAGTTGATTTGGTTGGGATATTTCATCACAGTGATATAAGTGTAATTCATATATCACAGCTTTCAAGAGGGATCTCCTTTAAGCTGACCATAATATTGTTACAAATTGTGATAACATTCCCTCAAAAGCAGTGCTCTCTGTGTGTCTTTATGCACATCGTCAGCTGTTTTTTTTAGATCTACTGAGGCTTTATTATTATTATTTTTTGTTTATTTACAGAAGGACACAGGTACAAACTTGATATTGTAAAATGTCATTATATTCAAGGTCAATCAAAACTTGTGTTTCCATTGATTCTAGTCTAAATCTTCTCAAAGTTGTCAACTTCCAAAATTCAACTTGCCAAATAATAATATGAATTAAAATATACATTTCTTTAAAAAACTTGTACAATTGATGTGGAATGTCTTTCTGCATGCTATGAGTTACCACTGGATAGAAAAAGAATTGTCTTGGCCTGTGGCATCATAGAAACAGTTTGGAAATCTAAGCATAGACAAAAGGGAAGGAAGGTACAGTCACACACAGATGTTGCAAGTTGCTGCAGAGAGAGCAAGATGTGGAAGTACAGGTAACCCAAGAGCCATGTGACAGAACATAGATTAGTAGTAACGGGCTGAGTTAAGATATAACTAGCTGATAATAAACCTGAGCCATAGGCCGAACAGTCTGTAGCTGACATAAACCTTTGTGCGATTATTGGGACTAAGAAGCTGTGGGCAGTCTAAACCTCAAGGCTAGGCCAGGCTTTAGACCTCAGGCTACGTAAAAATGTTAAAACTTTTGTCAAGTTGTATAGAATAGATTTTCTAACATGACATCTAATAAATATTTTTTTTGAGATAAAATTAACCTAATCACAGTGCTAACTTGAATGAAACAGAATATGGAATAAAAACAACATAGAGTTAGGTTTAAAGGAACTTGTGGTTTTTCCTAATGGTCACATAAGAGAGGAGAGAAACGCCACATAAAGGTTTATTTTCCTGAAATCCCATCTGTTAATTTTATTTGAAATAAGCTCTGTGATTTTAAGGTTACAAATACTGTATAGCAATTAACATGATTATGGGAAATGTGTTACTTTTATATGCTAGACTTACCCTCCTTTTTCTTAACTCTAACATAGTATCTAATAAAGAATAATTTTACAAAGGACAGTTTTATTTGAATTCAGGGTTCTAAACATACAATGTTAAGGGATACATCTGTTGATGTGTTTTTTTATTGGCTGGGTCCTGAGGTAGATCAGAAGCTCACACAAGAGACTTGAAGTGTACACATGAACATCATCTTCTTGTCTGGTCTCTCCAGGATTCAATCAGAAGACCTTCACACCAATGTCTTCATCTAATCCTAAGCACTTCTCAGAGGACCCACTTCCAAACAACATAGTTAAATTAAGTTTACACTGTCTCACTATTTCACAAAGAAGCTACTATTTTAATACATGACACCTTGGTGGACACTTAAACTATATTCAAACCACATCAAATGATGAGAGTATTCTAAGACGATAGTCTTTTATCAGGACTGTGGCTTACTTTATTGCTTTCTCTGTAATGTATGAAGTCAATAGTACACCAATAATTTGGTTCCAAAACAAAAATAAAGTTGGAAATTATTTTGGATATTTTCCATGTGTTTGTTTTCTTTCTATACAGACTTCAAAGAAAGTGGATATCAAAATGTTATCAAATTTTTATAAATTCTTATGATTTTTCTAATGAAGATGAGATTTATTGTTAATTTTAAGAGAACTACAGAGAGCAAGAATTTCAGTTTTTCATTTTCAAATTTTAATTTTATATACAATATAAATATCAAGAAATGTTTACACATTGTTTTTATCCCTGTGGAATAAGGAAGGTGCTCTTTTGGAATAATTGTATCGTAATCTAATTGCATGGCATGTAGCTATGAATATTTTAGATTTTCTTGTTTATTGTTTTTATCAGTGTGAGTGTTTGCCTACAGGTCTGTGTGTGTTGTATATATGTGCCTGGTGCCCACAGAGGTCAGAGGGCACATTGTGTGCCTTGTATCTGGAGTTACAGATGGCTGTGAACAACCATATGGAAACTGTGAATTGAACCTAGGTCCTCTGCTAATACAAGAAGTGATTTTAATCATGAAGCCAATTCTTCATAACCTGATTATGAATATTTCATATGGAAACTGTATTGTTATTTAATTTACAATTATAGGGACAAATTCAAGATATTTTATTTTCTTGAAATTTTAAAAATAATCAACCTTGAAACAAATTCAAAACAGAAAATTAACTTATATTCATACACAAACCAACACTGTACAAATTAGAGTATTTACTCTGACTGTAAGTTCCAATGGAGCATAGTGTGTGAAAATCTACAAGACCGTACAGCACAGCAGTGCTCTGGCCATGAACTTCAAGAGAGTCAGTACCATCACTGGGCATGCTGATTGGTGTCAGGGATTGCCACCTGGTTAATTCATCTAGTGGTAATGATCATAATGACATTAGATGTACACTCAGTATGTACTGAGTGCTTTACATAAATTAACTCATTTAATTATGACACTGAACTCTAATGGTAGTCCTATTATTATCTCCTTTTCACAGGAGAAGATGTTGAGGATGTTTCATGCTAGAGGGTTAGTAACTGAAAGATTTATATAACACAGTATGGGTAGCTTAGCTTATAACGAACAGAAAGCCATTGTCAGCAGTATAGTGCCTCCTATACAGATAGAGTCTAGTGCCCCCATATACATAAAATTATTGGACACATTCTGGATGCTTCTTTAAATCTACGCAAGTCTAGACAACACTAAAAAATAATTTGAACAGTTTTTGTTGAAAATCTTTGTGACAAAATATGTAAGTTCATTGCCACAGTTGTGTATTTTAAAAAATCCATTCTCCATCCACAGTTATATTCATGATAATTTCTCACAGAAGTATTTGCCATTAGTTTATTTTATAGAAGTAATTCAAGATAAATCAAGAAGCAATTCACTATACTGACTTGAAAAAACACCCATCTTGCTTTTAAGAAAAGCTAATTGTGGGTTAAATTAAATAGTGGTAGATGTATATTTTCCACCTTAAGAATCTATAAGAAGTTTTTAAGGCTTATTCAAGTTCTCTGCTTTCTGCCCATTTTCACTTCTATATTCTGTCCTGGAAAATAATGTTAGGAATGAAATAACAAAGACAGAATGACTGGTCTAACTATTTTCTAAGTCTCACATGTAGGTTAGACATGTACCTGCATCAAGTATGAGCATTACACCTAAGTGGCTATTTCAGGGACCTTTCAGACAGAATTGCTATCATATTATTTGAAAGAAGTACAGTATACGTTGGAGGGAAAATCACATTTTTATAGACTGATGGGTTACAGAAGTAGCCATAGTTTCACACAAAATTTGATGGTGCGTTTTGAGGAATCAAATCAAAGTCAGGCTCTGCAAAAATGGCATTGCAACTATACACCAGAGCTTCAGCCTATGACCTTTGTTATACTCTTTGCCTTCTCTGTTGCATTTAAGGTGACATACACATGGGTATGTATGTTAGTAATGTAAGTGCAAAATGATGGAGCAGGGCTATCATTGGGTTGCTAATTCAGTTTGGGAACAGATAAGAGTGGTCCTTAATTCTATGGACATTCGATTGGGCCTTTGGGTGTCAAGATACTTTGGTCAAACATTTTATTAGATACATCTGGAAAGGTATTTATGAATGAGTGCTTAATATTTGAGTCAGTTGACTAACGTAGATTGCCCTCCTCACTGTAGGCTTGCCTTATTCGATTCAGTCAAAGGCTGAAATAATAGTGTCGTGTAATAATCTTTTTGTACACTGTGAAGATGTGTCTTTACCTAGGCACCTTTTGATTGGTTTAATAAGGAGCTGAATGGCCAACAGCTAGGCAGGAGAAAATAGATGGGACTTTTGGGGAAAGAGAGGAACTGGAGATAAATTTAGGCTTGTGTGAAACACCAGTGAGACACTGAAGAAGTCGTACATATGGTCCAGAGGAAAGGTAACCAGCCCACGTGGCAGAACATAGATTAAGAGAAACAGGTTAATTTAAGATATAGGAGCTAGTTGGGAAATTGCCTAAGCTAAGGTCAGCCTTCATAATTAACAATAATTTTTGTGTCATTATTTATGATATGGTTGCCCAAAGAAAAGTCTGACTATAATACAAAGAAAAAGTCCATGTCTCCCTGAATAAGAAGGAACTCTTCCTATTTGAAGGCTTTGAGCTGAGACACTGGTGTTTTCTGCCCTTTGGGCTTCTAGACTGAAATGATATGTTGGACATTCAAAGCCTCTGATATTTGCTACCACATCCGGCTATTCCTTGTGTGAGGACAGCACTTGGATCTTCCTGGAAAATTTCCTTGCATATTGACTGTAAGAGATATCCTTTACACTCACCCAGTATGGAGATAGTGTTAGCATTGATTTCCTCAGGAAAGAAAGACAGAGAGGTCTGTGGAATTATGTTTAATATAGCTATGATGATAAGAGGAGTCAAATTTTAGTTTAGGAAAGAACTGTCCTAGCTGATTATGTCCACTACCTCATTTCGGGGATGTCACATCACCTCTTGCTTGGTTCATCCCTGATAACAAACGGTAAACAAGATGCCTAGAGAAGAAATGGCTGAGAGGAAGGCTGAGCAAGGCCTTACGGGTCAGTCAGCTTCTGTGTCAGCAAGAGACTCAGGCTCCAGTAAGTACAAAGTCAGAGCAGAGAAAGGCAGGAATCCTAAGAAGGTATCTGCCATGGCACTTGCTATGGGCAAAGCTTGCTGTTTCTCTAAGGCACAGAGAGAAGCAGAGAGAAGGCTCAGGAAGGAGGAATGCAGCATTTGAGCCCAGGCCTGAAGCTGGCATCTGAGAGAAAAAGAGTGATGTGAGGAACAGAGCTCAAAGCTCAAGTTCATGTAAGCTAACCCAAGTTAGAGAACTCACAGTATCCATAGGCCAGGTAGAGCTTCAGCCCACTCAGATCCTTGTATTTGCGTGATATTTAAATCCCCACAATGCACCTTATGATGAATACTATAATTCCTGTGTGAGAAGTCTCTAGAGGCAAAACTCTATCAATATGTGAACAGATTTTAATTGCTTTATTCCGGTTTTTGTTTGTTTGTTTCTACAACTCTCCAAAATTACAGTATTTGAAATTACATAGATTTGTACAATCTTTGAGAAATTTGATTTTAAGAGAAAAGCCCTTTAGTGTTTTACCAAATGGTCAATCCTTTCTTGTAGTATCCTTAAATATGGTAATTTCCTCTGTAAGAAGATGGTAAAATGTTGGCGACATGGTCAGACCAAGATGATCTCTGTGGTCTTTTAGAGTTCTAAATGTCTTAGGCTATGGTAGAAAATTTCATCTAGCCTAGTGAGAGATTTTGTTGTATAATCTAATTAAGCACAAAACATATGTAGGACCATGCTTCTAATTTTACTTTGTTTTGCTTTTTGAGACAGTGTCTCACTTTGCATCCCTGACTAGCCTGGAAGTCACTGTGTAGACTAGGTTGGCCTAGAATTATATAGACTAGGCTGGCATAGAAATCAACTAAGTTCTCCTTGCCTCTGCCTCTCAAGTGCTGAGATTACAGGTGTGTACTACTGTGTCTGACCCTTCTATGTTGTTTTAAGATTAACAGCAACATTTATTTTTAATTATAGTATACTTAAGCTGATGATAAGGTCAAGGGAAGAAGATATTCTCAGTCTAGTAACGATTAATAATTACGAAGAAAAAGAGAATGTTATATCAAATGCATACTATACTTTGTACATACATACACACACACATGTACCCCCACGCGCATATACATATGTATCAAGGCCACAAATGTTTAACTTTTTTCCTTCTATTATAAGTAGTTTTATATACTAGGGATCTTGGGATATGCAAAGTGACATGGCATATTGGAAATTTAAACCATTTTCAGTGTTCTGACAGCATTTGATGCTTGATTCATAGGCATTTATTACCATGTGTAATTTCTAGCTCTGCATATGGAAAGCACAGCCTATGTGAGCTTGAATAGTGTGTGCCTTAGGATGAAAACCTTTGCTCACCTTTTGGAAATTGCCTATTAATTTTTAACAAGAGAGAGGGAGAAATAAAAGAGGAACTTTCGAAGTTTAATACTGTGATCAGTTTTGAAGAGTGTGACTTGGGCAAACCATTCTTTACATAGGAAATCAAGGTAGCTCAACATTTCTGAAGGGAAAAAAAAAAAACAAGAACCAAACTCCATGTTCCACTAATGAGCATTTATTTATCAGTAGACATTTTTAATAGCATTTATTATCTGGTATAAAGATCTAACAAAAAATAGATACATTTTAATCCACCTTTACTTTTCTCCTTCTGTCTTCACATATATATGCATATTTGTCTCATAAAATGCAATTTATTCATTTATTAGTCTACTTATTCATTCAAGAAACTTTTCTTAAATTCTACTGAGTACCAGGTATGATAGTATTATTGAAGATGCAGAGATACATGTATCTAGTTCCTGGGCCAGAAGAGGATATAAAAGGATGAGAAACGATAACTATAAGCTAAATTCAAACTAAATAAAGTTTGTTCATGAGTTAAAAGGGACACCGAAGAACTAATGGAGCATATGAGGTGAGTTGTTGCAGACATGGATTCCAAAAGGTATAAAATCTAGAGGAGACAATGGAAGAAGTCAGCCAGGCCTGACCCTGCCCTGGTGGGGGCCCTGTTGATATCTGTGGCCCAACAAAGGCCATATGGATTGCCTGTGAACCCATGTTGGTGTCCTTGAGCTGTGCAGCTTCTGCTGGGGTCCATACTGATGTGAGTAGCCTGTGTTCCCACCTCAGGCATGGTGATGTCAGAAGCCTGGGCTGCCTCTGAAGGTTTTGTCTGGGTCCATGGTTCTGTGGTTCTACTGTACCTGGGAACTGTGTTCATGATCTGTGCTGTTGCCATTGACCATGTGGAGACCCATGATCTATGCTCCCTGACTGTGAAGAGCTAGGAGGCTAGGAGGCTACTTTTGCTGTGGTATTCATGAATGCAGAAGCACAGTTGAGCGGGGCAGACTTGAAAGGATTCTTCAAAAATCCCAATCCCTCCCCACCCCCACAAAATTTTAACAGCTTAGACAGGAAGCCATTGAAGAAAACTCCTAAAATGTGTGATGGACAACCAAGGACAAATGCGGAGGAGATTGGTTTGCCTCCAATAATGCTTTGTTGATGTCAATAAAAATAACAAGACAACAGTGACTTGAGCAATTAAGAAGTTATTGGTGAAGACAAGTCACAAGAACATGAGAGAGAAACTTGATAACAATAATAGTGAACAGAGAGAGAGAGACAACTTTGAAAGGTTTTATTTTTTCTTTTTCTTATTTTTTGCTTATTTTGTAGAACAGTACATAGTTTTCCAAACGTTAAGAGCTATGCAATAAATTGAGAATAACATGACTTAGCATGTATGAAGTATTTCACTTTAAAATCATCCCATGAGGACCAGGCAATATCCTGGTTACACAAACTGACTTTTTGGAGCCCACTCCATTTAGTGGGATGCCTTGCTCAGCCTTGATATAAAGGAGGAGAAGATAGATTCTGCCTCAACTTCATATGCTAGCCCATGTTGACTGCTCAAGTGAGACCTTACTCCTTTTGAGGAGTCACTAGAGGATGGGAAGAGGGGGGACAAGAGAAAGGGAGGGAGAGGAGACAGTGGAGGGTATATAAAAAGAATTACATTAATAATTAAAAATATTATTAGAAAAAGAAATGCCTTATTCAGCTACTTTCACTTTCTTCATTTGTTCTGTGTAAAATCAAGATCTTTCTGTTTTTAACAATACACATACATACACACTCACAGATGCACACAGATGCAGAAATGAGCAATCTTTTTCAAAAGGGAAAACTATTCTATGAGCATATTTGGGCATCTTCCTGATGTTGCTTTTAAAACATGGTTTCTGTAGGTTGACTTCTTAGGAACTAGATTATTGGAGAGAGCAACAGGAGTGTATTTTGCCTCTGTTTATCCTAAGGGCTTGTCATTATACATATGAAATTGGGGGTGACTTCACCTTAAACTTGGTGAGTAAAGTAAGATGAGAGAATTCTGCATGGAAAGCCAAAGCCTTTGGGAATATGACTGGCTATGTTCTTTGTTTCAAGACAGGTTCTTTATTTCTCATATGGCTCACTCACTCAAGAAGTTCCTTCTAGAGTGAGTGTGATTCCCAGCCAACACTGTCTTTTGACTTCATAGTTCCACTATGTAAATGGTACCTGCTTCTTCTTTTTTTTTTTTTTTGTCATTTATAATTCTTATAGAAGAAGAAAACCGAGTGGTGATGTTGTGAAACACTGAGAAAATTAGGTCCTATTTTTAGTTTTGTGAGTTGAACGATTTCCCTGATTGAAAGAAAAGATAAGTTTCATTCTTGAAGCATAGCAATCATGTGGATAGGTCCATTTATTATCAAAAAACTAAAATCAAAGAACTGTACTTTCTAAACTTAACTACGTTATAGATTGAATCACAATTTTATTTACTAAAGATGACCATTTTAGAAGAAGTACATAAGGAGGTAAATTCGCTACTAAAATTTAACAATTTGTGCTAAATAATTAAACTGCATTCAGAGGCCTAATGCTGATTTTAGTGTCTTTTCCTGTTGGTGTTTTTACTTTTCAGTTTCCAAGAGGAAGAAGACACATAGTATGCCTTTGGTTCATCAATTTAAATATGGTTTCACAGGGAAAATGACATGGTTGCATCCATTGCTTTTTAGAGACCCCTTCCTTTGGGTGGTTGCCTTATAACCTACATCTTGCATCACATAAGATATAAATCCATGAAAGGATGAGAAAAAGACAGGAAGAAGCAATGGCTTTTAAAGTAAACTTACAATTACAAATCCCAGACTGGAGATGAGTGCTTCTGACAAAGTGTTTGACAGATTTGCCATTTGTTATATTCCAATTTCACAGTGTTATTCTTTGCTATAAACTATTGCCTTTTGGCTTGAGAATTTGAGCCTTTGTCCAGAAAGCATCTCAAAGGACTCATTTACAAAAACAGACTTCAGAGCCAAAACTTTTCATTACCCCTTTGCCTCTGAAGGTACTGCATAACAAAAAAAAAAAAAAAAAAAAAAAAAAAAAAAAAAAAAAAAAAAAAAAAAAAAAGCCACAACTTTATCGGCTCAAAATATTATAAGTATGATGTAAAATAATTATCATTATGATATAAATTGTTGATATAAATAGACGTAAAATTTATTTTTACATACCCAAGGTATTAGACAGAGTAAAACCCAGTTCATTTGTGAGATGAAGCAAGAGGTGGCTTTTAGCCTAGAGTAGCCGAGTCAGCTGGGATCAGAGCAGTTGACAACATCAGCACCTTTCATGCATTCTTACTTAGAGCTTTTGAGTTTAGAAATTCTTGGGCTCTGCAAAAATAATAACACAGTAAAATAATACATAGCAGCCCAAGTTACATTTACATAATTTCAGCGGATACGATTAATGCAAATTATATTAATTGCTTGTTTCACTGTTTTTGGCTGTTTGGTTGATTTACTAGTTGCTGTGGAATGTTGAATAAATGATCTGAATTATCTCTTTATTTCAATTAAGGGACTAGTCATAGAAAATTCCCTTTGATATGTTGATGGCAGAAGTTCACGCTTAGAGGGCAATCCCCCTTGACTTCCTAAGCAAACACTTAAATAGAACTGTAAGATGTATTTTGAGACTTTTGCCTTATTTGATCTTTTTTGAGCTGAATGCCAATCTTGGAGCTTACGTTCAGAGAAGATAAAAGTGTATTATGAAAACACTTTGTTTTGTTTAACTATCTTTTCATTTTATTTGATTTTATGTGTATTAAACAATATTGAGAGATACTTTTAAATACTTTTAGCCATTAATATTGCCATGGAAATGAATATGGTTTTGTCCTTAGTGCTATTATTATCTAGCAGTGATTAGCAGACAGCATGGTAATCGTTGAAGTATGTGTGTGCACACCACCACCAAAACCTTTTAAATGCTAAGAAATTTATTATGCACAAAGTTCACATACTTATTGTAGTTTTTGTCTATACTGCACTTATACATTTCTATCATGTTTTTTTTCTTTACATTTTTGGTTGAATTTTCTCAAACAATAATATTTTCTCAAAATTTATGTTGCTACTATCAGAAGAAATAATTTGTGATTGTAAACAATACAATGCAATTGAGATTTTTGAAGGTGGGGGGTATAGGTGGAGTTTACTTAGAAGGCACCTAGGATAGATATTTATTAAAATATAAACCAACACTCACGGTACAGGTAACAGTTTATAGTAGCACCTGAACAGGGACTGGAGTCTGGAATGGTGGATGAGTGATGGATGGATGATGGATTCTGATCCTGTCTCTCCAACAACCAGGAACCAGGAAGAGACCTGCCTCGTGTTCCAGAAGCCCCTTATCAATGGGGTTTCCACACCCCCTTCAGGGGCCCGGGACCCTGGATAAGTGTCTTTTGACCTTATCAGCTGACACCTGAATCCCACCACAGGGGGCATTATAGTTTTCTATTTTCTTTATGATATGGTGTATGTGATGTAACATTCCTAAATCAGTAAGTACTTTTTGGAGAAATAAGTCGAGTAGATAATCAAATAATTTGTCTCTTAATACTGTCTAAGATAGTGCCATTTGGCTAAGCCATTAACAAAATCCATGTAGTTCTAAGTGTCTGTTACAGTGACCAGTCAGAGCCTAACCTCTTTTATTCATGCTGATCTAATTGTACAGTCTCAGAGGAAAGAGAGAGATTTGCTTCATTTTTCTGTTGAATATGAGTGGAAGACATCAATTTCTTTTCTTACTTTTATCTTAATGGGTTGAAATAAAGACTCACATACATGGCTTTCCAATTTCTTTTACAATTTTATTTTATTACCTGGTTATTTTAAGGTCAAAAGATTTCCATTTCCAAAATATGTAACAGAAATAATAAAGTAATAAAATTTGGACTTAGATAATATGGACATTTTTCTTAAAAGTGTCAACATGATTTACAAATTATTAAAAAGGCAGTAAAACTTGAACTTGTATAGCATACACTTTACCTTAAGCTGTCAGATGCATAATTTTATTTTATTAATGTTAGTAATATTTTTCTTATCAATGTAGAAAGGAAAGTAAAACTCACTTATCTAAGAAATCATGGGATCTGCAAATGCTAGAAGCTCTTATGTTATGTAATTTGTTTTCATTTGTCCAGTGCCTGCATTCACTTTGTATATAGCTAGGGGTATAGGCTATAGAGTCAACCAGATGCAAAAAATAGGAGGCTTTTCCAGTGGTGTCAAACTACAAGCTTCATTTCTGTATAAGGAATCTGGACAGTTAGGATGGGGAGATAGTGCTTGCTCCATAGGGAGGCCTGAGTTTGATCCCCAGACTCATCCAAGCTGGGCCTGGTGGCACATATTTGTAATGACAGCAATGGGAAGCAGACACAGGCAGATCCATTGGACTCACTGGTAAGCAAGTCTTGCCCAGTGATTCTTTCTCAAAATCCAGTGTGACAATGACTACACATCAACACCCTAAGTGGACTTCACAGGCTCATACACACACATTTACATGCATATTGTGATTTCACACACATGCACACACACACACACACACCCACACACACACACATACATGTTATCTAGAGACTTCTTTCAAAAGTTATCTGTTTAAGAAGAAGATGATGATGATGCCAATTTTCTATTCAGCTAAACTATCCTGGCTATAAGTTTCAACTTCCTAAAAATTTTGAAACAGTGTTTTTCAGAAAGGTACTACAACATTTTTGCAGATATCCTGATGTGGGAATGCCTTTCTGTATGCTGTGAATATCAATCTTTAAATAAAGGAGCTGTTTTGGCCCATGACAGGCACCATAGAGAAAGTAGGAGGAGAAATCAGAGCATAGGTAGGAGAAGCAGGGTGGAGTCAGACAGACTGAGCCAGCCACCCAAGAAGAAACATGTAAGGAACACAGGTGAGCCATGTGGTAGACAGATTAATAGAAATGGGTTGATTTAAGATGTAAGAGCTAGCTAGTAATGTGCCTGAGCCATAGACCAAACAGCATGAACTTAATATAAGTGTCTGAGTCATTTTTGGAGCCTGAGCAGTGGCAGGCGGCTAAGGGGTCTGTGAGTCTGGGCCTTTGGCTGCCCAGGACCAAGAAACCCCATTACAACAGATGGCATCCAATGTGAGGCTATTATCCAGTTAAAGCCTGAGAAAAATTAGAAAGGGTTCTAGATCACAGAAACTGGGCCAAGGCAGCTTCCAAATTGTATATGTGAAATGGGTCATTGTACAAAGAAAGCGTGGGGTCCGGGTCCCATTCAAAATGGTGCCTGCGGACTGGCGGCAGTTCCTGAAATCTCACAGAAGACTCAGTAGCATGTGATTGATTTAAGGTTTCTGTTTATTTTAAACAAAAAGGAAACAAAGACGGTTTCTTAGTAGCAGCATTTTCTTGGGTCTGCTCTGTTTGCTGGCCTAACCTAACACCTGCTGCCAATGATCATTTCCCATAGGGAGTGATAGAAAAGTCTTATTTAAAACAATACCATGGTTTCATGATAAACTTGCACAGTGTATCCTTAGGACTCCTTATGGAGAAGTACTTGGGCAAAGTGCTTGAAACTTTAGGGCACAGCAAAGAGGGTTTTGAAATATGTTTTATTTCTCAAAATATATTTTTTTGCCAGGGTCTTCCTCCTTATCCATTTTATAGTCCATGACTGGGAAGCTTAAAGCTGAAATCAGAAACATAGGTCTCTGATTCCACACTGGGCAATTTTCAAACTCCTGTGTCTGTTGTAAATGAACTGCTAGGCAGAGTGGTAACCTCTCAGAATGCCTCTCTCCATTATTGCCAATTGCCTCCTACAACAAAGGCCAATCCTACGGGCTGATTATAGAATCAATGCTGCCTTGTTCGTGAGAAAGGGAACAGTAAAATGGGTAATGCAGCTATAGAAATAGACTCACAATATGTTCTCTGCACCATTTACATACAAATGCTGCTAGCCCTATTTACTCAGGTTAGTAATGTAGTAGCTCAGCCACAGCACACTGTAGGCTGCTATTGACCTTTGATTAACACTTACCTCAGACAATAAGTACACCTATCTTTTACAATTAAATTTCAAAATTATTGTCACCGTACCTTTGAATATTATTTATTTAAAAAATATTTAAAAATTCAATTGAATATCAATTCTCACTCTGGGGGACTCAGTAGTGTTTCTCTTGGGGGTATTATATTACTTTTCCTGTGACAAAATTTGTGAAAGAAGAATCATGAAGGAAGAGTTTGTTTAGGCTCCCAGTTTTCAGGGACATGGTGAAGAAAGAATAGTGGCAGTTGCATGAGGAGAGGCATTTGGTCACATCACATTGACTCCCTTTCTTCATTTTCATTTCCATTCTCTGAGGGATCTCTTCCTGACGGATAGGTACCACCCTCATTCAGGTAGACTCTTCCTCCTCAAGTCCACATCTCTGCAAATGTCTGGTTTCCTTCCTTCCTTCCCTCCTTCCATCCTTTCTTTCTACCTTTCTTCTTTTTTGAAATTATAATTTAATGACAACATATCTTCCTTACCTTTCCCCCCTCCCATATACCTCTCTTTAATCTATTTTAAATTCATAGCATTTTTCTCACTATTTGTTACTGCCCACATACATGTATACACACACATATATATGTAGTCCTGAACAGAAGCTATTAAGTCTATCTAAGGCTACATGTATTTATGTTTTCTAGGTAAAACATTTGGCACTGGACAACCAATTGCTGTGCTCCTCATAGGAGATTACCTCTCCTCCTTCCAGCTCTCCTCAATTGCCTATAGTTCTTTGTGTAGGGCTGAGGCCCATGGGCATTTCCCTGCTCAGTTTGGCATATGCATTGATATAATCCTTTTCCTGCTCCTGTTTGGGCAACCATGTTGGTGAGACTTTATGTGTGTAGGTTATGATATTATAGGAGACAGGAACTTTTGGCTGTAACAATCATTCCTGTGCCTCTTCCACAGTGTTCCCTGAGCCATACATAGGTGCAGGAAATTTTTCTAATTGTATCCACTGGGACTGGGTTCCACAAATCTGCATTTTGATTGGTTGTGGTTTTGTAGTGGTCTCCTTGTGTTGCAAAAGGAAGTTTCTTTAAGACATTTCCAGCTATTTCTGGCCAGGTGGTGGTAGTGAAAACCTTTATTTCCAGCACTCAGGAGGCAGAGGCATGCAAATTTATAAGTTCGAAGCCAGCCTGGTCGACATAACAAGTTTCAGGATGCCAGAGCTGTACAGAGAAACCATGTATTGAAAACAAAACAGAATGAAACCCATGTTTCCAGAGGCATGTCATCTAGCTGAATCTAAATCCTGAGAAGGTGAAGAAGGTGACAATAATTATTTATTATCAGAGGGAGCTTTATATTGTGTCTCTGAGGAGAATGTATTACTGGTGTAAGTCTAATTCTATGAGGGACATTCTAATGCATGTAGACAAAGAAATACATGAACTCACGTGACTGTGCTTTAAGAAGCAGAGTAGGTCAGAAAAGGACGCCAGCAACAATAGTAAACATTATGAGTTCTCATGTGCACATTGCTATGGTCAGGGATGTATATGTTTTAGCATGGACTCTTTCAAAGTAGATCCGGTTCTAATTCCTACTCACTAGCTGAACAAGAGGAAGAAAGAAAAGCAATTCCCAGGTCTCTTGGCTGGAAGGCAAGAAACTAGACCTTGGCCTGGGCTATCTGACTTCAAAATCAATCCTCAGCCACACCCTATCAGTGATCCTAGATCATATGCTTTTCCACAGGCCTCTAGTCATGCTGTCTTTTCTGTAGGATTTTTATTGGAATATTTTGTCTAACTTTGTTGCTCTCTCTCTCTCTTTTTTCCAGGAGGAGAGTGAACAAGTATTCATATGGGTTTTTATATTTTAATATTTATAAAGTCTATAAAAACAATTTTCTAAATAGTAATAAAAAGTTGCAGTTACTACAAAATTCCCATGTGAATTAAACTTTCAAGAAATTGTTCCAAAGCTTCATTTGTTTCTGTTCTCACTGAATCATCAGTCACAAAATCTGAATAAGGCTGATATTATTGTCATTTTCAGGCCTTTAAAAATAGCTGTTGGAGGACATGACCTGCTGTTCTTATGGATTCTATTGAATTATGAGCTCAGCTGCCTGTATAGATCATTCTATTTGCTTTCTCTTATAATACTGCCTATTGGCAAATCAGTGAGCAGTATTTTCCCTTCCGATATTGCTTAAAATAAAGAAACTTTATATTAGCAAAATATAATGTTGTAGTTTAATCTGTTTTCTCTTATAAACAAAACTCAGTAACATTTGTATTGTCTCTATGTTTTAATTGGAATTATTTTACAACTCAATGAATACGACATTATGAGTATTATTGCTTTAACATAATTTTCAATATTGAGTTAAGGGAGAACAGCTGAATTTAGATTTTAGCAAATGACCAAAGGGTAAAAATGACCTTTTGATCAAATGTGGTTGAACTTTGACCTGTGTGTACTAGTTTTGCCCACACTCAGTGATGACTAAATTTAACTATTTTTTGTTGTTGATTTAGGGTTTTCTTTTTTGGTCTGCCTTAAAGATCAATTTTGCCTTCTTCCCAGATTGTTATGTAGCTTATTTGATTTTGATATCAAAGAATAAACAGCTCACTAGTATGTCAAGTAATGTCTCAGCTAAAAAGATAAAATGAATATCTGATTACTCAGTGGATTTAACCACTGATTTGAGAATTCTAACTTTTTAGTATTACTTTATTAGATTGACTATTGTATTTATTTAATGATAATAAATGCCTTGTGGTGTTGGGTGAAGTTCTAGAATGTCTACCAAGTCAGTCAAGCAACTTCATAGCTTTAGGGTTATGATGTGACACAGGAAAATGAAACATAACTTTAAATGCAAATTTAAATAATGACATTCTTTGGGGGAAGGACCAGATAATAGTGTTTAACAAAGGGGCTGAGATAAGGTCAACTCTCTTTCTGGTTCCTTAGAAGTAGTTCATCAAGCAGTTAGCAAAGAGAGAAATGGCAATTAGCTGGCTGTATTTCAGTAATGAAGGCGTTCTGGGAGTAACCCACAACGTACATCAGGAAAGAGTGCAGATATGGCATGCTAGCACCACAGCAAGGTGGACTTAAGCACATAGAAGGAGGAGGTATAGTAAGATCTTGCCTAAGTTCTCTGAAATCAAATGATCTATAAGAGAGTGTGTCATGAAAACCCAGGCTAGAAAGAATGTAAGAATTGTGTTCGGTTCAATTAAAATTTTATTCTGTTCTAAATTCATTACTCTGATTTTTTTTTCCTGAAGTGTTTTGATAACCTGTAGTTGAAGTACCTGGAAAACTCACTGATGTTTCATTTATACTTGGTGATAGGTAGATCATTCCCAAGAACATTGTCTAAATACTTCAGAGAGATGTAACTTGACTAGTAAATTAATGCTTTCTGGTGATTTTAATGTTAACACAACATTTCAAGGCATTGCTCATCAGGGGTGCAATATTGTGTTTCTAAAGATGCATGAGACAAAGGCACTTAATGAGTTTTGGCTGTGCTGCACATATTGTGCACAAGCCTGCTCAAACTGTTACAGGCTTCTTGCCAAGACATGGAGGAGAAATTACTTAAAAGATTAGTAGAGAAATGGCCTCCTTCCTGCTGTTTATCCCTATGAATGGTGTGTCAACAGTTGGAGGAAATTTGGGATATAGCAAGCAGTGTTGGTTTTAGAGAAAGCTGGTTACCTCAGGATAATGTACAGAGCAAGAGGTCTGGGTCTCCTTGCCTGTAAGGTACATTTATGTTGAGATAACATCATTGTAAACTGTAAAATATTGTTATGTCAGAAGAATTTGAGCAAGATTTTCCTATTGTACAGTAGTGGCATTTCCATCTTGGGAGTAATCAACATCTGTCTAATTGGATTTAAATCCCAGTCAGTGGGAATAATTTTATGCCTAATACCCATGCTGGGGAGTTCACAGACCTGAGAGGAAGATTTACCACTGCCCCTTTCCTAAGCGTATGTAATTTTTAATTGTATTCTAAACAGCATTCTTTACCCATAGATAAATGTTGCCCTCACTCTTGTGAGGACCTTCCTATTGCAACAGATGGCGACTATAACAGAGATCCAGAACTGGCCAAAATGTGAGGATAAGTTTCTGTGGGGTGTCCAACTTCAAACAATATAATCACTACATCTAAGGCTGTGAGAACATTACAAGAGACAGAGAAAGAGACCGTAAGAACCAATAGATCAGGATGACTTTGTTAAATATCATAGCCTAGATGCAATGGAAAAAAAAATGCACCTATGAATCTCCACAATATGTTTTACCAAACAAGATTGGCATAGGCATAATACAATACTAAGTGATGTTCTAATGTGGATGAAAAATATTCCACAAAGACAAGTCCCTAGATGAAGAGCTATAGGCAATTAATGGTTGCTTGAAAGGAGAATCAATTTTCTCCAGGGATGAACTGTCACATAGGCTGTCCAATTCCAAATGGCCAGCCCTGGACACATGTACATATAAGCAAAGTTAAATGGACTCAGTAGGTTGTACGTACACATGTATGCAAGTAGCATGTACTTATATGTAGATAACATTATATTACATACGTATATATACCAAATAAATTAGAGACTCCTCAAAAAATAAATGTAAGAGGGATTCAGGAAGTCACCCAGCACTGACCATGAACCTCCATGTACATATATCACTTCCATGAATGTTTACATGCACATATAAACACATACACACACACACACACACACACACACACACACACACACACACACACACAATGTATTCAAACTTGAATACTGTAGCTTATTCTAGGCAACCTTAACTGTGTTCAGAATACTTGACATTACCTAACCTAACTACTGAGCAAAACTAGGTGCCACAGACACCACCGTATAATAGAGTTTTGAATGTGTCATATAACTGATTGAATACTTCTCATATCAAAGCACTAGCTACACTGTACACTGATAATTAATTTGAGGAACTGAATAGGTAATTGGAAGTTGTAGTTGTGGCTCCTGACCAGGAGACTGCCATGCCATGTATTCCTAGTCTAGAATTTTAAAATTCAAAGTACAAATTTCTGTTGAGTATTACAACTTTCTCACAACTGTAAAAATAAATAAAAAAATCTGAAGTCCAACCATGCAAAGTCAAGGACTGTCTCCAGTGAGTCTACTATAATAGTCCTACTTCATAGTAGGCTATGAGTCTAGTAGGCAATGGCAGCATCTAATCATTGCTGGTGTTCATTCACACTCTGCATAAGTACTTTCAGGGATAGTTCATTTGATACATTTCTTGAAATTGGGATTGGCTAGGTACATTGCAACTCTAATATTGCATTTTTGTATGTATAACAAAAAGTTAAATTTTCATATCTTCATTAAATTTTAAAAATAAATAACAATTAAATTTCTTACATTAATCATCTGCAAATGAAAGCTAGAAAAGGCTTCTGTCCTATGTGGCTGCCTGCTTGGAGGGCACAAAAGTGAATGCTTTATTTCCGTGTTAAAGAATTACTACAGGATGAAAAAATGAATCATCTATAAAATTTAAACACAGAGGGAATGTGTTTATTTTTATACAAACATTATTTTTATATAGTTTAAAAATAAAAGTTCCTACTTCACTAGTGTGTATATAGTCTGATATTATAAGTCAATTTAGTCTTTTTTGTTGTACAATTACAAAAAAATTAGCTAATGTTCATTAAATGTTTGTTATATGCCAGGAACATCTCAAACAATAAATCATTTAAAATTCTCAAAGGTCCTACGATATAAATAATATTACTGGTAATATTTGATATTTGTTACAAGTAAGATCCTGAGAAAGTTGGGGACTTGTTTAGTTTTTACAGTTACAGATTGGTGAAGCCAGGGTTCAAGTCTCACTGTCTATATACAGGCTGGTTTGCCTTTGCACAGAGTCAGATTCCGTGGGGTGGGTGGAAATGGAGTTGTGTTTGTGAGGGCATGTAGATACTACTTTGGGAAGCACAGTACTTACACTAAGCTTGGTGGCAATGCTTTGCTTTTGGTGTTGCCCTTTAACTATTTTAACCATCTCCACACGATGACTCTGTAGCACGAGCTACAGTCTCACCGTTGTACAGATGTGGCCACTTTCCATCTCTGGACACCATCACCTATGAATTGTAAAAGGAACAGACCCAGGAAACAGCAATTCATTCCCTTTCCTCCCCACTCCATTCATTTTTCTCTCTTATTTTGTCTACTTTCTGTCACAGTCATCCCTGTGTGCGAATTTGTTGATGTTATTTTGAAGTGCTTGGTTTACATACATTTTTTATGGATTGATGTTTTAACATACTTACATTTCAATTCTCATTCAGAGTACAAAGTTGAAGTTCAGCTCAGGCTTTTTCTGGATTATCATGAAGTCCTTAATAAATGAATTTAGATTATTTAGGCTTTTCTAAAAATTTCAGTTTGTTATTCCCCTACTATAATCACAGTGTATTAATTGAATATTGTTGATCCTAGTTCAGTATTTCAGAATAGGATGTTTGTTGTAATATGGTTTGTATTTGTCCTTCAAAAATATACCAGTGATCCTGGTGAATGCTTGCATTCTTTTCATAGCCTTTTAGATGATCAGAAGCACAAGGATTACCCATCAAGAACCAAACAGCAGATGTCAGGGATTCTGCCCATCTCTGTTAGCAGGCCCAGACCATCAACTTTTCATTATTATTTTCAATAATTATAGGTTCTGAAGAATGGAGAAGAATGTTGATTTTGGTGGGATAAGCCAGCAAGGTTATAACTTACTGTCTCAAACAACCTAGGAAAAATATATTTATTCTGTTTAAAGATATAGTAGAGCCTAGGAGATGGTTCAGTGTACAAAAGTGTCTAGGAAGGATGGACTTCAAGACTTAAAGGAAGAGATTTACCGACCAAAATTAGATGCATGAAAATAACTGAAGACATCAAAGTAGTATATGTTAAGATAGAGATTATTTTAAGCAGTGTGACATCAATCACTTATTTTTAAATTTCAACTGTGTTAGAACATTGTCACTTCTTAGAGAAGAAATCCCATGTCACCAACTTGCCTTGATTATCTTGGGACCTTGAGTTTAGTATTGAAATCCCTAGGTTTTTGCAGTCCCTTTAGCCAGAGACACTTTAGAGTGACTTGTTGCTCTAAGTTTGAAACACCTTTTCATGACCAGAGCTTGATGACTTCTACACTATACATACAAATTTAATTTCATTCTGTTTTGTTAACTTCTTCCTCTGTAAGAAAAGTAATGAGTAGTAAATTGGTTTTGAATCATGCATGTTTGCTTTTCAAGGAAGGAGGAAAAATGCTATTAAAAGCAGTTGTATTTGTTGCTTAAAGTGGTCGTTCCTAAACTAGATGCTTGGCCAGTAATCAGATATTCTAGAAAAGCACTTTAATTTATTTCAGTGTCTGACTTGAAAATGTCCTTGCATGTGCTTGGGAATACACTTTTTTCTTTTTTGGACACATATCGTTATTTTAAAGAATTCTCTCTGAGGGGAAGAAAGAGAGAACAGGTGTGAGGTCATGTTCCCATCTAATTAAAGACTAAACATTTATTTTTATAAAAGTATTTTATATCATGCATTTCCCTTTAAGCTTTTATAAAAACAGAAACTGAATATACATTCTTATATGTTCTGTTTTCATTTTATGAAATTTAAAGGTCAATAATGAGCTGGAGATAGGAATCACTAGTAGACAATTTATTTGGGGCCTGATTTCCATTCATATCAACATGACAAAGCTCTCTGTTGTTTTAACTTGATCATTGACCCATAAGACGTCAAAATATAATGCTTGGTCTGCATAGATTATTACTGATGTGCTGCTCATCTCTGTGGTGGTAAAAGTCCTGTATCTGAATTTACTTATATGGTTGAAATTTTTTCCTTTTGTCTTTTTGTTACAAAAAAACCTTATAGATGCAAATAAATTTAATGTAGTGTGGTAGCATTATATTTAATATGATGCAAATATATAATTATGTAAATTATATTTATATATAACACATTAAATAATTA
Source organism: Phyllotis vaccarum (assembly GCA_033318265.1). Taxonomy (NCBI): domain Eukaryota; kingdom Metazoa; phylum Chordata; class Mammalia; order Rodentia; family Cricetidae; genus Phyllotis; species Phyllotis vaccarum. The sequence goes on from JARWLC010000010.1 coordinate 56,438,568, forward strand.
TACAAATTAAATGTGTGATGTGGTAGCATCATATATTTACATCAGGTTAATCATTTTGATGACACCACGTTGAAACATGCAGCCCACCTTTCTCTAGTCTTTAGTAGGTGTATGGTGTGACTTGCTGTATTTTTTAGCCCCTGTGCAGCATTACACCAGAGCTGTTTTAAGTTCTTAGCCTCTTACTCCGTTAACACTCTCTCATTCTTTCCTCCCATCTACATTTCCCAGTACTAGTAACTACTATTCTCCTTTCAACTTATATGAAAGTCCTTAAGAGATGCTTAAGTGAGTGAGAATATATGATTCTTGTGTCTGTGTAGCTGGTTTATTCAGTTCTATTGATGTCACACACGGCTGGATTTCAATTTTCATAGACAAATAACATTCCATTATGTATACACATCACATTTTCATTATCTATTAGTCAGTTAATGGACATTTATTGGCTCTTGTTCATAGTACTGCAATAAACTTGGATGTGTAAAATCTCTTTGACATAATGACTCATTTTCTCTAGATACACTTAGTAGTAGGATTGCTTAATGACATGGTAGTTACATTTTTGTTTTTTAGGTTCCTTCAGAACAATTTCTGTAATTAGTTGACATCCTCAAAAACAGTGTACAATGTAGTATGAGGTTTCTGGCCCGGACTTTCGGGCCTAACCTCAAGGTCTAGGCCCACAGACCCGCAGTCCCACAGAGACACACAGATGCTTCCAATAGTTTTAGGCTGATCAGCCTTAGGCCCAGGAATATAGCTTGCTAACTCTCTACCCTTAAACTATCCCATGTCTCTTGTTCAGCCATGCGGGTTGGTACCTTTCTTTAAAGCTGCATGGTTGTCCTCTGCATCCTGCAGCTTCTTTCTGGTGCTCTGTCCGGCATTCTGCTCTCAGAGATTTTCTTAGTCTGGTAGTCCCGCCTACACTTCCTGCTTGCCTTTGGCCAATCAGCTCTTTTTATTAAACCAGTGGTTGGGACAATTATTTAAAATGAAACAACACAACCTCCCACAGTACAACATTTTCTTTTCTATTATTGCTAATGCTCACCTCTTGTCATTACTCTTACAGATTTCCTTATTCGAAGAAAGGAATAATTTGACATTTTGATATATATTTCCTTGTTGTTTAGTAGTTTTTCATATACCTGCTGTTCATATTTGTATGTCTTTTGAAACATACTTACTTATGTTTTTTTGGCTCTCAGTATACCACAAATGCCCTCTGCAGGACCTCCAATGATACCTTCTTCATGTGACCTTTTTGATATCATTGTTGCGGTAGGAGGTTTCTGGGCCCACAAGAGCCACAGACCCGCAGAGACACACAGATGCTTACAGTAGCTTTAGGCTGATCAGCCTAAGGCCCAGTCATACAACTTGCTAACTCTTTACCCTTAATCTAACCCATGACTCTTATCCTGTTCAGCCATGCGGCTCGGTATCTTTTCTCAGAGCAGCATAGTTGTCCTCTGCATCTTCTGGCTTCTCTCTGGCATTCTGTTCTGCCTGTTCCTAGAGTCTTCATAGTCTGGTAGCCCTGCCCACACTTCCTGTCTGCTTCTGGCCAAGCAGCACTTTTTATTAAACTCATAGCGGGGACAATTTAAAATGGAACAACCTAATCTTCCTACATTTCCCCTTTTCTCTTTTTAAAACAAAAAGAACTCCAAATCTAATATTATTTTCTCCCCTTATCTATAACAACTTATAAACAACACTGTAAATAAACATGAACATCCATAATCTATGTTTTGGGAATGTGGGTGTCATTCTCTAGGCTACTTTCTGCTGAATGGAGGCCACTGCCAATCTCATGGGAATGCAAAGAAAAATGTAGGATTATACACAAGTCTTTAGTGGAGTAGTCTGTAAGCCTGGGTCATCTCAGGCAGTCTCTTTGAAATTGTTCTGGATACAGAGCTTGGGAAACTTCAACAGAGGTGTTCTGAAATGCTGAATCATTTGGGTCATCCATTTCCGTTGGAGATTTTTCAGGGGGTCTTCCTCTATCAAACTCTATGTTCTTTATCCAGGAATAAATCCACAGCCTCTCATAAAAATAATACCTCTTCTCCAAAGTAGCATATCTTTGGATTTCAGTTTTAAAGTCAACTCATTTACAAAATATATAGGTTGAATTAATCCAAAAGCATTTATTCCAAATAATTAATGGTGTCCCCTCTTTGTATTTTTTTCTGGGGCAATCTGTAATCCCCAAGCAGGCAAAATTCTTTTCACTTCTTCAAAAAGTTTTTCCAACGTATCAATATTTGAATCGGCCAACAAGATGTCATCCATGTAATGACAAATTATATTGTGGGAATTTCTTGCATATTTGTTCTATTGGCTTTTGAACAAAATACTGGCACAGAGTAGGACTATCCAGTATTCCTTGAGGGAGGACCCTCCACTGGAATCTCTTTACAGGCTGAAAATTATTATAAGTGGGCACTGTAAGGCGAATTATTATTTGTCTTGTTCTTGTAAAGGTATTGTAAAAAAACAGTCTTTTAAATCAATAACTATAATAGGCCATTCTTTAGGTAACAGAGAAGGCAAAGGAATCCCAGATTGTAGAGAGCCCATTGGCTGGATCACCTTGTTTATTACCCTTATGTTTGTTACCATTCTCCACTTTCCAGATTTCTTCTTAATAACAAATACAGGAGAATTCCAAGGGCTGGTTGATTCTTCTATATGCTGAGCATTTAACTGTTCCTGTACCAGCCGCTCTAAGGCCTGTAATTTCTCTTTTGTTAGAGGCCATTGATGAACCCATATAGGCTTCTCTGTTAGCCATTTTAGAGGTAGTGCTGTGGGTATTTTTGAAAGATCAGCAGCTGTTTTGCCTTGTTTCTCTATAACCTGAATGGTCTGTGACTGTTTCTCATAATATCTTCTGATATTTCTTCTGGAACCATGTGCTAGGTCATGGCTTATTTCTGTATTTGGAGGAATATTAATCTGCGTGTTCCACTGTTGCAGTAAATCTCTTCCCCATAAATTTATAGCAACATCAGACACATATGGCTTTAATATTCCTCTCTGTCCTTCTGGTTCTATACATTCAAGCAACCTTGCACTCTGTTTTACCTGGGATATCTACCCAATACCCCAAAACTGAACATTTACCTCCTGAAGGGGCCAACTTGGATGCCATGACTCAGGTGAAATTATGGATACATCTGTGCCCATGTCCAATAAGCCTTCAATAATAACATCATTTATCTGTACTTTTAATTTTGGCATTTGCTCATTGATAGAAGTTTGCCAAAATATTTGCTTTATATTTTTTCCTTAATTTTTTTCTTTTTCTGTAAATTTTCTATCATTCCAGTTAGTGTGTCTTTTTAAAATAGGTTTTAACATTTTTAATTTTTCTGGGAAGGTGTTTCCTCCACAATGGCAGGGTAAGACTGGATTGGACTTGATATGGGGGCTTTTGAAAGCCCCCTTGGGGCGTTTCTCAAGGGCAGAAAGTTCCCTTGTCTGTCTCTTGTTGACCTGCATTCATTAGTCCAATGTCTTCCTTTTCTACATCTTCTGCATATTCCAGAAGGCAGGGGTGTTCTATTGGGATTATTCCTACCAAAAGCATTGTTTCTAGGAACACCTTGTTTACAATCTGTTTTTATGTGACCTTCCCTTCCACAATTATAACATTTGACATTTTGATTTTTCTTATACCTTTTGAAATAAGCCCTCCTACCCAGTTATCATCACTGTCATAAGACTCTATATTAATTGTCTCACGAATCCAATCCTCCAAAGGTTCTGACCTTGCTTTTAAAGGTCTAAGTATTTTTCTACATTGTGCATTGACATTCTCAAAAGCCAGTGATTCAATGATTATTCGCCTGGCTTCTGAGTCTGGTACCATCCTGTTTACTGCTGTCTTTAATCTGTGCAAAAAATCTGTAAAAGTTTCTTTGGGACTTTGAATTACTTTTGTAAATGTTTCACTATTTTTTTCCTATTTCTTCAATATGATCTCAAGCATTTAAAGCTGCCATGCGGCATAAATCCAGGAGATGGTCACTGTATAATGACTGCCTTTCAATATCGGCATAATCTCCCTCCCCAAGAAGTTGGTCTTGGGAGACTTCTATGCCTCTGGCCCTGTTTATTTGTTCTATTGTTTTAGCCTCCTCCCTCCACCATGACTTGAATTGCATGAGCGACCCTGCCTCAAGAATGGCTGTAACCATATCCAACCAATCTTTAGGGGTGACCCGGTTACAGCATGACCAGGAGTTCAACATTTGCTTGACAAATGGTGAATGCATCCCATATGATACAATTGCTTCCTTTACTCTCTGTAATTCTAATATTTTTACTGGAGCCCGATAGCTTCTCTTTCATCTTTTTCATCCTTCTTTTTTTTTTTTTTTTTTTAAAGGTTACTGGGTATAGTAATGTTGCCTGTTTTTGCCTAATTTTAGATGACCTTGCTGAATTTGGTTCTTCATATTCCTCTGTTTGAATTTGAGCATCTTTGTGTTCTCTCTCAACAGGCTTTTTAAAGACCTTTTTCTTTGGATTTACATTAGTCAACTTTTTCTGTGATATCAAACAATAAATATTCATAGTAAATAGTATGATAAACATTATGATATTTCCATCTATCTTATCTATGTTTTCCTTTACTGGTTTTAATATCAAATCATTTAAAGAGAGGTTACAGTATGACCAATCACCCTCCATTGCTTTAAACAAATTCCCTCTTTTTTTTTTTTTTTAAAAAAAATTGAGTTACTTACTGTTATTGTCCATTGATGATTGTGAAGTGGGGCAGCTACCTAGTGTGATAGCAACCCAAGGAGGGGTCCAAAAAGGAAAAAGAAACAACCCACCAGGATAAAGAGGCCACTGTCTGAAAGACTTACCCAGATGAGGGTGAAACAGAAACACGTGTGGCTGGTCTGCCTAAGGCTGGAGGCTAACCTGGAACGGAAAGCCTAGCCACTAGTAGTTACTCTTCCGTCCATGTGTTGTTCTGGCCGGCAAGTATGGTTTTTTTGGGTAGGGAGGAGAGAAATTCGTGCCCCAAAGTTGGATGCCTATTGTTGCACGAATATTCAGGGATATTCAGGGATAGATCTCTGAAGAAGTTGTAGATACTAGAGGGAATAAATACCACAATCAAATCTTACCCAGCTGTCTTCCAGCTTCTTCAGCCTCGCTTCCCTTGGAATGGTTCCTTCTGTGTTTCAATCCTGTCTTAAGTACCCTTTCATAAATTAAGGCGTGGCCACTGCCTACTTGGGAGCCTGGAATTTCTTCTATAATCTGAAGTGACCTTGACTCAGTTGGGATTAAGGGTGTAGGTCACCACTCCCAGGATACTCCCTATGCTGGGATTAAAGGTTTGAATCACCACTCTGATTTTCCTAGACTGACTGTGGTTAGAGCTCTGGGACTTCTGGAGCTTTTACTAATCCCCCACATAGACTGTGGGTAGATTCCCTCTGATATCTCCAACTTCTTCAGAGATCTATCCCTGAGTCTCATTCATTTGTGCAACAACTGTCTTTTAGCAGCTTTTAAATTTTCAGTCAAGAAACTTAAAGATAAGACAATAACATACAGTATCCAGACACTCTTTGTGTTTTCCATCTTTACATGGCTTATTTATTTATTTATTTATTTATTTATTTATTTATTTATTTATTTATTTATTTATTTATTCATTCATTCATTCATTCATTCATTCATTCATTCATTCATTCATTCATTTATTTTACTCTATTTCTTCTTTAAGGTCTTTTCCTACCTTTTTTCTTTCTCTAATCCTATGTACATATATTTTCAACACACTCTATACCACTTAGACTTTAAAAAAAAATACTGTCTTTACTGTATATTTATTTCTTATCTTTTTCTGTCTCTGACCACACCTTTGCTTAGCTAGGGTGACTGACTTCACCCAGATTTTTCTATTTCTTTCAATTTCTGAACACACCTCTAATCTGCCAAGGTCCTTGGCTAATGATTAAAGGTTGGTAGGATGGGTGGATGGCTCCACCCAGCTCCTAGTCTAATTTCATAGAATTTATCTTAAAAGCCAAGGTACTCTGGGGAATTTTAGGGTCCATGTAATCACCAAGTAAAGCTTTGCCATCTGTTGCTCATTAACTCCATTTAAGTATTAGGCAGCAGGGTCTCTTAAAAGACTCACAAGTGTTTTGCCTCTAAGGCTGAATCAGGAAGCTTCTCTTCAAAAAGCCAAGTCTCAGTTTTTGCCTCAGGCAAACAGAGCTGATCCAAGAAATCATCAACACTAGAAAGCCATCTTTGATTTTGTTCCCTTTATGTTCTTTTGAACAGAAACCTTAAATACATCATTTACAACGTTTCACTTACATCTAGGCTCCTGTGAGACTTCAGGAACCAGCCATTTTACACCTTAAGCTGCACTCAAAAGCCCGCCATTTGTATTTGTCATGTTTCTCCAGGCTGCATATCAGACCCAAAAGAACACATTGAGGGCAGAAATGTGCAAAGATATACCAATGAATTTTTTATTCAGACCTGAGGTATTCTCAAATGAATGATGTTTTGTGCACCGTCACAGCCATCATGCCACAGTTTCCTAGAGGTAATATCTATGGTGATGAGGACATGGACACTGTGTGTAAGGTCCCAAATATGCTGAAGTTGTCATGAATGGTGTTGGCCATTGAGGCCTGATAGTTGGTGGTATAGGGGATTGTTGCTAACAATGTTGTCAAACTGTAATGATTCTCATGGCTTACACTTATCACAAGCATGGGATAATCAGTAAATAATGCACAGATGATGACCTTTTGGCCCCATCCTTCAAGTGGGCCCTAGTCTTCTTCTTGGTGATAAAGGCACCAATAGAGTCCATTGCATACACAGCACCAGCATCAACCCATTTGTTGATGCTGAGATATAACTCTTGGTTCATGGAGGTGGCCATCCAATTTATAACACGTCTCCTATTCTCAGTCTTGGTTGTACCATGGGTCTTCTTGTGACTGGAATCCTAGTGGAACATGTAAACCATGTGGTAGAAGTCAATGAAGAGGTTACTGTCCTCTTAGCCAAAGTAGAAGGCAGTTTAGAAATAAAGAGACCAACAAAGCCAAATCTATTCCCTCAGATTTCTCCATCCCTCAAGTGATATTGGCATTGCATAGAGACATGTCTCTGGAACAAAGAGTATCCAGGAAGGTGCAATCTTACACACTGTCTAGGTCTTACCTTTTACCATGCTACTTACATTGTCTTTTTCTCAACAAAACCACGTGTAAGCTCAGTTTTACATTTTCATCTTATTGATTTTAGAACTCATCAGATGCATGGCCTGTTAGAAGCTTGAATGTTAGTAATTTGCCATTCTAAACTTCTGGACTCTTCATGTAGTCCTTGATTACCTCTCAGAGACTGAAAGAAAGCCCCTATTTCTGAAGACACTTCGCAGTTAGGACATAGGATTTGGATTGGATTCTCCAAGTTCTACTAACCTGAAAGCCTCCATCCTGAAGTCCAGCTTCCACTGTGTTAGAAACTACTATGCAAGTTTCCAAGGGAGGGAAGCAATTAATAGTCCTACTCTGCTTCAACAACTATAAATCACAACAATGACTAGTATGAAGTATTTTTAAAGGTACAATAAGTGGAACTCACATGTACCTAACAACTGTCTAATTGCACTTAAGGCACACACAAAAGGAAAATAGTCATACCTGTTACTAGAAACCTAGTGAACTTCTCAGGGCTAGTGCTGGGTATTAGAAAAGAATCTACTACTACCACTTAATTGGATCAGCATAATTTCTAACTAAATTTAAAATATTATTATTATACCCACAGGTAATTTGTGCTACCACATATCAAAGAAACTCCCTTGGAACAAATAGAAACTCTCTCTCTCTCTCTCTCTCTCTCTCTCTCTCTCTCTCTCTCTCTCTCTCTCACACACACACACACACACACACACACACACACACACACACCCAAACCAATACCTGGACACAATGCAGAGATCAGCAGATTGTGGGGAGCAAAACATGTGACTATGCCTGCATTGCTGCCCCCGAATCTATAGCAAAAAACAAAAACAAAACAAAAAACAGAAACAAAAATAAACCAAAACAAAAAACCAAAACAAAACATAGAGGAAGAGAGGATGGGTAGATTGTTAAGAGCCAGATCACAGGAAGTCTGCTGTGAATCTATCTCTCTTAGAAATGTCTGCATAAACAAGATCAGAACAATACTAATATCAATAGACATGCTAACATGGGCAATTTATAGAGTTTCACTCTGGATAAAGAACTACAGGTAACTAATGATGGGGGGGGGTGAGGAGGCAGAGAGAGAGAGAGAGAGAGAGAGAGAGAGAGAGAGAGAGAGAGAGAGAGAGAGCGCATATTAACCTCCCCCAGGGATGAGCCTCCCTATTAGTTGTCCAAAACAGAGTAGTCATCTGAAATCATATATGCACAAACAAAATAATGAACCCAGAAGCTTGTATTTATATTTGTGCATATATACACATATACATATATGTACAAAGCAATGGTAGTTAAAAAAAAAAAGAGGCTATGAATTTGAGAGTGGGAGAAAGAAACAAAAGTTGCTGGAGAAAGGCGACATGAGAGGAGCTGAAAGGAAGAAAGGTAAGGGGGGTGTGATAGAATTCTATTTAATTAAAATATATTTTTAAAAGTATATATTTATCACTAAACTTCCCATAATTCTTTTATGTTGTGTTGCCATTTTTATTGGTCTAAATATACCCTTTTTCTTTCTTTTGACTTTGATATTTTTAATAATCAATATTCCCAGTCTTTTGATTGGAGAATTTAATTCATTATATTGAATGCAGTTGTTTAGAAATAAAGCCTGCCTGATAGATGGGATATTCTTGCTTTGAAGTTATCTGTTTCCTTTAAAACTTTGATTTCATTATCTCATTCTCTCCTGACTTGTAAAATTTCTGCTGATAAATCTGTTAAATAATCTTTTTCTATTTCCTTTTTTTCTGTTCTTTCTAATGATCAACTTATTGCAAATTTACAAATGATTTCCCTTTCATTTGGTTTATTTTTTCTTCTGTGCAATTGAATCCCCTGTCAAATTGAATTTTTTAAGATATTGGACTGTCTTCCTCTATGATTTCCACTTGGTTATTTTATTTTTTATACTTTGTGTTGACAGTTTTGGTCAATGTTTTTATTTATGTGTATTAAGTATTGAAAAACAATATGAAACTGTAAATTACATAAATTATTTTGGAATATTTACATAAACATGACCCTGCTATTCCATATTTAGGAACATTACTAGATAAGCTACACTTGGATATTAATGAAAAAAATTGAAGAACTTTTTTTCTTTATTATTATTTTTTTAAAAAATGTCTTTTTATCCATGTATCCCCCTGCTCTTCTTCCATTCCCTCCTCTCAATCACTCTCAGTCAGCCTTCAGTCTCCCCCATCCCCCATCCCCTCCCCCAAATGGGCAAGCAGTCTCAAGGTGGGTCAGCTCAGCATGGCACATCCACTCCAGGCAAGTCCGATTTCCTCATCCTAAAGTCAAGACTGGGTTATCTGTTTCTCTGCAGGAAATGGGCTCAAGGTGCCAGCCAATGCCCAGGAACACAGTGTGATCCCACACTTCAAGCTCCTCATACTGCTCATGCCAGTCAATAGTTGCCTACTCTTGGAGGGCCTATCTCCTTTCCCTGATGTTTCCCCAGTGGCTGTTTTTAATTCAGTGAGCTCCCCAGAGCTCCACCTAGCCATCACTATAGATAATTTCCTCATAATCCCTATTTTCTTGCTCATATAGGCTCTCCTCCCCTACTCAGAGCTGGACCAGGAGCTCTGTCCAGTGGCCAGCCATGGATCACTGTCTCCACTTCTATTCAATGTTGCATGTAGGTTCTGTGATGACACTTAGGGTGGTTATTCACTTGATTATAGGGGTAGTCCTGTTTAGGCACCCCCTTCACTGTTTATTGGAGACCTAGCCAGGGACCTCCTGTGAGTTCTTGGAGATTTCCTTAGCACCTGATCTCTTTCCAACCCCACATTGGCTTCCTCTGTAGAAATATCCATCTCTTTTCTCTCCTTCTTTGATGCTTCTCCACTCAACCATCTCCTTTTCTCATGATCTTTTTCCACTTCTTGTCTGCAACCTCTTATTTTTCCAATTTGCTGAGATCTTCTCTATTTTCTCTCCCTGGGGGAAATCTCTCTTAAGTTCCTTTTAATCCCAAACTGTTCAAGGGCTGTGGTTTGCAGCTTTGGTATTCTTTGATTTTTTGCCTAAAATCCACTTACGAGTGAGTACAACCCATGCCTATCTTTCTTGGCTTGTGATATCTTGGTCAGGAGGATATTCTCCAAATCTATCCATTTGCCTGCAAATTTTAGGATGTTGCTTTTTCTTTCTGCTGAGTAGTACTCCAATGTGGAGATGCACTATGGTTTGTTAATCTATTCTTCAGTTGAGGGGCATCTAGGTTGTTTTCAGGTTCTTGCTATTACAAATAATGCTGCTATAAATATAGTTAAGCTAAAGACTTTGGGGTACGAATGTGCATCCTTTGGGTATATGTCCAATAGTGGTATTTCTGGACACTTGGGGAGATTGATTCCCAATTTTCTGAGTCCACTTGGTTATTTTTTGTTATTTTAAATATTTATTTGTTTATGGACTCTCTCTTTCCCCTTGTGTGTGTGAGAAACAGAGAGGAAGGAGAGTATATACATTGGTATGCATTCATCTATTCATATATGTGGAGTCCAGATTTGTGTGTCTCCTTTATCACACTGACTATATTTTGGGCCTTCTTGAGTTTGTAGCTCTTTTTTTTTTTTTTTTTTTTTTTTTTTTTTTTTTTTTTTTTTTTTTTTTTTTTTTTTTTAAGAAAGACAGGAAAGTAGTAATAACCAGTGACTCTCCTGCCTCTGCCCTTCTCAAGCTGAGATTTGAAGTGTGTGCAGGATGCGTATCTTATACATTGATACTGGGATTTAAACTATGGTCATCATGATTATATAGCAAGTACTCTTAATGATATGTTTATCTATCCACATGTTGCTGCTTTGTTAAAGAATGCTTAATCTCTAAGAAAATGAACATTTAAGGTAAACCATGTAGTTGAGTTGATGTTGCATGAGTCAAAATATTTTAGGGATAATATAAAATAAAAAAGCTTTTAATTGGATGTACATGGAGTGTTTTGTGTAATATGTTTGTAACAATTTCTTAATATTCATCAAACTTTGGGCTAATATTTTCTTACTAAGTGAGTGAGTAAATAAATGAACAATGTCATACATACATAACTTTCAGTACCCAAGTAAAATAGTTTGTGGAACAGGTAAATGTCAAAGATTATGGTTTCTATTTTTGTACTAAGATTTTTAACAATGGAGGGTTAAAGTTCTGGTATCAAAATTTCAGCTCTGTTATCTGTTAACTGTGTAATTATGTAACCTCTGAGTAGTGTTTATATAATATGTTAGATGGGGATGCTTGTAAGAGTCATCAATGAGATTCTTATGTAAAATAAAATAATTTGTTGTTCTCCAGATGTTTTGAAGGATTTTTACAGGGAAATGAGTAAGATGTCATAGGAGGTGATTTCAAGTGGAAAGTCAGCTTATATCAAGGCAGAAAAGGCAGTAATGGGATAGGAAGTGTTAAAGGGAATATGCAAGCGAGAAGCTCTTAGAGGGAGCCTGTCCTCCATTTTTTATTAGATTATTTGACATTTTGATGCCTAGTTTCTTGACTTCTTTATATATTTTAGAGATCAGACCTCTTTCTGATGTAGAGTTGGTGAAGATCTTTTCCAATTATGTAGGCTGTTGTTTTGTCTTATTGACAGTGTCCTTTGCTTTAAAGAAGCTTCTCAGTTTCAGGAGGTCCCATTTATTAATTTTTGCTCTCTGTCTGTGATGCTGGAGTTATATTTAGGAAGCGGTCTCCTGTGCCAATGCATTTAAGGCTATTTCTCACTTTCTCTCCTCACAGGTTCAGTGTAACAGAATTTATGTCGAGGCCTTTGAGCCACTTGCACTTGAGTTTTGTGCAAGGTGATAGATATGGATCTATTTGCATTCTTCTACATGCTACCATTCAGTTATGCCAGCACCATTTGTTGAAGATGCTTTTTTTCCATTTTATACGTTTGGTTTCAAGATCAGGTATTCATAGGTGAGTGGTTTAATTTCAGGGTCTTCATTTGATTCCATTGACTCGTATGTCTGCTTTTATGCCAATACCAAGCTGATTTTTATAGCTCTATAGTAGAACTTGAAATAAGAAATGGTGATGTCTTCAGAAGTTCCTTTATTACACAAGATTATTTTGGCTATCCTTGGATTTTTGTTTTTCCATATGAAATAAATATTGTTTTTTCAAGGTTGGTGAAGAGTTGTATTGCAATTTTGATGGGAATTGCATTGACTCTGTAGATTGCTTTTGGTAAGACTGCCATTTTTCCTATGTTGATCCTACCTATCCAAGATCATCAGATATCTTTCCATTTTCTGGTATCTTCAGTTTCTCTCCACTTAGCTTGATATTAGTTGTCAGCTTGCTGCATTTTGCCTATAGTACCTATTCAGAAATTGTTTATTTCCTTTAGGTTTTCAAATTTTGTTGAGTACAGGTTTTTAAAGCATGAATGATGGCTCTTTGGATTGCCTTGGTGTCTGTTATTATGTCCCCTTTTCATTTCTGATTTTGTTATCTTTTCTCTGCCTTTTGGTTAGTTTGATAAGGGTTTGTCTATCTTGTTGATTTTTCTCAAAGAACCAACTCATTGTTTCATTGATTGTTTGTATTGTTCTCTTTGTTTCAAATATATTGATTACTGCACAGAGTTTGATTATTTCCTGTTGCCTACTCCTCCTTGGTGAGTTTGCTTCATTTTTGTTTTGGAGTTTTCAGCTGTTATTAAGTTGCTAGTGTGAGATTTCTCCAAATTATTTATGTAGGCACTTAGTGCTTTAAAATTTCCTCTTAACACTGTTTTCATTGTGTCCCATAATTTTAGTCATCTTGCTGTTTCATTTTCATTGAATTCTAGAAAGTCTTTAATTTCTTTATTTCTTTTTTGACCCAGAGATGACCAAATGAGTGTTGTTCAGTCACCGTGAGTTTGTAGGTTTTCTGTAGTGTTTATTGTTGTTGAACTACAAATTTAGGCCATGTTGGAATGACTAAGATTAAAAAAAAAATTAATGACAGCCTGTGCTGGATGGATGTGGAGTATGGGGAGCACTCCTTCATGGCTGAGCACTGGGAAGAGCTTCTGTTCCAGCCAAGAGCAGGAGAGGAGAGTCTGTATGAGCAACGGGATGGGGATTATGAGGAAAATTCCCACAGTGATGGCTGGCTGAAGCTCTGGAGACCTCACTGAATTAAGAACTGCCACTGGGGATCCATCTGGAAAAGGAACTAGGCTCTCTAATGTTAGGCAACTGTCCATTGGTGTGGGCAGTATGTGGAGTCTTGAGGGGTGGGATCAGACTGTATTTCTGTGTATGGGCTGGCACCTGAGAGTCCATTTCCTGCAGAGGAACACCTACCACAGTCTTGACTTTGGAATAAGGAAATTGGACTTGCCTGGAGTGGATGTGCCATGCTGAGCTGATCCACCTTGGGACTGCTTGCCCTTTTCGGGGAGGGGATGGGTGGATGGGGAGAGGCAGGCTGAGGGCTGGCTGGGAGGGCTTGGGAGGAGAGAAGGAGGGGGAGCAGGGGGAGCTGGGGGGTACATGAATAAAAAGACATTTTTTTAATAAAAAAGAATAATAAAATGAAGAAAAAAATGAAAATTACTTTAAAAAGCCAAATTAAATCTTACTACCATAGAAATTTAGAAACATCGTAATACACACACACACACACACACACACACAGAGAGAGAGAGAGAGAGAGAGAGAGAGAGAGAGAGAGAGAGAGAGAGAGAGAGAGATGAGAGAGAGGTTGTTCAAATGAACTTGTGCTATAACAGTGAGTAACAGTGAAACACCAAAGGCTATTCAACAAAAAGTCCAATGCCAAGTATGTGGTGCCACTTCTCTAGTTGTTGGTCAGTAGTGTTCCATAGATCCTCCAATCATTAATTGTTATTAATATTACTCTTACTTTTCGTTATACTCCAGAAATTGAAAATAAAACAATATTACTGAAGACTCCATATAATTTGTGTCATAGAATATGGAAAAGTAAATATGGTATTAGCATGGAAGCCTCATCCTTCTTAGATAGTTTTCATAATTTTGGATAATGCTAAACAAGCTATTGGGGGAAGAAAACTAATCAATAGTCTTGCATATCTATGAACCATGAAAGCTGCATTAACAACTGTCCTGTCAAGATATGCTCACTGGTACAGTAGTGTCATGATAACCAAACACTTTCTGAGTAAACATAAGGTCTGCCCCTGAAGATGGAATTCATGCTAAGTACTGTTAACTGACCCTAAAAATCCATATCTGTTTAAGTCATAGGGAAGGACCTAATTCTAATTGTTTTCCTAAATAGACATAGAAATAAGCTGCCCCTAAGTTCTTACCCTTATTTTTATAGACTATCAACCCTCTTCAGAGAAACTTCTTTTTGCAGTAGATAGTGATAATACAAACACTCACAATTGGTCAAGAAGCAAAAAATAAAACTTTGAAGGTTGATTTCTAAATGAGACATCAATATCATACTCCTTCCCTGCAGTGTTCAGGGACCATTGTGAAGAGGGATCCGAAAGACTGTATGAATCAGAGATAGTAGATATCTGCAGCAAAGCAGTATTGTCTGGGCATAATAGGACCATAGTAGCATGTGTGAACTCACTGTGGCTACGACTATATGCTCAGAACTTATACAATATCAAATTAGTCAAAATCACAGCATGGAAATGGGAAAGGCTCACAAAGCTCCTCTGTTTCCTGAGCAGTCATTGGTAGTTGATAGCTACTGTTAGATTGAGAGTCAGTTTTCCCTAAGGGTGTGTTCTATGTAGGAGAGGCTACATATGCTCCAGTAGATGGTTACATACCCATGTCCATGCATCTGCTCTAATTAGACTCAATGAGTTTTAAAACAAAAAATATGAAGTTGTGAGAAAAAAGTGTTAGGGAAATGTGGGAGGGATTAGAGGTAAGAAGTTGAGTAATATATGCATATTTGAAATAATTAAATAATTAAAAGAAAAATTATGTTATCTTTAAGAAGTATAGTTACAACTATCGTTATTTTGTCATTAACAATATTCATAAATCATTTCATCAAATTTTCAAGATTATTGAAGTCTTTCATTAAGATGGGTACTTTAAGGATATTCTGTAATATATATAAAAACATTCTTTAAACTTGGCTTTGAGATATTAGTCTATTCCACAACATAGGTCAATATATATCTGCAAAATAATCTAAAAATAATTTTTTACTCTTGTTATAAAGAATTTATACTTGAAGATTATAATTATTCTTTGTTATGCTGGGTGACCTTGGCTTATATACATCATTGTCAAAACACAATCACTACTGTATAGATTTGTGTTCTTGACACCTATCTCATGACTGCTTGAGTCTTCATATGTCTAATGTCTTTGTGTTTAGAGCAGTGAGTCTTTCCCTAATTAACTTTAACTGCTAGGAAAAGATTATGCCGTGGGTTGACACTGCCACTCTATTTTTATGACACTGTTTATTTGGTGCTTAGGAATGCACTTCATCATTTAGTCTAATAAACTATCGGATGATAGATTATTCTGGAAGACAGCATTGGCTTTGACAGTTAAAAACAGACTGCTTTACACAAATGTCTGGAAATAATCTTGAAAATCATCACATGTCTAAAAACTGAAATTCATTTAAATAACATTCAGAACTTTAATCAACAATGAAAAACTTTTTGAAACAGTTTTCTATAAAGCAATAAATTAGTGGAAAAGAAGCATTTTGATGGGGAAGGGTAGATTGTCTATATGAGTATGGGTACTGTAGTTGACATTTACTGGTCTGAGATCATGAGGCTCAAGGAGTATATGAGAAGGGACAGATAATGTGGAGATTTGATGTGGAAATTAGCATTTTTGTGCTTGCTTTAAAAAAAGACACATAAATCCTGCATACTTATGGAGCTGCTCATACTGGTAATGAGAAAGCAGACACAGCAAATAGAACCATACATGTCAAAGAGCTCACAATAGGGTGAGACATACTTACAGGTTGATAAATATAGTAGCAAACTCCCACTTAACCATTGTACTTTGGAAATAAGAAAATTATACACTAACTTAGTGAGTCATAGAGATTATTCAATTTCTATTTTAAAACTTAAAATTTGTTCTTTCTACATTCAATATTAAAGCATCACTATTCACTATTTTCCCCTTCTGTGAAATGGACATTATTATCATTATTTGTATATTTTGCCATAGTCACTGTGATAATTAGCCATGAAAGAACTAAATATTAATTATTCAATTTGTGAAGCTATTAAACATTAATTCCATCAGCATCTCTATAGTCATCTTCCTCATCATTATTTTAAGCCTTTAAGCATCTTAATCTGTTCAGGGTACCACTAAATTGGTAACTGTGAAGAACAGAGTTTTTATTCTCAGAACTTTTGAGACTGAGAAGCTCAGCAGCAAGTGGCAGGAGATTATTGTGTGGTCAGGGTGTACTTTTCAGGAGCATAAGGAAAGGAGAAAGGTTGTAATCATATAATCACACAAAACCTATACAAGTGTGCTCACCCTGTAACAATGAAAACCCATATGTGATATATTACACTTGGCATTCTCTATTGTATTTACTTTAAAAGTGGAGAAATATGAGGTCTCTTTTTTGATCTGATAGAAGCAACAGGGCCACTGTCTTGCCACAGTGTATGACATTACTCATCACAGCAAGATGAATTGTACATTATTAAAAGTAGAGGTTAAAGGGAGTGAGATTTTATATTGTTAGGCATTGACCCCAGTGTCTTAATGTGCATATGTATAGACTTAACTTGTTATTGTTGACTCTCAAAAAAATTAGAAGACCTATAAAATACTTACATCAATTTAATACTCAGTAAACATTTTGAAATAATAAGGAAAAGGAGATTGTGGGTTTTTGATTTCATTTGAAGATATCAAATATCTGCTCAACAGAGGACATATTACACATTCATCACTCCAAAAAAACCTACATTTACTATTTATGTATTTGGGGAATGAGAGTTGCTTAGCTGAATAGTTCTGGCTCAGGGTCTCTCTTTCTTTCAGTCACTGCTGATCAAGATAACACTCTAATCTGAAGGCTCAACTAAGAAGCAGCTCACATGGTTGTTGGCAGCTCTCAGCTCTTCACAGACTGTGGCACTGAAAACACTGCCTTGCTATTGTCCAAAATCTGATCATTCTCGATTCTGTGCTTCTCACAATCTACAAGCTAGTCATCGTAAAATGAATGACCGAAGAAGGACAGGGGCAAAGGCATGAGGCAGAGAGGTTATTACCTACTCTTGGAAATGGCGTCCCATCGCTTATGGCACATCATGCGTCCACCGTGACCAGTCCAGGAAAGCCTTCTACAGATGTGTAAATTGCTGGAGGAAGAGAACACTGGGATACTGTCATCCTTCCAGGTTTTTTTAGTTTTTAAACCCCTGAGAAGAGTCCCCCTGTCCCCCGAAGACTCTCCAGGCTTATCGCATTTTAGCAAAGGCAGGAGAAACTTGTCCACACAGATGTTGCTTCTCCCTTCTTCATTGACTTTCTCTATGCTTTCTCTATGCTTTCTCTTAGCTTGTTTGGCTAGCATTGCAAAAATCTGAACTTCTCTACATAGCAAACTGAAATGGTGCTTTAGTGACGAATTTACATAAGGTAGATAATGTCTGCAGCATTCTGTCACTGGAGAACTTCCAGAAACCCCTTTGTTTATGCTTAAGACTTTAAAATATCTTTTTGGAATTTGGGAGCCATTTTTTAATGCTCAAAGTGAGATGGAACAAACCTGTCACATCTTCATATGTCCTATTGAGGAGGTCACAGTAAATTATATTTATGGCAAGTTGTCTCAGAGAACAAATTTTGGTAAAAATAATAACTCATATGTATGCATATAATTATGGCTTATGAACACAATCACAGCTGCCTGGGAATGGAGAAGTTTATTAAAATTATGTATACTTTTCCTTCAAAGCAGATAAATTGAGGCATATTTCACTCTTCTTCTAATTCAACCTGATTCCCTTTGATTTTTGGTTATCCTTTTAACATACAGACTTTATCTTTGTTGAGTAATTGATGCTAAGTCAGTCACAACCCCAATGTCTATTTCCAGAACCACCATAGCGCTTTACATATCTATCTATCCTGTGTTTTATAGTTAAATATAAGAGTTATATAATTACACCAAGGGAGTAATAACTTCTTTTCTATTTCTTTAAGCTGTGAATGGCTTGGGAATGACGGCAAGGGAGAGAATAGCCTCAGTTTGAAGAATGATGCTTCTCTTTCAGCTTATTAACCACATGTGGTGGATGATATTATTGTTCCCAATGGTGTACTCTTCACACAAGACATGCATCCATCCTCTTTGTCATACAAACGCCAGTGCTTTGTACCAGGAGTGATGTCATTCCTATGCCATGTGATTTTAGCTGCACAATAAGATATAAATCACAATGCATAGACCATTGTCTAATAGAAAAGGATTCTGTATGAGTTTGAGTCCCAAAAATACATGAATCAGGAACAAGCAAAAGTTTCAGTTATTCTTATGTCTATGAGAAGAAAATACAGGTATGCTGTTTCAAACTATAGTGATTTTGAGATTTCTTGCTTGCATAATCAAATACAGAGTACAATGGAGTTGTGCAAGGATCATTTGCTGCCATAGACCATGCAGACAACTATGAAGACTGTCAATCATAAGATGTCTTCTTGCATTCCGTATAAAGAGCTGCTGTCTCATCCATCACTTCATACACCATAAAGTAACAAGTGAAAGCACATTCAACTGTCAAGGATATTCATGGTAGTGCATTTCCCATTGCTCTGTAAAAGGTAATCAATAGGCAAGGTAGTGAGAGTTGTAGTATTTGTGTTGGGATGCCAAGGGTATAGCCAGCAGAGGGTGCTGCATGTCTTCACTGCCTTTTGTCCTTCATGCTTTCTGGTGCAATGTGACCAGCTCCCATGGCTGTGACTGTGTTGTTTTTTCTCATCTATGATGATGGTGAAGTTTTGGGTTGCTTCCAGAAGCTTCAATGAAATTGTGCTTCTGAGTTTGCAGAGGAATTATCTCACTGTAAAGCTTGGGAACAGCTTTTCTCCATAGCCTCCGAGATAAATAGAAGTTATCCGAAAATGGTAATATTTTGTATGAAATAAGCTTATTAGAACATGCAATGTTATTCAAACACTGAGAATTTTTTTCCTCAAGAGGTTTGTTGGTATATTGTGCTTGAATTTTCATTTTTGGCTATGGTTTATTTTTGCTATTTTAAATTTTGTTAAGTATATGTTCTGTGTGAACATACGTGACATGTGTACATTCTCAAAGAAGATAGATAAAGATTCCCTGGAGCTGAAGTTTCAAGTAGTTATGAGCTGCCTAACTTGGGTGCTGAACCCTAATCTTCAGTCCTCTGGAAGAGGAGCAGGCGTTCCTAAGCACACCAGGATTTTCAGTCTTGAGAGTTAGCTCTCAGAGCATGCAGCAAGCCTGCTGGTCCCGCAAGACACAGCTTGATGCTCGTGTTTTTCTCTTAATAATGCTTGTGCCTGTACAGGAGGATCTCAGAAATAAATAGGCATAGTCTGTTTATTCATAGAAATTGGCATGCAGATTAGAGGGTAACTTGGCCTTTGGTCTGAAGATAATGTTTTATTGTTAATTTTATTTACATATGTGAATTTGATGCTTTATTTACAGGCACATTCCATTTTATATGAAATAAAATAACATTTCTCACATTTAAAAATGTTTCACACTTATAGGCACCTAAACTTTTGCAGAGATGGGCTGATTATTAGAATTTATCTTATAGAAAAATACAAAAATTATAGCAAATTATTCCTTGCTGATATATTTTTTCATCAAATATGGGAACTCATGATGATATCACTTGTTTTCATTGTCCAAGAGCTGTTTTGCCTTCACACAATAAAAATAATCACCTTCAGGAAGGTGACAGGGACACACACTGATAAGCTTAGCTTCCTTTCATACTGTTTGAATTATTCTGTATGAGGTGTCAAACCTCTGTAAAGCTTAGATCTCCCTTCTGGAACATCTGGATAACCATTTAACTCATAAGACTACCAGTCGAAGTTTATTGAGGCAGTATGTAAAAGTGACTCAGCACAGTGTCTGTCTCACTGCGAGTCAAATGTCATTCAAGGATTTTTATTTTGGTAAGGTTCCGTGTTCAATGAATGAAGTCAGTAAACAGCTTCCTCATATGAGCAATGCCCCACTAACTGTCACATGTATTAGAATGCCTGTGACCTCTTGAGGCCTTTCTGTTGTAAATGAGGATTAATGGTAAAGTACAGGAGGACTGTGGATCCTAATGTCAGGATACTTGGCTTTTTCATAACTACGACTTCTTCATTTTGGCAAATCCATGTATCATTTTCTCTGGTAACTTGTGGGAGAGGATCCTCTGCTGGTATCTCTTTATAAGTTTACCGAAGCATCTGCCATGCTTCCTAGGAAAGTACTGGCAGAACAAGGCAAGCTGCACTCCCCAGTCTTGTATTCTTGGTAATGAACTGTGTTCATCTTGTGATGATTGGTTTGACTTGTCAACCTAACATGTTCTTTAAGCATTCAGGAGGTGGGATCTGAGCATTCCTGTGGGGGAAACTATTACTTTAATGTCTGGGAAGCATTGTGGGCAAAGGCATTCCCTAGGCAGGGGATCCTGGACCATACGTATCACATTCCTCTGTCTCTGCTTCTCATGTTTCCTGAGTCAGGATGCCATGGGACCAGCTTCTCCATGCTCCTGCTGCTGTGACTTTCCAGCCATGATGCACTGTAATCTGTGGAACTGTGAACCAAATGAGACCTTACTCCTTTTAGTTGCCCTCTTTTCAGGGTATTTTATCATAGGAACAGGAAGAGAAACTAAGAAATACCCAAATTCATATGTTAGAGTTTTACCCCTCCCCCTAGTAATTCAGTAGGTGACTATCTTTGATTATAAGACCTTCAAAGAAGAAAGTTATTTGGGTGGGCCTCAATTTCGTATGACTAGTTTATCTACAGAAGATTAGGATACAGACCTGAGCAAAGGGATGCCCTGAAGATACAGGAGAGTGGCTGCATATAAGCTAAGGAGTTAGGCCTGCCAACATAACAATAACTAAGAACCCTTAATCATTTTTTAATTGAACTTTCAGAATCCAGAACCAAAAGCAATACATTTGTATTGTTTAAATCGACATGTTACAGACTCCTGACTTGCCAGCTTTGCAGCAAGTAGTATACTGACACCTTCGCTCCCAGACTTCTCCTCAGCATGAGTATGGTAAGTGACTGGGGGACTCATATATGCACAGTGTTTATAAACTTAGGAAGAACTGCCTTTATATTGCCCTTTTATAAAAAAAGAATTTAGTGCATCAGTTTTACTTATGAGGTAAGGCACATTCAGAGGGCTGCATTTTCCTATAGATGTTGTGGTCACATGATTCACATATAGATCCTCCAAGATATGGGCATGGAGTTCCCCATGACTCTTGTTTAAACTGTTCATATTCATTTTCCTCTACACAAAAAGAATCTCTGAAACTGTGGGACAAAAGAAAACAGGCAGCTCTCTATAGTTTCCAGGCACTAACACTGAACTGTTAGAACTCTGCCTAACCTAACAAAGACAATGTGTATGCCCTCAAGACAAACATGCTTAGGGGTACTCGTTTTTTTTAGAAAGCTGAGAGAACAGTCTGGATCTTCTGAAGTTTACAAAAGCTCACTAGTGAAGACCCCGTGTTCTGAATGATAAATTGCCAATGAGCTCTTCTGCTACCCGAAAGACCAAGTTCATTTCCAAGGTGTGATGAATGGAGCGGCTTTTGATCTTCAAACTCAGTGCTTGTTTGCTGTGGCTGATACTACCAATGCAAAGTTAAATTGCTACCAATGTAAAGTTTAAAATAATATCAAGCCGGTTGTCTTACAACCCTTGACTCATAATCAAGGACCAAAGTGGTTCAGCAAGGTTCTCCACATTCATAAAGGGGGCCTTTTAGTTTTCAGTGTTACCAAGACTAATGGCAAGATACCTTCCAAGTAGCTCAGACATGTTACTAAACTCTTTAATGGCTTGTGGCTTCTTACCTCATGTTTATACATCCTGCTTGCTCGGTCACTGGCTGACATCTCTCCTGACTTTGCCCTCCTTCTTTCAAGAATTCTCCTAGTCTGGCCACCACCTGGCTACTGGACAAGCAGCATTTTATTAAGGTGCTGACCAATTTTTACAGTATATAATAACACTATCCACAGCACACATATACTTAGAGAATACTTGCTAAAACTTGCCTTGGAAGTCTAGTAAAGTACTTTAAGAATGCCATGTAATTGCTATACTGAATAAGGGCATTTCTACTTCAAAATGTTACCCACTTTTTATAGTGTTGGACGTCACAATGAAGGTGGGGATATTTTAAGCAAAAAGAAATATCCCCTCTCACAGACGACTTTTTTATATTATGATATGCTAATGATCACTACTGCCAACAAAGATAACATGGAAGAAGTAATTTTACATTTCATGATAGTAAAGGTTCATTGGGAACCAAGTGGAAAATTAATTTAATATCACTGTCCAAATTGGCGATGGTAAAGGAATGTGTTGTGAAGGATGGAAAAGTAGAAAAAAAAGAAAGAAACAACTGGAATTCCCAAGGGCAAGAAAAGGATCCTAATCAAAGCTAAGGGTAAAATAGGACAGCATCAGTGCAAAGGGCTCTTATATCTTCTCTGGACCTGCCCCAGGGGATATGGAACTCTCTCATCTGTTCTTGTAGGAATGACCAAGCTATTAACTCCTCAGAATCAGTGAGAACATGTAAGTAAACAAATGGATTTCTTGGTGCTTCCAGGATTCTGCATAGAGTCCTCCAGAGTACAGGGAGCCTGAATCTTCCCTAAGTTCCCAGCGTGTCTGTTGGGGATAAGTACTGAAGGTAACAGAGACAATAGAACCTAGCCTAGAGAATTTCCGGTGTCTACATCTATTGTCTACATCTATTCCTATTGTCTACATCTAACACATGACATATATCATCAATGTACACATCACACACACATATAAATTTAATAAATCAGGAATAACACATAATAGCAAGCTGTTTGTAGCACAATGGCATGTTAATATTCAATTGAGCTCTCATCCAGAGCTTACTTGTCTGAGCATGTTCATAACAGAATAGATATATAGGTGAATCTGTATCCTGTGTACAATGAACTGCTTTCATACAGTGATAAAAACTAATTGGAAGCAAATGAAGAAAAATTACAGTCAAAACACTTGGGTTTGCCTCTGATCCAAGTGATTTGAGGAATCTAGAATAACTCCTTCAAGTTTTTAAACATGCATTCTCTCCCTCTCTCTCTTCTACCTCATCAGTGGTGTGTGTGCGTGTGCATGTGCTTCTCTCTGTGTGTGTTTGTGTGTATGTGTTTGTGTGTGTGTGTGTGTGTGTGTGTGTGTGAGAGAGAGAGAGAGAGAGAGAGAGAGAGAGAGAGAGAGAGAGAGAGAGAGAGTGTGTGTGTGTGTGTAAGGATGCTTCTTTGGAAACATAGAATCTAGAAAGAACACAGCAAACATCACAGGGGAAGGCAGATGCTAGTTTATGATCAAAGGAAGGAATTACAGATTATTGCCATGGACTCTGCATCCAAATAGCACTTGTACACCACATTAGAAGCTGACTGATACATCCAGGGAAATCAATTTACAAGTATAGATACATTTTCCAGTTAACATATAATAGCATGTGGGGCTGTGTTGTGAGGCAAACTGTCCTGGAACAAGCCCTCTTAGCCTTCCTTATGAGACTGTTCATACATACTGTGACAGACTTCCTATTTGCCTATCTCAGGCTCACTCAAAAGTGAAAGCTGTTATATCTGAGGAGAAGGACAGGCTCTTATCTTCTAAAGGACACATGAGGAAAAGACAAAGGTGACTTGAAACAACAAACTATACTTTGGATTTGCAGAATTTTAGTAAGAAGAAGTACAGCCACATTCCCATCTGCATCTACCTGCATGTCTGTACTACAAAGCAAGAAAGGACTGAGCTGGGTACCCATGATGAGCAGGTAGTAGAGTGGAGCACATTTTGTTGTAACACTAATCAATCCAGAAAACTGAGATGCCGAAATGTCGTGATGAGCTGCAAGGCTGAGTATGGCAGAGTGTATCTCATCAAAAACCCTTTTTCCTTACAAACTTGCTACCGTGATTTAACTATATTGGCCAGTGGGTGGCTCAGAAATAAGCCACAGTGACTTCAAAATTTCTCACATGCAAAACAATGAGCTCACTAAAATTTATCTGTATATGAAAAGTTGTTGGCTTCCTAGGACACAAACACAGTTGCACAAGGGCACTGGCAGATATGCCAACACTACTTTCAAGCTAAGAAGTAATTTCCCCCCAACTTTGTGAAAGCCATCACAGCCATTTAATTTCAGTTTATGCAAAGTCTTTTGGGTGGAAATAAATGAGATGTTTTAACAAGGTAATTTCTTGCAGAAAGTAGGTAGCATAACAAATAACAGAACAATTGACTCCAGGAATAACTTTCTTGCTTTTCCTTACTCTAGATGGGCTAATTTATTTTCGGTCCTTAAGAAGAAGAGTAAGGTACATTGAGCATGAATCTAATTAAAACCCTGTCGCAAGTGTCATAGTAATTTAGACCTGCTTGGAAGTGCAGAGCTCTAACAAATCTGGTTCGGCACTCTCCAGTTCATTCCCCACAGCTCATTTGACGGATTGCCCTCTGTGTTGTGATTTGGATATTCTAGGCTTCACTGCCTCCAGATCTTCCTCTGCTCCCTGTAGCTATCATCCTGGTTTATTCTTAGCTTTGTCCAGGTCTAGACAGCGAGGGTTCCACACCACAGTGGAGGACTGCCCTCATCCATTTCTGTCTTCCCATTCCACTCAGCTTTCTTCAGAGCCTTTGTGACTCCACTTCAGAACACCTTGCTTTATATCGATTTCTGCCACCTTCTCCCTCTGCCCAGACTCTCGACTTCCAGAGGTCAAGGTTATTTTGTTTGATCTATCTATTCCAGACCTCATGACTGCATACCATACTCAAAGCTGCAATTTGGTGAATGACACAAAAGAATGGCCGTTTTAAGTGACATTTCTTCGATTGTGTTTGATCTGAATTAAGGTCATTGTAGACACCAGAGATCAAACAACAGGATTAGTCAAAAAACTTCTTTCCTTTGGTATTTTTATTTTTTCTTTTTTGTTTGTTTGGTTTTTTGCTTTTTGTCTTATGTAGCAATGTAGACATATATTATTATTGTTACTGGTGTTGTTGTCTAGGACTTCCAGTTCTCCAATAAACTCACAGAGATTTAATACTAATTATAAACGTTCAACTGATAGCTCAGACTGGTTACTAGCTAATTCTCACGGTTTAAATTAAATAATATTTGTTATCTACCCTCTGCCACATGGCTGTACCTTCATTTAACATTCATACTTCTTTCTGCATCTGCTTGGGAATCCTCAGACTCCACCCTACTTCCTCCCCGGCATTCTCTCTGCCCTGAAAATTCTGCCTATCTATCAGCCAATCAGCTTTTTATTATCAATGAGAGGATTTTCATGGTGTACAGAAGGATTATTCCACAGCATAACAGACTGAAAATTCCTAGGACAGGGTGAAACAGAGAAGCCAGGATTAATTTAATTAAAGAAAAACCATTTAAAATAGCAGAGTCATTTTGACCCAGTGTTAATGAGGGAAAACTGACATCGCAGCTGGGCCCCTCTCCTGGCTGTGCTCATGCCAATTAGCAAATATGGAGCATGTTCTGCTGCACCCAGGCCACTGCTGCATTGGCAGCTGGTGCTACTTGTTTGGGCAGTTGGGACACTTCCTGTGAGAAGGTCAGCCACATGGGGCTCTGAGAACAAGAAAGAGCTCTTTCCCCTACAGCAAATCTTTAGGAGGAAAAATATGAAAGCATATCATAGTCCAGAATTCAGATGAAAACTCCCCAGAAGATTCACTGATGCAGTAAGTTTATTTCCAAGTGACAAACAGATCCAGACAGGAAACGCAGGGTGATATTGGATGATACACATCCCTTTCTGTTGCTCATAGGTCTGCCTGCCCTTAATACTCATGTCCTCTAGGAGAAAAGTCCTCCTGTTAGCCTCCAAGGGACATTCACTTCACTCATAGCTCACAGGTCTAGCCTTCAAGCTTTTAGTGCACTGTGAATAAAACATTCTTTCACATGAATGACATTTTTTCCCCCAAAATAGACCAGGTGTCTAACCTTCTTTAAGGGAGGTCTACTACACAGCACACTTGGCTACAGAAATGGTGACCATAGAGTGTAATAAAGCATGATTCCTCTCTATGGTGATGTCATGTAAATGATGTTATAAATCCTAGGGAAGGGGCGTGATCAACTAGTTATGGGTTCCCTATGGGCCACATGTCAGTAACTGTGGAGGTAAGAAAGCCTCAGTTGGAAGGTGATATTTGAATCTGAAAGATGAGCAGGACATTTTATCAGACAGAAATGTCAGGGAAAGGGCATGCTATGGAGAGGAAACAATATGATTCAAGCAGATAGGGCTCTTGTAAAGGCAGGAGTTTTGATTTGAGCACGTATGTCTATTCAATCTGTATATGCGATCCTAGACTCAGTATATGGTAAGATACTAAAGTATTAAAGAACAGTGGTTACATCTGTTGGTGCTCCCGGTTTCCAATTTTAATTGTAAAGTGCTTGTTGCAGGGAATTAGACACATACTTACTGCCAAGCTTTAAAAGAACTAAAGACTGTCTAGGTGTAGAACAGGTACAAAGTAATTCTCATCTGTCCACCTTAAAGTGCTTTCACTTTTGAGACCACCATAGAACCCATTCACAAAAATCTTGGAGACTATATCCTCTAAATCATGTGTGATATCACTCAAAGGTTGATTCTAACAGAAAATTATATTTCTACCTTTCCTTTACTTGGGAAACAGACCTTAGAGCAGGGATTCTCAATCTGTGAGTCATGCCCCCTTTGGGGTTGAACAGTGCTTTCAGAGGGATTGAATATCAGATATCCACATATCAGAGCTTAATATTATACTCACAACAGTAGCAAAATTACTGTTAAGAAGTATCAATGAAAATAATTTTATGGTTAACCATCTCCATAACATGAGAAACTGGATTAAAGGGTCGCAGCAATGGGAGGGTTGAGGAAGTAATACTGCTTTAGAATGATGAGGGTGGTGCTGGCTTGATGGTCATAGAGCTCAGGGAGGGCCAGGTACCACTGACTGAGTTCTTTATGTATAGGCCTCATGGAAAAGCATATGCTTGTACTTTGTCCAGTAATCATCAGGGAAATGATTGAATGTGCTAACTTGGGTAGGGAAATATTAAGTGAATTTTAAAAAGTCTTGAGTGATATGCTATTATTTTTATTGCCTGATGTGGAAATGTCTTTCTGTATGCTGTGAATATCATTCTTTAAATAAAGGAGCTGTTTTGGCCCTTGGCAGGCACCATAGAAAAAGTAGGCAGAGGAATCAGATTAGGTAGGAAAGGAAGGACAGAGTCAGGGACAGACAAGAAGCCCAAAGGAGCAACATGTAAGGAACACAGGTGAGCCTCGGGCCATGTGGCAGACAGATTAATAGAAATGGGTTGATTTAAGATGTAAGAGCTAGCTAGCAATGTGCCTGAGCCATAGGCCAAACAGCATGAAGTTAATATAAGCATCTGAGTCATTTCTGGGGGCCTGAGCAGCAGCGGCGGGCGGCAAAGGGATCTGGTGCAGCAGGGTCTGGGCCTCTGGCCGCCCAGGACCAGCAAATTTTATTACTACAATTGCCGAATAAAGTACTTTACAAACTTAAAGGATAAAAATATAAGATACTAAAGAGAGAAGCATTGACATCTATGGTAGTTACATGACATTTAGATGAAGGGAAATCAAAATAGAAAGCACGGCCAGGGACTTCCAGGCATCCTCTTTGCAAGAAGACTTAAGTTTTGGTTCCTTTAACGTAACCAGTGCCATGCTTCAGGAAGGAGGGAGTGTGAGTTGGGATGGTGTTGGGTTCTGTGAATATAACCAGTGTTGTGTTTTGGGAGGAGGGAGGATGTCTCCTTATTGCTTTCACCTTTATAATTTTTAATCAGTATTTAAGTATACCCAAGATTCTATCTTTGCAGAGTTAACTAGTAGATTCTAGAATAAACAGCCAACTATTGGCTATAGGTCTGTATTGTCCTTGTCCAATTTGGTGGATGCTATGAAGATGTTATTGTGCTAAAGACCGTCCATCTCAACCCTGTTGTCTCTAGGTGGGATCTTATCACTGAACTCTGTTGCAAGAGTCATGAAGCTCCAGACCTTGTGCCCATCAGTCTCCCAACCCTTCTGATATGCTCATCAGATTGACCTGTATGCAAATCTGTGGGGGTAATTTTTTTATAATATTAATTACAGAGTAAGAGTTCCCAATCCACTTTGGGCGTTCTCATCCCTGGCTTTAAGGGGTGAACTATGATAAAAAAAAAAAAAAAAAGCCGAGGAAGCCACGAAACTGCAATCCTTTAAGCAGCATTCCTTTATGGTCTCCTCTCCACATTCCTACCTTGAATTCCTGTTTTGGATGAACTACAACATGCCAGATATAATATACTCTTTTCTTCCTCAGTTGCTTTGGCCATGGTATTTACTACAGAAAGAAAACTAGAGAGGAATATTGAGATAGAAAATAAAACCACATCCAGTATGGCAAGAGCATTAGAAAAGAAGATGTATGCCTTCAAAGTTAAGAAATGAGCAGGCATGTAAGTATGAAGTTGAAGAGGTTTGTACATTTAAAGAGAGGATATGATAAACACATCTTAAAAGGTAGTTTGTAGCAGTGACGGTTTAACACCAAACTAAGCCCTGCGCAGACACACAGAATAATCTGTGAGAAAACAGACTCTGTTGGTCTTATTTCATATAGTATACTCACAATTTTAGAATATCCCGAGTAAGTATTAGTAAACATTTATTGAAGGAATGGGTTAATAGAAGAAGAAAGAGAAGAGAGAATATAGAATCAGGAGTATAGACGAAATGATACCTTTGGAAGAAAGGCAAGCTACTATCTGGGACAGAATGGGAGGAGGGACCTGGGGTTTAGCAGATAATCTAGGAAGTGGGTTTTGATTCTGACAGCTACTAATTCTTCAGTGAGTTAAGAGGTTTTGTCATCTATTACAAAAGAGGCTGGCTACAACCTTTCAGAAAAAATGATAAAGGCTTGTAATGATACTGGAATGGATATGATTATTTTTGGAAACAACAAAGTAAGGTAGTAAGGTAGTAAGTAGTAAGTACATCCATCATGAAAATGCATAAAGAAATACAGAAATCAAAACAATAGCTGCATTGAATCTTTATGATTCTGGGGGATAAATTGGAGCTCTGAATTTGAGTTTGTTTTAGTTTATCTAGAGCACAGTTGATTATTTTTAATAAGCCTGTTTATTTTGATAAACTTATATTGTACATTGAGGTAGTCTTTCTCCATGACTTTATTTCTTCATTTTACTTTAGTAGCCATACATTGCACACTTACAACTTCATTCTTCCAGAAAAATTATGGAAAAAGACAGTTGTTTTTATTCTCTAATTCAGACAGCAAATTTAAGTAAGGTATTTTTTTTAAATAAAGAAAAACATAATAAAGTCTTATGGGCCAAGTATGGTTTTGAACAAATAGATATCAAAAAGTTGACCATCATAAAGTTCTATTAATACAGTGATGTCTGTCTCACATTTTAAAATATTGTCAGACATCTGTTTTTTACTTAATTACTCCTTTCCAACCTGAGTCCAGACAGTGTTGGACATTCTTTCATTTCTTCACATGCAGAATTTTTATTGAACGCTTGCAGTGTTAGCACAATGAGCTAATAGTGGCACGATTCCCCTGTCTTCCCGAAGATGATTCAGTGAACACAGTGATGTGATAGCAAAGACCTTCCCCTGTATCCCCCTGAATCCCAGGCTTCTCCCTCGGTGCTTTCATTTGACAGTCCACAGCAAGACACAGTTCACTCATACAGTTCCCACATCTGATTCTACAGGGTCTGGTGTGAACGAAGCAGTGATGTGAACAGCCACAGTTTTATGTGGCTAGAGGCTTCTACTAATACTGTTGAGAGTGAAGAAATTCTCTTCTGTAGAAGACAGTGTGTGACAATAGGATCCACATTTGATACTAAATAAACATGTTTAGTCCTTTAATTATAATGTCTGCCACATATGCAATTGGGGCTTCTGTCCTTAAGGGTAGGGCAACCCAGAGTTGGTGCTATGGCCATCATCCTCTGGGGAAGTCAGTTCCCAGTTACACGAAGGAAACTTCAGTTATAGCTGCTTTATCATTCCCCCCCCCCCCCAAATGAGTCTTTCTTTGAGGGCAGATGCTGTCACTACAGAAGAAAAAACATGAATCTGCATTAGCAACAGGCTTCTTCCTTTTAACTTGCAATGGCATAAAATTACTGCTTCACATGGGAAATGAAACTTTTTATGTACAATTTTATACTTCATTCAAAACAAAATACTGAGATTGAACAAACCCTTTTTATTCAATCATTGTATTGCTATGACTAATAATTCTTCTTTACTAAACTTCCTTTAGTAAACTTGCTTTTCTTGCACTCAATAAGTTTTTGTGTGGTACACACCCATTTTCAATGATCTCAACCTGATTTTTTTTTCTCAACATAAAATTCATTTTTGAGACAGAATTTCTCTGTGTAACAATACTGACTGTGCTGGAACTCACTTTGCAGACCAGGCTGACCTCAAACTCAAAGAGATCTGATAGCCTCTGCCTCTTTCGCGCTGGGATTAAAGGCATGAACCATTACTGCATTGTTACAATAAGGTTTTCTGGGCCAGTCCAGCAGTGGTCCCAGACCGCTTAGCCACCAACCGTTGATTAGACCCCCCAAAATGATTCAGATGCTTATATTAACTTCATGCTGTTTCGCCTATGTCTCAGGAACATTTCTAGCTTGCTCTTTCATCTTAACTCAGCCCATTTCCATTAATCTGTCTGTCACATGGCCTGGAGCTCACCTGTGTTCCTTAAATGGTGCTCCTTTGGTGGCTGGCTCCATCTGATCTGACTCTACCCTCCTCCTAACTATTCTGATTCCCCACCTTCCATGGCCAAAACAGTCCTTTGCTTAAAGATTGATATGAACAGCGTACAGAAGGACATTTCCACATCTCTGGGTGGCTTCCTTGAAATTTTAAAGAAATATTATGACATCATCTCCCTCACTTTTCTCCCATAGTGTTCATATTCCTTTTTTGTACTTTCCCTCATGACCTCCTTTTCTTTAATTATTATTGTTACATATGTATGACTAATGTAAATACATGGTGCTGCATCTCTTTAGTGTTGCTTGCAAGTATGTTTTCAGAGTTGTGTTGTGTAGATGAGTAGCTGGACCCGTAGACCCAACTACCACTTACTTTTTATATTTTGACCAGTGATGATCTGCAAAGAGAAACTTCTTTGAAGATGGCTGAATGCCACACTCATCTATGTGTATAATAATAAGTGTTTAGCGTGCACTTAGGGAGTATACTGATTTCATAAGCAACAGTAATATGTTCTTCCTCAGATCTTTCATATCACTAGCCTCTGAATGCTGACAAGATTTCTAGAGCCAGGCACTATTTCCCTCCTATTGAACAGGCCTTAAGACCAGTTATACAGCTGTTGGTTGTTGCCATGATGTGTGTGTGCCATATTGCACCTTTAGGGATATCATGTCATGATGGCATTATTATCATGGTTCATAGGCATCACAGCTGAGCAAGACTGTTTATCGATTGCTCCCCTCCCTTGGGCTGCCAAGGGAGAACCTTCTGGTACTAAGAATGCTAGTCCTCATAGATGATTGTCTCAAGATGCTTTTTGGCTTATATTTCTATTTATTTCTATATACAGCTATTATTTAATAGTATGTTATTTAATTTTTACATGTTTATGAAATTTCTGTTTTATTTTTATAATGAGTTTCTGGTAGGAATAGATCAAGTAAAATTTGTTAAACTTTGTTTCAGACACTAATATATAATACATAATAGACTGTTCCATGTGTACCCAAGAGGGAAAAATAGTGTTTTGTTGTGTTGACTGTTATGAGCTGCACTTGTCTGCTATATTCACATGACCTGTAGTGTTTCTCTTCTGTGATTGTTCATCTAGTTGTTCTTTCCATGACTCTGAGTGGATGAACATGTGTAATTTTTATGTCTTTGCTTGCTGCTGTGAGTTCTGTCAATGTTTATAGTCTATTTGGATGATTCTCATGCTAGTTATGTATGCTTGCTGAATCATGATGATCCTTGTTATGTTAATTCTTTATCCTTAGATAATGTCTTTTATATGTTTTTGTAGTTTATCACTTAAACTCTGCTTTGTCGGAAGTGAGGACGGTCCAACCTCTTCTCTTTTGACTACAATTTTCCAAACATCTCCACACCACTCTTGGACTGTGTGTGCCTAACTCTAAAGTAGTTTCTTTAATATATCATACAATCAAGGCTTGTTTTTTTAATTAACACAGCCCCTTATGTGTTTTTCTTGGGGAGTTTATCTATTTCTATGTAGTTGTTAGTGAATTACTTGAATTACCACTACATTTCATTTATATTGAAACTTTTTAAATGGACTTTTTCTTTCTTTCATTGTCCTGTATGTTTTGTTGATTGTCATAGTGGCACGCTTTGATTCATAGTGGGACATTTTGATTCTTTTCTTGTTGACTCTAAGTATTGTTTTCATTGCTTTCTATAAGTATTTCCTCTATGGTTATTATAAGATTTGTGCATTTGCAGTATATAACTATAATAATTTATTCTTCCCTGATAATAGCTTTATTCCATATTAAGAACCACATCCTCACATTTTTGCCAGAATTTATATTTTTAAAATTGCATTTCATATCTTTAGGATATTTTCATTTTTTAAAAACATATTTATTATGAATATAGTGTTCTGCCTGCATGTATACATGCACTCCAGAAAAAGGTGTGAGCCATCATGTGTGTGCAGGGTATTGAACTCAGGACCTCTGGAAGAGCTGTCAGTGCTTTTAACCTCTGAGCCATCTCTCCGGCCCTATCCTTTGGATTTTTAATACAAGTTTTGTTTTGTAACTTTCAAATTTGAATTTAAATGTACCATTTGAATTTGAATTTAAATATACCATTAATATGATATGCATTGCTTTGAATTTCTTCATATTTCCTTGTTTGCTAGAAATCATCAGGTTTCTCAAATCTAGATGTCCTTTTTTCCTCTTCCGATTTGGCAAGTTTGGACCATTATTTTCCAGAGTAAGAATTTGCTCTCTTCTGTCTCTCTGAAACAATTCCACATCTCCCGACTCCCTCGAGTGTTCTTCACTCTTGATTTTCAGTTCCTCTGATTGAAAAGACTGAATGACCTATTTTCAAGTTTGACAATTCTTTCTTCTCCCTGAGTTATCCACTGAACATCTCTATTGGATCTGGAGTTTATGTATTTTTTATTTGCCAGTCCCCAAATTGCTACTTCATTCTTTTAACTATTTTCTGTCTCTGTGCATGCTCTAGTTTGTTCATATAGGATTTTTTGTGCTTATTGATCAGACTTATAATAGTTTGAATTCTTTGAAAAGTAAATTATATGTTATTTTTGTTAGGTTAGCTTCTAGAGATGACATCTTAGTTTTCTTGCCCATTCTTCCCATTCTTTGTATGGTTCATAATTTTGTATTTGGATCTTCTACCTCTCCAAGTCAACGAAATGACTTATGTGCAAGTAATATTCCCACTGGTCACCACAGACAGAAATTCTGTGCATGCTGACAATATAATTCTTCTCATTTATGCCGACTCTCAATTAAAGAGACTTTCTTTCTGAGGATCTGGAAGTTCTCTGGCTCTATCTCAGCCAGTATTTGCAAGTTTCTCCCTTACCAGAGATGCCAGGTCCCCAGTGTACTCTGACTCAATAGGCTATATTAATCCTTTGGTAACTTTATGAAGATTGGAATGTGGACTTGATCTGTTCCTTTCCTTGTTTGAAAGAAAGTCTCAAGTTTTTCACATCCCATGAGTGTACTGAGCTGGGCTGAGTGTAGTAAAGTGCTCTAGCTCCCATAGAACAGCCAAACAGTGCAGTTTTATCCAACGTAAGGCAAGACAGAAAATATTTCCGTAAGCTGTTTTGTGGTTTGAATGGGAGGCTCATGCATTTGAACACATGGGCTCCCTGGTAGTGCCATCTTGGGGTGTTGGAGGAACTTTAGGTCATGGCTTTCTCCTGGTCTGCTGTCAGCCTTTTAGTAGAGATGTGGGCTGTAGCCTTACACTCCTGATGCTACTTTCTCAAGCTATCTTGCCCCCAAGCATTCTCCATCATCAGGGGTGTATGTTCAAACTGAGACAAAAGAACTATTTTCTCCTTAAAGGTGATTTTGTCCATGCATTTGGTCATGATGGTGAGAAAAGTACACTAATTTAGTATTGAAATGTGAGGTCATTGCTATTATCACCTGACCACATGGCTCATAAGCCTTTGGGATTGGTCCAGGGGAGAAATGTTGGACTCTGGGTTAGAGCTCTTCTACACTGCTGTAAGCAGAACTTAAGAGACTGCTTTGGGCGGCTAAAGGCCGTTAATATTATAGCTGGCAGTGTTTTGCCCATTTCCTGAAATCTGCCTAAGTTGTCTGGCAGGGACAATTTCAAGACAGCCTAGACTGATGTGGAGAGGGCTGCCCACCCCTCTTTGTCTGACTTGTGCTGAGAAAGTGGAGTGGAAAGATCAAAGTTTAGTTAGAACCAGAATATAGATTTTGTGACCTTATAGATGAAGCTGAAAAGGAAGAAAAGGGACCAGGCAAGTTGACTGGTAAAGAGGTTAGTGATACTGGTAAAGAGGTTAGTGATACTGGTAAAGAGGTTAGTGATACTGGTAAAGAGGTTAGTGATACTGGTAAAGAGGTTCGTTACACTCTGGACCTAGACTATTAGAAAAAGTTCATGAGGGCAAGACACTACTCACTGAGAACCCCATGGTGAAAAACAATATAAGTGTTTTAAACCATTTTAAAGGAGAGGACCTGGACAAAGAGTCTTCAGGACATCCCAGAGATTGTTTCCCCAGGATGAACCAAGCAGGATCCAGATGCTGCACTGTGAAAGGAGGCAAATTCTACCTTGAGCCGATGAAAGAACTTGTCATCATTCATACTGTGATGAATTTGCAGCTGTACAAGATATAAAGGTGAAGTGTAGTGGGGGGCATGGAGACTTCCAATGTAGCTCAAGAAAGCCCTTTAGGCCAGGCAATGTGGACCACAACCCAGTTGCTACCATAGAGCTGCTGAGTAGAATGGAAATGAAACTGGGAGGTGACACCTAGGCTGGAATGGATATCAAATGTGAAAGGTTCACCAAAGAAAGGTGCTCCGTGTAGTCAGCCAAAAAGAAAGAATGTTTGTGCTGTAGGCAGGAGCCTGTAGATGAGGGTACCGGGATCCCCGGAAGGCAAAGTTAAAACTTCAGATTTAGGGTTTGCCTTGATAGATTATTGTTTTTTCTTTGATCCCGTATTTCCTTGCTCTTTTCAATTCCTCCCATTTTCTCTGTGCCAACGCAGTGGAGGCCTGTAGTTTAGTGTTTGACTGTATAAGGATAATTTTTACCCTGAGTCTCAGAATTTGAACTCAGACTTTGCTTCCTGACTATGGTGGATACCCTGTGATCAGATGTTTTATGACCACATGGCCATGCCTTCCCCTCCGTGAGGGAGAATAGATCCTTCTACCCTTTATTTCTTCATTTCAGGAATTTGACCACAGCAATTGTCATTAGCACAGTAACTCAGGCAGCTCTCTAAAGAACCAGAAGCCAAGCATGCCTCACGCTCTCTGTCCCTGTCAGGGAAGCATGCTCCATCTGTGTGCCTTTCCCTCATAGTAGTGACAATTGCAAGCATTCTGCCTCTTTGTTTTCTTCTTAGGGACCCCTAAGTATATGCCAGTTTTATTGGTGTGTCAAGCAAGCAAACAAACAAAAAAACCTCAGAAACAACAGCGACAATATTGCAACAACAAAATGGTTCCTGGGTGGTCATCTAAGAAGTGGGAATGCTGGAGGCACCCCTGACTTTTCACTTTCTTCCAGATGGAGAAGATAGGATTGGAAACATCTCTTCCCATGCTGGTTTGGAGCTCTGACACAGTGACAGGGAAATCACTGAGGTGGCTTCAGTGTGACTATCCTTGGCTTGTACTCAGCTATATACATCTTAGATCAAACCTAAACTTTCTATAAGGATGCTAACTCAGGATATCATCACTACATCAGCATTTTGGATGGCAACAAGGGCCAAGACTTGCTATTTGTTGGTCTTGCTTCTGTACTATGCTCATTAAAAATTATTTTGAAATGTTTTGATTTGTGAATAATTATTCAGACAATAATTGCAATTCTTAAATGCCAATCAGCTACCCCCATGTCACAAGCTGTTGGCACTGGCATTTAAGAATACACTTCTTTTGGGAAAAAAAAAACCCACTTTTTTGCTTAGGTAGATAATTTCAGTTGATATGAATAAAATGTTATTTACATTTCATCCCAAACATCTTAATTGTCTGTTCTAAATCACCTCTCCCCCAAAATAAACTGGTGGGAACTAGAGAATGGTGAAGACCTGTCCTTAGACTGGGGCACATTTCATTAGGGATGGTGAGGCTAAAATATTCAGAAACATGTATCTAACCTTTCTCCTTCTAGTGATAGGTTTTGGGCATTTAAGTTTGTCAGCTTCCTATTACTGTAAAAACACATGAGCCAATCAACTTTCAGAGAGAAAAGGGTTGATTTGTTTCATAGTTACATATTTGACATGATTGACTGGCGTTTTTGCTTTTGTCTATAACCAAGCAGTACACAGTGGTGTTAGTATACAGAAGGGGAAACACATTTACACAGTGGACAGGAAGAGAAAGAACAAGAGGAGGGGTGATGGAGGTAGCTTCTGTTCACGGCCATATCTTTAATGACCAGGTAAAGTCCCATTTCTTAAAGGTCTTACTGCCTCCTGGTAGTACCACCCGGGGGACCTTAACATATGAGCTTCTGACAATCATCCAAATCATAGCATCATTTTTTTCCCCAGAAGAATTACCCCTACCTACAAAGAGAAATCAATGATGTATTTGTTAAACTCTTGAAAGGCAAGTACATTGTATTTTCTAATGCTTGAAGATTCCATTCATGTATAAAATGATTTTTTTTGCTCAATTCCACTCCCCGTTTCCTCCTTTACACCCTGTCCTGCCCTCAGCTGAGGAACTAATTCCAATTGACAGCTTCTGGGTAAAAATGATTCTTTTACTGTTTATCAATAAAGAAATCATGTAAATCTGGGAAGGGGAGAGTAAATTTCTTCGTAGCATCATCTAATGAAAGAAATGATTTTTATATTCAAGGAGACAAAAATGTTTTTTTTCTCATTTTTCTTCTTTTCCTGCTCCCTGGCACTGCCTGTATCTCCTTCTCCTTATGGAAGTCACCCGTGCTGTGGCTGTGTCTTCCAACACGGACTTTTATGCATTTTCTTTTTGCTCACTGATAGCCATGCTCCAATTAATTCCAGCTTTATCTTTCTTTACTAATGACTTGTTTTCATTTCCCCATTCATCTGTCCCTTTCTTTCCCAACTTTAAAATTATTGCGGACTGCTTGCAAGGGTGCCTAGAGTGCTAGAGTTGTAATTCAGGCACTGATTTTTTAAAAACAGAATCCAAAGGTTGCGTTTGAGGCTGGCCTGATTGTATCTGCCATATGCCACTGAAATAATCTATGGTTTATCACTGTTTTATTGTGTTCCTATTCAGTTTTATACTGTTTGAGTGTGATCTGGCACTGTTAGCTTTATCCATTTCAAAATTAACCAAGCCAGCTGGAGGAGGGTAATTTCGAGGGCTAGCACATGAGTTTGTGAATGCTGACATCTTGATTGTACTCTAAGGATGTTTCACAAGTCTTTATACCCCACTCTCACCCAAATAAAGCCTGGAAATTAAACACACATTCACACTTACTTTTCCACATATGTACAAAAACCTTTGTACTATTTTTATTTTTTGAAAATATCAAGCAAATGAGAATGAGAGCCTATGGTGTATTTGAAATCCAAA
This sequence comes from Phyllotis vaccarum, assembly GCA_033318265.1. Classification (NCBI taxonomy): domain Eukaryota; kingdom Metazoa; phylum Chordata; class Mammalia; order Rodentia; family Cricetidae; genus Phyllotis; species Phyllotis vaccarum. The sequence goes on from JARWLC010000010.1 coordinate 56,477,095, forward strand.
TAAGTATGTGGTGTTCTAACATATGCAAGATAATGTGGTGTTTAAGTAATACCTTCATAGACTTTCCCACTTTCTTATATACTTTTCTAGACTTCTATTTATATTTCATTTTCTTTTCACTGTACTTGATTGCTTTTGGTTTGCTTCCTCATTTTATTTCTTTCCTCTCAGGGTTGAGACTAGGGAAATGAATATGATAGACAGCATGGATACACCTTACGTGAAGAACGTACAACACACAAATCCACACATAGCGAACAAGGCATGGCTTCCATACTAGAAAGTTCTGTAAAGCAAGTGAGTCACATCTGTGTGATGGACAAGGGAGGTGTGGATGTTTTCTAGTAGAAAGGGAGGTGACATGAAATGACAACTGTCAAGCACAAGAAGGCACAGAGCTCATTGCGTGCTGATCATACAAAGGAAATATGAGCCTCGCATCCAACATCAGAGAAAGGAGGCAAAAGGAGAGGATGTGGCTTCAGGGACAGGAGTGGGATTCTTTGTGCAGGATGCTGAAGGTTATGTTGAAGGAGTTAGATTTTATTCCAATCAAAATGAGAAAATGTTATAGGGTTTAGGTAGAGATGTGATATGATGTGATTTGTTTTTAAAAGATCACTATGGCTTCTGAATAGTGAATAAGGATGGCAAAGGCAGAATTGGGAAACACAAGCACAGATATATTATTTTGTCCTAGACTACAATGTAAGTCACAGAGCAAGTCCTCTTGTCTCCTGACTCCAATTCTCTTTATCATTTTACCCTGTGACCTCATCATCTTCTATTTATTTTTCCATCATTTTGTCCTCCAGACATGATCTTCCTTCGTATCTTCTCTGATGATTCTATCAGTTACTCAATTATCTTCTTATTTATTCTTCTCATGGATTGACCTTGCTGGGTTAGAGAAACATGGCGCATTATCTTTATTAAGGAATGCCCTCTATCCAGAGTTTGCTGAGTGTAAATGTTGCATATATAATTAAAAATTAAAATGTGGTTCTGGGATAAAACCAAACAGATTAATGTTGTTCATACTCAGATGAAACTGAGAATAAAAGGCAAAAGTGAAGAAAAATGAATTCTTAGTGTGTGCAAGTCCTTATATTGATGATTTTTCTTGATTCTATTTGATTTTCCAGGAGAAAGTATAAAATAAATAAAATAATCCATAAAATAATTCTCATCTTGAGAAATTTGATTGTGTCACATACTTTAAAAGGAGGAAATTTTAGGTGAAGTATAGGTATTAGTTAGCTATCTTAATTTAGAAAAATGTACCCTCTTCAATTTATTATTTTTTTTTGTCATTTTATCCATTAACTTATTTACTGAATAATCCCTTGTAGATAAAGTCTGTGTATCAGGACTGGGCATTCTCTTGGTGTTTGATCTATGCAATATAGAAATTTAGAAATCTATCCTGCACACCTTCGTTTGATGGTGCATACTTGCCATGCCTTCTTACCCTAACCTCCCTATGTCTGCCCGGCTTTTCCCACTCATGTTCTCCTTTCCTGTTGAGGCCACTTGATCTTTGCTGCATCTTCACACCCTGTACATTCTCAGCATCTTCTCTCTCTTAGACCAGAGGACTTTGAGGGTTTTTAGGGATAAGGCCATAAGACAGGCTAGCCAAAACCCAGCTTCCTATTGGTTTTTCTTGCCTTCTTCTTCCTGTTTCTAGTGGCTGTGTGTTTTCCATTTTTTAGTGATCAGTTTTTTATTTGAAATACTGTATTGTCCCCAGGAAGGCACTTCATTATGCTGAAATTTCTACTATTGAATCATAATTTTTCATCTGAGCAAGGCACCTCTGCCCAATCTCTGGACTGTTTACTTAAAAACAACTCTCTGTCTGTGTGATCGTACATGCTTCCCTGTAACAGTTGAAAAGATGCCAAGGTATTCTCAGAGACTCACATCCTGTTGCAAAAAATCACTACAGTTTATTCCTTTTCCTAATCCCCTCGCCATTTGTAAGCTGATATTTCTAAGGTACCATGTTACCCTGTGGCACAGTTGTTGGGTACTTACTCAAAGTTCCATCTGTTTGATAACACTGTGTGTATATGGTCTGTTGTTTAATCCATCTGTGGGCTCCTTTCTTTTAAACTTCATGCAACTTAGACTGAATCCCAGAATTCCTTATTCATTGAATCACATCTTTTGAATCATGCATCATCATATTGATTCTAACATCTTAAAAACTAAATTGCAACTCTCTTCTTAAACTTTTGAATAATAGTCTACTACAGTTTTATACCTATATAACCATATAGTGTGATATTTATTTATTTTTAATTAACTAACTTTTCGTGTATATGTGTGCGTGTGTGTACGTGTGTGTGTGTGTGTGTTTGTGTGTATGTGTGTGTGTGTGTGTATTTTTTTCCAGGCTGCTCATAACCACAGGTCAGAGAACAATTTTTAGGCATGAGTTCTCACCTCCTTTGCATCTGGTGAAGGCAGGATTTCCTGCTTTATTTCTTGTCTGTGAACATGCTCTACATTGACTGACTTGTAAGCTTCTGACCAATCACTCTGTCTGTCCAACCATCTCTCTATAAGAGGGCTGGGATTACAGATGCACAAGACCAAATCCAACTTTCTCTGTGGGCTCTGGAGACTGTATTCAGGCCGTGAGGTTTGAATAGGAATGCTTTTACTCTTGGGGCCATTGCATCACCCATTCTGGCAATATTTTTGTGCTTACAATCTCTTGACATCTTTTGCTACTTTTCCTGTGTTACCATTACTTCATTTCTGGCTGCCTCTTAACAACAGCTTCTTTATTAGTCCATCTGCCCTTGTTTTCCTACAAATCACTCAGCGTACTGCCAGAGGATTCTGCTGCAGGACTTCCGGTTCTGGAATACTACTCTCAGTTACTGAGTGCCGAGGTTTCATATCAACTCAAGAGGACATTCTGCATTATCTCCTTCTCCAGATATGAAAAGCTGTGTCATTCAGTGCTATTTATTTCAAAGTTTCTTTACTGAAAAGTTGTTCCAGATGCTATGGTACTGAGGACAGTTGAGAAGCAAGATCTACTCTTTTCCAGTCTTAGTCTAGTGATAAATTGGAATGATTTATGGGGAAAGAACAAATATATTGGCCTTAAATGTTTAAGAATGCTTTTTCATGGTTCTAAGTCCTACCTAGTAAAGATGGTTTATAAAATCTTTTAAATGCGATCTTTTCAGAGACCATATAAAGGTGAGTAGCTCACCATTTGCTTGCTTATCTACAAAATGTTTTAAAGAAGTATAAAAGTGCCTTTTACTTCAATCTACATAATGTTGCTTACAGGAAAGAGTGTTTAGACTTTCTGTTCATGTATAGCATTTTAAATTCACAAATCTAATGCTACTTCAATGTAGGCTGTTGTATCTAAATACTTATTTTTTTTTTGTTTGCACATGCGCATGCATGTGTATCTCTGTGGGTCCCAGCTGAGGACAGAAGACACAATCAGAGTCCCTGGCTCTATAACAGGATGAGCTGCCCACCATGCATGCTAAGTCTTGAACTCAGGTCCTCTGGAAGAGTAGCAGTCACTCTGAACTGTTGAGCCTTTTTTTCTAGCCCCTGCTGTACCTTTTTAAAACAGGACAAGAAAAGAAAAAATTAAATGTCAAAAAATTAAAGGAAATAATAGTTGCTGAAGATAAAACATAGCACGAGAGCAGATATTTAATAGTAAGTTACAATAGTATAACTCTGAAGATGAAACTTCCAGGTCTGTATCACTTTAATTTTTCCATGTTCTATGACTCAAGTATGTGGTGTCTTCAGGTACCGGGCATTACTATCAGATTTTGGAAGAGACTCAATTACATTGGAAACAGCCTATAACATCTGGGGACACAATAGACCTCCCAGGCCAACAACTTCAAGACAGGTAACTGATTGCTTAATTGGACTTTTTGTACACCTATAGTGTCTAGTAGTGACATTGTTACCCCCATGATAGTGCAGCTCCACATAAGTTCTTTCTCTGTGGGGATATGTCTCAAATTTAATAAAAACCAGTCTGAGATACCAGTCAGTCTAGGAGGATCTGAGAGTAGTAACTCTCAGCACAGGGAATATCTAGGAGTAGAGATTTACCTATGCCCTTAATCCCATCAAATCTGAGGCCAGCTTAGTTTACAGAGGGAGTTCCAGGCTCCCATCCAGTGGTGGTGCCATGCCTTTAATCTTAACCTGGATATGAAACAGCTGGGTGAAGAGGCTTTTTAAGGCAGGCACAGAAAGACAGAGCAGGTGGTAGAAGCCAGGAGGAGTGAGGCTGAGGAAGCTGGAAGACAGCTGGGTGAGATCTGACTGTGGTGTTTCCTTTCTTTGATATCTCAGCCTTTCCCTGAGATCTGGCTCTGAGTTTCCTTTATTCTAGCTACACTTGGTGTCCAACTTAGGGGCATGAATTCCCCCCCCCAACCAAAAAAAGGTGCTTGCTGGCCAGAGCAACATGTGGCTGGAGGAGTAATTACCAATTGGCTAGGCTTTCTGTTCTAAGTTAGCCTCCAGCCTTAGGCAGACCGGCCACATGTGTTTCCATTTCACTCTCATCTTGGTAAGTTTTTCAGACAGTGGCCTCTTTCTCCTGGTGGGTTGTGGGTTTCTCTCTCTCTCTCTCTCTCTCTCTCTCTCTCTCTCTCTCTCTCTCTCTCTCTCTCTCTCTCTCTCTCTCTGTCTCTCTTTTTGGACCCCTCCTTGGACTGCTATCACACTAGGTAGCTGCCCCACTTCAGAGTCATGTGAATCATCACAGACAACTAGAATGGTGAGTAAATCGATATTTTTTAAAAGGGGTAATTTGTTCAAGACAATGGATGGTGTTTAGTCTTTCTGTGATCTTTTTGTAGCTAATTTGACAAGTAAGGAAAAGATAAATAAAGTAGATGGGATTATAATCATAATGCTTATTATGAATATTGTTTGTTTGACTATCTCTGTTTTATCATTTAAAAAGTCAATAAATGCCAGGAAAAAGTCTTTAAAAAGCCTGTAAAGAGAGAATACAAAGATGCTCATTTCAAATTCAAACAGAGGAATATAAAGAACTAATTTCAACATGGTTGTCTAAAATTACACACAAGCCGCCAGAGTTTCATGTCAATAGCAAAGGATTTAAAAAAGATTTCTCTATCACTTGGCAACAAGCCAAAGAAATTATAAAAAGATGTTACACCTGTTCCTTCTATAACCAAACTCCATTGCCAACAAGAAATAATTCTAAAGATACATAGAAATGAAATCTGGCAGATGGATGTAATTCATTTTATAGAATGTGGAAAGTTAAGATATGTCCATCATACAATAGATACATTTTCAGGATTTCAATGGTCAACTGCTTTGAGTTCAGAAAAGGTTGATTCTTTAATCACACATTTTCAAGAAGTTATGGCCATCATGGGAATACCTGCACAAATAAAGACTGACAATGCTCTGGCATATGGCATTAGTAAAATGAAACAGCTTTTTGCTTATTATAGTATAAAGCATATTACAGGAATACCACACAATCCTACAGGGCAAGCAGTCATAGAGAGATCAAATTGAACTCTAAAGGATATGTTAAATAAACAGAAAAGAATAACAAAGACCCCCAGAGATAGACTACATAATGCTATATTAACTTTGAATTTTCTCAGTGCTAATGAGAAAGGAACAACAGCTGCTGAGAGGCATTGGACCATAGAAAAAAACAGCTGAACTAAATCATCCTGTTTACTTCAAAGATGTACTAACCTCTGAATGGAAGCCAGGATATGTGCTATGTGGGGGAAGGGGTTTTGCTTTTGTTTCTACAGGTGAAGAAAAGTTATGGATACCATCAAAATTAATAAAGACTCAACTTGAACCAGGGAAATTTCATGAAAATAAGAATTGATGGCTCTTCCACCCATATTACAATTTTTTAAGTTTTACGAAAAAAAAACAAAGAGTTGGGGCAGATTTTTTCTCTTTACAGAAAACTAGAAATACCCATCTTCAAGAAGTGAAAAGACCTTGGACATCTAGATATCTAAAGCAGAAGGGAGACCATCAAGAAAAATTTACAAGCAAAAGAATAGTGGACCTATTGGCACCAGTATACTCTATAGGGTAAAATCTCATTACTTAGCCTCTCTCTCTATTTTTTTTTTTATAAGCTGAAGTCCCAGTTTAATTATAATTGAAAGCTGGATTTAGAGTCAGAGTGTGGCTCTTTCCTTCTTTAAACTCAAGCATACTTGTTAAAGGAAAATACAAAATCTCTGTATCATATCAGAAGAGCCACCTGACATGGGACAGAAGAATAACTAAAAATAAGGGACTATTCTGTTGTTACTAATTCTATGCTGAATAAATTGTTATATGTTTAGTTTCCTGTACATTGTGTTGGGTTTTAGTCTCTTATCAGTTTTCTGCAGTGAACCATGACAATACCTAATTGCAAACTTGAAGTATCCAAAAGGAAGATGGGGCCCTGTTGTAATTAGCAAATCTCACATGTGATATGTTAGTATAGGATTAATAGTTATTTGAATGTAAATTAGCACTCACAATAACAGGTTATAGATTAGGGAGATAGTTGAGTGATTGTATGGTTTAAGTGATGGATGCTGATCTAATTTTTTAAGAAGGCAGGAACAAAACAGGACGCTCAAGATCTCAGCAGCCCCTCTACCTTTAGGAGCCTGGGACCTTGGATAATTATCTTTTGACCTTATTAACTGACACTTGAATCTCACCACAGGCCCCACAATGATGATTTCACATGGACTATGACAAAGGCTGACAAGCACCAACCAAAGATCAGATTTGGACTACAAACTGCTCAGGACAACTTCGAGGCGGCTTGCTGAGACGAACCAGCTTCACAGACTACCAGAGCCAGGACTTGAGACAAGTCGTGCACTTTCCTGTTTTGTAGAGACTGGACTTGACAAATAACAAAACTTTTCTTTTCAGGATCCCCTAAAGATGCCATTGCCCCAAAACAGCAGGAAGTAAGTTTAAGAACATGGGGCTCACAATTCCAGGAGATGGGGTGGGTGTTTTTTTTTTTTTTTCTGACTTTCAATGATTTATGGATGATTGTCATTGTTTGGGTTAATTGGTTAATAGTCGTTATTAGTTATGGTTAGAAAAAAGTTAAACAAGAGTGATTAGATTCAAGATTCTTGAGAGAGAGAAAGAAAAGGGGGATACAGATATACAGGATTTTTGGGTAGATTACTGAATCTTCTTTCAAAAGGATTTAAATATTTTGCATTAGATTGGATTTTGTATATTGTATACAAATTGTGTATATTGAGATTTATTTTGTTACTGTACATATACCTTTATGCTTTTTTAAGGTATTATACTTATTCAGTTCATTTAACAACGTAATAAAAATTGCTACTCCATGAAAGTTTTTATTACCAATTAATTAGGATATAAAATAATGCAAGTTAGTAGTTAGATATTACATTCAAACATAGTCATATTAGATATGTTTTTAAGATCAAACAGATTATATTTTAGATGAACAGGTCTTCAAACACTTCAAAGATGCATAGAATATAGCATTTAATAACACAGGTTCTTATTATTTATGTAATAATGGGACAATTGCCCCTGGCAGCACCAATCTATTTCAGAGAAGATTATGGATCAGAGAAACTCTATACACAGTTGATCTTCTTGGTAACAAAAGTTAGCCACTGGGAAAGAAAGTACTCTTACCTTGACTGCTGAGAGTATGATGTTTAAATTGGACAAGGAGGAGATACATACCCCCCCCCCACAAATGTCAAACCTTGACAAAATAAGGTAGCAAGGCCTTTGAGAATATCCTGCTTCACAGAGAAGTCTGTCAGACATATTAGGCCTGTAGGATGAAGATGGCTGCTTCAATGATACAGAAGAACCTTGGGTAACTGTCCAGGTAGCCAGATGTTTCTTTTCTTTTTTTTTTTTTTTTTTTTTTTTTTTTTACATTTTTTGAAAGTTGCTTGCATACTCATGCTATATAGTTGTTAATATGGTTTCCTTCTTGGGTCTCTGAGGTAGTTGAAGATGAGATATTATAGTTTAGTTTTCTAGTGACAGTTTCAGAAAAGAAAATTCAAAGTTAAAGTATATAAGTTTAAGAGACACCAAAATAATAGTTTTTAGTAGTAAATTGAGTTAGATTGAAAGTGAATTAAGTATAACCCTTTGGATTCACCAAAATAGGATAATTAATGGGATATTTTCTTTGAATTGTCAATTGTTAGTAGACTGGACATTACCTGTTTATTGTTTGTATATATTGTATATAATTATTGTACCTATTGTATATGGTTTTTCTTATGTTAGCTATAACCTTTTTACATTTTGACACAAAAAGGAATATGTAGGGATATGTTTCAAATTTAATAAAACCAGTCTGAGATATCAGAGGGATCTACCCATAGTCAGTCTAGGAGGATCAGACAGTGGTAACTCACACCTTTAATCCCAGCATAGGGAATATCTGGGAGTGGTGACCTACCTATGCCCTTAATTCCAGCAAATCTGAGTTTGAGGCCAGCTTAGTTTAGAGGGAGCTCTAGGATCCCAATCAGGCAGTAGTTGTGCCACACCTTTAATCTTAACCTGGATGTGAAACAGCTGGGTGAAGAGGCTTTTTAAGGCAGGCACAGAAAGACAGAGCAGGTGGTAGAAGCCAGGAGGAGTGAGGCTGAGGAAGCTGGAAGACAGCTGGGTGAGAGTTGACTATAATATTTCCTTTCTTTGATATCTCAGCCTTTCCCTGAAATCTGGCTCTGAGTTTTCTTTATTTGTGCAACATTTCTCTGTATGTCTATATTTACATTTTATAAAGCTTCTTCAGTAGTGGTTTTTATAGGACTAAAAGGTCTTAGATGTGAAGCTTATACGTGAAGAAAATCTGAAAAAAAAGTGAGAAAATATATGTAAGGAAAACTGTCTGCATAGTGGCACTATTCTAATAAAATATATGTTAATTCTTTGATAGTGTCGTATGTTATATTCTGGTTATAACCATCTCCTTCCTCTCTTATTCCAGATCCATCTCAACATTCTGTACCCACTTAACTTTGTATCCTCATTTAAAAAATATTCTAGTCCCATTATTAATACCTAGCCTTGGATTTGTGGTCATATGCTGTGAAATAATCCCCCTGTACACTGTAAATATTTGTCACTTGAGTTGGTTTAATAAAACACCAATTGATTGGCTGGTAGCAAGGCAGGAAGTGTAGGTGGGGTGACCAAACTAAAGATGATGGGAAGGAGAAGGGAAGAGTCAGGATTCATCAGTCAGACACAGAGGGAGAAGGAGATAAACTTGCCTTGCTATTAAGTGTATCTCTCTGTGGCAGAGTATTAATAAGAAATATGAGTTAACTTAAAACATAAGAGCTAGTTAGTAATAAGCCTGAGCTATTGACCAAGCATTTATAATTATGTTACCCTCCCGAGTCAATTATTTGGGGAGCAGTTTCTGGGTATTTGGGAGCAGACAGGTGGGAGAGAAACTTCTGACTACAGTCATCCACTGTAACATGTTGGATCCACCAGGGGCCACATCTTTAAAGAAAGCTAACTCTTACTCTCCCACAGATTGTCAATTAGCAATGGCTCCTCAGTTAGATGTAGGAATTCATTCCCACCTCCCTGCTTGAAAATTCTCTGCTGAAATTTTGTCTGAGGTAAACTTGCAAAGGTTTTGTGCATGCTGTCACAACCTCTCTGAGTTGTATGTATAGAGTTCCTATTGTGTCCAGAGAAAACTCTTTCCTAGTAGTCATCTATCCTGTCTGGTTCTCCCAGTCTTTCTATTCCCTCTTGTGCAATAATCACTGATCCTTGGGAGGAGGGGAGTGTGATATAGATGTCCAATTTAGTGTTGAGCAAACCTCAGTCACCCATTCTCTGCACCTCGATCTGTTATAGGTTTCTGAATTAATTGATTTATACTCCAAAGAGAAGCCCCTCTGCTGGGGACATGGAGATGCTCTAATCTACGAAGTTAATGAGAAATAATTAGAAGTCAGTTTGATGACCTACACCATTATCAGAGGAATAGTTATAGGTTCTCCCCTGGGGCCTAGGGCTTATTAACCAAAGTTATTGGTCACCATGTCTGTTTAAGTATGAATTTCATCCTATGTTGTGAATCTTAAATCCAATTAGGAAATATTTGGTTATTCCTGTGAGATTTATATCGTTATTGTACCAATGGGCATAGCTTGTCATGCAGGTTGTTATTGTAGCTTGCAGGAGTCTTAGCTATGTAAGACTATGGTTACTTTTTCCTCCAGCACTATAAAAGCTAGTCAGTAGGGATGAAACTTCCAGGTCTGTATCACCTTAATTTTTCCATGTTATATGATTCAAGTATGTGGTGTCTTCAGTTACAGGGCATTAATATCAGATTTTGGAAGATAAGGAATTACATTGGCAATATCCTATAATATTTGGGGACACAATATACCTCACAGACGAATAACTCCAAGAGAGGTAACTGATTGCTGACACTGGATTTTTTGTTTGACTACAGTGTCTAGTAGTGACATTGTTACCCCATGATAGTATAGCTTCATGTAAATTCTTTCTCTGTATGTCTATATTTATATTTAATAAAACTTCTTCAGTAGCAGTTTTTATAGGACTTAAAGGTCTTTAGTGTTATTTACCCCTCCACATATTTCCTCCTTTATTTCTAAAAATATCATTAATAACTTTTATAAATAATTAAAAAAATTCAAGTGCCTGTAAAAAAAAATCACAAAACAACCCAATCATTTTGGGTCTCAGATATATTCTGGATTTTCTTTAAAAAGAAATTTAAGTGCTCAAATTTAAAATTACTGAATGGTTTTGAGATTTTTGAAAATATTTTTAAAGTATTTTCTTATATTAACTCTAACATGATAAAGTGTGTATTTTCCTTTATTTGACCATGTTCAAGACATTTAAGGAGCAACCAAGTAAACTATAAACATGGAGGCTACTTTTAGGGGAGAAAGCACCCAAAGAGTATATGTATGAAGCCATAATATATTGAGGAAACAGTTTGTCACAATTAACTTATTAATAAATGAGTATGGCTCTTGTGTACAGGCATAGAGATATGTTTTCATGAAGACTGCAGCTCATTTCCTCACACATTTAACACTTCAAATTATCAAGAGTATTAGAATGTTTACAAGCAGTTATCCTCTTCCTTAGATAGAAATCTAGCACGAAAGGAAAACAAAGTCTTCATGTTCTAAAACAGTAAAATTTTTAGATGAATTTTTAGATATAAATAATATCTAAATAAGAGTCCAATGGTAGTATCTCCCATTTATTCCTTCAAGTATTTCAATCATTTGTTGCATGCTGATTATTGTTAAAATGTTATTATTTACTAGCCACCCAATTTATAATTTATTTTGCAATCTTAAAACATTTAAATAGATTTATTGTATTATATGAAATATTATAGACAAGTATACTATTTGAAAGCATATTCACATGTGATTACTTGTTAAAAAAATGGGAAAATTATCAAATATAGCTTATCTGGTACATAGTGAAATCACTACTTAATCGAATACTTTATTCAGAGAAGGGCTATAGATAAACTGAGATCAGAGGATGAGCCCAGAAAAAGTTATTGGTGATCTAGAAATCCTATCATCAAATCAAAATGTTCCTATGATACATCTGTTAGCCATGAGATAATTTTATCATATAGTAATACTCTCTTAAATAGAAATTTCAAGCAAAAGTTTAGCTAAAACACACAAAAAAAGGTGACAGAAACTAGCACAGGATTGGAACTACTCATGGTTCCTACCAAGTGAGTTCATACTCATGGTCGCAATAACACTATGCAGTAGACATTAAGGAAGGTAAGCCAGAGACTTTAATTAGGTAGAGCAGTGTGGAATAATTTGGTGGGATCCACGGTCTATTCTAGGCCAGCGCTTCTCAGTTTATTGTGCACAGACAATGCACGGGGCACCTCATCACATCGTAGATTCTGATCTAGTCCAGTAGGGAAGGGTCCAATGCTCCTTGCAGCGGGGATGGCCGCTTGTGGGATAGCTTTGGAAAAGACAGTTTTCAGAGTTTTGCAACCTCCAGCATCTTGGAAGCAGTGCAAAAAGGGTACAGCTGAGGGACTCCTCAGCTCCCTTCTCTCTTCAGTCACATTTACTTCTTTTTTTAAACATCTGATCATAAGTTAGTTCTTGAAATTTATTTAAGGAAACACTTTGTTACATTTCTCCTCACTCTTGCTTTTAAGGTCTGAGAAAAAGCACCCTGCTTTGTTCCCGCCATGTCTCTATCAGAACGCATCCATGTAGTGGGGCTTGAACCCGATCTTCAGGTCCAGGGGTCTTATCACAGAACTGCATATTTTCCAAAATGCTCCTGGCATCTGGGGATCAGATATGGCCTCGTATTCATGATGAACACCAGAGGAATCATACACATAGCTAAAACAATTTATTTAAAAGTTAGACAATAATAATATGTAATGGAAAAAACTTCAAATAGAGACAAGAGACAGCTGTCTCCTCCTATCTAAAAATGACTCTTGGGACTTTTTTAAAGCAAGATCAACCATCACAGCATTTATAATGTAATTTTAACTTGTGAGTGCATTATTGAGTTTGCAGAAGTTAAATAAAAATTTGTCCATCTTTCCTCCAGCTATTAACAAATGTTACTCATCCTTGGCTCTTTTCATTTTTATATGAAAACTTCTGCATTTTTTATTTCTTTAATCAAACTTTCAATAGTGTAGTAAGAAGAAGCTATTGTGATATGCTGAAGTTTTCTGTCTATCTATCTATTTCTATCTAGCTATCTATCTAACTCCATATCTATCTCCCTATCTATCTAGCTATCTAGCTATCTTTCTTTTATCTATCTATCTTACCAAACTCAGGTTTGTCTCCCTCTTATACTCTGCCTCCCCCATACCTCACACACTCCTCCTTCATTTCTATTCATAAAAGGGCAGGCCTCCTATGAATGTCAACAAAACATGGCATATAAGACTGTAGTAAAACTAAGTACTTAGTCTTGTATTTAGGCTGAACAAGGCAGCCCAGTTTGAGTAACAGGATCCTGAAAGCCAGCAAAATAGTCAGATGTAGTCCTTATTCTCACTGTTAGCCCCACAAGAAACCAAGCCATACAACTGTAACATATGCAGAGTGCCTAGGTCAGTCCCACTCAGGCTCCTTGGTTTCCAGTTCAGTCTCTGAGCTCCTATTAGTCTAGTTTAGTTGATTCTGTGGGTTTTCTTGTGATGTCCTGACCTTTCTGGCTCCTACAGTACTTCCTCCCTCTCTTCAGCAGAATTCCTGAGCTCCATCTAATGGTCAGCTGTGAGTCTTTACATCTATTTCCACCAATTGCTGGATAAAGCCTCTCTGATGACTATGGGGCAAACCACCAACTTATGAGGTTTCTTTCATCTTATTTCGTTCTTTGTTCTCCAATTCTGCCCTGCCAAACCCATCAATGGGTATAGTTGATATGCACAGGAGGAGAACAGCAGGTAGGGATACAAGTGGAAATCAAACGATGCAAGCTAGGGGATGGGATCACAATCATCTTGCATCAGCCCTGTGTGTGTTCACTATAGAAATCATCATTGCCATGATGCATACTCAGGAGTTTTTGATGTGCTTACAGGTACAGAATCAGCTCATGTTACTACTAGGTAAAAGGGTAGGACTTCATAGTAGGGTGAAGTGAAATCATTGTGGAATGAACAGACAGCATCACAGTAATTTTTATGAGTACTAGTTAAAATGTTTTGAAATTCAATAATAATTGTTTTTGTTACTAACAAAAATTAGTAAGGTAGCCAGTATATATTAAGAACTTATAACCTTATGGCAATAGTATCAAATATTTTTCTTATCAAATTCCTTTAATTCTTGAGATTCTTAAACATAGAGAAAAATTTCTGCATTTGAAGGACAGGAATCACCACATAAGTTATTTAATTAAATTGTATTTTACAAGTCTTTACTTGTATAAATAAAGTGACATCTACTGAGTTTAACAAATTACACCTGGTCCATTCATTCGAAGTTTTCTGTGGTGTGTGCCTCCCTAATCATGTGCCGTCTATCCATGGAGGGGCCACTGATGTTAATCAAGCATGTTCCCAATACATTACATACATGGACCTTGACAGTATAAAATATTCTTATGTATCTTAATGGCTTATCAATTTGAGATAACAAAAAGAAAGTGGGAGACTGAGAGATAAACTTCATAGTGATGACAACATGTTAAAGGTGCAAGGAACCTGGTTGGGAGCTTACTGATGGTATTTGGCTCATGGTATATCATTGTTACCAACCCACTTCTAAGACACAACCCCTGTGACTTCTCATGACTTCAGAATCACTTTCTGGACAGTGATAACTCAAATGTCACTAATAAAAGATTTAAAACTATTTTTTATGAAAAAAAAAAAAACTGTCAAGGATGGCTTTCAGTAAGGTAATCAGCTCCTGCCTAATGTGTCTTAGGGATCTAGAAGGCCGCTGAAGAACCAAGGAGTCTTGTTTTTATTACGGTGGGTATTTTGGTGCAGTACATTGATGGAACAGTTTGGTTTGATCTACTGAGAAAGCTACCTATGGGTCTTGAATTGGTTATGGAACTCAATATACTGAATATTAATCTTATAAAAAAATAAAGTCTTGTCAAGGAGGAAATGACCCCGTTAATGATTAGAGTTTCTTTTCTTATATTTCCATGTTCTTTTGCAGACAAAATAGACAAATATGAAGTATGTGTGAGATTTTTATTTGTTTATTTTTTTAGTGGTTGGCATTTATCTCAGCAAATGAGCGGATGATGTCATGTCACAAGAGAGGTGTGAGGGAAGTGTGAGGGGAAGTCATTCCTTAGCAAGGGAGATACATGTACACTTCCCATCTTACATAGAAGTACAAAGAGAACAAATGGATCCGTCAGACAGACTTGCTGATGATAGGCAAAACATTGAATAAACAGCTCATGATGCAGGAAGCTTGAGAAGCACTTGATATTTCCACCAGATCCACTAGGTACTGGTTGCTAAGCTAAGCCACTGTCTTCTTTTAGATGAAATATATATATATATATATATTATATATTTTTTAAATATATATATATACATATATATATATATATTTAAAAATCTTTCAGACTTGGGACTAGGAAAATACTAAAATATTTATCAGGCAAGCATGAGGACTTAAATTTGATTCTCAGTTTTTGCATAAAAATCCAGGAGTAGTGGTATGTACTTATTTTCCTTGTGTGGAAAGGCAGAAACAGCTGGATCCCTGGAATTGGCTTAGCCAGAAAGACCCAGTGAATAAGTTTTAAGGTAGTGAGAGGCTTTGTATAAACAAACAATGTAGACAGTACCTGGCAAATGATACCTGAGGTTGACCTCTGATCTCCATATGCGTGTGTATAAACATATACACACAGGAACACACACAGGAACACACACACACACACACACACTAAACAATCTAGTTAAAACAAAGCAAACACATACAAATAAAGCTTCTAGTCTGTCTTCAGGCCTTGACTCCTTCCTTCCATTTTCCTAGGCAACAATTACATCAATTCAACCTCTGTTTCCCTAGACATCGGTCATCATCTGATGCTTTTCCTTCGGCATAACTACTGTTATGATCACATGAGTAATCCAAGAAAGTATCTGAGCCTCAAGATTTCTGGTAGAATAACAATTGTACTATTTATATTTATATAGGAATCAATATATTGTCTGAGCACTAGGTGTGGACATTTTGAAGGTCATTTTGTCAGCTTAGTACAGAGACAGAATAGGAAAAAGCCAGACAGACCTCGAAATGGAACAATGGGTTATGCAATGAAAGTGTGCTATCTGGCACATTCCTCCAGAATATATGATTTTTGAGTTTTCTGAAGCTTTCATTGACATTAGAGAACTCTCCAAATAAGAGATCCTAAGCCTCATGATACGTAAATGTTTCTTGAACTATAGAATATAAATCCTGCCACCATCCACCATCCTACCACCACTGTTCCTAGAATAAACTAGACATCTAAGTTTACTTTAGCATTAGTAATGGCTTTCATGGGTCACTTCTGTGAAGATATCCTTTGAACTAGCAGAAACATCATATTGGTTTCCTCATTAAATACCTAATTAAAACAATCTCTGACCTCTGTTCATTTAGCAGACCTACAAGAGTCATGACAGTGCCCTCTTAAAATTTATCTTTTACTGAAGTCTTTCAGTTAGATGCAAAAGTGGATAGCATGGATAATAAAATGCTCACTTTTAGGAACATCAAGTGAAGGCCCATCACACACCTTGCTCATCTCCTTCATGTTTCTCCTTTTACAACTCTGAAGCAAGGACCAAAGACCATATTATTTTATTCATAAAATTTGTTATGAATCACTGATAATAAAAACTCATCTAACATGACAACAATATTAATATCTCACACAAAACAAGCCAAAAATATAATACTTTTTGTAACAGGTAACAATCGAAACACATGTAAGGTGTATCCGATGTACTTTAAGCCTCTTTTTTGGAACAGCTTTGTCCATAGATATTCTATGTGCAATATTTAAAGACACAAATAAATGTGAACCCTGTCTCCCTTATTCTTTTTTTTTTTTTTTTAATGTTTAAGGCAAAACTTTAGTCTAGCCTGGAGCTTGCTATGTAGTTGAAGGCGATCATAACTTGGGATCTTCCTCCAATCCATATCTCTAGTACCAAGAGTCAAAGTTTGTGCCATCATGTCTTGTAATATTTAACTCAGTTACCTTTTCACATTTCATGACAAAAACACCTGACAAAAGTTCCTTATTTGGGAGTACAGTTCAAGACAGAAACAAGTACAGACATGTCAGGACAAGTTAGTGTCAGCAAATCATATTTCACATCCTTTAGGAAGCAGAGAGATATGGGATGTCTTTTTGTACACTGTGAAATTACCACTGGATAATAAAGGAACTGTTTTGATCAATGGTGAAACAGCTTAGAGGCAGGAGGGAATTCCAAGCATAGATAAAGAAGGAGGGTTTAGTCAAGAGAGATACTGCAAACTGTTGCCAAGAGAGCAAGATGTAATGGAACACAAGTAAATCCATTAGCCATGTGGCAAGACATAGATTAATAGAAATGGGTTGAGATAAATTGTAAGAGCTAGCTGATAATGAGCCTAAGTCATAAACCAGTTTGTAATTAATATAAGCCTTTGTGCTATTATTTGGGGTGAAGTTGCAGTGAGGCTGTGGGTCCAAACCTTGGGGCTCGGCTGGGTCAGACAAGCCAGAAACTTCTGACTACAGCAGAGTAATAGATACTGATACTCAATTCATTTTCTCTTTATTATGCAATACAAGACCCTAGGGAATGAAATGGTCCTCCCTATATTAAAGATAAATCTTCTCACATCAACTAACTCAAGTTTCCTCAAACATATATTCAGAAATTTTTCTCCATTCTGATTCTCTATCCTGTCAAGTTGGCAATATTAATGATCACACATTTTATCATGACTAATTTTAATCTCACAATTTAGTTGTTTTAAATATCCAGGTTGTTTGCCCTGCATTTGGCTGATTTGTGGATTGAGAAATATATACCATTATACCACAGAGTACAAATCCACCAAATTCATAGTAATGAGAAAAGTAAACAGTGCAGGCCACTCCTGGGCAGGCAGGCTCTAGAACATAACCACCACCTACCTACTCTTTGTTGTATTCCAAACCACCTAGAAAGCATTCTAAAAGAAAACTATTATATTGTGCTGACTAATCTTGATTGTCAACTTGACACATTGGGGAAAAGGAACCTCAGTTGAGAAAGTTCATTGATCAAATTGGCCCATGGCCAAAGCAGTAAGGTGCGTTCTTAACTGCTAATTGATGTGGGAGGAAGGTTCAGCCCCTGTGGATGATACTACCATGGGCATGTGGTCCTGGGATGAATAAAAAAGTTCTCTGGATAGAGAACCAGAGAGAAAGGCAATAGTAGCATCTCTTCATGGTATCTGCATTAGTATCTACCTCCAACATCCTCCATTAAGATACTTCTTTGACTTCCCTCAATGATGGTGAAATAAACCCTTTCTCCCAAACTACTTTGGGTTAATGCCTGTTCCAACAGAAAGCAAGATAGTACACAAAAACAGAAATGGTATGTTCACAGAAGTTATAGATGTTCTTTTGGATCTCATAGCATATACTGTTAGAATTGTATATTTTAAAAATTGTATTTGCACTATCAATAGATTATTTACCAGTCTGTGAGATACTTTCTATTTTTATGACAAAAGAAAAAGCAAGTTAAGGAAGCAAAGGTTCATTTTCAAGGTTTAGGTTCATCATTGGCAGGGAAGGTGAAGCAGCAGGAGTTTGAGACAGGTGGCTTCATTGAAACCATCCAGTCATGATGAAGACAGTGCTGAGTGCTGATGCTTAGTTCACTTCTTCTTTATTTGGTCTGCTTTTCTCATGGAATCTAACCAGTCATATTTAAGGCAGATCTTCCTACACAAATGTGCCATAATCTAGAAACCCCCTCCCAGACATGCTCAGAGGTTGTTTGTTTTCCACGGTGAGTCTAAGTCCCGTAAAGTTGACAGTCATGATTGGCCATCATATTTATAACCCAAACATCAAGTAACAGCTTAGTTATCACATAGATTTATCGCTCCCAATTTAAAGGACTTTGATAATTTGTTTGTTGACTTTCCATTATCTACACAGAACTATTTATTTGTTTGTTTGCTTTACTTTGTGAAGGAACATATTTTGTTTAAACTCTTTTATATTGTGTTAGTATGCTACTGTATGCATACAGTATGTATATATATTTAATATTAGTATAATATTGCACATATACAGTTGAAACCATTCTCTTGAATATAAAATGCAAAAAAGTGCATATAATGCAGCCCATTGGAGGCCAGCTCCAAAGGCTACAGACAAGGTTCAAAGAAGAAGGCTACACCATAGTAAAACTTAAGAGCTCTTCAATCTGAGGGTCTTTGGGAATAAGTTTCTCTCTATATGAGAGAGTCAGACTTAGAGAGAAACTGAGGGATTTTCACTTTATTCTCTCTGTCCTTGTTTTGCTAGCTACTTACAACTTTAATTCCATAGCTTCCCTTCAGATCCAATTCCCCCCCCCCCCTTGTTCTACATAGCTTCTATAAACATTCAACAGGAGGCTTGAGGAGATAGAAAGAAAAGTTACAAAAGCTACATCTGAAGGTCATGGCAGATTTCTTGAGTAAATGATGGGGAGCAGAGTCATTTACCATAGCAATGCATAGATGGGGACATGGTGCTTGGCACTTGCCCAGACAGTGGCATTAAAAGTGTCCTAAACCTAAAAATGTATTTTACTTTCTTGTTGAAACCCCAGATCATAAGGAGGGAATTTGAAACCCTTTATTGAAGGCTGTGAACCCACTCTATCCTCTGTATTCCTGACTAATTTTCCACATATAACTGTTTCTTTCTGGTCTTGGTTAATTGGTTAATTGTTATTTGGGACCTAAACAATAGAGTTAGTTAGCGGAACCTTGAGTTTTATACCATAAACCAAGATTAGAAGTTTGTGCAGAGTGTTAATTGCTAAGGAATTTAGTAGGGAGTGGCTCCCAGTCTCTGTTAGCCAGGCCTGAATAGAGAAACTGACATGATATTTTAAGTTGCTTTGTACTTAATAACCTTGGGTCAGACACTTGCAGCTCTGTCCTTGTGCATATCTGTAAAGTTTTAACTTATGATTCATTTACAGAGACATTCAGTCTAGTTTGAAATTGCTCTAAGGTTTTAAAAGAGCTAATTGAATGTAGCTTGTCTTGAAGCTGAAGAAATACTGTTGTTTTCTATTTAGCCTGAGGTACTGATAAAAAACAGAGCCTAAGTGTCTTATAGTCCTTGCAGAATAATAGATATAGTTATGGAGCATATCCAAGTATATATTCTATATATTAAAATTATACATCTTAATTAGAAGTCATCTTCCTGGCTATCCATGGATATATGTGCCCATAAGTTTGAGATGTAATCATGAGATTACATATATATATATATATATTTATGTAATACATATATATGTGTGTGTGTGTGTGTGTGTGCGCATGCCTGTATGTCATGTGAGATTATACATTACAGTGCAAGTATTGGGGAGATACTATAGCTGAATTGAGGGAAGAAATGTAGGGGCATATGACAAAAATTAGAGAATCAACCAGTTTTTCCAAGTCTATAGTTCTATTAAGCCTTGCTTGATGAGCTTCCTCTATCAAGGAGTTGTTTTTCTGGTCAGTCAACACCTGAATTGTCATTCGCTGTATGTTCTTATGGCCTCTGGTAAAGCCATTGCTACCAGAAGCACTCAGTAAAATTCAAATTACATTAAATACAAAAAAATGAAATAGTATTGATTCAAAATATAACAAAATTATTTAAAATGGTTTTATGGAATTTAAGCTACACTCCATTTCTAAGTCTTGCCATATGGAATTTAGAAATTAGAAAATAACTGTTTCAAGAAAAAAGTCTGAAATACTCAAAATTTATTTTTAAGACTTTTCTAGTTGCTTTTTACTTTTGCTTAAATTTTTATTCCATATGTCACTTGTATTGTAATTGAAAAATCATGGTTTATAATTTAATCCTTAGGTTTTCAGATTGTTCTTTAATGGCCAGTCCTCCTCTTGGTAACTAGGGGCAAGTGGTGAGATACCTGACACACGAGCCTGAATGCCTGAGCGCAGATCCACTGCAGCCACATGAAGAGCAGATGTGTTGGTATGCACTGGGGAGTGGGATGTGCAGGTCTAAAGTCAGGAAGATCCACAGAGTTTAACGACCAGATATCATAGCCAACTGGTGATCTCCAGGCTTAGTGATAGAACCTCTGCCTCAGAGAAGAAAAGAAAGAAAAAAAATTAAAGTAGAAAGGAAGGAAAACAGAGGGGAATGAAGGAGGAAGGAAGAGAAAAGGAGAGTGCTAAGAAAGACAGACGACATCAACCTAGGCCCCGAACAGGACCAAGTGCACAACATGTACCTGAGTACAGTACACACACAAGCACATGCACACACATAAAATAAAACTTGTGATGTGTCTTCTTGTTTAGTGAGCAAATCTAAAAACGATAGGTATTTGTAAGCTTATTTTTTTATAATTTAACTAATATGGTTTTACAATCTTCAATAATTACTTCTACTCAATTGGCTTTCTTTTGATATTCCTTTGATATTAGAATTTTTAAAGTTCTAAATAACATCACTGATAATATTAATAAGCACTTAGAGTTATAAGGCCCAGTGTAGTTAGTTGGTAGTTCTGTGGCCAAAGAAAATTTGTAAGTAGTGGCTACACCCTAGCTGTTGAAAATTGCTAAAGTTTGGTAAGTCTAAGAACACTTTTTAATACTTTATTGAAAATTAAAATAGTTGGATGCTAGAAAAAGAACCACAAATGAAAGCATTAGTACAACACCAACAACAAAAAAACTCCTAACTGGCAGGATATAGCTCCCTGCTTGTATTTGAAGCTCATTTTTACCAATTCAACCTGTGATCAGGATCAGACTTCAGTTTTGAAGGTCACACTGTTCCTTCTTCCTCCCATTTCTGGCTTAGCATCCTTGGTGCACGAAGCTGCATTTTATTTACCACTGCACATCTGGGTCTCATATGGGCTCTGCTAATAACCATTGCTCTTTAAATGGTCAATGGCTAAAAGTCAGTCAAGGCTTTTTCAATTTTCTAACAGGCAGTCAGCCTCATGGGGATAGTACCCATCCTTAGTACCCAGCACCTTGAAATAAAATAAGTACCCATAAATACTCTGAATTAAGGAATACAAAGGAAGTCAACTTACCATCCCCAGGGGGTGCTAAAGCCTTTAGTCACTTCTGTTTCTGACTTCAGCCAGAGAAAAGTGCTTTCAGTTTAATTCAGGAAACATTTTTGAGTGCCCTGGGTTTCCTTAGAACTGCAAAGATAACCAAGATAGTTTCTGTTCCCTAAGCGTTTAGGCACTGGTGCAGCAACTCCCGAAGGTACCAAACCACAAGGCTTTCTGCTGACCCCAAATGCCTGGCCATTAAACCAGAGGAACTTCAGCAGTACTGCAGCACTCAGGGTACTTACATCAATGGCGTGTCTATGCCTGACTGTGCAGAGAACTCTGAGTTCTATACAACTGTATGTAAGGGGATTTTCTCCCCCTTAGCAATGCTGCTGACCCTTGGGAGGTCCTCTCCTGCCAATGTCTAGAGTTGATAGGCATCCAGGAAAGCTATCCAATAGAGATGGACTCTTCATACTAAAAGTGGGACTGACATCAAAAAGACTTGATTAGCATGGGGACTCCTCACCTCATGGTCTTTTAACAAGTTATTTATTGACTGATGGTCAGTACCAATCATTTGAATTAATGGCCATATGCACATGGCCGTATGCCCAGAAATCTAGAGTGCTGCACAATCCTAAAGAGAAAATGACCTCTTTCTGGGTATAGCTTCCAGTTGTACATGGCTGTAATACCATAAACTTTACAGAGCTCAGAGAGCTACACTGCAGAATTTTCTATAGTCTAATTGCACCTTTATCTTTTTTTGATGAAGACCAAAGTTATCTAGTAGTGCTTATCAACAGAGTATTAAATCAGTTTGAGGAAAATACAGATTACCTGTGTTCTAAGCTGTGTTACTATCTGTAATTCACCTGGACAAGAAAATAGTCTTGACACTTATTTTAATGGCTGAGAATTTTTATGATAGTTATTATAATTTTTTTAATGTTCAGCTGTTGCTTAAATACACAAAGTAGCAATTTCAAATAGGCATTAGGTAAATAACTATACATGTTTACTGAAAATTTTATCCTTGTTATAGTTTTTGTATATGTTGTAAACAAGATACAAGATAAGGTCCAGTAAATAAAGAAAAGAAATTGTAACGTGTGTTCCTGATTGTTACCTACCCTTAAGTCACAGTCCATAGACATAGAATCTTAGAATCTGGAGAGTTCAAGAGAGACAGAATTAGGAAAGACAGAAAGGTTAATAGTGACGTTACCTGATGTGAGAAATGGGGTATTTTTCTTCTCATTATACCTAGAGCCAACACAGATGTTTCTAAATAATGGCTGGCTCCACAAAGAGTGTTCCTTTAGCAGCCAGAGTCATATTTTTATGTTATGCTGACTCACCACACATTTAAAACTGACATACATTGGAGCACTTCAAATTTATATCTTCATTTAGGCCATTCATTTAGTAGGTCAAATCATCATTATATTTCACTGCTGTGGTGGATTTTAATTCATTTAACATTTTAATCTTTCATCAGTTTTTCATTTCAAAGGATTTCATAGTATATATGGGATTTGTATAAATTTGTATGCAGTAAATTTATTCCTTTAACAGTTTTATTCTTTCATCAGAAATTCATTTCGGTGGGTCTCACCATATATCACTTGTACCTTCCAGTGCAGCTCTAGGTCAGTCTGTAATTGATGCAAAAGCAATGAGGTATTAAAAGAAATTGGGAATACCTGGAATTGGAAAGAGTTCAAGAAGTGGGCCATTGTAAGGGCAGTGCATCTCCCCTGTGAGGTATTGAGGGGCAAAGAGTAACATTCAAATCCAAAGCCTTGCATATTTTGTAATTTCAATTCTCTTCTAGCCAAACAATATATTTGTCCAATTTGTGATTTTAAAACAAGATGAACAGCTTCCCTGCCCCCAAATAGTCCCTGTATGGCTGTGTGTGTGCAGGCTTTTGTCACTATTCATTTGAATTAATGGGACAGCATCTTCCAGTGAACATTCTGTCTCCTCCCTCTCTCATGTCAGCATCCATTAAGTGATGTTAAAAGGATAAACATTAATATAATAAATGTAGCAACTGTGCAAGTAGCCCAGAGAAGAGGCACATGTGATCTTATCTTCATCCAGAAACAGATGAGAAGCTCCAGTAGTATACTCCAGTGGGAAATAGAGAACTGAAGCATGAGAGATTCCTGAACCAAAGAGTGGAGGGTGATGCTTGCCTTGTGAATATCTGAAGAGTAAAGGGCCCCAGAGAAGTTCCTCTCTGGTCTCTAAGGCCATGTAAGTAATTATTTTTATGATAAATCCTGTAGTAGTATGATAGCATTTAAAACTGGGTGGTGAAAGATATCAGAGGGAGGATTCATGGAATTTAATTTAATTTTGGAATTTTATCAATGTCTCTTTAAAGAATGAAATGCCTTAAGAAGGAAAGAACACACACACACACACACACACACACACACACACACACACAAGAATGAAGCAAGTTAGAAGGGAAGAAAGAGGCAGGAATGTATCCGTGATATGGTCCCCATTGTATCAACACAAACTTTAGAAACTAAATTGTCCAATCTCTCCTGGTTATGACATTGTGGTGTCTCCTATACCACAAGTCTAATATATGTTTATTGAACTGAATGCATGGCTCCAACCAAAAAGAAAAATATTAGTAATGCGCAAGTGCATGATTCAATCCCATCTTCTTCCCCCCACCATCAACACAATAGTGTAATCTGTGTCCCAAGCCTATTTACCATCCCTTCAAAAAATTACCACTTTCTGCATCTGGCTAGGCACAGAATGTAGCCCAGAGGAACAAGCTACTCCAACTGATGCAAATAATGATGAGCCGTGAAAAATAGTGAGAGGGTTGTTTGAAGGTTATGATTATTTCCACTCCATTATGATTATTTCCATTATGCTCACGTTTATGGCTCCTGTTAGTAGATTATGGATGGTCTGGTTTGAAGACTTTTCTAAGAACTGTCACAGATTTTATGTAGAAATTTGTGAGTTTGTTGGGGCCCATAGTTGAAATTTTCTGTTAGTGATGGTTGATTCAGGATCCCATTGGATATCCTAAAACTGACTGAAATGTATAAAGTTTACTGTTTTTTCATCTTTTAAAAAACTACCATTTTTCTTCAGTGGCCTAGTGGATAAAGGGAAAAGGTGAAGATATGAATAAGCCATTTTTGCCCAAGTCATTGGGAGCCACTGTTTCTTCAGGGCCTTCGTGCTGTTGAGATTGCTTAACAACTTTCCAGTACCATTTTGCTAAGGTGCCAGGCCCGTCAAAGGGCACTGTGGGTCTGGAGAAGTTAATTACAGCAATATGAGAGCATCTATCTGAAGGCTAATTTTATTTGGATCTAACTTTTCAAGCTAGCTGTCAAACTACAAATGGGAAGGTGACTTTCTCTAGGTGGACACTTTTATAACCTTTCATATGGTAATTGCCTACATTTTTATGTAGGTTACCTGTTAATGGAGGCTGACAAATGTTGAAAAGACCACACGATAGTTATCATATCTTGGAATCAAGAAGAAAACCATCCTTCCTCTTGTCCCTCTCTATTGCTATTTTCTCTCATGAAAAACTTTCTGTCAGATGCAGAATCTAGAGCATACCCAAGTTTGTTTAACTGATCTGGCCTACCAATGTACTTCTTTACATATGGGCTATTCTCCTTAGCAACCCCCTGCCAGCAATTTCTGGTTATGTTTTTCATTTAGGTCAGTACTATTTTACATATGTATCAACCAGTAAGATCTCCACTTGTTATGTGGTTCAGATAAGAAAGTTTTCAGAACTGCAACCACCATTTCTACGAAAGTCGACCACCATTGGTATTACAACGTTTGAGGAGTTGGGTGGGGTGGGGTTCGGGAAGATAGAGCTTTCACTGTTCTTTTTTAAAACCACATTTAACTTATCACAAAATTTTCCAGCTTTCAACCTATATGTGTCATCTGAGTCAAATTTCCTGTAGATAATATCTATCTGGGTGATGCTGTCCTTTCTCCATTCTGCCGAGCTTCTTCTAATTGGTATATTTAGATCCTATACACTAAGGTAAATATGACAGTGCATACGAAGGTTTCCTTTATGTTACTAGTTTATTTCTTTTGTTTCTCATCTGCTTCTTCATTCTTCGTGACAGTCTGTGAACTTCCTTATGATTAGAGAAATTCTTTTTTGACTTGTTTACACTATGTAATATATTTGAAAAGAATTAATTTAGATGTTCTCTGGTCCCTGGGTTGAGCACGTGTCCTGTAATGCAATGGTACCTGGAGAGGTATATTGGTGATGCAGAGGATGTGTAGGCTACTCTCACATGGGGATTAGTGACTATGAAGAAGATAGCACAATTGTTTTTCTCTGTTAGCTCTAGAAGAAGAGACAGGTTGTGTTAATCCATAGCAAAATGATGGTCACCAGCAAGACAAGTGGAAAGGCCACAGAATGAAGCTTAACTGTGCTGCCACCTTAATTTTGGGTAGCTTCCAGAACTACAAGAACTAATTTCTTGTTTAAGATATTGGATTTAAACTAATTCTTAAATGAAAGTCCAATCTGGCCAATATTATAATTGTTGTGTGTTTACTTGTTTTTATAAGATGCAGATAAATTTAATCAGCATTCTAATTGATTATATTCAAAACATTTCATCCTTCCTAGCTGGAGCTCCAAATCTAATTTTCCTGTGGCTTCCCTCCTGGTTTAAGAACTTCATTTAATCCTTTAGGTTTTTCATTATCTGAGAAAGTCATTGACCCCTTCATTCTTTTTTTTTTCTTTAAGATTAATTTTGTTTTGATTTATGTGTATATGTTTGTATCTCGGTGAGTACCCATTGAGATCAGGATGTTGTATCCACCTGAGCTGGACTTTCAGGTACTTGTGAACCACCTGATCATGTCCTGAGAACCAAACTTCTCTGCTCTGGATGAGCCATAAATCTTGTATGTGGAGCCATCTCCTCGGCATTGCCCCAGATCTTAGAGGTTACATTCAGGAATAATTTCTTTCTCCTCCTCCTCTTCCTCCTCCTCTTCCTCATCTTCCTTTTTGCTTCTTCTTCATCTTTCCTTTCAGTTGAAAATGTCACACTTCATTCTGGTCTCCTTTTTTCAGATGAGAGAATAATCAGTTTGCTAGTTTAGGAGACAGTAATGTGTTGCTTCACCCTAGTGCTACTTCCAAGGCGAGTGTGTGTGTGTGCTTGTTTAGAATTTCAGTTATAAAGTATAATCAATTTTTTTATGTTTATTCTATTTGGAGTTTACTCATTATTTTGAAATTGTAGGCACGTACATATATTTGGTATGTTTGACCAAATTCAGAAAATATTGAGAAATTATTTCCACTAAAACTTTGTTTTCTCATCTCTTGAGACCTTGCTAACATAAACACTGAATCTTTCTTTGTTGGTGTATAAATCTCAGAAGCTCTGGCTATATAAGTATGTTTTATCTTACTTGTTTTTGAGTAATTTGGTTTTTTTTATCTTCAAATTTGCTCATCTTTTCTTTTGTCATATCTATCCTGTTATCAAG
Organism: Phyllotis vaccarum; assembly: GCA_033318265.1. Taxonomy (NCBI): domain Eukaryota; kingdom Metazoa; phylum Chordata; class Mammalia; order Rodentia; family Cricetidae; genus Phyllotis; species Phyllotis vaccarum. The sequence goes on from JARWLC010000010.1 coordinate 56,504,549, forward strand.
TTTCATTAAACAATTTTATTTTAATTAATGCGCTTGTTAATTCTATAATTTTCACTTTACTTTAGATTTCACACTTTTTCTCTTGTTTCAAGGGTTTTGGCAACTATTTTAATGAATATGAGAAAATATTTATTATAAATTTTCAATGTGTCAATGAAGGTATCTGTTGTCATTGTTAATGGAAAATTATGATTAATTATATCGTGGACATTTTGGCTACTAGTGTTTGGGATACTTCAAGCGATTGTCTGCAAGTTTTCTGCCTTTTTGGGTTGTCTCTTTTGAATTTTAATTTAATAGTTTACATATTTTAATTGGCAAGCACAGTATATAAACAGTTCTCATGTATCACATGTGCCATTGAAACACAATATTGCAGAATACACTGAGCCGTGTCCAGTAGCTCACACTTAATTTTCATTATGTAAAAACCAAATTGGGGAGATTGATGAAAAGATAGCTAAAACACATCCTACATTCACATAGCCACCTTCATTTGTAACACTTTCTGAGTATAAACTTGGATTAATCAGAAGTATTGCCTTAGAATTTCTTATGTTTTATTTAATTACTGACTTTTAATTAAATACTAAATATAGACCTATGGAAGAAAATAAAGAAAAAAAATCTAATCAGAATTTTATAGGAATTTTCTTTAGGGTGGTGGTATTCAGACTGACACTTATTTTGTTATTTTCTACATAGACTAGTAAGTATTGCTTTTTATTAATAAAAGCATTATTTAGCAAAGAGCAGAGCAATGTCACGTAAATGAAATATACTCAGTAAAGTAGTGACAGCAGCATCATCTAACAACAAAGATAATTACTCAGAATTGCTCACTAGCAGGTGCTGACCTAGCATCTTCTCTCCTCCCGCATCTTAATTAATCAGAACTAAACTTAGGAAGACAGAAGACTTTTTTATAAGCCATTGATTTATCTATAGTTGATAGAATATTTCCCAGACTGTATTTCTGAGAACAGAGTCTATTTCATGTGATTGGAGAAAGAACTTTAGACCCCGCTTTTCTAAAAAGGCCTCAGGTGACACCCATTCTACTGGTATATGAGTCATAATTTTATTGTCAAGGGTTTGAGAATATAAGCAAATTCTGGACCTTCCAGTTGAAAAAATGTAGTCCATGTATTACCATGGCATTGGCATAATCCATTTAATTCTTCTGATTGATGGAGTATGATTAGATAAAAATGCTAAGTAGGTCTACGAGTAATACTTTCAAAGAAGTTCTTATAGCCTGGATACATCAAAGCAGGGGCAATTAAGCATAGAGAATGAAATATGCTGCATGTCTTTCTGTGTCTTGCCATAGAAGCTGTCTGAACATTGAGTTTTGTTTTAAATTTGCCTAATTTATGAAGAAACAAGGATCCCTGAATAGTAGCAAATACCCTTTGAAGACACAGATCCTTATTTATGCTCTATAGAATATTTAATTAGGATTCCTTTGTGTTTCTCACAACCATTAAGATAGTGTTTCACACAGAGGTTAAATGTATGTAGCATGAATGAATTGATGAATGAATTGCCTTTATTTTACAAGATAATTAGAAGTGTAAGCTCACTCATCTATCCTATTAGCCATGAAAGAAATTATAGGCTTTCTTGAAATGTTATTGTTAAACTTGAGCTCCACCAGCTTACATATAATTCAAGAAAAGTACACCTCACAAAAACTACCTTTTAACTAAGTGGAATGGCTCGCATTTAAGCATTATGGGTCTTGTGTGGAAGTTAATATCCAATGATGTAAGTTTGGAAAAGCTTTGCTTTTTACATCTCACATAGCTATTGCCTGAATAGAACTGAGTGTCTACGTCTTCCTATTTTTTCCACATATTTTATTAATCATTCTAAACACATTTGTTTCATTCCACAGAAATGAGCAGCTTGACTTCCACCTTTGTGAAATTACTGTTAAGCATTCTTGAATGATTCCATTTAAACCATTCCCCTGTGGTTTCACAATCCCTTTTGCTTGCTAATCTAGAAAGAACGATGTGCAAAATGGAAATGCAAAGAAACAAATAGCTGTTCTTGTGAATCGTCATTCTAAGCCTCGTCAGCAACTGTAGAGATTCTCCAGTGTTATTTAAGAGTGTGATAAATTTGTAAACAGTGCATCTACAGCAGTGGGTGTGAAATTCATCTAAGTGGTGATAAATGTTTGATATGGGAGAGAATATGCTTTTATATTCACAATTCATGCTATATTTTTACATTGTACCCATCATGACTGATAGAACAACAGTCTTAAAACTTGATAAGGACAAAAGAATGATGGGCAACATGCCAGACAAGGAATTGGAAAACAATATGCATATAATTTCTCATGACCTATATAATCTTCTTTGCTAATTAAAGATTTCATATCTTGTCAGTAACTTTATTAATGAATACTATTAAATACCTGTATTTGATATAGACTCCAATCAGGTAACTGAGTATTTCTTAGATATCTAGATGCTTGGGGTTATATTAGTAAAAATAGTAACATTTTATCATGATTCATCAATCTCATGTTTGTGCATCATTATTTGCATATATTTGTCTGTGTTTAGTAAATAAGTACTTCCTATGGCATCCAGGGAATATACATCTCTAATATAAGGTACCGATAATCATGCTTTTTTTTCTTCTTATAAACAAGTGCTTTGTGTGATTAAAGACAAATTAATTATTTCTGAAGAAAATGCATGTATCTCATTAAACAGTGAGATGTCAATCTGGTGCCTAACTAGAGCCTTCAGTTCTACTGAATAGTATTCAAGGTACATGAAGGTATTATTCACACTACCAGAGAAGAAACATAAACTCTAATCCAGCTACAAATCCTTAGATCTATCATGGTGCTTGCATGATACATTGGTGCGATAGTAGCACAAATGTTGTGGGAGTAACAAACTGCTACCAGCTGGACTTAAGGCCCACCCCATGAGATGAGATCCATGCCTGAAAGTTCTTGAGTGGCCAGGAACCTGAGACTAGATAGACCAAGGGCCTAGGAAAAAATTGTGGTGACATATCGCATATTTAATAAAATTAGTCTGAAATATCAGAGGACAGAATCACCCACAGCCAAGCCATGAAAGTCAAGAAGTGGTGGCCTATGCCTTAATCCTATCACTTGGGAGGCAGAGATTCATCTGGGTCTCTGTGAGTTCGATGCTTGACAATCGGTTAGTGGTGGCTCATACCTTTAATCCTAGCTCTAGGAGAGTTGGACCAGTAAGAAAAATAGCTGGGAAGGAAAAGAAAAATAAGACAGGAGAAGGCAGAAATTTAGCCATTCTGTCAAGGACCCATGAAGACAGGACTTACCCTATTTGGTCTGAGAAGTTGGCTGGGTGAGAATTGGCTGTGGTTTGCTTCCTGTCTCTGATATTCCAGCTTTTTCCCCAGTATCTTGCTCTGGCATTTATCATAATACAAAACAGAATTTGTGCAATAGAAAACTCTTAGCATAACTATTGTTCTGCTAGAGGACCAGCATTACTTGACTCCTGGTGACATTCTGCTATACCCAGAGATAAGTTCTTGGCTCAACCATCATCGTAGCGGTTTCCTTGAAAGAGGAAAGGTATACAAGAACTATGATAGAGACTCATAATTGGAAAATAGGCAGAGAATGAGAGATTTAAAGCACTCAGTCCTAAATGGGATGTCTTCATAAATCCTTCCCCTCACAGTTCAGAGAGCTATGGGAAGAGGAGGCAAAAAGACTGTGTAAGAGTCAGAAGTTATTGGTGACTCCAAAGAAATAGTCTCATCTAGACTCTGTAGGACTGATGCACATACCAATTTACAGAGAGTGGCAGCAGACACAAGACCGACACAGGTTCAAGTCAGAAAGTTTCTAAGCACTGACAGTAGTTACTGGCTTCACCCCTAACTGAGAAGCTATGGTGATATGTTGTGTATTTAATAAAGTCTGCCTGAAGAATCAGAGGACAGAGCCACCCACATTTACCCATGATGATCAGAGAGTGGTGATTCACACCTTTAATCCCAGCATTAGGGGCATTAGGGAGGCAGAGATCCCCTGAATCTCTGTGAGTGCAAGGCCAGATAGAGCTAAGCAGTGGTGGTGGCAACACAGACCTTTAATCCTAGCTCTAAGAAAGCTGAATGATGAAATAAGATAACAGCAGGGGAAGAGGAAGCAGGAGTTCAGCCCTTTGCCTGGGATCCCCTGACCTTTCAGATGAGGACTCAGAAGCATTCAGTATGAGGATTTCTGAGGAAGGGCTACATGAGAAGTGGCTGTAGCTTGTTTCTTTGTAAAAGCTGTTCCGAGCCTCTTCTCGCCAGCAAGAATGCAGGATCCTTCTGCAGCAAAGCTTTAATGCGTCTTGAGGGAGAGCATCAGCTTACAGAAAATGGAGACCCCGAGGTAGGAAAAGCCCAACCCTTATATAGACCAAAGACCTCCGCCTTGGACATGTCACCTCTCTATAGGCTGCAGCTCATTACCCCACATGATGCCACGGGAGAGGCGGAGAGACCAGTCTCGGAAAACTACCAAAGGCATGCGCTGTGCCTTGTTTACTGACTCAGGTGGGGTGGCCAGCACCGGATATCGGTGCCATCTTGAGGGGCTGGGGCCAGCGGCTCCCAACAAAAAGCCAGATTTGTTTCCCCTAAATTGGGCTCCAAGTTTTTATTAATAATAACAAGTAGAATTTGTAATAAGAAGCTATAAGCAATTGATACCCACTTGAAAAGGAAAAATTAGTTTCTCCAATGGAGTCTCATTGGATATATTAACCACACTTAAGGTTAACCAATGCAAAATGAACTCAATGGTAGTTTGTTTGTTTGTTTGTTTGTTTGTTTGTTTATTTATTTATTTATTTATTTATTTATTTATTTATTTATTTATTTATTTGTATCTCAGATTGATTTGTTTTGTCTTCTTTTTGGTCTTATTTGTCTTTTGCTTATATTTTTGGTCTATTTTCATGTTATCAATTTTATGTATATTTCTTGTTTCTATTTTGTTGTTTGCTTTTCAAAAGAGATGAAGAAAAGTCGTGGTATTTGGTGTACGGGGAGGGTCTGAGGGGAGTTGAGAGAGGAAAAAGATGTGATTAGAATATACTGTTTAAATTTCTTACTTAAAATTGGGACAAATTAAAGATATGAATTATAATATGCATGCTGATCTCATGTAGATTATAAACCAAAATGACTCTAATAATAGTTCCCATGGAAGAACTATGTGCTTTGAGGAAGAACATGGAGTGAGGAGACTGACTGGAGGTTTGTTTGGCTAGATGCTCAAGGCCCTGGGTTCAGTTTTCCAGTATCTCTGACATTATAAAGATATAACATAAAATACACAAAGATGAAATCTTCTGGCTAGAAACTGAAGGCACAAATGCTAAATTATATGATAAAACCTTCCTTTTCACCATTGGCTAAAGCAAAATCAACTCTTCCATATCAACAACTTTTACTTTCTCCTTATTAATTTCCTGTCTATGGTCTGTGAATGATGTGAGCCTACCATTCTGTACAAGTGTGGGTGAGTAAGGTGGGAGAATATTCCCCTAACATCATCTCTTTCTCTTGTGGGAATTAGCAGAAAGATGTCAAGTAACATCACATTTCTGATGCCATGCCTCTGTCAGTTAGACAGCCCACACGACTACCATCACAGGAAAATTGATCCGAGTATGAAATACACCAGGACTAATTTTTACCTTCACTGTGTATTCAACAGGATGCACATGTAGACTGAAGATCCTCTTATTCTATATGTCCCTTACTCTGATGTTCTCTTTAATCTATGGTGCCATTGCTATTAACTTGTACACTCCTGCCCTTATGTCTATTAAAATCTTTGATAGACAATCAGGTTTCATCATCTACCCTTCATTATAAAAATCTAATTTCTTGTCTGTCAAAAAGAAATTGAGTATAGCAAGCTGAGAACTAGTTCTCTGACAAACTGCAATGACACATCAGCCTGAAGGTACAATTTCCAAAGCAGAAAGTTGAAATTATAGATACCACCTACATTCATTCATAAGTAGGAAAAGAAATGACGATAGAACAGAACTTTTTTTTCAATCACACTGCAAAAAGAATTCTAAATACCATTTTAATTTTAAAATTTAATTTGTGGTAAAAAGATTTAAATATTCACCAGGATTTTCTTTCTTTTGGTGCTATTAGTTAATGCACCAGGTAAAATAAAATAAAATAAAATAACATGTGGCTTATAAAATATAATAGTTTAATTCTACTCAGAAAGATTATCTTAAAGGTCAGTTTATTCATTGACCGATGAGTAAATATGTAGACATCATTACGCAACACAGATTTTTTTTAACATTGTTTAAAAACTTGCAAATAAGTAAAAAAACATCACACACCTGAATTATCTGTACCAAAATCCTTTATCTGAACTTGTCTCCTGAGAAACAGTTAAAAGTTATACTTGTGGCCACAGGTTGTGACCTCCATATTTAGCGTCACTGTGTCTTGCTCCCCTTAGACCCTCTGCTTTGTACCCCCACCACTAGCACACCTAGCATGCTTTCTTATGTTCCAGAAATGTATGAAATGAATTTGTCTGTGGTAGTACATCTATGTACTGGTGAGAAAATGTAGCATATTTGGCTCTGGAGATCATCAAGAAATGTTGAAGCTTCTGTTTTCTGTGATTCTATTTTCTCCAGGAGTCTCAACCAGATAACTTCCACTCAATGTTTGATCAATAAGTCCAGTGAGCAAGCTTTATGTTACTCTGCGCTCTTTAGTACATGGTGCTGTTATTCAAGATTAGAAGTGACCCCGGGCCCTAAAAAGGGGAACTCCAAGTGCTAACAGCCCAAATTATGGCCATGGAGTGATACAGATAGTGAGAAATAAATGTTATTAATATCTAATAATTAGCAAGTAAGTATTTTAAATAATCAAATAAAGAATTATCTTTATTTTCTTATGCTGTTTTGTATGAACAGCTGTGAAAATTAACTCTTTTCTGTGCTCAAGATACAAAGTAGCTTTTAAAAATATGAACAAGACTTTCCTTGAGTTTCTAATCTCTGAACACACTATACCTTTCACCTGTTCATACACGATCTCTTTTCACATGTTTAACCATTTCTTTCTACAGCATTTTACTTTGTTAATCTAAATATTTATCAACAGACAAATAATATTTATCTACTAAAAGATTACAAATCTAGTCCAGTTGACAACTAAAATTAATCAACAAAGCTGTATTTATTAAAGAATACCTTAATCTCATGACAAGACCAATGCACACATATAAATTGCAGTTTGGGGACTTTAAAAACAACAGATTGCTACTAGATATAGGTTTTATAACAAAAGAATACCTAACATTCACCATGGTCATAAACACTGTTTATGAGCCAGTATCTGATTAAAAATCATTTGGATAATGAAGCACTCTTTGTCTGTGTAACAGACTCTATATTATCGTTTTCCTACTGCTAAGTTTGTGTAAAGTGGCTCACTTGAGTTCTCTGAAACAGCAGCAAAAATAGTCAAAATATTACAAAAGAAAATATAACTCAGTGTCTCCGTCTCTCTTTTCTCCCCATTCCAAGTTCCTTCAAGTCCTCTATTTTTAGGGCTGGAAAAATGGCTCAGTGGTTTAGAGTGCTTGATGTTTCTGCAGAGCACCTGAGTTCAATTCTCTGCACTCATGTGATCTATTTCCTATATTGTCCAGTTTCAGGAATTTGACTGTTTACTCTGGACTTGGTAGATAACTAACCAAATGTACATGCAACCACATAAATTATAAAATAATAATTTTTAAAAGATGTCTTTATTATTTCTCATGATCTTCTTTCTAGTTTCATGATCTAAACCACACATATGCAAATATAAGCACACATACAAATTTATATATATTATATACATATATATTAATGTATATATGAGAGGATCTTTGTACAACATAAAACATGGTGTTTGGCCCTCTGAATCTGGGATCTTGGCTTAACACAATTATTTTTGGTTTCTTCTTTATGCAAATACCATAATTTTATTCTTCTCTATGGCTAAATCAAATTCCATAGTATATATGTACCACACTTTCTTTATCCATTAACCTATTGGTAGAATACACTTAACCTAAGAACAGAATCAAGGCAACTCTGAGGAAGGAGGGTAGATGGGAGCGGTAAGGATTAGGTGTTTTAGCAAAACTTGTGTGTTTATGAAAGATCCATAACAAAAACACAATTGTTTGTACAGAGATTAAAGATCTACTGAAGTCAGATGAAAGATAGTTTCATGACACACATTCTCACTCAATCACGTGGTTATTATTTCTTTCTCTTCTCAGCTAGCACTTTCTCGAAAGACAGGTAGAGTAATAATTTGAATATTCTTAGTCTCTTGAGAGTTATGACACAAAGTGAATTCCAGTGTTTTGTGTTGTGCAAGTCAGCTTTTAGGATAAGGATAGCATTATCAAAATTTAAAAGAATGCATTTTTTCATTGTGTTCATCGCTTATGTTCACCTGTTACATGGTGAAGCAGTCAAACACACTCGTAGATGCTTTCTCTTGAACTGTAAGTCATTAACCTGCAAAATGCTGAGTATGACATCAGCAAATTTATTTGCATGTGGGCAATTGATTTTCTTACAGGACTCGCAAAGGGCACTTTGAAAGACACCTTTTAGAAACTAAACAAGAGAGGGATAAAAGCAGCCCTAATCTTATGAAGGGAATAATCCAGACATTAAATGAAAATCAAAATGATTTACCTTAAATGTGGAGCAACAGGGAGGTCTAAATTAAGGATACGGTATTGAGGGTTCATTGAGGGAAGATGTGTGTGTACACTTAGGTTCAAGAATACTGTTTTGGAAATTATTAAAAATAACAGAACACAGTCAAATTTGTTTCTTGAGGAAGACAAGAGGATCAGAAATACCAGTGTATACTTGTAATGACTTCTAAGCTAGTACAAGCCACATGAGAAGTTTTCTCAAAATAAAATAAATCAGTAAGATAAAGTGAGGATATTAATAGTGTTGATAATATATTTTTAAATATAGCATATTCAAATTGTTGCAAAATATTATTAAAAGCAAGAAGACACAAGCAATTCTTCGTATACAGAAATTCTCCTTGAGAGTAAAACTTAGAAGCCAAAAAGATTTGTAATATTCAGTGTTCTGAATAAAGAATGGCCAAACAGAAACTCTATAACCAGAAAAACTATCCTTCAAATATAAATCAGAAATTAATATGTTCTCAGAGTCTTGTGCATGCTGTCACAACTGTTGCAAGTTTAAATGTGTGCCTGCCCTGTTATGCCCATAAAACAGTGTTTAGTTGTAGTCACCTACTACCTCTAGATTTTACAATCTTTGGCTTTCTCTTCTTTGGTCCTTGCTGAGCCTTGGGAAGTGGAAGAAATGTGATTAAATGCCCCAATTCAGGATGGACACTCCACAGTCTCTTATTCTTTGTACATTGAACAGTTTTGTGGTCTCTGTTTCAATTCCCATCTTATTAAAAGAAAAGAAAAGAAAAGAAAATGAAAGAAAAAAGAAAAGGAGAAAATCCATTTTGATGGAGTAGAAAAATGCGCCAATCTTTATGCACAATGAGAGGTCATTAGGAGACAAAAGTCAGAATCTCAAATCAATACGGTCCTATCCTGGAGTGAGAAGGACAGCAGGAAGTCTAATAGCCGCAGGAGTAGGAAGAGTTCGTTTCCATAACAGATGTGGTCTCTAGTGAGTCAGTCATGCTCCTCTGATAGCTATGCACCCCAGTGTAGGTGAAGTTTCAAAAACTAAGGACACCAAGTTGAGTAGGTATGAAAGGGAGGTGGATTTGGGAGCAGTTAGAGAATGAAGGTAAATATAATCAAAATACAATGTAAAAAATTCTCAAAAATGAATTAATATAAAGTAAGATTTAAATAAGCAGAAACTAGTATTGTTCCACGGTTAGTAAATAGGGTTATTTGGGCTGAAATAAAAAATGCACTTTATTCACATGAAAAAATGAAAAACACTGCTTGAAGTAAATTAGTAGGTAAATATCAAAGATGACTTGTATTCTGTGCTTTTAATTATTTTCTTTTCTCATTTTATTTAAAAACAACTGTATAAAGTTGTAACTCTAGAATTGTACTAGTGAGCTTAAAATGTATAATGTGTAATGTGTACATCAAGGTCTGATTTATTGGATAGTAATACAATCGAGGGCAAAATTAGAGGGAAGTTTTCAGTATTAAAATTATTAGGACATTATTCTGATCTGGATAACTATAAATGTATACTGTTAAACTTAAGAGAAACTACTAATATTTATTTAAACATACAAATAAAATGACAAAAGAATTTAAAAAATACATATAAGAAAATATTTATTTAACACAAAGTAAAACAATACCCAGGGATAAAAGAGAAATCTTAAGGCATAGAAACATACTGCTAAAATTCCAGATCCTTTGTTACAGTTAATTATTCTAAGTACAGACAGGTTAATAACTCCACCTAAAAGCAGAGATTGGCAGATGATGACAAATCGGTCCACCTGTTTGGTGTTTGCATGACACAGGATGGGGCCGAGAAATAGAGAACTATAGTACTGTCATTTTTTTAACAAAACCAATGTGGAAACACAATTCAAAATAAAAGTAAACTCAATTTAAAAATGGGACACACTCTCATTGCCAACACCTACTACAAATAAAAAAATACAATAAATATTCCAAAACCACTAGTCTTGTCCACTCTTCCCCTTCAAAATATAAATGCTGTGAAGACTTGTAGCACTACTGAAAATATTTCCGTATACCTAAAGATTACATAATGCCAGCATATAACAACTGTCTCTGACTTCTTTCATTTGATGCCATGTTCTTATGATGTACCTATATTTAGTTGTAGTTGTCACCTGCTCATTCATATTTCTATATAGCACTTAATTATGTAATTGTACTATGAAATAGTATTATATACAATTTATATATATACATGTATATGTGTATGTGTGTGTATATATATATGTATATATTTGTATCATATGTACTCATATAATTGATGGATGTTTGGGAAATTTCCAGTCTGAACTATTATAAGTAATGTTACTATAAATATTCTTGTAAATATTTTTGATGCATATATGTCATAATACGCAAACTTTGAGTCATAGAATATATGCATTTTCAATTTAAATCAACATTACTTACAACATTATTTTTGGAAAATAGTTGAATTAACATGTGCTTCCTCCAGTACCTTAAGACACTGAGCATTGTATGATTTTGCTCTCAATCGTTCTGGAGGGCCAACAAGTGATTATTTATTTTAATATCACATTTCCTGACCACCTGCTCATTCATCCATTTAAATTCCCTGTCTGTTGTGATTTTGCTAACATTGATTTGCAAATATTTTCTCTCAGTCTGGGAATTGATTTTAATTCTCTAAATGGTGCTTTTGATAAGTTTATATTCTCAATATAGTCTAATTTATCAACTTTTCTTTTTTGGTTATTGATTCAAGGTCTTTTTAAAAATTTCTTTATTTAATTTAATTTCTGGAGATCTTCTATGATGGTGGTTCCTCTGAGGGACATTTTATACCTGTCTTATGCAGATCTCTACTTCCTCCACAGTGAATGTTTTAACTCTAGTGAGGAATATAAGCTGAGGTAGATAGCTATATTGACACACAGATGATATACAAATTATGATGATAGATTGATGTCTGGCTGGATAGATAGATGGCTGATAGAAGGTAGATAGATGGATGGATGGATACATACATAAGTGGTAAAATAGGTAGGTAAAAATAGATAGGCAGTGTAGTGGTGTGGGTTTCTTGGTCCCAGGTGGCCAGAGGCCCAGACCCACAGACCTGCTGTGCCAGACCCCTTAGCCACCCAGCCGCCTGCTGCTCAGGCCCTTAGAAATGACTCAGATGTTTTTATTAACTTCATGCTGTTTGGCCTATGGCTCAGGCACATTGTTAGCTAGTTCTTATATCTTAAATCAACCCATTTCTATTAATCTGTCTGCGACGCGGCCCGTGGCTCACCTGTGTTCCTTACATGTTGCTCCTTGGGTGGCTTGCTCAATCTGCCTGACTCCGTTCTGCTTCTCCTACCTATGCTCTGATTTCTCCTCCTACTTCTTCTATGGTGTATGTCATGGCCCAAAACAGCTCCTTTATTTAAAGATTGATATTCACAGCATACAGAAAGGCATTCACACATCAAGGCAGGTAGATAAATAGATGACATACAGATAAATGGTAGATAGACAAACAGACTGACAGACGATAATAGATTACATTCTCCTATGGATATTTAATTTACGGCTTATAATTTATTCTTATTTCTTTTATTCTCCAGCATTTTTGTTTTAATTTGAGGGAGTTGCTTCTCTTACTTTTCTTGTATCTGCCTAGGGGATCGAGTTCTAATGGTGTTCACCAGATAAATCAGGGATGTACATCAGAGATTAAAATTTTCAGTGACGTTTCTGAAATGTTTAGAGAAGTGGTAATGTGAAGTTAATGCTATACAGATATAAACTGAATAAATTTATAAGACTTAGCCTCAATTATAAAGTTCTCTCTAGATAAAACGAATACTTGTTGAACATACATCTTAAATACAAACCATTCTACTCCATTCCTGACTTTCTAAAAACACATTGCCTTCATCTTGCTCAGTTCTTATATAAGTACATATCATGCACTCTGAAATAACCAATTGGATAGTTGCACTAGGTCCTTTTGCAGGAAGCTGAAGTTTTAAGAGTGAACAGTGATTTTTTTTTGTTTTCATGGTGTTTTTAGATAAATTCTCTGACAATTACACAGAATGCAAATTGTGACAGGTGTATCTATCAGTTGCAATAGGAACTCAAGAAGGAAACTGAATTTACCTGCAGTATAATGGCATCAAATCTACAGAGAGCTAAGTGAGGCACAATAAATAGGCAGTGATGGAAATCAGAAGTTAGTGACTAGTCTAGATTATGGAAACAAGACACAAGAGAGACTACAAAGCCAATTATTTTACAAATTCATCTAGACAAAATAAAAAGGTGGCACTTGACTTGGAAAAAGGCAATGAAACAGTGTCCTGACCATACAAGCCCTCATATGGCATTCTGTGTGTATTCCTTGCAACAAATACTGGAGAACCACTGAAGAAGTATGGATAGGCTGTGGCATAATCACGCATGCATCTTTAAGAAAGTATGCTAAGTGAAAAGGATGATAGCCAGGGACAGGGAGAACAATTTGAAGGCTCTTATAACTAGTTTATCAGTTTTTTAGAAACCATAGAAACAGAGACTATGAGATAGATGGGGAGAGTCACTAATGTTTCCTGACCAAACTCATGTTTCTATGAACCCTTCTCAAGCTTTTCCTGTTCATGTTTTTTAAAGTCAGAAGTTTCTCTGTCCCACCCAGCTGATCAATCCCAAATAAACATACAGAGGCTTAAACTAATTGCACTCAGTTTGGCCTATGGCTCAGGCTTATTACATGCTAACTCTTACTCTTAAACTAGCCCATGAGTCTATTTATGTTTAGCCACGTGGCTGGGTACCTTTTCTCAGAGTAGAATTCTTATCTGGATTCCTCTGTGTCTGCTGGCATCTGCTTCTCTATCCTTCCATTTGACAGAATTCTTCTAGTCTGAAAGCCCCACCCTTACTTCCTTTCTAAATTCTGATCAATCAGCATTTTATTAAACCAATATTTTCAGTGACAAATATTTATAGTGTACAGAGCATAATCCCACAGAACTTTCTTTCTAGAAAGTCTAATTTCAGCAGAATTATTGGCAAGTCAGTTTAGCTTCACTTAATATCTGAGGATAGCATGTTGAAGGTAATGACAGGTCTTGATGGTGTCTCTCTGTCAATCATCCCATTAGCTTTCAAGGTATAAGTAGTTAAGAATTCTCCCCTTCACTCTTGTGTTATCTTCTAATTTTTTTTAAAAATATATTGATCCTCATCTTGTTCCTTGGCTTTAAATTACGACTTTTATTTGTTGTGTTTAAAGTTGAATCCACTACAGAATCTCATTGTGTTGGCCCCTCTGCCACTCAGAAGCCTCCTCCCCTTATCTCACTGTCACTGTTAGGAAGGAGTCATCAAGTCATTTCATAGGTGATAAACAGACAGAGATACAGACAGACAGACAGACAGACAGACCATTATCAGAAAGAATCCAGGTGGGAAAATTCATTGATACCTGTTTCTTCAGCTTGAACAAAGTGAAGAAAAATTCCTCTTGGTAGAATTGTTTCCATAGTTCTAATGGATAATGACTTTTCATAGTGTTCATGTAAAATGAGCCAATTATATTCTTAGCACTTAAGTTATATTTGGTCTAATAACCCAGAATATGATTTTATTGAGAATTTCAAAACTAGTAGAGCATAAAAAAATTCTGACTAATAATTATTCAACCTTTGAAAGAGAGATTATCCTGTAAGACATTTGTGAAGTTTGGACCACAGTGTAAGAGAGTTGATTATCAGTTATGATTGATTGGTTTCCTGTACAAGGAAAGCTGATGTAAATAAGATATCTATTGTATGTAGACAGGGTCAATTATATAGTATGATTTATGAAGCCACTTAAAAAGCCTTTGCTAGTGCCGGGAAAAGGCTCAGTTGGCAAAGCACTTGCCTTGCAAGTATGAGAATCTAAGCTTGTTCCTTAGGATTCATGAAAAACAAACAAACAAACAAAAACATGCATAGTGGTCCACATTTGCAATTACAGCTTCATGGATGTGGAGACAGGTGTTTCCCAGGACCCATGGCTGAGCCAGCCTAGTGTTATGGGCAAGCTTCATGTTGGAGAGATTCTGACTCTAAAACATAGTGGATAGTGACAAGTGAACTTGGTCTCTGGCCTGCACACACATGTACACATGTAAACACACATATAAAGAGCCTTAAATGTATCCCAAACTCTCATTATTGCACAATGGTTCACATAGAGCAAAGAGTTGGCTTCATCAACATGGCATGAATATTCTTGGATTCCTGAAGCACAACAGACTAAGGAACAGTAAATTGTCACCATGTACTTACTTACAGAGTATAAGCAAGTCTATGAGACACCTCTTGGCAAAGTATATTTTAACCAGAGCATACTCAGCAAGAGGCTTACATTGCAGATAGCAAGAGGCTTACATTGCAGATTTTCAACTCTGAATTTCTCTGGGTGTGTTACCTTTATAAATTTCCAGTAATTCTATTGAAATTATCTCAGAATCATCTGGTTTTGACAGAAACCCTAACAAACTTCTAGTACATTTTAGGTGATGTTGACCTGTGGATCCTGGTATAAAACAAGGGACTAGAAAATGAACAACAAAGTTACCAGAACAATAAAGAATCCATGCTAACTCCTACTCAGTTCTGTAGAAATGCCACAGAGGACAGAAAATTTAGGATGGGACAGAGAAGTGGAAATTTTTGCTTTTATATGTCCACTATAGAGTGGGAGGCATTTATCTACATTAAAAAGCAAAACTGAATCCCTTTGTGCAATACTTTTTTCTTATTAATTAGTTAATGTGTAATGTCTGTGTATGTGTTCTAGTTAGGGTTATTATTGCTAAGATGAAACACCATGATCAAATTGACTTGGGAAGGAAAGAGTTTATTTCAGCTTACACTTCCTGGTGACAGTCCACCCTTGAGAAACCAGGATAGGAACTCAAACAGGGCAGGAACTCATAGGCAGGAGATTTTGTTTTGATTATTTTGAGACAATATAAGTAATTGCTCACATTTTTTTACTCCCAATAGACACATTTCATTGTTATTAGAAGAAAAGTGCATATGATTGAGCATAATCCAAGATATAAGGCTGAAGTGAAGACATTAGATATGGATGACAGTGCTCAGAGGACAATTAGAAGATTTGTTCAAGTCATATTTATATTTATCATTGTTCCTACTTGCATAAGAGATGCTGATTTATTTTTAATGAACGATTAAAATTTTACAAAATGTTGGCATTTTGAATAGCAACAAGGAAACCAAATGGAAATTCCATCTGGCTTTAGTTCAGTCCACAAAATCTTGCATTCTTTGCCTAAGGACAACAAATGCTTTGCCTGGGTCAGTTTATTTAGTTACTTAATAATTTAAAAAGATTAAAAATAAGTGACTGAATCCTATTCCTTGGCTTTGTAAGCCCTTGGTTCTGTGCCTGTTCTATAGTGAGTGCCTGTACTCATTTGATGGGCAGGGTAGAAAAAAGAGGATTAAAACTGTTTTCCTGGGTCCTCAACTTTGTCAGGGATAACACAGAAATTTCTATCATTCATGTGGCCTAGGGAGTTCTAAAGCATTAACAATTTATCTAGCTTATGTATTATAAAAGCTAGAAAATATATATTTTTAATACCAATCACCAAATCCAGCTACAATGCAACAAGCATATTGCAAGTTTGATTGGTACAATTTCTTCTTCAGAATAAAATGGGGCATGCTCCGGGAAAAGCTGCTGTCCAATAAAGTTGACAATACAAATCTCATCTAAAGGGGTGAAAAGGGAGTTTGGAGAAATGTGCTACTTTGCAAGAAAGGTACTATCTTTGATGTGTAAAAATTTTCTTTTCTTTTTGAGCAGCATTAAAGCATAGGCTTTTGCTGGTTTGTGATGTGTGCATGAGTGTGTGCCTGTGCAAGTGTATGTGTGTTGATCCCAATATTACTGGAGTTATGTCACTAATTCTTATCATTTGTACAGAAGAAGAACAGCTTTTAAGAGCTGGGTTAGAGCAGGCCTCATAGTGATGGCCTGAGGCAAAGTGTCAAAAAAGAACTTTTGTTGTTCAGTAGCACGAAATGCCTTTTCACTTCATCTCTGCTCCTCGTTCTTTTCGAGCTCACTGTATGCTTGGCTGGGGAGGCAGGGGAATATCTATCTATTCATCATCATTTTTTTTTTAATAAAAACCCAAAGGTTTCTTACAGGAAAGGAAAAGCTATTTCTGAATACATCCATATAATGAGCAGTTGGTTGAAAGTCTCTCATAAAACTGAATTAATATTTGTCAAATCTACTACATTTTCTTCAAGGATTGTTACACATTCTAAATAGTGATTACAATTTATGTTTTATGTATTGTCAATAAATTAATATTGTTAGAAATGCTATGGTTTTAGAGAAATGCCCGTTAAGCCTAGTTAAAACAAGTTTTCAATAATAAAGCAAAAAAAAACCCAAGTTTAGTTATGATTAGATTATTCATAAAATACAAAAACAAAAGCAAGGCATTTTCTCCCTCTGTTGCTCTGTTCTCTGTCTCTCTTCCTCTCATCCCACCCTTTCCTCTTTACAGCATTTTTCAAAATAAAGAATATTCAGATGAATGAGAAAACAGTTCAAATGACCTTGTTATGATGTGAAATGACGACTGAGGAGGTCGACCAGTCATGGTAGCTCTTTAGGTGTTCTTGTAGGCTTTAAGAGGGTGGCCTGAGGTCATCTAGCTGTAAAAATAATCAATTCTCCACAGATCATTCGGAGCACCAATTTTTGAGCCTTGCCACAGAAGTGTATGGTCCATTTTTAGTGTTTTAAACAAGGCTCCCTACAGTTATTGTGTTCATCATTATTTGGAAACATCTGCCCGATTCTTCTATTGTATAACCAACTAGCCTGGTGTCCTTCACCCACAGGCAGTGTCTCATCTAGTGAGCTATTTTTCCTTGGATCATAGAAAGGTTACAAAGTCCAGCTTACAATGGACTAGGTATTGGTTAGTTGTGTGTCAAATGCCTGTTGCTGAACTCTTTAAGAACCAGTATGACATGACCTGATGTTCTGCAGATCTTTGACTCTCATACATTTGTTTAAATGTGTTATCCTTTGAGTCTAACTCATCAGATATTAAAAGAAAATTATGAACCATGCTGTGAAAGAATGATAACTTTATTTACCTATTTGACTAAGGAAGGACATAGTCCTACGAGTCTCAGTGGTGCCTCAAAAAAGCAAATGTGAAGAAACAGCTTGTGGTCTTAGCCTTATCATGAAGTTTAAGGCAGAGAATATATTGACCTGTTTATTATGTGATTATTTTGTGTTTCTGAATTCAGGGAGGTGAGGCCTTGAAAAACCTCTTGATGAGAAAATTGAATCTTGATAAATGAGCTTTATGTCAGGTGAACAATATGCTATTCTCATAGAACAGGCAAGATATTTGCTCAGATGGGTTAGTTTATAGGAACTGTCCCAGTGTAATAAACAGAATAATTCACTGGTTGACAACCAGGTCCTTTGAAGTATGTTTTTGGAACAAATTGCAAGCAGTGCTAATAGTTTCAGCCTCCAGTCAACATTTTCTAGGATCTGCAGCCTGGGGGTCCCAATGCTAAAAGAAGAGTAGATTCTGAGAAAGTTTTTTACTGGAGTCTCTTTTCTCTTTTCCCAGAGAACTTCATTTAGCCACGGTGTGTTGAAAATGTAGAAAGAGAAAAAAAAGCTACATGACTAGACATTGCAGTTGTCTTCTCTCCATTGTCTGTGAGAAGCAAAGATCAATCCTAGTCCTCCTTCTCTCCCATCCTGAGCTTGCAACATGCTCCTTCCCAATGTAGCAATTAGGGTAACAATTTTCATTTGACCAGAGTAGTCATTTAGATCTAAGTCTGGGAGAATGTGGGTGGCAAGCAATTGGTGACCATGAATAGGAGACATTAATTCATGTCATTTTCAAAAAAAAAAAAAGAAAGTAAGGAATCATAGCAGAGGCCTGGAGAAGGACTGAGTAGGTAAAGTAACTATTCTGCAAGCATAAGACCTAAGTGTGGATTGCCAGCTCTAATCTGAACATAGTTATGGCCATGAATATCCTTAGAGACGGTGGTAGGAGTCAGGTCAGAGATAGTTCACTGGTTAGTAATCCTCAAATTCAGTGAGATACCCTGTCTCAAAACAATGAAGAGGACAGCAATAGAGAACAACACCTAATGTTTACTTATGACCTCTGTACACACATACACACATGCACACATTTACTCACAGTTGTATGTGCATACACACAAACATGAACATGCATACATTACATGAATACACACACACACACACACACACACACACACACACACACACATTAAAAAAAAAAGAAATCACAATGTGACCCATAGTAGTATGGCTATGTGTTTGGCTACAGTAAAACCAGCATGATTTTCTTCATAAATAAATAAGGTATGTGAGTGTGGTGGGGAGGGCAGGGGAGACATAGTTGTAGGCATAAGCTGCTTTATATTGAGGCCAGTGCATGCAACACTTATATTGTAGAAAATATGGAATTGCTATCATCTGAAAGTGAGAATTAATGATAGCCATGCTTCAAGAGTATTACTAATTGCAAATAAATGAGAGAGATGCAATACATGCAGAGACAATGCAAGAGACCACTTCAGAAATGTAGGAAGAACATCTTATAGAATATAGTATGACCATTACAATTGATTAGAAAGGAACAGATGAAATGCCAAAGGTTCCCAGGAGAAAGTTACAAAAAAAGCAAACAACGAAGAGAAAAAAATAGAAAACATCAGAAGAATGTGATTAAATTTTCTTTTAAACATAAAATAGCATTGCAACAGTTACAAATAAGAGAAAAATAATTTTCCTCAAAATTTAAAATGCATCATATGAAAAATTGGCAAGAGACTTGGTCATTTTTGGTAGATAAATATGGCTTATCTTCCTTTAGTCCATCTTTCTTTCTCTTACTTTTTCATTACACCACATAACTCTGTGACTATAACCCATTAGCCCCACCCAGACTGTGGTGGCCAAAGGACTACCACAAATCCCACACTTTAAAAGCTGAAATCTTACTGACAATCTGATCATTAGGCTTAAACAAGTATGGATAAGAGGATCCAGAAATCATTCTTTCTCCACACAGAGAAGTTTCTGTGTCAATATTTGAGTTGGCTAATGCACCTCGCTTCTTCACACTTTAGACATCTAGTGACTTCGTGCTTACATTGAGTGTGTAGTCCATGTAATGAGAACCCGAGCCATCAGCCTCCTACCTCTACCTGAGCAAGGCAATATTGAGACCCAGAAAACATGGTCTAACTATTTGTTTCAGGATATTCATGTTTTCTGAATATATAATTGTGAAATAAAGATTTCTCCATTAGAGCTCTTCTAAGAGACTCACTATGTCAACTTATTTAAAATTATTTTTTAAAAATTGTATAAATCATTATGTTAAATACAAATTTTGCACCGATACTTCGTTGTCTTTTAGACTGCTTTAAAATCTCTGTATTCAGACAGGTGTTGTTTAAGATAGGTCTGCAATCTGAGAAAGCAAAAGACAGGTAGAATTTCTTTGAATTCAAGGTTGGCCTTGTCTAAACAGACAGAAAAGCATGTTGTAGGGCTCCCTTAATGCAAAAGTTCTCACACATTTAGACATGTTTGCACAGAACATCCTCTGACTATCTTTTGAGAATCATCACACCACTAAAAGTTTCCAAGAAACACATTATTTTTCAACAATCATTTTGCATCAATATAAATTTTGTGGCCTACAAGTAAAAATTAAAAATTATATCCTGAATTATCATATATAGTTATGAAATATTATTTTGTTTGTAACTTGTCTCATAAAATGACACTCACTATAAATAGTGAAGGTAGACAATTTGTCATTGGGAATTATTGATAAATAATAAAGAACAGAGAAAGACCATCTTTCTATGTTGCAGTGCCCTTTCTGATATATTAGCACACTTAACACTTGCTGAGTAACAAAAGCTACAATTTGTACTGATTATTTACAATCTTAAACTTTTTTCATGATAGAAGATGGCAGTAGACACAGCCTCTCCCTTCCTCCTCAACCTCTGTAATATTAGAAGTTCCGAAACAGCACCACTCACATCTTTAAGCAGAACTACAGTAGTGATATACAGCAGAGGCAACTCCCTACTACAAACCAGTGGACTTGGGCAAATTAATTGACTAGGATAATTCTGAATCCACCAGGAGTTTCTATAGTGGTGACCCAAAGTGGTAACACTGTGATAATAAACCTTTCACTTGTGGCCATTTTTCCCTCTATAACTTTTTTTTTTTTAAAAAACTTACTACTTATGTAGGGTGAAGTATACAAATAACATATCACATACACCTGACGATTATATTTATTTTTGTAGATAGTAGAAATACTTTACCCAGTTTATTAAACTGGTTCATTAGTAGGCATAGGATTGACTTTCAGGTGGCCATATGAGTTTCATGCTATCTTGGCTAGAATACTACAATAAATAATCACAAAGTAAGTAGTTCAAAAGAGTTTTTCATGGTTCTAGAGGCTGAATATCTAATATTAAGATTCATGTTCATGTTATAATAAATGTTGCCTTTCATGTATTGATAGCTATTTTTTTTAATCTCATTTTGTCACATAGGGGAAACGGTCAGCATATCCTTGGGCTTCCATTTATACATTCATTATTCCCAATATGAAGTCTCTACTTTCCCCAACCCCTGATGCTTATTCTTGATTGTCAACATGAGTGAGTTTAGAAGCAGCATGGGAACACACATTTGCTAACATCTGTGAGAACATTTTTGGAAAATGCCTAGCAGAGGGAAGAAGACCTACTCTGAATATGGGTGGCATCTTTGTGAATGCTAGGGACAAGGACTAGAAAAAAGGAACATTACTAACCACTTACCTTTATTGTCTTCTCAGCTTTCTGACTGTGGAGGCAATATTATTAGCTCTCCTGACATCTAGCTTTCTCACCGTGGTGGGCTATAATCTCAAACTTAGAGCCAGAATAAAGCCTTTTCTCTTATACTGCAGTTGCTGCATTAAAAAGAGTAAAAGTTATACCACCCAAGGTCTTCACTTCCAATTCCTAATGGGAATTAGATTTCAACATATATATATATATATATCATTGAGAGCATATTCAGTTTGTAACACTTGCAATATCAAATACAAACAGCAATACTGCCTTAGGACCTGCTTCTGAAAAGAATCGCACTAACAAATAAACTACTTTATTCTTTCATAGTTCAATCATTTCTAGAATTACAGGAAGCACATCTTGGTGAATAGTCAGCGAGCTTGTGTATACTCTGGGAAGGTTAGTATCTAATTTGGCTTTGTTTCTCTATTGTTGTTGCAGTGTACACCATAAGAAAGTGATCAGAACTCATCTGCTGAGTAAATCAGCCTGGTCTCAGTCAAGGAGCTGTATGGTCTAATAATTTCAAGGATATAAAAGCCATGGAGATGGGACTTGACACATGCTGAATTACTAAAGAGTTCTTTGTTTAATAAAGTTCAGCCAAGTACTTTAAAAGACCAACATGAGCTGGGAAGGGTAGACCAGTTGTCCTTTGTTTAGCTCTTACATGTGCATATCTTATATATAACTAGTTGCTGCATATTTTTATTATTGTCTCCCCAGGGCTATATTTGTTAACTTCTTGTTTTTAAATGTACTTGAATACTCTTAACGTCTGAAAAACATCATATTTTGGAATAGTCTTTAATGTAAGGTCTTATGTCAGTAATTCTTTAGCATTTGAGGAGGCATTATTTTCTTCAAAAATCACAGCTTATTTCTAAAGCACACATCTGAACTGTCATCAAATGTAAGCATTTGTTTTCCTTCTTAGTAATAGCACCTTTTATAATGACTGGCTGCATTAGTTAACTTACCGTGTGCCCTGTTAAACTGAAGTAAGTATTAGTTTCAGTTGATGCCATAAAATTATTTGTGTGTGTGTGTGTGTGTGTGTGTGTGTGTGTGTGTGTGTGTGTGTGTGTGTGTGTGATAATTTCAGCAATGATCTTTGCATTGTGAATATCTATGAGACCAATTTAAATTCAGTATATGGTATTTATATGGTCCAAGAAAATCAATTTAACATTTATGCCTCATTATCTGGTTTGTACAATGAAAGCAATAACTTCTTTACAGGTTTCATGTAAAAATTTTAAGTGTTCTTTCACATAATAGGCACTAAAAACTTTTATCTGTGATAATCATTATCCTATCTGAAAAGCTTGGATGTAAAACACATGTAACACCCTGTAAATTCATGTAATATATTGCAAAGGTAAGGTAAAATTTTCATAGATGAAGCATCTACAGGGCTGGGATTCTGGAGAGGCAACCACAGTGGTTGGAGAAATACCAAAAGGTATTTTGGAGAAAGTGGAATAAAAATTGACACTCAAGAAGGGAAAGATATCAGGGGGGTGTAGAGATGATACAGAAAACACTTGATGTACAAACCTGAGGACCCGAGTCTGCTCCAGCACCCATGTAAAAGGTATATCACCCATAGTGATACAGTGATGATGCCGGGATCAGGGTGGAAACAGGAGACTCTACAACTAGCTCTGGGCTAGTATAGATCAATTAGTGGTACTTAAGTTCAGTTAGAGACCCTGTCTCAAAAATTAAAATAGATATCTATTGAGAGAGTTACCTAATATTATCCTCTGTGTGCATATTCATACACCTGCACACACAAGAATGTACACACATGCACACACACACACACACACACACAGAGAGAGAGAGAGAGAGAGAGAGAGAGAGAGAGAGAGAGAGAGAGAGAGAGAGAGCAAGAGAGAGAGAAAGAGGGAGGGAGAGAGAGAGAGAGAGAGGGAGAGAGAGAGAAAGGAAAGAGGCATCAAGCATTTAATTTTTCAAAATGAGATCATGTAAAGAGTGCTAGAGAACCTAGAGTAAGTGCCATACAGGGTCATCACAGGAACTCAGGTCCTACAGTGAAGGTCAAAAAGAACTTACAGCTCTTGGCCTTGTCCAAGGTGAGATTAAATCGATGAGGTTATAACTTCAGTGTAGCAATTACATAATGAAATACAAAGCAGAGCCCTAAAAAGAAGCTTAATTATGAGAGGAGACATGATGGGTGCAAAGAAAGGCTAGATGTTATGTCAATGATCTTCTCAGAAGGCATGAGTTTGATCAATATTTATTTACTGAACTTTAAAATTTCTTTGCTGTCATTTTCTCTTGGATAAACATATACATCACAATCAAAATTAATTTATAGTAATTTGCTTCTTGCCAAACTTTGGTGGTGTACACATTTAATACCTGACCTGGGAAACTGAGGCAGGCAGATCTCTGAGTTTGAGCCCAGCCTGTTCTACAGACAGAATTTTAGGACATTCAAGGTTACACATAGAAATACTGTCTGGAAAAAATAAAACAACAAAAATCTTGCTTATAAATTTATTTCAAAATAACTTTTTGAAACATGCTCTTTAGATAAGGGATAGGATTCCCTTGATGTCATAAACTTACATGCACCAGTTTCTTGAATTCTGGCATAACAGGCATGTGTTAACACAACTCTTTTTAAGTCTCCTTAAATAAAAGAAGATAAATGGCATACTTACTAAACAAATGAAGAATCATGCTTGTGTTAATTTCATATTAGACTCTAATTTACTTTGGCCTCTTGTGTTTATTTATGAGACTGGTATTCTAATTTATTACTACATGAAAATATTTAGTACTTTTATTTTTAAATTATCTTAAAATTTACCATATTTTAAGAAAAGATAGTCAAAACATAAAACAATATATTAGGGCTGACACAATATTCTCGGATTACACCTAAAATTCTGTGCTGTGTAGAAATGAAGGTGTTAACTTCTGTCCTCAGATTCATTTTTATGTTACCAGACACAACCAATGCTGCCACTGAATTATAGGTATGAGCACCATTATCTCCCAGGAGCACCTTGAGAAAGAGATGTCTAATCTCAATAATGTGACTTTTCTTGTTAAATAAATCCCCCATGTTCAGTACTTCTTGGTTCCAAACTAGAAAATGCTTTATCCTTCCGCTCATTCACCTCTCCTAATCTTAAAAAAAAATGCTTAAGGAAATTTGCATTTTCAATAACAAGAATTGATTTTATTTTTTTCTACTCAGTATTTCACATTACATTCTTTTGTGAGTGTTCTATAATTGGTGAATAAATTTGGGAGAATCTATTGGGCTGCCAAATGTTTGCTATATAAACTATTTTTCTTCATATTGACTTCATTCTTTAGTTCTTATACTTACCTATTTTCTTATTTCTTTAAAAAAAACAATTAGTCTAATAATACTAGTTTAATCAACAGGGCTCTGAGACAGCATGTGGAACATGCTTGAGAAAGCATTTACTTAGGAACTTAAAAGCTCAATAGAGCATTCACCCATAAGTATATGGGCAACAAAAATTGAACTTAGTAGCTTAGAGTTTTTTTTTTTGTTTTTTTTTTTTTTTTAAGAAAAAGAAGAACATGGAGTTGGGAAGGGTTGAGGGTTTGGGAATGAATATGTGAGTGATAAAAAGAGGAATAAGGGTGCATATAATCAAAATCCACAGTGTGGATGCATAAAATTTTCAAGTATTTAACAGAAATTTTGTGTTTTTTTTTGTTTTGTTTTAGGACAAGAGCTTTCTGTTTTGCTTTGATGGTGAGCTATGACATAAAAAGAGCATCTTGCACAGGTTTCACTTTGAAAAATTCACGATCACCATCACCGCCACCAATAACAAAATCCCCACCTGCTTCTGCATGCTACCAGCCATCCCTGTGTTGGCAGTAATGCGTGCCTTGACATCTGATAATATTTCTGACTATATCTGCTCATTTTGTCACCAGTACTGTAGTAGATATGGGCAAAAGATTATATCGAATGGTCCCAAGATGAAGTGGAAGAAAATAAAGAATTATTTTTCCTACATGACTGATGCTTATAGCTTTATTTCTGTGTTTACTCAGACCCCTAGATCTGTCTTTCCAACCCCAGCACATAAACTCCTCAGTAGACCACAGTATTGGCTGAAATAAAGGAAAGTAGAATTCAATGTTCATATTAGAGCCCCAACCCATTGTCTTTTAAATTTCTATTTTTTTCAAATCTTAACAATATCAGACATGTGTACAACGCCTTTTAAATATGTGCATCCACTTGAACCCCTCTGCCTGCATAGGTCTCCCCTCTCCCCCCCACCTCCTGCCTCACACACTCTATCTCCTTTTTCTGTCAGACTCCATGCAAGCAGTCACAGTTGCACTTTGTTCATGATTGCAACAGCTATGCTATATCCAAAAGGAAAGTGTCCTACTGCACTACACCCCAACTTTTCCCATAGTTCTTTTCATCCATGATGTGCCTTGGTTGGTAGCAGACCTATATGCCAGATATGGGATTAAGCACTGGGTGATCACTTGCCTTTAACCATTGACCAGTGATAAATCCTCACTTTGACTATCAGCTGTGCTGAAAGAGGCTCTGACTAAGGCTGAGAGCCATATTTGACTATGGATATCTATAAATATCAGGAATAGCATGCCTCAGAGGCCTTTGACCTCTCTCATCCATTTCTATCTATGTCTTTCTTTGTAAGATGATAATAAGGCTTTTCTTTTGTTTTATATTTTTGTATGTATACTGTTATTGAAAGCCATGCAGTCTATACACATGCACATGCACATGAACATACATATGGACACACACTCAGTAGTAATCCAAGAAAGCAAATCCTATAACTTAAGATGCCAAGTTCATGGCTTCAAATCTTAAATAAATTACATATGCCTGATTCTCATATTTTAATTTAGTCTCAACTTTAATTTATTTTTAGAAATCCAAAATTGTTTCTCTGGAGTTAATATTTTATAAATGGAAGTGTTTTAAAATACTATAACCACAGAACCACCTAGCATTCCACCTCCAGAAAAGTAAATGCATAGTGAGACTCTTTAATTGCCAGCAAACCTTGCACATTTACCATTGTTTTATTTTAAAGAGTATCAAATTAATATCATTTTATAACACCAACTCTCCTCTTAAGTACAATATTGCAAACTGTAATCTTTTACAGGGCTAGGTATGGACAATCTGGATGAATATGCCTGCTTGTGTGCATGTACCCTGCTGGTCACAAGCTGAGTATCATCAACTCTGCTTGGGAGTGTTAATGGCAGCTTCTTCATGTCTCATGACACACCAGTCTTCTATGAATAAGCTGAGAACTCTGCTCCCCTTAGTCACACTGCTATGCATTCATGCCAGGTTTGAAGTAGGCTCAGCTCTGACTTCCCATGCCTGTTTACCCCAGAAAAGTCAGTCCAGATCTCTTTGGATATTTTTTTCTTACCTTATTGATGGAATGTTTACTTGATGCTACATTATCACTTCATTCTATTTAGATCCACAGGCTGTTTCAGCTGAATAAAGGACATGTCTCATTTTAGCTGGCTTCAGTTAATTGGCTGCTATCAGAAAATTACTTAGAAGATTCACCAAAGATCATATCGACAAGTCACGACCAAACTTCTAGCTGATTCAGATTAATTGGTGAAAAATCCGTGCAGTTATTGTTAATCTTTTGTAAAAGAATAGCTGATTAATTTATTGAGTTACCTTTCAACAATTTATTAATTAGGTTGTTAATAAGATAAAGAATTCCTATCATTTTAAATACCGAAGTATAGAATAGAATTACACCAGCATTTTGACTGTTTAGAGCAGAAATACCCATTAGTAAAATCCCTCCTTGGGAATGACCCCTAGAAGTTTCATAGTTACCTGCTGATAATTTGATTTAAATCACATATCCTCAATCTGTTGGTAAGCACCATATGCCATTTAGGATAAAATGAAGAAGTACATTTTGGTGAAACATATTGTATCTGCCCTTCCCCCATCCACTATGTCAAAGTGACTGAAAAAAAATCTTTTACAGGTTTTAAAACTGGATGTTTGTAAACCTTTTGTTAATTGGGTTTGGCACATTCTAATTGAAGTCTCATGCTCTAAAGAAGAGGGCATTCACTGATCAACTTGAATGTATGGAGAGTCATATTATTTTAAGTAAATAATAGCTACTGAAAGATCATTTGTTTTATTTAATAGAGAGGGAGAAGATCAGACCTAATCAGATGATTCAGGAAGGAGGGTTGATGAGAGTGATTAATCAAAGCACAGTGATTGGTTTAAGGTACAAGATCTGGTGATTCATTCACAGAGATGCGAAAGAGCAGCACTAGCAGGAAGGGCGGGAGCGCCTTGGTAGGGGACACATATGTGGTGATAGTCAAATGTCAAACCTCATTAGAGAAGTTGTCCAAAACGTCTCTAATGAGCTGGAAACAATGTGCAACTCACCTGGTTCAAGGCTTTTTCCGCACACATTCAAACTCAGGCCAGGTTGCTCAATGGGTCTTCAGAGAAATTAGAAACACTGAAGTGAATCCCAGCCAACAGGAGCTCTGTTAAAAGACTTTGCCCAATTGCCTAACTTTGGCACTTGAGACAGCAGAGAAGAGAGTTCCATTTCCTCTAGGTTAGTGCTGACTTGGCTTCACTTATAGGTTATCATTGATATTTGTTAGGGGAGACATTAGGACTAGAGAAACTGTAATGATAAACACAAGAGACAACCTAGTTTTTCTGAAGTTGACAGGCTCAAGCAAGGCTGGGGGCCAGATATCGGGGAGCAGGGGAGGATGTCATGAAAATCTGTGTTCCTCTGCCAAAGCAGTTAGCAACACAGAGCACCTAAGCCATCTGTATATGCAGAATGACCTTGGCACAAGTGGAACACAATGTTTGTTTCCATGGAATAATTTTTAAAAATCAGGTGACATGGTCCGGGGGGGGGGGGGGGGGTGGGGTGGGGCAATATCTCTTCCCTTTTATTGCCAAGGCCTCCTAGGTGTCTGGTGGAAAGCTACATACTTTGCTCAAGTTTCTGGTCTAAGCTTGTCTGCCTTCCATGGATGCTTTAAATCAAACAGATTTGAAGAATCAGGAAACCCTCATTTGTTATTCTTTCTTTTTCTGCCTCTAAATACAATGAGTTTTTCAATCAACCTTCCAATTCTGTCACTGTCTTTAAATAACTCTAAAAATGCTAGTTTCAATTTGCATCCAGATAAAATGTTCTGACTTTCCCTTGGTCCATCCTACATCTTGCAGTCTGCTAAGTCTACATCACAGCTGAGATATGGAAACTTCTGTCCAGTCCTGCAGCTGTTTTATTTTCTTGCTTTAAAATTTGCTGTGCTCTCTCTTCAAATATCTTGCAAATCCCTTTTCATTAAACTGGGTCATTTATTTTCATTCAAACTTTATTGTTTTGGAATGTTATTATAGCTCTCTATGCTACACATATGCTCTGTTTCTAATGCTTGTTGGCCCATATGCACATATATTGTTCTTTTGCCATTGTTGGTAAGTTATAAGGAGCCATGTGGCTGTCCTTTTTGCTATTAGTACAGTACTAATAGCATTGTTGCCATGTATGATTACTGTCACATTTGACAACAGTGACTATAAACTCCTATTGTCTTCCTTAAATTTGGGTAGACTGTGTTGCTCTGTACTTGCTTCCATTTCTCATTTCTTGATGTTTCAATCTCAGGTTTTTAACATATTTCTCTTGAAAAATTAAACATAAAGATGGTCTCTGAGTAACTAATGGATAGATTCAAATGTGCCAAGTCAATCTTTGAAAAACTTAGGCAGTATAAGAGGTAGTCTTTCTATACCTCTTTGCCTTCCAACTTATGATTTATAATTTATTCATGCACATACTGTGACAGTTGATTGACCAACTGTGTCTGGTACTTCATTTATTGTACAGCTTTTCAGAAGAAACCCCTTTCTACTGATTTATTTGTATTTCGGAATCCCTCTTTTTTTCCTATGTGCCTGGCCTTTCTTCATTCTTTACTGATGATAACTATGCCAATAAACATATTTTCTTTAATAAGTATTTCCAAAATGCAAACATTGTAACTGGTAGAATTTCTCACATCAGGCCAAGACTTGAGTTTCAGCCACATTCTTATCATATATCATAAAAACCAAGGTCTAGAAATCAAGAAATGCCCTGAGATCAGAACCTGGAAACCACAGAGACTCTGAACAAGCACACTTACATAACTTCAATGTGTCTGTGGGCAAGGAAAGGACCCCCTTTTTACAGTAAGTCTCACAGCAAGCTCAGACAAGCTTTTCACAGAAGCCTGCCCTCAGAGACTGCTGTTAATTGTATACGTACTCTGCAATCACCCTGATCTCATGATATGCACTCAAACCAGGAATCATTGTGCTAATTTAAAATACTTAGAAACCAGCAAAATAGTTAGAGAGGATATATCAACTAAGTCCCTAGACCATAGGGCATAAAAATCTTCCATTGTGTGGAAAATATTTCATGAAACACTTTAATATTTCTTCAAAAGAGCCAAGAGACAGGATGAAGTCCAGCACGATGAGAACACTGTTCTCGCATTTTGTTATAAGTGTGGTGGGCAAACAAAAAAATGGGGCTGACAAAGTCCCTGAGGCACCTCATAAGTAAGTGTTCATGAGACCCGTGTAGGAGGGGAAACATTGAGCTTAAAAAAGATGACAAATTGATGTGAGCTTCTTATTTATATTTCTAGTTTGAGCGTTATGTAAGGCTGCCTCCCACAAAACCAGGAGGAGCTTGTTAAAAGTGCCCACAGGTCTGCTGGGTCAGCCTCCTCGGCTGCTTGTGTTCCCCTTAACAAGCTGCCTTCGGTGAGTCATCGGCTCATTCTGGTACCAGGGCCACGGAAAAAAACCAGAACAGTGAATCCCTATCAAAGTATTGTGCACTGAAGTGTGAGATGGGAAAACAAACCCACTTGCAGAATTCAAAACCGAGGATTAAGAAAACCTCAGGTACCTGCCAGAAGGGGACACAGTGGAGCTTTGGTGCTGGGCTTTCAACACATTGCTCTGGGCTTCTTTACATGCAAATGCATTTTTTTTTCTATCCACTAAGTGATTCTAGATAATTCAGTTTATTCAGAACAGTCTAAAATTATTATTCTATGTACTCAACTGGAGCTTTGAAAAACCATTTGCCTATGTCAACTTCAAATTTATTTATTTACTTTCTTTTAGTGTCGACATGTATGCGCTTGAGTATATATTTGTATACCATATATATGCAGGAAGCTCATGGAAGTCAGAAAAGGATAGATCTTCTGGAATTGGAGTTACAGACAATTCTGTGCCATCATATGGGTGCTGAACTCACATAATGCTAAATCCAGGTCTTCTGAAAAAGCAGTAAGTGCTGTAACTGAGGTCTTCAAACCTTAATCTCAGATTCCTTGGCAGAACTTTTAAGAATGTTTTATCTTGTGGTGTGTGGAGATTTGAGTGAAAATAGCCACCATCGGCCTCAAGGGAGTACTATTATGAGATGTGCTCTTACTGGAGTAGGTGTGGTTTTATTGGAGGTTGTGTGTCACTGGGCTGGGCTGTGAGATTTCAGAGGTTCAAGCCAGGCCCAGTGTCACTGTCTCTTCCTGTTGCCTGCTGATCGGATGTAGAACTTTCAGCTTCTTCTCCAGCACCATGTCTACCTGAACGCCACCATACTTTCTGCCATAACAATAATGGGTTAAACCTCTGGAACGGCAAGCCAGACCTAGTCAACTGCAAGCCAGGCCTAGTCAAATGCTTTTCTTTGTAAGTATTGCTGCGATCATGGGCAGTCATGGTGACTCTTCAAAGCAGCAAGTTCATGACTAAGATATGGCCCCATTTTCCTTTTCTTTGCCTCCAATCTTTCCCTCATAGCTCCTTAACCAACAAATGGCCCATGACCTTTTCTCTGCCATCATGTCAGATCTTCTCTAATGACATAGATATAGATAAGAGCAAGCTTACAGAAAAAGAAAAATAGTTTGTACTGGGCCTCAGATTCTAAAACACTATATGGCTTTGATCAAATCCCTTAAGTCTGTTTTAGTTTTGTGATTTTTGAGGGAAAAGGATCATCTTGTAGCATATCTGCTGACCTTTGCATGGCTTATTGAGTTCTCTGTGAGCGACCCCACAGTGAGAACTGGGGTAGTGATTGAAACAGCATGAAAAGGAGGACTGGGTCAGTGGTGGTCGGAGCTGAGCAGTTCTGATTAGCATTAGTGAGGAGACCGAGTCATCTGCTAGTTAGTCACATCCATCTTTGATTTATTATGGGATTTGAAAATGGCCTTTGGCTTCTCTATTCTTGTTTTCCTTATTTGGAATGGTGAGGCAGCACAAGATTCTCACAGGATACTCCTTCAGCATCAGGTGTCACGTCTGACGCAGCTACACATATGTACACTAGTCACAACGACTCAATGTGTCTTCAGAGGTTTTTTTCTTTACCACAAAGGAGACTGTTTTCCAGTGTTTCACATCACCTGCCTGAATTTGGCCTATTTAGTAATTCGCTGCACACATACAGGATAGGGCTTGTGGTGCCTCAGGAACTAATGTAGAAGCTTCACTTTAAAAGAAGAATGCTACCGTCATAGAAGTTCTGTGAGAAACTGTTATTTATTTTCACCATTAGACACATGAGACATCTAAAGCATGAAACCTGTCCAAGATCACTGCTATGAATGTCAGGGAGTCTGGTTCCAAAGAGTCTGCTTGCAGCCATTGTTGACACAAAGATTGAAGATGAGACAGGCACATGGGCCAGGCAACTCCTTTTAATGCATTTGTGCATCGTAGGCCATGATCATTTGGAAAACATCTACAATAAGCACTAACTGCTAACTATACACAGTCCAGGAACTGTCTCCGCAGAAACATCAGAGATATTTACACAGACATTTAAGGCTTTGAGGCCATCCTTCTCAGACAAACAAAGAGAAGAGGTTAGCCAGGATCTTAAAATAGTTAGCATCTTCCTTCTGGCACATATTCCCATTGTTCTCCTCATAACAATGCCAGCTCTCTTTCTCCAGCTCAATTGAAATGCACTGTGACTACAGCCCTGCCAAACCAGCCTTACCCTCCCTCCCTCCCTCCCTCTCTCTCTCTTTCTCTCTCTTCTCTCTCTCTCTCTCTCTCTCTCTCTCTCTCTCTCTCTCTCTCTCTCTCTCTCTGCTGTTTAGTGTTTAGGTCATAAGCATTTAACGTCATTGCATCTTAAATCCCTTTACAAGGTCTTTGAGGGCACAAATGTGATTTGTGGCAGAGATAAATCTTGTTAAAGAAATAAACACTAAGGTTTGTTGCTTCCCAGCCATCGGGAATTGTTTCGTGTCTGTTGTTTTTAATTTATGATTTATGGATTATTCAAAACAACACATGATTGGCAAAGAATCACTATGGAGTGGACTGTACACACAGCTTTGTATATTAAAGCCAGTTATTTTCCCATGAACTGACTGATAGGTATTTCTCATATTAACTCCTTTTTTTTGCCTTATGAGTGATTATATTTAGCCAGCTAAAACTAAAATAAAATGAGTTATATTTAGGATTAGTTTCAATTATTAAATTTATCTAGCACTCTAATTCTGCCGAACTCTTTGGGTAGCATGCAATTCTGCTATGGGACATCAGTTCCTCATTTCAAGTTCCTTTGTGGTGAGCAGAGAAAATGTAGCTCTACTCATGTCAGAGAACTCAGAGCATACTTTAAGCACTGTTCCTATTTCTACCAACCCGACTCCTTCAGCAATTCACTCCCAGCAGCATGGTGTGTCAAATGCCTGCTATTAGTTCATTGTTGCCCTGGGGATGATTTTTACTGATTGAAACAAGGCTGTGAAACTTCCTGTCTCCACTTAAATTTCTCTTTACTCAGCTAACTTTATGCTTTCTTACCAAAGTTTGAGTATCCACCTACTCAGGTTAGATATTTTCAGGCTCTGAGAGTACTCACACAAATAAAATACAATCTTTCTGTGATTGAAGGTCATTTTAGTGTGTTACAGCTCTTCACACCGGAATGTGGCAAGTACTAAGTTAGATATATGTACAGAAGCCATAATAAACTAAAAGAAAGTTCAGGGTGTAAGAGGGAAGAGAAGAATTATTTTAAAATATTTAAAAAATAACAAAAGACTTCTAAGTTAAATTTTGGAACAGGCACTGCAGTTGGCTAGTGCACGAAGTGGCAGAATTCAGCACACTCTAGAAGGAGATGCAGCATGTACTCAAACATGGAAAGATAGGAAAGCTGGTACATCTATGAAGCCAAAGGGGATCAAGAAATCAGGTAGTGGACTCCTGGATAAGATTTTTCTTTGGCTTTGTCCTCAATTAACTTCAGCTAGCTTTCAAGTCTCAAGTCTGCAACTTAGAGAAAAATCAAAACACTGGAATGATTTAGCTAGATCGTCTAACAAGGGAAGGAGTTTGTTGATAATAAAGAGAGTGGTGTGGACAGTGAGTCTTGGGTGTGACTATGGAGATCAACACATGACAGAGGTCACTGAAGGAGGGTGAGAATGATGGTGTCGGGTCACTAAATAATATTCATTGGAAATGATAGACAAAGGAAGCATGGAAGAGAAGTGTGACATTGACGGACTTGGGGGCTCAGAGGAGTGTGACAGTGAGGGTAACAAAACAGTAATCCGATCAATAATTGCTGTTCTGCCTTTGTCTTAGGTTCTGGACTCTGCTTAATTGGAAGTATAACCCACCGATTAGTTAAGCCAAGAGGGTAGCCTTGCCATTGTGTACAATTAGGAATAAACAACTCAGTCAACTGGAACAGCTTTAAAAACTACTTCATAATTAATTTCACTAATTCTAGCTAATTAGAAACATTCCCCTATGACACATTTCATACATTATGACCTTGCCATCCATTTTCTTCTATGTGATTATTGTTTCCAGGTGTCTATTTTGAGAAAATTTTAATAAGCATTTCTGTGAATTTTACACAGACAATTTTTCTGGAATCTTTTAGTATGTACTTCTTTCTGAATCATGTGATCGAGCTGTATATGACCCTTCTTGATGCAGCTATCTCATTTAATAGAGCTAATACAATCACCCACACTCATTTTAAGATCAGATACATTGAGCACACTGAATGAGATTGTAAAACCAAAGGCTTGCATCACTGTAGACCTTTTCTTTATAATGTGCTAACATTTTAAAATAGCAGGTGTTTGCCCCAATTTTAAATGTTTGGTGAATAACAGACATGGAGGTGCATCATTGATCATTTATCTATCAATCTATAATTTCCTGGGCTACACAGTTCTGATTCAGGGTTAGCACAGCTGCACAACAGACAATGTTGAACACATAAACCCCTCTTAGACAAAGCAACTAATAGCAAGCATGTTTTCTCCTCCGATGGCGCTCAGGGGTGTTCTCCAGAGAAGACTCAGTCAGGTTCCTCATCTGACTACAACACCAAGAGGACCACTGCCATTTCCCATTGCTCGACTCTTCCCTAGTCTGTCACTGAATGGGAAATTAACTGTTATATAACAAAAGATTTAATTTAAAACATAAAGTATCCTCATTTAAATAGTAACATACTGAGTTTAAAAGTTAGGAAACTTAATTTATAATTCCTTTAAATCTTGAGTTTGAAAAAGAGAAAATTTTAAATATGAATATGCCTTGAAATGCAAACACATATAAAAGTAATACTTTACACAGTATCCCACATTCCATTCATAAATTAATAAATGAATACTGAGTACACATATATATGTTACTTGCAATTATATCATATACAATGAGGGTATAGATAAGGAGCCCGAATTGGATTTGTTGATGTACAGTATTGCTACTGTAAATTCTAGAATCTTGGCAAAAATGACTTTTTGTTTTTCTATATCATTACTATTGCTAAAGAATGATTGTTACTATTCTTAATACAGGAGACTAAAAGTAAATTTTGTTAAAAATATATTTCAAGAAAGAATGCAGTGTAAATGACTCCAATAGTGTGGTGACTTACCTAACAGACATGATATTCTTGCCGTTCATTCTCTTTATTATGTAAATTTAATTTTAAAATTTTTTGAGAATTTTAAACGTGACTAATGTACTCATTTCCACATCCTTTCTACTCACTCTAATCCCTTCTGTGTATTACCGGACTCCCATCTCAAATTCACGATGTCTTATTATTTTTTCACACATAAACACACATACATATTTAAATATATATACATATAAAATATGCATGAATAACCTATGACTCCATTTAGTGTTGTGCATATGTGCATGTACTCCAGGCTGACCACTTGGGACTGACTTGTCAGGGAGTTTATCCCTGGAGAAGACTGATTCTCACTCAGTTTTAGATGCTTGTAGATCTTCATCTGAGTGTGAGACCTTGTGAAACACCCCCCCATCCAAATCTGCATGCAACTTAGTTTCTTATTGTTCAGGTCTTGTTTGAACAACATTAATCTCAAATGTAGCTCTGCTCGGGTTATGTTTAGAACATACAGACTTAGTAGGTTTAAGTTTTTCAGATATTCTTTTTTTATCTGATATATCAGATGCAGTAATGTCTGATTTCTTGTGTTCCAAGAGACAGTTAGCTATCTAGAAATCTGACAGATAAGAAAATGAACGTGCAGATATTAAGGACACAATTTTCCTACAGCAACAACTCCATTGGGATATGAGCTTCCTCAATAGTGCCCAACTCTAGAGCACTGTAGTTTTGATTTGCATGAAAGAAGACACCATCCTATTGATGGGTGAACTTCCTTAGCCTGTTTTACTCCTGGCAAGACTGCATGTAAGAAATCTCCAAACTCCAATAGTGTAACATTTTTACACCATATCATGTAGAATAACAATTCATACAGTTTGGGTTTTGTAAAATTAGTTCAAATGAAACAGCAGATTAAGCAATTGCCACTTAATTTAAACTATGTTAGAAGTCAATCTGAATAATTCTAATACAAGGCACTTTTATGCTTTGAATTATCGATGCTAACAAATCTATAGTGTGGAATATTGGTCACTGTCTAGGGCCAAGGCGGGTCATTTGGGATATGGAGTGGGCACGTTAGTATCTACAGCACAGTGTTTTATAACTAAGAATCGCTTAGTTTTGTCAAGTGAGCAATTTTCACCCAGTGTCTTCTCAATGTTGTTTTCTCTCCCCCCATTCTCCCA
Source organism: Phyllotis vaccarum (assembly GCA_033318265.1). Lineage (NCBI taxonomy): Eukaryota > Metazoa > Chordata > Mammalia > Rodentia > Cricetidae > Phyllotis > Phyllotis vaccarum. The sequence goes on from JARWLC010000010.1 coordinate 56,541,561, forward strand.
TTTCCTATGAATATTTTATAAGGACATCTTTTTAATAAGTGATATTGACATTAAAACAAACACATGCCACTTTGCTCTTTGAGATGCCCCCAAGTCCTCCAATTTGTCTGAAAAGATACATTTGAAAAGGCTTGTTGATATAGAGAACTTGTCCTGATTCTTATCTGATGGATAAAGAGAATGGGATAAGGTCAGCTAGGCTGTTCATGGTTAGAGAGTTTGTTGCTAGGTATAGTTGGACCAGTTACCATCACTGCCTGGAGGAGGTTTCCCAGGTACAGGGCTTGAAAGGAATCCACAGTGTTGGTGCTTACTAAGACTTCTATCTGAGGGGTTGGAAAAGACACTCACTCTCTCTTGATGGTTTCTTTCTTTACTTTCTATTCTTCCATGTTCTTTCTGTGCTCTTTCTTTGTCTGTTGAAGAAAAAGAACATTTCGAGATAAATTTTAAAGGCCTATGTGACAGCTGGAAGGTTCAGTCTCTTCTGATGGATGGAACTGGACTGGACTAGACCCCCAAACAATTGTACAGAGGCATATTTATTGATTGTTACACAGGTGTTTCCTCATACCAAGGTTCCTAATCTTAACTCACATGTTTCCTGAAGGAGAGCATCACATGCCTCCATGACGCTAGTCCTTTATTAAGTATCCTGTGCAAAATGCAAGAGCCTCAGGTGTGCCTGAGGCATCTTGTGAACAAAATCATGGATGGCTGCAAAGCCCCTTCAGCAAAACAGTTCTACATATCACAGGAAACAATCACTGTTTTCTACAGGATTATTCTCCCCTCACTCTCCTGATATTAAAAAAACTATTGACAAACAGATATGTACCCTTAAGATCTACAGCTGACTCAGCTGAATAATTTCTTTTAATGTATAAAAATGTAAGTTTGTGATTCCTTAAAAGATTAACTTAGAAAAAGTTTGTTTATTCCAATATCTATCCCACATAGTGACACTATGAAATTCCTTCATTGTGAGTACAGGTAAAAATATATATTTTTTCCACAGCCAACTTTGTTTATCAACAACCTACCAAGAAAATACATTAGCTAATAAGAGTTGGGCTACTTTGTAGTTTTGACCTTGGCTATGCATCCTTGTGAACTTTAGAATGTTTTCTGGTGTTTTTCATTTTAAGAATATTATCAAAACATCTGATTTCACCTGAAGTCACTATAAGCTGTTTTAGCTAAGAATGCACATTGAAACCTGTGACAGTCTTTCAGCGTTAAGATCAGAGGAATTTTAGGCAGCCTGGCTCCTGTGACTCAATTATTTCTACTAATCATTAACTTGAGCTATGATCTATGTAGCTTAAGTAAAACCCATAGGCCTTAGCTGTGTAACATTTCCTTGTATTTCATTTTATTTACCAAAACTTAATTTAAGCAATATCATCATCATTATTATTATCAATTAGGTGGTACAGCTTAGGAAGGAAGTCGTCTTCTTAGTAATCCACAGGTAAAAATGCCCAGCAGAAAGGGATGTTTTAATGAGATAAACATGTTCCATTACAGGCAGTGGGGAACTTCCCCACACCCATTCAACCTTGCCAGGTAACAGAGAACAATGGCCGCACAAACATGTAAAGGCGCAGCCGAAACAAGATGATCTGAGATCCGGAGTCTCTGTGTCTTGCCTAACTGAGCTTCATTCATCAGAGGTCTGCCTCATTGTGGGCTGAAAACTTGAACTTCAATTGCTACCTGCTGCTTCTCTGACATGACCACAAACAAGTCACACTGTGCCTGCAATTGCTCCTGACATCTGTAACTACAACCTTCTCACACCTAGAATGTACTTTTACACCGTCACTCCGGTCTATCTGATAGAATCTACTAAGGATACACATTCACTAACAATCGGTAAATAATACATAGTTGAGACTTCATCCCTCCCTTTTCTTTCTAACTATCTGAGAAGTCTAGAAACTACAAAATGTCCATAAGGACCCCCTTTCTCACTCCTGCTTCTGGATATTTGGAAGCTTCTCAGATACTTACCTCTTTTCAATGCTGAGTAGCCCCCCACCCCCCCCCCATCGTCTGTCTTAGAAGGCTTTGGGGATTTATTTTTTTCCCTTTTGGTTGTTTAATGAGTTTTTAGGAACATCTTTGGCAGACATATAATTTTTGTTATGCAATTGGGCATTATTATGTTGTACAAAGTTTTAATCCATTTAACAGCTTCAAGCACATTTGCTTTTTTGGCAGGAGGGGGGAGTTGCCTGCTGTTTCTTTCCAGAAGCACTTCATCCCAGAAATAATTATTGACCAAGAGGGACACCAACTTTTATTTGACAAACTTCACACAAATAATTTCTACAGTGCTCATAAATGGAACATAATTGGAAGATCAGCACTCCTTATTTACCTAAATTATGACTGTCATGAGGGCAAGGTTAAATGATTATAATAATGTGTGGGCCACAAAATCAGTACTTCTTCATCCTGACCTTAGAACTCAGATCAGCCCACCTCTGCCTGTACAAGATAAACATCCTTTCCTTCCTTTCTCCCTCCCTCCCTTCTCTTTCTCTCTCTTTCTTCTTTATAATTTTAAAAATATTTATTTTTATTTGTAGGAGTGTTCTCCCTGAATGTTCATACGTGCATCACATACATGCCTGGTGCTCAGTGCAGCTGAAAAGGCCGCTGGATCCCCTGACCTGTCTTTACAAATAGTTACCGCTTGCATCATCTAGGTGCTGGGAGCTGAACTGGCTGAAGGCAGACAGGAAGTATGGGTGGAGCTACCAGACTTAGAAAACTCTGGAACAGGAGAGCAGAGCAGAGAAGCCAGAGAAACACCAAAGAGATGTCAGTAGAGAAGCTAGCACATAGTGGAAAGGAGACAGCCATGCTGCTCTGAGATAAGGTACCAAGCCTGAACAAGATAAGAATCATCGGTTAGTTTAGTAAAGAGTTAGCAAGTTATATGCCTGGGCTATAGCTCAATCAGCATAAAAGTAATATAAGTGTCTGTGTGTTTCTGTGGGGCTGAGAGTCTGTGAGTCTGGACCACAGGCCAGACAGACCAGAAACTTCATATTACACATCATGGAAGATGTTTTCAAGTCAACAGCAGTTTCATTTCCCATTTATTCTGACCAAATTATGTCGTATCTTTAGAAATAAGCTCTTGGTTTCAAGCCCTAATGAGCAGCCAAGAGCAACAGCAGCAAACTGTATTGTTTGGGGAGCTTTCTGATAACCTCCTGACCAACAAATCAGAGATATTTTACACTTGGCACCTGACTTTCATTTAATAATCTGTGGCTTCTGGGGTTAGCATGGTCTCTCTCCCATACAGGGAACCTCCCTTCAAATGTTCTTTTTCATCATAATTTTTAGTAAGACTGAAAAATGCATGCTTCCTTGTGGCCTTTGTTAATATCCTTAGCAGAGTTATCTCTTCTTCAACACTACCCTCTGCTCTTTCCTCTAATTTCCTCTTTTTTAATCCATTCATTTTCACTATCCCCCTTTCTTTCTTCATAGAACCTATGTTTACTATCTTCTTCCCTTAAGACCTTTGAGAAACCTATGTCTTACTATAAAGAAACTTGCTTATCTTTAGGTATATCAGTCTAGATGCCCATCAACAGATAAAAAGATTATGAAAATGTGGCACATCTACAGAATGGATCGAGGAAAAATATCAAAAGAACTTCATTCAGTCTTTAATCATATGAATTTATGCTCATTAGTGTAAAGCATCAAAATATAATCTAGTTAGAAGGACTGGATGTAGGATCTTATTTTGGTTTGAGGTAATTTATTCATGCTTAGGTGAGAGGTGGAATAATTTAATAAAATAAATTATGAAATCCACAATAGGAATCCTGAGTAAAAGTCCTAAATCATCTGCCCACTAGCTAGTTAATATCCAAAAAAAAAAAAAAAAAAGTTTGTTTTTTCGGTGTTCTGATGCTAAGATAAAAGACGCAAAGCAATTTGTAGACTTCAAACTCCACTGTCTAATTTTCTTCCGAGAAACGCACATGTGCTGTGGTATGCCTATTGAGTTCATTCTGCGGCTATACCCTGTTAAGTGCCAAATTAATCTTGCATGTATTACCTAAGTGTTCATTTTCTCCCCTAACTTCTCTAGTTCTGCTCTGTCCACATATTTAGGTTTCAAATCTCCAAATAGGGTTTTGATGGCTCTTTTTCGTTGAACCCAAAGGCTGTTTATTTATTCACTTATTTATCTGTCTTGGGTCTACTGGGTGTTTTTTTTGTTGAGTCTTTAGAGTGGCTATCCATTCCCCTTGCTCAGTCCCATTACATTCCTGTGTAACTTTGATGCTTCTGTTCAGAACAATTTCCTCTATTCTCTTTGGATCTGAACTCCATCTTGGACCACCCAACATAGGCCCAGGTAGGTTTGTTTCATCAATTCTCCCTTGGGCTGTTCTTCAAGAAACAGTGTCCATTGACACCATCAGTGAGAATTCTTTGGTTCCCTTGTGTATGCCTTGTAGGATGATCCTCCATGTCCAATGGCTAGCTGTGGCATATTATGTAATTTGTTACCATCCCCAGTTCCCTGTAGGAAATTAAAACTTCTACAACAAGCAACAGTGAGACTAATTTTCAGTTTTAGTAAACATTATTTTCCTATTTGAAAAATAAGAAATATGCTGGGTACTTCAAATGACAATGGAAAATGACAAAACACATATGTCTGCCACATAGGAGGCACTCACAACCAGAGAGCTCTGCCCAAAGCCCCAGATGTCCTAGAGAAACAATGATCCAGTGCAAAATTCAGTACTGGTGAAAGTATCTTGTGTATCAAGTAGATGGTGGAGTTACCCAAGAGGACAGGCAAGTTATGACGTGGAAAGAAGGGAACATATGGATTGATGGAGGGAGAAGAGCTTAGGTATGGGGAATTCCATAGGAAATGTTTGGGAACCACACAGAGTGCTCTGAGAAAGGGGATTGAGAATAGGATGCAGGTTAGGTTGATGATCATGTTTACAAAGGTATAATGGTGCCAGATACTGCACATTTCAATTCTTTCCTTGGTAACAGATAAATATATAAGCCAATATCCCAATTTATCTAAATTTTACTTCTAATAAAGACCAGGTGTTAAACAGTTAAGTTGGGAACTTAGTGAATTTGTAAATCCTTTATTATTACATTAACCAGACGTTCTAACCCAGTTTCAAAGTACATAGTTTTAAATGTGAAATAATGTCTAAAAGAAATGTGTTGAAGCCATTATTCTTCCAAAAACAGGTTCCTGTGTTTTATTTATGAGCATTAATTACTTTCCTTTTAGTGTGAATTGGGCCAGAAAATCACAAATGCAAGTCTTGAGGATGGTCTAGTCCAAGCCCTGCTCATTTTACAAATAATGAAGCACAGTAAAGGGGGGGGGGTGTAAAAGTCTTTCACAAAGTCATAGTTAGTGGCCAAATGGAACTTACCTGTCTATCTAGATTTTGAATTTAATATTTCAAGAATGTCCTGTAGGATATAAGAGAGCCAAGATAATATTAAAGTGAAAGAAAATTTAGTGTCCTTCCATTTACCTGAAAGGATGATTTTCTACAAAGCAATGATAATTAAGTAGTATAACACTGCCAAAGGGGTAGCTTGGTCGATACAGTGCTGGCTGCTTAAACATGAGGACCTAAGTTCTGTTCTCTACCCACTGTGCAAATAGTCAGGCATGATGGTTCATGTCTGCATTTCCTGTGCCGGAGCATGGGTGGTTGGTATTCAGAGAGAAAAGAGGACTCTTGGAGTTCATTGCCAGACAGTTCATCTGTTCAGTTAGAAAACTCTGTCCCAGAAAAATAAGTGTCCAAATGACCAGAAAACATGAAAACAGGTTCAACGTTGCAGAAACATCACCGGAACAATGAAATCAAACACTGTAGATACTAAGTCACAGGAAAGGAGTGGAAGGGAGTGTATGTTATCTGATACTGTTTACATGAAGTAAAAGACAAGAGATATGCACAGTGATAGAGGTTGGAATAGTGACTTCCTTGCTTAGATGTTAGAGATGCTGCTAGCTGAAAGAGCATACATACACGGAAACCTTCTGAGGCACTGGAATTCTTGGATGTAGAAGCAAGGGCTCTGTCTATGTCTATAAGTATATTGGATAGTGTTGCATACTTACTTTATGGAAGTTACATCTTAATTAAAAATTTGCAAGAATTTAATGAATATACAAGGGGAGTCTATCTATCTATCTATCATCCATATCTGTCTATCTTTCTCACTCTCTTGCTAGCCATTTCCAGCACTTGCTGCAAGGACTTGGTTTCTCAGCACCAGAAGTCCAGTGCTCATCTTGGGCAGCACACACTTGTAGTGCTAGGCTTTTGTGGCATAGCCAGACTAGGTTAGTCTATAATCTCTAGCCTGAGAGCCTCTGCCAGTGCTGTAGAGGAATGTACTAGAGACTTGGTTCAGACAAGCCTATAAAAACAGGACTGCTTCAGAATTATCACGTAGAGGCTGAAGCTGGTGCTCTCTGGGGAACTTGACTAGAAAGCAAATACAAATTCAGCAAGGAGATTGTTGGCTACTGTACAACAAATGTGTTTGTGTGTGTGTGTGTGTGTGTGTGTGTGTGTGTGTGTGTGTGTGTGTGTGTGTGTCCCTGTATGTTGAGGCCAGAGGCTAGCAATGGGTGCCTTTCTTAGCCATTCTCTCATAAAACCATGACTTCCCTCATTGTCTCTGGCTGACCCGTGAGCCCCAGTTATCTCTCATTCTTTGGCTTTTCAATACCACATTCACAGGTACACTGGTATATACTGGACATTCATGTGGAAAGTGGGAGTCCAATCTCATGCCTTTCTTCTGCAAAGTTTGTTGATTGAGCCATATCTTTAGGTCTGACAACATATTTTTATATTTAATTTTCACCAGGCCAAAGCAAAAAATTAGTACATTGTGATACCATATGCACTGACCACTATGAAATCTTACTAAGGGGTTTCAATTTCAGTGGAAGAAACTGCAATTTTTTTCTCATAATCTTTTGACTATTTCTATTTCTCACATTAAAAGAAATCTACTCAAATTATTGGGCTGTTTTTTTTTAGTTAATATCACCTTTAAAACTGATTTACTGATGTTGGGTTGTGAGTTCATTATAGTTGTGGATTTTAATCTTTTTTCATTTTTTCTCTTGTTCTGTACATTGCTTCTTCAGGCTTTATTGTTTCCTGTGTGATGCAAAAGCATCTTTGGTTGATAAAATATATTTGTCTATTTTTGCTCTTGTTGCCTGTATGAGGTGCTTGTAGTGGATTTATGATGTTACTTTGTAAATAATTGTCCAGCCTATGAGTTTAATAAAAGTCTCTGGCCAAAGGCAGACAGGAAGTGTGGGCAAGGTTATCAGACTCAGAAAACTCTGGGAACAGGAAGAACAGAGCAGAAATGCCACAGAAAAAGCAGAAGAGGCAGAGGACAGCTATGCTGCTCTGAGAAAGGTACTGAGCTGCATGGCTGAACAGGATAAGAATCATGGGTTAGTTTAGGGGTAAAAAGCTATCAGGTTATATGCCTGGGCCCCATGTCAGTCAGCATACAATTAATGTAAGCATCTGTGTGTCTCTATGTGACTGAGGGCCTGCGAAACTGTGGGTCTGTGGGTCTACAGGTCTGTGAGTCTGCAAGTCTGCGGGTCTGCAGGTCTGCGGATCCAAATCTTGAGGCTAGCCCCAAAAGTCTGGGCCAGAAACCTGATACTACAGGTGCTATTTAAAACAAATTTTCTGTTGTGACCTTGAATTATCTCACCTATATTTTCTTTCCAGACTATTTCAGTTTCAGACATTTACTTTAATTATTTATTGTATTTCAATTGTCTTTTAATATGGTGTGAGAAAAGTGCCAAGTTTCATTCTTTTGTGCATGGATGCAGTTTTTCTAGTACTGTTTATTGAAGAGGTTTTCTTTTCTTCAATGTTTCATACAACTCTGTCCAGAGCCATATGGTCATAGACATGAGCATATGTTTCTAGACTCTGCTGCACTGGTCTGTGTGTCAATTTTTGTGTTAATACCACATTTTTCTGGTCACTATAGTCCTGTGATATGTTGTGGTATTGTGTTCCCTCCAACTTGATTCCTTTTGTTCAAGATATGCTTTCTTTTCATCTTCTTTGGGTCAAGTTTGGTAGGTTTCATTTTCTTTACTCAATGTTTGTGATTTTTCATTGTAGATTATTTCCACTTCCTTGGTTGTATTTATTTGTTGAGCAACTATTTTGTAGATGTTGTGAAGCTATTTTTATTAATTTATCTTTCAAAGCATGGATATTGTTTACTTTAAGCAACAGTCCAGGACTGAGAAGTACAAGTTTCAAGCATGAGACTTTCTTCAAAGTCAAACATCAGTCATAGTTTTAAATGATTTCTTTTTTGGTAGTTTATCTTTGGCATATAAAATGTTACTAAATTTTGTATGTTGACTTTGTTTGCTATAATTTGGCTGAATTCATTTATTAGTTTTAATAATCTTTGGTGGAATTTTAGACTTTTTTCTTATATAGGATCATTTCATGGGCAAACAAAAGAAATTTCACTTTCTCCCATCTTATTTGCATGCATTTATTTCTTTATCTTGCTTATTATCATGGCTAATATTCCCAGTATTTTATTGAACACAGAGACAATCAGTGTACAGAGAAATCCAGCTGTATAGAAAATACTTTCAACTCTTCACCAGTAAATAGAATGTTTATGTGTTTATTATATGTAGCATTTACTATATACAGTAAGTAGTTGAAATACAGTCTTTATATAATAAATTTGTTTGGTTTTCTTACCAGGAGAGAATATTGAATTATCAAATATTTTCTGCATTTATTTAAGTAAGCATGATTTATTCTGTAATTCAATGATGATATGACATTGATTTGTATATTCTTAAATCTCTATTATAAATCCAACTTAATTACGATAAATGGTTTATTATTATTGTTATTATTATTAGTTGTTGTTGGTGGTGGTGATGATAGTGGTAGTGAGGTGCGTGCATGCGTGCATGCAGTGAGTATGTGTGTGATTTGTCAGGGATGGCAATGGGCCCTGGTATATGTTGGGAGCTTAACTGACATTTTCTTTTGTCACCACGAATCCCTGACAAGCACCTTTATTTATCCACGTTTTTTGGTGTGTGTGTGTGCTGCTAGATTCAGTCTGCTAGCATTTTGGTAAGACATTTTACATCTGTATCCATCAGCCCATAGTTCTGCTTCTGTTGTGTCCTTCTGGTTTGGGTGAGAAGCATTGATGCTCATGTTCTTTAACAGTTTGGTAGAATCAGCAGCAACACCATCTGCTCCAGTGCTCTTCCTTTTGGAAAACCACTGGTACTGATTCAGAATTTTGCTTGTTTCTGGCTTAACTACTTTTCATTTTCTTCTTGGGTCAAGTTTGGTAGGTTATATGCACAAATCACTTTCTTATAACACACTTCTTAAACTCTTTAATATCACATTAGTTGCCCAATTATACTTTAGCTGCAAGAAAAATTGAAAACATTTAATAGGATTGAAGCTTGACATGCCAGTATTTCCAAAACAATATATTTCTGTAAATCTTAACACACTTGACTCTCACTAGCTTTCTTATAGAACCAGTGTGAAACAGATGACTTTCTTCTGTCGGGTCACAACAATGTACAGCTTATGATGTCCCTGTGTCTCTATCGTTTTGATTGCCTTCATCTTGGTAAGTGATACTTAAAAGGAAGCTATAATGGTTCTTATGATAACTAGTTAATAGATAATTGTATATTTGATGCTATACAACCAAAATGACAGCTATTATTATGTTCACTATTAATGCTTCTAATTATTCTAATTATGGCTTCTTGAAGTTTATCAACTTATATTTGGCATGTCCTGATCTTCTGACATTGGACTTAAGAGAATGAATGGTTACTTATTTACTGTTTTTCCCCCTTTGTAATGAAAGAACTGCATGTTTTAGCTTATTCCAGTGTAAAGAGATGGTGTGCTACCTTGGAACATGGTTTCTATATTGTTTATGCTATAACCATATGCAGCTGAGTAAGATATGCATAAAATGTTAGATTCATGCACAACTAGTTGAGAAGGATTTCCCTGTTGCCACCTAAGACTTTTATTTCCTGTCTGAAACTTTCATTACAAGTATCATAAAGCTAGTTGGACTTTGGAACAAAGCTTGCTAATATTATATGCCAGCAATGACTAAGTGTATGTTTCATTCATAGAATTTTAGACTCATGGAGCTTTGAGCTATTTGCATTTATGGAAATGCACTGATGTTGCTTTGCTATTATATGAAAAATGCTAATAATGATTTATTTGTTTCCTTTGTAGATAAAGCCACTGAAACTGAGTTTTTGGAAACTCTATTCACAGGCCATAGTGGGCTCAGTGATCAGTATAGAATGAAGATTTGTTTTCGTTTGATTTACTTTGGCATGACTTCCTTCTTTGCTTTTTAGTGAGACAACAGAACTTAGTGGCTTCTTTACAATATTCTTTAATGGGAAGGAGCAACTAAACTAATTTATAACAAGAACTGGTCAATTTTTTTGGAAATTAATCTAAATGTATTTTTATCAATTCACATGAAATACTTCAATATGGATATTATGCTTATATTTCTTTCATTCAGGTAGAAGTTTTGTCAATGACTTCATGATAAATCTTAGTATGAGTCCAAAACTTGGTGTTTTTTTTTTGTTTTTTTTTTTTTTTACACAATATCATTACAAGTACTTGCTTGCTCAGAACGCACAGCCAGTGTCACTTTACAAGGTAGACCAATTCTGTGAAAGAAAAGCATATGTATTTTCAGTATAGAAGAGCAGAAAATCTTAGGGGAGGCAATGGAGCATTTGTCATAGCTGTCAGGACCCATTCTCTTCTTTGAATTAGCAACTGGTACCATGGAGTAATTTTAAACAAATCTCAGATGTTTTGCAAAACAATGTTTTGATATTTTATTGTTTTTACTGCCCACAAGAGACATAAAAGTCAGGAAATTTTCAAGTTGAAGAATAACTGCAGAGATGATGTTTTCCAAAAGTTTAAAAGCTTAGATTTGTAAAATGTTTGTGTATTCATCACAGCCACCCTTTCTTATTTGGAATCATGCACAGAGGAAGGAGTGGAAAGAATAATCTCTCATCCTATAGGCAAAGGTCTTACTTTTCACTTCTCTGTAATTACTTAAAAGGATCAAGAAATAGAAAGGTAATCATCATAGACTGTAGAGAAAACAGAAAGTGGATTGATTAAAGGGCACGGAACTTTGGTTAGAGAAACTAAGTTTAGAAGACTGATCTGCAATGTATTGAATATATTAACCATATTAAAAACTGTTAATACTTTATATTTTAAGTTATTCTTCACAAATAAATATGTGAGTGATGCATTTTATTAATTAGTTTGCTATCATAATTTTGTGGTATGGCAGCCATTTGTTGGTTCCTGTTCCTTAGAATAGCCAACTGTAGGCTAACTGAGGCTGTCCTCAAATATATATATGGTTATACATAGTTAATTTCCTCATTTCTTTTGTCAACTACATAATGAGAAGCAAAGAAACTTCTTAAGAAAAGAAGTGTTTTCTTGACTCTGTTTGAGAGGGGATAGTGGGTAGTGCCTCATAGTCTGAGTGTATAATAGTGAATAATGGTAGCAGGACACAGTAGCAGGATGTAGCTGTTCACAATTTGTCCACAGTCTTGAATAGTCAGAGACACACTCACCCCCACTGTTAGGAGGCTCACAAAACTCCCAAGCTGAACAACCATAGCATGTATGCAGAGGACCTAGTACAGATACATGAGGGTTCCATGAGCACTGCTTAGTTGATTCTATGGGTGATGTCCTTGAACATTCTGACTCCTACAATTCTTCCTCCTTCTCTTCCAAAGGGTTCCCTGAACTCAGCCTAGTGTTTGACTGTGGGTCTTTGTATCTACTCCCATCAGCTCCCAATGGAACCTCACTGATCACAATTGAGTTAGGCACAAATCTATGAGTATAGTCAGATATTATTAGTAATCGTTTTATTGACATTTTATCAATTGTGTGCACATGAATGTACATGCTCATACACACAAACACACACACACACACACAAACGCATGCCTGATAAACAAATGTTTGTATATAAACCTTTCTATATGCATACAAATACAAATATACACACACACACCTAATAAACAAATGTCTATATATAAACCCTTCTACATACATACAAATACAAATACACACACACACACACACACACAATGGAACGATCATCAAAGGACATAGCTACCAGAATAAAAAAAAGCAAACAGAAGAATGTGAGATAGTATTAACAAATCACGCATTAGACATGAGACATTAATATTCATAAGCTATAGCTCATATACCTCAGTAACAAAATAATAACTATATTAAATGCTCAAGAGACTTGAATGAACATTTCATCAAAGATAATAAACAAATGACCAATAAGCATTGCATCTCTAGTCATTAGGAAAATTCACATTCAAGCCAGAAGATGCAGCTCACTTACATTAGAATAAAAACTACAAGTATACATATAAAATCAGTCTGGGATAGCAGAGAACAGAGACAGCTCTCCAGTTTTTGTTTTGTTTTGCTTTTCCAAGACAAGTTTTTTTGTCTAACAGTCCTGACTGCCCTGGAACTTTCTTCATTGACCAGAATGGCCTCAAAATCACATAGATTCTCTTGCCTCTGCCTTCCAAATGCTGGGACTAATGGCATGTGGCACCACTGCCTGGCTGGTCGCTTCTAGAGAATGAATAAATATCTGCTTCCTTTTGTCTTAAATATCTTCCCAGCCTAGCTGTTTCACTTCCTGGTCCAACTCTGTATCATAATCCCTGAGTTAGGATTAAAGGTGTGAGCTACTACTGCTTGGCTGTTAGGCCTTGAACTCACAGAAATACAGAAAGATCTCTGTATCCTGCATGATGGATTAAAGGTGTGGGTCACCACTCTGACTTTCAAGGCTTGACCATGGATGATTCTGTTCCATGATATTCCAGGATGGATTTATTAAATACATAATACATCACCGTACCTAATGCTAGATTTTGCACACTTTATGTTTAGACTGCTAATGTCTGCATTGTGTATATTTTGCTTCCATAAAACTGTGATGATTTTGTGTTCTCTCATCTAGGGAGTCAATCTTCAATTTTATTTATTTGTGTGAAGGTCAGATAAGATTTCCCTGTTAGCTCAACCTTCAGGGGAAAGCAACTTAGGTCATTGACCTGCATCCAAATGCCTCTGCAATCCGAGCGTCTTGCTGGCCTCCAAAGTTTTGTTTTTGTTTTTGACTTTTAATTAACACAAGAGGGAAGAGAAACAGGAGGTTAAGAGGTACCAAACATGGTGAAAGGCTGTTATCTCCAACCTTTGAAGGGAAACGTGTTATTAGACAATGAACAGGACAGTTTTCCTTAGCAGGAATTCTCAATACAGTTAGCAGTACATAGGTTTGCACAAGACACTTTTCCTCCACACCCTTGGAATTTGTTTACAGGGATCATTGTGGGTCCAGTCTCTCATTTTATTAAGTCAGGGTTCTTCATTAACTTGAGAAAATTGTTTGTTCAATAAAGACTTATCTCATTTGCTGATGGTTTCAGAATCCCCTGGATTACGGCAGGGATTTGATTTTATAATAATCTCCCATGAGAACTGTCTGAACAGCTGTGTGGCAAGAGCGAGCTACAGGGACCTCACAGTATCTCACAACAGCAGTAAGGAAACAAGCAGCAAGGATCAAAATGAATCTTTTCTGCTTCTCATTGGTAAGTGCCTCTACAGGTACCACTTATACTCCCTTTTTATGGCATTATGCAAAACAAACGCAATAAATTAAGTGTAACCTAAACCTTCTGTATGATGACACTTAACTGTTGAATGTCATATGAGTTTACATCAGGAAGAATAAAAATGGAACTTTCATTATAGCACATAAGAACTAACTTTATTGAAATAAGCATTATAAAAATAGATAAAATACAATGAGAAGTATGCATGTGCTGATGTGCTTTGTAATGGTTATTGGTTATTTCACAAATAATGCTACTTTTCTTAAAAGTGGTCTGTGATCATTGCTTTTGGTGAACTGTTTTGTTTTCGACTTGTTATGATTATGATAAAAACATACAAATGTACAGCATTTCATATACCCCCTTACATTATTGTTGGAGGAATGAATTCCATTCAGTCTCTGCTAAGCCTCCATGGCCGCAATTCCCTGAGTTAAACTGCATTATTAGGGCAAGGTACAACAGAATGAGAGGTGCTCAGTCGAATTGTAACCATTTTCATCTCTCAAATTCCATGCTATATTATTACTTTTTTAAAAAACTGGAGTGGATTGGTGAAATTTCTCCATTAGTTATAGATCTGAAAGGATTTTATAATTCCAACCTGCAATTGAGACAACATACCAATGCTTTAAAAAGGATTTTGATAATTTTATTCATATTTCTGTGTACTTAAAGCATAGCATCATGCCTGTTCATAGGTGTTTCACGATGTTGATGCGGAAGCCCTCACATTTGGGAAAATAAAAGACTCTGTTTATGTTTGTTTTTCTTCCAAATTGCAAGTGAAATTAACTAAAGTGTTAGAAATGGTGCTGATATGCATTGCAATACCTTAACAGGAGGTATTTTGAGCCAAGATAAGGGATTTCATCTCAGAACATCCTGAAAAATAAAATGTGATTGTGAGTTGTAGGAGGCTGAATCATCAAGTTACATTGCCTGAATTGTGAAAAATTAACTGTTAGCTCTCAAGTTTGCTTCATGTCATACAAGTCTGGCTGGAGGAACCTGTCTCAAGGGATTTAAGTGTTATTCATTTTTCTCTTGTTTATTCTGCATATGTACTATATACTTCCCTGGGAATTAGTAGATATATCACCAGAAATGACTGAATTCTGAAATCATTTTGAATGGTAACATCAGCACTATTCTAATGTCTTTATAGCATAGCATGGTTTCAGTGCAATGTGGCATATGTTTATAATCTTAGCGCTAAAGACATATTTGCATTTAATGAACGCAATTTTTTTTTTTTTTGTAATGTAGGGAAAGCAGCAGAACAAAAAAAAAAAAACAAAAAAAAAAAACAAAAAAAAAACCAAACCAGATTCTTTCCAAGACTCAGCACTACGGCGATTCTTTCCTAGTTTTTGAAGTCATCTTTAAGATAGTTCTTGCTTAGAACAACAGACTGAATGACCATGAATACTAAACTATATCATAAAGCTTAGCTGCTTTACTCAGACAGTATACATAAGATACCAGAACTGTTTAAGAAAAAATATTTACTATGTGCATTCTTAATTTGTGTGTAGTGTCAGCCTACTGTGCTGTTATGCACTGTGAAAAGGGTGGGTTAACAGCTTTTACCAGGCAGGCATTTACACATAATCCAAAGCATATTTGATCTGTCCTTGTAAAATGTGAACATATGGGATACTGTATTTAGGAGAAGAGAATAAAACCCATTTATGTAGTGAAAAGAAAGATCACACAATTTAAAAAGAGGTTCCATATAAATACACCAACCTTTAAATCTCTGGAAAGTGGATGGTTTTACATATTAAACATATATGAGTTGTCATGAAGAAAAAATGGAAAGATTCACCATTCTCTTATTTGAGGATAATGGGGACTCACACCTCTCTTAGTAAATAGGGTATTTAAGTGAATTATAAAAGTATCAACGCAATAAATTATCCATCCTGAATCAATACTATAAAGATTATATTGATGGCGATTATTATTAATTTGGATCTATAAACTTGCATTGGAGACTTTCTATCAGGATGCAAGGTTACCCTCTGAAACATGCTCCTGTGACCATCAATTTTCTTAGAGTTTTTATTTGTGTGTGTGCACACCTGAGAGAGAGAGAGAGAGAGAGAGAGAGAGAGAGAGAGAGAGATTAGAGGCACTTAAAAAACCGTGTCCATTTAAAGCAAGGTGATCTTGTGATCTTGTTGGGCTCATCATACAGTTAGTGAGCTTGGCATGACTTTGTAATGTGTGTGTTTCAAATCAATTCTTGAAGGGCCCCCTCTGTGTGTGTTTGGGCTCCTGTCTATATTATCACTTTAAGCTTCTCCTTCGCTTTTCTTCTTGTACACACTAGGCCAACTCTAATGCCAGGCAGATATGCTGCTCACAAGAATATACCGACCTTGTCATTTTGATTTTTAAAATTAAGGTTATATTGTCAAATACACAAAATCTTAAACGGAATTTTCATTAAAATAGAGCTTAATTTTATTATAGTATCAAATACATTATGGTCCATTGCCCTTTCACACACAAAAATTCATAGTTTTCATTTATCTTATTCTTTTTTTGTAGCCTTTAGTGATATTTGGGATGTTTTTAATATCAAATTTGGTAAATCTTTTTTTAAAAAACAAGACTAGTTTGCTTCAAATGAGCAAGCTTTTTCAGAATTTCATCACAATAACACTAAGAAAACTGAGCCAGGGATCTGATTGTTACTGTAAATATTTTTTTTGACTTAGTTTCTTCATAAATACTTAGAGTGCTGGTTTATGTGTTAATATTACAAATAAATAAATTTTATAAATTAAAATGCTTTTTTGGCAGTCTGCTTTTTACTCAGATATGTTTCTATTCAGTTTATTATTTTTCCTCTTTAACAATGATTTAATTCTCAGCTTTGTTCTTCTATAATATTGAGGATAAAGAAGTTTTGTTATTTCCTAACCAGCTAGAATTTTTGTAATCAACATGTTAAAATTCTGAAATACCTCTAATGATGTATTGAAGTAAATATTGTTTTCAATATTTTAATATATGTTTAATTGTTTAATCATCCTTACAGTCTATATAAAACATTGACTATCATGATATATTTTTAAAGTTATATTTAATTCTGGTGATGTTTCAATATAGGCATGTCTAACCTGTGGAATGCATGCACCTTAGTGTAGATATTAATGTGATCCAATACCAAAATCATAAACTTTGCATAAATGTAATTTATTTTCTTTTTAAAAATAACACAATTGCATGTGTCTTGGGCATGAACTTTGTAGATAACAATGGCTGTCACATTGTCCAAATATTATACATGCCAGACAGAATTTTACAACTACATTTTTTAAAAACAGATCTCGTTTCATGAACTGTCAAGAATGTGGCATTATTTTCTCCACCTGGAATCCTCCCATATATTTTCTGCACATTAGTCTGCATGCCCACTTGCTTTGTAGTGCTCCTTTAGTATTTCTCCGCCATGAAGTCTTCAGTATTTTCTTAGTCTCTCTCATAAGAGGTCTAGAATTCAAACAAATTTTGATTACTTGATATAAATTTCTGTTATTCTATTATTTGGTTTCAGGACTAATTGGTCTGGGTTTATATTTGGTATTTTCCCCTCTCTGGTTGGCTTTTTCTTAGGTTTTCTGGGACATATCCCAAAGTAATTATCTATGGAAGGTACAAAAGTTCTTACATGCCTGAAATGCCTTTGTACTTTTCTCTCAGAATAATATTGAAATTGTTATCAAATTATATGTAAAGATGATATGTGTATTTGTGTGTGTGTGTGTGTGTGTGTGTGTGTGTGTGTGTGTGTGTGTGTGTGTGTGTGTTATGTACTCCTGCTCCTGTGTATTTGAAAGGATAGAGAAGGATGATTGATGTTCCAATTATCACAGTGTGCTTGAACCTTTCAGACAGGGTCTCTCAATGAGCCTGGAGTAAGGCTGCCAGCCAAGCTCCTGCTCGCCTCCCACCTCCACTATGTACAGCCCTTGATTTCAGGCACATGTGCAGCTGACAGCCTCTGTCATGGGTGCTGTGGATTTAACTCAGATCTCATGTTTGCTCATCAAATACTTTACCCACAAAATTATCTCTTTAGCTAACAAAAGCCTCCCTTTGTTCATTCCTGTGAAGAATCTTCTCCAATAAAATTTCTGTTTGTTTTCCAAATTTGATATCAATATGTTTCTCAATATTTATTCAATTTTTGCTCAAGCCATTTTAAGGATTATTTCTATATTCTTTTTTTTAAGATTTATTTTATTTATGTATATGTAGAACATATGTGAATAGGTATCTGAAGAGGCCAAGTTGGGAGTCAGATTTCCTGGTGCTGGAGTTACTGTTGATTGTGAGTAGCCTGATGTGGATGCTGGGAATTGAACTGAGATGCCCTAAAGAAAAAGGCCCCCATTCTCAACTGCTGAGCAGTTATTCTGGCCCTTCGACACACAGAAATTTTAAGACCTTGGCATCAGTTGTAAAAATTTGGGTTCTTTTGGATACTTGATGGATAATCTTAGCTTCAAAAATTGGTTGTTGAGTTTTCCTAAGTGGTTGTCAATTTTATTGTTGTAGTTTTTTTTTGTCAAAGAATTCACTTTTTGTTTCATTGGTTCTTTGTATTTATGTATGTATGTATGTATGTATGTATGTATGTATGTATGTATGTATGTATGTCTTGTTGTTTCTATTTCATTGATTTCAGCCCTGAGTTTGATTATTTCCTGCCTTTTACTTTTTTGGGCTATGATTTCTCTCTCTCTCTCTCTCTCTCTCTCTCTCTCTCTCTCTCTCTCTCTCTCTCCTACAGCTTTTAGTTATGCTGTTAAATTATTGATATGAAATCACTCCATATTTTAAAAAACCTAATCACTTAGTACTATGAACTTATCTCTTAGGACCACCTTAATGCAGACTTAAGTTTGGGTATGTTGTGTTTTCAGTTTTTATTAATTCCAGAAGTTTTAAATTTCTTTTCTAATTTCTGTCTTGACCTAATTTTTCATTCAGTGGTGAGCTGTTCAGTTTGCTTGAGTTTTAAGCTTTCTGTTGTTTTCATTTTTGTTGATATCAGCTTTAATTCATGTCGATCAGATAGAATTTAGGATGTTATTTCTATTTTCTTGTATCTGTTGAAACTTGTATGGAGTCCAAGTATTGGTCAACTTTAGAGAAAGGTTCATGAGGTGCTGAGAAAAAGGTACATTCTTTTGAACAAATTCATAATGGCTATTTTGATGTCCTTGTCTTGTGCTTCAGCTACCTTCCATTTCTTAGGAACTGCTGCAGTAGGGTGTTGGACATCATAGAGACATATTGGCATAGTTATAATTGAGTTTTTATGTTGGTAATCTGGGCATCTGGGTTTGGGACAATTGTAATTCTAGGTACTGCTATCTGGTCATTTATTTTTTGAGTGTGCATTTGTTCCTTGGTTTCCATTACCCTCTGGTTCTTAGGAGAGTGCAGGTGCTATGGTGTAGTATGAGGTTTCTGGCCTGGACATTCAGGCCTAACCTCAAGGTTTAGGCCTGCAGCCGCAGACCTGCAGAGACACACAAATGTATACGATAGTTTTAGGCTGATCGGCCTAAGGCCCAGGCATATAGGTTGCTAGCTCTCTACTCTTCATCTAACCCATGACTCTTAACCTGTTTAGTCATGAGGCTCAGTACCTTTTATTAGAGCAGCATTGTTGTCCCCTGCTTCTTCTGGCTTCTCTCTGGCATTCTGCTCTGTGCTTCCTGTCCTCTAAGTTTTCTTAATCTGGTAGCCCTGCCCACACTTCCTGCTTGCCTTTGACCAATCAGCACTTTTTATTAAATAAGTGGATGGGATAATTATTTACAATGAAACAACACAATCTCTCACATATCCCCTTTTCTCTTCTTAAAACAAAAAGAACTCCAAATCTAATATTCTTTTCCTCCCCCTTATCTATAACAACTTATAAACAACACTATAAATAAACACAAATATCCATAATCCATGGTTTGGGAATGTGGGCGTTCTCTAGGCTACTTCCTGCTGAATGGGGCATTGGCAATCTCAAGGGAATCCAAAGAAAAATGTAGGACTATGGACAAGTGTTTAGTGGAGTAATCTGTAAGGCTGGGTCATCACAGCCAGTCTCCTTGAAATTGTTCTGGATATAGAGCTCTGGAAACTTCAACAGAGGTGCTCTGAAATACTGAATCATCTGGTCCATCCATTTCCATTGGAGATTTTTCAGGGGATCTTCCTCTATCAAACTTTATGTTCTTTATCCAGAAATAAATCCACAGTTTCTCATTTTCTGTGAAAATAAAAAGAAATCCTCTTCTCCAAAGTAGCATATCTTTGCATTTCAATTTTAAGGTAAACTCATTTACAAAATATATAGGTGGAATTAATCCAACAACATTTATAATCAACTGTCTTTTAGCAGATTTTACTAAGTCATTTTCAGTCAAGAGGCTTAAAGATAAGACAATAATATACAGTATCCAGACATTCTTTGTTTTTTCCATCTTTATGTGGCTTATTTATTTATTTAACTCTATTTCTTTTATAAAGGCTTTCTCTACTTTTTTTATTTCTTTCTCTAAGCCTATGTATCTATATTTTCAACACACTCTAAACCACTTAGACTTTTTTTTTTTAACTGCCTTTACTGTACATTTATTTCTTAACTTTTTCTGTCTCTGAACACACCTTTGCTTGGTTAGGGTCATTGACCTCACCCAGATTCTTCTATTTCTTTCTGTTTCTGAACACACCTTTAATCTGCCATGATTCAAGGTTGGTAGGATGGGTAGATGGCTTCACCCAGCTCCTAGTCTAACTTCATAGAATTTATCTTTTTAGCCCAGGTACTCTCGGGAATTTTAGGGTCCATATAATTACCAAGTAAAGCATTGCCATCTGCTGCTTATTAACTCTATTTAAATATTAGGCAGCAGGGCCTCTTAAAAAACTCACAAGTGTTTTGCCTCTAAGGCTGAATGAGGAAGCTTCTCTTTAAAAAAGCCAAGCCTCAGTTTGCCTCCGGCAAACAGAAATGATCCAAGAAAACACCACCACTAGAAAACCTTCTTTGTTTCTGTTCCCTATTTGCTTTTATGAACAGAAACCTTCTGCTTATATTGAGGGTCCTGTGAGACTACAGGAACAAGCCATTTTATACCTTAAGATGTACTCCAAAAGCCCTTCAGTGTAGCTTAAGCCCATGTGCCTCACCAGGGCATCTCTGTACCTTGGCTCACGTGGGAGACACAATTCAGAGGCTGCTTTGGGCTCTAGACCATTTTTAAGCTTTCTATGGCTTTATGTGGGCATATTTGAACCACTTTGGTCTGCCATTTGTAGTAGGAGGTTTCTGTCCTGGACTTTCGGGACTAACCTCAAGGTTTAGGCCCACAGACCCGCAGACCCGCAGTCCCGCAGAGACACACAGATGCATAGGATAGTTTTAGGCTGATTGGTCTAAGGCCCAGGCATATCACTTGCTAGCTCTCTACCCTTCATCTAGCCCATGACTCTTCCTGTTCAGCCATGCAGCTCGGTACCTTTCTTTAGAGCAGCATGGTTGTCCTCTGTTTCTTCTGGCTTCTCTCTGGCATTCTGCTCTGTGCTTCCTGTTCTCAAAGTTTTCTTAATCTGGTAGCCCCGCCCACACTTCTTGCTTGCCTTTGGCCAATCAGCACTTTTTATTAAACCAGTGGGTGGGACAATTATTTACAATGAAACAGCACCATCTCCCACACTGTGGGTTGCCTTGGAGGAATGCTTCTGTGATCTTGCCAGCTGTGGTCACTTAAAGTTTTGGTTAGAATGTATTTATTGGTATTAGGAGCTGACATTTAGGGTTGGAAATGGGTTAGAAAAAAGGGTGCTGAGAGGGTTCACAGGATGGATAACAGGAGTCTGTGCTACCAGTCTCTGCTTAGTCACCTGGGAAGAGAAAGAGAGAGGAAGGGACACCGTCAGCATTGTGCCACAGAGCTGGGAATGGGGCTAGAATTGGGTTTGGACAATAGGAAGAGAGTAAAGCAATAAAGATTGTCTACCTTTGCCCCAGCCCATCTGCTTCTCTGGCTGGCATGGCTGCCTCAGTTTCTATTTCATGGCTTCTCTATCACTTCTGTATGCTTTTGATTCATCACAAATTTTATTTGTAAATCAGATACTCCATTTTCACTTAGCTCTGTGAAGATCATAAATATTCTTTCTTAAATCATTTCTCCATCTGTTTTATGATTTTAATATCATCAGGGATGAAATGGTTTGGTTTTTAGACTGTCAATGCAGTTAGCTCCCTTTCCCAGCATTTGCTCTCTTTCCATCTTTGGCTAATTTTATACAGCTGCTCCAAACTCACTCTTTTCTTCCAGGCCTCTTTACCTTTATCTATTTACTTATGAGGCATAAATCTCGAGTCTCCCTGAGATCCCAATTTAGAATCAGGGTTTTTACTCAGTTATATAGTGTGTGACCTACACTGCTTCACAAGCTTGTGACATGTTCCATTTTGGCAGCACTATGTTAGTTCTTTAATTTTCTAGTGCACAACTAACTACCTAGAACCAAGGGCTCCTGTAGCTATTGACAAGCTTTTCTTCCATATCCATGTATAATGATGAGTGTTGCTTTAGCCCCTGGATTATTCCATGTGAAGACATGTTTGCATGTTTCTGCACAAGGTTTAATGGATATGTAATCAGTGAGTTCTAGTTCTGGATGGAATCTTGATTAGCCCAAAGCTCTGCTTCCCTTTCTGTTTCCACTACTAATTGCTCCCTCTCTTCACACTTGTAATTGTGGTATGAAACTCTTACTACACGTAATATATAAATTTTAAATATTCATTCTTTATATAGAGTTTTATAATTTTTCAACAATCTGCTGTATGTTATACAGAAACAGATGACAATATAAAGTTCATTAGGTGCAAGTTTTAAAGTTAGGCAGTTTTTCAACCCTTACTTTACCTACATGTTAATAAAATACTTCTCTGAAACAGTTCCCACTATGTAGCCCTGGATGCCCTAGAACTTGATAGACACTCTGTCTCCTCAGTATTGGGACTGAAAGAATGTACCACCATGCCCAGAAAAGTATGTTTTAAAGAAGAAATTATTTCAGAGCAATACTATAAAGTAATTTTGAACTGTACAGTTATTTTTTATATGATTGAAGTTCATCATAGTGAATCAATTAATATACCTAAAATAAAGTTAATGCCCTTCTCCTTTAAGATTTCTCATTTAAAAAATGTTAGGACTAGACTAGCTTTTAAAAAAAGATCAGGGTGGGAAACTAAGTCAATTCAGTCACATTTGCTTCTTTAGCAGAGTTCCCAATGGCTCAAAATCTCACTCATACATTTTAAGATTTCCTAGGATTTATAGTATCAAAGCTCTCCATGTGGCTAGTGATTTGGCCACTATTCATATAAGTGCTTTGCCATATGCTGTAATCTGTGGCTTTCATCCCTGCAGTTTCTCCATAACACAAAGGAAACCAATGATCTCAAATTCAAAAAGCTGAATAGAGCAGATCATGTTTACTCTGTATCAAATGATAGTGCTTAAATACGTGAAATTATTAAAGTCTGTGAGCAAGACAGTTTATTGTTGAGACCAAGAACTTTTGCTTAGCACTTTGGACTTGAGGTCTTTATCACACTTTTGGAAGAACTGCCTTATTTTGTGACTACCTCAAAGTGTTTCACATCTCCTTTGACTTTCAAGTTGCTAAGAGTTTAGACTGTCTTCTTTGGCCTGCTGATTGGGAAGTTAGCATACTTCCCACTCAGCATAGCATAAGTTAGATAGGTCTCTGTAAGAAGCCAGCTAGGAAAATAAGGTACTTCTTCCAGAAAAGTAATTTTCACTCTTTATTTTAAACTCTCTGTACTGCAGGAAGGCTCTATGGATAGCATATACGAGCCAGTCCCACAGCAAGCTAATCTAAGTGCCCAGGGTAGCAGTGAGGAGATGGAAAAGGCACACCACAAGCTCTTTCTGGTAAGTGCAGCCTCTATGTGAGTGAGTCAAAGACAGCTTAAGTCAGTAAAGAGCTGTCAGAGAATTCTTTATTTTCTTTTCACCCCTGATTTTCTCTTTATTGTTGCAGCTTCTGCGATTGTTGCCCTACTATGCATAGGTGACATATATACTAGGTAACTACGTAGGTGAACTCAACCCTCAAAGCAAGTTGATCACATGCGTTGTTTTGAGTTAACTGATGCAGTGAGAAAAGGACATGGTTTTGCTAAGACAGGAAACCAGTGATGTTTGAGACAGCATTTAAAGTGCATGCGTCTGAATTAGTAGTTTCTGGTAAACCAGAGAAGGGTATATCAGAGAGTCACATGGGGTTGTGTTTTCTTGATTTCCATGCTTTAAAATGTCCACCTACAGTTAATTCCAAGTAACTAAGTGTTAGTAATGAGCCTGGAATATTGAGTGTTTAACTACTGGTCACCGCATGTGCCAATTCCAGCAAACCACTGTCCACTTCTCAATCCTATAACCTACCATTTTATTAAACTGCTTCTGAATTTGTGCATATTGTCTCTATTGTCTCCCCACAAAATGTGTTTCCAGAAACGAAATGTCAATCATTTTTGTAAATTATGTTTAATATTAAAGATGCAGAGTTCTGTGAATTATGAAAAACAGGCATCTTCTTAACAATGATGAATATTTTTTAGTCAGTTGCTCTGCATTTTGAATAATTTTGTGTTAATAAACTTATTTTAATTCAATTGTTTAAAGAAACAAAATATTTTAACAATGTATTGTGCAAATAAGTTTTCAATGTATCTCCTGATTTGTAATTTCATTTTCCTTTATAAAACACAAAAATGCTAGACTTTATAAAGTTTTTCCATTTCAGCGAGGCACTGAATTTTAGGTGACATGTGAACATAGTTATTTTTTTGTTCATATGGTAATTTTAGAGATGTTTATAAATATTGAGAAATGAATACCATTAACAAAGAGTAAGCTTAGTTTGTGTCAAACCTGGACAGTGTTTGTTCTAAGGAAAGAGTTACCACAAAACAGGTTTGAGTTTCACATCTATCTTCACACTTACTATTCTTGGTGACATTAAAATCTTGTTATTTTTGTAGCTTATATAAGTTTCTTTTTCCCAGTAGAGATGACGTTAGGAACAAATTTTAGTGTACAAATTCTATAACTAGTTTTCAAGAAGAATAGTATAAAACCATTTAATGCAGTGAAAACTTTCCCTCAATACAACTAAAGTGTTGTTAGTAGACATGAATAATAGGCAATAATAAATGTCATACATTAATATGAGATAGGCTATCAGTTGACAATGAAAAGTATTTGAAAGCATTTTAATTCTATAATTTTAAAGAAAATATCTGAGTAGACTGAAGACCTTCAAGATATTTCCTTAAATGTGACAGTTGGATAATTACACATGACAATCAGTTTATGGCTTACCCTGTCTACTTAAATTCTTTGAAACATTACTGATTTTGCAAAAATCAAAAGGTAGTAATAGAACATGTTTAAAGTGGCACCATTATTTTCATGTGTATTTTAGTATTTTTTAAGATTTATTTATTCATGTATTTTATGTATACACCAGAAGAATTAATCTGATCCTACTACAGATGGCTATGAACTGCCCTGTGGTCGCTGGGAATTGAACTCAGTCAAGTGCTCTTAACACTAATGCATCTTTCCAGTCCCTTGTTCTCTAGTATTTAATTAATGGGTTTGGTATTGGGGAGAGGCCCATTGGGCCACATTCCTAACAGAGGACTGATTTGTCAGTTATTGGTTCTTTGAGAGACAGTGTCAATTTTATTCAGGGGTATGGTCCCTCATAGGCTTCCTATGATTCAGTGGATGGAGCTACACACATGTGCACAGGGGCAACACTGATGAAATAACATGGAATGGATCCAAGAGGACATGTGTGGGAAGTGAGGGGTTGATATGGTCAAAATATATTGTATATGCATAGGAAGTTTCCAATGGATAGTTATGTGAGTGTGTGAGAGATTGTGTGCATGTAAGAATATTTACAAATATATTGTATATGCATAGGAAGTTTCCAATGGATAGTTATGTGTGTGTGAGAGAGAGTGTGTGCATGTAAGAATATTTACAAATATATTGTATATGCATAGGAAGTTTCCAATGGATATATATGTGACTTGTGAGAGAGTGTGAAGTAAGAATATTTACAAATATATTTGTATAAATGTATATTTATAAGGCTAAAGGGATCTTAGTTGGTAAAGATATGCATGAGTTCAATGTTAAAAACCCCATGTAAAAGAGCTCCATGGTGGTTCATATTTACAGCCTAGGAAGGCAGAGATGACAAATTCCTAGGACTTTTTGACCATTCAACCAAGCCTATTTGGTGGATCAGGACAGTAAGAGAATCCTGCTGTAATAAGGGAGATGTTTGGGAGATGGCTCAGTCCACGGGGTAAATGCTTTGCTGTGAAAGCATGAGGCTCTGATTTTGAGTCTTCAGTATTCATGTAAGGGCTGAGCTTGGTGACTCACAACAGTAACCCCAGTACTGAGGAGGAAAAATCCCGGCAGATCCCAGGGAACAGCCAGTGTTTAGAGTTTGACATCATGATCTCTGTGCTCAGAAAAAACCATGTCTCCTAAAACAGGTAGGAAGTGATGCGGTATCTATCTCTGTGATGCAGTATCTATCTCTCATCCATATCGTGCACACAGTTTAAAAGTGGACTGAGCCTGAGAACAGCATCTGAGGTTGAACTCTAACCTCCAGTTCAAACCCCCTCACAAACGTGTATACCTGTGTACACAGAAGCATGCACACATTTGACGGTGCATACATACAAACGCATACATACATTCACATGCAAAAATACCCATGTGCATGAAACTGATGAGTCAAAACACCTATCTCATCATCAAACTGTGCAGTGATAATTAGTGCTTATGTTGCTATTGATAATTATTATATTACTAATGAAAATAACTTCATAGCTTGGATAAAATAAAAACAGTTTTATTTATTTATTTATTTTTCACGAAAAATGGAACTGTTTTTACAGATTTCACTTCTTGCTTTCAAAATTTCTGAGTTTTCTCTCTGAACCTCTGAATAATGGATTTTTCCTTTTGGGTTTCTACTTTTTTTTTTTTTTTTTTTTAAAATAAAATGTAAGTCAAGGGGGGGGGGGATGTTTTGTGGTGATATGTTATAAAACCAGTCTGGAATATCAGAGAAGAGATCTATCCACAGTAAATCTGGGAGGGTCAGAGAGTGAGTAGTAACTCATACCTCTAATCCCAGCACAGGAAAGACCAGGAGTGGTGGCCTACACCTTTAATCCCATAACTCCAGAGACAGAGATCTTTCTGTGTTTCTATGAGTTCAAGACTAACTACCAAATAGTGGTAGCTCACACCTTTATTCTTAACTTGGATGTGAAACAACAGGGGAAAGAAGGTATTTAAGGCAGGGGTAGGAAGACAGATTCATTCTGTAGAAGCAACGAGGAGCTAGGCTGAGGAAGCTGGAAGACAGCTGGGTGAGATTTGATTATGGTGTTGCCTCTCTCTGATATTCCAGCTTTCCTCCAATATCTGGCTCTGAGTTTCATTTAATACTACCAGAATTCATGCAACAGTGTTTTAGATAAACAATATCAAAATGTGTCTAACCCATAGGCCAAACAACATAAATTTAATATAAACATCTAAGTCATTTGTGGAGGCTTAAGCAACAGCGAGCGGCTAGGGAGTCTAAAACTACAAATTTATAAGCCTACACTTCTGGCTAGCCAGGCCAAAATCCTCACTGCAACAAAATACACTCATGGGATTGGATTTTTGGAAATGTAGTGAGAAGCCTTCTAATGTAAATTGAGTTAGAGCTGAGGTGCTAACTCTTTGCATGAAACCTTTCCAGGGAGGATGGGTGCCATCAAAGTCCCTGGAACTAAGTTGTTTTTAATACACTGAACATTATTCACACATCTTTATTAAACATTTTGATATTTTGGAAACACTATTTTAAGTATAATGTGGTAATCCATATAGATGGTCCCTAGACTGTTCTGGGTTGCAAAGGAGATAGATGATCTAGTGGAAAATCACTGCAAAATTAATGGTAGTCGAAATGTAAAAGGGAAAGATATTTACTTGTGGTTTTACACGAATACCATCATTGACAGCTGACTTGTGTCTAATTGTCTTTATAGGAGCAATTAGTAGTGGAGAACTGGTCTAGAGAAGACTTGGTATAAAATATGAGATTTTATTAAAGTTTCACTTGCAATATTTAAGAATATTTAATGAGCTACTCTTAGATCAACATACATCCACAGGGTTTTGGATCAATTCTGCTAAGAGAGCATAAAACGTTTCATAGAGTTACAAACTAGGCAATTCAATCATGATGCTGAAAAGTATGTTAATACTGTGACTACAGGGCTGACTACTTTGTTGCTACGTTGTTTTAGATGTAGACTATAAATGCTTGATCCTGTACTTATTTTAATGCCTCCTTATGATATCCGAAGGTAATAAATGTCTTAATTGAGAAAAGGAGTGAGAATATAAAATATTTGTATTTCTGCCAAGTTGAGGTTAACTGGGTCAAGTCTGAATTATCTGGTGTGCAACTGATATTGATTAAAGGAAGAAAATAGTTTTCAATCCATTTCGTGTCTCGTAATTTAAACTGATAAAATTTTGAGCTTTTAGAAAAATGAACCTAAACATAGAACAGAGACTGACCTTTATATTTATATCTACTACATTACAGTCATTGAATAAATAGTTGCAAACAATATGAATGGACTAATAAAGGCTCCTTACTCCATCTAGGTAAAGTATTAATGATAATGGAGAGCCTTATGAGTGTGAGCTCTGTGTGGAGTGGACATGATCCCCCTTCTAGTACTCTTCTAGTATGGCTATGGGAAGAGGCTTGAACTTGTTTTAAACCCTTTCCTTCCACAGTGGGAGAGTAATCCTCTCCATTAGCCTCTCCAAGATGGATTACAGAGCTCCAGATCTGCTTGCTCATGCTACAGGAAGGGTTTAATACGAGAGAGCCATCAAAGGAGCTGCTGACCCAAACTCCAGATGAAAGCCAGTAATCTCTAGATGGAGAGAGCTTGGGTTTGAATTGTCCATAGTTAAGAATGACTATTTAAAAATATATATATTTTAAATTAAAATGTATGTATGTTTCTCCTTGCTTCCCCTTACAACCTGTCTCATACTCACCTCAAGCCCCTTCAAATATATGGCATTTTATGTATATGAATAAATATATCAACATTATATCTGACACCATCTAGAGTTTCTTGCCCTTATGTTCATAGGGTTGGCTACTCGGTGTTGAATAACCAGCTGCAGAGAGCATCCTTGCACGAGACACTACTTTCCTCTCTCGGAAACAACTGATAGTTTCTAGCTCTTCATCTAGGGGACGTTTTTTGTTTGTTTGTTTGTTTTCTAAAAATTTATTGAGGAACAAAATGGAAATGATGGAACGAAGTAGAACCTATCTGTAATTCATAGCCCCTCCCAAAAGCTGAATTATTTAGCCACAGGTAGCAAATGAGCACTAGTAAAAAAGCTTACTTTAAATGTACATGACTAACATGTACAAAATATATGGCATATATCTGAGAATGTATAAAAGCAAGGGTCATATACCTTAGTAGTAAGAATTATTTGTTGACTGTGTTTGAGACAGGATGAATGAAGTATCACTCATTTCTGATTTTTTTAAATAAGATGTTCGTTTTAAATGATTTCATATTTGATGTCTTCACTGCCTATTAAGGTCACCTTAGCTCTTCCAAGGCAAAATTTCAAGAGTTCTCTTCAAGCCTTTCTGAAAACAGAACAATAGAAAAAATGCTGCCTTTGAGTTGTGTTATTGTCCATAATTTCTTTATTTAGATTATTTTATCTCTACTTGAATTAAAAGGACATATTGATGACAGCCTTCTAGTTCTGAGATCTTTGACATCTAATTTCCTGAAATAATTTACTTTACGTTTCATTTTAGGATAGATGATCTACGTGATTCTCAATTCCTGACAACCCACTTCTTCAACAAATGAATTCAGAATATATTCATCCCTACAGATGCTTCCAAATAAGACATAGAAAGAGTACCCAGAACAGTCAAAAACCCACAACCCAAGTCTACTATCTGGAGTTCACAGGTGTATTCTCTCAGTCTTTAAACATGGCTACAAGATGCACCTCCAATATTCAAATGTGATCTCCCAATTTTTACATGAATATATACATTGACAATGAAGTCATGTGAACCTGTCGAATGTGATTTTGAACCTCTGGCCTCTGCATGAAGGATAGCTTGAGAGAGACATGCCTCTGAGTGAGTGAGAAGATGGCTGTCTTTTAGTAGGCGAGACTCTTGACTCTCTCAGTAGGTGTGTCTTGAGAAAATCACAGCATCATTTCTCCTCCATGGTAAACATTTTACACCATGGAATAGGCAAGTCTTCTGCAGTATTTGTAGCTTTGTAGCATGTTAATGAGGAGACTTTCCATGAGTTCATACAGAATAAATGTCATCAAGCAAGAATTTAGTATCTTCTGCAACAGAGAGTAAATCACAAAGCAGTTACCATGAGAAAATTTTCAAACTCCTGGCAGGAGAAACTCAAGGGGAAGTGTGGTTAGTGACTTGGCTCAAGTGGCAGAGCCAAGGCTGGAATCTGAGCTCCTGAAATGTGAACTTTCTCCTTGTCCCATGCTACAAGCATGCACGCAAATGGTGTGTGTGCACACACTGTATGAGAGATAGGAGACGGGCTAAGACAGGAGTCAGTGCAACAGTATGTTTCAGGAAGGTGAGAAGCCAGGAAGAAAGGTTTATAAGAGAAAGGATTCAACAATATAATATATATGCTAAATAAATCTGTTATCTAGAGGACCAAAGCAGAAGAAAAAAATCTTGAGCTGGTCATTGAAGTTAATAGAGTTGAATTTTATTTCCACTCTCCGGCTGGGAACTGTGTGTCCTTGAGAATGTTATTGAATTACTCTGACCCTAAGTTTGTGAACACTGTGGATAGAAATATTTGCTTCTTAGTTTGCTGTGAGGATCAAATGTTATTGCACGCATTCACCACCTGGCACACTGCATGTTAATGACCATTTCTCTTTCTCTGCAAGCCATCTCACCAGGACAGAGCAATCTTTTTAATTTAATATCCTTGACTAAATGGCTTGAAGTCAAGCTACTGCTATAGCTTAGATATCGTTTTAAAAAACTGTTCAAAATAATTTGTAATCAGCATTCTTTACCTGAAAGCATTGATTTTTCCTAGGCTCGACCAGCAGAAGCAATAGGATTTATTGTTGATGTGCATTAGAAAACCCGAGGTTTGACTCTCTGCAAATTGCCTCAAACACTCCGAGAGAGTGCAATGTTTGACGATTCCTTCTGACACCTACCACAAGCAGACAACTATAAACAAGAGAGACTATCATGAGTGCCTTTGCTCAGATGCACATTCATAATTCAGGGGTTTCTTTTCCCTTATATTTTTAAAATGCAAGTTTAATTTTCAAACAACTCATTCTTTGACATTCTGTGCTCATAAAAAGCACAGAAGAAATCAATTAATTTTTTCCCAGCTACCAGATGTTAAGAAGTGGGTAATATAGCAGAGTCAAGCACAGTTTGTGAGACAAACAATATGATGCGTGTCTAACAGTTGCTTTGAGCTTAGCACTAGTGAGGCCAAGTTCAGGAGTTCAACCTCCTATGGCCTGTTTGCTTTGCTCCATACTAGAATCACTTGTGGTATCTGGGCTAGACATCTTGACTGTACACTTCACTGACAGTTAAGTCAGCAAGAAGGCAGAAGGAAGGTATTACAAAGCACAGGAAGGACAGCTTAAGAGCAGCCCCACCTTCTGCTTCATTCCTTCTGTCTAGAAAATCTCTCTAACCTCACTTTCAGTCTGAAGGCTACTACTAGGTACAGCCTGTTGTTTTCAGCTTCCAATAGGGGATGGAGCAGGGGTTAAAGAACTAAGATAGGAAAATGACTTTTTCTCAATGACCCTTGACCCTTGTGAGGAGGGACACATCTGCACATTCCAGCTGTATTCTGCTTCATGGTCTCTCAAAATGTGAACGGCATCTACCTCATGTTCCCAATGTCAAGCACAAGTGTGTTCCCCTCTGCCACACCTTTTCTATCATGATGGATGGATCTTTCTGAAACAGAGACAAATTAAACTCGTTCTCCCCCAAGCTGTTTCTGCCAGCTGTTTAATTACTATAATGCAAGTAGGTACAGCCTTCACTTGACTGGATGAGAACCTGGCCTATCCTGGGAAGTAATCTTGTTCATTTTAAATCTACTTATTTAGATGTTGATCTCAGTTTAAAGAAGGCCTTCACAGTGTCATCTACACTGGTATTTTGCTGAGTATCTGGAACTCAAGCCCAAGTGCTTTATATGTTACTATTACCATTGCATCCTTTCTTACTCATTTAGATCGTGGGTAGTCCTTACCCTTACATTTCATTTGAATCTAAAATAATAAGGCAAAGATGGCAGCAGGTGACTCTCATGATTAAATAATAATGGACACGGTAGTAGACTTTCTTTACTTTCTTCCATGAAGCAGGACCCCCCAGTAGTAGATCTGCAAACTAGGTCCTGATAACAAAATTAGGTGAACTGTTACTCAGAAAGTGAGGACAATAGATTCAGATGCCCACTCAAACAAGAAATATATATATACCCTAAATATACAAACAGTAACATAAGAAATTATCTGATTAGATTTTTTTATTATAAAAGTCAAGCTTAAATTTTATAAAAATTCTCAGAAATACTTTTGCATCCATAATATGGTAAGCATAAATAATACATTTGGAGAGTTACACAAACAAAAGATTCCATCTTAATATTTACCAGATTAAACAAGATACCTAGCCTTATTTCTTCACTTCCAAAAGTAAAATAAATAAATAAATAAATATTACCTCTTAATCCTTTTGTGAGAATAACGTGACAAGAATATCACATCATTAGTAGGAGGAGTGTCACAAAGCAAGTCAACAATCAAGAGTGCTTGTGGTTTGTCAGTACCAGCTCAAAGGAGAGAGTGAACTCTAAGCTGAACTTCAAAGGAAGCAGAGGAATGCAAGTTGACTCCAGTGCCTTACAGATGTATAAGCTGGTGCACTGGAACACGACATGCCATCTTAGAATAGATGAGGAATGCTGAAGTCAAAGGAGGTGACTGTCAGGTTGGTGTTCTATCCACTTAACAGCATTTTACACTTGGCCCCAAACTAATAGAGTTGGGAGATTTTATTCTGTCTCGGTATTAGCATCGGCACTGACATAGCTATTAATAACACAGACACTAAAGGAGGAAAATGAGATTAACAATGGCATCCCATCAGCCAGGTCTTCATTAAACAATGAACAAAAGAAGTCTATGTCAAAACAGTGCATGCAACCCTTTCCTTGGTGTCTAGATTGTATAATAACTCATAAGAAAGCAATGCATTAAACTGAAGATTACATTCCTTACAAAGGCTGTACTTTCCTTCATGTTTAATTTTCCCCATTATATCTATGAACATACATACCTATTCTGCCACCAATTCATATGTGAGCACTCTTTGGTAGATTTAATTAGTTTCCTCCGGTAAATAGAGACTCACATTAAAATAAAATGAAACCAATAGATTAAAGTTAATTATGCCCTCTTCTCTTTCTTATTTCCTAGGCTTATGATACAGTTACTAATTGAAACTAAGGAAAGCCACAGTTATCTCTTTAATCATGTTTTAAAGAAAAAGCTGTAAAGCAAAAAAGAGATCATTCACATTCTAATTGTCTCTTTAAAAGCTTTTGTGATCCCTACTAACTTGCGGTAGAATAGGAATCCAGACTCCCTACTGAAAGGGGTTTTAGACCTCTGACTCCCCCTCCTGTATTCTGCAGTTGGCGATCTGATGGAGGCTTTGAGATGTTTGATCCTGCATAGGTTAGTAGCAGACCAGGTTGTAGCATGATGGTCTGATGATTTGCCATTGTTGATAGGGATGCATCTGATATTTTACTCATTTGATTTCTAATAATACTAGCAGCTTGTTTGGCATGCTCTCACTCCTTCCCTGACTATGAGGATTAGGCAAAATGATAATATATGTAGCAAGAAATATAAATTATAATGTATATTAGTTGTTTTTATCTTTTGAAAGCCAGTGTAAATATAAATTCATGAATCACAAAATGTTTAAGGTTATTTAATAGCTCTCTATATCAAGAAACTTAGAATTTTTTCAATCTATTGTGATGCAAATAACCATCCCCTAGGTAGTCTGTTTTACCAACTGGATATTTATAGCACCATGAGAAGAGTTTGTTACTTTAAGATTGACAGACAATTCACTTATCACACCAGCAGACAGATGGCAAAGTTCATGTGCAATTTATAAGCTCTGCCCCTGATGGATTTGATATGGTACATTCTCCAGGCACTACAA
Source organism: Phyllotis vaccarum (assembly GCA_033318265.1). Classification (NCBI taxonomy): domain Eukaryota; kingdom Metazoa; phylum Chordata; class Mammalia; order Rodentia; family Cricetidae; genus Phyllotis; species Phyllotis vaccarum. Next base: position 56,575,963 of record JARWLC010000010.1, read on the forward strand.
GCTATATGATCTACCCTGAGCTGGGGGGCTGTGCTGAAGCTATACATCACCCTAGTAAGGAAATCAAAATTCATTAGCTCTACAGGATTGTTATCTTGAGAAATAATCTATGCATGCTGGCAAGAAAGTTTCTTTTCTCCATCAGGATGAGTGAGCTAATTGTTGCTTTTTGGTGTGTTGTGCTTACAGGAGAATGAAATCTGTTTTCCTGAGAACCTTGTCAGTGGTATGCTGGGATGAGGGAGCTTCTATGTGCAGGTTACAATCTAAATACTTTTGTTTCTTAGGTCCTTATTTTAAATTAAAGATGCTGCTTAATTAGGACATTTTGATGGTGGTGGTGACATTCAGAAAATGATTAATAATTTTGTAACATATCATTATAGCTATACAAAGAATGCTGAATTGTTAGCATTAGCATTGCAAAAAATGTGCGATTTCTGAGTTGTTTGTTTCACAGTGACATATGGCATAGCACTTCCTTGCATATTTTGGGAGCTGATCTTGCTCATGGCCAATAGTGCTTGTTTGTGAAACCTTGAGCACCATGACAGGTGATGTAGTGTGTCTTTACAGTCAAGCTTAGAAGCTTCCTAGCAGAAAATCACACTTTCTGAGCTGCGTGACTGTAGCCAGGAGTCCTAGGTCTCAGTTTATACATCTATAAATCAAAGGTAATAGTAATAGTATCAGCCTCACAGGATTTCTAGGAAGTCTGAACAAATTACTAGTTAGAATATGTAGAACCACGCTTATGTTGTATCATTATAACTGAGATGTGCACAGTCATGCATCTAGGAAACAGCATTAAAACCATATCAGTCCTAGCGACTTGTTTTATTAATCAACTAGACTGAAACTTACTAACATTCATCTTTGCCATTTGACTTATTCTATGACTTTGGACACTTCATGACTTTTGCAGTCAGATATATGAGTAAAAAAGGAGTGTGAAAGTCTGGGAAGACTCCTTTATGTTAGTATTCCATTGTAATTCAATTGCCTATGCCTTTCTCTTATTTTTATAATACAATTATGATGATAAATATATCTATACATTCTTGAAGGGTTGGAGTGGACTTTGAAAGTAGTCTGTCTTACTGGTCCTGAAGAATAGGTCAATAATGATGTGTATTAGAAATGTAAATAAGGACTAAGATATAATTCTGAGTACAGTGCTTGCCTGGCACACACACAACCCCTATAAAACAAGACAAGCACCAAAGTTAAATAAACAGAAAAGAACTTCTATTAACTTTCATGTCCCTTTGAGCATCTATTAGAACTTTGCTGTAGCCCAGAATGATGAGAAATATCTAGACAAAACAAACAAAAGAACATTGCATTTACGTGTGATGTTCTTAGACTTACTGATCTAATATTTTGGTTATACTCATTATTAAAAGAAAATGAGTTGAATTAAATAAGATTAATATTATGTACTAAAATAGAAAAGAAGCTTATGTATGATGTATTTCTAGATGAGTTTGTGTTCAGTTCTTGTAAATATCAGAATTGTATATAAGTATTAATGAAAGTATATTTTGAGAAACCACTCATCTATTTGCATATAGAATGTGCTTGATACCACATATGTGTATTTGTATCTATAATGTGTGTGGCTTATTTTGTGTAGGTTTGCTCCCTTAATCATTAAAGAAGGAAGTAGTTCCTGTGATCATCCTGAGATCGAGAGCCATGAAGCTAGATAATTGAGAGACTCCTTTAAATCCTTCTTTGCCCCCCAAATCCTAATGAACGTTGGAAGTCCTGTGCCAAAATCTGGGTCCTTGGAATAGTGAGTATTTTAGGTTGGAAGAAATATATAGAGGCTGTAGACAACACAGAGGCTTCTTTTTCTTATACCACTTCTTTCCTGAAATGGGAGATAGCCCTGAGAACACTCTGTCTCTGGCGATACAGCCCACAAAAGGCAGATGCCCCCTTTCTCTCTTCATTTATATTGGCTGTGAAACTTAAAAAGGTCAGGTGGAACTCCTTTTCTCCTCTCCCAAAGGCTCTCAGGTGACAGGCACTAAATTACTTTAGTTTATTATTACTAGATCATGTCCTCTTTTGTCATCCAGATCATACTTCTATATTGTTGCTCCTAAAAATATTCCGGTTGTTCTGGGGCTAGAGGAGCTTCATTTCTTACATGCTATATAACGTTTTATTTAATCCATGAGGATGGTTTTTTCTTGTTGATCACACTTTGATCCAGGGTGTCAGCCAAATACTTGGCGATGAATGAAAATGAAATGTTTTCTTCCTTAACAACCACAGTGTTGGGTACATAGTAGGTGCTTGACAGATGTTTGTTAATAAAATGTCAGTGTAGGAATAAGTAAATCCCATGATTTCAAAAAAATACTATATCAAGCAAAGCACCCACCTTTTAATCAAAATTAAATAGTGAGGCAATTCACCTTACTATTTTGAACCTCAGATTGTTCATTTGCCAACCAAAGGTCAGATCATATCAGCTTTGCAGTCTTAAAAGTCCACCAAGGGATTTGTGCCATCAATCTGTCAATCATTTTTCTCTGGTGCAGAAATACTATTAGTAGTTCTACTAGCCAGGCGTCAGCAACTCCTGACATATTCACTTTGTGTTAACATTTGGCTTTATAACTGGAAATTCAGATTTATAAACCAAGAATGCAATGCATATACTAAGTTCTTCCATATTAGCCAGTCATCTGGTAACAGCTGTATGAAAACTGAAAGATGGCATTTGATATTGAAATGTTTTATGGCATTGTCTCCTTATTAACTATATGCATAATTTTACAAGTCTTAGTTTCATAGTTATTTCAAAGCCTTGTTCTCCTGGGGTCTATATCCATTCACCTCCAAATAATTGAACTTGAAAATATTCTGTAGTCTACTGGCCTGTGTGTGGCATCATTTGCCTGGTTTTTTGTTTGTTTGTTTGGTTGGTTTGGTTTGGTTTTTTTCCCTAGCAACTTCCAGAAGTAAAAATTAAAATTTTTGTCCCTAGTGAATTCAAGGTAAAACCAATGGTTGTTACTTGATTTAGGCAATAATGAAATGAAAGGTAACAGGAGTCAGTGTTAGCTGATATTTATGACAACTACACAATTAAAGGACCAGACAGAATCATTTTGACTTTCTACAATGGCACCTTCCTCTTGGAGTTCAGAACATAATATATACATGCACATAAACATGTAAATAGAGCAGAAATAAATGGCTGTGGGGGTTGGGGGCCGAGGTACAGACCACAACTCCAAAACTTTTTGTATAGTTTCTCTTAGATGTGCCCTTCTAGGAGCACTGATGGTCTGAACTCCAAAGTAAATGACAGTCTGGTTCTGTCAGCAGAAGTCAGTCTGAAAAGCAGTTTATATTTTCTGTATCTGTTTTGAGACTGGTGCAGAACTTCTAAACACTTCACAAGCTTAGTAGAAATATATAACCATGCAACAGCCAGAGTAGAGCTCTATTTTTCCATAAGTAGATGTTTCTCTTCAAGTCATCCTATTTCCACCAGCGGTCACACTTCCGACCTGAATTTAGTCTGCCTGACTAACCCTATCCTTATGGGAAACAGTGGGTCCAAACAGCGCTGTGTTAATTTTCATACTAGTAGTGAATAAACACAACTATGAACCATATGTTTTTCCAACAAGTCATTCAAAGAAAATTCTTTATTCAAAGACCCCAAAACTTAAACTGAGTCTCTTTGAGAAAAACATTGGATGACCTCAATTCCCATAGAAGAGAATGATACAGATATTCTGGAGATAATTTGACATTAAATGTTCTCAAAATCTCAACAGTACTTTGAAATGATTTTAGTATTGGCGTAGCTGTTTATGCCTTTAGTCAAAGGGTGACTGTGTCTCTCATCAAAATAGCAGCCATGGCCTTCAATCACCTTAAGTAGCATCCAGAATCTAACTGTGGGCATTAGAAAAGTCTCACCCAAGTGAAAAAGGAAATAGCTTGAATAACGTAGCCACTTCCTTGCTTAATTTAAACATCCGGGTTCTCAGTTGCTTGAGAAATTTATGAGTCATCTGGAATTAATCTGCTTGACAGCAAAGACACTAAAGTATTGATGAGAAGTTGTACACAGGCTGTTGTTTGAATGATGAAAACACAAACACTATCTATTGTTTCCCATTCTCCTTATGGCAAAATCTACCTTTTTATTGTATTTCTCTCTCCTCACTAGACATGGATGTCTGCATGAGTGTAAGATTTATAACCTCAAGAATTCTATCGCGGCTGCTCTTGCATTTGTCTAAACTCTGTCAAGAGGAAGAGACTCTTTACTCTTTAATGTAGTGCCAACCCATAAACACACAGAGCATGTGAATAAGATGAAAGATAATAATTCTGTCTGTTTAAAGCCATTTGGCCCCAATATATAGATGGTGGAAACATACCAGTGGTTCCTTCTTATTAAATTCCAAATACTTGTAGCAGGAAAACAATGCTGTCAAGATAAATGGCCTGGCTTTCTCTTCATGGCCATTACATAGCTGGTTAAACTTTCCTACCTGATCATTGGGGTTAAAAGCATATAACTTGCTTGTGAATCAAGACCCAATCTATTTCAGAAAAATATTGGGACTAATTGTTTTTAAGACATGCATGAAAAAACAGATAAAACCAAAGGAATGTTCAGTTTGGTCATGAACTCAATGGCCTGTTAATATCCAAAGCCACACCAAGGCTTGGACCATGAACCGCATATCTTTTAAAAACTGCTATTACATTTTTCAATCTATTCATTTAATGCATGGGCACATGTGCCATGGCATATATGTACATTTCAGAGGATAATTTACAGGAGTCAGTGCTGTCTTTCCACCATGTGTTCTTCACAGTGACATCTGGATGCAAACACAGTAAGAGTTAGAGAACATGCTGCAAGGCACAGTTGTGTAGGATTTGGCTCCTCATAGACTAACATGATTAACCACTTGAGTAACAGCACCACCTTGTTTTCTGAAGGTTTCTGCCACCCTCCCAGCATCTGCATCCACCCCATACCCACTTGGAATATTGGTCCCAACTTTCTTTCCTATGCAAATTGTTACCTGACCAAACAAAAATCATCTTTTCTAAATAAGATGTGTTTCCTGTCACGTACACGCAGTATGAGTTCAGTACATGGTTTTGAAAGAAGAGGCTGCAAAAGTAGAGAATCTGAAGTTCTTAAAGGTGCCTGAGGGAAAGGATGGGAACAAATGTGGTGACATTCTTCTACAGTGTGAGGAATTCTACACGTATTCAGCTGCTGAAGAGAAAAGGTCAGAGGAGGCACAGATGTGTTTCAAAAGCCTTAGAGTCTTGGGACAGGCTACTTTTTGATTCTTTCTCAACAGAAGATATGATATAATATAATTAACATGCTCTGTCATATTTCTTTCCTCTTTGGTCTTTGTGGGCTGAAATATGAAGAATTAAATTACATATTTTTCTTTTTTAAAACTTATTTTTTACTTAAAATGGTGAAGGGTTATATAATAAAAATAAAGCTTAGTAACAGAAGTGTCTTAAGTTCTTCAAAATGACGAGGACATGGACTGGAAAGATGGCTTAGTGAGCAAGAGTACTAGATGTATAAGCATGGGGACTTGATTTTGCAACCCTAAAGTCCGTTTATAAAACAGGTGTGGATGTACATTCTTGTACCTCAGCATTGGAGGAAGGTCACAGACTGGAAGATTACAGGGTTGTTTTTTTTTGACTTCTTGTGTAACAGAAAATAGTGAGCTTGAGGGTCAGTGAGAGAGCCTGTCTTCAGGAAATGAGGCAGAGAATGACAGAGAAAGGCAGCCAATATTTTCTTCAGACCTCTATACTTGTACATATATAAATGTGTATGCACCATACATGACACATACCTATAACACCACACACACACACACACACACACACACACACACACACACACACACACACACACAAAATTAAAAAGACAAAAAAGGGAGTGAAAATCCCTACCTTCAAGAATCAAGATTATAATACATTTCTAAAATAAAGGAGAAAAGGTAATCTTTTCTATGAGGAAATTAAACACTTAGCTTACATGCAAAGATACAATATACGAAAGGAAAAAAAAAACTATTTTCTTGGACTAATTATTTTATTTTATTTTATTCTATAGGAAGTTTCTAATTTTGAAGCTGAAAAACCAGAAAGAAAAATGTAAGTCAAATTTACTTGGTAAGCAGTAAATTCCTTTAGCATTACGTGTAGAATGTAATGGCTTTCTTGAACTATTTTTCTTCCATCATGCACAAATCTAGGTACGGTATCACCCACTGCCACTTCTCCATTTATGCTGATGCACAGGAAATTTGGGTTGCAACATTCCTGTGGGTATGGGTGTGAAAATTAAATTTTAAGAAGAAGAAATGTATTAAGACCAAGCGTGGGTTAAACCAGGAACATATTCCAAAACATGTGCCTATCAGTGACCTATTTAATCTTCTAAAGAATTCTAATCCAAACAGAAATGTGTTTGCAAAGAGGTTTGTTTATTTAGGTCAGTCCTAGCTTTCCATTCCATGGTTGCTGCCAAAAGCTGTGATATACACATGTTGCATAAGGTAATGGGATTTTAGCTAATAAGCAAGAAATACATGGGGACAGGAAGCTGCTTTATGAGAACACTTTCAGATGGTTTGCTGATGACACGGGATATAGCTTTTTTGCATCCTGAATTTGCTCTGAGACCAAACCCAACTTGTGCAAATTTCTCCCCTTTTAGACCTCGCCCCTCCTGGTCTACTCACGCTGTTGGTATATTCTCCCCCTCCCACCCCCACTTCAGACTTTCTCCCAGTTGAGGATAGAAATGCATCCCTAGTTCATGATTGGTAATTAAGTATTCAGAGAACTCACCAGGGAGCGGTAGTTGTATACCATACCATCCAGTTACAATGACTTAAACCACAACACGGATATTTTAAACAGAGCAAGGGAGTCCTGTTCAACTCATTCTCTGCAGTAGTCCCCATTTCCTTCCTCTGCCTCATCCAGCTCTTTATTCTTCCCCTGGATAAGGAAATTGCTAAGTTGTGAAAATTACTTAAAGGAAATTGTAGCTATTGGCCTCTGATTGGTACTTTCAAAAATTTAAGATTCCAAAAGCACCCAGTACTGACCATATTATAACTTTTCCACTATAAACTAAATTGATTAAGATGTCCAGATTGTAATGAAATAACTTAAGAGTGAAGACATTTTTCAGTTCTCAACACATGCTACATGCCATGAACTGAACTAAACACATTCTGTTAAATACTTTAAAAATGTACTAATGGGTCTGGGGAGATATCTTAGTGGACAAAGTACCGGCCATGAAAACACGATGACCTGAGTTTTTATCAGCAGAACCCATGTAAAGTCAGGCATGATAGCCCCAGGTTTGGAGTCTTCATGCTCCTAATGCATCATGGGTGGTGGAAATAAGAGAATCCTTAAAGTCTTAGGGTATCTATTCCTGAGATATACACCATGACCAAGACAACCTATAGAATGAAGGGCTTATTTGACTTATGACTCATGAAGGATAAGAGTTCATTGTGGTGGGAAAACATGTAAGCAAGTAGCAGGCATGTTGCTTGTAACAGTAGCTGACAGCTTACATTTTGAACCATAAACAAGACACGAAGAAAGACAACTCAAAAAGGCATGAATCTTTGAAACACAAAGCCTGCCTACAAAGGCATACTTTCTCTAGTAAGGCCACACCTTCTAATCCTCCACAACAGCCAGCAACTTGGAATGAAGTATTCAAATACTTGACAGCTGTGGGAGACATCTCATTCAAACCACCACACTTCACTCCCTGACTCTCCCATAGTCTTGTAGCAATATCATAATGCAAGATGCATTCAGAAAAGATACCGATTGTCTTTCAAAATAAATATTATTTAAAAGTTCAAGTCAAAAAGTCTCTTATGGGAATTAATGCAACTTCTTAATTAAAAATTTCCTCTGAAATATAAAGCAAAGTATGTAGTTGTCACATACACTGGAATAAAATATATAGAAGGGAAGAATTGGGGGTGAGGCATAGTGAGAAAATTCTGAACCAATACAGGATCAAAAGCCAGTAAGAAACTCAAGCCTTATGTCAGTTTCAAAGGGCTTAGATGGCTTTGTCCTTCTATTTATTTGCCTGTGAACTGGTTCCACAACGTTTGCACATCTTTCCTTGGCATATGTCCTATGACCTTAGGAATGCCAACAACTCATAGTCTTTAATGGAACCCAGGATTCACTTAAATAGCATCACCCAATGGCCTCTCAAGGTCTCCCTGACACAAACCTAGCTTCCATAACTATAGAGAAAGGTGCCATACCCATTTACTCACATGCTCTTCATGACTCTAAATCCAGAACCATGTGGACAGCATTGTCTTGTTTGACTACCAACGTGAGGTGAGCCTAGCTCCACTTGAAAACATTTGCAGCAGCTTGTGTTTGTTGTTGCTTTCTGGGGGCAGAAATTTTTAGGCCTTTTCCTTTCATGAACTGAAAGATTAGCAGGGTGGGTCCTAGCCTGATGAGGAGGGCATTCCCTTTATTCTAATGTGTATCTGATGGTTCCTAAATGGTGCAATTTTTCTTCATGGTTACAGCCTCTCTTCCAGCACATACCTTGGTTCTAACACATTTCTAGTGTCCTTGTCTTCTCCAAACTCTACATTTTGTATTTCATTCTTGCCCACTTGCTCTTCTTCATTATAGATCCACACAAAAGTGTTTACCAATAACCACATGACAGAATCAGTATCAGGCTATCTTGAACTCTTCTCCAACAAACAAGTTATCCCATTAGTTTAAAATTTAAGCTCAAGAAAATTCTTAGGGTAAGGGTAAAAGTACCCATATGTTTTGGCCAAACATCACAAGAACAGTCTCTAGCCCAGTTGCTAATGCTGATCCCCCTGAAACCTCTTGAGCTGAGCCTCCACAGTCCACATGGCCCTCTGTACTAATGTCTTCCTAGCTCCTATTAGGATGTCCTATTAAGCTCTGCCTAGAGTATTCAACTGCTTTTCAAGTCCAAAGTGTCCAAACCTTTTAGAAATCTTAAAACAACAATAACAGCAAAGACACATGGTCAGGTTCATCACAGTAATTCCCCACTCCTGGTACCAATTTCTGCCACAGGTTTTTCTATTGTAGCAATACAACACCATGATCAAGGCAACATAGAGGAGGAAGAGCTTGTGTGTCATAGAGTTCCAGAGAGAAAGGAGTCCATTATGGCAGGAAAGCTTGTGAACATGCAGCAGACACACTGCTGAGGCATTAGCTGAGCTCACACATCAAACCTCAAACAGGAAGCAAAGAGAGAAAAAAAGAAAAGGACAGAATCATTTGAAACAACGAAGGCTGCTCTCAGTGAAATCACCGCATATCCATTCTCCCCAATCTTCCTCAAATGGCCACTGACTGAGAATCAAGGATCCCAATGCCTAAGATATTTTCAGTACATCTTATTCAAGGAGCAGTTGCCTAGCCTGATACACATGAAGGTAAATAAAGGACACCCTGTTTCAAGTAAGGTCTTAAGTAAGGACCTGAAGTTTTACTTTGAACCTGTCTGTACTCACACAAAGGTGTGCGTCATACACAACACAATAGATAAAGAGAGCCAACTGCACACAGAATACACGTAGACACAGACACATATACACAGACACACATACACACTCAGTCATAAACACAGACACACACACACACCACAAATAGAACAAAAATACATAAAATTGTAGGGAATAAAAGAAATATTTCTTTTTCCCGTTTTTACTTTTTACTGGAAATCCCTGTGTTTCTTACATAATATATCCTGATTATATCTTCCCTGTCCTCTACTCTTCCCAATCCTTCCTAACCTTCCTTACAACCAGATTTAGCCTTTTCTCATTCTCATGAAAAAACAAACAGGCTTCTACAGGATAACAAAATATAATAAGATAAACAAACACTAGGCTGGGGGAGGACAGGGAGACGGAGTGGGAGAGAGAGCAGGAGGGGGGTATGGAAATTAAAAAAATCAATACCAAAAGCTAACACATTAGATTAGAACAGAACAGGAAAAAGAAGCCCAAGAAACAGATTCAGCCTCAGAGACCCACATTTTTTTGCACTCAGTAATCCCACAAAAAACACTAAACTAGAAGACATAATATATATTCACAAAGGATCTGTAGGGGAAGGAAAAACATATATTTATTATATATAAATTAAAAAATAGATTTTTTTAAAGCTTCACCCACAACATATGAGATAAGAACCTCCAAAGAAGCCTTTGAGTTCGTTTGTTGTTGACTATTGGCTGCTGGACATGCAGCCTACCAGTGACAGTAGTTTCTTTCCTCAGTGAGAGACTACTTTGGAGAAAACTAAATTCTCATTTGAAGTGGTTATCAACTGGAGATTAGCTTCTGGGTTAGGAATGGGGGCATATGTCTACCCTTCGATTCTAGAAGTCCATCTGGTGCAGACCCAGCTGTCTGTGTGAGTTCTTAGATCCTTGATTTAGAGGGTCTCATTTCCACAGTGTCCTCCATCCCATCTGACTCTAGCACACAGTATGCTTCCCCTTATCCAGGTTTCTCTGAACTGACCTTGAAGTACAGCAGAACTTTCCCCAGGAGTCATTTCATTTACTCTGGGTACCTGGCCTATCTGGCTTCAAGTTCTTAGTCACCTAAAGAGTGTAGGATTTGGTCTCCAACTCATGGAGTTGGCTTTAACTCAAATCAGATACTGGGTTGTTAATCACAAGCTTTGTGCCACCATTGTGCTAACATATTAAAAAAAACCAAAACAAAAAAACCCCAAACTTCCGTAATTAGTTTTGCTTTAACCCTGAGGCTTACAGAAAGGGATGAACTTAGCTTTAAGGACTATCAGCAGTGAGAAACAAGCTGCAACCAAGTTTGTGGTATGCACAGGATATGTATGTTTATCCACACGTGTGAATGTAACTACTTGCTTTGTCATTTTGTTACTACCCTTTGTCACAGAAGAAAGCAGTAATGATGAATTAACATTTTCAAGCCTGAACAAACATCAATATTGTTTTATCTCTATTCATTTCAGTCTCTGAAACCTATCCCTATTGGGTATTTTTATAAAGCCTAACTCATACATATAATTTCATGCTTCAATATATAATTAAAAATAACTATTATTAAAAATGTAAGTACTACTTCACTAGAACACAAATAAGACAAACCACAAAATAACAGTGGTTTGAATATAGAATAAATGTTACAAGTTCACTCTAGGCTCAAGTACATTTTTCAGAGCTGAATCAGTTCAGTCGGGGTCCAAATAAGTATAGTGCTATATAGGGGGATGGTGTTGCTTCATTGTAAATAATTGTCCCACCCACTGGTTTAATAAAAAGCGCTGGTTGGCCAAAGGCAGGCAGGAAGTGTGGGCGGGGCTACCAGACTAAAATAATTCTGAGAACAGGAAGCACAGAGCAGAACACCAGAGAGAAGCCAGAAGAAGCAGAGGTCAACTATGCTGCTCTAAGAAAAGGTACTGAGCTGCATGGCTGAACAAGAGACATGGGTTAGATGAAGGGTAGAGAGCTAGCAAGTGATATGCCTGGGCCTGAGGCTGATGATCCTAAAACTATCATAAGCATTTGTGTGTGTCTCTGTGGGTCGTGGGTCTGTGGGTCTAAACCTTGAGGTTAGGCCAGAAAGTCCGTGCCAGAAACCTTATACTACAGTGCGGTGGTTCATGGATTTATATATATATGCTTTCACTAATTGGTAGAAGACACTGATTTTTACATGCCAATTGTTTGAATTTTGCTGGCTGAGTTTTTGTAAAATGCATTCTATTCTTTACACTTTCAAAAGTAATTAAAGTTCAAGATGTCATTGATTAAAATTTCACACAGACACACACAGACACACACACACCTGTGTCTAATTCCGAATATTTTCAGTGTCTGAGTACTTGCTATTGCAATGTGTTACAATTCCTGTCTGTCTCTATATTTGCCACAGTAAGATTTCTCAGGGAGTTCTGAGGGTACCCCTAGTACAAAATCACCCATTAACTTCCTTACTGCTGCCTACTTCCCATATCTGTTGTTTTGTTACAGAGATAATGGTTATAGTAATTTACATCACTATTGCTGTCCTTTAACAGAATTGTATCTATCATTCTGCATGGAAACTTCCAAATGTATATTTAATAAGTACGTTGTTTTTAAAAGTCACAACCATCATTCCTGTCGTAATTCTCTAAACAAAACATTGTAATAACCAATTTCATAATATTTAAAATGTAAGCATTATAAATAACCTGAAAACGATTTAAAATAGGAGAAGATATGTGTAGATTATATGCAAATAAGACCTGGGTAGATTTGAGTCTCTCCCAGTTTGTCTCTCTCTCTCTGTCTCCCCCTGTGCTGTGTGTGTGTCCACAATGTATATAAATTTCCAGACCAATATTCTATTTGCATTACCTATGATTTGTAATCTAAAGTCAAAAGAGTTAAGGACCTTAGTTGACCTCAAAGGGAGGTAAATTTCACTTCAGCTCTCAAAAGCTGAATACACGCTATAGTTTCAGTTTGATTAAAATTCTGCCTACTAAACCTAGACATGATTTTACTTCTTTTATTCTTCTAGGTCATTCCAGAAGCTTCCGTCTGAAGATAAAATATTTGGTTAGTGATTCTTAAGGTGATTTGTGACATTGTTGTACTCAGTTTCATCAAAGCTGTTTTCTTTTGCTTCCATGTCCACAAAACCACAAATGAGAGTCAAATCAGAAAAAAAATTAAAATGAAATGTGATTCTGTTTAACATAAAACAACCAAAATAAATAAATCATCGATTTATTTAAAAATTCTTCTTACATTTAAAAAGAATACTTTTGTTGATGGTTTATCAGCTAATTATCTTCGAGCTCTCTACATTTTGCTTAGTTGGTCCATGGTCAAGGTGACCTGTTAGAAAGCTTTTCAGATGTGTGACTGTAAGAATAAATGGAAAAGAAACAGAATAGTTTTATATAAAAAAATTCTTTCATAGTTTTTCATATAGCAAATCTGCCCAGTTTCCACTACTGTAACATCCATAGTGATGACAAGGAGTAATTGGTTTGATTTGACTTTTCATTCTAAAGTAAAATTTAAATTCTATCAATATCTTTTAGAAAGGTCCTGGGTCACCAAACTTGTACTCTCTCTTTCTCTTACGGTATCTCTCTTGCTCTCTCTCCTCACAGCACCACACTTGGAGCAGTACTTTTTTTTATTATTATTTCTTTTTTGTTTTTTGATACTGGGTTTCTCTGTGTATCAGCTCTAGCTGTCCTGGAACTAGCTTTGTAGACCAGGCTGGCCTCAGACTCACAGAGATCTATGTGACTCTGCCTATAGAGTGCTGAGATTAAAGGTTTGCACAATTTTCATACATTCCAGATAGCAAACCACTTGGAATATGCAGTTAGGGATTCATTTTGTTCGGAGGGGGACATCACAGTGCATAAGAACCCCTGCTATATATATGGACATGACCTCACATCTCTAGCACCCATGTTAAACCAGGCCTCACCACACATGCCTGTAACCCAAAAGTTGTACAGTACTGAGACAGTAGAATCACTGGGACTTATTGGTTACAGGCCTAGCTCCAGGTTTGGTGAGAGACATTGTCTCAAAGGAATATGATGGAGAAATATAGAGCAGATCTTTCTCTGGCTCAGTATATTGGTATAGGTATATAATAGATACTTGTGCATAACACACACACACACACACACACACACACACACACACACACACACACACACACACATGCACACACACACGCACACACATCTTGCCACCCCAATCCCCAGATATAAAAAAAAGGGATGTGGTTACTTCTTTCTTCTCCCCTAAAGAGCATAGCAGTGTGGAGTCGAATTCCTTTTCCGTCTCTTTTCAAGGCTAATCTCAACTGACCTAAGTGATGATCCAATCTTCCAAGGACATCTTCACTTTACTCAGATTTGATGTTCTTCAAGCAGTAGCATCTACAGACTATGTCTTGTCTCCTTTGTCAATGTCCTACAGCACTAGTGACTTTAGACACAACACAGAGTGTTGAGATTGTGTCTGTGCTCCAGTTTATCTCCCAATTTATGATTTGTTTATGTCAACATATGACACAGATTGTAGAAAGGTAATGTGGTGGGATTCGGGACATGATCAATGAGTGTTTATACAAATCACTTAATAAATATTAATCCTTTGAATAATCAGTACCAGTAAATGATTCCTGCAGTAGGGTAATCTTTGGGAAATGGCTTGGAAGAGATATTCCCCCTCATTGGGTACAATTTTTCATATATCAAGACTTATTTCTATATACAGAGGCCACGACTGGGCAAATCTTTCCAGCCAAGTGTTTGATGGTTCACAAAACGTCATAACTCCATATTCTCTCTACATGCTCAATTGTTTTGTTAAAATGATGGAGCATATTGAAAGTAGAGTTTATAGGCAGGACTACAAGATTAGGATAATTCTGTGAAGCAGAAGGGCAGAGAGGAGATGACAGAAAGATGCAGAGGCAGTGGGATGAGAATGCTGCACTGAGCAAAAAATTGCCAAGCCATGTGGCTAAACATAAATAGAAATAGGGGTTAAAGTATTAGAGTTCGCAAGTATTAAGTCTGAGTCATAGACCAAGCAGTTTGTAATTAATATAAGACTGTGCGATTATTTGGGATCAACCAGGCTGGACAGAGAAACTTCTGACAAGAATGACTAACACTTTTCCATGACAATAATCGTAGATTCAAGAAAACACTAAAGTACCATAAAATCATAAGCTACCAGGAAGCCCCTGAGTAACATGTCTTACCTCACGTGTGTGAGTATTTAGGAGTTTATGAACATAACTGGGCACCCTGCAGTAGTTGTCCAGTGTCTGGAATTCCCTACAAGAGGCAATTGACTACTGAGTTACAACTCTGTGCTCAAATTTTCTGCTGATAAAATCTTGACATACTCCACTGTTATTGCCATGACCACTGCTAACCAATGCTGTCTTACTTTAGAAGGAAGAATTTTGAATGGCACCACCTTGCAGGAACCAGGCAAGGCTGTGCATGACTTCCATCCTAGGAGGCCCGGTGAGCTCTCAGGTAACTGCTAACTTTAGCTCAGTTGACTTTGTCTTTTTCTCACAGTAGTTTAAAGGGCAGTTAGGAAAATTGACATGTTTTACTGTTAAAATAAACATAATACTGTAATTTAGGTTAAAAAAAGAGCAAATGTGGTAAGATAGATAAAATGAATATTAATGAATTATTAGCATATATGTATAGCTATGCATGTATATATGCAAAGAAACATGTATAAATACATATATAGAATAGAAACAAAATCCAACAAAGTTATAAGGTGAAGGAAAAGGCAAAAATTCAATAATAATAATTTAAATATATTTTAAAACTCAGCATATAGGGACAGAGTTAGAAATAGCAATATTTTTAATTTATTGTAATTAGGTTTTCTATAGTAACTCAGAAAATATAGGTAAATACTAATAAAAATACATTTTTTAGTTTTAAATTTGCCAGTAACAATGAATTAGCACTCATATATAAATGGATTTATTAATAACAATTGAATTCATAATTACAATTGCTGAGCTTGGAATGATAATGTCAAAAACAGAAAAAGCCTTATAGTTCATAAAATTAAGCAATAATATTATAAAATTCAGTCTTTTTGTACCCACCTCTCAAAGTTATTGGAACAGGAAACAGACAGTGGTATTGCTATTGACAAGTTAAAATTTTCTGATGCTGTTCATTAAATGCTTAAAAATATTTTAGGACAGAAGGAATTTAATATGTTTTTCAACTAGGTGTTTATTAATTCAATTATGGTAGATAATTTTTAATTGAAAATGAAATTGTTTACAAAATAATAAAAGTCATTTAAATAGTACAACTTTATTCAAGATTGGATAACATTTAGCAAATAATTTTATTTATTTTTTTCATTTCATATTTTCAAAATATTTATTCTTCTCTCATAGATTATTTTCAGATTGTGGTTTCTTTCCTCTCCCTGCAGTCACTCCCCTTATTTCCCTTTTCCCTACAGCCAACCACCTTAGTCCCTCCCAGGGACAACAACCAATCAGCATAAAAGCTACAATAAGACCAGGCACATACTCTCACATCAAGACTGGACAAGGCAATTCAATTCAGTAGGTGGAAAAGGGTCCTACAGCAGACAAAATAGTCAGAGACAGCCCCCATTCCCACTATTAGAAGACCCACAAGAACACCAAGCTCCTCAGCGATAACATACATGCAGAGGACCTCAGCCAGATTCCTACAAGCTCCCTGATCTTTGTGAGCTCCCCTGAGCCAGTTGATTCGGTAGGTCATCTTCTAGTGGTGTCCCTGATCCCTCTGGTTCCTCAGATCTCTTTCCCCTCAGCAGTCCTTCCCATGCTCCACCTCACATTCGGCTGTGGGACTTTGCATTTGCTCCTGTTTGTTGCTGGATGACATCTCTCTGGTCTCTTTGATGAAGACTTTGCTAGGCTCTGGTCCCAGAACACTCACTAGGCAGGACAGACTATAGGGTGAAGGTTTTGTGGCTGGGTTGGTTTCCCAATCCATCTATTTGAGGCCTTGCCTGGTCAGGCTCTATTACTAGGATCTTTGCTAAGGGTTACTTCTGGAGATTCCAGAGGGTTTCCACTGCACTGTGTTTTTACTTTACTCATTTCCAGTAGTTTCTCTCAGTATTTTCTCCCTCCCCATTCCCAATCCCTCCTGTTCCGAACCCCATCTGACCCTAGTCCATAGTGAAATCTATTCTATTTCCTCTTTCCAGGAAGTCCGAGGATCCCTCCCTCACATAAACACTTGGACTCTCCTTGTTACTTAGCCTCTCTAGATCTGTAGACTCTAGAATGATTATCTTTTTCTTTACAGCTAATATCTACTTACAAGCAAGTATATGCCATGTTTGTTTTGCTGGCTCTTGGTTACTTCACTCAGGATATATTTTTTTTCTAGCCCCAACCATTTGTTTGCAAATTTCATGATGGCATTGTTTGTAATATCTATCATGTAGATGCACCATATTTTCTTTATCCCTTTTCAGTTGAGAGTCATCTAAGTTGTTTTCAGTTTCTGCCTATTTTGAATAAATCTACTATGAACATAGTTGAGCAAGTGTCCTCGCTATAGGATAAACTGACCTTGGAGTTTATGCCCAGGAGTGGGATAGCTGAGTCTTGAGGTAGATAGAGTTGCATTTTTTTTGAGAAATTACCATATCATTTCCAAAGTGGCTGTACAAATTTGCACTCCTACCAACAGTGGAGGAGTGTTCCCCTTGCTCCACACCCTCTCCAGAATAAGCTGTCACTTGTGGTTTTGATCTTAGCCATCTTGAAATTATAAGATGAAATCTCAAAGTCAATTTGATTTGCATTTCCCTAATGGCTAAGGATGTTGAAAAATTCTTTCAGTGGTTCTTGGCCATTCAAAATTCTTCCATTGAGAGTTCTCTGTTAGATCTTCGTCCCAGTTTTTAATAGAATCATTTAGTTTTTTGAGTGCTTTATATATTTGGAAATTAGCCTTCTGTCATATGTGGAATTGGTGAAAATCTTTTCCCATTCTGTGGGCTGATGTTTTGTTCTAATGGTGTCCTTTGCCTTACAGGAGCTTTTCAGTTTCACGAGGTCCTATTTATTAATTGTTGCTCTCAGTATCTGTGCTATTGGTGTTATATTCAGGAAGTGGTCTCCTATGCCAATGTGCCAAGGCTATTCCCACTCTCTCTTCTATCAGGTTCAGTGTATCTGGGTTTATGTTGAAGTCTTTGCTTTGCTTAGACTTGAGTTTTGTGCAAATTGATAGATATGGATTTATTTCTTTTTTTCAGTGTGTATTTCTGGATTCATTATCAAAGATCAGATGTCCATATATGTATGTGAATTTATGTCTTCAATTTGATTCTGTTGATGAATGTAACTGTTTTTATACCAACACCATGCCGTTTAATTGTTTTTAATATTTTAAAAATTATGCAATAAACAAATAAATAAAAATATTTCTGGATTCTTAAAAATATTTTCCTTTCATCACATTGAAAGAAAATATTATATTATCATCTTTTATAGGACTCTCACCACGGATACCAGTGATACCAATCTGTAACTACACAAATGGTCTCTCTTGTATCTCTCCGCTGTTTTGCTTATCTGTCCAACCATTATTCAGTATAGTAAGTACTGTTATACTTTAGATCTTTTTAGACTCATCTGTGGAAAAGGAAGCCAGACCAGTGTTCTGAATATTTTTATTTTAAAACTTTTTCATAAATAAAAAGGCTTTATCATCAATCAGTTAGAGCTTTAATGCAAAGTAGAAAAGATTCTTGCCCTAGGTGACGTGCTCCTCATGAGCAGTCTTCGCCTTTTCAGAAAGAAATATTTTCTTATTCTTCCAGCCTTGATATGTCCTAGGTTCTTACATGACTCTCTGTCTCTGTCTCTCCCCATCTTTCTCTGTACCTCCCCCCACCCCATGTGTGTATGTGTGTGTGTGTGTGTGTGTGTGTGTGTGTGTGTGTGTGTGTGTGTCTAGGAGGTTGCAGACATTTCAAGTAGAAGCAGCTGAGTCACAGAACATTACCTAGGGATTAATGCTTGGAAGAGTTGATGGCCTGAAACCAAGGCTGTCGGGGCCATTATAAATTGAAGGGAGAGACTGGGCAAGGGAGGAGGGCACAAGCTGCAGGCTCAAATGTTATGGGTGCACTAACTTCATTTAGAAGACTCAGAGTATTTCTAAGCAATTAGTGCCCTCCCTATCAACCCATAATATTTCTTTCTCATTTTAAACACTACTTTTAAGCTGTTAATTGCATAATTACTTCAGAGTGGTTTACTGTGCCTGAGGGTAGGCAGGCTGTGATAGTGTAGTGAGCTGCAGATGGGAAAGTGCATGGTGGCTGTCATCAACAGTGCCCAACTTTATAGTACACTAAGAATGAATTGTAAAGACAACTATCACAGCACAGGAGGAAATACATAGAGATGTTTAGAGAATGATATTAACACTTTCAGAATTCTTATCAGCTCAACAAAACCGCAACAAAATATCATTTGCTTCAATTTCAATTACCAAACAACATTTATATGTGGTGCATTGATCTGGAATGACTTTCTGTACTCTATGAATATGCTATATTATCAGTTGAAAATAGACTATATGGGCCTATGGCTAGGCAACTTAGAGGGAGGAGGGAAATCTGAGCATAGATAAAGGAGAAAGAGGGTGGAGTCAGATGGAGACACTGCATGCTGTTGCTCAAAGAAGCAAGATGGGAAAGTACCAGTAAGCCACGAAGCCACATGGCAATACATAGATTATTAAGAATGGGTTGAGTTAAGTTGTAAGAGCTAGTTGGTAACGAGTCTGAGCAATAAGTCAAACAGTTTGTAATAATATAAGCCTATGATTTCGGGAGACCAAGGATCTGCAGGTGGCTTTGGACCTTGGGGATATGTTAGGCCAGAAACTTCCGACTACAATACATATATAATATCAGTGGTATGTTAATTCTAAAGTTTATTGTTTCCTAATGTTAAACATTTTAAATATCATTTTATTTTATGTGCATAGGTGTGTTGCCTACATGTGTGCTTTTAGTCTGTATACCATCCTTGGTACCTGTGACAGGGAGAAGGGGGCATCCATAACTCCCCTGGACCTGGAGTTACAGATGAACCACTATGTTTGTGCTGGGAACCAAACCCCATTCCTAAGAGCAGCCAGAGCCTGTACCTGTTACACAACCTCTGCAGGCCAGGCTGCAATGTTAAAATTATATATACTGTACTTAGCTGAGGATTTGTGTCTGATAGTTCAGTTGTTGATGACTTGACTGTAATGCAGCATTAATAAACTTTATACTTGACAAAAATCATAAAAATAAGTTTAGTGCTAATAGCAAAGATCTTTAGTTTATTTAGTGTACTTCCTTTTTCTAAGTGTTCCATCTAAACCTACATCTGCGCTAATAAAAGATAACATCTGTAAAATAAACATGAGGAAATTGATTGCTTAGGGCTTCCAACTGAAAAATTATTATATGTTAGATGTCAATCTAAATTAATTGGTAATTTAGTTTAATTATATTTTTAGCTTAATAAGCAGGGAAATTATTCATAGTATTCACTTCTATTTTTGTAAGTCAAAGTCAATTTGAAAATCTTTACTATTGTGGCTTTTGTTTTATGGATAAAACCTTGAGAACAAACATTGAAATCCTGGAATTGAAGTTTACCTAAAATTAAATTATGGTATGGGAAAAAACGCATCAAGACCCAGATTTTTCCATTTTATAGTGCAAAGCATAAATACTAGACAGCATTTGCAAAATAATAAAAATGAAATAAAGCAGCTTGAGGAATTTGAAGGTTTTACATCAAACAATTAATATGTGATAGACTATTTTATAAACCATATTTGAAAGGAATTGACATATGTTAGTTAGGGTAGCAAGATATTAAGCAGCCTGGTCATCATTGTCGTTATAGAATTAGTATTGAGGTAAGTCTTATTTGTATATGGTTTTGTAATATGTATTTATCAAAGACAACCAGTGGAGAGGAAGGTGGCGTTCTTAGCATCTTCTATGGTCTGCCTTTCCAATTGCATGCTATCAGTCTGAGACCACCATGTCTCCCAAAATTTAGTTAATATAATTTTAAATTATATTAACAGTTTTAAGTTAATCACAGTTTTACTTGGCATCTTCTACTTATTTTTCATTTTGAGACTATACTGTAACCACATTTATCTCTTCTCTTCCCTCCCTCCAAGCCATCTAAAAATACCCTTCCCCATCCTCCATATAATAATGACTTCTTTTTCTCACTAATTATTATATGAGTACATTTTGATGTACACACACATACACACACATACACACACACAAACATACATACACACTCATACACACATAAACACATATACACATACAAACGACACACACAAACACACATAAACACATATACACACACAAACACATACACACATACATACACACATACACACAAACACACACACATGCACACAAACACACACACATACAAAAACACACATACACACACATACACACAAACACAAACACACACACATACACACATACAAACACACACACATACAAAACACACACATACACACACATACACACACATACACACACAAACACAAACACACACACACATACACACATACAAACACACACACATATACACAAACACACAAATACACACACACACACACACTCACATTCCTAAGTATAATCTGTTCAATCTGTATAATGTTATTTGTATTTTCAGGGCTTTCAGATTCATGAGATGAGGGTAATGGCTTCTCTCTGGTTGATGAGCTGGTCCACTATTTCCTTGGTCAAACTGAGTAGCTTCACTAAAATACTTGTTTGACACTTGCAGATATTTATATTTGCAACTCCAATCAAGCATGTTATGTGCAAATTCTTACACCAGGTTCTCAAGGCTCAATGATAGCCGGCCACAGTTAAGAGGCCTATATCCTCTTACATTACATCTAGAATAGCCCAGGAACAACAACTTCAGTATCAAATTTGGTCTATCTCCAATACATCACTGCTCACCTCCTTTATTGCTATACATGTAATGTCTATCTTCCATCTTTTACTGTTGACGGAAGCTATTTTCTGTATCCTCACATTCCCACAGCTGCTTATAAAGTAATCACCAAGAGGCATAATATTAATTGCAAACTGTTTTGTTTATAATTCAGGCTTATTGCTAACTAGCTCTTTTAAATTAACCCATTTCTATGAATCTATGTATCACCACATGCCTTGTGGCTTTACCTGTGTTCCATTATATCTTGCTCCCTGGGGGCTCATAGTCTCTCTTGGATCTGTTTTTCTTGGATTTCCCACCTGGGTTATTTCCTGTATTCCCATAGGCCAAAGCATCTTTATTACTCCATGGTAGTAGCACTATCCCACAGCATGTTACCTTGATGAGCACTCACTTTTGAATCCTTTGTGACACTTAGCACCCACAGTGCCAAGGCTGAACTAATCATTGTTACCTTGTGTAGATACACAAGCATATTGTAGTTAGTCATATCAGTCACATCTTGCTCTGCTAGATTCCTGATCTGAGAGTACAGGCAGCCACTCTACTATTTCCTATGCCGAGAAAATCCCTGCTCAAAGTTCATGTTAAAGATACCAAAATACAGAAGATCAACTAAAGATTAATGAAAATAGAGAAAGAAATTTTTTCCCCTATAAATAGAAAAAAAGCCATTAGTTGTAAACTATAACATTTAGCAGGCTGAACCTGTGTTGGAAGATCTTTCTTCAATGCATCAGATCACCAAACTAGATCTTTGCAAAATTAAAGAACTTGTTAGAATTCAGTACCATGGTTGCTTTGATATAAACCCTTCTGTTGGTTCAATAAGTTTGGTACTTAGCTGTGAGCTTTCTGACCGTAGTCAGAGTTGGCCAGAGTTGGGGACAACTTGTGAGCATGGATGATAGGACTTGAATGTGAGAAACAGAAGTGGAAAATGTAAAAAGAGGTGAGGATGAAGAAAAAAGTCACTAACCTGGTGGCCGGTTCCAGTGCTCACACCTATAAAATAAAATAAGGCTCAGATTAAGAGACTTATGACATCTTCCTCTTTTAACACATGGTAAGTTTCAGGTTTCAGATGTAAATAAATGAAGTCTCTTTTAAAGAGGCTATAAAGGACTCGCTATTACTTCTGAGAAGGTTTCATTTAGCTGCAAGCACATAGATGCCCAAATCCAAATCTTTTACTAAAGCATGTACACAAAAATTTTGACATAAATAATTCATGTTTAGAAGGCCCAGGCTAATGAAGCTCAAAATTCTAGTACTGGAAAACTTGTTCGAACAGAAGCACATAACGTGGTTAGCACCTTGAACCACAATGTCTTGGAACCAGAGATAGTTTTTGTGGGAAAAGCGAAATTGTGTCCCAGTGAACTATCACAGCTTTCTAAAGGACTCAGATGAGCAGTGAGAATTTTGAGTTTGGGTTTGTTAAATTGGTACATTGTTTTGATCTATTTCTTATATATATAAAAGTTCATCTTTATTTAACAAAAAAACAAAAGCGAGATCAAGATGTAATATCCTAATTGTTTAAATAAAAATGCATTATTAAATTGTGCTTCCTAAATTTGGGCATTTTTCTAGTTATTGCTCTTTAGAATGCTGAGGTTCATGTCCAGAGCCTCTCCCATGCCAAGCAAGCACTTTATTACTAAACTATGGTCATGTTAAACTATAAGTTTTGATAATTCATATGTAACTTTTGTCCCTTTTCATAGATCTAATGAATGTGGATGGTTTTCTTTTGAAGAAAAATATTCAAATTGTTGAAGGAAAAGAATCACCAGGGCCTTCGCATCAGGTTAGTAATGCAAATAGTTGACATTCATAGTTTGTAAAAATCATTTTATTATCGAGCTCCACAATATGGTGAGTACAGTGTGCAGTACACAAATAGCCAGGGAAGTTGTTTTGTATTTCGATTTTCTTGTTTTTGTTATTGTTGTTTTGTTTTGTTTTAATTGCTAAGCTCATGTCTCTGTGAATTGGGATACAAATAAAGAAAAATCAAATGTTACCTTGAGATAATAAACTGAAAGCACTGTGCCCAGCAGTCATTTTCCAAGTATCTCTAGGCCTATTAAATTAATACTCGGGGGTGTTTCTGCCAAGACCTGTATTACCTGCTTCGAACTCTTCGGCATCCTTAAGTGTGGGGCACAGGCATCCTGTGTTCACGTCTGACATAAGCTCATCTACTGTGACTTCTGATTTAGCCCTTTGAAAATTGCTTTGATTAACACAAGAATTCAAGCAATTAAGAGTGTCTAAATGTTGAGTCTCCCTAATAATAGTATTAGTTAACAGGCAAGTAATTGCTATTCATTCTATAACAAGAAAGTGTCTATGAGTCTGACTCAGTAGGGCTAACTCTGACATCAGGATGATGTTTTGATATTTTTCTGACAGCCTTGGACCTCTTCTTAATAACTGTGATAGTTTTATTAGAAAATTTAGAGCTGGCCTGCATTGGTACAGTAGATTAAGAAGTAGGCAAGGGAACTACGGCTTGTGAATTGTGAAAGACTACCTTGGAGGGGAAAGAAAGTTCCTGTTCCTAAAGCCCATCTCACTTCTTAGGCAATTAGAAGCCCTCCAATGAACTAGACAGTGGATCGCAGCAGCTTTTCGTAGGCTAAAGCCTCTGTTTGTTGTTTTGATTCTGCTGGGGTGAGTGCCAACACATTCTCGGAGCACCAGTCTTCTCGTGGATTCACCCCAAAGTTTCTGGCTGAGAGTCCTAAAATCAAAACATTCTCTGCATCTTAGTTTAGCCCTTAAACCCCTGTGTGACTTTGGGTAATTTATTGGATGCTTTCTGCCTCGGTTTTCATCACTGTAAAATGGTCCATAAAGGACCCTGCATCCCAGGGCTGTCACAAAGATGAAGTGAGATACTTCACCAGAGCACTTAGCTTCATGGCTGGCATTGCGTTGATGCTTGAAAAAATATGGTTGTTGTCATTTCATCTCTTCTCTCCTCTGCTTCTCCCCCCCACCCCCGCTGCTGTGTTCTATGAGGACACTTGCAGCAGCACAGCTGGTATATCTGGGATCTGTAGCCCACCTTCCTAATTTCAGACCAAGACTCTGATATAGTATTAAGAGAAACATTGTTTAACAGTCAGAAAGAAGTAATGGCTGCTTACAGGAAGAGCTGTGTGTCCCAGATGTGCTGTGTGCAAAGAGAAATCTTTGGATTTTAGTACCAATAGCACTCTGTTAGATGGGACCAAATGTTCTTAGAAGAAATTGATGAGAAGTAAAATTTCATTCTCTCTCACCTGTTTCTGGAGATTTTAGTTAGCAAGAAATGTTGCTGTAGAGCTGTGACCTTTCACTTCCGCTGGGGAATTTATTGCTAAAGATGACTCAGAGGATTCATGTCCAACAACACATAAGCAGGCCCCAACTCATCCTGAAATACTCATTTGGAAACATATATCTGTAATAATCCTCTTCTTATTTACAATAGACATCCAGTTGACCTGAAGTATGAAATATTTATCTGTATGATAGAATGTTCTGCCTTAACAAGGGTGTTCTATAAACTATAAATTTATTAATGCCTTGTGACTGAAGACAAAGATGAGGGAAGAGGATCCATTTTCAGCAGAAAAGCAAATATGATGTCAGTGAGGATGCTCCTGTCACTGGCAAAAGGTTAGAGAACACTGGCCCTGAGTCTCATCACTGTTTCTGCAGACATAGTTCACCCAGGCATCCTCTGCATCAGACTCCTGTGCACTCATTTTGAAGACAACAGGACATTGAGACAGACCTGGATACCTTTGTTGTATTGACCTCAACCTAGGAAGTGAGTTCTATGTGAATCTTTCATCGATGTTCAGGAGCTAAAATAGGAAACACTTTGGGATTGGGACAGTCGGAGGCATTTGGCCCAAGACATGGAACTCATGTGTTTTCACTAATCAAGTCTGAACTTTGCTCAGGTATAATTCTGGAAGATTAATAGTCTGCTGGAAAGAGTAAAGTTTATTGTTTTCATCATCAGGAAAATTGTATGCATTTAGCACTTGGAGGTAGATGCAGAAGAATCAAGAATTGAAAATCATATCCTGGATTATGTGGGACATGTTATGGAAGGAAGGAAGGAAGGAAGGAAAGAAGGAAGGAAGGAAGGAAGGAAGGAAGGAAGGAAGGAAGGAAGGAAGGAAGGAAAGAAGGAAGGAAGGAAGGAAGGAAGGAAGGAAAAGAAAAACCCACAAACCACCCAGAAGTAGGTCAGCATTATTAGCAGTGCGTATATATTTATATGAGAATTTTATTATCAGTAACATGAATTCCTACAAAAAGACAGAGATAAGTATAAAGATGGACTGGCAGGCAGTCTGGACACACACACACACACACACACACACACACACACACACACACATTGAGGCAGGATCTTATTATGTAGCTCTGGCTAGTCTGGAACTTGCTGTATATAGGCTGGCTTGCTGGCCTCAAAAATCACACTCATCATCCTGTCACAGCTTCTTGAGTACTCGCATTACAGGCGTGGTCCATTACATTATAAGATAAACAAGTTTCTCAAATAGAGAACGCTCAAGATGTTTACTTCATGCTCCTCAATGACAGAGGTCTCTGGATGGAAGATATTATGAAGAACTGAGCAGCACTCATGAGTGCTTTCTCTAGTAACTACTACCCAATGAGGATGAGGGTGTTCTTGGCTTGGGAAACATTTTCTGGAGAGCCAGATTTTCAGAAATGCTGATGGTGAGAGTTTGAAGCAAAGCAGTCTGCTCAGCTCTGTGATCATTACACCCGCCATAAAGAATGTGTTGGAGGGACTTGGCGCTTAGCTTTTATTTTCTATCCCAACTCGTGTTTGTTCTTCTCTGGCAACAGTCAGCTGATGGCTCAAATCTCTTGTAGCATATTGAAAAGGGCATAAAATATGCAGTAATGCAGACTTTGGGCTAATATATTTTCAAAAATGTTGCATGCCTCATTTCTCACGTAAATTTTGAGGTTACATTCAGCCTTCAGAGTGTCATTCATATTCATAATGGAAACAAGGCACACTATTTATTACCTTCATTGCTGGTGATATCAAACACTGTCAGGCACCCCTCTACTCAGGGCCGAACCAAATATTTGTTCCCCTGAGCTTCTTTACAGGGTAAGAAATATCTCTAGGTTAATCAACTAATTAAAATTACAAGTGCATGTGTATGGATGGATATATGCGTGTACTTACCCCTTTGTGTTGTAACTATTAAAATATTAATGATTGTAAGGTGTGTTTGCTCATAGATACAATCCCAGCACTCTGAAAGTTATGAGGTTCACATACTTCACAAATACAAATGCAGCCTGGTCTACACAATAAACTAGTATCTCAAAAATTATTAAGGATTAGATCATAGTATACACACATGAAGCTATTTTCCTTGAAGATGGAGATTAGGGGTGCAAGGTTAAATATTTGCATCTTGAATCTCTTTGATGGTCAGAGATGGCCATGGACACAAGTTCTAACCAATAAAATTCACATAAATTTTTTGGAGGCCTTTCAAGGGAAAAAATTAACAAAATCTTACGAAGATTAAACAGTTTCCCTTCTTTCCTGCTTGGAGTTGGGCATGACAGCTGGGGAGTAGATGGCCATCTTCCAATTGTGAGGCCATTGCCACAGGAGAGAGACGATGGAGCATGCAGTGACCCTGAGCTTGGATTGCTGCTGGCATTCCGGAGAAGTTTCACCAGCATATGTAGCCTGCATCTGCACTTCTGTTCATGGAATTCTAGCTCCTTGTTTGCTTTCGGCCACTGTTGAGATTTTATTGTTCCCAAAGCTAAACACATTCCCAACCCATCTACCTTACCTTTAAAATACTCACCTTTTGACAATTTTGAAGTATGACTGTTCCATTCATTCAATCAGAGTTTTGTCTCTACAAACCAGATACTTAAGACTTCTCTCTGATTGTGTAAACCAGACCTACCTCCTCCTTCATGAGCTATAGTCATCATCTGAAGAGTACTATTAAATAAATAACAGACAGAATATGGACAAAGGTAACATTAACTAGTCTTAAAGAGATTTCTATTGAAGCATATCATTGCTAAGAAGGGTACCACAGATCAAAGTGAGGCTGGGTCTGGTGAGTTTAATGGATATCATTGCACTGAGTTACTGTGGAAACTAGGGATGTGCTGTGATGCATTAACAAGCTGTCACGAGAGGCCCATCGATAGATTTCATCAGACAAACTTGAAAGGTGAAAAATCTATATAGCAAAAAGGAAAACAGAAGATTCCAAGTGACCTGTTGTTGAGATAATACCTGCAGGTGCCCAGGGTAGTATTCAACCTCACTATGATAACACTGGGATATAATAAAAATACTATACATTGGTCTATGTTTCTTATATCGAGTTCTTTTTACCTACTCTGGAACTGCATCTATTATTGTGGGTATCCAAGGAACATGGCAAACTACCCCAAAATGTGGCAGATTAAAACACATTCCTTACCAGGTTCCAAGGGCAAGAAATTTGGTAATGATGGAACTGACTCTTGGAGCCTTTAAAGAAGCCACAATCTGAAAACTCAATGGGGGTTGGAGTATTTGTTAGTAACTTCCTGTCCTGGGGTAGGCTAGAAACACAGCTGTCTATTAGTAGCTGATTGATGATGTTGGCCCTTGACCTGCTGTTCTGTTAGGAGAAAAATCTAAGGAGCTCACTCTAAGAAGGGGTTCTAATGAGCCACCTTGAAAGGATAATCTAAAACCGTTTATGGCTACATTTAAAAACTATCAGATCTCCCTGTATTTTGCCACTCAGGAGCCAGGTAACACTAGCCAACAGGAAGAAGAGTAGACAAAGTGTGTTAATTAGAAAAAGATTTGACTCTCTCTCAAAAGAAGATACTTAAATGAGGAACATCAGTTGGTAACTGTACCAGTTAACTTCTGAAATCACTGCGATTAAATACCTGACTAAAGCGTGTAAAGAGGGAAGGCTTCCTTTTAGCTTACAATCTGATGCTATGCATAGTCCATTATGTGGGAAAGACACTGTGGCAGAGCTGCAAGCCACTGGTCATATTGTAGTTGTGAGCAGAGAGTCTTGAATGCGGGGTTTCCCATGTTCTCCTTATTATTCAACCCACACCACAGCCCAGAGAATCTTTCCTTCATAGGTAAATGTAGTAGGAGGTTTCTGGCCCGAACTTACAGGCTTAGCCTCAAGGTTTAGGCCCACAGACCCACAGACCCGCAGAGACACACAGATGCTTACAATGGTTTTAGGCTGATCAGCCTAAGGCCCAGGCATATAACTTGCTAACTCTACTCTTAAACAAACCCATAACTCTTATTTTGTTCAGCCATGTGGTTCGGTACCTTTTTTCAGAGCAGCATAGTTGTCCTCTGTTTCTTCTGTTTTCTCTCTGGCATTCTGCTCTGTTCTTTCTGTTCCCAGAGTTTTCTTAGTCTGGTAGCCCCGCCCACACTTCCTGTTTGCCTTTGGCCAATCAGCGCTTTTTATTAAACCATTGGGTGGGACAATTATTTACAATGGAACAACATAATGCCCCTACAGGTAAAACCTTCTGTAACAAGTTTGTCTTTTATGTGATTCCAGTTCCAATCAAGTTGTTTCAGAGATCTCCATACTCTGTCTCCTTAGACACATGATAACATGGAATGCATCTTTCTTTGCATTTATCAAAATTAAAGTACCTCTGGATTTCCTCTTATTGTTGTTCAAAGTTAAGCTGCATTTATATAAAAGGTACATGTTCCTCTTTAAAGCAGAATTTAAGCAGACTTTTGGCACAACTTTTATTCAAAGAAATAATGTTGATTCTAAGAAGTGAATTTTATGAATGAACCAGACTATAAGTCAAATTCTAATTCGTAATACATGTGAGTATTTTCTCTTTTGATCATTTTACTAAAAGTTTGGAAAAAATTCCTTGAAATTCTGTCACATTTCTTTCTTACTCCTATTTAGGAAAAAAAATAAGAAAATGACTTTTTAATATCTTCTGTAACTTTCCACACCAGACACTGGTGCATCCTTACTCTGTAGGATGACACTGAAAAAGTGGGCCCAGTGGTTGATGGTACCCCAGGTATTATCCAGTAGTGAAATAAAATTTGCCATCGTAATATGTGCTATCCTAACTTGAGTTATTCTGCTACTTTTTTGTGTCCCATTTCTTATTCTCTGATAATAACTTGTGAGCTAGAAATGGAGACTTTTCCCATAGGTTTGGACTTTATAGTAACAAATTTGTGTGATGAGCTACAACCATTGCCCTGAATTTGTTGTTTGAACTCTGCCCTTCAAAATTGTTTTACCTTTAAGTTTCTAATAATAGAAATTATTCTGGTTATTATAATTATTAATAAAATAGCATGTTTACTTCTCCAAGGAGATCTTCAAACACCATTTCATATACTCCTCTCTCTAACTCTTTAAATGCAACTGTAAACTCCCTTTGAAAATAAAAAGGTAGTATGATTTTTAAGCCACAAATATTTATTGCATAAAATGTGGAAGCTGGGAAGTCCAACATCACAGATCTAACAAACTCAGTGTCTGGTGAGGCTGCTTCTTTGCTTCAAAACATAGGCTCTACCAAATTCAGCCCACATGGGAGAAAGAAACAAGTGAAATTGTCTTATTAATTTCATTCATTGAAGAATAAAACCTGACAAGTGTCTACCCTCAGGACTTTGCCACTCTCCAAAAAATAGCATTACTCTCTGTTTCTTTTTGTTTGTTTTGAGAAGGGGTCTTAGAACTCTTCGTCCTGGAACTCACTATACAGCTGAGGATGTCCTTGAACTGATGATCATTTTGCTTCTACCTCTGAGTGCTCAGTTCACAAGCTTTCACCACCAACTTCTACCTTACTATGTATTCGATTCCAGCATCATAATTTGGGGGAAACACCAGCATTCAGACGGTGGATCATTACTTTCTCTGTTATAACTCCATCAGAGCATATTCCTCCCGTCATGAGAGCTGTAGAGCTAAGCTGAGCTTGGCTTCATGTGACAGCATTTAAAAAGGAGTAGAAGTTGACAGTAACGAGCTTATCCCAATAAATACCAAATACAACAGAAAAATGTACTATAAATAGGGATATTATCCCATTCTAACTAAACATCTGGTTTATGTTTAATCTCGCTAGAGATTAAAAATGGATGCCCATTTTGTAGTAAGTAATGTGAGTGTTAAGGGACTGTAGAGTAGAGTGAGTCATAAAACATGTTCTAGATCCATCCACTTTCTTCTTCTGGATTTGAATCATAGGCTGGGATTGATGTACAAGAGAATGCCACCAAGTTGTATGTGTATGTGTGTGTGTGTATGTGTGTGTGTGTGTGTGTGGTATGCGTATATATTCTATATAACATATGCTCTATATTTTGATACAAATATCTCGTACTTATCTATGTATATATGGATATAATAATGAACACTATTCTGTACGTAGATAGTAGAGTGATTACAAACTAGACATACATCCTTTTCCAGATAGCTTTTGTGTTTTAGGTGGTTTGTCTTCTAGAATGTCAGCACAGGTGTCTCCCCTTTCTTTACTTAACCCAAAGGGGGAAGACCTCTGAGCCTAGACTCTTCTCTTGCTCTGGGCATCATTTGTGGCTGTTCCTTTTCCTCACTCTTTCGTGTCTCACCACTCTTTACTGAATAGTGTTTCCAGCTGACTCATGAAAATGTTTCTACAGAATAGGAAAAAAAAATGTGTCTTGTCTGTATTGAAAATTATTCTCACCTAAGACAAGCTTGATACATTTCCTTCAAAGAAGTACAAAGTACTATTTGAAAAACATCACCCCTCAAATTTAATAATTTGGTGATAGGGGGATAGCTCATTCTGTAAGTGTTTATCTTGCAAGCATAGGACAAACTTTGATCCCTGGAAAACAAAGACACAGATACACACAGACATAGACACAGACAGACACACACTCATGCACAAGCATAAGCACTTGATCCTGGGTTTAAAACCTCTGCTAAATAGAAAGAGATAATGAAATATATCTTCTCTTCCCTGAAGCTTGGCCCTTGATCCTGTTGTGCATTTTGAGTTTTTAATAAGTAATCAAATATAACAAATGCAAAGAATAAATGGGTCTCAGTGAGCTAGAGTAAAACTAAACAATCTTCCTGATGTAAAGGATGCTATGCACATGGGGGATGGGCACACCTTAGCTTAGAAGCACAGAAACTGGATGAGAGAATGTACCCTGGCCTGGACTCCATCCTACCTTCCTTCTTTCCATAATGTTGGCTTTTTGAGATAGGGGCTGGCTGTGCAGCCCTGGCCTAATTGGCCTGAAATTTATAGTCCTGTTCCTTCCTCTCTCTCTTAATGCTGAGAACACAGACAGGCTTCATACCCTTCCTTCTACTTTTCTAAGGACCAAGAGTTAGTGGAAAATAACAGAAGGAATTATTTATCTGGCCTCCTGTCTCTCTCTCTCTCTTTTTTTTTTTTTTTTTTTTTTTTAAGTAACAGTGAATTTCTCTAGTGCGTTTTCTTTGTTTTACTTTAAAGATGAATGACCTGTAGTGTAGACAGTAAAATGGCTCCCATAAGTTCACTTGGTTGATAGCAAAATAAAGTATCAAGGCAGAACATGTTTGACTGCCACACTCTATTTTCCTTATTTTTTATTTCTTTGAATATTTTTACTATTATTAGAAACCCACAAGTAACTAATACAAACTAATTTATATACTAGCTGCTATATTTTCTGCTTTTAACATTTTGTTCAGATGGGAAGTACAACTAAAATGATAAATTTCTTATGAACAGTTCTAGATATTTCTTCAAAATTTCACAACAGGGAGAGAGTAACATACAGGAAGTTCAAAACCAGCACAACCCCTATTTGCATATGTAGCTTGTGTAATTCTGGCAGTTTCCTGCTACAGTGGGTGTGCCTTCAAGACCCCCAGGCAAAGGTCAACAGGCCAAGAGCAGTGCAGCTGCCCTTACAGAAGTGAAGAAATGGCATAAGGTTGCACACTTTACATGCTTTGAAAAAGAGTACTGTTGGCCTGATGATAATCTTCTTCTCCACTGTCTTCCCAGACGTACCTTTTTCTAAGATTAGGGATGCCCTAAACCTGTTTGAAACACAAGGGAGGAAAATCTTGCATTAGGGCTTCATTGGTCAATTTGTGATTACACTGTAGGCTAAGACTGTCACATAAAGGACTGTTACAGATTCTATATACTGTGCAACTGTAAAATGCTAGCTAGGAATTGCACCCCTACCCCACATAGTCTTTCTTTTGTGTTGAAACAAACAAACAAATAACAAGGAATGTTATTTGTAGTTCAAGGACACAATTATCCTATCTCTCACCTTGTGTGTTTTGGCTGACTAAATATATCCCTCAGGCATACTAAGACACTGAGACATATAAAACATCATCAGAAACTAAGTGTTCACCTTCTAGAGTGGCCAACACTGTGACAGTTGCCTGTTAATTAAAAGCAATGAGTTTCACAAATAGAGAAAATGTTTCTTTTTGAGTTTTCCAGTGATTAGAGCTTAGTAAATAAAGCTGAATGATAAATGGTTCAAAAGCATATAAGAGCTTTGCTTTTTAATAATTAATTTATTCTATTTCATATTCCTTTAATGACATTCCTTTCCTGTGTTTAACCATAGTTTAAGTGCTGATCTAGCCTAAATTTAATTTCATTTTCTATCATTAAGTGATAATTGAATAATTACTATCATGTATGAATTTCTAATATCAATGTGACAATTTTTCCTTAAACTATAATTATTTCTTTAATCAATATTATTTTACATATATAAATAACTTGGCAAAAGTATCTGCAGTTGGATGTAATTCTGAACAGCAGTAGAATAAACCTTGAAATGTACTTGTTTATACAAATTTCACAAATTAAGTGACACTGGTTGTAATCTTTA
The DNA here is from genome assembly GCA_033318265.1 of Phyllotis vaccarum. Lineage (NCBI taxonomy): Eukaryota > Metazoa > Chordata > Mammalia > Rodentia > Cricetidae > Phyllotis > Phyllotis vaccarum. The sequence continues at coordinate 56,609,662 of JARWLC010000010.1, forward strand.
TTTCATTACTCTCCACTGAGTTACTAAATGATAACTGTCTATTGTAAACTTACAAAATAAGTTTTGAGTATTTTTTAGGACTCAAAGTCCTTATATGGACAAATGGAAATTTCAGTTTGGGAATAAGTAGTTTAACAACTAAATCTTCTTTATTTTAATATTTATCTGTTTTTGCAATCCTGGGTAGGAATTAATCACAAGAATAAACCTGTGGTTATTTCGCCTGTTTAGCAGGGACTGTTTACTGAGATTTGATGGAAGGGACATTAGAGATGTAGAATCTCTCCTCTTCCCCAAAGTAAAAGATCCTCATTGCAGCAAAGTCAGAAACGTACAAAATATAATGGAAAAAACTGCCTATAATGGTATTTATGAAAAAGAACATTATAGTGACCTTTATACTTTAATGTAAATTACATTATTATTTGCATTTAATACTTATTAAGTATAAAAAATTATTTTTAAATCTTGTGGACTGCTAAAGTTTTAATGGTCAAGCAAAGAGTCATATGACTAGACAATACAGAAAAAATGGTCATGCCAAGTCCATGAAAACTGCAATGCCAAGTCCATGAAAACTGCCATGACAATTCCATGAAACTCGTCAGGCCAAGCACATGAAAACTGCCATGCCAAGTCCACTGAAACTTCCATTTCAAGACCATGGAAAGTCCAAGTCCATAGAAATACCTGAGGTTTTAAGACATAGTTTGTATTACAGGTTCATTCAATAATTAACCAAAATATTAATTTAATCAAATATATCCCACCTTGTCTAGTAGGAGAAATCATATAAGGTAACTTTCAGGTGATTGAAATTCTTTATAGCAACACTTTATGAAGATGATGCTATAGAAAGAAACATGTTTTGAAATCAGAAATTAAGACGAGAAAGAATAAAGAGAGAGGTTTTCAATTGTACAAGGATTGCTACATTAATTTCCAGCCGTGGTCCATTAAGGACCAAAGGCAGAGTGGTTCAGATACTTCAGTGCTGTGGATTAATGAATCTCTAAAAGCCTAAGTTCCAACTCTAAGTAGGAATTGGGTCAAGTCAAGAGATTTTAACAACCTTCCAGCACATGCATATAGTTTTGATGTATGTATCTCTATATTTGAAACTATTCAAATTAAAATATCTATTTATATATTTATGATGATGAGCCTATAAACTTGAGAGTGTATTTGACTCATTGAACTGAAAAAAACTGTATTTAATTAATAAATAACACTAAATTTGGTTACTCTTAATTTGGATGTTAATACTAGATCACTAGTTATTTATAAAAACTTATAAAAACTACCTTAGAACAAACATTGAAATAAAAAACAGAATACTTGATTCTCATTCCAATTCTCTTATTAATAAATCATCTTTCTTTGGTGAAGTCAATTAGGATTTCTCATTTTTAAATTGTCTAGAAGACTATATGTCCAATATTTTCTATCAAAGTTAATAAAATATGATTGTATGATTAACTCAGTTCAATAATTCACTACTATCAATTTCTAACATTTATTCTAAAATGCTAAATCAAACAAAGTATAAGAAAATGAGAAACACTTAATTTAGCATTCCAAATAAACTTTTAAAAATCTATAAAAATATATGATCAAATAAACTAAAATATTTAAACATTTATACTTCTAAACATATGTGAAAGAAAAAAAATTACATGCTAAATATGTATAGATGAAAAATCACATTGAAAATCACATTACTATTTGGATGGCAATTTACAACTTTCAAAGAGGACTTTACCTTACAAAGAAAATTAAAGAAAACCAGTTAAAGACCCAGCAAATGTTTTTAATGAGAAGTAGCTAAGCTATCATGGTCTCAGTGAGGATGGCAGCAAGGGAACAGGTTCAAGAATACACTCAAGTTGGAGGAGGGAGACCATGCTCTGATTTATAGAGTGTTCGGTTGGGTAGATGAAGGTGGTATTCAGTGAGGTGAGAAAGACTGGATGAGTATCCTCTTGAGAAAAAGCTACCAGCTAGTCTTAATCATCTTTATAAATCATTTTAAACAGCTTGTGCGCTATAGGAATCTGGAACTCTGATCAGAGTCTTGGAGAAATTTGCAGCCTATGAGTCTTTTTCATTTATGTTAGGTAACAGACTTGCGTGTCCGTGTGCTCATGTAAGTGTACAAATGAAGAAAATGATAATGATTTTAGGGAGGCTTCAGAAGCAGACCCTAAAGGAATGCAAGCATTTAATTTCAAAAAAAAAAAAAAAAAGCAAGTTGCCAACATATACAAATTAGGAAAGAAACAGCTGAAAAACAAAAAACGAACGAAGTCTGTGTCATGTAGTGTCACATGAGCAGAAACAGAATATTTTCAGAAGGCCTGTGCCCAAGATTACTAAAAGCCAAGGGGCAGACAAGCTTCAAAATGCTCCCTACGGTCTCATAGGCAATTCAAGTAAAGAGGTGGTAAAGCAGGCTCATGGACAAGTAGCTAAGGGTGCCTGAAACAAGGAGGGATTAAATAAAAAGAAATACAAAATTATACACATAATAACACACACACATGCTTACAAAAGTTAACAGAAAAATAATAGTAAGACAATGAATTAGCAATGAGGTCAGAGCATATTACAATGTTACTAGGAAAGTTCATAAAAAAGGTCAAAATTAAAGGGAGATGAGAAAAATATAAGCCAATTTGGGACTCTCCCCTTATATGTGAATAATCTTCAATGTGATCTACAAAGAAGAGCTTTTGTTCATCTCTGAGGTCTTTTTTCTCTGCTGGGGTACATACATAAAAATTCTCCTAGGTCATTGGCTTTTAAACCCTTGAATTGTCTAATTTTCTTTCCTCTGTTCCTCCCCCACAAGGCTGAAACATTTTAGCTAATGTCTTAGAGTTTTATTGCTGTGATGAGACACCATGACCACAGCAACTCTTATACAGGAAAACATAACTGGGGCTGGCTTAGAGTTCAGAGGGTTGGAGGTTTAGTCCTTTATTGTCATGGAGGGAAGCCTGGCAATGTGCAGGCAGACATAGTGCTGGAGAAGAACATGAGTGGTCTATATCCACATAGGAAGGCATAAGGAAGTGAAAGCCACACTAGGTATGGCTTGAGAACCTGAGACCTCAAATTTGTCCTCCAGTGACCATTTTCTCCAACAAGGCCACCACTCCTCATAACGTCATTCTCTATGGGCCTATGGAAGCCATTTTCTTTCAAACTACTGTATCTATTCAAATCTCCATTGACAGGTCCTTCTTGATCATCTCGACTTAAAAACTATCCTTATCTTCACATGTTAATAACTTTTCCTCATTTTGATCTGTGCTACCATTAGTTTTGACTAGAAACTTAAAAATCACCTGAGAAGGGTGTCTTAATGAGGAATTATCTGTATCAGGTTGGCCTATGGGCATTTTTCAGGGGTTGTCTTGATTGTTGATCACGGTAAGAAGACACAGCCCATTGTGGGCAGCACCATTCCTTAGGCAGAGGGTCCTGAACAGTATGAAAAGAGGAAGGCAGCTGTGTGGAAGCAAGCAAACTATGATGCATCCAGTTTTCTCTGTTCTTGACTATGGGATGTATTGTTACCTACTGCTTCAGTCTCTTGTCACTATGATTTTCTTGCTATCACAGCCTGTAACCTAGACCTGTAAACAAAAAAAATTCTTTCTCCCCAGAGTTATGTTTTTCTCAGAGCCTTCATCACAGCAACAGATATAACTAAGACAAGGCCTTAATTTTAGTATTTTGGAGAAGAATATGCTAAATACCTAGTAAATTAATGGACCCCCTTCTTTGGCCTCATGCATTCATGCTATTAACTCTTAACAGTGTACTTGTTACTCACATTTTCTTATTTATACAGTTTCTCCAGGCTTATATAGAATACAGAGTATATGAAAACAGTGATCTCATCTTTCTTTATTCAACATGAATAAGTGAATAAGTGAAGAGACTGTTTAGTGTATATATGTGTTTTATTGGCTGACTATATATCATTAAGTTGATTCTATGAGGTGGTCTTCATAGAGGGAATATGATTATAAATTTGAGTCACAATTATTATCCACCTAAAGGTAAAAGATCCCAAGTTAAAAATTAATAATATTACTATATATTTTTTATAAAAATTTTAATAGACACTTAGTATTTTAAAACTCTTATAGTAATAACTAATACTACCCAATAACAATAGTACATAAAGTATCTAGTATGGATTAAAATTTTACTAATGATAATCTATTCCTTAGGAAATAAAAAGAACCCATATATCTAACAAATATTTGCTACAGTGTACTACAATCTTAAGTATATAGGGCTAAAACCTAACTATGGTAGACTGGAATGTTGTTATTCAAAGATGAGTAAGTGAGCATAATATAGAAAATAACAATCTTGTGCCTTAGAAAGGCTATTACAGGCTGTGAAAAAAATAATAAGAGGTCAGTTTGTTGTCAAACCTCAGAGCCTTAAAATCTCTCTTCTCAGAATTTATACACCTCCCAAATGCTCCTCTTCGTCCTCAGGTCAAATCATTAACATGAAGTTCACCTTCCCTGATCTGTAACACCTTTTACCAAATTAAAGTCTTTTTCACAAAGAAGTGGAGCGGAGGCTACCAGTGTTCAGTGTGACAGTTAAGCTTTGGCTGTGACAGGAGGAGGCTGCCATAAGCAAAGAAGCAGAGAAAAGAGAAAATGGCTGTGAGAAGTCAGCCTATTGTTTGTTGAAGGGGTTAAAGATGAGAAAATAGCTCTTTCTGAACTGTAAGAGTCTATAAAGCAGAGTAACTCTGAAAGTGATGGGAAGGAATACTGAGAAAATAATACCCAAAATAAATAGCAATGGAAATTGTATTGAACCAAACATGACCTTTAGAAAGAGAGGGAGGATTTTGCATATCTAAGAACATGGAATCACAGCACTCTCTGAAAGATTAAAGCTATCTCAATATTTTCCCATTTACTTAATATAAGCAGTATGGCTTGCAGTGGGAAATGTCACATTTCTTCCTTAGGTGTTATTATATGCAGACGGAACACGAGGTTGCTATCAGTTGTTCAAAGTCATTCTTAAAGAGCAAAATAAAACCTGATTATAAATATTGGAAATGCTTGTCTGCCTGACAGTCTTTACTTTCAAATACTTTTTCTAGAATACAGTGCATTTCGCAGGGATGGGAAGCATCTTCCAATATGTCACAGTCACACAGGGATTAAGGAAATAAGTCACTGCTTAAAAAGGGCAACATCCACTTAGATGTCATGGGCCAGCTGACCAATAAAAAGGGGACAATAATAGAGGACCAAGTACTCAGTCTAGAAAATAAATAAATCTTTCATCTATCTATCATCTATCTATCTATAATCTATCATTCCTATCTAAATATATCCTCACATATTTTAATATAACAAAATACACTTACAAAGCCACATTAATATGAAAGTTAGAACATGAAATACCAAACTCCTTCAAAACTCTTAAAAGAAGAATATTCTTAAAATGTAATAAAAACAGCAGGAATGAAAATTCAGTGTCATTAAGCTAATGACAATCACCAATATTTTCAAGGATACTCCAGAAATCATTGTTCAGAGCAGGTAAGATGGCAATAAAGCAGGTAAAGATCTTGGCAACAAGCCTGACCACTTGAGTTTACTCTCCAAATGCACATGCGGGAAATACAGAACTCATTCCTGAAGGTTGTCCTCTGTGATAGGGGCACGACTCTGACCCCACATATATAAATGAATGAATTCAATTGTTTCTTAAAGTCATTTATACCACGTTCATTCTTTTTATCCATAGTTTGACATAATAAGTGATGCTGATACATTAGAACCTCATGTGGTGTAGTGTGACTGTATTTTTTCTCATTCAGTGTACATCTTTTGGAAAGCAACAGTCTTTTAATGTAACATTTTTCTAAAAAATCTTTATACTTGAAATTAAATACATTTTCTCCAGAAATTAATTAAGTAAATCATTTTTAAGAGAAAGACTCAACTATTTCTCCCTGACTAGCCTGGGACTCTGTGTGGACCAGGATGCCCCAAACTCTCAGAGAGTCACCTGTCTCTGCCTCCTTTGTGTTAGAAGGCATCACCTAAGTCAGCAATGTCTAAAAAGAAAAGAAAGGAACTGTACTTTCCTTCCTCCCTATAGTGACCTCTTTCCTTGCGTTCTGTCTGTTTCTTCCAACACTTGCTAGTGGTAACGTGAAGCCTGACTAGCCAAATCTTTTGCTGTAAAGAACTTAGTCCTTTCTACCATCTTATACTGGACAAAAGTGAGGCATTTATAGATTGTTCTCTGTTCATCCAATTTTGTTGCATTTTGAGGTAAAACATAGTTGGATAAAACTCCTCTGCTTTAGTTAGCTAGATATAAAATATTTTATAATTTTCAATTCCCCAATATGTGGTGTGCTTTTCAGTTATTGCTTAAATCATCCAGGACTTGGGTCTTAAGAATACATCATTAATTTCCTAACATTTATGATCTTGGTATATTTTATATCTAATCTTTTATGAAGATTAATTTGACTTTATCCTGGGTTGCGTTTGTGTTAGACCATAAAATCAGGTGGTGACCCAGTGGGATCAATGAGGACATTAAAGCGACTGCATAAATGGCTGTGGAGCAAAAAAACCAGAGTGCAGAGCCTGGAAGAGATAAAACCAGAGATAGAGCCTGGTGAGTAAGCTCAGCAAGTGGTCCCACTTCTCTGAAGGAGGATCGGTCACTCTTGTATTAGTGAAATCTGTTTCGATAAGGTCTTAATAGAATTATTGAACTTTGAGCTTTTCCTTATTATTATTTGAAAGCAAAAAATCCTAACTGCAATTCCTGAATTTTATCACATCACTTCCTTATAACTAAGACCAGGGTTCTGTGGATGAAGGTCGGAGGAACAATAGGGGTGTGTCGTGTCCTCTGTTTCCATTGCCAGGACACAGAAGACAATATTTGTAAATTTTCTTCTGTGAGTAGAGAAAGGTGCTACACCTATATCATGCAATGATGATATGTGATTTTTTATTTACAAAACCCTGTCAAGCATAGTTTTGCTTGTATTATTGAGATTCAAATATAAAGCAATTATCCTCTAGCAATTCACATTTTTGTATTTGTAATTATTTCATATATGGCAATAGCCCCTCTTCATCTGTGGTTTTGTTTTCCATGGGTTAAATTGGACATAAATAACTTAGGACAAAAAAATATCAATGGAAAATCTCATAAATAAGCAATTTATAAATGCTGATGTCTGATGATGCCCTAGTTGTTCTATTTAGGGACACAAATCATTCCCTTATCCAGTATATATGCTTTATGGGATACATGGAGAGAGATAGATAAATAGACAGATAGATATATAGATAGATAGATAGATAGATAGATAGATCGATAGTTTGATAGCTAGAGATAATATTATGTAACTTTTAATGTAGCATATTATTTTAATTGCCTATTGCATTAATATTGTTACTGTCTATGTCTGCTTCATAAATCAAACTTAACCAATTATAATCTACATAGACTTGCTTACTACCCACAATTTATCCACAAGGTCTTAGTAACAACCCCCCATGAACAATGGCTATTTCATCAAATTCACCAGCACATTCTTCACGTATAAATATTACTAATGCACTTTATAATACTGAAGATGTTAGACCTTTTTCCATTCTCTTCCATATTTTTCTTGCTATTGCAAAATATTTCACTAGACATATATGTCTCTGAGGTAAAAGTATTTAAGTAGAAAATCTGAATGAAAATATTATTTCAGTCCCTGAGATTTCAGTTCTTTAAGGGAGGAAAATAATTTCATTTTCTTTCTTATGATGATTTTTTATACATATGACCTCAAAATTAAAACATTTATGAATAGAAACCCTCCAAGTTATGCTTATAACATGTTGGGATGTTTTCTAATTTTCAGTTTTTCTCAAATATCTTTCAACATGCCCTTTGCATACAGGACTATTCCTTCAAATCTCATTAGTGGTAATCAATAGATATTATTTCAAAAGTTTCAGGAAAATGTGACTTCCATAAACAACTTGGCAAACCAATAGTACTTAATTTTTCAAGAATTTTGATATTACATTGCTTTGTGAAACTTAATTCCCTGGCTTATCCCATGCTGCTTATTTATTTCTACTAAACAGAAGAAAGCATAGTATATACACTTTTTCCATGTGGGAAATCATTAGTCTGAATTATTAACTCATTCTTTTATTATTCAGAAGGTGGTGATGACACATTGCTATCCTGTGTGAAATTAACTAAATTCCAAGAAAAGAAAGATGTTAACTTGTACACAAGGAAAAGGGAAGAACCTAAGGCCGTACCAGAGCCTCTTTCTGCTCCTAGGAATAGAACTAGCGTTTCAAACGGGTACTTCCTGGAAGCTACAGCGTCTCCTTCTGAAGCGGAAGTTCCAGTGTGGAAGACCTGGAAACCTTTTCCAGAAAACCCACTGTGGACAAGTGCTGATTTTCCAATTGCCCAAGAAGGACAGTGGGGCGGCTCTTGCTCTTGTAGTCATCATCTGCGTCTCAAGTCTTCTTACACAGATATGGATCTCTTAAATACATGGGTAAGTTTTTTTTTTTTGTTTTTTTTTTTTTTTTTAATATAAGTACATAATCTTAATCTGAAGGTTTGGACCAATGTGGTGAAACTGATAACAAGGCTGTGGATTAGCCACATTAATCATAGTCATGAAAATCACCACAGCTGGGGTTGACTATCCAAAGAGCAGATATGCACCGATGGCTTTTACTATTTGCTAATGCTGTGTATGTTTTTTTGTGGGTGAGTATACCACAGGATTTTGCAGGAGCTTCTCTTTAGGTGAATGTGAACTTTAGCTACTGATCACAGTCAGGAAAATGCTCCTTGTGTTGTCTAAACATTGCTTGAGGTTTCACTGGTTAATAATAGCTAGCATTAAGGAGGATTTTTTCTGTGGGCCTGCCATTCTCAAGAGCCTTTCATGAATTAAATCACCTCAATCACACAATAACTTTATAAAGTTAAGATCTTACTGGAATATTATGCACTAATATTTCCGTATTATTGCACAAGTTTGGCAACAACAGCATAAAAATGTTTAGAAAAGTGTGAAGCCAAACAGCTAAAAAAGGATATGAGGCCATGATCAGGAAATAATGTGGTCATATGTTGGAGAATATATTTTAATTGGTGTTTTATTGTGTTTCCCATACACTAAGTTACACTCTAGGATTATGGATTATTTGAAAAAGAATTTATACAGAATAATATAGAATTTATATTTGAGGAAGAATTTATAAATAATATTATAAAGAAAGACTTTATAAACAGACAAATTTAAGTTGGTTTCTAGCTCTGTTACTTTTTCAGTTTAGACAAATTACTCAAATCATTTAATCCTAATTTTTGACTGTGAAATTAAAATAGTAATATTAAATCCACATAGGTATCTGAGAAGACAAAATTAAATATCATAAATCCTTGAAGACTGAAGGATGTCTGATCTCATTAGCTTGGCCCTAAGTTCCTTCCCTGGGTGTGCATCCTACCTTAATTTCACTTTAGTTGATTTTGTGTATTCATGCAGGATTAATGGGGCAACTGTGTGTATGTTTTATGCCGGTTCTATAAAGATTAATCTGTCATTAGGCAGTTGTTGTACTTTATAGTGCATTAAAGGTCTCTGAAAAATCCCACTGTGTGTGTGTGTGTGTGTGTGTGTGTGTGTGTGTGTGTGTGTGTGTATGAAATTCCTTCCATGTGCTAAGATTTGCTCATTGAATCTCTACAGTTTGAGGTAGGAGAGGGGGCCCAGAAATTAAGTGGTCACATTGTACTGGAATAGGACCCAAGTTTAGTTGTCAGCAAACACATCGCATAGCTTATAATTGCTTCTCCATCTAGCTCCAGAGAGACTGACGCTTTCGGTCCTCCTTGGACACCCATTCTCCTAAGCACTTTTCACACACAGACACCCATGAATACGCCTAATTTAATACAAAAATAAATATTAAAATGTCTTTGAAGATTAATGCTAAGGCCACTTACAATTAAAGTTCCATGATATATCTTACTGGTCTCTCTAGCAGTTGTCAGGACTGAGAGTTGTGTCATGAGTGGTACTACCTTCCAAGAACCACTTTTAGGGATGGATCGCATCCTTCTTATGTCATTCCTTGCCAGACACCCCGAAATGGTAGGTATCTCTTCTACAGCTTTGCTTTGTTGAGAGTAGTTGTCAATTTAATAAATTTGAAGCAGATTTTGAAGACATTGATGGCTTTAGAAGCAAGATCAAGGCTGTTGATTCTTTAGCAAATGAGAAAGCTGATAAAAGGAATCCTAAACATAAATGCCCAGTGCTTTCTTCAAGAATACAATCTGCACCCCCTAACATAGGATTTCTAGATTCAGCACACTGGGTTCAATCTAATTTTTCAGTCTCATCTGATTACTGTCTCTTACAGTTTCCCTGTACTGCACCTCTGAAGTGATAATTTGATATCTCTACAATCTGCCTTACAGTTTTCTGCCTCTGTGTCTTCATGTTTGTGTGATGGTCTTTTCCTGGTGTGTCATTTCCTTTTAGAGTTGTTTCTCCTACCCATGATCTCATATTAGGTTCTTCATCCTTTAAAAAGCCTTGTTGGGCCATGACAGCCCAAAGTCAATTTGCTTTCCTTTAAGCTGCTAGGTCATTAAAGTACCTTATTGCTTTGTTCTATATCCATCAGACACATATTAATATCTACTATGTGGCATTACAAAATTGGGCACTGGGTTAAAGAGCTAAAAACATGTAAACTGACTTCATGGAGGTTCTCATATTCTACCATATACAGTATTTGTTAAGCTTGTCTTTACTTCCTGTAAGTAACTTGTATGTCCATTGTCCCTAGAATAGAATGAAATAAAGCTAAGTGAAGCACTTGCTATTTAAATAGCTATAAAAACCATTGGAATTTGTTTATAATTGTCTTCTTTAAAATTTCTAAATTATTTACTTATTCTATTTGTGTTGGTATTATAGAAAGGGTGTCAGTGCCCAAGGCATTACAGGCTATGAGCCTTAGGGGGAAGGAATCAAACCAGTGTCCTCTGGCAGAGTCACCAGGGCTCTAATCTCTGAAATGTCTTTCCATGTCTTATTTCCAAACATCTTGATGTCAGTAATTCTTCTTGCTATTCTGTCCATACAACGAAAGTTGTTCCACTGAATCCAGTTATTTGTGGATTTGGGTTTGGGGTACTTTAAGAGCACTTGTGGTAAGTAAATACAGGAGTGTCACTGTCTCCTTACTTATTTAGGTGGTTTTATGTGTCCTCATACTTAAGTGAATGGCTGAGTTTGTCTGCAAGAAGGTCAAACATATCTGCTGAATACTTGGAATTTTAAATAGTAACATTGAGCACTTGTGACAGGATGGCCTCAGTGGATTTGGAGAGTAAGTCAAGATCATGTTAGAGTTAAATTGGTTTGGTAAACTTAATGAGCCCACTTTCACTCAGGGACTTGGAACACTATAGTGAGGGAAGCGAGATGAGTGCAAATTATTATTTTTATATTCTACACCTATATTCCATAATGATAACAAGGGACAACTATCCTGCTTCATTTTAGCATAGCTGGTATTTTTCTGTAGTAATTGCAGAGTTATTATTTGGGTTATTTAACTTTCATTCTATAGAAGGTATAGAAGGCAGATGGTGTTAAGGGAAAAGATGTACTTCTGAAATGAGTGTTACTATTAATGACAGGTAGTCAGTCAGAGGTGATACTTCTAAAGTTTTAAAGGGTAAAAATATGACTAGGTTTTTAAAGTGTACCTGCATGCTCAATATTGGATCTGGATCTGAATCCTATATTGCAATTCTAACACTTATCCACCCAGATCTTACTCTATGAAGTCTCTTTTAGGTTTAGATCCTCAGGACTGGCTCTAAAGATCCAACCTTGCACAGACATGAACACAAGAGTGAACTTGGCCAAACTTCTCTTTAAATACTAACTCCAGTTATTTACAGAAGCTTCTATCCTCACACACTCCACTTCTCCTTAATGAATCTCATACCTGATGTAGCCATTTGTAAAGCAAAGTTGTCAATATCTCCTAAACAGGACCCCTATGATGACTAAGTAAAAACGTATTAGATTTCAGTCTACAGCTGCTAAAATTAATCTCCAATTAAACAACACAGAGACTTGTGTTAAAAGTAGAAAGAAGCTATATTTTATTTGGTTGAGAATATGAGCAAACAAGAATTAGACATGGAAGTGCATTGTTTATAGAAGGCCCTTCTGAGAAGTCAACAGGTGGATGAGATACAGAGAAGTCTAAGAGATAGTTTAGTTGCAAGATCTGAAGAGTCTAAAGAGTTGGAAAAAATAAGTGAGTATGTGTACTCTGCAAGAGAAACATCAAAGAGAGGTCTTTTCTAACATCTGAGATGAGTGCTCTGAAAAGGAATTTTTAGATGCATATGAAGAAAGATAATGATGCGGGCAATCCAAAATGATGCTTGAAGCTAAGTGTTTTGAGTCTATTCATAAGAGAGACTGAAGGATACTTATTGTGCTTTGACCACTAAGAACTTGGGACATCTTAGAGGGAAATAAGGAAACATGAGCTATAGGCTCCAAAAGGATTATGGGTAAGAAAGCAAAGAGTCTGTGAATTATCAGAAAGGTAAAATTTACCTGTAGCAGAATATTATGACAAGAGTAAACATAGTTTTTGTAATATATATGACATTTTTCAGATTGGTAAAAAAATATTTTTATCACATAAGAAATAAAAGTCATATGAGAAAAATGGCTCATCAGGTAAAAGCACATAGAACCCAGCCTGACTATCGGAGTTTAATTCCTGAACTCATAAGAAAGAAGGTGAAAACTTATTCTCACAAGCTGTCCTCTGCCTTCCACATAAACATTGGGGCATATTCATGCATACACATACACACACACACACACACACACACACACTTACACACACACTAACACACAAACGCACACACATGCACACACACACACTGACACACGCGTGGGCACACACATGCACACTTATGTGCACAGATCAAGAATGCCCATTTAAATACATAAATAAATGTAATTTTAAAATAGAAGTATATATATATAAAGTGAGCTATATAAAGTTCTATCCCTACAGCTTGGCAAAACTTAGTGTCCTCTAGGATGAGGGAACCGAAGTTAAAGAATCGCCCCATCAGATTGGTCTATGGCTATGTCAGTGGGAGATTCTCTTAGTTGATGATTTATAGAGAAGTTGCCATCCCATTGTGGGTGGCACAATCAGGAAAGCTAGCTATATATGAGCAACAGAGCAAGGAAGTAAGATACATTCCTCCATGGTCTCTGCTTCACTCCATTCTACCAATACTTTCCTCAATGATAGAATATTATTTAGAAATATAAACCAAATAAATATCCCCCCACTACAGTTTATTTTGTTAATGATGTTTATCACAAGAGAGAGGAAACAGAACAAATGTCTAAAATATTTGAATTTTATTATTATAGAAACAATGTAATATAGTTTGAAAGCGATAGCAAGAAACGATCTTTGGGGAAGGACGAATTCAGAAGCCAGAAAACATAGAAAACGAAGTGGAAAGTCATAAAAAGTCCCAGTCAGTAAAGGCAGAAAACTGAAGATATGAGCAACTGATCGCTCAACAAGAGTCAAATAGGTGAGGTATCCATATAGTATCTGCAGCTAGGAAAATAAAGAGAGCACTGTGTAAAGTCGTCTGAGGATAAGAAAGTCTTGTAGGAATGGTATATCATGCATGAGCTAGCTCACCAAAGTAAATCAACATAGTATAAATAATAGAAATACTTTAATGGAGTTACTTCAGTGTGAAGAATGGGATCTATGATAGAGCTGTCCAACAAAACAAAACAAAACAAACTTTATGTGCATCTCCTAGTTGCAATGGAAAAAAACAGGTAAAAGTATTCATGGAATACGCAGTCCTACCTATAAATTGGTATATCAATATACAGACTGACAAAGAAAATCAGCGGTCTATGAAAAGGAAGGTGTATTAAGTAAATCAGTTCATCTCTAACTCTGTAGCTGTTGTGGGGGCTCTTAAAAACGTGGAAGTTTCCCATGAAAGCACCACATAGGATTTGTCATCCTCTGTTTCTCTGTTCTGTATTTTTGGGAATCCTTTCCAGTATCATTGATCTTTACCTGACCCTCCAACCAACAAGGCACTTTGTTACCTGATTATTATTATTATTATTGACATTTAGTCGGGTCCATTTCATGGGCTTGAGATAAATAAAACACACCTCTGAGTGTTTATGAGAACAGTTACAGAGATAATCAGATGTTGAGAATTTTTACTTAATGATTTATGTATTGGTGGATTCAAACTTTTATTAGACTATTCAAACATGACAGAATCGTAGAAGATGCCTGGGTAAGTAGTACATTTCCTTCTGTTGTGGCTTTTCTGGCTGCAAGGCGATGTAGTGCGCTGCTCCACCATGCCCTCCCAGTCCTGTGGATCACTTCTAAAACCATGCACAAAACAATGCCCTCTCATTTGAGTTATTTCTCTCACCTCTGTTGATCAGCGACAAGAAATCTGACACAACCAACTTAAGAGAATGATTCCACTTAACTATCAATCCTGAAGTGCACACTTAATGCCACTGTCACCTTGGAAAGTTATGAGTCCCCTCAACAGCTACAGAGCTGGGGGATAAACTGATTCAAATGTGCTCTCTTAGCAGCCCCTGTGTAATTCACACACATGTCTGCTCTCTCTCCCGATTTTTAATATATGGACTGCATCTTCAGTTTTGCCTTTCATTTATATTTACTTGGTGCCCTTTAAAGTATTTAAATTACTTGGTGAATAAGCACAAATTTAAGAAATGACCTACAAATTAAAAACCATTGTGAAAAGGAATCATATGTTAGGGACTGTACAGAGAATGAAGAGTGGTAGACAGGGCAGACACAAGAACAAATAAATCGATGTTACAGTTTCTTTTGTCTTCTTCTTAGGATATTACGTCCTTACCAAAACTGTCTGTGTTCTCATTGAAAGAAGTATTTTTCACCCTAATTAATTTTAACATATGCCAGGAAGAAAGCTTACACATCTGTCTGTAGGGAAGCAGCATATAAAGTCCCAATGAATAATTTCTTCTAGCGTAACATGGCCACACTTCGACTCTTTGGCATCAAAAAGTTGTTGGCAAAGCAGTAAAGTTTGTTTATGCTGGAATTATGGTGTCATGGAGAGAGTAGTATTGCACATATATTTGGAGAACTTGTAAAAATAAAGGCACTGTGAATGGTAATATGCACTGAGAACTTTGAAAGGAAAAATGGGAAATATACTACCAAAAGATATCTGCACTTCTTGCACTCAGCACTGAAATTAATAAACCTTAAAACAAAGATCCTAAAAATAATGTTGAAAGCTTTAAATGAGCAAGAATGAAGCATAAATTATGAATAATCTACATGGCAAATTTTAATTATAGTCTGTATAATGCTTGATGGAGGGAGAATCAACATTTTCCGAAGAGAACAATTTTAAAGTTATCATATCCATCCATTTTACTATTTCCTTATATATCAAATTCTTGTGAAGCAACTCCAGAACTGTTCAGTGTGTGACACAGAGTGGGTAGAAGAATGTGAGTGTGTGCAGGTGGTGGGGTAGGTGAATGAGCTACCATTTCATATTTACAATAGGCAGTCTATGTTATCTCACTAAAAGAAGTATTTAAAACAGAGAACAAATAAGTACATTCCTTTGTATAAAAATTCAATGGACTGCAAATACCCTGTAGTATTTGTACATAAAGATCTAGCTGGAAAAGATCTAGCCAGAGTTGCAAACATATTTTATATTATTTAAAAGTAAGGCTATGAAAGAAACACTTAAAACACAAAGTATTGCAACAATATATATTGTCAGATTTATGAGAAACTCTTTAGGTGAGTATGAACAAAGTAATTTCTCAATGTGCATAAAATGTTTAAATGTCATTTCTAATAAAAAATCCTTTACAATAAGAAATAAAGATAAAGCAAGAGAATGCAATTGCCTAGTGTAAAGTATTATTCTCAATATCCAAGATAGAGATATTATTAGACTTTTAAGACATAACAATAGAACATTCAAGCCAACTTAATATTTTGGGTTGAAATGGCACTTCTCAACCACATAATCCTAGTGCATGTTAGTTAGAAAAACAGATCTGTGATGGAATTCTAAAATAGGCACAGAAACCTTGACTTTCTTCTCTAATGAGTTACCTGTCTGTTTTGTATCATGTAGAATGCAAAGCCCTAGCGGCTTCTAAGGGCTTGGAGACCAGCCTGGCTTCAGCTAGAACAAACCAGTAATAACTGGTGCCTTAAGACATATGCTCCTAGCACTTCCTCATAAGCCAGCCTGGGGTCAGCCTAGGGCCTTGACAGCAAGGGCAGAGTCCTGATACAAGGTGACCTAGACAAGGGAGAGACCACCATGCCACAGCTGCAGATACCTGTAAATCAAAGCCCCTTTCCTAGCTGAGAGAAGGGTATATAAGACCCCCCCACACACTTAATAAAATTGGAGGTCCCTGGAGACTGTGACCTTACTCCCCACCTTCTTACCACCTCCTCCCATAGCATAATCACAACATCTGACCCTGAACCAGGTTTGCTGCAACAGTATCGGTTTTCTTGTTTCCCTGATCAAATAGATGATGAAAGGAGGGAAGGTTCATCATGTGAGAACCCACTGTATCAAGGTGTAGAAGTGGTGAACACAAGAGCTGACGTAGCTGGTCCTTTATGTCCCTAGTCAGAAAACAGAAAGAGAAATGAGGTTCTTTGGTTAGTTTACTCTTTTTTATTCACTCCGTGTAATGGTACCACCACTCACTTAAGGGTGGGTATTCCACCATAGTTCACCAAGCCTAGAAGCACTCCCACAGACATGCCAAGAGACTTGCCTCTTTGGGGATTCTAAATCTGCCAAGTTGATGGTATGGACCAGCATAAATCCCCTTCTCCCCCTACCATCATATTTTGTTTACTTATACAACTGCATCAAATTATGGAGAAAGATGAGTTGATATTTTGTACAATAAAATATTTCTAAGGATATGATAAAATGACATGAATAGTATTCATAAAAATGAACTCTTATTATAGTTTGATTCCACAAGAATGCTGAAATCAGTTTCACTATTGGTTCAAATGTAATGAGGACAATACACATCAATCTGAGTTGGGCCAAACTGTACTTTTTAAGACAATGGAAAACTGCAGTTCCTTAGTGAGAGCTGGACAGTCTCTCCTGGTCAAAACCATACAGATGGACATCAGGTTCTTGGAATAGAGAAGGATAAATACTTGAGCATTTCATATAGAGTGAGTGTAGTCAGCATAACATGTACTGCCAAACTGCCTTCTATGGAACAGAAATGTCCTAATTAAGTGACTCTAAGCAGGTGAGGGGGACAGAGGCAAATTGTGTGTGTGTGTGTGTGTGTGTGTGTGTGTGCTTGTTACCATGCAAAGGAATGAAATTTTCAACCAGAACTCATCTGAGTTTGAGTTCAACTTCATCACTTACTAGGATCTGTGTTGTGTTAGTTTGCTTAATCTCTATTAGCTTCTATTTTACACATAGAATAGGCAAGAGCTATCAAGTGTTTTCATCTCTCTATTTTGTGATATAATGGTACGTAGAGGGGAGTCTACATACTGAAGAGAGTCTTAAAGATTTCCTTCTGTGCTTCCCAAGCACCCCTACCCCTTAACAGCTGTTGTTGGTCCCATTCACATAGGTGTGTGCTTCTTTTTCTTTTTCACAAACTATTTTGGGGTTATAGTTTTTAATTTTGTATTTCCTTGACAGATTTTACTTCCTCTGTTTGTCTTCCCCTCCCTTTTCTCTGGATACAACTCTGGTTATAACTCAAACAAGGTCAGATAGAACAAACAACCAGCAACCATGCATGTGAAATCATGTCACTTGTTCCTTTTAGGATTTCCTGACTATGAAAACTGAACTGTCAATGTTTGCATGATATGGAGCTAAAATGGGCCATGTTTCTAAAATAAGTGTGTGCGTGTTTATGAGAGAGAGAAAAAAGAGAGAGATTTTAAAGAAGCCAATTCTTTGAAAAAACAAAAGAAGCTAAAGTAAACTGTAGGTGGGATGGATGAGTAAGGATTTTATAGAACAAAGCACTGGGTGGCAGCCAGATTCCTCCTGTGCCACCATCATCTACTACGCATGTGCACAGGCTTACATACCACTGCCATCTTGGATAGTTTGGTATCTGTGCACTTCAGATCTGATTACATGCGTGAATTGATATGATGATATGCATGGCCCTAAGAGACTTAGCAATTACTATACTTCCATACTTCTAGTAGCTCTCACGAATGCTTTATTTGTGTCAGGAATCAGTGAGATGGGATGTTTTCCCTTATTTCAATGATTAAAATTTGAAGCTCAAGGACATTTACACAATATAGTAACTGGTAGCAGAGCTAGATTTTAAAATAAACCCTTTAAGAACTAAAAGGTTTCTTTAGGTGTGGCTTTATAATTTTTCAAATGTGATTAGCTTCCTTACTTTACTAATCTGTAATAAATGAAGACATTCATTTTTAACTTATAGTAGGAAATGGAATGAAGCAAGTGAATATACAAAGTCTATGTGCATGTTTGTGATCTTCTAAAATAGAGCTTCTACCTTCAAGGAACAACATGCCATTCCTCAGTCTTATATTAGCTCTATGAGTTGGGCAAAATGGATTGCCACTTTAGAGATGGAAAATTGAGCAATATAAAATTGAGTGAATTGGCTATGTTTTTATAACTGGTAATGGCAGAGCTGGTATCAATGTAAACTTTAATATAATGAAATTTCCAGTAATTATGCAACAGATGGGGATAAACATTGCATTAAGGGACACAGTGTGAACTCCATATATGAAGACAAGTGAGTCTAGCCTCGAAATGTACCTGTCCAATTATTTTTATGGAACTGGTAAATTATTTGACATCTCCTAATTTATGTTTCCTATGATATATTAACTGCAAAGAATTGAGTAAGAACATTACATCCACGAGAGATCAGGTATTTTCTTAGATGTGGAGCCAAAAAGATGACTAATATAGTTACTATTTTAGGTGTACTATAAATAGTTCTCAGCAACTTGACACCGTAGGCCAGAACATTGTTTTGGCTGCACACTGCTGGTTTTTGCTAGTTTTCAAATTCTTTCTTATAGTTTTTTAATTTTGTCATGACAGATACAGAATGATGTCACCCTCGATGTTCAAAGTAAATATAAATAAGGTTGTTTTTGCCCATTCAGAGTTTTCCAGTGGCTTTATACCTGTTGTCTCTGGGGAATTCAAACAGAACACAGGACTGGGAAGCAGACTGGCCTCACCATTGTGCATCTTTGACATCCCAAATTATCATTGCATTAACAATGTCTTACACATGTAAAATGACTTAGCTTTTAAAAACTCATCTACTTTATCATAGCCAGATGTCGTACACATTTCATGATATTTTATTTCAGGGTAAAGATATAGCTCCAGGTCATAACTATTTTTCATAGGAAAATAAAAAATGAAGGCAAGAAATTCATGTTCCCTTTCCTTCCTGGGTAGTTGTAAAACAAGTAGTTGAATTCACTCTAAAATTCCTTATGAATATTCAGTGTACAATCTTTATGCATCTCATGGCTTCCTGCTATTAAATACAACCATACTGATGAATAATTGGGTTAGAAATATGCCCTTATTACAGCTAATATCAATTCCAACCCAAAGCCAAGCCTGCATGTCACCCAGAAAAAAGACTCTCAGACAATGTACAAAAATCATCAAAAGCAAGAACTTATTTACTCTTATGCTCAACAACTGGAATATTCATATTGTTCCAGATAAGCATAGAGTATTAAATATTTTAAATGACTCAAAATTTAAATAAAAATATGAAAATATTCACACAAAAATATGAAAGAATAACTTCAATAATAACTATTCTCTCTATGTGGCTCCATGAAGGGCTTTAAATGTCAGATCTGACCTAGCCAAGGAATCAGGAAACACTTTTATGCTATGGTTAGTTGAATTCAAATCTAATGAGTTGAACTTAATTAGCCCAAAATAAAAAATAAAAAAAAAAAAAAAACGAGAGAAAAATAGTCAGAATGGACAGGGAAGGAATCCTTAGGGGATGAGACACAAAGTAAGACTGGGAGGGAGATATGCTCTAAGCTATCCTGAGTTTTATTGTTTGTCTTCCAAAAACAATGCAGAGCTGTGTAAATGGCAACGGCTTTCATTTGCTCATTTCTTACTTGCTTGTTAAAGTGTGGAGGGAAATAATTAAATTTGCAATTTTAAAAAGACTGCTACATATGGTGAAAACAGTGTGGAGGGGAGAAGAGATGAAAGATGATGGTGACTTGAACAATGGTTGAATAAAGACAGAGATTAATGGAAATTCTCAGCCTCACAGACCATATCTCCAGAATATGCATTTCTCCAAATGAAGGAAATGTCAGTTTTAAAAGTCATCTTTTGTGATGTCAACCAAAAAGCCCCATTCACTTTAGGACATATGGTCACTGATGACAGCAGAGAAGTGATACAATGACATGACTGGGTATTCCAAGTCTGCCCTTTGATTTTTAAACTCAAGAGCTCATAGCCACCATCATGGCTTAATGGAATCATTACCAGTGGATAAGGAAATGTCATCCATTTGCTTCCCCCATTCCACTTGGACATAGGCCATTGTTTCCACAGAGAGGCTGGGAGCCACGCAGGTTTTCAAGGGAAATTGGCCTTTCAGAGGGGCATCTGAATAGATAATGCATATTGCCACCGTAAAATCTCTAATGAATATTAAGGGTGGCTTTCATTTGTGGTGATTGAAATGAACTCATAAATTCTCTCTAGGATGCAGAAATTTTTTTTCTCCCCGTAGAGAGATTTAATGGATTTGAGGCATTCTGAATGATTTGGCAAGAAATCAGAGGTATCAGTGCAATCACCCGGAAAGGGCATTTAGTTTCTAGCATGTGATAGTCAAGCATCACAAAATATTTTCTGTAAGAAGTTAGAATGATTGATGCAGCCCACTGTTAGTCATGACAAGGTGTCAACTGGAAAACTAGAAAAAGAAGTGGTTAAAGGCTCCTCAGCTTTAAAGACAAATTTGACTTTTAGAGATGGGTTATTTCCTCTTACAAAAAAGAAAAGTTAGACCTGCCAGTTGCAGGAAATTTAAATCAGTTGTTTGTGGCAAAAGACATCATATTTTGAGGCCACTGAGAGTTCCTTCTGCTCTCTCTGGATGGAACAGATTAAACTGTCCCCACTTGGTGATAAATTCATGGGGAAAAGCTGTAACAGGAATACAGTAGTTGTAGCAGTTAATGGTACAGCTTCCCGTTAAAACAATATTCTTTGGGTTTTTTTAGGTCAGTTCCCATTTTATGTATGCTATTTTTTGATGAGTTAACTCTTTGAATTTGCATAATCAATAACTTTTAGAGTTCTGTGGAATTGAAGAGAAAAAAATGAAAGCAAGGATTTTAAGGAGCATTACTGTCTTTGTGGGACTGGAATAGCAGGGAGGATGCTGAGCAGGTTAGGATTAAACCTACTTCTTATTGTATATATGTGGGAAGAAAATGGAAAACAATCCAGAGAAGAAACAGTCTTCAAACATCTTCCTAACAAGCAGCAATTACCTGAATCCTATAATACAATGATTAAAATGAAAAAGCAATCATTCCTTTTATTATGTAAGAAATGTAAGAATATTTCCAGAGAATGCAAATTTGTATTATTATTATTTATACTTCCAATACCCAGAGAAATAATAGCCCTGGGGTATTCTATTCTGTTGAGTTGTTGAATTGTTTCCTTAATCAAATCTATGACCCTATTTTCTTATGAGTAAGCAAATCTGCAGGACATCAACCCAAATGTTCAGCATTTCCTTACACAAGGAAAATACACCATGATTTTTTACATTACATCAAATGTACATTTACATCAAAGTTGGATACTGGATAGTGAAAGTTGGCTTATTGGAGGAAATCTTTGTGACAGTTGATTTGGCTTTCAATAGGCTTCCTTTGATTGGAAAACCTCTTTATTGGTAAAGATTCTAGGCTGGAGAATATGTCAGATAGAGTTTCTTTAGTTGTAAAATAATAGATATAACAGGTGATCATTCAGATCCCTCCAAGGGTATATATTCAGGAGTCAGTTTCATAACAGAGGGCATGATAGTTGCCTTCTGTTTCATTATTTAGAAACTACCACTTGGAGAAAAGGGTTTAATGTGCGTGCGCGTGCATACACTTTCACACACACACACACACACACACACACACACACACACACACACACACACACACACACACACACACACACACACCAAGCCTTTATGCCACAAATGATGAATACTTTTCAGTATATATCTTTAAGACGAACAGGAAGAAGTGTGTCTTCTAACTGCTCTTTTATTGAGTCCAAATAAAATGGTTTCTGTTTCACAACTGGTTAGAATATTATGTTGTAAATAACATTCCTGGTTTTGGTTCCACTAATCAACAGTAAAAAATTACCTAAGATTTTTAATGCTTGCCTGCTCAAGCCTTGTTTATCCAGAGTTTTTGACACTGGACATTTTCCACAAGTTCACTATGTGAGATATTTTGGTTGTTATTAAAATTTGGTAATAGCTAATACTCAAAAACATTATGATTAGCTGAAAATGGTCTCGTGTCTCTCATGGTTACCACAGATAAAGGTGCAGTGGGACTTTTGTGCTTATCACCTGAGTGTTAAAAATCCCATTAGAGTTTCTGGGACTTTTTAGAAATTGTGGAATAGAAAAGTTTTCAAGAAAGGGGTAAAAGAAACCACAAGGCTGCTTACCACATAGCATCTAGCTTTTGCAGGTTAATTTTGAATGTAAGTAGCTTACCTGATTGTAATAGTTACTTTCTTTGGTGGTTTTGTAAATGAAGTTTGTCTCTCTTAGAACAATTATTGTCAGTTTTCAATTTTAACATCTGAACTTAAGAGCACCTTTGTAACTCCTTGTAACTTCCTGCAGTTTAGCGATGCCTCTTTCATTTTCCTAGGCACCAATTCCAATCTTCTCAATGAGTGTTTTACTGGACTGCCTTCAATGGTTCTAAGAACCATGAAGATTTCTGTCTGCACCACTTTTATATGATCATACAACCCTAATACTGCGTCCTACATAGTCCCTGGAAAATGAAAAGCCTTCTTTCAGAGCTAATGAAGCCTGTGGTTTGCTAATTATGAAGCCTGCTTGCTTAGAGTAAGAATCGTTAATCTGGCCATGGTCTTTAAATACTAAGATGTTTGAACCATTCTATTCGATCTGAATGAGATTTGGGGACTCTACTCATAATTGTTTATGGTGCTTTGCACTGGATAATCCTAATATTACCCTAAATGACATGTTCCAGAGATTTCAGTTGATGCTCTGCTTTAAATATTTTATCTACCTGTTCTAAATTTCTTCATTGAGAATCTCATGTAGTACATCTGAATATTCTTTCCTGACCTCCAATGCCTTCTAGACCCAACCCTCCCCACACAACTTTATATTATTTCTCTTTCTTGGAACAAAAACAAGATATCAAATTATGAAAGAAGACTTAAAAATCAGATTTGTGTTGGTCAACTAATCCTAAGCATAGGGCCTGCTGCCCTGTAGTGTGGCTAATATACTCAGTGTCATTCCATTAGAGAAAATTGATTTTCCTTTTCCTAGAAGTTATCATTTGGGATTATCTCCTTGGTTAGAAATAAGACTTTGTACCTATTTCCTCCCATTTATGCTGGAATTTTGTCTGGTTAGAGCTTGTTGTACAGGTATTATGTATGCTGTTAGAGTATCTGAGTTCACAAGTTCATCAGCTCTGTTATATCTGGAAAGTGCTGCTCCCTGGATGTTATCCACCAACCCTACCTCTTATAATCTTACCACCTCCTCTACTGCATAGATCCCTGAGCCTTGAGGAGAGGTCCATAATAAAGACATTGCATTTATAATGGAGTTGTCCAAAGTCTATTTTCTTCATGTTATCCAATTGGTGGTCTCTATGTTAATTACCCTCTAGAGCAAAAAAAATTACATCTGAATAATGTACTGATCCACGTACATAGTAGTATTAGTAGTATGTTATTGGGAGGTATTTTGTTGCTATATTCATTTACTAGAATCACATTAGTAGGGCTCATGACATATCTAGTCTAGATTCTTGTCCTTAATAACAGAATTACGTATGGGTTCCATCTCATGGAGCAGGTCTATGGTGGTTTGTATAAAAATGGAGCCCATATCCTCATATATCAGAGTGCTGAGTCATCTGGAAATGGCACTACTCGTGAAAGAATAGGAGGTGTGGCCTTTTTGGAGAAAGTGTGTCATTGGGGGTGGGTGTTGAGTTTTCAAAAACCCAAGCTAGGCCAGGTATCTGTTGATCTCTACTGACTGAGAATCTGAATGTAGAGCTCATAGCTACTTCTCTAGCACCACATCCTCTAGCACCATGCCTGCATGCCATAATTCTCCTCACCATAATGATAATCACCTAAAACTCTTAAATCAAGTCCCAGCTAAAGAACCCTAAGACAAGACTTTAACTTCCAACCAAAGGTAATTGGTAACTCTCCTAACATCTGTGTTGCTATTGTACCCAGAACTATATTTTGAAAGTAAGACGTTACAGGGCTAGTAGTTGGTGTGAAATTGATGATAACTCTGACAACACATTCTTGAACTATGAATAATGACTAGTGGGGGTGAAGCTTCTATTTGAGTAAGTATTAGATTTCTCCATGTTCTAAGTCATAGATATGTGGCATCTTCAGCAGCAGAGTCTTTCTGTCAAGTTATGGAGGAAAGCAACATTATTGGCAACAGCCTATGGTGTTTGGGGATATCTAGGGGAATACAATTGTCAATAATTCAAGGAGGCACAATCATATCCTGATTTGTGAGGATATATATTTATTTTTGAAACTGAGTAACTTATATCTGTAATGTGCTGTCTCTTGGGTATCTTTAATGTAATTTTCAAACTTAATTTTGGTGCTCAGGGTAAATGAAATAATTCCTTATTTTAAAAGTTAAGGGATTTCCCTTCACTATTACACAACTTAAATTGAACTCCTATGCAAGCATGGTCATAGGCAATGAGCAGCCAATTGGCGTGATCCTTGTGAAAGTTGTTTGGCTCATACAAGCTTCTCTCTTCTGTTGTTTGTGGTTCAATCTGGCTCTATAGCCAATTAGTCTGTGACATCAATGGCAAGGTCTTCCCCCTGACATTTGATTCAAATGTCATTTTTTTCTGATGGAGAAAACCCTCCAGCTTCTTTATTTCCTTTACGACCCAAAATGTTTTCAGATAAACTTTATGATTTTATGTATTAGTTCAAAGATGGATCTAAGTACTATATCTTTCGTGTCCAGTTCTCTTTCTGTGTTTAAAAGAATCTTAGTTGAATAACTGCACTGAGTTTTAAACATCTTTTTCCCATATATTTCATATTTAAAACAACAGAAACCCTGGTAAACTTTTATTTCAATTTAATCAATTAGAAATTCCCTTTATATTTCTTAGTATGCCACAAAATATTTTATACCACTATTAGTTATACAATTCCAGTAACAGAAATAAATGGTACCTTGAAGACATAGTGTATATCAATTAAATTTTCAATTGTATGTGTAGTACAGATGAGGATGTTGTTTGTCTGAAGGTCATTATGACACTAGACAGTGAATAAAGCTGCTTACACTGGCTTGTTGCTCTCTAGTGAATTTTATCACTCTAGTAATATACATACTTGTAAAGAGTTCATAGATGTGTTCTGTATTGAAAACATAGTCAAGTCCTTTTCATTTCAAATAGACCTATTTAACTCCTCATGTTAGAGATCACTGAGGAGTATATAGCTTTAGAAGTGTTGTAATTTGAACGCTACCTACTCAGATAAGAAAGAAGCAATGTACCTGCAATAAAACTCTTAACCACCATAGTCTATGGCATTTCTAGAAAAGAAAACTAACAGAAATAACATCAGTAATTTGGTATTATTCATATTGATCCTAATTATACCATGCTTCTTGGGCTTTTTGCTTGCAGAGGAATGGACATTTCTAGATATGTATATAAATCACTTTCTTCAATTAGGATAAATATCAAGAAAAACAATTCTGGGAACCCAAATGGCTTTCTACTGGAAGGTTAATTTTATCATGCTTATGAGGTTCAACTGAATTATTTTTATCAACCTTAAAATATCAATATCAAAATAATTTTAATGTCTATATGATAGTATCAGGGCTCTCATTTTTCATTGTGACATTTCCATCACTAAATAAGGTACTGGGAAGACTTAATTTCCATGCATTTCTTTTCTTTATCCATGATATATACAGACAGAAGAGCTTGGAGATGGCATTTTAAAGCACATAAAGAAAAAGGAAGGGTGAATGTTTCTCTTCTTTGCTTGTTTATTTTACAGATAAAGAGGTGCTAGGGAAGCATAGTAATCAATAAATATTGATTTTTTTCTGTAAATTTGAGGAGTGGTACCTGCTTCCTCCATGTTTTATGTTTCACCCAGAGCTTTGTTATATCTGTCACACTATTATGATTGTGTCCTTTTCCTTCTTTGGTTGAAACAATTCAATAGTCCCCCACCTTACTTGGATATATATTCCATATGCATTCACGACTACACAATTTAGTCCATCTTATCAGTTTCATGGGGTCACCATAGCAAAAGAGTACACACTAATTGGCTTAAAATAACGGATAATATTGTCTCACAACTTTTTCAGGATAGAAGTTCAAAATCAAGATGTTGTCCAGATTATTCTCAATTTCAAGAAATTCTCATCCTTCCATGTAATTTCCAGCTTCTGAAAGTCCAGTATAGCATGATTTGTGGTGACCGACCTAACTCTAGCTTTATTATTTGTCATCACATGGACATCTAGTTCTATATGTTCCTCTGTAGCTATCCCATTGTGTAGGCCCCTCTGACACGCACACACATTAAGGTATACCAGTCATGTTGGATGACAGGCTCAACCTATATCATTATAACCTTGTCTAAATTACCTTTGTAACAACTTTATTTCTGATAAAAATCACTCTGAGCTACTAGTGGCAAGAAATTCAACATTACTAGTTTTAATTTTTCTTAAGATTTTTAAATTTCATGAATATGAATGTTTTGTCCAAATGTATATGTTGCACCATGTATACCAGTGTCTAAAAAAGTGAAAAGACAGTCTCAAATTCTCAATTTACAAAAGATTCTGAACCATCCATGTGGATGCTGGGACTGGAATCTGAGTCCTCTGCAAGATGAACAAGATATCTTAACTACTGAGATATCTCTCTATTGAGATATCACTCCGACCCCCAGCTCAAACAATATTGTTTTGACAGATGCAATCTAAAAATACTATATAACTCTTCTTAATCTGACCTTTAGTTAACACCTTCTAGACTTTTTATTCTTCTTGAACACACATTGTCTGTAGGAAATTGCATTACTTCCCCAGACCATGCCTACCACTCTTATGTCTAATTCTAATGTATTCTCTGTTCATTGTTGAAATGCCTGTTCCTTTTCTTTCATCACCAGCTATGTGGCAAATTCTTATTTTGTTCATTATTTCCTCACACATTGCCTCGTAAGAAAAACATTTCCTTACCTTTCTAAACAGATTAGATGTTTTCCTCTGTTCTTTGCTATGCGTGCAGAGCACATTGCCTTGCTTTTCACTGGGTCACTAGCCTGGCTTCTCACTAAAGTCTAGATTTTAGAATGCAACGCACACGCACTCCTATTTCTGGAATCCCAGTAAAGTGTTAAGGCAAGTGTAGATAGTCAGTACATTTTAAATAAATAAAGTACAAACCTCCCTCATAATTTTTGGACACAACAAGTCTGGCATGCAATACCAGAGACAATGTCTTATTCCTGTGATTAGAGATTATGCTTAGGAATCTCACAACAAGAGATAGAGGAAAGGCTTGGGAATCAGCAAGAGCCTCTTGCAATCTCCAACTTGGCGTCAACTCCAAGTTTTCATTACCGAAGTTAATTTGTTCACATACTGATCTCTAGCAAAGATGACCTTGGGTAGTTGCAATCAAGCAGCTGGTTCTATGCATACAATATGACATGAGTACTGAGTGGTTGGTTATCTAAAAAGCCAATGGTCTATGCTTGCCCTGTGTTCTTATTACAGTGTACTTTTTTTTTTTTTTTGAAAAAGAAGGATCACTTTTCTAAAGCACAATATCCACAGAAGAGAGTCTGAAGATTCAAGACATGACTCAGAGATTTTTATGACATTAGATCCTAGAAATGGGCCTGTAATTTCTATCATTGGGGAAGAAGCAATTTTGTTTCTGTGAAGAGTTTGCAAGAAATCTCATGTCACAGAATCAGGAGTTCTGGAATCAGGAGCTGACTCAAAGAAAGGGAAATTCACATTGTCAGGGTTCCATATGCATAAAATCAGGATTATTACTTTCACAGAAAGGCTGTTAGAGTAAAGTAATATATGTAAAAAGATGTTGAAGCCTGGGGAGAGAGAATGTTATATAAATCAATAACAGATCATTATCATTATTAGGAAGTTATATGAGTATATGTTATGGATTTCTCCATAAAAAAAGAAAATAGTTTTTCAAATGGTTCCTAGTCTGTGCATCAACATTTCCCCCCGTACTTTGTATCACTGTATACGGCATCGGTTCTGCTTGCTACATCCTTTCCCTCTGAAAGCCAGAGTCCAAGGCTTAAATCATGATACTTGTCAGTCTAGGAAGATGGTGTTGCACACCCATGGAGATGGGTTTACAAATTCATTCAATGAACAATTCCTGAACCATCATCTGCACCAAGCAGAGTGACAGGGGAAATGCTAGGCCCATATTCTGCCTCCCAAGCATCTAAAATAACCAATAAAACAAGAACCATGAAGCAGCTACATGTATGTTCCTTGAGAAGGAGGCAACAGAGAGAACATCATCTTATTGATAACCAGGAGCCGGGCACGTCTAAAGCACAAAGAAAAGCATTCTAACCTTAAGTAAATGCAAAGTTAAGGGAGAAGAGAATGGTTGTCTGAGAACATGAAGAGAAATCTAGAGGGTTAGTTCAGGAAAAGGAGGACAGTACTAAGGAGTCTAAATTCAATTGCCAACTCACAATTAAATGTTAAAGTGAGATGTAAACGAAAGCAGAACTGACTTCACTTGTAGAAATTTCCCCTGGCTGGGAATAAACACTGTAGTCAAATATCATGTCAGCATGTGACAGTACGAGAAGAGCAGGTTAGCAGCAAAGATACACACTCTGGCTTTGGAGGTCAGGTGGGGCACGTTACCAAGAACTTACGTGACATCGTAACCACATCCTGGAAGAAGAGCAAGACCCATGTACTAGGCATGTCATGATCTGTACTGCTGCAGAGGATGAAATTCAAATTTACTAAAGCATTTTCTACATCAATATTATGTGATTTAATCCCAACACCAATTTCACAAGAAAATAGCTTGCCACATTACTAATAAGAAAAGTTAGATCCGGAGAGCATACATTGGTCCACAGTTCACACAGGTCTGAACTCAAAGCTACAATAGTTCTACAAAATCTTTCACTATCATCACCTCAGAAGACCTCCACGGATGAGTACACAGGAGAAGCTGAGTTCCCAGCCACGCTTCCCTTATTGAGGACTAATTGTCTAAGTACATAGCTCACTGTAAGGGCACTTTAGGTGGTCAGAATTCTCCGTCCTAAAAATGAAACAAGGAGTCTGATTCCTCTACAACCTGATTTCTTTTTTAAATTCATCATTGGTCTTGGAATTCTAGGCATGAGTATTAATTTGGCTGTTTGATTCGTCACACTACTCATGTGACAATGAAAATCAAGCTTCCCTTTCTCTCACAAATGTAGCATTTAGGGAAAATATTTTATGAAAGAGAATATAATTGAGTTGCACATAATGTAATAATAAAATCCTGTAAATGATCATCTGAATTTGCCTCTCTATAAATGACAAATTCAAGCCATTTATAAGAAGACTCTATGGTTTCAGAGTGACTGAGCTTCACTGTGGTTTTATACTTGGTGTGAAATCCTCATTTTTGTTTGTTAGGGAAGGGCAATGTGAAACTATATTTAATATATTCATTTTCTTCAAGACCTCTTGTGTTACCCCTCATGATGAAAGGTAAAGTTGGAATTCTAATTAAACAAAGATTACTCTTATATATGACAGGACAAAAATTTGATTTGTTGTGATAGTTTTACATTAAAAACATTCAAAATTCTATTTTTTCCTTTGTTATTGAACCACATCCAAACATTTAGCTTTGTAATTATATTTAGTAAGAGAGGGGCACAATGATGCTATGGATCCTTTTCATAAATGGCTTACAGAATTATATATAGTTTTTACTACTATAGTATACTCTCAAGTGATAAGGCCTGAAAAAATATTCTGATATTCACGAAATTGTCATAAATCTGATGAACAAGGACAGAAAAAAGATAAGAATGATCTTTATCTTCCTGTTTAAGAATTGCTTTTCTAAGGAAAGGAAGTACAGATATACCTCTTCAGCAATATTTTATTAATTACATTTTTTTTTCTCTTCAGAACGTAGACAGGAAATCACATTCTATCGATCAGTGTAACCTACCTTCCCCTTGAGATTCTGAAGAACAAAGTGTGATTTAGCAGAGGATTTAAATAGCACCTGTCAGGTACAGTACCTTTAGACTATGGTTGTCTTAAAAGGGGGGAGGGTGTTTTCTCAAAATGCAGTTAGGTTTCTCCATCATTCTTGTGGCAGGATCAGGAGCTGCTTTCAGCCTGATGAGCTCTGATTCTGAAGACACTGAATTGTATTATTACCTTAAAGGTTATTTTACAATTTTTTTTATGATAAAAACATGAGTTTTATGGTTTCTTATTCTGTGAGAAAGAAGAGGCTAGGCAATCTGCAAGATGCTATTTTCAGTGTAATGAGAAGCATATGAGCATGTGGATACCAACAGCTCATATAAGAACAGCTTTTGCGGGAAAGGTATCCTTGGGTCCTGTTTTTTCCTACTGAGTCATACCTTAGGCACATCATCTTGCCAGTTTTGAAAACTATAGAGTAGAAGTGGTAACGATAGAAATCACATTCTTTAATAAGCTATGTATTTCCTAGAGTTGGGAGCTTAGCAAATAAAAATAATGTTTCAAAAGGCAGAGTCAAGATTCCTGTGACAAATAACACACATGTGATAACACAGACTTGTCAAAGTGAGATTCTGTTTACTGAAAGATAGTGGGTCTCAAATGTTCTTCAGTGGCTCCTAGCTTGACACTTTGGAGCCAGTCTGTCGTGGTGTTGGTAGGTGGTGGGCACTTTACAAAGATGAGGCCTACAAGAAGGAAGTGAGGTTATTGAGAGTATGTTCTTGAAAGGAAGGTTAGGATTGTGTATTTTCCTTTCTCTCTTTGGTTCTTGCTTGCCATGAAGTAAATAAGCCTATTATGGGGTAGACTTCTAGCATAATGCCCTGTGTCACCAGAAGCACTAAACAATGGAAAACTCTAAGACCATGAACCAATTGAACCTTTTCTACTGCAAATATGATGAATTCCACAATGTATCAATGACACGGTTTATCAAAAAGTTGCAATCCCAAAGAGACAAAGTGATATTGCACAGTCTCTAGTTGGTATATAATGAAAACTCAGAGCCAGATATTGGGGGAAAGCAGGAATATCTGAAATAAACCACAGCCATCCAGCCAATTCCTGAGGCCTGTCTCTAGAAAGCCTCCAACTGAATGTCCCTGAGTCCTCAGCTGGAAAGGGAAAGTCTCTGGGAAAATTGAAAAACCCTCTTTAGCTCTGCCCAGCTATCTTAACATTCTCTTCCCACATTCCTAAAGCTAGGATTAAAGGTGTGGGTCACCCCTTCCTTACCTGGCTTGGTTCTGTGGCCGACTGTGATATTCCAGATTAATTTTATTCAATATATAAAACTACAAAGTAATTTGGAAATGACACATCTGGAAAGAATTCATTTAGTATTCAGGACAATAGAATGTAACTAAAGGCTGAAGAAAGTGGCAGGTGTGGGCTGATTAACAGCCTGTGCTGGTTTGTTTTGGCTCTCAACTTAATACAACTTAGAATCACCTCAAAAGGGAATCTCACTGAGAAATCGCCTACATCATGTTGACCTATGGGCATGTCTGTGAGGGATTGTGTTGGTAAAGGAATGTGAGAAGAGCCATCTCACTGTGGCAAGTACCATTTCATGAGCAAGGCTCTAGACTATGTAAGAATAGAACATCAGCTGCATAGCCAACAGTAGAAAGGAAGCCTGGGTACATTTGGTTCTTTCCACTCTTGACTGTCGATGTGATGTGAATATCTGCTAAAATCCCTACTTTATTGCCTCCCAATGATGGACTATCACTTGGAATTACAAGCCAGACAAATTCCTTTCTCCACACAGTTATTTTAAAAATATTGATTTCATTTATTTACATGCATGTATGTATATCTATGTGAGTGTGTGCCCTGGGTGTACCAATATTACTAGAGTTCAAAAGATTCTGGATTTTCTATGGCTGGAGTTACAGGTAGTTGTGTGCCACCAGATACGGGTACTGGGAACCTAACTCAGATCCTCTGAGATGACAGAAAGCACTCTTAGTATCGAAACCTCCTCCCCATCTACAAACTGTTGCTCTTGTAAGGGTGTTTTTTTTTTTTTTTATCACAGATATGGAAACAAAACGAAAGAAGAATGTTGCAATGCAATGAATGAGTCAGCATGGACCTCAGAGTCCCTGAGAGCCATGATGACATTTGTGAAGCTTTGAGTGAGATTTTTTTTTCTTTCCACAGGCCAGCAGGATGACTAGTTCCTGCAGAACTTGTAAGATGTCAAAAAATTCCAGAAACTGACAACCTTTTTTCTTACAGCAGGGTATTTGCTGCATAACCACATGGCAAGTACGCTCTTGCCAACCCCCTTCCTGTGGTAAAACATTGAGAATGATATAACTTAAGGAAGTATAGATTTATTTTAGCTCATAGTTCTACACTGCATCACAGTGGGGAAGTATAGGATGCTCACATCATATGCAGCCAGAAGAAGAGCTCAGTGAAGCAAACTAGTACTCAGCCTGCCGTTACCAAGCAACCTGTAGAAGTTAACCTGCCAGGGAATAGGAGGTAACACAATTGATGTGAGTCTGCACAAACCGTTTATTATAATCAAGATAATCTTCCACAAGCATGCCCAGAGTCCTTTTCTCAGATGGTTCTAGATTCTGTCAAGGTGGCAATTGAAACTATTATGTAGCATTTTCATAAAGCAACATTTCATATCATTTCATTTCGTGTTGGAGATGCTTTGATTTAGTTGCATATCAATAGTCACAAATATATATTTTATACTAGCTTTGAAGATGAAACCTAGAAATCAACATAAAAAAGAAAAAAAAAACATTTGAAAGAATTAAAGAGAGAAAGTAGCAAAGATTAATGACACAAGAACATCCCTACCCATTTCTGTGGTTATTATCTAGTCTCGATTTCAGGTCAGGTACTTGTAATGTGATGAGTCTTTTATTTAATCTTTATAACAACAGAGTGCATGTAAATATTTTCTGTCATTCCATTTTATAGAAATGATTGCTAAGGTCACCCAAATAAATAGAGAGAAAGGGTTTGTACTGAACAGCTTGGTTAAAGCTACTTTTCTTAAGCATTGTATTTCATTGCCTTCATAAGAGTATACTGTGGTGTATGAGAACAACCAGAAAGAATTTATGTAAGCTAAAATTATTATAGCTAAAGTAAGTTATTCATAGTAACAATTAGTGAAAAAGATATCTGAAGATGTCTTGGTAATGTCTGAAACTACATACATAAAATGACTTCCCAAACAGGAGCCAAACAAGGATGACCAATGGACATGCCAAGGGGTACAGGGAAAATCCAGTAAGGCCCCAAAGAACTATAGGTATCTGAGAAAAGCTGGGGTCATGAGAGGTGGCCTTCTTCAGGGAAGACACCAACAGCTAACAGTTCTCAAATGACAAGCCCTGAAAACATATATACAATTCACATTCTATACACCTAGTAGGTTATGTTTAGACATATATATGCATTCAATAACAGTGAAAAAAGAGGCCATGAATTTAAAGGAGAGTGAGAATAGATATTTGAGAAGGTTTGGAGGAAGGAAGGGGATAAATGTTATAATCTAAAAAATAATAAAAATTTTTAAGAAAACAAATGTACAAGGAAGGAAGAAGCATCCTAGTAATATATGTAACCATGAATAATTGAGAGATACAGTGAGAAAGGGGACCAGGCCAGAGAAGAGGGGAACAGGTAACTCAAGAAATGCACTGGCAAAGCTCCACAACTCCATATTCGAGAAGACATGTTGACAGATCTACTACATCCTAAGGAAAAATAGTGCAGGTGCAAACTCCACATAGTCAAAACAGCACTCAAGTTTAAAGAATCTGAAGAAACTCATCTTTTCCTCTTTATAGATGTATGATACTACACATGAAATTCTGACTGGAGATGAGTATGGGACTTAAATATGTCTCAAGGGAGAACAATCCAACCATAACTGGGGAGACAGAAATGTGAGCATCGGGCTATTTAATTTCCCCTGCCATATTTCTAACTTCAAATGTTCACCTCCAGATCTCTAGTGCAACCCTGATATTAGAATTCCTGGTCTACAGGATTCTGATAAGTCAATTTTTATGGTTGAAATACTGCTAGCTCATGGGAATTTTGTTATATCAGTGAGAATGGACTAAGACACCTGGTGAGGTCTATTATCCATGTCTATCTGTGAAGCTGATATTGCCTTGGGGTCCAAATTCCATCTTTACTTGATATGAATTAATAGTGCTCCAATTTCTGGGTGTAAAAATGCTTGCTATTTCCTTAGTCATGGGTCTCTGTTTTCACATTTTACTTGCCTTAACATTATGTGCAAATAATGATCACACTTGTTTTTGTACTATTATAATGTCATCTGTCCTACACTTTTAAAGCTAATTTTAGTTCCATAAAACTAAAAATGCCTACCACCAAGTAATTAAAAATGAAAGTTTCTAGAACCTCCCTCCTGACCTCCTCCCAGGCTTCATCCTTCAGTCTGTTTCTGATCCTTGTAGTATTAAAATGTTTTATAAAGTGACTGCTTACATACAGTTTTCTAAATGATAAGAAAATTCTTTTTTGATTTATGTATTAGGCAATATCTATTGACTCTTGGGTTTGTCCTTGAGGACTGTTTATTCTTCTTTTTCTCCAGCTCTTGTGACTATTTAGTTAAATAATCAGTCATTTTACACACACCCCCACCCCCACACACATAAAATCATTATGTAAACAATGATGTTCATGGCTGAGTCAAACAGAATTTTATACTTCATATATTCCTAGCTGCCTAGTTTCAGAATCACTGGCTCTCTTTCTATATGCCCGCTTTCTCTTGAATAACTTACTGCTGTTTCAGGATATTTTACCAAACATAGCCTTTTCCCTGCCTCTCCCACCTCCGTCTTTTGAAATAGTACTTCCTCTGTCTTCAAGTAATTTCAAGTTTTACACATTTATCTTTTGAGCCTGACTTATTTCATATAACATTGTCCTTAAGTTCAGTCCATTTTCATAGATGAAGAATGGGTTTCATGCTTCTTTATAACTTATCTTTTATTTTGGGTTTATGGACTCTCCACACTATGTTCCCAGCACTAGTATCTAAATGTCCCTCTCCACATCTGGGTTGAAGACTTTATTATATAAGTTCTGAGATTCTACACACTACAGACATTCAGACTACAGCACTGGAGAACTTCAAATTGAAAAAGACTTTTTAAAAGTATAGAGAAGTTAGAATGGTATTCTTACCACACTATACCAATTTCCTTAAGCATAAAATTAAAGAAGATGGTTGTGATATAATTAATGTTATCACTGAGTAGTGATACAGTCTACAACAAAATAATTGAATTGAAAGATAGCTTTTTCTTCAAGGCTTTTATTTTTTTTTAAACATTCTAGAATTCTAGAATTGATTTTCTCTACAAGTATCCCAAGCAGCTCAGTCTTATCCCTACCCCACCTCCCTCGCCATTCCTGACCTCAACTATCCCATAAATCTCAGCCACTCGATGACAGTTCTCTCAGTGTGCCAAACACAGTTATGACACAGAATGATGGTTATGAGTTGAGAATTTGGATTGAATCCTGACTTCAGCATTTCAAAGATGATCACATTAGAATAAGCTCAAGAGAATTTATAAAGATTGTATGGAAAATAAACAATTCAAAGAGCATATTTCATGACATATAAGCTTTTAAAATCATAATCATGTCATAAATACTATAATATTGAGGATAAGATTAACTCATAAATATTATATTCTTTAATCACATATGGATAAAGTTTTATCCTTATTGTGGAAACACTATAACATCTTTAAATGATTTGAAATTACACAAAAAGGATGTACTTTGAACTTACTAACCATAGTGACTTATATCCATACTTCACCTTTATCAGTTCTCTTACTCAGTTTTAAACTCGTCTTCTTAAACTATCCCTTTTAAACTTGTCTGTCTTTCTGTTTTTTCTCGGTCTCCCTTACCATTGCTTAGACATCTTCCACATGTAAATGTCAACTAAGTTCTCTGTCTCTTTCAAGTAAGTTTCAGCCTGTGTGCTTAGATCATTGTGCATTCATATCCTACAACCATCTTGTGCTTAATTTTATCTTTAGAATTAAAAACAAAACAAAACAAAACAAAACAAAAAAAACCCATACTGTCACAGGGCCAGGCTTTCTCCAAGAAGCCTTCCCGAATGTCCAAAGCCTGCTGATACATATATGCTTTTTTACCCCAGGAACTTTGTGAGTACAAGAATGAATCCCTTTTCACACCGACAGATAGTCAAACACATACACACACACACACACACACACACACACACACACACACACACACACACACACACACACACACAATATGCACTGAAATCCACTGCATTAAAAAAAATAAGTTTATAGTAGAAACCAGGAAGAGTTTCCGGTTGATGCTTCAACTGAATTGACTTCATTCTAGAAGATATTTGTCAGTCCTTAAGGACACCATTCAATTTTCAATGGAGCCTAAACTAAGAACAGAGAAAAAGAGTTAAATAAATTGCTGTCCAGCCAGAACACTGATATACATCCATCTCAACGTTATGTACTTTTCAAGGGGGAGTTTTCAGGAAAGTTAATTATTTAGGCTTAGAAATTTTGGAACCCATAATCCTGAATGGTCACTTCCAAGACTGACCTGTTATTTATACAAGGCAAAACTGATTAAGGTTCTACCCCAGCATTCTAAATTATGTAGAAGTGCTTGTGGGGTTACACCATTCCTTTGTGCACATATAGGAAATATATCACAGATCTCAGGCAAGGCAGGACATCATAGGAGAAATTAAAAGAAAAGATCTTTAATTTCACCTGTAGGCTTGAAAGGACTTCAAAGTTTGGAAGACAGAGTTTTAATAGAGCAAGGATTGGTTAGCAAGGACTCCAAGGACAAACTAAATGACTCCCCAGAACGAGAAAAAGTACAAAGTCTGAAGTGAAGCCACCACAGAGGCAGGTTCCTGTGATAGCTCACTGTCAGCACTTTGCATAGGTTATAGACACACAGGACTGACCTGAGCGCCTCCTCCCAGACTACTTTCTGTGAATTTCCTTTCCCATCTCTGTGAAAAAGGAGCCTCCTCTGAGGGGCCAAAAAGGAAAAGGAACTACCAAGTCAAGCTGCATGTATGGTTGACTCTTTTTCTTCTTACAAGACAGATCATAACCTGTAGATCATAACCTCTTCTCCTTCAGTACTCTATTTTCCGTTCAAGATGGAGTCTATGATGGTAATCTTCCCTTGCTAAAATTGAAGCTCTTGAAGTACAGCCAGCACTACTTTAGTTTGTCTGTCAGTCTGCCCATCCTTCCTTTCTTCCTTCCTTCTTTCTCTCTCATTCCATCTTTTTCTTTTAATATTAATATTTTATTTTTTCCTTCTATTAATTAAAAATTTTCAATTATTTTATATCCTGATCTCGGTTTCCCCCCAGTCCTCTCATCCCAATTCCTCCCTCCACCTCCCCTCTGCCCTCTCCCTATCCACTCCTCCTCTGTTTCTGTTCAAAAATGGCAGGCCTCTTCAAGGATTCTATAATCTGTCTTAGACATAGTTGTCACAGTAAAGTGGGGGAGCAAATGATTGTGTATGACTGAGCATAAAGGCTTGAACAGGGCACAACCATCAAGGCAATGCGGGGCATCTAGACCCATTCCTAAGGATTTAATTCCAAAATGATTCATAAATTAAACAAGTAAAATATCCTAAAATAAAAGTAAATGTAAATTAGAAACAATAAGACACTTCTATGTAATTTCCTTCTTTACATTATAATGGCAAAAACAGTGAGTGGAAGGAAGTCCTCAGACACTGTATTCAGATTACACCTATTAGACAGAAATGTCCCGTCATAACTACTTCTCTACCAATTATCAATCGGCTTTGATGGTTATTGAATAAATGTTTGGTGGATCAAGGAAACAACTTGTGTTAATGTAAATTTAATTTTACAAAACATATATTTCACTTTTTTATTTTGGTGCAATTTCTTAAAAAATTTGACTCAGCATCCATGTCACACATAGGAAGTGGTCATGTACACCCTGTTCCATACTTGTTCATCCTGCATCTGTTCTAAAACTTTTGAGGTAGCATGTGAAAGCCAAGGACCAAGAGGATGCTTTCACAATTTCCTTCTTTCGCACCTAACTGAAGCAACATATGGCCTACTTGCTGACCCTAATCCTGACCAGTAGTTAGGTGCCTCAGTGTTGAACCTCCACCTCCCTCTGCTGTACTGGTGACTTCTGAACTTACTGGAACATTTAGGGTCACTCATAAAATATCTAATTTTCAGAATACCCTAACATACAAGTAGGTTAATGGAAGTGTTTGCTACATAATGTCTTCTAAACATCAAGGACTGTAACATGATTATATTGTAATAAAAGCTCAAACATTTTATCTTTTAATGGCTAAAAAGAACTACTTTTTGTCTAAGTAAATATAGGATTGAAAATCACTTCTCTCATCTATAACTTTTAAATAAGATACTGATTTTTATTTATATTTTAAATACCCTTTACAGCAACATAGCTGATTAAATGCCAAGAAAATAAACAAATGTTTATATGAAACTCTTAAGTATATTATTTACTTTATAAAATAATCTTATACTCGGCTAGTTTCATATGTGCATAAAATTATCTTGTCTTATATATACACCTGATTCCTCTTCTTACTTCCTCTGATTCCCAACAGATATGCCTCCCAACTCCATGTCCTTTTTAATTTTTTTTAATAATCTACATAGTGAAATTAGGATATATGAAAAGATATGACCCACCTACCAATAGCCATGTCTATAAAGAAAAAAAATACATACATTCATAAGTATATTCCTTAAGCAATATATGTGTATGTATATATATGCATATATACACACATTCATAAATACCTATGTGTGTATATATATATGTATATGTATACGTATACACATTTCCAGCAGCAAAGATCCTGGTTGTCTGGCTCTTATAATATTTTCACATCATTTCCCACTATGTTCCTGAGCCCTACATACAGGGGATGTGTTATAGATATACCAGTCGAGGTTAGCTACCCCACAGTCATTTATTTTCTACATTTGACCAGTGTGGATCTTAATAGGAAGCACCGTCTGCTACAAAAGGAAGTTTTGGATAGAATGTAAAAGCTATGCTTTTGATATAACAACAAGTATTTACACCTTAGTTAGAGATATTATAATAGCTTAGGAAAATGACAGAAGTAGGTTCTACTCAAGGGTCCAGGACTTCCAGAGCCACAGCCACTTGGCTATGTTTACAGAACCAGGCATAGATTTCCTCCTATTGAGCAAGCCTTAAGTCCAATGAGATAGCCATTGGTATCCCAAGATTACTGTGTCACTATTATGACATTAGGAATATTTTTCTGATCAAGTCATTATTGGCAGTTTGCATAACCTCCTTCTGACACTATTAGAGCTAATCCTCAGGGGGAGGCTTCCAGTTCAGTTTCAGCTGATTCAACGAAGTTCTGTGTCTGGAGTATTTGGCATTGCCCTCAAATATTTGAAGGTAACCAGGGGTAATGACAATACTATATATTGTTTTGAATCTTTTGAACTGTGTTTCCACCCCCAATCAAGATCTCAAAAGGGAGGTTTCCCCATGACCAGCATATTAATTTTTATTAGGGAGTCTATGGCTTTGAGGGAACATTACTATTACAGGTTGTACAATCCCATTTAAACTGTACACAGACAGACAGACAGACAGAAACACACACACACATGCACACACACAGGCATGCATGGGCGTGCACACGTGCATGTGCATGCACCTATACACACACAGAGAAATGTGGTCACGAGGGATATAATTATTCATTATATTTTAGTTGACATTATAAAATATAAACTATAGTGAATACTCTTGATATAACTGTGTTATATTTCATGTTCATTTAGTATACACCAATAATTTTTTGATGTAAAACTATTTTTAAGAGATGCTGCCTATTTTGGCATTGCCCTCTATTTCCAATGAAACTTTCATGCACAGGGACCACCACATACCTTTCTCATCTAATTAATCAATCCCACTACAGAACCAAATGTCATCTGTTAGACAAGGAAATGGGAGAAGACACATATTCAGCTAAGAAAACAATGTTTTTACGACTTTCAATCTTTTAGATGATGGCATACCCACTTAGGTTAACTGAGGCATATCCAGAAAGTTTACATCAAGTCACACTTCTAGGGACTTACCCAGCCTTGGACTTTTAAGGGATTCTGCTGTTATTCCCCTACCAGTACTCTGAAAATACCAACTCTTAGTTCTCAGAATACCTCAATAACTGAAGCAGTCTACGAACTAAAGTCCTCATAAGTGCAGTCTATTTACCCAATTCTATCACGGTGCAAAAAGATATGTTTTATTCTTCTTAGTTTAAAGGTTTGATATATTGTTTAATGGCACATAATGGGTACTCAATTTAGTATTTCCTTAGTGAATTAGTGAATTCTAACTGGGCCACAGAGAGGAAGACGCAGAGGTGGGAGGAAAAACTGACGAAGAGGGCCTAGAGTTTTGTTACCCAGAAGCTCTTCCTGAGAAGAGTACTGTTATTATGGCAGTACTGTTATTAACCCAAGGAGTTAATAAGCAGAAACTTATCATCAAGCATCCAGAAAAGTAGTGGTTGCATTTGAAACAGACTGCACATGTGCTTCTGATAAAGCCTCCTTTTGTAAAAAAAACATGAGCTTCTCAGATTTACGTCTGGATATGTAGACTTGACTTTTAATACAAACCTTTAAGACATATTGGTGCTTTTGGCTTTCTTAGTCAACACTGGATACCTTATTTGAAGGAATCACTGATTAGTTGGTGGGGTCATCTACCCATCAGCAATTATCAAAATAAAGAATTATATTATATAGCAGGAAGTGGTTCATTTATTAGCCAGGGGTTTATAACATGATACACTTGCCTTTCAAAAGTTAATCTATGAATAATCACTTATATCTGGAGTTCTATTCCTATTCAAAACTGAATAACTTTAATCTATATAATATAGAGATAGCATTATGAAGGATTAATTTAACTTCAAATTGTTCTTCATTTAGCAATTAAAATTATATATTTAGAAACACACACAGCATTAAAAAATGGGCAGTTAAACTTGAAAGGGAGCAAGGGGAGGTACTTGGAAAGTTTGGAAGGAGGAAGAGGGGAGAAATGATGTAATTATAACCACAAAAATGAAAAAAGTACAGAAATATAAAACAGAAAATCTAGTCTCTTACTTTTGATAATAAAAATATATAATATTCCATTTTATTTCATTTATTGGTTCAGACACTTTCCTCCTGTTCCTTCTTATTTAATATGTTGAACTCTTTTGTTTTTATATAAACTGAAAAAATAATGTTTGTT
This sequence comes from Phyllotis vaccarum, assembly GCA_033318265.1. Lineage (NCBI taxonomy): Eukaryota > Metazoa > Chordata > Mammalia > Rodentia > Cricetidae > Phyllotis > Phyllotis vaccarum. The sequence goes on from JARWLC010000010.1 coordinate 56,651,974, forward strand.
TTTTAAATCATTACACAATTAGTGATTTGTAGGGATACAGAATTAATGTAGCGGTGTCAGCATGAGATAGGAATAATATCACAGAATACAACACCGAGAAGACAGTACAAAGTTGCCAAATAATTACGGTAAGGTAGGAGAGAGAAGAAAAAAGCTTTACTCAAGTAGACACTGAAGTCATATCCTGACCAGAAGAGGAAGTGTCACATCACAGGGCTCAGAGTTATCTGGTGCTGTACATCACAGACAGCAACTGCTGTCAGTTTCCAGTTGTCCGTTGTCTCTGTAACAGCAGAAACTGTCCTCACTAGAGGTGACCAGAATTCGAAATGCTAAAGAGGAAGACATCCAATGTCTCAGAGAAAGAGAAACAACAGAAACCAAAGGTAAGGTGATTTCTAATATAGTTAAATAAACCGAGACTTCTTATTGGAAGGTACACACATACATACAAACATATAACACAAAATACACATACCATACATACACACAAATATACTCATATACTCTCATCCACACCCCCTCTCTCACACACACAGTCAAAAAATCCCTCTCTCACACATACACCACATGCATGTGCATACATGCATACACACAGATATACCACATGCATGTGCATGCATACATACATACACATACACAGAGACACACATACACGCAATCTACACTATCACCCAAACACATAGATTATATTTCATCTGTCATTTGTTGAGAGCTTAGTATATCACAGTACGTATGAAAAAATTCACATGGCAAAATTAAATACATATGGGAAATTATGGTCTTTACAATGTGTATCAGATTCAATTCTTTATGTTGGTAGCTAAGTTTGGGTTCAGATAATTTCATAAAGATTTGTTTGGTGGTCTCAGCTTAAGCCATTTAATATCATGGACTTGTTCTGTAAAGCTTCAGTGTCTTCCCAGAGTACTATATAAATTATTTTTTTGTTAAATTTTAGCTAGTTAAAATGTGCACTTGTAAGATTACCATGAAAAGGAGCCATCGGGGTTAATTTTTTCCTTTTTCTATTTTGAATATTATACTTTGATATCTTGTTGTAGACATATATTTATACATTATCACTAGAAAAAGCATTGAATCCTATTTTGAGAAGCAACAAAATTTATAATTTATGAAAATAGTGTAACATCTTTCTAAGAAAGACACAAAAGAGCTACCAAGAAACTGGCCTGAGATACAGGATGTTACTGTGTATACTGATTATCTGTCAGATAACATTTTCCATATCCTGACCCACAGGCTTTGTGCTGCGCTCTCCAGAGTATGGAGGGGATTTTCTTGTTTATGTATTGTGACATCAAAAATGCGAGAAATATTATTTAGTCAAATCATCTAATGTATTTAAAATTTATTAATTTAGGGCTGTAGACATTGCTGGGTATTAGTCCTCTAGTACCACATACACAGGAGAATCCTATGATATAATGTTAGCTTAAGTAAAAACTAATGGACATTTTATTTACATAGAGTACCAGTGGGGTACTGAATTACGTGGGAATAAGAACTGAGATGCTTATTGCATAATAATATGACAATAGTAATAAAATATAGAATTTCTAATAAAATGATAATTTGGAGGCCTGGGTACAGTTCAGTCTATAAAGAGCATTCTATGCAAGCATTTTATCACCAGAACCTCCGTTAAAAAAGTACAGTGTGGTGTTCTGTGCCTGTAATCCCAGAAATGGGAAGCACATACAGACATAATCCTGGAGCAAACTAGACAGTCAGCCTAGTCTAATTAGAAAACAATTTTTTTCAAACCAGTGAGAGACACTGTTTGAAAAACCAAGGCTGACCACAACAACCACAGCCTAGGAGAAATAAAACCCAAGTCTGTCCCGTAGTCTTCATGCACACATGCACTTACATGTAAGTCACCTGCACACCCACTTACATGCACACACACACGAAATAAATCAATAAATGTTTGAGTTGTGTTTGATTTAGACATTTAGAAAAATTATGCCTGTATCAAAACATTATATGGTAGCCAGACTATGTACAATCTTTATTTTTCTATATATCAGTTAAAAATAAAGTTAAAGAGATAAATTTTTCTATTAGTATTTTCTAATGTGTTTTATAGTTGTGGCATTAGAATATTCATGAAGCTAAAATGCAATAATAGATTTTTGAGAATACTATATACAAAATAAAGTATTTTCTTTTGTTTATAATACCTATCAATAAACATATCAATGTGTAAAACTTTAAAAGAAAAAATATAATTTTTCTACATGATATTTTATCAGTTATGATGTGCCTCTGATTTATATACTGTTTTTCTATTTTGTTAAAGTTTATTATATGTGAGTATCTTATATGCAAGATGAATATCATTCAGATATATTATTAAATAATAAATATACAGATTGAGAAACGAAAAACCAATGGTCTTCAATTTTGGGTACCCCCAAATATTTGAAGACATCTAATAAAATATCTAACTATATATATTAACAGGTTAATAAATTCTTACAAATTTAGTGTGCCACAGAACTCCATCTGGCAAAAATGATAATTTCCAAATAGAGTGACCTTGATGAATAGTGGCTAAGCATTCTATATTTATATTAGCTAAAAGTAACCTGGCTTTACAGACTATACTTTACTCCTCCTATTTTATTTTTAGTATCTTAGCACTAGTGCTCAGTTCTGACAGTGATTTAGGGACTCGTAAGCATACCCATAGGCAGACTCAATAAACTTTTACCTATACTGTTTATGTGATCTATAAATGCTTAAATAATTACAGTACATAGTTTTTCTCATGTTTATCTAACATGTTTCTTTTCCTACCTGTGTTTATTATGATTTTATTATATAAGTGTTGGTCTATGCGGGTTTTCTACTCTATTTAATTCTTGCTACAACTCTGTTTGAGAACAACTCTTATCTAGCCTCATAAATTAAAGGACAAATGCACATAAATGATGACATATGTTTAACAAAATCAATGACCTTAACCAAAGATACATAGATGAAAAAAATGTGTCATAAAAGAAATATATGGTGGCGATTTTCACTATTACAGTATTAGATCTTGTACTGCTGCTGTCTCTGTTTTAGATCCAGATGCATTTTCAAAACCAAGGAGACTCTATCTTGAGAGACATTTGTACTTTGAAAAGCAATTTCCAGTCCCACTCTTGCAACTAAATTCAGGAATTGTACCTGTGAAATCTCTCCTCATACCATTTCTGCCCAAATTTCAGCACTTAGAATTGTATACATTGTTTCTTAGTTACTAAATGGTTTCAAAATATTGTTTTTCATTTAACTTTCCAATATAGTAGGCTCTCGACTGATATTTGAAAAATAAAAAGTTTCATTAGTCCATTCCCTGTAAGTCTTGGTAGCAAGTTGTTTATGTCTATGTGTGTAAGTCTATCTTTAGCTCATTTTTGACTGTTAAAGTCTAACTCCAAAATGCCACAGGCTGCACAAGATCGTTAGAAAGATTATTGCTCTCCCATGATCAACTGTTGTTTGAGATGAGGAACATGCTAAAATGTTTGAAAAGAAAGCGGGAATGGACCACACAGATGACATTTGGAATTGTAATTAGGACAAAGGGACCTTAATATGTCTAGTATGGTAATCTCTGTAAATGCATTTTAGCTGGGATTTTCTTTGAGTTAAGGAGATTCAATACTACTGTCATTGTAAAGTGAAACATGAAAATAATGGCACTTCTTGAAATAGCTTTTTTTAAAAGGCTCTTTTTAATCTAAAGTGCATACAAAATGAGACACCATTAGTGTCACAGATGCTAATTTTCACTAGCAGTGACTGAAGTGGCATTCTTTCCCATTTGCATTTGATCTCAGCAATGATGAGAGGTGATGAGTTGATTATGCGCTGTTTTCACTGTACTGCCTGCTGTGCAAATTTATGCTCCTAGACAGGGATGACACATAGTTGTGGCATTAGAGAGCTGTCTGCATTGCTTTTTTGTATCAAGACTGTTAGAATGCACTTTAACTCTTATTTAACCAGGTATGGAGAACAGGGGCCTTTTCATTATCTGATACTTACTTACTGTTTCATTAATTCTTTGAGGATTTTGTATAATAAATTTGATCATATCAACCCTTCCCCAAACCCTCCAAGATACAGTGCAGGTATTATATCTGTCTAATGTTCAACATTTAGAACTGTGTTAAATTTTTACTACTGGTTAAAAATAATCATTTTTTAAAGTAACCCATCAAGTCCAATTTGTGCTGCCCATATATTTGTGGGACTGGGGTCATCAACTAGGTTGTGATTAACCTACTAGGACCATACATCTAAAGAAAATGGACTTTCCATCCCTTGGAAGGCATCAACTGTCCATAGCTCCTCAGTTAGGGCAGGGAGTTTGTGAGGCTCCACCCACCATGCTAGATCATTGAAGAATTTATCCCCTGCAGGTCTTGTCCAGATAAACACACAGGTGCTGGGAGTTCATTACGCAGGATTTTATCATAGCCAGAAGGCACTGTTTTGCTCTGTTCCTCCCTAACTTCTAACATATCTTTCTACATCCTCTCCCATAAAGGCCTCTAGAGCTTTGTAGGTGTGGTAATATAGATGTCCCAATTTGTGGCTGAACAATCTGCAACTGATCACTTAGGAGTTTCTGCATTAAGGCACACCCACTGCACAAAGGTACCTCTCTGATGAAGTCCAGAGCTGCATCAATCTGTTGGCTTAAAGATAAACCATTAGAGGACAGTTTGGTGCTATGTCCACCTAACAGAAGAGTACTTTTAGGGTCACCACTGTGGCTTGTAAACTTCTCAACTATCAGTTTTTGAGCAGTTTTACTCTATCAGGCATGAATTTTCTCCTATGAGTCAGGCATCAAATCCAATAGGAAACAAGTTGTTACTGCCCTAACATTTGTGCCTTTCCCATGGGCATATCTGACCATGTTGTTGATTAATGTAGTTCTTGGGGCTTGCAGTTGGGTAGACTGTTGATAACTCCTTGCCCATAACATACATAGTACTTTCCAGTACTATGAAAGATAGATAGCCGAAAGGAAGATTCCTGGTTAATACCAACTGGATTTCCCAATATACTTTCACCAAAACTGTGTGGTGTCTACGGAAATGGGTATTACCAGCATACTCTAGTAGACAACCAAGAATACTGATGATAGCCTGTACTGTTTGGAGGGGTGTCCCTAGAACACCCCCGACCAACAACTAAAGGGAGCTCTCCCACATCTGGTACCAACTTTAAAAAATCTCCGTAAGATTTCAATAAGGTAGCACTATTTTGCCATATATAGAGAACAGTATAATCCTGGGCATGTGAAATACTTCACTCAGGTTAAATACTACTTTAGATTTTACAGGGCAGTGCTTCTATAGCCAAATCTGTGCCTACTGTTGTTGCTGTTTCTTCTTGGGTTTCATCTTAAGATACTAATTTAGATGAATTCAGTTGACTATTTAGCTTTTCAAATATTAAGAGTTGAAAAACTCTTGATCCAACTGAGGAAAATAGCATTTTGAATGGGCTGTTGAAAAGAACCTTTCCTCTATTTGTATAGTTGGCATCCCTTTGAAAAGTGCACACACTTTAAATGCACCAAATAGTAAGACTGCTACCACCCCACACCACCCTCATATTAAACTTGGACCCATATTCTAAGGAGAAATGGCTCAATTTTACTGCTCACTCATTAAAAAAAAAATTACCCATCAGTAACACATAACTTCTGGAGGGCTTTTACCTCTTCTTTCAAAATATATTTCTTTCTGTTGAATTTTATTTTAATTTTTGGGGCACTTCAGTTGAAAAGTGAACTCACTGCTTATTAAATTGATTAAAATTTTGAATCTTTTTTTTTAGTGATAAACACTCTTTCCAACAGATAACATATAATTTTCTTTAGATTTTCCTATCTTATATAGTGTAAACCCAAAATTAAATTTTATTCTCAAGCAAGTATCAACGGATTTGGGAACAAATAGATTGCCAATATTTAGAAAATACTAAGTAATTATGTAGAAAAGTCAATAGATGGAGAGAGAATTAGGAGAGGGTCTAGTACTAGGCTTCTGGCCCAAACTTCCGGGCCTAACCTCAAGGTTTAGGTCCGCAGATTCACAGACCCACAGACCCACAGACCCGCAGACCCGCAGAGACACACAGATGCTTTCAATAGTTTTTAGGCTGATCAGCCTCAGGCCCGGGCATATAACTTGCTAGCTCTCTACCCTTCATCTAACCCATGATTCTTCCTGTAAAGCCGTGAGGCTCAGTACCTTTCTTTAGAGCAGCATGGTTGTCCTCTGCTTCTTCCGGCTTCTCTCTGGCATTCTGCTCTGTGCTTCCTGTTCTAAGAGTTTTTCTTAGTCTGGTAGCCCCGCCCACACTTCCTGCCTGCTTTTGGCCAGTCAGCACTTTTTATTAAGCCAGTGGGTGGGACAATTATTTACAATGAAGCAACACAATCCCCCTATAAGAGCATAGCTTCCCCTTGTTTGGAGATTTGGATATCATAGCCCATAGGAAGAATATACAGCCACTACCTCAACTATTAGTGCACTAAGTGTGCTAAAATTTGATGTACTCAAGTATCTATTCTTAAGTCTTTCCCTTTTTCAGAGATAAATGGCTTCGCTATGCACAGGGAATCAAGTCCATAAACAGCATGTTTAAGTTTCCAAATATTACCAAACTGATCCATTTCTCCTGCTTGCTAGAATTATGAACTTGGGTGGATTTTTAGAAAAAGCCATTCACATTCACTTCTTAGTAAAGGAAAAAAAAAAATCTGTCCTCCATTAGGAAAAATGGATGTTTTGAACATGTCTGTGGTGGTAGGTGGAATGAATCTTAGGTGAAGAAAGTCCCTGTTTATATAGTTGAATCCACCTCCTCCAGGATTACATTTTAGAAGGCTGGTTTGGGACAGTCCATGGATGCCTCGGTGTTGTCTTTTCCTGTGCATTTTCGTTCCAGGATCTCTTCTTGTATCACTGACCTCATTCTAGAAAGAAACAAGAAGGATGAATGAGGGAACACTCAATGGCTATTTATTTATTTATTCATTCATTCATTCATTCATTCATTCATTCATTCATTCATTGGTGAAGGCTCTCTTTGAAGTTTTTCACAGAGTTACCTTCTGAAACTCTCAAGTTAGAAGACAGCACAAGGACTTGGAGGCAACAGAGTTCGGCCACTAACAGTCTAAGCGCCCCATTAGTAGAGGTGTAGATTTGATTTCAGGTTGCTTTTCCTTTCCAGTTACTTTTGATCCTGCACTCCAGACTGCACTGTGAATTTCCCTTCTCACACCCTTCTGCCCACTTAACATTCTCATCTTTCCTCATGTAGATGTACCTCTGCAATATTCCTGTGCCTTCCATAAGGCATCCTTTAAAACATCTAGGAAAATAACTGCTTTATATTCTTAGGTAGTGCTTTATGATTACATATTAGAATCCTCTAAGGTGCTTTAGAAAGATAATCACTAATTTACAGACTGGTTTAGGTGGTTCTTAAAGACCCCTGTTCCTGACGCTAGGACCACTCTATGCTGTTCTGGAATGACTTTGTATATTCATGAACTCATACCCATTTTATTACCTAGCCAGACTGTGAAGTCAAGAAAGCCTGTATCAGTCACTCCAACACAGAGTAGAAGTTAGCTGGCATAGAACTAGGCAACATGAAGTACAGTCACACAGGTTTGAAGGTGTGATTTTGGTATTCCATAAATAGAGAATTGTGAAGAGCTCATTAAGCCTCATTTTAGCTTTGGTGTTAGGCTATGATTGGGAAAGAAGGCCATGTTAAAGCCTGTCATGTAGGTTTGTTGTAGCTGATTAGCATATTTATATTTCCTGGCCTTAGTATGTGTTTAATAAATGATCTTTCCACGCTTTCCCATTTTGTAATATTTATACCATAGATGCTCTATTTTTTCTAGCTGTTAGCTCTACTCTAACCGACTCTCTTGTTAAGAGCTAGATGTTACTTATATTTGTACCCTTGGACTTGGGGAAACTCAAGAAGTATTGAACCCAGTCTTTCTGACTTCCAGACTACACTGGCTTTCTATATCTTTTTCTGAGTACCACCAAAAGCACTTATAGACTACAAAACTGTAGTGATTTTTTAGTATATGTGCACTGAGTGCGGTATGACTAATGGGTACTATTAGTCATTTCCTGAAGTAACCCACTTCAGAGAAGCCTAAAAACCAGTCCACGATAAAGATCTGAGCACACATACACAACGCAGCAACCATTTCTAGAATCAGAATTCAGTGGAACAAAACAATAATCAAATAGTGTGTTGTAATGAAAAAGATTTCTAGCAGGACAGCGTTGCCTTGTAGGAAGCATTATACACACATACAACATACATATGTGTGTATAAACATACATATATGTATATGAGAGAAGAAGAGAGAAAGGAAGAGTGACAGAGACAGAGAGACAGAGAAATTTACATCCATGACTGTAGAGAAACACAGAACAGGATCTAACATCTCATTTAACTCTGTCAGACTTGCTCATTAACAGGAGGCACAACTGATAATAACATGTCTCTAGTCTTGATGCTACCGAATTGGATTCATCAGTAACCAGCTACACTAAGCACACCCGGTCCCAGTAGGGATCTGCTATCTCAGGTGTCACTTCTTCCAGGGAAGACAATTCTTTCATTAGTCTGCAGTATGCATTCTCTTTGAGAAAGGAAGTTCTCACAGTAAGGAGATATTTGACAGTGTCAACATGTGGTATCTTTGTGTGTAACTGAGTTAACCTGAAGTTACTTATTTCTGTAAGCTTGACAAAATTCCTGAATCTTACCTAAAAACTTGACCAATATCTTTTTTTTTTCTTAGAAGGACAGACCCAAATTACTAATAGATGTCACTTTTAGTAACTTTTCTCTATGGAATAAAGTTAGAAATAGTAAATAATAAATTTTATTTATGTAATAGTGTAGTTTTACTTTCTAGAGTAATATTCAAGGCATATTCAGATAATATAAAATCTTATCTTATAATTTTTAGTGTTTAAAATGGATTTTAAGCTCTAAAAAACACACTTAAGTATTACAAGAATATATCCAATAGTATTTTACTGTTACAATAGGCTTTCTAAAGTAAAATCAATAAAAATGTAATATATGTTTAAACTTATAATTTTTGTAACATGCTTATACATGTTCTTTATTAGAACTGTATAGCTATCATTTTTGTTTGGTTTAATGACAGCTTTTGTTTGGGTTATTCAAGTTAGGGCATCTACAAATTACTTGAAGATTAGCTCATTATTATTATCTCATTATTAATATCTACCAATTTTAAAGTAGCCATTAGCAATAAAACAAGGGTATATAATTTAAGAAATATTGCTTCAGGAGTAAATGTACCACAATTATGAGACATGACATTGTAGGTCATAGAGTATTCATTAGTTTAATTTATTTTGATCACTACTATGTATCTCTCAATACACTGAAATAACCATGTAGCCAGATGCAAATCTGCTGAAAGAAAGGCAAACATATTGATAATGAAGAAATTATGAAACCCAGTGGTCTTTCCCCAAAAATTATAGCACCCAGGCTTCCTACTATTTTTTTTCCATATACTCTTCCCCTGTTTGGGAATGCATATCATATATTTACCACACATAAACATGTCTGTTCTTACTAAGGAAAAAGAAAGAAAGAAAGAAAACGTTTAAATTCCTAAGCCCTGTGGCAGCACTTGCTGCCTGCGAAGGGATGTTTATAAGCTTTATGATATTAACTGCAGCACTCAACCCCAGGCAGCATAAAGCATGCAAAAAAGAACTTTCTGTCAGTTTTATTATTTCTAAAAAGGTTCCCCTTGAAGCAGAAGAGTGACCTTGCTTTGCTGAGCTGACATATGCCACTGGATTAATGGTGGAGCTCTGCTGAAGGGAAGCTCACAGACACATTACAACTCCAGAAGCTGGGCTGCTGGTGTCCATTAATCAGGGCCTCCAAAATCATGCATCAAACCCACCCATTTAAAGGGAGTAAAAATGACTTTAGAAATACTTTTTGGGAATTAGCTTATTGTTTGTCACAACTTGTGTTCAAGGAGATCACTGAATGACTAAAATGTCCTTTGAGGAGACCTTTAGTAAGGTCATTTTTGTACCCGGAGGCCACCTGAGAGCAGAGCTTGTTTGGAATGTAGGTGTCTTATATGGTGTGCTCCTGAGCATGTTCTGGAAAAGTTATGGATTAGATTCTTTCTTCCCAAGTTAATTCTACACTTCTAACTATGACTTCATAGTGACGAGTACTATATATGAACTTCACCTCTTTGTGATCATATATATTACATTAATATACATATTATAAAATATATATTAATATATTAACCCTAATGATAGATTTAATTGTAGTAATACATATCTGACACACTTATTAGGAGATATGTCAAAGACCTAAAGTTTACATAAACAAATTAAGTTTTTAATATCTTGAAACATGTCTTGGAAGTACCACACATTCTTTCACCGTGGTGATCAGGATTTCACTACAATTTGCAGCAGCATTGCCACCTGTAATTATTGAAAAGGTTATAAAAGGGTCTTAGATATTAGCTTCTGTAAGGAGTTGTTTAATGGATATGCAAGTAAGTTACTTGTATCTTTTTTGAGCTCTCCTAATATCAAAATTTATTTGGTTTAACTTCCACTTCATAATTTTCACTTATATTAATGCTGCTTTGCATAGTGGTATGATATCATTTCATTTGCAAGTGGTACAAATTGAAAAATTAGGCATTTATTAAGGAAACCTGGGGGATATTTTTAATTTACAGTATGTGCTAATGCAGCAAGGTAACAGTATTTGAAGTTCTTCTGCTAAATAATATTTACCATTTTTTATTTCCCTTTTCTTTGAGATGAGGTTTCTCTTGTGTAATAGCTATGGATATCCTGAAAATCAATCTGTAGACCAGGGTGGGCTCAAACCCACCTACCTTTACCTACCAAGTGCTTGAATTAAAGGCATGTGCCAATCAAACGCAGCCCCTGTTGTCTCCTCTTACCAGAATCTTAAACATTACTTTAGTTGTTAGCCATATCATGCACAAAATGTTCAAATGCAGAACTATATATTTGCTTCTGTAGTTTAGTTATCTAAATGTAGTTTAGTTAGCATAACCAATTAAAATAAAATTCAATATTTAGTCATAGATTTAAAAATTAAATATGCACAAAAGTTATCTTCTAAACTTATTGGAGAAGAATATATGCTTTTGTCATTGGAAATTTGGATCATCTGTCCTTTACACAGCCTTCCTGTACCACAGTACAGAGAAGTGAATATGGGTGATGTGAAACTGAGGGAGGCTGTTCATGACTCAAGGAAGGATGGCAGATATATAAACCCCATTAGCCTGGTCCCTCGTGTCACTCACTCTTATGTCCTACATCCTCCCAAGCACTAACTACATCCTGTAACCACTGCATATAGGCAGCCAGGAGTTCTTGACTTAGATGTTAAACTGTTAAAGTAGTTAAACTGTAAAATTGTTAGAAGTAGCTTCTGAGCAGTTTTCTCTATGACTCCTCATAAAGCTTTCAAACAAACTGTAAATACTAGCATCTGGGCATATGAATTTAAAACTACTTGCTAATTTTTAGTTTGAGATATTGTTCATTCAGACAGTAAAAAAATCTAGTGAAATAACATTGCAATAAATCTTAAAAACTTTAGTTATTAAAGAGATTGTGTTCATTATACAGTAATTTTGTCCCTCAAAAGTTAAAGAGAAAATTATTGTTTGCATTCATCACATTTTTCTTTCAAAAGTCCTCATATATAGTAAATATTAAACCACTTTTTTGTTACTTTATCATTACTTAACAATATTACCTTTAGATTTGGTGATTTGAAAAGAATATTTCAGTAGACAACTACAGAATCTCTCAGAATAAAGAATTTTGTAACAACTTATAATTGTGTTAATTTGAGATAACAGTATGTCCAAAACTTTTGATCATTTAATCTAAGGGCCTATATAAATTAAAATTATAGGTATATATTTTATATAATACTGAATAGAATTATAAGGGTTGAAAATTTTAAGCAAGTTTGGGGGTGTGGGGGGGGTGTATGCACATGCACTCCACTGTAGAATGAGGTTTCTGGTCCGTCTAGCTGGTGGTCCAGACCTACAGACCTGCCATCCCAGACCGCCTAGTCCCACAGGCCAGACCTGCTGCTTAGGCTCCCAACAATGACTCAGATACTTAAATTAATTTCATTCTGTTTGGCCTATGGCTCAGGCATATTGCTAGCTTGCGTCTTAACTCAACTCATTTTTCACTAATATGTCTGCCACTTGGCCCGTGGTTTACCTTCTACATGTTGATTCTTAGGCCGCTGGATCTTTTGACTCCTTCACCTCCCCAAGCTCCGATTTCTCTGTCTACTTCTAAGATGCCTGCCATAGACCAAAACAGTCTCTTTAGTAAATAATGATATTCAAAGCATACATAAAGACGCCCCACATCATTCCACTGTTTATCTATGTGAGTCCACATGCACAGATGTGCAAGTGCATGTGAAGGCTGGAAAGCAACCTCTCATATTCTTGGTAACAGCATACACCTACTGTATCCAACACATTTAGTGATGTGGTGATAAAGAACCTTATGTTTGTAATGATAGAGCTTTACCATTGAGTCATAACCAATATCATGGATGCCATTTTTGAAATTTCTAATTCCTTTTATATTTTACAGAATTTTAAAAAGGATTCTTCAAGGTAATTTTTGCTGCATGATAATTTGTATTTGAAAAATTGTACTTAAGGCATATCAAAGTATTACTTATGAGTGCCCTCCAGCTAAAATAGAACAGAAGAGTTTTTACTGAATTCTTAGAACTGTACAGCTTACAGTCTTCAGTTGCAGTATAAAATAATGAAGCATAGTGGTAGGTCATGTAGAGGTAAAGTTGAGAATCTTAAATACTTGAGTATTTTTACTCTAATAACTTGTTTAAAGCATTAAATCAGCTTTTATGAATATCATTTTTGCATTGACCATTTTCTATTCTTATTGAAGTTCCTTCCATCTCCTTTGGGTAATCTCTGAAATATCTTCAATTTATCATAAACATTTTAGTGGCATATAAAATTTCATTTTTAAAAAATTGTTTTGATTATTTTTTTATTTAACAAAATTTCCCCATACCCATCACTTCTCCCCCTCCCTCCCAACCTCCCAGTCCTCCCTCTGCATCCCTTCACCCCATGCCCCATCCATTCCCCAGGGAGGGCAAGGAATCCCAAGGTGAGTCAATTTTGTCTGGCATATCCAGTTGATGTAGAATCGAGTCCCTCCCCCCAGTTTCAAGGCTGAATAAGTCATTCCTCTGTAGGAAGTGGACTCCTAAAAACCAGTTCATGAACCAGAAATAAACTCTGGTCCTACTAAAAGAGACTCCACAAACTGCCTATGCCTTTCTACTATCAATTAAATTTGGAGGGCTTAGTTCCTACTAATGAAGGTTTCTCAGCTGTCATTTCAGAATCAGTGAGTTCTCAATAGCATGGGTCAGCCATCTTTGTGGGTCTCCTCCTCATGATCCTAATCCCTTTGCTTATATAATTTCTTGTTCCTCTCTTCAGATGGCCTGGGAGCTCAGACCTGGTGGCTCTCTGCTTCTACCTACATCAATTGCTGGATGAAAGTCCTATAATGGCAATTATGGTGGTCATTCATTTTATTATAGAGCAAGGCCAGTTTTAGTATCCTCTCCACTATTGCTTGGAGACTTATTCTAGGTCATCTTGTGAGTTCTTGGGTGTTTTCCTAGCATCAAGTTTTTCTTTAACCCCACAATGGCTTACTTTATCAGGATTTCTATATTTTGTTTGCCCTCTCTAGTGCACCCCCGATTCAGCCATCCCATTCTCTCATGTTCTCTTCCCACCATCGTTGCCCTTCCCCATATGATCCCAATTTACTGAGGAGATCTTCTTTATTTCCCCTTCCCAGGGGGATCCATGGATGTCTCTCTTAAGTTCCTCCTGTTACCTAGCTGCTTGTGGGTTGTAGATTGTAGCCTGGTTATCCCTTGCTTTATGTCTAAAACCCACTTATGAGTGAGTACATACCATGTCAATCATCTATCTTTTTGGGGTCTGTGTTATCTCATTCAGGATGATACTCTCTAGATCTATCCATTTGCCAGAAACTTTTAGGATGCCTTTGTTTCCCCTGCTGGGTAGTACTCCATTAATGGCACATAAAATTCTAAAACTAAAGTTTCAGTGTGTAAATTCTGAGCAAACTTTAGAAATCAGTGACAGCATCAGCATAGGTGTACTCTTTATGTATTTCATAGTTGATATGAAGCTAATGAGCTAGGGAAGGAACTGTCTAACTCTTGTTCCTAGAAGCCAGATGCACACTGAAAATACCTATAACACTGATTTCTGTCATTCTGTCATTTTGCTTTGATCCCTTTATTTAGCTCTGCATTGCCTTTATACAAGTTTGTAATGTTAGTGTTGAAGGCAGGAATTTAAAGTTCTGTTTTTTTGTTTTTTTTAGCTTGAAATTTTATAACACCCCAGATACTGTCTTCCAGTGGCACCACATGATACTGTAATTATTTAACACTGAGGCAATCCTAACAGATTATTTTAAGTGAGTTTAATTTGATTCTCACACTACAACATTTTAACACCAAAGTCAGCCAGAACGATTAAATCCTCGAATGCTTTGGGATAAAGGGTGACAATCTTGTGGAGACTTAACTTTTTATAACACAATATTTATGGTGATTTCAAACATAATTTTGATTTGAAGAGTGGATACTAACAAATGTCTTATGAGTAATATTTAGAAGATATGAAAACTTGTTGGCAGTAAGTAAATATAATTTTTAATTTGCCAGTCTACTTCAAAATACTTTGGGTATCTGACTCACATATGCAAATATTCCCTTTGAAATAGATTGACACTTCCACTGGTGCTTTACTTAAATTTGAAAGTCATAGCACAAATGAGATTTTATCTGACAACACTAAAAGCTAGTAGCTGGGTAAGAAAGTATTGCAAGGTCAAATCTCTTGGTTTTGGCGAAAGCTCGATTCATAGTTTTAAAAGAGACTCCATAGTTTATGTTCATGTTTATAACACAGACATGTGAGTGGTTTAAAAAGCTTATTTAGTTCCATCCATTCTGTTCAGAACAGCTAATTTGAAAGGAAAAAAAAAAAAAAAAAACTCTGCTCACTCTGCCTTTCCTCTTTTTAGAATTCTCCTAGTCTGCTGGACCTGTCAATGCTTCCTGCCTGGCTACTGGCTACTGGCCAATAAGCATGTAATTAAACCATTTCAAGTGACAAATCTTTACACTATACAAGAGCATTATCCCACAGCATTCCTTCCTTTTTGTTTAAATAAAAAAGGAAGATTATAAATTGAACATAGTAAAATTACATATAACAAAAGTTATCAAGCAAGAATTACAGTTAGAATCTAATCTCTTTGTATTTGGCAAAATTAAAACACCCTATCATCTATTCTATTTTTGTGAGTCTACAATTTCATATCTAATTTACAATTTTACCATGACTAAAGAAAATAATAATTGTAACTATTTAGTCTTTAACTCAATCTAAGACCCCAAAGTAATATAGTATTTATTTCCCTGTAGCTGGACAGGAAGTTAGGCAGAAGGCCAAACTGAGAATGCTGGGAAGGACAAAGGCAGAGTCTGGAGTCTCCAGCCAGATGCAGAGGAAGCATGTTGAAAATGCCATACTGAGAAGAGTAACCAAAATATGTGACTGAACATATATAAGAATTGTGGGTTAATTTAAGCCTAAGAGCTAGCTAGTAATGAGTCACATCTGCCAGCTTATTCATAAGTAATATTAAGACTCTGAGTCTTAATATTTGGGGTTGCTTAAGGGACAGAAATATCTGCCTAAACTTTGCTCTTGCCCCCATGCCCACATATCTCTTGCCCTCCCCTTTCCCTCTAACACACATCTAATAAGAAGTACATCATGCTTCTATCATAAAGCAAGTATTCTAGTTCCGTATCTTTCAATAGACATTAAGCATTTCCTACACCCAGTATTATAGTAGAGATTTGCAAAATAGTAATTTTATAATTTCATGAATTTTAATAGCCGAATATACAGACATTTGGAGTAATTTTCCATGATCAATTTTGTAGTTACTCTGAAATATATTTCATTTGAAAAACATAGTTTATTGTATTTTATTTTTGCCTGTCTTCAAAATATATCTGTTATATTTCTCAGTACAGTAAAATAATGTTTTTCTTCATATGATAAAAAAAATCAGTGTATTTTGGCAAATACACACAAATTTTGTTAAAATATACAGCAATTATTTCACAACACATTACATGTATTACTCTTACTAAAACTAAGATAGCATGATTGTGTACAATCTATCCAAGTACTAAAAAACAAAATCCAGTATAACCAGTTAGGTTTGTGGAAACTGTGTCTGTGGTTTGACAAGATGTCAGGCATGCTAGTGTGTTGCTATCTTAGTTCTGAAGAGATCTGCTTCCATTTTGAAGGTGTGTATAGGGTATAATCTGTGAACTAGAAATGACAGAAGACTAGGTTGTCATTGTTGCAGACCTGTATGTTTGCGAGTGCAGATATGAGGACACTCTTTTAAGTGGAAGTACATCAGGATATATAGGTGTTTTCAGTTGGGATTTAAAATTAGAGGCCTTTTTTAGGCATTTTATATCAGTGTTGCTTTTATTATATTCCAAGAATCTTGACTTCAAATATTATTGGCTCTGTTACTCGCTTTAATTGTTACCAAATGTTTATATATGCACCAATACGACTAGTCATGGCGAGTGGTTAAGACTTAGTTTACCATTATATCTTGTCCTTTTAACAATTCTGTGTATAGACTACTAAGCTGCTTTGTTTAATAATAACTTGAAATAAGTTCACGCCCCCAAACAATAGACTCAATTTAGATTTAGGTAGATTTGTTTTTTTTAGAATTTAAAGTTTAGGGATTTTTATTTTGATTGAATTTGATTTATGAGTTTGTGAAACTTTTATACCTCTTTGTATTCAAGTCTATGAAACAAAGTACATTCAGAGAAATGTATTATCTTTCCTGTATTTTTCTTCATGAGACATACACTTAGATAAATGGCAGTCTGTTCCTGACTCCTTTATCTGTTCTGATGTTTCACTTCCACCATATTTTAGGGGTCATTATACTTAATTAAGAAAGATGAATTTCAATATTTTTACATTGATACATATACATAGTATGTATTTATTATATTCCTGATGAATGTTGAGGTTTATGGGTTTTGGGGTAAAGCTTTACAATGAATGTGGTGTATATGTATACATAAATTCAGATGCAAAAATTTATCAATTTAATTGCTATGACAAAATACAAATATATATGAGAATTTATAGGATGTTGGCAAATTTCCCTGTATGCCTGAGGTTCCACTTTACAAGTGATTTTCACAGCATATAAGAAGGACTATATGTTGCTGGGCTGACCTTAGACTCGAACATGCAAACTCTGTATTCTATTTCTGTGATTCAGGACTCAAAGTCCCTGAATATATTTACACAGAATGTAAAGAGCAAACATGATTTAGTGCTACCATTATCAAACATCATCTAACATGACTTTTTTTTTTTTATTCAAGCTGCTTTTCTCAGAGACAGTTCTTCATGTACACACTTTATCTTGATGGGAGCTTCAAGATATCGGTGAAATGATTACTCTATAATAGAAATTTGTGAATTTTCAAACATATTCTCATTTATTAAAAACTACTATGTAGGAAACAATCTTTGTTTTCACACAGTTCACCTTTTTGCTATATAATGTGACAGCAAAAATTATATGTCCATTCCCTGTCTATACCTTATAGTAGGCATTAAGTCTTTTATGACATAAGTTATAACCTATAAATATATTATGAAACCATCCTTTTGAACATTAACTAACTTTCAGACTAAATAATAAAATATGTTAAATAAGTTCTGAAAATGCTTAAGAGAATCTTAGGATGGACAGGCAGAATTGTCCACCTTAGAGTTGTTGAGGATTAGTATTCATGTGACTAACAAGACCCATCCTAGTCATTTTTATAATCTTTTTAAAGCCACTATTCCTATATTTGCTTTTTTTTATTGGCTTAATGGGGGCAGAATTAATTTTAAAAGGTGGTGGCTATTGATTACTTAATGGAAGAATATAGTGTAGGGAAATGCTGAAGTGCTATTCTGTGCCCTCCAATGCAACAGGCTCCATTATCTAGTAGTGGAAGGTACTGTGTAGCTCTCATTAATATGTAATGGGCAGCATCAGGCTGATATAGGCCAGACTAAACTTCCACAAGCCTGAGTTCCAATAGGCCAGAAGAATGTCTCAAGGAAACAACAAGATAATAGATGTCTTTGATGTACTCACCTGTAAGCAGGACAGTTTCCTCACTTCTGGGAGACAAGTCAGAGTGGCTCATGCTCTGGGGGTTGTATCTTTAGTCTGGAAGCTCCCTATGAGGTAACTTGGTATTCTCCACTGTGGGACACAATGTCAACCAGCTCAGTGATTTTCAAAGAGTTTTGAAGATGTATTCAGGAGAGCCATTACCTTGAAGCACCTTAAGATTATTTGTAATTACCTACCTAGAGTTAATTTGCATAAGAATATAAATCTTAGTCTGCTAATAACGTGTTGAGCCTGTCCTTGAAAACAGTGAGGGAAACTGACCCACACAATAAGGGATGGGAAAGGGGATTTCAGTGGAATTCCATATGAAATCTGAAGAAATTCAGTGTTTCTCTCAAACTTACAGGGTACACGCATAAGTGTTCAGTTGATTAATAGGCCCACATTTATAAATTCTTTCTGTTTACCAGCAGAGAAGGTAAAGCTTAAAAAAATAATAGTGGGAAATGCACTTGGTTAATTTTGTTTTGAAGCAAATTTATCTTGAGAGGCCGAAGAAAGATAAGTGAGACATGTGCTTTGTTTTGCTGTGTCTTTAGTGGTTGCTTTGTTGGTAAAGACTGCCTGTCCTTTCCTACTGCAGTACAGCTTCTTTAAAGAAGAGTTTGGAATCTTCAGAGGCTTCAGTTGCTTGTAATACTATAAATAAATTTTTAAGAGGTAACCAAGGTCTTAACCACTAGCACACAAATCAAAGAAAGCAATTTTAGAAAGTTTTAGTATAAACAAACGAATAATATTTATACCTCAAATGCCTTTTGAGAGGTCAGAGAAGGATTTTTTTCATAGTCTACATAACTCTGAATGCATTTCTGAGAAGATGAAATGAATTTATCATTTTTAGTTGTGAAAGTCGCAATCCTTAAATTTCTTTCCCTTTTGTAATTTTACAGCGCAGCAGCAGTTTTGGGAATTTTGATCGTTTTCGGAATAATTCCATATCAAAATCTGATGACTCAACTGAGGTTAGTATTTTATTCTATCTTTATGAGCATTATGATAGCATATTATAAAAGTTTACAATGTTAGGAAAGAAGATGAATTTAAAGTTAGTTATAGTTTAAAAATTGTTATAATTCAAAGTAACATTGACAATTCCAAGTCTCCTGAGCATTTTCATGCTAAAACAATGTACATGCATGAGTTGGCAGCAGGCTAAATTGTTATTAAATGGGTTTGATGGTCATTCTGATAGGATGAGCATGTAGCTACTTCACTGAACTTTGCTTTAAATGTCTTATTTGTTAACATTACATGCATATCTGTTAACTATGCACACTTTGTGTATGGCCTATGCAAAGATCACCATAACATTAAATTTTGTACATAGTAATAATAGCAGCACCAATGATAATTGTATTTAATTGAGCGTTTGTCATGAAGGTAGTGTACCAATTTACTTATATCTGTACTCACACACATATGTATGTATAAGCACTTCCTTATGTATGTGTGAATGTACATGTATAAATACAAGAGGGGAACCTACTTATGTGACTTTACTGCACTTAGTATTTTGTGTAAAACTTTAACCTTTCTATAGCCATATATACCTGTACTCTGCAATATGATTTTTAACAGACCTATGAAAATGTCTACAGCTCATTCACTGGCATTGGAATAAGTAAAAATGGCCTTGCAATTTACTAAAACATTTAGCAGTACTGAAAAAATAGTTTCCCATTTTTCAGAAACATCACATTAATTCTTTATCCCTTTTCACATTTACCTATACAATGACAGGGTTTCTGTCAGCTACTTGAGAGGTTACTGAGGTTTCTGTTGTAATGAAAGATGAAAATGCCTACTTCAGAAGGCCTGGAGACTGGCAGCAATGTCCCTTAAAAATATGTGGACAACAACAGAACCATAAACTCTAAACTGAAATCCAGTTCATGCTACAGAGGACTTCTCAGAAAAGAAAACTAATTTAATTATATGGAGATAGTTTCTCTATAAATAATAATTGGGAAAACCAATCAGTATTTGTATTGCATTAGTTGAAGTTTAAATAATAGTAAAAATGTAGGTTTTAACTACATATTTATTTCAGTTAGTAAAATAATTTTACAGGTAAAACAAGAAAGTTTAAACAAAGAGAGGAAAGAAGAAAAAGGTTAACTAAAATTTGAATATTTCCAAATTTTATTTTATTCTGATATTTTGAATTAATCAAAGATTCTGCCTTTATAACCTTGGATGTAGAAATTAATAATGTGCAATGAGGGTTTAAATTGGCTGTCCATCCATATTTATCATAGGCAATTTTGGGTAAGATATGAAGCAAAATGTAATATTGATTAATAATGATGTTAACTGTGTGGTTAAACTCATATTAAAATATTCAAGCTCACTAATTGGAAATTTCCCATCATTTTTTAATTTGTGGGAATGACTGCCATCCACCCCTCAAGCACGGTAGGCAGAACTGAAGCAGATGACCTTCGCAGTGCATTGCTTACACATCTGAGGCCCCAAGAACATCTAACTCAAAGATGTCTTCCAAGAAAGGGGGGAAAACTGCTTCAAATTTTCACATCAGGGATTTCATTTATTTAGAGTATCCTGAGCACCAGTTAACATGCCTTGACAGTAGAATGAAGACTATAAAACAAGCCTTTTATCTCATGGAACACATGTTACGTGAGAAATGTCGATAATTACTAAATGATCAAACATATTTTCAAATAAAAAATGGCAGAGAAGATGAATAAGTCATGTAAAATAACAGGAAGTGTAGACAAATTTGGTAAATGATGAATCAGATAACTTTGTACTTATACTATATATTACTTAGAAACTTGGATAGCTTATAATATCTGTTACTATCTAGAAGTAGCCAAGGCAAAAGCATGTCTAAACCTTGGTGAAAACCTTATAAAGTAAAAGAGATACACAACAGTGACAATATTTTATTGCCATTTTTTCACGTTTTGTTGTAAATCTATGAGTCAGAATCACCACATATGACTTGTTAAAACTGTCCCCAAATATTGAAGATGCTGTTTTAAAATCTGGTAAGAAGCTAAGTGTATGTTCAAAAAGATGTTATTTGACATATATTCTATATTATGTAACACATATTTTGTTATATAATATTTATTGATAATAATGATAATTAAGTGGCTAAACTTTCATATTAAGATCACTACAGAGAATTTTCCTATCACTAATTATATCATACCACATTGCTCTATGCTATGTTCTTGAGCTTTTTATTCAAAAAACAATACTCATTTCTTTCTGAATCAGAAAAGAAATCACTGTTTTACCAGGAATATTATTAGTGAGCACAGCTAGCAAACCAAATAAAAGATTTAATTATTATATATATATACAATCTGTGAATTACATTAGAAAATTTTTATTATTGTATTGAGCCAGATACTATTTACTATTACTCAAAGTGAACAAGTATGCATACACACCTCATCAGATAAAAACATTGTAGATTTCAACTGATTTAATTAAAGTCAATCTTCTTTAAAAATCATTATGACTATGTCAATCTCTTAGGGATGCACAAAGAATATTGGAATGCCCTTCCATCACAGAAGGGCTAGAAAGGATTTTCTAATCACTCCATCAAACTATCACCAATCATATAGCTATAAACACTCATGCTGCCTGCTGGTTACTTAACTTTTGATCATCTAAAAACCAATAAGTAAGGCCATTGGTTAATGAATCTATTAAACCATAATTTAAATTCTCGAAGAATTTTGGATGCAAAGATGAGAACTTTCAAGCAAGTTTCTTATGCAGAGAGCCATCTGGAAATGCTTAACAATATGTGTTAAATACAGAATATATACAGCACAAAATAAAGAAAATATCTAAATGTGGATTCTCTTTAAGGAGTCTATCAATGGATGCTTTTAGGGTTGGATACAGGGCTTAGACACGGTGTCTTTGCCTAGCATGTGAAATCCCTAACACCAAAAAGCACTCAACTCAAACAAATGATCTTTTCTTCTTTATCATTTCCATATTTGTGACAAAACTTCTACCTTAGGTCCATGAAGGGGAACAAACAAGTGGAAGTGAAGAACAAAATAAAATTTCAAGCAATGGAGGAAATCTAGGTAGAAAAATGAGGGCTATTTCATGGACAATGAAGAAAAAAGTGGGGAAAAAATACATCAAAGCCCTTTCTGAGGAAAAAGTAAGTATATTTTGTCATCTGTATTATACATATATATACATATATATGTAAATACTCAGCTCTTTCTCTAGATCTAGACTATTTTGTGCTTTATAAAGAACATAAGCATGCTCCTATCATACCCAGAAGTTCTGTAATTCTTAAAAACAAGACAAAACAAACAAACAAAAAAAAAAACAAGAACAAACAAAACCCAGTGTATTGTCATGCACATGAGTATCATCAGGTACATGCAGACATCACAGGACAACTGTTCAATCTGCTTCTCTTTCAACTTTTACATGGATTCTTTGGCACAAGTTTGCTCATAAAGTGTCCTTATCCATGGAGCCATCTGATTGACCCAGTTGTACAGCTCTTAAAGAAGAAAATCTCCATAGCTAGCATGTGAAGAATCACTTACTGTTTAAGTTGTAGCAAGCATATGTAATTCATTTTTTCTTATTACCAAATACTATTTCATTTATAAATAATCTACAATTTCCACATCTAATGGTGAGTATTTGTGCAGTTTCTACATTGAATATAGTATGATTATCACTTCTGTAAATACTTGTATGTTATTCTTTATATGAAAATATTTTCATTTCTTTTTGACATATGCTAATTTTCCATCTAATATTTTGAGAATCTGGCAACCGATTGCCCAAAACTATGCACAATTTTACTTACTCAATATCAATAAGGAAGTGCCTCTAATGTTTCTATATAATGTCAGCTGGTAGTATTTTTTTTCAAATATCAACCATTGGTAAAGATGAAGTAGACTCACATTGTAATTTTTATTTAAATTTCACTTTTACTGGATAATGTTGAGATATTTTAATGTTATTGTTGGT
Source organism: Phyllotis vaccarum (assembly GCA_033318265.1). Lineage (NCBI taxonomy): Eukaryota > Metazoa > Chordata > Mammalia > Rodentia > Cricetidae > Phyllotis > Phyllotis vaccarum. Next base: position 56,675,529 of record JARWLC010000010.1, read on the forward strand.
TCTCTTGGAGAAATGTTTTTTAAATATTTTATTTGTTTTTTAACTTGGTCATTGCCACTTAATAAGTTTTAAATGTTTATATAATCTCTAAATGAGTTTTCTATCTAATATGCTTTCTAAATATATATTCTATCATTCTGTGCATTGTATTTTCTTTACAATAGTATTATTTTAACACAAATGTTTCTAATTTTTTAATATTCAATTTTTGCTGTTTTTCTTGTTATTTGGTTTTTGGCATCATAGTTGAAATATTGCTTAACATAATTTAATGAAGTTTATTTCTGCATTTTCTCCTAACTGCTTTAAAATTTTAGCTCTTAAATTTTAGTGCATGACTCATTTGGGGTTAGATATTCTATCTGGTGCTTTAGATAAGTAAAAATTCATTCTTTTTTATGAAAATGTCTAGTTGACTCAACTTCCTTTGTTGCAAACTTTTCTTTCCCCATTGTATTGTCTTGGTAGCAATGCTTAAAGCCAGCTTACCATCATCCTCAATATTGTTCTAAGTATATAGATTATACATAAAAAGGTGTATTATAAACAGAATTTTATATTGTTAATGGTATATGTCTTATTCTCATTTTCTCTTTCAGCCTCCTATTGGAATTTAATCCCCAGTATTCTATTACAACAGTAGTATCCTCTGGTTGTCAAACACAGTTATATTTTACTTTTTAGCTATAGAAACAAATGGTGACAAGTTTACATGAAAAACTTCCTCTTCGTTTCTTTGAGCATTCTTGGAACTTTTCTCTTTCACAGAATTTTTCTTGACTTTGCTTTTGTTTCTGTCTCTGTAAATATTAAGTCCTCCTCAGACTTCTAAATATACTGATACTCACATATGCCTTTTCCTCTCTTGTGATCTTAGACAGTCTTTTGCCATTATTTATCAAAGTATCTTTAGACATGACTTCTTCACTTGATTGCTGTAGTCAATCAACTGACTGCTTATTAGATGTCATCACAGAGATGTCCAATAGAGAACACAATCTATGTATATTAAAAATTGAAATTCTCAACATTCCTATCAGAAAACAATTGTTTCGCATCCATCATTTACATGGCAAAAGACAACAGCTCTATAACTCTAGATACCAAAGAAAAAGTGAGAGGAAAAAAAGATCATCCCTAATTTTTTCTTCCACTTTGAACATAATTATCACAATGTATCATAATATAATCATTGTTACCCTATTGTTTCTAATGTCCAAAGACTATTTAAAACTCTATTTTTTTCTATTCAAATTGCTCCAGATTTAAAGTAAGTCATTAGCCTCCCCTGTCTGCATTACTACAGCCACCAATTAAGTCCTATCTGTTCTCCAATAAAATCCTTTGTGAACAACAAAGCATAAAATGAGCCACCAGACCCCAGATTAAAACTTCCAAATGTCTTGCCAAGGATCCCTCCCTTCACTACAGTGTACTGTAGTTAGTCCTCTGCACAGCAGACCTCCAAGAAGTAAAAGAAACACCACGGAGTAACTAGGAATATGCCTGCGAACTTTTTGCTGTTGTTTTGCTTGTTTGTTTTTGAAGACAGGGTTTCTCTGTGTAACAGCCCTGGTTGTCTTGGGGCTCTCTTTGTAGACCAGGGTAGCCTTAACCTCACAGAGATCCACCTGCCTCTGTCTCCCACGTGAGTGCCACCATGGGCAGGCACTTGTGAACACTAAAGAAGAAGGGGAAATGCACAGGGCCAGCTTTGCAATGGCTGTACAGATCTGACATCAGTAAAAAGAGAGCGAGAAAGGAGATAAGTATTGCAGTTTTTCCTTCAGCCCTCTTCTGAGAACATTTTGGCCAGATCTATGGGGAATTATTGATCCAAAACTTCCCACTACATGACCACCTTTTTGGCCCCACCAGAATAGGCACAAGTGTTATTCATGAGTATTCAGCTACTGAGGTAGTGGAGGGTCTGGCTTTTGTGCAAACACACTACTAGATACGGAAGATACAAAAAGGAATGACTGGAACTACTCAGGTGTGTTAGTCATATTTATGTTGCTATTGCTAATGGCATAAGACAACAGATTGGTTATTCACAAACAGCCTTATTTTGGGTCACAGTTATGGTCCAAGATTGAGCAGCTGCATCTCGTGATGGCCTTTTTGGTGGCAGGGTTACAAGGCAACCGAAGTTATCACGCAGTGACACATACAGTAAGTGTAGATGTTTTAGTGTATATCCCTTTGTTAGCAAAGGTATCAATCCATGGACGCTCTATTACGATGATCTCATCTAATCCCAACCACCACCCCCCAAAGGCCATGCTTTCAACATCAAAATCAGATTAAGATTCCTTTTATGGTATCACACAGTGAAAATTTAATGTACATGTGAGTTTTTGGAGATGAGAAACAATATGGAGTCCTAGCATTCAGTCTCCAACTCCAAAGTTCATGTGCTTCTCACAATACACATTAAGATATAGGTGTCACATTTACATGCCCATCACAATGGTCTATGATGTTCTTAATGAACTGGCTTTCAATCACTACTTTGAGTTAATATACCCTCCTTTCTCCAGTGACATTGAGCCATATACCCAAGACTAATTATAAGTTTAATTTTGTTCTTATCTTTTCTTTTACTTAGAAAGGCACTTTCAGAAGAAAATAGAAGTGATATTTTCTCATAATTCAGATCAACATGTTATTAAAGAATAGCTTCATACTTTCATGTAGATTCTGGGCATTTATTATGTTACAATTGAAGTCTTCGGAATTCATTTTACCTAAATCTACTAACCTTTCTCATTCTTGCTCAATTTACTAGTTCACTTGCCTTATACAGCCTTTCCTTCACAACACTTAGGTCTCATACTAATACTTCCATATATATACATATATATATGTCCAACTCCTTTAAAATTATATAATTGCATAGCTTATACAGTATGCTTAGCCTATTCAGACTAGAACATAATTGTTAGAGCCCAAACCTTTTATTCTGTTATCTTCTTTATTAGTGCATGCACAAAATTTAGAAAGGTACAAGTACCTCGGTTGTGCTTTATAAACATTCCCCGAGTGACTGAATGAATAAAGATTAGACAAAAGTAGAGAATCAAGCTAAGTCTATGTTTATTATGAAGTTTTATCAATGCTCAGTAATGCTCAAAAATAAGACTATTGAATTACAATGTGATGAGTATTAAGAAATTCATAGGCTTTGTCCAAACTTTCTAAAAATGGAAAGCATTTGAGATGTTTTAAAGGAAATATAATTTGTTTTGAAATTGTCTGTCTTTTCTAATTTTATGCAAGATTTGCTTTTCACTTGACTAGGTGGCAAGCACAGTATGAGATTTGTAAAGCTCCTGAGATAAGGCTTGCTTTAGAATTGCAAAGTGAGCATGTTTTATTCATATCTAGTAATCTGGTAGCGAGCAAATGACTGACATGAAACAAATGTGCAGAGTTTAAACCTGTAGTATCAGATCTCAAAGGATTAGTAATGGTAGCAAGCAGATAAGAGGGCGAACATGAAGAAGTAACTGTAATTCAACAGAAAAAGCATCGACTCCAATACATCTAACATTTCTGAATATGATATTCATCTTTATTTTAAAAAATAGGCTGTTATAATTGCACTTGAATTCCACAATAAACGACGTCTCATCTAGGGAATTTTTCCAAGTATCCTCTAAACTGTTTTCGTAGAAAATGAACTGAAGATTAATGACTTTCATATTTTATGCTGATGTATTCATGAGTGTTTTATCGTTTATATGTGTCTTGCTTGTAGAGTCAGGGCACACAGTGAACATCTCCATGGAAATCTGATCTGTCCACTTAACCTCTGATATGTTTTCTTCTAAAGGAGGAGGAATCTGGAGAGGAAGCCCTCCCATACCGGAACAGTGATCCCATGATTGGAACACATACAGAGAAAATCCTCCAAGCCAGTGACTCTATGGATAGCCTCTACAGTGGGCAGAGTTCATCAAGTAAGGCAAATGAGTGAGGTGAAGCCTGGCTTAAATGAACTAAAAGACAGTGAATGATTACCCTAAGGTTGATTATCAGAATAAGAACAAAGATCCAGACATGAGACAGTAGAGAAGCTGGGAAGATTGGATACATTGATTATACATGAAATTATTGATTGTGATATATGGAACCACATACTTTGACACTATAGCCTGCAGGGTGCTTGTGAAAATGCCTCAGAAAAGTTGTATTAAGTAACAAAATCTTATACCAAAATGGCATGTTCAGGAAACCTTGTGTTAGCTTGAGTCAAAAGATATAAAATAATTTGAAATAGAGAAGTAAAATTGTGATCTCTTTTCTCCTGTGTTCCTTCTTTGCTTCTCCCTTTTGGTCCTTCTCCCCTCCCGTCCCCATCCTCCTCTGCCTCTTCCCCCTTTTCATTTATTTCTTTATTTTTAAAAATCGCTCAGTTTTCTGAGAGTACAGGACATCTGTCTCGAGACTGAAGCAATGAATACTATCCCATGGTAGATGTATCATTAGTGGGGTGGGAAAGAAGATGCGTGGATAACTGTAAGGATTACTCAGTCAACACAGATACTTGTCTGGGAAAGCCATCACTCAAGATTCAGTTACGTTTTTCTGCTACAGCAGCTATGAGAAAGTACTAAGGGTGCCAGTGCCCTATGTCTTTTTATATGTAAACTGCCATTTTCCCCCCAGTCTTATCAGGGCTTTTAAATGTCATTGCAAAGTTTATTTTCCATTTTTTCTCTGAAATCAACTACTTCTGTTATTTGAAAATGGCTCACAAAGAGCAGATATTTTGAATATTCTCAATTTTATTCATACCAGCTGTAGAACAGCTATTTTATGGTGAAGAACTAATGCCGAACCATTTGAGGGAGATATTGTGTGAGAGAGTGTATGTGAGAGAGAGATTCAGATTTCCTAAGTATTTCTGATAGAAGTTTTCAAATTCAAGGTGTGATACTGAATGTGTAAGGAACTTTATTACTCCAATCCACGAGGCAAAGCCTGTACCCACACGTTCATCTAGAAGGAAGGCATGGGGAGATAGTGTTCTACTTACATGCTAATTTCTGTTCATACACAATGTGGGACATTTCTGCAAAACTTTTACCTCATTTCATAATGCATCACAGTGTAACTACAGTTGCTGCTTCCTCAAGCAGCAAAAGGTCAGTCTGGAGGGGAAGTGAGGAGACTGGGGTGTGGGAGGAACAGGGAGGCGTTGCCACTGGCAACAAAACTGATGCTCCACAGAGGGAAGAAAAACTGAAGAAAATGGAAATGCTTTCTTCTATTCCCTGTGTTGTGTTTTGTTTTCTTACACTAGAAATCCAAGACCAGAAAGAAAGGGATCAGAAAACAAGCATAGAGGCAGTTTGGGACAGTTTGGGGGTTAAGACATTTGGGCAATCTTCCTCTCTACCCCATGACAAGCAAAAGCATCATGTTTTACATAGAGATTTTTCTCTCTCATGGCCTTTGACACACAGTTATAATTCTGGGGAGGATATTTTTTATCATTATATATGTTGCACGGAACCCTGAAAAATCATGTGTTAGCCATGTATGATAAATTTATAACACAGTGATTAAACAGTGCCTATCAAATTCTATCTTAGTTTCCAAGTATGAAGTCATCTGTCTGGGTCAAGGTTTGAACCTATACCTTGCTCTAACATAGCAAGTGGGCACTGATTAATGCTCTTTAAGATAGATCAGATGACAGAGTTCAAACTGGAATGGCACAGGAACATGAACTGAGGAGATTATTCGGACTAGCAGGGAAAGAGTCACACATAGCACAGAAGAGTGAGTCGCTGAGGGGATGTGATTAGGGCTCCATGAGATTGGCATCATGGCTCCAGTGTGAGACAAGGTGCAGGAGGCTAAGAACCGTCAGTAAGAACTGTTAACCTCTCCTTCATCAGGCGGAATAACAAGCTGTTCAGATGGAACAAATAACAGGGACAGTCTTCGACTGGATGATGACAGTCCCTACTCAGGGCCATTCTGTGGCCGTGCCAGAGTGCACACAGACTTCACACCAAGTCCCTATGACACCGACTCCCTCAAAATCAAGGTGGGCCCATATTACAATCGCTTCCTGCTCTGTCAAATGCTAGTTGAACAATATACTTTGGGAACTACTGGAAGTATGTTCTTCCCACAGTAGGCTGGACAGACCGCAATGGGAAGAATTTCCACTTAGTGTGAGGACGGGTGAGAGGGATGAATCTACTGTGTCCATTAACATAAGGCAATACAAGTTCAGAGTTTGTGGGAAAGAGATAAATTGTTTGCCTTTTTCTAAATGCTGAAACTCTCAGAGGTGACCTGCTAGACATGCCCACCCAATATCAGTGAGACTAAAAATAACAGAGCAAAGAGAGAGAGTGGGAAACAAGAACTGTGAGACAGAAACCCAGAAGAGCAAGGTTTGGAGCACAAGACACAGCTGGGAAGCTCATTTCCCTGTTGAGATCCCCAACCCAAATTTCACCTTACAACAAATTACCCTCAGCTCTGAGACTTCAAATAACACATACTTATTCAACCACAGTTTTTGCAAGTCATAAACCTAGGCATGGCTCAATTGTTACCCTCACAGGGATATCCCTGACTTGAATTGGGCTACTAGCCATGCTGTGATCTCCCTGAGATTCGTAAACCTACTCAGACAGATTCGTAAACCTGACTGCAGCCCATATGAGGGTGACAATTCTAGGAAGTAATAGCTCCTTAGCTCATTAAAGGGCTCATTATTTCTCTTCTCTCTTGAGCATGGCTTACGGTGAACACACTTCCTAGTCCTTTAACTAGAAGATTAGCCAGAACTAACCAATTAATCCTGTGATATTTTGAGTACCTTGAAAAGTAAGGTCTCCACCCAGGCCAGAGAGATAGCTTTCCCCAAAGGGACAGAAGCAGGTCACAAATCAGTGCTAACCTTAGTGACACCGTTAGGAAGAGTGCCATCAGGACCTCAAGAATTAAGTAGCAGACCTGACTACACAAATACTTCCATTACATATTTAGTAAATCCTGAACATTTGTTACTTTAGCTCAATAAAACGGTTTACATGGATGTATTTTATATTGTAGATGAATTATGTCAGATGAGCTAAAATCTCACGCAGAAAATCCAAGTGTCTTCCCTTCCATTTAAGAGAGCACATTTGAATGATGGCTTGATGCCTTATTCCTATATTGATTTAGAAAGAGGAATCAAAATAAAAAGATATATATATATAAAATAAAAAGATATATATATATAGATATATATATATATATTTTAAAGCTCACACAATTTGGGCTTGAGTTCTGACTCCACCTAAAAAACTTCATTTAGGCTTGTGAAAAGTCATTTAATATCACTGTTTCTTTTACTGTAACACTTAAAGCAATAATCTGGTGCCTCGTACTATTTACCCATTACAAAGGTAGTGAGCAGAAGATAAGAGTATCTTTAACATACCATGTATATTTTTCTACACATGTAAATTAGTGAGTTAATACGATAAGGAAAGTAAAAGTGCTTTCTTCACTCCATAATGGACACTTTCATCGAGGAGGTGAACTCACATCTACTTCTGCTGTTTCTGTAATCTCTGAAGACTGGTAGCACATTAAGATTCCTACAGTTCTGTTCTTTTTAATATGGTGGTGCTTTGGAATTTGATTTGTTCTTATTTTTGTCTTTAGAAAGGAGACATCATAGACATTATCTGTAAAACACCGATGGGAATGTGGACAGGGATGCTGAACAATAAAGTGGGAAACTTCAAATTTATTTATGTGGATGTTATCTCAGAAGAGGCAGCAGCTCCTAAGAAAATAAAGGTACCCAGAAGTAATAAAAAAGATAATGCCAAGACTCTGCAGGACTTCTTAGAGAGGATTAACCTTCAGGTTAGTAAACCTTTGGTTTGGTTTGGTTTAGTTTTACAGAAAAATAGGTAGAATAGTTGAGGAGAGTGGGTAAGTATTTGTCCAGGGTTGTTACAAACACAAGATTTACAGCAAAGGAAAATCTATTTTCCTAGAAAAGCTCTTATTTCTTCTTTGTTTTATTATGCAAGGACAGGTCTTAATGTAGCACCCTTTGGACTAAACCCTAATGGTACTTAGCAGCCAGCGGGTGACAGTAGAGATTAATGTGGGGAAATGGCAATGAAAATGAAATTGTATGTGTGTGTGTGTATATCTATATATACACACACATGGAAATAGGAGACCATGGAAAATGTCTAAGTGAGAATGATAAAGAGAATATTAAAAATATATAGTAAAGTTTGAGGTACTGAGAAGAAAATGGGAGGCAGCTTATATTTTTACAGTAGAAAGATCAAAATGAAGTACAAATAAAATAACTAAAAACCATCATTTCGGTGTAATTTCAGAAACAGGGATCATTAGTGTTCTAATGATTATTTCAAGGGAAAGTTTGTTTTATAAGCATTTTTTACTTGAACTTATCACACCACTGGGATTCTAATCATCTGTTTTTATAAAATTATTTTTATTATATTAGTACCTTTTAAAAGAAATAGCCCTTGGTAAGCAGTGAAATTCACTGCATAGTACAGTATACACCATGAATAGTATCATTCCATTCTCAGTTTGGCATTACATTTGGAATGTTCACTCATCAGTGATTGGATGAGACTATTCATCAGGACAATAGGAATTATATTTTTCTTAATGGATATTTCTGAATTATTACATTACTCTCCTGTTTGCAAACGTACTATTTAAGTTTTATCATAGAATGATTGGATCAGTGTGATACTCACTGGAGGAAACACAGTTAGATCCCTGCTTCTGTCAGCCATGGAAAAAAGTCTCAATGTGTTAAACATTGTACTCAAGAAGTCACAGAGTGTTATGTAAGAGTGGAAACTTGGGTACTCATGTTCTTCTAAAAGTCACTATTTTTAAACAAATTACTATTCTTCTTCCCCCTTTTTTGGTTAAAGTGTGGTTTGTAATAAGTTCTTCCTGACATTATATTCAGCATCAGTAACTATATTCAAGTACAACAGGAGACATTTTTGAGGAAGCTGAAAACAATTTGACTTCATTTTGCACATCTGGTCTATTAGAAGCGCAGTTATACAAATAGCAGAGCAGTGGTCCCCAACCCTCCTCATTCTGAAACACTTTAATACAGCTCTTCCCATTGTGATGACCCCCCAGCTCCCCAAAATGTTTTGTTGTTTCTTCACCACTGTAAATTGCTACTGTTATGAATCATATTTGATAAACAACCCCGGTGGGAGTCACAGCCCAAAAGTTGAGAAACACATAGATGCTGTATGATCAAAAGTCTATGCATGGTACACTAATATATGCTGATGCAAAGGACTGACTAAATATGCCTACTGAGGAAAGGTAATACTTTCTTTAACTGTGAGTCTTTCACATGTAATTATATTTTAATTTGAAAATTAAATAGCAAGTTTGGGAGTTGTGTGTGTTTGTGTATGTGTGTGTGCACGTGTGTGTTGTGTGTATGTATGTGTGTGTATATGTTTGTATGTGTGTGTAAGTGTGTGTGTTTGTGTGTATGTGTGTGCGTGTGTGTATGCGTTTGTATGTGTATTTGTGTATGCATGTGGGTGCCTCTATGTGTGTATGTATGTGTGTGTAAGTGTGTGTGTGTGTGCATGTGTGTGTGTGTGTATGCTGCGGTGTGAATGCAAAGGTAAAAGAGTGAATTTCTTCTACTATTTTTGTTCTGGGACTCAATCTATGTCATTAGCCTGGGCAGCAAACAGTTTACCTACTGATCCATCTCACTGGAGCTCAAGTTAATTTCTTAGCTACACTAAGAAAATAATGAGAGTAGATGTTTTCATGACCAAGAAATCAAAAAGAGAGACTGGTCTAGAAATATCACTATAACTTAATCTGTTAGAGGTACTGTATTGAAAATCTTAAGAAAATGCTTTATCAGTTTAATAGATACAAAGCAAAAGTGCCAAACGGGATGGAGAATTCAGCTGGTAAATGATCCATGATTTCCCACTATTATAGACTCAAGTGATTATTCCTTCTTTACATTTGCCCTTCTGAAGGATAAGAATTTGCAGTATGTCTATTAAATGTTCTAGCATTTATTTGTACTACTGTACAAATTTGTGCTACTGTAAATAAAATGAGCTTACGCAAAAATTCCACTGGTATTTTTGCTATCACAGGCATTTCTATAATTACCTTAATTTAGAGAAAACACAATATTTGAGCCCCACTAGTTTACAGATTATACATATTTCCCCATTCCTATAGGAATATTCTTCAACACTTCTTCTCAATGGTTATGAGACTTTGGAAGACTTGAAGGATATTAAAGAAAGTCATCTTGTTGAATTAAACATTGCTGATCCAGAAGACAGGATGAGGCTACTTTCAGCTGCTGAGAGTCTCCTGGACGAAGAAAGTAAGTGTACATACCAATTCTTCTACCTCCTAATCATCACTCCATAATATAAACAGTGAAATCATTAAATAAAAGCCTCAATGTCACTTACTAAGAATTGTATAAACATTCTTCCCTATAACTTGAAACTGATCAAAATGTTGAGGGAAAAGATTTTCACTGTATTCTTACAAAAGGAAAAAATTTCTCTGGGTCTCTTGTTTTGTTCTCCCAAGAAATTTACACAAAGTGGAGGCCTGCATTCTTGAAGACCAGAGGACTTAGAGACAAATATTTTAGGGACTGTGTGAGCCATTAGTGAGAAATGCTACACATGTCTTCTGTAGAAAAACACGGAGCCTGTCTCTAAGCTAATGAGCTTCTCTACCACACAGGAAAATTCATTTCATTACCATATAGTCACATCATGCATGTGTTTATAGTATTCTTTGTAGATGTTACAAAAGCTTGCAAAATATTCAGCATTCATTTTATTATTGGAGATGGCTCTTTGTATTTGTAAATATAAACTAAAGATGAATAATAAATGCAGATTCACAAGTTATGCCAACTGGGTTTATAGAAATGGAATTGCTTTTATTCTTACGATTGTCCATTCATAACACTGTTTCTATTAAATCTAGTCAACCTCCAAACTCCAAGTTTAGGAAGGCCGACTACTGCAGAGTATTTTGTAATGGGAAAAATGAGGAATGGAGCGTCTGCTCTAAACACATGCAAAAATTCCAACACTAATTAGATTCCATAGCTTTATACATATTATATATATTTCATATATAATACATAGATAACACACACATATAATACATTGTTGCTATTGTTATGTGTGAATTTGAACATCAATTGTACATGGGATTGGGAAAGCATGGTGGGAGATGAAGGAGGAGAAAGGATAGAAGTGATGTGAATATAGTGTACTCATTTAAGGAATTCTCAAAAAAAAATTAAGAGAAAAATACAAAAAAGAGAGCAGACTCTAACTACAAAGCGTAAAAATATTTAAACCATCCGATCCAGTCTTCTCTTTCAAAACTAAAACAGTAACTTTCAAGTACTTTTGTCAAACATAATACTTTTAGTAAAACTTCTTTCCAATGTCTTCATGCTTATTTTTATCCTACAAGCTGTTTACATCTCAGATAGAAATCCTAATGATTTCAGAACTAAGATTTCATCCCAATGTTTGTAATATTGCAAGAAACAGTTCAGAAGGGGAACAAGATGGGATTATATAATATAGTAACCAGACCTCTTGAGTTCCTTTGTGGATTATCCTGCACTTCATTTCAAAAGTCCTACCAAACTGAAGCATAGTCTGTCTATACTTTTTTCATGTGTTGTCAGAATTAATATAATTTTAAAAATTCTTCCAGTCTGGTGTTTGCACAGATAGTTTTCTTTTCCCAACATCTTTGGCATGCATGACTAATACAACACCAGTAGACATGGTTTGAGGTCTGGGTTTTTAAGTTCATTTGATTCTGGAGAGTCGGAGATGAGCCTAGGAAAATGGAGTCTCAAACACAGCCAAAGGCTGACTTAGGAAATAGATGGTTTTTCAGCAGCATGAGCCCACGTACAATTGGCCAGAGACAGCTGATGCAGACATAACTCTTAGGTACATGAGGCAAGTTCTTTTGAATCATGTTGGCTCAGTTCATAACTCCTCACTAAACAATGTGTTCTCAGAAACCAATTCTTTAGTTTTTTCATGTTGGTCATGCTCAGTAACATAGTCAATCTCCCAAAGAATGTGACCATGAAGTTGAAAGAGCAAGAAGAGTGACTTTGGAATGTTTGAAAATACTTGCTTACAATTCAAAATGCCTATCTTGTCCTATTTCTAACTGAAGAAAACAATCAGATATGAGTTTTAAAGAAGTCAAACAAATAAATCAGAGGAGATGCTGTAGTAATAAATTTCTGGCCTGTCTGGCTCATGGTCCAGACCCACAGACCTACAGTCCCACAGTCCTAAAGTCCCACAGAATCACACAGATGCTTATATTAATTTTATGCTGATTGCCCTATGACTCAGTCATATAACTCTTAATTCCTAATCTAACCCATTATTCTTGTTTATCTATGTAGCTTGGGACCTTTTCTCAGAGCAGCATTTTAACTTCTTTCCTCTGCATCTGCTGGCATTTCATCATGGTGTCTCTCTGGTGTCTTTGCCCTGTTCTTCTAGGTCCAGAGTTTTCTTAGTCTGTTAGCCACACCCACACTTCCTGTCTGCCTCTGGCCAATCAACTTTTTATTAAACTAGTAGGAAGGACAAATATTTACAATGTACCAGAAAATACTCCCACAGCAAGAAGTAGAACTGTGATCAAAGGCACACTGCTATAAAGCTCAAAGAACACCCTTCTGCATGTACAACCCAGTAAGGAAAAATGAATAAATATTTTAAATGGAAACTTTCTGCTAATTCATCAGTTTTTCAAAGCATAATATTTGCAAGACAGAAAGACGTAAACATGAATATCCAAGTAGATTTTTTTCAAGCCACATATCTAGGACTTAGTCTCCTTTGGTTCTGATACAGTATGTTCCAGTCTTCCCTGGTCTCTGAAAACAAAATGTCTAGAAACATCATGTGACTTCCACTGTTGACCATATAAAGAGGGCATACGCCAGAAATTATTCCCCTGCATAAGACTTTTGAGAATTTGGTGCTTGAAAGTGAAGAGATGCTGACTACTCAACAATAGTCCCTTATGTAGAAGCGTACATACAGAGAGTCTACTTCTAGGAGACAAATAATAGGAAATGCAGATTTGACTTGTGCCATTTTCAACACACAACCCTGAGATTATTTTTATTTTAATCTTACGGTATAAAGTAGTGTTAGAATATACATGTTGAAAAGATGCATATTGGTGTTAGGTTATTCTGACTGAAAACTATTATCTCACATGAAACTGCTTTGCTTAAGAAATAAAGAAGAATGGCTTCCATTTGTTGATAACATGGTGAATTCTGATGATGCAGCACCATGTCACTGCAGGCTTATTTTTATCTCCCCTACTTTGTGAATCATATCTTCAACAACAAACAACCAATGTAAAGATTAAATGGACAGCCTTCATATCCCTTGAATGATAAAGACCTTGAATATATGGTTATATAAAAGTGAGAGATATTGTTAAAAAAAAAAACAAAAACAAATGCATGTTGCAGTCACAGGCTAAAAATAACTTGTTGAAAAGAATTGGGTACATAAGTAAGCCCCCTTTTATGCATGTGTTTTAATTGCTATCACTGAATAAGACCAGTTGAAGTATGTCAGTGTATTTCTAGTTAGGGGTTCCATTGCTAGGCTGAACACTTGGAGAATTTCGGCTTTGCCAGTCATTCAATATAAAAATTAAGGAAACTGGGCATGTCTTAAGTGTTAAAGCCTTATGTTAATTCAGGAAATAGCTCAAGCTCAATGTGAATCCTTCATATATATATGTATAAATATATATATATACTTCATATATATATATTGAGTATTGAATATATATATTGAGTATTTTAAAAAGGAAAGAAGCTAGAACAGCAGGTGGGGAAACAGGAATCTAAGACTTAGAATTTTTTTTTGTTTTCTCTTAGCCAAGAAATAATATTGTTCTAATTTTGACCTTGAAAATGTAAACTGGATCAAATATTTTAAGACACTACTTGGTGACAGGAAGGTGATGGGAGGTGTTTGTGCTGCTCACGGGTTTTCTGCTGGATGATGATGACTTTGGGCTCTGCAGTCACAGCAGGATAGTCAGAGGTTTTCAGAATCCACTTCCATGTTCCCTTATGACTGAGCAGAATAAAGTCATTGGCTCCCTTACTTGGGAATGTAGATAAAATGTGAGATAAAAGGAGGCTGTGAGTCAGTTCTTACAGGAACAGAACAAACAGGATCTGTTTGTTTTGTATATATAAGAGTTCCTTTGTTTATTATGGGGATTTAAAATTGGTCTCTGCTTTGGAAGGAAATGCGCCCATCAACTTGAAGAGGGGTGTGTGTGTGCGCGTGCACATGTGTGTGTGTACACATGCATGTGATGCTGGAGATTTTCAATATATAAAAACTTTAAAACCCCTTTATCTTACTCAGAAATGCTTCCTTAGAATACAGTAGTTAACTGCTGTTTATAGTATATAGCTTTCATTTCTTCTGCAGTTTCTTTTTTGTATGTTTCCAATTATGTTGATATGTTTGTTTTAAATGTACCTACTAAACAATGTACTATTACCCTTGAAGTAAAGGTGTGATGGAAATACCTTCCTGCCTTAGCATTCATGGCTAATTAAGTTTTCAAATGTAAAATTATAATCACAAAATAAGGAAACATCCCAAAGTTGGTATTCAGTTTATTGTAAATATTTGTAAGCTCTGATTTCAGTGCCAAGTGAGGAGGAAGGGCAAAAGGTGGGTTGTGTGCCAGGTTGTTGGCACAGGCTGTGGTCTCAGCAGCTCCTCATTGCTCTACCAACCCCAGTTGTGCCTTCCTGCCTGCCCATGTTGATGCAGGGCAAATGGGAGGTCCCTGTCAGTAGCTGGAGAGATTTGCAGTGATGGCAGACAGCAGTCCAGCAGTTGGTCCAGCAGCGTGCCAGTCTAACCTGGAGGCTAGCCCCTGACATGTGTACCTGGGCTTTCTAACTCACCTGCAATATGATTTCAATCTGGACACAAAAGATACACACTTCTAGAAAAGATACAATAATTGCTCACATAAACAAGTAGAGGAAACACACAGATATTTTATTGGTTTTGTTCACACCTTCACGCAATTTAATATATTTCTAATCATAGCTGCTAAGCTTTAGGATTTAATTTCCCCAGAACTATTTTTGTTGTTATTATCTGAGATTTAACCCATGGCAACTAGTATATTCTATACAGTAAAAAAATAAACTGAAATCAAAACATTTTACCCTTTCTTCAGAGGGTAATTTCTAGTGAGAACTTATAGACTTTTCATATCAGTCATATAAAGAGTACTGATATGCCCTCCCCCCGTGTCTGTGTGTGTGTAACACTCTAGCACCTGCTTTTATACTACAGTACAATGGTCATATAGCCTAGGCATGGCTTTGAAATATCACCTACATCAAACACAATAAAATCTACTAACACATGCTTTCCTAAAGATCCAAGTCCTGATTTTCATCCAGTAGGAGACTTAACAAGTGCTTACAGACCTGATAGATACTGAGAATTAAAAGAGGCTTGCAGTCAGTAAAGTAGACTCTTTTCTGATGATATAAAGTGATGTTACATGCAATGCTACCATACACATATGAACTGTATAGGGAGATGATATCTTGGTATCTGTCAATATTTATTTTATAAATATATACATACTTATGTGTACACAGTATAAATGACTTTTAAAAGCCATGTATAAAATTGAAAGTATGAAGTTTAGATATATAGTAATCAAAGTCTAGGATTTTTCCATTTAATTTAACAAAAAAAATTTCTAGTTCAACTGTTAAAGGATATAGTTAAAAATTAAAATTCTACCAATTAATTTGATAAGTAAATAAAGACATACTTTAGAAATCAAGGTATTTTGAAGATATTAAGAGCCTGATATTAGTTTCTGAAATGGTATAAATATATGAACAAAATATTAAGTGGATTTTTTTATTGTTGCTTTGGCTAAGTCACTGATATGAGTGAACAAGGGAAGATGGGATTTTCATGTCCCAGTTTGAGGGTACAGTGCATCATGGCGTGGAAGTCGGGGCAGCAGGAGCATTGTTGCTCATCACATTCATGCCTAGCCAGAAAGCTGAGAGACAGATGCTGGTGTTCAGCTCACTTCCTCCACTTATTCAGTCAAGGACCCCAGCATAGAGAATAGTCTCACATACATTCTTCCACCTCATTCACCCATCTTAGGACCTACCTCATAGATATGCCAGGAGGCATGTTTCATCCTGTAGAATTGGCCAAATTAAACATTGTGAATGAGAGAACACAAACCAAACATCACTTACAGGTGGGGATCCTATTTTTATAAAAATTTTAATATAAGGAATGATGATGTGATTTTTGCTACATTTATGAATCAAGGAAAATGTACCTCTTTTATCCTTTGTTTTTTTATAATCTTTAGGTCTGAGAATTAAACTTGCATAAGATGAATCAGTTTGAAAGAATAAAAATGCCAGCATTTATTTAATGTTTTATATGTCAAGGAGTATTTTCTAAGAAAATTAAGAGTCATATAATTAAGAGTTATATAATTGAACTTTAATGCATTAATTTAAAATGGCAAAGACTAATACTATAACCGTGACAAGGGGCTTCGAATAGACTAGTCAATGGAGTATAGAAGGGATTGGAAGACAAAGGTTCATGCAAAGTTTTACCTTGGCACCAAGCCAGCCCTTTGGTGTATTCCTCACATGGGACACTTCTCCATCAACAGGAAGAGGAAAATCCTTTTGTACCTGCTGCTGTTTAAGTATATTTAATTGCCAATAGTCAATATGTAAAGAAACATATTTTGAGATGATGGTATACTAAGTTCACAAACAGGTAGAATCTAACTCATTTATTGTAATTTATAAAATTAATTTCCAAAGGCTCTTGTTAAATTGTTTATCACAGTTGGCTTTTGTATCTTATTTGTGATTATAAACATAGACCACTATGACAAGAATTTAAGTAGAAACATTCCCAAGATCACAGACTTACAGAGTGTGATTGAGAAAGTGGCATCACAGTGGTGGGGACCACAACTGTACTCAGTGGTCCTGGCACTGAATCACTGTGCTTCTGTCCCTGAAACAGTGCCCAACACTGTGGAAGTGACAGTTGCTGCAGTTGTGGGTGATCAGATTACCTCCTGGTTGGTACACGTGACATTTGAGGGTGACCAGAATGCCAGGCCACAAGAACAGATGATGACATCTGCCTCATCTTCTCCTACACCTCAGAAAATCAGCCACAACCAAATGCTTTTCCTTGAATGGAAAATATTTGTTGTCATTTTAAAAATTATGTTACTATAAAAATTAACTGTTGTTACCACATAACTTAAGGGCATGTTTAAGATGCATTAGTTATTAAAACTTCCTCCATAGACAAAGCCTCATTATATAAAATACGGGCATGGTTATCTGTAGAATGGCTGTGTTTCAGAGTTAGGGACTCAAATAGAGCTTATAGGTTTGTTGCTGTCCTAAAATATATATGTCTGTTCTTCGTCACTGGTGATGGTGCACAGCCACAGAATGCAAGATTCATAAAGCCAAGCCTCCATTACTCGTAAGAGCTGACAGAGTCCCTTTTGCTGACAGAGTCCCTTTTCCTCACCTTTAGTTTTAATTGAACTAGTGTAAATATATTTTTGTTAGTGTAAAACACTTTCCATCATTACTTCCTTGGGCCAGACATTTTCCTGCACCTCTCAACTTACATGTCAGGCAGCCACAGAAACAGATATTTTTACATCTAAAATAAACACAGTAGTAAAGTTGAAATCTGAGAAATTTGGTGTTAAAAAACCTGGAAGGTCAAACATAAATGAGAAAAATTCTGAGTATTACAGAACCTTGAACTTGGTAATATGTGAGAATTGAGAAGCCTCCTTTCTTAGACACTGAAAAGTTCTTCTGAGGAAAAGGATTCAGTCTTATATTTTTAAGGTATTCTTCATTTTTAATATAATTGAGACTATCCACCCTTAATTAATGAAATCTCACAACTCCAATATAATTATTTTAATTATATTAGCTGTCTTACATTTTAATCACCATGCCATTTTTTAAAAAATGATGACAATTTTAAATCTGTAATTTTTGATTTATGGAATTTTTACAATTCTCTAAAAATTTTGATTGGGAATAAAATATTTTCTAAATAATTGTTTCTTAACATGGTAAATTTTAAATCATTATGTAGTATATAGAATTCAATTACTAAAGTTTTTATTATGGCTACTATTGGTTGATTGAAATAAGATGTAAATATCAATAATTATACTCACTTAGGCCTATGTTTGAAAATACATAATCTTTTGGAAATTCACATGCCATTCTGTGGCTATACTGAATAAAAATAGTATTTTAAATTTTCTACTATCTAAAAATAAAATGTAAGATATTATAGATACCTAAAAATTAAACGTCTATCTATCATTTGAATATGTCAATTTGTTACTAAACTATATAAACATGTAACCACAGGACAGGGCTGATGGAGATTGTAGTATCAATTTCAAAGTAAGCAAGTTAGCCTTCTCTGTTTCACCAACACATGAGAGGTCTAAATGACTTAAAAAGAAACGTGAATGTATTTCTGTGAGTTTATTCACTCTGTGGGCAAAAAGGAAACCCAAACAAATAAAATCACAACAGTAGACCAAGACCTACATTTCTACCAACCCCTGACATCAGTATCAGGATGAAAAGATACACAAAGAGTTCTACCTCCAAAGCCTGGTGCAGTGGAGCTGTCCTCTCCATAGTGCTGGGTAGTGACCTGCCCTTTCTTTTTATAGTTACAGTTGAGGAGTTCCAGCTGGTAACCTGCCTAAAATTATTGCAGGCCTGGTGGGAAGCCTCTGAGGAGAACAGTCATGTTTTTCCCTTCAAGAAGAAACCATTAGCAAATCACTGCTGTTCTGTAAATTACTGAGCCCCTTAAGTCTCAGTCTGAGAAGCTACTTTCTCTCCTCATAAAAATTGCAGATGAAAAGACTCTCACAGTAAAGAACCTGTATTTACAACAAAGCAATTCCTAAAATTCAGAGACTATGACACAGCAGTTATCAGGTGAAAACCTGAGAAATGTTCTCTTATTACTAAAGCAATGTATATGCTCTGGAAAAGTCACATTTTCATTGGCTGTTTTGAGATGATTTGCGGTGAATGTGTAGAAGTTTCCAAGGGTGGAAAAAAAAAAGCCACGTGTTTATTATTTGAAAGAAAAAGAGCTAATTTTGGAAAACAGAGGCTTCTGAGAATAAGTTTTCTATTTTCAAAATTGCTCATCAAATTCTATTCAACCTGAATAGGACACAGGGCTAATATCAAATGAGTATGGTGACTTGAAGTTTTGCTGAGAACGTCATTTAGAGTAGAAGTAGATCAGGGCTTTTCAGTTTACATTGAAGTAACAGGCCCACACATCATCTGGGGGAAAAAGTGGCCTTTTGTTCACCAGCATGACTAAGGGGTCATACTCAACTATCTGCAAGTGTAGTGTGTCTACATAAGAACTAGTCTGGCTCACTTTGTCCAAAGCACCAGAACTGGCTTCTTTCTTTTCAGTAGCCATAAGGCAAAAAGGCAGAGGAGAAACTCCTTAGAAAATGTATGCCTAAACTCAGCTTACCATAAAAGGACCACTTGGCAGCACAAGTAACAGATCTTTATCAAGTCCACTTACTAAATAAATCTCCTACAACTTAAGGATCTTTCTAATAAACAGCAAATACTTCAAGGCAGCTGACTTTTATGATCAAACCATTAATACCACCAGGATTCAAAGGCCAGATTCTAGAATATAACTTAAAGTTGTAGCCACAATTTATCATAATAATACTATTTATATATTGTATTATATGTTAGTATTATATACATGAGGAATCATTTACTCAGAAAAAAATGGGATAAATGTTTCTTGGCAGTTTGAAATTAAAACCCTCCAGGAAAGTGGTAAAGGAAATGGTGTGTTTCATTTTGAAGATAAGTAGACTAGGAAGTGGTTTTCAACATTTTTTTTTCAGTATTTCTGAACAAGTACTTATCATGTAACTACAGAATCAGAAATATGTCAAGCATTTTCTTAATTTATCTAAGTGTGATGCAAAACCACTAGCATTCTGATACAAGAAAGGGAAGTTCCTTCACTACTTACAGGCAAGCCTACCTGAAATCCCAGACCTTGGTTCTCGTGCTTGTCAGACTTTAGAGACTTTAGTGAGAACTGATTGTCTAGATGTCAGAGCATAAACTATCACTGCCAAGATGAAACAGACAATGCTCTTGACAAACATAAGATGCCATAAAGATGAAGAAATCCTAAAGATACCATAATTAGCATTATGTGAGTCAACTGAAAACTTTTTTTTTTTTTGTATTGTGAAGCTCTGCTCTATTTTCCTTTAATTAGAAGTGGATAAGTGCTGGACAATGTGATTAAGCATAAAAGGCACAATTTTAGCCTCAACTGGAAATCTATGTGCTTGGCCATCCCAGTGTGGGAGCAGTGAAGAGTGAAGAACTCCTGCTATTAGGTGAAAACACAGGATGTGCTAGTCCTGCAATACAGCTAAGAGATGACAGCTAGAGATTCATTTTCTGTCTGAAGAACTTGGCTCACAATGCAGAGAAATACCCATCTCTGCTATCAAAGAAGACAAAGAAACTTCACATTGACAAAGAGAAGCCTGATGACAAAAGATCCCTGAAGAGAGTCACAGGATACAAGGTTGCTTAGGTTCTTTAGAAAAACCTTTTGTTTGAGTTCTGATATTCTTCATTCTAAAAGATAATACTTATTTGTATATAAAACTACTTTAGGGAATAAATCTCAAAATAAACTATTGTTATTTAGAACTAAAAAGATTCCTAAGGCAAACTAAATTTCACAAGGCAGTTCTGGGAAATTTTATACTTAAAAAGTTGCCTACTTTCTCTCTGTTTCTATGGTAAATGCAGATATAGGAGAATTTTAGATATTTTAAACAGTATTAGCTAAATCCCAAGTGTTTGAAGACCCGCTGTACAGTTTCTCATGGTGAGAGATATTTGAGTTTTATATTCACATATTTATAATTCCAGAACTGTTCATCAAGATCACTTAGATTATATTTCAAACTACACATGACTTTTCTAATGATCCTTTAAGGAATATTTGGACCAGGCATCTGTCATACTGTGGAAACAATCTGTTTTCCTTGGCAACTTATTAGTAATGTAAAATAAGAGTCCATATTTGTCTTTGCTTATGTAGGCAGCTCACATGAATAAAATGAGACTAGAGTGAAAAAGAATGAGGAATTTCTGACTTCTTAGAGTTTCAATGTCTGAGTGCACAGATCTGGCTAAAAAAATAAATGTGTATTTTATTCACATGCGTTTCATCAAAATAAAGACTGGAATAGTTAAAATAGGATAATGTTTGCAACTGACAGTCATATAAGACTTGTCTTGGCTCTTCCTAACCACTACACTTTTTCTATTTATAGCCACTGAAGATCAAGAAGATGAGTCTCTGCCTCTGTCCTTAAGACAAAATGTCTTAAGTAAGTCACAGTTAGATGATTGCCCAAGGGACTCTGGCTGCTATATCTCATCGGGAAACTCAGATAATGGCAAAGAGGACCTGGAGTCAGAAAATCTGCCTGACATGGTACAGAAGATTGCCATCATAGAACCCAATGACTGAAGACACATTCATATCTCCATATCTGTAGTGGAATTCCATTTGAACTCCTCATCTGCCACAGGAACAAATGGAAGTATTCCAAAGTGCAAAATGTTTTAATATGAATGATTGTATAAATTTATATCTCTGAATACCTAATGAGTGTGCATAAAATGTATATTTATTAAATACTATGTGTTAAAGTTCATCTACCTATATTAAAAAAAAAAAGATATGATGCAAGATGCCATGGTTGTGCATGGTATACACTGTGCTTGCATTTATTTCATAAGTATAAAAACATAGTCAAGAAAACTGAATATTTATTATTGAATATATTATAGGAGTGTCAGTTCAACTGATTTCTACAGGCAGCATTTACACTCATTTTTTTTTAACTGCTGGAAAATGTAGGCTGAGATTAGATGTTTTGTTCTGATCAAATTTTAGTAATAATTTTGTTTATTTCTTCATTCTGTTATCTGAAATGCAGAGAAAGTTAATCATATACTTTATGCTTTGATTTAGTAAAAATAATTGTAGAAAGTTTTATTTTTATATGTAAATATTTTTAAATTTTTCTCAACTGTAAGAATAAAATATATCATGTACAGATTGTATTTGCTATACTAAAGTTATTTAAGGTATTAAAATACAATATAATATTATATTTTAGAGAAAGTTTCTATTAGAACATGCTCCATAGTCAGTCCTCAGTTATGAAAGTATAGTGGTTCCTAAATCATCCCCTAACCCCACATTCATGTTACTGAACTCCTGAGCACTCCAGATTTCAGCTTGACATGCCCAAGCACTTCATTTTCAGTATAAAATGACTGTCCTACTTTTTCTAAGCCATCACATTCTTTTCTGAAACCGAGATCTATTCACTAAAATGGAAAATTATTTCCTTCTCTGATCTGCTTTATCTTCCTCAGACAAATTCATAAATGTGGTCTAGAAAGTCATATATTTATACCATCCTGTCCATACCCAGGGCTGCTATCACATTTTGGACTGTTGTGTGGAATATTATAATGTCTTTTTAATAGATATCCCATCTTCAGATCCATCCACCCATAATCTACAGAAAAATCTTGACTCAAATAAAATAATTCTCCTTGCTTAAGATATTTGATGGCCTCTCATTAACTTTAGCACATGTAAGTTCTTTACTGAGGACTTTAAACCTACCTTGTGAGTCATCTCCCTGACCTCACCCTGGCAGTGCACAATCTACTTAGAGTCTTCCAAATCCACAATTCCCTACACGACTCTCCGTGTGTTTGGTAGTGTTTTTTAGTGGCTATCCTGATATCTTTTCAGCGGAATCTTCCCTCTATACTGTCCTCAAACTACCACAAAATAGTGGCTTAGTATGACAATTTTTCGTGAACCACTTCTATGCTTTATTCTTTGTGTTTTTGAGACCTCCTTATAGTTGGCTGCATAAATCCTCCACTTATTTACCTGCTAGCTACCTTTACACAGCCATGGTCTCCTCATGACAGATTTATTGACTTAGGCTTTTCACTCTCCAGTGTCTAGCAAAATCTGGCCTGGGAGGAACACTTAGAGAAGAGTTGATACAGTTTATTGAGCATGGTGATTATTTCTGCCACACAACTGTACCTTTCCAGTTAAGCCACTCCTATCAACTACAGGTGAATGCCTCCAAAATTATCTAAAAGATTTTATAGAAAATGTGGAGTTGGAAAGCACATGCACGCGCACACATACCACGCACGCATGCATGCATGCATGCACGTGCACACAGGTACACACATAAACATTAAACACTGAAATAGAGGCCTGGATAGATGGCCTGGGTGTTCAGAGCACAGACGGTTTCAGGGAACCTGATTTAATGCCCAGCACCCGTACCAAGTAGTGCACAATCGCCTGAGACCATCCGGAAGGCTTCACCTCCTCTAGCCTTTACATGTAATTTCACCCCAATGAACATTTCTCAACCTAGACATTCTCAAACATATAACTAAAGTAATAAAAATAAATATTAAAAAATAAGAAATAAAAAGTAATAAAGAAAAGCTAAGCAGGATAAACTTATCTGAATAATGAGCACAACACTATAGTTTTAGTCTCTTTAACAGATCTAATCTCATAAGCACTGCCATAGCAGGTGTGAGGCACACACGCACCTCAATTTCTCCTTCAGCAAAGGATACTTTTTCCTGACTATGGTCACCATTCTCAGTTGTTTGGTCTAGAAACTGTTTTTGGACACAGCACAGATACTGACCTCAGTTCTTTTAAACTGTACTACCCAGACTTTCTCAGTTTGCTGAGGAGAGTGATGGAAGGGGATCTAGGTTGGAATGCCACTGTGGGACCAACTAATAATAGAGTAATGCCAACCTCCTAGCGAGTTAAACTCTTTCATAATTTCTATCCCTTAAAAACGAAACTCATTTCACTGAGGTGAGGATTCAGGAACATCCTTTTGAAAAGAGGCATTAACAAAACAGTAGCTACCAGTTGGAGCTGAAGAGAGAGAGAGGAGAGAATCTATGAGCAAAGGGATCAGGATCACGGAGAGGAGACCCACAGAGAAGGCTGAGCAGAGCTATCGGGAGCTCACTGACTCTGAAATAATCACTGAGGAACCTTCATGGAAAGAAACTAAACCCTCCAAAGACCGACAGTCAAAGGGTTTGGGCAATTAGTGGAGCCTCTTTCAGTAGAATCAGACTATGTTCCTGGTGCATGAACTGACATCTTGGAGCCCATTCCCTACAGAGGAACACCTTACTCAGCCTTACACTGGGATGAGGGGCTCTGACCTATCTCAATTGGATATGCCAGACTAAATTGACCCACCTTGGGACACCTTGCCCTCCCTGGGGAATGGATGGGGGGATGGGGTGGGAAGACTGGGAGGAGGGAAGGGAGGGGGAACAGTGGTAGTTTAAAAAAAAAAAATTTAATTAAAAAAAGAGAAAACAATAGCCAAGAAAGTCTGGGGTCCTATTAAAAAAAAAGAGAGAGAAGCAAAGTAGGAAAGGAAGAAGCTTGGGAATCCAAGAGAAAGGCTTACATGGAGACCTGCCCTGATGGTATGTCCCCATCCGAGATGCTGCTGCACTTTTCTAATTCCTAAGTCCCTTGACTTAGAGCATCAGTCTGCTCAATGCAAAAAAGGTCAGGTCAACAGAGGGAAAGCAGATTTTCTCCATCTGCGTATCACTGAATGGAAAGAAGGGGAAAAGCAAGAACTCACTAGAAGTCGGTGAGTGAAGGCAACTGCCCCTTCTGCTGCTTTTTTTCTAGAAGGAAGTTTGAGTCTCGGTCCTTTAAGAGCAGATAAGGAGATAGAAAACTACGAAGCTAATATTTACAGGCTATTCTTATTGGCGCTGTAGGTTTAAACCTGGCAAGATGCCCAATCACATACATTATTTAGACTCGGTAATTAAAAGTCTTTTGGACCAAATAATGTGTAGAAGGAAGCAGCAGAATCTACCCATTGGAACTAGTTGTTCGCAGGTAGTTTTATGCAGCTGGAAAGCCTTTCTAGCACAAAGGGATTACCTGATCCCAGAGGTTTTCTATATTTGCAAATTGAGCTATGGCAGGCATAAGGTTAGAGAAATTTTATCTAGCCTCACCAAATTTTTTAATATAAAACAATATTTGATACATGGTATTGAACCCTGTGCCATGTGTACGTAAGGCAAGAACTGAATCACCCACTTCTATCCTTTATTATTTATTTATTACATGGTACACTTGATTGCCCAAGGTGGCTTTAATCTTTTGGCCCTCCTGTCTCAGCCACCTCAGTACCTGGGAATACAGGCCTGAACCACCAAATCCAGTTCAGTTGTTTTGTTTGTTTGTTTTATAATAAATACAAAATTCAGACCATTTTATTTCATGTTGTTTATTTATTTTATAATGGATACTTAAATCCTGAATAGTATCTTCAAAATATATTACTAGTAGCTTTGTTGTTGTTTTAATTGCGAAGAGGGATAGTTAAAAGAAAAAATTAAAGAAAATGATGGGTAGCTGATAATTATGTTTCAGACAAGTTCCACTTCACTGAGGTTGTAGCCACGTGTCTTGAAACTTCCTGAGTGTGGCAATATTGCTGACATTTAATGTTGAGAAATTTCCGCTGCAAGTCTAACTTCTGAGAAAAATATCTGTAGAAATTTTTAGATATTCTCTTGTCTTACACACAAGTACTACTCCACACTGCCACCAAAAGATTTCATTACTATTAGCATTAAGGCTTCAAATATTCTTGATAAAGTGTATCAAGAAACCCTGCTAAATTTATGAGAAGATTCGGGGCAAGTGAACAGAATCTAAATAGAGGCTTAAAAACAATAACAGTTTCTAACTTTAAAAAGGTGTTTGAGCAGAGGGAATCCTGATATTTTCTGCCTCTATTTTACAAATGCGTTCTTCCAAACACTCCCTATGAATGTAGACCTACAGACAAATGTTTATGCAGGTGAACCATCTGATTTTGAGAACTGTGGAACTGTACTCGGGGATTTACCACAAAAAAGTAATTCTTTTTATATCTAAAAATTACTTAAATCACAGTAAATTTATATGAGGTACTCAACACAGTGAATATAGTGTTTGTTTAGAAGAAACTATAAGTTTTATATCTACAACTGGATTTTCCCTCCCTAGCTCTAGCTATAAGATGTAGTAGTATTCATTCTATAATGATACAGGCATAGACTTAGAGTATCTTTAAAATCTACAAACATAAATGGTCTGAGGTATACAGAAAAATTTTTCTGGCCAGAAGCAATGAGGAGGAGTCAGATGGCTGTAGAGAACTCATCTCAATGAGTTTTTACCTAACACATCATTTTTGGTTTGCACCTGGTCATTTCAGAAGGTGGCTATATTGCACTTAGCCTTAGCTCTATATTCTCGACACATGAAATAATAATTTTAATAATGAATTATTAAATACATAAATAATTGTTTTCTTTAATGAATAGAAAAATTAAAATTTGGATTGTTATTGCCATGTGCCTTGGTTTCTCATAACTTACAGAGCCTTAGCTGTTTGGGCTACTGGCAACAGAGAAGCCCTTAGGAGGTACCATAGATGTAAATATTTACATATATACAAAGCTTGTACAAATTTGGGTAGAAGATTATCATGGGAAATTTAGGAACATTTATTGTATTTTCCTTTACTCCCTTTCTACAGCTGCGTTGTGGAAACCTCTCACATTTCCATTTCCAACACTTAGTATTGTAGGAATTATTCACTGGCAATTGATTATGTAAAAGGATTGATATTTATTACAGGGTTATATAAACACTCACTGATACAAAATTGAACATTAAGACAATTTCTAGACAGCTGAACTGTCCCACACAGTGGCAGTGGTAATTTTCGCTCCCAAAACTCCAGAACAAACAGGAAGGGCGGGCAGCATACATTGGGTTTCAAAGGGGGCTGGCCACAACTCCTACAGTTATCCTCAAAAAGTCAAAGCCACAACTAGCTCTTGCTCAAAAGTGCCTGAACCTTCTACATAGTTTTATTCTGTGGTATATTTTACAAGTTTAAAAGCCATAAGACAAAAATGGGTGAAAAATAGCTTTAGTATGTTCAGTATTGTCTTTTGGCCTTCCAGGATCCCAAGCAAGCCTAAATGCAACATATTGTTTCCTCATAGGGCAGGAGTGGAATTTCATTGACGCTCAGGCTAAGAGGATCGTTTTCTCTTTTAGTTCTTGGGCATCAGGCCAACAAAATGGGCAGGAGCCGTGCCATTTGCAGAGGAAAATGGGGTGAAAAGCACTTCTGGCATACTTTGTCCATATAAATTATACTTGTTCGCAATTCATCAACTCGATCTCTCTTTTACATCCATATGCAATGTAAATGATCATCTTTCTCTGAAGCTCAATAATGATGCACAACAGAAAATGTGATAGAATCAGCTAAAAGAAAGCAGATGGAAGGTTTTTTCCCTATATGCATATTCATAAAAATACAGAGAACTCAACAAAATGAGATACGTAAAAGCTGGTACCCAGAGGCTACACGGACTTACATACAGCAATAACTTGTTTTTTTTCTGCAACTGTTTATTCTTCAAACCTTTACTCATTTCTTCCTGAAGTTGAAAAGAAATCTGCTTCTCTCTACATGAACAAACATATTCCACTTTGATGTTTTTATTGTACTTTATCCAAGATTCAGGAAATAATATTTACATACTTAACTATAGACTACAAATAGAAGGCAACCCACACACCAAAGTGAAATCTTAACGGTTACTTTTGCAGTGCAACTACAGACACTTCAATCACACAATTATGCCCCACAAAATAACTGATAAAAATAGTAGTGACCTATATGGGTCATGTTTGTCGATGTTATTAAATATGTATGATTAATTAGAGATAAAAGAAAATTCATTATATGCACTGAGAAAGCAGCAATGCTACTTGAAACTTTGTTAAGATTTAAAAAATAGCCATAGAAGAAACTCTTGGATATATAGAGTGTGGTTCAAACAAAAAGGTTTAAACAAAAGAAAACCATTCACATAGCAGCTGTGAGTTTGGGTGCCATACATAACCAAGGAAGTGGCATTCATGTCAAATCAGATGCTTCTGACTAGCTCTGTCCTATTCACTTCATCCTGGACTCTGAATTTCAATATAGATGCCCAGAGAACTTAATGAAATATGATCTAGAAAATTAGACGATTGTAAGTTCTCTAACATGGAGAGTCCCATGTGAAGAAGCTCCGTTATCCATCCAGACCTCATCTTTGTGGCCTCCATCCTGGGTCTGAGTACTTGAAGTACCTCTTGGGCTCAACGAATGGGAAGCTCCACAAGGAGCTTGGTGGGACAGAGGGGAATTTAGACTCTCCCCAAAAATCCGTTCTATACATAAAATTATCTGTGCTAGCTGTCTTCCATAATAAAAAGTCACTCATCAGTTTTATCCAGGTAACTTTACAGGGGATTCTTTTTAGATTCTAATAATGTCCGCTTTCCATCAACTCTTAAGGCTTCTTCTCATTCACTTTCTGCCGGACATCTGATTTCTTGGTTGTGTTTGTTTTATGGCTTTTGTTCATTTTTTTCCCTTTTATTATTCTTCTTTATTCTACTCTCAACTCTGCTCATGCCTCTGTAATTAGTGTCCTTATAAATGAGACCCCTTAAAGGGTGCCTATTTGATTGTGCCATGTCTTTTCTGGAGGGAGCTAAAGTAATGCATTCTTCCTTTATCCCTCATGACTGCCAGTTACTTGGGTCATTCATAAATCCAATGAACAATGCTCTGTGCCTCTAGTATAACTACATTTAAATGTCTCAGGTCATTTACTTCTATTTCCCATCCAGCCTCCATCTCTCTTGACAGTCAAGTAATTCTAGGAACAAAAGGGAGAAAGATAAGGTTTTTTCATCCATAGCACTAAAGTATATGTCCTTTACGTTTTCAACACCTTATCTGTTTCATAGGCCTACATCTATAATTCTTTTAGCAAGAGGCTAAGAGTTATTGAAACTGAGCAACTGCCAGGATATAATAGGTTATCATCACAATGCTGTCCAGGCAATCTAGAAGAATAACCTTCTTAGTAATAACCACACCCACAATTTCTTTACATAAAATATGGGGTCATTTCAATTAGCACAATAGACATCTACCAACATTAATAGTCATCCATCAGCTATGTACTAAAACAGAATGATACAAGTGAATACTTTAGGTGGTTACAACGGAATCAGAAATATATGACATTAATAGCATTTTTAGAGTTTGTATAAGACTGATATCAGATGCAAACTAGAGTTATATTAGCAACTCTAATATTATCTAAAATGCTTTAATTCAAAGTTGTATTTTTTTATACAGTATCACACAATGTTTGTCTCTCACATACAAAACCTTGGATTTGACATTATGAAGGAATTTATTTCAAAATATGGATGCCCAGATAATTTACATGATTAATGAAAACACATTTTTGAATATTAAGCATTTAACATGTTAGCATTTTGTAGGCTTCTGACAGAAGTTAAAAGACTATTAGAATGACTGATGAACTGTTACAGTACATTAGCCCTCAGAACATGGAAAGAGCTAGAGGACATTTATGTGATTTTGAATATTCTTGTTTTTCCGTATCCCACTCTCTCCTAACTGAACTGTCTTTTTGTGTGACTTTCATTGTTTTAGATTATTATGCAGAGATTTTTGCTGTTTTTAAGGAACTTGCAAATTCCATAGAAAATCATAAACATAAGAGCAAAGATAGAAAGAATATTTGACAGGATGTTGTACACAATATCTGTCACATAATAGGAGATTAATTAAAAATACACCAAAAGGAAGAGCTGTCTTTCATGGTCAGAATAGTTTTCCTCAGCAATCAAATATAAAATAAAATTGAAGATTTCTCTTGATAAACAGTAAGGTTATAACAGTTTAGCTGTTTTTCTCTAGGGAAAGGTGAAACATTTTCTTTCTATTTATATGAATTGTGTTTCCAAATGATACTTACTAAAATTATTCTAAAACTTTTTGTCGTTGATTGCTACAGACCTTATCATAGCCTAGTTCGTCATTTTCTTACCTCCTCTTGGTATACTTGGAGATGAAATATGCCAAAATGAATCCACTAGAGGTGTCTAAATCCCACATGAGTAACAAATAAATACAATTACAAAGATGGGGCAACAGAGAGACCAAAATAAACTTTTAAAGTAGGAACAATCAACTACATAATAATCTTGCTTTGGGCTAGACAATTAACATCTGTGTAGGTTGGTGTCATAAAGTGATGACCGGACGGATGCTAGCAGATGCCAAAACCAAGTACGTAAGCAGAATTTCCTCATAGTATTGCTAAGTGAATAATTCTTCAGTACAAATTATTCCTTTGTCAATGGCCATGAAGAAAAAATGTACTATTGTATATCATCTAGTGTCTCCATGGTTGGTCAATAGTGAAGAGTGGATGGAGCAAATGTATAGACTGAAATACTGCTCCAAAGAGTAGACATTAAATCAAGGAATCTTGCATATGCTATTTTAATTGAGTAAAAGGGCCCTATAAATTTATTCAAGGACATTGAGAAAAGACTATCGGACTTGATTGTGTTGATCCCTAAATACAGTTATAATTGTCAGTGTAAGAAAGCAGAGAGAGAGGCCTGGGGTGATGGCAGAGCCAGCATGAAGATCTTCCTTCAGAAACTTAAAACTTACATAAAAGCCCAGCAAAGCCCAGTACTAGGGTCTGAAGATGCTGAATCCAGCATGCTCACTACGGAGTAACAGAAAAAAGTCACAAGATATGATCCCTGGTACACACACACACACACACACACACACACACACACACACACACACACACACACACACACTACCCATGCTCAGACATTGGCAGTAGAAGAAAAGCTTAATGTATTACGTTAGAAACATTTCTTACTCTTTATTTTTATGTGCAAATATTTTGGAAACTCACAGATAAAGTCTTATTCAAGGTCACCATAGATAATATTGAACAACTTTCAATTCTGGATAACAGAAGTAGAGAATTGAAGTAGTTTTTCTCATAGTTTCAAAAGCAACCACTTGTACAATAAAGGTAGCTTAATTAAAATCTATCCAACTGAAACGCTATTTATCTGAAACAAATATTTGTGTTACTGATATCAACCAAGTCTACACATGAGTAGCTAACAATAAACAATGGAATGAAGCCCAGTGAATAGCAATTAAAACAAATTGCTCCTAATAAAGTTAGCCCTGAAA
This sequence comes from Phyllotis vaccarum, assembly GCA_033318265.1. Lineage (NCBI taxonomy): Eukaryota > Metazoa > Chordata > Mammalia > Rodentia > Cricetidae > Phyllotis > Phyllotis vaccarum. The sequence goes on from JARWLC010000010.1 coordinate 56,707,125, forward strand.
AATACACATTTCCACATAGGCAAATTCCCACATACTTGGGAGTACATATGTCCACATGCACAGCTTCTCTATACTATAATATGAAGAGCGGGTATGCATGGCATGCATTTGAGTATTTTATCCTCCACTTATTACTGAGAGACTAGTTTTAGTCACTGATGAAGCATGCAGATCAGAAATGGGGTGTTCATAATGAGAGATACTCAAAAGTAGACTCCTGGCCCAGTACAAAAGAATATGTGTGGTGTCTTGGTTTAGAAATGTTAAGCATTTTAAAGATAGAACAGCCTAACGTTACCTTTTGTAAGAGCACAGGCTTGAGTCAATAAAACAAGTTATGAAACTTAAAATATGGTTGTTTTTAAGCATTCCTTATCAAGAATACCAAATTAAGTTTTCTTATTTACTATACTAAACATTGGGAAAACAGAAATAGCTGTCTAAGACGTTTGGCTCATGTATCCTGTACACAGGCTTATATTATCTATAAAGGCATTCTTTGGTCCCCATTAAAGTTGTTATGATCAAAGTTTTTCATGCCTGCTTGATTCTGCTTTTCCTGTTCCAGAGAGCCTTACTCTGTAAGTTATGAGGCAGAGAAAACGATCTGTGTTCATCAAAGTGTGTTTATTAGGCTCCTGGGCACCTCAGCTCTCTTCCGTTCATTTGAGTCCTTGTGATGAGTTCTGGCCAAAGGCTGTGACCATCAAATCTCTTCTGAGAGTCCCCTCCTCAGCTCTGACGTTTTCTTTACTCTTTCATGGATTTCTTTCACCTCTTCACCTATATGGCTGGATAAGGACCACTGAGCCTGCTAAGGAAGGAACTGGAAGTCCTGGGTCACTTTTGAGGAGAGTCATTCATTAATGATATGGATCCAGGCCACAGGGTCATATAAAATTAAACTAATTTCTTCAGCTACTTATACAAATTCTCCATGTAAAGGGATCTGAGAGCATGAGGAAAGACCCTGGAAGTATCAAGTTTGTTGAATAATCCTAACTCCTCTAACTAAGCTTTGTGTTACATTTCCAGAAAAATGTTAAAGTTAACTTTTCAGTGGGTGGTTAACAATATGCTAGCCACTAGCCAAGGTTTATGTTCTCTTAATGAAATCAATCACAGACACTTTTTAAATGTATGCATTTATTTTGTATGTAATTCTAGAGGCTTGTGGAACCTTGTGAAAACTTCAAAGTCAGTTGTCAAGGTTAAAATAACCAATAACAGAAATGATACATTAGCAAAGATCCTTTCAAATATCATATATCAGCATCTTTCTGTTTATAAGAGTCACAGATGGCAAAATGTTCAAATTTCCATATTTGATAAAAAAAAAAAAACCCAACAACCCTGGGTTCTGAATGACTATCTGGGGATACTGATCTTAAAAGACCCGAGCCTGGTATATTCCAGAGGGACAAGAGAGATGACCAGACTGCACAGGATAATGCCAAGTATTCTTTTCCCTTTGGCTTCAGAATGTCAGCATTTATGGGAAAAAGTCGATCAAGTACTTACTGGATCTGCTTAATCAAGCATAATTGTCACCATGTGACTGGCAGTTATTGGAAGCTCCTGTGTGATACAGTGCCAGAGCCAGTATGTGAAGAGCTACCTACATTATAAACAGCAAAAGTCAAAAGAGCTTTCCCTTAGCGTACAAGTCAGCATTGCATAAGGAAAGGGCATGACTGTTAGAATGGGAGAGGCTTAATTTTGTCACATACTTAATTCGAGTGTTTAGGCACCAAAGCACCACCTTTTTCAGAGGTGAAGTCATAGTAATGTTCACGTGGTGTTTATGTTGAGCATGCACAAGGAAGACACCTAAGGAGAACTTTCTTCTGCCAAGTTCATTATTTACACGGTGTCATTATCACTAATAACATAAAAATTAAGAATGAAGAGGTACTTATGTCAGGTGATTTTGAGTTTATTTCCCAAAGCATCCCATTTCTCATCCTTCTTCCTCTCTAAAATTTAGAAATTCTCTTGCCCTGACTTTTTCTACTCTCACAATGACAGGCATATCCTCATACTCCATTTCTCTACACAGCAGACATACATGCAAATATTACAATGTTTCAATCATATACTGCTAAATCACAGGAAGTAACAACTCTTTTAACATTTATGAAAGACAACTTTCACACTGAGGAAATTTAATGAGAGAAATTACTTCGTCATTTTAAATATTAATTATTAATATAAGCACCAGATTTATTCAATGTTCTGAAGTGATCTTAGGCTCCATATCTTTATGTTTCATTCACTATGCTTTAAAAGGTCTAGAGTAGTTTTCTTCTGAGTAAAGACTCAAAATTCCTCAAACCTGACTGAATTATAAAGTTAACTGATATACAATACATCTTTAAGATATGATTCAGAAATCATGAAGATTACTATTAATATAGGTCAACCTTTCTCAGTAAGCTCAAAGCAGCTCCATGCCTTAATGCAAATCTTTATAATTTATTTCTTAAATTTGCTGTTTTAGATAAATTAGGGTACTTAGCAGAACTGAAATACTCTATACCTACAAAAGATGAAACACTAAACTCTCTAGAAATGCCAAAAGAAGAAAATGTATTTTTAAAAAATTATTTCTGGGCCAACAAGAGGCTCATTGGGGAAAAGCCACTATTTCTGAACCTATCCAGCTTAGATAGATCCTTGGGCCCCATATGGTAGAAAGCAGGAATTGATTCTGTAAATTTCTCTTCACTTCTACATGCATACAGTGTCAGGTATACACACACACACACACACACACACACACACACACACACACACACACACACACAAACAGAGAGAGAGAGAGAGAGAGAGAGAGGGGGGGGGGGGAGATAATTGATTAATTTATTGTCTTTGCCTACATACTATGATGTTGAGGAGGTGTGTATGTCAGAGCACAACTTTATGGAGTCTTTCTCCTGTGGATGATTCTTCTGCATGCTGTGAATATGCATTATTCTTATTGGTTAACAATAAAAACTGTTTGGCCTATAGCAAGACAGGATAACATTAGGCAGAGCAATTAAACTGAGATGCCAGAGTCATGAGAGATGCCAATGAGCCACCTAAGAATCAAGAATCAAGACTGATAAAGCCACAGCACACATGACAATACATAGATTAACAGAAATTGATTAATTTAAATGCAGGAGCTAATTAGTAATAAGCCTGAGTTATCAGCCTAGCATTCAGTAATTAATATAAGCTTTTGTGTGTTTATTTGGGAACAGGAAGTCAGGATAACTCTACCTCCACTTACACTCGTATGTGTGGGTGGGAATATGCTTTAATTCATGGCACCATTCTTTCCGAGCAAGTGACTCACCAGCTGAGCCATTTTATCAGGCCAACAAAGTATATCACTTGATGTAAGGAAAACATATACACTCATAGATGTTATTGTGAGCTTTTGGGGTATAAAATGTTGACTGCCCTGCCTTTAAAATTCCAGCAAATATTAATTAACTTTTTAGACACAGAAACCCCATTACACACTTGGATTTAAGGAAGACAAGCTAAATAGTCTTTGCTATTAACAAGCTCCTAACCTGTAGCAATGGGGGTTTCTTGGTCCCAGATGGCCAGAGGCCCAGACCCACAGGCCTGCTGCGCCAGAGCCATTAGCCACTCCTGCTGCTGCTCAGGCCCCCAGAAATGACTCAGAAGCTTATATTAACTTTATGCTGTTTGGCCTATGGCACAGGCACATTGCTAGCTAGCTCTTACATCTTAAATCAACCCATTTCTATTAAACTGTCTGCCACGTGGCCTGTGGCTCACCTGTGTTCCTTACATGTTGCTCCTTCAGTGGCTTGCTGATCTGCCTGACTCCACCCTTCTTCTCCTACCTATGCTCTAATTTGTCCTCCTACTTTTTCTATGGTGCCTGTCATGGCCCAAAACAGCTCCTTTATTTAAAGATTGATATTCACAGCTTACAGGGAAGCATTCCCACATCACTAACCTAGTTGCAATATGTCTGTAATGACAACATTCAGGACCAAAGATATATAATATAGCCAAATCAACACAGAAGGAAAGTCTGAGGAGACAGACAGACCTACCAGCTACCATAATTACCTTCTAAGACATCACATTATAGCCTTTAATATACAACTTGCTAACATTTTCTTTTTCTAAGCATACACTTTTAAAAGAAAAAGGACCATACAAATAGTTAGTATAAAAGTATAAGTTCTGAGATCACAACTACTTATCTATATGTGATATAATTTATAAGAGCAATTGTCAATTAGAAAGAAATTAACAATAACTATTCCAGTATGAGTTTCAGTTTACTACAGTAGACAAAACTATTTAACCTGTTTTGATTGAGTTGTAAGTACATTTCAGTGATTAAAAGATCTTTAACCAATGTCAGTATTTTTATAAGCATATTTTATATTTTTAAAAAGTGAAATTCAGTTTACTAAGTGATTAATTGTGGAGCCAGCTGTCAAATACTGGGATCTGGGGTTGTTGATAGTTTTAGATTCACAAAATAACAGGTCCAGACTCACACTGTCTTACTTACTAACTGAGATGATAGAATTCAATATATAATACATTAGCACAAAATATGAATATATAAAGGCTAAGTGATTCTTAAGATACAAGAATAAGGCTCAATGGCAGACAGCCTTGCCTACTAGACTAATTTCAGGTCCTATCGAGATACCTTATCTAAAACAAAAAAGAATAGATCATACCCCTATATGACTGGACACACACACACACATTCACACACACACACACACACACACACACACACACACACACACACACACACACACACAAAAACCCACAACATTCTATAGTCTGCATATCAATGATCTTAGTAATAAAATAAAAATATCAGTATATACTTGACTTTTAGAATCATATATGCTACCTATCCTACAACAAGAAAATTTGCTATTACGATTTTTTTCACAGCTTTCTTTGAAATATGGAATTTATGCCAACAAACTTAAACAAAAGCAGTTTTCTATAAGGTGTCTTGAAGAATCTCTGCCAGGGCCTTGTGAAACAAAACTTCTATGGGTAGAGTGAAGCTGGATCAAAATTATTGGCACATGGTGATGTCTATGTTTTATTTGCTTAATTTTGCAAATCAAAACTAGCTAGTTGAAAAGTTACAAAGATTTCATTTTATATGGTACATTTTAATTAGGCTTCTGGAGTCTCAAACTTAAGATCTACACTTTCCCTAGGACCTGTCTTTGCCTGATGATAATTACAAAGGTATAATAGAGGGCTTTCAATCAAACCTGCATGGTAGATGTGCTATCACTGCAAGAACCATCTCCCTGCAAGCTGGCAGTGAAAGATGTGCTTGCCTTTCAGTTGGCAAAGCAGTCTCCTTGGCTAGTATAGCAACCAGAGTTGCCTTAAATCTTCCTAAGCAGTTAGAGTAATTTGGTTAATTGAAAATGTCTGTCTGTGAAGAAATCTTCATAGTGTCACTGTCATCTGCAGGGTGCTAAGGAAGATCTTCAGGGCAGTAGCACTGCCTGGCTGCCTGAAAAGCTCCAACTGATCAACAACAGTAGCCAAAGTCATAGTAGACACATAGATGAGGGGCCATTTAGTGGCAGGCCAGCTCCTCTCTCTTGCCAAACAGTATATATGAACAAATCAGCTTTGGGAAAACAGAATGCCTTCCATACAGCTGCCAATATAGATATGCCTCCAACAGTTAGCTCACTCAAGAACTAGAGTGGAATTAGAATAATCTAAAGGAAAATGACTGACCATCTCTAATCTTTAAAAAAAAAAATCCATGTTATGGGCAAAGTGATAGGAACAAGCAAGAGAAAGAATAATAATATGCTTTTGTAAAAAACATAGAGGTACCAACTGAAACACCCTGCTTAAGGCTTTATAGAAAGTAGACTTTAGTAGAAGTACAATGAATAAAATGTTCTTTTTTAGTTTTATTTCCTAATTATTTCATTTTATTTTAAATGACAGTTAGTGTGATGGCACATGCCTGAAATCTTAGCATTACAGAGGCATTACAAGAGCATAGTGAGGACGACATTAGTGCAGATTTCATAACAAGAGAGTGCTTCAATAAATTGTCAAATGATACATTTTAATGTAAAACTGAATTCAGGTAAATATATTGATATATGTAATACAATGACTGAGAGGCTAAGACAAAAAAAATGCAGGTTTGACGTCAACTCGTTACAGCATGAATTTAAAGCCAGTTGTGGCTAAATATCGAGGCACATACTCAAATAATTTTAACAACAATAACAATTCTTAGTTTTCTTTTTCCTGAACATTTGAAGTACTAGCCCACAAGTGGGAAGTGAGCAAGTGTTCGTAATTCCTGTATGGAACAGTACAAGGGGTTAAATCACACACTATCTACTCTGGCAAAAATATCAGAGAAACAAAAAAGAAAAATGCAAACAAACAAACAAAAAAACAACCAGAAAGACAGTGTGTTGCATGAATTCTAGTTTGTATATAATGAAAACACAGAGCCAGATATCAGGGGAAAGCTGGAATATCAGAGAGAGGAAACAGGCCACAGTCAATTTTCAACTAGCAAACTTCTCAGGATAAACAAGCCTCAGCCTGGTTGGTTGCTTCTACAGAATGAATGAATCTCTGCCTCCTCTTGCCTTAAATATCTTACCCCCTCAACAACTGTTCACTTCTGTATTCAACTCTGCATCATAATCCTAGAGTTAGGATTAAAGGTGTGAGCTACTGATGTTTAGCTTTTAGGCTTTGTATTCACAGAAATGCAGAAAGACCTCTGTCTCCTGAGTGATGGGATTAAAGGTATAAATCACTACTTGGTCATCCTGAGTGATGGGATTAAAGGCACTCCATGACCTTTATGGTTTGACTGTGGGTGATTCTGTTCTCTGATATTTCATGATAATTTTATTAAATATACAATTGTCTCTTATTATGTGACCTTGCCTTCCACAGTTTTAATATTTGATATTTTGATTTTTCCTTAAACCTCTAGAAATATCCTCTCCTATCCAGTTATCATCACAGTTATAAGATTCTAAATTAATTTTATCATGAATTCAATCCTCTAAGGGTACTGACATCATTTTTCAAGACCTAATTATTCTTTCACACTGTCAGTTAACATTTACAAAAGTCAGAGATTCAATTATTATCCATATAGCTTCTGAATCTGGTACCATTGTTTATCACTATATTTAATTTCTGCAAAAAAAATTGTAAAAATTTCTTTTGTTTCTTGAGTCACTTTTGTAAAGTGTTCAATTTTCTTTCCTATTTCTTCAGTTTTTATTCCATGAATTCAAGGTTTCCAGCAGTGTGCTTATTGTACAGTGATTGCTTTTCTACAACAGCATAATCTCCCACCCCAACAAGTTGGTCTTGGGAGATTTCTATGCTTTTGTCTCTGCTTCTTTGTTCTATTGTTTTAGCCTCATCTTTCTATTATGCCTTCCACTGTAAAAGCAGTTCAGCCTCCAAAACAGCAGTAACCATATCTGACCAGTCCTTAGGGGTGATTTGGTTACATATTGACTAGGAATTTAACATTTGTTTTACAAATGGTGAGTGCATACAAAAAATAATAATTGCTTTCTTGATTGTCCTTAAATCTAACATTTTTACCAGAGCCCAGCTAACTTCCAAACAACTTTTTTTTTCCTTTTGTGATATTTTTATAGTTACTATATACACTAAAGTTGTCTGTTTGAAAGTCTTAGGCTGTTTTTGTGTAATCTTAAAAGACAATGTTGAAATTGGTTCTTTAAATTTTTCTGTCTGAGTCTGAATATCTCCATGTTCTCTCTTAACAGTTTTTTCTAAGACTTTCTTCTTGGCATTCACACTGACTGGCTTTTTAATGATAAAACAGAAATAATCCAACAGATGATATTTATAATAGACCTTATAATGATAATCCCATATATATTATCTTCTCCTTTACTGGTTCCAGTTACAAATTAGAAAAGTTCAAAAAGTTCTCTCTCTGCCTTAAAGGAATTCCACTTTTTAAGAAAAGCCAATTTACTCACCAAGCTGATTGTCAATGATGACTGACATGACTGTGAAGTGGGCAGCTACCCACTAGGAAAGGGAGGGCACTGTTTGAAACATTTATCCAGATGAATGTGGAGGAAAAACATGTGATGTGGTGGGCTCTGCTTAAGGTTGGAAGATAACTCCTAACAGAAAACCCAGCCAGCCAGTAGTTACTCTGACCAAGTGTAGTTCTGGCTGGCAAGTACCTTAGTGCCTTTTTTTTTTTTTTTTTTTCTTTTTGGTTTTTGCAAATTTGTGCTCCAAAAATTGAATGCCAAATATTGTATGAATTCTAGTCAGTATTTAATGAAAAATCCAGAACCAAATATTGGGGAAAAGGTGGAATATCAGAGAGAGGAAACAGAATACAGTCAGTTCTAACCCAGCCAAATTCTCAGGCTGAGCAGGGTAAAAACTATTTTTAAGGGTCTTCAGCCTGGCTGGTCACTTCTACAGAATGAGTGACTCTCTGCATCCTCCTGCTTTAGCTATCTTCCCACCCAGCTATTTCAGTACTGGGTTCAACTCTGCATCATAATTCTACAATTAAGATTAAAGAAATACAAAAAGATCTCTGTTTCCTGAGTAATGGAAGTAAAGCACGGGTCACCACTCAGTCCTTCCCTGTGATGGGATTAAAAGTGTAAATCACCACTTGGTCATCCTGAGTGATGGGATTAAAGGCATGAATCACCACTCTCTTACCTTCAAGGACTGATTATGGATGATTCTGTTCTCTGATATTCCTGGATGATTTAAGTAAATATATAATATGTCACCACAACAGTATGATATTTTTTGAGGGAAAAGAACTCCAGCTCTGGAAAGGTGGATCCTCTCTGTTCTTCGGGACAGCTCATAAGGAATTGCTTCTGCCTGCTCCTTCCCTCCCCTGGCTCCCTAGTCTGAACACCTAATCCTGGTCCCCTTATCCTTTGTTTTCCATCCACCTGTATCCTATAGTGATTCTGCTTCTTTTGTTCTTTACACATGCTAGGGAAGCCTGGATTCTGGTTTACTCTTCCTTTCAGAGTTTACTTGTCTAATCTCCCCATTCACCCTACACCAGTAGTTACAAGCATTCACAGAGATCTGAAGAACAATGGTCAGTTGAGGAATTTGAAAACCAACTCCATTCTGTAACATCTAGTGCTATGCCAAATGTGTCTCTTCTAGATGTCTGTTTTAGTGAGCATTCTTTCCTATGTCATGGACATTTGCCCATCTATTAGAAAGGTCTCTTCAGTTAGGTGGAGGTATGTTCTGAAATGTACTTTTGTGTTGATTCCTTGAGAGTTTTAAATACCTTTTCTTATCAAAACTATCATATACAAGGTGACTTAACCCAAGTAATTTCTAAAAATACTTCAGCCCAGAAAGAATATGGCAAATGTTTTGAACTAAAAAAAAATCAGAGGCCCACAAGTTAGTGGTAGAATAAAATTATGTATGATGAATTAGATATTATTAAGCTAACTTTCGTTTTCAAATAATGTATAAGAGTCAGAATGAGGAATTTTCACTGCAAAACCTGTACAACAACTCAAGTCACCGTCCCGGTAATTTTGAATTACAACTGTTATTCACATGGTAGACAGTGGCTTCCTGGGGAAGTTGGACAAAGCCATGTAGTCAGTACCTGTGGGGAGACAGTGCTGAATTCTCACATTCTATGTATCATGTATTAAACACATTATCATATCCCTGTTGTGCATTCTCAGCACATCTGTCAAAATCCAACTGATCATAAACACATAGGCTTATTTCTAGGGTTTCTATCCTATCTCATTTTTGAAACGTCTTTTATTCTAGTACCATGTGTTTTGTATTACAATAGCACTATAAATACTTTTGGAATGATGGGGTGTGAAGTTTCCAGTTTTGTTCATTTTGCTTAAGATCATCTAAATTATTTAGTAGCCATCCTATTTCTCCCATTTTAATTATATTTTCTATTTATATAAAAGTACTTAATTAGGATTTTGATAGAAATTGCATTGAATATTTGATAGGCAATGAATTATTCCAGAAAGTATAGATAATGATATTAATTTCTCCAATACATGATCATTGGACATCTTTTCATATATTTGAATCCTAAAGATTGTTCTATGGTAATTTTGTAATGTCCACTGTATAGATCATTCATCTTTTTTCTTTTTAAAATATTTACATATTGTCAACATGTGTGTCTGTGTATGTTCAGAAGATATCTTGTGGTTTTGGTTTTTTTAGTTTATGTGGGTAGTGAATTTCAAAGGCTCCAGGCTTACACAGCAAATTCCTTGAGCCATTGAGGCATCTTTCTGACCCTTATTTCATTTCCTTGTTACTAATTTTTCTTTTATATTTTTTTAATTTTATGTGCATGAATATTTTGACTATGTATAGCTATGCAGTGTGTGTGTGTGTGTGTGTGTGTGTGGTGCCTATGTAGGCCAGAAACAGGTCAGATACTCTAGAACTGAGGTGATTGTGAGCAGCTACATGGGTGATGGGAATGCAACTCTTGGGTTTACTGATAGAGCAGCTAGTGCTCTTAAGGGCTGAGTTATCTCTCCAGGTCCTTAACTCATTTGTTAAAACACTGTTTCTCTTGGGAAGTAAGAAGGCAAAATTAGGATCTTAGTTATCCAACCTCACTTTAAATACATTCACTTTCTCACAACTGAACACAATGAATTTTAAAATGTGATTCAACTACATTCTGTCTACATATAACACAGACACAGATAGGTTGAGTAAAAATATAGAGAAGGTAAAGGAGAAATAGATTGTTTCAATACTATACCAATCATTTATAATAAAAAAAAAGTATAGGAAAGGATTTATGTTAAAACCCAACAAGAACATAAAAACATCTGCTAACAAGTAGACTTAATAGATATCAACAAAACCCTCCACAACAATAGAAAAATGCACATTGTTAAAACTCAAGGGGAAAAGGCTAAATTGAAAGTATACAAAGTATTGAACACACATCTCTTCAGAGAGGATATAAATGACCCCACAGTATATAAAAGCACACGGAATAACACCAGACAGTAGAGGCATGAGAGGATACTCACAACCAAATTGGACACCTAGAGATAAAAGGATAGATGCCAAACAGGAGAGAAACATGAGGCCTGGATGCACCGTGGTAGGAATGCAGCATAGTGTATATGGTTGAAGCCTTAGTTTAGCACTTCCTACAGGAAAGCTCCTGGAGAGCTCAAGGCAGAGTTACAAAATGAATCAGCAATTCCAATACTTGATATTAGCCAAGATGGCCAAAAAAGAAAGTTTGTGACAAAGCACAGACACAAAGGTTCTGAGTAACATTATTCATCACTGTCAAATAAAGAAGACACTCCAATCTCCATCCACCGAGGAATGGCCAAAATCTTGCAATGGAATATTATGTAGGTAGGGAAGAGTCTACTACTGAGACCACAAACAGATGAACCTTGGAAACACTTCTAAGGGAAGGAAGCCAGGTATGTGGTTATTTCATACACTGAAATGTCTACTTTTAAAATGATGAATCTGGACAGGAAAGACCGCTCAGTGGTTAGACTACTTGTGGTAAGGACTCAAGTTCATTTCCCAGCAACCATGTTTGGTGACTCACACTACCTGTAAATCAAGCTCTATGGGATTAGACACCATTTTCTGACCTCCATATATACCTAAACTCCCATATATATATGAAAATCTGTTTAAGTTGGTCGACAATATAGTCTTCACAGGAGATATTTTTTATCTTATTATTTTTTTTATAAGAATGACATTTTTATCTATGTATCCCCTGCTTCTCCTCCCTTCGCTCCTCCCAATCCTTCCCAGCCAGCCTTCAGCCTCCCCCCTCACCATCCCTCTATCACTTCCTCCAAAAGGGTAAAAAGTCCCAAGGTGTAGTACAAGGTTTCTGGCCCAGACTTTCGGGCCTAACCTCAAGGTTCAGGACCCACAGACCCACAGAGACACAGTCCTGCAGTCCCACAGAGACACACAGATGCTTTCATTAGTTTTGGGCTGATTGGCCTAAGGCCCAGGCATATCACTTGCTAGCTCTCTGCCCTTCATCTAACCCATGATTCTTCCTGTTCAACCATGGGGCTCGGTACCTTTCTTAGAGCAGCATAGTTGTCCTCTCTTCTTCTGGCTTCTCTCTGGCATTCTGCTCTGTGCTTCCTATTCTCAGAGTTTTCCTAGCCTGGTAGCCCTGCCCATACTTCCTGCCTGCCTTTGGCCAATCAACGCTTTTTATTAAACCAGTGGGTGGGACAATTATTTATAATGGAATAACACAATCCCCTACACCAAGATGGGTCAGCTCAGCATGGCACATCCACTGTAGGCAAGTCCGATTTCCTCATCCCAAAGTCAAGACTGGGTTAGGTATCTGCATGAGCAGGGAATGGGCTCCAAGATGCCAGCCCACACAAAGAAACTCAGTCTAATCCCACTCCTTGAGACTCCACATACTGCCCACAACAATCAACAGTTGCTTGCCCTTAGAGGGCCTAGCTCCTTTTCTCTATGGATCTCCAGTGGATATTCTTGATTCATTGAGCTCGACAGAGCTCCAACTGGACATCATTGTGGGAATTTTCCTCATAATCCATATCCCTTTGCTCATACAGATGCTCCTCTCCTGCTCTCAGTGGGAACAGGAGCTCTGCCCAGTGCCCAGCTATGGATCTCTGCCTCCACCTCTATTCTTTGTTGGATGTAACTTCTGTGATGACACTTAGGGTGGTTATTCATTTGAGTATAAGGAAAGTCACCCCCTCCACTATTGGTTGAAAACTTGGCCAGGGACATCCTGAGTTCTTGGAGGTTTCCCTAGCACCCAGTCTCTTTCCAACCCCACATTGGCTTCCTCTATGGAGATATCCATCTATTTCTATCTCCCTCTTTGCTCGTCTTACTCAACCATCTCCTTCTTTCAAGATTTGTTTCCAACTCTTCTTGGTTGCAACCTGTTATGACTCCAATTTACTAAGGTGATTTTCTCTTCTTAGGGGAATCTCTGGATGTTTCTCTTAAGTTTCTTATGCTCCAAAGCTGTTCAGGGGTTTTGGTTTGCAGCTTGGGTATTCTTTGTTTTTTGTCTAAAGTCCACTTATGAGTGAGTACATCCTATTCCTTTCTTTTGGGCTTGTGATACCTCGTTCAAGAAAATATATTCTCCAAGTCCATCCATTTGCCTGAAAATTTTCGTATGTCTTTTTTTTTCCTTTTTCCTACTGTGTAGAACTCCATTGTGTAGATGTACCACATTTTGGTAATCCATTCTTTAGTTGAGGGGCATCTAAGTTGTTTTCAGGATCTTGCTATTACAAATAATGCTATGAACATAGTTGAGACAATGCCTTTGGGGTATAAATGTGTGTCCTTTGGGTATATGCCCAAGAGTGGCTTTGCTGGATCCTTGGGGAGATTGATTCCCAGTTTTCTGAGGAACTACCATACTGTATTCCAGAGTGGCTGTACAAGTTTCCACACCCCCCAACAATGGAGGAGTGTTTCCCTTGTTCTGCATCCTCTCCAGCATAGCCTGTCATCTGTGTTTTGAACTTAGCTATTCTAATAGGTGTAGGTGGTGTCTCAAAGTTGTTTTGATTTGCAATTCACTGATGGCTAAAGATGTTGTGCAATTTTGTAAGGTTGAGAATTCCCTTTTTAGCTCTGACCCCCATTTTTTAATTGGGTTATTTAGGGTTTGGGGCTCTAGTTTCTTGAGTTCTCTACATATTTTAGAGGTCAGTCCTTTGTCAGATGCAGAGTTGGTGAAGATCTTTCCCCATTCTGTAGGCTGTTCTTTTGTCTTATTAACTGTGTCCTTTGCCTTCCAGAAGCTTCTCAGTTTCAGGAGGTCCCACTTATTGTTGTCCTTAGTGTCTGTGCTATGGTGTTATATTTAGGAAGTGGTCACCTGTGCCAATGCATTGGAGGGTATTTCCCACTTTCTTTTCTATTAAGTTCAGTGTATCTGGGTTTATGTTGAGGTCTTTGGTACACTTGGATTTGAGTTTTGTGCAGGGAGATAGGTTTGGATCTATTTGCATTCGTCTACATACCACCATCCAGTTATGCTAACATCATTTGTTTAAAATGCTATCTATTTCCATTGAATATTTTTTGTCTCTTAGGCAAAAATCAGGTGTTCATAGGTGTGTAGGTTAATGCTAGGGTCTTCGATTAGATTCCATTGATCCACAAGTCTGTTTTTGAGCCAATACCAGGATTTTTTTATTTTTATTTTTTTTACTGTAGCTCTGTAGTATATCTTGAAATCAGGGATGGTGATTCCTCCTGAAGTTCTACTATTGAACAGGATTTTTTGTTTTGTTTTGTTTTTGGTGGCAATCCTGGGTTTCCTGTTATTCCATTTGAAGTTGACTATTATTCTTTCAAGGTCAGTAAAAAAAAATTGTTTTGTTATTTTTATGGGGATTGCATTTAATCTGTAGATTGCTTTTGGTAAAATTGCCACTTTTATTATATTGATCATACCTATCCAGGAGTATAGGAGATCTTTCCATTTACTGATATCCCCTTCAATTTCTTTCTTTAAAGTTTTTGTCAAACAGGTCTGCTACTTCTTGGCTTAGAGTTATGTTATCCCAAGATATTTAATGCTGTTTGCAGCTATTATAAAGGGTGATGTTTCCCTTATTCCTTTTTCAGTCCTTGGATCCTTAGTATGTAGGAAGGCTATTTTTTTTTTTTAATTAATCTTGTACCCTGCTACATTGCTGAAGGTGTTTATCAGTTGTAAGAGTTACCTGGTAGAATTTTGGGTGTCATTTATGTATACAATCATATCATCTGCAAATAGGGATAGTTTGACTTCTTTTTTTTTTTTTTTCAATTTGTATCCCCTTAATCTCCTTTTGTGTCTTATTGCTTTAGGTAAAACTTCAAGAACTATATTAAATAGATAAGGAGAGAGAGGACTGCCTTGTCTTGCTCCCGATTTTAGTGGGATTGTTGTGAGTGTTTCTCCATTTAGTTTGATGTTGGTTGTCAGCTTGCCTTACATCACCTTTATAATATTTAGGTATTTTCCCTGTATTGCTGGTCTCTCCAGGACTTTTATGGTGGAATGTTGGATTTTGTCAAAGGTTTTTTTCAGCATCTAATAAAATGATCATGTTTTTTTTTTTTTTCTTTCAGTTTGTTTATATGATAGATGACATTCACAGTTTTCCGTATGTTGAACCATCCCTGCATCTCTGGTATGATTGTGGCAGATGATTTTTTTTTTTTTGATATGTTGTTGGATTTGGTTTGCCAGAATTTTATTCAGTATTTTTGCATCAGTGTTAATGAGGGAGATTGGTCTGTAATTCTCTTTCTTTTTTGCATCTTTGAATGGCTTGGGTATCAGGGTGATTGTGGCTTCATAAAAAGAGTTTGGCAATATTCCTTCAGTTTCTACTGTATGGAACAGTTTGAGGAGTATTGGTATTAGTTCTTCTTTGAATGTCTGTTAGAATTCTACACTGAATCTGTCTGGGACCAGGCCTTTTTTTTTTAAAAAAAAAAAAAAAAAAAAAAAAAAACTTGGGAGACTTTTAATAACAGCTCAATTTCCTTTGTGGTTATAAGTCTGTTTAGGTCTTTAATCTGATCTTGATTTAATTTTTGTAAGTGATACCCATCCAGAAAGCTGACCATTTCTTTTAGGTTTTCCATTTTTAGTGGAGTATAGATTTTCAAAGTGTGACCTGATAATTTTTTGGATTTTCTGGGTTTCTGTTATGTCTTCCTTTTCATTTCTGATTCTGTTAATTTGGATATTCTCTCTCTGTTTTTTGGTTAGTTTGCATAAGGGTTTATCTATCTTGTTGACTTTCTCAAAGAATCAACTCTTTTGATAGATTCTTTGTATTGTTCTCTTTGTTTCTATTGTATTGATTTCTGCCCTAAGTTTGATTATTTCCTGTTGCCTACTCCTTTTAGGTAAGTTTGCTTCTAATTGTTCTAAAGCCTTCAACTGTGCTGTTAGGTCTTTTGTGTGAGATTTCTCTAGGTTTTTCACATAGCTGTGTAGTGCTATGAATTTTTGTCTTAGCATTGCTTTCATTGTTTGGATATATTGTAGATTCATTTTTCATTAAATTCTAGGAAGTCTTTTATTTCTTTCTTATCTTCTTACTTGACCCAGAGGGGATTCAATTGAGAGATATTCTGTTTCCATAAATTCACAGGCTTTCTGTGACTTTTGTGATTGTTTAACTCTAACCTTAGACCATGGTGGTCTGATATAGGATAAACCCTTATCCTAACTAACAAAGAAGTTATTACCATTTTTTGTATTTATTGATATTTGCTTTATGACCAAGTATGTGGTCAATTTTAGAGAAAGTTCCATGAGGTGCTGAGAAATATGTATATTACTTTGTGTTTGGGTGGAAGGTTCTGTATGTATCTATTAAGTCCATTTGGATCATAACATCTGTTGCATATCCCTTCTCAGTTTCTCAGACAGTTTCTGTCTCGTTGACCTATCAAAGGGCGAATGTGGGGTATTGAAGTCTCCTACTATTAGTGTGTAGAGTTTGATGTGAGGTTTAAGCTTTAGTAGTGTTTCTTTTATATATGTAGGTGCCCCTTGTGTTGGGGGCATAAATGTTTAGGATTGAGGCTTCAACTTGGTCGATTTTTCCTGAGATGAATATATAATGTCTGTCCTGGTGTCTTTTGATTGATTTTCATTTGAAGTCTATTTTGTTAGTTATTAAGATGGCTACACCAGCTGTTGCTTAGGACCATTTGATTGAAAAGTTTTTTTCCGAACCCTTTACTCTGAGCCTGTGTCTGTCTTTGATATTTATGCGTGTTTCTTATATGCAGCAGAAGGATGGCTTTTGTTTTTGTATCCACTGTGCTAGGGTGTGTCTTTTTATAGGAGAATTAAGTCCATTAATATTAAGGGATTTTAATGACAATGATTGTTATTTCCTATTAATTTTGGTGGTAGCTTGTGTGTATCTCACTTCTTTGGGTTTTTGTTCTTTGAGTTTATCCATTGTTTGTGGTTTCATGGGTGTATCTCATTTCCTTAGGTTGGAGTTTTCCCTCTAGTGCTTACTGTAGGGCAGGATTTGTGGATAGGTATCGCTTAAAACTGGTTTTGTCATGAAATATCTTATTTACTCCATCTACGGTGATTAATAGTTTTGCTTGGTATAGTAGTCTGGGTTGGCAGCCTGTATAACATCTGACTAGGACCTTCTTGCTTTCATTGTTTCCATTGAATAGTCGAGTGTTATTCTGATGAGTCTGCCTTTATAGGTAAATTGGCTTTTTTCCTTTGCAGCTCTTAGTATTTTTCTTTGTTCTGTAGGTTTAGTGGCTTGATTATTATGTGGCAAGCAGATTTTTTTGGGGGGAGAGGTATAGTCTATTTGGTGTTTTGTAAAAGTATTATGTCTTTATAGGCATTTCCTTCTTTAGGTTGGGAAAGTTTTCTTCTTTGTTTTTTTTAAATATATTTTCTGTGCCTTTGAGCTGGTATTCATGTCCTTCTTCAATTCTAATTATGCATAGGCTTCGTATTTTCATGGTATCCCAGATTTTCTGGATATTTTGTGTTATGACTTTGGTTTTAGTGTTTTCTTTAACTGACATATCTATTTCCACTATTGAATCTTCCACTCCAAAGATTCTCTCTTCCATCTCTTGCATTCTGTTGGCTATGCTTGCATCTATAGTTCCGGTTAGTTTCTTCCAGTTTTCTATTTCTAGTTTTGCCTCATTTGTACCTTTTTTTTTAGTTGCTTCTAGTTCAATATTTAATTCTGAAAATGTTTCTTTCACCTGTTTGTTTTCTTTTACTTGGTTTTCTTTATTTTCTTTCAGGGATTTGTTCATCTCTTCCCATTTTTTGTTTGTATTTTTTTCTATTTATTTAAAGGAGTTTTTAATATTCTCTTCTAATGTTTCTATTATCTTCATAAAGTTGTTTTTAAGGTCATTTCCTTCTGTTTCCTCTTCATTGTTATACTCGGATCTTGGTGTTGTAGAGCCATCAGCTTCTTCTGGTGGTGTCTTGTTATTCTTTATATTGCTATATGCATTCTTGCACTGGCATCTGCTCATTGCTTCCTCAGTTCAGTCTTAAGTCAGTTGTGAGCCCAGGGGCTGAATGTTTCCAGTAATTTCAGGGGCTGCTCTTATTTGACTCTTAGTTCGCTGTAGGCCAAGGAGCTGTGGGTCTCCAGATGTCACAGGGGCTGTTTTTGGTAGGGTCTTAGTTGGCTCTTAGTCAGCACTTAGTCAGCTGTGGACCTGGAGGGAGGCTTCTGGGTACCCAGTTATCAGTGTGTGATGATGTAGATTGTGGTTTTGGCATAGTTTGGTCCATAGGATGTCCCTAGACATCCTGTTTTGCTGGGTATTGGGTTGGGGCAGGATCTCCCAGTTTTCTTTGGTTTAGGGCAGGGATGGTTGTGGTTGGGGTGCCGGGGGCAGTATCCCTGGATTGAGATTAAGGAATCACAGTCTCTGCTTGGCCGGGAGATCAGGGTGGCACTCACCTCTTAGTCAGCTGTGGACCTGGAGGGAGTCTTCTATGTAACAAGTTGTCCCACAGTAGAATTTTTAAATTTTTGATTTTTGTACTTATAGCAAAGTTGAGACTATAAGGCTGAGTTATGTTCAGTCTAAACTTTTAGCCAAGCATTAGACAAAGTGACTTATTTTAATATGTCACATAAATGTTAAACACTGTTCAAAATATCCCACATGAATCTGAAATCTAGCCTGTTCAAACATAAATTTATCTTTTTTCTAAAACCATGTTATAACATCATCCATCCTGAACCAAATTTCTTCTCCCACCTAATTCACATGCAATCAGTCATTCATTCAGTTACATCAAATGTTAGCAATAAAACATATTGAATACATGTATTATCTTCCTTTCATCCTTTCTACCTCAGTGTTTACACACATACACACACATAACAATTTATAACAAGAGCATCGTAAATAATTTTTATCATTCCATACTTACTTTTCTAGTCTATTGCCAAGACTGGTGGAGATTCTACAATTCCAATGTGATGTAAAAACACCCAAGTTTAAAAATCCTTCTTTGCTTCCTACATACTTTCTAGATGAAATCCAAGCATTCATTCAGACTGACTTAAATGGTCCATATATACCTAATTCTCCAGTTCATGAATTTACCACCTCTGCCTCATTACCTTATCTTCTACTGTGAGCAGATGGCTTTCACATTTTCCATGTGATCCAACATGATATTTAAACTAATCCACAACTTTTTTTTTTGTCATTTCTAGGACACTTACCAAGGCTTGAATCCCTTAGCCTTTGAAACTTAGCTCAGTGGTTAGTCTTTTTGGAAAAGACAGCTTTGCATACCCCCAGTGTAGATTAATTGCCTCTTTGCTTTCTCATGTCATCCTAAGAATTTTCTCATTTGGAAAAATGGTGTGTTTACTCTTATGAAACTGATGGCTCTCTAAATCAGAATTACAATCTCTGCACCAAGTAAGGAACCAGGATTTAGTAAATAATTAATAACTTAAAATGTCTAACCAAGAAATGGGTAGCTTCACTGATTTTTTTTTAAGATTACATATATAAAACAGCATTGGAATATGATTACCGTATGTCATTATAATTTCTATTCTAGAACAATATACAGTTTAATAAATGCAAATGTTCATGCATTTGTGTTTATTTTAATGTGTGTATATAGATGAATATATTCAACCCTACATACCTGTATACATGACTACTGACTGTTGATGGTGCTACCTAACATTTTTTTCTACTATACTATGTGTAAATGTGATATTTATTTAAAAAGAAACTTCTTTGAAGTTTTAAGAGCTCATCTTTCTGCAGACCTTAGCAGTATTCAGCCAGCTCATAAGAAAGTATATCTTCTGACACTGGCCAAAGAAAGCTAAATGTAGCTTCTATTCACTCATGTGATCTAGCTAACACTCTCAATTGTTCTGTGCTGCTGGGCTATGTTTAGTAGATTAAATTTATTGTGGTTTACTGTTTTGAGTTTATCATAGTTTTGACACAGACAACTCCTTAACATGGTAAAGCTGTATATGTATGAGCAGGAACTGGGGGAAAACCTGAACAGAAACATGAAGTATTAATAATTGCTCTCTACAGCATGAGCATATGGACATTTCTAATTCTTATGGTGTTTTTTTCCGATGTGAACATGCTATCATTTACAATGCAAATAAAATTTAAAAAACATATTGATCTAACTTTATTCAGCTGATTCTATTGTCAGATTCTCTCTCCTGTGAATCTAAATACAGTTTATGTTCTTCTGTCTCTATATTCCATTGCTGAATTGGGCTTAAAATTCTATAGGCAGACTTAAAACTGTCCAGAAAATGAGAAGTCTGGGTCTGCTGCTATAGGCAGAGATGCTGGAAGAAGATCCACCTTGGAGGGATTCCTCCTTTACATCATAGTCTCTAAGGATGCTATTGGTGCTAAAGCATAATTTGTAGTGGCCTAAAAAATGAGTTGAGTATTTTGAACTTCCTGTGATTCCAGCCATTAGGGTCACCACTTACAAATAATAATTAACTACCTACAGGTTATTTAATATGGATGAAAATGCTAACGAGGAGGAAGAAAAAATGTTAAGAAATGTTTCTTAATCCAGTACTAAGTAAGAGAATTTCCATTTAAATAAAGTGAAAAGACTATATTAAATCTCAAATACATACTCAAGAATAAATATTGTACTTTGTTTAAACATTTACTTAAAATTATAATTACATTTTCAGAGTAGCAATGATTCATTGAGAAAACAGTCCTAATTAAAGCAATTAAAATTGGGCTAAGGATCACAAAAGATTCTGATATAATTTTAGAGTGAGGCACATATTTTTCTGATTAAAATATTAATCTGAATGAAGCTCATGAGCATTAAGTCTGAGTGTCTAACTGAACTATATTTCCATTGAGAAGTGTTTCATATTTACAAAACTTCATAAAACATTACTCAGATTTTTTATTAAAGCTTTAAATAACAACACAAAACAATACAAGACAAAATGTTACAGAAAAATAAAAACAGACTGATTAGTCAATGATTTAGAGGGTCTAAGAAGATAAATCTTAATGCAAGCACTGAGTGAATCTGACAAACCATTAAATTCATACATGCTCCAATACTGCGGACATTTACAACTATATGTGAGCTGAAAACAGGATTGTCCGGGAAGCAATTAGACCAAACCAAGCATGGTGACACACAGCTCTACACCCTGTACATGACTGGTTGAGGCAGGAGAATTTCTAAGAGTTTGAGGTTACATTGGGTTACTTATAGTACCAATCTGTTCTACATAGTAAGACTTTGTCCCAAATGAATAACTAAGTATATTTCATCTACCATACTACTCAGCAGAAAGTCTGTATAATTAACCACAAATTTGACTACAATGTAAGATAGAGATTTTCAGTATTAGAAGCTGTCAATGCTATGTCACTGAATCAGCTACCCAAATGGAATTCACAGTAACTAAGTATATTTCTGTACATTTATATTGAAATTCCTATTAGTCCTCAGCATTAATGATGTTGTATCCAGGCTCAAATCATCCAGAATTTCAATAGGTCTCTAATTACAACCCCAAGTAGTATAGCTTGATAAAGATGATTTGTCTTTCTTTAATTTCCACATCTAAAGTAGATAGTATTATTTGGTGCTATGGAGATAGCTTAGTGATTAAAAGGGAACACTGTTTTATAACAGGGTCATAGTTTGTCTCTCAGTACCCCACATCAGGCAGGTTATGACCATCAGTAACTTCAACTCCAAGAATTTTAATTCTATGCCTCCTCTGCTACCCATACACATAGAAAACACTAACATATACATATGGGTATGCACACACACATAGGCACACAAGTACACACACACACATAAAAATAAAGAATTTTTAGGAACTTCAGGATATTTTAAAATAAAATAATTAAACAAATAATGCAACTTATGCTTATACTTAAGGCAGACATCACTACCACCCTATTTTTTATGTCTACTTGAGAATCACATAGCCCATTCTTACATGTGAAGACAATATGACTAACATTAACCAAATAAATGTGAATAGAATGGTAAATAATCCCCTCTAGTAAGATACAGTAAAAAGCTTCTGGAGTTTCAACTTCATTTCCTCTGTTTCCTTTGCCTTTGGGGATAAGGAGTATGCTGGGACAACCACATTTGAGAACATTCTGGACAGCTGAGGCTATGCGTGCGTGTAGTCACTCCCAAGTGTGGAACAAAGTTAGCATCAGTCAAACATATAATGATTCTGATATTGTATATGTGGACCAGCCAATTTTGGTTAATGAACACTTGACTGTAAGTAACACCAACATATTTTTAACACAAACATTAACTGCAATTTTATACAAAGTCATAGATGACTTTGGCATAGGAAATACTCTGTATGAGAAGGGACCATATGTTGAGTGGTATGAAGACTCGCACTGGGTATCTCTGTGGTAAGGATGTTCAATGTCACAAGGAACAAGATTTCTCTTCTGTAGTGAAAAGTCAACAAATTATATCTAAAATTAAAGGAAATGATAATAGGACCAGGTATTCAGCTTTCAGTTATTTCCGACATTGACACAAAGGATCGTCCCACCACGGCAAGTACATAAAGTGATAAATTGGGAACATGTATTTGGTTTTACTTTCTGTTTTGGATTTATATCATAAAAGTTCAGGACAATAGTCATAGGCCTGTCAGGTAAGTATACTTGTTACTGGTGAATTGGTTAAGACATAGTGGGAGGGCACTCCAGCCCACGGGATGCTCAGACTTCTTAGCATCTAGCTCTGAGAATTTCCATTTTTATACATAAACTAAATTTCTTCAACTATTGAGTTCTCACTGGTAAAACGATGCTTGTCAAATGTAACACAAAAAAGCAGATCAGTTCTTTCATAGTTGCCTAGAAGTTTTTAGATAGTTATTTACTGGGGAAGACAGCCAGAAGAAGCTCTCCTTTACATAACACAGGAAGATGTCTTGCTACAGCACAGGCCTTAGGATGGCCTCTGTCCCTTTGTGAAAGACAAAAAAAAAAAAAAAAGTATGTCCTGGAAACACGATGGGAAATACCATAATGACTAGAATAAAATGGCGGTGTCTTCGTTCTTCTGCCTTACAGTAGGTCATGCACATATCCTACATGGTTGTAAAGGACATGAAGGAAAATGTCCCCTTCCAATATTTATTTTTGAGTAGAAGAAATTATCTCTGGAGTCCTTTTGCTGACAGTGTCAAGCTTATAGCATCACATTCTCCAGAGCCAGAAGGAAAGTCAAACACATTAAACTCCCACGAAGACATTAGCTAATAAAGAAAAATGATTAATCGATAACTGTGAGCAGCACAGAGAGGCAAAAGGAAACGTCTGCATTAGCTCCACAGCAGAGGCCACTTTGTAGAGAGAGCACTTCTAAAATCACTGTCATTCTTTATTTAGCAAATGTGAGCTTTTCTTCTTTCTCAGCTAACAGCCAAAAATAATTAACACGGAGTTTACATGTACCAGCAAAGTGCTGTGTTGAGAAAAAGCAGAAATTGTACAGACCCTGTGGCCAAGCAGTTTGCTGCCAGAAATAGAACTGTGAACATCAGTCTGATTGGAAATGCTGCTGTGTGGGGTAAAGGTGGCTGAGATGAGGAAATCAGCTCAACGCTTTCCGTATTCACACCAATGAAAGGTTCTCAGAGTGTGTCATCAAGACAGCTGAACACTAAAGATTGTGTTAAAGGTAAGGGGAATCAAAATCTTTCTCCTAACGCTGCCCTCCTAAATTTATATTGAAAGCAATATTTTAAGTTTGGTATAGCTTTCTTTGCCTGTCTGGATTGAAAAGGATAAATATGACCATATATGTTGGCATCCTTACTTTAAATGGCAGATGAAAAAGACTCTCAGGAAAGGTAAATGATTAGTCCTGTGTCAGTAGCCATAGAGGAGCAGACAGGTCTCCTCCCTCCTGATTGATGGTACTTTCACCAAAGTGGCTTCAGATAGTCTGTAAGAGTCTCAGTACAGTGCTGGGAAAGATGTCGCACATGAGAAGGCAGGTGGTCTCCAGAGAACATCAACTTCCCATTTTGGAGAAGGCAACTTTCTTCACCAAAAAAAAAAAAAAAAAAAAAAAAAAAAAAAAAAAAAAGGTATTTAAAACATACAGCTCAGAACTTCCAAGTGTTTTGCCTAAGCAGCCAAAAGTAATGTCACAAGTACAATTAGGTGGTTTCATGTTCACATTTTTACCATCCACATTCTAAATATGTTGGTTATTCTCAAAAGGAAAAATAGGCTTCACGTCACCACAGCTGAACTGAAACTCTTTTACTGAATCAACAGTCCCACTAGCAAACACCCCTTTCTTAACTGGTCTTGATACATAAAGTCAAGAAGGTTTGGGAGGAAAGAGTGGTGATTTTGGGAAGCTTGGGAGAACATGAGCTCAGAACAGTACACTCTCAATTGATAGATACAGAGCTCGCTGGGTGAATGGGTTGTGGTGAATGAGTGGGATTGTTTTGAATAATAATGGTGGTTTTATTTTTACGTAATGGACAAGCATTTTGTCTCCAAACAAAAATTTAAGTGACAAAATGCATCATTTTCTTCCATATAAATACCACTACGCTACATTTTCATGATCTATATTTCTCCATTTGAATGTACGTGTTCCTTGTCTCAAAATGCAATCTGTCTTACCAGTTTGCTTTTCCTCATGTGCACCTCTAAAGCCTTAACAGTCCCAGGAAACCAGATGACACAGTCACAAAAGTGCTTACTCTTGCAGTGACTTACCTTTAAATCATCTGACATCCAGAAACCAAAACCAGGATTTGGATACCACAGGGACAATACAAAATATCCAAGAAAACAAATATAAAAGAATACATAAACTTGCTCAAAGACAATAAATACTCATTTAGACAGCCAAATACACTGAATAAAGAATATAGCCAAACCAGTAGATTAAAAATATAGCCAAACCAGCAGATAAGCATGGGACCCCTTTAAGCCGCTGACTCCTATGGGCCAAAGTGGTTACAGGAAATGTCTTCTTATATTAATATCACACCAATATTGGTCTTGTATAAGACATTTTAAAATGGGTCATTGAACAACACCTTATGTGGCTTTGCCTTGTTCTTTTAATTTAGACTTCTGCTAGTATTGGAGAGAAAAAGAGGCAACAAATTTCTCTTTAGTCAAGAAATATATGATTCAGGGAAAATGTCTTCTTCACCTTGAATTGAACATGCTCATGTGTGACCATTTTTGTCTTTCCTTGTCATCAGAAGAAGCTCCCACAAAGGTGAGGTAGTATTAATGAAATTATGACCTAGCAGTGAAGAAACAGAAACCAAGTTTAGTGGAATGTGTGGCATAAATACAAACTTTCTGTTAACAAAGGAGATAAATTTATCCAATTAATGGCTTTAGAACTATGAGAAAGTCTTTACATTTCAACTGCCACTTTTTGATGATAACTACTTAAAAGGTTTGGTAAAGGGGTTGGAGAGATGCTTCAGGTGTTAAGAGTGCTTGCTGCTTTTGCAGAAGACATGTCTTCACTTCTTAGCACTCACCTTGGGTGGCTCACAATGACCTGTTAACTCCAGTACCAGGAAATCTGATGCCCTTTTCTGGCCTCTGTGACATTTACACTTACATGCACATCCCCCATCCCACATTTTAAAGTTAGATAAAACAAAGACAAGACTAAAGTTTAGTTTTGCATAAAAAAGTGAAACAAATCTACACCTAAATTTTAAAGGTAAAATAAAGATCTAATAATTATGAATTAGACATCTCATTTTAGATACTGTGGATGGTGTGTCAGATTGAAAATGACTACAAATTGTGTGCTATTTTCTAGGAGGAGCCTGTTGCTCCGTCTTGAATCAGGGTTGGGTCCTGACTGCCTTGACTGACAAAAATATAGCTCAAGGGTTTCTGGGTTATTTTCTGGATGGAGCCCCAAAGAAGCTATCAAAATTTGCCTGTTCTTAGAACATTCTTTTGGAGCCTGGGGTTTCCTGTGTTCTTTAATAGGGCTTGCTGAATAGGTTTGTAACATGATGATCAACCTGTCTAGCCATCCAGTGATACCAACCAAGAGCACACATATGAAAGAAGCCATGGGGCCATCCCTCAACTAGCTAATTATCACAATATGACCTAAGTTGTTGAAGCTGAAGAATGAAGCAAAACTGTCCCTTTAAGCTCTGCCGATGGTTCTGATGCAGATAATTGTGCATGTTAATGGTGTTAATGGTACCTATCAGGGATGTACCTCAAAAAGTACAGTAGATGAGGCCTTCACAGAAGTAAATCTATTTAATTCTCTTAATATCCCAATCATATAGGTGATTTTACTATTTTATTCAGTTTAGACACAAAACTGAAGAAAGTGAATGTCAACACAATCAAGCATCTTGCCTGTAATCCAATGAAGGACAAAGAATAAACTTAAGTGGCAGTCTGATGCTAGTGTCTTGACACAATGTAGTCATGATTATTTTCTCAATAAATTTGGAAAATGCAAATAAAATTCCAAATCAATAACCATGCATGAAGTGTTTGAATTACTGTAAAACACAGGTTTACAGAAGTGGAGGATGCATGACCATAGATTTATTTGATAACAATTTATCAAATAAAACCGAAGTTTTCGCTAATATCAAAACAAAAATCAATGGCCAGAATTAAACTATCTAACATTCTTTCTAGTGTGTACTTGTCCACTTTAATCTCTTACTATGAGCAGGAACTGTAGTGACAGTTGTGATGCCATTCACTTGCTTACTGCCTTGCTTGTTTGTTTTGTTTTTAAATGAGCCACACAGACGTTACTGTGCTTAGCTTCATTTTACTGTTAAAATATGTTTAAGCCAATGAAGGTGACTTTTCTTCTGGTCTCAGTTGTTTGCTAGCCGGAAAATGCTGAAGTCATCGCAGCCAATGACCTAGACTGGAGAGAGGACTAGAAGGCGTCTAACCTTCTCTTTCCAGGAGAGTTATGCTACTCTAGCTACATCAACTGTCCTTGTGAGCTTCATAGATGATAGTGGACACCTTTTCAAATTTTGGCTAAAACATATGTCTGGAATTTTATGCTTTTATCTTGAGGATACATAACTTGTATGACACTTTTTTATTAAAAAAAAATCTTCACGTAAGTAAAATAGTATAAATTTTCCATTCTTTTGTTGTCATTAGGGATTGAATCCCAGGGCCTTTAGCAGGCTCGGCTAGTGTTTTTTCATTGAAATATATTCTATATCTCATAGTTAATTTTACAAAATAGTTTCTTAACCAGTTTTTAAACTGCCAGCCAACAAAAAAGTCTTTTAATCTGAATCTACTATGTAATTTCCCCAAAATTAAGAGAAAAAGTGTTAAAAGTTATTTCTTTTCATTTCACCCAGTGTACTCTGCATTTCTATTTTATTTTACTTTATATTTTAAAAATTTGATCCACAGAACTTACTTCACACTGCCCTAAAGAAAGGCATCGATTCAGCGACAACTGAGAATCGTTTTCTTCAATTTTCTATATGACATTAGAATCCACTGAGAGGGGGAGGGTGTAAGATCTAAGTGAATAAGCAGACATACGTTACAGGATGGAGGTTGTCTTGTGAACGATCTGGTCCAATATCCCCATGCAGGAGCTCATTACCAAGCATATTTAAGTTTCACTTGCAGGAAATGTAAAGAAATGTGACACCAGGTAGAACTGTGTGAGTCAGAATATGCACATCTGTCATTGTGCACTGGGGCTTCAGTGGGGACAGAGTGATGAGGCTGAGGAGTACCTTTGTTTGATCTTTCAGAAAGGAAGTTCTTTGAGAGCATATCCTGTGGTGTGTCTACAAGGTACCTACAGAACTGTACGCAGCATCCTGCAGGGTCACTGAATGAAGAAAGAGCTAGTGCAAGCAAAGATCATGGCACTCCCAATCAAAAGAAACAGCTTGCACTTCTAGTCCCCACCACCTGAGCAAGTAATTCAACCCCTGAGCTTCAGCCCCTTATTCTGAAAATGATTAAAAAAGTAAATGCTATGTAGAGGGCCAGAGAGAACAAGCAAAGCATTGGCTGGCCGGACATAGTGATTTTGTTGTCTTCGTATTCTAGAGCTCATTAGCTGAGAATTTCAAACAATCCATATTCATTTAATAAATGTGCTTTTCAGACTGAGGACACACAAGGAGAATTTTCACTCAAGGAACGTCACTTGCAGATCACCACTTCTTTTTCATATAGTCACTCACTCCTTCCACTCAGGAGACAAAGGCCTTTAATTCCTTCAGTCTTCCTAGCTACCAGCAATGCCTTGGGATGGTAGCAAACGAAATCACTTAATGAGGTGGAATTAAAACAACAAAGAGAAGAATGAATGGTACAGGAAGCTGGGATGTGGGGAATATTTGAACTCTGGAAACTAAACATCCAATATTTAAACAGCAGAAACTCCATTTACAAGATGCTTTATCAGAAGAACAGTTTTTCCCCAAAGTCATGTACAAAAGTCTTCAAAAAACTCAGAATTTAACTTTAGTGTCTATAAATTAGTGTCTATAAATAAATAACTAAAAGTTGTTCACTGGGTCCTATTCTAACCTGTTGGGATTAAAGTTTCCTTACAAGAAAAAGAAATTAGAACACAGAGATGATCCCAGGATGATCAGAAAAAGCATCCATCTATAAGCCATACTATGATCCCTAACATTTAGCACACAGAACTATAAGAGTACGTTTCTATAACTCGGGGCACTTAGTCTGTGTTACCACATTATAACATCTCAGGAAAATTGCTAATTTAATAACCTCAACTGTGTCATCTAAGCTAAATTTGATGAGATGTACTTTTATATTACTACAGATATTTTTTCTTTTGTTTTCTCAAGGCTGAAGGAAGAAACATTTCTCACAAATGGGCAAGCCAACAAAGTAGTTACGAATTTTAGAAATGTGGACTACATCACTCTTGAAAAGTAGCTGTAGCATTTTTGTACATGAGCTGAAGTCTTCAAATTCCAACTTGTTTGGAAATCCGTCTCATTTTCTGGGTTTGGTGAGCATATGCTTTTGAATAAAGAAAAATCCTGTGGTTGTAAATTAACAGTAATAGTGAATTACAACAATTTCATAAACATTCATGTGGCCTTCTAATGAGGACAAGGGCCCATACAGTAGCCTAGGAATATCTAAAAAGTTCAGCATTAAGCAAGACCTCCCTGTGATCTTTGGGCATAAATTAAAGCAATGAAAATTCTACTCACCTAGTGAAAGACAAAGGGTCTCTACTCAGAAATTAAGCGCTGCACTTTATATGAAATAAAATAAAAGTGAGATTCCATGTTCCATAGAAAACAAACCTCCCACTTCTTAAATTACATAGTACACATACGAGTGAATATTAAAATGTATACCCTCCTCACATTCATTTATTAAAATTTAGCTAAAGAATTTATGTGGAGATCTTTGTTTTAAATAGCCTTGATATGTTTTTATGTTCTAAATTATCCTATTATTTTGACCTATTAATAAACATTAAGCTGAAGGAAAGTACATCTTCTAAAAATATTACTTTGTCTACCAATGAAGTTGGGAGTCATTTGAGGTACATTGATATGGGATTCGCTCACCATTTATAATTTCAGAATTATTGACAATTTTCAAGAACTACTTTCCTTTGTATGTAAATGGCACATTCATTCAGAAATCACAAAGAATGTGTTGGACAGCACATTTTTTTCCACAGTGGCTAGGCCAGACCATTGCCACATATTATCCTTTCTATGTGTCTCCTTCAAATATTCTTTTGATGCATAATTGCAAGTGAACCTCTGAGGCCAGGTGACGCTCCCTCTAAAGACAGTATATTCATGGCCATCAGTCCATGCTTGCAAATCTTCTCTTGCTATGACAGAAAATGCTATTCAATTCCTTAAAATTTCAACTTTATTGACCTTTTTTACTTTTTGTCTTATGATCACAGTGGTTCCCCCCACCCAACCACCCTGTAGATTCAGACCATGCAATAAGCAGAGGCAGAGGGTGGGAAGTGACATAAATAGAGTTCTCTTCCTGGAAAAGCATAACCACAAGTTTCATAATGGCCTCTGCTATGCTCAAGTTTTAGGTATGAATGATTTATTTTAAGGTTTGTCACCAATATAAAATACTTTCAAAATATATTTTGAGTATCTTGCAAAAAAAATTACCTATGTTTAAGGTTTAAAGATATCTGCATCATATCCTAAAATAATTAAACCAGACTTGGATTTTGCAGCATTATTTCTAAAAACCATGGTCTTTTAAGTCAGATCCATAGCTTTCCTGGGAAGAAGAGTTTAAAATGATAGTCTCAAGTTGTAGATAGAACCAAACCTGCACATATTAAATTTTCCCCTATATAGAGACACAATAAAGTTTCATTTGCATGTTACATAAAGAAAGATGCACATTAATTAAAAATAAAACAAAGCACATAATCTGCGGTAAAAGTTATCTGAATATGGTTTCTTAGGTATCTTACTGCACCAAACTCATCCTACATGATGATATAAAAAATGAATAATGATGCACTCAGAACAATGTGCAACCTAAAACTCATCAATTCCTTTTATATGGATTTTCCATTTAATATTTTTAAATTATGATTAATTACTGGCAACTAAAACCATGGAAAGCAAAACCATGAGTATACTATCTGTGGTAATATTCTGGCAACACTTCTTAAGTCATTCTACTCATCCAAACACTATTCACTATCTCCTTTCATAGGTTAGATACAGGAGTGTCTTCTGAGCACAGCTGTGATGGTTTCTGTTCTTATAAGTCTTAGTAAAGAGAGAAACACTAACAAATGATCACAAAAACAAATGTCACAGAAAACAGCCCAGTAACTTACTTGCATATCCACATTTTCTAAATCAGTCTCATGTCTGGTTTATTGTAGGATAGATGAATAAGGATGGCTACCAAAATTAGCAAGCTGACCTTGAGTATGGGGCCAAGTACACTGCAAGACTTTTCTCCTGTAGTAGAATCAATAGGCCAGCAATGACAAGAAGGGGGAAGTGATCCATAGCCAAATTACATGAAGAATTAAGAAAAGGTCGAGCAAAAGACTCCTACAATGCATTAATGAGAGAGTAAATATCAAATGCACATAAGAAGTGCTCAATGGATCTAAACTGTTGTTATAAATATGAATAAATAACACTTTAAAAATATTTGAAATTGCCCTGAAAGGGGTTGTATGGTTTGGGTTTGAATCATTCCCCCAAAGTTCCTAGAGGGGAGGCTGGCTCTTCAACATGGCATTGTAGCAAAGCCTTAAAAGGTGAAGCTAACCAATCAATGAGAAGGACCTCGTTAAGTGGTACAGGCTTTGTATGGCAAAGGAAATGCCAATTGAGTGAAGAGGCTGCTCACAGAATGGAAGAAAAACTGTAATAGCCATACACTTGGCACAAAATTAGGGGTTAGAATATATAAACTCAAAAAAAAAATAAGCCAATTAATAAAAATGGGCTATAGGGCTGAAAACAAATTTATCAGCAGATATGAGCATTAGCTTCTCTTTTAGAAGACCCAGGTTTGGTTCACAGGACCCTTACAGCTGTCTATAACTACAGTTCCAGGGGATATAAAGCCATTTTCTGATTTTCATGTGCTACTACATACATGTGGTGCCTAAGTAAAATAGACAATGGGGGAGACATAGAACTGAACAAAAAGATCTCAGAATAGAAATACAAACGTACAAACAATATTTTTCAAAGTGTACAATATTCTTCACCATCATGGAAATTAAAATTAAAATTACTTTAAGATTTTTATTTCACCTAATCTCATCAGAATGGTTAAGGTCAAGCCAATTGGTTGGCCAAAACAAAATGGTCAGTAATGAAAATTCAACTAACATTATTTGGACCAAGCAGGTTATGTTTCTCTATTTAGGAATACATATTATTAGGAATATCTATATGTTACATGTGTGTGTGATAACAAAAGGAAAGGAGGGAGGCAATGTAAAGAATTGGAGTAAGGAAAAGGAAAGAAGAAATTATGGAACTGTATTATAATACAGTTTTAAAGTTATACTTAGAAAACAAATGACAAAAAGTAGTGGTGAGGATGTGGGGAAAGGCAAAGGGAAAGCTCACATAGCCATTATATGTTTGATACATAATATAAAAGCTTACTATTCTATAAGCTAGCTAATATATAGAGTAATAATAGAAAGAGTATGAATAGTGGTATTGTATACAGGGGAGAATGTTCCTCCTCCCAGAAGCCAAAAATGTGTTAAAGAAAAATCAGCAGTCTTATCCATTATAAACCATTTGAGCTCTAATAATTATTGTGTGACAAGTTGGGCCTACTGGTACAATGGCAGCATGAATGTTATTGAGATAACCCATTACTTTCTGCTCCACAGGATGAAACTCAGGCTTGATACTGCCAACCTAGGCAAGCAGCCATGGCTAGGAAAGTCATAGGCCCTGGGAAGAGTCAACTGCATTGTTAAATAAACATAGTATCAAAGTCCCTTCTTACTACTTATTTTTATACCCATTGATTAGTGCAGCTCTCATCCTTCATCAGTAGTAGTTGATACAGAGACCCACAACTGGACAAAGTGCAAAGGATAAACAACTCTAATGGGAACATCCATATTATTACCATATGCCCCAAAGCTCAAAGAACATCACAGAGTTGGGGGAAGATGTGATGTAACAGACAGAGACGGGGGAGTCCTTCTCCAAAGCAGTGTCTTTTGAGCATAAGCCAGCCAATGCATACATGAACTCACTGCATCTATCCTTACCTGAAAAAGATTGGGCAACTCTGCATTTCATCACAGAGTCAGAAGGGTTCATGAGGCTGCATCCTTACCTAAGTGACTATCAACAGTTAGCCATAGGTGAGATAAATAGTGTCTTTATCTTTGGGGCTGTAATCTTTAAAGAGCTTCTGATGCTCTAGTAAATAAGCTGACATACATGCTCCTTGAGGAAACCTCACTGAAATTCAACAGTTTATACATATAGGAAGATGTTGCAGTGGGGATTTTTTGGTCCTGGGTGGCCAGAGGCCCAGACCCACAGACCTGCTGTACCAGACCCCTCAGCAGTTCACCACCTACGCCGCTCAGGCCCCCAGAAATGACTCAGACACTTATATTAACTTCATGCTGTTTGGCCCATGGCTCGAGCACATTGCTAGTTAGCTCTTACATCTTAAATCAACTCATTTCTATTAATCTGTCTGCCATGTGACCCATGGCTCACCTGTGTTCCTTACATGTTGCTCCTTGGGTGGCTTGCTCAATCTCCCTGACTCCGCCTTGCTTCTCCTACCTATGCTCTGACTCCTCCTCCTATGGTGCCTGTCATGGCCCCAAACAGCTCCTTTATTTAAAGATTGAGATCCACAGCATACATAAAGGCATTCCCACATCAGGAAGACATGAGAGTAGAAGAGATTTGAAGAATTGCCTAGTTAGTCATGTTAAGAGGTCATGAGAGAGAATGAAATTCACTGTATACATGTATGCAATTGTCAAAGAATAAAAATAGATATTTAAAAAGTGAGCTAGTAGAAATGAATAGAACTTAGAGGAATACCTTAGAAGGAACCATTGCTCACTTCAAAAAAAAAAGTTAATAAGTTAACTCTCCTAAAAGTCAGTTGTTATAAAGGAAGGCTACCCACACAATGGCCATCTACAATGAATCTCTCCATCTCTGTGTCCTGTTGTCATACAGCCGTGGCATCCTCCCAGACTGCTGTGCTGCTAATTCCTGGCCTCCATGAGATTAGCATAGCTCTTTTCTTCACATAGTACCACAGAACCAGATATTATGTTATAGCCAGTATTAAATGGATCAAGAAAGCAAATATCTATCTATTGTCCTCTAAATGAATAGGGAGCTAGCTAATTCTCAACACTTAAAATTTTCCCTTAGGTCTACCACACATCTTTAAAGATGTTGGAGTTTTCCTTTTTTGGGATAACTGAATGCTTTGACTGATATATCCCATAAAATCCTCAAAATCTTCAAAAACGAGAATTTTGTGAATGCCCCCTGGAAGTCCCAAAAGTTGACAGAGTAAACAAACCCAAAAACTTTCAACAACACATCACCTTCAGTAAAACCCATTCTACGTGTCCACAGAGTGGGCTCATTTATTATGATCCCCACAAACTGGACTGTAGAGATTTGCTAACCTACCTTTGTGCATTATAGTTTGAAATCATTCTGAGGAAAAGCAATGAGGTTTGTTGCATAGCAAACGTTTGATCTATTGTGAAGACACCATCTTCTCAACATAACTGCAGGAACTGACAAGTGCAACAGAGGGTCAGAATAGCCAAGGAGTGCAATTTGCATCCTGTAAAAATGAAGGCAAATTGCAGGGTTGCTAAGCAAGAAACTGAAATTCAGATCCTTCATGGACAATAGATCTTCACCTCCTCACCAGGGGCTTTCAGTTGTTCCCTCAAGCAAAACGAACATTGAAGGAGACATTCACCTCCTATAGCCTGGTTTCAGAGATGTTGTTTGTGAGCAAAGAAGAAAGGGCAGGTGCTTCTGGTGTGTCCTGGCTCCAGACAGGACAGGGAGGCAGGGTTTTTATGGTCTCTAACCAGTAGAACTACAAACACAGTGTTAACCCCGACCACAGATGACCTAAAAATTGCTTATAAGCATGGAACAGACTCATGGAATATCTCATCAATATACCTGGTATTCACCGATTTACACTTAAAGTTTCTGCTACAACTAATTGGTTACTATTTACAATACTCTTCTATAGTAAATCCCTGGTGTAGTTCAAAAGTACAGTGTCAGCGTAACAACTTTCCTATCTGTGTCGCACGAAAAGATGAGTTTCAGGGATAGATCTCTGAAGAAGTTGGAGATACTATAGGGAATAAACACCACAGTCAAATCTTACCCAGCTGTTTTATAGCTTCTTCAGCCTCGATTCCCTTGTAATGGTTCCTTCTGTGTTTCAATCCTGTCTTAAGTACCCTTTCATAAATTAAGGAGTGGCCCTACCACACCTGCTTGGGAGCCTGGAATTCCTTCTATAATCTGAAGTGACCTTGACACAGTTAGGATTAAGGGTGTAGGTCACCACTCCCAGGATACTCCCTGTGCTGGGATTAAAGGTTTGAATCACCACTCTGGTTTTCCTAGACTGACTGTGGTTAGAGCTCTGGGACTTCTGGAGCTTTTACTAACCCCCCACATAGACTGTGGGTAGATTCCCTCTGATATCTCCAAAACATCTGAAACTTTATTAAATCCCTACATATTCCCTTTTGTGTCAAATTAAAAAAAAAAGAAGGTGATAGCTAACATAAGAAAAACAATATACAATAGTTACAATAATTATATACAATATATACAAACAATAAATGAGTAATGTCCAGTCCATTAACAATTGACAATTCCAAGAAAGTATCTCATTAATTATCCTATTATTTTGATGTCTCTTAAACTTATAAACTTTAACTTCAAAATTTCTTTTCTAAAACTGTCATTAGAAAATTGTAACTATAGCTATCTCATCTTCAACTACCTCAGAGACCCAAGAAGGAAATAATATTTACCTAAATAACTAGGAAGTGCAAGCAACTTCCAAAAACTATAAATGACAGAGATGACACCTATCTGCCTAGACAGTCACCCAAAATTCCTTTATAAAGTTGGGGCATCCATCTTCAGCCTACAGGCCCAGAGTCTCTTTTAATCTCAGTGAAGCAGAAAATCTGCTCTGTCCATTTTGGTGTAGTTCAGTCATTTCTCCTGTGTCCTGAAGATTGAAGACTCTCTTCAAAGTTCTTTTCAACTTCCCCTTGCAGTACTTGTTGGTTATTGGTCTTGTGCCGGTATTTAGCTTTAGATGGAGTTTACTACCACTTTGGACTGCATTCCCAAGCACCTTGACTTCGGAAAGAACCAGACCCAGTGCCAGGGGCCTCTACTATGCCAAAGGGTTTAGTGTGTTCAGTAATCGAGTTATATGATGGAGTTATGGTGATCAACAAAGAAAATGGGAATAGTTGCTATTGTTTTGAGTGTCACAGGGAACTCCTGGACTAAAACCTTGTAAAGGGAATAACCAGTGTTTATCACTGAGAATGCTATCTAATAACCCGCGTCATCTTAAAAGACAACTATTCACTAAAGTTGGATCCTTCTGCTCAAATTCCTTTAAGAAGTTTTAATTTTAGTTAGCTTACGAACTTCTGGGGAAGTCTTCTTTCAGAAGACATGATATCCTTAGTTTACACTTTGCCTTTCCTTTGTGTATCCCCTAACCCTATTCCTGCTTGAGGCTTTGCTCCCAGTATTCGCCCATACTCTTCTTAGTCACCTATGTTCTACTATGCCCGCTTACATTTTAATTTGGATTGCAAAACAATAGTTTCCTAAGTATCTTCTGTATACGTCCTTCCATGTGTTTACATCTTCCCCTGACACTCCATCTCCTCATTTCTAGCTCTCTACTACATACTCGAAGCCTCCGATGCCCAGTATTTCTGCTCTCTTCTTTCATTTCACCTCACTGTACTACTTTCCTCATAAATATATACCCTCAACAATGGCCTTGTTTTAATTTCTGAGGTTCCACATGTACTCCATGTTAAACAAAACAAAAATTTGAAGTTAGGATCCCTACACGAGTAGGTACACATTATTATTATTTTTTTTAATTTTTGGGCCTGTGTTTCCTCACTCAGCATATTTTTTTTTCAGTTCTATCCATTTTCCTTAAAATTTCATGATTCTAATTTTCTTCACATCATCGTAATATTCCTTTGTAAATATGTACCACATTTGCATTATTCATCATTAGTCAATGAACATCTAAGTTGATTAATTTCTAAGATATTTGTGAGTAGGACAGTAATGAATGTAGCTATGTACTGCAGTGAGACATGCTGTCCTTTGGGTATATGTCAAGGAATGGTACAGTTGTGTCACGGGTAGATATATTTCTCACATTTTCTTGTGAAATCAATGTGTAGCTTTCCAAAGGAACTGCGCTAGTTTACACACCTATCAAGCATGATTAAGGAATTACATCCCCTGTACTCATGCCAGCAATTTGTATACCTGATGATGGTCACTCTGACTAGGACAAGATGGATTTTCAGCATAGTTTAATCTGCGTTTCCCTGCTGTCTAGGGATGCTGAGACATCCTTAAGAGTTTACTAGTCATTTGTGATTCCTCATGTGTACTTTCCTTTTAGCTCCACAGTTTATTTTTAATTGGGTTGCTTTCTTGGTATTTAGTTTGTGAGTTCTTTGTATCACAGCCTTTAGTCCAAGCTTGCTTTTTTTTTTTTTTTAAGTTCACCTTTGTGCTGATAGGTTTTTTTTCCTCCACTATTAAAATAGTGATTTCCCACCCATAGCAGAAGCAGAAGAGGGTTAGATCTGAGAAACCTAATTATAGTTGGTTGTTTTTATACTCTTTTGGCTCTTTGGGAGCCCACTACCAAGCTCACAAATAAATACACAGAGTCTCATTCTTACTTGTAAATGCCCACCTAGCCTCAGCTTGGCTTATCTTTTTTGTTTTGTTTTGTTTTGTTTTGTTTGTTTGTTTTTTTTTTTTTTTGTTTAAATGATCACACCTCACATCTACCTTTTGCCTTTTGCCTCTGGGTTTTTTTTTTTTAATCTTTCTCTATTTCTGTTTATCTTTTCTTTACTTCTTACTCCAGAACTTGCTATGTCACTGGGTGGCTGGACCCTGATGTCTTCTCCTTCTCTCTTTTCTTGCTCCTAGATCTTCTTCTCCTCTCCTATATTCTCTCTGTCTGACAGCTCCATCTATTTCTCTCTCCTGCCAATCTATTGGTCAGTCAGCTCCTTACTAGACCAATCAGTTATTTTAGACAGGTAAAGTAACACAGCTTCACAGAGTTAACAAATGCAACATAAAGAACTACAACACATCTTTGCACTATGAAACAAATATTCCACAGCACAAACAAATGTAACACATCTTCAACTAATATTCCACAAAACCTTGTACTGTTAGCTGTCAACTGTCCCAAGAATGCAAGCATGACTGGCAAATTCACATTACCTGCAGGTAGTGCCAATACTCCCCAAGCGGAGGGAAACTCAAGAGCACTGTAGCCCCTATGCAACCTCCCAAAGTGATAAAAGAATAAGAATTCAAATAGAGATGCAGAGGCAACCTTCTCACTGGGGTGATGACAGCCTTCTCAGAAAATATTTATTCATAATTAAAACCCAATGTCCATCACATTCCTCTGCTGAGTTAAACAATTGTTCACTTCTTTATGATTTCTGAAAGACCTAGAGAGTGCTTACAGATATGCGGGTGTTCAATTGAACTCAATCCATTCAGAGAAGGATTACTATGCTCATTTGCCTTTTACCTTTCATCAATTCAATACAACATCTGCTAGCATGTTTGTAATTTTTCAGGTGCAAAAAACAGGCATGTTGAGAACTGACAGCATCTTCTCCCTTCTTCCAAAGGCTTTGGGTCCTGGCCATGGGAGACTGTGGCAATAAGCCAGAAGTGAAAGCCAGAAAATCACAGGGAGGAGTAGTCCCTGCATTATACTAATGTCTAACTGATGTAAATATAACTCACTAAAAGTTAGATGCTACTACTAAAGTCATAGATAAGTTACATTTCAGTTCTGGAATACTCTCGTAGATCTATCACAAACTAAAACATAAGACAGCAAGTTTAAACATAACTCTAGGAAATGATTCAATTCAAATGGTCACCTTCAAGAATTATACTTGAATCAAGTGCTTTTATCTAAAATTTGTAACACTTATGCTTTCAAAAGTAAATGGAAAGAAACAGCATAGAGTGTCCTAACATGCAGCAGTGAAACCACAAGGAAAGAGTGCACTGTGCAGGCACCATGCCCTTGGCATTCCCAAGTCTGTAGCACCTACAGTACTATTAGAGTATGCCCAGATTCCCTCATATCACTCTTAAAGAAGCAGCCCTATAGTTCTGACTTCTGACATCTAGAAGAAGGCTATTTGTTTTGTTTAAAAATGCAGACTTGTTTAATATTTTTATATATGTATATGTCTGGGTGTACATAAGTTGTGTTGTGTGTACCAGGACAACATGCACATGCATAACTCCTCAGATGCCAGATGACATCGCGGCTCTGGCTGCCTGAGACCCAAGAAACTCCCACAATAGATGGCACCCAACATAGAACAAATATCCACTTAAAGCCTGAGAAAGATTAGAAAGGGTTCTAGATCACAGAAACTGAGCCAAGGCAGCTTTCAAAATGTGCATACAAAGCGGATCATTGTACAAAGAAAACATGGTGTCCGGGTCAAATTCAAAATGGCGCTGGCGGACTGGTGGCAGGGAGTGTAAGCTGCAATCAGGCCGGTTCCTGAAGTCTTACAGAAGACTCAGTAGCATGTGATTGATTTTAGATTTCTGTTTATTTTGAACAAAAAGGAAACGAAGACAGTTTCTTAGTAGCAGCATTTTCTTGGGTGTGCTCTGTTTGCTGGCCACAAACAGACGTGGTCCCTTTAAGAGAACTTACTGATTCAGCTTCCTGGGCAAAAATTATGCAACTCTTTAAGAGAGTGTATTTTAAAAACTCTTGTGGTTAGAAGATGGTTAAGGATTCACAACAAAACAGATTCAGATGAAAAGAAAAACCTGTAAACAGGTTACAATGTGTGTAAAGATACATAGGCTTCAGAGAGAAAAGAAAGAAGGTAGAGAAAGTCTTTTAAAAATAGCGTAATAAAAATATAATAAACCACGTAAAGCTGGAAAATAGACACAAAATCTGGATTTTGGTTGTTATTGTGTTTTCTTTTAATTTTTTAACTGTTAATGAGCTAACTGCAGAAAGACAATGGATTACAAATGCAAAGGCTACTAAGTTAAATAACAATATATTTTAAAGGTATTTTGATTTTGAAATTTGTGTCTAAGGATTTATTGCTTCGGAAGAGTTCTGCTTTTGTTTCCACAGAAGATGAGAACCTGTGGATTGCTTCCAGGCAAATATGGTTTCATCAACCAAGACCCCCTGAAAAAATCTCTGATGAGAAGAGATGGCCAGATCAGCTTCAAGACTGCAGAGTATGATCCTGTCTAACTCATGAGATTTTCAATGCCCCATACTCAGCAGGAAGTAGTAATGGAAAACTACGCCCAAATTCCCCAAATATTGTTTCTAAATGTTTGTTTTCATTATAAATGGTTAATGGTCATAGTCAATCTCTTTCTAAGAAGAAAAGGGGGATATGGTATGTAAATGTTTTTTTTAAAAAAAAATTAGATTATTGAATTTACTTAGATGAGGAAATCAGCTGTTAATCTCAAAATGCTTTACATTGGTATAGATTTTGGTTTATTGATACAAATTTAAGGTCAATTTTGTTATGTTGTATGTGTTTTTCTATTCTTGTTTAAGGTATGATGTTCATGTAACTGATTAAAATTGTAATATATAATTAAGAAATGAAGGTTAATAGTCACCTTTGATAATCAAACTTATAGTTAGGTTAGTTAAGATTTTTAGGTATACAAAGATATATTTCAATTAGGTAGGTAATCTTCAAATACTTCTAAGACCTACAGAATATGACATTTAAAATGTTTTAAGAACTTAGACTTTTCTGGACAATGAGACAGATCTGCTCCTGGCAGTACCAATCTTCTTCAAGAGAAAAATGGGCGTCGAAGAAACTCCATATAGAGTCTACTTTCTTTGTGGCATTGGTTAGCCAATGGACATAAACCTGTTCTTACATTAACTGCTTGACAGTATGCTCTTAAAAGTGGACATGCAGGTTCCATAGGAAGGTGACCTCTGAACTTTGGCAGAACAAGCCAAGATGGTCCTTCAGGTTCATGCTTTACAGAGAAAAATGTCAGACATTCTTCAGGACTTGAGGAGAAGCAACTGATGAACTGTGCCAGAATGGGAAGAGCAGATTTCCTGCTTCACTGAAATGAAAAGAGACTAAGAGCCTGTAGGCTGAAAATGGATGCCCCAACTTTATAAAGAAACTTTCGGTGACTGTCCAGGCAGGTAGGTGTCATCTCTGTCAAATCTAGATTTTGGAAGTTGCTTGCACTTCCAGTTTACTTGGGTAAATATATCCTTCTGTGGTCTTTGATGTAGTTGAAGATTAGATAGTTATAGGTATAATTTTTCTTAGTCACTTAAAAGGTATATTGGATATGAAACTTTAGATTCATAAAGATAAGGTAGATGATTAGAGTATTTTCTTTAATTTTGCTAAATACAAATAGACTAGATATTATAACTATAATTTATGCTTGATGGCTATTCTGTTATATGTAATTTTGCTATGTTAAAATTGAAAACTTCCTTTTTTATTAGACAGAAAGGGGGAAGTGATGCGGGAATGCCTTTCTGTATGCTGTGAATATTAATCTTTAAATAAAGGAGCTGTTTTTGGCCATGGCAGGCACCATAGAAGAAGTAAGAGGAGAGATCAGAACACAGGTAGGAGAAGCAGGGTGGAGTCAGGCAGACCGAGCTGAAGCCCAAAAAAGCAACATGTAAGGAACACAGGTGAGCCACGGGCCATGTGGCAGACAGATTAATAGAAATGGGTTGATTTAAGATATAAGAGCTAGCTAGCAATGTGCCTGAGCCATAGACCAAACAGCATTAAGTTAATATAAGTGTCTGAGTCGTTTCTGGGGGCCTGAACAGCAGCATCTGGTGACTAAGGGGTCTGGCATGGCAGAATCTGGGCCTCTGGCCACCCGGGACCAAGAAACCCCCACTACAACAAGTTACAAACTGCCTGAGGTGGGTACTGGGTACCAAACTCAGATCCTCCACAAGGACAGTAAGTACTCCTATTCTTGAGACATGTCCCCAGTTCCAGGATGAAGGTTATCTCATAGCAGTGGCTAATCCTGTTATGATACAAATCACAAACACATACTGTAAATATTAGCTTTAGAAACAAAAGGCATACACACGTACCCTACTTTTGTCTTCTACTTGAGCAATACTAATGTCCTCCATAGAGCTGGCTATTAAAATAGCAATGGCCACATGTGACAGTGGCATCTCTGGTGTTCACAGCCGTTTGCAGCACATTGGCTTAACGGCCTCCTCTTCTTACTGTCCTTGTTCCTTCCATTTCCAGTTTGTAGTTCATGCCCACTCCACTGACTGTGCTGCAATCAAAGTTCAGTAACGAAACAAATGATTACAGTGATAACTAAACTTATCTTGCACCTTTTTTTTTTTTTTTTACTTTAAAAACAATAGAGTAGGGAACCAAAGGACATATGTTCCTTTTGAGGTCCTGGGTGCCCATACGATTAGCCTATGTGTCAACTCTCTAGACTACTTCCTAAAATCACTGGACCCTCCATGCTTCGTTGTAAAATGGGTCTACAAAATCTCTTATGACTACCACACAGGGCTATAAAATCAAAAGATATTATGTGTATGAAATAGTTTTATAAACTGTAAAGTCATGTAAAATCCTGAATTCATACTATACTCGGGTATATAAGAACCCAAAACAAGAGTAAAATAACTGCAGGAGGTGATTAGCTTGAAGTGTAAAGACAAAAGCTATAAAACTGTTTGTCAGAACTAAATCAAAATTATGATAACATCAGCAATAAGAATGTTTAATGTGATCCTATTACATTGCTGCTCAAGTACAAGAGTGTATTGGTGGCATTTGAATATTGAACCACTGTCAATATACTGTTGATTTAATACCTAAAGTTTGTTTGCCTAACAAATATCACAGATGCTAAGCTAATTTTGAGAAATAATAATACTGCCTTCTTGTGACCCCAAATTTCTTCTCTATGCTTTAAATTTCATTTTCTATTCATTGTGCATTACCTTCAAGGTTATAAGGAAGGGAATAGAAAAGATGAGTCAATAATGAATATTCCTGCCAGAAAAACAAACACTGAATTGGATGATTTTTCATAAGTATCACACGTAAAAACAAGTGAGGTAATTTTTCTGCCCTCCTTGGTATTCTAAAAGCCTTCAACATTCTTTGAGTTTTCTTTGTTCAAGTACACCGAGAAACTGGAAGAGAATAGCAACCAAATTAAAAATAAAGTAAATAAAGAAGGGTTGTGAGAATGGGGCAATTTTACTTAAAAGAAATACAAAATAACTAGCTTGGTAAAGGCCAAGGGAAGACAGAGCCGTCCGATCAGTTTATATCTCAAGCAAAGGACAAAGCATCATGCATTAATGATCTTACTGGTTTTTTTTACTGTTGTAAAAGAAAAGGAAAAGGGGCATGTCAATTATCCAATTTTGTTTGAGTATGAAAATTTCCCATCTTGAAGAGCTGACCTGAGAATCATAGCTTTGATAATCTGCAATGCCATCTTAATTGATATATATGCCCAAGTCACCTTTATTGTGTCCACCACTACTATAAATGACAGAAAGATGCAAATATACTGGATGACATCCTTCAACAGTCACAAAATGTTAAAGTGCAAATAAACAGTTTAAAATAAAGTTAGACTTCACAAATTAAACAAATTGTATTTAATTTCTACATCATTCAAAACCTCAAAGAAATAAAAGCCTGATGGTATTATAAACAGTAACACCCAAAAGCATGACTGCCAGGAGACGGCTTAATGATATTTCATCAAGTATATCATGACTTCCATGTTTCTGCACAGTGGGTAATTTATTTTCATTTTGGACACCATGCAAGAAATTTTTATTCCTGCCAAAGAAGATGTAAAGTTCCCCCTTCCCTCCCCAGTACTGCTGAGGC
Source organism: Phyllotis vaccarum (assembly GCA_033318265.1). Classification (NCBI taxonomy): domain Eukaryota; kingdom Metazoa; phylum Chordata; class Mammalia; order Rodentia; family Cricetidae; genus Phyllotis; species Phyllotis vaccarum. The sequence goes on from JARWLC010000010.1 coordinate 56,751,106, forward strand.
CTCTGCTACCACAGAGAAAAGTTGCCAAATAGAGCACAGATCCAGATGGAAGACTGGAGCATGAGATGAGTGTCACAGCATCACATGGGCACAGAAAGCATTTGGTGAAATCTTGAAGAAAATTGAGTGTTCAGATGGAACTCATTTGAGAAGGTCTCAGTACCTGACCACCCTGGATAAAGATGTAAGCACAAAGTGAAAAGTAACAGAAAAATAAGAGTAAGTGGTAAGTGGTTGATATCATAGTGAGTACCATTTGGGAAAACTGAATTGCATGACACCTAGAAAAAGAAGTTAGTTCAAGTGCATTTTCTCAGCAGATGTGGGATTATTCCTAGCTATTCAGGGAGATATGTCAGATATTTCTAAATGATTTTAACAGAGAAATACACATATATGTCAACCAGAAAAGGGAAAAATCAAAAAGTCACATACTATGAGAGTCCCCAGTAAATACTAGAAGAAGAAAAGAATTGGCCAAATGTTCGCAGTAGTTTGAGAATTTAGTTTCTGTTACATTTATGGGAAAGAAGTCACTAAGAGATTAAACTTCAGAAAAGAAGAAAACAAGCTACTATCATTTTCAGATCACGTGACTTTTATGGGTATGTGACAAAATAAAATTATTTTCAACCAATAAACAAGTAATATGAAGAGGCTGTCTGTGATAAAATAGAAGTTCTAAAGGAAAATTCACAGGGGCACGCCAATTGTTCATCTACTCTTTGATGGGAATCAACAATCCTTTATTCATCAAAAAGTACAAGAGTGTTGGGAAGGCTTTACTTTACATAGCAAAAAATATAGGTATGAAACTAATAAGAAAACAGATCTTTTAAGAAAAATCTATACAGCATTGCAAAAGGAAACTAGTAATTTTCCCAAGTAAGAAGAACTAACTTCATTTATACAATATCCCTTCCCAGCTTTAAATAAATTCAGTTGTATTCCAAACAGAAGCTTGACATGTTTTTGTTTTTGTTTTTTGAAATAGAAAGGGAGGAACAAAAGATATGAAAATAACAAGAAGCTATGTGGCCTGTCAGATATTTAAATGCATTTTCTTGTTGTTGTGAAGAAAATGTCTGGAATAAATACAAGAAGAGAAAGTCAGTCATCAAACCACAATAAAGTTCAAAAATAATACAAGTACATATCAGAAACTATAAATGATAAATCCGACATGTCTGATCACTGAAATGTGAAATGGATATTTTACTCAATAAATAGAATTAAGAAAATTAGCCATTATAAGAAAAGAACAGTTGGATTTTGTATCAATCTATACATTAATAAATGGCACAATACAGTAAAGTTTAGTATTATTGGAAGACAAACAAGAAAATATTTATAATAGACATAATGAAAGTAAGAAAAGCTAAACAGCACAATTCAGGTATTGCAAACTGATAAATATTATCATATACTCCTATATTTTTGGTGGAGGCAAAAATAATTTTAAACATGCACATCAGAATCCAGTAATTTTATTTTTAAGGCTCTATTTTATGAGTAGTAAAAATGTGATTCAAGACTATAACTCTAGAAACAAAAATCCTCAAAGAGTAATTCAATTATAATACAGTTATAGAATAGAACATCATGCAGCCATTTAAAAAAAAATCATGAAATTAACTATAAATGTCCTCAATATACTGCTAAAAGCCAGATGTAAGGGTTGGAGAGATTACTCACCAGTTAAGAGCACTGGCTGCTCTTATATAAGACCCAGAGTTCAATTTCCAGATCCCACATGGCATCACACAACCATCTGTAAGATTAGTCACACAGCACACAGATATGCAAACAAGCAAACACCTACCTACATAAAACAATACAATTAAAGACAAAATGCTAAGAGAGATCTTCCTACTATTATGCAGGTGGTTACTATGGATAATGTTATTTGGTTACTGCTGGAGAGCAAGATTAACTGATGCTGCCCTCACCAACCAACCACTGATACAGTTATAGTTGTGTTTGTTCCAAAAAATGGACACCAATTAGGACAAAGAAGCCTGGTTGTAATTCAGATGAATGATGGCTATGAAAGATGGATAGATTTTTAGAAATAAAAGCCAGTAATGAGATATTAAACACTTCCCTTTACTAACTGAAAACAAAGTGCTTTCCACACGTTTGACAGGTTCTACCCTTCCAACCAAGGCCGACTTCTGACAGTTTAGCAAGGATTCTAAAACCATACAGAAGTTTTGAATAAAAACTAGCCTGGAGAGAATAACAACAAAGGGAATAAAAATAACTACTTAAACAATAAGGAAATATACTTAAAATATAATACAACTACCATCAAGATGATTCAGGTAGATCATCTTGAAATCTGGATAGGTTATAGAAAATATACTGCTAGTTTTATGAAACAAAATAAATTAAAAGGGTGAAAATCTCAAAGAATTAACAAAAATATTATTTAAAACAAAACAAAAACAAGAACAAAGTACCTTAGTCTATGAATTCAGAAACCAGAGCTAAAAGGAAAATAAACACATTGAAAGAAGCAGGAAAATTTCCCTCAGAACATACCATAAATACCTGGTTTAAAAGTGGGGAAAGAAGCAGAGATAGGAATGTGCCCAAAGGTCAACACCCAGGTAGCACTGTTCCAAGAAGACGGGGCACAGAATAAAAATGTCTCTGAAAAGTAAGTCTAGAAAGAGTTTATAATTATCAGATAATTCTCCAGTGATTACAATGAAGAAGAGTTTAAAGGAAATAATAGATAAAGAATATTTTAGTGATTAAAATGTTGATAAGTGTTTTAAAATTTCCAAAAAGGGTATGAAAAAAAGTTCAGTGACACATTCTTACTATCTTTCCATGTCACTTCTAGGTTGCAGCAAGTCAGAGTGAGAAAAAAATCAAACAGGATTTTAACTACATATGAAGTCTTCATATGGATAAACTGGATTAAATCAGTTCCTAAAATGAGGCAGTTTTTTAAACTGTCACAATAAACAATAATACAATGATTATTAGAGAAGCACAACATTGTAAACAAAATAAAAACAAAATAGAACCTCAGTAGCAGAGAACATATTCACTGTGTTAACAAACAACCACAGGGCAGGTATATACCACAACACTCTGATAAAACCTATCACAGAGAACAACGGGTGGTAGAATTATGTCTATGCATCAGCATGACACCACTGCCTGAAATTTCTGTTGTTGAGAATTTTCCTGGTTTCAGAGAGTGCAAAAATAATTTAGAAAATAAAATAATGCCCTGAGTATGATGAGAGACAAAGGGTGTTCAGTCCATTATTTCAACACCAAGAATAAACATTAAAACTTGGTGCATGGAAGCACTCAAGACAGTTTCTACAGCCTTTCTTGCCTTATCCCAAGTACAGGGAAAGACAACATAAAGTTGGAAGAGAAAGGGCCCTAGAAAGCCATTGTAAGGTTACACAAGGACAGAGTTTTATTTCCCTGTTGTAGAAAATTATTTTAACTACTCAAAGATGTGTTACGTTTGTTTATGCTGCATTTCTTTAATTGTGGAAAGCTGTTTTACCTTGCCTACCTAAGACTCATGATTGGTCTAATACAGAGCTGAACAGATGGGCAAGGCTGGCAGACAGAGAGAATAAATAGGAGGAAATATAGGCTCAAGAAATAAAAATGAGAGGAGAAAAAAGGAGATGCTGAGAGCAAGAAACCACTCTGATGCAAGACAGACAGACAGAGTGAAAGGTAGGTATACAGAAATAAGGAGGGTATTTATCCTCACCCTGAGGCAAAAGGAAGATAAAGAGAAACAGGTTAATTTAAGTTAAAAAGAGATACCCAGAAATGTGCCTAAGCTAGGCTCAACATTCATAATTAAAACATCTCTGTGTCATAATTTGAGACCTGGTTGGTGGCACAAAAGACAAAGTCTGGTACATTTATTAAACCCTCTTTAATAAATACACTAGATTGTCCATAGATCTCACTATAGCAGGTATGAGAAAAACACGGTATTATTTGGATTATGTCCCTGAACCAATAGATTTGGTAACCAATGATAAATGTTTTATTTCCTAAAAGAAAATTGAGCTCAATTCTCACTTTGATAAGTTAAAAGTTGTATCAGAAGTTTCTGATTTGGCCTATCCCAGAGGTCTAGACCAGAAGTCCCAAATAATCACACAAAGTCTTATTATATTAATTACAATTTGTTTTGTCTATGGTTCAGGCATATTACTGTCTAACTCTTATACTTAAGTTAACCCATATTTCTTATTTATGTTTAGTTATGTGGATTGGTACCTTTTTTCTCAGTGTATCATTCTCATCCTGCTTCCTCTGTGTCTCATTGTCCTCTGTCCCTCTGCTCTTTGGCTTCCCAGAATTCTCCTACTCTGGTTGCCCCACCTATACTTCCTGTCTAGCTACTTGACCAATCAACATTTTATTAATCTGATATTTACAGTGACAAATATTTACAGTATACAAAAGCATAATCCTACAGCAGAAAGTATACCTGTAAGCTCTTTGATGTACCTTCCATTACAAAGTAGGAGTTCAATTTCCTCCACCTTGAATATATAACAATTCTTTCAATGAACAAGAAAACCATAATGCTTCACTAATGTGGGTAAGATAAAGGAGTAAAGAAAATATACTCATCTCCCTCTATATCTCAAATATCTATACATATGGCTTGGAACTCTGAGCTATGATATAAAAACTTCAAAAAGGACTATAAGGCCATAGGAGTTCTTTGCTCTCTGAATCTTCCCAGGCTAGGAGCAGTGAACAAAAGAGCATGACACCAAGTGACTCAAGACCAAGTCACCATGAGACCACAGCACATGTGAGGCCTCTCAGCTAAACACAGTCAATCACAGATCCATGAGGGATGATAATAAAATATGTGTTGCTCTTAAGAGCTAAGACACTGCTTAAAGACAGTCTGTTAGCTGTCAATAAATAATGAGAATACTCATATATTAGTTATATTTCTAATTTCTACTACAAAATATTTGAAAAAAACAACATAAAGAAGGAGTGGTTCATCTGGGGCCACAATTTGAAGTCTACCATTGGGGGAACTCACAGTAGCAAGGTCAGAAAAAGAGCAGACTCAGAACTAGAGGGAGCAGGTTGGTCCTATCCTGTGCAGAATCAGGAAGCAGAGAATGATGCATCCTGGGGCCAATTTCACGTCAGTCCTGGACTCTATCCACAGCATACAGGGTCAATCTTTTTGTCTCAACTAAAACTTTCTAAACTATGGTCAGAATCATGTTCACAGGTTTATCTCCTAGGAGTTTCTAAATCCTGTCAAGTTGGGTTCAGAGAGATGGCTCATTAGGTAAGGATGTTTGTCATCAAACCTGAGTTTGATCCTTCCAATCTGCCACAGGATTCACAAAAATAAAGAAATAAATGTATTTTTAAAATCCTCTTAAAATTAATAATCACAGTTAGTATTGGTATTCAAACCAATATTGTATAACAAATATAGCCACATAAATAATTACCTGGTATACAAAGTCATCAATAGAAATTATGGTATTTGTTATTGAATTATCTTAAAATTTACTAGACTATACTGTACTCAAAATTAAGTCAGAAATAAATATCAGTAATGTGTAAATATATAAACATATTGTGGAAACATTTTTCTGATAATATAATACAATATTTGGAGATCTCTGGTGAGTATAAGGAACTTTAGGCTATGCACCTTAGGACTGGGCTCAGGTCTGATTCTATGCCACTGTCTTTATGGCACTGAGCATGTCATTGTGTCATTGCTAATTCTGTCACCTGCAAAGTTACAGTAGAACCCGAATTACCTCCATAATAGCAAACTTCAAATAAAAAAATCAAGGAAAAAATGAAATGTCCTCCTTAGTTACATTTCCCATAAACTTAACATGTTGAAGAAAACTTTGATAAAATAAAGATAATAAGAGTAAGCATTCTCATAGGCTTAAAAATTAAGCCAAAGTTTAAGTTAATTTTGTTTGTAAGGATAATAAAAATTAATTAGTATGTCTCCATATCATCTCTCTCAACATTTTTGAAATACTTCTCATAATAGTATCAGGAGTTTGCTCATAATGTTAGTATCTTTGATTGGCGATTTTAGTTTCTTAAAAATAGATGACTTTCAAAAAGAGGTTTAGATTTAAATAAGAGTTCAGATGTGTCTCATACCTAGTGGTCCAATATTTAATATCACCTGTTACAATCAACAAACCAACATAGGCACATTGCTAATGACTAAAGTCCTCAATTTGCTCACATTTTCTAATTTTTCCTAACATAAGACTTTATAGTTCCTTCTAGGTTATTTTCAACATATTGTATTATATCTGGCTATTGTATCTGTCACCTTTCATTCATGATTTTTGTAACAGATTCTTGGATCTGGATTCTACTTGATGACTTAGATATCTTCAAAGTAAAATGGTCATATATTTTATGAGCTGTTTCTATGAGAAAATTCATTGTGTGTTTTCTTCATGATTGTCCTGGATTTGTTGGGTTCTTATCACACACACTATGTCAGATGTATATTAACAATATGATCCAACCGTCGATGTGATTTTGATAATGGTACTAAGCTGTCATAAAACATGCTCACTGTAAAGTGTGCTTTCCCTTTCCCTTCCTGCATGCTTTGAAAACAAGTTATCATGAACAGCTCACACTTCTGTGAGGGTGATGTGTGAATGCCTTTCTGTATGCTGTGAATAGCAATTTTTAAATAAAGGAGCAGTTTTGATCCATGACAGGCACCATAGAAAAAGTAGGAGGAGGAATCAGAATAGGTAGGAGGAGCAGGGCAGAGTCAGAGACAGAAGGAGCCAGAAGCCCAAAGGATCAACATGTAAGGAACACAGGTGAGCCACGGGCCATGTGGCAGACAGATTAATAGAAATGGGTTGAGTTAAGATGTAAGAGCAAGCTAGCAATGTTCCTGAGCCATAGACCAAACAGCATGAAGTTAATATAAGTGTCTGAGTCATTTCTGAGGCATGAGCAGGAGTAGTGGGTGGCTAAAGGGTCTGGGGCTGTAGGTCTGTGGGTCTGTATCTCCGGCTGCCCGGGACCAAGAAACCACATTGTAACATGAGGGTTTACACTTCTTGTTCCTTTTTTATTTTATTTTTTTAATATAAAAGGGATTTTTTTTTCATTTTCCATAGCAACCACAGTTCCTCTTCCCTCCTCTCTTCCCGCTCACCCTCATCTTCCCCCTCCATCCTCCATCGACTCCTCAGAAAGGATAAGGCCTCCCATGAGGAGTCAACAAAGTCTGGTATATGAAGTTGAGGGAGGACCACCACCCTGCATCAAGGCTGAGCAAAGTATCCCTTTATAGGGAATGGGCTCCGAAATGCTAGTTTATCCACTAGGAATAAATACTTGTCCCATTGCCAGAGGCCTAACAAACTGTATAAGCCAACCAACTGTCATGTACATTCAAAGGGTTTAGTTCAGTCCCATGCAGGATCCTCAGCTTTCAGTCCGGAGTCAGTGAGCTCCCAGTAGCTCTGGTCAGTTGTCTCTGTGGGTTTCCCGGTCATGATCATTTGTTCCTTTAATGAAGGTAAATCTACATAAGTTATTCAGAATTTCATATGGAAGACATATCCCTTCTAACTAATTGGCTGATTGACTTAATAATTTTTCATGTCAATGTTATTAGGTCACTGTTATCTTATACTATGTTATTTCTCAAATGAATCCCACTATTTTAATTGGTTCTCATATGGTTTCATCTACACACATAATTTTATATATATATGGGATTACTTTATTCTCTAGACTCATCTTTTTATATTTCTTGCCAAATTCTCAAATTCTAGAATTAATCATTTCACTGAGATCTAATTATCATGAAGTCATGTTTTCATGAAACGTAATATATTTAAGCATTCTGGCTGTACAACTTAACACAGAATAAAACATTTAGAAATCTCTTACAATTTATTACATGCAGAAGAAAAACTCAAAAAGGATTTGGTAATAATACACTTAAAAGCTTAAGAAATTGACATTATAGAAACTAACAATGATATGTAAACAGTTTACAAAGACTTCATTGGTATCAGTTGTTATGGCTTAATTATAAGTCTTCAACAGGCTCATGCTTTGAAAGTTTATCCTGTCTCTGGTCTCATTCTTTTAGGAAACTCTAGATCCTTTAGGAGTTGAGAACTAGCTAACTGAAGGAGGTATTTTAGGCTGGCCTTTGACAAGTACTGCCCACACTCTCTGCTTCCTAGTCTACTATTCCACAAATAGCTTTGGCCACAATCCCCAATACTAGGGCCTGCACCACTGAACCATGTCTTCCAAGCCTTAAGCCGATGGACTTAAACTATCTAAAGTTATAAGAGAAAATAAATCTTTTTGTGGTGGGATTCAGGTATCAGCTGATAAGGTCAGAAGACACTTATCCAGGGTCCTGGGCTCCTGAAGGGGGTGTGGCCAGCCCCGTTCAAGAGGGGCTGCTGGGATCTTGAGTGCCCCGTTTGTTCATGACTTCTTGAGAGACTGGATCAACGTCCACTGTCCATCATGTGGACCATCCGATCGCTCGAGCATCTATATAAGCTGTTACCTGTATCATGAGTGTTAATTTATATTCCAATAAATATTAATCTTGGATTGGTATATTTTAAGAGAGATTTACTCCATTATCTTTCCTTCCTCAGTTTGTTTCTGTTAGTTATCATAGTCGAAGAGACACACACTGACTCTGACACGGAGTTGAACCATTATTGTAAATAAGCTTGACTATGTGGTTCTTGGGCACTGGAGACTTGTTTTCAGGAGGAAATTGGATAAGTCTAGCAATGAAGTGGTTCAAACTATTTCAGCAGGCAGCCCACTTGCTGTCTGCTTTCCATGTACCACTGACTTTATAGGCAAACAGAATATAGGTCTATGAGAGCTGCTTCTATGCTTTTTGAGAAACCCAGGAAAGCCAGACAGTTTGTAATGGAGATGGATTGCCTGTGAGGAAACCTTGTCAGGGAGATACTCAAAGCTCTGGGCATGCAGATTAAGGTGCACTGGAGACCTCAAGATTTTGATGACACCAGGAACATACAGAATCTGAAAAAGAAAGCACAGGTCCCAAGTACAATTATCTAGGAGAGAGGCTCCACACATGCTGTTGATAGGAAGAGGAGGAGGGCCACATTCTAAGCCACTAGAGCCTACAGGACACCAAATGCTATGGTCCCTGACCATGGAGATGCAGAACTTAGTGCTTGCCTTGCTAGATTTGGGTATATTTTTTAGTCAAATCTTTCCTTGCTATTCTTTCATTTGGGTATGGGAATATTTATGCCAGACTACTTCATGAAAATAAATCATACAACTATACTTTTGTAAGTGCTTTGTCTTGTGACTCAGAAAAGACAAAATTCTAAAATTCTGAAATGTACTAGGAATGTTAAGGCTTTGGGGACTCTGTAACAGGAGATGTCCAGCCTAGCCCCTCTGGCCAGATGTCCAGACCCACAGACCTGCTGTCCCAGACTGCTTAGCCACCCACTGCTGATTATGCCCCCCCAAAATCAATCAGATGCTTATATTGATTTCATTTGGCGTGGCCTATGTCTCAGGGATATTGTTAGCTAGCTTTTTCACCTTAATTCAACCAATTTCCATTAATCTCCCCTGCCATGTGGCCCATGACTTACCTATTATTTTCTTACATTTTAATTCTTAGGCTACTGGATCCCATCTCCTCTGACTCTGCCCTCCTTCTCCTACCTATGCTCCGATTTCCGCACCTATTTCTATGGTACTCAACATAGGCCAAAACAGTTCCTTTATTCACAGCATATAGAAAGACTTCCTACATTCCTACATCAGGACTCAATGGTGAAGAAAAGTTTAATCTGTCAGGATCTTTGTGGCATAGATGAGAAAACTAAGTAATACCACTTTAGCTGTTGGTAATTGGTGAAAAGGGTGAGTCTTTGACACCATATAACCTTCAAAATTCTAAAAAGTCAATAGAGTTTTTCCAATGAAATGTCAAAAAAAAAAAAGAAAGGAAAGAAAAAACAGAAAGTACAGCATGATTCCTGACCATAGCCCTGCTCACTGCTTCCTTGCCAGCCATGAAGTGAACAACCTCCCACACACTTTGTCTGCCATAAACTGAGTCATAGCTTTCTTAAATACTTTCTGTGGAGTATTATGATTGAAATGACACAGAAGTAACTAAGATGCCATAAGCATTAGAATAGAGAGAAAGGGCAAGAAGACCTCTATGTGTATGGACACCGAATTGGTCCAAATTTCCTCTTATAATACACACATTAGTCAGATTAGATGGAAGGGCTTAGTGCTCAAACCATAAGCCTCATTTTTAGTTTATTCCTGAAAGGGGCTTTCCCCAAATATAGCCCCAAAAAGGTATAGGCTACAACTATAGCTTTGATATTTTAATTTATAAGGGACACAATTAAGTCTGTAGTGCAGTTCACACTCATCATTTTACAAAAAAAGTGAATCCAAAGCCTTGGGGATATAAATATATTCATTGAGGGTAATAAAAACTTGAGATTAGAAGCCAACTTCTTCACAAGGCTTAGGTTTCTCGACCATTGTACTGACTCAAGAGAAGCCACTGCCTTATTAAAATACATAAGGGTGATTATAGCTCAGGGCATGAAGTATAATTTAAAATTTACTTATAATGATATTAATATTCTGTCGCCTATTGAAAAATTACTAAAATTTATAGTCAGATCTAACAAAATTTAATTTACACAAAATTCAAAGTATCTCTTTTTAGTAATTAAAAATTTGTGATAGGGTTATAGAGGTGGTATCTCAATTTGTTTTCTATTGCTGTGATAAAACACCATGATCAAAAGGAGTTTGGGGAAGGAAGAAATTATTTGGCTTAGACATCCCAGTTATGGTTCATCACTGAGGGAAGCCAGAGCAGGAATTTGAGGCAAGAACTGGTACAGACACTGTGGATGAATACTGGTCACTGACTTGCTCCTCATTGTTTTCTTTCTTATATAACTAAGACCACCTAGCCAGGAGCAGCACCACCACAGTGGGCAGGGCTTCTCCACAAAAATCAGCAGTCAACAGATTGTCTTTAGGCCAATCTGACAAGGGAGATTCAATCCCTCAACTGGGGCTCCATTTCCCAGACTACATCAGCTGATCAAGTTGAGATAAACTTAACACCAGCAACTAGCATAGACAACTCTAGTTCTAGTACACTAATGCTCTTGCACAAGACCCAGGTTCAGCTTCAAGCAGATAGGGCAGATCACAACCACCTGTAACTCCAGTTCTTTGGGATCCAACACCTTCTTCTGACCTCTGCTGGCACACAGTACATACACACACTCAGGCTAAGAAATGAAGCATTAAAAAGCTTTTAGACAAAGCAGTGCTGGCACACACCTTTCACCTTAGCATTTGGGAGGCAGAGGCAGGCAGACTTCTGCTCTACAGAGCAAGTTCCAGGAAAGCCAAGGCTATACAGAGAATCCCTGTATGAAGAACAAACAAATAACATTTTTCATATTATTTTTATTTTATATAGAAATTGTACTTTCAAAATTGCAATGTCTTCTATTTAAGATTTATTATCGTGAACATATGTACACTATTCTCATATTTTAGTAAGTATATATAGATGCATATAACTATTTGTGTGTTTTAAATTTATATCAATAGTATCACGCTCTACTTATATACATAGTGTTGATAGAGGCTGGCTTTCATTTATTTTAATTGGAAGAATATATTCTATAAAGTCAAAAAAGTGTGTTTCTATGGGAGCAATTTTTTATCTCCCTTTTATTATAGCTTATACATTTGCTTAGGAATATTTTGAAAAATATTTGTTTTATAAACATGTAAATAAATTTATCCTTGGAAAATAATGTGTATCTTAGATTTTTCTGGACTGTCAAATTACTATACCAAGAATATCAGTATATCTACCCATAGCAATATTTCTGAGTTTCTAGAAAATTATATCTTGCCAAGATTTGTACTACCTGACTATTTTGTCCAGTTGATGTGTGTGAAACGATATTTCAGTTTGTATAATTTGCACTTCCTAGTTAGTGGTTAGCTTCGCTAGCTAGCTTTGCCATCTACTGGGCCTTCTGATAAGTCTTCACCAGTGTTCTTTGACTAAATTTTTCTTGCACTGTTTGTGGGACCTTTTTCTTGTATTAACTTTTTATTCTTTATAGGTTAGTACCTTTTCTTGACTGTAAGAGTTACAAATTTCAAATGGTTATTGTATTTACTTAGGGTATGCTGCATGATTTATTTATATACATATGGTAAAATAGTTATTATAGTCAAGCAAATTAATACACACATTATCTCCTGGCTATCCTTTTCAGTAAAAAAAAAATAACTTAAAATCTACTCACATTAAATTTTGAATATATAACAGAATATTATTAATTGTAATACAATTTTCAACAATATATCTGACTTTCTCATTTTACTGACATTCATCTCATACAACTATGTAACATGGCTCCTTTGGATTTCACTTTTCATCTCTCTCCTCTCCTCCCTTATCTTTAAAGACTAAAATACCTTTGAATTTTACCCATCTTTTCCACATTTTTAAATCCTACAGACAAAATATATAATTTTCCTGTCTCAGATTTGTTTCATATAGAATAAGTTCTACCCTTTTAAGGCATATTGTCTCAAATGGCAAAGCCACCTTCTTTATAACATCAAATATTCTATAACTTGTAAAAGAATCTTAATTTGTAAACTTGTCTTTCCATTTTCAACACTTATAGTTTTTTACGATTTTCTAATGTGACCACCAAGGCAGTAAATATGGGAGTAAAAACATTTCTTGTTGATTTAGTTTGGATGAGCCTAGAAAGACAGCTATAAGGTTATAACATAGCTAACAATACATTGTTATGACTGTGAGAAACTTCCACACAGGTTTTTGTAATATGTATAATAACAATTTATAAGAATTCACTTTTCATAGTCTCACCAGTACCTATTGTCTCCTATGTCTTTTTATTAATTGCTATTATAATAGGTATGGAGTATAATTTCCTCATAATCTGATTGTATTTCCTTAAGAATCAGATACATTGAATAACTTTTCACTTATCTGGTGGCTATTTTAACTGATTTCTGTAAAATACATTTTAGTAAAAATATAACTATACTACCTACCCTCTTCTCTTTCTTACCACCAGCACCCCCCCCATGTCCTCTGCTCTTAAATAGAAAGTCTCTTTTTGTTGATCATTATTGTTAACTACAAACATATACCTACAACTATATACACATATGAATAAATACAACCTACTGAGTCTGTTTTTGTTGTTTCCATATGCATGGTTTCAAGGATGACTACTTTGAATTGTAAAATCAACAAGGGCTTATGTCTGGGGGAGGCTAATTCTCCCTCTCCCAATAGTAATTAGTGCCTATAGTTCTTTGTTTAGTGGTAGGACTCTTAAAGCTTTCCCATTTCTGAATTATCATGTCCACTTGGCCCTATTCCACTCAAGCCATATCCAATCATCAGGCCAAATTTGCTCTGTCCAAATCAAATGCAGAACTAACAAAAAAGTTCACATACATAAACATCATCACAGAAGTAGAATCAATATGAAAGTTCAAGGCAAATCTCCCCCATCTCCCAAATATCTTAGTCATAGAAATGTATGACAATGTGAATTATCTAGATGAACTCAGGATACATAATTTAAAAGAAAAAAAATCACACACTTCATCAAAAAACTCTAGGAGTTTAAAATGAGACACACACAAACAGCTCAATGAGCTAAATGAGAATGTATTTAAAGATAATACACACCTTCGTGATTCCCAAGACAAGAAGACACATAAATGATTGATAGGAATGATGAAGACAAAGACTTAATAACATCAATCAACAAAGAGAAAAAGATAAAGACCAAAGAGAATGCTACCTGAAATGAATATAGAATGAAAAACTCAATAACTCAGTGAGAAAGCTTAAGGGAACACCTATCTTACAAGTAGAATGAATCAAACAGAAAATAGACTATTAGGGTTCAAAAATACAGTAGAGGATCTAGATGAAATAAGTAAAGAACAGGAAAAATTGAACACACACACACACACACACACACACACACACACGAAAGGAACTTATAAAAATGTGAAACAATATAAAAGGCCAAATTTTCACATTATAGGAATGGATGAGGGAGAAGAATCCCAGGTAAAAAAACAAACAAACAAACAAACAAACCAACCAAACAAACAAACAAAAAAAACATATCCATACAGATACAATAAGCACATAAATACCAGGTAGTCAGGGCCAGAAAATAAACTCCCCATGGCATGTCAAAGTTAAAAGATTAAATATACAAAAAAAAAAAAAAAAAAACAAGAAGAAAAAATAGTATTGAAAGCTGGAGGAAAAATAGTCTTCTACAAAGAAAAACAACTGACTTCTCTAAAGAAACTTTGAAAGACCAAAGACCCTGAAGTAATGCATTCCAAATACTATAGATCATGATGGTCACCCTAGACTAATATAGCTAGCAAAACTAATTAGTCAATCATAGTTGAAGGAGAAAGAAAAACTGCACATGATAAAAACAACCTAAAAATATTAAACTCTAAAAAAGGTCAAATCTAAAGCAAATGCAGGAAGAATTTTTGGAGATGATAATCAGAATGAGCAAAGCCACGAGACTACAGAGTGAAAGGTTATGATGCTACAACAACTAAAACACCAAAACTAATAACACCAAAAATTAACAACACATAAACACATCCTTCAGTAATAACTTTAAATATCAATGGCCTAAATTTCTAATTAAAAGACAAAGCATGAGTCCCAGTATTTACTGTTCTGTTTCATGATGACTGATTTCACTGTCTCTCAACAAAATGATACCAATAAGCAATCATGCACTCCTGTTGGCATCTCTCAATTGACTGGATGGGCTTTGCAGTGACTTAAATAAGAAATGTCCCATAGGCATATGTTTGAACACTGGGTCTCACATTGGTAGCACTGTATCAGAAGTTACGGGACTTTTAGGAAGTACAACTGTGCTGAAGGGAATTCACCACTTACAGTGAGGCTCGAAAGTTTATGGCCTCACTCAACTTGCAGCCCACTCTGTGCTTCCAGCATTGGATGCCGATGTGACCTCTCAACTTCTTGACCTTGCTGTCTGTTGTCATGCCTCCACCATTATAATGAAACCACCCTCTGGAATCATTTGTCCTGACAAAAATGTGAAGCTGAATTTTAAAAGTAATAGACTAATTTTTTGGCAGAGGAAATGTCAAGGCCACGTAGTATTCAGGTTGTGTCCTGATTACTACTCAGGGCTCAGCTTTAGGCTATAGTGAAGGGAGATATGAAAATTTTGCAGTTTGGAGAGGAAAGGAGCGTGAGCAAGCTTAAATTGTGGACAAGATGGGAGAGTAAAACAACTGTAAATGTTTAAGAAATAAGAACAATTAAGGCAAGACCCCATGCTTTGCCCTGGAAAAATAAGAGAAAGATTTGAAGGGAATTCCCTCTCATTGAAGGCCCCAGTTTGCCCAAATGCAAGCTCATTTGAAAGTGAGAGAGTGGATTAAATATGCCAATGAAGGGCTTCCATGATTAATCTAGGAATGTATAATGTCATGTTTGCCAGTGATGATATATAGGGTAATTAAGCTGTATTATTAGGAGGACAAACTACACCTTGAGCTAGCAAAATAACTTCTCAGGATCATCCAGTGGGTGTTGAGATTGCTGGTATTAAAACTGTAGGACAAAGGGACCATGGAGATTTGCATCATAGTTCCAGAATAAGAGTGAGGTTATAAATGTAGGGTCATATTCCCTCCAAAGAGGTTGTGAAATAACCTTCCATCAGTCTATGAAGATGAAGGCTAAGTTGTTATGGATATTCCAGAACATTGGAGATATAAGAAATATGAGATATCCATAAAGAAAGGTGTAGGCATGCAGTTGATATGGCCTAAGAAAGAGATTGCATGTGCTACAGGCTGCAGAGCTGGAAAGGGGGGCTACTCAAAAATTTTGTATCCCAGCTGATGCCGCCATGAGTCCTAGATCTAGAAATGGAGCCACAGAACGTAATACTTTTCCTCAGTCTGTTTTAGTCTAGTCTTTCCTTTCTATACATTCATTCCTCCCTTCTAGAAAAATCTTGTGTATTATATGTTATTGGATACTGGAAGTATGTCTCTGATGTTTCTTCTGTTCTATGTGGGATCACATTTAACATGTAGTTTTCAGTCTCAGAAGAAAACCTTGCACTTGTGGCTTCTGAGCAATGTTCAATCTGTTAAGACTTGTGGGGTTTTCAGAGACAACCTAAGAGTGTTTTGTATACCATGTGACAGCCATGAGCCTTTGAGGTACTCATGGTAGAATGCTATAGAATAAAGTGATGTGGTGTGTTTTGTACTGAAAGGCAGTCAACCACTAGCTTTCATGGTCAATTTGATTTAATGTAGAATCAACTAAGAGCCACACTTTGGTCATATCCAGGTGCTTACAGACTTCAACCTAAAAGAAAGTCATATATTTTTTCCTACTGACCTTATTTCTTTCTTCAATTTTCCTTCAATATTTTTTTTCCCATTCTATCATGTGTAAGGTCGTTTGTATTTCTCAGCTTTCTTTATACATAGGCATTTATCATTATCAGTTTTCCTCTCAAGACAGGTTTTATTATATCAACCTAGGTTTTGTAACATTGGATTTCTACCTTTGTCTCAAAACTTTTACATTTTTTCCCTTTTGAATGTATTCTATGAATTGTTTTTTTCCAAGACATGTTATTGACTAATCTTTACAAATTTATGGATTTTCCAAGCATCCTCCTATAATCTATTTCCAATTTCATAGCATTGGGGGTTGAAGAATATGCTTAATACAATTTTATCTTCTTAAACGTATTGACTTATTTTATGACCTAACTTATCATTTCTCCCAGAGAATGCTGGTGTGTGCTTGAGAAGAGCATGCATTCTGCTGATGTTGATGGAATATCCAGTGCCAATATTTTGTCTGCTTGTTCTAAACTATTGTTAATGTCCAAAATTTCCTTATTGATTTTTCTGTCTAAAAAAATCCATCCACTGTCAAAGTATTAAATTCCACTATGCTACTGCATTTCAATTATTTTTCATATTTGCTTTATATATTTAAAAGATCTGATGTTAACACATATCACTACTGCTAATTCATCTGCAGTAACTTTTTTCTCATAAGAATTTTGTTTTAAATTTATTTTGTCTGATCAATCTTTTCAATTAGTCATTTTATTAAATATCTTTTATACTATTCACTTTTAAGCTGTATATTTTAAATTGGTGTGATTCTCTTGTAGGCTGATACAGTGGGATATGTTAAATTCATATATTCATTGTATTTCGAGTAAAGAACTTAACCATCTGTACTAAAGGTAATTAGTAGGAATTTTATTGGTAATACATTCACACCACATCAGCCCAATAGTAAATGCCATAAAAGCAACCAACTGTTCACTTATCTATCATTTCTTTTTTCCAGGATGCAAGATGCATCCATGTAGAGGTGTTCATTTTGTAAAATTTACTTTTATTTTGGTGACCATTCTTCAGTTTATTTTTGAGATGGAAAATTATTGGGTAGTGCAAGCTTCTCTCAAATATATGACCTTCCAGTCTAAGCCTTTAAGAAATACTGTGATTATAAGCATATACCACCACAGCTGGCATAATTAGTTTAAAATGATAGAAACATCACAATTTGATATATTTATTGCTATTGGTAGTACTGAATGTATGGATCTTCTTGGCATAGACATTAATTTAGAGTAGATACTAATATGTTTATAAGGTATAACAATTTACATTGCCAATAGCACAGAAGTAATATTGCAATCCAACATCCAAATTCACTAAAATTTAAATTTTAGTCAGTGTTAGAAAAATATCAGCCCCTCACTGTTCTATGCAACATCTATATCCTGATTGTTCTGAGACTGCTTGCGCATTTTTACCTCTGACTCTTGAAATTTTTATGTGCAGCTTATTAATAAAGTTATTTCCTATAACACTAAGTATATTTTTTCTAAAATGTCACTTTATTTTTCAAATGACCTTATAAAACTGTAAACGTATTTTTGTGCATAGTGAGATGTACATATCTAAACATACAATTTCATAAATACTTTTAAATTTTTAAAACTACTTATTGAATAATCCTTTTGCATTATATTGATGTGAGGATACGATGTTTTAATGGCAATAGACTTTACTAGTAATCTTTTATAATTAAAACCTAAGAAAACATTAGAGTAAAGTAAACCTGTATATTCCTGAGAAGTTAGTGTGCTCTTTAGTAATCCATTTGATTAGATTTTTTTTAAAGGTTCCATTCCATGATTTTTCTGAATGTTATTACACCATTCTCTTTGGATTATATTTCTATTATGTTTCTGTTATCTTCTTATGCTTCTGTCTTAGTTAGGGATTATATTCCAGTGAAGAGACACCATGACCACAGCAAGTCTTATAAGGAAAACACTTAGTTTGAGTGACTTGCTTACATTTTCAGAGGGTCAGTCCATCATTGTCATAGTAGGGAGAATGGTGGCATGCAGGTAGGTATAATGCTGGCTACATCTAGATATGCAGGCTACAGAAAGTTGACTGAAACGCTGTGCAGTATACTGAGCATAGGAAACCCCCAAACCCACCCACACAGTGATACACTTCCTCCAATAGGCCAGATCTGCTACAACAAACACCACACCTCCCAGTAGTGCCACTCCCTCTGGGAGCCATTTTTTTTTTCCGACCTTCACAGATCCTTATGTTATTTATATGTGTAAAAAAGTCTTTCACATTTTTAATCAATTAATCCTTTGACAAATGCATAAACAGTATGTGTTCTGGTTATTTCACTTCACTCCATTCGCCTTCTTTTAATGCTTGCCCATCTCTTCCAATCTTCCCTCCTCCTCATAACATTTCCAGATTCTTGTTTTGTGGTTTTACTTGTGATTGAGTTTAACCTGTTTGATCACTAAGCTGGAACTATGTATTTGAGCCTGGTACTGCAACCAAAGAAATACAACTAAAGTCAATGACTCTTCATTCCCTTGAACCTCTCAGTAACAAGCAGTTCATCAATGAGGGGTAAAGACCTAGAAGTCATTCTTCTATCAACAGCTGGCTCCTTGTGTTCATCTGCAGTCCTTTACTCCATGATTACAATATGCAAGAATTGCATGTCTTGCTTCCAAAGAGGTAGCATCTCTCTACAATCTATCTCTTAAAATCCTTCTGTCCTGCTCTTTAACCGTGTTCCCTGAACCTTAGAATAATTATATAAATATAATTATATAAATATGAATTATATATAATTATATAAATGTCTTCTTTACAGACAGTACTCAAATACCACTTATTTTTAGCATCCTGTGCTATACTAGAAAGAGAAATTTCTCTGGTCAAGGCTGAGAGTGATAATTGCCTCTAGGTACATATGCATATATTTACAAGGCAGTTTGGCACTACTGACATTATTCTCCAGTCTAAATTTTTGTTGAATACAATTAAAGCTATACCCTTGAATTACACTATTTGCATCTGCCAGGTTTTGTTATATAACATGTCCCTTATTACTTGGTAGTTAATATTTTCTATTTAATTTATGTTCTGATTTCGGTTGATCAATGAATTATTTATATTTTTAAACTTTCAACTGCATAAGGCTTTTCTTATAGCAGTACTGTACTACACACTTATTTTTATTCCATTAATGGTCTTAGCGACATAATACTGAATTTTTTGTAATTTTGAAATTTGTCTCTAATTGAAAACACACTTTTTAAATATTACATATGTGCTTGTATGTGCATTTATAAGCATGCATGTGGAGATAGGAGTACAACAGTCCCTCAGCTTCTACTGTGAGGCAGGGTAGTGTTCTCTCTCTCCCCCCTCCTCTCTCCCTCTCTCTTCCCCCCCCCCTCTCTCCCTCTTGCCCTCTGTGTGTGTGTGTGTGTGTGTGTGTGTGTGTGTGTGTGTGTGTGTGTGTGTGTGTGTGTGTGATGGGCTTTTTCCTCAGTATATTTGAAATAAAAAATAAATACACATTTTCTGTTCATTTATTGATGGGTACCTAAACTGATTCCATTTGGCTGACTGCAAACACTATCATGATGTATTGGGGAAGACATTTATCTTTGTAGTGAATACCCAGAAAGAATATAGAAGGGTAATTTTTAATTGTTTGAAGAATTTCCACATTGATCTTGAAAGGGATTAAACTAGTGCATGCTTCCCCCAGCAATGAATAAGTTTCCTCACTTTTTCTATTTGATTTCTTGGTGACAGTTACTAGGGGACCTCAGGATCTCATGTTTGATATGTCCTTCCCAAGCAACTAAGGATGTTGAACAACCTTCACGTGTTTGTTGGCCATTGTAAATACTTAATTTCTAAAGAGACTGCTCAGTTCTGTTTCACTTTTAGTGACTGGGTGATTCATTCTTTTGGTTTTTACTTTCTTGAGTTCTTTATGTTTCAGATTTAAGTCAGCTTTTAAATAAGTACTTGGCATAGATTTTCTTCTGTGCTGCAATGTATTTCCTCACTATGCTGATTGTTCTTGTAGTGTGGATACTTGCTATTCACTTTCCCCTTGCTGTCCCCCAATGCTGAGTCTCCCTTTCCCAGCTCCCTGGAATCTAGTTTGTATTGCACAAGTAGTCTTATGAGTGCACTGGTGTCACACCATTAATGGAAACAGACTCTCACTCTCCCAGAAACTATCAAATCCTAGTGGCCCCTCAGTGGTGGAATTCCATGCCTACCTTACCTGTCTATGCTAAGACTTTGACTTCCTTGAGTTTGCACAGGTCTTGTGCACACAGTCACAACTGCTGCAGATTCTTATGTATAACTCCCCTGTTTTGTCCAGAAAACAAGAAGCCCGTTTCCTTGATATTATTCACCACCTCTGACTCTTAAAGCCACTCCTTCCGTAAAGATCTCCGAGCACCAAGAGGACAGATATAATATGTATGACCCATTTAGGGTTGAAAACTCTATAGTCTCTTATTCTCTGCATACTGAGCAGCTCAGGATCTTTGTGTTGATGACTATCAACTGCAAGGGGAAGCTTCTTTGATGAAAGTTGAGAGATACTCTAATCTATGAGTATGGCAATAAGTCATCAGCAGTCACCTTATATTATATCCAGTTACAAGAATAAAAGTATTGAATTCTCCTACAGGGCCTATAATATATCAAGCCAAAGGTTCCTGGCCATTTTAATAGTGTCAGGTATGAGTTCCATCTCATGTGGAGGGACTTAGATCCAATCAGAAAGCAGTCAGTTACCTTCATGGCATTCATACCAATACTCTTGGCTACCCTTCAGAACCTGATACAATGAACCTACTGTTGAAGACACCATGTGCTTCCTTCACAGAAGCTCGTGATCTGGATACTCTCATTGTCAGTTGTTCTTATTTCCTGGGTTGTATCAAGCCATAAAGAATAAAATTGTGCTGGTCTGCGGTGGCACATGCCTTTAGTCTAAGCTCTTAGAGACAGAAACAGGCAAATTTCTGTGAGTTCAAGGACAGCCTGGTCTACAGAGACAATTCCAGGACAGCCAGGGCTACACAAAGAAAGCTTGTCTTGAAACCTTCCCAGACACAAACAACGAGTAAAGTTTTGCCTTTTACAGAGGAACAAATAGAATGAGAAATTAGCCTATTACTTGGGGGAAAAAGCCATTCTGCAATGATAGATATCACACTTTCTCCTTCGGGGAATCCAGGGGAGGAGAAGGAAATGGATATAAAGATGAAATTGCTAGATAAATGGAAATGGAGAAGGCAAAGTGAAGATGAAAATAACAAAGAAAAGGTGACTATAATCAACATGCATAGTAGGCATGCGTGAAAATGTGCTAACGAACTCCTTACTTTTTGACTTTGTTGATTAATAAGTGCCAATAAAACAATGCTGCAAAAAGAAAAAATGAAAAAATAGGCATAAATTCTGTCAACTTGACATGACGAATGTATTAGGAGGAAACTTCAATAAAGACAATTACCACCAGAAGATCCAGGTACAAGACATTTTTAATTAGTGATTGATAAGGGAGGGCTCAGGCCATTGTGGGTGGGGCTATCCGCATGCTAGTGATACCGGTTTCAATAAGAAAGCAGGCTTGGAAAGCCAAGAGGAACAGGTCAATGAGCAGTACACCTCCAGGGCCTCTTCACCAGCTCCTGCCTCCAGGTTCCTGCCCTGTCTGAGTTTCTGTCCTGACATCCTTCAATCATGGTCAAATAAACACTTCCCATAAACTTTTGGTCATGGCATTTCATCATAGCAATAGTAATGGTAACTAAGACACCTGTTAGAAAGGCAGTTTCACAAAGCATCACTTTCTCTCATTTGGGGAATGGGGGGAGACGTGGATATAAAAGTGAAGGGGAGGAAGGGGAGGTAGAGAAGAGAATATCAAACTTCTGATGTTTCCAGGACATATCTCTGGCAAATATCTTTATCTTATCTGTCATTCTTAGAAACAGGTGAAACAATCCACTTCCTGTTTCATTCCGATGCCGCTTTTTAAAACAGCATTGCCTTCTTGTAGTTTCAACACATTCTTTTGTGTTACAGAAAGAAAAGTACATTACAATTCTTTTAAGTTTGTGGATTGTCTGAAAGTTCTTTATTTCCTCCTATATTTTGCAATTTCAGGGGCAGATTCCAAAAACCCCATGAATTATGTATTCTAATTCAGTGCTGTTTTTTTATTGCAAAGAATTCTGCCATAGAATCATAGGTATTTTCAACCCATGACTAACAATTGTAGTTTTACTGTCATTTCAGAACTAATAACAAAGTCTGACTGTGGCTGTGTAACTTATTCGATGCAGAGACAGGGATTTTAATTTTGTACTAAAGAAAACTATTATTGCTTCATTTTTACTTTTCATTGAGGTTCCAGGTAGAGGAAACTCCATTATCTCTGGATTCTGAAAATGGGTTTTCCTCCTTCTATATATTTCTCTTAGTCCTAGAATTTAAAGGTTTCAGCTTGTGTATTATCATTACTCCAAGGCCTGTGAGATCCCAGGCGTTCTGTCTAGTTCCCATGAGTCTTGGGAACTAAAGTCACAAAACTGAGACTCCCGAAAATTATGTGGTAAATGGAAGCACTTCACACTCTGTGAATCAGCTGATTCTTCATTTTTGGCATGATGGCAAATCTCTTCATTTTTAGGAACTTTCAAAATTACTGATTGTACGGTGCATATAAAATGCTGGCTGTCATATGAGATGATGTGAATGGGTACATATATAGGTACTAGATTTCATTGATTTGTAAGCAAACTTCAATCTAGCATTTATCTGTCAAATGATGGAATGGAGTTAACTGTATGGAGTGGGCATAGAGATAGGGAGTGAACAAATCTGTCTTATAGACCCATCTCTCCAACCTCATTAACATTGTATTCAACTTCCGAGTGTGCTCAGCTATGATGTTTGAGTATGCTTCCTGTAGATGTCCTGGTGAACTAAGAAGTTCATGTGAACTGGATCATTCTTCGTCACCAGGAGGATCAAGAAGGCTAAAAATCACATTTATTCTCTACAAATAACTTTTTCTATTAATAAGATGGCTGGACAACTACAGGTCATATATCAGCATAACCAGCTGACTTTCAGATGCCAAGGTACTGCAGTGGTTAATTTGAACTGTCTTATTGTGACCACATATATACTGTCAAACAAGCTCTCTCATGGTGTGTTTTAAAGATAATATTTCTAAAACATTGACTAGAAATTATATGCAAAAAATTAGTGATTTTTATTTATGAAAATTCATTATTACAATCAAACATTAGTAGTAGAAACTGCAAAATGCAACACATTCTACATATGCTCTTATTATTTTTATGTGTTCTTGAAAATTCAATAAGCAATAGGACTACTTCTTCCACATAGAGAAAGTAAATTTAAATTATTGAGGTAAGCAGAGATTTGAACCATCTAAAGTGTTCATGATTTCAATCCTGATGATGATGATTCTTAAACAATAATCCTCAGATGTTTTCATAGCATAATTTACACACCTTAAAAAAGACTAAAGATCTATTTAAACAAGCAGAAACATAAAAGCAGAACAAGTTACAAAAGGAAACAGCATTATTATAGATCTCCAAGTAAGGCATATACACAGAAATTGCCTGCTCTCCTCCAAAGAATAAGCAGAAGTGATTCTCTTAGGAAACATTAGGCAATGATGAAGAAGAAAAAAAAAAACATTAAAATGGGAATTCTGTGTGGTATTTGATACTAGTAAGAACTAGAGTGTGGCCATCTTCTTTACACAGTCTGCAAAATAAAGACTATATTACAAAAGGCTTCAATATAGTACTACTAGACATTTTTCTAAATATATATCAAATATTTATATTTATGTAATATTTATATTTGGTGAATTATAAAAACACCATCGCAAAGCATGGTGACACAAGTCTGTGACATTAGAATGTGGGATATTAAAGCATAAAGATGCAGAGTTCGAGGACAGCCTGGGCCACCCTGTGAGATACTGTCACGAAACATCAGACAGTGAAGGGCAAGGACAGAGAGGGGCTGTAGTTACATAACTCTTAGTTAAACCTTTTAGTTACTCAGCTTTTTAGTTACAGGAAAAAAAGCAAGTGCCAAACTTCCTTCCTGTTTCTTTACAGCACACCACCATTTCTATTTAATTGCACATGTGTAATCTTACAATCCTTTCCAGTGCTTAGGCTTCTAAATAAAGATACTGATTCTACTTCCATTCCAAAATTTGATGCAAAATAAAAACATTAGATATTAAGAAATAATTTTGGATATAGTACTTAAAAAAACAGAGTTTTGATATAAAGGACTTAAAAGGAGCACGAGTTCTTCATAAAGATTAGAACAAATAACTGAAGATTGAAAGGGGATCTTAGATGTGCAATAGGGTCATGTTGGAAAGCCTTCTTCACTGTGTAACAGAGACACCTGCTGGTCAAAGCCCCAAATATATTTGATCCTTTGCTCTTACTACACACTCCCACACAGGCTTTGATCTCCTGGAAACTCAAAGCATAAACATCAGGAGCTCATCACATAAAAAAGATAGTAATTATATGCATTTCATGTATTTTTATATTGCATCTTGAACAGGAAGTGAATACAACTCTAGAAGACTCATGAAAGTGTACAATACTTCAGTTCGTCAACAGAGAAAGCTGTGATTTTCTTTCTAATGGTGCACACTAACACTATAGTCAACAAAAATTAAAAATTACACAACTATTTCTAAGTCACTTGTTTAGAACTTTTATGTTTGAAAACAATGAAAACATTGTATATAGGAATACTAAACATTTCTCATACTAATTAAGGGGATTAAACTTATTTTGTGCAATCTAAAACACATAAAACCAGCAATTTAGAGAACATTCCTGACTAGATTCATAGTGTAGACATGTGAATTTGTTTATTCTAATCAAATAACTCATCAATTAAAATATGTTTATTCACACTGTGTTCAGTTACTCCACTTAAGATTGAGACTTGAAATATAAGAAAAATCCTTTACCAAAGATCCCAGATTGTAATTGGGTAAGTCAGTTATTTCACATTAATAATAGTGTGCAATAAAATCCAGTATTTAATTATCAACTAAATTAAGCAATGATTAGCCAAAGACATATAAAAGCCCCAACAAGAGAGCTGTGCTATTCAGGACAATGAAGTCCACGGAAGTGAGCTCAAGAGGCACATGAACATACCAATATAGATTTGTGTACAAGAACATCTAAGAACTTTATTTCTTGTGATTTTCAGAATCTCATCTTCACTGTGGAACTAAAGAAGAGTCATTGAAAAACACCAGGAGCTACAGAAAGGGGGAAGTTGCTGAAAAATAGTGTGGGCAAGGATTACATATCTTTAAGCAGAGAGTGATTTGAGGGTCTAGCAAGAAATGATTGGCTTGAAAGAGGAAGCAAATGAAAAGAATTCTTGAAAGCCTGACAGTAAAATTTAGATTTGATGCATTAAAGTATAAAATGAGTTTTGATAAATTCAAGAGAGAAATTTAATAAATTCAGTCCTTAAGGAAGATTAGTTTGGCAGCAATAGTGACCATAAGTAGTCTAATATGGATTGGTTCCACATGAGTTACTTTGCTAATAATATTTGGATTCAAACTTCATCTACAAAGAAAGCATTCCATATATCTTTATATATTTTACAGGAGGGCTAAATTATTTATTTAGTGTCTCTCCACTAATAATAAATGAGAAAGAGAACTAAGCAAGAAGTTTAACCAAAGTAAAGCAATGAAACAAAATAAAACAAACAAACAAACAAACAAAAAAAGCCAGATTCTCAAACTGGCCTGCTCTGCCTTTTTAACCCTATGATAAAAAGGAACAGAAAAATAATTACAATCCTGATTTTATTCATCTAATCTACTTAGGAAGTATAGGGAAATAACTATGTGTTACATTTCTCAAGTATAGCAATACACCATTTCACTTCATCTTACAATACCCCTGCCAGAGAGACATTATGATCTTCAATTCAGTAGATTTCTCCAAGGTTCACAAGGAATAAAAGGTCCCCCATGCTATACATTGTAAGCCAGGTTTTTTCTGGTTCTAAAGCTTGTGGTGTGCTGCATAATCCTCCTCAGACAATGATTCTTGTTTCTGCTTTATTATCATAATCTCACATGGTAAACTCAAAACTTACTTTGAGAGACATTGATATCATACCAAACTATGGTGAATTTCTCCAGCACTGATAATGGAAAGCATGAGTATTGATAGCCAATTCTGGCTAGGGAGTCAATCGGCAGAGTTCCAATTCACAATTACAAAATTAATTCTGTGCGTTCTAGAGACAGTGGAGGCTGGCACTGAAACTAGATAAGAACGTCAAACCATCTGATACTTTTCTAGGTTTGCTTCAGTTGCTTCTCTATTTTAGAGGTATCAGTTACATAACTCTACGTACGTTCTGGCTTAATATTACAGATCTTCATACAAACCACTGACTAATTTTTCAAGGTTTCTTTTCATTATTCATGACTTTCACTATTATTGATGAGGATATTCTTATTTGGATATCAAATAATCTCTGATTTATCGCTTCTAAATAAGTAGCAAAAAGTAAGAGCTTCTAGCTATCCAGGTGCAAAGTCCTTTATGATTTCTACAATAATAAACAATACAGAGATGACAAGTCAGTTGACTTTAATGGCAGAACATGAAGCCTCTCATCCCTCATACAGACACTAACCTATAAATAAGAACTGATATTTCACACATCATCAATTAGTCTAAATTACTGCACATTTGACTGCATTTTAAAGCATGACATAAAACATCTGGAGAACGTAGACTTCTAGAAAAGCATGTCTTAGATAAAATAAAAAGACTCTCATTGGGAAAATAATAACAGGCATAAAGTCTGCTGCATTGAATTCTATGCCCCTAAGAACTTAAAAAAAAAAACCCTCCAAAGAGTGACAGAGAGAGAGAGAGAGAGAGAGAGAGAGAGAGAGAGAGAGAGAGAGAGAGAAAGAAAGAATATTCTGAAACTCGAGGAAGCCCAAAAAGAATTCACAAAAGCAGTGATACCCTGAAGGCCAATGTCAAATTCAGCACATCGGATCTTGGATCAAGGACAAGGAAGATGACAGTGAGACTCACGGGTTAGGTGAAAATGTTTGGGACTTTGAGAAGAACTATGTGGCACCAAGTTGAACCATCTCATACATTCTTTCTGAATTAAAAAAAAAATGAATAAATCCAGACAACACACTTCTTAAGAAGAATAAAGCAAATATAGTACAATGCTGTAATAAAAAATATTAGGCCAGCTAGTTAGTAAAACAGAATACAGTTAAAAACCGATCGATGCACCCTGCAACTTGGAAAATAATAAAGAAGGCCATTTAAAACACCATAGGAATTTTGTTTAGTAAATAGTTCTAGGATAACAGCTATGCAGAAATAAAAACAGTGTATCATCCTAACACACTATCAGTCCAAGAATGATTAAAGAGCCATTACGAAAGCTGAAAAAAATGACATAGATGAATATCCTCGTGACATTGGTTTAGATTAATAGTTAATGATATAGAAAAGCCAAAAATTACAAAATCGACTACCTTACATAGTTTAGATAATCTTAATATTAATTATCAATTAATTACTAATAAATCAGATAATCTTAATATTTGAGATATTTATAACACATATGATCTGTTAAGTGCTGGCACTTCAAATATAAAGAACCATCACAATTTGAAAAAGAAAATTACTTTGAAATGTACAAATGTGTATGACCAGACAAAAAACGGGAAAATCACTAAAATACTCATTTTCCCTAAACGTCAGGAAAATTCAAATACATGTCACAGAGACACATAATTCTACTTTGATCAGACAAGAAAATACTGGCGAATACGATGATATTATGCTGAGGCGTCTCCTCTCTGAGGACTCTAGGCTGTGTCAAGTTGACAGTTAGAGCTGTCAGTGTCAACTTGACACAAAAGCATGTCACTTTAAACCATACAGTTTAATTCCTTGTCCTCGAGTCTCGTGTTAATAGGATAGTATGAAATAATACAACTTTAAATGTGCCACAGCCCTTAAAAGTTCCAGTGATTAAAAAACTTAGTGTCTTTTTAAAGGTCCGAAATGTTTTAACCTTGGGATTCTATAAAACAAAAAACTTGAAAACAATTTTAAAAGTTAAATACTTTTTATCCCATAAAAGAACCAAGATATAGAAAATAGGGAAACACCCCCAAAAAACAAACAAACAATCTCTGGTACTCACTCACTGGATAGTCTTCTCGGCATCTGCAGCAAGCAAAACTTGCCTTATAGGCAAGAGGCTTCTTCTATACAGCTATAAAGGCTCCACATCCCTGGCTTCTCCAGTATCCTATGGTCTCCACACCAGCAGAGGCTGCATCTTCAACAATGCTTCACAGAGAGGGATTCTGACCCTACCACATGGTGGAGGCCTCAACTGTTCTCTGTGACCCCTTCATACTTCCAAAACCAGCACCATTGTGTGACCTCACTTACTGTTTACCAAGTTTTGCTGTGAGCTTGAAAAGCAGCCTAGCAACTCCCCCCAAAACAAAACTCATAAACAAATAAATGAAGTTAAACACCCACAAGTCCTGTACTATGATTCTGAGAAAATGCTTTTTCTATTTTCCAATGATATACAAAGCATTTCACTTCAGTGCTGCGAATCTCTTAATAAGCATAGCTGATTCTTTAGTCCCAGCTTATCGACACACTCAGATTCTTAGACAAGTTACCCTGCAAAGCACCCCAACCCCATTCTGGCAGACTCCTTCCTTGCTTCTGAAACTTTACAAGTCAAGCTTCAATGGTTCATGTTTCTCTCAGCATTACTCCATTCTAAGTTCCTACACGATGTCTCTCTGAAAACTTGACTCCTGGTTTGAATCATTGGTCAGAGGCCATAAGGAGGTATAGCACTGATGAACTGATGGAGAAAGCACATTAACTGGTATAGATTTGGAAACTTCTATGCCTTGACCACCTTTCAGTTTTCTCTCTCTGCATCTGTGCAACTGAAAATGTGCTGTCTTATTCTGGAAGTTTGCCTGTTGATGGTTTTCTTGCCTACCCATGATTCATTCTCCCTGTGAAAATAAAAGCCCAAATAAACTTTTCCTTCTGTAAGTTGTCTTGTGGTGTTTTCTTGTGGAAATAGAAAAGTAACTAACACAAGCACAAAAAGGTAGGCCGTCAGGTCCACCACAGCAATACCCCATTCTTGGTCCCAATTTCTGCTTTAGCTGAATCCAGCTGGATAATCCATGACTAAAAGCAATTGGGGGTGGGGGGGATTTATCTGGCTTATGCTTTGAAGTCATAGCCCATTATTGAGGACAGAAACCTGGGCATGAACTTAGAAGCAGGAACCATGGAGGAGTGCTTCTCGATGGCTCCCTCACAGGTGCTCAGCTAGTTTTCTTCCATGGCTCAGGACAACTTGGCCATGGAGTGGTGCCAGCATAACCAGAATGGGCTTAGCCCTCCGCAATTAATTATAATCACAACAATCCCAGAAAACCTACCAAAAGCTAATATTATATAGATAATTCCTCAACGGAGGGTTATTCTTTTAAATGACTCAATCTATGTGATGTCGACAGTCATACTAGGACAGCCATATATCTAATCTTATATGTACATAATATATGTAAGACTAACATAAAACAAAATGCTGTTGGAATGGTGGCTCATGCCTGTAATCCTAGCCTGGGACATGGACCTAGGATGTTTACAGTGAGTTTTTCCAGCTAGTCTGATAGTAAGTGCAATGTTTTCCATGCCAGCTTGGACTGTTGGGTCAAGACACTGTCTCAACAAAAAACAGAGGGAAAAAACATAACCAAAACACACAGTAAAACAAATGTAAGCCCTGGGCAAAGGGAAAACAAAACTGAGTGTAAGAAAAAAAATCAGTAATTCCAATGAGCAGAGCAGAAGGCATAGCCATCTTCTGAAGCACCTCTAAAAGAAAATCCTTGTCTGAAATTGCAAAGGGCAGACACATGAGCAGACGCAGAAGGAAGCCACAGGGTGATCAGCATAATGTAGGAGTGGAATAAGCCCTTACACCCTCGAGTTTGTAACAGAACAGCTTGTCCGTCATATGCGCTAAAGCCACAACTAGCGAAGATTCTGTTTCTGTAACAGCTAACAATGTGATGGAATAATGCACCTCACTCTATCCCATCATAATACACAGCAAGAAAAAAAAAATGTGTGTAAGTACAGTTGCCATTCTATCATTTTCTCATGCCACAGCAGAAACTAATTCTTAGCATTTAGAGGTGACAGCTATTTTGATCAACTAAGCAAACTAAAATGAATTTAATAGTTTAAATGCTTTAATTGGTAAACTGATTCTAATAAACACTATTTCACAACACACTGAGTGTTAGAGTACCTTGCTATGCAAGTAACAAAATGTATAATATCTATTGAAGAAAATTATTTAGATGTCTTCATTAAAATAGAAACATACTTTTTTCCAAGATGGACAATTCCACTACTGCAAAAATGTACATTCTTCTCTAATCAACACATGGAGTTAAAATTTTAGTCTAAATTTTAAAGGAATAAAAAATTTTTAAAGGGAAGGAACCAAGTGATTTATAAGTTATGCAGAAAAGCACATAAATGGAAACAGATAGAAAACTAAGTATATTATGTCCATCCAAATATAAGTGTTTATGATAAAGTTCCACTGATTAAAGCAGTATGTTACTGACCTACAAAGATTAAATGGAACAAGTAGGAGAAGAAAGATCTATATGTCTAAGTGTATGGTTCTGCAATTAGTTTGGTTTCTACAGCAAGGACTCAACCTAGAGGATGCTACTTGTGAGTCAGGCAGCTTACCACTGTGCTACATCTTTCTTTCATTTTTATTTTGAGACAGAATCCTACTAAGTTATGTAGGATGGCTTTCAACTTCCTCTGTTAGCTCAACTTGGTCTCAAATTCCTAATCTTATCTATCTGACTTTAGATAAGATTATAGGCTTGTACCACCAGGGGGAAATTGTATATATAATATACATAGCATTAAAATATATAACAAGTAAGATCGTCCAGACTGAACATATTGTTATTTGTATATTAAGAAACACACACATACAAACACACATACATACACATAAACACACATACCTACACATAAACACACATACACACACATACACACACACATACATACATACACCATACACATATACACACACACATACACACATACACACACACATACATACACCATACACATATACACACACATACATACACCATACACATATACACACACATACATACACACAAATACACAAACATACACACATACATATATGTAACAACAATTGAAGGAAGAAAAAGGTTGTAAATTTGAACGAGAACAATGAGGTTTGTAGGCAGTTTAGATGGAGGAAAAGAGGAGGGGAGATGAGGTAATTATATTATAATCTAAAAAGTCATTTTGAAAACTCAGTGAGGAGTTGGTTGTGGCTGTTCACACCTATAGTAGTAGTTGCTAAGGTAGGAGGATCAGGTGAGTGATTGAGTGGGAAATAGTCTCAAAATCAAGAGCAAACAAAGAAAACAAGAGGGAGAGCAAACAAGAAAGAAAACTAGAATAAGCTATTAAGCTAACAGGAAAGGACCAGTAAGCCATAAATACTAATACAACTAGTTAGATACTGAGAAAGAAAGCAGAAAAGTTGAAAATAAGTCTCAAAATAAGATGTTCTTCTGTTAAACCTGTCATCTGAACATGGTATATAATAAACAGATAAAAACACGTGACAAAATACAGGAAATATGTATCACATATGATATAATCATGAATGTTGATAAAACTTTATAGATATTATTATATATCTCCATTCCAGAATAAAAAACAAGAAAACAGAAGATGTAGGAAGCTGATTATTTTCAGTCTTCATGACTCACTCTGGTGTCAAAATTTTCTGCAGTAGGCTTATAAGGCAATATTTTCAGCTGCTCTAAAATTTAGAAGAAAAATCCACACTAATAAAAGAATAAGTTTATGTCATCAGTCTAGTTTGCTAGGTACTCTGAGCTCATCATCTTTATGAATAAAACCGATCATTGCTAATACTTGAAAGTTTTTATGTAGACAGCCTTTAAATAAGCTTACAACCTGTGGAATATTGCTAAAGGTAATTTCTAGGAAAGAGACAGTTAATTTTATTAACATTATATATATATACATATATATATATAAAACACTGCATTGTATGCATACTTTAATATAAATATTAAATTTATGTTTAATAAAATAAATACGTTATGTAAAAGCAGATTACTATTATTGAAATCACCCCACTAACAATTACATTCTCTATTTTGTGACAATAAACATAACTCAAAAAGAGTAAAAATTATTTCTTTAACAAATCTAGTGGGGCTGGATACTTGCAGCTTAGTGCTTGACTATTCAAATAGAATGAATGAGGTCTTGGGTTCAACCTTTGGTATAATAACACATTCCACAAAAATTGTATGTAAATCACAACCAAACATCACATTGAAAGGTCTCTTTTTGCAAAATTAGCATTTTTTGATGCAGCAGTCATAAATAAAATGGAAGGATAATTTTAGCTATCTTTATATTATGAGCATATTATTTGCATATGCTTAGAT
This sequence comes from Phyllotis vaccarum, assembly GCA_033318265.1. Classification (NCBI taxonomy): domain Eukaryota; kingdom Metazoa; phylum Chordata; class Mammalia; order Rodentia; family Cricetidae; genus Phyllotis; species Phyllotis vaccarum. The sequence continues at coordinate 56,784,437 of JARWLC010000010.1, forward strand.
GAGCTTGATAGTGAAGTAAAAATTGGATTTGGAGATTAGAAAAAGATCATATAATAGATATAAAAATCTCTTTTAGAAACATTTTTGATAGGCTCCACAACACACATCTTATCAATGAACTCATTCAGAAGCATCTAATGTCCAAGTAGGGAATGCTGTGAAAATATTTAAATGTGCTAGACCCTGCTGTAATCTACAAGCAACCATCATTCAAATCCTTAAAGATCTCCCTTAACATGCCTTTATATGTAAACCCTTTATTTGTATATACTATTTCTATTCATTCCTTTTGTGAATTATTAAACATTTCATCAAGTTAGCAGTACTCTAGAAAATGATGAACCTAAAACAGAAAACACGATAGCTGTCTTTATATAAGTCTACTTTCTTCTTCAATTGGGGATATTGTATAATGAGGAAACGTAAGAAATAGCGCAGTTAAACACAGGAATAGCAGGTGCAGGTGCGCCACATTTCATATCCAATCCCATGTCAGGCACTGTTAGTATGGTAGTTACTCTAGTCTTGATGTGTTCTTAAAAGTCTTTTCATTACAGTAGTCAATCAATTGTAGTAAGGAAGGAGGATAAAGTAGGCATTTCAGCCTCTGAGTGGAATGCACAATGAAAGATGCAAACAATAACTCTCACTTCAACAAGTGGGGGGAAATTAACCCACTCGTCAGTTTTATGTAGACCTCATTGTTCTTTCTGACCTATTTTCCAAGGTCAAAAACTTCTTCCCTATACTTTGCTTTTTTTAATCCATTCTTGAGTAAAGGGCAGTATGATTTATACTCATCATGGTGATAACTGGAAGCCTATCTTGTCTTCACCTATGAGTTAATATGATCATTTCCTACACACACTCCCCAGAGACCTTGAGTGAACAACTGTAGATTCTGCTCACCTGGACGGACAAGTTATTGTAATTTAAATATTCCCCTTTTATATCATATAGGTTTTTCTGGGTCTGTATAGTAAAGTACCCCAAATTATATGATTTAAAATAAGAGAAGCTTATCATTACAGATCTCTGAAGATAAAAATGCAAAGTCGATACCACCAGCGCCCCAGGGCCTTATGAAGCCTGGAGGACAATTCTTTCTTCATTTCTGCGGCTACATTGGCCAGCATGAACCATTCATTGCTTAATACCATTTGTTATCATGTGAAATATCTTATATCTACGTCTTTAGCCACTTTCTTTTAAGGGGAACAGTAATATTAGATTAAGAGATAACTATATTTGGGTTTGGCATCATAACATCTAATTACTTGGGTCACAACTCCACTTGAAAATAAATTCACATTCTTGGGTACTTAGTATTAGAAATTCAACTCATTTTATCCTTACTGATATCAAAATACAATCGGAGAAAAAAATAAATTAGAAAAGCAATCCATGTTCAACTATCAATTTATCATATATATACATATATATATATAAAATAAGATAAATCTGTTAACGTGATCAAAAATATAAATGGAAAACCCTCTAAGGTAACTTACTTGGAAAGGAAGAAAAAGATTATAATCCAGAACACATCTAAATGGGTTGACAAGTTCACCTTCATCCATTGAAACATACACCAAGTTTCAAGCCTATAGAACTGTACAACAATAGGCTTCTATTAGACATCCTGCTAAGGTAGTAACAACTAATAAGAATGTGTATGACAAGCCCTATCACTCTCTGAGGGTAAGCGTTTTCAGCTCTGAGATAATGTAGTCTATTGCTGCACACCAGACAAATTAAGACTGCAGGAGGAAGGGTACACGGGCTACCTTCTTGTTGCTGTATTTAAAAACATTGACTGAAAGGGACTATATTCATTACTTTTCTATTGCTGTGACACCACTATGACCAAAACTTACAAAAAGAAAGTGTTTATGTTGACTTACTCTTTCTGAGGGAGAGAATCCAAGATGATGGAGTAGGTCTGGTGGCAGGAAGAAGCTTACACCTTACCCTCTAATCACCACAGGAACTTAAAAAGTTCATGTTGGCTTATAATTCCAGAAGGCTAGATATCTATATTGGCCGGGGAGATATAGTATCAGGCCCCTAGTACAGGAGGCTAAAGAACCATATCTAAACTGTACACAGGAAGTACTGTAAAAACAGTACAGCCAGAAGCACTGAAAGCCTCCTCTCCAGTGATGTACCTCCTCCAAAAAGACTCCATCCCCTAAAACTTCCCCAACCTCCCCAAAAAGCACCACCAGCTAGGTACCAAATATCTAAATGTATGAGCCAATAGGAGACATTTCTCTTTCAAATGATAACAGTGTCGTGGGCAGTGGGATTGCAATGACCAGAGCCTGGCACAAATAACTGGCCCTCCTGATTTTGATCCCAGGGTTTGTGAATCTAATGATCTTCTGCTTCTTCACTGTTGATAACTCAGTTATTATCATTTGGACTACTTCTACCTGACTTCTTATTTTCCACCAATTTGCACCTTGACTCTCACATTTAAAAACAAAACAAAAACAAACAAACAAACAAACAAAAGAACCTCTCAAACACCATAACTTCTCTTTAAGATAGAATTTCATAGGCTCTTTCCAAATTTGTTTCTTCCTACTGATCACACTATTATTATGCCATACATCACACTAAATTAAATGTCTGTGTTTACCTTCTCTCTCTCATTTATTTCTGCCAGTGGCTACCCATGTCTAAACACATAGTAATTGCTCAATAAAACTTGTCAAAACTATCATTACTCATAAAAACTATCAATTGGATGTTTGAACTATGCTTTCTTCTTAAGAATTTTGGTGAGTAGTCATATAAATTCATGTGTCTCATATTTCACATAGCAAAGTATTTAAAAATACAAACGTGTATTATAAAGAATCTGTTAGTCATAATTCATACTTAAAACCATTATATATGCATATGTAATAATATTTATCTAGTGGTAGGTAGATGATAGACCAATATATATTAAAGCAGGGGGATAGCTAGACAGATTATAGAGGTAAACAGGAGATTTTACACAAGTAGGAAGCCAGTAAAGCTTTATTTCCACAGCAGTTTGACCTGCTGTCAAGTGAGACTTCTTGTGTTGCATCTAAGACAGAGAAGCAGATTTAATCCTCTAGGACCTGAAGTGTTCATGAACTTTCCCAATATTAATAATAATATAATTCTCATAAAGATCTTAGGGAAGAAAATCAGGTTTTATACACTGAAAACCTTGAGTCCCCTCAGTACTTCTCATTGCCCTTCTCAACTTGATGGGATTCACAACCATCCTGGAATCAACCTTCTGAGTATGTCTGTGAAGGAGTTTCTGACCCGGTTAATTGGGACAAAAAGATCTCACCTAACTATGGATAGTATTACTCTATGAGCAGGTCCAAGGCTAAATTAAAAGGAGGGGGAAAGTGCCTGAATTTCTTCCCTCTGCTTCCTGACTCTGGATGCAATGTGAACAGCTGGCTAAGTATCCTGCTCCCATGACTTCCTTTCTATGATGAGCTGTGCCCTTGAACTTTGAGCCAAAACTAAATTCTTCTGTTGCTTCAAATTGCTTTAACAATGTATTTCATAGCAGCGAGGAAAGGAGTAATTAATAGGATAGTCAACACATGTGATAGGACTTGTCCAGGACAACTCTGGCCATTTATGACATGACATTTGGGGTATAATGAATGATAAACTCTGATTAACAAAAGTAGGGTTTATTGTTTGGTTTTTAACGATGCTTTTAAGAGTTGCGGGGCTATATACAATGCAAAGAGCAGGTACAAACATTGTAAATAGCGTGTCTCCAGTAGTACTGCATCACTACAAAGTCTGTTATGGGAATACTAAAAGGACTTTAGAGGGTTTACTCTATCTAGAATCTTAATTTCGAGGAAAGGAGTAAACCTTAAACAGAAGCGGAACGAAAAAACAAAGGTTTGTTTTGCGCGCCAGCCTGGCAAGGAAACCCACCTCAGGCTCTTAAAAGGTTTTATCCTCCTACTGCTTCCACGCTCTGCACAGTCCAGAACTACAGCTCCCACAATACAACGCGGCGAGGAGGAGCTACATAGACTGTTTTAAAACCGGTAGGCTCGTGACGTTTGGGGTTTGATGAATGACCAACTCTGACCTTTCCTGGAGGCTGCTCCCCAACTAAGTCTGGTTTGTTGGGCCTTCGTGAGTAGGGAGGCCCACTATTTCCTCACTGGCCTGAGAGGCTCCACCCCGTGACCTCACGGTATATGGAGTCCTTGATATGGTGAGAGACCTAGTTCCTCCGGCTGCCCCGTAGTCGACGGACTACACTTCCCAGAAGGCTGCGGAACGGCCGGCGGCTAGGGGGCGGTGCCTCCTGTCGGTACAGTCATCTTTCTGCCTGTACCACGGGACTGATGGCCGGAGAGATGACGATCTTAGGTCTGTATCCCAGGGTCTCTGCTGCTATGGCAGTCGTCGGGTTGGTTTGAGGAGTTCTGGGTGGGCAGGGGTTCTTTGACTCACCTCAGGAATTCAGGTCACGCCGCCTAAAGGAGCCTGAAAAGGTGGCTGATGCAGTTTGGAGTTGGTGGGGGCGGGGCGCCTGGAGCGGGGGTCCGGCTGCTGGAGGCCTCTTAGGGAGTCCTGCCGCCTGCCTAATGTCTGACGGACGCGGACCTAGGAATGGGTTCTTTGCAAAAGACCTCCGTCTTGAGTTAGTAGCTGGATTTCTCTGCGAAGGCTGCGAGAACTCTGTGGAGTGAGAAGGGGGATCTCGAGATTGAGACTCCTCCTGGGCTGCACTCCGGATGCCGAATTGGGAGGGGGATTCTGGTCCTTGTACTGTGTAGCTGGATTCTCTTTCGACCCTTTGGGAATTACATTCCCTTGCTAGTGCTGCTTTTGAGATTTGTCTGTAGGTTAGAAGAGACAGGTGGGTAGGTAGCCTCTTGATCTGCTGTGAGCAGGTTTTGATTTGAAGGAGCTAGCAGTTAGCAACAGCAAGCGCTTACAGACTTTGGCATTCTTAGCATGGTTTCTTAGCATGAGTCTGAGTGAAACGGTGTGTACACAGAAACCAAGGAAGACTTTAATTCTAAATTTATGGCGATTCCCTTATTTGCCTTGGGCTCCATACAATATGCATGATGTTTGTATTTACTCCTTTTTTCGTTATTTGCTGAGCTTCTGCTCTTGCTATGGAACACACAACTTGTGAACAAATGTCTGTAAACTTCCATGTTGTTGCTTTCAGGGTTTGCACTTAGATATTTCTCCAAATACTATCTCTTTGAGGAGTATGACCTTAATATAACTTAATAACTAACTTTGTTATGAGGTCACAGTAATACATAAGCAGTTTTAAAAATCAGTGCATCCAATTTACTTATTTTATTCTTTTGAATGGGTGAAGATGATAATCAAAGAGGCTAATCTTACAATACCAAAACTTGTGCTGTCAGAACTTCATGATGAATTTCATTTAGTAATGACAGATAAAACTGTTCATAACTGTATCAGTCGAAATAGCAATAGGTCAAGAAAAAGTGGATTGTAACCAACTTTGGCTTTACATTTTTGATATTTCCATTCAGAAGCAGCGTAATTATCACTGAAATATCCTTACAGGTTATTCCTTTATACTTATACAATGAATAGACATGAGGGCTTTTGATTGCTTTTCTTCATTTTTAATTATAGTCCATTAAAATATGTCAGACTTAATGCCTAAAAGAAGTAGTTATTAATCCTATAAAGTAAAATATTTTGTTTTAAAAGAGTTATTAAAGAGATGTAGTAGGAATGTGACATAGTAGTAGCTTGATAAAGATGATAAAGATGTATCTTTGACTTGGTCTGTTTTCAGGTTCAGCTGTTTTGACTCTCTTGTTGGCTGGCTACTTGGCACAACAGTATTTACCATTGCCTACTCCAAAAGTGATCGGCATTGACCTGGGTACTACCTATTGTTCCGTTGGTGTGTTTTTTCCTGGAACAGGAAAAGTAAAGGTGATTCCAGATGAAAATGGGCACATCAGCATACCCAGCATGGTGTCCTTTACTGATGGTGATGTTTATGTGGGATATGAAAGCCTAGAGCTGGCAGATTCAAATCCTCAAAACACAATATACGATGCTAAGAGATTTATAGGTAAGATTTTCACCCCAGAAGAGTTGGAGGCTGAAGTTGGCAGATATCCATTTAAGGTATGAAATTAATCTAAAACCTGTGTAATTTAATTTATTATACTGTTTCAGACAATGCTTTGGCATCACATTGCACATCATTATTTCTCAACTGGATTTATCTGTAAAGGAGCTATATTTCTCTACTAAGAAATTTCACAGCACCTGCAGGGTGAATAAATTCAGTGACTTCCCAGTCAAGGAAATGGGCCTTGCTGTGTGTCTGTTTTGCAGTCCTATAATACCCTATTTGTTCTTCTAAGATATTTTAGGAAGGGTGATGAACCCTTATATTCTATGGATGGATATTTTCTATGTATGAGCATATTTGTATATATTTAACATGTACACTGGTTTTGGTGTTTTCTGACATTTGAAATGCAGTAGTAAGTCATAGACATTAAGTAGCTACACCTCACTATCTTCAATGACTGCGGAACTCCTATTTCTTGTATAATTGACTTATCTTATCACTATCTCTTACCTTTTGAAGTTCCATAGAAATTGCCTGTCTTGTAGAATTTGATGAGTTGGGTATGTATGTTTGTCTGTCTGTGTGTGTGTGTTTGTGTGTGTGTATTTAAGGAATTTTATTCATATTCCCTAACTGTACTTTTTATAGAGTAGGTAGGATCATTTTATTTGCTTATTGAGGTGGGTCTTGCTAAATATAAATACTCAGGCTGTTATTGAACCTGAAAGCCTTGGCCTCTTGAGATCACAGGCCTGTGCCACCATGCTCAGTTTATTTTTTGTTTGCCAATCCACAAATGAAAAATGACATTTTGTATTAAAGTTCTTCTTTTGCTTTCCAGCAAAGTTTTATGTAGTGGTTATTTTGTTTGGTTGGTTTGTTTTGGGATTTTTTGCTTCTGTTTTTGAAGCAGGATCTGAATTTGTAGACTTGGCTACCCTAGAACTCAGAGATCTGCCTGTCTCTGCCTCCTGTATTTTTATTTTATTTAATGATATATTTCTTCTTTTTCGTCTTGTTTTGACATATTTCACTTTTCCTTAATGACAATAGAATGAATACCTTTTTGACATGTTTTTGTTATTTTTTTCACTTTATTGTCTTTATGTGCATACTTTGTTGTTTTTTATCAAAATACCAGGTATTCATGAATGCTCAGCTTTAGAAGTGACTTTGATTCTTTGATTCTTACTGTAATCAGTAGGAAATTTTCATGTTTCCATTGGTTCACTGGTTTGGTCTGGGTTTTAGTTTTTTGGATTTTTTGTTTGTTTGTTTGTTTGATTTTTCCTTTTGGCTTTTCATCTTAATGCTCTTAGATATTTTCAAGTGGTTCCTCTTAAAACATTAAATTTTTGTTTTTATTTATCTAGAGTGGGCTTTCTGTTCCAAATTATAAAGTGCTATTCTAAGTCAATTAGACTCCCTGGACCAGCTGTATCATCACAGCTTACAGAATAAATTCTTACTTCCTTTGTGATTTAACTTTCTGTAGCTCTCTTTCCTGTGGTTTTACAACTAGCTAAGAATATGAAATGCCATATCTCAGAAATAACCAGTAAGCGGAGCTTTGTGACATTTTCTCTGCCCTTTTTGCTCTTACTCATAATGTGCACTATCCAGCTGTCCCTTGCATGTTTTGTTGGGCCCTTACTCATGTGGTGGCAATCCTGGTTACCAGCTGCTGCAGGCACTGCAGTGGTTTTGTTGACATTTTTTTTAAAACCATGTAATGGCCCCAAAGTCCAACATTAGTGATAAGAGCTGTTTGAATATGTTGATGAGAAGCTGTAAAGTGCTTTGTCTATGTAAAAAGCTATCCACTTGGCTTCTTGAACCAGACAGTTCCGGTAAAGGGAGTCTCCTGTGTAGTCATTCCTTCTTCAGTAAGTGTGTAGTGAGAGTATTCTAGGTTCCTGTTAAATTCTTGACTTTGATTTTGTTATTACTGAAAACCGTAATGTGGATTTGTTTTATAAATTTTAAAGTATCACATTTGGTAAACTCTAATCTGGAAAAATGTACTGAATTGATTATAGTGGATTGTATGACTTCATTACAATGTGAAAGTAAATTCATGTGTGTATATGCATGAATATCTTTACATTCTTGTGTTTCAAATCTCATTCACAGGTTTTACACAAAAATGGAATGGCTGAGTTTTCTGTAACAAGTAATGAAACCATCATCGTTTCTCCAGAATATGTTGGCTCTCGATTATTACTAAAGCTGAAGGAAATGGCAGAGGAATACCTTGGAATGCCAGTTGCTAATGCTGTCATTTCTGTACCAGCAGAATTTGACCTACAGCAGAGAAATTCAACAATTCAAGCTGCCAACCTTGCTGGTAATATCACCCTTGACTGATGTGTATTTTTTTCTGGATTTTGTTAGGACAAAAAATATTCTGCAGCAAGAATTACCATTTTATAAATAAATTGTAGGCACATCAACTCTAGCAGTTGAATTATATACATTTGCAGATAATAATTATGAACTCTGTAGTACAATATTAAATGTTTATATTAAGGGAGGGGAAGCACTCTGGAACTGGGGATGTAGCTGTCTGGTAGATAACTTTCTAGAACAGATAAGGCCCAGCCTGGGTTCAGTCCTCCAGGAGACACACATCCTCAAAAACTGTAAAACAGAAAACACAGCCCTACAAATCCTGTTTTGTGGTGCTTGTTTTCAAGTAGATAGAAGCATACATAGAATAAGAGTTTCAGAGTTTGAAATGTTGATGTGGCTCCGGAAGTTAAGGCCTTATTTTACAGAGAGCACGTTAAGGGTAGAGTTATTTCAAAGCAGGGATCGTAATGAAGGTAACATGTTTTTATATAAGATTACCATATCACATTTCTACAACTGTAAGTACAGTATCCATGTCAGAAAAGGCTAGAAGAGGTTTTTGCAAGTGTTAATAAAATTTCAAGTTACTGAACTTGAGCTTTTCTTTTCTTAATGTTGTACTCTTTAATTCAAACCACTCTTTTCTTCCACTGTATTTTTCCCATGGCTTTTGTCACTGCTTGGTGAGGTTCACGTCAAAGAAACAAACGATTGTTATTACAAGTTGAGAAAGCTTTCCTCTCGTGGGTCTTTTAGGACTGAAGATCCTGAGAGTGATAAATGAACCGACCGCAGCAGCTATGGCCTACGGTCTCCACAAGGTTGATGTCTTCTATGTGCTGGTCATAGACTTGGGTGGAGGAACTCTTGATGTATCACTACTGAATAAGCAAGGAGGAATGTTTCTAACACGTGCCATGTCTGGTAAGAAAAAAATTAAAGCTGGTCAAGCGTGATTTATGGCTGGCATGCAGCACATTGGTTTGGTCTTCAGAATACGTTGATTTTTCTGTATGGTACTGCTCCTGTCTATGTGCAGATCACGTAATTGTCAGAGTAGAATGCTAGACTTGATAGTGAGAGTGAAGGGTCGTCAGGGAAGAATAAGACCCTAGTGAAGAGTTTCCGATGATCTCATCTGTCCTGTGCTTCATAAATGTCCTAAGACATGCAGCTTTAATGTCGCTGAGGAAATAAGATCTTTCACTGTAAATCTCTTCTGGTGATTGTTGCTTTGTTCTTTTTAGGTTAAAAATGTAAGGCTGTTTAGACTGATTGGAATAATTGTTCTTACATACTTTTCACTTTCTTAACCAGATTCCTCAGAGCCAAGATACATACTTAGAGTTTATAATACGTTTTTCTATCCTATAGAATCATTTCTATTAAGCTTTTAATCATTAACAATTAGATAAAATATATTTTTATTGGTACATGTTAATTATAAAAACCATTTTTTTATTTTGTTGGGAATAGTGACAGTGTTTCAAATAGCTGCTTAACAAGGCAGTCTATGATATTATTCTCCTGTTTCACCAAAAATTAATTTGATATTATTGAGCTACTTCCTTTTATGCCTTTTAGAATTTCTGGCCTTGCTGGCACTGTCTATCAGTAGTACATGATAGACACAGAAACAAGAAGAGGGGAAGTAAAAGTGTTTCTAGAGTCTGTAGAAGCCGTAACCAGCTGCCCTTACTGCTTAGGTTAAAATGATTATTAACGTAGTTCTTAGTCATTATTTACATTAATAAAATCTTCATATATTATAGGATTTGTTACTCTTAAAATATATTAATATACAGAATATATATATGTATAACAAAGTTTTAATTGTTCTTTAGGAAACAACAAGCTTGGAGGACAGGACTTCAATCAGAGACTGCTTCAGTATTTATATAAACAGATCCATCAAAAATATGGCTTTCTTCCTTCCAGGAAAGAGGAAATTCATAGATTAAGACAAGCTGTGGAAATGGTCAAATTAAATCTGACGCTTCATCCGTCTGCCCAGGTGTCAGTTTTACTCACTGTAGAGGAAAAGGGCAGCCAGTCACCTCCGAATGGTGACTCTGATCTGCCAAAGGACCAGCTTACCCCAGGGGATGGTCACCATGTGAACAGAGGATTTAGACCTGACCTTTCTGGAAAGAGGAGAGGAAAAAGTCAGGTGTTATTTGAGACAGAAGTATCACGCAAGCTCTTTGACACCCTCAATGAAGATCTCTTTCAGAAGATACTGGTGCCCATTCAGCAAGTATTAAAAGAAGGCCATTTAGACAAGACGGAAATTGATGAGGTGGTTCTTGTTGGGGGCTCTACTCGTATTCCTCGGATCCGCCAAGTCATTCAAGAGTTCTTTGGGAAGGATCCCAACACGTCTGTAGACCCTGACCTAGCAGTGGTTACAGGAGTGGCCATCCAGGCAGGGATTGATGGAGGCTCTTGGCCTCTCCAAGTCAGTGCTTTAGAAATTCCTAACAAGCATTTACAGAAAACCAATTTCAACTGAACTCTGCGGGAGTGCTGGTAACTGATCGTGTCTGGTGATTTTGATGCTCCCCATTGTGAAGCCTCCAGAAAAGAAGTTCATGAACGAGCTCACAGATACCCTGAGGACGTTTATACAGAAAAGGTTTTATATGTTTTATTTTAGAATTGAGTATGACCAGATGAGTTCTGCTTATGTTTGGAGAACTCTAATAGTATTTCTGAAGTGACAGTTGAGTTAGACTCTTCTCTGGATTCTGGGGTCGGTAGCCACTCGCGCCCACTATACCGGAAACAGTAAATAGTGCCAACTATAAGGCCCCAGGTTTTACTGAATTTTATTAGTAGGGGCTGATAGTTATTTACTTGGTTATCACAATAATTCTTAATTTGGTCTATGCTTGAAGGCCTGTTGATGTCAGGCATTACATTGGTTGGAAGATAGCAGTATTATTTAACTACAGAGATAATATTCATCAACTGCCATATAAATTGTACTTTCAAAAATTCACTTTTTGTGTGTATATTCTAATCTACAGATTTTAATGTGCTAAAAAGACTGGCTTTCCCTTCTAAGATGGCTACAGATTTATTCAGACCTTTCCTGCCAGATAGTAGAATTTCCTGTTTATGATAGAATTCCTTTATCTTCAGTGTGTCATTCTGTGCTTGTATGTTCACAGTTCTGCTCAGTGAGAGCACAGGAGGGAGTTCTCAGCCGCCTTTCAAAGTGTTATTGTCACAGTGAAGCTTCGTTACTGTTACTCTCGGGTTTTGCTATCCAGGACTTTGCACAGATCAGACATTCTAGCAGCTGTTTGAATTTGGTTAGGTTTCTTTCTTTTTCCCCCCAGGACCAAACCTAGAAGTACAAGAATATAATCCAATTACTCTGGAAACTAAGGCAGGTGGAAGGCCTATCTGGGCTACCCAGAAAGTTCTAGGCCAGCCTGAGCAACTTAGTAAGACCCTGTCCCTGTCTCAAAACAAAAGGTGAAAGAAGAGGGGAGAAGGGGAGGGAGGAAGAGAGAAAACGCAAGGCAGATGGTCACGGGAACAGTGGAGAAAATAGTTTGACTTTGTGTTGGCCATGGTATTGGAAGATATACATCATTTTTTGCTTTAATGAAGGCATATAAGGATTATATCCTGGCTATCTTAAGTATATTTTGTTCATCAGTGTTGTAATAACTAAAGAGGAAAACTAAGAAAATTGCAACAAGATGAAGCACTTCAGCTTCCCAGAGTGTAATGCTTAAAGGTTATATTTTGCAGCTTTATAAAGAAAAATGTTGCTCAGTAGTGAAGTTGCTGTTAAATATCAATCATTTTTGTGCATCAAAAGTGTGCGTTAGGTAGACAGAAAAACAAAATACTGTGCTTTATTTTAGAAATAATAAGAAAATGCCAAAGACAGCCCTTAACAGCATTCTGAAAATATTCAAGACTATTATGAATCTTTGATTTTTTAGATTGAAAAGTATCTGTGTGAACATGTTTGAAACTCGATTATTCAAGTTACCCTAGAGCGTCTAGATGTGCTTTCAGCTTTCACTTAAGCTGTTAGTGTTATTAAGAGCAAACTTGAATATCTCAGATATTTGATGGGACTCAGGACATGGACAGGAACAATTTCCAACATGGAGCAGATAAATAATACTAAAATGGGAAGATAAATAATTTTTGTGAAAAAGTAGTAGTGTTGGAGCTGGGAATAAGTATGTACCATGCCCTTCTCTAGTATACTTGCAATGTTAAAAAAAAAAAAAAAGTGAAGGAAATTGTGTTCAATCATATGTTACAGAGTATGTATACCTAATCATGACATCAGTGTAGTTTATTTTTAAAAGGTACAAATGCATCCGGGCAGGATTAAACTCTGAGATTATTTTTCATAAAATGAGCCTTTTAGTTGTACATTTGGCTACTGTTTTTTTTTTTTTTTTTTGAAGTATGTAACTTTAAAAATACTAAGTAATAAGTAATTTATTTTGTATCTGTGTTTTGGTACTATGTTTTCACTCAGACCACTAACTTAACAAATACCACTGTGTATAATATGAACTCAAAATGACAGTTACTGTATAGAACAAATTGTGCCTCTTAAATATGTGTGTTCAGGTAATTCACATTTTGCTGTCTATGCATACCATTTTGCAGTTTTGTTTTTAATTGTTAATTTTCCACCCACAACTTGGGTGTAGTATATTTTTGATGTATATAAATACAGATGATAGAGCTGATGCCATGTGTACAAACTTTGTAGCAAGTGGTCTAATTGGCAAGTGTCACATCTCCTGCATCCTATACATCTCCTCGGATTTCTCCTGTATTTTCTGCATATTTCTAATTTAGAAGAGCTAGTTCTTATATGAACAGTTTCTTTAGAACTCTAACAAGCCATTCCTTCTATCTAGTGGAGTCAAGTCCTGACTTAATCCACACAATTAAAAATTCTGCATACCCCCTCCAACTGTAATCGTTCCATTGACAGTTAATACTTCATAATTTTCTAATAAAGTTTGTGTCAATCTTTTGGACAAAAAAAAAATCGTTTTTTGTCTTAAGCAGTTTACTTCATTATGTCTTAAAAATAAGCCTTTGAGATCTGAATGGATACCTCAGTGATTTAAAATACTTGTTGCTCTTGCAGAAGACCCTGGTTCAATTCCCAGTGCCGCATAGTGACTCACAACCTTCTATAAATTTAGTTTCAGAGCATCAAATACCCTCCTCTGACTTCCAAGTTATATATAGAATATTGTGCAGGAAGGGGAAATAAAATGAAAAATTGTTAGATGTTAATATTTTTAAATACTCTTGAATGAAAAATACTATTGGGGTTTGAATACTTCATATTTTAAGAGTATTTTAGACATACAATGTTGCTTCTACCACAGAAACAATTCACTATTAAAATGTATCCAAAACATGGTATGACAAGTCAACGATTTTCTCCTGAATATATAGTGAGACTGTCTCACTGAGGTGGTTTTAGCCCAAAATTTAATATAATAAAAGTATTGTTTTACTCAAAGGTAGGACATTATTTTAAACAGATAATAAGATTCAGTATAGAATTATAAGCCAATGCCTCTTTTTCTAAAAGCTGCTCAAGGGCTTTCCTGAGTCTTCTTTATCTCATAAATTGGACAGTTTCTCAGCACATGTATGTACATAAGTCTTTACAGCATAGGATTCTAAAATGCATGGCTGCATGTTACAAAAACTATGCTAGTAGCATGTCATACAAAGTTGACTAAAACCAGGCATTTGACTTTGAGTAGTTTCCAGCAAGTGACACTGACTAGAATTAAACTCAGTATCACCCACACATAATGAAAGTGTATTGTGGGGATGAATAAACAGAAAAATTGCATCTAGATCACACAGGCAGGTAGGAAGGAGGCAGAGAGGTCAGGGTTATTGAGGAAGCAAATGCAGACAGAACGTTGGGTAATGTAAAGAAAGTTAGTTTGAGCAGAACTGAGTAGATGTGAGTGGAGACCAGGATAGCTGTAAACATTGACACTTGACTGATACATATGCCAGCTCTTATCCAGAGCATCGCTCACTGCTGTTGTTTTTAAATATTAATGCACAGTCATATCATTCAGGAAAATCAACATACAACTAAAACAATTTTGTTGTCCCTGAGTATTGTTAATCTAGTTTCTTTTCAATTGTCATTTGAAAAAAAAGTCCTTTCCAATGAATCAAATGGCACCTTGAATTCCATAATTCTGGAGTCTAGAACAACCATACTGCAATGTGAAGAAGAAAAAGTGATTTTCCACCTCATCCTTACAAAAGGAAATTTAAGCGGCCATATGAGTTATCTTGTTTTCAAATACAGATATGACTTAATGCAGCAAACAATTTCCTAGCATTCCTTTATCATTAAAATATCCCTCTAATTATTTTTGAAAGTGTTTTCTATACATTTAAGAACATTTTACTCTGTATACACAAAAATCCTTACTCCATGATAAGTAGTGTACTGCATTTGTCCACTATCAACCTGCCAAGAAAGTATCATTTTGTCTTTAAAGAAAGAAAATACACCCGACTGAATCAGAGAGTAATCTGTGAGTAATTGTCAACATGGTACAGTGAGAAAACTTCCTGTGTTCAGCACCAAGTTATCAGTCTTAATATCATTTAGAGGCTGATGCTTCATCTGAAATGAGAATTTTGTTGTATAAAGCAAATCACAAACCAGACAAACCAGCTGCCATTGTCCAACTCTGACCAAAGAAAAAAAATAATTCCAGTAGTCATCTTTATAATAATCACCTCCAGTTCTAATTTCCAGATGCTCTTATTTATCCTAATGCCACATGATTATTCAGTCATTCTCTTAGGTAAAAGTGTTTGTTATATCAGTTCTGTATATCAGATAATATCCAGGTTCTGGGGATAGAATAATAAACTAAAGAATTTTTTAAAAAATGAATAAGACAAACAGGCTGGTGAAATGGCTCAGCAGTTAATATCACCTGCTCAATTTCCATAGGACCTCAATTCTACTGGAGCTGGGTTAGATTCTGAGCACTCAGGCAGTAGCTCACGGCCTTGTGTAACTCTGGTCCCAAGTTTCTGACACCCTCCAAGACCCCTGCATGCATGTAATGCACAGACATGCATGCAGGCAAAAAAAAAAAGTAAACAGAAAACACTTATACACTGAAAAGAGGAAAAAAAAAACATAAGATTTTGTGTAGAGATAACATTCTCAAGGAAATAAGAGAAACACAGATATTAGGCAAAAAAAAACAAACAAAAAACAAACAAACAAACAAACAAAACATAGTCCTACTGACTGCTTGGGCTGAAACTTGGCCCTTCCATAACTTATATTTAAATTACTTTGGCTTGTAGATGGTTTCCCTTGTTGAATAAGCTTTTCCTGTCACAAGTTGGAAACAGCTGTGCAGAGTCTTGGCCGAGGGCACCAATCCCTTTAGTTCATTTAGAATCATGTCTTCCTTTTAGCTTCTGATCTCCTTGACCACAGGACTTGGCTTCAGTGCTAAATCCTCCCGTGCTCTTTGTTTCCACGAACTAATTTGAGGTTTTTCTTTGTCTATCTCCCTGTTTTTCATTGTAGATCTGTATAAGAATGATTACTAATGACCATGTGGCACAGTCAGTAGAAGCTGTATTGAAATCTTCTCTGCCAGTGATTTTAATCCATAACTCTTCAATCTAGCCTCTGGCAGATTTATTATTATTATTATTATTATTATTATTATTATTATTATTATTATTATTATTATTATTATTATTACTATTATTGACAAGGGCAGTCACATTCTTTGCTAAAATATTCTAAGAATAATTAATATTATTCCCGTCTAGACCACTTGAGAGCTTGTCTTTCATAGTCTACATTGCTCCCATCAGTACTGTCTTCCAAGTTCACACTATCATAGACCATTAAGGCCCACTTATGGCATTCAACCTCTTCCTAAATCAAAAGCTTCAAAGTCTACAACTTTTTTTTTTTTTCAACAGGCAGCATAGACAAGCCTTTCACAGCAATATGCAACTACCTGGAATCAATTTCTGCCTTCATGGCTATTCTATTGCTGTGAAGAGACATCATGAGCAAGTCAGCTTATTTAACAAACAAACAAAAACCATTAATCGGGGTTGCTTAGAGTTTCAGAGCATTTGTCCATGATCATCTTGGTGGGGAGTGTGGTGGCAGGTAGGTCAGCATGATGCTGAAAGCTTTTATCTGATCCACAAGATTGAGGCAGAGGGAAAGTGAAATTGGGCCTGGCATGTGATCAGGAAAGCACAAAGCCTGCTCTCAGTGACACACCTCCTTCAACAAGGTCAAACCTCCTAATCCTTCCTAAATAGTTCCACTAACTTGGAAACAAGCATTCAAATACACAAGCATATGGTGTAGTCAAGCCACTGCAATAGGCAGTGTTTATAATAATTATAGTCCTTTTGAGTACTCATGGCCATCACTGAGAAAATCAGATTGAAATACAGTATTCATGCTAATGCTGGAGTGACAGATATGAGCCAGGAGCCATGTAAGTAAACACACAGAGTATTCAGAGTGTTCAGTAATGGGAAACCAGAAAGATAACAATTATTGAAAGAAGAGTAGATTCCCTTACCATGTCTTTTTCAGTAGATTAGTTAGAAAAGGCTTGGCATGGTAAGGGAATCTACTCTGTGGGTTTTTGTAAGTAAGCAGTCTGTGAAAAGGGAAATAACCACTTGTGTCAATAGGTCAGATAGGAGCCTTCCTGTAAAATCGCTGAGTATCAGAAGCAGAAGAACGTGAGAAAGCGAGGTGCCTGAGCCATGAGGCAAAGTATTTTTATGAAAGAAGAATTTCCATTGTCAAATGACAAGTCAGGGGAGTGAAAGCTGAATGTGGGTTGTTACATGAACCAAGAGTCTGTTAAAGGATCTCAAGAATTTACTAAGATATAAAATAGAGATAATATACTCACAGATACAGAACAAAATAAACGCCACCACTTATCCAGCTGTCATGCTTCACTCCAGCCAAGGGAGATCAGAACCCACTGTAATTGGCTCCATGCTGCCTGACCCAGTCCTAGACACCCAAGAAGAGTGCAACTCCCCTGTGTTTCTAATCAGCCACATCATGGTCACGTACACAGACAAAACCATGCCCACCCGGTCAGATACCCCAAAAATCATTGGATGAGTGGAATGAATTCCCACAACAGTAGGCCATTTGTGATCTTAATAAGGTATGACCAATACAGGGGCAACATGACAAAACTGAAGGAATGAGGAGGTACTACGGAGAAAGGCATGCAGGTGCGAGTAGAGGGCAGTAGTAACAATAATAATAATAATAATAATAATAATAACAGCAACATTCCCACCTGAGAAGGAGATAGCTTTCCCATGTAACACATAGAATGTGCTTAGAAAACAAGGTCATCCATATAATAGGCCATCTATCAAAATCAAGGCCCATCTTTGGACAAGAACATGTGGCTTTCTGACTGTTTTGGTTGAACATTATCATCTGTTGGGGTATTTTCGGTCCAGGAGGACTGGTAGCACACTTGTTTAACGTGTGCAAGGCCTTCAGGTTGATCCTCAGCTCACAGAAGGAGTAAGATGGCACAGGCTTGTAGGGGAGGGAATGGTGGAGTATATAAAAATCTGTCCCCTCCCAGTTGATGGAAGAATATAGTATGCACCATAACAATTTTATTAGGGATGTACATTGAGAAAATTGCCTTACTTTAGTCATAATAATTGAATCTACACAATTTTTTATGTTAATTATGTGGTGTTGCTTATACTGACAGTTCTACAGGTACATCACTAACATCTGGGAATGGGAAGAAATAGAATAAATCATCTTTTTTGTTCGTTAAATATAATTTAGAAAAGACAATGGTTAAAATCCTGACAAAGTATATTTGTTATTTGTATATTTTAATGCATGTAACAACTTATTAACAAACCTGATTTACTTAAAGACAGGTATTCATGTGTACACTTTTGGTAACTGAAGCATGTGAAATTGAAAAAAATTCAACTTCTGTTCAGAGTCTGTGGATTTGAAAATATCAATGAAGAAGTAAACATTTCTATAGTTTGTCTCAGTTTTTTATTTATTTTTTTAAAAACATATCAACCATAGTTCTCCTTCTCCCCCCCCCTCCCCCCGCCACCTCAACCAAGCATCCATTTCTCAAAGAGGACAAGGTCTCCCATGGGGTGTCAACAAAGTCTGGGATATCAGCTTGAGTCAGAACCCAGACTCTCCTCTGTAGGGGATTGTGTTGTTTCATGGTAAATAATTGTCCCACCCACTGGTTTAATAAAAAGCGCTGATTGGCCAAAGGCAGGCAGGAAGTGTGGGCGGGGCTACCAGACTAAGAAAAACTCTGAGAACAGAAGCACAGGGCAGAACGCCAGAGCAGAATGCCAGAGAGAAGCTGGAAGAAGCAGAGAACAACTATGCTGCTCTAAGAAAAGGCACGGAGCCGCATGGCTGAACAAGATAAGAGACATGGGTTAGTTTAAGGATAAAGAGCTAGCAAGTAATATGCCTGAGCCTTAGGCCAATCAGCCTAAAACAATTGTAAACATCTGTGTATCTCTGTGGGTCTGTGGGTCTGTGGGTCTGTGGGTCATAAACCTTGAGGTTAGGCCTGAAAGTCGGGACAGAAACCTCCTACTACACCCCTCTCTGTATCAAGGCTGAGCAAGGTATCCCTCAGCAGGGAATGGGTTCCAAAAGGCCAGTACATGCACTAGGGAATAAATAAATTCTGGTCCCATTGCCAGAGGCCCCACAAACTCTTTAAGCCATATAACTGTCTTCATTCGGACAGCCTAGTTCAGTCCCATCCAGGTTTACAAGATGCCAGTCCAGAGTTAGTGAGCTCCCAATAGCTCAGGTCAGCTGACTCTGTGGGTTTCCCATCATGTTCTTGATCCTTTGATTCATATACTTCCTCCTTCCTCTTTTCAACTGGACCATAGGACCTCAGCCAAGAGCCTGTTTCATGAATTCTGGTTGTAATAAAGGAAACTCAGAGCCAGATATTGGGGGAAATGTTGAAATGTTAAAGAGAGGAAACACCACAGTCAATCTCACCCAGCTGTCTTCCAGCTTCCTCAGCCTCGCTCCTCCTGGCTTCTACTGCCTCATCTGCCTTCCTACACCTGCCTTAACTACTCTCTTCACCCAGTTGTTTCACATCTAGGTTAAGATTAAAGGCATAGGTACTACTGTTTGGTAGTTAGCCTTGAACTCACAGAAAGAGAAAGATCTCTGCCTCTGGAACTATGGGTTTAAAGACATGGCACCAACACTGCCTGTCTGAGAGCCTGGAACTCCCTCTGTAAACCAAGCTGGCCTCAAACTCAGATCTGCTTGGCTTAAAGTCATAGGTTTTTCCCCATGCTGGGATTAAAGATATGAGTTACCACTCTCCGATCCTCCTGGATTGACTGTGGGTGAATCTGTTCTCTGATATTCAAGACTGACTTTATTAAATATATAACATAGCACTACAAATCCTCTTTTGTGTCAAAAATACAAAAGGTTATAACTAATTTAAGAAAAACCATATACAATAGGTGCAATAATGATATACAATATATACAAACAATAATTACATGATCCTCACCCTATCTCTCCTTATCCCTCCTCCACTATGGTCGCAATTTATTCCAAAGATTATATTTCCCCTTCCCAGGGCATCCTGAATGTGTCCCTTAGGGTCCTTCTTGTTACCTAGTTTCTCTGGGGTTGTGGACTTTAGCCTGGTTGTCCTTTCTTTATGTCTAATATCCACTCATGAGTAAGTACATACCATTTTTGTCTTTCTGGGTCTAAGTTACCTTACTTAGGATATTTTTTAGTTCTATCCATTTGCCTGAAATTTTCATGATGTCATTTTTTTTTTACTGGTACATAGTACTCCACTGTGTAAATGTACCACATTTTGTTTTTAACTATTCTTCAGTCAAGAAGCATCTACGTTGCTTCCAGGTTCTGGCTATTATAAATAATATTAATATGAACATAGTTGAGCAAATGTCCTTGTGTCATAAATGTGCAACATTTGGTTATATGGCCAAGAGTGGTATTGGTGTATCATGAGATAGGTTAATTCCCCGTTTTCTAAGAAACCACCATACTGATTTCCAAAGTGGCTGTACTACACTCTCACCAGCAATGGAGGAGTATTCCCTTTGCTACACATCCTCTCCCGCATAGACTGTAGTCATTGTTTTTATTTATTTTTAATTTTTATGTTTATTATGATGCCAATTTGCTAAGGCTATCTTCTCTATTTTATCTTCCTAGGGGAATCTCTGGAGGTTTCTCTTGCATTCCTTTGGATCCAAGGATATTCAAGGGTTGTGGTTGCAGCTTGGGTATTCTTTGCTTTTTGTCTAAAGTCCACTTATGAGTGAGTACATCCCATGCCTTTCTTTCTGGGATTGTAATACCTCACTCAGAAGGATATTCTCCAATCCATCCATTTGCCTGAAAATTTTGGGATGTCATTATTTTTTTTCTTTTTTAACTGCTGAGTAGTACTCCATTGTGTAGATGTACCACAGTTAATCCATTCTTCAGTTGAGGGACATCTAGATTGTTTCTAGATTCTTGTTTTTTTTTTTAGTTAATCTCATAACCATCCACATTGCTAAAGGTATTTATCATCTGTAGACATTCCCTGGTAGAAGAATTTTTGTGATCACTTATGTAAACTATCATATCATCTGCAAATAGCAAAAGTTTGACTTCTTCTTTTCCAATTTGTATCCCCTTGATCTCCTTTTGTTGGTTTATTGGTCTAGCTAGACTTCAAGTATTACTTTGAGTAGGTACGGAGAGAATGGACAGCCTTGTCTTTTCCGTGATTTTAGAGGGATGGCTTTTAGTTTCCATTTATTTTGACATTGGTTATAGGCTTGCTGTATATTGCCTATATTATGTTAGGTCTGCTCCTTGTATCCTTTATCACTCCAAGGCCTTTATCATAAAGGGTGTTATTGAATTTTATCAAAGGAGTTTTCAGTTTCTAACAAGATGATCATTTCTTTTTTTTTTCCTTTCAATTTGTTTATATGGTAAATGACATTGACAGATTTTCTTATGTTAAACCATCCCTGCATCTCTGGGATGAAGCCTACTTGATCATGGTGAATGATACTTTTTTTATGTGTTCTTGGATTTGATTTGCCAGTATTTTGTTGAGTATTTTTTCACTGATATTCATGTAAGAGATTGGTCTGAAATTCTTTTTCTTAATTGCATCTATGTGTAGTTTGGGTATCAGGATGACTGTAGCCTCATTTAAAAAAAAGAGTTAAACAATGTTTCTTTTATTTCTATTGTGTGTAACAATTTGAGGAGTATTGCTATTTGTTTTTCTCTGAAACTCTCTGGTAGGATTCTGGGCTGAAACTGCAACCACCATTATTTATTTATTTTATTTATTTATTTAATTATTTGTTTGTTTGTTTGTTTATTCATTCATTCATTTATTCATTTATTCATTTATCTATATATTTGGTTGGGAGACTTTTACTGCTTCAATTTCCTTAGGGATTATAGGCCTATTAAAGTGATTAATCAGGTCTTGAGTTAATTTTGGTAAGAAGCACCTATCCACAACTTGTACTTTTTTGTTTTTTAGGTTTTAGGTTTTCCAATTTTATGGAGTATAGATATTTGAAGTATGACCTAATGATTCTCTGGATTTCCTCTGTGTCTGTTGTTATGTCCCTTTTTCATTTTTGATTTTGTTAATTTGGATACTCTCCCTCTGCCTTTTGGTTAGTTTGGATAAGGGTTTTTCTATCTTGTCGATTTTCTCAAAGAGCCAACTCTTTTTTCATTGATTCTTTGTATTGTTCTCTTTGTTTCAATTTTATTGACTTCAGCCCTGAGTTTGATTATTTCCTGTCTTCTACTCTTGCTGGGTGAATTGGCTACTTTTTGTTTTAGAACTTTCAAGTGTTATGTTAAGTAGCTTGTGTAAGATTTTTCTAAATTCTATATGTAGGCTCTTAGTGATATGAACATTCTTCTTAGCACTGCTTTCATTGTGTCCCATACATTTGGGTATGTTCTGGATTCATTTTAATTAAGTTCTAGGAAACCTTTAATTTATTTTTTTCTTCTTCTTCTCCTTTTTTACTTCTACCTTGATACAGAGGTGGCTGAGTTGCAAGATGTTCAGTTTCCGAGTTTTATAGGATTTCTGTGGTTTATGTTGTTGTTGAACTCGGGCTTTAGGCCTTAAAGGTCTGATACGATACAGGGAGTTATTCAAATTTTTTATTTTTATTTTCTATATAACTGAGTATGTGCTCAATTTTAGAGAAGGTTTCATGAGGTTCTGAGAATATATTCTTCTGTGTTTGGGTGGAATGTTCTGTATATATCTGTTAAGTCCATTTGAGTCATAACACCTGTTAGATCCCTTATTTCTCTGTTGTTTCTGTCTGGTAGACCTATCCATAGGTAAGAGTGGGTTGATGAAGTCTCCCAGTACTAGTGTGTGGGGTTTGATGTGAGTTTTAAGCTTTAGTAATATTTCCTTTACATATGTGGGTTCCCTTGTATTTGGAGCATAAATTTTGAGGATTGAGACTTTATCTTGATGGATTTTTTTTCCTTAGATGAATATGTAATGTCCTTCTTATCTATTTTGATTGGTTTTTGTTTGTATTCTATTTTTCTTAGATATTAGGATGTCTACATCAGCTTGTTTTTAAGTCCATTTGACTGGAAAGTCTTCTATTTATTATCTTACTAGAAACATAGAAATACTAATGTTTGATGATGGTATCTGTGATAGCCCTATGTGTCCAGAAGTACCATATTTATTTTCTAAAGTCCTAAATTCATAATTCTGAAATATAACTAGCCTCAAGGGTTTAGGTGAATGGCTGATGAAATTAAGCAGTCTAAGGTATTTGATTGTTTATAAAGAGGGCACAAGAATATGCATTTCATTAGTACTTTTTGATGTTGTAAAAGGTAAAACTTACCAGGAAACTTTTCCATGCCAAAAGATAGAACAAATACTGTCTCTAGAGCTTAAGTTATCTCTTTAGGTAGGGTGAAGTAATTGTGCCAGACTTGGTATAGAAAGATCCTACCTGGAATAGTCTATAAATACATGTACTTAGATAAGCTGAATATTTGCTATCTACTCTGCTATAACAGGAACATTCTGGTCCTTTAGGGCTAAACATGGGCATTATCCTACTTTTTCTGTGAGAAGAAAATGATGAGCCAGCTTTTTACTATGAAGGATGTAAAGAAACGAGCCTCCAGAGTAATGCAGCTTTGTCTCTCATTATTTAGCTAATATAATCTATATTTCAGATGAGCTATGGAGACCAGTGTCTAGTTAAGAGGGTTATACATGAACCAGGTACCACAAAAATCATTATTACTTATATTTGGGTATATATTAGGACAAAATCAAAGCAACTATTGCTAAAGCTATGTAATTGCAAGCCATAGAGCTGTGGTTCAGCAAAGAAGAAAGATAGGTTGCCAAGGAATGTGAACCCCAAAGACAGCCCCTATCACAAATGGAATGAGTTCTTGAGTTGCAGAGATGTATAACTTTGGGTGCACTTAGTCCAAACTCTTCTCTGAGAAATTGAAAAAAGTAAACACTGAGAACTACTTTCTTCTCCTTCCCCAGTTATTTAGAACTCAACCATATATAGCATTGTCAAAATGATGACAGCTTAAAAAATTCTTCTGAATAAAAACTTCGATTTACTTTGCAGAACTTGGCTTTAAGAGGCAATCAGAATTAAAAAGTAAAAGAAAAGAACACTTGCTGAAATGATAGATGAATGACACTGGGGGAAAACTACTAGAAAAATCAATCACTGTTCCAATTATACTTTCTGTAGAATTAGATTCATTATATAGTCATAATAAAATTATTCCCTGTAAGCTAAATTGTGCCCAGCTACTATATATATATATATATCACTCTCCTTTCACATGAGATTATAACTTTAAGTGAAATTGTTATAGTGTATCTGAACAAACAGTATTTTACAAATACAAATTTTTAAAATGAGAGTCATGGCATTCCTACATCCAACAATAGTCTATTTATTATTTCAAAATCTGTTTCCATACAAAGTAGTGTGCACTTTTACATGAATGTAAGTCAACATAATTTCATTTATATGTATACACTAAAATATTTAGGACTTAAATGCATATTTTTAAGTTGATAAGTTACACAAACTCCTTTTTACTTAAAAAACAAAAACAGTGACCATATATATCTAAGAGACTCATCTTGAGCTTTTATGTGTTGATGTGACTTATTTGTTCAAAATTACCCATTATGTTCTTGTCCATATCCTCTCTGTTTTGATGGAATAAGCTCTGATATTCATTTGCTCTAATAATGGACATTCTACATAAGTTCTCAGTAAAGTTGGAAATTATACGAGAAAGAAAATGATAACTGCAGGACTGGTGAAGAGCTTGCAGCACAATATCTAGTCAGAAGACAGTTAGAGGCAATTGGATAGATATCCAGAAATTGTTTTTTAGGGGGGGGGAAGCTTGGATTACCCTTGTATAGTTAGCCAAAATTCTAGAATGTTCTAATGTTTTGTATGACTAATGGAACCTTTTTTGGAGATAATAAGATTTTTCCAGGCATAAGAAAGGTTCTCAGTGTTGGTGGTTATTCTGCACTTTTAGATTTTGGGGGACTCACCACCCAGCTTCCAAACCGATCATTCTTGAGGTGTATTCTTAACTATAAATGCCTTGCCTTAGCTTGGCTTGCTTTTATCCAGATTTTCTTAACTTAAATTAACCTATCTGCATTTTGCCTCTGGGCTTTTATGTTTTTCTTATTTCTGCAATTTTACTTTTACTCTTGTTCCATGGCTGGATTGGTGGCTGGCCCTCTTGCTCTTTGATTTTATTCTCTTCCCAGATTTCTCCTTTAACATATTCGCGCTGCTTGCCAGCCTTGTCTATCCTTTCTTCTGCCTTGCTATTCACTTCTCAGTTGTTTATTAGGCCATCAGGTATTTTAGACAGACTTCACAGAGTAACACAGCTTCATAGGGTTAAAAAGAGAAACATAAACAAATACAACACACCTTAAAATAATATTCCACAACATCTCAGGATGAGTTCCTTATGGGTTCAAGTTGATCCCTCATACTAAATATCTAATGGACAGCAAAAAAAAAAAAATGACATTCAGGGAGAAAGGCCATGTCAACACAATTAAAGAGATGTGTCTCCATGTCAAGAAGATGCCAGAGATTGACAACAGCTCAAAACAAAATGGTAGGGGAATACATAAGGTAGATTCTCCCTCAGTGCCTACAGTATCTGCTTACCTCTTAATTTTTGAATTCTATTCTCTAGAATTGTGAGAGTGCAATTTCTGTGGAACTTAGTAAAGAGAGGCTTGGTAGACAAATATTCAGTTATAATAATAGTAAGTGCAAACTCCAGACAGAACAGCTAAAACATAATTAAGCAAAATTTCATTGTAAGTTTTCTCAGATAAAAGTATATAAGTATAATATGGAAATTATTCTATGGCACATTTTGAAAACATTATCAAGAAGACTATGTATCAACTGCAGGACACTACCAAGAGTATATACAATATTTTCACATACACAATTATAGAAATATTTCTTTTTCTTCACTAAAATACACATGCTCAACTTTGATTACAATGAGGCCCCTGTGTATTAATTTTGTTGAGGACAATTGGGACTTGTTATCACAGTGGAGAATCAGAAGGAAGTAGCTTTAATTAATGGAACCAGTATTCATTAACTCCAGACAACTGAGACCAAGTAGAATTGAAAAGCATGGGTTATCAAATTTCGCCACATTTTAAAAGTAAATATCCTGATCTAGAATTCTATTAAAAGTATCTTTGATTTAAAAGTTTAAAGTATCTTTGGTAAGATAAATTTACAAAATATTCTAAACAAGCTACATATAGACTGTTCATTTGTGGTTTACAAGTTCTTTGTGCTAAGTGCCCTAGAAAATATGAAAGGATTCTTAATATGTTGTGTAATTTGGGAATGATGATCTGGGGATATATACTCTTAGGGGAGTGAATTCAAAAGAAGACAGTTTTCCAAATATACATAAAGTATGTATGTGTATAGGTTTCATAAAATGTAAATGAACTGTGGAAGCCATGGAGTACTTTCACAAATATCTGAGAGAATCTAGTTCAAGAATCCTTAGCATAGATCATCATTTCTCAGACTTTCAGAAGAATCACACAAGCTTTAATAAAATCAAAACTCCTGGTTCTCACACTGATACATTTATTCAGTAGATCAGGGGAATAGCTGGAACCACATTGAATAGTGTATATCTAAACCAAGCCTTTTTTCACTGCTGAGAAAAATGAAACCCAGAAAGGAACACCAGATGACCAACACAGGGATCAGAAAGGTGACTAGAACTCAGGACCCTTTGACTGATTGCTGCCCATGGAGTTTGATTTTTAAACTTCTTTCCACTTCTGGTAGGAAAAAAAAATCACCATGACATTAACAAATACACAAAATTTTAAAACACAAACTATTAATACTTAATATCATTCTTTGACATCTAAGTATATTTTAAAAATATAAGACATGTTCTCCAAATTAAAGAAACAACACAGATTTTAAAATGATGGCTTGTGGTCTTCTAAAGTACTGTTTACTGGCAGTGCAACATGCCCATAATAGATCAAGTAAGGAGTTAGATATGTTAGTATTATTTTAATAAGGAATGACTCACATAAAAATGGAATATAGCCTAGTATGTGAAGAGTTAAGTAAGTTTTAGAGGTAAAATATATAGTTAGAGAAATAATAATAGCATTGTCACAGAAAAGAGATGATTACCATTCTGTCTTGAACAGACTAAATTGCAATATAAATTTAAAGACTTAAAGTTTTTGGAAAGCATTAGTTTCCTAAAACTGAAATCTTTTGAGAAAATAGCCTCAGAATACTTTTATATTTAATTCAAAATTCACACTGAGAAATCTTGTTTTCAACTGTAGCTTTACCATGAGGTAATTTCGGAAGTCAAACGGGCTACTAACATTTTAATATGAAGATAGAACACTGAGTATCATGAAAGACATACTTAGCACTTCCAGCAAATTTGTGGTGGTGACTAGTATATAATAATATAAAAGAGCCTCTGGTTTGTGTTGGCTAAGCAGGCAAATGAAACTTCTGCTGACACACATCCAACACAGGGGTTTGTGGTGCAGGAAGCATATGTGATTGACAATGCCAGGGGCTGACCCTCTGAACCTACTGAAACATGAGCATGGATAGAACCTTTTCTGTACGTTTGGTGTAAGACAATAAGTAAGCAAGACAGTTGGGGCATAAGCAAACCATTTCTAGGGAAAAGTGAGGCTTTCCAATTGATGACTATGGTTTGATGATTTTTCTTCTGATTTTTCTCATCTCTATGGACATATCTGCATTACTAAACATTTCTACCTTATTCTTCCAGCCATCTTTTCCCTCACAGAGACCAAATATATGCCACAGCATGTAACTTTGGTAGCCCACCTTCTTCTATTTGTTCTCTATCTAGGGCTAGTTCTGAACTTTCTCCGCCAACAGTCACTTTAATGGATTCATGCTGAGGGTGAATTCAAGTAGTAATTGTGTCATGGTGATTTTCATACAGTTAATGAATTAATTCATGGATGAATTATTACTTTCATTCAACATTAGAGAAGATGAAGACTGTTAGTGGATGCAATTGGAGGAAATCAGTTACTGGCTTAAAAATTAGTTACTTGGAACATCTTATTTCTGCCCCTCATGTTATCTTTACTTCCTGAATGTCATGATATAAACATTTTTCTCCCCCACTAAATGCTGTAAATTCTTTTATCATGAATTTGCCTCAATCTAGTAACACAGCGATGGGTCACCCCTCGTCCTCATCATTACAAGCCTTTCATCCAGTAGGTGCCTGACGTTTTTATTATTTCCTGGACTCGGCTTTTTGGACTTAACAGACAGGTAAAATCTGTAGTTTTTAAAGTTTAGTGAAAATAAAAATGCTCGTTTCAATTATTTACCTATATAATTAAGCAGAAGTGAACTAAAGAAACAGCACCCAAAATGAAGAATGGTAAAACTCCCCAGTCACACAATGTACAGTAGGCAAGTCCACCCACAGGACCACAGACCCAGACATGGCCACTAGTGGCAGCATGGAGCATGACCTCTAGTACAGCAAAGGCTACTCATGTCTGCATGACTCCAGGTGGCATCACAGCCCACATACATCAACATGGCTTCAGGCTGCAGCACAGACCACAGACATCCACATGTATTTCAAGTAGTGACACAAACCATAAACATCAACATGAGCCCAAAGTTGGAGCAGGACCATAGACCCAGACATGGGCCACTCAGTTTATTCTTTTCATAGTTTAGACTGAGAGAAAGAAGAAATATATCATTAACAGAAAACAAAACCAAAATATTTACCTGACATAGTAATGTATAATCAGCTAGTCAAACTATATAATCTTTATACTCACCAGCATATTTTTTTTCCTACAGTCAATTGTAAAAATTACAAGACGATTCTAGTAACAAGATGTCTATGGTGCAGCAATTTATGTATCTTAATGACAATGCTATACCAATTAAAGCTCTTCACAGTTAAAGTCAATGTTTTAGCCAGCCAGTGCATGCTTTTAATCCCAGCACCTGGGAGGCAGAGACAGGCAGATAGGAAGATCCCTATGAGTTTGAATCTAGCTTGGTCTATTGAGAGAGTTCCATGACAGACTTCAAAGCTGCATAGAGAAATCCTGTCTTGAAACCCCCTCCCCTCAAAAATCAGTATTTTGTGTAGGAAAATAATTTAAATAATCTAAAATCTATGGCTATAAGTTATAAATGTTCAAAATCTAATATTTGGAATGCTGGA
The DNA here is from genome assembly GCA_033318265.1 of Phyllotis vaccarum. Taxonomy (NCBI): domain Eukaryota; kingdom Metazoa; phylum Chordata; class Mammalia; order Rodentia; family Cricetidae; genus Phyllotis; species Phyllotis vaccarum. Next base: position 56,813,896 of record JARWLC010000010.1, read on the forward strand.
ATCCATTCTAATTATGACTCAAAAATTGTTAAAATGCTCTTGGTATCTCCTAGCTGCATGCCCAGAGCTTTCTTTAAATGCTGGATATGAGATTTATCAGAAGAGGTTTTATAAAAAAAAAATAAATAAAAATAAAAATTACCTTCCATAACAAAAGTGAAAGACAGCAGAAAATAGATAGAATAATGGGAAAGTATTGCACTGTTTCACACTTTAAAAATATATTGTATTCAACTGTTTGTGGTACAAGGTTTGATGAAAGAGATCTGTGAACTAAAAGTTTCAGAACCTTTGAAGGATAGTCAGTTTGAGACAAAACTAATATCAAAGTGGATATGAAACTTTCATAGTATTTTTTAATGATGTGTGTGCCTGTGAGTGTACGTGGAGGGGAATGCATGTGAACATGAGTGTGGGTGCCTTCAGAGAACATATGCATTGCCTCCTGCAGTGATGGAGTTATATAGGTGGTTCTGAGCGGCCTTAAGTGGGTGTTGCGATCTAAATTCAGGTCCTTTTTAAGATCAGCAAATGCTGAGCCCTGTCGTCACCTTCACATTTTGTTATTTGAGTGCTGCTTTACACTATCTCTCATTGTCTTGCACACAAAGCAGTGTAAACTATCAATTTTACATTCAGTTTTTTGACTGAAATAGGTTTTATCCTGCAAAAGTTTCATTGGTGAATGACTTAAGCACTTTTAGTTTTCCTGGAGAAAAATGACAATTACTCAGTAAAGTCATAGTAGGAAGCAACCACTGGGAATGATGGATTGCTAGAAAATTCTTTAATGTGGCAAAGAATCATATGTGTATTGTATAATTTATCAAAATTCAATATTTAACTGAAATATATTTATGTGTATTCTCATATTATTTTACTTCCATCATAGACATGATACATTTGCAGATACACATTGCCATACTAACATATGTTCAGATTAAAGCCCACATTGTCTAATATAGATACAATTAATAATATAATGATTCAAATATTTAAAATATGGTACTTAACAACTGGAATTTACTATAAATTCATTATTTCAGCCAATATTTTAGGATTTTATAAATTCATTTTAATGTGTTACTTTTATAATGTTTACAACCTGTGATGTAAACATATATGAAATGTATTTCATAAAATGTTATCATAACTATTTTGACTTTTATTTTTGTTGCTACTAAAATATTTTAATTACACTGTGGTTTGCATTCTAATGATTGTACAGTATAATTGTAAGTGCTTCATAGGAAACACAATGAGGAAATTTTTATATGCCAACAGGTACATGGAGAAAATCTTTACTCTTTCTTCATTCTCCATATGTGATTTTTGAAGTTTTGTTACAGGCTGGGGTTTCATCAAAGTTCAGGTACTTCCATGAGGGATTCTATTTTATGTTCATTACTATTCTAAACCAGTCATTGTCAAACCCAATGCATAGAAAAATTAGAAATTCAGTTTTCAAGTAATTTAAATTTTCTGACTTCTTTAACCATTTCAAGGTTTTCTTAATTACATGTTTGGGTGTGTGAAATTTATATACATTAATTATACATGGTCTAAGAATTATTTAAATATTTGCCTGTGTAGTCTAGTAAATCTAGTAATGTAATACTATGTTTAATAATATCTATAAACAATACACTACTCTATATTAATATAAACGGTATCATAACAACTACACATATTATCATCTTTAGACACACTATTTAAAAATAGAAATATTTCATGCCTTGGTGAACAGACTGGTGATTGGTCTACAGAATTAGGTGCAAAAAGTTGAGGTTATTGTCATTACCAAACAACTGAGATTCCAAAGCTCTAGAGTCATCCAGGAATCCTCTGGTGAGTACATAGACATACACACAGAGGATCATTCAGGTTAGAATCAAAATTAGAATCAAAAGCAATTTTATGTTTAAGTTCTCAAAAAAAAAAAAAAAACATGTTTGCTTATAGTGATGTATTTGAAAATTGAAAACCCAAACATCAGGCTTTAAATGAAATCTTATGGACCAAAGTAAAGTTAGATGACTATGATGTCTTTGATGTAGCCATTTCCATGGCACCAATGAAGAGCTCTTCCCATTCATAATCACAAGGATGCAAAGAAGGTGAGAAAATTTCTGCAGCATGTGACAGACAGGCTGTCCTGCAGAACAATGCAGTGATCAGTAGCCTTAGCTAAACTGTTGGAAGCTCCCTGGGTTTTAAAACAATTGAGGTGTTTTATGCCCTTGCCTATCCCCTTGTGGTTGGTGAGCCAAGTGTATTGTTCTCAGAAATAAATGCCATAAGACACCTCAAAGCTAAACAATTTAACTTTGATGCCAGACCTGCAGAAGTTTGTATTTTTTTACACAGTGCCTGTCAACATTTAAATGGTGGATGAAATGTCCCTTCAACATTGGTCCCTAGCACAAGAAAAAATCCTATTCCTAACCTACCAGGTGATATGTGGTATGAGTGGGGAATAGCAGTGTTTGTTGGGCAGGAAGGTTGTTCATACAAATAACTAAGAAGATATTCAGCTACTAAGAAAAGTGAGAACAGAGTTAGTTTCCCCTAACAACAGAAGATACAAGAAAAACCGCATAACGATTTTTCAGTAAGTCAGAGAAATGAAGCAAAGAAGCAAAACCCCAAACAAACTCCAAACTGAGAGACTGAAAGATCTAGGTAAAGAGATAATTGTTACTGTGGTGGCTTCAAGAATGGATATATGATGAAACTGTTCAAATGACAGAAATGTAATGGCTCTCTATGGAAAGGAGCTCTATAAAAGATACAATTTCTCTAGTGTGAGGCTTGAGAGAAATATCAACGGGAAAGCAAGCAGAATTGAGAACTGAAGAAGCCTGTGATACTTTGACTTTAAGCATTAGATATGCTTAAAGATCCATATTTTCATTTTCTTTCTCTCTTTTTTAAGAGCTATGCTTTTCAATTTTGAGTGTCAGTAAATAAAGTCATTTTGCTTTTAAAACATTTAAAATAATGTAATCTATTTATTCTTTGATAATTTTATTCATGTATATAAAGTATTTTGATCACACCCACCCCATTGGTCCCTCCAAACCCCACTCTCCCTCCACACACCCAAACCCATCTGCCTCCCAACTTGCTTGCTCTTCCTTCTCTGCCTGCTCCTCCTCCTTCTCCTCCACGGCCCACTGAGTCTAATAAATTCTGATTAGATGGGGAGCCATGTCCTGAAGCATGGTATAACTACCAGTGGCCATACCCTGAAAAAAAAATAACTGTCCCTCAAAAGACAGCCACTGTCGACAGCTTCCGATCTAGTAGTAGGATCACAGAATCACCTCTTTCATCCATGCCAAAACTTTACTGGCTTGATCTTGGACATGTTTTGTGTAGGCAGCTACGTAATCTACAGTGATGAGTTCATTGACATGAACATACTGCATTGCACCCTAAGAAAATCTCCCCAAATGTACTGGCAGTGTGATCCACTTTCCTTTGAAAATATGATGTTTGAAATGAAGTGGATTGAAGACAGCTGACCCTAGTTATTTTAAATTCATTTGATCAGTTTCTATTTAGGGCAACATCATAATACTCCATTGATTAATACCTGACTTGAATCTCTCATTTCTTCTCCTACCTTCTATGATTTTTTTCACTAACCCTACCCAAATCAGGTTGCTAACTTTATTCTACAATAAATACTGAATATTCTCATTATCACTCAGCATTTATTCTTTGTGGAGTTTATGACATTTATGTTAATTTTTATCCAACTACTTTTCTCTTGGCTCAAGATGTTTATGCAACAATCAGTAATTTATTTCCAGCCACTTCAGTAGCCAGCAAACCTCTGGCAAACAGCTGCACAGCCACCAGATACTGCATTGATATTTTTCTCTTCTTGCTTCTTGCCATCTGAAACACAAAGTCCACTCTAGAAATTCTCTGTCTTTCTACTATAAACAAGAACAACTACTGGAACAGATATTTTGTTTTTCAGTTATGGAAAATGTTTTAGAATATTATGTTCTTAATATTTTCTTTGTTTCCTGGAATGTTTTTTGTATCCTGGTTGAATTTCTTGGATCATTTTCTCTAGTTTGGTCTTATCATTTTTATGTCTGCCTTTGCTATTGTATCCCTGGTTCAACTTCTTAGAGCATATCTTTTTATATCTATCATTTTTTTTCAGGTTTTTAAAATAACTCAAGAGCTAGTCATAGATTAATGCCTTATTCAGTCATCATCAGAGAGGATTTCTCCATCAGCAGATGGGAATAGATGCAGAGATTTGTGGCTGAGCATGCAGAGTCCTCCCTCAAATCTCTCCCTCCTTTCAGAGCTCAGGGAATTCTATGGACGAGGAGACAGGACGATTGCAAGAGTCCAAGGAGTTGGACATCAGGAGAATATGGCTCTGAATCAACTGAGGAAGACACAGATGAACTCACAGAGACCTACGTGGGTCTGTATATATTATACCATTAGCTTAATATAGTTATAGGACTCCTGACTGGATAAGTGGGTCTCTGACTGTTTTGCCTTCTCTTGGGAGTCATTTCCCTGTTGGGTTGCTCTGTCCAACTTTGACATAAAAGTTTTGACTTTATCTTTTTACATTTTATTTTGTCATGTTTTGTTCTTATCTCTTAGAATCTGTTCTTTTCTAATGAAAGAGAGGGAGTGGAAAAGAGGGGAGGGGAGATGGGAAGGAACTTGGAGGAATAGAGGGAGGAAAAACTGTAATCAGAATATAGTGTATTAAAATATTCATTTTCTTTTCTTTTTTAAAATAAAATCAAAGTCTTTTTATCCATGTATCCTCCTAGCCCCCTCCCTTCCCTCCTCTCAATCCCTTCCAGTAAACCTTCAGCCTCTGCCCTCCCTCCCCATCTACTCATACCCTCCCCCAAAGGACAAGAAGTCAGAAAGTGGGTCAGCTCATCATGGCACATCCACTCCAGGCAAGTCTGATTTCATCATCCCAAAGTCAAGACTGGGTCAGGTGTTCCTCTGCAGGGAATGGGCTTCAAGGTGCCAGCCCATGCACAGGAACACAGTCTGATCTCACCCCTTGAGGCTCCACATACTGCTCATGCCAGTCATCAGTTGCATACCCTTGGAGGGCCTAGCTCCTATTCTTGATGGATCTCCAGCAGCTATTCTTGATTCAGTGAGCTCCCCAGAGCTCCAGGCAACCATCACTGTGAGAATTTTCCTCATAATTGCTATTCCCTTGTTCATACAGGCTTTCTTTCCCTGCTCTCAACTGGACCAGGAGCTTGGCCCAGTGCTCAGCCATGGATCTCTGCCTCTACCTGTATTCTTTGTTGGATGTACATTCTATAATGACACTTAGGGTGATTATCCACTTGATTAGAGGGAATGTCCTGTTTAGGAACACCTTCCACATTGTTTGGAGACATCTTGTGAGTTCTTAGAGGTTTCTCTACACCTGGTCTCTTTCCAAATCCACAATGGCTTCCTCTATCGAGATATCCATTTCAATAGTTAAAAAAGAGAGGCCTTGTTCTTAGGCTTAATTTATTTCATGACACTATTCACTTGTTTTATGCATATGATATTCTTAATAATTGAGCTTAATAATTAAAACATTTAAATTTTTCTTCTAATTCAAAATATAGTTTTACTTCTAGGCTCATACGCTTTACTTATTAAATTTTATTTTGAGATAGTTTAATTAAAATACAAGATTGAAGTCAAGGGTTTCTGGCCTGGCCTTGCCCTGAAGTCCAAACCTCTCACAGCTGTGTAGTCCCAACAGTCACACAAAGGCTTATACTATTTAAAAACTGTTGGGCCTATGGCTCAGGCTTATTGCTAGCTAGCTCTTATGTCTTAACTTAGCCCATTTTTATTAATATATGTCTTGCTGTGTGTGACTCATGACTTTACCCATGTTCCATTACATCTTGCTCTCTTGTGGCAACTTGCAGCTTCTCTGACTCTGCCCTCCTTCCCCTTTATGTGTGCTTGAATTGCCTACCTGCCTATAAGATGCTTTGCCATAGGCCAAAACAACCCCTTTATTATCTGATAATAATTTGTAGCCAACAGAAAGACATCCCACATAACAAGATAGTCCAACACTGTCAGCTTAAACATAGGAGATAAACACAGTTGAATAACATGGGCATTGCATGTGACTTTCTTGTACTATTAAACACATTAATCCTCCTAATGTTTTCTTTCTTTATGGAAGATCTTGTATCAAGCCCCATTTAAGTTAAAAGATGGAACACTGGATATAGACTATCACCTGCATACATGTAGACTGTCACTTTCCAGGAGGTCTTCTACATTTGTTAGATATTTTAGAAATCCAGATTTATTCTTTAAGCACCTTTATCTCAGGTTTTCCCGTACAGCTGGGTTTCCTATGGTCATGGAATGATAAAGTGATGGTGGTGGGCACTGCGGGAAAAGATGGAAGTCTCACATAGTATTACAGTGCTTTATTGTATTCCTTTGGTAACTTCTATGTGCTTCACTTCTGCTCTCTGCTACTGTGACCCTGAGTCTCACACGTTTCCATTGCTTGACTAAGCACCTCCTTCTTCTGTGACAGCTTCTCCAGTATTTATTCCAGGCTACAGATCCTCCTAACCTTGGTTCTCTTGCCATGTAATCGCTTCCCTAGATATTTATCACTCTGAAATGCCCTGAAGCATTCCCTTTTATATTTATTCACTGTCATCTCACTAGACTTTTGTGAGGTAAGTAAAGTAAATGATCCACTCAGTCATTTTAAAGTGGAAGCAAAGCAGAGTCCTTAAACACTGAGCTTGGAAAATGCAGTATCAATATTTTATACATTGTCCTAGAAAAGGGAAATTCCTAATGGTAAGGCATAAAGCTCAATAGAATAGGATGGGCAGACTTTCCCTGAGAATCAAAAGCAAATAGGTGAGACCCAGTGGAAAAAATGTTCAGGGCTATTTCTTTTTCTGAAAATGGGGTGAGATCTTTATTGTTGTTATAAAATATAAATGTAAAGTTTTCTGCTTCGGTAGTCCAATTTTGTTGAATGTTAGGCTTCTGTGATATTCATAGCAAACCTCTACTATTAATATGTGAAAGTGGCACTTGGACATTGAAGATTTATTTAGTGTGTGTGGGGAGGATATGTGAGCCTCTATGACATTACATGCATCTCATTCTTGCAGAAGCCTAAAGAGACCAAAAGAAATAAGACCCTGGAACAGGAATTACAGGCAGCTGTGAGCCTCTTGATATAGGTCTTGGGAATTGAACTGGGTCCTTTGCAGGAGTAATAAGCTTTCTTAACTCCTGAACTACCTCTCCAGCACTGTTTTTATGTTTAATTGTTTTAATTGAGCTAAGATGACACCAATGAGCCTTTAATTGGCTCAAGTATCATAAAATGAAGCTATGCTTTGTTGAAAAAAAGACCATAAATCCAATATTTTCATTTTATGAACATTGTCCTTGATAGAAATGTAATTTTCAACTGGAGTTTAATGAAATAAACTTAAGAAAATGTAAAACATTTAAAAAGTAAAAGACTTGAAAGTAAAAGTTAAAAATGAAAAAAAAAAACAAAAATGTGTATATTCTGGTGGCTGGAAACCACACTAAATAGAAGGCTAGCCAATCAGGACAAAATCCTTATGTTCCATTGGGTAAGGCCATTAATCTATTGCCTTTGTCACAAATGTTTCTTATATCTACTACTGTTTCATTGAAAATAAGAGTTTATGTTTTCCCTAATATTTTGAGTGCCAATCTTTCATGAATTCTGTCAAGTAAGCAATGTAGAGTGCCCTTGAAATGTTCTTCAAATGACAGTGAATCTCTCCTGATATTTTAAAGTGATTCACTGGATACATGCAGATGTGGGACAGAAATAGGAAGTCTGATTCAAGTAAATAAAGAGGATTCCTTTGCCTACGAAGATTGCACACCTTTGTCTGGCTTTCCACACGGACTGAAAACCTCGGCACATTTGACTCACAGATTTACAATCAAGCACATCCTACAGCCCATATTTCACATTGCACATAATCCTCCTCTCACATGCAAGTCAGCTACAACAGACGATCGCCAAATGACACACGTCACACAGAATTTATCTTCATATTAAATCACTTATTAGTGGTTCCTCAGTCAAAAAATGAGATATGTGCATAATAAAGCAAAGCCTCTAATGACTTTTGCATTCTTTGATTTTAAATTGTTGTCACTAAATGGAGGTAAAGAAATAAAAATACCCCATTCTGCCTTATTGTTTTAAGCTAAAGGCCCTTGAAAACAGAAGATAGGAGAAAGATACTCACCCAGTACTGTTTCTTCGCAAGAGCAGATGAATTCCTATCTGATGGGTGCTCTATCCCTGCTGGAAGCACAGTTTGGTTATTATGCTCAAGGTCAGGTATCCAAGTTCAAGAAAATTAGATGCAGACCTTTCTCACAACTCTGATCTTTAAGAGAACCCCATAACTTCTTCACACTTTTGTCTATTAGTATATAAACAACTTAGTGGAATCGTCCCTTGAGATCTTTGTACTTTATAACTTTATGAAGAATCCTGTTCCTCTACAAATTCTATTCAATAAGTGTGTGTGTGTGTGTGTGTGTGTGTGTGTGTGTATATCTATGTCTGTGTGTGTCTGTGTTCAACTATTTTATATCACTGTAACATTCAGAAATTGCTGAAAAGAAACCTTAATAAGATGTTCTGAAGAGGCGTCTCACAATTAAGATCATTGGTTGCACTTGTAGAGAGTTGTTTACCAGAACACAAGTGCAAGCAACTTCCAAAAACTAGAAATGACAGAGATGACACCTATCTGCCTGGACAGTCACCCAAAGTTCCTTTATAAAGTTGGGGCATCCATCTTCAGCCTACAGGCCCAGAGTCTCTTTTCATCTCAGTGAAGAAGGAAATCTACTCTGTCCATTTTGATGTAGTTCAGTCATTTCTCCTTGTGTCCTCTAGATTGAAGACTCTTCAAAGTTCTTTTCAACTTTCCCTTGCAGTACTTGCTGGTTATTGGTCTCGTGCTGGTATTTAGCTTTAGATGAAGTTTACCACCACTTTTGACTGCATTCCCAAGCAACCCAACTCTAGGAAGATCCAGGCCCAGCATGTCAGGGGCCACTACCACCTCACACCATCCATGGGTCATCTCTGACAGTTTTCTCTGAAAAACAGGAACCTGAAAGACCATCTCAGCTTGTTCTGTCAAAGTTCAAAGGTCACTTTCTGAGGGAACCTGCATGTCCAGTTCAAATAGCACACTGTTAAGCAGTCAATACAGGGACAGGTTCTTGTCCAATGACTAACTGTTGCCACAAGGAAAGTAGATTCCATATGGGGTTTCTTCAATGCCCTTTTTTCTCTTGAAGTATATTGGGGCTGCCAGAGAAGGAGAGAGCCACATTCCAACTCTAAAGCCATCTTTAAATTATAATTAAACTGGGACTTTAACTAATAAAAAAATTTGTAAAGGTTATGTAATGAGATTTTACCCTATCAAGTATACTGGTACCAATAGTTACCTTATTCTTTTATTTGCAAATTTTCCTGGATAGCCTCTTTTTTGCTTTAGATGTCTGGATGCCCAAGGCCTTTTAACTTCTTGAAGATGGGTATTTCCAGTTTCCTGTAAAGACAAGAACAGAAACCTGCCCTGACCCTTCGTTTTTATTTACAACTGAAAGAATTGTAATACAGGTTGATGAGCTATCAATTCTTAGTTTCATGAAGTGTCTCCGATTCCCTTCGAGTCTTTATTAATTTTAATGGTATCCATATCTTTTCCTCACCTGTGGAAATAAATGCAAAACCCCTTCCCCAACGGAGCATATACCCTGGCTTCCATTCAGAGGTTAGTACATCTTTGAAGTAAATAGGCTGATTTAGTTCAGCTGTTTTTTCTATGGTTCAATGCCTTTCAGCAGCTGTTGTTCCTTTCTCATTAGCATTGAGAAAATTCAAAGTTAACAAAGCGCTATGTACTCTATCTCTGGGGGTCTTTGTTATTCCTTTCTGTTTATTTAACATATCCTTTAAAGTTCAATTTGATCTCTCTATGACTGCTTACCTTGTAGGACTGTGTGGTATTCCTGTAATATGCTTTATATTATAATAAGCAAAAAATTGTTTCATCTTAGTAGAGACATATACCAGAGCATTGTCAGTCTTTATTTGTGAAGGTATTCCCATGATGGACATAGCTTCTAGCAAATATGTGATTACAGAATCAGCCTTTTCTGAACTCAAAGCAGTTGCCCATTGAAATCCTGAGAATGTATCTATTATATGATGGACATATCTTAATTTCCCAAATTCTGTAAAATGAAATACATCCATCTGCCAGATTTCATTTCTATGTATACCTTTAGGATTAGTTCCCTGCTGGCAATGGAGTTTGGTTATAGAATGAACAAGTGGGACACCTTTTTACAATTTCTTTGGCTTGTTTCCAAGTGATAGAGAAATCTTTTTTTAATCCTTTGCAATTAACATGATGCTTTTGATGAAATTCTGAGGCCTTTAGTACATTTCCTATTAATAATTTATCAATTTCATCATTACCTTGTGGTAAAGGACCTGGCAGACCTTCAGGGGATCGAATATGTGTTATATGGAAGGGATGATTTCTAGTCCTGATTATTTCTTGTAACTGAATAAATAATGAAGTTAATTCTGATTCATCATTAATAAAATCAGCTGTTTCAATGTGTAGAACAACTCTTTCGCATACTGAGAGTCAGTGACAATGTTAAGTGGTTCTGTAAAATCCATTAATACCATTACGATGGCATATAATCCTGACCTTTTATAAGGGCTTTGAGTCACTTTACTTAGATGTTCTGATTTGTATCCAGCCTTTCCTGATTTGTTTGCATTGGTATAAAATGTAGGAGCTCCAGAAATTGGTTTATCTCATACAATACGAGGGAGAATCCAATCAGTTTTATTTATAAATTCAACTCTTTTGCTTTTAGGATATTTGTTGTTAATATCTCCCAAAAAATTACTGCAGGCTCTTTGCCAAGGTTCACTTTCTACCCATAATTGGTCAACTTCTTCATTAGTTAAAGTTACAACAATTTCTGCTGGGTCCATTCCTGTCAATTGACGAAGTCTTAATTTTCGTTTAAAAATAAGTTCAGAAATCTTTTCTACATTAGTCTTTAACTTCTTGCTTGGTTTATGTGGAAGAAATATCCATTCCAATATAACATTTTCCCTTTGCATTAAAATTCCTGTAGGAGAATGCTTAGAGGGCAAGATTACTAGAATGCAATTGAGGTCTGGATCCACACGATCCACATGTGCCTCTTGTAATTTTTTTTCCACCAAAGCCAGTTCTTTCTCAGCTTCAGGTGACAACTCTCTCGGACTATTTAAGTCCTTGTCACCACTTAACGTTTTGAACAGATTATCTAGTTCATCATTTTTAAGTCCAATAGTTGGTCGTAAGTTGGCAATGTCTCCTAGTAGTCTTTGGAAATCATTAAGTGTCATTAATCTACCTCTCCTGATCTGTACCTTTTGGGGTCTAATTTTTTGTTGACCTATTTTATATCCTAAATAATTAATGGAATCCCCTCTTTGTATTTTTTCTGGGGCAATCTGTAATCCCCAAGCAGGCAAAATTCTTTTCACTTCTTCAAAAAGTTTTCCCAACGTATCAATATTTGAATTGGCCAACAAGATATCATCCATATAATGATAAATTATAGATTGTGGGAATTTCTTGCTTATTTGTTCTATTGGCTCTTGAACAAAATACTGGAACAGAGTAGAACTATTCAGCATTCCTTGAGGGAGGACCCTCCACTGGAATCTCTTTACAGGCTGAGAATTATTATAAGTGGGCACTGTAAAGGCGAATTTTTCTTTGTCTTGTTCTTGTAAAGGTATTGTAAAAAAAAAAAAAAAAAAAAAAAAAAAAAAGTCTTTTAAATCCATAACTATAATAGGCCATTCTTTAGGTAATATAGAAGGCAAAGGAATGCCAGATTGTAGTGGGCCATTGGCTGGATCACCTTGTTTATTGCCCTTAGGTCTGTTACCATTCTTCACTTTCCAGATTTCTTCTTAATAACAAATACAGGAGAATTCCAAGGGCTGGTTGATTCTTCTATATGCTGAGCATTTAACTGTTCCTGTACCAGCTGCTCTAAGGCCTGTAATTTCTCTTTTGTTAGAGGCCATTGATGAACCCATATAGGCTTCTCTATTAGCCTTTTTAGAGGTAGAGCTGTGGGTGTTTTTGAAAGATCAGCAGCTGTTTTGCCTTGTTTCTCTATAACTTGAATGGTCTGTGACTGTTTCTCATAATATCTTCTGATATTTCTTCTGGAACCATGTGCTAGATCATGGCTTATTTCTGTATTTGGAGGAATATTAATCTGCGTGTTCCACTGTTGCAGTAAATCTCTTCCCCATAAATTTATAGCTATATCAGCCACATATGACTTTAATATTCCCCTCTGTCCTTCTGGTCCTATACATTCAAGCCATCTTGCACTCTGTTTTACCTGGGATATCGATCCAATACCCCAAAACTGAATATTTACCTCCTGTAGGGGCCAACTTGGATGCCATGACTCAGGTGAAATTATGGATACATCTGCACCCGTGTCCAATAAGCCTTCAATAATAACATCATTTATCTGTACTTTTAATTTTGGCCTTTGCTCATTGATAGAAGTTTGTCAAAATATTTGCTTTATATTTTTTCCTGAATTTTTTCTTTTTCTGTAAATTTTCTATTATTCTAGTTAGTGTGTCTTTTTAAAATAGGTTTTAACCTTTTTAATTGTTCTGGGAAGGTGTTTCCTCCACAATGGCAGGGTAAGACTGGATTGGACTTGATATGGGGACTTTTGAAAGCCCCCTTGGGGCATTTCCTGAGGGCACAAAGTTACCTGACCTAGGGGTTTTTGAAAGCCCCCTTGGAGCATTTCTCAAGGGCAGAAAGTTCCCTTGTCTGTCTCTTGTTGACCTGCATTCATTAGTCCAATGTTTTCCTTTGGAGGGGTGTTCTCTTGGGATTATTCCTACCAAAAGCATTGTTTCTGGGAATGCCTTGTTTACAATCTCTTTTAATGTGACCTTCCCTTCCAGAATTATAACATTTGACATTTTTATTTTTCTTATACCTCTTGAAATAAGCCCTTCTACCCAGTTATCATCACTGCCATAAGACTCCATATTAATTGTCTCACGAATCCAATCCTCCAAAGGTGCTGACCTTGCTTTTAAAGGTCTAAGTATTTTTCTACATTGTGCATTGGCATTCTCAAAAGCCACTGATTCAATCATTATTTGCCTGGCTTCTGAGTCTGGCACCATTCTGTTTACTGCTGTCTTTAATCTGTGCAAAAAATCTGTAAAAGTTTCTTTGGGACTTTGAATTATTTTTTTAAATGTTTCACTTTTTTTTCTTATTTCTTCAATAAGATCCCAAGCATTTAAAGCTGCCATGCGACATAAATCCAGAAGATGGTCACTGTATAATGACTGCCTTTCAATATCGGCATTAATCTCCTTCCCCAAGGAGTTGGTCTTGAGAGACTTCTATGCCTCTGGCCCTGTTTCTTTGTTCTATTGTTTTAGCCTCCTTCCTCACCATGACTTCCATTGCATGAGCATCCCTGCCTCAAGAAGGGCTGTAACCATATCCAACCAATCTTTAGGGGTGACCCAGTTACAGCATGACCAGGAGTTCAGCATTTGTTTAACAAATGGTGAATGCATCCCATATGATACAATTGCTTCCTTTACTCTCTGTAATTCTAATATTTTTACTGGAGCCCATCTAGCTTCTCTTTCATCTTTTTCATCCTTCATTTTTTTTAAAGGTTACTGGGTATAAAAATGTTGCCTGTTTTTCTCTAATTTTAGATGACCTTGCTGAATTTGGTTCTTTATATTCCTCTGTTTGAATTTGAGCATCTTTGTGTTCTCTCTCAACAGGCTTTTTACAGACCTCTTTCTTTGGATTTACATTAGTCAACTTTTTCTGTGATATCAAACAATAAATATCCATAGTAAATAGTATGATAAACATTATGATATTTCCATCTATCTTATCTATGTTTTCCTTTACTGGTTTTAATATCAAATCATCTAATGAGAGGTTACAGTATGACCAATCACCCTCCATTGCTTTAAACAAATTCCCTCTTTTTTCTTTTTTTTTTTTTTTTTTTTTAAAAATTGAGTTACTTACTGTTATTGTCCGTTGATGATTGTGAAGTGGGGCAGCTACCTAGTGTGATAGAAACCCAAGGAGAGGTCCAAAAAGGAAAAAGAAACAACCCACCAGGAGAAAGAGGCTACTGTCTGAAAGACTTGCCCAGATGAGGGTGAAGCAGAAACATGTGTGGCTGGTCTGCCTAAGACTGGAAGCTGACCCGGAACGCAAAGCCTAGCCACTAGTAATTACTGCTCTGGCCAAGTGTTGTTCTGGCTGGCAAGTGTGGGTTTTTTGGTAGGGAGGAGAGAAATTCGTGCCCCAAAGTTGGATACCAATTGTCGCACGAAATAATGAGACTCAGGGATAGATCTCTGAAGAAGTTGGAGATACTAGAGGGAATAAACACCACAGTCAAACGTTACCCAGCTGTCTTCTAGCTTCCTCAGCCTCGATTCCCTTGGAATGGTTTTCTCTGTGTTTGAATCCCTACTTAAGTATTCTTTTGGTAATTAAGGCATGGCCCCACCACACCTGCTTGGGAGCCTGGAATTCCTTCTATAATCTGAAGTGATCTTGACTCAGTTAGGATTAAGAGTGTAGGTCACCACTCCCAGGATATTCCCTGTGCTGGGATTAAAGGTTTGAATCACCACTCTGATTTTCCTAGACTGACTGTGGTTAGAGCTCTGGAACTTCTGGAGCTTTTACTAACCCCCCACATAGACTGTGGGTAGATTCCCTCTGATATCTCCAAAACTTCTGAAACTTTATTAAATCCCCACATCCACATATTGCCATCATTTCAGAATGGTATTCAACATTTAGAGCTTTTTTATATACCATAAATTTTCATATTTGTGTTTTTTTCTAAAGCATCATTTTGTCTTATTTTGATGACAGTGCATCATACCACTGAGCTTCTCAAAGAAGATCATGATATATTTATGGGAGACACATACTTACCTATGTATATGTATCTCTATAAACAAATGGATTTGAAAAACATTTTACTAAAAAGAATTAAATGGTTTTGTTTATTGTCCAATATCTAAAGCCTTTAATCAAGAAAATATAAATTTCAGACTCATAGAAAAACACATTTATGTTCCCTAAACCTTTTATATCACAGAGCCCTCTTTGTGGAAAAGACATAGTATGCTCTAGAACCCTTTTGTACGTTTTACCTAATAGTTCGACTTAGTTTGAAAGTCAAACAAATAGATGGTCAAATCTTAACTCCAAAATGTCTTTTGTCATTTTATTTGTCTTATCATTGCAGATAAATAACAAACCCATTAATTACACTCCCATTTCATATTTAGAATTTTTCTACTTACCCCATGTATAAATCTATTTCAGACATTGGAATGATAATGTATGTTGGTAATGCCCACAACTTATAAGGGATGGCACTAATGGTTTAATTATAATGTAAAGAGTTTATCCTCAGAATCTAGTCCAGTAAACTAGTTTGTAAGTTTGAGTCACAGGAAACTTCTATGCTTTCTTAATTTAATTTAAATGTGTGTATATGCCTGTATGTTCCTGTGTCTAAGCAAGTAGGTATGTCTGTAATCATGTGAATGGAGGCTACAGGAAGATGTTAGGTGGTCTACTCAAACATTTTCTGTCATATTTCTTTCTGATAGGACTTCTCATTGAACTTGAATATCTCTGTTTTACAGGTAGGCTTGCTGGCCAGAAGGCCCCGATAATATGACCCTAGCACTGCTATTATAAACATATATGAGCATGTTATAAACATATATAAGTCCCAACTATCAGCCTGTTTTTTCCACCACTCCCAGCACTGCTATTACAAACATAGATGAGCATACTGAGATTTCTATGTGAATGTTGGAAAACCAGGTGTCCATGCTTTCATAGCAAAGGCTTTTCAGAGCAAACTATTTCCCTAATCCCAAAACTCCCAATTTGGTGAGCCAGAGAAGGTCATAAACATGAAATTTAACTGAGCTCTGATTCTATAGTTAAAATCCTTCAGTTTTCTAGGACAGAATAAGCATTCACCTGATTGCATAATATACATCTATCTCCTTGACTAAGAAGGTAGTTGTTCTGTCTAGCTTTTGTAAAGCCAGTTCACTCTGGTTCTATGAATGAGTTTAGGATTGGACACTCTCTGGTCTCTTAGAATGTTTTAAGCAAGCCTCAAATCTATTATCTGTTAGAACTTCAAGGGAACATAAAAATTACCTAGCATAAATTATCTTTCAGATACTGAAAACTACTTATAATACTTTCAAACATGACTTTCAAAGCATTGCATGTTATAGGAAAATATATGAACAGTATATAAGTGTGGTCAAAACTGAGCACACTATTTTGTTCCCACCAGTGCAGAGTTCCTCTCTCTTCTTGCCACCTTTGTCCTACCAGTTACTTTACATAACTATATCCCTTTCTTGATCTATGTGTATGTGTGTTTCTGTGCATGTGTGTTCAAATTCATGATCCTACGTGAGATTATCTCATTTAAACCACAACAATCTGCCCTTGACAGAATGCAAAATTCATTTAGTGCAGCCTCAAAAGCTCCCATAGCTTTTATCTGTCTTGACAATGTTCAAAAATCTAAAGTCTTTGCTAGATTGGAGGCATATTTTAACCATGAAACCCCTGTTGAATTAAAAGCAAAAACAACAAAAACAAATTATGTAATTCCAGCAAACAGTGGCACAGACGATACCATCCTATTCCAAATGGGAGAAAACACTAAACTGAAGGAAAGCCAAAAACCCAGCAAGGATAACAACAAATATGTAGCTTCCTGTCAAAAGGTTTTAGAAGGCTCCATGCTTCTAGCTTTGCTGCCTGTAGCATACATCTCTCTCGTGGGCTGGTATAGTTCCCTGTACACTGATTTCCTTGCCATTTGTCTCCCAAGTCCCTTGCAAACCAGGCTTTGCCTTCATACCTTCACACAATGGCTTCTCACAGCGTTCTTGCAGTGGCTCCAGCCTTAGTACATAGATTCCAACCTTAGTACACAAAGGCCAGCCTTAGTTGCTTTTTGAGTGCAAAGAATCCATGACCTCCCTCCCTCAAATCTTCTACCTTCTCCCCAGTTTTCTCTGGCTTTACAGAGTTCCAGTATATTCTCTGACTCAGTCATAGTGTATTTCCAATCAGTCCACAAGAAGTTGTCCACAGCATCACCTAATCATTCAGAACTACACTATTGGAGACATACTTGAAAAGGACCTCAGGGCACAGAGAAGAGTATTGAGAGGAGAGAGGAAAATAGAGAAAGGCAGAGGAGTAAGGGGAAGACAAAGGAGGAAAAGAAGAATGAGAGAGAACACAGATTTCCAGTCTGCATATGGAGACCATGATGGAACACGTTTGTGAACGCAGAGGTGGTAAATACAAATATTGTTCTACAAGTTGTATTAATAAAATTTCTGACATTTTTAGCATGATGTTATCAATGTAAAGTACATTGAAATTCTTCCTTGATATAATTAGATTTTATAATATAACATTATGTTTTTTAATATAGATTTTTTTTATTTTACCATAAAAGTTTTAACAAAGTCTTTATACCAGTTATAGTTTTTTCTGCTTCAATATGTCTATTTATTAAGACAAGTTTAAAAACGTATCTAATGCTTCATCTCTGTAAAACTTAAATCATTAAGTAAATACATTTTTAAGTTTTGAAGGAACTGTTTTTTTTTGTTTTTGTTTTTTGTTTTTTTGGTAAATGTCTCTCTGTAGCTGCTTGAGCAGGACACATTCTGAACCTAAGTCATTTACTAAATGTACTGTCACATTAAACATTACTATTTAAAAAGATGATTGCTGTGTACTGTCGCAGCAAATCACAAGATGCTCTCACTTTACTTTCTTATCTTATTTACTGTAATAAGACACTCCTCATTTCCTCTCCTTCTTATGGTACCAATAGCAAGAATCCATGTGTGGAAGACATGTGGTACACATAGTGTGCAGGTAAACTTCAGCATCAGAGAAAGAGATACTGTTTATAGGCACTCTTTGTTTTTGGAATAGCTCCTAGTGTATGATTTGGGTTAATTACTGTCATCATCCTTCAAAACCTTGGCTTGGATTCTGTGTGGATAAGCAAATTTAACATTGGTGTCAAGCCAAAAAATTAATTCTTAATGTAGCTGGACATAAAATGCTATGGAGTCCAACTGTTAAATGGGAATTAAGTCTTCTTAATTAGATTTAACTAACAAAAACCAGTAATTTATTGGACACTGGACAGAAAGTATCACTCTTACAAAACAAATGCTTATTTTTCCCATAAAAAATATTTCACTGGACTCTTTGATATAAATAGCAGGTTCTATTCGAGGTTTTGATACAATCAAAATATTTTATTCTGGTAAGACATTTAAAAAAACAAATAATTTTCTATTTATCTGAAAACCTCAAGAGAACTTGTGTAACATACATCTATGTATTTTTGTATGAAGGAAGTAAGGTTCTACAACCACCCTGAATTTGTCATGTTTTGTAAAGTATAGATGATGGTGGATCATGGTGAGGAAAGCCTAGATGAAAGTTAAAAGGAACAGTCTAGGTGCTAAGGTGACATTCTACTTTATTTTAGTCAAGGTTATTATGACAAATTTAGAAAATAATTAATGCATTCCTTGTACATGCAAAAAATGAAAAAAAAAAAAGAGTTGACACATTTTAGCTTTTGTTAGGAGACAGACCCAGCATCACCCTGTGGAATCAACAGTTCTGTTTGGAGCATGTACGTTTGGGTATTTTTCAATCATTGAAAGGAAGGAACTAAGAATGCCAGTGTCATCTAGTCCCAGAGATCAGAGGAGCTAGCAATTCTTGGGACATATATTTGGAATAATTACATGTAGAAGACACATTTGAAGGCATAGGACTGGATGATGAGACTTTGACATCAAGGCAGGCATAGCCCATTACAAAGAGCAATCCAAGATATTTGGGACCAACAAGGAATGACTCAGTGTCTTTATTGAGTCAGAGCCATTGAGTATATGCATGGAGTCTCACCCTTTCATATTTGTAATATCCACACACCCTTGGCACACCAGACCCTTTCAAAAAGTAATAAGTTGAAAGGCTATTACTATATTGAAGGTTAGCCTTAAAGAGTTCTGAACTACTGGGAATTGAAGTATTTGTTTCTCTGGAACCTTTGTCAGCTTCTCATTTTATCAGTTATTACTAATGATTGTATCTTGTGATTCTAACCATTTATTTTTGGATCCCTTTTAAAAATAGAATTTCCTTCTGTCATTCGATTTTCTATTTGTGCAACTGCAGGGAGAAAACTGGGAAAAATAACTTATGATTAGCATAATTGGTTCAGTTTCTTATTTTAGTTGTCTATTAAGGATACAAAATAAGAGTCATGATATAATCTATAAAATTCAATTATATAAATGTAATATATAAGCTAATTTTGTAGTGTTTCCTCTACTTACACACACTGTATTGTTTGTATTGTCTCCCTCCCTCCCTCCCCCTTTCCTCTAAAGCAGAGAAAGTCAGGACTAAGAACAAATCTATATTTGTATTTATATTTACCCCTGATCTGGTAATTGTTCTAGATAATGAGTAATTCATAGGTCCCAAGATCACTTTCAAATTCATAACTGCATAGCAAATAGATTCTAGGAAATGGGGATTATTTTGGACAAATCCAATTATATTAGCTTTATGCTACTAGAATTGTCTAAAGGGAGCTGGCAATCTAATGAAGATAGGTTTTCCAAACTAAGTAATATCCATCTTACTTAAAAACTAAATGTCTATATTTTAATTTACAGTTTAGAATTAGAAACAAACAAGCACATCTTATATCCATTTTAACATCTGTATCCTTTTGTAAGCTAATACAAAGTAAATTAGTTTCCTGCAAGTCTGATATGATTTTTAATACCCACCTACCATTTTATCGCAGCGTTTGGCCTTTCTGTGTAGTTCTAGAGTTGTCTAACCTCATTTATTTTTGTGCATGAACTGGAGAGGAAGATGATGAGTGATTTTATGATACAAAGTGCAACTATGATGAGAGAGTGTGTGAGAGGGATCCGAGGGAACCCTGAAAACTCTTTTATTTTCCCTATTTCCATATCATCTAAAATGTGATCTAAGAATGAAAAACTCTATAGAGAGATTCTTATTGGGATATTAGAGTGATGCTCTTTCCTAAAAGGGCCACATACTACTCAATAAAAAACAAACAAACAAACAAGAGAATAGTCCTAAAAAGAACAACACTAGGCCAGCAGGATGACTCAGTGGGGAAACCAGATTGCAGAAGAAGCCTGATGACCTAAATTTGACTCTGTGAGACCATGATGAAGAAGAGAACCTGTTCCTTAAGCTGTTTTCACACTACTACATGTGTGCCACAAGACATTCATTTCCTTCTTCATATATGCACTGCAGTAATAATTTTTATCAAGGTTCATACGTATGTGGTTATTATGAATATCAAAAAAGCAGAATGGCAAATCATCCAAATGTGTCTTTTTCATATAATTTGCCTATATGCATAAATTAATTCCTAATTCTCAAAACTACCATATTAGAAAGTTACAGATTTTCCTTACTCTACTACTAAAAGATTGACACTGAGTGGTTAAGGTCACACAAACCAAGTTTATGACCTTAGAAGCTACTGGGATAAAGGTTCAAATATTGGTTAGTCAATCTCTTGGTAAGTCAAATACTGCATAGCTACCTAGATTCTCCATGCTTACATTATAAGGCTCAAATTATTAAAATTTCAGCTTTCCTATATATAAAAGGAACTTAAATTTGAAGATCTTCAATGACTCATTTATGAATTCTAAGCAAGACTGCTTTTACTTCTAGGAACAATCATCTTACCCAGCCTCTCCAGGGAAGAATCTGATTGAACTCACCTAATTTAGTAAACATGGTTGGGAGCATGCTTTAGAAAAGTGACAATTTAATTTGGAGATGTTTCAGGCTTTCTGCCCAAGGCTCTAATAATATTTAAACTTAAATATTTGTGATGTATGGTGTACTTTCACATGCATTGGACAAACAGTAGAGCAAAATGAACTCAAAAGGTAAAGAGAATAGACAAACATATCCATAGTTTGCAGAAGGGAAATTACTACCCAAAGAGGACAAATGACTTGCCTGAAATCCAGACTTGTCACAGAGAAAGATGGAGTGTGGGTAGGAGAAATTACTCTTAAGTCATTTGGGAAAAGAATACCCAAACCTCTATATGAGATCACAAAATCTGAGATGCAGAAGATAGAACTGATGGCATAATTCCTTGGTCACATGACTAGAAAGATAACTAGAGAAAGGTAGAGTCAGTTTTTTCTTTCCTCTAAGATGGAATATGGTTAAGTTACTTCAGGTGCCAGGTCATTGCTGCAGGGACATCACATTGAAGGTTAATTGTGATTTTAGCTATTATTTATTGGGGGTGTTTTAGATCATTGAAATTTATGTTTCTCTTATATGCTATGGTGGCCAAAAGACTCCTATGTACAAGGATCCATTTGTAAGTATCTATCAATCATCTATCTTCTACCTTAATCTGTGAGAAAATATTTTAGGGTTGATATTTATAATCCTTTAAGTTCCACATAAAAGCCCCAAACTCAAAGTCTCAGAAATTTTTGCTTAAAAAAGAGGTATTCTATTTCTTGAACAAAAAACCAATCTCTCCTTTATACTGTTCAGATTGGTAATTTGACACAAAATTACATTCTTAATAACTCTATCATATTTCGTATCATGAAAAGAAAGCCTATATCTGTCAGCCTATCTTCAAGAATGATGCCTTACTTTTAGGATGCTTACAGAGAGAAAAAAATTCTCCAAATGCAAGGAAAAGATGTGTTTTTTTTTGTTTGTTTGGGAAAGATGGATTTAAACTTTAGTAAATCCAACAACTTCAATGTAATATCTTGTTCATATTTCACTGTAAATTAAATATGAAACCTAAAATTTACATTCCCCATACTTTTAGATATGTCTTTCCAATGCCATGTGACCTATAATGTATGTAGCCTTTAAAATAAATGGTAAAAGGATACACTCATCCATAATATTCTCAATTCATATTACTCTGCTGACTCCCAGGAGTACTACATGCACTGCTGCAATGAATCAAGATTTACAGAGTACTTGGTCTGTTTGGCATGTGCTACCAAATGGGAAAAGATGAATAAAATAGAGTTCTTCTTTCCAATGATGCATCAAATATTATAATGTATCCACAAATGGAATATTTGTAAAATGTAAAGGATTAAAGTGGTAGTAAAATTATAAACAACTAATGTCCTCTAGATTATATCTGAAAGAAAAATATGGCAACTAATGGTTGGGAACAGAAATAAAATAAATCATTCTCATTTGTTACAAGATGGTTTCATATTCTATGACCCTTGTGCTCAGGAAAGCTATAAAGTAGGTTAATAAATACGTCTTAATGGAGAAAATGTTGAGACATAATGTTACATCCCATGCAAATTGAAATAATTACTTAGTTTTACATTTTACAGTGATGTTCTAGAAACTTGATTACAATAGTACAGTGAGTACAAGAAAACATCCCTAGATGCACAAGAGATGATGGAACATTCACCTTTCAGAATATTCAGAATGTTGAATTTCCAGCATCCCTGGGTTCTAAGTATTAGGTTAGGCTTGACCCACTTCCTTGATTTTGAAAATTCTATGAATCCAAATATCAAATTCTAGGATTATAGTTATAAAATTAGTAGATGAGACCAAATTTTTATGACTTTAAACATACATAAATTACTTCTTTGTCTTTTTAACTTTTTCTCTGTCCCCAAACATGCAATATTATATTTCAGATGCTTAATATATTTATCATTTTGTCCATGTGTGTTTGTTTGCACTTTGTATTATTAATAAAAATGTAGATACATTGTGTTCTAGACCTAGAAAAAAATGTATAAATCATTTAAATAAAACTGTAAATGCAATGATTGTTAGGCTCATGGTGTTCTAGACTTGAAGAGAATCTATGAATTATCTAATCTGTTATTTCATACACAAAGAAACAGGCAGTGAAACATTAAATATGCATGTAAAAGTCACATTCTTGTTTTATATCCAATGCACTCCATTTGTTTCTTTAAAATGAAAGAAGCCCAGTGTCCATCTTTAAGTAGAATGAGTAAAAAGATAGGCATAGCAAGAAATATGGTGATTTGTGGGCTTTGAAGTCTGGCCAGCAGATTATATCCTAGGTTTATAATCTTTTTATTTGCTTACCTTTCTCTTGTTCACCAAAGACTTGAGTTTTGAACTTGAGTTACTGACATATTCTCATGTGGATCATGTTGCCACTTACAAGACAACAGTGAGGCCAATCAGTGGTGGAAATGAGTCACTAACAAATGAGTGTGAAAAGCAAGTGTCCCATTCCACAGGTTACAAAAACTGAATAGTTTCACTCAACATCTATAGATTCCTCAATGAAAGATAACCAACTACAAGGCTAAAAAAACAGTGTAAATCCTTTAGTTCAGGTAACTTTACTTATTCAAAATGAATCAAAACTTCAAAAAATTCAAGACATCTTCATATCTACATTTTTTCCTTTTTCTCTGAAGTGCCTAGTGCCATCATAAATGGCATATTTAAACCAAGTCATAATTTGTTATGTTTTTAAAATATTTAATTATTATTCTATACATATACATACAATTAAACTAAATATTTTTATCACAGATATATCTTATTAAGTAAAGATATTGGTACATTATTTCTTTGGATATACCCATTTTATAACTTATGTATTAATTAGCAGAACACCTGAATTAACAAAACTGTAAAGATTTTGAGGAAAGCATATGGTTTTGTTGTTATATAAGGCCTCTAATAACTTCTCCAGTGCTTATGTTAATAACTTCCTTTCAGACATTAGGACTCCAAAATTTCTTTGTATGTGAAACAAGTATGTGTCTCTAAAGCTTGCTAGAACTAAAAAAAAATTGGAAAAGATTACAACATGTAAGCACAATTAATCCCCATTTTTTTTCTTTTAAAAACAGTTGCATTGGCTAGCTGGGAAGCGGTGGTGCATACTTTTATTCCCAGCACTTGGGAGGTAGAAGCAAGCTGATCTCTGTGAGTCTGAGGCCAGTCTGGTCTACATAGCAAGGTCCAGGACAGGCTCCAAAGCTACAAAGAGAAACCCTGTCTCAGAAACACACACACACAAATAAATAAATATTTTAAAATGCATCACTATTATTTTACTATTAATAATATTAAATTTTAGCCAGTAGCTTTACTGTGTTCCACAGATGCTTGGTCCCAAGTAAACACACAGAGGCTTCTATTAATTACAATCTGTTTGGTCTATGGCTCAGGCTGTTACTAACTTATTCATCTTAAATTAACCCATTTCTATTAATCTATGTGTTGCCTCATGGATGGTGGCTTACTGGGGCCTTCACATCTTGTTTCTTGGGTGATGAACTGTATTTCTCAGACTCAGCTCTTCTTCTCTGTTATTTCTGTTTGGATTTCCTTCCTGGTTGTTTTTACCATAGGCCAAAGCATCTTCTTTATTAAGCAATGGTAGCAATACATAGTCAAAGCATATAGAAAGACATTTCATATCATTAAATTTTAAGTTGGCACTGAAAAGCAAGAAATGTTTGTTTTTGACAAGTAGTGTGAGCCAATATACTTTGTAAAGCATAATTCAAACCAACTATAAGGAATTCACTGTGGCATATACATTCACTTTAGAATATATGATGAAAAGGCAAACACATATGCTTGTTTGTCATAAGCATGATCTTAAAAGAAAACCTGTTCCCCTATGAATATTCACTGAGGTCTATCTGAGAGACTGATGTAAGCATTCAAAATTATTTTCCAGGTGAAACTGGATTAATATGATTAAACAAAAGCATAAGAGAAGAGAAAGTTTTTGGGTCAGTGCTAAGGGATCCCAAGAAACCAACCTCTCCCCACCCTTCTAAAGAGTTGTAAGTGACACATAGGTCCCTTGTTTTACAAAATTCATCATTTTTTAAAAATTTCTGCTTTCTTACATGATCATCCACAGCAGACAAAGGGTCATCAAGAGGTAGATGTCAACCAGACTGTACACAGCCTGACCCCACTTTCACAATACTTCTGGCCCCAACTTCTACCCACACCTTCAAAAAGGAACCAGAAAACCCCAAAGGAAGAGTATTTACCTGAAAGCACATGGAACCATGTCTAAATGCTCCTTGAAGGAATTGCCACATAATAACCTAAGATGAATATCCAAAATGTTCAAGAGATTTCCTAGGCTTAACCCACCTGATTTTCTAGGCTTGGTACCTTGTGAAAAATAACCTGCTAACTTGCCTTTAAAAAGGAAGTGGCTAACAAATGAGAAAAGGATTTCCAAAAGCCTCTCTTTGACACTTATTCCCAGAGAATACTAAACTAAAGCCATAGCTTCCAACCTTACACATGCTGACAGCAGTGATCATTTTTAAATGAACACGTAGGAAATGGAAGAATAATAGCTAAATTACAAAGGCAGTAATCAACATGTCTTATTTTCTCACATAAAAGAATTGGGACAAGTCTTTTTGGCAAAAGTGCAACTCTTAAGAGTCTAAATTAATGAACATACATCACTATGTGAAAATTAAAGTTGGTATGTACAGCTGTATATGGGAATTGTGTGGAGGTACTCAACTCAGCCGATTCAGTTTGTGTTCAGTGTTTACAGACTTTGATTTGAAGCTCTCAGTTCATCAAAGGGCTTAGGCAATCACCACACATAGAAAGTGACATTGCCCTCTTTGTATGTTACATCCTTCTACTCAACAAGTATTTCAATATGATATTTTGGCTGATATGCTAGCCCTTGAAACTCAAATATAAATTAAATAGAATCAGTATCATAAGAATGTCATAACTTAGAATTGTAGAAATATAAAATAATGTGTAGAAATCAATGTGACATATGCAGGTGATTTGTACTCATTTCTGTTTTGGTGATAGTCCCAACTCATAGATTGGGGGTGAGTATTGAATAAAGCAAGTAAAGAGTATTTAGCACAACTTTAACCCTGGACAATGTCAGCCTTATATCTGTGTCACCAACAAATTCATCTTCTCTTGAATTCAGCCTTTGTAATGTCTATAATTACCCTATACTTATGCATCATTTTGTTTGCAAAACTTGGATATCCATAGCTCTCCATTCTTATTCTTCATCCCCCTGAATTTAAACCAAAAACACCTATATGCCTGTATTCACTGGTCCCCTGAGCTATTCTCTCAATACTGCCCTCAAGTGAAGGATGTGTCTAATCTGTCCATTTGTACTCTCAATGAGGCTGTTCTGTCTGATAGCCTGGATCACCCGAAAGGACAGGTATCTAGAAAGTCCATTTTGAAAGATACCTTTCTCCCATTATTTCAAGTAAAGTGATATACTCTTTATTACTGAAGGTTTTTATTACTGTAAAGAGACACCATGACTACAGAAAATCTTGTCAGGAAATCATTTAACTGAGGGGGTTAACTTACAGTTTCAGAAGTTCAGTCCATTATCACCATAGTGGAGAGCATGGTGGGATGCAGACAGATGTGATACTGGAGAAATAACTAAGAGTCCTACATCTTACAGGCAACAAGAAGTTGATTATAAAACACACTGAAGGAGGCTTGAGCAAAAGATACTTTAAAGCCCATCCCAACCATGACACACTTCCTCTAACAAGGCCAAACTTCCTAATAGTGCCACTCTTTTGGGGGAATTTTTTCTTTTCAAACCACTATACATCCCTTCACTTCTGTCTTGTAATGCTTTTCATCTACCCCATTATTAAAATAAAAGGCTTTATGATGTCAGTATTTCTCGTTAGGTTATGAGCTCCCATCAATTGATCATCTTTCCCATGTTAATAGTATGTAATATTAAATGATAGTACAGATAATTGATTATAAACATTGGCAAAGACCCAGTAAACAGAAAGTCTTTGAATGGTGGCTGACAGTTCTCTTACAATTATGTACTCTCAGAACAGATAGATGACATAGAATTAGTAAATTAGTACACAATCCCAGTTAAGTAAAGAATATTAAAGAGAAAATAAAAAGAAAACCTACTAATTTAATGTCTGATTATATCCTTTTGTTGGCTAACCTTGGTTGTCAGTTTGGTTGTATCTATTTTCAACTAATAAGCAAGCCTCTGAGTGGGTCTGTGGGGTAGTTTCTTGGAAGGACTGAACATGAGAAACCCTTCCCTAGAAGGGCAGTAATCTATCTTGGCCCTAGGTAAAAACTGACTGAGGAAATGCTGCTGTGGCTGTTTGCCTACACACTTGCCTACTGGTTGTTTCTTAAACTCTGCGGCTGCTGCAGCTGCTACCATGCTCTTTTGATATATTTTGTAGGCATCATGGATTGTAGGTCAAAAGATTTGTGGCTGGATTCGTGTCCATGTTTCTATTTGATAAACTGAAGAGTACCTTCTTGAACCAAAGAAACCAGGTGTAGGAGTAAAGGCTCCATAGTAATTTCCATAGTTACTATACAAGTTTGCACTCCCACCAGCAATGGAGGAAAGTATTCTCCTTGGTCTGCATTCTTACCAGCAAGAGTTGACACTTGTGATACTGATCTTAGGTATTCTGATAAGTGTAAGATAAAATTTCAAAGTGGTTTTTATTTGCATGTCCCCAATGGTTAAGGATGTTGAGCTTTCTTTGATTCTTAGCAGTTTTGACATGTATTTATTAAAAATTCTGTTTAGAGCTGTATTCAGTATTTTGATTAGTTTATTTTGATTTTTGATATCTAGTTTCTTGTGTTCTTTATATATATTTGAATACTAGTCCTTTATTGTATGTGGAGCTGGTAAAATTATTTTCCATTCTGCATACTGCCTCTTTGTCCAATTGCTGATGTTCTTTGCATTAAGAAGTCTCTCTAGTGTCATGAGGGTCCCATGATCTTAAGGTTCTGAACTATCAGTGTTATTTTCGGAAAGCCTTTCCTGTGTTCATGTGACCAAGGATATTTACTACTTTCTCTTTTATCAGGCTTGGTGCATCTAGTGTTATGTTGAAGTACTTGATCTACTTGGACTTGAGTTTTGTGTGGGGTCATAAATGTGCATATATTTGCATTCTTCTATATGCAAACATCCAGTTTGACCAGCACCACTTGTTGAAGGTGCTTTCTCCCCCCCCCACAGTATATATTTCTGGCTTCTTTATAAAATAAAAAATTAGGTGTCCCAGTGTACTTATTCATGTCTTGGTCTCCAATTTGATTCCATTGTTTGACATAACTGTTTTTATGCCAATATTATGCAGTTTTTAAATTTACTATAGTTCTGAAGTACCACTTAAAATCAGGGATGGTCATACCTCCTGCAGTTCTTTAAATGTTCAGGGTTGTTTTAGCTATTACCTGTTGGTTTTTTTTGTTTTTGTTTTTTCCATATGAAGTAGAGAATTGTCCTTTCAGAGTGTATTGGCTTGTTTTGTGTGTCTACTTGACACAAATTAGAGTCATCAGAGTAAGGAGCCTCAGTTGAGGAAATGCTTAGATGAGAACAAGCTGTAAGGCATCTTCTTATTTGTGAATCTATTGAGAAGGGCCCAGCCCATGGTGGGTGGTAACATCCCTGGGCTGATACTCCTGGGTTCTATAAGAAAGCAGATGAGCAAGCATGGGTAGCAAGCCAATAAACAGTACTTCTCCATGACCTCTGTTGCAGCTCTTGGTTCCAGGATCCTTCCCTGTTTGAGTTCCTATCCTTGGTTTGCTTCAGTGATGAACAACAATGCTAAGATGTAAACCAAACAGACACTTTCTTCCCCAATTTGCTTTTTGACCATGATGTTTCATTGCAGCACTAGAAACCCTAACCAATGCAAATTGGCACCAGAAGTAGGGTATTACTGTGATAGACCTAAATATGCTTTGAGGAGAATTGTGGAAAGACTTTGGAACTTTGGGTTAGATGAGCCATTGAGTATTAAGATCTCTGAGGGATGTTCTGTGGAAACTTGGAAGATAAGCATGTCAAGAACAGTGCAGAATATGGATGCCTGGTTTCTGAAACTTCAAAAGAAAAGAAAATTTAAAGTCTATCAGGGCCATTTGTCATTTTGAATTAAGATTCTATGGTTCTGATTAGCTGGAATTAAAGAACCAGCTATGTTTAATAAGATACCAGAACTATCAAAGCAAAATTTTTACAATTGATACTGGTTAGCTGTAACTAGAAAATTAATAGTTATTAAGTAGCATTACCAGCATCACTGAGATGAAATCTTCTAGGAAATGTTTCCTGATATCACAGAGAAACTGTTCTATAGGTGATCATGGTTTCACCTTGTGCTGGCAGACAAACTTAGTAATGAGTAATAATCATGCAGGTGTTACTAGCTTTGAAGATATGAAGAGATCATGGAGAAAAGCTAAAGCCTGGCACTGTGAGAGGCCAGCAGAGGCCACTGGTCAAAGTGTCATCTCAGTGGTAGTTGAAGGCCCAGGACTGAATGTGTCATGCAAAGAAGTTGAGGCTTGGCACCACAAGGACAATCTATGGGAGTGTATTGATGGAAGCAGAGCCCAGTTGCAGCAGAACTAGCATTTGGAGAATGCTAGTCCCAGGGGATGACCACCAAGAACAGCAGCATCAAGAGAGGGGAGCCATCCAGAGCCTAGAAGACGTCTTGTATATGCTGCATACACAGGTCAGAGCCAGAGAAGTGACATAAGCTTTTTAGAAGAATCCAGAAAATTATGAGTAGATCCAAAATATTGGACAGTTGGAATTTTGTTTTGTTTTAATTTAATTGTGATTGTACGCTGATTCTTTCCTCTGGAAGTAAGAATTTATTTTATTGGAGCCCACAGTTAAAAGGTGTTGAATTTTAAGATTTTGGATTTTGGAAGATATTGAATATTTTAAAGGTACTAAAATTTTAATGTGTTTAAATTTGTAAAGACTAGACTGTGGGACTTTAAAAATGTTTATGGTTTTGTGGATGAATAAGAAAGAAAAGGCTGGGGCTTAATAGTGATGCTTATCTGTCAAGTTGCTAAGGGATCAATTGATACTGGCTGGTTTTGTGTGTCTACTTGACACAAGCTAGAGTCATCACAGAGGAATAAATCTCCGCTGAGAAATTGCCTTGATGAGATCCAGCTATAAGGCGTTTTCTAATTTAGTGATCAGTGGGGGAGGTTGTAGTATGAAGCATGATTCCACAACATAACCAATAATCCCTGGGCTCCTGGCCCTAGGTTCTATAAGAATATGGGTTGACCAAGACATGGGAAGCAAGTTAGTAAGCAGCTCTGCTCTATGGCCTCCTCATCAGTTCCTGCTTCCAGGATTATGCCCTGTTTGAGTTTATGTCCTGACTTCCTTCAGTGATTAACAACAATGCTGAAGTATAAGACATATAAACCCTTGCTTTCTCCAACTTGCTTTTTGGTCATGGTGATTTGTTGCAGCAAAAGAAACCCTAACTAAGATACATTGTTTTAAAGTTTTTAATGGGTATCACATAGAATAGATAGATAGATAGATAGATAGATAGATAGATAGATAGATAGATAGATAGAATGGCCATTTTATACTATGATAATCAAACCTATGAATGAGCATGGGAAGTCTATCTTATAATAACTTCTTTAATTTTGGTCTTTGAAGACTTGATGTTTTTATTATACGTCTTTTACTTGCTCGGTGATCATTACCTCAAATATATTTTGTAATATTTGAGGCAATTGTGAAAGGTGTTGTTCCCCTAGCTTTTGCTGATTTTGTTTATAAGCTGGCATCTAGATACTTAGCTTTGGCATTATTTATATGTCTAGGTACTGATTTCTGGATTTGTTTTTGTCAGGTGGATGTCCTGTTTTATTTCTAGATTTTTGGATAGTGTGATGTCTGTGTTTTTCTTCTTTGACTGTCTTACTCAGCTGGTGTTTTCACAGAATTCCTGCTTGTGTTGCAGGTTAGGATACAGGTACAAGTTGGAGGAGGAAGGTTAGGAGAAGATGCTCTGTGGGACCCACAGGGCATGCGGGCAGGAGAGGAGCTATACTTTAGTTGGTAATCCATTGCAGTGTTAGAGAGAGTGAGGGATTATGCCTAAGGAAATACAGAGAGAGAAGTTCTGTCAGCAGCTTATCTAGTTTTATAGCCAGAGTTCTAATGTGTTTTTAAAAATTATATATAGATCTTCAAAACTTCAGTAGCAGAAAGCTATTAACATTTTAGTAGCATAGATAAAAATGTTCTTTTATCCATAGGTTATGAAAAACTATATCTTCCTTATTCTTTCTCTGATCTCGATTTGAATCCATTTGGTAACTGTTCCAAACGATGGGGGAGAGCACAAGTTTCTAATCCTGCTCATAAAATGACTTTTGTATGACGGAGCCAAGGAGAATGTTTTCTAGCAAAATGAAATTCTGAATCTAGGTCTGCATGGAAACATGAGCTACAGAGCCCTCTCCTATTACACAAATTCTACTTGGTATATAAAGAAAACCCAGAGCCAGATATTGGGGAAAAGCTGGAATATCAGAGAGAGAAAGAGAAGCAAACCACAGCCACATTGCACCAGCCAACTCCTCAGGCTTCTCCACGAAATTCTCCCATTACAACTTTTCTCTTCTCAGCCCACTGTCTGGGAAAGCTGAAACACACCCTCTCCTCTTCTCCAGCCCAGCTCTCTTAATTTCTCCTTTTCACTTCCTAAAGCTAGGATTAAAGATGTGGGTCACCACTTCATGACTAGATCTATTGTTGACTCTCTGATATTCACCACTCAAAAAAAAAAAAAAAAAAACTTAACAGGGAAAAGGGAGGTTTCATGGACTGTGAACTGTTTGTATGATTGGTATATTGTAATGGTTTGAATGGGAATGGTCTGCATAGGTTCATATGTTTGAATGGTTAGTCTGCAGTTGGTGGGACTGTTTGGGAAGGGTTAAGAGGTCTGACTTTATAGGAGAGGATGTCTGTCACTGGGGCTGACAGTGGGGGTTTCGAAAGTCCATGCCAGGCTTAGTCTCTTTCTCTCTCTGCCACCTGCTTGTGTTTCAGTTATTATTTCAACACCATGCCTGCCATACTCCCTGCCATAATGATCATGGACTCACACTGTGAAACTATAAACAAGCCTCAATTATATGCTTCTTTTTATAAGTTTTCTTAGTCATGTATCATACCTCTTTACAGCAATAGAACAATAACTGGCCAACACACACATACATATCATAAATATTACATTACCTACAATTAAGTAAAAATTGTCTAGTTTATTTATATACAAATATAGGATGGTAATGGAATCCTATTTTAATATGTATGCTAACTAAATTTCCCTTTAATATGTTACCTTGTGTTTCTTATTTACTTTGTAGTTTCAATTAGTTATTTGTCTGTTGCAATGGGGTTTCTTGGTCCCGGGCGGCCAGAGGCCCAGACCCACAGACCTGCCGTGCCAGACCCTTTAACAGCCTGCTGCCGCTGCTCAGGCCCCCAGAAATGACTCAGATGCTTATATTAACTTCATGCTGTTTGGCCTATGGCTCAGGCACATTGCTAGCTAGCTCTTACATCTTAAATAAACCCATTTCTATTACTCTATCTGCCATGTGGCCCGTGACTCACCTGTGTTCCTCACATGTTGCTCCTTGGGCGGCTTGCTCGGATCTGCCTGACTCTGCCCTACTTCTGCTACCTATGCTCTGATTTCTCTTCCTAATTCTTCTATGGTGCCTGTCACCGGCCAAAAAAGCTCCTTTATTTAAAGATTGATGTTCACAGCATACAGAAAGGCATTTCCACATCATTTGTCTTTAGTATGATCCTTTGTAAGAAAATACTGAATCTATTTCTTACTGAATAGTTTAAGCAACATAAATTTTTAGCCCCACAATTCTGGAGACAAGAACTGTGTGAGAGTCTCTTCTTTTGAAGTCCTTTTCCTTGATTTGTAGGTGGATGCCCTTTTCTTGTGGTTTTAGTGTACTACCTTTGTGCACAGGTCTGGTTTCCAACCTATCTCTCAATTCACAAAAATCTCCAGAGATATTGAGCTATGGTCTACCCTAATGAGAGTGAACTTAACTTTTTTTAAAAGGTATTTCTATATACAGCCATATTATGAGCTACTGGAGGTAAAAATGTCAATATATGAATTTTAGGGGAAAAAATAATTATATTTGGTTTGAAGTGTAGATTTTATATTGGGGAATCAATCCCAATGGAAGCTAAAGAGTTAAGAATCAACCAAAAGAGAGTTGACAAATCCTTGATTAATCCCCCATAGCTGCTTACCAGTTTCCCTATTTTAGGCTGAACATGGGTGGGGCCACAGGAAAAAAAGGCCTCTGGAAGCCAAAGTCAAACTTAATGAAACTTATTTGATAATTGTAGTATTTCCAGGAAATTATTTCTCATGGGAAACCTGTGCAGTATACATTTATAATGTGTATATCATTATTCCTGCTTATTCTTTTATGAAATATGTTATACTTTTGATTAGTATATGACAGCCTTCTGTGTAAAATATCATCATAACTAATAATTATTTTTTCTAAAAATGAAGCCAAGATACTTGAGTTGAGACTTACGTACTTGAATTGAGACACAATTTTCACTGTGTATTCTCTCTAAATAGAATTGTTCAAGTATTTTGAGGATTTCACAATGTATAATACCAGACACTTAAAGTACTTTCTGAGGCTGGCCTCTATGCAACCATTAGACTTTTGATTTGCAGAAAATACTTTTAAGAGTAATGATTGACATTGAAAACTTGTTTGTAGAGCAAGCAAAATATCAAATGGCCTTTGATAACAAAAAAGGCAAACACCCTTGAAGTAACTATTCCTGAATTAGATTGAAAGGTGAATAATATAATCTTTGATTAGGACAATATATTAAAACACTTTACTGGTGAAATATATGTTGAATATTTGTGTATTTATGGCATATCAAGCAAGTTAAGCAGAAAATTAAATTAAAAAACATGAAGAACATTAATGACAGTGGGAAATTATGAAAGATTATTAAAATTGGAAGAATCCAGCAGTAATCCAGCATCCTCCCCATGGACAGCCCTCTCTTGCAGTATCAGCAGACCCTAAAGGCACAAGCACAACCTATACCAGTTGGAACAACAGGTGAGTGACTTGTCTTCCAACTAAACTGCTTCAATATTTAGACCATAGGCCACAGGGCACATCCTTGCCTCTCTACCCCCATTTCAGCCCCAGCATGACAACTTGGTCCTGCCCCCAAACCTGGTGGAATCCTCCTGCTCTGGTTAAAGAACCCAGCAGACAGCCAGCAGGTAAGAGACCTTCAGGCAGACTGTACCACCACTGCTGATACCTACTAGACCCAGTCTGATGCTTAATCCCACCTACCGCAGCATTCTCCCCATGGACAGCCCTCGCCTGCAACATCAGCAGACCTTATAGGCACAAGTGCCATCCACTTCAATTGCTTTACTTCCAATTGGAAGTACCACTCTTGTTTAAGGCAACATCACATAATACTCAAGAAATATGTGTAGGGGGATTATGTTATTCCATTGTAAATAATTGTCCCACCCACTGGTTTAATAAAAAGCGCTGATTGGCCAAAGGCAGATTGGAAGTGTGAGTGAGACTATCAGACTAGGAGAACTCTGGGAACTGGAAGAACAGAGGAGAATGCCTGAGAGAAGCCAGAGAACCAAAGGACAACTATGCTGCTCTGAGAAAAGGTACCGAGCCGCATGGCTGAACAGGATTAGAGTCATGGGTTAGATTAAGAGTAAAGAGTTAGCAACTTACATGCCTGGGCCTTAAGACAATCAGCCTAAAACTATTGTAAGCATCTGTATGTCTCTGTGGGACTGTGGGTCTGCGGGCCTAAAGCTTGAGGCTAGGCCTGAAAGTCCGGGACAGAAACCTTATACTACAAATATGCATGGATTTTGTTATAGGTCCTGGAAGTTTTGTGAGGAGATTGATGTAAAACAGTACTCTATTCAAAAATATTAAGTGTGAAAAATATTCACAATAACATTAGTTGCTTGGCCATTGGTTTGTGGAGATGCACACAAGAAATATTGTGTTAGTTTGGAGAACATACTGTCTAGACCCTTCTCATTTCTGGGGTCCTAAAAACTGATTTGAATGTTGTGTTGTTTCCACAAGTTCTAAAAATAAAGAGTATATGTTAGAAAAAAATATCTTTAACAACGAAAGTCAATATGGAAGCATCTGAACCCAGTGGTCCTATAACAGCAAGACATGATAACTGCAATGCAGACTAAGCAGAAGAAAATGACCTTAAAATAACTTTATAAAGATGATAGTGGCCCTCAAAAATGAAATGAAAGTTTCCCTTAAGAATCTAGGAAAAGACAAACAAAAATTGAAAGAAATCAATAAATCAGTTTTTTTTTTTAGAAAAGTCCGGAAAAAGAATCAAACTGGTAAAGGAAACAATTCAAGACTTCAAAATTAAAATAGAGTCAATGAAGAAAAAAAAAACAAAGGGAATTTTGGCAATAAAAAATCTAGGTAAGCAAACAGAAATTACAGCTGGTAAACATCTTCAGTAATGGAAGCATACAATATTGACTCAAAAAATTATTAGCCCTCTTAGATACAAATGATAAATAGGCAGAAAATGGCATTAGAGAAATAACACCATATACAACAATAACAATTTCAAATAATATGAAATATGTTGGGGTAACTCTAACCAAACAAGTGAAAAATCTATATGACAAGAATTTAAATCTTTGAATAAAGAAATTGAAGAAGATAATCAGAAAATGAACAGATTCCCTCACACTCATGAGTAGGTGGGATTAACATAGAAAACATGACGTTACCAAAAGCAATCTACAGATTCAAAGTTATCTACATCAAAATTCTAATACAATTTTTTTCACAGTCCTTGAAAGAACAATACTCTCAACTTTGTATGGAAAAATAAAATACCCTGTGGGGATATTTTCAAATATAATAAAAATAGTCAGAGATATCATATCACAGGACAGATCCACTTCCTCCTGTCTTTTTTTTCCCAGACAGAGTTTTCTGTGTAACAGCCCTGGCTGTCCTGGAACTTGCTTTGAAGACCAGCATGGCTTTGAACTCACAGAGATTCTCTTGCCTCTGCTTCCCCAGTTCTGGGACTAATAGTGGGAGCCATAGCTTCTTCTGCCTTTTCTGTCTTTCTATGTCTGCCTTAAATACTTTCTTTGCTCAGTTCAGGTGTGGCACCACCACTGCCTGCCTGGGAACCTAGAACTCCTTCTGTAATCAAAGATGACCTCAAACTCAGATTGGATTAAAGGCATAGGTCACCACTCCGGGGATATTCCCTGTGCTGGGATTAAAGGTGTGAGTTACCACTGTCTGAATCTCCTAGACTGACTGGGTAGATCCCTCTGATATTGCTGACTGTTTTTATTATATTTGAAAATATCACCACAATACCTAGAATAGCCTAAACAATCCTGTTACAATAAAGGATAACCACGATCCCTGATTTCAAGCTTATTATAGAGCTATAGTAGTAAAAACAACTTGGTATTGACATAAAAGCAGACACATAGATCTACTGAATCAGATAGAAGACTATGATATAAAGCAACACACCTATGAACACCTATTCTATATATATATATATATATATATATATATATATATATATATATACATATATATGTATATATATATAAGCCAAAACTCTATAATGGGAACACACAAGAAAGCATCTTCAACAAATTGTGCTGGCACAGCGGGATGGTAGTATGTAGGAGAATGAAAATAGATCCATATCTGTCACCCTGCACAAAACTCAAGTCCAAGTAGATCAAAGACCTTAATACAAATTTAGTCAGACTGAATTTGAAAAAAAAGAAAGTGGGCACAATCCTTGAATTCATTGGCACAGGAGACTACTGACTGAATATAACTTCGGTAGTATTGGCACTGAGATTGACAATTTTCAAATGAGACCTTCTGAAACTGAAAATCTTCTGTAAGGCAAAGGACACTGTCAATAAGACAAAATGGTGGCCTACAGAATGGGAAAATATCTTCCCCAAATCCACATCTGATAGAGGGTTGATTTCCAAAATATATAAAGAATTCAAGAAACTAGACATTAAAATACAAAGTATTCCAATTAAAAAATGGAGCACAGATCTAA
Organism: Phyllotis vaccarum; assembly: GCA_033318265.1. Classification (NCBI taxonomy): domain Eukaryota; kingdom Metazoa; phylum Chordata; class Mammalia; order Rodentia; family Cricetidae; genus Phyllotis; species Phyllotis vaccarum. The sequence goes on from JARWLC010000010.1 coordinate 56,851,330, forward strand.
ACAGAGCATTTTCAAAAGAAGAATGTCAAATGGCCTAAATACACATAGAGAAGTGTTCAACGTCATCATGGAAATGCAAGTCAAAATGACTCTAAGGTACCATCTTATACCTATTAGAACGGTCAAGATAAAAAAGAAACCCACTGATAATAGCTTATGTTGAAGAGGATGTAGAATAAGGAGAATATTCCTTCACTGCTGTTATATGTATAAGCTGGTACAGCCACTTTTGAAATCAATATAGTGTTTTCTCAGAAAAATGGGACTCAATCTACATCAAGACCCAGCTATACAAATCTTGGACATATACACAAAGGATGATCAATTATACTACAAAGACATTTGCTCAACTATGTTTATAGTAGCATTAATGGTGATAGACAAAACCTGGAATCAACCTAGATTCTTCTCAAACAAAGAATGGATAAGGGAAATGTGGTACATTCACACAGTGGTGTATTAGCAATACAAAACAATGCCCTCATAAATTTTGCAGACAAAAATGGATGGAACTAAAAAAAAAAAAAAAAAAAAAAAAAAAAAAAAAAAAAAAAAAAAAAAAAAAAAAAACTAAATTATTCTAATGAGGTAATACAGAACCTGAAAGATAAACATGGTATTTATTCACTTGTAAGTGGATATTCAAGTAAAGTACAAGATAATCAACCTATAACCCACAACCCCAGAGAGGATATATAACAAAAAGGTACCAAAGAGAAATGCATGGATTGTCCTGGGAACGTGAAATAGAAGAGATCTCTTGGATAAACTGGGGATGGGGTTTAGGGTAGGGGGTTGGAAACTTAAGTGAGTAAGTTGGGCAGGCTGGGTGCAGGAAGAAGTTCAAAGGCAAGAAAAAGTGCTGGTGAAAATCTGGTGCCAGGGACGGGACACTCCCAGGAGTATGCAAAAATGACCCCAGGTAAGACCCTTAGCAATAGTGGAGAGGGTGCCATCTACTGTAATCAGTTTTGTGACTACCCTAACTTGCCGCATCCGGCCTAGTGTAGCCGAGCCTGGAGAGGGTCGTCAGGGTTAAATCAGCACTCAAGAGACAGTCAGTTCCATCATCCAGGGAGATCAGCTGCTTCTGCTCCCTCAGCCTTTATTTAGCAAGCTTATATACCCCTTAAGTTCCCCTGCCCTGGGTTCATGTACCTGTCAGTGTGCTCTCTGGCAATGGGTGCAAGACTCCTCATCATAACAGGAAAACCACTGATTGCAAAACAGGGTGTTTATGTACACAAGGTGCATCAGCAAAGATCAGGGAAGTAAACAAAAGGGCACTGACCTTGTCCAGGCGTTTTTAGCCTGACACAGAGTATATGGGTCTGGGTATGCCAGCACCCAACATCTCACTCCCCTTTATTTAAAAAGAACAGGGGGACCCCTGTCTTAGGTCTTCTCCTAGCCCCCCTCACAGTACATGTCATTGGGGGTGCCCTTATCCCCTGCCTTAGATGGATGTTAGGAGCAGAGAGGTTGCCCATCATTAGGTATCCTTCTGAGACATAGATAGCCAAATTTGTGCATCATTAGATGGCCTTAAGGCCAAAAAGGCTTGCTTTTTCATCTTAACTCAACCTATTTTCATTAATCTGTCTGCCACGTGCCCTGTGGCTTACCTGTGCTCCTTACATGTTACTCCTTTGGGCTTCTGGCTCTGTCTGTCTCTGACTCTGCCCTGCTCCTCCTACCTACTCTGATTCCTCCTCCTACTTTTTCTATGGTACCTGTCATGGGCCAAAACAGCTCCTTTATTTAAAGATTGATACTCACAGCATACAGAAAGACATTTCCATATCACTTCCCCCTTTCTGTCTAATAAAAAGGAAGGCTTCAATTTTAACAAAGCAAAATTACATATAATAAAACAGCTATCAAGCAAGAATTACAGTTATAACATATAGTCTATTTGTATTTAGCAAACTTAAAGAAAATATTCTTATCATCTATCTTTATGAATCTAAAGTTTCATATATACTTTCAATATACCTTTCAAATGGCTAAGAAAAACTGTACCTATAACTATCTAATCTTTAACTACATCAAAGACTACAGAGGATATATTTACCCAAGTAAATCAGAAGTACAAGTAACTTCCATAATCTAGAGATGACACATACATGCCTGGACAGTCACCCAAAGTTCCTTTATAAAGTTGGGGCATCCATCTTCAGCCTACAGGCCCAGAGTCTCTTTTCATTTTAGTGAAGCAGAAAATCTGTTCTACCCATTCTGGTATAGTTCATCAGTCACTTCTCCTCCAGTCCTGAAGAATGTCTGACAAATTTCTCTGCAAAGCAGGAATCTGAATGACCATCTTGGCTTGTTCTGCCAAAGTTCAAAGGTTACTTTCCTATGGATATTGCATGTCCAGTTTAAACAGCATACTGTCAAGCAGTCAATAAAAGAACAGGTTCTTGTCCAGTGACTAACCAATGCCACAAAGAAATTAATTCTAGTATGGAGTTTCTTTGATGCCCATTTTTCTCTTGAAGTAAATTGGTGCTGCCAGGAGCAGACCTGTGTCACTGTCCAGAAAAGTCTAAGTTCTTAAAACATTTTAAATGCCATATTCTATAGGTCTTAAAAGTATTTGAAGATTACCTATCTAATTGAATTATATCTTTGTATACCTAAAAATCTAACTAACATGCATTTCTTAATTATACATTACAATTTTAAATCAGTTACATAAATATATCATAAACAAGAGTAGAAAATATATACAGCATAGAAGAATTGGCCTTAAATTTGTATCAATAAGCCAAATCTCTATAAATGCAAACATTTAAGATTAACAGCTGATTTCATGATCTAAGTAAATTCAGTAATCTGTTTTTAAAAATTATTCATATACCATATCCCCCTTTTCTTCTTACAAAGAGATTAATTATGACCATTAACCATTTATAATGAAAACAAACATTTAGAAACAATATTTTGGGAATTTGGGCGTAGTTTTCCATTACTACTTTCTGCTGATTAAGGGGCATTGAAAATCTCACAGGTTCTTGAGACTAGATCATAGTCTGCAGCCTTGAAGGTGATATGGCCATCTCTTCCCATCAGTGATTTTTTTCAGGGGGTCTTGGTTGATGAAACCATATTTGCCTGGAAGCAATCCACAGGTTCTCATCTTCTGTGGAAACCAAAGCAGAACTCTTCCAAAGCAATAAATCCTTAGACATAAATTTCAAAATCAAGACACCTTTAAAATACATATTCTTGTTTAACTTAGTAGCCTTTGCATTTGCAATCCATTGTATTTCTGCAGTTAGCTTATTAACAGTTAAAAAATTAAAAGAAAACACAGTAATAACCAAAATCCAGATTTAGTCTATTTTCCATCTTTATGTGGCTTATTATATTTTATTACTCTATTTCTCTTTTTAAAGACTTTTTCTATCCTCTTTCTTTTCTTTCTCAAGCCTATGTATCTTTTACACACAATTCAACCTGTTTACAGGTTTTTCTTTTTATCTGAATCTGCTTTATTGTGAATCTTTAATCATCTTTCAACCATAAGAGCTTTAAAAATATACTCTCTTAAAGAGCTGCATAGTGAATCAGTAAGTTCTCTTAAAGGGACCATGTCTGTTTTTGGCCAGCAAACAGAGCAGACCCAGGAAAATGCTGCTACTAAGTATCCGTCTTTGCTTCCTTTTGTTCAAAATAAACAGAAACCTTAAGGCAATCTCATGCTACCGAGTCTTCTGTGAGATTTCAGGAACTGGCCTGGTTGCCTCTTATACTCCTGCTGCCAGTCTGCCAGCACCATTTTGAATGTGGCCAGATGCTGAGCTTTCTCTGTACAATGACCCGCTTCAGATACACAATTCGGAAGCTGCCTTGGCTCTGTTTCTGTGAACTAGAACCCTTTTTAAACTTTCCCAGGCCTTAAGTGAATATTTGTGCCTACCCAGGGACGCCATCCTGAAATGACTCAGACACTTATATTAACTTCACGCTGTTTGGCTTATGGCTCAGGCACATTGCTAGATAGCTCTTACATCTTAACAATTCTCCCTGATAATTGTAATAGCTGGGAAACAAAGTAAGCGTAAGGCTCAGAGGGTCCTTGTAAAACTTGTAAAGTCCTCTGTAATTCAGCCTTAACCTGTTCCCAGTCAGGAATATTAAATCCTCCCCCTGTCAAGAACTAAGGACAAATGTCTCCAACTGTAGTAACAAAAGTGAATGCGGTAGAAGACTTAATTGCAGTTCCTTGTATGCATAACAGTTTCTTAAGTTTGGAAGCCAGCCGAACCTTTGAATTCGAATTTTCTATGGTACGTACCCTTTTATATCACAATTCTCCCACTGTCTAATATACCGGTGAGCCCTGTCCGATAACCCCTCGTACCTGGATCTTGGTGGAACCTCCACTTGCTGCGTCCGGCCTAGTGTAGCTGAGCTTGGAGAGGGTTCATCAGGGTTAAATCATCACTCAAGAGACAGTCAGTTCCATCATCCAGGGAGATCAGCTGCTTCTGCTCCCTAAGCCTTTATTTAGCAAGTTTATATACCCCATAAGTTCCCCTGCCCTGGGTTCCTGTACCTGTCAGTGTGTTCTCTGGCAATGGGTGCAAGACTCCTCATCATAACAGGAAAACCACTGATTGCAAAACAGGGTGTTGGTGCATCAATAAAGATCAGGGAAGCAAACAAAAGGGCACTGACCTTGCCCAGGCTTTTTAAGCCTGACACAGAGTATATGGGTCTGGGTATGCCAGCACCCAACACTGTCATCACAGAGCCTTTATTCAGTAACTGATGGAAGCAGGTGTAGAGGTACACAGTCAAGCACTAGGCCAAGCTTCATGAGTCCTGCTGAAGAAAGGGAGGAGAGATCGTGTAGATAGTGAGGTGAAAGTCATGAAGGAAGAAACCACAGAGACAGCTTACCTGAGCTTATGCGAGAGCTTAAAGATTCTGGGACAACAGTTAGGGAGCCCGCCATGGACCAACCTAGATCCTCCGCATGTGTGTGACAGTTTTGTATCTTGGTCTGTTTGTAAGACTCCTATCAGTGAGATTAGGACTTTTGCTGGCTTTTGGAAACCTGTTCTCCATGCTGGATGACCTTACCCAAGCTTTGTACAGGGAGATGAGTTCATGTCTTAACCTCCATCTACTGTGCCGTGCTATGTTCAAGCACATAGGAGGCTTTCCCCTCTCTGAACAGAGACAGATGGAGGGGGTTAGATGGGAGTTGGGAGAAGAAATGGGAAGAGAGGAGGGAGGGGATACTGTGGTTGGTATGTAAAATAAATGAAAAGAGTTAATAGAAGTTATTTTAAGGGACATGGTGTTTTATTGAAACTGTAAGAGTAGAGAAACAGCTGATAAGCTTTCAGAGATATGTCAAGTTTTTCTATTTAATTATTTTCTTTCTACATGCAAAACAAAATTCCATTTGGTCTTATTCATAATGAAATAAATTAAAGTAGAATTTTTGGAAGTTCACAAACTGCTTCCAAATCACTGTTTCATCAAGGAACACTGAGTACTGAATGATTAATCTGCATGAACAGTGCCTGATAGAAGTTTGCAAAACAGGGGAAACCAGTTGTCCTAGAGAGAATTAGTGTCCTCCTATTTTGAACACTGATGTAAGCTATGCCTCAATTCCTAGTTACATTTCAAGATCAAGTAAAAGTATATCCTGCTCCAGATATTTTGTTTTCTTCCTACATGAAGAAGATTTTTGTTGACTTTTTGCTTTTATTAATTTGGAGCAGCTTGCTTAAATATTCATTAATACTGTATGTGTCTGGTTTGTTTCTTTTACACGTTGGACTGTAAACTATAAAGAAGAAATGGATAGATAGTTTTGCTCATTCCCTGCCTGCTACAGCTTTTGACACACATCCTACATGCTCAATAATTTTCTGATTAAAATAGCTGAAAGCCCTAAATAAAAACATGATGAATATGCTCTTTATGTGTTTCCAGGAAAAAGTCACTCCTCATAAAAAATGAACAGGAGTAATTGCAACCATGAAGAACATGAACATGGATAGTATGTTCATGAGTAATATGTGTATGTATAATACATTAGTAGATCAAAAGGCTGTTTATGAACAGTTCTCAGGAAAATATTACAGGCATCACATTGAACTCCAGACTAGGTATCAGAAATTATGAGAGGGAAATCCAAAAGTTTAAGTCCTTGTTTCTAAAACACTGGTTCTGAAACTTCCAAATGGTATAACTCTTTAATACAGTTACTTATGTTATGGTGTCCCACAACCATAACATTATTCTCATTGCTACATCTTATCTGTAATTTTCTACTGTTGTGGATTGCAATGTGAATATCTGATATCCAGAATATCTGATATGTGACCTATATTAAAGGGCCATTAGAACCACTGCACTAAAGGATGAAAACATGAGGATATGAAGAAGAGATTTTATTTAGAAAGAAAAGGAGTTATTTTTCTCTGGGAGGAAAATAAGGAAATGATGAAGAGAAACTGGCTTCAAACACACGAGGATCTAGGAGGATTGCATCTAACCTAATTGTTAATTACACCCAAGAAAACGTCACAGAAAGTTCTCAGGATTCAAAACAAAACAATATACTTGATTAGGAGTTTGCTGAATTCTTATGGTATCTTAGTCTTTAAGAATAGAATAAATGAATGAAACAGGATTACCCTTTAACTTAAAGTCTTCAAGTAAGGTATTATTATTAATTATTATTATTTTTCTTTTTTGTTTTGATTAAAGATCTCCCTCATTGAGCAGCTCAAAATATCTTAGAAATGTCTTATTCACATGGAGCCTAGTAAAGAACGAAAATAAGAAAGCTCATCCAAATATTAGTCAGATTCATTTGTTGATAATTGGTTAAAACTCAGTTTAAGTCAGCAAACGATTATTATGAGTGTTCATAAATGATTTGTTGAAGAATTTGGAGGGAATCCATATATAATCAATTTTAAGGATATCAAAGTATTTTTTATAAACCAAGGCACCTATTAATTCAATGGATCTTCAATCAAATTGACACATTCCTTTTGACACTGATGACAACTTGGTTATTGTCATTTCACTGTGAAATCGTAAAAACTGGGTGGTTAGTGTTACCTTTTTCAGACAACTCTCCTACATGTTTCCCTTTCCCCCAGAAAGGACAGCCAGCACTGATGATTTTGCAGAATCAACCAGCCTTATGACAGACACCAAAGCTCCCTCAGCTCTTTATGGTCAAACTGCATGACAAGAAGTGGAGAGAAAATGGTAAGGGACTTTTTTGTTATGATCACATTTAATGGACAGTCCAAGGTAAAGTCATTGTAGAGAGCACAGAAAATATATTTCACATTTTTTTCTATACACATCCAGACTTTGAAATAGGAAAAGGAATAAATAAAAGGTGCTTTGAGTGTAGGAAATATGTAGGAAATATATCAGTAGAATACCGTAAAAATAAAAAGTGTGAGAACAGTCTAAAAAGTCTTATTACTTTCAGTCTATTCATCTTACCATGCTCCAAATGTTGCTATAGAATTCCACACTAAAATTCTTTTTTAACTCTCCTTAGATTAAGACTTACTCTTTTTTAGTGTAGAAAACCCTGTTTCATCCCAGGAGAGAGAGGAGCATTAGTAGACCCAATGGCATGATCCAGGAAGAAAGACAAATTCACTGATGCATTTTATATTAAAACCAATTACCTTGCACCCCGAAGTCCAATAAATATTGAATGCAGTGAGTAAGTGCTGACCTCTTGTGTAGTTTGTTTCAATATTGTGAGGGAAAAGCTCCTCAGAGTTCAGAAAGCCTTACAAATGGCTCAATGATACTCTCATCTATCAAATTAAACAGAAGGAATTTATTTAGGGCTCATTTAAAATGTAAAGTGTAAAGAATTTATTATGGTGTATAATGTGATTAAATATTATTGTGGAATGGTAAAATATTTGTATGACTATAGGCCAGGTAATTCAAAATGCTTTAAAGTGACAAGTATGTTCATCAGTTAGACCTGTCAGAAAAACATACTTTCAAGGACCAAGGTTCAAAACAAATATCCATGCCGAGAAAACAAGAGAAGAAATACTCCTCACTATTCTTGAAAAATCACAACTTGCTAATCAATAATTGTAGGAATATTGGTACATTCCAGATTTGTTGATGTATAGCTGAGGAAGTTATTGATATTTATGCTATACAATGTGATGCTGTATGTATAGATTTACATATGTATAAATGTTAAAGCAATCACAACAATTAAGCTAATTACTATACCCATCATTTTACGGTTTCCTGTGTGGTGTGAATATTTAATATCTTTTCTCTAGGCAAATTTCACATATATAGTCTTATTACCATTGACCATATTCCCCTTGCTGCACACTGACTCTCCAGAACACGTTTATTTTATCATTTCACATTTTCCTCATTCTTACCCCTTGACCCAGTCAACCACCTTCTATTCTCTGACTCTTTAATTACTGTGCCCTGTACTTGTCCAGTAGATTATACGGTGCTTATCTTTCTGAGCCATATCCATCAGTGGAACAATGCCTTGTTGTAAATGCAGGACATGCTTATTTTCAGAACCAGTTAACATTCCAGCATGCCAGTGTGCTGTACACCTTTTTATCTATTCCCTGACTCTTGGACACCTAGGTGGGTTTCTCTGTCTTGGCTACTGAAAATAGTGCTTCAACAAGATGACTGCATCACATACCAGTCATTGTTTGGATTTCTGGGGAAAATCCACAAAGTTCTAGATGAAGTCTGTACTAACTGGCACTCCTACCATAAGGTGGAAGCCTTCTTCCACAGTCTCCATGGCCCTTGTTATGTTTTGGCTTTTTGAAGAATATCCTACAGATATAAGACAGTGTGATGATCTAGAAAGCTTAAACTTTAAAGGAAACTTTAAGACTTCTGGGCAAATCATGCTTTCAGTGAAAACCAGAACAATAATCTGGGCAATAATGTCATAAAATAATCCTAAATCAGGTATGAAAAATTAAGCTACTATAAAGAAAAATAAAGCTCTATTTTTTTTGCAAAAATGACATCCATGAAATCTGTAGTTCATTTTTATTTTGTGTTGCGATTAACAGACAAAGTGTAATGAGATATGCATTTTTTTATAAAAGGTATATCAATATACCTTCTGTTTGCTTTTCTTTACTTCTTCATCTTTATATACTTGGGAATGAATTATTTTTTCCTACATCATCAATATCTATTCCACATTTATCTACCTATATTTATATTTATCTACTACTATCTATAAATCATCTATGTTTCTAGCATTTATAGCTTCTTCTTTCTCTCCCACCTCCCTCACATCATCCTTTCTATGCTAGGCCAGCATTCAATCACTGATTGCATGACAACAACGAAGTTGTTTATTTATTGAGACCAAAGGTAGATCACCAGGTGTTGGAGCACACTATAAGATATCTACTCTTTAGGTAGATTCTGATTTTAAAGCGGAAAAACAGAAGTGCCATTATCATTGTAACTGTAGCTGTGTAAACAAGAAGTCCAAGCATCACATTGGCAGTGCTTCCCTGCCCTCTGCTGGTCGCTGTAAGTAAAGAACTTGAAAATGACAGGATTTAACAAAATGACTTAATGGATGCCATTCTTTCATGTTTTATCTTAGTCAAATAATAATGAAATAAAATAAAATGAAGATAACATCAAAACAATAAAGATATGGTTATTGTAAGCAAAGATTCCCCTTTGTTAAGAACTAGACTTGAGGGAAAGACTTCAATGGAAAATGTACTAGGGGAACCCAAACAGGATTCCCAAATTTAATTGAGTACGAGTTTCAGAATGAACAAGGAAGGCACTGGTTGGGGATCTCTGGGGTTTCTAAATCACTTTACTTGGTATAATATATGAGTGCTTTCCAGGGATTAGAAATTGCAACTTAAAGCAGGTAGAGCTATAAATCTTCTGGGTATTTTCCTTGCAGAAAATAGCCAAGCACTATCCCTGCTTCTACTCATTTACTCAGTGCTGGAAGACTGTGGACGACTTTCTGGGGAGACAGTGACGTCCGGTTTCACACACAGCATCCAATTATCTACTTTCAGTAGATAACAGAAAGAGAAACCTGTAAGATTGTAGTGGCCAACTCCAGCTTTCAAAAAGTCAAAAAATAATGTAAAAAAAGCAACCAAAACTTAACAATGAAAAAAATTGTGTTATATTGAAATATTTATCTCTTTTGATAGGGCTGAATATAAGTAATTAATACATGATCCCCTCAAATCTGTAATGTTCTATATGCTCATTTACTTGAAGAGACTAATTTTTAATGCAGTGTCAACTGCACATAAAGTTGAAATCCAAATATAAAATAAATCAGTATCATCAATGCACAGATTTCAGGAGAGGAAGGATGCTTAGTTTAACTGTTCCATGGAAGTACCTGGGACACCCTTGAGATCCTGGCTGGTACCAAACAGCAATTATAAAATATTAAACAAATTATGAAACCTTAAACACATAGAGGTAAACACTTCGGTGGCTATTAACTTATTGTTTGCATCAAGTAGAAAATAGACACTGAGGATTGCCATAGACACCACAAATAAAGATATATATTTTTTAAAATAGTCATTGCTTACCACAATGCACTTACAATTTAAAAATTGAGAAAAATGTTAGTACTTTTTTTCCCCTGAAATTCAGCACTGCTGCTGAAGGAGAAAAAATGAACCAATTGTTCACATCATGCAACCACACAGCATAGACAGGGACATGCTAAAGACCAGGTAGTCAATCTTTTAAGGCATTCCAGAATTTCACTAGGGCTATAATTCACGTTTAAAATAAATGCCAGTTCATATTTTCTTTAAAACAGAGAAGTTGGTGCTGGAGAGATGGCCCAGGAATTGAGAGTACTTGCTGCTCCTGTAGAGAACCCAAGGTCATTTCTCAGCACACACAGTGAATGGCTCACAACTGCTTAGGGCTCCAGTTCAAGGAGATCTGATACAGTCTTGTAGCTTCTGAAGACACCAGACATGCCTGGGATATACATATATACATCTAGGCACTTACATATACACATAGGAAAGAAAATCAAAAATCTTTACAAATAAATGAATGAAATGAAGCCAAAGAGGTTTCCTTTCTGGGCTGTGTGTATCCATTCTGACACATATGATTTTTACTTTCCTTCCGGATTAAAGTCCTTGAGAAGCAAGAAGAAGTCCTGAAAATCTGAGGCCAGCTTTAGAAAAAAGGCCCAAAAGAAGGCAGAAGGATTTTAGATATCTGTGGGGCACCTACTGCATGCTATGAGAGACACATAGGATGCAGAAAATACATACATATGTTACAAATCAGAATCCTAAACCATTGGTAGTTCAACACCCCATTAATAACACCCAGGGAGGAGATGTGTTTCTATCCAGTGAATCATTACAGTAGGGTCCATCCACTGGGATGGAGATATATATGTGTATATATATATATATGTATATATGTAATATATATGTAATATATATGTAATATAATGTATATGTACAAGACATATACATTATATTACAATATATACATTATATTATATTATATTATATTATATTATATTATATTATATTATATTATATTATATTATATTATATTATATTATATTATATTATATTATATTATATTATATTATATTATATTATATTATATTATATTATATTGTGTGTGTTCTTTGCTGCTCTTTCTTAACCTCTATGGAACCTTAAGGTTTTATTTACATAATGTCTTCACTATGGAGTATTTGTCCTGGCAGGTGGACTCATCCAAGACACTTAATCCCTTGCCTGCTGATTTTAAAATATTAGATAACTTATATTAATTTTTATTTCAATCTGCTCTTTTTAAACTAGAAAATTACTTTCATCTGACTTAAGTTCTCAACAAAACAAAAAGGAGTAAAGTTTGCTATACTCTATACTGTTTACCCCCATACATATATGACCAAGCCAAAAACCTGGAGGCTAGAACCAAAGCAGAGGACATGGAAGAATGCTGCCTACTGTCTTGCTTCCTGTGGTTTGATCAGTTACTATTTTTAGACAAAGCAGCCTATATTCCTAGGGATGGCTTTGCCCAGAGAAGAGTGAGCCCTTCTATATCAATTACCAAGTTAAAAAAAAATTCCTTCTAGACATGCCCACATTCCAATCTGATGGAGCCAATTTCTAACTGAGGTTTTCATTTCTCGGGTTTGTGAACTGGACACCAAGATTTAAGGACAACACACATGTCTTACACACTGGGACCTTGACTTTTTACTTGATCAGGACTCTTCTCTCTGAGGAAAGCCCTTACCATATGAGAATCAAGTGAATCAACTCATATTTCCTAACCAAAATTTTAAACATTACAAACTTTTCATTCTGGTTGCACTCTTCGAAGAATATAACAGTGAAAGCATCCTATAGGACATGCACAAACACCCCCCACCACCACACACTAAATATTAAGACAATGAAGCTTCACTGTCTCTTGAAATGTTCATAATCAACCACCTGGGCACGATCTTTTGTTTTTTAATTGTTTAATTTTTATTAAATAACAATTATGCACCATTCTGGAATTATTTTCTGTGACAAAAGTCCAGACCCTGAGTACATGTGAGTAGTAAAAGAAATCCTTGGCTGTAGGGAAACATTACACAACTGCCTTTCCGCTTTCCCTGAAGGATTATAGCACTTCTTTCTCTTTTATTTCATTTTTTTCATATCTACCACTGCTCGTCCTCTCTTCCCTTCTCCCAGGCCCTTTCAGTCCTCCCTCAGCCTCCCTCCAGCTCATTCCCCCATCCATTCCCCAAGGGGCGTGGGGAGAGAGAGACAGAGACAGAGAGAGACAGGGAGGAGAGAGTAGATGAGCAAAAAGGATCAGGATCATGAGGAGGAGACCCAGAGAGGCAGCTGACTGAAGCTATTGGAAGCTCACTAACTGAAACGGGAGCTGAGGAACCTTCATTGAAAGGAACTAAATCTTTCAAAGGTAGACAACTGTCAAATGGTATGGGCAGTTTGTGGAGTCTCTTGCAGTAGGATAAGACTATGTTCTTGGTGCATGAACTGACATCTCAGAGCCCATTCCATACAGAGGAACACCTAACTTTGCCAGACAGAATACTTCTAGGTAGATAATTTTAATAGAGTTCTTTGGAGACTTTATGTGACAACCCCCCTAACTAAGTATACCAATTGTGTCTTTTCTGCTCATCTGACCAATGAAAGCTTCGTGTAGTTTTACACATGTATTATATGTGCTAACACACTCCTCCAGTTTCTTGAAGGTCATGCCTCATTCCTTCATTTACTTACTCCATCATCTACCATATACAGATAATGGTGTAAATGATAATTATAGAAAAGGCAAACATACTTGTCTTTTAATTCTCAAAGAGTTCACGGTTTAATAGGAACACCAAGTAAAGAGCAAAGAACACTTGTTGCTGAGTAACAAGTGGGTAAAGGTAAAAGAAAAACTGACTGACTATAGATGTGTTGCAAATAAAGTCGCTATATGGTAAAAGCAGTATAAATTTTGTTTGTTTTTTTTTCCAGAATGAACAGATTAAACATTAGATTCATGACGGGAAGAGAGTGGGCCAAGTTTAGTGAGGAAGATACAAATCATAATTCTGTATAGAGAAGAACAGTTGGCCACATGAAAAGATGGTGAACAGGGGCTCAAGACAAAGTGAGTGCAGAAGTGAGATGAGACTAAAGAACATTTCACTGAATACACGACTATGGATACTCTGAAAACTATCACTTTCTGAGAATGGTTAAGTACTGTCACCGTGAACAAATGTCATCGCGTAGTGTCCTGGATTGGCGTTATTGGAAGTAGTGTAGGAACTATAGGAGAGGAGAGATAATGTAACCAAAATTTTTGTCAATAGTGAAGCAGAAGTGTATACAAAGTGAGTTTTAAGAATTTTTTTTTAACATACTACACTACTTTTTAAATTCCCAGATTTAAATCACATAAGAGAGCAGTCTGGTAACTGGACAGTACTTGATTGTTCTTTGACATTTTTGTAGATGAGTCTATTTACAGCTGTTTTTATGTTTTGCAGAGGTGAGAATAGACATTGATGAAGGGTAAGGGTTTGTGAAAATACTATGACAAAGAGTGTGACTGTGTAACTGTAGCCACTGCAGCCAACATCGATCTTTATTCACAGAGCATGCGCAGTTGAAGGAATGTCAGAAAAAGTGAGAGTCACTAAGAAATATCACACATCTATGTCATTAAATGTGGGGGAGAGTTAGGCATTATTAAACAAACCATCACACACACACACAGAAGGGGGGGAGAGGAAGAGGGGGAGGGAGAGGGAGAAAGAGAGAGATTATGCACTCCTCTATTTCACATGCTCTGTTAGATATTCTTCATTTTGATTTTGTAAGTCAAACATTAGATGATAAAGTACAATTAACTATTGTTTCCACAGTTTTCTGGATCTCATCAAATCATTAGCTTCCTTGTCTGGCTTCAGCAGAACACTTGAGAGGGTGATATTTGAAAAATCCTCTTTTAAAAAATGGTGTGTTTTCTCCATTGCAAGACCACATGCAAAGGGAATTTAAATGAGGGATATCTTACTGTGGACACACACACCCTTTTGAAGGTCTGACTCCAAACCTCACCTATATGTATTTTCATCCATATCCAATTTATCTGTCCTCTGTCTCCACATTTACTCAGGTCAGGTGACAGCACAGCTTTGACATTGAGAGTCTGTGATTTGGCACTGAAAGTCAAAGGTCCTGTAGATCGTAAGGTATTTCTCTGGCTTATGGTCCTTTAGTTTTAAATATTAAGTCTAGTACCCCATGTGCACTGTAAATCACATTTTTATATAGAGACCTTCTCTCATCCAAAATGCATCTCTGCAAACAAAATCAATGTAAAAATATTACATAGATCTCTGCATAATGGTGTAAATAGTTTGGGCATATGTTCAAATATTATATATAACATGGCTCACAGTTCTTAGTTTATTGAATAGTGACCTCTTATTAATGGTAAAAAAAATGGTTTGCAATGTGCCTTTTTCAATATGAACTCTGTAGATTCAAGAATGCCACTGTAAATAGCCATTTTGTTTGAACCCACAGGCTATAATAACTAGGCAACGATTGTATCTACTTGGGTAAGACTACATCTACTTTTTCTCAAATAACATTCCATTTAAAAACTATTACCTACAACAATGTTTAAAACTTTAAAGTGATAAATAAAGCTAATTTGGGTTTTAAAATATCCCTCAAAAAGACAATTTGGGAAGTAAGGGATTCGTTTCTCAAATTGCTTTATCAGCCAAGTACTTCAATTTCGTTAAAACCATGCTTCAGAATCAAACGATATCAGTAGATAATACCAATGTCACTGAAATGACTATAGAGGTTTCTCTTTCTTAAGCATTATTTGAAACATAACACTTTCTGAATGATACTATTTAATTTTCCCATGCCTGCTGGATAAAATCTGAAAGCTAGGCACCAATTTCTTAATTGTGCAGATATTCATCATTAGATCTTAGACTTTTGCAAAAATGTCACGGTTTATATTTATGACTAATGATCATAGTGTCTCCATAGATACTAACTGTGATATACTAAAATGAACTGGTCTGTGATAAGATAATAAATCTATACTCATCAGATATAAATATTAATTTGAATTTTTTCAAATACTATTCATAAAGAAAAGAGCAAGCACTGAAATTAACAAGAAATATATCTCTTTTAGTAAATTAATAGAAGCATTATTTTATAAGGTTGATTGTACCTTTATAATATGCCAGGAACTCAGGCTTTGAGACAGGCCTCTCTAACCATTTTTTCTTATTAAAAAAAAAAACCCTAAGTTTCAAAACTAGCTTATAAATTTATTTCTTTTAGGCTTTATTGGTTTATCATTGCACAAACTCAAAAATATTCTTTTTGATTCTTCAGTTTTCCTTATTTTTAATTACTCAAGACTGACCTTTTAAAAAGCATAATGTAAAATAAGTCCATGTGTGCAGCATTCTGGATTACTGGGAAATCTGTGTAAGTTTGAGATGCAAGGTTTGTGGCAGGAACTAAGTATTGGGCAACTCCAGATCTTTGACGTAGAGGAACCCATTGTCAGGAAGACGGATTCATCTCAATGCAATAGTGAAATCTCATTTTCGGTGTGATTTAATGAGTTTTGTAAGAACCTGTTGCACAGTCAGAGAGCGCATCCTCTGTTCAGGATGCATTTGGATCAGTGATTATCTAAGTACTTGAAAACCTGTGAAACTGTTTCACAGCAGAAAGGGTCATTAAGTTAATTCTGAGGCTTCTACTTTTCCTCCTCTTCATTCCCACTGACTTTGAGGACTTGATAAAAGAAAATGATGTGGCAAAGGTAGCAACGTTGGGGGCTTTCGGAACTTAAGTCATACAAGTTTGAGCCTCTTAGGTTTATTTGGGAGAATCGGCGATGCCATGAAGAACTCAGGTACACTTAGAGCTTTAGCGTCACTCAGAGTGGCTGTAGAAAAAGGAAGGGAGACAGATGTAGAGACAGACTTAGTGGTTTGCACATATACATTATTGGAGGAGGAGAGAATGAAATGGGGGGGGGGGTGGAGATGAATGGAGAAAAGGGAACAGGAAAGGGACCAGAAGAAGAGGGAGGCGAAAGAAGGAGCAGGTGAGGAAGAGGAAGAAGAGAATGGGGAGTGGAAGGGGTAGAGAAGGGGGGGGGGAGAAGTACAGTGGAAGAAACACAGAGCTAAGACTAACACACAGATACAATCACATAGAAACACAACAAAATGAGAAACTGTGACAAAGAGGGTAGTCTCAAAGGTAGGGGTTGGTGTTTGGGAAGAGAGACAAGAAAACTCCAAGAACACAATGGATGTCCCTGGCCAGGTCTCCAGACAATAATGGGGGTTCCTGAGCACTGACTTCACCTATGGTCAGGTGGGTGACCTCCCTGGGTGACATCGCAGCATTTACATCCAACAGGAAATAGAGATGGGGGTGGAGATCCATGGCTGAGCACTGGGAAGAGCTCCTGATCCAGCTGGGAGCAGGGGAGGGGTGTCTGTGTCAGTAAGGGGATGGGGATTGTGAGGAGAGTTCCTGCAATTATAGCCAGCTGGAGCTCTGGAGAGGCTCACTGGAGAGCCATTAGGAATAGGAAGTAGGCCCTCCAGGAGTAGACGACTGTTGACTGGCCTGAGCAGTGTGTGTGGAGCCTCAAGGGGTGGAATTAGACTGTGTTCCTGTGTATGGGCTGGCACGTTGGAGCCCATTCCCTATAGAGGAACACAACCCAGTCTTGAATTTGGGATGAGTGATCGTGCTTTCCTGAAGTGGATACGCCAGGCTGAGCGTCACCCACCTTGGGACTTATTACTCTTTTGAGGGAAGAGGTTGGGGGGCAGGGGGAGGCTGAAGGCTGACTGGGAGAGTTTGCAAGGAGGGGGAGCAGAGGATACATGGATAACAAAGGCACTTTTTATAAAATAATAAAATGAAGAAAAAAATTATGAAACTCTTTGCATGGGGATTTTTTTTTTTTTTGAATTGAGCTTACATCTAAAATCAGGTCAGCACAAGTGAGTTTGCATGTGAAAGCCTGCAGCTATTTCAAGATTCTCAGCTATGTCTACACTTATTGTAAAAAGAGAGATGTAATGCTCGTGTGAAGTTCTCACACTAAAACTGTGATCATAATGCACTTTTGGTTGGATTATCCTATTGAGTTTGTTTTGCTGCTGATAGTGTTGTGGTATTGGATAAGCAGATGATGGTAGCAGAGAAGATGTTGGTCAGTAGTGAGAAACATAGACAAGGAAAAGAGAAGTCTTGTTGGTGAGGTTAAAGGAGATGCTCACCTTATACTTTAAGACTCTCCAGACAATGGAGTTAAGGGCAGCAAGTACCTTTTTACTCTGGATTTCCTGACAATTGTTTCTTGATTCTCTTGTCTCTTTATTAGCCACCATCCATCTTCATAAAATCCCCATGGACACTAACTCTACCTCTTGGAAAACTCATTCTTTGACTGGATATCTTTGCTTCTCTTCACTTATGCTAAAGCAATTTCATCCAGGAAAACAATTTGATATACACAATCCAATTCAGAGCAACTCCAATTTATCACCCTTGCCTATATCTTTCCTAATTCCAGTCTGTAATACATAGACACTTGCTTACTCAAACGTTAATCTAAATTGCTATGTCAGGATTCTGCAAGACCACTCAATGATTCATTAGGAGAACTTCCAGGACTTGGCACATGGTCATACTTATGGCTATGATTTATTATAGTGCAAAGACACAGAGCAAAATCAGCAAAGAGAAAACGTACATAGGAGCATTGTCCTGGGAAGATAGATAACAGATCCCAAATTTCCTCTCTTGGTGGAATCCAAAAAATAAACAATTTTATGAGCAAATATCTGTGGCAAAGTGTTAAAGGTTACCTATCAGTCTCCCTTATTTGAAAGTCTCTATCCAGTTTTTGAGTGGCGGCTCGACACCTCACTTACGTTCCCCTTTTAGAAAAAAGGTAGGTGTTGAACATGCCGTGTTGATTCTATAACTATTTTGTATGTCTGGATTCTTTCCTTTTGTTCATGAAAATGAGAATTCTTATATGTTAGCCTAAGACAATTACCATAGTTTGACCTTCTAAATTACATGCTCAGGTGTGCTACATGGATTTTTCATGCATAATAGGTAATAGATACTTAACATTCAGAACGTGTCAAAGCAAGTTCTGTTTCATACCCAAAAGTTAGTGAAATTTCAGATTACTCTTTATTATAATTCTTTGATTTAAGCAATAATCTTCTAAAAGTATTTTTGACTCCTATTGTTTACCCTGTAACAACATTCACTTTATCAACATGATTTGCTGTCTCTACCTGTAAATTACAGCCAGAATCTCATACCTTTTGATTACCTCCACCTACTCGAAGCTACCATTGAATTTTCTTCTGATTCTCTCAATAGAGGTCTCATTGAGGAGTTTCTTACCCTTTTTTAAATCTTTTTTTTTTTTTAAACTTTCCAACTGCAGCCAGGGCTGTTTACTAAAATTTAAGCCTAATTATGTGATTTTGCCCTCAAAATCTCAGTTTTCCTTTCACATTGTAATTGAAATCCTATCATATTCAAGAAGCCTGTCTAGATGGCCTTCTTGGCCTCACCTGCTTGCAATGCACACTCTACGCATCTCTGTTCCAATCTCACTCATCCCCCTCTAGGCCCTGGAAGACACTAAGAACACTCTTGGCTCATAGTTTGGCTGTTCCCACTCTCAGAAATTTTAATAACTAACTTTTTAAGTGTCCTCCAAGCAATGTGCTCTGTGCTTTCTTTACATGAAACAGCAACTTTCAATGTTTCCCTTGCTTGCTTTACCTCAAAGTCCTGTCTATGCATGAATATTATTATTCTCATCTATTAATATTTAGCATGTAATTCTACTCTATGTGTGGAGATAAGGGGCTTTGCTTTGAGTTTTTCTCTGTTCCCAGTCTTGCATGTAGTAGATACTCAAGGAGTATTGAATGGATTCCTAGATATTATCTCAGGTATAAATAAATAACAACTGATTATATTTTTGAATTTAATGACTAAATGATTTATAAAAGCTAACAACTTGAAAACATTAAACATTCTTAATATCAAAAATACTAAAAGGTAAGTAAAATATATTTTTCATTATAGTTATAAGACAGTTACAGATTTCTTAAAAATACAGCATACTTTCGGAAGGTCTCCATTTAACTGGCTAAAAATCCTTTTGGGAAGATATTTTAGAAATGCTTCATGCCATACAAATATTTATCTCTATTAATGTACATAAACATATACATAGATATTTCAGAATAATTTTTAATATGTTAATATATGCCTTACATATTCATTGCACACATGTGCACACAGTAATTATTACCTGCAAGTTCAGTTCTCAAAAGAATCAAATATAGAGAAAATATCTATTATTTAATTTTGGAAATATATACTTTAATGTATGATTTCAGTATTCTGGAGTTTTTCATATATACAGACTGAAGAAACTGGTTAAACTTGCTCTGTGCCTCTATTATAATTGTAGCTAAAACTACACACACAAACACACACACACACACACACACACACACACACACACACACATCCTTTCACCCAGCCAAGTTGATACATAACATGAACAGCACATTGCTGTTAAGGTTAAACATGGTAATTAGTGTGCTGTTCATGTTATGTATCAACTTGGCTGGGTGAAAGGATGTCCAGAGAGATAATACAATGATGAGCACATTTTAACCTGAAGACTGAACAAAGGTCATAGCAGGTCATCCAGCCAGTTGAAAGCCTGGATACCCAGGGACAAAGAGTGAAGAAAGGTAATTGTGCTTCTTTGTATTGTCCTTGGATGTCTCAGCTCTAGATTCTCAGGCCTCCAGTGTTTGATTGCTGAATGTGACTTTTGGCTGGCTTGGGTCTCCAAGTGTGTAGAGGTCAGATGTTATGGTAATCACAAATTCATGAGCCAAGTAAGTAATAAATTATTTAATGAATATATGCATATATATTCATAAGAGAATTTATGTATTTTTATATGGTATTTAGAGGAGTGAAGTTGGATTTTTGATACATACTTGTCTATAAAAATATATTAATAAAATCTATAATACATATGTATAAATTTAGCATTGAATATTTTTCTCTGAAGATATATAATAATATAATTTTAATATTTTAGAGATATATTCAATGCAGGGCCTCAATAAATGCAACTATATTATTCCTCATTTAAAACACAGTAGCACTAATGGATTCCCTACATCCTAATTGAAATGCTGTTCTTATCTATAAAAACCATTCTGGTGAAATATTTGCTTTTCATTCACCTGTGAGGACAAAAATCTATTTATATGTCCATCTACTTTATAATAAGAGGATTAATTAAGGACAAAATATCAGCTATCACTTCAAAGAAGGTGAATAGAATCAGGACATATTTAAGTGTGTTCAACAAAAAACAGAGTGGAGTTGGATTCCTGGTGTATACTTCTCCATGCAAAGAAGCTTAAAATAAAGAAAATTCAAATCTTAGAAAGTTACAGATAATTAATTAATATGAGTAAAGGTGAAATTATACCCAAACAAAAAGATAGTAAAAGAATAAACTCAAACTATTAAAGCACCCCATTGTTCAGTGAAACTGTACCTTCATATATTCCTCCAGTCCTTGGGAAGCACACTATTAACATACATCACTCTATTAGCAAAATTTTAGTCTCTCTGTGTGAGTTATGGTGAGTTTGCATAGTATCCATTGATTAATGTAAACATATGTGATGTGTGTATATATGTGTTTGTGTGTGTGTGTGTGCGTGTGTATGAGTGTGTGTATATTTCAGAGGTAGATATTGGGTGTTTTTTTTTTCTTGTTTGTTATTCACTTTTAATTTTTGAGATAGATTCTCTAGCTAAATTGAAAGCTTATTGATTCAAGGAGGCTAGATGACCGGTGGACATTGGGAACCTTCCTGTTTCCCCCATATCTAACCCTGGAGTTTATAAACATATATCATTGTGCTTGGCTTTTTAAATGTCTTCTAGGATTTCAAAATTGATGTTTATGCTTGTGAATCAGGTCCTTATACATACTGAACCATTTCTATAGCTCAGTAACAAATGTTAGTAGTAAGTTAACCATTTCGCCACCCAAGAATATTTTCAGTTTAGGGTTATACCAAGGGAATAAAGAGTCTCGATTCTGTATTTTCCACTGTATCCTGTTCCACAAAAGACTTAAAAGTCCATTATTTATTTGTAAAATCTCAAATGCATGTATTATATTAATTCTACCCTTCAAAACTTTTATTTCAACCATATTACTCATATTTTGACTTATAGTTTTATCAACAAAAAATAAACTATTGTAGAATATCATTTTAAAATATATGATTGTATTTTAGTGGTTTTTTTCTGTCTTATGCATATAGAATTTGCCACAAGGTATAGCATTATCTAATTTGGGAGGTGAACTAAGACACAAAATGTGTGATATACTCTAGACATTGTTGTAAGCAATAGCAGCTTGTACCTACCCACAGCCACCCTTCAGCCCTACTGCCTTACTACTAACACACATTGGATACCTACTGAGTTGAATTCCTATTAAACTCAGAGTAACCTAACAACTGAGTTATGAATCATAATTGCTTGAGATAAGTCTTGGTAATCTGATTGCTCTTCACTTAGGAATAATTATATAACTAACTTATGACTAACACTAATTGTAAAAATATTCTGGGGAGTGATTCTTTTTTAAAATTTATTTTTTTCTTTTGTTGAAAATTGATTCTTTTCTCATATAATATATTCTGATTATAGTTTCCCTTCTCTCTATTCTTCTCAATTCCTCTCCACCTCCCCTTACTTTTAGATCCATTCCCTTTCTCTCTCATTGGAAGATAACAGGCTATAAGAGATCATTTCAAAACGAAGCATAGAACTTCAAAATGAGAAACTTCTCACTTCCCTTTCCCTCCTCCTTATTCCTTATGCATGCAGCAGAGATAAGATGCTCTGAGAAACTACCACAGACACTACCACATGGGCTAAATGTCTTCTCCAAAATTCACATTAGAATTTAATTTTCATTGGGACAAAAATAAGATCTGAGTCTATTAAGAGGTGGTCAGGCCAGAGAGGGCTCTGCTAAGATAAAAGAATTAATGTCACTATAAAGAGTATGGGCAAGTGATACAGGGAGTAGTTTTATAGTGAAAATGATTTTGTCTAATGTTCTCTGTGTAGCTTGTGTGTTGACTTGCCCTTCATAATACATCATACAGATCCAAGGACATTTTATAAGTGCAGGGGTCAAATTTTTAATCCTACTAAATTTCAAAAGTGTAGAATTAACCATATTTTCTTTATAATTTCTTTGGTATGAGACACTGTATTATAACAGCAAGTAGATTGTCACTGTATTTGCTACTATTTGTGAAAAGCCAAATAAAAAGGAGAGGAAGTGGGAAGGCAGGAAAGGCTTTGAACCTTTATACATTTCCTGAAGTGGTTCACCAGTCTACTTTTAGTTAATAGTATAGAGGAAGAAATAGTTATCCAAGATTTAGCAACAGGGTTGCATTGTGAGAAACATGTTCTTAGGATTTAGAAACTGTACAAATATCACAGAGTATAATTACAGAAACATAGATGATGTGGGCCAGTAATTTGACATGATCTCTTGGTTAATGACACAGTGTTCATGAAGACTTTGAGGATGATGTGAAGTTTCAAAGACTACAACTCCTTTTTTTTCTTTAAAAAACCAAAGCAATACATTATGAAATAATGATTAAAATATCATACAGTAAAATACATATGCCAGTACTAGTTGGTAATTTATAATAATTAACAACTATGTTTCATGTTTATGTGTCATGTCATATTTTATATTATTTACAGTAGTATCACTACAAATATAAAATCAAAATATTGTGCTAAGATATTGTGACCAAATAAAATAAAGCATTACCATAATCATTTGCTGAAGCTATTACCATTTGGCTATTCTATTACTTGAACCCAAATTCACTTTACTTGATTTTAGATATACT
The DNA here is from genome assembly GCA_033318265.1 of Phyllotis vaccarum. Classification (NCBI taxonomy): domain Eukaryota; kingdom Metazoa; phylum Chordata; class Mammalia; order Rodentia; family Cricetidae; genus Phyllotis; species Phyllotis vaccarum. The sequence goes on from JARWLC010000010.1 coordinate 56,874,989, forward strand.
CTTTGCGCACATTGACAATACTCTCTAGGTAAGGAATTAAATATATATTTAAGCCCAAGTCTTCTGGCTCTCTAGCTAATATATGCTAAAATGTATTAGCTCAAGAGACCATAAAAATATTGTATTACTTCAAATTTGGATTGTTCCACTGTCATTGTTACAGAATTGATTATACCTGGAATGGGTAAAATCATGTAGTTTTAAAGAATGTCCCCTGGAACTATTTTTACTTCTCTTTTGAAATACCATATCACAATTCATATTTAACAAAAGGTTTAAATGTAATAAGAAAGGACCTTTCAGTAATCATGTTTCTGTTGGCTTCAGTATGTTGGACACTCTCCTGCAGTTCACTTTTATGTTAAGCAATGGACTCTTTTCATAGCACACTAAATTTTTCTAATCCTTTCCAGAAAATAAATATTCATTTTCCAAATAAGACTGCATTGATTTTTCATAAAGCCAGTTTTAATAATTGTTACTGTCTCAGCATTTTGAATTAGAACTGTGCAAAACTCAGCTGTTTTGGTTCAGGGATAAGTGACCTCTGGCTTTCATGCTGACTTTCCAAATAATGCAACATCTTAAGCTGGTACTTCCACTGAAGATGTGCTTCTCACAGTTTATTGCCTGGTATTTGCACACATCTCCAATTATGTTGTCTGTGGCAAACTTAAGTTCTCTGGTCATGTGGGTCTTCTTCCTCCCGAAAAATAGTTCATGGAAAGAGACAAGGAAGAAGTAGTGTTCTTTCATATTAAGGGCTTGAGGTGTCTTTAGACAAAAAAACCAGAATCTAAGGTTAAGATTCTCAATGAGTAAACTTTTGCCTATTCCAGGCATAATTTTCTATTGATGGCTTTATTTTTAAAACAGTAGGATCCATACACATTTAGAATTCGTAAAAATAAGATTTTTTTTTTTCAAAGGACACCCATCTCTCTGAACTCCATCATGGCCACTATCTAAAGAAGGCAAAACAGCATCCATGCTCATCAAAATACCAAGCACCAAAAGCTCCAGAGACATTTCATAATATTTTCTGCCAAGCAGAAACCAATGATAATAAGTGTTATACAGTCCCTTGCAATATGCTACCTTGGCTTCATTTTTAATTTCATCATTTTATTTGGAGGATACTTCTTACTAAAAATTTACTTTTGGTTAGGAATATGAGGCAAGATGTATCTTTTGCAGATGAATTGTATTTGAATATTAGAAAGGCATGAACATGTATTATCAGTATCTACTGTACTACTTTTAATTACTTTTTAAATACGTTTTAAGGGAGAGATTGTTTTGTGTAGAAAACAATGAAATTAATATGTTTGAAAATATAATATATATACTTAATGATGTATAAGGAAAGCAACATATTTGATAGTTCATCTTTGGTTAAAGTAATGACCCAGAAGTAGTCCATAAAGAATATTATTTCTTATATATAAATGGCTATTATTGACCAATGATAGATATTATTTTCTAAATAAAGTCTTGTTAATTATTGGATCATCAAAATGATCTAGACACCTATTGCTTCAGGAACTATTATGTGAGCATATAATTTTTTTGTAACTAGCGTATCATCTGACCGAACATATTTTACCTAAAATAATCATGATAAACACTTAAATTTGATCTAGAAAAATAAAATAATTAATGATAATTATTTTTTATATAAAAAGGAGGACATGAAATTGAAGAAGAGTCAGAAGTGGTATATGGAAATATGGGATGATTTGGAGGGAGAAACATGAAGGAAAAAGATTATAATTAAATTATAATCACTATTAGAAAATTGAAAAGAATTAATGATTTATCTGTAACTACATAAGCAGGACCATAAATATAATTAACCATTATTTTCAAAAGGAGATTTTTTAAACAATATTTTTTAATAGCTATTTGGTTATCCATATAAGAAACTCATTCATGCCAATGACAGTTCCAAAGAGCAACCTGCTATGAAAATATATCATGTCTTGTTCAGAAATAGTAAATTTGAAAAGAAAATAAACATGATAGTCGGCAATTATAGTTTATTGGTTGGTTTGATTGACCTGATATAAGAATTTGAAGACAATATGTTAACATGTTCAAGTATAAACTTTTTACGCTTTATTTTTCTATTTAGGTTTGGCTTTTTACTTTAGTAGTTACAAAATAAAATTTCATAAATTCAGCATGGATATGTGTAGCATAAAACCTTAATAATTAAAGACTAAAATCCTTAATTTTAGTGATACTACTTAAATACTGTAATAACTGTAAGTCTAAAATGACTAGAAATAGTTCTCAGATTCAGAAGAGTTTTTCAACTCAAAGATGAAATAGGCTCACAGAGACTGAATTGCCATCCAGAGAGCCTGTATCTGCCTGACCTAGGCCTTCTGTATTTATGTGAAAGTTGTGTAGTGTGGTTCCCCTCTAACAGTGGCAGCAGGGCTGTCTCTGACTCTGTTGCCTGGTTATGGGATCCTTTCTTCCTACTGTGCTGCTAGCTCAGCCTTAATAGGTGAAGAGGTGCCTGATCTTACTGCAACTTGGTATATACCATGTTTGGATGATATCCGTGGGAGGCCTGCCATTTCCTGAAGAGAAACAGAGGAGTGGATGGTGGGGTATAAAGGAGGTCAGAGAAGGAGGGGCTTAGAGGGGAGGAGGGAGGGAGAACTTTGTTGGGATGCAAACACAATAAATTAAGGAAAGGTGGAGAACAAGAGGAAGACACCAGAGTGCTGACTTCTGACATCCACAGGTGTGCACGCACCTAAAGGAACACATCCACAGGTGTGCACGCACCTAAAGGAACACATCCACAGGTGTGCACGCACCTAAAGGAACACATCCACAGGTGTGCACGCACCTAAAGGAACACATCCACAGGTGTGCACGCACCTAAAGGAACACATCCACAGGTGTGCACGCACCTAAAGGAACAGTCCTCTCTCCCTTCCTCCCTCCTTCCTTTCCCTATCCTTCTCCTCCTCCCCTTCTCTCTTACACAGAAAAATAACATTCTTTAGTGCCTACTGTGCATTTTATATTACTAACTAATGAAGAATTTTACTATTTTCTTGCATTACTCGGAATTATTAATTTCAACTTCAGTTTCAAGATTTGTTCATAAGTATATGCTTTCTTCTACTTAAAATTTTAAAAATGAAAAAAATAATATTGTATGTGCATCCTCATTTTAGGGTACTCCTTCTTAAAGCCCTCTGTTTCTCCTCCTCCTCCCCTCCTCCCTTCCCCCTTCTCTCTTTCTTTTGGTGCTGGAGACTGAACCCAGGTCTGTGCAAAGCATGTGAAGTTTCAGTGAGCTGTACCCTCAACCCTTAATTTACTTCTTTTTTTGATAAGTTCTCTTTCTGTAGACATCAATGTGCCCATCACTTTTTCCTGGGCATTTGCTAGCTTTCTGCCCTCCTGGGTTTAATTTCCTTTGCAGAATACTCTTTCTATTTCCATTTAAGCATTGAAACTTGTACCTAATCTTCCATTTGTCCATTTTATTAAATGAGCTTTATTTCTGATTTTTGTAATTTCTGTTTAACACCATGTGGCTTCTGACTTTCTATAGTGGCATCAGTTAGAGTCCTGGGAAGGTGGAAGAAATTACTGACAAAATAGAAGTTCAGGTTCAGAGGAAAGTGGAAATATTTACATTTTATATAACTCTCTGTATCCCAGACTCTTCTATACCAACTCACTAACTTGAACATACTTTTTAAGGGAAATACTAAATCATCCGCATTTTACAGATATGTCAACTAAAGTACAGACTCTAAGAACCTTTCTCAATGTTTTCTACCTAAGGAACAAGTTTAGAGCTTGGTTAGTTCATTGCCTTCTCCTGCTTCACAGTGCCTACTCTGTATCTGCTTTATACAGTCTCCCTCTGTGAAGAATTCTTTCCTCTGCCTACATTCTTCATCCCACCCTCCCATCTCATTCTTTAATCCTATTCAAAACTTGGGGGGCGGGGTGGGAGCTATCAGCTCTGCACTCACTGAATGTGCCTTGCATTCTCACACTATCTTGGAACTCCAGGACACATGGGTCTCTCCTGTCAGCCTTATTATCTGTGGAGGAGAGAAACTACATTGAATTTATATTTATATCTCAAAGTTTGTGTCACTATGAAAATGGTGATTTGGATGAAAGAAAGAAATATCAATTAGTGTTAATAAGCAGCAAAAAAAATTTTTGTGGTAATTCTGTAAATGATCAGTATGCAGCCCTAAAGATCCGTTCTTATGAAACAGTTTAGATAGGAGTATATTTCAAACTTATTATCTATTATTGATTATTTTGGAATTTTACTTAATGCACCCCTATCACATTTACTTTCCAGTCCTCCCAGGCCCACCCCCACACCCTTGTAATCTTGTGACTTCTTCTCAGGAAAGAAGGGGAGAGCAAATGAGTTCATTTTGAGTTGCCCATGCATTCACTGGATCATTACTAAACTCTCAATGAGGAGCCCCTTAAAGAAAACTGAGTCCTTGCTCACCTCACCCCCTGGAAGAAACCACTGATTGATATTTACATTTGTTTAGGTAGGATTTATTTTTTTTTTTTTAAGTCCAAGACATATTATATTACAAATGCAGTGTCAACCTGGAAATAAAACCCTACAAGATTTTTAATATACTTGTCAACTGTGAACATTTTTCTTAATTTAACATTATAAAAATGACAAAAGGAGAAGATAAATACTACATAGAATTTCTTGAATCCCATCTCAGAGGATTCCTGGTCTATGAATACTACCAATATTCAGTAATGGTAGGTAAAGAAATAATAATTGTTTGAATCTTACAGGAAGAAGTGCCTAAAATTTGGGATGAAGTAATTACTTGACTCAATAATTTCTCGCACCACATAATTATAATTTACTAATTCTGGAGTACATTGCATTTACTGTTTTACTTATGACATTAACCTGGTGTGACTGACCAAGCCTGTCATTTCTATTGTACATTCTAAGAGCACATTGTCTTGATGGGAGTGTGGTCACCTTTTAAAGAAAATTGCTCTAAACTGCATAGGCTTTTAAACAGGCGTTTTTACACAAGGTTCGAACCCTGATCAAGAAGTCATTTCTAAATGTCATGTACAGAAAAATTTGTTTTTTCCAACGGAGTCTCACTGGGTATACTAACTACCCTTAAAAGTAAGCCCTGTGCCTAGCAGTGATGGCCAATACGAAATGATCTCTGATATTATTGTAGATTCTTTGTCTCATATTAATTTGTTTGGTCATTTCGAGTTTTCCTGGTCTTTTGCTTGTATGGGTTTCTAATTTGGTGTTTTATTTTTGTGTGTGTGCCTATATGGAGTCTCTCTCACTCTCTCTGTATGTTTTATGTACTTTTTCTTATCTGTTGGTCTATCTATTGGTCTGTCTATCTATCTATCTATCTATCTATCTATCTATCTATCTATCTATTTATCTATCTATCTATCTATGTACCTATCTATCTATGTACCTATCTATCTATCTTCCATATCTATCTACCTATCACCTACTGTCTGCTTGTTTTCTAAAAATAGAGAGGAAGAAGGCAGGCTTGGACATAGATGGGTGGAGAGGTGAGCAGGATCTGAGAGCAGATGGCAGAGAAGAAATTATGATCAGAATATATCGTATGAAAAACTTCATTTTCAGTTAAAGAAGGTACTTTGCACAGGATTTTTGAAAACTTTCACAGATTTATAGTTGCATTTTACATGTAACCTCCTTGCTGTTTTATTTATTTGACAGTTAGTTACTAACAGCATTAGATTAGAACAGAGGATCAGAATAAGTCCCGAGTCTGGCTTTCGTTTATCTTCCCCAACACTTGTCCTCTTACTGCTCCTTCTCTCAGCCTCTCTCTCTCTCTTTCCCTCTCTCTGTCTCTCTCTCTTTTTCTTTTTCTTTCTTCTTTGTGAGTACTATAAAAGGGCTATTTTAATGTGCAAATCTTGTATAGTAATAAGTGGGACAGAATTTTCATTAACTAAAGGACAACACACCGTTTAGATGTCATTTCTCTGGCTACTGTCATGACACATGACACCTATGGGAAACATGAAAGAAAGGGTCAGTGTGGCTAAGAGAAACGCAAAACTAAGTCTCCATAGTTCTTAGACTCAGTGTCCTAACAACGTTACTAAACACTCTGTTATCTGTCCCTAATTGTGAGTTTTTATAGACGGATCACAACCTGGTTGTAGAATTCCCTCCAACTTTGGCTAATTCAGCAAAAAATATATGGAAACAATGATCAGAATAGGGGGAGTCTTGGATATTTGTTAACAGTAAAAATTTTCTGAGTATGTAAAGTGGTTATTTGAATGACAAATATTTCCTATACACTCAAGCAATTATACATTTGTTTCACAGCTGGTGACACTGTTTGGAGAAGTTATGGGGAGGTCCAAACTTAAGTATGTCACTAAGAGTGGGTTTTGAGATTTAAAGGTTTACCCCATTTCTAGTTTGCTTTCTGTGCTTCCTGATCCAGTTGCCTCATTGTCCCTGCATTACATATTTTAATTCTCTGAAATTGTAAGCCAATATAAACCTTTTCTTTTATGAGTCAATTTTGGTCATTTATCATAGTAACTTAAAGGTAATTTCAAAAGTCAGTGATCAAAATCAAACACATCATGAATTGCAGTTGCTCCTGGAAGCAGTCACCAGTGTTGTGCAGCATGTCTTCACCACAACTTTGTTTCTGAACATATGACATGTGTATTCTGCATTATACATGCTATGAAGCTAAGCAGCACCAACCACACAGCCTAAAATACCTTGGGTCAGAATTGATATTTTGATATACTATTTCCTCTATACACCTAGGCTTTGTATTTTTATGGAAACATAATGACATAATGGCTTAATAAAATAAAACAGAGACTTAATATTTTAGTGATATTATTCATTTTGGCATAAGGATCAACTTAGCATATTGTTGGATTGAATTGTGTTGGAATATTTAATTTTATAAATTGTGATTTGAGTTGTGGGACTATGTTTCATAAAAAGTCATTGAATTTGACTTGGAATAGAATTTCTAACAATTTCTCAGATGGCCCTCAACATACTTCTGCCATTTTGCATATATTTGAGTGAAATGGAATTCTCAGCACTGATGATTTCAAAGTTGAAATATCGGCTTTAAAAATGTTCAAGATGCTTTTCAATCCTGCCTTATACAGTACTGTCTGGATATTTTAGTTCTATGTGTAAAATAAGTAAGTACATTTATGATTCATTATCAGTAAATTTTTGCTTTTCACAAACATATTCTTATATTCCTGGGGTCATGTAAGAGTTTTCTAGTAAGACAGGTTTGTAGTAAGAGGTTTCTGGCCCAGACTTTCGGGCCTAGCCTCAAGGTTTAGACCCACAGACCCACAGACCCGCAGAGACACTCAGATGCTTACAATAGTTTCAGGCTGATCGGCCCAGGCCCAGGCATATAATTTGCTAACTCTTTACCCTTCATCTAACCCATGACTCTTATCCTGTTCAGCCATGTGGCTTGGACCTTTTCTCAGAGCAGCATAGTTGTCCTCCACTTCTGGCTTCTCTCTGGCATTCTGCTCTGTTCTGTCTGATCCTAGAGTCTTCTTAGTCTGGTAGCCCTGCCCACACTTCCTGTCTGCCTTTGGCCAATCAGTGCTTTTTATTAAACTCACAGGTGGGGATGATTATTTACAATGGAACCTACACAGGTTCACAAATAAAAATAAAATTGAGAATGTGTTTTATAACTGGACACATGAGCAAATAAAATGACTATTCTCCTCGTGTAAGTCATGGACAACTGATCAAAGAAGTGTCTCCTTCACTCTAGTCTAGTTTAGTGAACAGGAAAATTTATTGAGTTTACATCCCTATGGCCCAGCACAACTTATAAGTAACTTGCCTGATCTGGAAGTCTCCTGTCTCCAGCAACTGCTGCTGCTTATGACATATTGAGGAAGGATCTCATAAATCTTGCAGCTTTCCAACCACCTGAGGTTGAAGGTACTTGAGCTTCTGTCTACTCCAGGAGGCAATGTTACATTCCAGAGGAAACAGTTACTCAACTGAGTTCAACATTAGACTTAGCTTGTCTGACCCTTGGCAAAGATGAAATAGTTGGTTAAATTAGTTGTTAATGAATGGAGGAAGCAGACCAGGTCCGCGGACATTTGTCCTACTTCTGCCAAGAGTTTCAGAAATCCCACACCAACATGACTTGGGGGTCTCTCTCTACACTTTCAAACTGTCCCACAGTCTGAATAAAACATGAGAAAGAAATGAGCTTGTAGTAGTTTCTGTGTTGGAGGCCGCTGGCTCCAGCTCCTCAAGGTGGCGCTATTATCTGGTGCTGGCCAACCCGCCTGAGTAAGTAGTCGCGAGACTGGTTTCTCAGCCTCTTCCGTGGCGTCATGTGGGATACTGGACTGCAACCTATAGGAAGATGTTACGTCTAAAGCGGGGGCCATGTGGTCGACATAAAACCGGGTGCTTCCTACCTCGTGGTCCTTTTTTTTGGCTTTCCCTTTCCCCGCCGGGCCCTGTCCGCTCGGCCCCCATCTCTCTTGCTCTCTCTCTCTCTCCTCTCTCTGCCCTCCCCCCCATTTTCCGTAAGCTAAATGCTCTCCCCCAAGATACATTAAAGCTGTACTGCAGAAGGATCCTAAATGTGTACTGCGTCTTTCCTTGCGGGCGAGAAATAGGTGCGGGACATTTCTGGACCTTTTTTGGTTATGTTTTATATGGGAGGAGGAACTTCCTACATGTGCCACAAAGAAGAAAGCCAGGAAGAGGAGAAAGACTAAAAATAACTGAGTCTCTCAGCACATTTGTCTTTCTCCTCTGGGAAACACTCCCTTCAGGAAAGGTTGACTCTGCAACTAGAAAGTAAGGGTTTTGCTCAGTCCTGCATTTCTGTTGACATGGCCCCATGCAGGCAGGAGTACTGAAGTTAATTAAGCACAAGGTGGGAAAGCAAACTCATGAGTATTTGGAGGCTTTGAATGATGGAGTCCACTAGCCACAGGGGTTGAGAGACAAATCTTTACAAGTCCCACAAAATGTCAAACAACATACATTGTACTGTCAAAGTGTCTCTTTTGTAGGGCTGAATGATGAAACTTCAGGAAGAGGAGGGATGAAGTTTTATAAGGCAATAAAGCTTAATGGTCAACATTTGTTGAAAGAAAACTGGGTTAAATATTCACATTGTGCAGAGAATTGGAAATATGAAATAAAAAAGACCTGACATAAGCAAAACCTTACCACAAAAATTCAGTGTTCTGACTCAGCAGATTCTTATTCTACTTGAATTGTGAAACACAAGCATTCATTGTCAAGCACAAAGAAAATCAATGAACAGTGAGGTAGAAGAAGCCCATATGGACTTAGAAAAGAATGAGCCATTTTATGTCACATTATTTGATTATTCAACTTGGCAGGATTCATCAGTCTCTCTAGGAATTCTGAGATGTTGTCCAAATACTATAGGGTGGGCAGTCTATTCTGATAAGAAGAGGCTCATGGGAAAGAATCAGGATCTTCCAAGCTGGTTAGAAATGAAGACTGGTTTCCTGGAAAGGAGATGAGTTCCCATCATTAAGGTGATGGTGGTTTTGTTTTAGGAAAAGGCAGGAGTTTGCACAGATGTTATTTTTAATTCCTTGTTGACCTTGATGTAAATATTTGAGTGTATGATACCCCAACATCAGTGGGAAAGGAAGTTTTACAGTTTTTATTTTCTCCCACCCACATGCTTCCATATACTTGCTTTCCAATCCCTTTTTCCAGCCTATAAATCATTTCTAATTAACTTACTTTGTGGATAGACTGATTCATCACTGAAATAAATCTGGCACTATTTTATATGTTTCTTTAATTTATAAGAAGGATGCTTCAGTTCTGACTTGTCTGTAGCTTCTAAATGATTCCAAATACTTTTGTAGTCTGCTTTCTACAGGTAGGGTATATGTACCACGATGCAAGACTTTGAGAGTATATTCCTTTTTTTGTGTGTATGTGTGACTTGGCATCACACTATCCCAGGTATCCCTGTGTGAGTGATGGGCCCTAGCTACTCTACTTCAAAGTATCTATGAATTCAACAAATTGACAGTCCCTCAGAGCATGGGCCATGGCCCACATCTCTTTTCTAGAATGTTGTAACAATACTGTACTGTCAGTTCTTTCTCTGAAGACTGCCATGGCTAGTCCCTGATACTGGAACTGATTTCCAAGAGCCTGGAGACCTCATGAACAATCAAAGATCTCTGCTTTGTGAGTCATACCAATCTCCCCCTTAGAAATATCTTGTATAAAGTACTTCTTTAAAATCCTGTGCCTCAGTTAGGTGTGACTTTTCACCTAAGTCTGGGTGCAAACCAGCTATAAAAAGGAGTTTAACATCCAGTATGTGACTACTGTGCCTTGTATAGCTAATGTGTTCTTTTTGAGATCTGTTTTTATTATTATTATTCTTTAAGCAATGAAAACCTAACGGGAGAATTCTTTTGTTTGTAATAAATTATGTGATTCATAATTAATTAACTACACCATGCAAATTTTCCTCTCCCATGTTTTTATTTCAATCCTCTTTGTAAGTCACTTACCCATGTGAGACTGTGAAATGTTTGCTTTTTTCCAAAATATTACATGGGACTTTTCTCCACAAAAATGTTTTCCTTCAAGGATGGTTAGGGCAGAGTAATTAACTATATACATATGGAGATGTGGGTATAAATGGAGACTTGATTCTTCATCAGCATTTAACATTTCAGCTTACTTTCTCATATACCACAGAGAGAATTAAGAGTGACTTCCTCAAGGGCTGTTTAAAAGTCAGGGCTGTGGCTTACACCAATAACCCCAGCACTTGAGAGTCTGACATATGATGACTGTAGCAAGGTCAAAGACAGCCTGAGCTAAACCCCATGACTTAATTATGTACTAAGCAAAGTACTTAAAACAGCAAAGACATGTGATAACTACTATATAAAGGAAAATACTGTATATATTATTGTTAGGATTATTTCATGCTTAGTTGCCTTGTCCTCACTATCTAGCCTAATTTCAAGGTCAATGCTCTATTACCATATCCATATCATCAGTCCTATACTCAAGGTCTTTGTACTCAGGATATATTTACAGCCTTCAAAACAACAAATCAATTATTCAAATATAATTGTTTTTCTTTAAACTGTTAAATTGATAACACTTAAAAAATCAATTTTGGAGAGGGTTGTACATTAGATATTGAAATTACAGAATGCTATTTGTTTTCTTTACATGTGTCTTTGCAAAATTTGTATAACACATACGTGTATTATCTTTGTAAGAAAATATCAAAGACATTTGTTAAGTATCATTGCTACACTATTGGGCTGATGTAATTAAAAATAAACCCATACGTTTTCAATCACTTCAGGGGCCACTTTATGTCCAGCCTTTTGCTGATGTTTTCATAGAAGTGGGCCTAAGCAAAAACCTGACTGGTGATTGTGAGCCCATAAGTTGACTGAGGTAGAAGTCCCTATTCTGCAGGAAAATTGTTTTAGATCCTAGTTTCTTAGTTTCACTTACTTATTTTTGTTTCTATCTCATGTAGCATCAGATGTACAAAAGTGGATGAAGAAAATTACATTTCTTCCTGATCTGTTTTGTAAACCGGGTTACAGAATAACAGCAGGAATGCCTGGATCCCCCAATTTAGAAACTGTGAAATGAAGAACTGATACAAGAGTCAAAAGTGCTGGCGTGTAGGTAACTGAGGAAGTTAATTTGAATACAGGGAAAAGTGGGAAAATTGTGGCCAGGGAGTCTAAGTTTAAACATCTTAAGGAAGATAAATTGCCTAAGGGATATCTTAATAAGCAGTCACAAGACTGTAATTTTAAGGTTACCCTTGGCATGAGAGGCAAATGATATTCTGCTTCTCTGCCAACAGAAAGCCCCTGTTAAAAATGGACTTAGCTTTTTTGGATGAGCATAAAGTAGGTCTTATGGGAAATCTCAATATAGGTGTACAATTTGTGATGAACCGCTTTATTTTCTGTTGAACACAGTTACCACATTTTTCTCAGTAGAAAGCATAGTTGAATATCTTTAGAACTTGCCCACTGAGCAAAGGTCAGCTGCTGATTTTCAGAGAGAAAATCAAGTCTTTGAAGTGAGAACTCTTTCACTTATTTCTTCTAAATGTGCAGAGGCTTCTCCTTGTGGACCAGGCTCTATGGGGACTCTCATCAGGTCTTCATGCCTCCAATCTTTCTACTATAGGAGCTCATAGTGAAATGAAGTTAGAGCATTATTAGATGTGTGCAGTTGCTGCTTCTGTTTAGAAGCCAGAAACTCACACAGCTTGTGGCAGTCTCAAAAAAGTGAGAGACTAGTCATGAGAAAATTTCAAACAAAGCAAAAATAGAAAAGACGTCTCCAAGGTTCTCAAGGCATCTCCAAATCTGCCTGGCCACAACGGAGGGGATTCAGTCAAGAAACACTTCATTGCCATTTTCGCTCTTAAAAGAAAGGCAAGGGAACACATATAATTTCTTTGACTGAGGATTGTTTGTGTTTGTTTCTTCATGGTGCCAATTCCACACCTTCAGTTCACATCAGATGATTCTTCATTTGCAAATCCGAAACAAAGGGCAACATAGTTTGAGATTGTTTTTGTTGTGATGCAAAGTAGCAAACAAATAAATTTCCAAATATTTTACAAAGAATTTATTCAAGTCTATACTGCAATTTTCAGGATGAGTTCTCTAATGTATTTAACAACTAATATTTGGCCTTCTGGATGCCTGATCTTCTTCTGAACACCAGAAACATAGTCATTTATTCCTGTTCTTATACACTAGGAACCAAGATGAAAAAGTACACGCCAGAAATTAAAAAGTAAGGTAAAGTAAGAATATTAGAAAGTGTGACACGGTATTAGAACCTATCAAGATAGTCACCACTTTTCAGATTAGCTGACTGTGGTTCACGGGGAAGGTTGTTTGGTTAGTCATGGTTGGAGCTATGGTTTGAATCTGAAATGATCAATAGCTACTTGTTAGCCTTGCCCATTCCTTGGCCAATATTCTCACTCCAAATTGCCATAAATCTTTATAAATTAAGGAAGTGATAATGATTATGACACTAGAACTTAGTCATTATCTTCCCATTAGCACTAACTGAGATGAATTTGTGAGGAAAAGAAGAACAATAGAGAACTGAGTTTGCTAATTTGGTTTGCAAAATAATTCATTAGTGAACTGAATAGAATCAGAGATGTCTTTATATTCTTCAAAGACTATCATATCAATAAGAATATTTAACTAATTAAAATATTCCTATTAAAATATAGACTTGTTTCTTCTTATAATGGTTATTAATTATAAGTTAAAGAAATTTTTTTATAATTCCTATTATGGAAAAGGTACTGAGGCCCATGGCTAAATAAGATAAGAATCATGGATTAGTTTAAGAGTAAAGAGTTTGCAAGTTATATGCCTTAGTTATCACATTTCATCATTTCGTAATTAATACTACAAGTCCACTTCTGTTAATCCCCTTTATTGAATTTGTTCTGAGGCTCATCCTTTTAACCTAATGATTTTTTAAATCTTAGTCATTATCTATAACATAATTAGAACCTATATGTGTAGTAGGAGGTTTCTGGCTAAGGTTCTTTATACTAATGTAGTGCCAGAGTAAGAGATGATTTTGACTTCTCCAAGTGAGACACGTGATAGTATCCAAACACATCTTTTTATCCACCACAAGAGGAAGGCAGGAGCTCCTGCTGCTAGCATGTAATGGCAGAGACTGGGACACTGGTAAATGGTCTAGAATGCCTAGGCAGTTCTACAGATTTCTGACTCTCAGAATTGATGGTCCTGAGGTAAAGAGTCTTAATATAAGCGTCTGAGTCATTTCTGAGAGCCTGATCAGCTGTGGGCAGTTAAGGAGTCTGGGGCGGCAGGTCTGTGGGTTTAGACCTCTGGCCGCCTGGGGCCAAGAAACCACATTGTAACAGAAACCCATCAATAATTTCTTTTCAAAGCTCAACACAGGAGTTATCGATGAGTTCTTCACACTGCAGGTGACAAAGGCCTATAAGTTGCCTCTTAGAGCTGCAGAGAGAGGATGCAGATAAGAGTAACCAGAACATCACCCCACTTGGTGGTAGATATGAATCGGCACCATACTGACATTTGAGAACCAGAATCACCCTACTTCATGATAGACATGAAGCTGTACCATCTAGACTTTTGAGTGACATGTACACACACACACACACACACACACACACACACACACACACACCTCACAGCAGTGCCTTTTCTGCTTTAGCTGACTTCATCATTACTCTGGACAGATGACTAAGCTGATCCAGTGAAGTGCAATACATTTGAAATTGAGAGTTAGATACATCCCTGTGCTGCTTTCTGCAAACAAAAGCCCCAATTTTGAGCCAAGCTGGTCAGGTCTCCTATCCCTCCCTCCCTCCCTTCCCTTCCCTTTATTTCCTCCTTTCTTCTTTTCTTCTGTCCCTTCCTCTCACACTGTTAAAACATGACTTTTCTAGGAGCAAATTATCTCTCAATAGCAAATCTCAAACAAAGCTACCTTTAACTAAGAGTAAAGGTTTAAAGCATACTTATCAATCTTAATCCATACTTAGTTTCTTGCCAATGAGCTTATTACTATAGATACTCAAAGTATCCCTCATATCTTTATGATTAGCAGAGTAAAATAAGACTTTGTTTCACAGGCCCTTCCTCTTCACTAGATCTGATGATTCCATCAGGGAAAAACCAAACCAAACCACACCAAACCAAACCAACAACATTGGTTAGCCAAATAGACAAACCATGTTTTACTGGGGACTTCCCAACAAAGAGTAGAGTCTGGGGCTCATGATGGAGTGCCCTATTCTCTGGAAGAGTTCAGTTTTGCTCTAGCACTTCAGACACAGACAGCTTCTTTAGAGTTTGATTGGCATCTGTTGGGTATTCATAACTCTGTGAAAGAATTCTATATGACTGTAATTTATCTGAAATCTGCAGAGTTACAATGCTGCTACTATCAGGTACAGGTAAAGAGATTTTCACATTCCTTTCCTACTATTTAGACTAAGACATTTTATGGTAGTCATGGTAGCAAAAGGCCAATGAGTCAAAACATAAACCTTGCTCTTTTAAGGAGAAAACCGAAGGGTAAAGTGGGGGTGAATTGTTGGATGTTTGGATGATGTAGTTATGTTCTTTTTCCATCACGTGTTTGATATAAAGATGTTGATATAAGGATCTTAATATAAAGGTGTTGGCCTCAGATTTGCTAGAGTGAGTTTTCAGTTACTATTGTTAATGTATCACATTCTAGCAATTTATCCATCCCAGACTTAATATAGTAGTTAGATAATGGATGAGTAATCACTGGGAATGAGGTACATTTCTCTTCTAATTAAATTTCCTGTGGTGTGAAAAAAATCAATTCATAGTTGTTCTGGAGACTTGAATTGGAGAATTTGATTCATTATCTGGCTCAGTGGATAAACAAAGGCAGAGGGTGATTGAAAAATGAGCACAACTACAGTGTATCTACCTGTAGTGTTAACCTTTAATGGTACTAACTAAGCTTGTGTGTGCTTTCTTACCCTCCAGTAACAGACTTTTGCTTTTAACTGTTTATATTGAGAGATTGTGGGTCTATTTCTATGCATCCTTTTATGATTGCACATCAAATATATATTTGATATAAATGTGGCATTTAAAAATATTTTGTAGACCAAAGGGAAAATCAGCCCTAACAAGCATTTACTAGGTGTACAGGATAATTGTAATCACTTTATTATTAAAGTAATCATGGTTTCACACTTTGAATATAAAATAGTGTACATTTCATTGGACTGTCAAGCTTTATTTTACCATTACTTAATATGGATTTAATAAAGATTTCAGATACAAATACAGTTAAAAGATTTTTATATAGAATATTTAGCAAAGCTAATACATGGTGATTTCTACACACATTTCGAGTAAGAATAGGTTGACCAAATGCATATGATCTTGAAATAAAATTGTTTATTTTCTCATACATGCCTGAAGTATTCAGTGTCAACAAACATTATTTTCAGAGAAGTAGTAAATCTACTTATTTAAAGTTTCCAGATCTCTCTGAATCTTCAGTGACAGGACAGATACATTTTCTTGCAGTGGATGGGCTGCCATGAGGGCAAATCATTGTAACAGGTGACTTGTAGGAGATGCTTTCTCCTTCTTTTCACTCAATAATCCCTAATATGTATTTAAGTGGATATTTTTCCTAGAAAAAAAATGGTAAAATGACAGGAAATTTCAGAGGTAGGTAGAAATTTATTGGAAGGATATGAATATAAAATCAATCTTTCACATAGTATTTTCTTCTGCCACATTATTTTGATTTTCATTTTTTGTAACATGGATGAATTATGTTTAATGCTTTTCCATATTTAAAAAATTAATCAATTAACTCAGCTCCTAAGACAATGGATGGTTGACTTAATGTGGGAAAAAGTGATCTAGAGATTGCCAAAATGAAAAAAAAAATGAGAAGCTCATTAGCTCAGATGAATAAAGACATAAGCTACCATTGCTCAGTCCTTTGCTACTTCTGAATGCTAAAAAATTTATCAAAAGGAAAACCTGGTATGTAGTAGGAGGTTTCTGGCCCGAACTTTCAGGCCTAACCTCAAGGTCTAGGCCCACAGACCCGCAGACCCACAGAGACACACAGACACTTTCAGTAGTTTTTGGCTGATCAGCCTCAGGCCCAGGCATATAACTTGCTAGCTCTCTATCCTTCATCTAACCCGTGATTCTTCCTGTTCAGCCATGGGGCTCGGTACCTTTTCTCACAACAGCATAGTTGTCCTCTGCTTCCTGTGGCTTCTTTCTGGAGTTCTGCCCTGAGCTTCCTGTTCTCAGAGTTTTTAGTCTGGTAGCCCCACCCACACTTCCTGCCTGCCTTTGGCCCATCAGCACTTTTTATTAAACCAGTGGGTGGGACAATTATTTACCATGAAACAACACAATACCCCTAGACTGGTATCTCTTCCTTTACTTATTATATATAAATTTCTCATTCAAACTTTAACACTTTATGCTCAACATTCTTTACCTGGAATTAGGGATGGCTATACTTTCCATAATTGTAACATGTAACATGGTCAATTTACACAGAGAAGATTCTTATTCCAGTTCACAGTTTTACAGGTTTCACTACCTGCTTTTAGATCTATGACAAAATAGCATAGGATCTCAAGGCATTTTTCCGAGTAAAGGCTTGAATGATTAGCTGTCAGAAATTGGAAGATCCCTCACTAAGCATATCTCTCAATGTTTCTACTATTTCTCCATATTCCAAACTAGGGACCAAGTCTTTAATAAATGTGTCTTCAATATTCTGCAATGAGTATATTCTAAAATTTACATTCAGATTAAAAAAACTAGAATAATCAGAAGAACAACCCTAAAAATATTAAAGCAAAGTAATTACATTGTCTGAGAGAAGAATTTTGTGATGAATTCAGAAAGTTTCTCTCCACATAGTCATCAGCCTTATCAAATGACTCAGTGGCAAATATGATTCACTGTGTAGTAGACATAGACAAGATTTGAGTTATGTAACTGACTCTTAAATATTCTTGTTTTAAAATTATAGTAATACTAAATAGTAGGGGGTTTTGAGTTTCTTTTCCCCCTCATGTCACATCATAATTCCTTTGATAAAGGAACAACTTTAAAATAATTTTCTCGGAATGCTAAAGGAGTTCGTCTTTCTGAATACGTTCATTCTTTGAAACACACATTAAGAAAGTTGCAGTAATTTGGACAAAGTTTCTAACATGACATTATCTGTAAACGTAGGAATTGCATAAATTCTTGACAATTTCGGGATTTCATCAAAATTTAAAACAATAACACAATAAATGTTGCAGATGAAAGGCTCTACATGTGACATGCTATAATAACAGAAAGAATAAGAAGGATCTAGAATGATTAATACTGAGCAAAGAGGCAACTAGGCTCCTTCTGATTATGGGACACAAGATGAAGGCATGATAGCTGCCATCTAAGATGGCTGTAAAACAGCCATAGTCCTCTGGAGAGAGTCTGGTTTCAATAGAGGTGAGGGAAGGAAATCAGCTAAGGATGCAAGAGGTTCCGAGTGACTGTGATTTCTAAAAACATATCAAGGAAGTTCAAAAATTACATAAGTGTGAAGAATGGTCCTGAGCAGAAGTGTCTATGTACTTCTTGAAGTCTCTTAGATGAGGAGTGTCTTCAGGTACTTTTGTAGTAGCTGAAATGCCATAGAACTAATTTCAGTAGCCCCAAGAGAAGCAGTGAGGATGAAGTTTTAGTATAAAGGACTATAAGTTTAAGTATAAAGTATAGAGAAGATACACTGATGATTATCACATCAGTACCAAGATATACATAGCTCTCCTTAACTGTGATTGAAAAATATATGAAGCCAGACTAAAGGGCATTTTGTTTTATATAGCTGACCTTTCGAGTAAAAGCTGCAAATAATGTGGTCTACTATCGGATCAAGAACTCTGATTTGACCACAAATCAGTGATGGATGTCAGGGACATGATATATTCTTCTTTAATAATTCATTAAGTACTGATGATTCAAATACAGCCCTAGATCCTCAGTGTTAGAAAACTTGATAAAGCCAGGGTGGAGTGTATGACAGCTACTAGAAAATACTGGGTAGATTTAGGAGGAAACTGAGATTATCTCAGTTTCTTTAATGAAATGTGAAGACATGGACTGTATTTCATGATGTTCTGAGGAATGCAAGCCTTTATGTATTTTCTGTGACTTGAGAAGACTGAATGATGGTTCAAATATTCTAGGCTTGTGTTCACTAGAGTACTGATCAGAGACAAGGAGACACAGATGACAAACTCTTCAAGAAACTTTCAAGCCAATAAATGCAGAAAATGCTTTGATGAAAATTATTCCCTCTACCTCTTTGGACTAGACTTTAAATGTGACTGTTTTCATATATAGTCTGTGAACAAATGGAATATTTTGTGTGTGAAATTATATGAGAAGATATTTTTTAATTTTCAGATTAACTCTAAAGATTAGCTCTGCTGTTTATTCACTTTGTAAATGTGATGCAGGGCACACACACACACACACACACACACACACACACACACACACACACACACACACACACACACACAAATGTAATTGCATGAAAATTCCAAAAGTTGGGCTTGGAAGAAATCCACAAGAAGTTGGAATGAATAGCCTTCTGTCATCTCTACAGAGAGGAACAAGTGGGCACAAAAGCACTGATGGTGCACAAACACAGTGACACTTACATATAAAGCCTGGGAGCAGGGCACAGTAAGCATCTGACAGCCAAATACTTCACAGTTGTTTCACTCCAAAGTTCCAGACCTTTATTAGTCAGGAAGGATAGTGGTGTCAAAATTTATCCAATTGCCAGAAGATCACTGTGCGGGAGCCAACAATTTTTTTTTCCCTGTAGAAAAAGAAAGTGCTTCTGTTTTTCCACAATAAAATGATCAGGATGTCATTCCCCCAGATCAACTTCTAGAATCTAGGCTGTGGTCCATTAAAATGTGACTTCACATTCTACTTTTAGATGAGTCAAAAGTGTCAAAACTTTATGGTCAGAACGAAACATTTTCTTACATCCCATGACTCTGCTCTCTGTAGTATTTATTGATTGAGGTCATGTGCTGATCTTCTGGAGGACAGATTAATGAAGTCTCAAATAGATTTATTCACATGCTATGGTGAGTTTTTGAACTGTCTGTAGTAAAATATAATTTCTAAAATATCTTGATTTTGAGAAATTATTTTCACCAAAATAAAGCCTTGGTTATCAATGGTCTTTTTAAATAAATGAACAAGACTCTCATTTATTCACAGAGGTATAATGAGGATACTGAAAAGGACTGGGGTAGCTGCAATTGAATGGAAAGTTAGGATCTGCCAACCCTTTATTGTGGGATTTTACAGAGTTGTCCAATTTTTTTCTTCCTGGACGGCATGGAACGGAAACCACACACCCAAACTACCAGAGTCTCACATCTCACCAAACCGTGTCCACCATGAAGGGTAGGCTTCAACTTTACTTATTTCAATAGACATGAAATTGAACAGATTGTGTTACTTCTACATTTTTAGTGTGTTTACATGAAAATAAAAGAGTATATTTTCATTTTGACATGTATTTGGCACCAAAATTTTTCAGTGTAATGGGAACGTGACCAGGGACTGAACTTAGCCATCGAAGCAAAATCACTGTGGAAAAAAATGAGAAATCGATCAGCAGGAGAACATTAGCCAAAGCTGATCAAAGAGGAATCTAGACTATAAAGGAAAGTACAAAGTTTGTATTGCTGAGGAGACACCTTAGTGAGTATATTTAATAGATAAGGGGAAATCCACATTCAATATTGGAAATATTGTCAAGAAATTTTTGACCATGCAATAAAGAAACCAGGGATGTATTTGCATATATTTTTTAACTTGAAGAGTGCTAAACAATGTGTAAGAATTTTCAGTATTTTTAAGCCATACACAGTAACAAAAATCAATTTTGTAGTGGTACAAAAGCATTGCAAATAATTGCATTTAATGGTAAAATTTTGTAGGCATCTTTTGTCTATATAGCCAACCTGTAGTACAATGCAATGTGTACCTTTTCTGAAGAGTTGGGGATATGTTAGCTACTAATTTCTAGTGACACTTTTCCTCATTATCAAGCTGCCTGGTATTTTAAAAAATAAATAAATAAATTATTGAACTGAGAACATGTAAACTGTCTAGTTTCATTTTTAGGTTATTAATTTCTTCTCCTATTTTAAGTAGATTTTGGGAATAGAGGATTAAAATGGGAAAAAAAACCCTCTGAAGTAAATTATTCTAATAGTTATTCATCCAAATATATAGCATTTGGAAAGCTGACAACTTAAAATTTTGGGATAATAGTAAATATTAGCACTTTAAGGGAAGTTTTATAATACACCACAGTGAAAGTGATATTCCCAGCATTCTGTTTAGCTGAATGGCTGACTAGCATTAATACTTAGTTAATGTTCTTTCTCTGAGGGAAGAGTTACAAGGACATTTCTCAGTTGTAACATGTTAGATCATGTACTATTTCAACCAGACTTTTTTACACATGTCAATGCTAAGAAGCATTCTTATACACAGCTCTGTTACTATGCCAGTCACACTGGCCTATATTATGTCCAGGGCAAATTAGACATCTAGAGGAAAATTAAATAGAGTGATAATGAGTTTAAAGATGTTAGTACCTAACTATAAAAGAAAAAATTTTATTTTGGCCATGATTCCAAATTGCCAAAATAAGAACTTAAAAGAAAAATGCTTTTACATTTAAATATTGAAGAATGTAAAAACCAGTTAAAGTTCCATGCAGCAGAATTTAGGTTTTCCTATTGATCAGATGGAAATCAGCTTGTATTTGTTATAAATGCCCCTGTCTTGTATACTTATTATTACCAAGAGTGAAACTCAGTTATTTGTCTGGTTGAACATATTTTATTCTTTTAAATAAATAATACGTATAAAATGTAAACATGCAAAAGTAACATCAATATGTGTTTTTTCCTCTTGTACTGAGTAGATAAGTCCCAGTGGGTTTGTCTGATTCTTTCAAATTAGCTCTAATAAATACATTGATTTTCGTAATTTTGATTTATGTTGAATCAAATTGACATGCAACATTCATTATTCATTTTACATGTAGTTCACTTATCTTCTAAAATAAGAAAACTAAAAATATAGACCTGGAAGTAATCATATAAATATATGATGATACAATATAATTCTATATACTTGCTCATCATGGCAATTCACACATTTGCTATATACATTCCAGCCTTGCTGGCAGAAATGGACAGTGGATGCTGACACAATCACCTGATTTTTTTTAACCACAAACAATAAATGAGATGTAAGAGATAGTTATATCAAATAAAATCATGACAAAAGGGAATAATCATAAGGCGTTCCCTTTAAGCATATAACCCTACACACACGACAGTTATCTTTCCTTAGGTATCACAGTCATGGTTGTATAAAACCAACTCTGTCAGTGATGCTCAGAGATGCTGTATTAGACATAAAAAGTAAAGTGTCAGTTACAAAGGGAATGGAAGCCTCCACCATACACATTCATTAGAACACAGTGTTTTTCAGTAGTTTCAATACTTCTTCCTGAAGCCTACAGATGCACTTCTGAGGCAGGCCACTTGTGGTTGAAAGCCTGAGGTGAGACTCTAGGCAGAGCATGGTGCTTAACCCCTCCAGGGTTAGTGAGAGGCTTTAGAGTTTAGAGAAACTTCATCCTCAACTCTAAAACCAAGATAATGTAAAGTGTATTCTTGACCATGGACCACAAATAACCTGGTGAATACAAAAGTAGTACATTATATTATTGTTTAAAGGCTTTTATCATTCAGGGCAAAAAACAAGCAGCCAAGCACAGAGTCATATTTTCATTTTTTAAACGACAAGATGCCCAAGAAATGGGTCATTTTTGGTACAACAGATACTTTTTTTCGTTTTGAGAGAGAGAGAGT
This sequence comes from Phyllotis vaccarum, assembly GCA_033318265.1. Classification (NCBI taxonomy): domain Eukaryota; kingdom Metazoa; phylum Chordata; class Mammalia; order Rodentia; family Cricetidae; genus Phyllotis; species Phyllotis vaccarum. The sequence goes on from JARWLC010000010.1 coordinate 56,897,644, forward strand.
TGAAAGCAGGGCAGATACACCTCACTGGTATTTCTTCTTCCGTTTACATTTCCGGCAGTTTGGGCTACTTCCATTCCCTCTCTTGTCTTCTGAGCTACTGTCGGTGTCGCTGTCATGCCTTTGCCTCTTTCGTTTATTCCGTTGGTAAAGGTCAGGGTCACTGGGCTGCTGGTGAGTCCAGTCATAGGAGCTAGGTCCAGCCTCAAGGTCTGGAATATGGTTTAAGGAGGAAGAGCCAGATGCACTGTTGGGAAGTGAGTCTATCAGGTCATAGAAAGGAGGCTGCAGCAATGGACAGTGTGTGTGCCAGGGCTGTAATGAGAAGATTCACATGAACACATACTCAAAATGCAAATCAAAAAAGAAAGTTAACAACTTGCAGGTACTTGCAGACAGTGACAGGTGAGCCAGGCTATTCCTGGGTATATCACAGAGACTGTAATATGCAGGAGTAATGGGCATTGCTTCATCTGGATAATATGAAGCACAAATATTCAAGATGCCACATAGTTTACTATCACATTGATCAGTAGTATCCTGCTGTGGGAATATATTCTGGTACACTGTTAATATTTGTCCCTTCTACTGGTTTAATAAAAAGCCAGATTAGCCAGGAGTCAGACAGGAAGTGTGGGTGGGGCTACAAGAATAACAAAATTCTGGGAACAGGAACTACAGAGCAGAGATGCTAGAGAGATGCTAGAGAAACACCAGATGAGACACCAGCAGATGCAGAGGAAAGAAGTTGGTATGCTGCTCTGAGAAAAGGTACTGAGCTGCATGACTGAACAGGATAAGAATTATGGGTTAGTTTAAGAGTAAAGAGTTAGCAAGTTATATGCCTGGGCCGGAGGTCAATCAGAGTAAAATTAATATAAGTTTCTGTGGGTCTGGGGCTCTGAACCACAGGCCAGACAAGCCAGGAACTTATTTCTATAGTATCCAGCAGAAATATTATGCAAAAACATGTAGGTAATCTGTAAACACATTAGAAAAGAAAAATATAAATAGATATATAGCATATTTATTTATCCCAATACATATCCAGACCATTTAACACCTTTACCCAGTAAGAAGACTGTTTTTCAGAGTTGGAACATGGAGCCCAGGACCTTGCTAGGAAATCTACTGAAGTATATTCCCAGGAAAATATTTTCCTTTAATTTTCAGGGGACGTCCTCTCAAATACTAAAGATTATTCTATTTATAAGTTAAACTGTCTCTGAAGTTATTTGATTTGATATAGAGTTCCATAAAATTTATAACAGAAAATTTTATAACTACCACATTCCAATTTTCTTTAAGTATACATAGCAACTACCAAATATGTGACTGAAGTACTGATTTTAAGTTTTAATGAAAATTAGAAGCTTATGAGACACACATACAGTGAAAGCTCCCACGCTGTAAAAGGACAAAGACACAGTTGTCACTTTTTTAGGTAGAGAAATGCTTCTTCAGTTTTAGCTGAAATTCTTCAAGTTAGCTGAAATTTCTTCCTATTCTAATCAGAGGACAGGGTTCGCATGAGACAGTCTTCCAGTGCAAGCCCAGATAGACTAAAAAGAAAAGGTGCTGAGGTGACTTTAATGTCAAGTAAGACTTCCTTGCTGATATATATATATATATATATATATATATATATATATATATATATATATATATATATATAGCTATAATTTAGGGAAGTTTTCTCGAGAAGAGAAAGCAGCATTTTCCAGGAAATTTCCTGACTGCTTACTAATTGAAAATGGATACTAAAACAAACAAACAAAAACAAAACAAAACAAACAAATAATCAAACAAAAATCTAAAGCTTAAATGCATGTTAGGTGTTCACAGAAACCTCTGAATAAAATAAACAGCAACAAAAAAATTTTTGCACCTGTTGCTAATAAAGCTGTAGTTTTGGGTTTATATTATCCTGGAACTTTTATTATTTTATTTGTAAAACAGAGAGTTGTGAAGAAAATATTCTAAAACAAACAAAAAAACATAATTAAGATTTCTACGCTACAGTCAAACTGTGGAGATCTTAACATGGAAGTTCCACCTAGTGACTGAGAACTTTCAAGTGGCTTTTAAACAAAATTACTTAAATGTGACTGATGGCCACACGTAGGAATATTACATACTGGAGAACATCTTCATTCATAAGGACATCTTTAGCAAAGGTCACTTTCCGGGAATGTGGCATTTGAGGTTTACATGGATATTTCTGTCATCACCTCCATTTTGTCACAACTAAGCACAGGCAACTCACTGAGGCTGTAAGATTTCTTACGATTCTGTCTGAGCATATGCTGGGGCACATTCTGTGTGATGTCAGGTTCAGATTTCAGCACCAACTATCAAGAATGGTATTGGTAAATTGTATAACAAAACTAATGTATTTCACACGTACCGTTTTCTGAAAGAAAAAATATTGTTGAGGTGGAGCAGCATTCGTAATTGGGAAAAACGGCACGGGAAAGGAAGATATGCCCACTGCTTCCTCATTCCTTCACAAAAGAAGAGAAGCAAGGATCTTACAATTCCAGGATACAAATATCATTTTCTCGTGAAAAAATAATGATGAAACCTTATGTAATTAGAAGAGTTAGTTCTCTGGCAGCATTTTAAGATTAAACACTTTGAACACACACAATGTTTTATTTCACTGATGATGTAACGACATGGTATTACATTAATTAAGCAGTTATAGGTATTGAAACTAAAATATTTAGAATCAAATTTAGCTTTCTATAAGGAACAGAATGTTATCACACACACACACGTTATATTTGAAAAAAATAAATACAGTTTCCCACAGATAGAAAAGCAATTTGGAATTTTTATCATTTTAGTTTTAAAGATATCTTTACAATTTAACTAAAATGTTACATGCCTTGACTGCTATTTTAACATACCGGCTGATGTGTAACAAGATAATAAATAATATTTTATGATAATAAAGTCCATGATTATTAAAAGAACATGCATTTGATTACCTGAAGCTGTGTGAATTTATCTTGACGCAGCTCTCAAAACTATGGCTAGCTGGTTCAGAAGAGCGAGAACTACCTTTATTGAGACAGAGTTGAAGAAAATAAAATAGAAAAGTTATTCCATTACACAATGACTTGGAGTTTGAAGACTATAACATTAATCCATAAAGTTATCCAAAACCCCAAATCTGATGGTTGTGCCCATAGTTCAGCAGCTGCAGAGACAAATACAAAACCTTTCTATTTTAATATTCAAAATTTGGTACTAGTTAAGATATATGCACAAAAACTTATATCTAGAATCACATTTACAGACTTTTATACAGGATTATAAATGACTGAATGAAAATTGAACTTTGTCCAAAGGCCGCAGACAGATATGAAGATTATTACATAGGCATGGGACTATGTGAGATATACAATGTTGTTTCATTGTACATTACTCTAAACTAAAAACAGCACACCATCTCTGTCACTTGCTCCTAGGATATAAGATATGCGTTCCCTAAATATTATGAACAAAGTCAACTCAACTTTACACAGGATGTAAGAAAATAACACATGTTCAAGGTTATTCTACCAGTTGTCAGAGAGGCTGGGCGGCAAAGAGACAGGCAGAGACCACTTTCCTTTGGCAAGAAGACAGTTTTGTTGTTGTTGTTGTTACTGTTGACTATGACAGAACAATAATAATAATAATAATAATAATAATAATAATAATAATAATAATAATATACCAATAAACCAACACCATTTTGGGGGTTTTAAAGTTACCTAGATGGCCTCTATCGGTCCTTACTTAGCCTGCAAACAGTTTCTGTACTTCTTGTTTATAGATGACTGGCTCATGATGTCTGTAACAGATGTCTTTAGAGTTGTAAATTCGGGCCCTAATAATGATCATAGAATAGTTGCCCAAGAAAGACTAATTGGGAAGGTTTTTATTCAAGATAATAGGTATTTGAGCAGTCTTGCTATATAAAGCTTAAAGTTATTTATTTTTAATTCATGTAGCATTTCAAGTTGCTGGCAATCTTTATAGGTACTTCCTGATTGGTTCTAAAACAGAATTAAAAAATTTTTAATATACGGGAGATAAGCTTGGTTTGCTAATATGGTAGGCAATATTAACTAACTATGCGTTAAGTATTAGATAGGTATCCCCCTGAATAAACAACAGTGATGACAGAGACACTTTTTATTGTTCTATGCTATATAGAAAACAAAATGCTGAAGCCCTTGAAAATAGGCCCCACAAGAAAGCACATTTTGAAGATTGATGTGTGGTGATAAATTGTGTATCTAATAAACTTTTCCTGAAAAATTGGAAGACAGAACCGCCCACAGATTTAGCCATGAAGGTCAGAGAGTAGTGACTTGCAGCTTTAATCCCAGCACTCAGGAGGCAGAGATCCTCTGGATCTCTCCGAGTTCAAGGCCAAACAGAGCCAGATTGGTGGCATGCACCTTTAATCTTGGCACTAGGAAAGTTAAATGAGGAAGTGAGAGAGATGGGCAGGGAAAAAAGAGACAGGAGTTCAGCTCTGCACCTTTGGCCCCATTCCGTTTAGGCTGTAGACTCAGAGGCATTCCTCCGAGGATTCCAGAGGAATGGCTAGGAGAGAAATGACTGGCATCTTCCTCTGTCTCTCGGATCATTTGGCTTTTCCCCAATATCTGTCTCTGGGCTTTTATTATAATACAAAGTAGAATTCATTTAATAGTGATTTGATGGGTTATTGAACTCACCAAAAGGATACCACAAATTTTAATAGTGATGATAGAGACACTTTTTATTGTCCTATACCAGTGGTTCTCAACCTGTGGTTCAGGACCCCTTTGGAAGTATCAGATATCTTGCATATCATACATCTGCATTACAATTCATAACAGTAGCAAAGTTACAGTTATGAAGTAGCAATAAAATAATTTTATGCTTGGGTAACCACATATTCCAGGGTGGCAACATTTGGAAAGTGGATAACCATGATCCTATACTATACAGAAGACAAAAAGATTAAGCCCCAGAACACAGCACCAACAAAGCACTTTTTGAAGACTAATCAGGGACAGAACTTACCGAACCGATACTGAACATTAATTGGTCTTCCATACAAACGAATTCCATTCAGCAAAGCTATGGCATAAGACACTGACTCAGGATGCTTGAAGCAGACAAAGCCAAAGGACTTCGGTTTTCCATCTCTGTCTTTGCAAAGAGTCACTTTGGTTAGTGGCCCAGCCTGTAAGAAACTAAAATTATTTTCTCATAAATCCAAAGATTTTTTTAGACTAATATAAATTAAATAAATTCAAGTTGATTAAAATAAAGAGCAGTCAGAAATAACCCCACAAATAATGCCTCTTCCCAATAAACAACACAGCTGCTCAACCTTTCTAGCTTATTAAAATGTTTACAAAAAAGGAACTTACAGGGTATAGTTCAACTATTACAAGAAAAGAAAGGCTATATTTTAGGTTTTAGATCAATTTAGAGAGCATTTGAATCTCAGATTCAATCTCTCCATACTCATGTGCAGTGTTTAACTGAAAAGTAAGTTGTAATGAGGAAAACCATGTTGGTTGAGCTGGTTATTGTTGAAAAGGATGCAACATGACAAGATGGACTCCTTTTTCCTGCTAAGAAACTACAAAGGGTCTGGGGTGATGGCTCAGTGGGGAAAAGCGCTGTCACATAAGTGTGAGGACGTGAGTTTGAATCCGCAGAATGTACATTGCCAAACTATAGAGGGCCACAGCCTGGGGTATATAACAGAAAAACATGTCTCAAGCAAAGGGGAGACTCAGAGACCAACATGAATGTTCTTTGACCTCCCTATGGAGGTACTCACACATGCACATCCATAAACATGAATGCATATATACATGCACATGTGTGTGTCCTCACATGTACACATGCCTGTACATACTACACAGTGTTTCTAGGAGAAAATAAATCTATTGACCTAGTAACACTGCTTAATAAATATCCTCAAAGGAAATTTATTTTAATATGTTTAAGATGTGGCAGAATAGGTAAACTCTAGTGACCAATTTTAAAAAATAGCAACTGGAAATATTTCCATGGTGAATACTTCAAACAGCATAAAGTATCACAAATTGTAAGATTCAGAATGTAGCTGCCAAAACCTGCAATGGGTAATACAAGCAAAGAAACAAAACCAAATATTGGAGAACACTGTCAATCACACCTGAGGAAAAATAATCACAACAACTAATTACTCCATGATTGTGATTGGGGGATATGTTCATAATGACTGAAACTGACTTATAATTCTTTACTGATTATTTTTCTCTGCAGAGTTGGGTAAATATATACATATTTGCTTTTTATTTATAAGATGGTACTGTCATCCTTACAACAGTGCTGTACCTTGTGTTTCAGTCTTTCTTCTCTGAACGCTTTCCTAGGGGACTAGCTCATGCTCCCTTTCAATATATGGAATTAGCAATCAAGTGGGAAAAGAAAATACTATATATTGCCTTTTCTATGCACATAACTGATACGGATCTTGTTGTAAGAGGTTTCTGGCCCGGACTTTCGGGCCTAACCTCAAGGTTTAGGCCCACAGACCCAGAGACACACAGATGCATATGATAGTTTTAGGCTGATTGGCCTAAGGCCCAGGCATATAACTTGCTAGCTCTCTATCTAACCCATGCCTCTTAACCAGTTCAGCCAAGGGGCTCAGTACCTTTTCTCACAGCAGCATGGTTGTCCTTTGCTTCTTCCGGCTTCTCTCTGGCATTCTGCTCTGTGCTTCCTGTTCTCAGAGTTCTCTTAGTCTGGCAGCCCCGCCCATACTTCCTGCCTGCCTTTGGCCAATCAGCACTTTTTATTGAACCAGTGGGTGGGATAATTATTTACAATGAAGCAACACAATCTCCCACAGGATCTAGTTCTTTCTGACTAGATAGCTCAGGGGTTAGATGATTTTCAGTCCCACAAACAATCACTCATCACTGTCCCCCTGGAGATTCATAGGTACTCTTTATCTAAACAGTGATTTTTAAACCATATCAGCTTACAAAAAAGAAATATTTTTAGAGAGAAAACTTAAATGGCACTGTCCCCCTGGAGGTTCATAGGTACTCTTTATCTAAACAGTGATTTTTAAACCATATCAGCTTACAAAAAAGAAATATTTTTAGAGAGAAAACTTAAATGGTAATGGATAAAGATAAGTCTTAATATATAATTTTTAAATAATAAAAATTTTAATGTTTAGGAAGAGGGCTCTTCTATAGGTATCAAAGGTGCACTTTACTTAAGTTTGGTGATAAAATAAGTCCTTTAAATATTTAAAACAAAAAAAACCTTCCTTCCACCTTTAGTACCCAAACTCTCAAAACACGTCTGCTTTTGTGTCTCTGAGAATTTCCCTCATATTTCAAAAGTGCAAGTCACTCTTGATTTATTTTTATTATTCTATTAATTAATATTTTTAAAATAATAAAGAAAGTGCTATTACTAATAACAATAGACCCATTACCATCAGCCAAGAGATGTACTGGTTGTACATCTGGCTGTAGCTGTTCTATTGAGCTAAGTTTATTTCTGGTAATCGTATTACATTTCAGATACAATTTCTTCCATTTGACATTACAGGGCCGCCCATACTGAGATTGGAATACTGACTGTCCCCCACCCCCAGTCACACGAAGGACCTCAGCGCTCTCTGCAGATTAACACACATCACAGGAAACAGTTTTGATTTCCCCGTTTAATCTGTCCTAGGCACTTTTGTTTGCTCCATAAACTGAGTCCTTAACTCACTAGATGAGGGGCTGATGACACTCCTCTGTGGCAAGGGTGTTTACCAGTTCTCAGAAAGGTCTCAAGAGGTCCCCTGGGTATGAAATACAGTGGCACAAGCAGGGAACCAGTAGTTAGGCTTGGTGAATTGACTGCTTAGCATTTCAGTAATCACTTGTATGATTCTAGAATAAACTACTTTCCCCACCAAAAGGCTTGGGGGAAAGGATAATGACCAGGGACAGGTACCATTTTTTCAGGTTGTACACAAGGATGCTTACTATCCCATGAGGACAGTGACAGGGTTGTTTTGTGTTCCCGCAGCACATCCAGAGTCCCGCAGAGGCCCGGGGAGCCCTCACTAGAGGCTGGCTGGGGGGTGGGGGAGTAGTGGGGTAGGGTTGGAAGGTCGTTGCCCACCCGTGGCTGCAGAGGAAGAGGCACAGAAGCCACTCATCCCTGGACACGCACTTGTGTGCCCAAGCCAAAGAAGGGAGAGCCAGGCTCCGATGGGGCGGGGTCCCGGGGCCCGGCCTTCCCAGTGGACGGTACCTGAAGGAACAGCTCGTAAAGGATCTCTTCCCGTACTCGGGCCTCTAAATTGCCCACAAACACCGTCCTGTCAGCCTCCTCCTGAGCAGGGAACATCCCTGCGGTTCGCAGCCAAGGGCTGGAGGAGATGCCGAGGCCCCGCCCCCTCGCTCTGCTTTACTGCGCAGCCCCGCTAGGGCCGCTGAGCCCGAGGTCCGACCACGCCCACACAACCCCTGCGGGAACCGCCCATTGCCTCCTCAGCCCCGCTCCAATCCGGTTAAAGATGCCTGAGGGCTTCTTAGCACAGTGCCTCTGTCTCTTCCTGAACAAGATTAATTATTGATTTTAGGTTCTTTCAAACATAAAATTTGAAATTAAATGACTAGGAAAGATAATTTAAGATTGACTACTATAGCTAAACCAAGGGTAATATGAAAAGTTATTTTGTCTCTAAAAAGTAAGTGGATAGATCACTAACACTGTAAAGTTGTTATGTTAAAGTAAAATCTAACGAAATGTCTGTCTGTATAAACTTTGCTAGCAGAGAGAACTAAGCATTTATTTATCCTTTAAGTGATCCCAAGATAGGTCTTTGAAGATATTTTGTGGACTGTGAAAGCCCACTGAACTCAAGAAGACACCATGTATTAACGAATCATTGGAAAATGTCTACCGAAGACCCTAAAATCATCTTGAACAGATGATTCAGTAATGTGAACACGACTTGTTCTTTAGTTGGAGGAGGGGTGGAAATTCATGAGACTTGCCTCTGCTTGGTTGATTAATCAAACGATTCTTTTCTTAAAAAAATGGAAGTGGTTGTTGAGAAACTCTTCCAGAAACATTCAATATCCTTAGCCTTGATGGACATGCAAATTACTTTGAGATTTCATCCCACCACAGTCAAAAGGGCAAGTTCAATCAGACGAATGACAGAACATGCCGGCAAAGATGTGGGTAGAGGATTTATCCACTGCTTGTGGGAGTACAAACTTGTTCAACCAGTGTGGAAACCAGTGAGGCCATTCCTTAAGAAGATCTACCTCAATATCCAGCTGAAGTACTCTGCAGAATATACTCTATGTCCTACTATGAAGTCGTCCATTTTAATTGCTGCTCTATTCATGATAGACAGAAACTGGGAACAGTCTAGGTGTCCATCAACTGAGGAGGAAATGATAAAAATGTGGCACATTAATAAAATGAAATATTATTCACCTACTAAAAATGAAATTAGAAAATTTCTAGCTAAAAAGATGGAATTAGAAGCAATCATCCTGAGTGAGGTAACAGATACACACACACAGACAAACACACACACACAAATAATAACACATATCTACAGATTTACAATAAAGCAATGTTTCATAAATGCATGTTTTCTCTCATGGATGTTAGTTTTCATGCTATTCATATACATGCTATAGTCTGAAAATCACAGAGTCGGTTACATAGTTAGGGGCCAGAAGAGAAGAAAGGATATTCTGAGGAAAGGGAAATTGAATATAGTGCTATCAAGAGATAAAGGAGAAATAGAAAGCAATGCTACATGGGAAAAGGGGGAAAGAGCAGAGCGGAAGAGCAAGTATGGGAGGGCAACTAATATAAGTGACCATTAGAAAAACCTGTGGAAACTACTACTGTAAAACACTCCAAAACATGTACATAGGTGAAAGAAATTTAGAGTCCCCAACTAGACATCTTATGACACCACATAAAGCCCCCAGATCCATGGATAAGTTATAGCTTGAGTCATTGGCCAAAGGGATCTATTTCTATCTGTCATCCCAAACCACAGGCTTTTGTCAACGGCTATTGGTTGCTCTCCACAGCTTGATGATTATATCCTATTGCTGAAGGCAACATTTATGTCATCAAACACAAAGAAGCTGAGCTAGTACCCAGCTAGAAGCTTCACCCCTCCTGAAGAGCATTCATGATACTGCAACTCACTCTATAGATTATTATAGGATAAAGGCAATCCAATATTTCTTTGTGACCTATAACAGTGAACTTCCTACAAGATATACTGGTACAGTAGAGGCACAAATGTTGTGTGACTACCAACCACTTTTTGATTGGATTTTAGGCCTACCCAATGAGATGGGACTCATGCCTGACACTTATAGCATGTCTAAGAACCCAGGATTTTTTAGCTAATGGATCTGGGGAAGACATACTACTTTTATTTTGCAACTATGTAACTCTGAATGACATATTGTTACACCCGGAAATAAGTCTCTTACTCACTCTTTATCAGAGAAATGTTTTCTTGTAGGAAATGGGAATGAACACAGAAACCCACAACTGAATATTATACAGAGAGTAAGTGACTCGACAGCAGTCAGTCCTAAGTTAGTTGTCTTCAAAAGCCCCACTGAGGCTCAGATATCATGAGGGAGAGGAGGAAGAAGGAATTATAAGAGCCAAAAATGGTGAATGACTCCAAGCAAAGAGGATTATCCATATATCATAGGAGTGACAAACATATAAATCCTGGAGACTTTAACAGCATGCAAAGGACATTTACAGTTTTAACTTAGATGTGGTCCCATCACTGAGGCAGGAGGTGACATAGTCTCACTCCTAACCAAGAAGTTATTTGTGATTAATACTTGCTAGTAAAGGGGAATTCAGTTTTCTCCAATGAAGTTGTCACTGGGTATATCAACCACACTCCAGGGCAGGCCCCCACGGCCAAGCATAAGTTTTCAATAAAAAATGAACTCCCCATTTGGAGGGATTTTGTTTTGGCAATTTTTGTCATACTTTTTTGGTTTTATTTTTGTTGATGCACACACACAAACACACTCATAAAAAATGTTGTGTATCTGTATCTATCTACCCATATCTACCTATATCTAGCTTTATCTTTCTCTTAGGAAACACTTAGAAAAGTGTTTTCTTCTAATCTATTAAGTATAACCTCTTTAAAAACATGTTTTCCATGTTCTGCATACACTGTGTTCCTCCATTTTCAAAAAATGTGATTGTTCACATTTCTTTTTTTCTTTTTGAGATGTATAGCTATTAACAGCTGAATGTGGTGTGTCTACATTCTTCTATTGTCACAAAACAAACTATAGTGAATTGAATTTATTCTTTAAACACAGTCTCAGTAAAACTCCTAAAAGCCAAGCCCTTTACATTAATGTTACATGTCTCAATTTCAAAGTAAGTATCTCTTGTCTAGGAATTTCTAAAGTATTACTGCAGACTTCAGATTAGTGTCTATGGATTGATGCTATAAATAAAACCGTCTGTTTTTACTGTATCATTGAAGTTTTCCCAAGACATGTATTTTCTAAAAGCAAATTTTGTTTTGAAACTGTGATCTGTTTGTGAACAGCTATTCCTTATTCTTGCTTTCTCAACATTCTTTCTAGGCAGAGAGAGAGAGAGAGAGAGAGAGAGAGAGAGAGAGAGAGAGAGAGAGAGAGAGAGAGAAACTAAACACGCATGATAAGTGGAAACAGTAATAATTGTAAGTGTTTGTCATATTAAAAACAACACATTATCCTTTTTAACTTTTAGCTCCAAAGGCAAGCTAGAAACTAAAATTTTAAAATAGCCACTGTTTCAAATGCATAATGACGTACACATAAAAAGCTGGACAGCTTCATGGGTGTGGATTTTGTTATTGATTTTTAGCTCTGTGATAAACTTAGGTTGTAATCAAAATGATGATAAAACACAACTTTCCTCAACTTTCTATTTCTGACATTTCTAGTAACATATATTTTTTTCTGTGCTTTCCACAAACATATCCTCCCATGCCACTTCTGAAATCCTGAGGTTAACTAGTAAAGACATCTACAATTAGGTTTCCCATTCCCTTAAATCCTACTTATGTAGCTGAACATTTGTGAGTTATTACAGAGTCTTTGGCTTAAACATGATCTCCTATCACAAGCCAGCAGGCAACAGCAGACTCCCTCACCTTTTTCCGTGCGGGGGAGGAGCAAGAGCCATTTTTAACAGGAAAGCTCGCCGACAGAGACCATCCAATCCAACAAGAACCTTAATGATTTACAGAATTTCTTTTTGGTGAATCCCAGTGTTTCTTTTACAGTTTCTGATTCCAAATGAGAATACAAATTTTTCTGTGTTTGATGTGCTGGTTAAGATTTGGTAAGATGTTTATTAATCACTTATTATTATGGTGCCTGTAAAATAATTTATATGGGTTGTATTCAGTTATGCCATATGGTGTGAAAAATTGCTGATTATAGTATTTATATCAAATTAGATTGTTTTTAAGAGGGTATGTGTGTACAGTTAGATACAAGTGCCTGTGTTTGCTTAACTGCATCTTTATGCTGTATTCATTTGTGAGAAGACTGGCTGTTAGAGAACAAATATTCAAAGAGGGAATAAGCAGGAACACTGAAGATAAAAAGTAGTTAAGTGGTAAGGAACGAGTTCAAGGTTTGCAAATCATGACTCACTATAAATCTTGCATCTATTTTACTTGTTTGAAAAGTCTTACGTTGGAAGAAAATGATAAATAGCTGATTTATCACTTGTGAAGCAAAACTACCAATACAGAGGACTTTTCTTTTTTTCATTTTACATAATGAAAGTCCCAATCTGACTGATAGTACAGTGTGAGCACTGTAATTCTTTTCTAACTGGTAATGGTGATAAAGCTTATCAGTGTTGGTAATGTTACTTTCTACTTTATGGACAAACATTTTGTAGCATGAAGGAGAATTACCTGTTGGTTTCAGCTGAAAAAGCCGTTCTACTGAAGGTAAATGAAAACAATATAAAATTCATAAGTGAAAGTGAATAATACCCTCTGGACGAATTCTGTGAAGGATTATATTTTATGCCTTAAACATTTTATAAATTTATGACTAAGCACGCTAAAACCATAATACATCAAATCAAATTAATATTTTCCTTTTATATTCAGTTGACTATTTGAAGTAATCAGAGTTTTTGGAGGTGTCTGAGAATCTAGGTCATAGTGCATAGTTTATATTGTCAATTTTACTCTCTGGGATGTTCTTTCCGGAAGACATTTTGAGGTTGTGATACACAGCATCAATATCTTGACTTGAAATCTAAACAAATTTGAACTCTATGCCGCCAGACTTAACCTCTAATATCCTAGTTCTTAAGTCATCTTCTTCTCAGAGTTAGCACACTTTGGTACAGAGTTCCAGAGATTATTATTTTGACTGTAATTAGCCAGTTTCCAGTTTGCAACATTGTTAAATGTTTTCTTTTTTTCTGTCAAAAGTTTAACTGATTTAGGATAATTACTAAAATAGAGTACAAAACTGTTAGATATTAACAACAAACTGGAAATATACTAATTAAAGACACATATAATTTAAAAGACCTTTTTTAAGTACACGCAGAGTTAAGTTTTTTCATTAAAAATTACTTCTATTAGCTAGGAGGTTTTGCTGGATTTCAATCGGCTATTTTTTAATTCCCCTTCATTTTGCTTGTATACACTTTTCCCTTTTCAATAGTTTCTGTTTTATGCTATTTACCGTCGGACTCTCTTGTCAACACTAAACACCATTGATGTGGTCTGCTCGCCACAAAAGAAAAAATATCCCAGCAAACTAAATATGTAAAAAGTATCTACAGACTATAAGACAAGTAGAAAGGTAGCTAGACAGACTGTATAAAAACGCTTATCTGCATGTTTATTCAAATTATATGCACATATATCTCCTTATTGCAATTGCTAACTACTGAATTTGCAGTTTTTGATGTCTCTGTCATAAGGATAAGGGAAAAATGTTTGTGTAGTAAGGATAGGAAAACATTTCTGAAAGAGGCTAAATAATAAACAGTTGACATGTGTGTATCATAGAGTCAATGTTGTGTCTTTTTAGCTCTGCTATCTAACTGCATGCAGCTTTAGATTCAACGAAAACAGACCAGTATGGGTCTGTTCACAAAGCTTTATCCAATTTATTGAATGAATTATAATTTTAAATATCACAAAACACCACACTTTTATAGTTTTCATTTATTTGAAATTGTAAAAGCTGGGAATGGAGAGAGGGCTAGGTGATTAAGTGTGTAGGATACTCATCCATAAGACCTGGGCTCAATTCCCAGCACCCAAATTGCAGCTTACAACTTGTGACTCCTTTTCCGTGGGATCCAACACTGGCACACAGACATAGATGTAGGCAAAACACCAAAGCACATAAAATGCAAATAAATAAATTATTTAAAAAATATGAAATTATTCTTAGATTATTGACCAAACTTGACTTTCATGAAAGTTTGTGAATTGCTATGTTTTAGTCCTATGGGAGACATAATGAAGTCAGGTTAATTCAGTATTCTTTTCCATGTCATAGCTGAGAAAATTGAAATATAGAAATTTTAAATCATATTATTTTTCTAAAATTATAGAACTTTCCCTATGTTGTATAGTTTAAATAGGAATTTTGTTAAATTGAAAATTATTTTTGTTAATTTAAACTTTTAGTATTGCATGTGTGAGTACCATATTTAAATTATTTCCACCATGTCGTTTTCCTTTTGTATTTCTCCTTTTATATCTACTAGCTCACTCACTGAGGACTACAATTCTACATGTGAATAAAGGAAGCGTCACATATTTGTATTCCCAAGAAGCACTGTGTAAATTTGAATAGGAATATTATGACAAAAACCCAGAGGACACAATCTTTCCATGAGATAGCTGAATGCTAATAGTATTCCAAGAAAACATTTAGTGCACACTTTAGGATAAATAGAAATGTCTTCAAATATAACTTTATGATGTGATGAACATCTATCTCTCTGTCCAAGCACAGAGCAGTTCAATCAAGCAACCACACCCTGGAAGCATTACAACTACATCCTTTTGTATAGTATTATTACAATGTATAACTAACTGCTAACCAAACATTATGAAATTGGACTATTATTTAACCATATACACAGTACAGATGTATGTATCAGCATATATATGTGCATATGTGTCTGTGTTTTCTTTTTTTGAGACTTTCATAGATTGGTATTGTATCTGCATCATTTCCATCTACAAATTTTGAATAGCTAATTTTTAATGATTTTATGGAATTGATAAGTTTTTATTTTTATTACTAATATAATGTATTAGAGATTTATAATTTTGTAAGGACTCATAACTAATTTTTTAGAAAATTAAGTTTGTATGTTAAGTTATCATGGGTTTGACTTTATTATTGTGTAACACAAAAATCACTGTAATCAGGCCTCATTATCTGCAGTATGGCATTTGTCTTTTGAATAAATTTCTAACTCCTCCTTATGACATTAAGTTCATAACTTAGAATTGTACTGTATATATAAGGAGTTTTAAAAGAATTTATCCTGTATATATTTGAACCATGATATATCTTCGTGTTTAATCAAATATTTTCTATTTTTATGTAAAATATCATTGCCTTCTAGTATTTATTTCATGTGAATATATATATTTATTTCTTATCTTTATGTCAGTCTTGTTATATTCTTTCCTGTGTCTTCTCTTCCTCTGTATCCTCTTTCTTCTATTCTTTCTTCTACTAAAAAAAAACAGTGAACTTTAGTCACCAGGACCCTTTAAAAACCAGCTTATAATAATTTATCACCCCCCCCCCCCACTACTGAATAGCTTCATATCAAATGCCACCGAATCCAAGGACTTTAAAATGCATTACTGGATGCATCCCTCTGTATCTGAGCTCCAGAAAGAACAAAGTCATTTGGGTAACTCACTCCTAAAAGTCACTGCTTGAGGCACAAGTTCTGCCATGAAGTCCAAGCCTAGGTCCAGCTCAACTGAGTATTGAAATTGTTCTAGAATAGATTTAAAGAAGCTTCATGTACACAGGTATTTCCACACATCCATTGATGTGCGTTCACCACACACAAACACATACACCGTATCATTATGTGTAACACAATCATTTGTGAGTATCTTTCAGGAAAGGCATAGATTATTAGTCCCAAAGAATTTCCCCATCAAATCTCATTCTCTACACCTTTATCTGTCTGATGCATTTGTTTCAAAGGGTAAAAGTGAAGTCATCACTACTGTGTTTGTAACCTGAATTTTCTATCTTGATATTTTTAGGGTGTTTACATTTGCCATCAAAAATCAAGGGAGTTTACAAAAATCCTGGTGAGTCTGATTGAATGAATTTTCTCTACATTTTGGTGAGTTTGCAGACCATGCTGTGCAATGTCCTTATTTAATGAAGCAGCCCTCTGCTCTTCCACAGAGGAACAGCAATACGTGCCAATTTGCATAATCTCTCTCAATCCTTTATCTCCATTTACTTTATAATTTTAACACCTCCTTCTTTCTTGTGTTTCTACAAAGGGAGTTTCCATATTTCATATAATTGTATAATTTGAATGTTTCTCGTGCAATGGTATTTTTCCTTAACAGGAATTTTAATTGTCCTGTTCTTTCTCTGATCCTGTTTTTTATATGTTCTAAAATTTGCCCCAATAGCTTCTTTCTCTTACTTTTGAAATGACATTGTTTTTTTCTATTCTTAGTGCAATAAAAAAAATATCAACTAATGCTACACCCCGGTAATAGATGCTACATTTTTCTGATGACTACTTGGATGTAGGTCTTGCCCCTTTATTTGAATCAGCTGAATCTTACTAGTAATTTCCAGTTACTCCTTCTAGGACCAGACAAAGTCAATTAGGGCTCGTAACCAAACAGCTGTTTGGAATATCTGATTATATTTCACACTTGTTCAAACTTGGTGGTAAATGATATGTGTATGACTCAGTTTGTTCAGCGGAGGAAGTTCATAGCCACCATGGATCTACGTAAATCCTTCCTTACTTCCTTCTTTTAGTCGTGTACTTCCTATGTATGCAGGATCAGAGCTCTTCTAATTACATACCCATTGTTAACCTGAGAATATTGCACAAGTGTTATAGATCCTTAATAGACTTCTTTCCTCTGAATTACTGTGACAACAATGCATCCATTCTTTAAAATTAGAATTATAAACATTGTATAATATGTGCAGTATTAAAATACTATTTGTTAGTTATTTCCCTCATTTTCCTGTGCTCAATTTTTAAATATTGAATTGCTGACATTGAGTTTACTAATGCTTTTAAAGTATTTCACAAGTACTGAAATAATTATTTTCTAAACAGAATTATTGAATTAATGATCCAGAAGTGGCACAAAGCAATGCTTTCATAAAAATCCTTTACACTTCTGCTTGTTCACGAATTCACAATTCTGGAAAGATATGAAAAGCTAACTAAAAACAAGCTATTATTTCACTGCCTTACAATAATCACTGCTATTGGACATTTTCAGCTATTTCTTTTTCTGGCCTTCATTTTTCTCAGATGGGTAGAATTGACGGAGAGATAGATAGATGATAGATATATGATTATAGGAAGACATGAAAATAGGTAATAAAAGTATTTTACTCTCTGTACCACTACACAAAAACTTGTGATTAATATCTTCAGAATTAATACAATTAATTCAAATAATATAAAAATTGTGTAAAATAATTTTAATACCTGTGTGCTATGTACTAGCACACATACATATAAAACTCTAAAACAGCATTTTGTCACTGCATTCTCTCAGCTTTTATTTATATAAATTTTTTATATCTACACTCATCACTTTTATTGGAACCATTTTTCTCCTCCTTCTCTGTCCTGTTTCTTTCCTCTTCCTGGTCATCCTTCCTCTCAGTTTCTCCAATTTCACCCAGGCTAACCTCGCACTGGATGTGCTTCTGCCCCACATTTCCAAGTGTTGGTATTATATGCCCTAGAAGGAATATTTTACTACTTGAAGTTTATAAACAAAATGATGTTATTATTTTGATTTGTGTTAATATGGGTGATGTCGAGCTAAGTGGTTTTTTTTTTTTCCTCAAAAGTAAGTACATGTCTGTAAAACTTTTGTTAACATTCACATTCAGATTATTTCTCTTTACTGCTGACCTTCCTATGTGATTAGTAACTAATTCCAGTCTGACACATTCTATTTTATTTTAAAAGAATCTTTAATTTTTAACCTCTCACATTAGTTCATATTTGTCATTGGTATTTTTATTACTTCTAGTTCAGGAAAGTCTTTTGGCTTGGTTCATATACAGCTTTAGCATCATAGTTGCTTGGCAAATCATGCTGAAGTACTAATGAAATAGAATTCTTCTGTTCAATTATATAATATTCTATCAATAAATTTGCTCTGCTAAGATTTACTTTTTTTTCTTCACAGAGAGTAATAAAAGATGTCTTGAATTCTCAAAATTAAATGCAATGAATTCCTTAAAAGATTTGTTTTTCCCCAAGCTCAAGATAATTCTGATGATGTATTCAAGGGACAATATAAATTGTGCGGAACCACTGTTTGAGTTTAACAACTCCCTTAATGCCAATTTCAACGTGTCAAAGAAAACTGTCTGGATTATTCATGGATACAGACCACTTGGCTCCATTCCAGATTGGCTTCCTGAGTTTACCTACTTGTTCTTGAAACAGGAAGATATAAATCTCATTGTTGTAGACTGGAACCACGGTGCTACAACTCTCATTTACAGTAGAGCGGTTAAAAACACCAAAACAGTTGCTGAGAGATTGACTGAGACCATTCAAAACCTTTTGGTAAGTTTGAAAAAGTTCATGTATACATGCTACACAGTATGTGGTTTATTATGTGACACCATGAAATTAATACTTTTTCCATAAGCATTTGGAACTTTGCTGTAGACAGGGATTATTTTTAGCCATGTTTCGTCTTCTCTAAATAATAATTTTATATGTTCTTTTTAAATATGAAAAACGTTTATTTTAAACTACTAAAATGTTAAAGCTCTTTCAAAGCATGAATTTAAGATAAATTAGTGATGTTATGTAGGGAGGGAATATTACTTTAATTTTATTACATATTTTAGTCATCTTTTCTAAGAGCTGGCTAATGTGTATGCTGCTAGTCAAATGACAAGTCAAATGTGGCTCTCAGTTTCCCTCAGACCTGCTGATCTTGGGATGGATCAGTTACATTCAAGGCTGATTCAAGGTCATCTTTTTTTTTTTCTTTTTTATAATTCTTGTTTACCATGCCAACCTTTGTGGTAGCATGGTAACCTCTCTGTGGTAACCTAACGGTCCTGAGAATTGGCAATGGTAGTAAGTTTTTCAGAGAAAGAAAGGTCATGTTTGATTTCTTTGGATGTGCTTGGTTTTCAACACATATGCTAAATTGAACAAACATAAAGTAAATGGATCCACATCAGTAGTCAGACTGGAGAGGATCAAAGCTGACTGTCAGCTCTATCTGTATGACTTTGAGCAGTCACTTCAGCTCACTGCCAAATTTGTTTATATATTTGAAATAACACAATTCTACTGTATGATGCATGAATATTAAATATAGAAAAATATAGTAATATAGAAATATATACGTATAAATGTACATATGCTTAATCAAGACATGACATTCACTAATAAGCAAATACAATTATTTTTCATCAATGTTTTTGAATCTACTATTTTAAAAAATATTTTGACTCAAAAGAAAAGTAGAGGAAATAATTGACAGAAATGAAACTGACTTTGTATAAAACTGAATAATTGATTTTTTTGATTTATGATTGTCTCTAACTGATAAACATGGACTTTATAATGTGGAAAGCATGAGTTAAGTAGAGAATTAAGGAAAAATCATATCACTTTGCTTGCAAAGGATTTATTGGAGCTGGAAGAAGAGTAGCCATAGCCTTGTGATTTGAAGAAATACTCTTTCAGCTTTGGGGACACTGAAGAATTTGAAGAACAGAATTGCTTGTGTTGGGAAAGTTCCCCTCGGCTCTCCAACAGTGGTGAACGTTCAACCTCAGTTTATGAACCTCAGTCACCACTGAGCAGTCTGGACTATCACCAGCCTATTAGCTCCCTGGGATTCTTCTGGGAGAAACACACACTCAGTGATCTCAGAAAACTAACTGCCTGAGGCAAAAAGATGTTTACACATTGCCTGGGGATTGTTTTCTATACTATGTAACCTGCAATCCTGGAACCCACCTTAAATCCAAACCCTTTATCTTAGTATGTCAAAAGTAAGAGTGACTTTTGTATTTTTACCAGTTCTGCTAGGGGGCATTTATATACACTGAAGGGTAAACAGAAGAAGGCTAGCTCACATTTTGTAATTAGAACAGATATTTCATAATGCAAGCTGAACGAAGCTATGTCTTTTCAAATTATAAGTCCCCTTATTTATATCCTTTCTTATAGAATCAACAACAAATTTCAGAATATCAATACATTAAGAATTATTTGTTATTACCCAAATTTAAAATTATTACATTGTATTTTCAATTACAGAACCATGGAGCATCTCTTGAGAATTTTCATCTAATAGGAATAAGTTTAGGGGCTCATGTTAGTGGTTTTGTAGGAAAACAATTTCACGGTCAACTTGGAAGAATTACAGGTAAAACTATTTTTTTCCTTTTGCAAAATTATCATTTTAGCACATTTCCCCACTAGAGTTCATTGTATTTAAAAGCTGAAGGAGCAGCTACAAATTATATTCAAGTACTACTTTTTACTAAATTGTTAATTCTTCCTTACTAATTATCATGAACATGGAAAGCAAGTATTGATTTTAGTGGTTTTATCTAAATGTCAAAGACTACATAGGGAAATTCAATCCATTTGGTCACAAAATCATTTGTTAGCTAAAAGTATTAGCTAAGTAGTTCGTTCTCACAAGCCCCGTTGCATTCTAATTCTTTTAAACTTTCCCTGGTGTGCTTGATATCATGAGTTTGAAACATTCTCATTCTCCTGTTCACTCAGAGTCACACAGTAAACTATAGTTAAAGGCAGTAGTAACCTCATGGTACTCACATAGATTTCCATTCTTTGTTTATGTCAGGTTTATTAAGCAAATATTCATATCTATATCATTGGGATGTTTATAATTACTTATAAAGTAACATTGTCTTAATAAAATTTTATAAAAGAAAGAAAGAGGTGAAAAATTCCTCATATTGATGCATGTGCTTACTTATCTGTTGCTCTGCCACTACATAACCATGAAAGTTTAAAGACCAAAATGCAATTTTTTTTATACTAGGGAACAAGAGAGAGGTGGAGAATTCTGTCAAGCAGGCTAAATAAAATGAGGACAATAGAAGAATGTGAAATGAATAATTAAAATAACATTAATGTATATATTAATGTGTGTTAAAGGTCACCTTGTGGGAGTTAGGTTTTTTTTTCTTTTGCCATGTGAGTCTGGGAAATTGGATGTCTCTTCTGCAATGAATTAAATTTTATTCCCACCAATTTGCACCCAGAAAGTTAGAATCTTAGAACTTTAGTTTAGAATTCATTATATAGAATAATAAATATATTTTATGGAATTTTTAACTTTTTTTCTTAAGGATGTATTTAAAAAAACTGCTTGGGGGAGGTGAACGCTAAGAAAATAGTAAATTCATTCTATTCACTGACCTGAATAATATTGCTATCTAAAGTATTTTAAACCTATAGACAGATACAGAATAAGGCCAGTAAGACAAATAATTCAAGACAAGTCCAGATGGTATCCATTGTCTCTTTTCCTCGATCGGAAGGGATCTCAGTAGCTATTAGGTATAAAGTTTTACACCTACCTCCATCTGCTCCTTAGATAAAAATACTAAAATATTTTAACAATATTCAGTTGAGACTTTTCTCTTGCTTTTGGACTACCTTTAAGGGTTGTCAATAAATAATTAAATAATGAAGGCACTTGTCATTTGTCAAATTTAATATGTTTGGACATATTTAATGTAAGATATAGATGCTTATATTTATAGCTGATGATACTACAAATGCAAAAGATAACAACATAGTAAAACATAATTAGATTGATAGCTCCGATTTTGCATTTCAGGTCTTGACCCAGCTGGACCAAAATTTTCTGGAAAACCATCAAATGACAGATTAGATTACACTGATGCAAAGTTTGTGGATGTAATCCACACTGATTCAAATGGTAAAATAAGTATCAATGAGTTTTGTGTTTAAAAGCAAAATGTTTAAGGAAGAGATTGTAAGAGGAGGAAAGCTTTGGATAAAATGTGTGGCGTTTGATGAGTTTTGTTTTGTTGTTTATCGGTTTCTGCATTGACTTCTGGCATGGTTTGCCTTCTGTTTAACTCATTATTACTTTTTTTTTGGTTTCAAGAAGCATCTTTTCAATGCAAACATCAAAATTTTATTTTATAACAATCATCCTTATTTTATTGGCAGTCACTGACTTGATAATATTTCTTGCCAATATTTGATGCTGTTATTTAGGTTACTGTTTATTTTCCTCTTGTGATGTATACCAACTGGAGTTGAACATAACATTAAAACCACAGATAAGGACTATTTTTTTTTTTCTAGAAGGAGAGGACAATTTCTCTATTGATTTTAATTGTCCTTCTAATGCTCTCTAACAGGGTGTTTGTATTACTGGTAAGAAAATGTTGGGTAAATTCATTAGAGGAATTACTGAGACTGTCTTGAAGCGGGTTTGATTGAATGAGTGAGTTTATTAAGTTGGAGAGAAAGGAGAAGGTGCCTGACTTTGATGCCTTCTGGAGTAGAACCTGGGGAGATACTAACAGTGACTAAATTCTTTCTACATACCAATGAGACACCTGACTACTCATCAATCCCACTTTAATGTTATTTTTTTATGTATGTTTTATAGCAATGTTCATAGTTGAACTACTTATAATAATAAGGAAATAGAAGTAGTATATTCAGGAATGAATAAACACATATGGGAATAAATATAGTCATAAGAAAAGTAAAATCATGACATTTGCATAAAAATGGGTTGAAATGGAAATCATTATGTTAAACAAGTTAAACCAACCATAGACAAACATCTTTTTTCTTTTGGGTTTTCCAATCTGGTTTTAAAATTACGTATGTGGGAGCTGTAGAGATGGATCTCTGGTTAAGATAATGCACTGCTCTTGTATGATAGGCATTTGATTGTTATCATTCCCAGCACTGATAACAGGTTTTGTTTGTTTGTTTGCCTGTTTTGGGGCTGTTTTTTTGTTTTGCATGTGCTTTACAACTCCATCTCTAGAGCATAACAAGTATTTCTGACCTCTACAGACACTTGCAGTCATGTGCATATGCCCCTACAACAAACCCACAGAGTAATCATTAAACACAATAAAAATAAATCTTTAAACATATGCTTTTGAATAGATGTGTATGTGTTCAGATGTGTGTGTGTGCAAGTGTGTAGGTTCTTAAACTACAGAGGGGGCTATAGGAGAGAATAGAGGAACATGAAGGGACAGGGAAGGGATGAAGCAGTGATGGTTAGAAATACCAGTGAAGAAAGGAGAAAGAGACCCAGGGAACTATTGGGGGGGATGTCAAGGAGGTTAGTTTGAGAAGAAAACAAATGAGAACAAATATTATGAGATAAAAAGTATGAAAAGCCATAAAACACCATTACTTTGTATGACAACCTAAAAATAATTAATGAAAGGTTACTTTCAAAGTCTTCAAAAGTTGTGTCTGCTGTACAAATCTTCCATTGACCAAAGGAGTGAATGATCTAACTATTTGTGAGTTCATAATGCACACCTGTAATACCTATCGTTTCTCCCTCATGGTTGAATAGCCCTCTTGTTTCCAGCCTGATTCATTGGCAGATAGGAGACCTGCCAAAAACATGCTTCTTGTTTTTTAGCTTTGATGTTGATGTGAGCTATGAAGAGATGTCAGAAGTACCTCTTAATAGCTAACTTTCTTCTAGGGCAGTGGGTCTCGACCTTCCTAATGCTCTGACTCTTCAGTACAGTTAGTTCTTCATGGTGGTGTAACCTTATTTTTGTTGCTACTTCATGACTATAATTTTGCTACTGCTATGAATTGTAATGCAAATATCTGATATGTGACCCCCAAAAGAATCATGACCCATAGGTTGAGAACAACTGTTTAGAGTCATATTTAGAATCCTAAGATTCTTTGCTTAAATTCAACAAATAGGTTATGGGGCTGAAAGTGCGTATCCACTGTTACAATGAAGTCACATTTGCTTCTGTGGAGTATGACGATTTCTAGTGAAATAATTTAAATTGGCCTTCATCTTCATACATTGAACACCCTTCCATCTGCTTCTGACACTGTGCATGCCCAGCAGTATCATGACTCTCTGCTATATTATGACATGTTACTGAATTCTGTTGTATGCTCTACTATAGTATAGGTTTCTGACCCAGTCTTCCAGCCTAGCCTCCTGGCCCAGACTCACTGGTCTAGTCTCATGGCCTGGACTTACTGGCCTAGCCTCGTGCCCAGAATTTCAGGCCTACAGTCCCATAGTACCACTGAAACACACAGACACTTGTATTAATTGTATGCTGATTGACCTGGGGCCCATATATAACGAGTTAGCACCTGCTCTTAATCTAACCCATGATTCTTATCCTGCTCAAGCGTGTGGCTACCTTTCTTAGAGCAGCATCATTGTCCTCTGCATCTTCTGGCTTCTCTGTGGCATTTCTTCTCTGTTCTTCCTGTTCCCAGAGTTTTCTTCGTCTGGTAGTCCTGCCTAAACTTCTTGTCTGCCTCTGGCCAATCAGTGCTTTTTATTAAACTCATAGGTGAGACAATTATTTACAATGGAACAGCATAATCCACTACACTCTAGCTAAATTGAGTTGCTGTATCTTGATCCATACTCAGACCCTAATATTTATTGAAGAATGCACTAACATGAAATTGCTTGTACCATAAGCTACAGAATTTCCATTTTATCTGTGAGTATAGTACCAAATTTTTTAAGATTTATATTCTTTCTCAGGATTTCCTGGGTTATAGACTCTAACATTGGTAATGGATTCATAATTTGAACTTTCTTCAGAGCCCAGGAAATCTACAGGTTTTAATCTACAGGTCCATAACTCACAGCTATATGGCCTCATGTTACCCTAGCTCAAACTGTCCCTGTGAAGACAGTAATTCTTTTAGGCTTTGCCACTCAGTAAATCTAACATCAACAAGCGCAAGGTTTCTTCAGCCTAAGTGTCCGTCAAACATGAAGCTAGCCTGAGAAGCTTCAAATGACCCAGTATTTTTTCCTATGTGGTGATCATTATCCATTATGTCAGTCAGTTTCTTTGTGGACCCCAATCTTCGTCCTGCTCTTCTCCTGACTTGTTGTCTCTGATCCTTCACATATCCATGTCAGTTGTCAAGCTTCTCAAATGCCCAGTGAGAAGTACTCTAGCCTAACTTCACTAAATATGTCTCCATTTTAAATTTCCACCTTAAAAAGTGTGCAAGGACAATCCTTATAGCTGATTTTGTTCTCTGCATTGCACTCACTGCTCTGATAAATAGTTCTTTTACTTTCTCTTATATTTTTGTCCATTACACATCGCTTCTACTACAAAGATTCCCTCGCCCCCCAAAGTATCATGGTTGGCTCACAGTAAACAGGTGAATAATAAATGTGTAAAATTATTAACACATGATATTCATGAGAATTAATTTGAAAAGATAGTACCAGAAAACTAATATTTTAAAAATTGCATATGTGTACTGTGGCTCGCACTTTTAATCTTAAATTTCAAGAGGCTGAAGAGAATTGAGAATTTGAGATTAGGAGTTTCAGGGTAGTTTGGGATATTGCTTATATCTATATCTCAAAGGAAGGAGGGGAAAAAAAGAGGAGATGGAGGTGGGGAAGTGGAAGGGCGAGAGAGACAGAGGCATGAGTTTCTTCAGAAAAGCCTAACAAAGATAAAACTTAGCATTTATGGTTGATTCAAGCTTCTGAAGAGCAAGTTTAACAGAGTCTGTTATACAGTTGCTCAAACAACTTACATGCCTTATAATTTTATGGTTGCTCCCCACCCCCAGGTTTAGGCATTTCAGAGCCATTGGGACATATAGATTTTTATCCAAATGGAGGAAAGCAGCAACCAGGTTGTCCTTCAACACTTCTGTCAGGTATATTATAGTACTTTTCTTTCACTGAAAATAGTTTTTTTTATACAATATATTCTTATTACAGTTATCCAGGAGTCAAAATGACATGAGAAAATTATTTACCATTTTGCATTCTTAATCTGTAGATAATATTTTTTTATCATTATTTTGGCTAATGACATAGAGTTATTGGCAAGAAATAATTTAAGTTGATACCACACAGTATATAAGGGGTACGTGCATGTACAGCATTTATTCATGGGTAAAATCACTTTGGGTGGTTTCAAAAATGTTAGTTGATCATTTTTAAGAATGAAGAGAATTTTAAGTCATAGGAAAATACATATAGCTAAAATATCCTAGAACTTGAGTTTTCTCCCAGGATTTAGCACTTAGGACCAACATACTACCATATATACTGATTTTTTCAACTCTGCCCACATGGCTGTTTCAAACATGGAGTGATACATGGCCTCTGAGTGTGAAATCTGGCTCACTTCAACAACCATGGCAGTTACTAGACAAGTTTGAACTAAAGGAAAGATATGAAAGGTTAGAAAGGGAGGTGAGGTGAGTGACTTGTAACACTGTTTGACTTCAGAGACATGTTTAGCATTGGTTCAAAATTTTAGGGATATAGTATCAGAAGGGAAAGACACTGTAATAGTAAACACTGTAGCCACATGCTTGCATAGCCTGTTAACTATAAACTGCTCCACTTTATAGCTTGTTACTTTATGTCTTGTTAATTTCATGAAAAAGTCATACCCTATTTAAGATTTTAATGGGTTGAGATGTAACTGTTTTGTGGTCAGTGCTTTCTAGACAGAAGAACTATGGAATTTAATATAACTTAATGATCAGTTTTTCTCTAATTCACTGTGTTTTGAAATTTTGTTTTTCCCCCTTAAGGAATTAAGTACCTAAAATGTGACCATCAGAGAGCAGTTCACTTGTTCCTTGCAGCTTTTGAAACAAATTGCAGATTTGTTTCATTTCCTTGTCATTCCTACAAAGATTACAAAAGTGGTTTATGTATGGACTGTGGGAACCTTAGCACAGATTCCTGTCCTATGCTTGGTAAGGGAACTCATGTTTATTACAATTACTTTTGAAGATGAGAAACATCATTGCGATAGTATTTTAGGCTGAAGGCTAAAATTTGCTCTATATTAATTTTCTAATTATATATTATATATTATATATAATTATATATATATATTATATATTCCTACCATTTTTTTTACTGAGAAATTTGCCCACTTCTCTTCCTGTGAGTAAAGAAACTTCTGCCTACTTTATGCCACTGGGAAAGTTATTTTTCTTTTTCTTTTAATAGGAAATCTTAGGCACATGTGAAGAAATGTGCATCACAATTACCTTCATATTTTCTCTCAGTGGGTAGTCAAAAATTACATGGGATTCATGCTTTCTATATCAGTAAAATGTAGTAAGGGCAGATACATTGGCAGCTTTTGAAAATGAAAGTTTGCCAATGGAAAATTTAGAAAAAAAAGTAAAGAATCCACAAGAAGGCAGGGTTAAGTAGGGGGATTGCAAAGAAGATATGGCGGGTATAATCAAAGTATATTATGTATATATTAAATGTATTTATGTATAAAATGTGAAGGAATAAATAAGTAATAAAATGTGTTCAAGAAAAAAGAAAAAATTAGAACTTAAAAGTATCCCAGACACTGTTCAGTATTTTCCAAAGGAAATACCAGGTCTCAACATGGTATAAATGTATCATTATTTGGTTAGTATCATGGAACTAACCAAGTTTTCCAGAACTGTTTGCAAAGGCAAAGATTCTCTAGAAATGGGGGATACTTAAAATGATTAAAATGGACTCAGTGTAACAAGCTTTAGTCATCATTACTGGCTGCACATGGAGCATCACTATATAAATCATGATCTATCCAGGATTTGTCAAATCTATATTTCCATAGATTTTTTCTGTCCACAAGCCATAATTTGGAAATTTATTTATCTCATATCTCTAGATAGGATTGCTTTTATGGTGGCATTATTTTTCTACTGTGATTTGTCACTGTATAGAGTGCTTAAAGCCTAAGGCTGAGCTAGAGCTGAAAATTCTGAAATTTAAATTAAGTATTCTGTCAATTATATTAAAAGTTTTGAGGTAGAAATAAAGGAGTATTTGGATATATTTAGTATATTACTAATTTGCTGTTCTGTATGCACATATATGTAATATATGTAAGAAATATATGTATTTTTTATTATTTACATGTACTATGTATATTATACATGTAAAATAATTTTGGGACTTAATTCATGGAGCCAAACTGCATATTCAAATATTATGTAATTCACTCATTTTGATTAATTTACTAAAAAGAATTATGCAAAAACTTTTGAACTTATAATATGGCATAAAAACTGACACAGGTGGATCTCAGTCATATAGATTATGTCAAGTTCTAATAAAACTTTCATTACAGTGATTTTTATGCATCCTGAATTTAAGAATTATTTTGAAAATTAATGTAGAGCATCTTACGTATTCTTGAGGTACCTTGTAATCTATAGTTGATGGTTACCTTTATATTTAGTGGCATTTAGCAATTTTAGATATATAGGGATTAGAAGAATTTGTGGGCTAGTTGGTGGAAATCAATTCCTGTGTCTATTTCTCATATTTGAGGCAATCAAGCTAAGCTATGGAAAAAAGAAACGGATAAAACCATGGAGGAGCAGCCTGTCAGAACCACTGCATATTTGGATACTAGCAGCCAAGATCCATTTTGCAGTAAGTTGTTCATATTTTAAATACATGGACCATTATATACAACCTTGTGTTATTTCAGAATAACTGAAACCATGTTTATAATTAATCTTTAAGAGGAGTTTTTCTTGGTTCCTAAACCTATGAATTGAAGAATCAAGTTGCTTGCTCCCAAGTACAACAGATAAGTAGAAGAGTAGTATAAGTATAATAATAATAATATATAATATATATAATAGCATAGGTATAGATAAGTATAAGAAACCAGGCACTGTCAATCGGGGGAGAAGAATAGAAAGACAAATGAATCAACATTCCCAAGCAATTGCGGAATCGACCCAGGCTGGCTCCATTTAGTTTCAAGCCCTAGTTGGCCAAGGTTCCTGCTCTCACCTCTCTGCTTCTGATGCCCTTCCCCTCCTCTTCCCATGTCTCCTCCTCTTCCCATGTCTCCTCTCCAGCTGCTTTCTTCATCTTTTCTCTTCAAACTACTCCTTGTATCAAATATATTTAATAATTTCAGCTTCTTACTCTTGAATCTTAACTTGATCTCTTAACTTTTCTCACTTTTTTCGTTGTTAATCTCTCTATTACTAAAATAAAGCCTACTGATGACTTTTCAGTAATAATTTTGACCAATTACTTTTAAGGCACACCCACATACCCACACTGCTCCACAAACACACCCCTAAATCCCACACCCCGCACATACCCACCCCCCAATCCCCACACCTATACTCAACCACCCACCCACGTACACACACCCCACACATACCCACCCACCAATCCCCACACCTATACTCACCTACCCACGTACACACACCCACACATACTCACCTCCCCCAATCCCCACACCTATACTCACCCACCCTCCCATGTACACACACCCACACATACCCACCCACCCCACCCCCACAGTCCCCACACACCCCCACACATACCCACAAACACACAGCACCCACACAAACACCCACACACTCACACCCTCCCCACTCAACCCACCCCCACCCTACACCCACACACACCTCCCCCCGACACACACATATTCATTAATGTAAGTGCTCACAGAAACCAAAGGTAGATCCCCTGGAACTGCAGTTATGAACATTGGTGAACCACCTGATGTGTCTGCTGAGACTCAAACACATGTATTGGGCTAGAGCAGTGTGACTCCTAATCACAAAACTAAATCTCTCCAGTTCACTGTGAGCTGTTTTTGTTTTGGATTAATATATCTCTGCATGTTTTTATCTTAGGTATAGCAACGCCAATGAGCTTACACTATAAAAGTTACTTAACATCATCTCCATTCCTCAATGAGCAATGAAAATAAGGATTAAAGTTGGCAAGCAAATTTAGTTTTATATATTAGGCAGGTAATTAAGAGACTTATATTTAAATATGTTTCTGAAAAACAAAATGTTTTATATTATCTTTCGGTTTAATTTTATATTTGTAGGCAAGTTAGAATATAGTATCATTATCGGTTTATCCAAATTATCATCATATTCAAGACTGACAATTGACTTCTTTTCTTTAGTTTTCTATGTTCACCATACTTCAGGGAAGATCCCACTCCCAAGAATAGTTCAGCAGTATAGTTTGTACTAAATGGGGAGAAGAAACTAGAAAATGCACAAAGTTGAGTGTTTGAGAAGTAAGAATACCGTTTTTAAAATTCTCTAAGAATTAAGATTTTTTAGAAATAATTCAACAAGAAGCAGAATGCATTCTCCAATAGATAAAATTTGAAATTTTTGTTTGCATATAAAATATTTGAATCTAATATGTGTAGCATGTGTACTTGTGTGTATTTTTGCATATGTGGCAAAACAAAGTTTGAAATATATGAATAACATTCTGTATTTTTATTTTGTAGAGTATTATTTTGTTCTCAGTTTAGTTTCGTTGAACAAAACTATATGGGACGGCTCACTTTCATTCAGTTTATTAAACAGACTTGAGAAATTTGAACACCCCAGGTACTATGTGTAAGTACCAGTTGCTCCTTGTTTGAGAAATTAAAAGTTTGCCTATTTGCATGTCTACAAATGGTTCAGGAAATAATTCAGAATGGATTTTCTAAATACAGAAGCTTAAATGTTGATAGCACTTTGCCTATCATTTTCTCCCTTTTCTTTCTATGGGAAGATATTGAATATGTAATAGACATGGCCACAAATGTTGAAAGAATGGAAGAGGCCATTTTGTATCATTTTCATCTCTCAATTCCAGTATTTTTCCTAACCACCCTGTTTACTCCCTTTCTACAGATTTTATAGGATATAATTTTCACAGTGTTGTAATAAAAAAAATGCCATTGTTCAGTCTTAGAGCGACACAAATTTAACAGTTAAAGAACTTCCCAAATATATGCTGAGGTATCTTTTTCCTCAATACCGATGATTTTTACATGTGTGTGATTGGATATGAACATTTCCAAAATTACTTAATCTTCTAGTCCATTCTCAGTTCAAGTTTGCTGAACATGTTTTTTTATATAAATTATTAAAATAAAAAATTTATTCTTAAGCAAAAGGATAATATAAAGCTACATGTTTTTCAATGAAATTACAATTTCAAATGTGCTGGTTTAACCATCTAGAAAGTGAAACTGTTTTATGTTTGTTGATTAAATAAATAATAAACTTGATGTAGCTACTAATAGGCTATAAACTGGTTTCAACTTTAACCTGTTATTGATGACAGTTTGAGTTGCAGGATCCACAGTTGTTTTCAGCAACAAATGTTCTCACAGCCTCAATAATTATAACATATGATCTGGCCAATAGACTAAATATAATGTGTGCTTAGTCTTGGATCTGAACATATGGTGACATACAGGTTTAGTCGAGTGTCAACTAAAAGAAAGGGAAATTTCCCTGACTGGGAACAAATATATTTGTAAAACCTTGGTATCAGCCTACTCAATGTTACAATGCTATTAATATTAAATTAAAATCTGCAATAAAACAATATAATACATAGCTATATCACATAGTAAATGCTGTATGTAACAGAAAACATATTTCAAATCTTGGAATCCCTGAAGAAGATATCAAGAAAGAAATTCATGTAGGCAAAACAATGAAAATCTTCATAGTGAAGTAAAACTAAAAGCTTTCTTCAAGATGCTATGATCATTCTCAGAAATAAAATACTTTGTCAGCATCAGGAAAGTAAAAATTGAAATAAATATTTTATATTGCATTTAAAATATAATTTTTAATTAATTAGAATCATTGCAGATAAATTAGTGGTAACATAAAAATGACAGTGTAAACCTAATTTTTTTCTTCTCTTTTTAACCTCCATTCAGTTATTCAGAGAAGATATAGAGTACATCATATAATAATTTTGATCTAAATTCTTTACTTAATTCCTTACTTCTGTCCAGGTCCTTATTTCATTGAGAAAACATTTCAATTTCTTTTTACTCAGGCTTGTACAATGAATATATATGTATATATAGGTGTGTATATGTATTTATACATATATATTTATATTTATAATACTAATGTTTTTCAGTAAATGATTCATTAATGAGGATCTCTAAGATGCATATTTATTACATACGTATACACTCTATCATTTATTCTTATCAGAAAAATACAGTTAGCTTTTAAATTAATTCACTTATCCAGCACATTACTTATTATTAAACGTATTCAGATGTTTTAAGGCAATCTGGGCACTCAAACCGAAATAGTGTTATTATTCAGAAGGAAGTCACAAAAGACTGGTGGAGGCTAATGTATAATTGAATCTGAAGAGTGAGTTTCATGATAGATTACCTCCTAATATGCTGTCAGAAGGGAAAAAAGGGCATATAGATCAACCTCGTAAGACAGTTGCTTCAGTTTTTCCAGTAGTTAAGAAAATTTCTTCTGATTTATTTTACAAACAGTTAAACATTGTGAAATAGTGATGATTTTTATTTATAATGGATTCACAATGAATAAGTGAACATATAAATTATGAGATGCCTGTTTATTACAATATATCTACCTAAGATTGGCTATTGTTTTCTGTTAGAGTTATCTCGTATTTGAACTTTTGCTTAAATACTAGAAGAATTAAAGAATCTTAAAAGGCCATGCATTTTTCTTTCAAGAATTGAAACAGGAATATTTGTGCTTACAAATACGCAAATGCTCAAAATGCACAATATTATTAAAATCACTTACAACTAATGCATGTATGAATTAGGGAGGGTGTACATGTTACAGAATGCATGTAGAGGTGAAAGGGCATATTTTGGATATTAAGACTCTTCTTCCATCATGTGGGTTTCAGGAATGAAACTCAGACTGTCAGGTTTGGTAGCCTCTACTTCACTAAGCTATAGTACCAGCCCCTTTATATTGTAGGCTTTTAAATAAGGGATATGAGTATTCAATGTTTATTTTAGAGCAGCTCATCAAATGACTTATAGTGAGATTAAAGGAAATGTTAGAGTCTTCAGAAATCGTTATTGTTGTATGTCAGTGACAGATAATGGGAACCAGACAGGCTCAGAGGAATAAAAGCAAAGGCTGAGAGAGATTCCAGAAGTTCTAAGGCTTCCAAATGTCTGTGTGATGTGTTTTTACGATGTATCGAAAGTGTGAAATAGAGAAAAGTAAGCCAGTTTAGATTAACTTCAAAGATTGAACTATGGACCCTCAAAAATATTTGAAATACCCTTCCATACCAAACTATTTTATGTGAAGTAGAGGGTTCTATGGGAAGTATTCAATTATATCAATCAATACATGTTTTGAGAGAGTACGCTAGCAAGGAAACATGCTAAGCAGTAGAATGTGTATATATTTACACATATATATGTATACATATATATTGCATTTATAAAATGTCTTTAGAAAATCTCAGGCTAGTGCAGCATATAGATTTTAAATTATAATAAACCAAGGTATGATATTCATCATTCCTCCTGAGTGTCTTTAAAGACTATACTGAGATGGTCTAAACAAGGGGCAGAAATAATAGAGACAGAGTGATAGAGAGGGAGGGAGGTGGAAAACAGAAGGGTGAGGGAGAGAAAGAAGTGAGATTAAAAGGGGAAAGGGAGAGCAGAGGGGAGGGGAAGAGAGGGGAGCAGAGGGGAGCAGAGGGGAGGAGAGGAGAGACGAGATGAGAAGAGGGGAGTGGATGGGATGGAAACTTTTATTTAGCCTTCATGTTGGTGAAATAAGACTTCATGTGTTTGGGCCCCCAGGGAAGATGTGACTTTGTGGGTGACATATTCCTATCTGAGTGTGTTGCAGGAACTCTGAGAAATCTAAGATATGCTCCTTGAAATATCATAATAGACCTATACCCATTAAAGTTACCTGAGGGAAAAGTGGATAATCTTGCCAGGGCAAGAGCAGAGATGAACTTTGAAGAAAATGGTGACATCTTTTGGTGAACCTAACTTCTGTGGGATAGTTGGGCAAAGAGAAATGAAGGGTTCTCACGTGCTGCTGTGTTGGTCTCTGCTTGAGATAGACCCTTGCCTTTGCTCCAGCACATAAGCTGCAAAACACTTTGCAATGAAGATTTTCACGTTCTTTCCTTTTTGCCCTCTTTCCTCCCCTTTCACTTCTTTCTTCTAACCCAATCTTGTGGTTCTTCTGCTTAATTTTTGCTACTGAGAGATGAAAATAGAGCTCTTGGACTCAGATTTCTGGCCACAAAAATGAAGAGTTAGAAGAAGGAGTAATAAACCGAGATTATAAACACACGATTATCTAATAGCTGTGTGAATTCCAGAAAGAATTTGTATAATTTGAACCTTACTTTTCTTATCTTAAAATGGTCATTCTTATAATATCCTGAAAGGAGGTTGATGGCTAAATAAGGTCCATGTGTATGTAAATAAGGTCCAACAGTGCTTGAAATTATTATCCATGGCACATGAGAGTGGCCATAAAATTATGCTTAAAATATTACTTTTAATTTACATTTTAAATCTCATAATTTTATTGATATTTTATTTAAGGAAATTACTCTAAGAAGTATTGGAGAATATGATTTTTCATTTGAAGTCCTGGTCAATTGAAGGAATTATGGTAGCTGAAGTATGATCTAGAAAGTCACATACAAGATAATCTTAGACAAAATATGCTCTTCACATGTTGATATTGGAATGCATACATCCTCACTGTTAACTATTGTTTGACCTCTTCCCTCTAGAATTATCACTATATGTTTAACTGTATTATACTTATATTAGAAAATATGGTTAATTTTGTTAATATACTGAAAATATCAAGTTTTTCTGCTTAGGAAGAGCAAAACACTTAATAATCTCCAAGAAATCAAGATCCTCGCTCAGTTCAACAGGGATGTGGTGAATGTTACATGCATTTATGTCACATACTTGCAGTCTTCAGATTCTTACTGTAGCAACTGTCAATACAGAATCCAGAGTCTCGTGTTAAAGTCACTTACATATC
Organism: Phyllotis vaccarum; assembly: GCA_033318265.1. Taxonomy (NCBI): domain Eukaryota; kingdom Metazoa; phylum Chordata; class Mammalia; order Rodentia; family Cricetidae; genus Phyllotis; species Phyllotis vaccarum. Next base: position 56,933,098 of record JARWLC010000010.1, read on the forward strand.
CAGAAAGGTAGGACTCTAAACTTTGCTTACAAAATTTTGTTTAAATTTTAAAAATGTTCTTTTAGTTTTGGTTAAGAATTTATGTGTGAAAATGTTGGGTAATTTTCTTATTAAATGATCTCATCTCAAAATGCTTTTTAAAAGACAGAAAATGTATTTTGTTGGTCTTGAGTGATACTTATGATAGTTTAGAGTCACATCACCTGAGCAACAGAAAAACAAACAAACACACCTAATAATTTCATAAGGTATTACTAAGGCATGCAACTGACACAATATATCCCTTAAAGGTTATTTGGTATGTTAATTTTTTATTAAAAATTGTCTTTTTTATACATATATCCCCCTCCCCGCTCTCCCTCCCTTCCCTCCTCCCAGTCAGCCTTCGCCCTCCCCCTCCCCATTTGCCCTCCCCTCTCCCAAAAGGGCAAGAAGTCCCAAGGTTTATCAATATTCTCTTTGGGGTTTTGTTTGTTTTTAACTCAAAGCCAGTTTTTACTAGAAGAAAAAAAGAACAGAACAAGCTGTGAATGTCAGCAGCTGCGGGACGATCCAGACTGAGAAATGTAAAAGGGGAGAGAGAGAAAACCCATGTTCTTTATGTTAGGGTAGATCACAAGAGGGTGCAATTCCTAACACTACTGAAAAAGTAAGGAGTTGCCCTACAAACTGTAACTCGTGTTTAATGTAGGAACACAGGGGAATCTTGCTGACCAGCCAGGCTAGTCAACACAGTAATCTCCAAGTTCATTAAGACACCATATCTCAAGGAAATAGAGATAAAATAATAAGGGAAAATACCAGTATTGTCTTCTGGCCTCAGCATGTGCATGCATAGGTAAAAACACAACACATACACACATGAATATATTCATATCGTGTATATATCTTACCTACATGCACATGTGCACATAATAAAAAAAATGGTTTGTGAATTGATTGTAATCTCTCTAGTTAGTTGTAACATTTCTACTTTCATTTACATCTTATCCATATGTACATATACATATATACACTATATGTATATACATATAATATATATATATACAGTGCATAAATTCCCAATTATCTTTTTATAAAAGTAGAGTTCATAAGCTAAGTATTTGTTGAATGGGAAAACAAAAACAATATGATTATGTGTGTGTGTGTGTGTTGTGACATATAATACCTTGTGCATGTGATATATAAGTTCATCGTGCATGGGCATCATATATCTGTGTTGAGGCAAGAGGTCAATCTTAACTATCATTTTTCAAGTGCCATTCACATTTTGTTGAAGACAAGTTCTCTCACAGGCATCAGAATTAGGATTCCCCAGGCCTATGCTTCTTTCCAGTGTTGAAATTATAAGGAAGTGCCATTGTGCCAGCCTTTATGTAAGTGCTAAGATTTCAGTTCAAGAACCTCATACTTATGTTACTGACTGACTGAGCTGTTTCCCAATCTGAGAACATGTATTTAGGTGAGTTCTACATCCACAGAGGAATGTTGAGAAATTAAGTGCAAATCATCTAAAAAATTTCAATATGATAATGCATGGTATTATAGTGACAAAAGGCAGTTTTCATTGTCTCTGTGGTTGAAATGTATGCAAAAATCAAAATCAATAGAGATCTAAACAAGAATATTTACTATCATCATTTCTTACAAATATAAGGTTGAAGCAGGATGTCGTATCTTGTAGGAGAAAGTCTTAAGTTTTCATCTACATCTGATTTGGTATTAACTTTAACAATAAAAACATTTTCCATTAATTAATAAATTTATTTACTGCAGAGCATTTGGGAAATATGTTTATATGTAGTAGGAGGGTTCTCGGGTCCCGGGCAGCCAAGACCCACAGACCTGCCGCCCAAGCACGCTTAGCTGCCCAGCCGCCCAGGCCCCCCAAAATGACTCAGATGCTGTTTTGCCTATGGCTCAGGCACATTGCTAGCTAGCTCTTACATCTTAAATCAACCCATTTCTATTAATCTGTCGGCCATGTGGCCCGTGACTCACCTGTGCTTCCTACATGTTTCTTCTTGGGCTTCTGGCTCAGATCTTCCTGACTCCGCCCTGCTTCTCCTACCTATGCTCTGATTTCTCCTCCTACTTCTTCTATGGTGCCTGCCATGGCCCAAAACAGCTCCTTTATTTAAAGATTGAGATTCACAGCATACAGAAACGCATTCCCACATCACTTCCCCCTTTCTGTCTAATCAAAAAGGAAGGTTTCAATTTTAACATAGCAAAATTACATATAACAAAAGAGCTATCAAGCAAGAATTATAGTTACAATATCTAGTCTATTTGTATTTAGCAAAATTAAAGAAAATACACTATCATCTATCTTATCTTTATGGCTCTAAAGTTTCTTATCTAATATACCTTTTAAATGACTAAGAAAAACTGTACCTATAACTGTCTAGTCTTCAACTACATCAAAGACCACAGAAGGACATATTTACCCAAGTAAACCAGAAGTGCAAGCGACTTCTAAAATATAGAAAGGACAGAGATGACACCTATCTGCCTGGACAGTCACCCAAAGTTCTTTTTATAAAGTTGGGGCATTCATCTTCAGCTTACAGGCCCAGAGTCTTTTATCATTTCGGTGAAGCAGGAATTCTGCTCTGCCCATTCTGGCACAGTTCATCGTTGCTTTTCCTTGAGTCCTGAAGAATGTCTGACAGTTTTCTCTGTAAAGCAGGAACCTGAATGACCATCTTGGCTTGTTCTGCCAAAGTTCAGAGGTCATCTTCCTATGGAACCTGCATGTCCAGTTTAAACAGCATACTGTCAAGCAGTCAATATAAGAACAGGCCCTTTCTAGTGGCTAACCATTGCCACAAAGAGAGTAGACTCCATATGGAGTTTCTTTGATGCCCATTTTTCTGTTGAAGTAAATTAGTGCTGCCAGGAGCAAATCTGTCTCACTGTCCAGAAAAGTCTAAGTTCTTAAAACATTTTAAATGCCATATTCTGTAGGTCTTAGAAGTATTTGAAGATTACCTATCTAATCAAAATATATTTTTGTATACCTAAAAATCTTAACTAACCTAACTATAAGTCTGATTATCAAAGGTGACTATTAACCTTCATTTTTTAATTATACATTATAATTTTAAATCAGTTACAATGACATCATACCTTAAACTAGAATAGAAAAATACATACAATAACAAAATTGACCTCAAATTTGTATCAATAAACCAAAATCTGTACCAATGTAAAACATTTCAAGATTAACAGCTGATTTCGTGATCTAAGTAAATTCAATAATCTAACCTTTTAAAAAATCATTCATATACTATATCCCCTTTTTCTTCTTAGAAACAGATTGACTATGACCATTAACCATTTATAATGAAAACAAACATTTAGAAACAGTGTTTGGGGAACTTGGGCGTAGTTATCCATTACTATTTCTTGCTGATTAAGGGGCTTTGAAAATCTCACGGATTGTTGAGACTGGATCATAATCTGCAGCCATGAAGCTGATCTGGCCATCTCTTCCCATCAGAGGTTTTCTTCAGGGGGTCTTGGTTGATGAAACCATATTTGCCTGGAAGCAATCCACAGGTTCTCATCTTCTGTGGAAACAAAAGCAGAACTCTTCCGAAGCAATAAATTCTTAGACACAAATTTTGAAATCAAAATACCTTTAAAATATATATTCTTGTTTAACTTAGTAGCCTTTGCATTTGCAATCCATTGTCTTTCTGCACTTAGCTCATTAACAGTTAAAAAATTAAAAGAAAACACAATAACAACCAAAATCCAGATTTTGTGTCTGTTTTCCAGCTTTACATGGCTTATTATATTTTTATTACTCTATTTCTCTTTTTAAAGACTTTTTCTAACCTCTTTCTTTTCTCTCTGAAGCCTATCTACCTTTTACACACATTGTAACCCATTTACATGTTTTTCTTTTTATCTCAATCTGTTTTATTGTGAATCGTTAATCATCTTCTAACCATAAGAGTTTTTAAAATACACTCTCTAAAAAGAAGAATAGTTTTTGTAAATTAGGCTGAATCGCTAAGTTTTCTTAAAGGGACCATGTCTCTATTCGTGGCCAGTAAACAGAGCACACTCAAGAAAATGCTGCTACTAAGAAAATTTGTTTCTTTCTTGTTCAAAATAAACAGAAATCTAAAATCAATCACATGCTACTGAGTCTTCTGTGAGATTTCAGGAATCTGCCTGATTGCAGCTGCAGCTTACACTGCATGCCTCCAGTCTGCCGGCGCCATTTTGAATGTGACCCGGTGGCTACGCTTTCTTTGTACAAACACCTGCTTCGTATACACAATTTGGAAGCTGCCTTTGCTCAGTTTCTGCTAAAACCCCTTTTAAACTTTCTCAGGCATTAAGTGGATAATCGACCCACATTGGATGCGCCATCTGTAGTAGTGGGGTTTCTTTGGTCCCGAGCAGCCAGGGGCCTGGATCCACAGACCTGCCGCCCAAGACCCCTTAGACGCCCAGGCCCCCCAAAATGACCCAGACACTTATATTAACTTGATGCTGTTTGGCCTATGGCTCAGGCACTTTGCTAGCTAGCTCTTACATCTTAAATCAACCCATTTCTATTAATCTGTCGGCCCCATGGCCGGTGGCTCACCTGTGCTCCTTACATGTTTCTTCTTGGGTGGCTGGCTCAATTTGCCAGTGACTCCACCCTTCTTCTCCTACCTATTCTGATTCTTCCTCCTACTTCTTCTATGGTGCCTGTTATGGCCCAAAACAGCTCCTTTATTTAAAGATTGAGATTCGCAGCATACAGAAAGGCATTCCCACATCATATTACATATAAATATGTTTATATGTAATGTTTCAACTAAAACAGAATTATTAATATTTTCTGTTTTGCATCACCATTTTCTCATTTCACTTTTATGTAGATACATGTTGAATAAAAACTAATTGATAAACATAAAATATAAACATATGTTCCAATGCATAAAATACATAGCATGGGATTATCTTTTCCAAAACCTAAAATGTGGATGGGTTATTATTGTTTACTAGACTTTTAAAATTTGGATGCAATTTTCTTGACTCAGATAATGAAAGTCTAAAATATATCTTATAGCTGTTTAATGAAGGTCTTAACATCTCTGGCCAGAGACAGAAATACAAATTGATGCTTGGATGAAAGTATGCTTTATGTTTAGTTACTGAGATAATTTCTGTAAATATCTAGTAGCATTCCTTTTTAGATATGCCTACAGATAATACACAGTCAGTAAGGATTAGGACATCAAACTATTAGAGATGTGACTTATAAAGGATGTCATGTCTTACAATCTACCGTATTATGCACACAATTGATGAGTAATTATATCTCTAGAAGTAGTTTGATAAAAACCAGCTAGAGCTTCCTCCCAGCCACAATAAGTAAATTAGATCTTATACTTAAGTGACTAAGAGAAATACACATGGGAGGTGTGATTTTGGATGACTTTTGGAAAACTCACTCACTTAAGCCACTTTAAAAAATTAATACTAAATATTTCTGTTTGTATGTATTTGCATGGATTTTACTGAGTGCAGAATTATAGTTAATACCACAAGCATAATTCAGGATTCACCCAAGTTTATTGGTTCTACTCTTTCAGCTCCACTCTGACCTCACCTGCGGTAGATGGCTCATATTTTTCCAAATATTATATACACAGGATTATGTCATTGTATATGTACAGCTGTTGCTTATAGCAGTGAAAGTTATGGGTAAATAGTATTTTATTGTAAAATTATTCACAATTTGCTCATCCATTTAACCCATATATGATTGTGTGTGTGTGTGTGTGTGTTTTGTGATATATAATGCCTGTGTATGAGTGCATGGACATCATATATATGTGTTGAGGCAAGAGGTCAACATTAGCTATCATTTTTCAAGTGCCATTCACATTTTGTTGAAGACAGGGTCTCTCACAGGCATCAGAATTAGGTTCCCCAAGACTCTGCCTCTCTCCATTGTTGAACTTATAAGAAAGTGCCATTGTGCTAACCTTTATGCAAGTGCTAAGATTCCAGTTCAAGAACCTCATACTGACTGACTGAGCTATTTCCAATCTGAGAACATGCATTTATATAAGTTATACATCCACAGAAGAATGTTGGAAAATTAAATGCAAATCATTTAGCAAATTTCAGTATGATAATATACATATATATAGCAAACAATCACCATTTTCTCATTTCATTTTTATGCAGATACATGTTGAATAAAAACTAATTCATAAACATAAAACATAAACATATATGTTCCAGTGCATAAAACACATTACACGGGATTATCTTTTCCAAAAGATAAGACATGGTTTTGCAGTTTTGCATCATTTGGCTTTTATTAGGGGTGTGGGACTCCAAACTTGGATTCTTTTGCTTGCTTGGAAAGAACTCTGCCATGTGGAGTTTTTCCTCAGCCCTCTTTTAGATGTGTTTGTTGACAGGTGTCTTTTCCCATGCTTTAACTTACTTTCTATTGCAGTTTCTGTAATGCTTTTTTCTTCTGGAACTACATTACTTATGAAGTTCAACACAACTTTTTGAAAATTCCTATGTTTTCTTCATCCTAAAAGATAATATTCTGGAAATAGAATTCAAGTGTGACACATTTTACTTTCAGTACTGCCAGTGGTCATGTCAGGGGAGCAGCAGGTGACATGTTGGCTTGGTGAGTTTAATCCACCAGCAGGCAAATCACTGATGGGTGATTCTCAGATAGGCAAGGCCCTGAAAGCTTCACCTCCACAATGTTTCTTGCTACTGCTGTGCCTTTACGTATTTCTTGTGCCATTTTTCTCTGGTATCTGGCATGATGTGAGTGGGTATGGGGGATCCATGCTGTCTTTAATACAGTGTGATTATCTCATGGAAATATCTAGTTCTACTGGGCATTTTTACCTGTGAATTCTTGTGAATCATTATTATGAAGATGATTTCTTCTCATGCTGCACTGTTTAACTGAAGTAATGATTTTATACAATAATATTGTTAGCTTAAATAGAATTTTGATAATTAAAGATTTTTAGCAAATATAGTAAGGGATTATGGTAGTGATTAGTTTAATGGGAAAATTAATATAGGTAAAGGTAGAATATATTGTCGCCCCCACCCTGCAGCGGATAGAAAATAGAAAAAAATGTGTCACTCAGCTGGAACTTATGAGTTTTTTCTAAGGAACCTTATGGATTGTGGCTTAAATTAAAAATTAAAAAAAAACAACTGACACCCAACATTAATCTCATAGCTAACACAAAGCTTTAAATAATGCCTTAAGGTTAGATTAAGATGTTTTTCCTAATAACTTTGAGGTAGAAAATATTGGGAAATAATTAAAGTTTAGAAAGACACACTTTTAAGAGTTGAGCAAGAGATTCATTGAAGTCAAGGAAGAAAAACAATGGCAATCTGGCTATTGCTGGCTGTTGTACCTTTCTTGCTAGGATGGGTTGGTGATCAAAGGTAATGATTAATTCCTTGTACCCACTTCTGCCCTCAACTTCCTGAACTTTTGATGAGTATGACTATGCTTATGTTGGTTACCACATCTGTGCTAATGCTGTTTATTGTTTTAAGAGGTTAAATTTCCTTCTCATATGGTCTCATCCTCTTCGTTGCTTACCAGCAAATTTAAAGGTAGAAAGAGATCAACCAGGACCACATAACCTCCTTATTTGTTTCTTTGCTTGCTTTTGGTATGAACTTTGGTCCTGCTCTGCTAAAGCTCTTCCATTGAGTTTTATCCACATCTCTGCCTGATATTTTTGGATTAGATGCTAGACATTGTGTGTTTATCATATTGTGTACTCTGTGCTTTTTGAATATTTCTTATAAATTCAAATTTTCTTCAGTCTAATGCTCTCCCAATCCAGCTATTTTGGTTTCAAAATCTATAAATAAATACCTTTGAGGATAGTTTTCAAGAATCTATTAAATTACTTTTGGGCAGCTGCACTTTATAAGGCCTGGTTTCATCATGTACTAGGTAGACCTGAAGAAATATTTAGCCAGGGTTTATTTACTTTCACACTTTAAGCACAACTTATCTAGGTAGTGGCATGTAAGTCGTGAGTTTACACCTCTCTGGCAGTTAGTATCAGGTATATTTCTGTCTCTATATTGATGTTTATAATAATTTTTAAGTCACTTTTCAAAAGAATATTTAAAAAGTCAATGTGAGATATTCTGTGAAAGTTTCAAAAAGATATTTAAAATAAGAAAAATGTGTTTCTTATTTTTATGTTATATATGGATTCAGTTAAAAATAGGTTAGATTTAACTTTAGATATTGTCTTAAAATTACTTTTATTGTTATTAAAGTTTGTTTTATTGATGTAATATTTTCCTTTGTGTTAATCTGTAATAAGCAAAATATTAGAAATGTGACATTCAATGTGTATCTAGAAATTCAAAAGAATATATAAAATTCTTCCTTTGGAGACATTTTAAGAAATATAAATTTTCTTTGAAATAAACAGTTTTTCATAAGAAAGAAGGACCTATTAAGTGCATAAAGTGAAATGCTTCAAAATTAGAGTTATGACAATTAAAATGGGTTATTCACAATGTAAAGAGAAAGCCAAGTGTTTGCATATATATTGACAAATTTTAAGGTTAGCAGGTTTACCACTCCTGCTTAAACTGTTCTAACAATGTTGCACATGCTTTATAAAGTGAGAGCTATTTACATATATGTTCTATATGTCAACACAAATCCATGGTGATTCACTTGTGAGTCTCTGCTCTATTTTTTGAATAAATGACCCACCTTGCTTTTCTCAAATTTTAGACATGCAGTCTGGGAAGGCACTGAGTAGCTGAGATAACTTTTTCATTTGTAAATCTGACACATTTTTAATATAAAAGAGTGTAAAAAATGAAACACAGAAAATTTAAGTATTGAAGGCATATTCATGCATTAATACAGCCAAAGAGGAAAAATTTGTATTTTTGAAGAGCTAAAAATATTTCCTCAACTTCTTTCTAGTTTTTAAAAAAGTCTTATTAATAATATTTCATGTGTATGTGTGCTTTGCGTCTGTGGGGTTCCTTCCATTATTTGCATATAGTGCCTGCTGATGCCAGAACAGGCCCTTCAGTGTCCTGGAACTGTCTACTACTGTTATGTGGTTGCTGGGAATCACCCCCCAGGGTCCTTTGGGAAATGAAGTGCCTTTTGTGATATACATAGAGGCACAGATTATGATATGAAAAAATATAATAAAAGCTGCCTATGCCAGCATCTGAACAGTTTTATAGTATCTGAGTAGTATCAATTAACAGTTATAGACCACAATGGGAAAATGAAAGTTGCAAGCAGCCTTTAGTATTTCAAACAGGAAGCACTGTCGTATTAGTTTCCATAACAATCAGTGTTTATGTTTTATATGCAAACATAAAATTTATGTCTTGTAAAAATCAAGAAAGTCAGAAATAATGTGCTCTTAAGTATTTTGATTGATAACTGGAGAAATTCAAGCCTGCTGTTCCTGAATATAGAGGATATAGTAGAAGATTCAAAGTGAATTCAAGGCCAACCTGAAATATGTAGCAAGACACGATTAAAATAAACGGACAAAAACCTCCATGTAGTATTTCCACCAGGTGAGGTAGTTGGAAGACATGTAACTCTGGATCCTGTCACATAAAAGTCAAACTATGGTTGATCTGACTTCTCTTGACTTAGTCACCATTAATGATTTAAGAAAATGTTAATTGCTAACATATCTTTTCCCCTTCCTTTTTTTTATTTTCAAGTTTTTCCAGACAATAACAGAAAAATAAGCAACCAGACAAGAGGCTTAACTAACCACAGTAGTTTGATCTATTATTTATCCCACCATACATACATTCTCATTAAAATCTACAATATGTTACACAGCATTTTTTAATTGTAATGAATGCAAAATAAAGTTCAAGAAAAGAATTTGGATAAAAATATGTCTTATGTTACTTTCTCTTCTGGTAGTATTTAGGATAGAAAAGGTATCATAGCTACTTTAAAGTTGAATTCAGGAAGGGACTGATTTCAATAGCACTGTCTACTCTGTACAATGTGAACATACTATGATGTAACAGAGACAGAAGTGGAAAGGGAGAGTTATTTTCATTCTCATAAGCATTACTACTATGTCATCTCTACACAGATGAGACTAGTGGATTCGCTTTATGGGATTGTTCCAGCTCCCTACTTTTGGAAAACTAGCTAGTTACAGATTTAGACTATTCTAATATTTACATGAAAGGGAAATAAAATTTGCTACTTTACTAATAACCGTTTTCCTCTTTTCTTCTCTTTCAAAGACCACCAATTTGTAAGTATAATTTTATACTTAAAGAAATGACACTAACAGAGCTTCGACCAGATGCATGTAAGACACAGATTGTGTGAATGCCTTCTTTCATCCAGTTTCAAATTGTGGACTAAAGATTTTGTCAATTGCAACAATGTAACCACCATTGTTTTACAATAAACTCTTCAATCTATAATTCAGGTGTATCTATTACTTTGGAGAATTCAAAATAAGAAAATGTAATATGCATACAACAAAAAGCATTCTGAATACATTCTGAAGCTGTTTCTCCTTATCTGCTTCCTATATACATTTTAACATTGAGTGTTTATATCTGTTACTTATCCTAATAAGTGAATATATTAAAAACATATTTTCTAAAGGGAGATGACAAGTTTACCTCTCTAGAATGTAGCAAAATCAATATCACTCTACCTCTCTACTGTAAACATGTGAAATAATTTTTTTTAACTTTGAAATTTTATTGTTTGGTGAAATAAGTTGGGTTAATGTGAACCTTGTGAATATGAATGATTTTTATATGTGTAAATAAGAATGCTTAGCTATTACGCCCTATAAATTCATGGCTTATGGACTTATGATGAAACCCTAAATCCATAACCATATGACTTGGAGTAGATTAATTTAATTCATTGTATCTCAAAGTCCTCTAAGAAAAGTGTGTAAAATTTATCCAGCAAAACTATGAATAAGATCTGTTTACCTTGATAATAAAAATAAACATAATCATAACTAGCAATCACATGGATCATTGTGCTGTTGGAACATGTTAAGCATAATTGTATAAACTTTGTGTAACCACATATAATATAACCACAATAGAAATTGTGTAACCACACAATTGTATAAAACTTCATCAAGCAGGTCTTATTATAACTGATGAAGACACTCCAGCACAAAAATACTGAAGATTGAATGCATAAATCAAATTTGGTCAGAGATGTCTGGGTACATGTTGGTTATCGCTTGTGTTCATAATTGAGGAGTTAGGTTACTTACCACTATAATTTGGAATACAATCTAAATTTCTTTGACATTCTCCATTTACCTATTTAATCAAGGTACTTCTCTGCCACAGAGCTTTCTTACTTTTGTCTTTGTACCTCTAGAATTTGATGTATGTTTCTGAAGCAGAATGCCAAGTAGAGCCCATATCTATGCTCTTCAATTTTCCGTTTTATTCATGTTTTAATGCTTCCAAATACCATATTCTTGTTATGTACTGAGTTTTCTATGTATGTGAATACCAACTATCCCTTTCTGTTTCAAGATGTCTACTTAGGATAGAGTAAGATTACCAGCCAGACTGGAATGTGACCCACCCTAAGTGTCTTGTCTTAACATAATCATACCTCTAAAGTTGGGTGTAATTAAATTCATCTTAAAATTAAAACTTTATAAGAATGTGTGTGTATGTGTGTTGTATGTATGTGTGTTGTACATGTGTGTGTGTGTGTGTGTGTGTGTGTGTGTGTGCTGAAGCCAAAGAACCAACTCAAGTGTCAATTTCATGAGTGTTGGTTATTTTCTTTGAAATAAGAATTCTCCTTGGCCTGAATCTAAGAGTTAGTCAAGGATGACTGGCCAGGGACCCTTATAAGCCTCCTTTCTTTGCCTTTCCAGAGCTCAGATTATTAGCATGCAACACTATGTCTGGTGTTTTGTTTGAAAGATTATTTTTATTTAGTTTAGTTTAGTAATGTGTATATCCGTGAATTGTGCCTGCAGTGTCAAGAAAAAGGTGTCGGATGGCCAGCAACTAGGTGGCTTTGAGCTTCTCAGACATTGGAACTGGGATCTGAACTCAGGTTCTCTGCAAGACCAGTAACTACTCTTAATAGCTGAGACAACTCATCTCCATTTTATCATTTTTACGTAAGTTTAGGAACTGGACTGAGGAACAGGCATGCACTTTCTTGACTGCGCCATTTCCCCAGACAGTGACTAATTTTCTAGCCAAATTACATATCTAACTGAATGCATTGCTACATATAACATTCATGTGATTTTTTGAAGGTTTTGATGACATATAAAAACAACAAATTGAGAAAAGCAGAAGACTGTGATTATAGTGGCTTCTACAATTCTCACCCCCAACAAACTCTTTTCCCTCTATTAAGTCCATTTCCTTAAGACTTTACAACCTCCCAATAACCTCCATAAGTTTGGACACTCAACATGTAATTCTCCATTTGGCTGACACTTTCAATGAAATTATAGCACTATGAAGTCAATCTATGCATTAAAATGTTTACTTGTGTCCCTTTCTCTATAAGCATTTTTAATATCCTCAGTGACTGAGTTAGGTACCAAAGACATAAAATTTGAATAATGAAAGAATCAGAAATCCTTTTTCTTATGATTTGATTGCTATATAAAGAGTAATCAGTAACCATTATCCAAATCTGTGAATAAATAAATGGGTGAATGAGAAGTCAAATCCTCTGTAAAAGCATGAACCAATGGGGGAGAGTGGCTTTCCCAAAGTCTGATGTAACTGGTGAATATTGAGCCAAATGACACAGAATTTACTGAATGTGACCATCTTGTCAAACTCACAGAAACACATGTTCCCCTGGGGTGTGCTCTTAGATTTTTCACATAAAGACATTACTAAACATTATTAGATATCCACAAGACAAATAAATACAATGTTTCTCAGGCGTCATAAGCAACATCAGCTGGGGGATAATTTTGGGATGGAGGTCTTCAAAACATGAGTATTTTTCTTAATGTTTTATTGTCTTGTCAACATGGGGTACTGAAAAAAAATGAAAGAAAGTCTGAAAGGTGAGCAGCTGGTATTACAGATGGTGTTGATGAATTGAATTTGGATTTCTGTATTATGGCTTACATTTCTGGAATGCTGGACTCTTGGCTCAGAGTAGAATTTTGTCTCATAGGGACATAAAAGATTGTTTTTGCATGCAGGCTAAAAGTGCTTTAAATGGAACACAAGATTACAGTTAGTGTTTGAAGATAAAATTCAAAGGCAACATTCACCAGGACCCATTTGTTGTGTACTGCATACACTTCCTTCTGGGTTTCCTCCCTTGATCCATATCAGTTACAATCAGTATTTAACTCAGATTCACCCACATACTCATTCCCCATGGGTCTTTGCTTGGCTGCTCCCATGGCTAATTTATTTGTCTCAAGCACACTCCCACCTTTGCCTTTTTCTCCACTGTTATCCAGAAATGTGGTCCAATGTCTGTGTGATAGCGTGGCTCTTGTGAATCTTTGCACACTTATCTTCCATTGTGAGAATGAGATTGGGAATGCATATTTTTTTTATTTCAGGGTCTTAATAAATACTTGAATTATTTCAATTGTTTAGCAACCTGTGCCAATTTAAACAAATGAAGCAGTAAGATATTCAAGTTTCTATGTTTAAGTGGAGGAGGCTTGGGAAGCAATTATTATTATTCAGACTGTCTGGAACAAAATGTTACAGGTAGGTCTGTTTGAAGATCAGCTAGTTCTCAGACGTAATTTGAAAGTCTCTAGGTTTTAAACTCTTCTTAAGCAGGAAATATTAAAAAAAAATCTTCAATTAAAAAATCTTAGATAAGACAAATAGAGTATTTAATAAGTTCAATTATAAATTAATTTTAAACATTCTCCTAGCTATGTGAGTATTAAAACATTCATTCGCACATCTGAACAGATAAAATAATGATCATTTTATACCTTTTGTTAATAACATTTTAAGAAAATTAAACATTGCCTGGCAAACAAACAGCATCCCTAGCAATAAGATTCTAAAATCATTACACATTATCAGATAAATGTTAGTTTCAAGGGTGTTTTGTCATAGAGATACTTTTTTAAAATGTATAACTGTTTTTTACTTCAAACTTTATTTCCAAGAACTTCATTAAAACTAGCACTTGATATTTTTTGGTTTAAACACATTTTCAGTTTTTACATAAAATAAAAAAAATTATTTGGAATTTATATCAGGATTCTAATGATACAGTATCTAGGTGCTGTATTATATAGCATCCCTTCTCACTGAACAAGTCAAGAATACTCACAGAAGATTTGTTTCAAAGTTATTTCATAATACAGAAAAAGTTAACCACAATATTCAGAGCTCCAACCAGAAATGCTCAAAGACAATTCTTTACTTGTACATTGTACATAGTAACAAATTATGTGATAGATGTCAAGTGTTTTTTATCCAAATCTGCAAGTTGCCTCTTTACTACAAAGATGGTGTGCATTCCTGTATAGAAACTCTTCCAATTCATGAGTTCCTCTTTGTAAGACTCTGTTCAGAAAGTTCTTTCTTGTTCCAATGAATTCAAATATATCCTCACTTTCTCCTCTAACAGATTCAGGACATCAGATTTTGTGTTGAATTTCTTAATTCAGTTATAGGGTGAGTTTTGTACAGAGTGAGAGACATGGATAGTTTATTTCTTCTACATGGATCATTCTATTTTAGTTAAGGCTCTGTCTTTATCTGTGTTATTTTGGACTCTGTCAGAAATTGTGTGGCTGTAGAAGCATGGCTATTGTCTGGGTACTTGATTCTAGCCCACTGATAACTGTCCATTTTATTGAGAATATTGGTTGTTTTTATTATTTTAGCTCAGTATTTTAAATTTCAATGAAGAATTGCATTAGAATTTTGATGGGGATTGCATTTAATCTGAAGACTGATTTTAGTGATGTCTTAGTTTAGGTTTCTATTGTTGTGAAGAAATGCTGTGACCATGCACATTCAGTCCATTATTATTGTGGTGGGAAGCATGGTGGCACTCAGGCAGATGTGGCTCTGACTACATCTTGGATTACAGTCAACAGGAAGTTGACTAAGACACTGGGTGGTATCCTGAGCATAGGAAACATCAAAGCCTGCCCCCACAGTGGCATACTTCCTTCAACAAGGTCACAGCCACTCCAACAAAGCCACACCTTCTAATACTGTCACTTTCTATAAGATTATGGGAGCCAATTACATTTAAGCCACCACAGGTAGGTTGGCTATTTTCAGAATAGTGATCCTTCTAATATATGCTCCTTGGAGGTCTTTCTGCCACAAACATGTTCTATTTCTTAATTCAGTCTCTTGACATTTTTGTTGTTCAAATCTTTCACGTTCTTCATTAGATTTATTCCAAGATTTTGTTTTATAGTCTGTTGTGAGAAGGATTACTTCTCTCAGTATGTTGTCATTCTTACCTACCAAATAACTGAAAATTCAAACTATATTGAGATTATGTCCTTCCCCAGTCAGAATGGCCAAAACAATAATAAGAAGGACAACTAATCTCAGTATGAATCTGAAGAAAGAGAAACACTTATTCACCTCTAGTGGGCATGTAAACTTGACAGCAACTGTCAAAGTCAGTGTGAATGTTCTTTAAAGCACCTATAAATACACCTACTATCGGATCTAGTTATATTCATCTTGAACATATTAGAAAAGAACTACAAATACTACTATAAAAATATTTGCTCATTCGTGTCAATTGCTACTTTTCTCACAATATCCAGAAAATACAAACCTACCAAAATATCTGCCACTGGATGAACTGATAATAAACATGTGATAGGGCTTAAAATAAAATCCATGATTTAAAGGGTCTTCTATGATAAGAGATGTAATAGCTTATATGTTTAAAGATAATAACTAATGTAGGCTAAAGTTTAATAATACAGCTATGCTACAGAATGAAAGAATTAATTTTGAATGTAATTGCCCCCCATAATCTAATATCAGTAGAATATTATTCAGCTGTAAAGAAAAACAAAATTATGAAATTCATAGGTATATGGGTGGAGCATGAAATAATAAGTCTAAGAAAGATAACTCAGAGCTTAAAAGAAGACAGTGACAGATACTACATATCCACTATGATATAATGCTAGATTAAAATCTTTGTAATAATGGAATTAAACTGGAGTATCCCACACCAAGTGAGAAAACTAGTGAGTGGCCACAGGTGTGTGTGGATTTCAAGGGCATTGTGATATAATATAGTTGGAATGAAAGAGGAAAGAGGAATTAAAATACAGGAGGGGTTAAGTGGGGTGGAGTGTGAAAGAGCAGAATAGAGGAAGTGTATGAAGCGATAATTATCAATAGTGACCACTGAAGCTTCTATTTGGTATCTATGACTATAGGAAGTTTCTAACATACATACATATACATATCTAAGGCAGGATTTTAATTAAGTTATTTGATAATAGGGAGCAATACCTTTCCCAGATGCCACAGGCTAATAATTAAAAAGCTCAGTGCTAGGTATGAGTTTATAGTTGTTGGTCAGTGGATTCTCATCAATCCCCAGATATTATGGAATATTGTCACTGGTTTTGGTTACATTCTAGAACTTGATATTGAGATCCTATTGCCGAAGAAGCCAAATACTTGATTCATAAGATATGGAGAAATCAGGAAGGCACTGATCTGGAACTTCATCCCTATAGGATAGCTCTCTTAGTTCTAGAGAGTTCTGTTTATGCAACCATGAAATAAAAGTGCTCAGTAATCTTGTCCAGCTGGGAACAATGTGAGCCACAGCAAGGACTAGCTAAGTTTGCCCATTGGTGTAATAATAGTATGGATAGTGTAGATATAACCAACTACTTTTTGTTGATATTTAACATCTACTACACAAGATGAAAATTATGTCTGATACTATTAATTATATTCCAAACCCATGAATATCATATCATAGGCACAGGGAGAAAAATTTATGCTATTATTCAGTTACATGGTCATATTATTAAACTTTAGTCTATGTTGGTTATTATCTTTAAACATATAAATAATTATATTTCTCAACAGAGAAACCCCTTTAAATCATCTGGATTTCTGTTTTGAGTCCCCTTAGCTTTTGCTTATGATCTGCTGCCCACTTCCAGACTGTGCCTTATGAACATACAGGTTTCCATCACATTTTCCATAATGAATGAATCTAACAATTCATCTCGAGATAGTTCTGACAACCTACACAGCAGTGAAGGCCTTGGGACTGACAGAGCCAGAAATTAACTAAATTCACAAGAATGACCTCAGCCTACCCAATAGAGACTTATTCATCCATTCATTCACACATTTATACATTTATAATTTTTATTTAATATTTTTTTGACATATAGTTATATTTTTAGCCTAAGTTGTATTTAAACTTACAAGCCTCCCTACCACTCCACACCTTAGCATGTTAATGGCTAGGGTTGCAAGTTTGTACTCACTATATCCACTTTCCCCATGGGAATTTCAATGAGTATACAAAAGGTATCTCAAACTGAGTCAAGGATACTATGCCTTTTTATTTCCATATTGACTATATGATGCTCCTGTAGATAGGCTGTTAATTTATGTGAGGGGATATTCCTTGGGTGTAAGATTCAGTGCCAGAGTCAGCCATCAAAACTCCTAGGAACTGGGGGCTGATATTTCTGTCACTAAAGACACATCTAGTGCCAGAGATTCTGCAGATATGGTTCTATAGTGTCCCGCGCCTATCTCTCGCCCACGAGGAAAGACACGGCACACACTGAGGATCCTTCTGCAGTATAACTTTAATGTATCTTGGGGGAGAGCATTTAGCTTACGGAAAATGGAGAGGGGAGGAGAAAGTGAGAGAGCCGGCAGAGGGCCGGCAGAGAGGCAGGGGCCGTTGTGCAGGAACCAGCGACGGCGGGCCCCCAGCGGGGAAAAGGAAAGCCAGAGAGAGCTAGGCTAGGCCCCGGAGTGGTCCGGCATGGTCCGGGCCGGGCCGGGCCATCCGCCACGTGGCCTAGAGCCCGCGCCCCAGGAGCCGGGCCGGCGTCCGTGCGCATGGCGGGGCGGAGAGAGAAAGAGGAAGAGAGAGAGACACGAGGTAGGAAGACCCGGTTTTAAGTCGACCAAACGGCCCTTGCTTTAGACGAAACATCTTCCTATAGGTCGTAGTTCAGAATCCCATATGACGCCACGGGAAAGGCGGAGAAACCAGACCAGTCTCGCGAGAATACCAAGCGCATGCGTACTCTGACTCAGGCGGGTTGGCCAGCGCCAGATAATGGCGCCACCTAGAGGAGCTGGAGCCAGTGGCCTCCAACACTATAGGAACTAGTAAGTTTACTTGCTCCAGTAGGTCATAGATGGGGTAGATGTTGGGTTGTGTTAACTCATAGCCCTGGATGTATGCCTAAGTGGTAGTTGAGTTGATCATGGGTTACTTTTGTTAATGTTGCATCTGTTTAACTTGGTGAAGCTGCATTACTTTGCCTGTCTAACCACCTGATGGTCTAATAAAGAGCCGAAAATCCAGGCAGGAGGACAGATAAATGAGCTGTTAGGCAGAGAGAATATATAAAAGGAGAATCTAGTAGAAGGAAGATAAGTAAGAGAAGGAGAACTTTAGGGCCAGCCACCCAGCTACACAGCAAGCCATGGTATAATAAATGAAGAAAAGTATACAGAAATTGAAAAAAGAAAGCCTAGAGGCAAAAAAGGGGGGATGGGATAATTTAAAAAGAGCTTGCAAGAGACAAGCCAAGCTAAGGCTGGACATGTGTGGCCAGGCAGGCATTCAGGAGCTGAGTGGCATGGTGGGCCCTTCTTAATAAGAGTGAAATACAAACAATAACCACTGACCACTGGCACCACCCTCTCTCAGGTGAAGCATGGAGCTAGCTTTCTCAATCCACAGTGAGGCGTGGGACCAGCTTTCCCAAGTGTGGAGGACAAAAGTTCTCCAAGAGGGGTGGAGCCAGCTCTCCCATGCAGATGTCATCAGGGTCCGTCTTCCAAGGCTAGGGAGGTCAGCTAAGCACAACTCTCATACTGCAACATATGGTTCAACACATGGTTCTCATGGGCCTTTTTGGTAATGGAGACAACAGGCATCAACACAGATCCCAGCTATTCTAGGGCTATGGAACCATCTCAGGCCTAGATGAAACCATAGCCCTGGGTGTCACTCTGATCAGCATGGTCCTGTCAGTGGCATGTCCCTTGGGCCCCATCATGGCCACAGTTTCCAGCCCAGAACCCAGACATCCTTGTGGCCTTTGGTAGTAACAAGAGCCAAAGATATTAATACAGACCTCAGCTGTGACAGGGTCACAGACGCAGACATGGCCCTTGATAGCAGCCCTGGCCTGGATGTCAGCATGGCCTCAGGTGCTCTGGTGGTAAGCAGACCACCCACATCAGTCTACTCTTCATTCTCTTCATCAGGTCTGCCTCTCTCCACAGGGCATGAACCATGAACCACTCTCTCTCTGTTCTCTCTCCCTCCCCACCCCCGCCTCTTATACCTTACCACATATTTGCTCACCAAGGCTCCAGATGGAGCCATGCTTTCTTCTCCCTGCTTAGGTCAGTTGGCCCCAGGCAGGCACGTGAGTGTCCTTCACGTACTGTCTCCTAAACTCCATTCCATGCTTTATGTGGTGATATTTGTATATTTAATGAAAAGAGTCTGGAATATCAGAGGACAGAGCCATGCGTGGCCAAGCCACAAATTCCGGGAGTGGCGACCCACGCCTTTAATTCCATTACTCTGGAGAGGGATCCATTGTATCTCTGTAAGCTCAAAGCCTAACAGTCAGGCAGTGGTTGCACAGGCTGTTAGTTCCAGCACTTGGGAAGCAGAGGCAGGAGGATCTCTGAGTTTGAGGCAAGCCTGGTGTACAGGGCAAGTTCCAGGACAGCAGGACTGTTAAATAGAAAACCTCATCTTGATAAAACAACAAAAACAAAATAAAAAAGTGGATGAGAGCTGGAGAGATGACTCTGTCTTCTGACGCTCCAGACTGCCTTTATTAAATACACACTATATCACCACACTTTTGGGTGTGATACATACAGCTGTGTCGTAACACAAGCGTTTTGCTTTGTTTACATTCGT
Source organism: Phyllotis vaccarum (assembly GCA_033318265.1). Taxonomy (NCBI): domain Eukaryota; kingdom Metazoa; phylum Chordata; class Mammalia; order Rodentia; family Cricetidae; genus Phyllotis; species Phyllotis vaccarum. The sequence continues at coordinate 56,953,274 of JARWLC010000010.1, forward strand.
GACCTCAGTCTTGGATCAAAAAGTTTGTAGAGCTAGAGGCTGCACACTGTTTACCGTAGTATAAGACATGGCCTCCTAGAGTGCCGCTAACACTGCAATATGAAGAACCTGTCCTCAATCGGTCTAAAATAGAGGTGAGTTATATAGTCTACAAAATCTAAACAACAAAAGAGCTAAATAATGAGATTTAAACATTAAATTCCCTCAAATATCCACAGAAAAAACTTACCCATCAAACGAGGCATCACACAAAAAAGGGACCAGGTATTAAAAAAACAAAACTATACGACGGTTTTTCTTGTTATGCTGTGGCTGAGTCAGATTCTGAAGTGGAAAAACAGCTCTTTGCTAGTAAAAAGTACTGGGCTAGTAAAAACAGATGGCCACAAGAGGGCAGCCTTTTAACAGAAATTTCTTCATAAACATCGGGTTTGGAAAGACTGTTGCTGCTGTTCTGCAGTCCTCAGGCAGTGAATCCAAAGTGAAGTGCTGATGTGGTAATGTTCTTTGCTCTTTGAAACTCCCTTCTTTGCATCGCTGTTAATCTAAATGATTGGTACATAAGCAAACCAAGGGGTAGAGCTTTTCTGTCCTTTCTTAGGCTGTGTTTTTCAATGGCAAAAGAGAGAATCACATTCAGAATCACTGAGTGTATCAAGGTACTCAGGCGAATGTCCTCATATGCGACTGTGCTGCTATGTCGTCATCTAACCAAGCAAAAACTACAGGGCAACGTATGAAATGTAGTTTCCATCTTCATCCCTTTGAGTGTCATGGACACAATACTCCTGAAATGTGTTTTTAGGGAAGAAACAGCAGCTTGCCATGGTCTTGATCTGAGGCTTACAGGAGGACACTGTCAGATCAGAGATTTGTGATTGCTTCTTCCTCGCCAATGACTGTCCTTAGCAAAGACAGCCCAACAGAGACCACCCTGTTCAGGAGTAGCATGAATGAAAACTGCCCACGTCTTGCCTTGTCCACATGTAAATTCTGGCACTTTCTGAATTGGAAATTTCTCAACTGAAAGGTATGAACTTTCCCCATTTTGCAACTGGGACTGAGTTTTGATTTCCTGAAAGGACAAACAAAGTATCAAGTTTCTGGCCTGGCCTTTCTGGCCTAGCCCTGAGGTTCTGACCAACAGACCCACAGACCCACAGTCCCACAGAAACACACAGACACTTGTATTAATTTTTGTTGACATCAGCCTATGGCTCTGGCATATTGCTGGCTAGTTCTTGTTCTTAAACCGTGATTCTTATCTTGTTCAGCCATGCAGCTCAGTACTTTTTCCCAGAACAGCATAGTTATCCTGTGCATCTGCTTGCTTCTTTGGCATCTCTGCCCTCTTTTTCCTGTTCCCAGAGTTTTCATAGTCTTCCTGTCTGCCTTTGACTAATCAGCATTTTCATTAAATGTAACAGCATAATCCCACTACAGACAGTGAGGAAGATAGTATGTACCAGATTGAGGCAGCCCCCCCCCCCACATACACACCAGTACCTCAAGGTAGTGACCAAAAAGGACAGTTCTTGTAATCTCCCTAAAACATAATCTGCTTTGCCCATGTATGCTCCCAAATGGTAAAACTATAGCCATAGACAGTTAAAAATGTACTAATGGAGCTACAGCAAGCTTAACCAATGTGTTTGAGATGACCTAACTGGTCTTAGAATTTCCCTAGCTGAGTTTAAAAAGGACCTGCATGCTGCTTTGGGGTTGCCATTATTGCACATGGAAGGCCTCTGAATATTGGAATAAACACTGTTTGCTTTTGCATACTGTTCGGGTCTGGGGTCTTCTTCAGCAATTCTTGGACCCTTCCACAGCTTGTATCCAATATTTCTCAGCATCGGGGCCCTCCAGGTGTTTCTTCTGAATGTTAGCAATCATTGGCAGAGCTCAAGCATGGCCCAGGTACTCCTCATGGTTCACACGTTTATTACATTGTCTAATTTAGTGGTTGGGTTCACCCAGAAGCTGTTGGTGCTCAGACTGTTCTTAGCACAGGCAGACAAATCAGCAGTGTTTTGTTTTCACTGGACCTCACATTGTAGTGCAGCCTCGTTTCATAGCAGCCATCTTGCCTCAGCCTTCCACTGCTAGAAGTAGAGTTATGGGTTCCCATACAGGTCTAGGCAGAAAGCATATAAGAGGGACTCTGTTGTTTCTGACAGATTTATTCTAGGTGAAATCCCGGGGCTAACCTCTTTGTTTATAGTCATGTGATCTATTTTTCTACAACATTCAGCTTTGACATGACTTCAATCTTCCAGTAACTAAGCATCTTCCTTCAGTTATTTCCATATCTCTGAGTTGATGTTCTGGTAAATCACTCATTATTTCAGTTTTGCTCACTGCTCATTGCCTGAGATGCATTACCTGCATTTTTCTCATTTGGTATATCTGAGTTTCAGTTTTCTGCAGTGATTCACGACAAGGCCTAATTGTGAACTTGAGGTATCCAAAATAAAGATGGGGCCCCACAACGATGATTTCACATGGACTCTGACAAAGCCACTAGGCTGACAAACACCAACCAAAGATCAGATTTGGACTACAAACAATTTCGAGGCGGCTTGCTGAAATGAACCAGCTTCACAGACTCCTATAGCCAGGACTTGAGACAAGCTGTGCACTTTCCTGTTATACAGAGACTGGACAACAAATGATACAGCTACTTATTTCAGGACTTTACAATTAACAAAACTTTTCTTTTCAGGATCTTCTAGAGATACTATCGCCCCCAAACAGCAGGAAGTAAGAACATGGCACCCACGTTCCCAAGAGGTGGGGTGGGAGGTTTTTGGTTGTTCAATGGGTTATGAATGATTGTCATTGTTTAAGTTAATTGGTTAAAAATTGTTAATGGTCATGACTAGAAAAAAGTTAAAAAAGAACAATTAGATTCAAGATTTGTGGTAAAAATAGAAGAAAAAGGGGAGACAGATAAGTAGGATATAAGTATAGATTAGTGAATCTTCTTTTAAAAGGATTTACTAGGATTTGTTTTCAAGATCAAACAAATATATTTTAGATAAACAAGTCTTCTTCAAACATTTCAGAGATCCATAGAACATGGCATTTAAAATATTTTAAGAACAAGAACGTAGACATTTCTGGACAATGCGACACATCTGCCCCTGGCAGCACCAATCTACTTCAAGAGAAAAATGGGCATCAAAGAAACTCCACATGGAGTCTACTTTCTTTGTGGCAACAGTTAGCCACTGGACAAGAACCTGCTCTTGCATTGACTGCTTGACAGTAAGCTGTTTAAACTGGACATGCAGGTTCCCTCGGAAAGTGACCTCTGAACTTTGACAGAACAAGCTGAGATGGTCATTCAGGTTCCTGCTTTTCAGAGAAAACTATCAGATATTCTTCAGGACACAAGGAGAAGTGACTGATAAATTATACCATAATGGGCAGAGCAGATTTCCTGCTTCACTGAAATGAAAAGAGACTCTGGGTCTATAGGCTGAAGATGGATGCCCCAACTTTATAAAGGAACTTTGGGTAACTGTCCAGGCAGATAGGTGTCATCTCTGTCATTTCTAGATTTTGAAAGTTGCTTGTACTTTCTGTTTACTTGGGTAAATATTATTTCCTTCTTGTGTCTCTGAGGTAGTTGAAGATGAGATAGTTATAGTTTTCTACTGACAGTTTTAGAAAAAAAAAAAACTTTGAAGTTAAACTGTGTAAGTTTAAGAGAAACCAAAATCATAGTTTTTAGTTAGTAATACAAGTTAGAAAGAAAGTGAATTAGGTATAATCCTTTGAACTCATCAAAATAGGATAATTGATGAAATATTTTTTGAATTGTCAATTGTTAATGGCCTGAACATTACTCATTTATTATTTGTATATATTGTATACAATTATTGTACCTATTGTATAGGTTTTTCTTATGTTAGCTATAACTTTCTTTTCAAAATTTTGACACAAAAGGGGGTATGTGAGGATATGTTTCAAATTTAATAGATATGCAAGTGTGACTTGAGTATAAAGAAATCTGTGTTTTAGAAATAATTGATTAACTTATTATATAGGAATGTGATGTTGCAATAAGTATTATTCTAGTTCTTTACACTTCTCAGCTCACAGTCAGAGGGTGGACAGTCAGGCAGCAAGGAAGGGTTTGAAGCTGCTGCCCATATTGTAGCCAAAGTCAGACAAAGATAACAATGAATTTGCCTTCTTGCTAGAGTTCAACTCACTTTTTCCAATCCTACACAGAACAAGCTCTAATCCCAGGAGATGGTGCTCCCCACTGTGAGCAAGCCTTCCCACATCAATTAACTTAAAACAATATCTGAATTAGTTGGTTTTCTGTCACCTTGATACAAGCTAGTGTCTGGGAAAAGGGAAACTTGGTTGAGAAAATAACCCTCTAGGCAAGCTGTGGGGTTTTTCTTGATTAATGACAGATACGGGAAGACCCAGCTCACTGTGGATAGTGCTTCCCCTGAGCAGGTACTCCTAGGATATAGGAAGAAGGCTGAGCAAGCCACTGGAAGCAAGTTAACAAGCATCATTTCTCCATGGCTGCTGTGTCAGTTCCTGCCTTTGATTCCTTGCCTTGAGGCTCTATACCAATTTTCTTAGTCTATGATGAGAACATGTAGGACAAATTAACCCTTTCTTCCCCAAGTTGCTTTAGGCTAGAATGCTTTATATCAGCAACAGAAAGCAAAGCAAGGCAATCCTTCAGGGAAATTCTCTAAGATCATTTCTAGGTTATTCTATATGTCATCTTTGACAAATGGTTCTTAGAAAACTAAGAAGCTACACGTAGAAGAATGAAACTCAAGACTTAACTATCACTCTGCCCAAAATTTTGTCCAAAATGAGTCAAAGACCTTTTATACTAGATGACAATGTAAATTTAATAAAGCAGAGAGTAGTACTTATTGGCGTAGGAAAGGACTTCCTGAGAAGGATCCTAATAACACGGGCAATAAGTATAACAATTAGGACTGGGAAGTTGGCTTAGAAGTTAAGATCACTTGCTACTCTTACAGAAGACTCAGGACTAATTCCCAATACTATCATGGTGGTTCAGAACTCTCTCTGGCTCCAGTCCCAAGGGATCTGATGCTCACAGCCATGGACATCAGACAAGCCTGTGCTATACATGAATACACACGGGCAAATCCTAATTAACACAAAATAGTAAAATAAATATGTTGTAATAAGGTTTCTTGGCCCTGGACAGCCAAAGGTCCAGACCCACAAATCTGAAGCCCCAGACTCCTTAGCTGCCCACCGCTGCTCAGGCCCCCATAAATGATTCAGATGCTTATATTAACTTCATGCTGTTTGGCCTATGACTTAGGCACATTGCTACCTAGTTCCTTCATCTTAATTCAATCCATTTCCATTAAATGTCTGCCACGCGGCCTGTGGCTCACCTGTGTTCCTTACATGCTTCTTCTTGGGCGGCTGGCTCAGTCTGTCTGACTCTGCCCTGCTTCTCCTATCTATATTGTGATTTCCTCTCCTACTTTTTCTATGGTGCCTGTCATGGGCCAAAATAGCTCCTTTATTTAAACATTGATATTCACAGAAAGACATTCCCACATCACCTCCCCCTTTCGGTCTTATCAAAAAAAGAAGGTTTCAATTTTAACATAGCAAACTACATGTAACAAAATAGCTATCAAGCAAGAATTATAGTTACAAAATTTAAAGTTTCATATTCAATATATCTTTTTAAAATAACTAAGAAAAACTATACCTATAACTGTCTAATCTTCAATTCTTCCCATTCATCAGTTGCTTCTCCTTGAGTCCTGAAGAATGCCTGACAGTTTTCTCTGCAAAGCAGGAACCTGAATGACCATCTCGGCTAGTTTTGCCAAAGTTCAGAGGTCACTTCCTATGGAACCTGCATGTTCAGTTTAAACAGCATACTGTCAAGCAGTCAATATAAGAACAGGTTTTTGTCCAGTGGCTAACTGATGCCACAAAGAAACTAATCTCCATATGGAGTTTCTTTGATGCCCATTTTTCTCTTGAAGTAAATTGGTGCTGCCAGGAGCAGACCTGTCTCACTGTCCAGAAAAGTCTAAGTTCTTAAAACATTTTAAATGTCATATTCTGTAGGTCTTAGAAGTCTTTGAAGATTTCCTATCTAATTGAATTATATCTTTGTATGCCTAAAAATCTAACTAACATGCATTTCTTAATTATACATTACATTTTCGAATCAGTTACACAAATATCATATCTTAAACAAGAGTAGAAAAATACATACAGTATCAATAAGCCAAAATCCAAACCAATGTAAATCATTTTGAGATTAACAGCTGATTTCCTGATCTAAGTGAATTCAATAATCTAATTTTTAAAAATCGTTCATATACCACATCCCCATTTTCTTCTTTGAAAGAGATTAACTATGACAATTAACCATTTATAATGAAAACAAACATTTATAAGCAATATTTTGGGAATTTGGTTGTAGTTTTCCATTACTACTTCCTGCTGATTACGGGGGTTGAAAATCTCATGGGTTCTTGAGTTTGGATCAGTCTAGTGGTTAAGATTCTGCACTTTCACCACTGTGGCCTGGGTTTGATTCCCGGTCAGGAAACAAAAAAATAAAAGAGAGAACAGGGGCCCACGATCCCAGCAGCCTTTTATGAATAGAGTTGGCCACTCCTCCTTCTGGAGCCAGGGACCCTGGATAGTCGTCTTTGGACCTTATCAGCTGACACCTGAATCGCACCACATAAATATAAAATAAATACATTAAAAATACAACAGACTGAGTCCAGTTTCTTGATAAGTTTTTATGGCTAATCACTTGGTATTGGATAACAAATTAAGAGGGTTTTTTTTTCTCCCCCTGAGGACGTGTGGTTGTCTGTCTCTCAGGAGTCAGCCATTAATTGATGATAGCTTTTCATATAGGTATAGAGCTTTGTAAAAATTTCCCCATGTTCATTAGAATGCCCAATACTGCTGTCAATATTCATATCATATTTAGGAACAATTGTTGAGATTTATAGTTTAGCTTCCCTGTCATACAGAGTAGAGACTATTGTGCATCAGACAACTTGGTATTCTGGCTCAGACAGTCTTCTGCCCCTTTGTTTGCAATTTTTCCATGTTCCCTGAGTCTTATATGTAGGAGTTATGTTATAAATGTGTCAGTTGGGGCTGGGAACCCTGCAGTTTACATGTTGTCTGCATTTTGATCAGTTGTGGATTTCTGCAGTCTCTATTTGCTGCAAAATGAAGTTACTGTGATGAGAAAGAGGATTGCATTTATATGTGGGCTAAAAGACAACCATTTAGGATGTAATTAGAGATCATAGTAGTTTGGGAAAGTGACAGTAATAGGTTCTGCTCTGGGTTTCATGGCCTCATCTATCATGGGTAGTTGGCCATATTTAGAATAGCAGGTGTGAATTAATTACCTCACATTTAGTGGCCTTACCTCCAATTAGACAGTTATTGGCTACTGCTAAAATGTAATGGTCATTGTTGCACTTTTGGGGATATCTTGATGTTCTGGTCATTGCTGTAGGTTTTAGAGGTCACAGCTAGTTAGGATTATCAATGCTTCTCTCCCTTGGCAACTAGCATAGCAGTGTCCAATACTATGAGAGTTAGTTTTCAGTGAGGAAGCTTGCAGGTCATGCCCAAACCAAGTCCCACGTCTGAAATGTGTGGTGTCTTCTAATTTAGGGACTTATCTTAAAATTCTGGAAGACAACCAAAGGCAATACCAATACCAATACAATATATTGTTTTGGAAGTTGCCTGGACTCTCCCGACCATCTTTATTTTTAAATAAACCTAAGCATACATATAAATAGCATTTCTTCCTTACTGTCTATGTTACATAGACTAATTATATCTACATTTTGAATATTTCTATTATTTGTATTTAACAAACTTTGTAATATTGCAGAAGTTATTCTTCATTCTTCTCTAATACAGTAATGTTTATTAGGACCCCTTAGCTCATTATTTCTTTGGATACCAGTGCTATTTGCTTTGGAGACTTTAAAGCAGACATATTGTCACTGGCATTTAGAGATTGCATTCCTCTTTTGCTGAAATTTGACTCCGGGTTTTTAGCTGATGCAATATAAGCTCCAAAACTAAAAGCACTCCCCAAAATTTTGGCTCTTATTGGTCTCTGGTTGTGTGCCTCTGCTCACCGCTAACCTAATTCATCTGACATGATTACCTCTTCAGCAGTGGAGCAAGAGGCCTCATTTTGGTGAATTCTGAATGAGAAGGAAATTCCCACATAAAACTCCTTCCTGAGAGTTCCTAGGGATGTTGTTCAAAAACTTTAAAAATGTAAACGTGACAGTTTCTTAAACCAGCACTTAAAAGTGATAGTCTGTGGGAATGAACCATATTGCAAGGGTGAGGGGTTTGGAGACAGTCTAACAGCCTTTGGATGAGTAAACCCAGTATTGACCCATAGCTTTGATTACAATAATATGTTAGTTTTTGAAGCATTTATTTATGTATGTGCATGCAAGTAAGTTTGTGTCATTGTAAAGGTCAAATAATAACTTATGGGAGTTGCTTTATTCTTCTACCATGTGGATTTTCTTGAACTGTTTATAGTAGACGTGATTGCTGTCCTGGTATCATCTTATTTTTTTTTTTTAAGGTGAACTGCATTCATTCTAACTTGTCTTCCTATCCATACTCTGTTGTTCTTTTATAAAATTCACCTTATATTGTATTTCAATGATCAAAATTCTCACCCTTCTGTGAAAAATGATGTTTGGATAGAAAATGACAACTAAGAGAAAGGCAAAAACACATATCTCTCATCTTTCAGCAAGCTATATATTAACGTTTTAAAAATGTAAAAATTGTCTTCTCCAAAAATTGGACTGTTTGATGATTTCTTGGTATTTTTAAGACCCTGGGACCAGTTGGCACTTCTGCCTGTGTAGAATTTTTAGAAATATTTACCAGTTCATAACATTCAGGCCACCACTCAGACAGTGGACAAGAACCTGAATGATATAAGTGATATGTGACAATCTGCAGGGGACACAGCAGCACATTGAGCTCTGTGCTGTATAATATGGCATTTAAAAATAAAAGCTGGAGTCCTGGCAACTATTAATATGACTTTCATAGGCATTTAATTAACCTAAATGGCTTAGGTTTCCTGTAGATCGACTGCATGCATTCTCATCTTTAACCTTTTCATAATGGTTCCTAATTGCAGACTTTACTAATTTTTTTATAGCTAAAGAAGAGCATTAGCTTATATAGTTATCTTCTAAATTGTTTTTCACTAACTGCCAAAGTGCTTTTGTATTCTATTTCACCTCTTGAGCTAACTATGTGTTCTGGATTAACAGAAATCCCTAATCATGTTTCAACTTCATAGTGACCTTTTTATTGTCATTTGTGATTAGCTATATCGTGGCACCATGTAGCTAATGGAATCTTCAAATATTCCTTGGGAGGCCAGAGTACCTCCAGTAAATGCTAAGATTAATTTGTTTATTTGTAGCTTCAATCAAATTTTTCATTTTAATGTCAAAGAGGACTAATGAAGCTAACTGGTAAGGATGACCTGGCTAATGAAATTGCAGTGCTCAGGTGGATTACTAACGTTTCCCACTTACACTACAGCATGTTGTTCTGTCACTGAATAGTGACAGGTTGAATTCAGTCAGAATCAGAGGATGCTAAGCCTAAGTTTACCTGCTGGATGACTTTTGGATAGCCTTATTTTTAGCATAGTCTAAACAGGTTAGGTGTTTTTAACAAGTATAGAGGAGATTGTCTTCTAAGCAGTAAGTAGGCTGTGCATCAAGAGTATGGTTATAAAGCCTGATTTTACAAACTTTAGTCTCTTGTTGCATAAGAACAGGCCATGTTCTTAGAAAGGGCTTTTGTCTATTCTATCCCTGTGCAAACATCACAGAGCATATACCCTAAACTCCCATAGCCTAGTTTACTACATCACATAGCCTAGCATTGCTCATCTCTTTTACTTTAGAAACCCAAATAGCACCCCTTCTGAAAATTTTAGCTAACTGAAGAGTAAGAATATATGTGCCTGATCATATTTCAACATAGAAATGCCGCAGAAAAATCTGTTTAAAGTAGAAATGGCATTTAAAGAGCTCATAGCAAGAACAGATTTTGTTGGATGGAAGGTTTCCCTGTGTGAGTCAGACAGGGGGCGGGATGGGGCTACTACTATCCCTGAATAGAATTTATAAATATTATATATCTGTGATATTTATAACCTTGACTATACACTTCTTAAATATTATATCCTTAGGTCACATTACATTTGTAACTAATGTTTTTCCCCCAACAATATATTGACTTTCAATTAGTCTGTTGTGAGTTCTTTGTTTTAAAATGTGTAAAATATAGTATCTGCAAACAGAAAATAAAAATCTAACAAAAAATCAGTGTTGGCTTTAAACGTAATTTGAATTTAGAAGTTAGCTGGTTGATAATTTTTTCTGCAAGACTTAACATTTTGATAGTTAAGACAATACAGGATTGTAACATCCTGTATTGTAGCTCTCAAAATGTAGTACTGCCCTTTAATATAGATAATTAATCATTTTCCTCATGACTGTTACAAATGGTTTTCTCCAGTTTGGTTAACAGAAGAGTGTCAGAATGTCATGTGGGAAGCTGCTGAAACATGTGAAATATTACACAGCATGCCCTCAGTACCTACTGTGACTTAATTATCAAAACCTTGATTTTTGCATCCTACAGGACCCAAAAGGCAGAATAATGTTTTACATGTAAAATTTAGTATGAAACTATTTATTCTAAGAACACAAACATAGCATGTAATAGTAGACTTACTCTTATATCTTTTGACTCCTTAATATAATTTCACCTAAGATACAAATGCTTTGAAGAATAGTGGGAAAGATTTTCTTTGTATCCAGTTCTATTAGCTTTATATGATATGTTTTAAAAGATGAAGTTCTATCAGGTGCCAACCTAGGCCCACACAAAGTTACGCCCAACAATAAGGGATTCTGCTTTCTGTCTCTGCGTTGTCCTACTGAAAAGTCTGTGGTAGTATAACATAGAGAAACCACCTTTTACAGTAGTGACATTGCTGCTGGATGCTGAGAGAGTGACTTGAGTCTGCAATGATCTTTGGATGTAAGTTGAATGAGCACATGAACAAAGGATAAAGTTTGCTATATTAATATATAAACTATGAAAATAAACTTATTAATTCTCATTGTCAAGTAATTATACTATTCATAATTGTATGCATTGCATCTCATACACAACATCTTGGTACACTTGTTTACAGAAAAGCCACAGTCAAATAACAACATTACTAGAATATTATGATGACTGTGATGTCATTAGGCAAAAGAAAATTTTAGCTCTTTTCCCATCTCACAGTCCATTATCATGGGGGGAGTCTATTAATAATTAAAACATAGCTGTAGGGTGCATGGTATCATATCAATCCTATGTGGCTGAATTAAATGTGTTATAATGTGTGAAGTATTAATGGAAATACGCCATGGTCTCAATAGCACAATTAAGTTTAAAATAGTTTTTAAAAAGATAACTTTAAATTAGTAACATAGAAAATCTGTAAGTAGTGTCTAGTATATGAGTTGACAGAAATATCTGAAGGAAGTGAATCTGGCAGAAACATATTTTTTCTTCATGGAATATCTTCAGAGTGAAGGATTCTCAGAAATATGTAATGGTACAGAACATGATATATGATACCCAGGCAGAAAATGAGATGGGAACTGAAGATGAAAATAACAATCAGAACTAGGATCTTAAGCAGAAATGCTTTTGTAAGAAAATTCTTCAATGCCAACTTCAAAAAAAAAAAGTTTTCTAGGAAGCATTTTCTGAATATAAAACAGGATAAAGATTACAGATGTATGCACATTATAACAATGGAAGAAGCAATTTTAAAATATGTTAAAGAGCTTAATTCAGTTGAGAGTTGATAAATTATTTGTATTTGTAGTAAAGCAATGTTCTTGAGGTTCAATGACTTTCCAAAACTAAATCAAGATATTTTTTAGGATGTAAAATTGTTCAAAACCCAGCTCCAAATTAATGTTTCCCAGTTTTGATATCTGTGTTTTCTATTTTCAGCATGTTTATATTATATTGTTCCTGAAAATCTGTAAAATAAGTTTATATCACATCAAAATCAAGGAATAGAATGAATTGGATTTTATAAGCGAAAATGTAGGTCATAATAACTCATCCTTCTTGATGAATGATTTTTTACAAGTTTCTACATTCATGTTCTTCTTCATAGGGCAGTATTCTTGGGACCTTTTTCAAGACTCCCACCTGTCAAAGTAACTATGATATACAATTAATTCGCCCACTCACAGGAAAGATGGTAAAATTAAATATAATTTCCTAATTACATGCCCTAGGAGGGAAAAAAATCTCCTAATTACAGCTTCTTTTTTTTTTTTTTAAAAAAAAGGTGTAATTTAGAATAAAATAGCTTTTTAATATTATAAAACATGAACAACTAACCTCACAGTAATTTCAGGTTCTGGTGATGAAATTGTGTAAATTGTGTACTTTACAGTGTTGTGAAATCCAGGTATAACATTGGAAAGATAATGGGTGACAGGAACAACAGACCAAGGTCAATTCCCCAAGGCAGGTAGGAAACTGTCATGAAGAAGGGAAGGTGATAAAGAGAACATATGATTAAATACAAGAATGGGAAAATGGCTGCTGACTTAGAAGACTCAAACATATATGTCTTACTCTTCCAAAAAAATTTAAAAAAAAAGATTGCACTAATAACTGTCGAGTACTATAAAGTAGAAACAAGCAGTTACATCATAAAGTGGTTTGAGAAGTTGAACAAGGCATGTGTATTACTGTTAATATTCTTACTCTGCTCATGATAATTTAAGTGCTTAGTATCTTCAGCATTACATTTAATACAATATTATTCCACTTTAGGAGATGCTTATTCATGAGAATAGGAAGTATGGAATAGAGAGCCTGAGAGTCATTGTTTAAGGGATATAGTATAACATTTAGTTTCTGGACTGTCTGGCTTGTAGTCCAGACCCGCACATGCACAGTTCTACAGAAACACAGAGATGCTTATATTAATTTCATGCTGATCAACCTATGGTTCTGGCATATTGCTAGATAGCTCTTGCTCTTAAACTAACCCTTGATTCTTATCTTGTTCAGCTAAGTATCTTTTCTAAGCAGCATTTCAACTTCTTTCCACTGTGTCTACTGGCATCTCACTGGCATCTCTCTGGCATCTCTTCTGGAGTCTCTCAGGAATCACTGCTCTGTTCTTCCTATGTCCAGAGTTTTCTTAGTTTGGTAATCCTGCCCACTCTTCCTGTCTGCCTTCAGCCAATCAATGTTTTTATTAAACCAGTAAGTGGGACAATTACTTATAATTTAGCAGAACTTAGCCTCACTACAATATAGTTCATTTTTTAAGCCAAAATAATTAAAGAGATGAATGGCAGAGAAAGTTGTGAAATATTATGAATATTTAATAATATTGAATAATAAACTAAATCATTAATATGGAACATTCCAATTTTGTGTAATTTGCTGCAAAAATTAAATAAAAAACATGTATTCCTAAATAAGTAGGCAACATCATCCAAGAACAGCAGATACCCCCTTATCTGTGGATAGATATTTCCAATACCACTGACTGGAATTTAATGGTATCTACTGGCTGGAAAAATTCACCTCAATGGCTAATTAATACAGATGTACAGCAGCCAAGGAATAATGATGCTATAGTCATCTTGGTGATTTACATTTTACACACCCCATGGAACCACCTAAAGACATTATTACTTGTCTCTCTTGTCTCTGCTGACTTCAGAAAATGTCTCTCCTACAATCATCTTCAATCATCTTCATTCCACTGTCAACACTTTCCTTAAGTCTCAGAGTCTCCAAGATAATATTCCAGACAAGCCTCAGTGGTTTCCAGGCACTGATTCACTATGCCCTTAGAGATCTTTTTCCCCTTCTCAATTTAACATAGCTTTCAAATACCTTTCCAGTAAAATGAAGCTGTTTATATGGTTTTATATTTCCTCCTGTTGCCCTGTGAGCATTTGTCCCTATTGACATTGATTTCCATCTGGCTGTACTCTTGTCAAGATGAAGAAAATGGAACATGATGGCTACTTTAGAGCAAGAGCCAGATATTTTTTCCTGCAAGTAGAATCTAGTCTAATCCTCACTAGTCCAAGAGAGACAAAACTTGATCAAACTAAGACAGTTAGACACATTGAACTTTCCCAACATCACACAGCTGCTAGATTAAAGTACAGTCAATTTACCTCTGCTTTCATCTCCATTGCTATAATAAAATATTCTGACAAAAACAAATTAGAAGATGAATGACCTTATTTCAACTTACAGGTTATATTTCATCATTGAGAGGAGTCAACTCAGTGTTTTAAGACTAGCTTGCTTGGTATTCCACACACCAGTACATGCAACAAAGTAAGAAGTATAGAAAGATTCATGGAGAATACTGCCAATTAGCAACTCAGAGGCCAATGCTTATTTTCCTCTCCTATATAACTCAACTCTACCTGCCAAGGCAATGGTGATTCTCACAATGTGCCAGGATCATGTATAAATAATCAAGACATTCCCCCACAGACATGTCCATAGGGCAATATTACCTGAGAAATACATCTAGATTTCTTTCTCAGGTGGTAATTATAGGATGTTTTAGTTTGGCACTTAAAACTGACTATGATATTACCCAAAAGATAATCTTTACAAATAATATTTTAGTGTTTCTCTAGATCATCATAATGGTGATAATGGTGATTTATAAGAGTAAAGCATCAAATATCAACTCTAACCCTACTTATCTTGGTAATAGTGTCCCCTCCTATCTCTATAACTCAGTGTCTTTTTCTGTACAGCAGTAAAGTTCACATCTCTTGTAAATTTGTATTAATAAATATGTTAAAATAGCTGGCACAAAAGCTTAAAACACAAAATTGTTAACCAAATAATTAATCAAGATTTTGTTACTAGTATATCTGCATTGTACATTGACTTCAAATAAGTTTGACTTAAATATAATAGAGTATTTGATTATTAACATTATTAATATAATTCTAACTAATGTAGGCATTTATTTATGATTTATTTATCTTGGTTTATCTTTTATTTTATTTTCCACTTTCTGCAACAAAGACATTTAAGCTTTGTCAATAACATAGGTTTTCTTAAATTTTGGAGGAGGGTTCTTATACATATCTGCATCATCTTCCCTTAGTAAACATTAATCCTGTCAATAAGAGAAAGAAGGCTTTATTGTAACTGGTATAACGATTTAACAATCTCTTTTATTCCATGTGTGATAATTCTGACTTTGTTGGATATAATCACACTTATTCCAAACTGTCATAACTACAACTACTTATTCCAGAGTGTCATAATTACAAAGTTTTTATTTTAATAACTTCTACACACATAGAATTCTTTTATTTCTATTTTTTACTGTTTATAATTATGGCATTTGAATCTTAGAAAATGTTCTATGAAGGCTTTCTGGAATGTAATATATGTAAAAATTTCTCAAGTTTATAGCATTTTTAAAGCCTAATATGAGATGGAATTCATATCTGAATAGTTCACACAAAAGATTTATATTCATTACTGGTATGACTTTGCTCCCAGAGGGCAGTTAGTGATTCAACATTATGACTCTGTGTACAATAAATGCCTCTTATACTTCATAAATACATATTTTAACAAAACAAAAAATCTTATAATCAAAGGAGCTTTAAAAGTTGTATTTCTAGTAATTCTTAACAACATTCTAAATATTTTTCTACACACCAGCAGATAACTATTGTTTTTGCCTCTAATCAAAGAAACTTCTCTTTATAAAAGATAGGGACCATTGTAGAAAACCACAGCTGATGAAAGCAGGGACCAAGAGACTGAGTGGTACCCAGCTCTAACTAATAGACCTACAGCATCATGCTTTCATTTAAGTCTTAGAGATCATTGAAGGTGGGGATTATAAAAGATTATAAAAGCCAAGGGAATAGGAAATTTTCTTTGAGATCGTTTCCTATAAATGATAGGGAAGCTACAGCCATGTAGTCTCATAAACATGGCTGCCTGATCAAGACCTGAATAACAAAGACACAGTGGACATTCTAACATGGAAGGTAGAAGGATGGTGGGGACTCAACATTAACAACTACAACAAAAGCAAGCAAACAAACAAACAAAACACAAAATAAACGAACAAAAAACTTAAGTGGAACAGAGTAATTTTGAAAGCTGGAGAAATAGTTTTCTCAAGGGAAAAGCCCACCCCCCCCCTCACTAACTATCCCAAACCAATGGTCCTTCCTGTCATCATACACTATGGATCTAGGAATACCCTGTGTCTCTCTCTCTGCCTCACTCTCAAACACACACACACACACCACACCACACACACACACCGCACACAACTACAGGCACACTCCACACACACATACCACACACACATACCACACACACACACACCTACATACACACACTACACACACACACACACACACACACACACACACACACTGCACACAACTACAGGCACACACCACACACACTCCACACACACATACCACACACACACCTACATGCACACACCACACACACACACACACACACACACACACACACACACAAAGAAAAAGAGGGCATAAATTTGAGAGAAAGAGCAAGGGGGTGTGTGGGAGAATTTAGAGGGAGGAAAGGGAAAGAAATAATGATGTAATTATAATTTGCAAAAAGTCATTATAAAATGGCAACAACCAATGGAATTTTCATAGCATAGTCAGACAAATAATCTGAATCCAGAAGAACATTGCTCTTGTGACCCATCTGTAGAACATGGTCTATCAAACATTATGCAGAGAAACCTGCTGGGAATGACTGTGGGAGGGTACTGTTGGTACATATTTATAACACATGATCTGAAAAAGAGGTTGTCAATGATATCCTAAGTTTTTGTCCGAGAGATTCCAAACTGAAGTACTACTGTGTTGAACAAGGTGTGATAACAGATACTTATAGCCTTGTAACAAAAGGCTGAGGCAGTATCTGAAGATAGCAAAGCTGTGATTCTTCATTCCAATTATAAGAACAGGGCTAGTGAGATGGCGAAGTGGGCAAAGATACTTGCTGCCAAATCTAATGTTTTGGGTTTGTTCCACAGGACATACTTGGTAGAAGTAGAAAACCAACTTCTACAAAACAAATGGACTTTCCTAAGTCTCAACATTTGAGACAGCTTATTTATATAAGATGTAGATTTTAATATTGATCATCAAATTAGCTAGAATCATCAAGAAAATGGGCTTTGCATATGTCTGTGAGAAATTGTCGAGATATGGTCAACTGAGGCGGAAAAGATCCACCTTAATTACTGACAAAACCATTCCATGGGTGGGATCATGGACTGACTACAGACATGAATGTGAACTCTATACTTGGACATGGTTGCATTGTGCTTTTTGAGTGATTACAGTATAACCAGCTGTCTCAAGCTCCTGGTACCATGACTTCCTGGACATAATGGACAGCACTCTTGAACTGTGAGCCAGAACAAGCCTCTTCTCCCTTAGGTTACCTGTACCAAATACTATATTGTGGTAATAAGAAAATTTCTGGATAGCTGTGCTAGCATTTTATGATAGTCTTCATTATTGATACCAGGAGAAAAATCTTTGTAAGTAAGATCATAAGGACATGCAGTTTTCTTCAGATATAACAAAAACAATGCTTAAAGAATGATCAATTTTTTCTCTCTTCAATGTTAATATGCCTATAGATAGTATAATTTACAAACCTAAAGTACACAGATAAACATAATTCTTAAGTTTCAAGCATCTTAAAATTTCATAGACTAATGCTGAATTGAGTATACCCTTTCCCATCTTCATGATAAACCACAATTATGCAAACTTAGTTATCTTACTTAGGGTTTTTAATCCCTCATGTTAAAGTAACTTGGGAAGGAAAGGGTTTGTTTGGCTTTCACTTCCAAATCAGTGTTCACCACTGAAGAAAGTAAAGACAGGAACTCACATAAGGAAGGAAACTGGAGGTAGGGAGCTGATGTAGAGAGCAGGGAGGACTGCTGCTTAATGGCTTGCTCCTTGTGGTTGCTCATCCTGCTTTATATGTAACCTAAGAACACCAAACCAAGAGTGGCCACACCCACATGCCTGGGCCATCCCACATCAATTAAGAAAATGCTTTTATAGGTCTGATTACAGCATGCTCTTATGATCTCATAGAAGCATTTTCACAACTGAGGTTTCCTCTTCTCCAATTCCTCTAGCCTGTGTTGACTTAACAATAGTTCCCACATTAGGAAGGTAAAAGCTACATTCTATATTTCAAGTTAAGAGAATGAAAAATTTTGACATATTATAGCCTGAAACATATTGTGAATCTGTTGAATAAGTATAAAAAGTAAAAAAAGCAGAATTTTATCTAAGTTTAGACAAAATTTAATATAAATTATTTTTAAGCATACGTTATGTAGGACATAGCTCTCTGATATTAAGGATAAAACTTTTAAAGGAGATTGATTCCAGATATATAATTTCAATTTAATTTGGGGAAATAGTGGTAGCTCTTAACTGTATAAATAACCCCACATTTTAGATTAATATATTCTACTGAAAAATTTTTAGGAGTGTTGCAGAAAGAATGTGATTCTGAGAGTTATGGAGAAAGCTAAAAATTTCAGAACCTGAAGTTGGGTGAACACTCTAGGCTTAATGAAGCAGCAAATGACATATCCTAAGATGCTCTAACAATAAGCCTTGTATTGATCTGAGGATGTTAGGAAGGCCTATTAAATGAGTGTTTCAAGTGCATGTAGGAAGCAGATATGAATAAAATTTGGCAGACTTAGCTCTCTGACACTGACACCTGTTCTTTGAAGAAATGCAAGATTCAGATTTTAGTGTCACAGACATTTTCAGTTCAATGTAATTGGGAAATTTGAGGTAAATGTTATTGAGGGAGTACTGATATTCTGGCTTCTTCCACAGTCTCTGTTTTCAGAGAGACAGTGGCCTTTACTCCAGATTAATATTGTTAACACAAGCAAACAAATACATAAATGGCTCTTGAAGCTGCTGTCTTCTTAGTTGGCAGGTCATATGAATGTTCCATTAATAGGAACTGCAAAAGGATATTGTGGACAATGTTGATGTGGGTTGTCTTATTGCATGCTGTGAATCTGCTTTATCACCATTCGTTAATAAAGAAGCTGTTTTGGCCAATGGCAAGGCAGCTTAGAAGCAGGTGGGAAATCCAAGCAGAGAAAAAGACAAAGGAGGGCAGAATCAGGAACAGACACAGAAGGGCTGCTGTAGGGGTATTGTATTGTTTCATGGTAAATAATTGTCCCACCCACTGGTTTAATAAAAAGAGCTGATTGGCCAAAGGCAGGCAGGGAGTGTAGGCGGGGCTACCAGCCTAAAAACTCTGAGAACAGACCACCAGACAGAATTCCAGAGAGAGGCCTGGAAGAAGCAGAGGACAACTATGCTGCCCTAAGAAAAGGTACCGAGCCACATGGCTGAACAGAACAAGAGACATGGGTTAGATGAAGGGTACAGAGCTAGCAAGTGATATGCCTGGGCCTGAGGCTGATCAGCCTAAAATAATTGTAAGCATCTGTGTGTCTCTGTGGGTCAGCGGGTCTGTGGGCCTAAACCTTGAGGTTAGGCCCGAAAGTCCGGGCCAGAAACCTGGTACTACAGGCTGCCTCGAAAAAAGCAAGATGCAATGAGACACAGTAAAGCCGCAGAGCCACATGACAACACACAGATTAATAAGAGTGGATTGAGATAAGTTGTGAGAGTTGGTTGATATTAATTCTTAGCCATAGGCCAAAGAGTTTGTAATTAATATAAGCCTCTGTGTGATTATTTGGGACTAAGTGGCTGAGGGACTATTGCTCAGGTCCTTAAGACTAGAATGGACCAGAAACTTCAGACAACACAATGCTGGGGAGAAAACTTTATAAATTTTTGCATTTTGTGTTGTTTATGCCTCTACACCAGTGCTGTAGAATAATCCTTCTGTATACTATGAATATTTATTACTCTGACTGGTTTAATAAAATAGCTGATTGGCCAATAGCTATACAAGATAAGGTTAGGTGCAAGAGCCAGTCTGTCTAAGAATGCTGGGAGGAACAAGGGAAGAGTCAGAAGAGATATGCCAGTCAGATACCAAGGAAGAAAGATGTGTAGAAAATGAGGTAAAAAGCCGCGAGCTATGTGGCAAAGCACGGATAAAATATTGGTTAATTTAAGTGTAATAGTTAGTAACAAGCTTGAGCTATTGGTTGATTATTTATAATTAATACCAAGTTCTGTGTCTGTTATTTCAGAGCTGCTGGTCAAACAGAAATTTTTATCAACAAATGATGTTCCAACATGGAGCCAGAATTTCCACATAAGACCTGACAAAGCTTAAAGAAAGATCTCAAACACACAAAACAGAGTCAAATTCAGATTCTTGGTAACTGACTTTTCTTGAGTTGGATCTGTTAGCTAGCTGGAAGCAGAGGCACAGCTCCTTTAAGTGCTGGCTTCCTGACTCAGTGCTAGCAGCGAAAACCACATGGCTCTTTTAGGAAACCATGCCAACAAACACATAAATGGGGTTTATGAGCAACTGGTGGTGCATTACTCAGTGATAAGTGGATACAAAACTCCCCTGAGTTTTGGAGTTAAATGTGGCTTTTGCACTGGTACCCCTGCCATGAAGCCAAAGAACCAAATGGGGCAGAGACAGATACCAAAACAGAGGTCTAAGCCATTTTTCTTACAAGTTTAAAGGTTCATATAGTAAGAAAAAGATTAGAGATACACAATAAAAAATGATTTAAATGAAAGAAAACTCTAAAAAGATTACTGTGTGGTTTAAAATATACATAGGCTTAGGAAAGAGAAGAGAAAGGGTATATATTGTCTTAAATTAAAATAGTTTTTAAATAATAAAATAAAGTTATTAAAAAGGGAGTGTAACAATACAAAAGAAAAGTCATGTAAAATGGAAGATACACAGGGAGTCTGGATACTACACATTATTGTGCTGTATTTGAATATTTTTAACTGCAGAGGAAGAAGCAATAGCTGCTAAGATACATTTCATTATACTTGATGCTGAAGTAAATCATCCCATATACTTTTAAATTTTCTTGACTTAAAAATGAAAGACAACTATGTTACTTTCAGAAAGAGGTTATGTTTATATTTCCACAGAGAATAAAAGGTTAGGGACTCATTCAATGTTAGAAATGATCAGGTTCAATGGGAGAAGATCCAGTGAAAGTTCTGGCTATAAAAATAAATAAGCCTAAAAACACTACAAAATATGTGATGTATATTTTACCTGCTCAAACATAAAAATTCATCTTTAACTGACTGTATGTACTACATATTCCATACTTAAATGATACATTTAAAGTTTGTATATTTTCAGAACAAAGAGACCAAACACTAATGAAAATGAATAGCGCAGATAATCAGGCATTTTAAAATGCCTTTGCTACTGTTTTTTTCAAAATTCTGTATCCAAAACAGTTTCAAGGTTGCTGGCTGAGATGGCCCAATCTTATGGACTACTCCAGTGAATAATTCAGTATCACCCCAATTTTCTTACAGTTCCTCTAAAGATTGCTATCACCCCCCAAAACCAGGAAGTATTCCAGAGAAAAATGATAATATAAAAAGGTAGATTATTGAAGCTACCTTTAAATAAAAAAATGCATCTATGAGTTGTAAGTATTTTACATTAGTATAGATTTTGGTATATTGATACAAATTTAAATTTAATTTTGTTATACTGTATGTATATCCTATTCTTGTTTGTGGTATTACATTTATTCAACTTATTCAAAACTGTAATATATAATTAAATAATACATATTGTCATCTATAATAGTCAAGCTTAGTTATATTAAGTATGTTTTCAAGATCATAAACATATATTTAGATAGATAGATGGTCTCCAAACACTTCAAAGATCAATGGAATATGGCATTTAGTATGTTTAATAACCTAAGGCTTTTCAGAACAATAAGATATATCTGTTTCTGGTAGTATTTATCTACTTCAGAGAAGATGATGAGCATTGAAGAAATTCCATTTAGAATTTGCATTAATTATGTCAAAATTAGCCATTTTGGCAAAGAAATTGCCCTTATCTCAATAACTGATAATATACTGTCCAGACAGTACCAGCAGGGCACAAAAAATGTGACTATCAAACTTTACCAAGACAAGGTAAGACAGTTCTTTAAAATTTCCTAGAAGTGTCTGTCATATATACAAGTCTTTGTAATGTTGGATGTCCTGAAATTATAGAAAAACCTAGGGTGATTATTAAGACAGCCAGATGTCCCTATCATTAGGTAAGATCTTACCCTTCTGAGACTTTTAAAGACTTTAGTCATAGTTAAAATTTTTCTTAGTTATGATAAAAGGTAAACTAGGTGCAAAATTTTAGAGTCACAAAGATAAGATAGATAATAGAATGTTTTCTCTAAATTTACCAAATATAAGTGGACTGGTTATTATAACTGCAATTCTTACTTAATAATTTACTTATATATAGTTTGACTATATTAAGGTTAAACAAAGCCTTCCTTTTTAATTAGACAAAAAGTTGGAAAATGCTTTGGAATAGTTTTTATTTTCACTGTAAATATGTGCTACTCTGATTGGTCTAATAGAGAAGCTGACAGGCCAATAACTTAACAAGATAAAGTTAGGCAGGAAAATCTGTGCCGTGCCTACGGATCCTTCTGCAGAAAAGCTTTAATGCTCCTTGAGGGAGAGCATCAGCTTACAGAAAATGGAGACCGTGAGGTAGGAAAAGCCCAGCCCTTATATAGGCCAAAGACCTCCGCCTTGGACGTGTCACCTCTCTATAGGCTGCAGCTCATCATCCCACATGACGTCACGGGAGAGGCGGAGAGACCAGTCTCGGAAAATTAGCAAAGGCATGCACCCTTGCCTTGATTACTGACTCAGGCCCTTGCCTTGATTACTGACTCAGGCCCTTGTCTTGATTACTGACTCAGGTGGGTTGGCCAGCACTGGATATTGGCACCATCTTGAGGGGCTGGGGCCAGCGGCTCCCAACAAAAATCAAACTGAGAGGCGCTGGAAGGAAGAAGAACAGAGTCAGAGAAGAGATTTCAACCAGTTGGCAAGAGAGCAGGATGTACCGAAAACGAGGTAACAAGCCATGTTATCATTAGCCATGTGGCAAAGAATGTAAGAGTTAGCTAATAACAAGCCTGAGCTATTGGCTGAGCATTTAAAATAAATAATGTGTCTCTGTTTCAGGTGTATGGGAACTGCTGGTGGGATAGAAAAGTTTACCAACACCTGGATGGTTTTCTGATTTTACCAGTTTGATGGCTTGTGACCTTGGCTATCTTTTAATGCAAAATTCATTGAATTACACTTCAAAAGTAATAATTTCAATTTTTCAAAATGTAAATATAAAGTTTCTTAACTATAAGCCCTTACAACATGAAAAACAGTAATATACTTTAACACATAATGTTTCAACATACAGTTTTCTTCAACATAAAGGGATTATTAATATTATAAAACAGACAAAGGGAGGATATTGTGTTTAGTGTTTTTTATTGTTGTTTTGGTTTTATCTACATAACATAACTGTGGTCATTTATAAAGAGAAAACTTCAAATATTCTATCAGACTGGCCTTAATTTTAGCCTGTGGAGTATTTTCTTGATTCAGGATCAATATGGAAATGTGAGGATTTCACTACGTGTGGGTGGTTCCGGATTGTGTAAAAAATACTTCAAGCAAGAGAAAGAAAGCTTGTAAGTAACTTTTCCCTATGGTCTTTCTTTCAGCTCATACCTTAGAGTTCATACCTTGGATTCCTTTGCCTATTTCCCTTCACGGCAAAAACTGAACAAAACTCATTCCTTCAAAAACTGCTTTTGGTTTTGATAAGTTATCACTTAAGTAGAAAGCAAAGTAGGACAGGGTTTGTGGAGTGTTCCTGTGACAGAACCGAGCATGTTTGTGTCGGGGAGGGGGGTTGGGGGTTATGGGAGGAGTTTAGGCTAGAAAAGCCATTTAGTGCTCTGATCTTCAGGTTTGTTTTGTGAGACATTGGCAGGCAAAAACATAAAAACAACACTAAATGTTCTCAGCAACTTGTATTTACGTATTTATTCAAACATATATGTAAAAATAAAGAAATTAGCTTGGAGGTCATGAACTTGAAAGGGAGCACAAGCAGGGAAGATAGGACATGGATGGTTTGGAGGGAGCAGAAGTGGCAGAAATGATTTAATTATATTTTAATTAAAAATAAAAACATTACTGAAGTATCTTTTAAGAAAGGTTTATTATTAATCATTTTTATTGTATACATATGTGCTTTTATACATGTCGGTATGTGTGTAGGTGTTTAGGTACATGAGGGGAAGAGAAGAGAGCGTCAAATCTTATGAAGCTGGAGTTGGGTGCTTATGAGTCCCCAATATGGGTACTTAGAACTGCAGATCCTCACTAAGAGATTTTAGGCTCTTAACTGCTGAACTATTTCTCCAGCCCCATGAAATATACTTTTTAATGAAAGAGGACATGAGTAATTATAACATTTAGAGTAAATGTATATGTGTAAATTTGGTCAGAAACTACTACGAAATCTCATCAACTTTAATCATAATTATAGAAAAATGACATCTTTGAAATGTAGATATTTTAAATGTAAATTACTTAGAAGATAGCCTGTGTAGTATGAAGTTTCTGGCCCAGACTTTTGGGCCTTTCCTCAAGGTTTAGGCCCACAGACCCACAGATCCACAGACCCACAGACCCACAGAGACATACAGATGCTTGCTATTAGTTTTAGGCTGATCGGCCTAAGGCCCAGGCATACAACTTGCTAGCTCTTCACCCTTAAACTAACCCATGTCTCTTATCTTGTTCAGTCATGCGGCTCGGTACCTTTTCTTAGAGCAGCATAGTTGTCCTCTGCTTCTTTTGGCTTCTCTCTGGTGTTCTGCTCTGTGCTTCCTGTTCTCAGAATTTTTAGTCTGGTAGCCCCACCCACACTTCCTGCCTGCCTTTGGCCCATCAGCGCTTTTTATTAAACCAGTGGGTGGGACAATTATTTACAATGAAACAACACAATACCCCTACAAGCCTGAACTAAGTATTTTCAGTATTGATTAAAAACTTCAATATTTTAATATATTTATTGATATAAATATGCCCCATAGACATAAATACATTCTAGGTATGATACAATTTTTTATCATCTACTTTTTTCCTACAGCTTGCTGTGCAAGGTTATGTGAGTTTTCACAGAAACATTTTGTTTTAACCATATAGAAATGAAGTTAAGGGTCAGGGTACATACATAAATGGCCTGTGTTCAACATCATATACATTATAGACAAATATAAATTGTTTTCGACACCACATACATTAAACATATTATTTTAGCTATGTAAACAATCTCTACTTATAATGCTGTTTTATGTTGATCTTGACTTAGAAGATAACATTCATCATTGCCCATTTGGAAAGACACATTTTACCTCCTGAATTTTAATTTTCAGTGTAATAGTTATCCAATTTCAAGAGAGTAATGAATGTTTCTTTCTGTCCCTAGAAGCATGCTTTCATCTCTAATGCCACAATGTGTAATAATGTCCTTCCATATTGCTAAAATGCATAATTTGATGTTCCCTATTGTGAACAACATAGACATCCTGTCTTGCTTTTACTAATTATTAGATTCACTAACATAGATATATTCTTTTCACCTCTTCATTCTTTATTCTATTATTAACTATCTGCTAAAAGCCAGCATGGTAACAAGTACTTACAATCCTAAAATCAGAAATGTATATTACTACACACACACACACACACACACACACACACACACACACACACACACACACACACACGCAAGCAAATGATGTCTATATATCATTTATCAATCACATCCTTATTCTATTATCTATCCTCCTCTTTGTGTGTGTGTATGCTAAAGAAGATGCAGAATATAATTAACTAGTTCACAAGCTCCCCTTTCTCTTAAGAAGGTTTTTCAAACAACACTTTGCTTTTAATTTATTTTAATCTGTATTTTCCTCTCCTCTTCCAATACTAAATTTTTCCCTATTTGTTTTCTCTGCCCTTTAAAGAGACACCTACAATAAAGAAAAATATGTAACTATGTCCCGTTCAATGCAGCTGTAAGTTCTGCATTGCTTCAGAAAAAGTTTTGCCTGTTATAAAGAAAAAGCAAACAATAAAAATACAAACCAAGAAATCACAGAAGGTGGTAACTACATTTAGATGTTTATCGTGGAATCATTTTTATAATCCATCTGTTACAGTTCCACAGAGAAAAATAAGAGTAATTGGAACATTTTTCTTCATTTATATATCTGGGCTTCTAAGGGAAATAGTACAAATTTTAGTAATGTTCCGTTGTTTGTGTTTTGCATTTGTATTATAGTTTAATTTGGTTATGTGGCCACCAAATAGAGAGTGGGCTTTTATGGGACAAACAGTCTTCATATAGTTTTGATGATGAAACTCTAATAGTACATTTCCCTTCCATTTATTATTTTAGAAGCTCATTTAATTATAAGCATTACATCAGCAAATCATAAAATTTAAAGAAGTGAACACTGTTTATTAAACTTATTATGTAAACTTGAAAAATACTTTTACCTGCCCTTGTATACAATTTTCTTCTTGAAATATAAGCCCAGTGTTTTCCCAGATGTGTTGCCAAAGATGATACCATAAATTTGAAATTGATAGATTTTTAAATAATAGATGTTCAAATGGTGCAGAAAACCATAGGTGATTATCTAGGTAGCTGTGCCACTGTCCTCTCCCAAATTTTGGAGGCTACTACTTTCATGTGCTTCTGACTTTCAGGTGATATATTTTCCTTGTCAGGTCTTAAAGGGGTTAAAAAATAAGTATTTAAAGTTACTACCCTATTATCTCTTAGTGAAAAACATTCAAGTATTAGATTTTCACTATCCCAGAT
This sequence comes from Phyllotis vaccarum, assembly GCA_033318265.1. Taxonomy (NCBI): domain Eukaryota; kingdom Metazoa; phylum Chordata; class Mammalia; order Rodentia; family Cricetidae; genus Phyllotis; species Phyllotis vaccarum. The sequence continues at coordinate 56,980,400 of JARWLC010000010.1, forward strand.
AAACAATTTTAAAATAATTTATAACCCTACTATCTACCAATATTCTAAAAATATATGATGTACTCTATATGTGTTAGGTTTTGGTTGTAGTTTGTGCCTTATCCTCTCCTAGATACTACCTCATAATAATTCCTATTGTATATATTCTTAGTTTAGAACCTTCTTAGTTACACAAAAGGGGGAGATATGGTGAAATGCAAGTGTCAGCAGATAAGGTCAGAAGACACTTATCCAAAGCCCCGGGCTCCTGAAGAGAAAGCGGCCAGCCCCATTCAAGAGGGGCTGCTAAGATCTTAATAAGCCGTTTTAGTTCCTGACTGCTAGAGAGACTGGTTCGACATCCATAGTCCATTGCATAGATAATCTGATCTATCAGGTGCCTATATAAGCTGCTACCTGTATTGTGAGTGTTGGTTTATATTTTTAATAAATATTAATCTTAGATTGGTATAATTTAAAAGATATTTGTGCCTACAGGCATGTTAGCTTCTGTAGATGCCAATATCAGTGCATTTGGGATTGGACAGCTGGAGCTCTGGTGTGTCTTAGTCATGATTAAAGTTGCCCTGATGATCATGCAGTTTATTTGCATGTGTGTGTGTTAGAGGTTGTAATGAAGCCTACACAGGCAAAGAGAAATAACATTGGTCAAAGTGTAAACAACGTTGAACTCTTGGTTGTTTTGGACAATGGCTTCTGACACCAACAGGTTTTCTGAGATTGAGAGACAGTGAATGGAATATCTAATTTGCTCAATTTGTAACTCAGGTTATGGAAGTATCTGAGGAAACAGTATTCACTTCAAGACAAATCTGGCACATGATATTCATGACAAAGAATGTATAGGCCAATTAGAAATAAATGTCCTGGATACAGAAAGTATGACTCTAGACAAGTAATGCTTCTTTCCCATTTGAAACTTAGAGTCTCTTTTATATGTGGATGGAAATTGTGAATGACTGGAAGAGAACAAGCTGGTCACATATGAGAATGGACAAAGAATTCTAGTAGAAGTGTTAAATGAATTGAAAGCCACCAACGAGTCCTCTTTGGATCAAGACAGAGGACTGGAAAAATAAGAAAGAAAAAGCTAAGAGGACAAGTAACCTCAGTACTTCTTCACCTTTGTGAAAGCAAAGTTGTGAGCAACACATATCAATAATTCATCAGAGGCTTTTTGGAGAACAAGGCTTCTAATAGATCCCTCCCGATAGCCAAAATCCTGCTTCAGTACTGTTCATGGTCTGATCAGAGTTTAGTCATGCTTAATTATTCATTTATCCAACAAATTGATACTAAGTTCTAAGTATAGACCTAAATTATGCAGGTGGTTACGATAAAGAAAAGTCATCCTGGCTCTTCCTGGATTGTAAAATTCTGTGGGTTCTGCCTTTCACGATCCTGCACTGCACCCATAGTCTGGTCTCTGCTGTTGATATACCCCCTTGTTATGTTAACATCAGTATGTTATTTGTTTAGCCTCTACCCATGCTGTGTTTTGTTTATGTGAATGGACTTCTCAGACTCCAATATGTATCTGGTCATTTTTTTTAATAGACCTGAAATAAAATGGTTTAACTATAAAACTGAGGTTAAATAATGTTTATAGTTGTCTTCACTCTAATAACTTCTGTTAAAAATACTAATACTTTGGCATTTCATTTTCTTTGTAAATTTTGTTTTATATATCCAGTTTATTTTTGATTAGTTTGTACATTAATGTATTATTAAAATTTTATATAGTAGTATTCTGTTATCATACCTTACTAGTAACTAATTCATTAGTTAAATTTGGTGTAATTATAAATTAATGTTATGGAAAATGATATTTTCAAAATTAACTTTTTATTGATTGTGGATTTTGCATCATGGATCTCAATCCAACTCATTTCCCTGATCCTTCTTCTCTATCCTTTATCCTTGCAACCCCCTTACCAACCCATGATAAAAGAAGGTAAAATTTAAAAGAAAAGTTGTGAAAGCTGCAGTGTGGCACAGTGAGTGACACATTCCTTTAGTCCATATATATATTGTTACTTACAAATGTTCATTGCATTGCATCCTTGGCCTCTTTGAGAAAAATCTTTGGATTTTGCTACATCATCAGTACTGGGTCCTCACTGGGTCTCCTCTGGATACCCTGTTGTTTTCCTTTGTCATAGCGATCCTGTAACTTTAGGTCTCCAGGACCAGACTCTTCACATGCTCCAGAAGATCATAGATGGGGTGGATGATGGAATGGGCTGGCTCATAGCTCTGGTTCTGAGTCTGGGTGGTTGCTGGGTTGATCAGCCCTCCAAATCCCCTTGATGCTCAACAACAGGGTGAGCTCTCCTTGACTGTTCTGCTAGCTCACATTATGTAGTAAGCAGTGAGGGGTATGGGAAATTTTTCCTGCCCCAAGTCTAGGGACCTGGAACAGAGCTATGCTGGTCCTTCAGAGCACACTAGGCCCAGAAATTCCAAGTGGCGGGGGTGGGGAATTATCTTAATGAGTTTTTTCTATAGAGTATCCGTGATTGTGAGGAATTTAAGGTGGTCTAGTTATTTCTAAGAATATTAACACTTAAGATCTACCATGACCAAACCAACTTGAGTAAGACTTTATTTTGGTTTATAATTCCAAAACAGTAAGAGTCTATTACGATGGGGTATATAAACAAGTTATAGGGAAGGACAGAAGCAGTAGGCATGTACTTAAGTAGTAGACAAGGCAGATAATGCTGGAAGCTGAGAGAGATCATATTCCTAACAACTATCATGAATCAGAGATGTGTACTGTAATTGTCAAAGATAGAAGGGCAGAGACATCTAAGGCCTTGGATACCACATATGGAACTGCTGAAACAGCAAGTAACTGATACAGAATTTGGTACAAGAAGACTGTTATTATGAACAATATGAATGTGGTTTATTGTCTATTAGTTTCGTCGAATGTGGGAAACTTTAGAACTTTGGACTGGAAATGTGGTTAAATGCCATAAACCAAAACTAAAGAGCTGTTCCAGTAGGAGACTGGGAAGCAACAGTGTTGAGAGCAGTGGGGACTGGAGACCCAATCTCAGGAGCTATCAGAGGAGAACATTAGCAGCTACACTAAAAACCATCCCTGTGGTGCTTTGCGAAATATCAAACTGCTTACTTGCCTGAGTCTAAAAAAAAAAAAAAATTGAGCAAAATTTATTTGGCAGAGGAAATTTCAAAACTATGTTATGGTGAGTTGTGGATTGGTTATTGTTGATAATATTTAGACATACCTACAATGCAAAGGATAAAGTTGGACAGAGTGGAGTAAAAAATGTATAATGAAGGGAAAAAGAGCACAGGGAAGTTTAATGTTAGAGGAAAGGTGAGTGCCCGCAAAGAGTGGCCCTGCTCTGCAGGAGGGCAAAAGAAGGGTAATTTCAGGGCAAGAATCCACCTAGCTAGGCTTCCAGCCTGTGAAAGAGAGTCTAAGGCACTTTCAGTTCCTAGAAAGTATGTGCATGAAAGCATTACTGCTAATGAAATTCAAGGGAGCCAGGGTTCATCACAAGCTAGCAGCGGAGCTTGCCAGTATTGGCCATGTAGTTTTAGAAGCCTGGAAAACGAAAGACTGGAAAGGCCATAGATTCTTTCTCGTGGTTTCAGAGATACACAGAAACCAGACAGCATGTGGCGATGGAGTACTTATCCCCCCCCCCCCCCCACACACACACCCAGGCCATTGCACGATGCTGGAAATGTGCAGGCAAGATTTAGAAGATACTAATTATGAGGTATCTAGCTACCAAGGAGGGTTGTCTACAGTGGGTGGAGACTGTATGAGAGATAGTTGCAGGCTGCAGAATTGAGGGGTGGAACTCTGAGGCCAGACGTGGAGTTATAGACATTCAGTGTTTTCTCACAGTAACTGAAAAGAAACTAACTCATCCAGAGTTTACAGCTGGATGAGGTCATCTATGCCTTCTTTATCCTCAGCACCTGATTAGCACCTCCTGTCACTGTGAAGACAAGCATGAAGAACGAAACGTTCACCTTAGTTGCATCCTTTCATTATACAACTAAAGTTTATAAATATAAACTTATCTTCAGCAATAACAGCTTTTAGTTCCGGTGAGCAATCAAGAAGAAAGACAAAACACTCTTTCTGACTTCTAGAGTAAATCTAAGTTAAACTCACAAAATTAGAGGTTCAAAGCTGTGGCCCACATATGAGGGAGAATCTGTAATTATTTTTCTGTGCCTTTGTTTTATCAATATAAATTTTCTCATTTCATCCATTTATATGCACATTTCATACTTTCAATTTTCATTATAGTTGAATTAAATTCTAATATGTGTGTGTTTTACATTTCTATTATCAGTTCATTAATGTATGGACATCTAGGGTGATTACACTTTCTAGCTATTGTAAACAGAATTTCAATAACATGGATAAGCATGCATTTCTGTAGTAAAGAGACTTTGGGTATAAGAATAGAATAGTTTGGTCATATGGTAATTTTCTTTCTTCCTTCCCTCCTTCCATCCCTTTTTATTTTGAGGAATTTCCACAGTCTTCACCAATTTCCACTTTTCAATTAATAATAGTTACTTTTTACACACATCCTAACCAGCATTGTTATCACTTGCTCTCCTTATGATAGCCATTCTGACTTGCATGAGACGGAATAACAAAGTATTTTAACTTGAATTTCTCAGATGACAAACACTGTTGAGGACCTTTCTTAGTATTTATTAAATATCTGTTACTTAATTTTTATTATTATTCAAACATTGTATTTTGATCATGTTCAGTATGCCTTCCCTGTCTGCACACAGACTCACTCTCCTACTTCTACACCCAGCAATGTTGTGTACTCTGGGTTCTAAAAAAAACCCTTTGTGTCTCATTTTTGTTGTATATATACTCTCAGGTGTGTGGCCATCCACTCTAGCAAGTTAGACCCCAAAGGGGCCATACCCTTAAAGAAAGATAACTCTCTATTTTCTGGCAGCTATCAGTTGCCAAAAGTTCCTCATTACTAGGTTATCAGAATATCCTATTTATCCATTGAAAATATCTATTTCTTTTTGCCTTTAATTTAAACTAGAAAATTTATGTATTAGTTAACACATGTGTCAAGATTACTAATAATTATTCCTTCACATATTTTCTTTTATAGATTAATAATTAAGAAATGAGTGAAAATTTCAATTATGAAAAAGAAGAACAAGATATGCCTAATGTATATTTTTATATCCCTTGAACATTCTCTCATTTGACATGCTGCACATATCCCTGGGTAATTGTATATTGCTTCAATAAGGATTCCTATCATCACAAAACATTATGGTGGTGAGCACTTATGAACTATATTGTAAATGAAAATAAACTTCAGCACTAATGGCTTTTTTGCAAAATATTTTTCTAATTAGAATTGATGCTTTCCTAAGTACTGTAGGTCTCTGAATCTGTCTTTCTCTTTCAATTTTGCTTCACAGAAACATCTCATTATAAAGAGTCAAAGGCCTATTTGATCATTAATGAGGTCACTTTCACACTTCCTAATAATTGCACATGACACAGCTGATTTTAATAAGATTTGAGGTGCAAATTACATACCTCTGTTTAAGTCATTAGAGTAAAGTATGGACACTATCAATTCACACTCCACAAAAACAACTAACTATACTTTGTCCCTATAATGGAGGCTTAGTTTTTCAGGTCACATGTACAAAATGAGGTGTTAATAAGCTGCATTTTTCTTTTCACTTTTAAGTCCTTCCCTTTTAATTGTAGTATAGTGCTACTACACTTTGTATGTAAGTTAAACCATGTCTCACATAGATAAATTGTACCTCAAGGAGATTATTTTAACTTCAATCAAATCTAAGATATTTGTGCTTTCAAAGCAGAGGAAGAAATTCACAATCAGTTATTAAATTATGCAGTCTTCCTTGTATATGTCTTAATACTACATGTCCCTTGATACACCCCAGTTTTCATGTATTAAAAAGTAAAACAAAACTTACAATTTTGTAATTATTGACAACAAAACATAGAATATAATGTTTAAAATATCAATGGTGTAGATCGGGAAGAATGTACTCAGTGGACTATCACCGTGATTTTATTGGTTCCCAGCTTTATGGCAGGAGAAATACAACACATCATTATGAGAACTTCCCAGCACTAAGTCCATTTAAGATTTGTTTCACATGCCCAGAAGTTCTTAAAATGTGAACATCAGTAATAAGAGAGTACTCAATAGCAAAACCATTCTGCTCTCATTTTCTTTTTATCTTGTGTGTTCACTGAATGCTACCTCCTGCCCTGTTCAAACATGCTCTGTCCTCAGAGAGACTGTCTGGGTGTGGATAGAGAAGATGTTTATTTTTATTGTCTACAATATAAGGTCCCATTTAGAAATGTATTCAACAGACTTTGCATTTATCTCTCTTCTTTATTCCTTTTCCCCCTCCCTCCCTCCCTCCCTCCCTCCCTCCCTCCCTCCCTCCCTCCCTCCCTCCCTCCCTCCCTCCCTCCTTCCCTCCCTCCCTCCCTCCCTTCCTTCCCTTTTTATCTCTTAAACAGGTGAAGTGGAACAGCAGAACCACAGGGTCTATCTTTGTAGTTTAGGCTAGGCTGGAACTGACTAATAGACCAGGCTATAGTGCAGCTTACATTGATCCTCCTGTGAAATTTTTCAGGTGCTGAGGTTTCCAGTATAGCTAACATGCCTGGACTACTTTTAACTTGATACCATTGTCATATATTTGCAAGTTTACATATAACTAGTGAGCCTTGTATGTCAGCTGTGACTTTCCTAGAAATACAGATTGCTATCATGTGTTTGAACTATTAGGGTACTATTTTTCATATTTTGAAATAAGTACAAGAGGATATGGTGTGATACTGGCTTGCTGTAGATTTCCTAGTTTTTAAGAGGAAGAAATCACAGTGGAACTAAGATTGGTATGATTCCATACTCATGTGCTTCCAGCTTTCCATGTTGAATAAAAAAAAAGTGAAATTGAATGCAACCCAGTTTTCCATAAGTACTGTATTACCTGTGAATTTGATAGACAGTAAAATTTCAAGATCATACTTGTAAGTAAGAGCAGGGGTGTGAAAGATTAATATCCAGTAGCTTGGTAAACAAAACTGATATGAAAATCTGAGTCAAAACCAGAGTTATAACACCCAGGTCAGATATACAGCTGCATTGAACAATAGTGATAGAATCATAGTGCTAGCCTCTCAAGGTATAATATTAAGTTTCTGGCCTGGCCTTTCTGGCCTAACCCAGAGGTTCAGACCTGCTCTCAGCCCCGTTGCCACTTAGCCCCAAATCATCACACTAAGCCATATATTATTTTCATGCTGATTGACCTATGTCTCAGACATATTGCTAGCTAGCTCTTTCATCTCATCTCAATCTATTTCCATTAATCTGTTCAGCCATGTGGCTTGGTGCTTTTTCACAGAGCAGCATGGCTGTCTTCTTTCCTCTGTATCTGCTGGCATCTCTCTTGGTGGGTGTCTCTCCTGACTCTTCCTTTCTTACAGTTTTCTTAGTCTGGTAGCTCCGCCCACATTTCCTGTCTGCCTTCTGGCCAATCAGCTTTTTTTATTAAACCAGTAGGAGGGACAAATACTTACAATGTACCAGAACATAGTCTGCTACATAAAAGCACAATTTTTAGAGTATGTTTATCATTTTTAACAAGGATGACCATGTATAAATAGCTAGAATAAGACATTAAACACAAGACTCTTTCTCCCAGGCAGTCTGGTTAACAGTTCAACTTTTCCAGTATTAAAAAATATTATAAGCAAATTATATTAGCTAGAAGTTATTTTAGTCTTGTACTTAATATTGTTGTTCATTCTTCCTTTGAGGAATAAATGTGAGATTTGTGGTCAAAACATTCTTTTTTAGTATGTTCTAATTTCCAGTTTTAGGATTGAGCATGCCTTAGGCTAAAAAGCATTTTTTTTAGTTTAAAATTTAAAGTTAAACAGAGATATTGTAATTTCTTAAGATAATTTTGAAACATCCTTTACTAAGCCCCTATCTCACCTCTAGATGCTTTGGAACTTAGGAGATGGGAGCCAATAAATGTGAAAAACTAAAGTGTCATGTAACAGCCAATTTTATTCAGACCATCAGATAAATTATACTCGGAGGGTTCAGAGAAGTCACCTGAGTAAAATGTCCAGTCACAGGGACAAGATGTATGTGGCAAATATATGTTTTTCCAAAGAGGCATATAAATAAGTAACAACAGCCAGTTGTAATGAACAATATGAAGTAAACTCACTCATATTTGTTATGCCTACGAAGGGCAAACAAACATCCTAAGAAAAATTTCATATTTTGAAAAAAAAAAAAACTGAAGTCATAAGACTCTTGTCTGTTTTGAGTTTCCTCACAAGCACTCAGTTCTCCTTACAGGACTCCATCTTGGGCTATGTTTTTACAGGCTCTAATGAACTGATTGGTGTTGTTAACTCTGGCTTACTCCCATATAGTTCTGTCCTAATTCTAGTTGATATCAGATTGGTGTAAGCTTAGATGACAAGAGTCAGGATTCCTCAGCTTGTACTCCTTTGAGCCAAAGGCTAGGATTTTCACCTAGACTGTTTCTCTAACAATGTTTTTGTTTTAGTTCTATATTGAAGGAGGATGCACTAAAGTGGTTTAATATGTTGTGGTCCAGGTACTCCAACAATCATTGTCTACAGGACAGCTGAGTGATCTCAGCTGATTTTCTATTTTGGACTCCCAGAGAAGTAGATTCATAATAACAGAGAGGAATGCCCAGAAACAGGACAGGTAGGCTTTCCAGCAAGAGTCAGGACAAGCAGGGCAGAAGCTCACACCTTCTTCTTCCATGTTGTTTTATGCCACCTGCAAGGTATGGCTCAGATTTAGGGTGGATCTTCTGATGTCAAATGATCTAATCAAGATGGTCCTTCAGGGTGATTGCAAAGACTGTCAGATTGACAACCAAGATTAGTCATCATAGCCCCACCCCTCTCACCTTGACATACAGATACTTCTCTCAAATCCTGCTCAGTTTCTACATGAAAAATAACCATGTCATAATTATATCTAACATGATATAATCATTCAATGTCCAATCACAAATATCATATACAGCCACAAACATGAATCTTAAAATAGGTGTCACTGTGTCATGAGGGACATCCCTTTAGTGTCTCATAGCTTAAATACGATAACCATTGATATTATCGCAAGTGATGTCAAGTTATATAATAAAGAAATAAAGGGAAAATCCTGAAATATCTGTCTAGTATATGCATGTATATGCACAAATGTCTGTATAGATTAAGACTGAAACATTCATGTCAATTAAATTATAATCCACATTTCTGCAGTAGGTCACATGGCCTAATATGGTATTTGTAACTGCTTTATTCTACTGCCCAGTATTTATTTCTTTCATCCTCAGATCTTTGTTCTTTTTCTCTTGGGGTGATTAATACCTTCTTTCCTGTAGGGTCTGGGTCTTTTTTTCATCACCCCTGGATTAGCTCACTGTGCTTCCTAGTGATTTTAGTAACAGGCCAGGGTAGCACCGAGAGACACTGTAAAGGCTCTCCTGCACTCCTGTCAATCTTCCTCATTCCACAGTGGAAAGCAATCCAGTTGCCCCTGGTATCTTAGATGCACTGATTGTCCCTGCTAACACTGTTATTCTTCTCTTAGACTGTTGACTTAAGGGCATCAGAAACCTAAAGCAGCCAGGGGGAACCTAAGCTTCTGATGTAACGGAATATTTGTTACATCTCCTAGCAGGAGTTCTCCATTTGGGACCAAAACTTATAGACCAGAAGAACTTAAGGTTGTGGGAACAGAAAGCAAGATTTTCTAGTTTGTCACAGGATAGGAGTAGGGCAATATAAGCTATTAGAACCATTCCTATTTCTACCCTTTGACTCCTGGACTCCTCACTCCTGACCATGGAAGCAACTGTTTCTTCATATATCAGACACTAAGTCAAAGCACTTACTGCTTTCTGGAGAACCTTGTCCCAGCCCCTAAGGCTACCACCATCTAATTGGTGTCTTCAAAAGACCATTTCACTATTCTATCAAGTCAGCTGCAACAGGATTGTGGAGGAAATGGCAAGAGCAGTGGCCTACTTACTGTAGCACATGGTAAGATCACGGGCCTACTTCCTGTCACATGTCTCTGCTATGACGTGAGATCAGAAGCAATGCTGTGTAGAACCCAGTAACAGTGGGTAGGATATTCTATAAATCCACAGGTGGTCATTTTGGCAAAAGCCTTACATGAATGAAGCAGAGAAAAACAAATCTATAACCAGAATAAATATCTATTTTAGTCAGAACAAAATGTTGCCCTTCCCCGGAAGAAAATGGTCCAGTGTAGTCAACCTGCCAATGAACTGGTCACCTCTAGGTAGGGAATGGCTAATATTGGAGGCTCAAGAGTGGTTGCTGCTGCCCTTTGGACACCAAAATAATGCAATTTTCTCATCACAGTGTATTCTCTAGCTAATCAGGCTTATATGGGCATCTTTTAAATTAATTCATTTCTGACACAATCTTCTCAAAGCTAACATTAACTCTCACAAGGCAGCTTCCTATTTCCTAGCCTTCTGTTCCCCTAAACACAGTCTATAAAACAGTAGTCCCAGCATCCCCTGCTCCAGGTTTTATGGTATGCTAATTAAATCTCAGAGCTAAAGGAAGAACTTTGTTTTTACAGGTTTATTATAGAAGATAGCACTCAGCAGTAGAGATGCATATGACTGGGTCTGAGAATATTTGCACATGATTTCTCTCCTCTCTCTAAGCATTCAACATTCTCAGTTGCTGGGTTCAAAATCAATGTATTTTAAATGGGAAAGCCAAAAGGATATAGGCAGGGGATATTCTAAGCAAAGTGCTGATTTAATTAAATAGACATTTTTTACTAGTGAATTAGTGTCAGTTCATTCCCTGTGGTGAGGTTACCAGGTATTAGGATTTTAAGGAACCCAAATAAATATCTCCAATCAGTAATTAGAGGTACATTCTTAGCATATGCAGTATCTTAAAGAATATTAAATTAATATACTAATCAATACAGCTGTAGTGTTTGTCTTTTATGGTTTTATCTTAGATGCATACAATTAGGAAGAGTGTAGGAAACTCAAAGCATTCTTAGATATGCATACCATCCAGGCCTTTTGTGTAATTACTACAAAATATGTGATTAAAAGTGAGTGTTGGTAAATACAGAAATTGAACTGTATTCATTAAGTATTACCTTGTTTGTTAACTCTTGAAAAAAGCACTTTATATCCCAGGCTCACTATCTTTGCTCCTGCTGCTGTAGATATAACCCAGAGGAGAGGACTCGGAAAAAGAAGTGTGATGATGATATGTAAAATAATCATTAGGGGCAGTAAGTTTTTGGAGAGAAAAAGGGGTCAGTTCAATGAAAGAACAAATTATTGCATACAAAGAACTTGATATTTTATACCTCCTGAGACATGCAAAAGCATCTAATTTAATGTTTGAAGACTTCTGGCATAGTATTTAGGAAAGAAAAGGCAATCAAAATATCTAAAAGATCTGCAAATGCTAAAACTATCAAACCAAACAATTGCACATAGAGATAACTTTGTGCCAATGTCAAGTTCTATGTTATGAGTGACAGTACACTACACTACACTGCACTGCACTCACACACTACACTACACTACACTACACTACACTATACTATACTATACTATACTATACATACACCCACACTATACTACACTATACTACTACTACTCACACACACACTACACTACATACACACACACTCTACACAACACACACACAAACACTATGCACACAGACACACAGACGCAATACTGGCATTTTGGTTTTATTTCATTCTGTGATAAATGTTAAAGTAAGAACTCTGAACTGAGTCTTAGGATAAGTATATCAATGACATCACATATGAAATATAATCTTTGAAAATAAAGCTGATTGGTTATTAAATGCACACACACACATAGGGTCCACTTTAAGTTCTGAAATGTGACTAGATTTATGTTTATCTATCACAACACAGAGCCTTAGATTGTCCACTCTCTTCTTAAAAGCCTTTTGTGCAATTACCACAAAATATTTGATTAAAAAAGGATTGCTATTAAATCTAAACATTAAACTATATTCATCAAATATTACCTTGCTTGTCAAGCCTTGCAGAGTATGTTATATCTCGCTCTTTATCCATAGCTACATAATTCCCCAATGATCTTAACTATATTGCTCACTCTGGTTTACCAGGGTCACATCCCATTCCGATTAGTTATAACTCTGTTTCCCCAGCTCCGTCTTTGGTTTTTAATTTCCGTCCTCATGTCCCTTGACTATCATCCATTTTTTTTTTGGCCTCATCAGATATTTTCTCTCTATTGTTTGTCATTTTCCTTTCCTGAGTTTTCCAGTTTCCTACAGTTATATCTGCCTAGGCTTAGAGCCCTTACAGATTTGTTTTTAAGACTTCAAACCTTTTCATTTTATTTTTAGTTCTTGATACTTGCAAAAGTCTGCACCCTTTTGATTTGCACTTACTTCATATTCACATTCATATGTTTTGTTTTTATTTCAAAATACCAGAAACTAAATGTCTCAGTTACATGGAGAGTGGAATAGTTTATTCATAATTCAAAATTTTTACTTACTGCAAGCTAACGACTCACAAGTTAAACTTACATGTATAAATTTCTAAAATGTATTAAATTCCTGAGGAACTGACACATGTTCTTTACTCTGTGAAATTACTGATGTAATTTTGTATTCATCTATGTAGTAAAAGTATTAAAAAATATTTATTAGTAACAGCACTTGGTAACTATTTTATTTTATTCATTTTTACATTGCAATTCCATTTAATTTAATGTGGACAGGCATAGATTATTTCCTCATATACATGTTATTCAACTTTTTTAATGAAACAAGGGATTAACTAAAAAGACTGACAAACTGACTAAAGGAGAGGTTAAGTAGAGGCTAAAAGAGCCACGATGTGTAAAGTCACTCATGTACACAGTACAAATTTTTCCCTAACAGCTAGTTTTGAGAATCTCTAAATTTGATTGTCACTAGCCAAATTTTGATAATGTGACAGTCAGTTTGCATTCACAACCTGGTATAGGCCACTTCAAGCTGATACCTTCACAAAACTGAAAGCAACTATTATTTTTTACTAGGTTTAGAAATCTTTGAACATATATTGACATCAAAAGACAAAATAAAAAACTCATTTACAGAATTTTATTTTAAAAACAAAATAAAATTCTACAGACCCACTAACAGATTCCCTTCATATGTTCAACTGTAATTGCTATTGCAAGGGTTCATACTAGGATTCAATTTGTCATTTAATTTCAACACTGAATTTTATAACTTGTGAGCTGCCAGAAGTTTAACTGAAGTTACGGGGGTGTAGCTCAGTTAATAGAGTGCATATCCAACAAGACTTCAGTTCTAGCAGCAAACCACAACAGCCAGAAGTTAGCACAAGCTCCTGTAAGCCAGCAGTTAGAAGGTAGGAACAGCAGAGTCAGAAGTTCAAGTTCATCCTGGCTTACAAAGAGAGCTTGGGAAAACCTGGGAGGATATGATACCCTGTTTCAAAAAGAAATGTAAAATTTAAATGAAACCAAAAGCTTAATCAACCAGAAATTAACTGTGGCACTAACCGAAACATTTCAGAGGTCTTACGAGGAGCACCCTAGGGAATCTGCCCAGATGCCCTGTGTAACTCTTCATACTAAACAACTATAGTGTCAAGGTATTTCTGTTTCAAATGTTATCTGTGACTTTATCTTTTGGGGTGACACCTCTGCAACTCCTTCAGAACTCTTTATGACCCTCTTATTTCTATGTGATAATTTGAATGAAGAACTTACTGTTTCCTGGTGTTCAGAAAATTCACACTTTTTGCATGATTTGCTAATTTTCTTTCAGCATAAAAATATAAAAGTAAATTAAATGAATATATGAAATTGTATGCTCTATTTCTTACAATAAATACCATAGATTTTAGTTATTTTGAGAAGAGAAAAGGAGGTCTTGGATGTTTCTTCAGAAATCCTTTACACATAATGTATACAATTAAAAAAAACAAATTTACTATTTCAATCTTAAATGCATCAGTTGCCCAATAAAGTTGATTCTCTAGATCATATAATCTTATGTTAATAAGCTTGTAAAACTTACTCTAATTTTACTGTCTGTGAATCTAAATCCCATAATTCTGTGATGACTTTATCTACTTTGTGCTGACAAGACAGTATTTTACAGCTTTGTATTCCAACTTCCTTCTAAATCTGTGGACTATCAAGGTCTAGCCATTAGGCTTTGGGTGTTGTAGTAGATAAATGCCATTTTCACAAAGATACATTCATTTGCTATTGAAAATGCCTACTTAAAATTCAAAAGGAATAGTTTTATTGAAAAAATATGTAGACAAGCAATTAATTATACACAGTGACTTGGAACAAATTCTTGTAAGAAGCATAGCGTGCCTTCCATTAAATGTATACACTTTATACCATCTTACTGAAAGTCTTCCTGAGGTTAAGCCATAAATCTTAGAAATGTAACTGCTATGCTCCACAGAGGTAATTATTTTTCCTATGACATACACAGAAGTCAACTCCTGATCTTAGCACATTTTCAAAAACTAGGGAGTATTTTGAATGCATTGTGTTAAAAATCTGGTTTCTGAGGATAAGTTGCTCAATTATCTTGTTCAATTTCATTTTGTAATTATTACTTTATTTTGTTTCTTCTTCAGAATTATAAAATATCTTGAATCAGAGAAGAAAGGGAATAAATAAAAAATTCATAAAGCTCTGGATGTTGTTTTGTTAAAGATTATAGTTTAATTCAGAGCATGATTTTATTCAAAGCACACAAAGCCTTTCCGGACTCATTTATCTTCAGCAGTGTAGGATTTATTTTCCTTTTGTCTGAAAGAAGATGCAGCAGATGAATGATAAATCTGACCTTGATTTTTTCAACCTGGAAGTTATTTTATTTATATCGAAAATAGTTTCTGTTCTAGTACAATGCAGTCCAAACACAGCTTCCCTGCCCTCTGCTCCTTTTTAGCTCCCCCACCTCCCATCTCTAGCATATCAATTCCTCCTCCATTTTCCCTTAGCAAAGAGCAGACATCCAAGACACAAGATCAAGCATTACAAAACAAGATACAATAAGACAAGGCAGAAGGCCTCATATGGAGGACAGACAAGTTAACAAGTTAACCCAATAGGAGGCAAAGAGTCCCAGGAGCTGCATGGCCACATTCCTACTGGTAGAGTCCCAGAAAAACACTAAGCTAACAGCCATAACATGGCTTTTAAATTTGTTACTGTATATGAATGAACAAAGATTCTATGTACACAAAAATTTTTAAAAGAAATTTAATAATAGAGTACAAACAGATAGTAGTGTCTCACCTGAGAAAGATGAAAAGAATTGGCACGTAAAAGCTATCTAGACATGGTTTCAAACCTTAATGTTTGACCAATATTCCTTGAAAACAAGTATCTCTGGAGGAAAATATTTTAAAAATACAACTAAAGTATATTGCAAATAGTTATTAGTTGTAATAAGATATACACAAACTATGACTTTTCTGTAAGTGCCACACATTATTTTTGAAAAAAAATTATTTGGGTGATGGAAATTTTAATGGTAAAACTCACTTTACAAATACTATTTTTCTTTTGACTGGAATTAGAGAATTTTCTTTTTCATTTATTAGTGGATCCAAAGGAAAACAAATACAACTGTTTTAAAGTCCTTCTTGGAACCAGCAGGCACATTAAAACTTATGAGCTGTATTTATGATTTAATGTTTCATTAGACACCTACCTTTATTTCATCTACATTAAAAATCTAACAGGATTCCATTCACTTAACAAATAAACTTCATTAGATCACATATCTAAGACCAAGAATATAACATTATTTTATCACTAATGAAATTATTTTATGAATTCATAGAGATAAATTGTACTTATTGGTGGCAGGGTAAAAAGACAATATAGGGAATGTATAAAATGACATGCATTGGCAGATAATACAAAAAGTCTAAAAACCTAATGTGCAGCATGGAGATTATAACAGATAACACTGTATCTGGATTTTGGTAAGAGTCATTTTTAGATAATAGTGCCACAAAAGTGGATGTCTCTGTGGGATGACAGATGTTAATTTGCTTTTTAATGTTTTGTGTTATGCATATGTAGTGGTTACTGTTAATTGTTAGTGTGTTAGAACATAGAACTACCTGGAAGATGGGCTGTGGAGGGTCATCTTGATTGTACTGAGGTGAAATGATTTGTCTACCATCAATGCTACCACTTCCTTGAGACCCTGGGTTGTGCAAGTGATTTAGGGATCTGAGCATTAACATTCAGTTGTAGCTCTTTACCTCATTATTATGGGTGCACTTACATGATGAGACACTTGAAATTCTACAGCTTTGCTTTCTCTACCTTGATGGAATGGAAGCCAGAACAAACCTCCTTCCCAGTATTCTGACTTTATCTCAGTAACAGAAAGGGAACTAAAGGCGATTATATTAAAAGTGTGCAAAAAGAGTAGCATTAATTTTCATTGAGCTGGCACATTAGATCTATTTGTCGATGTTAATCTGCAACACATTGATAGAAGGCATAGAGATGAATTGCATCTCATTACATTCAAGATACTGTGACATACACTGAAAGCATTTCTGTGGAAAAAATCTAGTCACTAACCCTGGGTTGCTTGTAATTGATCTTTTGAATCTTGTGTTTAAACTTTTTGTCATCCAGAGACTAGTCCCAACTGGTTTGGGTGTTATTACTCCCAAGATGCAAAAATGGAAGCTACCAAATTTTGTTTCCATTTAAAATTTATTTTAAAAATTAAATTTCTGTTTTGTTCTTCAAGTAGTCTATGAACTGACCACTCAGTATTTAAATTCTGCTCTGTTTAAACTCTTGGGGCATCTAAAATGCTTGGCTTCTTTTCAAGTTACACCATTACTTGTAGAGGAATCTTTCTCAACCCATTCTGACTGCTTTTGAAGAGCTGTCTATCAATCCTATTCCTTTCTAATTTTAATAATGCTTATAGCTTTGGCTGTGAATTATGATTCATTCATTCACATTTAGGTTTTCTATGTTTTTTTTTCAGCATGTGTAACTCTTTCCAAAGCCTCTGGGACATTCCCAGAGTACTTACATATTTAGCTGTTTATTTTGAATCTTTTTGTCTCCTCCAACTTAGTATTTTTTCTTTATTCTACCTGTCAAGTTATCACATCTTTGAGTACCGTGAACTGACACTGTAGTTCCATTTTAGTTCCTGTCTATTCATCTCACCCTTCCTCTATATACACCTATTGTCACCAAACCTTTTTGATTTTCTTATTTGTAATCTACTCCCTACCTGTCCTCATATTTCAAGGTATATTATAGTTTGGAACTATAATTTTATAATTGCTCTTTTCCCCATTTCCATTTTTGATTCCCATAACATCTATCTTTTCAACCTCTTATATCTCCAATATTGAGGCTCTTAATCTGAAATTAAGGCAAGGAGCTTTTTGATATATCAATTATCATTAAGTATTGCCCTTTGTTGATCTATAATATTTGGAAAACTTTTTTGAAAAGCAGATGTTTCTATATCATTTTCTCCACAGTACAGAATGAATTGGTCTTAGTAATGTCGGTGTATTGGTTTCTAAATTACTCTTTGCAGGGTTGTGCAATATGACATTGTTATATCACATTGTCACCTACTAGCTATTCTGGCATATGTAGTACATAGGCCTGAGGCTGGATCTGCCTGGTACAGATTCAAGTAGGTAGCACAACTCAAGAGCTTCTGATCCAATACTTTCTTTTTGCCGTATTCATGTTCCTCCTCTTAGGAACAGTAAAAACTTCCCCACAGACTTACATAAAGGCCTGTATAAAGCTTGCCATGTGTATACTTCTATGATTTTGCACATTTGACTCTGTCATATGTGTGTGAGTGTGTGTGTGCGTGTGTGTGCATGTGTGTGTGTGCGCATGTGTGTGCATGTGTGCATGTGCGTGTGTGTTTTCATCAATTACCCTTTCCATGTCCAGTCCAGCTCCATTCCTTATAAATCTTCTTCAAGGGCTAGCAAAAAAGTTGAAAATTTGCTTGTATCCACATCTGTAAAATGCTTCCTATCTCACTAGCCCTTGCAATCTAGAAGCAACCCACGCTTTGCTGTAACCATTGCACTGATTGGACTCCTTCCCCTTTTAGACTTTAAGTAGATTCAGAAGAAATTTATGTTATTTACCCTGAACATCATCAACCTTATTAATTAGGGTAGATTAGGTGCTCAGTTTTGATTCATTATTAGGCAAGGGAAGATTCTTTACCAGGTATTAATTAGGTTAGATGGTATCAAAAGAGTTCAAAAATTAAATCTTTAATGAATCTTATTGTTCCGTTATTCATTTATTTGTTAATTTTTAATTTATTTGATAATTTCAGCAATACATGTACACACACACACACAGACACACACACACACACACACACACACACATGACTAATAATTTTCACCACCCATGTTTCTCTTGACTGGTTTACAGAACCTCCTGTAATGTGGACTTCAAATTCAATTTGAAAGCTTATGGTTACTTCCATTATAATAATGCCACTATTGCATGTATGGACATACTGTGCATGCAGATGATTGCTGTAGCTCATGGTAGTCAAAGCTGGATAGAACAACTGATAAGTTTTCTCTATAGCACTTATCAGCAATATGAAGTGAGCCATGCGGAAGGAAATTCCCAGCTGAGTTACAGACTGGTTATCTTTATTCTGCAACGCATCTAGTTCACGTGGGCAGTCAAGATCAATGGCAACAGCTTGTGCTTATTCAAAAGCCTCTGACCTCACTGACATAGTCTTACAGGGCAGCTCAGATTCACCTGCTTAAGTAGCCAGACTGGCCTCAGCCTCCAGTTACACTCCTGTGCCTGCCTTCTGAATACAGGCATAGTCGCCACACCTGGCTTTAGTGTATTTTATCTAGCCCTGTTTTTCACATAATCATTCACAGTAAAACCTTCCAGTGACTGACCATTATATAGAAAGGCTCTGCTTGAGATGCTTCCCCAGATGATTGTTCTTGTTCACTAAACCACAGCCACAGTTGTCTGTTTTTTTTGTTTTTTTTTCCCCCCCGCACATTCCATGGACACTATGAAACTCTTGATTCTTTCTTCCTTGCCCATGTACTGCAGTGCATCTTCTAACATAACATCTGAACTCTTTTGCTAGTGGAACTGAGTTCAGCAACTTCAAAAAAATGATTCCTAGCAATAGCAGAGAGGGTGCTCGGACTGGCCTTCCCCTGTAATCAAATGAATGACCACCCTAATTGTCATTATAGAACCTTCATCCATAACTGATGAAAGCAGATGCAGAGGTCCACAGCAAAGCACTGGGCCAAGCTCCAAGTCCGATTGAAAAAATGGACGAAGGATTATATGAGCAGGTGAGGTGAGGAGGTGGTAAGATTGTGATGGGGAAAATGACAAAGACAGCTGACCTAAGCTAGTGGGAGTTTATGAACTCTGGACTGAGAACTGATAAATCTGCAGGGGACTGAACTCAGCTCTCTGAATGTGGGTGACAATTACGTGACTTGACATGTATGTAGAACCCCTGGCAGCGGGACCAAGATTTATCCCTGGTACATAAACTTCCCTTTTGGGGCACATTCCCTAGGAAGGAATGCCTTGCTCAGCCTTGACTCAGAGGGGAGGGGCTTGGTCCTGCCTCTAGTTAGTATGCCAGACTTTGTTGACTTGGCAAGGAAGGTCCACCCCTCTCTGAGGAGTGAATGGGAGTAGGGTTAGGGGAGAGTTGGGGGAGCAAGAGAAACAGAGGGAGGGGAACTATGGTTGGGGATGCAAAATGAAAGATTAAATAAATAAACAAGTAAGAGTGAATAAGAAGGATCCAGAAATTATTTCTAGGTCCACAATTCCTCAGTGTGATTCTAGCACATACTGATTCTACATATCTGCAGCTCTTACATACAGCTCTTTTAAACACTTAGCACTACCAGGCCCCTCTGACACTGTTTATGTTTCTGCTATTTTTGACTTGGAAAGTGTCCAATGTTTCTTTCTGCTTCCATTTCCCATCATCCTCCAGAAAATCTTGTTCATTCCTTGAACATTGCTCACATTTTTGTTCTCCGAGAGTCTTTTTATTAGAATTCCATAAGTTAAGCTTTTTCTATATACTATTTGCTTTGTGACAGTCCTTTACTTTACCCACCAAATATCTATGTATTTATGTGTGTGGTGTCTTCAAGGTTATATTTTTAAATATTCAAATGCTTTCTTCGGTCAGACTGTTTCAAGCAAAACCTTCTCATAGAAGACTTTGCTCATTTCGTTAGTTTTTCAGCCACAATCCTATGATTTATTTTAATCTGCATCTTTGCTTAAGTTTTTCGCGTGAAGAATATTACTATATTGAATTACCTCATTGTTTTTGCTTTTCCATTTCTTTATTCCCTAATTTACTTATTGTCCTCTGCTGTAGAAATCAAACTCACTGTTGACCTCAAAGTAGTTATTTATTAATTATTCCAACATCACAGTTAATAAATAAATAAATAATTACTTTGGTCATTGAAATTACTTTTGTCATTGAGATTTCTAGAGCTGAACTCTCTAGAAAATGCAATAATGTATGTTCATTAGATTAGAGAATTGTTCTTTGTGTGTATGTTATCATTGTCAAAAATTATCTGACTCAATGTGAAGGGCTCAATGTTGAAACTTTTATTTGGAGTAAGTGATTAATGTTCATGTAAATATTGATTATATACATGCTATTTATACAATACTTCCAAGTATCAAAATGAATTTAATGGTACTCCACAGTGATTTTAATGCCTTTGGCTTCCACAGCATGTCCTTGGAAGAGAGAAGCACTCCTTTATCGGAATACAAATAAAAAATAGTATGGTAAAAATAAAAATGCTTTTTTATCACGTGCTTCATATGCCTACTTAGTCTCTTTTCTAGACATTCTTAACTTCTTCCTTAGCATTACCTTGTCTTTGTCTCAAATATCTATGATCTTATTGTCACAACCAGACACTCAACCGTCTTGCTTTGTTTTCTGAGAACATTTATCTTAATTACACTACCACCAGTTTTATAAGATTCTGCCCTCAGCATTGGAATGATTTCAGCAACAATCACTTTTAGCAACATTTAATGTGTGACTGACTCTTCCAAATTTGCTTTTAGTCTGGTCTTTTTGCCAGGTTCCTGTCAGTGATTCCTCCTGCTTACTGCTGAGGAAGTCAGCCACACCTACCCTTTACCAATCTCACTGTTAAAGGTAAGGACCATTTTTTCCAGATATAAAATGTCAAGTCAAGAAGTAACAGGACTGAGAGCATGAAGCTCACAAAGAGATGGTTATGCAAAATGTCCTCTATTGTAGCAGAAAAAAATTCTAAATTCTTGATAAGTCATATTTGCCATTTCTATGGAGGAACTTACCTTAAAAGGGAGAATTATTACATCAGACTGGATGTAATGGCAATGTTTGGCCAGCAGATGTTGCAGGTATCACTCCAATTAGGGCAGCTTGACACAGGCTTTCAGATTTGGCCTGCTATGAAAGGCAAACTCACTAAATCAGAACAGATTACTACAAACACACAGTGAAACAAAACACTGGGAGAATCTGCTTGCCCCTACTGCACAAGCAGGCTTTGTGACTTGGTTAGAGGAAGGAAGGGCTGCTGCTGAGTTTTGCAGGAGTGTTCATGCAAAAAGACAAGCTGTGAAATTACTGGTAGCCTGTTTCAATGCACAGAAAACATCCCCTTTTAAAATGGGGATATACAAATAGCTGTGGATTGGATTTTAATCTGCTGTGGAACCTAAGACATAAGCTGCTCAGGACCCTGTGGCTTCCCTTGACTTCTGCTGAGGGTACTGGTGAGACTTTCCTGCTAACTTCCTTCCACAGGGTCAGGCCAGCAAGCCATGCTGGTGCCAGGTAAAGTAGGTATTAATCACTAGCAATTGATATTATAAAAAGATTATTCATTAAGAGGTTTTTATCAAAGACTCACTGAATCGTAGAGAAATCTCTGGAAAGTTGAACTGGTCCATGCAGGTGGTATCAATGGGTCAGATTCTCTCTACAAGAGCATGAGGGAACAAACAGGAAAGGGAGACAGCATGTACTCAGTATTAGACTGGCCTGGTCATGCCCCATACATGGGTCCTCAAGACCTGAAGACCACACCTCTGGGTCAAGGCAAATAAAGCCTGATTCCCACTATACCCAGAAACATCATTTCAATGTTGCTATTTAGTTCTTTGCATTGTGTGTGCTTATTTTATTTTATTGGTAGATTCCTAAAAGAATTGCATCATTCCTAAAAATGAGCATTGTATCTAGGTCACTTTCATCCCTCAACCCCACTTATTTCTCTTTTCTCCTCCCAAATTCATTATTTTAGAAATATGTACACAGATATACTTGAATGATCATGAATGTATGTAACCTACTGGGTTTATTTAGTTTTGCTCATATGTGTTCAAGACTGACCACCTGGGACTGATTCTCCTTCTCTCAGCAGACATTAAATGTAGAATTTCCTCTCTCCAATGACATGACTACTAATGCTCCCATTCCGGTCTTGTACAAGCAACAGT
Organism: Phyllotis vaccarum; assembly: GCA_033318265.1. Classification (NCBI taxonomy): domain Eukaryota; kingdom Metazoa; phylum Chordata; class Mammalia; order Rodentia; family Cricetidae; genus Phyllotis; species Phyllotis vaccarum. Next base: position 57,003,167 of record JARWLC010000010.1, read on the forward strand.
ATTATTGAGAGCTCATGAGTGCATTTTTCCTGTCTGCTTTAGGAACATAATATATCTACAAAAGATCTGGGCCTCTGGGTCTTTAACCTTTCACTCTGATTGTTTCAATGTTTTCTCTCTTTCTTGAACTTCAATTTTCAATCCCATTTCTTTTCTGTCCTCACAAATACTGTCTACTATTTCCCCCTCTCCACTATTTATATCTAAGGCTCCGTTGCAGACTTCCTTCACTACTAAAGCAAAAATAGAGAGGATGAGCACTTGGATAAGAGTTCTTGGGCATCAAAGTGAATTCTAAGCAGCTGATATACACTTTAATCACTATCAACAAAAAAATTGTTGAAACTTCGGATTACCCTCACTTGATTTATTTATTCTTTGCTCATTGTTTGGGCTTAAAATATATCTACTGGAGGATGACTCAGTGATAAAAAGCACTGGACATTCTTCCAGAGGACCTGAGTTCATTTCCCAATACCCATTTAATGGTCAAGAACCAGTTCTCAGTTTCCCAATTCCAGGGAATATAATGCCCTCTTAAAATTTCCTCAGGCACTGCATTCATGTGTTAAACAGAGACACATGCAGTCAAACGCCCAAGTGTGTGTGTGTGTGTGTGTTTATGTGTGTGTGCATGTGTGTGTGTGTGTATATGTATATAAATTATTAAAAATATGAAGTATATGGACTGACTAAATGCTGCCAATGATGAAAGAAGTTACATATATGGTGAAACTTTATAGGTATAGTATAGTTTCTGTTACTAGGAGACACAACATGGCTGCCCAAATGTGAGCTGAACAAGAATATACTGTTTTGCCCAATCTCAGAAACCCCCAGAAAGATCCCCAGAATCACACTGACTCTCCAAATGCAAATGAAAAACAAGGTTTTATTACAGCTGTCAGCTGAGCTCAGCTCCTGACTGTCACATAGCAGTGACAGTGGAGAAGAGCCCCCAATCCCTACTCAAAGCAGGGCTTTTAAAACAAAGATCAAACAAAGACCATAGAAATGCCATTATCAGGCTGGGAAGTGCCCCAGAGGAAGTTTCTCTACTACTAGTGTCTTATCTGTCAGGTGGGAAGCTGTTGGCTTATTGGTTGTCTTAGGATGGGGAGAAGATACTTTGCAGCTGAGCTGGAATGTCTTCTGATTATCCAACCTTGGTTGCTTTATCTTTGCTGCTTGGCCTTGGGGTTTAGAAACTTTTCAAGATAGGGTCTGAAACTTCTCAGCTCCAAAAATAGCTCTCGGCCTCAAGGTGGAGGGACTTTAATTTTCACAAAGCAACAAAAATGCCAAAATGGGTAGACAAAATCTTAAGAGGCCTCCACCCTAAGCAAAGAACTAGAGATAACTGAGTAAATCCAGTGACTTGAGGAGTAGTCCTACCCAGTAGAGAGCACACTGATTAGTTGCCCAGTATTTAATGCTCAGCCCTGAAAAACAAGCATTCAAATAGCATTATAAGAACTCAGAAGACCATATTCAGGAATATTTGTGTATATCTGTAGATGTGTATGCATATAACAATTAATGAAAAGCGGGCTATGACTTTGAAGAAAAGTGGGAAGTGTATGTAAGAGGGTTTGAAGAGAAAAGAGAAGGAAGAGATGTTGCAATTAAATTACAATCTCAAAAAATCAGGGATGAAGAGAGGACTTAAAGTTGGAAGGAAAGGATGGTGATGGGGTGAAGGGCATGGGAGGTAGGTACAACAGGGAGTAGTGGGATTCAGGTGTCAGTGATAAGGTCCTAAGAAGCTTATCCAGGGTCCTGAGCTCCTGGAGGGGGTGTGGCCAACCTGGAGGGGGTGTGGCCAACCCCATTGATAAGGAGCTTCTGGGACATGGACTCTCTTCCTGGTTCCTGGCTGCTGGAGAGACAGGATCGGAATCCATCATCCGTCCATCGCTCGTCCACCGTTCCAGACTCCAGTCCCTGTTCAGGCTCAGCTATAAACTGTTACCTGTACCGTGAGTGTTGGTTTATATTTTAATAAATATCTATCCTGCACTGGTGCCTTCTAAGTAAACTTCGCCTACACTATACATGTATAAGGTTTTCAAAGGATAATTTAAAAAGTACAGTTTGAAAAGATAATCACTGAAAAAATCAGACATGAAGTGTGAGGTCATAATTATTTTTATAACCTAATTTGAGATTTAATTTCCTTTATTTAAGTTAGGATAAATTTTCTTACATACACATGAACGCTTCCTCTATGCAAAGGTAACATAGTTCTATATTTGTATTATCCAGTCAAGCAGATTAGCTATACTTAATTTCTTATATTCACACTTTTCTTCAAGTCAACCTCAATGGTAAAACAGTTCTACCACTTACTATTATAGAAGTACAGCATTTAAAAATTTTAATTTTAACTTTCTTTTATTTCAAGTGACATATATCATCCTGTTTTAAATACGATCTTCAGCGGGCAATCAAATATATATATAAAATATGTGTCTGACTATGCACTACCTTAAAAAATTGTCCTTGAGGAAGATGGAGAATGGATTTAGCATATTTATTTTTAGTACTAGAGTGTGAACTTAGAACCTTTATTGTAATAGGCAAGCGCTGTAGGGTGGTCTTTCTTTATTCTGTGAATATGTGTTGCTACCGCTGTTCAATAAAGAAGCTTTTTTGGCCTATGGCAAGACAGAATATAAGCCAGGAAGAAAATCTAATAAAGCTACCTATCCTGAGCTAAAACTATAGATTTGTGTGTGTGTGTTTGTGTGTGTGTGTGTGTGTGTGTGTGTGTGTGTGTGTGTGTGAAAATAAGCTTCATAGAAATATGTAAAACTTATGATCCTTCTGATTCAGTTTCCAGAGTGTAAGGGATTGCAGGTTTATGTTTTAAGAAATTAAAATTATATATATTTATGAAATACAAATTAGAATTTTAGAATATCTATACCTTGAGGAACACAGTTGGTAGTGTATTAGTTTGTTGTGGGATTCAGGTGTCAGCTGATAAGGTCCAAAGAAGCTTATCCAGGGTCCCGGGCTCCTGGAGGGGGGGTGGCCAACCCCATTGATAAGGGGCTGCTGGGACGCTGAGAGGCTCTCTTCCTGGTTCCTGGCTGCTGGAGGGAGGATCCCCTCGTCCGTCCATCTGAAGACTCCGGTTCCTGTTCAGGTGCTACTGTAATCTGTTACCTGTACCGTGAGTGTTGGTTTATATTTTAATAAATATCTATCTGGTATTGGTGTCCTTGTGGGTAAACTCCGCCTACATTAGTTCACATGCATAATTCAATGAAAACACTTTATATGAGATGCTTGAGCAAGGAATCTCATTTTGACTTTTCTAAAAGGCTGTCTGCTTAAATGCTGGTACTCGAGAGAACACAGGTTCATGAGTAGCAAAGGTGATCTGGTGCCTGTAACCATGTTTATGAAGTAGGCATCCTGAAATTTGAAGTTCTCTGGAAAGAGATACAACTTCCAATCTCTTTATGCACAGCTTTTATGTATGTAAGGAATCTTATCTACTTTCTTAAATTGAACATGAACTATCTTGAAATTACCCATATATTTCATGAATTTCAAATGCATATTATTGATGCTGCCTCATTTTTTAAATCATAAGCCTGAAAATTCTCATATAATGCTGTCTGTAGTCTGTCAATATGTTAATTTTTAAAAATCATACAAAGTAATATTTTATCTACTTTACAGTTGTAGCTTATTTATATACTATTAATAGAAATTAATGCTCACTATGAAATGAATGACTGATATCTACAATGAAATAATTTTCCATATATATGGAATATTTATCCACATGTATATATTCCATATCTATTGACCATTCTAAGACTTACCATTGAGCAAATTTTATATAATGAGTACTATTACACCTATTAAAAGTTGTAAGAAAATATATAAATAATTTTAAGAAACAATAGCAAGAAAATAAGCCATAAGCCAAACTATAGAACACTCTGGCATCCATTTCAAATGTGAAATCTTAAGTTTTATGTTTAATGCTAAATCTGCTGTGTTTTTACAAAATTTTATATTTACATATTGATATATATATAGGAGCATATTATTTTAAATTTAATATTATGCAATTCAACATGTATTTACAGCCTACATGTTTACATATGGGATTAATAAAATATTGATTTTTATTTCTAAGGTATAGTGTCTTTCTGAAAGTTTCACAAGAAGAAAATGTGGTAAGAAAAGATTTAGGATACAGATCCCCATAAGGCAGATGCCACCAAAACATTAATATTTCCCTCCCGCAGAACTGAGAGTATAAAAAATCAAGATATTCACTTAGCTAAATAAATTATCAAAGTTTCTTTGCTTATACCACTGTGACAAAATGCCACCTCTCTCAAATTTTACTGTTTTCCAAGAGTTTCTGATACAGAGATTAAGAATTTTAGTTCAAAGTCAGGCTGCACAGACAGAAAATGTCCCCTGTTTGTAAGTAGACTTACCCAGAATGTGCAAAGCTCTGGTTTTCTATTCACAGTACTGCATAAACTGAGGGTGGTGGCTGACTTTACTCTAGTGCTTGGGAGTTATAGGCAGGAATAACAGAAGTTCAAGATCATCATCAGGTGCCTAGTGAACTTAAGGTGATCCTATCTCAAATCAATAAAAGTAGATAAACAGAAGACTGGAGAGATGTAGCTGTAGTTAAGAACACTGTCTGCTCTTATAGAGGACAGGTATTCAGATTCCACCACTTATATGATAGGTCACACACTTCTGTAACTCCAGTTATAGGAGATCTGATATCCTGTTCTGGCTTCTGCTAGCACTGTACACATGTTGTATACTGACATATGCAAAGACACATATACAGAAAATAAAAATAAACAAAATATTTAAAATGAATAGATAAAATAAAACCAGTAGGAATTATTTAGCCTTTCAGTGTCTCATAGTGACAGTAGTACTTGTCTATGGTGTCATGTTGAAATGAAAATAGCACGAAAAATCCAAACATTTAGTATTTAATTACAAACTGATAACAGTGGCTAATACTATTGTTTTGATAATGGTTGTGTGTGGGAGATTATGCTGTTACATTGTAAATGATTGTCCCACCCACTGGTTTAATAAAAAGCGCTGATTGGCCAAAGGCAGGCAGGAAGTGTGGGCAGGGCTACCAGACTAAGAAAACTCTGAGAAAAGGAAGCACAGAGCAGAATGCCAGAGAGAAGCCAGAAGAAGCAGAGGACAACCATGCTGCTGTGAGAAAAGGTACCAAGCCCCATGGCTGAACAGGATGAATCATGGGTTAAATGAAGGGTAGAGAGCTAGCAAGTTATATGCCTGGGTCTTAGGCCAATCACCCTAAAATGAAGTGTAAACATCTGTGTGTCTCTGTGGGACTGTAAGACTGCAGGGCTGTGGGACTGTGGGTCTGCAGGTCAAAACCTTGAGGTTAGGCCCGAAAGTCCAGGCCAGAAACCTCGTACTACTGTTGTGTGTCTATTACATTGTTTAGTAAGTAAAACATATGGTAAATGGACTCATAGAAAAGCAGAAATAATGTTGAAATTTTTGTCTCATGAAGCACAAAGTAGACTCATGAAGATTTTTTTGAGAAGTGACATCCTGAGGCTGAAGCTATGTTGTCAAGATCTACTTCTAAATCCAGAACAATGAACTTCAGAAATGGCAAGCAGCTGCCTGGACAGTCAAGCTTTATTTTGTTCAGTCTATAACCTGTAAACAGTCAATGAAAAAAATAGTTTGTTTGTGAGGATAACTAAATTTGAGTTTCAGCCATTCTGGGTTCACATAAATTCCTTTGAGTTTTGAGATGCTCATCCTGACATTTAATCTTTTCTAGTTTACCGAGTATGATAATCAGGTACACCCATTCTGACATTTCTTTGAATCCCAACCATGCCAACATCTATTTCTTGTGTTCCTAGAGGAAAAAAATTCACTTCAAAGGCCAAGTATTGTGACCAAGAATTAAAGGTTTATTTCTACAGGCAGTAAACAAAAGTAGAGCATACTCACCAGAATGTGAGGCATACAATGCAAAGCAGCATCAGCAAAAGGCTCTTAGTAGTTTTGGTTTACTATGTCTTCTTCTCCAGCCCATTCCTAGGGATATCTAGGGTGTCCTTAAAACAGACAGGCCTTCACAGAAGCCATCTTAACCACAGTTCACAATACACTCTTTGTAATTAAATACATTAAAAGGACGAATGTTTGCAAAGGTGTAGATTTAAAACACTTGGTAACAGAGAGAGCAGTGGTGCTTTGTATTTATTCTCTAGGTAAGTACTTCGTGGAAGTGCTCCATAGACTATGGAGACTAGCTTTGCTGTTTGTCCTAGACTCCTATCCTTCCTCGTTTTCTAATTAACTTGACAATGTCATACTAGTGTCATCTTCTTATTTATCATTTCCACCATCCTGGTCCTCAATGTTTTAACTATAATATACCATTTAACTTCAACATTTGTTTTAACTGTAAGACTATTAAAAGCAATGTCTGGAAATGCAATTAAGTGTATTTTATAATTGCTCAAAAATTAATCCTCATTTATAAAGGATCAGTAATTGCATATTTGGACCTCTGTTTGCTCTTCTTTCCTTTTACTATGGACACTAAAATTCAAATTGGATCATACATAATCAATCAAATAGACTAGAAAGCATTTGAAGTAATATTCTGTCACTAAGTTGCCTTTAGGGATCTGTATAATTGGTCTGCTTCACTAGACAGTCAAATGCATGCAAATGTGTTTGGTGCTTGTGACTTTTCCCAAGATAGTCCCCAGAGCTCATGCTGCCAGTTCAGTGCACTGTCACAAGTAGATGACTTTATATATTTTAAAGCTGTAATTGTATAAAGATGGCAATAAAGATGGCAAGAAAAAGAAATGCTCACCAATGAGTTAAAAAAAATAACTGATAGGCCATTTTAAATGATATTTAGCTCCAGCACCCTACTGCCTAAGGATACATAGAAAATGTTGTGAATAATCCCCTTTATCTAGAAAGGAGTGCAAAGTACTTTTTTCCTCTTAAATATCAGTAAAAATGTGTTTTGCATTCTCTCTGATCTTGAGGTTTTGATGTTATGTGTAATGAACCGAAACATTGCCTTGCAGAAAGAAATCTTTATCCAGTTGACAGCTTGTAGGTCCCTGAGGAATCTATTCAATTAGTGCCATGCTTGGGCTCCTCATAGTATCTAAACTCACATAGAATTACAGATGTTTTAGAGATTACATCTAATGAACTAGAAAAAATATATAAAATCCAGTTCTTAAATGATAACAAACTGCCTTCTTGCATATGTAAAAGTAGTTATATTTAGAATGTAGTATTTAGCTAATCCTCACTTAAAATATATTACCTGAATTTATATTTATGATCATATAGCTGCAATTTTAATCATAATTTCCCAAAGCTACCTTGACTGTGACTTCAACCTGCTGATATTACAGGAGTAGCTAGGTAAATCCCATCTCCTACGGAAGAGATGGGCCATGAGCTATATATTAATAGTATAAACTCAGTACTATACTGTAGTATGAGGTTTCTGGCCTGGACTTTTGGGCCTAACCTCAAGGTCTAGGCCCACAGACCTGTAGACCCGCAGACCCGCAGACCCGCAGAGACACACAGATGTTTTCAATAGTTTTTGGGCTGACAAGAACCTGTCCCTGTATTGACTGCTTGACAGTGTGCTATTTGAACTGGACATGCAGGTTCCCTCAGAAAGTGACCTTTGAACTTTGACAGAACAGGCTGAGATGGTCCTTCAGGTTCTGGTTTTTTAGAGAAAACTGTCAGAGATGGCCTGTGGATGGTGTGAGATGGTAGCGGCCGCTGGCATGCTGGGCCTGGATCTTCCTGGAGTTGGGTTGCTTGGGAATGCAGTACAAAGTGGTGGTAAACTCCATCTAAAACTAAATACTGGCATGAGACCAATAACCAACAAGTACCACAAGGGAAAGTTGAAAAGAACTTTGAAGAGAGTCTTCAATCTACAGGACACAAGGAGAAATGACTGAACTACACAAAAATGGGCAGAGTAGATTTCCTGCTTCACTGAAATGAAAAGAGATTCTGGGCCTGTAGGCTGAAGATGGATGCCCCAACATCATAAAGGAACTTTGGGTGACTGTCCAGGCAGATAGGTGTCATCTCTGTCATTTCTAGTTTTTGGAAGTTGCTTGCACTTCCTAGTTATTTAGGTAAATATTATTTCCTTCTTGGGTCTCTGAGGTAGTTGAAGATGAGATAGTTATAGTTACAGTTTTCTAATGACAGTTTTAGAAAAGAAACTTTGAAGTTAAAGTTTAAGAGACATCAAAATAATAGGATAATTAATGAAATATTTTCTTGGACTTATCAATTGTTAATGGACCAGACATTACTCATTTATTGTTTGTATATATTGTATATAATTATTGTACCTATTGTATATTGTTTCTCTTATGTTAGCTATCACCTTCTTTATTTTAATTTGACACAAAAGGGGATATGTGGGGATTTAATAAAGTTTCGGAAGTTTTGGAGATATCAGAGGGAATCTACCCATAGTCTATGTGGGGGGTTAGTAAAAGCTCCAAGTCCCAGAGCTCTAACCACAGTCAATCTAGGAAAATCAGAGAGGTGATTCAAACCTTTAATCCCAGCACAGGGAATATCCTGGGAGTGGTGACCTACACCCTTAATCCCAACTGAGTCAAGGTCACTTCAGATTATAGAAGGAATTCCAGGCTCCCAAGCAGGTGTGGTGGGGCCATGCCTTAATTACTGAAAGAGTACTTAAGACAGGATTGAAACCCAGAGAAATTGATTCCAAGGGAATGGAGGCTGAGGAAGCTAGAAGACAGCTGGGTAAGATTTTACTGTGGTGTTTATTCCTTCTAGTATCTCCAACTTCTTCAGAGATCTATCCCTGAGTCTCATTCTTTCGTGCGTCACTATACTTCTGTAGGATGGAGTAGATCCCTAGTAAATAGCAGGAATTTCCAGGTTAGTGAGACAGATTAGCTGCAAAGAAAAAGAAGATCAGAGAATTTATATATGTTACAGAGAACAAACAAAAAACAAAAGGCTATGAGGTTAAGTATTATCAAGAGAAAAAAGTATATAATTGAATATAGGCATAGAAGGGGGAGGGGAGAAGAAGGAACAAAATTGGTGGTAGAAACTTACGTTTTATACACTTTGATCTTCCATACCTGTAATCTTGTAGTTCTGCAAACTAACCAAACTAATTTCCCACCAGTTCTTGGCACCCACTCCTAGTATAAGATTGATTGCAGATTACTAATATTGATCTCTACTTGGAAGCTGGTCCTGACTGCAGCACCCAGATAGTTACTTTATCTACTATGTGTTCATTTATGACTCATACCAGGATATTACTAATTTAATAATTCTAATGTGCTCAGAATTTTGCTCTGTATTCATTATGTGACTATTACATATCCTAGAGACCTACAACAGATCCCAATGCGGTAAGAAAAGGTCTAGAGAGTTGTTTTGGTGATGTCAGCTATTTATCTGTTTTTTTTTTTCTTCCTGGTTACTTGATAATTTAAATTATTGGAGAGATGGCTCAGATGGAAAAAAAATATTTGTACTACAAGCATGAAGACTCAAAATTATATTTTAGCACCCAAATGGAAAGTGAGGCATGATAGTGTGAATCTAATCACCAAAAGAAAAAAAGTTGTAGAGATAGGAGGAAGCTTGGAGCTTGCTGGCCAGACAATCTAGCAAAGAAAAAAATGAGCTTCATGTTTATTTAGAAGCTCCACTAATAAAATAAGGTGCATAGTGTTTGATATTTCAGATGTTGATGTATGGGTTTCATACACATGTAATACACAACCCCCCAATGTAAATACACACACACACACACAAATAAAGTATAAGTATAACTTGAAAGTGATGCCTCTGGTTCCTACAAGACTAAATATTCAGCCAAAATTCTTTTATTTTTCCTTTGATATTATTCTACTTAAAAATTTTGGCTATCATTGATGTGTATACAATTCCTGAAATTAAGGCTTTTAACCTTTGAAGGGATGAAACATTTTCATGAGAGGTTTTGTCATGAGAAAGCATATCACTATGGATATATAAAATATTTGAAGGGAATAGGGGAATAGTTTTAGTTCATATAATTAATTGTCTATTTTTAATTTATAAGATCTGTTCTTTCATGATTATTCATCCAGAAAGAATAATATACTGTGTACTTTCTAAAAATGTCATTTTTATTCTGTAAAATTAGGAAATTGTTTTACTATTAAAATTTTATTTAATAAAATTTTATAATATAACCTATGACACACATCTTAATATTTTTATGTGTAGTATACACGTATATATTTGTGTGGGAGGGCATATGTATAGAGGTGCTTTGAATATAGAAGTTAAGGTTGATATAGGGCAACTTAGTCAATTGATTTCCATCTTAATATTTGAGCAAGGTATATCACTGTATCTGGAACTCACTGGTTTTGCTAAAGTGGCTGGCTATTATGCTCCAGAGATCTACCTGTCACTGCTCCTCCAAACACTGGGGTACAGATGTATACAAACTTGATAGACTTTACATGTGAGTGCCAGAGATCTGATCCCATGATCTCACATTTGAGTAGCATACACCTTATTGACTAAGCCATCTACTAATCACTTCGATATTTTTAACCTAAAGGAAAATAATTTGTTGTTATTAATTATAATTATGTATATACTCAATATTGTGCCTGAATTTTATCTTCACATGGGTAAATTAGTGCACACAATTGTTAAAGTAGCAATCATCACTTGGGATGGAATGGATTCAGGAAAAAGTCAGTAGTATTTGTTAGACTGTATTTAGTAAACGAGAGAAGCAAAATAGAAAGTAAAAAATGTCTAATCAAGATCCCATAATCTCTTTGTTATAAAATATAACACACAAATATGTTTTATATTCATATTTTCATTAAGTTTCTTTGGGGATGTCTTGCCTTGGAGATTTTACAATTATCATACACTTTAAAATGATTTATGATAACTTCTTTTTATATTTTAGGTTAAAAATGGAAACAAATGATGATTGTGTTTTACCATTAGTATTTGCTTGTACTTACTAAAATACTATTAAATTAATTAAAAAATTTTTATTACATATTAAGTCTATGCTACTAATATAACTGAAGTTGTTAATTTTATGTAGTTATATATAAGTTATTTTTAAAATATTTATATTTTTATTTTTAATGAGAAAGAAATGAATTTGATTAAAATTATGTGAATTGTGGATGTTATTTAATAGAGTTTTATATTTAGATCTAGAAAAAATAATTTGTTCAACACTTAAAATTTTTATGTAGTTTTCTTTTTTAGAAAGGTTGACACATAATAAAATGTCATGAAACATCTCGATTCCATGTGCTCTGTGATAAAGCTTAAGAGATTATACTTTCAGGAAACAGGATATGTAGGCATTTCATTATGGTGATTTGGTGGCAATGTATCTATAATCTTTAATTTTGAAGTTTATTCCTTCTCCTTTATTAAATTTATGTCTGTGAATTTTATTTTTTTCTAAAGCTATTGTGAATGCAAGTTTTTCTTTTAAATATTTTTGGTAAAATTCATCATTAATATGAAAAAAGCTATTAGTTTCCATATGATGAATTTTTATATCCTGTTATAATAGTAAGATTACTTTCTATATCTGAAATGTTTGGTGGAATCATAAGCATCTTTTAAGTGCAGAATCATGTCATTTTCCAGTCGGGGTGCTTTGATGTCTTCAATTCTTATCTATAGTGTGGAGCTCATTATTTGTTGGACATCTACTTCTGAACATGAGATCGGCCATGAAGTAGTTGATATATAAAAGTGTTATTCTACTGGAGAAATCTTACTTCTCTTCTATAGGAGGTATGACAGTTCCATTATTAATTTTACCCTAGTACTAGGTTTACATTTATTCATGCCTTAGTTGTTTGTTTTTTAAACATAACATCATAAAATATATACATATATTAAGGTTAGCTAAATGAAATCACCAAATAACAATGGGGGTGACAGAGACCCAACTCTCCACCTCTTATCACCAAACAAATTATCTAGTTCCAGATTCGGGTTACATCTGATTGAGTTGTTGGCCAAAGGGGTCCCATGGGAATCCACAAATGACTCATGCTATTGCCATGACAACTATTTTTACTCTTTACTGACAGCAAGGCCTCATTGCTGAAGAAAACACTTATACAACTTGTTTATCATGGAGATGTCAAGCTGGTGCCTACATGGAGCCTTCACCCTAGGTTCCATCACCTTTGTTATAGAGCGATTCTCTACTTGGTATCAAAAGAGAAACATAAACACAAACTGAGTCACAAACTCCTTTTCTATAATTCTGTACTACTTGCAAGCTTGTGGGAAAAACCAATGATGTATCTGACTTAAAGTCCATTCCATGAGATGGAACTCATAGCAGACACTACTTGAGTCAGAAAAAACCAAGGACTAGATATCCCAGGATCTAAGGCAAAACCAAGTAATACTGGTCTATAAAAAGAAAAAAAAGAATGTAGTGATAAAATGACTCCTGTAGAATTCTGCTATATTTCTAGATAAGTGCCTTGTTCAACCATTGTCAGAGAAGCATTCTCTTGTAGCAGAAAAATATAGTGACCCATATCCAAGAATTACATAGAGTATGAGAGACCATGTAACACTCAATAAAATATACACTATATTATAAATACAACACATGCATACATGTATACATATATATTATATGAACTACAAAACTATATATATAAATATACACATATTACAATTACTTTACCTTCTTGAATAAATGTTTATTTTTAAATATGGAGTTACTTGATTTATGTCTTCTCATTAATTTTGATTAGTATATATTTATAAAATATCAGAACAGCTAAGTTACATTGTTTTAATTCTCTGATTTAAGGACATCTATCCTTTGACTCTCAGTCTTGGACATCCTTACCTGTAAACTTCCTTGATTGTTCATTTGTTTTAAGACAACAGATAATTGTAACTAATTTTTCAGTCCAGTCATCCAGTGTTACCTATTTTCACTCAAAATTGTTATTAAAGGACATTTATTGATTCTGATGATCTTCTTTCTAGAACTGAGTTCCTATTTCAATGGCTTTCACCAATAAGAATCTTAGTCAAATATGTACTTATATTTAATATTTCTTTTTAATTAAAGTCTTTGTTTCACCATGAAGTTTTTCATAACAGGATGGATTTGCTGCAACAAAAGTTAATTTCTATTAAATGATTTAATAGAAATAATCTAACATAATATTCATTAGTAACTGACTTGGTAATAATATTTTTAAATTCCTGCATTTTAATTCTATGTCATGATATGTAGTTTAAAGCTGTAAGAATCATAAATTATATCATTCTTATTCATGAGGACATGGGAGTCAAAATATATACATTAAATGAGAAAAGGGGCAAAATCTACTGTTGGCAGTCTGAAATATAGTGCATTTTTGCTTAATCTTTATATTGGAAACATGGACCAAATAAATGGCCTTTGCCAGACCATAGTTTGACCACTTTAGAAACATCATTAGCAAATATGTTTATGGTATAATTTAAGACATGGAATCAGTAATGATTGCTTTTAAGGAAAATTGATTGTCTGATGCCTGTCACAAGCCAACTCTTATTCAGCAAATAAAGGTTGCACATAATGCCAAAGATTAAGCAGAGTGTATGCAAGCTAGTGACCTATTTATAGTACTATGATAAAGGCTGCACATGAATATTTTATCTTCTATTACAAAATATTCTCAGGTAGTAAGATACTTTAATTTTTGCTATATTCTAAATTAAAGAAAGGCGTTTTGTGAATTTTTTGCCTTTAAATTAAAAATATTATGCATTCTTAGTATTATGAGGGAAATGGAGATCATTTGAGTTTAAACAGATTAATTGAGAACAATTGTCATCAGTAGCAATATCATCAATAGTATCATGGATATTCCTTAGTATTAGTTTTGATATGATTGGAGTTATTAGCATTTTTAATATTGACTTAGCTAATATTCATGTTGTTATTAAACATTGTCTAGATATGAAATGCAGCTTATATGAAGAGACTGTGGGGAAAGAAGAACATTTTATTTCTTAAATTTCTCTTTACAAATAGTTTTTGACAAGTTATAATAGCTTCTATATTCCTTAATCAGTATGAAATGATTTCAGCATCTTAAGTTGGTGATATTTGCCTGGATCGTGAATATCAAATTCTTTCCCATTATTTATGATACAAGAGAGGACATATGCATTCTGATACTTGCTTATTTTCATGATAGATTCATCAGTGTATGTTTTTGCTCTTGAATATCTAATATGTTGTTGGTAACCAGTTGTGTGTAGTCAATGAATAACAAGATAATTCACACACTCCTTTTGCTGACATTCTGGTGGCATAGCAAGAAGGGAGCTGGTAATACTCAGCCAGTATGTCTGTTTGTTTCTTGAGAACCCTGTAGTGCCAAGAAAAATCTCAATGAAATTTAACAATCTCCACAATTTACTGTATTTCCAGAAGCAAGGACATCTCATTTCTCTGTCAGAGTGTGTCATCACAGCTATGTTTCCACCACACCAGTAGCTGGTGAGTGTTTCCCCCTGTGAGTCAGCTCAGCACTTCTGTCTCAGCAGCCAGATTTTTTCATGTAAGATGCTAGGTTGACAGAATCGCTCCACTGATGTTAAAATAGATTCTGTTCCATACTCTGTTAAATAAGCTAATATGTGAAAAGCTTTTCAACATGTTCCTGGAAGATGGTGACATAGAATATGATGTTATCTATGTTTTATTATTCTGAAACTAAGGGTTGAATCTATTGGCAAGTTGTAGGATGAAACTATGAAGTTGCCTCAGTATATTTAGAATGTATGCTCAATAGTACACATTATTTAAACTGTATCCACCAATGCAATCACCTTGAATTCAGTAAATATTTTAATGTTTGACTGTATAGACTATGGAATATTGTATTTTAGAGAATATAACTAATTACAAACAAATGTTGCTTATTATATTATGTATAAATTTAATTGATTGTGATTGTATGTGTTAAGTATAGCCACCTTTGGTGGCTTTCTGTCTAGGCTGTTGATTTGCTTTCTGAGGATGGATGTAGGATAGGGGTAGGGGTTGGCACACGAGCATTCTATGTGACTCTTGGCTGTAAGTGGGCAATTATTGATAGCACTGCAGAAGTAGTTCCTAGCCCTTTATAGTCACCAGGATCATGGATCATGGGCTTCTACAAGGTTTCTAGCCATTGAAGAGAACTCTTAAGATTTGTGATAAGGATGCTGAAGTGTAGCTTCCATGATTGATGACTTTTTTGAATGGATGTGGATGAGGAAAGATTCAGTTTCTTTAAAGGGCTGGCCACTGGGAGTCTGACCATATTCCAGTGAGTATACAGGGAACAAAAATTGAACAATTTTTTTTCTCTCTCTTTTTCTTCTTTTTGGCAGAGGGTAGGTCATAGAGGTGAAAGAGAAGCAATCCTTGGAAGACTTGGAGGTGGGTGTGATTGGGGACATAATATGAAATTCCTGAATAATCAATAAAAATATTTTAAAAAGAGAAATAAATTACCATATTCTAAAGAATATAAAGTATATCCATCTGTATGCTATGCACTCGGTGCACTTTGTCAGGGAGTTTGCCCTTTAAACAAAGTAACTCTAAGAGCTTCATATTATTGAAGCTATAAAAGTTGATTTTTAAAAAAGAAATATTTCAAGTTATATTTCTGTTTTATAATAAAGTTTTTACCCGGCATAGATTTGGATACATGTTTATATATGTTTGTGTGTATACATGCATGAGTGCTTATTATTTTGGGATGATACATATTATAATAAATATAGAGAAATTTTTTAGGGAAACATACAGGAACATGAATTTGTGTCAAATTTGAGAGATTTAAATAATTAAAAATTTTTGCTAAACTTGCTGTTAGAAGTCACCTCTTGTCAGCTATTTCTAAAACAGCCTGTAGTTTTCAAAATTAAATACAACTCAAAGTCCTTCAGAAATCTGTCTACCAAGGTTTACTAGCAACATGTTACATACAAAAAGGACCCTGACATAATATTGTGATCTTTATTTTTACAGTTGACAAAAGCTATCCTATGATGACAGGAACCTTAACACAGTCAGATTAGATGCCTTGTGGTTTTTATTGATTCATTTCCTTTTGTGACCACGATAAGGCCAACTGAGATCAGTAGTAAATGCCTACAAACAGAGGCATTATAGCTTAATTTACCCTTAACATTTTAACTACACATCATGGTATGTGAACTCTTGAGGTTAACAATCAAGGTAATGTATCAAGTTTAGTGTCAATGTATAGACTTCTATAGATCCCCTCACCCAAGAGATTAACACAAAGTACAACAACAAAGACAGAGACACACTGAAACTATTCAGCTTCTCTTAGGTCTGCAGGATATACCATTTGCAATGGGATTTGACTTTAGAAAGTCATAAGTAGGTGGGAGCCATTATAATAAACAATCTACTAATATATCAGAAGAGTGGCCCAAAGTCCCTAAGTATCAGGTTACTGAAAAAAATAAGTAAATATAAAGAAATTAAAATTTCATCAATGAACATATGCTCTCTCAGTGGATAAAAATGCCATCGATTAAAAGAAACTAGAAAGTGAGGCTTATGCCAACAACATCATTAAAATTCAGAGGGGTCTTGTGCTATATTGATCATGTTCTAAAATTTCTCTGGGTCTCAATTGTCTCAGATATATACTGGAGCAAACAAAATCCATACTTTGTTGGTTTAAGAAACAAAGGGCTTAGAGAAGGCCATATGCAGAATTTTACACAAGAAACTAATGTTGTAACTATAATCATGATTATCATGATATTGTAATAGAGCTAGACAGCATCTTTCATTATAAACTTTGAGAATGCTTACATACCTCTGTGTAGCAATTTAAGAAGAGTGGTATGCATTTTGTCTTTAAAGATGGAGACATTCTTACTTTCTTCTTTAAACTTTGAGTAAGACTGTCAACACAGATGTAGATCTCCTTTAACTCTCAATCTGACCCTTTCCTTTTGATATCTGGAAAACTGTTTCTCTTGAGATTATGTTGCACAATCACCTCCTATAACCGCCCCCTACTACCAGCAACAGGCATAACAAGCACTGTTATACATTCTACTTCATTTTTATATACCTGACTATTCTTTGTACTATTCAATGACAGATATAATATAGGATTCATTTCATGTGTTTCTTGTAAATATCAGGTTCCCACTAGAGAGCATTATGCAATATTATTAGAATAACTTTGCTAACTTGGATACTTTCTCTTTACCTCTTTAAAAATTTTTAGTTTTCTTGAAGTGTGTAAACTTACACACTCCTACTATTTCAGACTTTACACTAGATATCTCTGTGGCATTTCTCCATCATCTTTGAATGAGTGGACCAAAGGAAGAGAGTTTATCTTTGTTACCTTTGATATACACACCCAGTATGTTGACCATCTAGACTCCAGCCATATGACATTAACTAAATATTGATGGTACTTTATATTTTGACCACATAGTACTGCCAAACAGAGTTGATACTGTCAAATCCAAGGAGCAATTTTTAATACCCATCGGACAAAATTTTCTCATATGAATTTGTTTTTAGGAAAAACCCATGCTGTAGGCTTGCCTGTTATTTAGCTACAATGCTTGCTTTTAAAAATTCAAACTGAGAATTTTGAGCTCAGAAAAAAAATCAGAACCAGAGCAATCCTCTGTCCTCTGTGGGAAAAACAATGAAGAAAGCCACAGATCAAATGCCATTTTCAAACAGCAGGTTGAGTCAGAAAAATGAATAATTTAGAGGGAGGATGCTTTGTGGCTTTAATATCTTCAGTAGAGTATTATGTCTCAGGCCCCTTCTGCAGTATGCACTGCCTCCTGACTCACCATCAGCAGCAACAATCTACATCACAGTGATCAGCTGTTGGATGTTTCAGTATATTAATATGACCTTCTAATTAATCCATGTAAGAAGTATCATTGCTCCTAGAAGCTAGTGATCAAAGGAAAGCCATGATTAGGGGGTGTCAGTTTAGAAAATTTCATCAGTCCTCTGTTTTTGTAATGACTTAATTGTCAGAAAGCTGTTCACCAATGTTTCAAAAAGAATAAATCAAAACCAAATGGCACACTGCATAAAAATGAAGAAAGTGATAAAAGTTAGACCACAATACAGAAAATAATTATTTAGATATAATTTTGTGTCTGATAAGATCCAAGTGTCAAACAGTCCAGGAAGTCCTAAATTCTCTGCACCTGGTTGGTGACTCAGTCACTGCATACTTGTCACCTGAGTCTTTCCTGATCTCAGTGAGTGAGAATGGATGAGCACTGAACCAAGTGCTTTTTAGGAGAAAATGATCTAGGTAATAATAATAATAATAATAATAATAATAATAATAATAATGCAACAGCATGATGGGGATGGTAGAAAGTGTTAATTTCTTTTAAACATATATGGTGAGACATAGCAGCAGATGACACTATGGCCAAGACTGGGGACCGTGATATGATAACCAGGACCCACATTGTGGAAAGAAAGAAACGACTCCTATTGGTTGTCTTTTGACCTCCAGACGTGAGCCTTGCCCTCCCTCCGTATAAACCCATTCACTTGCAAATAGATAAACAAATCATTGTAAAAGTACACACAATAAGAGTTTTAATTAACTCTACTTTTCAAAATCATTTACAATATGAAAATTCACAAATTTCTTAAGAAATACAAAAGAGGTGTTACCTAGAAAACATAATTTTGCTGTGTAATTTAAATGAAGATTTGAAAATATTGTAACATAGTGATCACTGAAGAAGCTAATACTGACATTTGGAGTTCTTTAATTATATATTATTTATAGGAATACATGTAATGAATGCCAAGAAAGGTCTCACTTTTAGTCATGTAATGTGATGAAATTTTTCACTGCCCTAAGTTATAGATGAAAAATATCAGTTAAAGAAGAAACAAAATATTTCAATTAGAAGAATAAGCAATTATTTTCAACAGCTTGAATTCATTCCATCCAACTCAAAGTCAATAATTACATTTTCTAAGATGTGTTCAAGTTCCTTATAATAGTCCTAGAGGGAGAGATGCCCTCACTTGGCTGTGGACTTCTTCCTTGTAGTGAGCAGAGTGAGCATCACCAGTGAACAGCATATTCAATCAGTGGTGGAGAACAGGAAATATGGTGGTTTTATCAAGTGGCCTCCCAAACTTCTTTAAAACTTCACCTATTGATCAGGGCTGGCTCTTTGCCCTACTCATGGAAACCGCAGTATACCCATCATGGCACAAAAGAATAGAATATAAAATGCTTTCTGAAGCTAGGACATAAAAGATTCTATATTTTGTACATGATCAACCTAAAATATTTGCTATTGGAATGATTTGTCGGGGTGGGTATACTCTGTTGTACTCAGATGTCATAATGTGGGGAACAGCTGTCACCTTCAGAGAATATATGGGAGCTAGTTAGTAGTTCCAGTATTTGATAATCACACCCAGATGCTACGGCACTAACTAAAGATATCCTTGAGTATTTCCAGTATTTGGATGTGAGTAAGGCACAGAGTAACTCACTCCTTTGAGCTTTTTTTCTCTTGCCTTTTAGAATAAAGAGAATCCAAAAAAGGAGAGAACTTTAAGACACTTACTTTTATGTAATAAAATACCAGTGGATGCAAAAAATTAAATTGACTGAGATATTTTCCTGTCTTAAATTAGTATACTAAGAGATTATCATGTAGCTAACTTAATTTATACCACAACTTAAGAAACAGATCCTTTTACATTGTTTTAGATTTATGAACATATATTTGTGTTTTGCCTGCATTTGTGTGTCTGGTGCCTACAGAGGTCCCAAAAAGATGTTGGAGTCCTTGGGACTAGAGTTATGGATGATGGTGAGTGGTCATGTCAGTACTGGGAAAAGAACCTGGGTCTTCTTCTACCTCTTCAATCTGAGACACATATTTTAAATTTGCTTATACAAAATAAACTAGAGTTCAAAGCAGATAAGAAACTTTCCAGACAGTGTACACTTCTAATTAAAGGACTGAAATTGAAAACCATATTTATCTAAGTCTGAAAGCCATTTCAAAAATATTGACTTTTTGGTTCAATCATGGTTACAAAAGCTAAAAGGTAAAAAATATAGACAAAACCACAATTTTAAGTGATTATTCTAATGTTTCTCAAACTCATATTCACAATAATATCAACTGTGATTTAAATTAACATCACATCATTTGAGTGGAAAGATACTTTTCCTGATCCTACTGCCAGGGGCCTCTTAAGCAAGCCAAGCTATACAACTGGCTCCCATTTGCAGAGGGCCTTGTCCAGTCCCATGCGGCTTCTACAGCTGTTGGTCTAAAGTTTGTGAGTTACCATAGCTTGGTTTGGTTGTCTCTGTAAATTTCTCCATCATGATCTTGATTCTCCCTGCTCATATAATCCCTCTTCACTCTCAGACTAGATTCCTGCAGCTTAAGCTACTGCTTGGCTGTGGATTTCTGCACCTGCTTTCATCAGTTACTGGATGAAGGCTCTATGATGACAGGGTAGTCACCAATCTTATTACTGGATAGGCCTGTTCAGACACCCTCTCCAGTATTGCTAGTATCTAATCTGGAGTCATTCTTATGGGTTCCTGGGAACTTCCCAAGCACGAGGCTTCTCCCTAACCCCCTGATGTCTCCCTCTATCAAGATATCTCTTTTATTGTTCTTCCACTCAGTCTCTGTTTTAGCTTGAAGATTCCATTCCCTTATGTTCTCATCCCCATCCCCTCCCCTCTATTGCCTACCCCAGCCCCCAGTTTACTCAGGAGATCTCATCTATTTCCCCTTCCCAGGGTCAACCTTGCATCAGTCTTAGGGTCCTTCCTGCTAGCTAGAGCTGCGGGATTTATCTGATGCATGAGCTGGCATTTTGAAACCCATGACCAATGGTAGGACACCATGCCCAAGCCTTAATGCAGGAAGGAGGGGCTTGGACCTACATCAATGGAATGTACCAAGCTTTTCTGATGCCCCATATGAGGTAAGAGGGGATGAGATGTGGGTAGGTAGGGTTGGTGATGGGTCGGGGGAGAAGGAATGAGGAGAATCAGTAGTTGGTATGTAACATGAATAAAAATTTATTAAATAAAAAAGAAAAATACTTTTCCACAATGTACTTTGGAAGGGCAGCAATTGATGAGTTAATATTTAATAAACCTGATATAGTTTGTTGGTTTTTTTTTTTTTTTTTTTTTTTTTTTTTTTTTTTTTTTTTTTTACAAATTCTGATATGGCTGTTGGAAGATGAATGAGTGAATGTAGAAATTAAAGAAATTAAACCAACTGTATAAGGAGTACTGTTTCTTAAGAAATGTTATAACAGATTGATGTTCTTAGAGAAGATGCCTGCCATATATTTGTTCACATTCATTTTTATATATTGTATGGTAATTATTTGAATGAGAATGCCCCCCCAAGCTCATATATTTAAATACTTGATACCAGTTGTTGGAAGAACTATGACATTATTTGGAATTGATTTGAAAGTATGATCTGATTAGAAAAGGTGTGTCACTAGGGGCAGAGGTATGCTTTGAGGTTTCAAAAGTCAACATAACTCTCAATTTCTTCTTAGTCTCTGTCTTTCTCTACCTTCTCCCTGCTTGGGGGCTATCCAGGATGTAAGCTGTTGATATGGTTCTAGTGCTTTATGCACACAATGTTGCTATTCTTCTCACCATGGGTGTCATGGATTCTAACCTCCAGAACTATGAGCTACAAATGAAACGTTTTCTTTGATTAGTTACCTTGGTCATAGTATATTGTCATGGTGATAGAAAAGTAATTAAGACTATGTGATATACATCCTTTGTTAAAATCTGTAAAACCCTGTAATCAACTGGATAGTAAATACTTCAACAGTCTTAAAATAAAGTTGGTCTGTAGATGAACAGACTCAAAATACAAATTCTACAAATAAGAATAGAAATACAGATTTGAATCAAGATTCTTGAGCTATTTCTACATATGAGACTAAAATTAATATGTAGAATAAAATTCAAAAATGCAAGAGGAAATGTTCAGATTTTAGAAGTTAATGTGATATTCAGAAGAGAGAATACTTTTACTACATTAGAAATGTAATGTCTCCAATCCAAAATACTTGGGAGGAGGCATTACAGGTTTTGGAATATTTCCATATATGTGAGATTTCTCTGAGCTGATATCCATATTCAAATTCAAGTTATTAATGGTTTATATGCACATCAGCTTACCACCTGATGATAATTTTATTCAGTATTTACATATATGCATGTACATACCACAGAACACATGTGAGTATTGAAGGACATTTTGCTGAACTCAGTTCTCATTTTCTTTTATGTAGGTTCCAGGTCAAGTTCAGGTTATCAAGATTGACAGAAAATATTCTTATCCACTAAGCCATCTCATTGTCCCCCTTACTCAGTATATTTGAGGTGTCTCTCTCTTTCCTATACCTTGACTATATTAGAAACAGGATTTTTCTTTTGTGTACAATCACAACAGATATCTGAGCTTACGTATTCACATTTTTGGAATTCATTAATATTTCCACATGAAACGTATTTAAATATGTATTTATTGAAGGATCTGTATTAACATTAGTCTTTATGATACTAAAAAATCAGACAAGTTAAGACAAGAGTGTGAGTTAATAAGATCCATTCAATATATCTTAACATTAGCATTGTTGCATTATTACGTTAATGATGCTCTTATGTAAAAAGCAGCTTCAGGAAGTCAGAGGGATGCTTAACTGATGGATCTTGACCATTTGACTCAGGTTCATTCTGACTCAATTTGATATTGATTTTTATTTCATAATGGATTAAAGGGGCTTTGTAAGATTTCAAAGGGGGGAATTAATACATGATGATATGTGCAAAATAATATTTTAAGTTGCCCTAAAGATCAAAGGTCTTGGAAGATGACAATCTGTTACAAGAGTGTTCAGTTCATAGATGTCTTCTAAATCCTCTTTCCTAATAGCAAGTTCTACTTGTAGCCATTTACATAAATTAACAGAGACTGACAGATTAATTATCTCTATCAATTAAAAATATTTCAAGACTCAAATGTCTACCAAATTGTTCTTGTTCATTATAAACCCATGTGAAATTGAATCTTTACGTATCTCTCAATTATTTATAACATTTATTTATGCAGCCACTTGGACACAGCAGCATATGAGCAGAACATTGTTCACCCTGAGAATGATAGGTAACAGGGAAGTTCTACCTACCCACTAAATGAGTAAGATGGATGTTTATATACAATGAATTAAAGTAATATTCCATTTGCTCGGATCAGGATAGCATTACCAGTGCTTGTGGTAATATAATTTGGTACTGATGAAGGTTAAAAGTCTGTTTTGTTTTATTTCTATCTATTTATTTTTTTCTCTGAGTCCTTCTTCCTCTAACTTTATCTTCTTTCTGGAGTCAGTTTTCTCTCCAGATGATTTAAAGAAAAATCTCACTCTACAGAATGTCCTACTGTGAAAGGAACAGCCAGCAAAGCCATTCTCATATAGTAAAAACAAAACAAAACAAACAAGAAATCAAAAACAGTTAAGGCATCCAAAGCCCTGAGTTGAGGAGCAGACTTCCCATGGATATTAGCAAAACATAGCAAATCAAGTTATTATAAGACTAAGCATTTCCTTTGGTATTAAAACTGGGCAAGGCAACCAAGTGTGAGGAATAGGGTACCCAAAGCCAGCAACAGACATATAGACAGCTTCTGCTCTCAGGATTACCAGTACCACAAGATGACCAAGCTACGTATCTGTCCCATGCATGCTCCCTGGTCCAGGCTCTGTGAGCTCTTATGAACCCAGGTTAATTAAATCTGAGAGTTTCCTTGTGATGTCCTTGACCCCAATGGCTTCTTCCATTTCTCTTCCTTACCTTCAGGGATTCCCCTAGCTTGGCCTGCTATTTTTTAGAACAATAGAAATGGTAATGCTAGCAGATATTTAAAGAAAACCATCAATGCCTACATGAAAAGCAAAGATTGATCTTGTGAAGTATGCTTTTCCTCCACTCTGACAGGTACCAGGGAAAAGCACCTATCAACATGACTAGCAAATGAGTGCTTAGAAATCTTGCTGTTGAAAATGAACTCACTATCATCTTTGTGGGGGCTAACCTATTCCTCTATATTTATGAAATATTTTTATCTATAGAAAAATTATGGCATTTTTTAATTTTCCCAATAGTTAAGAAATAGCATCATAGCTCTTTTCTGAATACATAATTTAATATTTCTACCTTTCTTAAAAAGCTTTTTAAAACATGTAATATGCTCATTACTGCAATGAAAGAGATACTTTCATGGTCAAATTCCTCCATATTTTGAGAACAGTAATCTTTTTAAAATCTCATGAAGACAGTGGAATTCTGTTATCTTTTGATATGATTATTTTTACTCATTCATATCTTTTATCTGGAAACATTTATATTTTACATACCTAAATCCATGTTTTCAAATCATACTTAAATTTGAAGGTGCCATAATATAAAGTGACTTGTAATTTGTGCCATAGAATTTTAAATATGAATTTTAATATGATATTTATGCTTTAGATTTTGATGCTCTTAATCATAGATATATTAAATACTTCTTCCAAGTGTAGCCTCAATTTTTTTTCTGAGTTTTTCTCATAGATTCTTCCAAGTCTCCTTGGGATATTAATAATGTACAGTTGTGAAGGGTTCACATAGAAAATTAGTCCTTGTGTTGAAGACTAAGCTCCCACAGTGAACTGAATATTAATACAATTTGACAGAATTATGCTATAGACTTCATGGAGCAAAATAAATTCATTGATTAATATGGGGCAGCATTGCTAATATATAACTGCAGGCTAGTTATACAGTTATATTTAAATCACATAGTATTCATGTCTAATACGAAAGTTTTAGCATTACACGTGTAGGCTGCACATTTAAAATTATTGAGTGTATCCTATAAATAGAAAATAATATTGTCTTTTTGTATATGGAATTATGCTACTCTGCATAATATTTTACAGTTTCTCAGTTTCTTTGTGTTATTTAGTTTCCTCAGATTGCATCTCTCAGATGCCTACAAATCAAGAAATTGATAGAATTTATACTAGAGACAGGTTTAAAGAAAGAATGTCACAGTTTGCCTCAAGGAAAACAATACAGGAAGGGTAGAAGACTCTTCTTTTCAAAAAATAGCATAAAATCCAAGATCTCAGGTTTTGTATTTAAAATTCAGCATGATTGTGAAATATTTTTATTCCTGTCTTCATAAAAGTATTAATTATTGCTGGGTTTATCACAAGAACTTTTCAAATGTGTCTTTCTGACTGAAATACATCATACTCACACACAGAGGCAGGGGATGTATTCCATATGGGTGGAATCTAGGAAGATATATGCATGCCTCTATTTATCTATCTATCCATCCATTCACCTACCTATCTATCCACATATCTGTCATCTATCTAGAGAATCACATTATTAATACTGATTAAGAGCATCTAGTAAACTTTACTAGACCATAAATCTTTACATATCTCTGAACCTAATATGGTGATTTATTGTGCTGCAGTGCACAGTTAATTGTTCAGACACTTCTTTTTCATCAAACTGGAGAATGAAACCAAATACTAAATACAAAATTCTAAGTACATGATTCTTATAGATGCCATTCATATGACATGTTTATGCTCCTTCTTTATTATACAGAAATTGTCACTCTTTGCTTGTGGGCTTTTTATGCAATTCTTTTGTCATCTTAATAATCTTATTCCATTTGAGCAATGCAAACGGAAAATCCCCAGTAGAAGAAAATTACCCTACTTTATATACTAAGTGCTTTGTGGTAAAAATTAGGATGAGAATCCCTTTCTTTGCATTAGAGTTTTTTATAGCTATCTCATTGCAATTTCTCAGGGATGATATGATTGTGATTATCGACCATTAGTATTCTGTGTTCTAAAAATTACTGTAGTGGTTTAAAATTTGGTCATGTACAAATTACATTAATGAAATAGAAAGGAAATCACATTCGGTAATGACAATAGAGTATTAACTGAAAGTGATTACAAACTTGCTCTTCACAGGGAGTAACCTGGAGTTTACAGATACAGCCTGTCATTCACTGGCTCCATGACCTTGAGAAAGTAACAGGTTTCTGAGTCTCGGTGACATTATTTTAACCACACAAAATTATGACAAGTGATGACAAAGAACTGAGCATCAGGGAGACCATATAAGGCTACTAAGTGCCAGTTACAGTGTTTATGTATTATCATAATTATGGTCTTTTCTTATACTGAAGATTCCATTAGGCCATAAGGCAGACTTCGAAAGATTTTAAACTTAACTGTTTACTGTTGTAGTGGGGTTCTCGGTCCTGGGCGGCCGGAGACCCCGGACCCACAGACCTGCCGCCGGGACTGCTTATCCGCCCGCCACCCGGGTCCCCAGAAACGACTCAGACGCTTTTATTTACTTCATGCTGTTTGGCCTATGGCTCAGGCACATTGCTAGCTAGCTCTTACATCTTAAATCAACCCATTTCTATTAATCTGCGGGCCACGTGGCCCGCGTGGCTCACCCCTGCCTCCTTACATGCTGTTCCTTCGGCGGCTTCAGCTCGGTCTGCCTGACTCCACCCTGCTTCTCCCACCTAAGCTCTGACTCTCCTCCCACTTCCTCTATGGTGCCCGCCATGACCCATAACAGCTACTTTATTTAAAGATACAGCACACACAAAAGCATTCCCACATCAGTTTACACTAATCACTTGGGATCTTGTCAAAACACAAATTTTGACTCATCATGTCTGATTTCTAAAACAAAATCCAGGTGAAAATATGCTAGTGATGACAACAATTTCTAATAATCCAGGTCCACCGTGTTTGTACATGGTACAGGTGATGTACAATGTCGTAAGAAGTGAAATTGTATCAATATCTTAAATTCAACAGAATTGGAGACTTGAATACTTATATCCATCTCTTTATGATGCACCTTGTATCAAATGATGAAGTTATTCTGATTATACTGAGCAAAATAAAATAGATAAATAAATCTTTTCATGTTTGGTCATTCAAAACAGTTGAATATTCTCAAGTCTCAAGTTACTCTAAAAGACAGAAGGTAGTTTTACCTGTAACTTTAAAAATGTTTCCCATATTGAGTTATAGAATACATGCAATTTTATGTGTTTCTTGTATTTTACTTCAAATTATATGTGGTGTGTGTTAAATATCCATCCACATATTTTATAAAAATAATCACACTTCTAGTTTATTTTTATAGAGGTGGTAAGATTTATAAAAATAATTATAATGTATGTGACAAATTGGGAAACACTATCTAGTCCAAGTACAAGAGGAGTTGAGGGTAAAGGGGGACTTAACCGTAATAACATCTAGAAGTCTGTGAATCAGGCTTAAAGGGCTTCCCTATTTTGAAAGCCCAGTGACTCAGCCTTGTTCTTTTGCAAACTCCATCCTGAACAGCTCTTTTCATCTGTGACATTAGGGTTCAGTTCTGTTTGAGTTCTTTAACTAGACTGATTTTCCGGATGATGCCATCTCTTCTTGTGTATAGTCACTTTTCGTATGACTTTATCATAATTAAACATAAACACATAAATGAATACTGAATTTTAGTAAATGATCCAGTGGCCTAAAGGTATGTCAGTTCTTCTGACAACTATATTTATAGAGCTCTCCTGTGTAAGAAATTTAGCGTACAGGTGAGAGAGAGATATAAGCTATTCTATGCTATGCTTTAGTGACAATTCACTCTCATTGGCTGAAGCTACTCTCTCATTTTCCTATATATTGAGTGTATATCATGCTTTTAATTTTCTAACAGGTCAGTATGTGCTCATCATATTTTTAAAACAACACATGGGAAACTTCTTAGAGTAGAAATAACCGTGATGTTTCACATTGTAAGACTTTATGTCATGTTTCACAGCTATGGGCAGTGCATACACTGTGAATAGATTTTTAAGATCTTTAGTATCTTATTGATCTTCTTGTTTGATTTTGATCACTGCTTACTATTTAAATCACTATTTAAAACCTTGGTTATGACTAACTATCCACAAACAGTATCATGGTATTTTCAAAGAAAGTCATATTCAGAAGATTTTGACCATAATATAATCACATGTGAGTTGCTGTGGCCTGGCTCTCTGTGCTTTTCCTAATATTTTGGAAGTGGCTTTTTTTTTTTTATTTTGAGATACTCTGACAGCTTTTTCAATATTCTTTTCAACATCTTTACCCCTATTTTCTTTATATTCCATTTTCTGCTGTAAAGGTAAATCTTTGGAAGCTTAAGTGCAATCACATGTGGATGCGCATGTCAGGCTATGGTTGTTATCCATAAAAATAGACAAGTAATTTTATCGTACTGAAGAAAAGCTGAATAGACGTCAGAAAAATGTCTGTGGGCACCAAATTGGAGTATGATAAACACACTTCCCTGTTTAGACATTCAGTTCTTTAAACCAACAAACATTTTGTAGAAAAATAAAAGATGTGTGAAAATGTTATCCTGTGTGCAAATTGAATATTGTATATGGTTTTGAAAGATATAATTTTACTATTTAGAAAGCTGAGGTTGGAGAGCCAAAAGGTCACCTACACAGTTGCTAATTTTCTTTCATTATTTCCATAATGATATGTACTATTTCAATAGAGAGAGCCTCTTGAGAGCTGCTTTTTAGTGATTTTAGGCATACATCTCCTTGGCTTTTATACCTAAGTAATTGTAAAATTTTATGTGTCCTGGAAAAATGTACACAATAAGATAATAATAAATGGGCTGTTAAATGTTTTGTACAATTGCTCTATAGACTCCACAGTTCACAGACCATTTCAAATTCAAAAATGATTGCATGTATTAAAGCTTCTGAAAGAACTAGAAAATACCTTGCTTGATATTTTTTTATAAGTGAAAGAATGAATAAGTGAAGCTTAGTAACTATTTTAATATCTTGTCATGGGCTTAAGATAACAATGCATAAAAATTTACAGGCAAAATCACAATTAGACATATATTATTTGATGAGAAGAAATGTGTATGGATGAAGTTTAAGAAATATAATTATGTGGTTAAAGTAATTAAAATTAAAATAGCATTTGTACTATTCTTAAATTGTTGATTTAAGAGATTTTTAAGTGGACAGAGCCAAAAAAAAAACCACATTTGAGGGAATGCATCATAAATAAGAACAATGGGAGTATTAATATTAAGAGGATGAAGATACATTTTTGACTAGGTAAATCAGAGAAAGATTTATAGACACATATATATTTGAAAAATGATTATGATACAGTTAGCCAGAATTAAGAAATACTCAGTTAAAAAAAATAGTGTTTTGTGTGTTAAGTTTAAGTAACAGTAATTACACACACACACACACACACACACACACACACACACACACACACACACATTGTGGGTATGTGATGTAAGGGAATCAAAATGCTGCCTTCATTAATTTCTAGTTCTTTATATTTTACTAAACTTTATTTTTAATTGCTATTTTCATCATGCTAAGAGCTTTAATGTGTAATGTGTTTTTCATATGATGTTAGTTGAAATAAACTATCACTGTTGTTTTGTTCAACATGAGTTAGTCACTGAAATGAATGTAATGGTTTACTAAGCCCCTTCGCACTGCAGGAAAACTCTGTCCATGCTGGGCCTCTTAGAAGACCTCATATCAGGTTGTTTTATAGAGTAGAAAACTCAGCTGACCTTTGGCTGGACAATGATGCTGAATATTTTGAACATTATTTGATTTCCCTAATTTTGACTACTGGTTGCACTTTTATAATAAATCAATGCAGTTAACATGCACTAACTAGACTGGTTTATTTTGTTCGTACCAAGAGGTTTATTCACAAACCTCAATATTTTCTTAATATCCATTGTGTGTTTGATGCATATTTATTGATTGTTTCTTTATTGTGTCTTCTAGATGCTAAAATCATCATGTCTAGTATATGGGTTGTGTAAAGTCCCAATTTTAGTTAAACAGGCTGAAACATAGCTTCACTCCTATATCTATATCATCTATATCTACATGGATGTCTATATCTATATATCGGTATCCAGCTAGATAATACTGCCTCACTGAACTGTGGTAAGGGCTAATTGAAACAGCACATGGGCTGAAGAGCCTAAGGACCCATCAGTGTCAGTCACTCTCCCCTGGGGATCTGCAGGGTAATTAGAAGCCTGCTGGTTTACATTCCATTCCCAAGTACATTTAAAAGGTGTCAAAAATAACAGCCATCCAGAAATGTACACTTCTCCTTGAACTTTTCGACCTTACAATTTAGCAAAGTTAGCATTGCTTTACACAAACTACTGTAAACACAGAGAACAATACAATCGCTCCTTTATTTCTTTGGTACTTGCAGATTCCTCGAGATGTTTGGGAAAAGGCTCGGGTTCTTGATGATTTAAACAGTTACCCAATCATATGTGCGATTGAAGGAATGTTGGATGCTGCAAGGCTACAGCTAATCCTAATTGCTCCTCCAGCCCCTTTTTCCCGGCGGCTTCAAACCAGGTTCTTCAGATCTGCTTTTGGGACTACAGCTTTGGGGTGGGGGTGGGGGAACAGATCTTGGGAACATCTACAGTCTGGGAGGAGCCCTGAGCTTCCTCCCTAGCACCACGGACAGCGCACTAAAGCCTGGGAGAGGGGCGGAGGAAAGTGCCTCGCCTCACAGGTGGGAGGAGGGAGGGCAGTGACTGACAGGCAGGGAGGAAGGCAGAGCAGAGGAAGGATTGCTCTGGGGAAGGGAGTGGAAAAACAAAAATCTGGGCTCATTCCGAGCATCAGGTCCTGGGGGTGTTTGTTCAGCGGCACGGCGCTCCTAATTCAGGCGGACACTGCCTGAGTTTCGCAGCAGATTGTCAGTCCCTGTAGGAACAGACTGCCACCTGGACCAGACTCCAGGTGAGTTAAGAGCAGAGGTTTCCTTAGGGGTCTTGAACTAAGGGTCTGCACCTGGTGAGGTTGCACAGCTGTTTTTTATTTGCCAAAGTCAAGGACAGAGTTGGTCTTGGCAGAGGTAACATAGGCTGAGATTAAAGGGATGGGCAGTGAGCGGTTTTGATCTCCCAGCAGAAATTGGATGAAATTCAGCAGAAGTAAGTGGGATTGAGAAAATGTTCTCAAAGGTAGGCTTTGAGAGAGAGAGAGAGAGAGAGAGAGAGAGAGAGAGAGAGAGAGAGAGAGAGAGAGAGAGAGAGAGAGAGAGAGAGAGAGAGAGAGAGAGAGAGAGAGAGAGAGGAGGGAGGGAGGGAGGGAGAGAGAGAGAGAGAGAGAGAGAGAGAGAGAGAGAGAGAGAGAGAGAGAGAGAGAGAGAGAGAGAGAGAGAGAGAGAGAGAGAGAGAGAGAGAGAGAGAGAGAGAGAGAGAGAGAGAGAGAGAGAGAAAGCTAAATAAGCTTTTATAACAGAAAAAAATATCTGGCCCACTCGTCTGTACATCTATTATCTTGTTTCAGCCCACTTTCTTAAGTCAAGTCATAGGACTGGAAAGGTGTGGAAGAGGTATTTGATTACAAGAAGCAATAGGGAAATGTAGCCCGCTGAGTCTGGGAGTCTGCTTACTTTGCCTCTGAGTAGCCTTTCCTTTTCATACTTACTTAGAGCTCACTAAAAGGAACTTCAGTCTCCCATGCAGGCTTCACATGTAAAAGCCATATTGATTCACTTCATCTCCTCTGTTCCGAATTTGGTAGGTTTGCAGGGAGGTGTTTAAAAGTATAACTTTGAAGTGGTTGACTTAGTGCGAATGTATTTCTTCTCAGTCTAGAAAATCCTATGTCCATGAGAAAAAAATGATGAGTTCATATTATAAGGAAGACAATTTATCATTCTGTGGGGGAAAATGTTTGATAGGATATGCTAGGAATTTCAGTATGGGGAAATCCTCCCTGGATACTCTCAGAAAAAGTGTGTTTTATACTTGTATCATTTGTCTTTAATGTATGTGCGTACATATGTGGCAGAACATAATTATTTATGGAAAACAGAATTATCTAAGTGTTTCAAAGTTAACTTGGTTTGGAAAGTATGTGACACTGTTAATAGTAACTTATAATCATAGTGGACAAAGAAGGTTTCATATTTTGATTATTGCTTTTTTAATGCATGTTTTTGTTTCTGGTTAAGTAGCCTGGACCTCTGTTTCTGAATCAGTATTGCTGAGTATTCTTCAGTGAATACTTGCCAGTAGAATTAGTGGATGTTGCATTTGTCTGGTGGACTACTGAAAATTTTAGTAGCAATGAGGTATTCAAGTTTCTCTTTTACCCAGATTCGGAGGTAAGATTTAAAATATCTTCCAGGCATTTAATAAACTTAATCTTGTGGGAAGCATCATCAGCATTGCTAGGCTTTCACGCTGATACAGGTGAACCTCGAGTTTGTAATGACAGAGCCCCACTCCCTGCCCCTTCTCTATACATCCAACTGGATTGAAGCTGTATTTGAGCTAGGGCATTTTATTTCAAACATCTTGCTTCTCCATTTTCTTGTGGAAGTTAAAAAAAAAAAATGTTAATTTGATTTTGTAGGTGATAACTGAGCCACTGAGCTATGGAGGAATTAACTATTTTCATTTCAATGACTGTCACTTTATAATGTAAAAATTTACTCAACTTCAATGTTTGATCTTTACCCAAATTTATACCCAATATCTGTTCAGGCTACTACAAGAAGGATATATAAATCTGGGTACATGAAATTCATCTTCAAATGATTTTGATATTTCATTGGTTTTATTTTTTTGAGAAAGAAGACTTTTTAACACCAGTGTACACAGGCATTTCTCTTAAAGTCCTATTTTCCACCTTCAAGTTGTTCTAAGTCCCTAAATGTTAACATATATCCTTCTTAAACAATGTATATAAAAAGAAGTTTCAAAAGTTATTCAGAATATTAACTGGGTTAATGCTTGTTTTATGATCCAGAAGGCAGCCTACATTTAGATGTGTTTAAACTACTCAAAGTGAACTTGAAATATACATACAACTCACTGGAAGAACACACTCTAGGCTTCACAGTGAGCTGTTTTGGAGAATCCTCAAGATCACTGGAAGGAGGAGCATAGTTAATATAGGGTTCATTATATTTTAAAAAAGCGATGGCACAAGATGGTTTTAGTGTTTAAAGTGTGACCATGTTTATAAAAAATAAATTGTAAGAACTTTGGTTCCTAATATGAACAAATTCAAAATATGTTTATTTTAACTATTAAGGGATGGCAGTAAATCCCATACCACTCGCTTCTCATTTTATTTATGTAATTTTCATTAACAGGTAATAGTGAATCTCTCTTCACCCCTCTCTCTTTCTCCTTTCTTCACTTTCTCTAAAATTTCATGTCAGTGGTTGGAGCTTAATCACTAGGATTGCTTATTTCTCTTCCAGAAGACTAGAGTTCTGTCCCCAGCACCCATGTAGGGTGGCTCAACCACTGTAACTCCACCTTCAAATGACTGATGGTCTCTTCTGGCTTGGCAGGGCACACATGGCTGTGCATAATTCTCTCCCTCTCTCTCTCCCCGTCTGTCTTTTCTTAATGCTAAAGAATTCATATCAATTTTAATAGAATTAGTATTTTGAAAACTGTTATAGTTGTGTGTCTATTCCATATTTTAAAAAAATCCATTTGAGGTTGACCAAAAATAATAAATGTGAGACTGGAAATTTATTAAAATCTCGTACACTTAAAAACCATTTCTAACAGTGTGTAATGTAATACATAGGCACATGTGGTAATTAAATACAGAGTATGCAATTTGCACATCTGATTGTAGAATTTCATGCACATTCATGAGTAAGTACACTCAAATGAGTCAAGATAATTAGTTATTTGGCTCTTGGCCATTTGACCTAATCCTTTAAGGATGACTTAAACATTTTCTGGAATCTTGAAATCTTATCTTCTCTCAGGTCTTGTAAAATATTTCAAGCACAACATTTGGATGCTGCCATAATTTAACATTTCTGAGAGAAGGAATCCATATAAAGCCTATTCCGTTGCTTTGTGATTCTTCTTGATAGACTGATGTTAGCTGACACTTGAAGAAAGGAGAGAATATAAATACATGATTTTATTTCTCAGGAAAGTCTGTGAAGTACATTCTTACATGGAAATATTTACCGGAAAATATATGTGATTTGCACAAAAGTTGACATAAAATATTTTGTGATGCCAAAGATCTCTGTACTGCATACAGTTGGAATAAAAAATTGAAAAATTTGGTTCAAAGAACGTTATTGGGGACAGTAAAAAATATGCTCTTAAGTTAACCCACATAAAAACAAGAGAGCTCAATAGTGTGTGGGCACATGCACATGTGTATGTGTGTGTGTGTGTGTGTGTGTGTGTGTGTGTGTGTGTGTGTGTGTGTGTGAGTGTGTGTGTGTTTCATCTCCACCAGTAGTGGCATTGGTTCATGATAGTATCTGAACAAGCTTGGGTAGACTGTTATCCAGGGAATCCAGAAAGTGATTGAAATCAGTACTCATCTCTCAAATTGTTTGAGCTACTTTTATGAAACTATGAAGCTGAGATGTGGCCATCACATGGCAAAAGGTGAGCCACAAATATTTATGACAAAAAAGTTTTCCTTTTATTGCCATATGATTGAATAATCACAGAAATTTTTGAAATATGTCCCTTTCTAAAAAGTGTCACTTTTCTTTGTTGCTTATATTACCATGAGTAAGTCAGACTGGACATGAGATGAAGGTGTGATTAATCAGCCTTATGTTCTCATTTGAGAGTTCTCCCTTGCCCCTTTCTATAGCAGCATTGAAAGTATACAGATGTATTACAGGGTATTATAAAATAAGTGACATGTAGTATAGGCTAACAATCATAAGTTTCACCAAACTAACTTTAGTGATAGAAACTTTTGTGTAAATATGTTTTTAGCCAGTATTTAAGAATAATTTGGTACAATAGTGGCATTTTCATGAACTATAAAATTGATATTGACAAAGATTTTTTTTTTCTTTTGCTTGTGGCTGATGCTAGCTATTGAATGTAGTGGGATTCAGGTGTCAGCTGATAAGGTCCTAAGACGCTTATTCAGGGTCCCGAGCTTCTGGAGGGGATGTGGCCAACCTGGAGGGGGTGTGGCCAACCCCATTGATGAGGGGCTTCTGGGACATGAGGACTTTCTGCCTGGTTCCTGGCTACTGGAAAGACCGGTTTGGAATCCATTGTCCACTGTTCCAGACTCCAGTCCCTGTTCAGGCTCCGCTATAAACTGTTACCTGTACCGTGAGTGTTGGTTTATATTTGAATAAATATCTATCCTGCACTGGTGCCTTCTAAGTAAACTTCACCTAAAATTGAAGCCAGGATCTTCCTCACACATAACATAATATTGCAGATCTTGGAAAGAACAATTTAATTATTTTAGCTTTCTGAAAATTATATTTCTTTTCCATTGCAAACAAAGCAAGGAGTGTGGCATGATTAATTGTGCCTTACTTCAACTCCAGAATTTGCAATGGAAAAGAAGATGTATTTGAACCATATTTTTTTTTCAAACAATGGCGTTAAAAATCAACAGTAAGATGGCAAAAGATAAGTTAAGTAATGAGAAATTTTTCACATTAAATAAAAATTAGGTAAGTTGGAGTGGCAAAATGACTCCCTGAATAAAAGAACTTGCCCTTCAAGTTTGGAGATCTGAGTTCAATTCCAGGATTCCATATTAGGAGAAAAATGACTTCATAAAATTATCCTCTGACTTCCACGTATAGGCTATCACATACATGCACCTGAAAACACACTAAAGAGTTAATAAAATATAAAGATACAAAGATTTTAAACAAAGTATGCATATTCAACATCAGATTTAGATTGTATATTAAAGTGGTTATGTAGAATCATGAATGTAGGGGCTCAGTACACATAGAAACCATTTAATACATATTTTCTTGTCTTACCCCAAGCTTTTAGAGAGGTAGTCTACATATTTTCATTCTCAAATTCACTATCAGACTTTCATACATTCCTACTTATCTTCTACTATTCCTCAAGTGTTTTATAACTAATACACTAAAGCAAATTAGGATAAGCATTCTGGTGATGTTTTCTGTTATTATGGAGAAGCAAAGTATCATGACTGGATGCAGGACAGTATCAACAGGAAGTTAAACATGACAGTGTGAGCGCACTGTCCTCCTCTTTACCAGTGGGAATTTTCTACTGTCATTTTGACAGTTTATTTTTCCTACTTATATAGGGTTCTATTAGTGGTAGTGTAATGCATGTCTGGACTTTGTTCATGTAACAGAAATTATGGAGACTGGAGCAATGATTTAGTTTTAACAAGTAGAAAAAAATGGACATATTTTAAAAATAATGCTTTGAAAGGCTTTGCATATACTGGACACATAACCATAAAGCAACACTTAGTGGTCTTGAAAAGTACTTGGATCTCCTAGGTATTGTCTAGATTAATAGAATTTCTTTTCAGATGCAACATTTCTGGTCAGCAAGGAGAATGGTTATAAGATGATTCTGGCTCAGATGTATAGTGGGTTGAAAGGCAGCTGAAATGGAACTAAAGATGAACAAAATTTTCAGAGTTCTGAATTATACCTGCATATATTTATATGGACTATTATACTTACAAAAATGCAGCTCAAACAGTAAATAATCAAGACAGAATACCTACCTGAAAGCATGTCTTGTTTCTGAGCTACCACTCCGTATTGTCTGTCTTTGAGTGATTTCTTAAGCTTTCTAGGATGTAATTTATTGCTCCTGCTTATTTCTATGATGTATGGATTCACACTGTTGCTGTGATAGTTGCCACAGAATAAACTCATTGTTTTTAGTTTTAAAGATCAGAGTCCCAAAGTCACACTCGCCAGGCTAAATTTATGTATTTATTCTATTTTTAAGGGTATTTAATTGTGTGTGTTTGTGTGTGTATGTGTGATGATGCATGTAAACATGTGGAAGCCAGAGGAGGGTGCTGAAGTTTGAATTACAGGAAATTATAGAGGTTATAAATGCTCTTATTACTCCACTTGTGACTCTTGGCTGCATAGAGGAACTTCAGGAAGCTGTTTCTGTCTCCATTTCCCATCATGCTTTAGAAGTGTGAGGATTAATAAAGCAGTCTACCACATCTGGCTTTATATTTGCATGACAGATATAATTCTAGTCTTAGGCTTGGGTGTCAAGTTCTTTTTAACCCTTGAGCTATCTCCCTGGCCCACTTTATATCCCTCATTTAACAGTTCTTGTAATTATGTTAGGTCACCTGAAAAATCTAGTAGTGTTTCTATAACTCATGGTCCTAAACTTAATCACATCTATAAAGCTCATTTAATCACATAAAGCAGTATCACCCCAGTATGTGGAAATTAGAAGAAGGACATCTTTGGGGACATTTTTTTTAGTCTGTCACTGATTCTACTGATATTCTTTTACCTCAAGCCCCCAAAGCAATTGCTTCCTATAAAACAATATTGCATTGGGAATGATAATTTTATATTATGAATATACTGTTTTAAGTTTCCTTGTAATAACTGGAGTTTACCAATTAAATATGCAAAACTTCATATAACTTCATATACTTAATATTTGCAATCAAATAGTCTAATTAGGAATTCATATCATTATTTACCTATCATTGTTAATACATGAATTATTTAGATTTTTATTTACCAAGTATCTTGTTTTTATTTATAAAGCTCTGCTCTTTATATGTCATAAACTGTATAGAAACCACAAAAAGGTGATTTCTAATTTAAAATTTGTAGAAGACAGATCACAGGGGATTTCTGGAGTTCAGCCATAACAATTGGTTCACTTCACACATGGACACTGTGATTATATCATCTCATGAATTATATAAAACATTTGTAAATTAAATTTAAAGAAAATTATATTATCTTTTCAAATATTTCTATAACCCCAAAGAGGACCATTTGTAAGATGGATGGATTTTTTTTCTTCCGTGCCTTTGTTCCCCAAAAGAATTTGCAATATCCCACTCAAATTAATTTAATGCAAATGAATTCATGCTTCCTTGCAAGTTTGTCCTTCATTTTTCTTAAAATTATGTTGTAAGTGTATGTGACATGCTTTATTGCTTTTGTTCAAGGAGCGTTGTCCTTCCTAAAAGCTTTATCATTTGTCAAAAAGAAGCCATTCAGAGTAAAGTAAATTATCTTATCTGACCACAGTAGTATCACTGACCTCCAGACAATAAATTCTGCATGCAGTACAACAGATGAATCATATTTGAAGTTGTGAAAATTCAAAAAAAAATCCCATGTTATGATAGAAGAAAGGCAGTTGTAATGATAAAAACAAAACATTTGTATTTTTATCTTTTAACAGTC
The DNA here is from genome assembly GCA_033318265.1 of Phyllotis vaccarum. Classification (NCBI taxonomy): domain Eukaryota; kingdom Metazoa; phylum Chordata; class Mammalia; order Rodentia; family Cricetidae; genus Phyllotis; species Phyllotis vaccarum. The sequence goes on from JARWLC010000010.1 coordinate 57,041,748, forward strand.
GTTTTACATGTAGATTTACCATGTAGCTATGTTCTTGCTTTCTAGAAATTTTAGTATAGTATCCTAAAATTTTAGGCTACTTTAATTACATTTTTAGTGACAGAAGCATTTTAAAAATCAAACTGAAGATAAAGAGAATTTGGTATAGCACTAAATTAAAAGAAGTTGATCAAGAATGATCATTTTTGATAAGCGACAAAAATGCCTTAGCATATACATACTCACAAGGGTGTAGGTGTTGATTAAGTAACTCCTATTGAGAAAGAAAACATTTTCTGTGAACTTTTAGCTCCTATATCCAGAATTATAGAAATTGTATAGAAATTGTAGTTTTGAGGAAGTGATTCCTCAGTCATGTTATGCTGAAGAACAAACTCTTCAATTGAGTTTTCAGCAATCATAAGTAAGAAGGCTGGTGGTAGTCTGCCTGTACACATGGCCCTCTTTACCGGCCAACTGTTACACTTACCACCCACTTCACTGTGAGCATATGGCATCACTTGGGCTGCGGAAGTGAGTGTGTGTGGACGTCTACACGTGGGTATGGGTGCTAGTTTTCTTCCTCTGTTTCTCATACCACCAACTGTCTCTCACTTATTATCCATTGCCTGACACTTGAGGATAGTCTGTGAAGCAAGCAACACTGTTATTTAGTTTTCCTCTATGAAATTACAAGACCTTCTGGATGTTATCATTTTAAAGTTTATAGGAGGAAGTAGTGGCTTTTTGAAGGTCAAAAATGAAGCACGTTCAATCAAACAAAAACCAACTTCCTTTAAACTGCAAGGATTCTAAAAGCAAGAACAGCAGAGATGTGAGAGATTTATTGAGGCGAATTATTATAGGACAATTGATCAGTGCACTTCAAAGAAATTAATGAGACCACATGATTGGAATAAAGCACTATTTAATCCATAATGCCTTATTTAATATAATATTCCAAAATATCTAATCTAGAGTGGAATTATGATTTAAGCACATAATTGTGGATTCTAAATGTAGACTGAGATTAGAAATATTTTAGAATAACAATGGAACTCAAACAGGGATTTTTGATCTGCATTCTGATTAGAAGCAAAGCTAGTGGCCTGGCCTTGGAAAGAGAACCCCTTAGGTGGAGTTTAATTGATGTGCTATATTTCAAGGAATATGGGATAGTACATTGCTCAAAAAAAGATAATGACACTGCAGACCATTTAAGATATTGTTTGAAGATTCTTATTTTCAGTTCTGTTGCATTTTATTTTTAAATACAAGGTACTTTCACACCCTTCAACAACAAAGAATGAAAATAAAGAATAATTTTTATTTGTTCATTTCATTTTTAAATTATACATCTTTCCTCATAATTCTGCTTGCATATTGTTATTTTCATCAAAATGAGCTCTTGAAAGTCAACAAAAATCTTAGAGGAGGAATTGAGGAAGGGCAAACTATCAAAATAAATTTTATGAAAAAAATTAAATAGAACCCATTATATAAAAATCTATCAAGGAATTCCCTTGTTTAAAAACAAAGAAAAATAGTCTGACTTGTGTTGGGCATCTACTGAACATGAGGCCTGTCCTAGAGTGTGATCGGTAGTTCCAATGTTATTCTATTGATGAAAATTAACTTTCCCTCTCCCAGAAACCATAATCTGTGTCATCTGTGAAGATACTCTTGGCTAGGGTACCCCCTTCCTCTCTTTTGTTCTGGGATTTAGGACTGACTCAAGTTTATGCAGGTATTGTGCATACTGTCAGTCTCTCTGAGATCATATGTGCATCTACCCTGATTTGCATCAAATCCTTGAGTCCTCAATCACCTTTTGCTCTGACAATTCCTTCCATCCTTCATTATCTAGATCCTTTAGTCATGACGGGAGGGTTTTAGTATAGACACCCTAATCAGGGATGAACATCCCAAGTCCCTTGTGTGAGCCCACAAAGTTTCCAGCTTGTGGCTTGTTGCTACCTTCACTCAAGATCAGAGAGTCAGAGCTTGTTTTCTCTTGCAGAGCTGCATAATTGGATGTTTGACCCAAAGTGAAGTTAGCAAGTATCTGATTCTTTGAGGCCTAGTGGCAGGATGCTTTTCCATAAGGCATTTCCAATAGGTGTTTTGTAGGTATTTGCAAAATACCTACAAAAAAGGAAGGTATTTGCACTTGTCTGTATTTTATATTTGATCCATTGTATCCTTGAGAGGGATAGGTCATGTCCTTCCCAGTACGGGGTATTAAAAAGTATCTGTGAATTAAACTTGAGGCTTCAGCATTGATTGACAACTCTCTCAAAACTAACCCTTCTGTCTTTGGGCTTACTCTTTCTATTTCTGATATTTTTCAATCCACACTCTTCTAATGCCTAGGACTGATTGGTAGTTGGTCTGAACAGATTATGACATTTCCTCACTCTTGCATATTATTCACTCGTAGGTCTCTATTAATTACTACCTACTGCAAGAAAAAGCTACTTTACTAGGGGCTGGTTGATGTATTTGTCTATGAGTACAATGATATCATTAAGAGTTGTTTTACTGTGTTCACTTAGCAAATAATAATAATAGGTTTTTCTTCCTGGAACTATAACCTATCTAGTCTCAAGTTCTTTCCCTCAATAACAATATGAGATATTTTTTTTATCTCATGAAATGGTACTTTCATTTATAAAGTGGTTGGATATTGCCATATTATTCATGCCACTATTGCACCTATGGACATATTGCACCCTGACACCATATTGTTATAACTTGTGGTGTTTGTAGCTGGATGAGACTGGAGATTACTTTTCTCCTCTGGTGGCATATCTAGCCACTGATAGCACTATGAATGCTATCTAGTAGATGTGAAACTTCAGGTAAATACCAGCTAAATTTCTCTATATTCTTTGCCATAAGAATGCGATGTTATCAGCAATAGGGTCTTAGCATCAAATTATTATAGAGGGTATCCAATACCCTGTTATGTTTGAGGCAGGGGTGTCTATGGTACCCCTTTAGCCAGTGACCCAAAAAGATGTAATCCATTCTTGGTAATGTGGATTTTATTTGGTAGCATATGATACTTAGTTGAGATACTGTCTTCCCCCATTACATTATGACTTATTTTAAATTTTGTGTGTGTGTGTGTGTGTGTGTGTGTGTGTGTGTGTGTGTGTGTGTGCGTGTGAGTCTCCTAAGTTTTTCATATATCTATGCAAGAGTGAGTATTTATGGAGGATAGGAAATCAGAAACGTCCAGGATGCGGGGAAGGGAGAAGACAGTAGAGTATGGAGCTTACTATTTGAACACAATGATATGACAGTAGAATAGGATGCAACAAGAGGGAAGGCTATAAGTTGATGTGTAGGATGAGGAGGTAAGGGAAAGGGGGGAAGGATAAGGAGAAAATCTCAGTCTGTAAGAATATTCCATAAGGAAACCTGATACTTGAAAAAAGTAAAATTAAAACGGAAACAAAAAGTTTAGTAGTCTCTTTTTAAAGCAAGAATTGGTACAACACCAGGAAAACACTTGAACATACTAATACTGCATTAGAACTTCGATCAAGCAAAATACAAGAACAACACAGAATATAACTGACATGAGCTATTCATATTTAAAATTCTGTTTATTCATGCTACAAATTAATATATAGACCTATAAAGCCAGAAGTTTTCTCTGACTATAGTAGTTTTCTCTGAAACTTAATATTTAAGTCATTAATGAGTCTGTCTCGGGAGTTCTATATAATCAAAGAACACCATTTGTAAAGAACAGGAGACCTGTTTGGAGGGCTAGACAAATTTAGGAGTTTTTCGTTTAACTCTAAAATACTAAAGAACAGGAATTTAATAGCATATGCATATTTTATGTGCACACCTACAGTACTGTCTTTTTTCTTAACTTTCATATGTCACATGTATACTTGAGCCTCTGAACAACATTCTTCAATAAAAACAAGTTTTCTGTTATAAACACAGCTCTTTTCCTAAATTTTATGCTATACTTGGCTTAGGTGTCTTAACAGAAATTACATTTCAAGAACAATTTTGTTTTCTTTGTATTTCCTGTTCAGAAATTAGCTGGTTAAGATACTTTTATAAAAAGAAAGTCTCTTGATGTACCTTTTTTTTTTTTTATTGGAAAGAGCTTTTATTTCCTTAAGTGTTTTGTTGCCTAAGCGTAATGAATATCCGGCCGTGCGATTCAGTAGAACAGATGCTTATTCTGATATATGAGATGAACTTGCTTCCCTCAGCATGCATAGGAATGAAATGCATCTGGCTTCAGTACATAAAAGTCAATTGTGCTCCCAAATGCGCTTCTGTACATTACTTAGATTTTTTTTTTTTTTTTTTTTTTTTTTTTTTTTTTTTTTAGGGGCAGACATGCTGTCATTTGCTCAAAGGGGTGCTTTGCTTAATTGTGAAATTCAAGCGAGACTCGAAGTTGTAAGATGGTAAATTCCAAACTTCAGACAGACTGAGAAAGAGAAGTTACCAGTGCATAAAGATCAAAGTTTTGAGTTGTGAAAAGAAAAAAAAAATGCATGGGGAAAATAACAAGGACTAGGAAGCAAAAGTGGAATATAGCATATCAGGCACAAGGCTGTTACAAATGTCAACCAGTGCAGGAGAGAAGAATTAGGGAGGACGGAGGGAAAGTTCAGTAGGGAAGGTGAGCATTATACACACTATCTAGAAGTAGTGGTGGCGATAAAGACTCATGCTAAGCACTGAAGAAAGAGCAATCAGACTTTCAGCAAGGAGTTTGATACATTTGCAAAGGTGTGGTTCTCAGAAATAAGAAATCCTGCATTGTCCAGGCAGCCTTAAGTATGCCATTTCTTTAAAGACTGTGTATCTATTATGTGATTCATTGACAAAGATAAAGAATGGAATTTTCTTAGAATATACCAAAGTTGTATTTAATAATCTGAATTCTAACAATGTTAGTTTTAGCTATAATTCCTTACGAAATAAAGTTTCACTGACAAACACAGCCTAAGGCATCCTTTCATATTTCTCTAATTTCTTTAGTGTGTGACTCTCAAAAGATGTTCACATCCCAGCACTAAAACCTGTAGGTATGTGCAATGCCAAACTGTATGAGGGGTTTGGGATATAGTAAAAGTTCAGATCTCTTAAGGAGGAATCATCTTGGTGGTGTAATGTTGTCACAAAGGACCTGCAGCTGTCAGATGGGCAGCATTCCCAGGAGATGTTAAGGAAACATTGGGTAAAAATGTGCTTTATAGACAAAGGCAGGGGCTCAGACCAATAGGTACTGTCTGGAAGCTGCCAAAGGCAAGGAAATCTTGTAATGAAATTCTCTTCGGCCCCCAAAGGAGTTTCAGATCTGATGATAACTCCATTTCAGTCTAGTAAGACTCACTTTGGACTTCCTATCCCACTAAAAAGGAAACTATTGCTTTTACACAGCTCATACTGTTTCTGGAAGAAAGTGACACACTTCTCATTTTTCTTTTCCTACAAGGTATAAACTTAAGATCACTGTTCTAGAGACTATTGTCAATTTATTTTTTTTAAACATCTTTTTTTTTCCCCTAGAGAGATGAGAACTGAGGAGTAATTAACAGTTTTATTTTATGAGAGATAATTATGCAAATAGGCTGAACATTAACAGAAAATGTCTTTGGGGAGGTTAATAAAAACTTTAAATGTTTCCTCTGACTACGTTGGCTTATGTGGCAGAAGAAAGATTGTGTAGGTATCCTATAATCTTCATGGATATGTAAAGGCATTACCTGGCTTAGTTTGAGAATATTTGGTTCTGGTGTCATTTAACCAGCAGTCCCAATGATAACTGATAGTTCCTTTGGTTATTTAAATTGAAACCTAGAATATGTGCATTTAAAATTTGTATTTATTTATTATTTATTCACTCACTTATTAGCAACAGATATTGAACCTAAAGCCTGTTTGTGAGAGGCAGGCCCTTTCCCAATGATGGTGATGGTGCTAGGCAGGAGGCGTTTTCTCCTTCCTATTTCATTCTTGTTATATTGTTGCCCAGCCGTTCACACTTAGTATGGAGTGTTAAGTAATACAGAGAGTGAGATGGAATCAGATGGAGCTGCTATGGTAATAGATAAACTGGTGATGACGACAGTTAAAACACTGACATTATCTGATAATTCCAAGTCACAGAATTTTTTAAAAAATGAAATTTTTATTTTACTTGAGATTACTGTCAAATCTAAGTTAGCTACATCTTTGTAAAACTAATAAATTCTTTTGTTCCAATTTCAACCTGAAATAGTTATATCTAGAAACACACACACAAACACACACACACACACACAGACACACAGACACACAAACATAGCATAACAACAACTAACGGAAAAGAAGCTATAAAATTAGGGGGGTGGTTAGGAGTATATCGGAGTGTTTGGGGGGAGGAAAGAGAAGAGATAAAGGTAATATATGAGAGAAGGATCTCTTTTCATTATATGTGTGTGTGTGTGTGTATATATATATATATATATATATATATATATATACACACACTTTGAGATTAAATATATAAACATAAGTAATTTTTAAGATTACATATACACGTAATTGTGTTACACTATTTATTCCTTATTGTCATCAATAGAATACGTGTCACTTTTGTTACCAAGTTAACATTTTGATCCAAGTTACTTTCAGCCAAGTCCACTCTTCATTCTTTCTGTAAATGTCCTTATTCAAGGACCATGAGAATCATGTTTCCTTTTCTTTTGACCTCCTTATCTCCATTTCTTACTTTCTTTCCTCCCCTTTACATACTCTTGTAAAGGTCAATTCTGTGACATTTCTCTAGTGGCAATAAAGCCAAGATCTTAATGGAAACATCTTACATTTCCATTCATCACTTTTCTTCCAGGTCATTTGCATTGATATTCTCATTCACATGACTCTGCTCTTTATGAAGATCCTCTGGACGCTCTAGTGTCTTCCATTCCTTAAAATCTATCAGCACTCTTATTTCAATTTCCAATTTTTGAAAACCTTAGATGGCACAGTTCAACTTCAGCACCTATTTGAAAATGTTCTAAACATTATTGTCTATAATTATTAAAATAATTTAGTTTTTTCCTTTCCCTCTACTCAACTTTTAAATCTTGATGTTCCCATGAGTTCAATACTTGTGAAATACTTTTCTGTATAGATATTGTCTCTAAGAAGCTCATATATGTAATTATAAGTAGGGCCCAGCCGGACATCTGATAGTCTCAGAAAGATTATGCCTCAGTGTTTAGGACATCAGTCAGGAGAACCACCAACCACCAGGGTAAATAAGCCACAGATTTTGCTTCATTTCTGTTTCTTAGTTCTATGTGTTTAAAATATGTAATTGAATATATTTATGAAATATTATGCATTCCTAAACATACATGTTGTCCTCACTTATTTTGATTTCAAATGTCTGTAGTCAAGCCAGGATTTTCTATTGCTTCCTTAGTCATTTTCCAGCTTTACTTTACCTGCTTTCACTATTTTTTTAAATGTTTGCATCTAATTTTCTTCCTTCCTTCCTCCATCTATCCTGACCTTGCATCACCTTCCTCCTCCCCCTCCATTTTTTCTCTACAATGCAACCAGACTACAGTTTCCCAAGCCTCTAATTCTCCCAGTCTCTCCCCACAACGTGCTCTCTCCCCCAGATCCACTGTTTCTGAGTTTCCCTTTTAAAAAAAGAGCAAGCCTCCCAAGAATATCAACTGAATCCAGAACAATAAGATACAATAAGACTAGGCACAAAAACTTCACATCAAGGCTGGGTGAAGCAACCCAGTAAGAGGAAAGGGTCCCAAGACCAGAGGGAAAAGTCAAAGACACCAGTACTCCCATTTCAGGAGTCTTCCAAAAGCACCAAGCTAACACCTATAACATAGATGAAAGAACCTAGCTGAGACCTATACATGCTCAGTGATTGACACTTCAGTATCTGTGAGCCCCTGTCTGCCCTGCTTAGGTGATTCTGTGGACCCTGCTCTCCTGGGTTCCTCAACTTCTCTGATTCCTACAATTCTTCCTTCCACCTCTTAGCGTTCCCTGAGATCTGAGGGGAGGAACCTGATAGAAATCTCCAATTTGGGTTTTCTCTCTAGTATTTGGCTGTGGCTCTCAGCATCTGCTCACATTAATTGTTATAGGCAGCCTCTCTGATGGCAATTGGACTAAGGACTGGTGTGTGAGTATAGCACAGTATCATTACTAATCATTTTATTGATGTTTTACAAATTTATTTTTTAACTAATTCTTTAGGGTCTACTCTAGGCGTTTGGGCTATTTGGCCTATGGCTTCTGGTCATCAAGGCACTTTCATCCAGAGACATGGGCTTCCTTTTATTGTGTGGGCCTCAATTTAGCCTGTTATTGCCTGGACACTCCCACAAGCTATGAGCAGCCATTACCACAGCACATGTTGCAGATAGGACAGATGGCTTTTCAAAGTTTTGTGGTTGTCTTGTTGCCCTGTTGTCACCACCAGAAACCTTGTCCAGTTACAGAAGATGGCTGGTTCAGCTCAGTATCCTTTATCATTCCGAGGACTCATGAAGGTCCCTTTCATAGATTTCTGGGAATTTCCACTTCATTAGGTTTCCACATGACCCCACAATTCCCCCTAATTCTAATCAGTGATCTATCTAATTACTAATTCTCTATACTGTACTATTACTCAAAGCCAAAGGAAACTCTTATAACATCTTATCAGTTCATAATTCTCCTTATCATGTCTTAATAAAAAGGATCTGAACGAAGGTCAACTTTAGCTGTTCTTGGGCACCAGAATAGATGAATATCATTTTTTATGACATTTCAGAGACCCCTTGGCATTTTTAAAGAAACATCACTTTACTTCTTTGTGAAGATTTGAGGCATCCATAGTCTCCAAAACTTTATTGTAATCTCTGTTAAATTTGAAGATTTGGGTCTTAGTTAGACTACTTTAGAATTACATAGATATGGCACTTTTATGAAGACAAGACTATTTCTGTGAAATCTACTTAAGACAACTTTTAAGTTCCTACATTTTTGTAAAGTATTCCTAACTTCAGAATGGAAAAAAATATTTAATGGACTCATTATAGGAAATATTTCAAGACTTTATCCTGGAAGTTGATTAAGTATTTCTTCATGATGCACAAGATTAGCTTTTTTTCAGACACATTGAATTACTAAACAGGATAGCAATACATTATATGTGAGAAACATAAATGAGTAATACCACATTTAATGATACTTAGTATTGATTTATTCATTTATCTATTTAATTTAACATTTTTGAGATGAGGTCTTGAGTTCCTTATCTTTTTAACTCCATCTCCAAGTATAAGGGTAACTAACATGAGCTATCATGGCAGACTCTGAGTGCTTGGTTAATAATGGTATACATTGACATGTGATTTGCTTTTATTTGTCAAAAATACAAAACTGGGTCAGCAAGATGGATCAGTAGATAAAAGCAGAATTCACAGGATTAAAAGAGCAAACCAACTTTCATAAGTTTTTCTCAGATTTCTACATGTGTTATATGGCATACATACATGCACAGCCCATACATGCACAAACACACACGTAATAGAAACATAATTAAACACTTGTTAAATAATATTAATAATATTTATAATAAATAGTGTATTATTTATTTTATTCTTGTTGTTATTTTCCAGACATGGTTTCTTTGTGTAGCCCTGGTTGTCCTTGAACTTGTTCTGCAGATCAAACTGACCATGAACTAAGATATCTATGTGCTTCTGCACTCTGCATGCCAGGATTAAAGGTATACATCACCACACCCTGCCTAAGTAAGGTTTATTTATTTGTAAAAATAATTTAAATAGGGTCACCCTTCAAAAGTGTTGTCATTGACAGAATTCTTTGACAGACTCCTGGGTCCACTGATGCTCCAATCTAAATAAATAAACAAATAAAGTTTACTTTGTTGAGGAAACAAAAACCCCTCCAAATACAGTTTTGTCACAATGTCATATTTCATTTAATTTGACCACCACTACAAAAATAAATTATAGGTTTAATTGACATAAATTTAATTTCAAAATTCTCTCAAAAATAAAGGATATACTTGAGGACAATGTTAAAGAGAAGTTTCAGTACATTAGCTAAGTTATTACTCAATGTAAGATCTATTGACTTCTTCTCATGAGAGTGTACCATTGACACAGAAAGAAATTAGTGATAATAACAGGAACTGAAGAGCTGTAATAGGTTCTGCACATTGTTTCTGGCGTAATAGTGTCCCAGTAACTTGTTAAGAAGAGGAACTGAACCTGTCAGAAATGGCCACTTTCTGATCATTTGATTCTTTGAACTTGGGTTTTAAAGGGTTGTTCAGAGAGGCTATTATAAGTCAAATGATTGGAAAGACCATCAACCTGGAAGCTCACTCACCACATAGCCTTTCTGTCGCTGAGGACACACTTTGGTAAACAGAACTGGTGCCAAGAGGAAGCTTTGCAAGGATCCATAAAGGAAAAGGCTTCGAAAGAGATGCTGTTGAAGCTGGGGCTAGAGGCTATCCGGAGCCATCCTGTCTACATGACAATAAAGCAGAAAGTTTAAAAGCATTACCCTATTTCTTGTAGAAACCATAACATATCCAGGATGGTAACTAAAGAAAATATTTGGCAGACGCATGTGAGGATTAACCAGTTGGTGGTAGACAGAAGATCTGTAAGGTACCGGCAGACAGAACCCCGAGCCTATTTGACATTGAGATGTTGCTTGGGGCTGGAAGCTTCCACTTGCTTTCAAGCCACGTTTTCTACAGCTCTCTGAGTACTCTTCTGCCTGCTTACTGCTCTATACGTAAAAGATCTTCCACTGATGTCATGACTGTTGCTCCATCACACAGCAAAGCACTGGAGATAACTCGTGGATGATCAATTATTCAGCCTCCCTGAAAACTCTTTTAAAACCAAAGTCCAAAGAATTAAATGAAATGAGATCAGGAAGTGCCCATTGCTTACAGGTCTTCAATTCCTGTTCTCAGCATATTATAGGGACATAAGAACAATGTAGCAGAGCTTATTACAGTTCCCTTTATTACCCTTTTTTGTAAATGGTACATTCTCATTGGAAGAGAACACATAATCTTGCATTGAGCAATAACCTACTTTAGATCCTGAAACTTTACTTTAGTGTTGCCTTTAAGTTTGAGGATAACCTATGATTCCATCCATAGAATTACTTGCTTAATCATCAAAGCAAAAGCAAACTAACTTTTATGGTATGTGACAAGATATAGTTATAGTTCTTTGTTAAGATCTATATTCTTTTCAGTAAAAAGATCAAGATGAACACTGTTAAATCAACGTACAACTGTAGCCATTGGCAGGAAGGACCTAGTAAGCTCTGCCTAAGTAGCCCCCCCCCCCATAGCTCTTCGGCTCTGTGTGCAGGAGACTACATTGAATATAACTGTGCATTCATTAAGAGTTATTTGAGTCTTTAAAAGGTAATGGGCATGGATAAGAAAATAGAGTTCCTTCACTTCATTTTTATTTTCAACTTTGTAAAATAACTATTTACAAAAGATTAAAGTAATTGATGGTCTTCCTTGTGGTAAGTGGTAAATGTTACTTTATTTTCTGCTTCATTTGGAATACTTCTTTCTGGATTTGTGTTTCTGTTCCATAAAAATAAGCAATAAACACATGGACTCTCTATTGCCTGAGCAATGTCGTTAATGTCAATGCTACAAGGAAAGTTAATGGCTTTCAATTTTGAGAATGTCAAGGACAGCATATAGACAATGTATTATCATAACTTGGCATTTAAGAAATATTTGTTTTCCACAAACATCAATTCAGGGAGGGAGGCTTCATTATTCTCTTCATTTTGAAAAGATGTTGAAAGCCATCTGTTCTTTAACATTTTTGCTAAAATATATAGTGTGGCTGTTATTTTACATGCTAGTCTTTCCTATAGATACATGTAAGGCCTTTCAAATGGTGTTATATAAAATTGTAAAATTACACCTGTAAAAAGGACTACTATGTATAAAATTTCAGAAGTTAAGGGAAGAGTATATACAATAAATGTGCCTAAAAAGTTTGTTGTGGAGCTATTATAAAAAGTAAATTTATAAAATCAATTTATTGTGGTCAATTAAAACATTGAGTATCAATTTTGAAATATGTATGCTAATTTTGTTGTATAGTGATGAAATATAAACAAATATTCAAAATGCACACATAAGAAGACAGGCATGTATTTGCATGCCACTGTAGTGTATTTATTTTATCAGGAATTAAAAGCTTCCTCTTTTAAGGATAAATATGTTCCTACAGGAGTTGAGGACACATAGATATCTCAAGCAGTTCATAGTCTTACAAGATTCTCAAAGGTTTTTCACAACTAAGAGAATGACCAAACATACCTAGAAGAAGCTTCCCAGTGATCCTTTCTACAGGTCATGAAGGAAGCTCCAGGGATTCATCATTCATGAGTCTCCACCATCTGAAATGGGCTTTCCAGTGCTCTAACTGTTGTTCAGTCACTCACACTTTGAAAAGTACCCATAAAAGCTCACTGACTCACCTACCTGTACATAGACAGAATTTTCTATTTGATCTAGCATCGGTGTCCTTTCTGGGTGAAACATATTGGTTCAGGAAAAGTTACCAAAAAAAAAAAAAAAGTATAGTTAATGCTTATGAATGCCAACTTGCCTCTTGTCCCTTAAACATATTACAAGGATCCATAATTGAGCTTTTTTTAAAAAAAAAACAAAACAAAAAACAATAATTCTCTCATTTTCTTCAATGCAAAATCATCATTGCTAGTAAGTATTTGGGAAGGATATTCAAGAATCTCCATGTAAAACCACAATTCACTTTGGAAATAACTGGTGACTTTAAAAATTAATGTGAGAGTCTAGTTGCTTAGGCTTTAATTATTTGTAACTCAAAGGTATCCATTTGTCATCAGATAGCTGTGGACTTACATCCTGGACAGCCTTTTCCTTGTCTCAGCATCATTTTTAGAGGAGTACTGGGGTATATTTGGACCATCTAAAACTAAGGTAAAGTCTAGTAAGCATTTGAACAGAGCACAGACTCTAAGGTCACAAGTACTCATCACAAGATTTGGGGACTTATGTGCTATTTATCAAAGTCTCAGTCTTCTCAGCTGAAAAATGATAACTTCTGTGAGAAGTAAAGGACAAAAAATGTAAGACACTTAGCATAGATAAATAATATAACATTAAACAATTTTGAAGTTTTTATTACTATTGAAACTGGCTTTGTCTTCAGTGTTTGGCTGTAACACATCAACTTAGAAGTGTCATTACCAGATTCTCAGTCTGTCTTTTCATTTGATGTGAGGACATTGTGTGACATGGCCTGTACATCTTCCTTTAGCTCTGGTTTTGTGAGTATAGTATGAGTGGATGATTGAGTAAACACTCACCATTCTTGATGACAAAATAAATTTATAAGGAAAGCTTCAGGGAAGTGATGATTGTATAGAATTTGAACAAATATATTTTTTAAGGAAACTAATTTTATTTTCTGCAGCTACATGTCTTATCAATTAATCAAATAGCAATTTTTAGAATTTTCATTATTGTTGCTGTCACAAATTCTTGAGAAAATTAATTTCAATGATGGATGATTGTTTTGGCGATTTCCATTCATTGCTAAGGAACACTGCATACCTTGTGACAGCCAAGAGGGGTGAAGGTTAACAGAGGAAATACATTTCTAGGGACCAGTTAAATATATGAAAGGCAGGTTTCAGGGACCTTCTTTAACTAACAAGATTCTACCATCTAACAGCTCATTCACAATTTCATCAATGACATACCCATTGATGAATTTAGAGCTCCCATGACACATTCACCTCTCAATCATCCCACTACCTAGTGACTAGGACTTCACCAGGGTTAGAGGGTTATTTTATGCTGAAGCATTTAAGATTAGTCTCTGATTTTAAATTCTTGGGAATAGCTATTTTTAACCTCCTGATTCCTCTTGGTTGGGAAGTGTTTGTCCTGTTAATCATGTTGTTTTATGTTTAGCGGATGTTCAGTATGAGGTTTGAATGCTTTTTTATATTTACATTATCAGCCATGTTGGCATTTGTAACTCAAAATTTATTCATTTTTGTCATTATGCATTATTCAAATATCTGATTATGTAGTATCTCTTTTGGTAGTTGCTTCAATGTTTTTATTCATCAATACAGAAAACAACATCCAAATAAATATTCAAATATATTATTTCATATTGAGTCAATTGATGTATATAACATAATATATGGTCCCTATATATTATATATTTGAATTAGGATTGAAGGATTTTCTGTCTCATAATTTCATTCTAAATTATAACTGTATATAAGTTTTGTTTTGTGGACGATGAGTTTATGATTTTTTAAAGTTATAATGTAATGGAAATGTTACTTAAATCAAAAAGTGAAAATAGTTTAGGAGGTTCTTTTGTCATCAAAATAACTTACATTACTTCCTTATATATATTACAGAGATGACATTGTGTTTTTGTATATCTATTTGCCTAAATAACAAGCTTAAATATTGTCACTGGACAGTTTTTTGCTTGATTGAACTCCAATGGATATTTGAGTCCACTTTTAAAGCATTCATAGGCTTAATTATGTATATTACAAAATGATATACAAACTATTCAGAGGAATAGTTAGAAAATGTATATTAAGATGATAGATTTTTATATTATCACCATTATGACCAAAGGCAGACATAATTTTCAAAAATGTTCCCTTGTAAGTAGTATAATTTGTAAATGCACAATGGATATTAGGTATGGGGTTTGAGTGCTAATGTATTTTGTTAAGAATGTAATCTATTGTCTTAATCCACCCCTAACTTGTTTTGCAGTTTAAAATGCAATGGCCAGAAGACAAGGAAGTGTCACTGGGAAGATGTGGACATGGACTCCAGGACTACTGATGCTCCTGATTCTTGGAAGTCAGCAGGGAAATGGGCAAGGTCAAGGTAGGAACAAGCATGTTTTCAGTCTCTGAAAGCTGAGCATGATTACCACATTATGATGAAAATGGGCAGGCTTTGGGCCTGGTGATTTAGAACAGTGGTTCTCAATCTGTGGGACATGATCCCTTTTGGGGTCACATATCAGATATCAGATATTTACATTATCATTAGTAAAAGTATCAAAATTATAGTTATGAAGTGGCAACAAAATATTTTTATGGAGGGGGGAGGGTCACCACAACATGAAGAATTGTGTTAAAGGGTTGCAGCATTAGGAAGATTGAGAACCATTGTTTTAGACTGTTAAAATCTTTTCCTAATTTGTAAAAGCGAACCCATTGTGATTCTGAATTGGTTAAATTGTATGTCAATTAGATGTGAGTTTTTGTATCAAATTTGAACCTACCTTTCTGAAAGAACTTTTATTTTGATACAGTACATAATGACTACCTGTGTGTGTTGATGCAGCAATAATGGCTGTATATATGTTTTATGCAGTAGATCCTGGCTACATGTGTCTTTTGGGGGCATTTTCAATAGCATGACATTATTTAAGTTTCTATATTTTTAAAGAGATCTTTTGAATTTTCCTATAGTGAGTTACATGTTAATATGATTTTAAATTTCCAAAACATATTAAAGGATATGATGTTCATCAGAAATCAATGCAGTATTTGAATGTCTTTTACAATCCATCAAGTGTGGCTAGAGGCAAATTAATGATGAAGCAGAGTTTCAAAGTTATGCCATCTGAGAATTTGTTTCAGAGACTAGAAAGTGGCCATAGATATTGTAATATGTATGCACTATTGTAATATAAATGTACTATGCCACGTTTCAGCTGCTTTTGTTGTGATAAGTAATGTGTTCATCTTAAATAGTTTGGTCTTTAAGTGCAGATTCAAATTCAATATTTCATATTATTGAAAATTCCTAAAAATACAAGTGGGGTGGATCACATCTGTAATCCTTGAACTTGCAAGACAAAATTAGAAGGTTTTCTTTGAGTTTGAGACTAGACTACGTAGTGCTTTCTTGACAGCTAAGGTTACTTAGGATGACCCTCCCTCAATTCAAAAAATCAAAACCACCTGGCTCTCTTGGAATGATTCCCCCTGGAGAGTTAAGCATTGTTTCTGTTTTTGTCAGGACTTGAGAAGATATATCTGAAGAGGAAGAATATATACAAGTTATATTATTTCTGATGAGATCATCTGTGATACTGTTCTATAATTATGATGGAATAGAGCTTTCTAAGTCTCCTAGTTTCTAAAATGTTCAAGAAGCATGTGCATTTAAGTAGGCTTATTAATTTTGAGAAGTCTTCAAAAAGAGCATTGTCTGCCATATGTGATTTTATTCAATGAAATTTTAAATGAAATATGAAAATATTCAAAATGCATGTTTTACTGTGTTATCAGCTATATATGAATATATACATACGGATCAATCTTTTAAATTAAATGAGGTGTTTGGTTTGAAAGTATTCTGACACGACATTAAGGATTTATATTAACATCTAGTTAAGTTATCATTTACCTTTTGTTTTATGGTAATAGGTAATACAGAAAAATAATATTAATGCTGGACATATATATGTATTTAGAAAAGACTAATAAAAATATGTAATCAGCATCAAAATCATATTTCTTCTGTATAAGAGAATAGTATATTCTTCAATCAATGTATTTATTCACCAAAAAAGAGGTCAAGAAACTATTTTTCTAAACAGTGAACCAACGAGTGGAGTAAGAACTGCATGGGGTTGTCAGTCATTCTGGCTGTGGTTGAGATTATCACTTGTCCTAGGTAGGGAGTAATTCGTAGGATACTTGAGATATTTGTGGGGAAAAAGTAAGCCAGCTTTCCTTTCTGCAAACTCTTGGTTCTTTTCTTTATATTGAGCAACCAGATCTTCCTTTTTTGATGCTCACCATTATCTATGAAATATGTGCCCTGAAGTCAATTCAAAGCTTAGCTGCAGTGAAGCTTCCAATAAAGATGCAAGTTAAATGATTGTCTTTTCTTTATAAAAGAATAAATTAAAATAGACAATGACCTAGGAAGCAAAATGACAATATAAAAGACAATGGAATTCTTTAATATTATGCATGAGGCTGTTTGGCTTCCTCTCAAGCAGCTACATTGAGTGACACAGAAATCTTAGGCACAAAGAGCCAAGTATTTAGATCAATAAATTCCATTAAATATTAAATATTACTGTCTAACTTTTGGATTGTAATTAAGCAGAAACACAATGTGAAATATTTAAAATTGAACTTTAAATTACTTAGTATCTTTTAAAATGAAAGTATTATTGTTCTAAACTTACAGTAAATCTCCAGAAGTTTCTTTTGTCTGTTTTAAATTTGTAAGCCCAGAGCCACTATTTACAGCACTCTTGTCTAGGGAAACAAAGATTGAATTCTAAATTAGAATGTTGGCCTAAAATCCCCTAACCACATCAGGGTTGAAATACAATGGAAGAGAACAATGGTGGATTGGAATAATGTTCCATGTTGATATTTTTCTGTGGTCAAGAAGGATAAACATATTAGCATCCACTGACTTTTAGGTAGATTAGCACTCTCTAATTTGGGCTATGATCATATGTAGGCTGCTTGAAGGGATTTCACATTAGAAACTATTTCCTATAGTAAAGTGAGGCTAATCATTAAACAAGAGAAATGGAAAATACATGAGTCTTAAAAGAAAATGCAGAGTTTTAAGAAAAACCAGCCAACACGTAGAATAAATATTCAGATATATTTTATCTTTGAAGAAAGTGTTAGAAGACAGTGGCATAATTTCCAAGCACTATTGATCAATGGCTTCTGGGTAATCTTCATAGCACACAGCTGACCTGCCCTAAGTATAGATGGTGTAGAGAGAGTAACAAGCAAAACCAGGAGGACCTGGGAGAAAAGCAAAGAGAAAGACATACAGAGCCCAGCCTATTGGCAAACATGGCTACTATGGAACAGGTTTACTCAGAAGTAAAAAATTGCCAATAGCCTCAGGAATTCCATTTCTTTCTTTCCCCACCTATAGGCTCAAAGGATAATATGTATTAAGGGAATTAAAAAAAAAACAGAAAACTTTAATCACTATGATGAACATTGCAAACTCGGTGAAGATAAGCCTTTTGGAGTAAAATGAGTGTTTACTTATCCAGGATTTTACTTTCAAAGTCAAATCAAATCAACTATTAATGTACATGTTCTAATATTTCTACAATACTAACTTTGTGTGGTGGTTTTGTTTTCTGCTGTTCAATGAAGGCATATTAATTTCCTAGTCTATAAGAAGAATAGTAATAAGAATAATGGAAACAGCATAAATCTATTCTAGAATATGAGTTTTGCAGTTTTCAAACAAGTGCTGGTTTGTTGTTTGTCAAAGCTGATACTGCATCTAAATATAGTGATGAATTTAACAAGTTATAAATATACAGGGAATTCTAAACAGTTTGGTTTTCATGCTGATCATGCTTAAATTCCTAATACCAGCCCTAGTGCTAGGTGTGAAAAGGTTTGGAAATTTGAGAAATAAAGTAGTATTTATGCATATAACAAAACTAAATATTTAGGACAATTTGATACACCTTATCTTCTGCTCTCATGAGCAGATTTTAGGTCAAGCATTGAGGACCAAAAGAAAAAAAATCTGACAGTGTCTTCTAGATGTGAACTTTACTGCAATGTTCCCCATGGTGGAATAGTGTTTAGTAAAGGAGAAGAGTTTTTGGAAATGTGAAATTTGGTTATCCTGTTAGCACCTTCATTAACTAGATTGTCCCATATCTTAACATGAAACTATATTAAGGCAATCTCTTGAACTGTATTGTTACCTATCCAGTCTTTCTCCAGAGTAATCAAGGAAAAAGATGTTTAAGCTCTAAAAATGATGGATAGATAAAGAAGCCCTCTTCCTTTCATCCTGTTCATTTTCTTCCTGGTCTTTTCCACCCCACCCCCTTTCTCCTCTCTTTCTGTTATTTTTTTTTCCAAAAAATCTTTTCCTAGCAAGGACTATAACTTTGTTTGTTGTTTTCCTTTCTTATTAAAGCAATTTAAGTGATCATGTAAATCTGTCAAAAAACTAAATATTATATCAAGTCTTAAATGGAAGGTTCCTAGCTGAAGCCTTTCAACTGGAAAACTTTACAGCTGTGATTACTGAGATTAAATATCTTGCCATCACTATTGCTTTAGAATAATCACTTCAAAGACCTAAATGCCTCCTAAGGTTTATATTTCTTGAGGTTGCTTGGGAAAGTATATTCTTCTTAAAACTGAATATCATTTTCAGAGAGGTGAACTCTCATATTTGACAGAAAATATTGAGTGATGATTATTTGTATATCCCAGGGGACATGACCTAAAAATACCATCTGGCTAAGTAGTGGTGAACTTGGACACTGCTGCATAATAGATGCCTTAATCTTTCTGACGTGCCTTATCCAATGTAAAGAATTTTACATTGTGTAGATAAGAACACAGATATATGCAGGAAAGTTTAATCACATTTGATTTGGTCTATGAAAGAATTGTGCTACATTGTTTTAGTTTGAAATTCGGTCATTATACGAATAAATGCACATATCTCATCTTTAAAATTCAGCTACTCTTACAAGTTACATGCACAATTCCATTTTCATAGCCTATGAAATACGCGTGATAAACAAAAGAAGTAACAATTTAAAAATTCAAGTGGGTTTATTTAAAGACAATGAAGCTCTCAAAAAATGTGCCCTCAAAATTTAGATTCTTTAAAAATGGAACTGTGTAGATTTATCATGCATCTCATAGTCTGTTTCAAAGCCTGTAGGTCTGTAACTAGAAGTAGCTAAACTCTTTTTATGCCACACTGTATGCAGTCCAGAATGGGTAGCCTAGAGTGTAAAATTTCATTGTTTTTCTATTGAAAGGATTTTTCACAGATTAAGTTGAATACCTTTATATGAAACAGTTAAATAATATTTTTCACCTGTGTTTCATCACTCCTGACATTAACATGGAACCAAAAATCATATTAAGGAAATTTCTTTGCATGTAAGAAGAGTTGAAGTTTATAATATTTGTTCTCAATGTTGCTTTATGCTTCCTAATGTTTGGGCAAACCTCATTCATAGTATTATTTTAACTTACTATTTCTTTACTTGTCTACCTATTTATTGCTTACCATTTCTTAAATTTAACATGCTATTTAATTATCAACCAACAGTAGCTTTTATGCCATTTAAAGTTAAATGTATTTAGCAGAATTTGTCTTTCTTCCGAGTGACTCTTTGCTCTTTTGATTCTTTTTCTTCAAATTTGGAGAGTGAAAGGGCACTTCATTTAGAAAGTTTATTTTGGATAATTTTGGTGCATTCTTTTTTGTCTCAGGATTTGTGGTGGAGAAAAATGTAGTGGACACCAGCACTGATGTCATACATAGCTTGTGTGTCTCCAGTCAAATAAACAGAGAGAAAAATACATTGTATCTAGAATAAAACAATCATATGTAAAGACATAAACACAAGTCCTGAGACATAAATCAAAATATTACAAGTGGGGTTTTTTGGACTTTGATTCTATTGCCTTTGCTTAAGAAAATGACTGCTTGCTTTTCTTGATAAATATCTTATCAATTCTTTGATAATTCCATGCAATATATTTTTTTCTTATTCAAACTTCACTCCTCTCCCTAACTCCTGTCAGATTCACCCCACTCTCCAGTAATCCCTACTTCATCTTCTCTTTTTTGCTCATATAATAACACACCAACAAGTCCAATTTGTGCTTCTTATTCCTAGTGTTCTTTTATGTCTTCCCAACCATTATGTAATGCCACACCTATCTCAGCAGAAAGACAAGCCCAGAATCACCGTTCTGTCACTTATTGAGTTTCCTAAGTAGCTCATGAATTACATATGAATTTCGGTGGTGCCAACTGTTATTTCAAGGGACTTAAAAATACACCTGGCACCTTTACTCTGGGAAGTCTGTATACATGATCATAGTGTGGATGTGAGGGACATGCATGTTCCTGTCTGTCAGCAATGTGCTTGCATGTACCATCCTAACTTCTCTAAAGTATTTATCTTAAAATTTAGGAACTAGTGAGATGACTATATTATCAGACACAATATCATCTTTTCATCAATTTTAGTTTTATCAAACCACAAATTGCCTTGAATTCCTATAGTTAATTATCTGTGTGGCTCAGTAATTGACGTGTACCCTGGTTTTTATTTTATTCTAAATTTCATCTTAAGTATCTTCTGGTTGGCAAAACTCTACTTGATTTTATATGTGCTGTGGTTTTTCTGTCTGTTGTTTTGAGCCAAGGTCTCACTCTATAGCTCTGTTGATCTGGGGCTCAAAATATAATCTAAGTTGGCCTTGAATTCATGGAACTTACCCTAAGGATTTTTTATATTTATCAAATTGCCTCCTTTTTTATTTTTCAAAAGAAAGACATTATATAAAGTCTATTAAATATGTATGATGGAGAGCAGGTAAAGAATGAAGAAACAGGTGGAGGCCTAGGAAGTATGATGGAGGTAAACTATCCTGCAAACAACTATTCAGTGTGTTGCAACAGCATCTAGCAAATAAACATTAAATTCTGTTAAAAGTAGCTAATAAGAGTGATGCATGAGATAGCATTATCTTCTCCATAAGCTCCCCATCAGAGTCTCTGAGAATCCACTGTGGATGGTGCACAAAAATAGGCCAAGTTTTCCCATAACGAGCTCCTTTCTTTGTCTGGTGATATCCTTCCTGTCCTTTGGGCAGGTGCCACTTATCTTTCATCGACTCCTGTGTTCTTCAGTCATATTTGTGAAGTGTTCTGAGGATAACACTGTTCGCCACATGCAACAATATCAGTATTTCCCAGTCTGCACTATTGTGTAAGCTTCTGAGACATTTTGCCTTAAATTTAAAAAAAGTTTAAACAATTGAGTGATGTATTTAATGAATATTTATAAAATGTTTGCCATAAGCTGAGTTATTCTTAGTGAAGGCATCTGACCAATGTCTCTACCATCAGATAATTAGTATTGTAATGGGATAAGGACAGCAAACACACACAAATATATAGCAATGAGATGGTGGAAATCACCCTGCAGCAGACTAGGGGAATTTTGGAGGGTGAGTTTTCATTATATATCAAAGAAGGACCGTATGGAGGAGTTGGCACTTGGGGTCTGAAGGAGTTGAAGTCCTGAGCTACCAGGAGATTTTGAGAATAATATATTTTTTGCAAAGAGGAAATCATATATGCAACTTGAGTGGGGCAGCTTCAGTATCTTTTAAAGAGAGAGCAGAAGAACTGAGGAGTGAAAATGAGGGAAAGTACAGACGACAGGGTCAGAGCAGGCAGGAAAGGCAATGACAGGAGAGAAGGGAAGGCTGGGCCTTGTTTGCCTTTACAGTGGGGAATTTTGACTTTTATGGAGAAAGGTAAAGGAACAGGAAAGACATCATCTCTTCCCTCTGGTAACTCACGTTGAGCTTTCAATGGCTACAAATTAGAACTTAAGAATTTTGTTTTATTAGTTTAATAATCAGCTAAAAACTAGAATATTAAAGTAACATTAAATTCTAACAAATTGGTGAACATGGGCTTTTATCTCTTCCATTACCAACATCTCATTTTTTAATTAATTTGAAAGCTTTCTAGAGCAGTGAGTCAACATAAATTTAGTATAATGTATAATATATTCTTCTCCGGATTTAGATTTTTAATTGAAGATGTTAATTAGAAAGATAACTTATTCCATGGGATGATGTTGATAAAAATGCTTTCTACAATCACATCAGTCAAACCCATCTGAAGTTAAGATTTTGGAATTCCAATGTAGACAGTGGTAATGAGGTAATAGCCATAAGCACATAAAGTGCATGCTCTGATTCTCTATAATAAAGAATGCATCAAATTGGAAAAGCTTCCTGGCTCCAACTCTTGGAACTAGGAAAAACTTGAAATTCTTATTTCCTAGTAGAATTCTGTTCCTGGCAGAAAAGTGTCTTTTCATAGACTGCCTTATATTGTATTTTATAAAAATCTTTGTTCAGATAGAGTTCTCTTGGAAAATTAACATCTCATATACAATGAAAAAGAAAACTCCAAGGATAGAAACTAATGCATATTCGAATGAATACAAAGCTCAAATAGATAGAAAGAGATAAATACAGAGAATAAAAAAGCAAAATGTTTTAATTTAAAAATGTGTAAAATAAATTAGCCTACCAACAGTTGTCAACTAGTTTGCACAAAATGTATGTGTCAGGAACTATGGGATAAAGCAATGAAAGAGATTATAGGGGCTCAAATGTGTCATAAAAATGGCCATAATGTTATAGTGCAAATAGGGACGGAAAGGGGAAAGAGATACAGATCTATGTCCATGTGTGAAGAGCTGTTTAGTATAACTTATGGAGTTGAAATATAATTTTTGAGTATATTTAGTAGATAGGAAGAAATTGACCTCACTATAAAGGGTCAAGGATTTGTTTATGCAGGTGATATCTCCCTTAAGAACAAAATGACTAGGAATGCAGATGTAGGATGTTCTAAGAAAACTGATTAGAAAATGGAACTGTTTG
Source organism: Phyllotis vaccarum (assembly GCA_033318265.1). Lineage (NCBI taxonomy): Eukaryota > Metazoa > Chordata > Mammalia > Rodentia > Cricetidae > Phyllotis > Phyllotis vaccarum. The sequence continues at coordinate 57,065,325 of JARWLC010000010.1, forward strand.
CGCACCAACAAAAAAAAAAAATCATGTTTAATTGTCTTGTAAGCAAAGAAGTCTAGTTTGGATGCAATGCACATTAGGTCAGAGATAGTAAGATGTGAAATGAGTATTTTCGGGACCAGATGGTTTAAGGCTTTGTATGTGGAACTCAGCAAAGTTGGTGAAAATGTTAAGATTTAGATGGATTCTGATGGCATTTACTCATCTACATTTCTATGCCGTCTGGCAAGTACACTATCAAAGATATATATAAAATCATCATAAGGAAGTTGCGATCTTTTAACAGTTGTACCTGTCCAGTCAAACAATGTTGAAATGTGGGAATAATATTGTGGAATAAGTTGGAGACAAATCACTTGACATGGAAACTTTTGGGGATGTAGACAAGTTAAGATTCCCTGATCGAGAATCCAACCATACTGTATTGTTTTTAAGCTTTGTTGCTCTTTACTCACCAGGGGAAGGCTGGCTGACATAGTGAAAATTGCCGTGGTCAGAGAAGTGCACAGGCGTGTGTGACATGGTGTGATTGGTTCTATTACATTTCCACCTTAAGTTGAAAAGTTTGTTACAAGCTGAGGAAGATCCCAACTAAGCCTGAGCAGATGGTGTGGCTATAGTGAAAATTACTTCTCTATGTGTTATGATGAAGTCATTGTTCTTTTTAGGTCAGGGGTTGGGAACTTATAATTCATGAGCCAGATTGGTTCTTTTGCATATGTTTATATCATTCAGTTTTTAAAATTATCTTTAATGTTTAAAGTATGAAATTCAAAATTGTGGTGAGAACAGTCACATTTTCCTTTTGGTCCACAAAGATACAGTATTTCATCTGTGATCCAGTGTTTAACCTTTTATTTGTCCTTGATCTAGATGAAGCCTATATGAACAGAAAAGTAAAGACAGTAGCAGAGTAATAGGATTAAATCATGATAATGCAATACGTGTGGTAGGGATATAAATGAGATCATAAATGTTAGCATTAAAAAAAGAAGATTATCTGTCAGAGAGATCCATAGAGACTCTTTAATCAAAATGGAAGACCTGATAAGAAACCTAGTCAGACCTAGTAAGAAAATATTTTCTATTTGAGGCTCTAAGAAACAGAGAATAGTATTTTCTCTGTTTTAACAAAGAAACATAAATAAGTAATACCACATTTAATGATACTTGCTTCACACTAATTTGCCCACTGGTACATTGCGACTACCCACTTCCTTAACCTATCACACTGTGTGACAAACTGCCAGAAAAGTGACAGGTCTGCAAATTCAGAGATAACTCTGATGGAAGCTATACAGTTCATTGTAAATCACAACTGTATTCCTGTCATCCCAGTTCATTTGGAATCTGGACTTCATGCTGTTTAATTGTTTCCTGAATGCTATCCAAATAATTTGCAAACAAGTACCTTGTCCTTGGGAAAGAGTAAAATTGAAAATGCATTGAGAATAGGCTTAGTACCAGTGTCAGTGGTTTATCACCTCATATGCAGTTTTCATATGTGAGAGTCTGTATTAGTAGATTTAATGATTTAATAAAAACTGATTAAAATTCATATGCATCTTAAATAATAGCATCTCTGAATTTGGTATTATTCCTCAAAATATAAAATCCAACTGCTTTTCACATTAACTACTCCAGTTCCATGTTCAGGTGTTTACAAAAGGCGTGTCATACCTGTGGCCTTCTTTCTGCATGTGTCCTAGGATAGTTGTGGACCACAATGTTCATAGATAACAACGTCAAACTGTAAGGTCAGAGTTGTAATTCCACATATTGTAATTCCAATACATTGTCAGAACTATCCTCCCACCCCATGCCACCAAAATGCCATAGATTTGAAGCAAAGTTGCTGTGTAGATGGAAAGAAATTTACCTACATTAACACTGTACTTTGAATTCAAAAGACTGGAGTGAAAGCAAGCACTCTGTTTCCAAGACGAGTCGCAACGTATGTGGTTATTATATGAGAACTATATGAGCACATTTCATTTGAAAGGTGTGGCTTAGTTATAATGTTCCTAAAGTACATTGTAATGGAACAGTAAGTAATTTCTTTCAATTTTAATTTTCATACAGTGAAAAGTTCCCTAAATATATGTTATCAAAACATTTATTCTTCATCTCCTGCCATTTCAAAAAAATGACCTCTGTGCATTTTGTATTTTCAAGAAAAGACAGCTATAACCAGAATATCAGCTTTCTTTCAAAATACTTCATGCTTTACTTGTAACAACTCACGCTTTTATGAATACACCTTAAAATGGACATTTTCTAATCTAAGGAGGGTGGGGCATGTGAGAATGGAGCCATAAATGAGGTGAACTAAAGTTCAAGCAATAGTCTATTTTACTGAGGGCATCAGACAATTTGTGCTCTGAGGGTGAGGAGTCACATGTGGAAAGTTCTTGTGAGTTCAAGCTGTATATTGTCGAAGGACGAGCTGCATGTGTCAAAACATGGTTTTCTGTGGAGTCATAATCGAATAGCAACCACAAGCAATAATGCCTTTTCTCGAGTAAACTTATTCCTATCAGATAGACCTGGAAGAAGTCCAAAAACACGTTCTGAGGACAATTCCATGTTTTGAGGAAGCTGATGTCCTTAGAGTGTTCTCACCGGCACTCTGAAATCCTCACGTGGCCCCATTCGTGGACTGTGGCTCAGCACCCCCACCTCCAGTTTTATCTTTTAGTTGGAATATTTAGTTGATTTTCTTCCTGTCTTATTTCAGTCCATGTCTTTTTATGAGTTTCTAGAAGAGTACACAGATGTCAGGAATCTACCATGGCTACTGAATTTTCTTTAAGGTCTTTACAAAAATAAGTAAATTACTCTACAACTTTGTGATTAGGTTTCTGGTGAATAAACATTTTGAAGTCTGTGAATACATTACAAGTTCTCTTGCTGGACCACAAGAGGAAAGAAGTTTAGTTTAATAAGCTGACTTTTAACTTGTGACATCACTTTTAGCAAGTAGGATTGAGTAGCAAACACCAGTGGTCCCTGCTACCCAACATCACATTTGGGAGTTGCTGCTGTAGATACCTATTGCTGTCTGACTTGGTAATTCCTTTATGACCTCTGATGACCATCACCTTCCCATCTATCAACTTTGTTTACTCACTTGAAGTTTCTGTTCAGAGTGCTTCCATATTGTTTCAGAAGGGGCTGCATGTTTACTTATTGAATTTTGAGGTTTTTTTATATTTCAGATCTTGTTCATCTGGTGCATATATATATATATTTATGTAAACACACACATATATACATACACAATTTATATTACTTCTGTGAGAATTTCATACAATGTATTTGGTACATACCACACCTTTGCCCAATGCTTCTGAGAAACATGTTCTTCTAGAATGTGAATTGTCTTCACACACTCTTCATGATCTTTTAGACTAGAGTAGACATTTTATTTTTACTGAGTCAAATGTAAGTTTTACTTTGAGTAAGGCCTGCATTCAAGAACTAGTGTATGATGTTAGACAAGTTAATGTTCTGAGAAATACAATATAGAGTTCCTAAAACAGTGACAAAATTTACTCTCTATTAGGAATAGAACAAATAAGGAAATAGTAAAGAGATGATTAACATTCTAATGTATTTTAAGCTATCTTCAGCTTGAGAACAGATAACTGAATTTTATGAAAATACTCTTTGCAATGAATACTTCACGATATTTATTAAATAATATTGAATCTACTCCATATTATTTTTCCATGAAAATAATACCCATAAGTGAGAAACATTCATAGTACTTTTATACAGCTGTTTTTATCAGTCTTGTTTAAGTTTTCCTCTTGCGACTGCTGATTCTTGTTGCTTGCTTGGACATTCATGCCAAGAACCTGTGGATACACTTACTTCCTCAAATACTTTGTCATAGTTAACTACTGATATGGTCAGTGTAAAGGTAACTCATTTAGAGGGCCTCACAAGATGTCCTTTGATGTCAGGGCTAATTTTAGATGTGTTTATCCTGTTGAGCTTCCTTTTTATGCCCTTCTTTCCCTGTACATGGGTACTTTTTTATTCTTTTGGATTCTTCTGTCTTGTCCCCTACTGATGGCTGCTACATTGGGCATAACGTATTTTTATTATGTTGTATTAAGCCACTTCGTATGATGCTTGAGAAGTTTGTAAGAAAATGTCTTTCTATTATGTTGAACAGAACATCTAAACATAAAGTACAGGAAGGCAGTGGTTTTCAATGCTTGTCCCCAGATTAGCTACTTTATTTCTTAAAATTTAGGTAACTGCATCAGAGCTAGGCTTTACCATTGTGTAAAATACAAGAAAAGAGCAAGAGAAAAACCTGCTATATTATACTTTATCTCACATGACACTGGTTCCCACACGACTGTCAATATAGATGCTTCTCTTCAGCCTTGACAGTCCTCTAAGAATAAAGGACACTTTTAGACAGGAGTATGTTCTTGTATCTCTCCTTTGAATTTGAAGACCTCATTTTATTTTTCCCTTTCTGATTTCAAACATTTATAAAAGATAGTTATTATTATCCTGTAGAGTTAAAGTTCTGTCATAATGCTTAGCTGATGTCTAGCCAATTCTATACAATAATTCAGATATAAAACTTGAATGCAAAAATATAAGTACATTCAGAAATCTATACTTTATTTTCACTTTTAATCTATTCATTCTACTCAGAAGATTCAAAAATCTAGAATAATCTTCATTGGAACAACAGGGTGGCTTACAAGCCTCATGCCAGAGTGAATCCCTGGTATCTAAATGGTGGACAGAGAGTCAACTGTTCTGGGTTGTTCTTTGGCCTCATAACACATACATTGGCGTGCATACATGCATGCACATTTGCACACACACACAAACAAACCAAGAAACAATAAATAGATAAATAAATAAATAGATAGATAGATAGACAGACAAACAAACAAACAAACAAACAAACAAACAAACAAATAAATAAATAAATAAATAAATAAATAAATAAATGCAATTTAAAAATTCAATACTGGTACTACATAGAAATTACCAGAAAAAAAAATACTAGAGAAAATCTCTAAATTTATGTTGCTGTTACAAATTTGCTTTTGCTAGTTTGAAGAGAAACAAATCCATTTCATATTTTACCTGTGGATGTTTTACTTAGCAATAACTGCAGCAGACACAATATTTACAGGAGTTCAGATGTGGGTTTAACATTGTTATTTTATCTATTAGTGTTAATGCCAGTAAGGAATTTCCATTTAAGCTCTTGTTTTCAAGAAGAGTGTTTACTTGAATCCCAGAATTCATTTACAGTAGGACTCTTGAGTAGGATAGGCATTTCTTTGCCAGAGATATAGTTTATACATGTGGAGGTAGAATCAGTTTAATGCTGTTATAAACCTTTTCCAAGACTTCTGTTTCATACTGTTGGAAATAGTCTAATCTTGTAATGCTGATGTGGAGGTCATTAAGGAAAGTGCTTGTAAAGATGCTCTGCACATTCAAGATGTTCTCAGTGAACACTACTCTTGGCATTCTTCCTTAGATTTGGGGAAGAGCAATTTGCTGCTATTCAGACATGACTCTAGGTTAAGTTTCCCAGTAAGCAAGACAATGTTACACATCAATCCTGTTCTTCCATTATGTGATGTTCACACTTGCTATGTACTTATCTAACACTAAGCATTAACTTCTGTGATTTAAATATGGGCAGTTAAGTCACAAGGTTGTACTATGCTATGCTACTACATAAAGAAGTCCTGGGTCAGTGCTGTATAATATTTGAATATATATCTTTTATCTTTGCCAATCACAATATCCACTATACAACATACTGTGTATTTATTATGAAACCTTAAGATAGGCATGGTTGATATTCAGTATTAGCCTTTAAACCCTAGGAGTTGATTATATTTAATCTGCCTCTTTGAGGGAAATAATATTTTCCAAAGTATCTTGTTTAGCTATGCAAATGTTTATTATACAACATCTAGACTTGACTTTTCATAATTGTCTTGGAGCTTCTTCATCATCAAAAGTATGCACTGATCATTGGGGAGGCTATATTCTTATGTGTCTTTCTAGATTTTGGATCTTTCTCTAATGCACTTTCTTGTTAATTCACAAGGATGATTTGTTGGACTCTGAGGTTTTTGTGGTGTGAGTTAGAAGGCCCTACCAGACGGCAATCCAAAACTACATCAGATGAAGCTTTACTGTCAATGTTGTACCCATCTGCCTTATCGTTACATTCTAACTTGATTTCAAGAGATGCTATCATTACATTGTAATGTTCTAAAGAACATAACTAATATTACAGAGACATTTGTGCAAATATCAAACATTACATTCTCTTTTGGTCTCCCACTGATATCATACATAGACCTTAGATTATATATTGTACATATCCTCCATCAGGATTTAAGATGCCAATAATCTAAGCCTTATGAAGGCAAAGATTCATGCCTTATTTGATCAAAGCACAAGACTTTCAAGTATCAGCCATATAATGTCTATTGAATGGATACATTTTGAATGGCAGGCATCTTATTTCTCCTTGGTTCCTCAAACAACATCGGTTCATTTTGACACTTAATATCAAGAGGAAGAGATTTGAACGATAGAAATTAAACATTTCTGAGGGAATGAATTTTCATTAGTGTTTTAAATCTTAAAAATATGTTAGCTATTGTGGACCTGATGATAATAGAAAGTATTAAGTTATTAAATTGCTTGCAGTTTAGATATTAAAAGATGTGTAATTTGAGTTCTCATTTCATCATTAAATTATTTATTATATTTATGAGAGTTTATTATCTTCTTTGTCTAAAACCTACAAGTAATTATAAATTCTTAGTGTGAGGAGCTTTTAGATTTTAAGCACCTGGCATTCTTCTTTGGCCTCTGGTACCTGCTGACTCATATTAGTATAAACCACACAGATATACTGTATATTTGTTTCTCTCTCTCTCTCTCATGCACATACACATGCACACACATACACACAGATGTACATACACACTCATATACACATGCAAATTCTCATAGCCTAACTTGATTCTTGTATTATTTAATTACTATTTTTAATATAGTACATATTAAAGTTGAAATTCCAAAGACCAATGAAATTACATAATATGCATATTAAGTTTCTGCTCCCAAAAATCTTATTAGCTTATGAGATTATTTGCATAACAAAAGAAATGAGTTGACCACGTTTTATCATGTCTTTCTTACTTTTGGTTTTTAATTTGGCTTTTAATTGGCTGAGTAAGGAATGTGTCTCCTTATGATGTTTTATCCACTTTAATCTGTATAACACTCCCAATCCTTCCTCACTTTTCAGTTCATTATCTCCACTGGAACTTTTTCTCTCTATTTCCTCTGTATTTTTCCTTCTATGTAAGTGCTGTAAGGTTCCACTGGTCTTTTGTGTCCCTTAATGGGCTCCTTTCATGTTTTTAAGTAGCTACACACTCACTTCCATGTGAATGGACATATAAAATTTATAAGTTAAAATTTGCATCTAAGAGAGAATGTGGCCTCTTCTTCTGAGCTTGAGTTATCATACTTAATATATCTTCCAGCTAAAACTATTTTGAAGATTATCTTATTTTACACAAGTTAATAATTAAACAATTTATAAAATTTGAAAGACAGTTTGCTATGGATGCTTATGATAAATTCTTAACATAATTTTGCCATACACTACTCTTCTGTGCAAATGTTTTAACTTTAGAATTCAAATGAAAGTCAAAGCCATGCTTTGTATCTTACAATTTTATTTTATATCATATTTAAAAGTGAATGAATCCTTTAGTATAAATTTAAGGCATGGTTAATTTGAATAATTTTAAATATTCTTATTAGCATTCCATAATACTTATACTTTTATTAATATTGTTTTCAACCCTATGAGGATTATATTTTGTATGACAACATGAACTATAATCTCTTTCTAGTTCATATACAAGTTTTTTTAAAGAGGGTTGTGCAGTGCTGTATTCAACCTGAAAACGTGTTTTTATCATGGTATTTCATGGTAATGCTGATTATTTCAATGACATACCTCTAAAGGAGGTACATTTGAAAATTATTGCCAGTAGAGACCATTTTCAGTCTTTCCAAAGGCAATAATATAACTTATAACATTTGGTACTAACTTGCCTCTCTGACTTCAATATATATCCCAGAAAATCAGTTAAAAATGTGTGGTGTGCTGTATTTTGTCTTACCCTATTTGTGATATTGGTAGATACAATTTGTTCAGGTAACATATATTACAAATAGAGAACCATCTTTGTTTTAAAATACTGGTTTGCGTATTATTTGAAATAATTCCTAGATCTGAAACTGTTTAAGAGAGGATATATTGGGAACATAAAGACTTTATTGGATGTGAGTCTTTAAGACCAAAAGATAAATGACTTTCAAATGTCATCCTGATAATTTGGAAGAAAAACAATGTAAGCAATTACATATTCAGTAGAATGTGGGCCACTTTGGGGTGAATATGATAGTAAAAAATGAAAGGTACTTGGAAAGCTACAGTGGGATGAAAGCAGGCATCAGTATGGAAGGGTTTTATGCATTATCAGTGAGAAATTACATAGGTGTCTTTAGCAGGGGGGCATGGTATGATCCTACATATGCTCCCATTTCTGTGAGAGGGCAGCATTTGCCAATTTAGAGGTAAAACACAGCCAACCGGTCAGGATAGAGAAAGACAGAAACAGTTGTCTCAGGCTTACCCTAGAGCCTTTGGGCGTGACTTTCTTTTGGGAGACCCTATTCATGCTGTCTCAGGCTCTGTGAGTCCATATGAACATTGATCCTATTATATTTATAATTCATTGTTTTCTTGATATAACTCATTTCTTTCTGGCTTTATATGCTTTCTGTCTCCTCCATAGTTGTCTGAGTTCTGGGGAAGGGGGAGATTTGATGGAGACTCCATTTTTAAAGCTGCTTGTTCAGAGATCTCTCATTCTGTAGATATTGTCTGACTGTGGGGTTAATATTTGTCCCTTTTTCTGCAGAGGAAATTTCTCTTATGATGACAGAGCTTGGCAATAATCTATGAGTATAGTAGAATCTGAGTAGAAGTCATTTTATTGCTGAATTTTATTTTTTATAAGCAGTAGTATTTGGCTTTGTTCTAATTCCTTTGGCTATCTAGTCTCAGGTTCTTGATCATTCAAGCAGCATTGGGGGATGGTCTCCTTTCTCATGGAATTGACCTTAAGTCAAATCAGATAAAAGCTTTGTGTCACAATTGCACTGATATATCTTCCAAGCAAGACATTATTGTTGACCAAAGTCTTTATAGCTGGGCTGGTGCTTATGCTTCTTCTCTGGCAGCATTTAGATTACCTTTTAGCATCTATAATCATAAACCATAGAGGTAAAGACTCTAAGTAACCACTGGCTTGACTTTTCCATGTTCAATAAAAATTTTGTAAATGTTGACTCCAGCAGTGGGTCCTTGCCTTCAGTCTGTGGAGACAGACCTTTAGTCTTGGTAGTAGCCTAGGTTGTTTAGGAGCTTCCATGGAACCCATTTGGCCAAAAAGCAACCAGAAATAATTCATTCCTGATCGTGAAAGCCTTATTTAGTGATACAAGACTTCCAATTAGGGCTCTGTATCCCTCATTATTTTGCATTTTATTAAATTACCTTCATATATTTAAGGAAGCATCTACTTACTTATGTTTCCATAATATTCCTGAAATGGCCCTTAATTTTATATGTCTCTTCCCATAGTTTCTCCTTTAATCTCTTCTTTCCTTCTCCTCCCCATTGGTCCTCCTATTTCAGTCTCTGGTCCATGCATTCATCCATCTATCTATCTATCTATCCATGCATGCATGCATGCATCTGTGGTGGGATTCAGGTGTCAGCTGATAAGGTACAAAGACTCTTATCCAGGGTCCTGGGCTCCTGGAGGGGGTGTGGCCAACCTAGAGGGGATGTGGCCAACCCCATTGATAAGGGGCTGCTGGGACCCTCGGAGTGTGGTTCCTGGTTCCTGGCTGCTGGAGAGACCAGTTTGGAATCCATTGCCCGTCCATCGCTCGTCCATCACTCGGATATTCCAGTTCCTGTTCAGGTGCCAATATAAGCTGTTACCTGTATCGTGAATGTTGATTTATATTCTAATAAATATTAATCTTGGGCTGGTGCCTTGTAAGTAAAACTCTGCCTACATCTGGGGCCCAACGTGGGGCTCGAACCCATGACCCTGGGATTAAGAGTCCCATGTTCTACCAACTGAGTTAGAAATGACTCAGACACTTATTTTAACTTCATGCTGTTTGACCTATGGCTCAGGCACATTGATAGCTTGCTCTTATATCTTAACTCAACCCATTTCTATTCATCTTTCCTGCCACGTGACCCGTGGCTCACCTGTGTTCTTTACATGTTGCTCCTTTGGGCTTCAGGCCTGGTCTGTCTCTCCTTACATGTTGATCCTTTGGGCTTCTGGCTCCTTCTGACTCCACCCTGCTCCTCCTACCTACTCTGATGCCTCCTCCTACTTTTGCTATGGTGCCTGTCATGGGCCAAAACAGCTCCTTTATTTAAAGATTGCTGTTTACAGCATACGGAAAGACATTTCCACATCATGCATCCATCCATCCATCCATGCATCATCCATCCATCCATCTATCCATGCATCCATCCATCCATCCGTCCATCCATCCATCTATCTAATCTATTTCCCTTTTCTGGGAGATCTACGTCTCTCAGTCCCTCAATTTATATCTGCTTTCTGTGGTTCTAGGGCTTATAGCTTGCTGATCATTGACTTAACAGCTAATAACCATGTGTAAGAGAATATATACCCTACTTGTCTTTCTGTGTCTGTGTCTCGGATGGTTTTTTCTAGTTTTCATTCATCTTCCTGTGAATTTTATAATATCATTTTTAATAGGTAAGTACTATCCCATTGTGTAGATGTAGAACATTTTCTTCATCTATTCATCTCTTGAAGGATATCTAGGTTATTTCCAATTTCTGTCTACTATGAATAGGATAACAATAGTCATGGTTGAACAAGAGTTCTCTGGTAGGAGGAAGCATCCTTTGGGTATGTGCCCTAGAGTTACATAGCTATTCCCATTTTTCTGAGGAGTCAGCACACTGACTTCTATGGTGGCTGTACAAGTTTTCACTCTCCACTAGCAATTGATGAGTAAAACCCTTACTTCCCATCCTCACTATCATGAGATGTCATTTGTTTTATTTATTTTGGCCATTAGGATGAGAGTAATATGGAATCTCACAGTAGGTTTTTAATTTTCATTTTGCTGATGGGTAAGAATGCTAAACATTTCTTTAAGTGCTTCTAAGCCATTTAATTCTCCTCTTTTAAGAGCTCTTTGTTTAGATCTACATACTTTTTTTAAAAAAGTGTTGGTTTTTTTTTGGTATCCTATTTTATAAGTCATTTACATATTTTGAATATTATCATTCTATCTCCCCCCTGGAGCCTGCAGGTATGTCTGATCCTGTCTTTTGCTATGCAGAAGCTCTACAGTTTCATGAGGTGTCATTTAGTCATTTAGTGTTAATCTTATCTCTATGCTAATGGTGTTCTGTTCAGAAAGCCTTTTCCTGTGTCAATGAGATTTGTGTTATCCCCCCAATTCTTTATCAGGTTTAGTGTATCTGGCTTGATGTTGGGTCTTTGATCCATTTGGAGTTGAGTATCATGTAGTGTGATAACATTTTTATGGAACATAACAATATAATTATTAAAACTTGGAACTTCTTAGCTTTTTTCCCCCTCTTCTTTAAAACTATCTCAAAATGAAATGACTGTCAGGCGGATGCAGCACATGCCAGTAAATACTGCCAGCTTGAGATGGTTCTTATCCCAGGACTTTTTTTTTAGAATTGTCCATAAGCCAATCTGGAAAAAATCTTAGTTACTTATAGATATTTTCTTTGTAAAGAAGTGAGTTCAGTCATTATCTTGATCTGGCCATTTTCTAAAAATGTACAACAAACTATTTTGTAATTATGGTTAAGTAGCTCATCTTTTACATAATCTTAATGTCACTTGTATTATGGGAAGCCTAATCATTACTATATTATCTAGAAATATATGGACTTAGGTTTTTAGGTGCTGTTTGTATAGTCATCTATGTGGTCTTTTATTGTGTAAGTTTCACATTAATAATATATGAATAACTTGTTTTGAAAGCCACATGCTATTTATGCAACACCAATATGATTAGAATATAAAGAGTAGTCTTGAATATTCTGTTAGCAACCTTATCTTAATTACATTATTAGTGTTAGCCAAAACAGAATCATCTTGCCTGGCCAGAGATGGCAGATGTTTTAATAATCACTTGAGCAAGATGCAGAGTTTTAAACATATTTGCCTGAAAAATAGATATTAATGAAAACAGAATTTGGAATACATCCTTTGAAGTAATATTGACTTGGGAAAATTTTACTGCCCCAAAGAGTTCCTGACACTCACAAATGCTAACTTAAAATGTGTAGAACAAATCAAAAGTTTTGAAACAACCAAAAGTCTCTTGAATTTTAGGTAAATCTGTCTGCATAAAATATACAGAGCTGCTTTTATTTTGTTGTAATGATTGTGTGCAAGTACATCATTCATTTGTGATAAGCAAAACACTTTTCATGACAGGTACTGAAGTCAAGGTTGCTCTGCTGGTTTGATCCATTGCAACAATAACATCCATAATCTGAAAATCTGATGGTTTTATTTCACTGTTCATGATGGAATTTTATTATGAGGGCAGAGATTTACCAGTAAGGTTAGGTTATGTAATTTGTCTTATGTATGGTCAGTCTTTGCTTTGTTTCTAGTCTACTTTATTTTTTAATTGTGTGAATGTATTCATACATGAGTTTTTGTACCTATAAATGCAAGAGTCTGCAGAATCCATGAAAGCACCAGATTGCTCAGAGCCGGAGTTACTGACAACTATGACCCACCTGACATGCTCAGAAGCAGAAATTGGGCCTGTGCAAGAGCAGAAAGGAAGTGTTGTGTTCTTAAATTCTCAGCTAATTCCTAAGCTCTACTTTTGTTTTTTCTAGAGACAATGAAACAATTATAACCCCCCCTTCTCTTTTATTGTAAATTTTTCAAGGGTTGAGTTTTTAAACTATATATCAAATTTTAATTTTTGCAGATTTATTCATTTATTCAGTATGAATATGGTGATTATGTGCCTGCCACAACATTCATGTGGTGGTCAGAGGACAACTTGAAGGAATATGTTCACTCCTTTTACTGTGTGGGTTCCAAGGACTGAACTTAGTTGTCAGGCTTGTCAGCAAGTACTTAAGCACTGAGACATTTTGGCAGTCCCATATATTACATTTTGGTTATCAGTGTTATGAGATATCTGCATGCATATCCTCAGTTGTATTGTGCATATCTGGCCAATGCAATGGGACATTCTACATAGATACAGATATGGAATTATGACCATGTTAAGAAAATTAACACATCTATGACCCCCCTTAGTTAGTTATGTTTACATGTTATGTTTGAGTATATAAAATCTCTTCAATATATGTGTGTATTATATAAGATTCTAACTTCTCTCTTGTGTGGTAGCTTAATGATGTAGTATTTTATAAATATTTGTATTATTTATTTTGTGTGTACATCTGCATGAGGATAGAGGGTTATCAGATCACCTGTAGCTAGAGTTACAGGCAGTTAGAAGATCTCCTGATATGAATGATGGGAACATAACCCGGGTTGTCTGAAAAAACAATATGTGCTCTAAACCACTGAGCCGTCTTTCCAACCTTGTTATTTAGTATCATTCATACTGTATGAATGTAGGTTTATATCATTTGATATACTTTCTATTTCCTTTTATCCTCCCCATCCCACTAATATGGATCCTGTTTCATTTATTCACTTACCACTGGATTCTACATAGAGGTGAACATTTTCATTCCGTTCCAGTCTTACTTATTCCATCCAGTGTGATGTTTTCCAGATTCCTGTCATGCCAGTGAGGCAGGATCTCCTTTTATTTTAAGGCTGCTTTGTCTTACTGGGATAATATTTTCCACTGTGTCAGTTTCTGTAGCTTGTTTATTGTGGATACACAGCAATGAACACAGGAACCCAGAAATGCCAAAGGGGTGTGGCGATCACTTTCTTTGTGATTACATGCAGCTCCCGAGTCATTGTCACAGTCTGGCTCTACTTTTCATGATTTTTATATAACCTCTACTCTCTTTCCCGTAGTGACCACAAATAGGTGTACACACACACACACACACACACACACACACACACACACACACACGGAGGATATAAACCCCAAGAGTAAAATGCAAATTATATAAGAACTATCAACTTAGAATATATGCAGTTGCATTGCTTCAGTGCATATAACTGTCAGAAAAAGATCATTAACTTCACGGGGAGAAAGAAGAACATTTAATTTGGTAGAGGATTGCTAAACTGATTATCACATTGGTAGATTAATGGACAATCAGACTCTGGAACCTGACACTCATAGACTTCTTCACCCCGTTAGTTAATAAACATGTGAGCTTAAGTGTATAAATGAGCCACTTACTTTTCTTAACCAAAAAGAATAACACTGATAGACTATTGTGAACTTCAAATGAAGAGCAAATGAGAAGTACTGAATGGAGTCCAAACTGTCTTAGGGTAACATTAATAGACACTGTAACATTTGCTGGAGTAAACACACAAGGGCTCACTCTAGACAAAGAACAGTAGGCAACTAAGGAATGCTGATGTAGGAGGAATCATCTTCCTCAAGGAAGAGCAAACCAGATCATTATCCATTGCCATATGATCAGCCCTGAAAACATACATACAAGCAATATTACACAGACTATATTATGTATTTAGAAGTACACACACACACTTAACAAAAATCAAAAGTGACAATCAATTTAAAAGGAAACCAGGGATAGAACTTGGAAAGAGGAACAATAAAAGGATATAATATAATTTTATTATCTCAAAAAATAAAAAAGAATTAAAGTGGACAGTTCTATTGAAAAACAGTAAATGCTCTATTTTGTAAAAATATTCTCTTCCCACAAAAGCCTATAATTCTGTTTATATATAGTTAGTACCTGTAAACTTATCTTAGTTCAGAGATTTTCTCAATGCAGTGATAAATTCAACCATGGTGCTGTAAAAACCTATAACAAGAGAAATCATAGGTTAGAGGAGACTCTTTGATGTTGTGTTCTAACAGCTGTGTTGTCAAATGTCCTTCTAAATAGTTATGTTTACATCTATGGATTTGTGCTGCAATCTACTTTGTTAGAGATAGTTAATGTACAAATGCATTACTGTTTAGAGGGCTGAGAATAACTGTCTTTTCAGCTATGGATGGAACATGTAAAACAATATGTGCTTCCACGGAAGACTCTGGGACCATCTCAGAGGTGGGACTGAAAGAATGTAAAAATCTAAAAGGATAGAGCATACAGTGGGCTTCTGAAAAAGGCTGTTCTCTGAACTTGATTGTGGCTGCTGTATGCACGGACTCACAACAGCTGTGGGTACCTATGAAAGACATATACAAGACCAATTTACTTTAAGATTTCAGTATGAAGAGAACATATCTTCCTAGGTCCATCCCCTATATGATCAGCTCTTGGCATTTAATTACTATTAGGGGGAGGGAAAGTGTAGTTTTTCTTTAGGAGTGTGGCCACCAGTAGGTTCTCTATGACCAAGTAGGATAATGAGCATATGGGCAGAACTAATTAGACTCAGTTGGTTTAGTAAAGATAAATAAATCATTACTGAATCAAGACAGCATGTTGGAAGTGAGTGAGGTGGGGTTTCTGGGGATGGTTGGAAGTAAAAGGTGAGATATAGGTATAATCATGATGTATGCGATACCTGTGTGAAATGTTAAAAGAGTAATAAAAAGGAATAAACTGAATAGGATTGTACATGGTGGTGCAACAGTTTTCATCAAGGATTGGGCACATACAGGTGCGCACCCACATACAGGTACACACACAAATGCACAAACTCTCTGTGTCTTATTATACATACTCTTTCCATGTCTCATGTCTCTGTTCTTTCTCTCTGTTCTCCTCTCTCTCTCTCTCTCTCTCTCTCTCTCTCTCTCTCTCTCTCTCTCTCTCTCTCTCTTTGTGTGTGTCTCATACACAAACATGCATATAAGCTTGGAAGTGTTATATCTTTTTATATCCTCTAGAAATGACAGCATTAAGCTACATATAAAGGAATTTTGTGTGTACCCAACATCACTAATGTGAGGATAATATAAAGGAAGTGTGTCTTGTCAATCATAAAAGTGAGGAACATTTCATGGAGGCAAGTTCAAAATACTTTTGGTCATCGAACTTATGAAAATATTAAAAATATTAATTATAGTTTTTATTAACTTGTTGAGAAAGTGTTGCTATATGGCCTATGAGAATCAGCAAAGTAAACTGTGTTTGTGTATTATTATGTAGACTGTGCTTTGCTTTTTTGTTTTTTGTTTTTGTTTTTTGCTTTTCTGATGCTAAATATTTTTGTTGACCTATCTTTTGTTTGTTGGTTGGTTGGTTTGAGACAAGGTATCTCTGTGTAGTTTTGAAGCCTGTCCTGGAACTCTCTCTGTAGATCATGCTGGCCTTCCTCCTCCTAAATGCTTGGATTAAATGGGATTAAGGGTGTATGCCACCACCACCAGGCTCTGTTGACCTTTCTTATGAACCTAGAGGGATAAATCTTAGCCAGATTAAGATTTAATAATCAAGAGAAAGTACATGAACATTAAAGTGTAATGATACATTTGTGACATTGTCACATGTGATGAACAATGGGGAAAAAATCAGACCACAGCAACAATAATTGGTCAGTAATTGAAAATAAATGGCAAAGAAGAGTAAGATAAAGACCTTGAGTAAAGGAAGGGATAGTGAAAAAAAAACAGACAATTCGGTTCATTGCCTGAATAAGAGCCTAAGGGAAGAAACTGGGAGAAATAATGCTTATGAAGATGACAGTTTGAAAGACAAGACAAGGAAAGGGAATTGATTTGTAAAGAGGATGGCAGCATTTGATTTTACATTAGTCAGGAATGACAGCAGGACATGGAAATGAATGCAGCTACGCAGCAGATGGAAATCCTGATGAAAAGTTCTACATGGAATGCTTTCAACATCGTTTAAGTAAAAGCAATATTCCAGATTTCAGCGGTGGAAAAGGAGGCAGAAGCTCAAACACTCATTAAGTACTAGAGGAAAAGTTAGGAGGGAGTAGCTCTGGAAGGGCATGGATTGGTGGGGAGTTAATGTAGAGGGATCAGGCTACAGGCAAAGAGAGGAAGAACGATACCATGGTTGCAGTCCATGCAGCAAACATTGGAAGGATAATTTTAAAGGCTTATTTTAAGGAACAAAGCAAAAATGTAACGTAGCATTCACAGTGCAATAGAAGGTTGTAGTTTGCTGGAACTACAGGACACTGTGCTGGACTGGGCAGCAGAAAGTGCTTAGCACATACAAAACATAAAGATTCAATGAAGTATTGAAACATGGTAAATAATAGGTGTCAGCACCTCATAAATGTGAAAATCAAAGTGTGAAAAACATAAAACTTGGAAATAGTGGGTTTAAGTGAACATTTTCTGTTCAGGGGCGATTGGTTAAAAAGAGAAAACATGTTTCCTGGTGCTATCATTATCAGTATGATAAAATAAAGACAGTATAAAACCATGCTTTGGATGGTAAATACATTTGAGTCACTATATTTGGGCCAGTGAGAAGGCTCAGTGGATACTGTATTAGTCACTTTTTGTTGATATTATAAAATACCATTTCTGAAGCAATTAACGGAATAAATGGTTTATTTCAGTTTATAGTTTCAGAAGGATCGTCCAAAATAGTAGTGCAGCCATGGCAACAGATTGTGATAAAGGAAACTGAGAGGCTATATCTCTGACCACAAACATGAAAAAGGAACTGAACTGGAAATGGAATGAAACTATGGACTATCAAAGGCAGCCACCCAGCACCGTATGTCACCAGATAGTTTTCTTGTTTGAAAAGCTCTGCAATCTCCCAAAACAATGCCACTCAGAGGGACTAACAGCTACTAAAGTCTTCTATACGTGAGCCTATGGGAAACAATTTTTATTCAAGCCAGATATTTCTTTATTTATTATAATAATTATAATAATTGGTTATTTTCTGGAAGGTTTTACATTGAAATCTATTATTTCAAATCAATGCCTGTCATGTAGGAATGTGTAAATATGTGTTAATGATTATTTTACTGTTACTTAGTATTTTAAAGTTTAACAAATTTAAATTTTTCATCTAATGTACAACTGGTTGTACTTTCTTAATTTATAACTATGGTTTACTGCAATAAACTTTCTTAAATATTCTACATTTTGAATGAATGTAAAATACCACGAAGTTTCCATGAACTCAGATAAAATTAAAAGAGAAGACATCTGAAAACTTTCTGAAGAAAATAGTAAAGTTACGTATATTCAATATGAAGTATTTGGTGTATAATTAATTACCTGAGACCAGTCCTGAAGAGTTACTGGTGTGTTTTAACTCTTACTAGTAGTGGAATTGCATTGCTGAAGGAATAAATGTGTAAGAAAATACATCTTTGTTGCTACATGAAATCCTCAAGCAAAATGATCCTACATATAATATAATTATATACATTAGTTATCACATTCAAATTGGTTTTGCGGCAAATTAGTGGCATTTTGTTATCAAACACGTGCTTTATTAGTTAGTCTCTCTGACTGGGTGCAAGCCCGGTACAATGTGAAGCATAAGTGCTTATGTGTTGTGGCGTTTGCCTACATCCTTCCTCCACTGGAAGCCCATGTCTGGGACCCGACATGTGGACAGAGCAGTGAGGTAGGTGATTCTTCTCTGGAGCAAACTCCTGCATCCTTGAAGTGGTCATATACTTGAATTGGAAATCAACTGAGAATATAGATCTGCTTTCCAAATCTATGTACAACCTGAAAAACACGTGTTTATTTTAAGCAATAAATTATAGCAGTTAATGTGTGTCACAGAGTTACCTCTTTGTGGGTCAATTCATATGATAAGTAAAGGGTTTTAGTATCCTCATATTTGACAAGTAGATTTAAATTTCTTTATTAAATAAAATTGTAGACATTGTATGCTACAAACAGTGTCAATCCATAAAAAGAAAACACTCAACCAACTTCAGAGTCTGCAGATTCCCTCGTCATTACTGATTTCATCAGCCTTCAATAAGAACAATTGTGAGGATATGTAAATTTGAAAAATTGTGAGGATATGTAAAGTGAGGATATGTAAATTTGACTTTAAGTTGTTGTCAAATATGTTTGATTTTAAAAATAAACTGCTCAGTATGCATGATCACACACACACTTGAAGTTATACAACGGTATAAGGCTTAAAATAGATGAGATACCTAAAAAATATTTCCTAAAATGTATTTTTGAGCACATTCCAAGCATCATTAGCCATGGCTGTAGAGGAAGAATATTCATATGAAATATTTTTTGTAGCCAAAATTCTACAAAGATTGCTGCACTTTGTTCCTGCTATAAATCCCACAAATCATATAAGTAATGAGCTCTCTAAGATTTGAACACTTTCTACTCACTCAAATCAGAGAAAATGATCTGATTGACTAATTAAAAAATTCCAGGTGAGTGGGTGGTGGTCAGTAACCATAATCCCAGCACTTTGACCTAGGTAGGAGCATTTTCATGAATTTAAATCAAGCCAGGTTCTCATAGTAAGGCCCTGTCTAATAATCTCATTCACTGTCTAAATAAACACGTAAATAAATACCCAGTGAAGGAGATGTGCTTTTATTATCTACCATTTATTATGCTTTACATTGTCACTTCCAATAATATTAAACCAAATCTCTCATGCAAGTTTATATTTTAGTTCTTAAAATCCAGTCCTATGTAGAAAGATTCCAGAGGATGCTGACTTATACTTTAGATTTGTAATTTAAGTCAGACCTTGTGTTCTGGAGGATAAATCTTTCTAGGAGGAGTGAAAAGTTCTCTCATTCTTTTGACACTAGTTGTGGAAATTACCTGCTAGCCACCTTTCAACCTTGCCAGAAAATCCAATCATCTTAAGAGCATTTTAATGTACCCACTGCAGTACTCAGAACTGAAGATCAGGAGTGAACGTAGGTTTTCTGACCTTCCTAAGTGGTACACCATGGATACTCTGGAAATGATAAAATTAGCTTAATTTAAGCTACAATTTGATGGAAATGTCCTGCTTAAAATGAGGTACTCTGCCGGTGTCCATGAAGTGAGGAAGGCTGTATGCTATGAGTTTCTAATGCGATAGAAAGGCAAGTAAGTCCAGTAAAGTCATTTTGTCATCAGTAATCAGTAAGAGGTTGCCCTAGATGCTTCAGTTTCCAATTTTTAATTTACCAAGAAAGCTTAAGTGTGCACTAGTGTGGAGTATGTGCGACTCAGCTTTTTCCTTATAAAGAAAGTACAGTTCTTAGCTTCCTCTGACCTTGAGTCAAAAGCTTTAGAAGCACATGAAGAATTCAATTCTG
This sequence comes from Phyllotis vaccarum, assembly GCA_033318265.1. NCBI lineage: Eukaryota > Metazoa > Chordata > Mammalia > Rodentia > Cricetidae > Phyllotis > Phyllotis vaccarum. Next base: position 57,085,895 of record JARWLC010000010.1, read on the forward strand.
AGTGGATTGGGGGGAGCAGAATTGAAAAAGTGGGAAGAGCTGCTTTTAACATGACCAGATGGTAATTTTTACTAGTTGGCAGTGTGCTGAAAAGCACATTTTCCGAAGGAAAGTATATATTATAGACTGGCACAAATGAATGTGCAAAGCATCCAAAAATAGATAAAATATTCTTTAGCTTTGAAGTAAAGTTATGGTAAACTTGTGTAGTTCATGGAGTGCACTATTTAGAGTAAAGACAGAAGCGATTCTTTCTCACTCGAAGAATTCAAATTGAAAAGAGCTTGCCTAAAGTGACATTAGACCCTCTCAAACTTGAATTTTCTCCAACAGCTGTTTCTAAGATAAATAGAAAGCTGGGTGATACTCATTTTAATAGTTACTGCCTTCTTCTGCTGCCAACGGCATCAGCAGCATTATTAACGCATAGTTGATATTTTTACAGCTGTAAACCAACTAACATCTAGTGATCCTAGAGGAACCATGGGAAGGTCTACTGTTGCACATTAAGGAGCTTGGTCCTGCTCATCGCTCGTAAGACTGCTTGAAGTGCTGACATGAACTAAAACCTGTTACAACTCACATACCAAGAATCTATTAATTGAAGTTTCATCTCATGTTACATTTTTGCTTCAATGTTAGTTTAGTATTTTCAAATATTTATAAATTTTTCCTATAAATTTTGATGATTAAAAAATAGTTTATTTTTAATTTTAATTAAATTTTTATTTGGCTATTTTATAATGTGTAGAGTGTGTTCTGGATACTTTAATGGCCCACGTTGTTCTTTCTTCTTCTCATCCCTGCCAACACTTTCCTTCCTTACAAATTTCTTTACTACATTCATGTTTTAATTTTTTTTAGTGCCCCACTAAATTTAATTAAGAGGATATGTGCGATTATAAATTTGAAGCTAGTCACTAACACCTGATAGGCTCACATGTAAGCATACCACTAAAGACAATGGCTAACTCTACCCAGAATCCTCTATTAGCCAATCATTCTGCCTGGAGAAGAAGGAAGCATCTACTCCATCCATTACTGCTGACAGGCTCTGTCTTGTTCAGGTTCAGTGGAGGCAACCTTGGCAGTGATGGGATCATGGTTACACTTGATGTGTCATTATAAGAAGACAGTATATTTCAGCCCCCCCCCTTTTTTTTTCTACCTCTGGCTCATACATTCCTTTTTCATAGTTCTGTGACACTTGGATGAGTGCTATATATATATGTCCTATTTATAGCTAAGCTCTGAAACATCACCTTATCTCAGCATTTAGAGTAGCAGTCTGTGTACTCACTGCTGTTAATTGTACAGAATACCTTCTTTGATTAATATTGAGAACAACATCTGTTTGTGGGTAAAAACATAAATATTTAGAAGGTAGTATGAGTAGATGACAATTTATCTAGGGTTTACTACCTATTCCACCATGATTTTTTTGACTAGGTTTACAGTACCAGTAATGAGTTGTGTGGAATAGACCAGAAATCTAATCAGAGACTGGTTGGTTACCCTTACAACTATTGTTCCACTATTATATCAATTGTCTAACAGGTTGTTACTGTCGTTCATAGGTCTTACAGATTATTAAGTCCATTGATGCATTTTTTTCCTTAATAGCCTTCATAGAACCTTCAATATGAATTGAGACATCCAGAAAAAAAAACAAAACAAACAAAAAACAAAACAAAACAAAAAAACCTTCCCACTCAGTTTTGCTTGATTTCTCTGTGTTGTAATGAAGCCTTTTGATTGTCTTCAGGAATCAAGTCTTATCAAGTGTTCCTGGTGAGCATCCATGACAAATTAGAATGGCTTAGATGTCTTTGGAGGTCTTTGGGACTGGATGTTCTTGACCAACAATAAATAAGGAGGTAGCCTATATTTGACCCTGGTATATTTGTTTCATAACCCTTGAGTTTTCAGGGCACCATAATTTGCCCTTGCAGGATATCTCTCTTCTTTTTCAAAACATATTTATTTAATTGACTTGCAAAGTAATATGTTTCTGTATATTTTTAAATGCAACTTATGTTTTGGTTAGTTCTGCCATCTTTCCCTCTCATCTTTTCCATGCTCAACATATATATCCTTGCTTAAACATATATGCAAATGTTTCTCTTGCATGACTTCCTAAATAAGATCCTTATCAACTGTTGCTAAATTTTAAGTTATCAAAAATTATAAAAATCAACAATTTCGAGCATTCTGTTTCACTGTTAATTTCTCTTCTGCCAATGGAAAATTATTAAAATTCTTTTATCAACCCATGTTCTCTTTAAATGTATTATAATTTAAAAATGCACATGACAGGCCTTGAAAAATCTCCTCTGTAATTTTCATTGCCATGATCATCCTTAGATCCTGATCATATTAGGCTTGCATCTTTGTGGTCTTCCCAGGTCCTTCCTCCCAATTTTAGGTCAGGTCTATCTCATGCTCATGTAACTTCCTGAAAAGTAAATATAATTACGTATTTTACTTGTGCTTTTCATTAATTTTCCACTTTTCCTTCATATCATGAATCCTTGTGTTATGACTGTGAATTAAGTTTTTCTTTTTGGCTTGGTGCAGTTGGTTGCTTCCTTTACTGCCCTGCACATACAGGCTCCCATACTATTTGGTACATATTCCACAACAGGGTGTTCATTGATTATGCCAGATTATACGTCCTTTTGATACCTATCAGCCTTTGTCATAATAGGATAACTATAATTTTTAATTTTTTCTTTTTTTCTATTTTTTTTTTAAGACAGAGTTTCTCTGTGTAGTCTGGGTGTTCTGGAACTCACTCTCTAGACCAGGCTGGTCTCAAACTCAGAGATCCATATGCTTATGACTTCTGCATGCTGAGATTAAAGGCATGTGCCACCACTGCCCTGTGTGCATTTTTATTTAATGTTTCTCTGGGGCTGTGTGCCTTTAGAAATTAACATTGTTTGGAACATTTACTTTTATTTTTCCAAATGTTATTCCAAATATGTTAAATATAGCATCACTTAAAATATAAATACTTAAGGCATATTCACTCTTAAAAAATTATCTTTGCCTTGTAGACCATCTGCTCAGAAACATGTTTGTTATAAAAGATACCACCATAACCTCTTTACCATTCAACCATCTGAAAATCAGTATACAAGAAAAAGTAACTGGCTACAAAACATTTGGCTTGAAGACTGTGTAGAACCTCAATCTATGAAAACCACATTGGGTCACAACTTTTTACAGACAATAAAGCCTATTTAAGTAATGATGTATTTCTGTTTATGCTTATAATTATGAAATTAAATTTAAATAATAATTACATTTAGAAAAGATCATAGAACCTAAATCAAATAAGTGGGAAGAATTATAGATAATACTTTTTTTTCTTTCAAGAGATTAGTAATCCTACATGTTTTCACTAGGAAATACTGCTCCCTTACAGAAGATCTGGTGTTTTATAAAACTCGGACATCTAATTCTATAAAGTGTGTATATAAACATGTTTGTATATTTATAATATATCCATATTAGAATTTACCTCTCAGGTTTGAGAACTAGTATCCAAATTACTTTTTAAAAATACTTTCTAGACTTTCTTTAGATTCTCAGGAATTTGTGTATTATTTATTACTATATTAATGCAAATGGCCAGGGACCCCTGAATTTTAAGAACACTAAGTAATTACATCTTAGATACATGTATTTTATATGTAGATATTTAAGTCAGTGAGCATCTTGATCATTAGGGAGAGTTAAATAAGATTGAAATGAAGACCAGTAAGAATAATATTGACCATAGTATTGGAGAAACCACATTACAAGTGGTTCTCCTAGTTCAGTTTTTATTTGAATTCAGAATCAAACAATACAGAGGATCCTTCCAATTCATGGCAGACTTTAGGCAATTTTCAGCATAGTAAGTTTAGCAATTTGTTAACACTTATGCCTCAAGGTATATATAGTCCTATCTCTTTAAGCATAGTCCACTATTGAGATGAGAGGCCATCCAACCTAGTCATGCAGGGTAGACCTGAGACTGGGAGAGAAAGTTTTAAACAAAATTTACTCTGGTGCACAAGAAGGAAGATAATGAATTGTCTCTTAGCGTAATGCTTATGTATCAAGTTTTTAGGTATTTTGTACAATTTCTTTGATTTTAGAATTTAGTCATTTCTGGTTTAAAATCATTTTCCTTTAATGCTGCCTTTATTTTATGCCCATTAACCATATCTTAGTCTCTATTATCTCCATTCTGTGTATTATCAAGAGACTATTGGAGGCAGTGGGAAATAGGAACTAACCAAACTGCTCTGAAAATAAAAAGCCTGGATTTAACCCTATGCTTCCTGCTTTTGAGTTATGGGATTTAAGCCTATCTTACTATTTTTGAACCTCATATCTTAGATTATTTTAGAGACAAAATATTACATTATATATAAGAGTAAAAAATGTCCATCTTTGGCCCATTAAAATGTTCAAGAAATGTGTTCCATTGTTAGAATCTTGGAAATTCAATGATAAGATTTGATCATGAGATCTCTGGTGGATCTAAGATGAATAGACATTCTCCTATTCATAATATGATGTTTAACAGAGGACATTTAGACTGTCTAAAAGGAGAAAGTACAATTATGTTTCAAATTAGAAACTCATTCTTAGTAATTCATTTGCTATCATGTTTCCTGAAAGATATGGAATATGTTTGAGACTTAATTAGTGCTAAGTGGAAATGATAGGATATATAAAATAAATATAGCCAAAATTTGTGTTTCTTCTACATTTGAAATTGCCTTTTTTACTTGATCAAAATAAAAAAGAAAGCAGCTATGAAATCAATCATTGCTTACTTAGGGAAAACACATCAGTTAGCATCAGATAAAACTGAATTTCTTTGTCTTATAAGATGAAAGATATTGTTTAAATTCTTTCATGTAGACATAGAAATAATGAGAAGAGTATTAATGGGAACAATAATCTATTTGCTATCTGAGCTCTATATAAGGCCTCTGTAAAAGTGATGGGAGCCTACGATGTGTCACCAAAGTTGAGGATAAAAACTATTTCCACATGGAAGTGTCATGAATGATAAAGGAAGGAACTGAAGATGAAAAGATCACAGGAAGTCAGCTCCTGTGACAAACTGCACCCATTGCTTTTGGGAAATTAAAGTGGTAGAAGTAAGATTAATTCTTGATCATTTTGAATCACCATGCTATGTGTTTTCTACCTTACATTTCTTGGGGAAAATCTAGAATAACTGTAGTAATGAGGTTTCTTGGTCCTGGACAACCAGAGGTCCAGACCCACAGACCTGCAGTCAGCCCCAGACCCCTAAGCCGCCCGCTACAAAGGCCACAAAAATGACTCAGACGCTTATATTAACTTCATGTTGTTTGGCCTGTGGCTCAGGCACATTGCTAGCTAGCTCTTACATCTTAAATCAACCCATTTCTAGTAATCTTTCCTACCACGTGGCCCATGGCTCACCTGTGTTCCTTACATGTTGCTCCTTTGGGCTTCTGGCTTGGTTTCTCTGACTCTGCCCTACTTCTCCTGCCTATGCTCTGATTTCTCCTCCTACTTTTTCTATGGTGCCTGTCATGGGCCAAAACAGCTCCTTTATTTAAACATTGATATTCACAGTATACAGAAAGACAGTCTCACATCAGATAACAAATAACTTCCTTCAATAAAGAAAAACCTGTGACTATAATAGTAGCATGACAACTCAGAACAGTTCTTCATTTTTATTAATTAATACTCATTACTGGTTTAGAATTGATTTCTGGTTTTAGCTGCAAATATAAAATAGTTCTTTTCTGTTGTTTTACTCATTCAGTTTGAGGAATTTTTGAGAAGCCCTGGAAACTATTTATATACCCAAAGTCAAAGCCAGAAGCAATTATTACCTTGGTACCATTAAAAAGCACATCAAGCTTTACATAGGGGTGAGTATAGGGAATGCAACAAGAATCACCATTTCTTTATCCTGTTCTCATACTAGCTCTCTTCTGTCAGGAGGCTTAGGGGCACTGGAGTGTTTACTTTCCCTGAGTGGTGCTCATGACATGGGTATAACACTTCAGCTTTTCATTATTATTCCTGCTTCATGGCCTCCAGGTAAACCAGTAACAGGGAGCATGGTCAACAGTATGTTGGAGTCCACAACAATTACATACAAAGACAGAAAAAAGAATACCCTAATGCCTTTTATTAATAAAAGTTAGATATTTAGGTAGAATTAACTGAATTTCAGAGATCTGTAGAAATTTCATATAGTGTCTTTGTCAAATGTTCTATGGCTGTGAAGAGATACAATGACCATGGCAGCTATTATAAAGAAAAGCATTAAAGTTGGGGCATGCTTACTGTTTGGAGGGTCAATTCACTGTCATTATGATGGCGAACATGGTGGCATGCAAGCAGTCATAGTGCTGGAGTGGTAGCATAAAGTGCTGCATCCAGATTTGTAGGCACAAGAAGAGACACTTGACCAGGCTTGTGCATTTAAAAACCCAAAGCCTACCCACAGTGACACACTTCCTCCAACAAGGCCCTACCTATTCCATTAAAACAACACCTAATAATCCCCGTCAATTAGTACTAATCCCTAATGACAAAGTATTTATGTCTCACAGTCTTTGCGGGCTATTCTTATTTAAACCACATGGAAAGTTGATTTTAAAAAGAGAAAAATCAGGCTTAAAATCTTCAAGTTTCTGTACTTTGAGACACATGCTTGACAGTGAATCTTCTGTTTCCTTCATAGGTATTTCACATACAAACATACTTTTGTGTGTGTGTGAAACTGTTATTTATATCTGAACAGAAAGTGAATAATTGTTCAAGAATAAATTTAAATGAAGATCTTTGAAAATATGTTAGGGGTGAGTAAGAAATGAAACACTGTAGTTGATAAAAGGTGGGTAATTGTGTAGAGATAGATTTAAAACTTTCTTTCCATGGCTCTAAGAATTAAATTAGTGAACATGAAAGTCAAGTTAATAATTACACTTTGACATATTGTTGCCTTTTTTGGTGAGAAAATAAATTTGAACAAGTGTAGGGTATCATGTTTTAAGTGAGGTCATCTCATTAATAACTAAAATAAAAAACATTTTAATTCTATTTTATTAAACTGTATCATTGTAATTTCTTGAGATAAAGCCTCATTGCCTCATTCTCTATCCCCCAACTGGCTCTGAAGCCATGGTGTAGCTAATTTTGGCCTTGAACCAAGGCAATCCCCCTCTCTAGTAGTGATGTTAAATATATGAATCCTCATGCACAGCTGCAAGTATTTGTTTTGAAGGTGAGCTGTGTTTCAGATTTTTAAAGCTAAAATAATTTATCCCTTAAGAACAAAGTCTTTGAAGTAAAGACATAAACATCACTCATTTTTAAAAATAAAGTCTGGAACCAGTGAAAGTGTCCATTAATGGATGAATAGATAAATAAAATGTAGTGCACCTAAATAATGGAATATTATTGAGTCATAAAAATAAAATCCCACAATTTACACCAAAATAGATGGAACTGAATGATAGACAGAGCGATAAACAGAAAGTCACACTGCATGTTGTCCTTCATATGTGGAAGTAAAAGTTTGTCTTTAAGAAGGTACAAAATAGTAGTTACTGTAGAATGAGGGGGGGGGGAGAAAAATGGAAAGTATTGTGAATAAATCCCAGCATTCCACAGAATAGCAACACGACTGTGCTTCATACGAACATACTGTCTATTTTATGACATATGAGAAGAGAGGATTCCAGTTCTCTGAGAATAAAGAAAGGACAGTGGGATGGTGATACTGGTCCCTTTGATACATACCCATCAGACAACTGTTTTGATGTATCACTCTGAGCTCAAAATATTTAAAAATGTGTTAATATTTTTTGAATTCCCTCATTTTATTCTTTATAAATAGCCATCTTGGTTTTTAGTGAAGTGCTAAAATTACAAAAGCAAGAGAAAACTAAAAGATATTATAGTCCGTTCATAGCCTTTAAAATCACTGCTTACTGTACTTCATATTCTTTCTAATTTCTATTCATGCTGGTTTAATGTACACTTTGTTTTTTTTTTAACAAAGAAGTGTATGTTCAGTGATTGTAGTTTTCTGAATGAGATGACTTGACTTCTTGTGGCTTGACTCTCGAGAAAAGCTGGAAGTGTAGGTAGTACTTGCACAGCCCACGGTACCCACACGTGACATGCATGAGGAGAAAACCTTATAGGAACTGCCTTGCTAGTTAAAACTCTTGTATATAAAAAAAATAGGTTTTGTGAGATAATTTTTGATTTCCTCCATTTCAGGCATCATTCCAATGAATTAAATATGATCAAAGTTGTGAAGCCCATCACTATAATCAAACAAAGCAAAATAAAATTTCACCTAGAGAAATGGACTTGTAAGAAGGGCATGGGTGGGGTGGCTGAGGGGAGGGGAAGGTCAATAGGAGAGAACAGGAAGTGAGAGGAACCAGAATCTCTGTATACATACTTGACATCATCAAGGAACAAATTCAATACAAATATGTAATTTTACAGAATGAAAAATAAACTCTATTATCATTTACATCCCCTACTGTGTCCCTCACACTCTGCAGGGCTCTGGCAGAAAATTGCTGATTTCTTTTTCTGTAAGAACTTAGGCAATTCTTCCTAATCACAATCGATAATCAAATCTCAAGATTCTAAGCATGTTTTCAGACTGAGAGTTTCTAGGTTTTACGTCTAAGGTGGACTGTTTCAAGTGTATTGTAAAACGTTGATTTCCTTTGTTTCCTGGGTTGTCAGTGTAGAGAATGAGTCTTGGTTGTTTTTCATTTTAGTGTATCACTGGGCTCTTGGCTGAGGAAGGTAACAGCAAAAGACAGATTATCAAAAGAAAAAAAAATTCTTTTTGGTTCGTATAAGTGGATCGTGGCAAGGGGCCTTCAGAAATGAAAGCCCAAGAGGCAGGGTGACCTGTACACTTTGACATTCATGCTTGATATGGATAAGACATCTATGCTGGAGGATGATGGACCAGCATGGACACCATCCAGTGGGATTTGTTCAGATCTCTTTATTCAGATTTTTCTGTATCTCTTTGACATGCCTCCTTCCAGGTACAAGACATGTGTCTTCCAACATTCTTCATGTGAGAATCAGAGAAAGTTTTTAGGAATTGTTTCAGGGAGAAAAACAGGAAAAGTTCATATTTTCCATTTCTACTACCAGGGTATACAGTGTGATGTAACAGAGTCTGTGATATATTATTATAGTACGGGAGGATCCATGAGTTCTCACAATCTCCAGTTGTGCTTACTTGGTAAATGAGAGATATTCAGTTGTCGTTTATACTCTGTTTACTCACATGCACTACTTGACTTCTGAGTTGGAATATACTATATTTCTAACAGTTTAGAATGAGATGTGAATACGATTCAGTTCCTGAGATTTAATGCATCGTTACCATATTCCTAGATCATTTTAGTTTTCTGTTGTCTTCATAGGGACTAAAAGATTTTTAGTTCCCATGTTATTCATAAAGGTATTTCCTTACTTGAGTATAATACAAAATTGCTTTTTTATTTTCTGAGAAATAAAGGCATTTGCAGAACAGAAGAAAACATTATAATTTGTATCTTAAATACAACAGAGACTAGAAAATCTGAGGCATAAAACATATAGTCTGGTTTTATAAGAAATTCTAACTTTGGGTTACTGAATAAAAAGCCCTTCATATTTATATACTTAAAAATGTGAGCAGTAAAAATGGTGACTGCTTGAAGCCTTTGTATTCCAGAAAAGCCCATGGGTTTTTTCCCCAAAGATTATAGTACCAGTGGAAAATTTATTTTCAACATCTTAGCATTTAACCCTGCACTGGTGGTCATTTCTCAGTTAGACAAATTAGTCTATTGCTTGGTATTTACAGAAAATGGGTTCACTTAGTTTCCGTGAAGATTTAACCCCTTCATTTTGCTCTTGTTGGTCACTGATTTCTTCTCATTTACTTTCTATTTATCTTTAGCCACTGATATTTTTAAATGTTCAAATGTGTATTGAACGTACAGATACTGGAGTTTGAAACTCACACTTGTGCATTTGGTAAAAAAAAAAAATTCTACAAACATATCTTTAAAAATTAATGCAACATCAACTTGGAAAGATGTGAACCTAGGATTTGGACAAGAAGAGACTACTGCCATATGAGATCAAACAGGAAGTGCATTCAGGACTGGATTATGATGAGGGCCCATGGGAAATTTCATTAAATCATGACAGGGTTTTAAAAAATTACTGACTCCTTTATAAATGTTATGCTTCTACCTGTTCCTTATCTCCATGAGCTCAGCATGAGCAGTTTTCCATCCACTGATGAAAGGGTCACACATTCAGTGTGACTTCTCATGACATTGCTGCCAACTTTCTGTCACTGTCTTCTAGGTTTTGAATTAGTATTCAAGACCAGCAGCAGTTTGATTTCCCCAGGGTCACTGAATACAAAGACTTGGCCCCACCTGCCTGAAAGCATATGGTAGAGATTGCTAATGTTTTCAGGTTATTCCTAAACACATCCACCCAGCTGATTAGCTGCTGACCAGATGCTCACCTTGAATGTGAGTATTTCACATAAAACTTAAAACACTTTAAAAACCTAGTTTTAGATCATTATTAACTTCATTCTGCCAAGATATTGAAGTACTGTAAGAAAGTAGCTTAGCTTCCCATTGGCAATTATAATTCTGTAATACAGAATAGTATAAATCCATTTGCTCAAAAAATGTGTTGAACTTAGCAAACCATCTTACAGATACAGGCATTTATATTGTTGAAATTATGTTTGGAAAAACTAGTAGTGTAAAACACTTGTGAACTATCACATCAAAGAATAGATGTGACTCCCTTGAAATTTGAAATAACTCTGTAAGAGTGTGAGCTTAATACAAAATATTTTCCACAAATGCATCATGCAACTTGAGGATATTTATGGCATATAATATCCCACAGTTACACATTATCAAGTATAGAATACAAAAGGATGACATATATTTATATATGTATATATGTGTGAGTGTGTATACATATATATATGAATATTTGAAGGAGGGAAAGAAAAGGGAACTTACGAATATGAGAGAAAAACATTAAGATGAGAGAGAGTCAGAAAACCCCTTAAGTAGCACTATGTGGGTATCATATGCTCTTCATACACATATGCAGCAGCTATTTCTGATTGTCCCCTTTCTTCTGAAGGTTTTGTAACTCCAAGGCATGACTTCTTGACATCAGCAGCTCTTTAGTCTGGTACACACTCACTGCTTCTTTAAAAATCAATATTTGCCAATTTTAGGACATGTCTTTGTAGTTAGTCTCTTGACAAATTCTTACTAGAGAAGAGACCTGAAATATTTAGTCGTGGAATTTATTTTATATCTACCTAGAGGTAGGAAAGCAGCCTTTTGGGGCTACAGATTGGGATGAGAGCCAACATTTATTCTCAGCAAAAGACAGCTTTTCTTTATAATAAACTATTTGTCATAAACAAAATCTATTTAGAAATTATAAGTTATTATGTATTTGTAAAATATGAGGCTATCAATTACATAATATGGCATTTAAAGAAAAACTATAACTACAGTACTTAGTTTATAGAAATGAATTTATTGGATAGTATTTTATGTATCCCTGCAAAATAAACAACTTTTAATATACTCTCATCATATTAAAAATACAAAATATGATCATTTGACAAGGCCATTTCTTTCATGTCTTTACTAATTCTATAGGCATGTACTCTGTTCATGTTAATAATGCTAGACTTACTTGGGTTTGCTCCAAGCTTATAGATCTTGTTATTAATATTTCTGTGTATGATATGTTAGATTTTTGAGGTTTCTTTTATATGCAAAACAAAGAAATAAGTGGATAACAGCCCAACTTCTTAAAAATCTAGGAATTATTCTTTTGAGCTCTATGTACTTTTCCTATGCTTAAATTTTTTTTAACTGGAAAAATTCTGTGTTTTTTATTTATATTAAGTAACATATAAGGAAAAAAGTAGTACATAGTTGGAGTTAGTAATTTGGGTCAATAAGAATTGGCAAACTAAAAGTTTCGGTGATTTTGTGTGATTATAACTTCTAAGCCAGCTTTATATTCTTTATAAATTCTTCTTTTAAATTGCAAATTTAATTTGGATAAGACTAACTCAAATTTTGGTTCTCATATGTTTTATCACATTTTTCTGGGCTGACCATATCATAAGTTACTAAATATAAACTCATACCTTACTGGAAAGTTACACTCTTAAAGGTTTTGCTTTGAGATATAGTGAACACATATGTGTTCACAGAAAATGATAGAAAATATTAATGTGTTAGTGTTTAATAGCAAATTCAAACACATAAACCAAAATTTCAAATTTATAGTGTTATAGCATATTTTTGAAGATGCAAATAGGCAGACATCTATATGTAACGTTTAATTTATATGTCTTAGAAATCACAATTCTTCATTAGTAAAGTGGGTTGTTAATTAATTTATAGGCTGCATGTAATTAGACTGCCTAATTTTGGCTGCCAAAATCTGATAGTCAAGACTAAAGTTATACATCAGCTTAAGGAAGACAGCAAATTTCCTATGTTCTGGTGTTAGAAGGAAGACATTTTTAGTGTAAAATTTACTACACAGCACAAAAATGGCCAGATGGTGCACACAATCCATTTGCTGAAAGGCTTCTAGTTCTTTCTCTGTGTTGGAAGAAAACCAGGTGACAAGTTAAGCAACAGTTTTGAGCTAAGACATTTTCAAATTGCTTATACCCTGAGAATAAAGACGTCAAAAGTGACTTCCAACTAAAACAAGCCATTCATCAGAAACATCGCAAAGACCTCACTACACTGTTCATAATTACAAAATATTTTGTCTTCTCAAGCTTAAAAAAAACTATTCTCTTCTGATATTTTCTGTTATTTTTTAGCATGTTTATATATACATCTATATGTATATATATACATACATTTATATATATAACTTTATATTTTATTCCTTGTTGGACAAAACTGGTTGCAAATGCAAAGCTAACTCATGGCAGGGATTTATTTTTGAATCTAAGAGCTGATAGATACACCATTTGGTTCAGATAAACAAGCATGGCCACTGTTGAGTACTAACAGCTATGATGGAAATAAAATAATCTCTCAAGTTTACTATCTTGGCTATTTACAACAGTGCGCATGGATTTTTATATTTACCTATGGAAAAATGGGAACAACAAAATATTTGGGCTCATTGTTCCAGCAGATGCATCTTTTTGGGACAAATTGCTCCATCAGAGGTTCAACTTCTTTCTGCCCCAAGGAATTCTGGGGAAGCATGATATCAGAACTCACTTAAACATGATATTTCCTCTTTGTCATAAAATACTGAATTTGTTCATAAGCAATACTCAAATAAAAATTTCCATAGAAACCAAAGCACTATACTAGGCTGCGTAACTAGCATATTGATTTATAACAAAATTATTTGGTATTTCCAACGTTAAATATTTATTTATAGCATGTCTGCCCCTTTGGTGAAACTTTCTTGACAAAATGAACTTGAAAAATAGGCAGGTATATAAATTTGTTTAAAGATGCTGCTGTACATAGGCTGTTAATATCTATATTAATATTGGCATCCTCTCAATTTTTCATTAGATATAGTGTGCTAAAATATGCAAACTCTGTGTGTAGTAGTGCACATAAAGAGTAAATAACGGAAGTTAAGGACTAGGGTTTTACTGACATCACTTCTGAAATCAGAACAAACTTTATTACAAACCTGAGATATTGGCTGAACACACTGCTGTTCTAGATGTGTCCACATTTCCTAAACCCAGAATAATTTGATAGAAGAAAGAGGGGCTAGGCCGGTGAGAACTGGCTGGGGTAATATTAAACAATGCTTGAATCAGGCAGAGGAAGGCAATTGTGAGGCACATTTTATTAGAGCTCAGTTGAAATGCCATCAGTTAAATGAGGTTTCAGAACAAAAGAAAAGCAGCCTGTGTTTTGCATAAGCAACTGCTGCCCAGTATGTGATGTGTTGTTAAATGTGGATATGGAATTAAGACAGGAACACGCCTTTGTTCTGCTTTTCATCTTCACTCTGGTCCTTAGCCAACTACAATAATTTGTTCATCTTTTGCTTGGGGGACCCTGCATGGCAACAGATGTTTGTGCATTTTGACAAATGCCACTTTCTTAGTAATCACAATAGCAGCAAGGTGAACAGCAGTGACTCTCGTGATGGAAAGCCTGGTGGGTGGGTATTGGAGACTCCCAACCTGTTACACTCACTGTGTATTTTTACTAATAATGTCGCTTTGATCTGTGAGTTACAGGAAAGATAAATCCTGGTGTATTCCTGAAGCTCACTTTATTTTCCAAGTGTCCTGATTTTGTTGGAAAGACGTCGTGATCTTAATACTTAAGGAAAATCTTTTCTGCAAAGGAATTGTAACTTGAGAAACACTCAGAAAAAGAGAAATAGATTTCAGGATGTAGGCAAGTATGAAATGCTATCTTAGTCTCTCTATGGCCTTCAGATTTTTAGGACAGTGCCTGCTAAGCCTGACTTGGATACAATAGAAAGCTTACTACTTGTTAAACTAAAGTACGTAATATGTAATGTCTCTCCAATTTAATTAGAAATAACGTTATGTAGTTTACAAAAGGAAAGAAGATTAAAACCTTACAATATGTAAAATAAGATTGAATATTTAAAAATTTTGATTATGATTTATGTGACCATGAGATTGTCCCAGTAAAATATAAAGTCCTGAATGTTTTTCATCTTCTCTATTAATGATTTATTTATTTATTTTTGCATAGATATGCGTGTTTGGCTTACATGTACATCTGTTACCACATATGTGCAGTACATATAGAGGCCAGAAGAAGGTGACACCTCCTCTGTTAGGCTAGTGTTAGAAATCACAGTTAGGTCCTCTGTAAAAGCTTCAAATGTTCTAAAGTGCTGAATTATCTAACTCTCAAGCACCTCCCACCCCCAAATGCAAGTAAACTACATAGTTGGGATATTTTTAATTGTGAATAAAATTATTTTTTCATTTTTAAGCATGCCACTTGCTTGCTAGCACTAATGATGTTTGGGTGTCTACCCTCTCTTGTAATCTCTTGCAGCTTAGGTTTCTCCTTATGTTAACATACAGGGTATTCCAAGCATATATACTGGGATAATGGTAATAGATGGCAAAATGGAGATGAATAAACACAATTATTCTAGGTATCACTGCACCATACTTTAAAGAATACAGAGCAGATATTGTGTACATCAATCGCCAAAGTATATTTGAGACTACAAGCTTCAGGAATACAAGACTGGGGCCTTGGACAATAGCTCAGTAGAAAGGACATTTAGCATCCTTGTGAGGCAGCTCACCACCAGGTATAACTCCAGTTCCAGGAATCTGCCACCCTCTTCTGGCCTTTATGGTCACTACACGCATATGTACAAAACCATAGGCATGTAAATGAAAGTACATCATTTAAATAAAAATATATCTTTTTAAAAGAAGGAAGCAAAGGTAGCATCTCTTGTAAAAATTAAAAAATAACAAATTTACATGTCATTTGATATGTACTTGTTATTAAGGATAGATTACATTTTATCTTTCATTTTCTGCAAATTTTATAATTTTATTTTTCTAATTTTTGAAAGTATAACTTAATTACATTTCTCTCTCCCTTGTCTTCCTTTAAACTCTCCCATATACCCCTCCCTTCTCTCATTCAAACTCATGGCTTCCCTTCACTCTTGTTATTGCTTCTATATGTATGTGTATATGCACATGTATGTACATATATATATATATATATATATATATATATATATATATATATATATTTAATACAGCCTGTTCATTCAGTATAATGTTTCATGTACGCATGTTTTCAGAACTGACTGGTTTTATTTTTATTTTTCCTCAACTGTTTTACTTTAGTGAAAAATGAGCATTTTCCTATTCCAAACACGTTATTTCACAAATGCTTAAAAACTACAAACATGTGTATTAAAATACTTTCCAGATACTGAAATAAATGGGTAAAATTCAAATTTAATTGTTATGTTATATAAAAGTCTCACAAATCACTGTATCTTTCCTTTGGACCTTTACTTTGAAACTGCCTCATAGTCCTTTGTATATATGCAGCCTTAGATTCTACCTGTACCTTTTCTATGCCGTCAGTTACATATTTTTATTTTTGTTGACACAAGCTCTTTCATAAACTGTTTGCTCTCTTTGTTCAACAGTTTTTTCTTCTCCCTTTGCTTTTAAGGTTGGCCTCCATCTTGTTGAAATAAGCTAAAATATATCGAACAAATATACACTTGTTTTTAATGATTTCTTTTAATATCAGGTTCTATAAAGTAATATTTGGTTTTAGTTTTTTGTTTACTTATATCTTAACTTTGGAGAATGTAGAAGAAGCATAAATGTAAAAATTATACAAGACAAACAAAAGTAATACTTTATACTAAACTGTGGCAATATTTTGGTTATTTTTTTAACAAATAAAGCTTGCCTGAAGGTCAGAGAGACAAATGAGGAACCACTAGATCTCTCTTACCCCCAAATCCTCAGGCCTAAAGGGGATGCAGTCCTGTCTCCTCCCACCTTGCCTTCCTCTTTCTGTCAGACCATAGCACTTCCTGTTTCTACCTCCCTAGTGCTGGGATTAAGATATGTGCCTCCTAAATACTGATATCAAAGGGATGAGATCCCAAATGCTGAGATTAAAGGTGTGTGCTACCACTGCCTGGCCTCTATGGATAACTAATGTGTAGCTCTGACCTTTGATCATTAAACTTCACTTTTCCTACTTTATAACATTTTTAAAATTTATTCTCTGACTCTCCTATACACACCTTCCAATGGTACAATCACAAAGTTGAAAGGTTTACCTTCATAAAACATTATGCATTCAGTGATGGTGAGGTATTTTTCCTTGTTTTCCTTTTATAAGAAACATAAATGTAACTATTTACACAGCAAAGGTTGCAGGGAAGATACTAGAATCTACTACCTATTCTACTCTCAAAACCCATGTTTACATTACATTCTCTACTTTGGTTAAAATAGTCAATTGTAGTTCATAGGTTTAGTGTAAAAATATCTACTCTTTAACATTTGCCATTACAGTACACATTGCTTACATACAATATGGAAAGCACTCATACATTCCAAATGAAATATTTAAATAAATATTATGAGTGGTTGATGATGCAAACTTTTGCTTGTATAATTAGTAAATAATAAGTAAATAGTATTTGGAAATGCATAAATTGCTTTTTTAGTCTTGTATATAACCCACCTGAAGTGCATCCGAATCTAAAGAGAGATTGCCATCTCCTCTTTCCCTATAAGAAAGAATGTTTTACAAGAAATGGGGGAAATTTTTATTTATGATTTAAATGGAAGCAAATTAATCTATGCTTTGAGTTTATAATTTTTGCTGTTTTTATTTCCAAATTGAGTTTATTTTGACTATAGGATAACTTTTTAAAAGTTCATGTAACTCGTTTCCAAATTTTAATTTTACTCTGAATACTTAATTTTGCACAAAATGCAGTATACTGCTAGCTAGCTTGCAATGGTGACTGTAGTAGAATAAGGCAATAACATGTATTTCCAGCAATAGCTATATTCACAGAGTATTAGGTCACAGGATCAAGAAAGTCAAAATTGTAGAAATATCATTATGGAAGATATATCAATTATGATGCCGATAATGTGTCTAATAGTGTTTAATGTCTTGTAATATAAAATGCATCCCTGAATTCAATTTCCAAGAGTTTGCTCTTTTTTCTGTTTGCGTGAGTCAAAGTGTCATGGCCTAATCTGACCACTTGATGGCGCTCTTTCATTTTCTTTCAGAAATCTCAAAGCAGTGAGGAGCTTAAATTTCTGGCTCAGCATCAAAAATTACTTTCTGAAAAACAATCTTAAATAAATTTCTTTTGGTATTTGGCATATTATGAAGTTCATGGTTCTTTATGCAATGTTACCAAAGCATCATGTTAAGATTTCTCTCAAATTATTTTCTCTTAAATGATTTTTTTCTTATCTACACTAAAAATACAGTCTTGCAATAATGAATCTTAAGTTATCTTCACAACATCTTAATGTTATTAATTTTATAAACCTATTTATTTATAGCATTTCTTATACAGTTATCATGAGGAAATTCATTAACTGCCTGCCCTTCCAGGGTCTGTGGGCTTAGCTCATATTTGGGATCTTATATTCTCTGGAGTAAGGGCCTAGCCATTATCTTAGCACAAAAGATAGCATCTGAGGAAGAGATTCTGAGAATGATGAACGTTTCCAAGAGAACATGAATAATCAAATTGTGTTTGATTGGAGAAGAAAAATATATACGCAGTGGACACACTGGCACTCCTGATTGCGGAAAGGGCTAGATTTGGGCATCAGTCTCTTCCAGACTCTGATGTTTTGTACAATTAAGAATATTCCAGCATCTCCTCTGAGGGCTGATTGTACTAACATGTACTATGGTGCATTTGTGAAAGCTAAGAACGTCACGTGAACATGTAAATTGTAAATAGACTGTAAATAGAAACCCACAGTGGCGTGCCACGCTGTATTAGAGAAGAGGCTTTTCAGTTACTGTTGCAACATTCTGTCCTAGACAGTGTGTTGTAAAACTTGCTGCTGGTTGTAGGAAACTGACAAGTAAAAGTTCTTCTCTGTTGACTGTTTCTTCTAAGTATTCTCTGCCATTTCAATTGTGTATACTATACAGCAGTTAATGTTAAATCTATTTCTCAAACTCTCCCTTCCTCCCTTTCTTCTGACACCCCCCTCTCTCTCTCCCTCTCCCTCTCCCTCTCCCTCTCCCTCTCCCTCTCCCTCTCTCTCTCCCCTCCCTCCCTCTCTCCCTCCCTTCAGCTATCAGCTATGCACATCTATGCATTTATAGAGGCCATAAGTGAACACTGGTGTTTTTCCTTAAGTAATTTTGCCTTATTCTTTTGAGTTAGGGTTCTCTTACTATGAGATGCTAAAGGGCTGCTGAAATCCCTTCCCATGATCCTCCTACCACTACTCCTCACAGAGCTGGGAATACAGGTATATGCATGACCCTTCATAGCTTTATTCTGAGTGCTGGGTTCCAAATTCATATACCCATGTTTGTTGAGACCGCACTTTCCCCTATGTACTTCTCTCTCCAACCTCCATTTCCTTAGTTTTGGGTCCACATGAACCCTTCTGGACGGTTACATACATTCTCTCCATCTAATCTCTTTGTGTCCGTGCTCAGCTTCTTCTTATTTATCCTGTATGTAAAACTTTTAAGTGCATTTGAGGATAGCATGTTTAAAGCTATAGTTATGATTAGTTTTGTTTCTCCCTTACTTTTAGCCAAAAATAGGCAACCAGTTGCCTATAAAAGAAATAGAGAAATTTGAAGGTCAAGGTGGAGGTTTGACAATATCAAGCATGAGCTCTTTGTACTTGACTCTATTAACTTGTACTTTACACAGCATTTCTTCCCTTTAGATGATGGAATTAACCAGATTTATACAAGTAACAAAAAACTTCTAGGAGTCCTTCTTTAGATAAGTTTTTCTCTCAGAACTTCAGGAAGATGCACGACTGCCAGCGAGGTGAATCGCTACACAATTATCAAGCTTAGTGCAGTTCCTTTTCAATACATCTTTATTGGCACAATGTTTAAAAGTGTGTCCTTTTATGGCACAACATGATGGCATGGCAATGACATGGCAGCAGGATAACACAACAATGAAGACATAGATTTTATGTACCCCAAACAGACTGGCCCTCTGATAAGGTCACACAGGGGCAGTACAGGGGAAGGGGCAGGTTTCTCAATTGCTAGATGACTAAGTAAACAATGAAGGGGACCTTGCAGCTCTTTGCTCTGCTAAAGCACCTTCCCTAGGGGAGACTTTGTGAAGGCTTACTTTACATCCTTAAACCTTCAAGCTAGGATCTCCTGTTAATGAATTCAGTTGCAAAAAAGCCTAGGAAAGCTTTTTGGGTTAGTTAACTCCGGGTAGCCCTCTTATCAGTGGTGGTAACTTTAGGACATATCTGAGAAAAGTTTCTATTGAGTTACTATGTTTACTAGAAAGGGTAACCACAAGGAAGGTAGACAGTAAGTCTGCTATGGGCAGATTGTACAAAAGCCTGGAAGGTCTTGTCTGTGTGGTTGTTTTCATACAGGGATAGGGGGATATATCCATAAATTCAAAGGAAGTAACAGATAGAAGGTGCTGCCTTTACCCAGAAAACCTTTCTAGGGAGCACCTGCAACCTGCAAGAGCTATTAACACCAAGACTCCATGAGATCTTGGCTTTACCTCCATTAGGTCCATTGGCTCTGATGGGTCAGCCTTGTCGGTGCCAAACAGTTTCCACTTTGTACCCCTGTGGGTCCCAACATACAAGTATGAAAAATGTAAGGCACTAAAAGATTAATTTTTAGACAAGTTAGAAGAAACCATTCTGTTATTCTAATAAGAAAACTTCAATTACTTCTCCTTTTAGGATAACTTTTAAAAATATCATTCATGCTTCATCTGTAATATCCGATGTCCATTGCATTTGGGTTTGAAGGGATTTACTTGAGAGAAATACCATTTAAAGTATTTTTTAAAAGTCTGCATAATCCTTACCTTTAAGAAAGATTATAAGTACAAATGCATTCATTGTGTAAGTCTTAAAAGTTATTTCTATCTTCTTGCATTGTGCAAAATATTGTTGAACATAGTAGAGAGGAAGAAGTGAAAATATGCATCCTGGTAGAGACATCCTATTTAAATAGTTCTATCACAGATCTTTCCATGTGAGGATATATTGTGTAGTCTCTAAATAAATAAAGATTGCCTGAAGATCAGAGGGAAGAGCCAGCCACAGAGCCAAGCCATGAAGGTCAGAGAGTGGTGACCACACATATTTAATTCCATCACTATGGAGGCAGAGATCCATATGGATCTCCATGAATTTAAGGGCAAACACAGACAGGCAGTGGTGGCTCATACCTTTAATCCCAGCCCTGGGAAGAAAGTTATATGGCTGGATACAGAAAGGTGAATAAGGGAAAGGGGACAGAGTTTGCCCTTCCTCAGAGGCATTCAGTCTGAGGATTCATGGAAACAGGATCTTTCCCTCCAGGCCTGAAGAGTTAATAGGTGAGAAGTGGCTATGGCTTGTTCCTCTCTCTGTCTGATCTTTCAGCTTTACCCCAATATCTGGCTCTGAGTTTTTACTAAAAGACAAAATAAGATTTGTGCAACATTTCCGTGTGACTTACATTGTTTCCGGTTAAGATAGGATAGCAAGGATTTGAAATGTGAGAGTCTCCATTATAGTGGGTTATTATAGAAACACTTCCTCAAAGGAAACTTTATCAATTCCTGGTGGAGATAGAGGGACCCCCATACCCAGGGAACCTCCCATGAGTCTCCAGGCAGATCCTTAAAGTTCTGAGAGGCTGTCAAAGAAATGAGGCCCTGAGTTTATAACAATTTGAAGTGTGATACTGAGGATAATTATTTAGATGATTTTAGATGAGTCAGCAGAGGGTATTTAGAAGGTCTTTCAAGTTCTATGAAACTATTCTAGCATACCAGGTTTCATTTGCTCAGCCCTTTGGTCCAGTCACACACACCCCGCCCCGGGTTATATTTACCTATATGTTGACTATAAAGCAATTTTCATACCTTATGCTCTGTATTTTGCATTGTCTAAGCACTTTTTAATAATGAAAGCATCAATTAATAAGTAAGTATTCTGAGCTATATTCCCCGAATTGGAAGATTCTTACCTGGACAGAGGAGGGAAGCTCATAAACTCAAGAAGCCGAGGAAATGGACATGAATCAGCTGGTCACACAAGCTTCACTGTGTGCCTTATGAAGGCTGCATGGACAGCAAATCATTGCTGAGGGAGACACAGTTCCATGAGACTCACAAGTTGTACAGGGAACTACAGTGAGGGGGTTTCCTGAGTCTTCTCCCATGCTAAGGGTGGGTGGGCTTTATAGTGGCACAGTGTCCCTGAGACACCCATGCTTCTGTTAGCAATTTCAATAAATCTATTGTTCCACCAAGGTAGACATGGGTATAATGGTTCCCTTGTTCTTTGCTTAGTATCCTATTGGAAATGAATATTTTTTTTTCATATGTCCTTGAAAAAGTTGTAAAAGAAAAGTTTGTTTCAGTCAATAGAATTAAGCTATCAAACATCTTGAAAATAGTACTCTATGGCCTAGAGTGATGACTCGCAGGATAAGAACACTGGCTGCTAGAGTAGAAGACGCAAGTTTAGTTCCCAGCTCTCACATGACAGCTCATAATTGTAACGTTAGTTCCCAGAGGATCTGACACCCTCTTCTGGCTTGTGTGTACATAGACACACGGAGCATGTACAGACATGCATTTCAACAAAGCACCCATATGCATTCAATTAAAACAAAAATTATTAATAAATAGAGAAGGAATTAAAATACTTCTTCCTCATTATTCTAACTTATCCAACATAAAATTTCTAGTAAATTACTGATTTTTGATGGGAATGACTTTTTCAATATTATAATAATTGTCATAAAGTAGAAAGGTAACGCTGATAATTTTGATTAATTACATGGGTAAAGTTTGCATTCATCACAATACATCTTATACTTTTCTGTTAAACCAGTTGATAAGCATATGATTCTACCACTAACATCTTTTTTTTAAAATTATTACCAAACACTTGAAAATCAGTGAAATAACACTCTTCTATGCCAGTATTTCTTGGCTTCTAAAAAACAAACTGATGACTAGAAGATTCCCAAGCAAGATCTTTCTGGATGCTAAGGAGAGGTAAGGTACTTCTCCTTCACATGGGCTCATTTATAGTTGATCTTCAGTTAAATTATGAATAATTTAGAATATATTTACTTGAAAAATAAATTTAGTATTTATGTGGAATTCAAATATCGATGGGAACCCTGGATGTTTATTTACTAAATTCAATAATTCTTATTTAGAAGTGCTTTTGTAATGATTGGGGTGAGGCTCTCATTCTGAGAACCTCCAATGGCCTCATTCTGTTAGTATATCAACTGCAGCCAAGGAGTCAAGAAGACAGACAGGTGCTAGTACCTTAGGAAGTTCGGGAGATAATTTGTGTAGAGAACTTTTAAAGATGGAGGACAGAGAAATACCTTTTAGAAAGATGATATGTTTTCTTCTTAGCTGAGTTTAGTTAAAAAGTGCTTATGATAGAAAATTAATCACTTCACAGAAAGCATAGTATAAGTATAATAAGCCAAGAACATGATAATATAGCTGCTAGAGAATTATACTGAACTCAAACAGATGCTGAGAAATCAAATCTCAGGGAGGGTAATGCCATGGGATGCTGAATTTGATCCTTTTTTCTGAAAAATGGTAGGTTCAGGAATCTGTGGAAAGCCTAAGAGATGGATAATGAAAGAACATGCAGATAACTTGAGTTACATGACTGTAGTAGCCAATATGCCTAAAAGCATTAAGCTTTTAAGCGAGGTAAAAGGACCAGAATTATTCCCAACTATGCGATAAAGACATTAAAAAGTACTGCAGCTGATGGAGCTCCAGAGTCACCTGGGACTTGTTAGCTGAATGTAAAGGAAGTTTCTAATGAATTAGAAAGCCATTAAACAGGCACTGAAAATCTCCAAAGGACAAAGACATGCATTGGGAGAAATTCAAGAAAATGTAATACTGTTAAGAGTCGGGATAACATGTTCAGCTATGAACGGTAAGAATTCAGGTGGTGTGAAATGCAGAGAAATCCTTTCAGAATACTGGATATTGTTCTCAGAGACTCACAGAGCAGACTACAAGGACGTGAGTCAGAGTCACTATTAATAATCCCACCACTGTATCAAAATCTTAAAATCTTTCAAAGATAGAAGCTCTTTAGACTAAGATTATATCATACAGGTTTAATGATCACCACCTGTTTTAAATATGAACTAATATGTGAGTTGCAGACGGGGAGAGTTACACTTAGCACAATTGGACTGATGGTCCTGGGTTCCTTGAATCTGGTCTCTCATTCAGGTTGGTTTTGGAATAAGAGACATGTCACTGTCCTTCCAGCTCCATTGTGTCTAGACCCTGACAATGGTGCTCTAAACTTAAGTCCCTACTTGTCTTCAGATCTCCTTTCCAGTTGTCCACATGTCAGTGGCTATAACCAGTTCTCCAGGTTGCTCTTTACTACAAGCATGTCTGTAATCATAGAACTAAGTTCACAGAAGGTGGAGGCAGGAAGATGTGGGTTTAAGGGAACTGGTTTCTTTCCCAGAAAGGAACATCAGCAGTGAAATAAATGTATTTAGTATATGTTAGTTAAAAATTTTCCTATCATTTTGAAATTTGAAAAGAATCAAAACAAAAATGCAAGTTATATAGAAACTTAACATTTTATTTCAATTTGGTTTAGTTACTCAAGTTCAGTAATTATGGCTTTGAAAATGTAGAAGTTAGCACCTCCATGATATTTAATATGCAAACTTCTTGAATGCTATTGCATTCTGGCTTAAGTAATTATATATTAGATATATCTAACTACATCATGGTTTTTGAAATGTAATATTCATCTTATGTACACTATAGCAAATTTTATTGTGACATTACATGGTATGCTTTATTTAGAGAAAATCAGCCTTCCCTTTAATGTTCTTAAAAGTAATGTAAGATTTTTATGTAGCAGTTTCAAGGTGAAAAATAAAAAATACCCAAAACACATTTTGACTGGACTTTTAAAAGAAAAGTATTATTTCAAAACATCACAAAATTTGATAGTAATAGCAAAAATATTAGCAAATTAATTTTCCGGTTACATCAAATTATGAAGAATAGCGTTTTAAACATGTGGTATGCTCAGCATCCATTTTATTCTTTGAACTTTCTCTTAAAATTACTGTCTGGCTTGAGACAGTTGTGTTATCTGCATGTGCTGCGATCTTCTCAGGTATGACATATTAATCCTTTGTGTGTGGTGAGAAGTTAAGTGGTCATCAGAGTTGTTTCTTAGATATTTTGTCTTTATTCTCTACTGTTCATGGCTGGTTACAATAGCTTTGTCTTCAGGTCCAGCATGTTATGACATTTCTTGCAGTAACCAATTTACCAGGTATTTTCTACATGCCATTATGGTCAATACTTGGAAACTTTTCAGTAAATAAGTAAAGTAAGCATGTTAATTCTCATGGTCTTTATGTTTCAGAGTGAGCAATGCTAAGTAGTAATATTTATGAGTTCTCTTTGTTGGAATTTTCTTCAATGGAAATATGTCATTCTTTTATTTCCATGAAATCAATCTAGACCTAAAGTATCCACTAGTATGTTGAGTTTTTGTTTTTTGAGTTTTATTTGTTTTTGTTTATTTGTTTGTTTTAAGTTTTGGTTTTTTTTTTTTTTTTTTTTTTTTTTTTTTTTTTTTTTTTTTTTTTTTTTTTTGGTCATTTTGTATCCCCAAGTTGGATTCATGGGTTTTGTTATGTGGTATTTTCTTCCTTGAAAGCACTTGCAGGTTTTTCTTGTAATATGTAGGAAAAACTGAAAATTCTTTCCTGTGACATTTATAGATCTGGCCTGTTTTTAGCTCCCATTCACTATAGCTTGTCTCAGGGGCTCAGTCTTAGCAAAGGTAGCTGCCTGTGATATTCTCAAATTATAGTCTGTGTCTAGATTATAAAGCATTGCAATTCATCTCTCTGTGTTGAAGCATCGTGCTCCAGGGCCCTAAAGTTTTGAATGCTATCCTCTCCCCAACCCCAAAATTTCCTAAGAACAACATCTAGCCTTGGCTATGGTATTCACTTATAAATTAATGTGGGGTGGCATTATGCTGAAGCAACTGTTTTATCTCTTCCCTGCCAATTTCTAGCATTCTATATGGCTTTAAATAAGAATATTAATGGATTAAATTATCCATCTCTCTGCCTCAGCTTGACTACTGATAATGCACTTTTTGAATCTTTACAACCTAGAAAAATGTTTGACATATATCTGATACTAAAGTAGACTGCCTTTGGAAGTAATGTATATATGTTCAAAATTATTACTGTTAGCTTTCCTGGAAACAAGTATTCTAGACATGTCTCAAGGCAGATTTGTAAGTATTATCTCAGTGTGGATTACCCACTAAGACTGATACCGGGTTACTCATGTATGATGGTTTTTCTCAATTTGAGGCTTGAAATATGATTAGAAGCTGAATGTGTTCAGTCTAAAGAGAGATAGACTAAGATTTTTCTCTCCAATACCATCTGCTATAGCATTAACTGTTTAAGAGCAACCAAGAAATCTTTGCATTTCAGAAGTCTGTTAGGACTATGTTTGACATACTGGTGTTACAAGGCGTATCCTACAGAGGGTAGTTATGTAAAGGAATATTGATACCTCAGCCATTTCACTGTTTACTCAGGAAGATTTACCTTAGTGTGCCATGTGATTACCATCTGCACCTGGAGGTCCCAACTTATTTTAAATTGTTATTGGTCTCATCAAAAGATGATTGTTTTTGTTGAAATTTTCATTTGATCTTACGCTATTCTGAAGGCCTTCAGTGTTGGTACATTTTTAATGGCTCCTTCCTGCTCTCATACACAGTGGTGTTCTTCCTGTTCCAGGCTCTCAATTTATCCTACCGTCCTAGTGGCTTTCCAAGGGATTTCTTTCTTCAAGTTTATTTTTCTCTTCTGTTTTCTTATACTTAAATTTCTGAAGCTAGATCCGAATATTTAATTGTGGTCTATCAAAAGAAATTGTTTCATAATCACTAATAAAAATACATTCATTTGAGGTTATGTTCATGTAGAAAAATGTACATTTTTAGAGCAGAAACACATTCACTGTTGTGTTTTTATTTTAAAGTTTAATATTTTATAGAATTTCTTACATGATGCATTTACATATTTTCTACTATTCACTTGTCTTATACTGCTGTGATGAGACACAATAGCCAAAAACCTTGAGGAGATCAAGGTTTACTTTGTATATACTTCCTATCACCATCAAAGGAAGTTAGGGCAGGAACTCAAACAGGGCAGCAACCTAGAGGTAGGAGCTGACACAGAGGCCATGGACTAGTGATGCTTATTGCTTTGCTCCTCATGGCTTCTTCAGCATGCTTCCTTACAGAACCCAGGATAACCAGCACAAGGATGGTACCACCCATAATAGACTAGGCTTTCCTTCCAGGAAACACTGATTAAGAAAACGCCCTATAGCTGGGATCTTAGAGAGGCATCTTCTCAGCAGAGGTTCTCTTCTTTCAGATAGTGCTAGCTTGTGTCAAGTTGAAATGAAACTAGATGGAACACCCCTTGCCCCTTCTAACACTTCACATGCCCTTATTCCATCTCAGGTTCATGATTTCCTCTTCTATAATCACACACACACACACACACACACACACACACACACACACACACACACACACACAAAATGAGCCTCCTTAGGGTCACTCTTAATGTGTGTGTGTGTGTTTAAAGCAAAACACTTAGGATTAGATAACCTGTTAGAGGCACTTTCACTGGAGAAGATGGATTCTCCCTCCCTCAGCAGCCATGGATCACCTTTAACTTTATAATCTAGGTGAGAACAGCATGTGAAATGTCTGTTATTAAAAACAAAATGTCAGTGTGTACTGCCAATGTGCAGGTCTTGTTCAGGCAATGAAATTGTTGAAATTTCACGTGCTAAGCATCCTTTTTATGTCTAGAAGACACTATGTATCAGCTAATCTCCTGGTCATTTTTCTGCACTTCAGTGATGTTTCCTGCGACATCACAGTCACTTATCCTTTTTATTTTGACTAATGTAGACCTTTGGAATAGCCTCTGTCTGCAGAAAGAAAACGAAGATTATTTAATGAGAGATAAGAGCTACATTTATATGTGGGTTCAAAGAGAAGTAGTTGACATTGCAATTAGAAATTATATTAATGTTAAAACTTGGTGGTAGAAAATTCTCTTCTAAAGTCTATAACCACATCAACCATTAATAGTTGACTAGGTTTAAAGACTCAGGTATGAATTATCTATTGATTAGACCATAAATTTTAATTAGGCACCTCCTGGTTGTCCCTATGTTATAAGTATCATTATTGTACCATTGGGGATGTCCTGCTAGGCAGATCATTGCTGTGGTTCACAGGCTTTATACTTGGGCAGAACTATTGATTGATTTTCTTCCTTGGCATTTTGCATATCTGTATCTTATATTACGAAAGCTGGCTCTCAGGGAGTAGGTTTTGAAGTATGTTCCAGCAGTGTTCATGTATGTCCTGTTTCAGAAGTGTGTGGTGTCTTTATCAATATTGTCACATCTTCAATCTCTTCGAGAAAACCATAAGCAATAAAGAGTCTGTGTTGGTTTGTAAGTTTCTTTGAGACTCCTGAACAACAATTTAAAATGAAGTTCCCCATGTTGAGAAATAAGAATTTTGTTAATCTGTGGCTCTTGGGAGGAACATTATTCTCCCATGTGTCAAAAATTTATTTAGAATTCACATACAAAACCACAACTTACATATTACATATATATTTTAAGTCAGCATGTAGAATACTGTTTTTCTATGGCTCTTCCAAATTCCTTTAGTTTTCTTTGCCTATTTTCCTTCTTCCTCTGTATTATCTTGCTTCTTATTCTTCAGTTAGAACACACCCACTTCCCCATTGCATACAGCTGTGTGCTACCATCCTACTTTCCAGAGCCCCTTCTCACTGACTTCCTCATGGTCCCTTTCTCTTTTGCATTCATTTGAGGTTAGTTCATGTTCTATACTCAAAGCTAAAGAGTCAGGACTATGGCCCACAAATAATGGAGAACATGTGACAATTGTCTGTCTGGGACTAGGTTACGTCCCTTGGTATATTTTCTTGTTCCATCCACTGACAAGCAGATTTCATGATTTTACTTTTCATTACAACTTAATAGAATTAGATTGTTGTATACAAGCCACCTTTTAGTTACCCATTCATTAGGAGACAGAAAAACATCTAGGTTGCTTCTATTTCTTAGCTATTGTGAAAAAAAAAAAAACCCAATGAATTTGGCTGAGCAAGTTAGCATATATAATTGGATCATATGTGGATCTCTTATTTATTTTGCTTTTTGAAAATCCTCTACACTTATTTTAATCATTACCTGCATGCACTTGTAATCCTATCAGCAATGAATGAAGGCTCTCCCTCCCCTACATCCTGGAGCAGTTCTTATCAGCTGTTCACTTCATCTTAGCCTTCTGACCAGGACCATAGGAGGCCTCAACTAGTTTTAATTTGCAATGCCCCACTGGCTAAGAATTTTGAAAACATTAGTTTTTCTTAGCCATTTTTATTTCTTTTCAAAAAGCCAAAGAGTCAAGGATACAAATGACTCAATTAAAAAGGGGCTGGAGGTCTGCACGGGCCATTTGTTTGCTTGCCTCCTTTTTATCGTCATCACTTGAGTTCTCTGTGTCTTCTAGGTATTAATACTAGTTTGGAACAGTAGTCACCAAAGATCCTCTCTCACTCTAGTGGTTCCCTCCTCACTGGATTGGTTGTTTGTTTTGCTGTGGAAGCCTTTTAATTTAATGACTTCACAGTTGTTAACTATTGGTTTTAATTCCTATGAAAAAAGGAATCCTTTTTAAAATGTAAGTATACTACTTTTTATCTGAGTGACTTATGTAACTTTATTTCTTGTTTCCATCTACTTTTATTACTTATAAAATATTATTCAGACCCGTGACCTGTTTGTAAAAATATCCAAGTAAACCTGTTGGCATTTACTTTTCAGCACTGCTATAGTTGGTCACAAAAAATTTCCCTCATGCATATTCTGGACCTTGGTCTTAAATTACCTCAGAAGAGAAAAATACTTTGCAAATATTTACGTGGTCTTATTTTCTACTCAATGAGACCTTCTACTTCTTAAAAAAATAATCTAATTCATCTGTGATCTCCTAATAGGCTTTTAAAATTATTTTAATAATGACTCCCACAGAGTAAATAATTTAGGCATGTACTTGTCTTCATAATCGTGAACTTCCTGATTTTCCTGTTTAATATTATTCATTAGAGCAATGTACTAAATTTAAGAAAAATGCATATGCATTTTAAATTGCTGTATGTATAGTATTTATCCAAGATGCTTTCTTACATATCTAACTTTACTAAATAAAATTCTTAATTTAGGCATCGACTGAAAAGCAATAGATTGTGTTCTTGACTTCTTTTAGCTTATGGCATTAGAGAGAGTAAACACTTGTAACTAAACAGATACAGAGGTGAATGAGTTTCTGGACCAGACTTCTGGACTATTCTGAAATAAAGAATGGTGATATTTTTACAAAAAGAAATTCCAGCTAACTCAAGCCTGTAGAAACAAAGTTTATCTTATAAAAGAAATTAAAGAGGAAAGCAAACAGAACTTAGGCCAAGGAAAACCAAACTCAGTATGTTTATGAAGAAAGGGTGAATATTAATGGGCAGAACTTAAGAGACCCAGCTTAAGAATATTTTGCCTTGTTTGTAGCTAGGAAGCTCATGGAGGATTGCTAGCAATAGGGTGATATGAGCTCATGCACATGTTGAATGATGTCATTTTATATTTTGTGTGTGGATAGAAGAAAAAAAGGTCTCTGGGAAAACAAATGGTGTGAAGCCAAGTCATCCAGAGGATTGTCAAAGAAGGCTTTCTACACACATGTACTGAAGTACAAAGTGCAGCTAGTACAGATATATGCCTATGCTGTTTTAGGTTGTAATTATTAAACTAGCCCAAGGTATTAAGGATGCCCTAGGAATATCAGGGGAAGGGGATGAAGAAGGAATCATGAAGGGTACCAATCTTGAAATATATGAGTATAGAAATAAGGGAAATGAGTTAGTTGATAAAGCCTTTGTCAGAAAGAATGAAGATTATAGTTTAATCCACAGAGCTCATGTCAAGAGTAGATGATGTGCTGCCCAACTGGTAATCTAAATACTTAGAAGGCAGTGCTGAGTCCTGAAGCAAGCTGACAAGACCAGGCCACTAATCATGAGCAAGTTCCATGTCGCAATATGTTGGGGAGATATTGAGGAAAATGCTTAATATCAACCTTGGCACTCTACATACATGCATACACTCATACATGGACATGTGCTTCTGTTGGGTCCCACCCAACCTTTTGAATAGCCCAAATAGTAGAGTGAGGATTAGAAGAGACAAAGACAGAAAAACAGACAGAGACAAGTAAATAGAGCCAGAAAGGCTCTCAGTAAATACTGTAGCAGTCCAGATTTTATTTTTCATGGATTTTTTTTATACAGAAAGCAGGAGGCCAAAAACTTTCTCCTCTCAAGGACACCATAGTTCAAAAAACAAAGAAGCATAAACACCTCCTGCATTCTCTAAAACATGTAATAGACACCTTTGGATACAAATCCTGTTATTTGGCCTCAAACACCTCCTTAATTCTCTAAAACATGTAATAGACACCTTTGGATACAAATCCTGTTATTTGGCCTCAAACACCTCCTTAATTCTCTGAAACATGTAATAGACACCTTTGGATAAAGATCCTATTATTTACCCTTGAAGAGTAAACCAAACTCTCTGATGTTGAGTCAAGATGGAATCAGGCCACATGATGGAGTCTCTGTGGCTCCCATATGCTTTACTCATAAAGCACACACAGCACATATGTAACAAAGGAAATACAAAAGGAAAGTGATCAAGATGTAGATAAGATGACTAATCCAGAAGCAAGGCCCCTGGGGCATGAAGAATATCATGAAAGTGAGTCTACTGTGTGGTGAATGCTAATCTAAAGGCCCTCTTCAAACATAGCCTCAGTTAAAAACCTTTGCCTCGCCTTCTAGAGAAACCTGCAACCAATGAGGGGTTAATGTGGGAATTAATGCTTCTTTATCTAATTTTGATTGTTCCTAATACAGTTCTGTAGTAACATTCCAGCTCCATACTTCCACTGACTGGGAGTGGCCCATTTGCTCTACCCCTGTGCTTCTCTGCCTCCTCCCCTATGGAATAATGCAAGAAATTTTTCTCATGATGTTTTTGTGAGTATTTATCTGATATTCCCTTTTGAGAAAACCAAGTCTGTATCACATAGAAGGCAACATAAGTCTTAACCAAGAAAGCGTTAGATTTTGTGGTAATCTTACATGGCTGAGGACGAATGTAAGGCATAGAAAATGTGGTAACTAGCTCATTGGTTTTTATAATTAAAGCAGCTATTTGAGTGTGTCAAAAAGTAACAACATTGTTGGGCCATTGCTGATTGAGTAGAAATAAAGCCTTATTGTATCCAGATCTGGTAAGGCAGAAAACCTGAGTCAGGAGAATGGGCACAAGAATAGAGCAAGAACCTGCACAATGATTTTATATTCCTCCTAAGCAGGAAAGTGATGCACATAGTGCAGGCCAGGTTCAGAAAGTTTTAGAGATGATTGTAACAAACTTGTGTGGCCATGGCTTCAGTTTTTTTTAGGAAATGGATAGAAAAAGTGTGAGGGGAATGCAGTCTTGTTCATAGAGTTGTCTATGAGGCAAACCTAGCGATGATCATCTTAAAGTGATCTGAACTGAAGAGAAAGGTAAGGGCCATTTTCCAGATAGCACTGCAAATCTGGTTGAGGCCAACAGTAATGGCGTAATACCGGGCCACATTTGGGTGAGCGAAGGTTTGCCTTACTTTACTTACCTTTTCTAATCCACCACACATTTTCCGTTCCTTGGTAAATAGTGCTTGCAATAATAGCACCTGTTCTACCTGCCCCATTAGGGCAAAGAGATATGGAAATCTTCCAATTGTCTAAGCTCACGTAAAGACCTTTGAGTTTGGGCACAGCTCCTAATTCTGCTCATTTCTACACAGAAAAAAACAATAGTTGACTAACATGTAAAAATAGTTTTTGTGAACATATAGTGAGCATTTCTTCTTGTCGGTGCAAATATCCCCTTCCAGCCTCTGTCATTAAAGTGTGCATCATGAGGAGAGGAAGGAGTTGTCTATGAGGTGTG
This sequence comes from Phyllotis vaccarum, assembly GCA_033318265.1. NCBI lineage: Eukaryota > Metazoa > Chordata > Mammalia > Rodentia > Cricetidae > Phyllotis > Phyllotis vaccarum. Next base: position 57,118,988 of record JARWLC010000010.1, read on the forward strand.
GAATGGTTTAGAAATTCTAATTCTACAGGGAATCTAGATGGCCAGAAATCCACATTAATCACTATCATCTGAAGAGCTCAATGAAACCTGCATGAAAACATCAAGTATTTACAGTTCAACTTTTTTAAGTTCTATAAATTATATAAAAAAATGATATAATTTTCTACTCTTAAAAAATATTGAAGTAGGACACCTACACAAGATGGAGACCATACCTGGCATGGAGACCATTATGGCCAAGAAACTGACTAGACAAGTAATAGGACCTGGAAGGGGTACCTATTACTATCACTCTGCTAATAGGACATATTATTAATTAAAAATAAGCATAGATTTCTTATTTTGATTTATTCTTTTGTACAGGGGTAACTTCAGACAATGTTAATATTGTATGGATTGAAATTTGTGTATCTCTTATATCTTGGAATTAGACTTAAATATTATATGGCCATCTTATTGACGTTTTTTTCCAATTATTGCTTCTGACATTTTTTTTGGATCAATACCAACATCATTGGCACTTAGAAATAGAGAATGCTCCCAATTTTTCTTGGTGAAGAAACAAATGTATCATCATTCATGGGTTTATAAATACACTTCAAGATCCCATGTCAGTCATATATGTCCATCTGAAAGATGTATTTTTTGTCAGCATAAGGATTGTGTCAGGGATGTAAGTAGAGGTGTGTCAGAGGAATTTACAACAGAAAACAAAAGACAATATTGATTTCCTTGAGAATTAAGAATCTGGAGGAAATCAGAAATTATCTTCCTGAGAAGCAGTGATACAGATTATCTAAAGCAACTGTTAACCTTGAGACCACATAGATACACATAAACATCCAGGACATGTAAAAGGACCAGAAGCAAGTTAAACATTAGTTAATTTCAAACACACTTTGAATAAAGTCACTTTTTGCTTTGGGGGAAAAAAATGGGAAAAGCATTCTAAGAGGGCAGATTGGAGGAGAGGCAGAGCACCTGTTTAGGATGGCATGGAATTCAGGAAAAAAAAAAATCAAACAAGCAAGAAATTTGATTTTTAATGCATGATATGCAGGTGTGAATAAGAACTATAATAAAAGTTGTCACTGTAAAGAGCTACAGATGTAGACAGGTGTACATAGGTGTGGATGAATTATCAGAGATGAAAATAGAATTTGAACTTGAATGAATCTGTTCAAAGACTGCTCTATTGAGAAAGCGTTTTAATGCTTCATTATATGTATACGTATACTTACGTGTGTATATATATATACATATATCTGTAATTATTCACTTCCGATTACGTTTTCTTTTGTTCTCCTGTGATTCCCACATTTATATCTCTTATAACCTTGCTTCTAATCTGCATAAGGCACTTCCAAATCCTGAAACGAAAATGGATAAATTGTGGCATACCTGAAGTGTGCCCATTTCACTTAACCTTCAGCTCTAAGGTTCTTAAAAATGCAGCTACGAGTTTGCTAGTGTGTGAGGTTTAGCTCCACAAGGCTCACTGCTGTAGATTTGTGCCCAGCAGAAATGTGAGCAGCCCTCCATTTGAGATAATGACACTATATTTTGTGCTGTGCTCTTCCATGTTCTGCCGTTCTAGGAAGACTTCTTGAGCTCCTCTTGGTGTGCATTTTCTTGGGCATGAATTTCTTGCCAGATCCCCCCAAACACCACTTTATTCTTTTCTCATTCCTTGCTGGGGTGGGATAAAATACTGGGAGAGGAGAAACACTCAGTCTTAGGGCTACTGTCATTAAAAAAATCATTTTTTTAAATTTTATTGTTACAGATTTTACTTATACCTGCTGATCCTATAGTTTTCAAAAACATAGGTAGGGAAGTTCTTAATTTTATTGCACTATACCTGGATTCTATAGCTTTTGAGGATATTAAGATTTTACATCCTAACAGGCTGGGTTTTTTGAGGGGGAGCAGGGAATCACCTCTTTAAAATCAACCACATTCTTCTTATGCTTTTCTGGCAACCCTTGTTTTATTAATGAGAGATCTGCATGATAGTATCCTGGGATGTCCCTGAGCTGTTAATCTCTGGCTTCTGGTAATGCACCTTATTCTGGAACTGTGCAAACACTGCCTTCAGATTGGCTGACACTACTGGGCATTATTTCCATCCCTTCAATTTTCCACTCCTTCCTCCTCCTCCTGCTCCTCCTCCTCGTTATGTAGATTAGGCTGCTTTTGATCCAAGGAAACTCCATACTCATGGCTCTGCCTCCCTCATGCCAGTATTCCTGGATTTTCTTACCACAGCCATCCTGTTTTGTCTTTCCTATCCCGTTTCTGCAGCTCACAGTCTGGGGACATATGCCTATCAGTCTGCGGGTGTGGCTATCAGGTGTGTGGAACATGGTCGCTTCCTCTCCAACAGCTGCTCAGACCTCTTCCAAAGGGAACTAGTCTCCATTCATGTAAATTCAGGGCAGTTCTTGAACAACACTGGAAAATGTTGACTACTTTTCTAGTTGCTATGGTAAAGGATTATCTGAAAAGTGTAAGCCTTGCTTGAATTTGGGTGCGATAAAATAAGCATGGCCTTAAGATTTATTCATTCAGTATTGTTCTGTGCTTCTGTTATGCTCTGCCTTACTAAATTCCAGGGATTAAAAACGAGGCAGGGAGACAGTTTTAAATTCATGAAGTTTAGAAGATATTTGGATGAAATGAAAAAAAAAATAAAATAGGAAGGCACAGAAAATATTTCTAAATGAAGATAAAGGTCATGACTTAAATACATTGGCTGCTGACATAGGAAGTTGCGAGCTGTGGGAGAGAAACCCACTTTAAAGTCAACTGACTTTAAAAGCAGTCTAAAGAAATAGCGATTAAACAGGGACCATAATGATTAAAGAAGGGCTGGCGGTATGGGAGTGGCCCAGACAGAGATGAACAGAATGTGCACAAGCCTTTGAATTGGAAAATTCCTTGCTAGGCTCTGTGGAAATTGATAGCAGCCAGGTTGGAGGTGGAAGGGAGTTGAGAGCAGAAGCAATCTTCCATTTTATTACAAGAATCTTATGGGGTATAGAAATGTTACAGAATTATATTCTCTATTAACAGTGGCAAGACTGGATCTTGTTTTAATCAAATTTCGGCTGCAGAAACTTTTTTATGGTTTATTTTCAAATATGAAAGTTGGCCTTATACTGCCCTCGTGTGGTATAGTGCCGCACTACATGTGTCCTGAGAAGCAAGTATAATTTTTTAACAATTTATCTGAATCATAATTTTTGTATGATGAACCAGAGTCAAGGAGCCACTGGTTTGTCTTTTATTGCTTGGTCATATAATCAAAAACAGAGATTCCCAGCTTCAGTGGCTTCAGGTATCACCTGAACGGAGATAAGGCAGTAAGCCAGACTAGATCCTGTACAACAGGAATAAGTGAAGCCAGGGGGAGGAAGAGGAGACAGAAAGTACCGTATTTCAGTTCTGTACTATTATTGCAGAGGGTCCTGCCTTCTACACGTCAGAGAGACTGGGAACGTGAAACAGAGTCGGAGAGAAAACACGCAGACTTCTTTTCTGGGGGATAAAAGCTTTCTTTTTATTATTATGTTTCTTGTTTTGCTGTATTCTTCTTCTGTCCTGTTCCTTTGCCCCAGTGTTCCCTTCTGTCTCTTTCCTGATGTGTTCCTTCTAATTCACTCTCTGGCTTCTTCTATCTACATTTTTCTGGTGTTTTCCTTCTAACTTTATTTTTTCCCTTACAGTTGATATATCCCAGCAGAATCTTTCAAGCAATATAAAAATTACAATGTGGTTACAGGCTGCATTTTAAGTAAATGATAACAATTAATACAAGTAAAAACAGCATGTTTTCCATTTCCCTCACAGGATTAAACATTTTACATATTACAGGTGGAAAATAAATTGTCTCCAAGAACCCACATACAGTTTAACACGCATATCTTTTATAATCCTCATATGCAAGCAGTCTTTTAGCCATAACTGCTTACATAGGCAGTAGTTTTTTATAATTGTCAGAAAAAGAGGTTATAGTTACATTTTCATTCTTTAGAATCCTGTCCAAATATCTTAACTAATCGTCCAATCCTATTCTTTCTAGTTACATGAAGTCAATTATTTAAAGCTTTGTTTTAGCTATGAGGCACACTGAAACACATGAACACATCTCCCAATATCTAGAAGAGCTTGAGCTAATTTCTGAGACTCTGTTGTTTTATTTAATCATTAACATAAGCCACAGTCGATACGGTTTCTCAAGAGAAACTCATACGTTCTGGCCATGTCACTTTTCTCTGTTCTTATTTTCTATTCTCTGGAGCCCTGCGCTATATCAGGACCAGGGACAATACTTTGAACAGTACTACTTAAGAGGAAATTATCTTCATAATAATCCATAGGTAAAAATGCCCAGTCGACTGGATATTTCCATGTGATAATCACAGTACATTTAAAGCAGTGGGGATCCCCTCACACCAATTCACCATGTCAGATACCAGAGAAAACGGCAGTGGTAAAGGCACAGCAGTAGCAAGAAGCAGGAGACATTCTGGAGCTGAAGGCCTCAGACCTTATCTATCAGACTCACCCGTCAGTACCTTGCATTCTGATGAGCCAAACTCCTGAGGTCAATTGCCACCTGCTGCTCTCCCGACTAGGCCATATGAATAGAAGACATGAAAATAATTAGATATGGCATATGAATCCTTTCTAGTTTTTCCTCTCTGCCTCTGAATTTCTGCTTTTAACACTCTATGCAGTGAATTTCTCCATAAAACAAATGCCTTTAAACCTTCAGTTTTGATGAGTTTTAATACTATTTCATGTACCAAGATGTCCAAGTTCATCTACATATTTTTTCAGTATGTTGCTTTAGTTTTAGAAGGACTTCCAGACAGTTCTATAGCTTACTTCTCTGTTCATGGTCTTTCTATCCCTCCTCCCAGACTCTCTGATCCCCTAAGGCTCAGGCTGCCATTCTCATTACCTGAAGTTTCTTGACAAATCTCTGACATGGCTTTCAAAAGTACAGGTTTTACCTCATTATTTTTATCTGCCTTAAAATATAGTCTAAACTTCTTTCTTTGTCATTTAGGCTATAATGGCTATGTAATATTTCCAAGAAATATTTTTTTAATGAAGGCTTGGTATATCTGGTTCCTTCTTCTCATATGAAGACATTTGAGCACCTACAATGTAGCTGAATTTTTTATTATTTGGCTCTGTTTGCAAATGGAAACACAGATTCACAGCTTTTCCACTTTTCTTCAGAGCATACAACCTCAAATTCATTGAAGCTCTTTTTTTTTTTTTTCCAGATGCTTGTCTGTGAGAATATTTATAGAAGAGGGCCCAAGGAAGAACAGTTGTCCTTTTTCCATTGAGTCTATTCCATTGAGTCTAAGACAATGGTTCTCAATCTACAGGTTACAACTCCCTTGAGGGTCACAAGATCCTTTCACAGAGGTCACCTAGCACTAATTGACAAACCCAGATATTTACACTACAATTCGTAAGTGTAACAAAATTACATTTATAAGGTAGCAAAAAAAAAAAAATTACATGACTGGGGTCACTATAACACAAGGCACTGTATTAAGGAGTCACAGCATTAGGAAGGTTGAAAATCCCTGGTTTATGATATACTTTAATACTGATGGAGAACTCTGTGAAATATACACCTGGACTGCTTCAAACTGAGCCAGCTGAGTGATTTTAGAGATTGTCTTTAGCCATCATGAAGGAGCAGCAGGAGCATTCATTTAGGGAGTGTTTTGTCTGCCTTTATAGTCATGGATTCCCCAAACCAGTGGATTAAGTTGTATATAGTCTCCTCGTACACAGAAGTTAGGAAGGTCAAAACTAAATTTACTATCTATCTTGGCCAAATCCAACCATGCATGCGGTCCTTAACTACTTTCCTGGCAGCAGCTTGATTTCCTATTCTATTTTTAAAAGGTTCTCTCCAAAGAGTTATGAGTATCTTGCTGAGTTACATGTATCTGTAAGCAACTTTAATGCCTTTGCCTCCAATGTTATATACAAATAAAAGGATTTCTACTGAGCCTCTACTTAATTATAAAACTTTATTTGTGACTAATCCAAACTAGAAAACAAAATACTTTATAAACTACAGAAGAGATTAAGCATGCTTTCAAGATCACCTGTTTTAGAAACCATGCCAATTATATTTCTCAGCATACCAAAATGAACTGGAAGATTGAGCAGTCGTATGTTCCTTATGGAAAATATCTCTGTAGGGAAGGGACAGCCATGGAATGTATTGAAAAGAACTGACAGTTGTTTTCACGTTGTGACCTAGGTATTCAGTTTTGATTATCTGCAGCTGAGAGGGTAAAAACAGGTCGAGTTCATGACTTGACCTGGAATTGTGATGTTCATAAGCAAAATTTAATAGTATATGATGTTTGCTAGGTGATGATGGCGTACACCTTTAAGCACCCAGGTAGGTGCTTCTCTGTGAGTTTAATGAGAGCCTGGTCTACAGATCGAGTCCCAGGACAGGTTCCAAAACCACACAGAGAATCCCTGTCTCAAAAAAGAAAAAATATATGGATGTTCAAAAGGACCTCGTAATGAGAGTCAGTATGCCTTGAATATGTGATCATCAACTACAGTGCATGTTCCTAGACCCCAGCTGAACCAATTGAACCTTTAGATCATAACATGAATTGTCTAACATCTCAACTTAAAATAAGAATTATAAAATAAATTAAAAGATTTTTCTCGTGTTATCACCTAGCATGTTCACTTCTAGACAGGCACTGGGGGAGTCTGGACATTCAAGAAGATATCCAGCAAGAATATTCATAGTTCTTCATAATCAACTTATTATTTCATATACATATAAACCATGTGATACAAGTTGCTACATCAGAACCTTTTTTCTTATGTAAAATGCATTAGGGGACTAAGTAAAATATAATATTTTGCATTTTGCATTGAGCTTAATGTACATTTAGATGGATGAGTTCATTAACATCACCCACTCGTGGCTTCTATTTTTGAGATTGGCAGTCACCCGAGCCAGGTTGAAATCCTGGTTCCCTGATGCTGCATCTTCCTGCAGGTGCTCCTATTGATGTAGACTGAATGGGAGAGCTGGCACAACTCACCTGCTAAAATGTGTCCCAGGGCTCCTTCTATTTTTTGACCCATTTTCTTCAAATATTGCCAATTTTACAACTATAAAGTAGCTAAACATTTTATGTGTCAGATCTGGAATAATTTCTCAATATTAAAGTAAATGTATAATAACTATTCTGAAATAATTTGAAACATGGAATCTTTAAAAGGATTTTTTTCTGGCATAGTATGAACCATTTAGTACCAGCTTCCAAGACAAACTTGATAAAGTATTTTTTTTTTTTTATTAGAAGGTTCAATTCTGGTGACTCATCTGACATTTTGTGGATTAAAAATAAAAACTTAGAGACTGTTGAGGTTCTTCAGTGAAGAACTTGCTGTATAGGCACTAAAACTTGACCTTGGGCCTCCAAAACCATATCAAGCCACAAGGTTTTGTGTGCTTGAAGTATGAACAGTCTTACAGTAAGATACTAAGAGAGACAGAGAATCCCCAGAAGTTCATCAGTCAGACAACTGCAGTGAAGAAAAACCAGAGACCTTTTTTTTGTCTCAGGTAGGTGGACATTGGGACCTACATACAATTACATTCTCTGAACTCCACATGCATTTCATAGAAAGCATATCTGTAGCCGTACTCTCTCTCTCTCTCTCTCTCTCTCTCTCTCTCTCTCTCTCTCTCTCTCAACCTCTCTCACACACACACCAGACACCTGCATATACACAAAAATTAAATAATACACATATATTTAGATAGTTCTACACAAAATGTTGTTAGACAAAATTCTGCCTTATATAGTTTTCTAATTACTAACTCTGTAATGCATAGCTTAGATTATTTAAATTATACATTTTCTTTTACATTTATTATTAAAATATTCCTGCACTTTCATTGAGCATACAATTAAATGTAATTATACAATAAAATGTAGTAATTTGATAATAAATATATACAATGAATCATGTTCAAGTCAAATTAATCATCATTTGCCTCTACTCATGCAGCTATTATTTCTTTGTGTGTGGACCTTTCAAACTCCCAAATTCTGGTTCTTTATAAAATGCCTAATAAGTTGCTTTTTATTAAGGCTGCTCTACTATGCTATAGAATAATGTAAATCATTTTCTCATCAAATATATATTGGCGAGGCTTTTTCATGGCTGAATCATTTGTTTACTTTTAATTGCAACTATTTATTATAAAAGAGCTCAAAATGGTAAAAACTAAAAGGAAACATATACTTTACATGGCAGTCAGTCCTGAAAACATACATACACGTAATATTATACAGAAACAGGAGGTTATATTTAGATGTATTTATGTAAATATGATGAATCTATGTAATCAATAATGAATATTAAGGAAAGAGGCTATAAATTTGAAAGAGTAGGGAGTGGTTTGAGAGAAGGAAAGGATTGGGATAAATATTGTAGTTAGGTTATCTCAAAAATGTAAAGAAAATGATAATTTTATTACAGCTTATACAACTTGTTAGATAGTAAATAAAATATCATAAGATGCATGTGGGAGATTGTGTTGTTTCGTTGTAAATAATTGTCCCACCCACTGGTTTAATAAAAAGCGCTGATTGGCCAAAGGCAGGCATGAAGTGTGGGTGGGACTACCAGACTAAGAAAGCTCTGAGAACAGGAAGCACAAAGCAGAATGCCAGAGAGAAGCCGGAAGAAGCAGAGGACAACTGTGCTGCTCAGAGAAAAGGTACCGAGCTGCATGGCTGAACAAGATAAGAGACATGGGTTAGTTTAAGGGTAAAGAGCTAGCAAGTTATATGCCTGGGCCTGAGGCCAAACAGCCTAAAACTATAGTAAGCCTCTGTGTGTCTCTGTGGGACTGCGGGTCTGCGGGTCTAGACCTTGAGGTTAGGCCCAAAAGTCCGGGCCAGAAACCTCATACTACAGATGCATTTTTTTGATACTGAGATAACTGCCTTACAATATCCAAATTATACACTTAAATTTGATTACTGTATGATTTTTGAGGGCAGTTATACTTGTAGAGGTTCAGGTTTGTCTTATTATTTAAGGAGGTAAATTCTAAGCATATATACTAATACACTATAGGTGATGATAAGTAGCACTCTGCCAGCTGGCATTTTATTTAATAAAGAGTAGCCTATGGTGCAAGAAAGACGCCAGTTAGTGGATGCAGCAGCTCTAGTAAATACAGAAGAATCAGATTGAAGCCTGTTTATAATAGTAAGTCATGAAATGAGCCTAGATACTCATCAATGAATGAATAAATAAGGAAAATTTAGTATATGCACATAGTGGAATAGCCAGTAAGTGTAAGAAGATCTTGTCATTTCTTGGCTACTGTGTGTAATTATAGACCATCATGTTAAGCATAGTAAGCCAAACACCAAAAGAGAAGTGTCACATTCATTCTCTCATCTATCAAGTCCTAAGTATTAGGAATTATGGTGTTTTGTGTATGTTAGTATTTATTTTAGTTGTACTACTAAGCTGAATATCTGGCCCATTTATATTCTATCTTTGCCATAACTTTCTAAAGTGCAAGCATAATCAAGACACAATTTTAAGAATATTATATTATGAGATCTGGAATCCTTCTCATGAAGTGCAAGATTTTCAGTTATTACCACCTCAATTTCTCTAATCTTTACTTCAGTTTGAGGAAGATGAATCCATGTTTACTAAGCTGTATACCTCCTGCAGTGGCCAGTAATTAGGACACAGTGAGAGTCGCCTAAAACCTAGGAACTTGCATCTTTTATGTGATATTTCATGCTCATTGACTGGTAATCCAGGCTGTGTGAACTGACATTCCTCAGGCAGAAGAAAGCTCTGTCTACTTAAAGTTCATAGCAGTAAGATGATTTGGAATGTGGAAGTACCTTTCAGCACAGTGATATTGTGTGATGACATATAAATTTTTCTTATTCCAACTTTATAAAGGATTCTTTGAGTTGTAGTATAAAACAGTGTGGTGTCACACCAGGATGCTCCAAGTCATTCACCTGCATTTGGAATGATCTTCAGAGCAGAACACTTCCAGGTGACATTTAGTTGGGACTTTTAGAGATATATTACTTTTTTATGATATCCTACAGCATAGGGCAGATTTATAGGACTGAGAGTTTGATATGCAAAGCTGTAGATAACTGTGGGTGGCCAATAAGACTAGCTTCATTAGCTTTATTATATTTTAAGTAATCACCAAAATGTCCTCTATCTTGTCTGTCCTTGTTGAGGTAACAATTCAGTTGGGTGTGGTGCTTTGTGTGTTGGTTTGTTTTTCACCTTAAATTTTAAAGTGTTCTTTTCTCTACATTAGAATTCCTGATTTTTCTTCCCAATGCCATGCTATAAGTAAATGTTTTGGTTTAGGTGTATTTATCAGGTATTATAGATAATGGCAAAACATAAATGTGAATGGGTAGTTAAAACTGAAGCATCACAAGTCATAGGACTAATTGATAGAATATATAGAATGACAATTTCAGTTATTACAAAAAACTGCAGAGAAAAAACATTGTTTTAAGAAAGTCTTTTGGTATGTTTTCCAACAGAATGGCCTAAAATCATGTACTTTAATACTTGGGTGATTTGAATAATCTAATTTCCCTATTGACCATAGCTATAAAGCATTTACATTTTGTTATAACCTGAATCTGCCTGCAGCATCATTATTAGCAATTACATCCATGGTGAATGTTCATTCCTGTGTAAAAGGAAATATCCCTTCTCTCCATGCTTTTAATGAAAAGCTTTATATATATAACTTTATATATATATATATCCTATTATATATATTAGAAAAGAAAAATGGTGTAAAAATGGGATAGATAACATTTTATTGTTCGTATGTTATAAAGACATCTATCAGTGTATCATTATCATAATCTCAACACAAACCTCAAGTTAGTATATTGTGTTACAGCCTCTAGAGTTTAAATAGTTACATTAGGTACCTGTTCTAGTCATCCTTGGACCTTGTGTTTGCTTGTTTGTTTGTTTGTTTGTTTTTTGTCTTCTAGAGAAAACTGGCTTCTCCAGAAAGTGATCTTTGTGGATACAGGCAGCAGTTTCTATCTGGCTCACACATGGATGATTTCAAACCCTATAAGGAGAGCTGCAAATATCACCTGACTTCTACTGCCTCATTTGGGTCCCTTAGCAACAGGAAATAACAACTCCTAGATTTTTGATTCTGGTATCACCCTAACGTTACAACTGTTTCTAATCTTTTGAAGTCAGGAATAGGTTGCTTTATTATGGTTTCTTGTGAAAGATATTTAACACATTTTTATGTGTCTTCTGCATGGAAACTGCTTTATTTATGGACAAAGAAAATAGCTGAGATGGGTAATTTCAAGCTTGCTATCACATACCCTCCCTTCCTGCGCTGTGGAATAATTTAATGAACTCCCTTCTTGGACACTGGTCAGTATTTCAATATTAGAAATTCTAGAAGAGTATTCGGGCTAGAGTTTCACCCCAAGGACAACATTATTTCAAAACTCTACGATAGTTGTTTTTTCTTTCCCTGGTACTGTTGGAAGTTACCCAGAAGAGACTATGGTAATACATGTTATTCTTTTTATATGTGAGAAAAATCAATGTTGGAGTAAATTCACTTGTGCAGATTCTCAGTATGTTAATTTCATGTTAAACTTTAAATGTTTGTAATTCCCAATAGCTGCTGAAACAGGCATTACTTTTCACTGAGACTTCTGTTTCCTTGTAACACCCTCATGTTGCATCTAATGGTCAGATACAAGGGAGTATTGGGGGAATCCATTACCTGTCAACTTGGTTTATGTGTTCCTATTCCCTCACTGAGCCATTTTTCGGGTATATGTGTTTACAGAAATGTTATTTCATTTTAGATAATCTGGAGTTATTATGCTTGTGACTAAAAATCTACATAGACATAAATGGATTATAGCTCCTATGTGCTTTTCTGATATAGATGTTTTGTTTCATGGAATCATGTAAGAGCACTAGTGTATGTTGCTATAATTTGTGAAGTTGCATAGTTTGTTCATATGACCAGTTTACTCTTTGTACATTCAGTAGCACCAGAAATATTTCTCTTGGTAAAAGTAAACATCAATTTTATATTAATTCTCTATAGCTGCTATAACAAACTACCAAATGGCTTGTGGCTTAAACACCCAAAGATGTCACTTTACCATGCAGTGGGGTAGAAGGCTAGCATGGACCTAATTGGATAAGGTACGGTATCTGCAGGACAGCACATCCAGGAGACGCTCTGGGGAGCCAATTTCCTCTCAGCTATCAGTGACCACCCAAATTCACTCCCTTATACATGCACTTTCACTTCAAACCCAGCAGCATCACATGTGTCTGTGCCTGTCAACTACAGATGCAATTTCCTTTCTATCTTACTGTTCCTGATTTTATAGAATATTATGACTTTTTTCTACCTAGGACCAATAGAACCAATTTTCAAGAAAATCTACTTATTCTGACATACATTTCTTAGCCACGTGAAGCTTATCAATAATCCTTTTAGACTTGTTTGAGCATCTTCTTAGTCTCTGTGATTCCAGTTGTCTTAATGGAATCTTACTGAATATGGAGTTCTCAGAAATCCTTAGTTGCCTTCATTCCTTCTTAGATACACGTACCGTAACATGGAGGTTTCTGGCCCCATCAGCCCCAAGATCTGGACCTGCCCATGGCTGCTCCCCCAACCCCCCAAATGACTCAGATGCTTATTTAAATTTCATGCTGTTTGGCCTATGTCTTGTTACCTAGTTATTTCATCTTAATTCCACCCATATCCATTAATCTGTCTGCCACATGGCCCATGACTCACCTGTGTTCCTTACATGTTGCTTCCTTGGGCAGCTGGGTCGATCTCTCACACTGCCCTCCTTCTCTTATCTATACTCTGATTTCCCCACCTACTTTTTCTATGGTGCCAGCCATGTCCAAAGCAGTCCTTTATTCATAGCATATAGAAAGACATTCCCACATCACATACAAATAATTATATACCCATGTATGTTATCTGAACTTTCTGCCTGATTGATAGTTGCAATGGAAGTGTCAGTTATTGCTATTGCCTGCCATTGCCTGCCGTTGCCTGCTGCAAGGCAAGAGATAGGATGTCAAGGGCTGCTGATTCTGAGCACAGACTTCTGGGCCTTCTATTCGCACAGCTTCTAAAAGCTATTGATATCTGCTAGGCTCTCAGAAACTTCATCAACATGGAGCCCAGGAGCTTTATCAAGATCTCCACAAAACTGAAATCTAAAACAAGTGCAAGAGAAGTTGGGTTAGTGCTTTTATCTCAAACAAAAATTCTTCAAGTGAAATTTTCCATGACAGGGGTAGTTTCAGCAAGTTCAGTCAAAACCAATGAGCAGCAATTAGCTATAATATCACCCGTTGTTAATTTTCTTGATAGTAAATTTCTCCACACAATTCTGATTTCTAAATCATTGATTAATATATCTTAAAATATTAAGAACTAGGGCAAAAATAACAACAACAACAACAAAAAAAGCCAAGGAGACATACAATTCCAAACATTACAACATGTGAGCTCATGTCAGACATAATTAAGTTATGTGAAGTGCATGTGTTTGGCTGTTCAAGTCTCTGCCTGTGTATTATAAACCTGTCCTTCACACAGTAGCCCATGTGGTAATCTACTGTACATTTTTATTGGCTTGTATTCTCAACATATGCATTGAAGAGTACTATTATTTGAATAATAAACTGAATTTAGAGCTGTTTCTTTTTCTTTGTGTTCCAAGAAACCTCCTTTTAAATCCTTCTAAGACTATAATAGTCTGTATAGAATGTACAATTCATCAAACCTAGCTTTTATACAAATGTGACATGATCTCATTATATTTCTGCCATTGGATTTTATCGCTTTAATAATCTACTGCAATATTTATAGAATGCCATGATGAATCATATAGTATTTATCATAGCATACGACAAATAGCATGACATTAATAAATCACTGTATCTAGTGACATTTGAAATTATCCTTTGTAAATTTGTATCAAAATGATGAATCAGCACCTAGTGTCTATTTGTCAGTTGCATAGACTTGCACACATATTAGCTTAAAATATGTAATGCATATACAAATGCTTTTTCCATTTTAATATTTTAAATAAGTTGTTTTAATAAATAGGCCATTTTCTTATGAAAAGTACTACTGATACAAACTAATGCACTTTTCCAATTAGCAAGAGTAGACTGAAAAAAGTCTTTTTTTAAGAATATCAAAATCCACAGAAAAGGCATTAGTATACAAGTATGCTTAGTCTACAATTTTTTAGACTCAGATATCAAGGAATCTGATCATTTTGGTTGAAATAATCTTATAAGTTGGGGTTCAGATATTTTTTTCTATAAGCCATGAACTAAATCTTTCTCTTTTGGATACTTTTTGCTTTAATTCATTGGTTATTCAACTTTAAGTAATGAAGGCTACTACTTTTGAATTTTTATTATCATGTATTAATTATAAATAATGGCTTTCACTATATAATTTTCACACATGTACATAATATTTATCAAACATATTAATTTTATGTTTACTGATCTTTTCTATCTTCCTCTTCACATATAACCTCTCTCTGTGTGTGTGTGTGGTGGGGGGGTATATGCAGAAGACACCTTTATAGTCAGCTCTCGCCTTCCTCCTTCATATGCTTCATATGGGTTCTTTACAGGAGCAGCATTAAGAGCTTGATTATTGCGAGGTCATCTCTCAGTGGAAAGAATGTAATGTGTCTTTTGTATAGTTTCACAAATAAAGTGCTTTAGTTACTTACTTTATTCAAACATTTGAAAGAATAATTTAAATTATCTCTTGATAAGGTATTCAATTCTTCGTTTCTTAGATACTAATAATGTTTTTCTGTTCATACTTTAAAAAAAGTAAAAAAAGAGGGGGGCTCACAAAACTCACACGTTTCTGTTCCCCCATATGCATTTAATTATTTCAAGGGGAAAGAAATGTTATTTCCTTCCTTCTTTCCTCCCTCCCTCCCTCCCTCCCTCCCTTCCTTTCCTCCTTCCTTTCTTTTTTATAAAGTAATATTTCTATTTAAATAGATTTTTTTCTCCTACCCTCCGTTACTCTCTCTTTCTCCCTCCTCCCCGTTCTCCTCGGCCTCCCACCTACCCCATCATTGCATCCATTACTCAGGGAAGGCAAGGAATCCCAAGGTGAGTCAGTTCGATTTGGCATATCCAGTTGAGGTAGGTCCGAGTCCCTGCCCCCAGTATGAAGGCAGAGTAAGATGTTCCTCTGTACAAAATGGGCTCTAAGAAGTCAGTTCATATACCAGGAATAAACTCAGGTGCAACTGTAAGAGGCTCCAAAAACTGCCCATGCCATTCAATTGTCATCTACATCCAGAGGCCTTAGATCCTTTCCATGAAGTTTCCTCAGCAGAGCCAGTGAGCTCCCAATAGCTTGCTCAGGTCAGCCTTCTCTGTGGGTCTCCTCCTCATGATCCTGATCTCTTTGTTCATAGACTCTCACCTCCCTCTCTTCAGGTGGACAGGGAGCTCAACCTGGTGCTTATCTATGGATCTCTGCTCCTGTCTTCATCAGTTGCTGGATCAAGGATCTACAATGACAATTAGGGTGGTCACTCATTTGATTATACGGGAAGTGCTGTTTAGGTACCCTCTTCACTATTGCTTGGAGTCCTAGCTGGGACATCTTGTGAGGTCTTTGATATTTTCCTAGCACCATGTTTCTCTCTAACCATACAGTGGCTCTCTCTATCAAGATAATCTATGTTTTGTTCTCCCTCTCTGTTGTTCCCACAGCAATTCCATTCTCTCCTGTTCTCTTCTTACCTCCCCTTGCTCCCTCCCTCATATGATCCCAGTTCCTTCAGAAGATCATCTCTATTTCCTCCCCCCCCCCAGGGATATCCATGGATGTCTCTCCTATGTTCCTCTTGTTACCTAGGTGTTCAGATTTGTGGAATTTAACCTGGTTATCCTTTGCTATGTCTAAAATCTGCTTACGAGTGAGTTCATACTATGTCTACCTTTTTGGGTCTGTGTTACTTCACTCAGGATGATTTTCTCCAGATCCAACTTTTTGCCTGCAAATTTCAGGATGTCATTTTTTTTTCCTGCTGAGTAGTATTCTATTGTGTAAATATACTATAATTTTTTAATCCATTCTTCAGTTGAGGGGCATCTAGGTTGTTTCCAGATTCTGTCTATTACAAATAATACTGCTATGAACATAGTTGAGATGATGCCCTTTGGGTAAGAATGCACATTCTTTGAGTATATGTCCAATAATGGTATTGCTGGATCGTTGGGTAGATTTGTTTCCAGTTTTCTGAGGAACTGAATAAGATTTCCAAAGTGGCTGTACAAATATACACTCCCACCAGCAATGGAAGAATGTTCCCCTTGCTCCATATCCCTCCAGCCTAGGCTGCCATCTGTGTTTTTGTATTAGCCATTCTGACAGTTATTAGATTCTATCTCAGAGTTGTTTTGATTTGCATTTCTCTGATGACTGAAGATGTTGAGCAATTCTTTAAGTGTCTTTCATCCATTTGAGATAATTCATTTGAGAATCTCCTATTTATCTCTGAACACCATTTTTAAATTGGATTATTTGGGGTTTTTTGGCCTCTAGTTTCTTGAATTCTCTATATGCTTTAGAGATCAGTCCTCTGTCAGAGGAAGGGTTGGTGAAGATCTTTTCCCATTCTATAGGCTGTCATTTTGTCTTATTGACTGTGTCCTTTGCCTTACAGAACAAACTCACTTATTGAATGTTATTCTTAGTATCTGTGCTACTGGTGTTATGTTTAGAAAGTGGTCTCCTGTGCAAATGTGTTCAGGAATATTTCCCACTTTCTTCTCTATTAAGTTCAGTGTAACTGGGTTTATTCTGAGGCCTTTGATCCACTTGGACTTTTGTTTTGTGCAGGGTGATAGATATGGATCTATTTGCATTCTTCTACATACCGCCATCCTCTTATGACAACATAATTTATTGAGATGCTATCTTTTTCCCCATTGCATATTTTTTGCTTCTTTGTTGAAATTTAGGTGTTCATAGGTGTGTGAATTAATGTTGGAGTCTTCAATCTGAGTTGGAGTCTTCAGTCTGAGTCCATTGATTCACAATTATGTTTTTATGCCAGTATCAAGCTATTTTTATTACTGTAGCTTGATAGTATAGCTTGGAATGGCGATGCCTCCCAAAGTTCTATTATTAAATGAGATTTTTTTTTGGCAATTCTGGGTATTTTGTTTTCCATAGGAAGTTAAGCATTTGTTCTTTCAAGGTCTGTGAAGAATTGCGTTGGGATTTTCATCGGAATTGCATTGAATTTCTAGATTGCCTTTTGTAAGATTCCTAATTTTACTATGTTACTTTCCAAGAGCATGGGAGATCTTCCCATTTTCTGATGTCTTCTTCAATTTCTTCCTTCAATAACTTAAAGTTCTTGTAGGACAGTTATTTTTCTTCTTTAGTTAGAGTTACCCCAAGATATGGCTCAGTTGTTAAAGACTAGGCTCACAACAAAAAATATGAGTGTCACTTTCTTAAGCAGTATAATCGTTGGTAAACTGCCATGATACAGTGAAAAACCCCTACACATGTTCATATAGGCAGCTGTCATTAATGTCACCAGGTGGAAAAACAAACATGGAAGTGGGGGGTTCACTGACAACAAGAGTTGGTAGGAGTCAGAAGATAGGATTTCATGAGGACTGAATATAATATAATCGGATTATTGTGTTTATGTAGGAAATTGTCATAATTATCTCAGAAAACAATCTAATCAAAAAAATCCAAGCAACCAATCTTTTATCAAGTAAGACAAACAGAGCTGTATAAAATGTGGGAAGATACAAATTACAGATGAAAATTTGATCATCATAATGTTTAGCAAGTAACATTTCAGGCCAAAAGCCTTGAGTCATGAAAAGGCAAAGCATGTAGTATAGCCTTGTAATTAGGAACAAAGTCTAAACCAGAGAAACATGTACATACATGCTATGTTCAAAGAAGGAAAGAAATTGCATGTAACTTTCCTGTAGTGAGAAGCCAGCGAGGGCAGGTGGTGAGTGATAATATAGCTACACTCTTCAGCTCATTCTGGCTTTAAAAATGCTCTCAAGCTTTTCCTAGAAGGTAGAAGGCAAGGAAAGGCTGTTTATGGAGGTCTACTGTGATCCACAATGTTGAAATGCTAGACCTTTGTCAAGCAACTATGGTGATATATTTTATATTTAATAAAATAAGCCTGGATTTAGTAGAGAGGAAACAGACCACAGTAAGTTCTCACCAAGCCAACTTCTCAAGCCAGAGTAAATGCTATCTTAAGGAGTCTTCTCTCTGACTGGTCAGTCCTACAGAATGCCTAAATGTCTGCCTATTCCTGCCTTAAACATCTTCCCCTACCCAGTTGTTTCACTTCTGCATTCAAGTCTGCATCATAATCCTAGAGTTATGATTAAAGATGAACTACTACGATTTGGTTGTTAGGCCTTGAACTCACAGAAATACAGAAAGATCTCTGTCTCCTGGGTGATGGGAGGCATGGGTCAGCACTTGGTCATTCATTGTGTTGGGCTTAAAGGTGTGAGTCATCACTTTCTAATCCTCATGGTTTGACTGTGGGTGATTCTGTTTCTGATTTTCCAGGCTGATTTTATTAAATGTGAAATATATCACTACAAACAGTAGTGTAGCATTGGCTGAATGGCAATAAAGTTCTAGCATTTTGATATCACAAGTTGCAATATACAGCATAACCTGTTTTAAGACTTGAAGCATCATTCACTACTATGAAGAAGCTGTCATTAAAAACCAGGACCCAGGACATTTGCTTTGGAAATGTCAAGTCTTCTGTTGTGGACCAGGCCCCTCATGTTACCTAAGCAGTTAATCTCCCTATCCATACAGATGTTAGTTGTCCTCTATCTAAGAATGTGTTTTCTATGTATATATAAAAGTGATAATTATTTAAATCTTAAAACAATTTTTTTTCAGATCAAAGAGTTTTCTTAAATACTTTCTCCTTTCTGATCACTTGTTCAAAACTCTGCTGACTCTTAATCTCTACTTATTCCTAATCCTTTGTTCTCGCACTTAGAAGACACTCTTTCCTTTGTGATGCTGTATCGTCTGTCGTTGGCACCATCACCTGAGCTCCAGTGTTCCGGAACTCTATTTTAAGAGTGTTTGCTATGGTAAAGTGTCCATTCTTCCTTGAACTATTTTTTCCACTTGCGTTATTGGATGCCCACCTGCCTGCTCACTCTGTTTACCTTGTTAGAAATATTTTTGAGGAACCCCAAATACCCTCTTTTCTGATCTTTACATTGTAGCCAAATGAGATTAAATTGTGGTATTTCTTTCTTGTATCAAAACACCTTTCATTTTGGTACCAGATGAATTCTTGCTTTGATGCCTGGTGTTGTGATGAACTCCAGAGCTTCTATTTAGTTGACTTGATGATATTTCCATTTGAAACCTAATGAGAAACAACATCATTGGTTGAAACATCCTATTTTTCCTTTCCAAATAGTGCCTGTTATATTCTGCTTCATCTCCATATATGAAGATTCCATTCTTTAAGTATTTAAAACCAAACTTACTAAGTCAACATTATTTTTTTGTTCCTACAATCAATCCCAAAATGAACTCCTATAAATCTACCTTTATATTAAATATATCAAAACAGTATTATAATTTTGTCATTAAATTAAGGTGATATTTAAAATGGAATTTTATGTGCCTTTGTAAGTTCAGTTGATAATATATTGTTCACAGTTTACTTTATCCATTTATCTTTATGCATTAATAAAACTACATTATGGAGCACAATTCAGTGCCAAAAAATGCTGCAAATATTTGTCTTTCTAGTATATGGCCTCAAATCCATGTTATACCACATCCCTTTATATTTTATAAGCCAGTGGTTTAGGGCATTAAAAATTGATGTTTCTCAAATCTTCTGTGATTTGTTCACACATACTGTGTTTTAGCATTCTCTGGAGGTTTTGATGGGTTTAAAGATTTGGCTCTGTAACCCTACATTCCAAAAAAGATTTGTTTTCCCCCAGTGGAGCTCTTGGATCTAGATAATAGTCTCTTTATCTAAGAATCTTTATTATTTTTTCATTAAAGTATATCAAACTTTTAGTCTCTTTAGAATATAAGAACAGAGTTCAACAAATATATGGCAGCACCTTTTTCAGGTTTCTTTACCTCCTCTTTCCTATAGTAATCTTCCAAATGAATTGTAGAGTGATTTTTCCAAGTGTAGGGCATTTTGTTTCTTAGTTGAAGTGTAGATTTTTATTTATATTAAATTGAATGTGAAATAAAGCTTAAGATTGTATCTATTAGTTTATCTAAGAAGTGTTTCCTTATATTCATACTTTTTAAAAATTTATTGAGAAGGTTAAAGTAAAAGAATATAAGGTAACTTCAGTAGGCATATGTATGAACAGTTCTACATTAAAATAAAATTATTTATCCATACTAGAAAGATCATTATCTTATTAAATACATAGGTACCAAGACATTTTACATTGTGGCCTATGCCATTTCTCAGAGCTCATGGTCCTTAATATCACATGTTTTTTCTTAAAGACATAATATATTTTAACTATATTTATTAAGATTCTCACAGGTAAAGATATTGGGAAATATTAAAGTTGACTGATATGTGGGTAACAGCTTTAAACTTTGTCCAGAGAACCTCAGAGAGGAAGCATAGACTCAATTGACATCTAACAAAATCTGTTCATATTCATGTTTCCACATATGCCACTGGATATCAGTATTTACCTTCGACACTAATGCTATACTATACATAAAGCACTCTTATGTTTGGCAAAAACAATAACAGTAGAGTATTATACAAATAAAATGATATATAATAAACTTTTTAAATAATAATTTGAATATGTTTGTGAGAAGGGTCTTAGGTTAATAATATGGCTTTAGACAAAAATGGAATAGATTCTGACACAGGCTAACCTAGTATCTTAGTAGCTTGAACATATATAAACTACTGAGTATGTAAATAAAATAACATATTTTCACATTTGTTTGGCCTATGTTTAACCTGATAAAACAAAACTCTGCATGTAGTCAAGCAGAATTTTCCATAGTTTTCTCTTCCTGGATAATTAACTTAGATTATATAAATCTATCCCTTACCTCATATTATTTAAATTCAAAATGCCATTCCCAGATAACTCATGAGAGAAACTATAACTATTTCTAATCATGTCCCACAAGTCACTATACTTTCTGTTCCAGTAATGCTAAAAGGCCGTATTGATCACAGTTGTCTATAGCCAAGATTTTGACATAACTTAGAACTGGAAGCTATAAGAAACACTATTGATATTTTTAACTTAGTCATTTTTATGGTGGGTAGAAGTGCTTTATTTATGAATTCCAAGGAACAAAATCTAGCTAGTAATTAAAAGTGTTTAACCCACATAAAATTTTTTATGCAAGCCATAAAATTAATTTTATTATAGAAATTACATTACACTTAAGAGTTACTGACCTCCCCCCCACTTACCCCAGTTTTTCATTGAACTGAAACATTGTGCATTAGACATAGTAGCCAAGAATCAGGCCTTCCAGTAGAAATGGCCATGTGTATTACTTAGTTACTGCCTTCTGAAGGAGCAGATAGCCAGAAATTTCTCAGTTTATGAGTGCTTCAAGATGAACAGATTTAAACTCCAATACCTTCTGAAGGAGCAGATAGCCAGAAATTTCTCAGTTTTTGAGTGCTTCAAGATGAAAAGATTTAAACTTCAATTAAAGAGATACCACCCATGTCATTTGGCAGCTCCAGTTACTTTAACTGTTGTTATACTGTCAAAAACAGTCTTGGTAAATTATAACTGTTGTTGTAGAAATTTTTATGTCAGGTGTGACATATATGCCAAATTTATTAGGAAACTGAAGTATTGACCATGCTTAAACTATCCAGGATTTCTTTGTTCATATCTGGCTTTTGCTGTGCATGCTATGTTTATATTGCTGGTAGAATTTAGCAAAGTTTGAATGTTAGATATACTTATCACCCAGCAAACATCAATTTTCTGTAGCATATTATAAATGCAATGTTAGTAAAACCTTAATTAACCCCCAAAACAAAGTGAGTATACTTGAAGTTATTTGCTGACTTGTATAAAAAAAAATAAGCAAAACACACTAATGGGAACTAAGGTCATGGGAATTTTATAAATTTATTAATCTGCTTTAAAACAATAATGAATTTTCAAACTTGTGATCTCTTTTGAAATACTTAAGTAAATCACTTTGCAAAACTGGGAGCATTTTTTTTTCATGCTTCAAGAGAATGTTTGATGTACTTTTAAAAGTATTGAATTTCATACAATGTAATTCATGCATTTTACCCCACTATTCAACTCCATTTCCCTAACTCATCCCGTTTCTACTCCTCACCCCTATTCCCTTTTTCCTGTTTTTAAATTATTTATTGTTGCATGTGAACATACATATAAATATATAAATGTAGGCTACTTGCTCCCATGTATGTGTTCATAGGGAAGACCTGTAAGTAGTGGATAGGTAACTTGGAGGCTCATCTCAGGGGAATGCTGATTCTCCCTCTCTCAGCAATCATTCACTGCTAATAGCTCTTCAACTCTCGGTGGAGCCTTCTGAAATTTCTCCTGTCCACAGTGGCATGTCAACTGCTACTGTCATTGTTCAGGTCCTGTTTCAGCTACCATGTTGTTGAGGTTTTATGGGCCCAGTTTCTCTGTCTCATATAGAAGATAAAATATCACTGCTGAGATCCTATCCTATGGCTTACCGTATATCCATCCTCAATTCTAAGATGTTTTCTAAGCACTAGGTGTGATGGTCTTACAGACTTGTCAGTAGGGCCAAGCACTCCATAGACAGGAGTTCTCCAAATTTTAAACTGTTTTGGCACTCTGTAATGGACTTTGTCTGAGGCTAAAGGAGCCATCTTTGATAAGGGGTAAAAGCCACATTCATCTGTGAGTGTAAGAATGAGTATTTTGAATACAGTGAGAAATTATACTGGTTTAAGAGAAAGTAATAAATTTCTTCTTAAGTGACACAGCCTCACCAACCATGGCTAGACTCGACTCCTCTGCTACTATGGAAGACTTAAGTCTAATTTGACAGTTGGTTGTTACCACCAATACATAATTAACAGCGTTGTACCTTTGGGTACATGTATGCTATTCATTTTTGTGGTTTACAGGTTTCATAGCTTGGTAGGGTGTTTGAATGATTCTCCTTCTTGGTAGCTTTGATAACATCTTATAATGCTAAGAGAACTATTCCACATGAAGTAGACTTTCAGGTCAATTCCAGCCTAATTCCCTCAAACAAAGTATGTGAAATGTAAGGTGTCTTTAGCAATAGAGAATTACTTTCAAGTTCTGAGGAAAAAAAACAAGGGCAGTCACAGTATCCTAGACATGATACATGAGTTTCCAGGGATACAGGTGAGGAGAGTGAGTGGAAGTTAAAGAACACAGACTTAAGGACACAAAAGTATATGTAAATATTGAAATGATAAAGATTTTTTATATCATTTGAAGTGTAGAATATAATAAAAATAACTAGAATAGTGGACTGGTAGGTAAAAGAGTAGATTTACAAATATTCTATTTTAAATAGAAGACAAGCACTAATTGTCAACCTGCACTGTTAACCAAGTATCCCACAACAAAATCAGACAAAAGATCACAATTTCCCTGTTACCTAGAATAAATGAGCAGTAGAAAATGACAGATCATGACCCTTACATAGACTTCATTTCCCTTTCTTGGAGCATTCTTGCAGTTTCAGGGCTCTAATAATGGAAAGTATGTTCTTCTTTTAGTGGCAATTAGAGAAAAGTGGAAAATCAATGCAGCAGTGAGATGACAGTTATTGGAAATTTCAGTATCATAACATCCCGTATTTTCATTATTGTGTGTGAGGCCATAGTCTTTTTAAAGCATATCTGTACTTCTGTATTATTATTGCGCTAATGCTTAAAAATATAATTTCATATAAGCAAAGGTAAGTGTGTTTGAATATTCTGAGACAAAGTCAAGCTGTCAAAGCTTGTGTTGAACTGAGTTACAGCTAAGATTAGAATGAATGTTGTTAGATCTTCAGCATCTCAATATGATGTTAGAGAGTTAGGAAAACGAAGATTAGGGTATGGATTAAGGGAAGATAATATATTGTGAAAAAAATAGGCTATGTTTTAGGAATAAGTATTTAAGTTAATGTAATATTAATGTCAAAGCTCATACTATTTAAAATGTTTCCCATTAAAATCATTATTTATTAAAGCTCTGAGATTAAATTTTCATTTTTGGAAATCATATTTAATAATATAAGCCTATGGGCATATCACAAAAAAAATCAGTTGATATAAGCTCAGTTTTAAAATAAGTTCTGGCTAAAATGCCTCAAACTACAAAAAAAAGAAATTATCCACAATTAGAAAAGGAGAAGAGGAAATTATGACCAAGCATTCCCACAGTAGTTCATAATTATCTCTTGTCAGGAATGCATGATAGTAATGTGAGACATATACAGAAAAATACCAGTATTGATTACTTTTTTATAGAAAGGTGAAGCATTCTGATTGCTCATGTTTAAACTAAAATAAATACTAGCCAAAGAACTACTATTTCTTAGTTCACAAGGGGCTTGAATCCTCTACTTTTTCTCGGGAGTCTGCTTACTTTGGAAGGCTCTAATGGAATGCCCACTTTACCTATCTTACAATGATAATGCCCATCAGAAAGGGACACTTACTTGGATGCCAACATCTGCTATTACCATTCACGTATCTTAATATAGAAAGAACTCAAGGATATTATCATTTAATCCCGGAATATGATTCTAGCATGCTTGTTCTCTGGGTAGCAGGAAAACTTGGGTAAGACTTTAGAATAAAGTGGGAGGCTAAGTCAATTATATCGGAAATTTGGTACCTTGGTAGGAGTATATCACATTACATTCTGTTTTCCATTTATATAAAAATGCTAATTTCTGATATTCTTGTGTTTTTGTTTTATTGTTTATAAAATCAAATTACCATTGAAATTGCTCCAAATAGTGTTTGCAGAGTTATAGAATATATACATCGATTTGCTGCCTGCTGAAATGTCACATTTCTAAGAGAAACTATTTTAAAATGACATGTCAGTCATTATTTTCGCCATTTCCCCAATTTGAAGGGCAAATTCTTTGCTGAATTTTAGCTTTTACCACCTATAATAGATCTAAATGTACCAATCATAGCAGGTAAAATATAATATCCTTTATGCAAACACAGGAGAGAAAATAGCTCCCTTCTTTAGAGTATTATAATTATCATGTTCAAATCATTGCGTTTCTAAATTCTTGCTTTTGTCAATACCATATGCAATTATATTATAGATTCCCTCCCAATATTCATTTAAACCTATACTCTAGTGCTTTAGAAAGTTCTTTGTTTTTAGGAAAACTCAAATCTTAAGATTCTAGAACTTAAAATACTGTCTGAAGTTATATTTTCTTATTTCTCTTGAGGTTAATAGTATGCCTTTCTTTTAAAATCCAGTGATAAACTTATGGCCCTAAAGTTTTATAATTCTTCTACATTTCTAATTTAGATTAGCAAACAACAGCAACAACAATGCACACACACACACACATACACAGACACACAAACATACACAGAAACATGCACGCACTCACACAGACACATGCACACACACACATACACACACACACACACACACACACACACACACACACACAGGAAAAATAGAGATGAAATCTGAAGAACGAAAACACAAATGTAGAGGAATACATTTGCATATAAAATTCACTTTATCTTTCTAATGAAATTTACCTCAAACCTCAGAATACTGTTATACCTGCAGTATCAACATTCTGGATACTGAGACAGGGGCTCATGATTTCAAGGCCACCTTCGATTATATAGAGAGTTATAGTTCCCATTTGGCTACAGGGTCTCAAAAGGTCAACTCTAAAGTGCATGGCCACTAGTATTCTTTCCTTACCGCAAACATAAGACATTTCTTGCCCTAAAGGTAGACTGTTGTAAATGTTACAAGACTCTAATTCATTGTATGTTTCATTTAAGGCCAGAGAATGAATAAAAGTCAGCTTGGCTACTGTTAGCACCAGAATTATAAAACTGACTGGAGGAGGTAGAATTTGAAGTGGTTCCCTACATGTAAACCAATTTGGGAAGCAAAGACTGATACTTCCTTGCAGGTCACAAATGCCCATTATATAAAGATATTAAAAGCTATAGTGTGTTCAAGTTGCATAAAGTTGGGTTGGCAAGGTGAGGATCTGTGGTGAGGAGTAAGCAGGTGGCGGGGTGGGGGGTGGGGCAGAGGTTATAAACAGGAAGGCAGAACTTTTTATCTTGAAGTCATTCATGTGTCCCAGAGAAGGGACATTAGGAGGAATGACAGGTCAGCAGAGATAAATTAGAGGAGAGACACAGCCTTTGTCCTTTACTTGCTCATTTTTCTAGTCAAATACATCTCAAGCCTTATCACTTTATGAAAATATCTATTCTTATTTTCTACTTTTAAAAATATCAATACATGAATATTTGAATTATACTTTTTTCCAGTAGCATTTCATTTTTATATATTTTAAATTTCCTTAGATTTGTTTATTTTTTGTGTATGACAGTCCTTTCTGTATATGCACCTAATATATACTTAGTGTCTACAGAGGTCAAAACAGGGTATTGGATTCCCTGAAACTGGAATAGTTTGAATAGTTCTGAGTCTTAAGTGAGTGCTAGGCACTGAACCTAGCTAGATCATTCATTTGTGTGAGCAACAACTGTGGGAGATTGTGTTGTTTCATTGTAAATAATTGTTCCACCCACTGGTTTAATAAAAAGCGCTGATTAGTCAAAGGCAGGCAGGAAGTGTGAAATGTGGACAGGGCTACCAGACTAAGAACAGTCTGAGAACAGGAAGCACAGAGCAGAACACA
Organism: Phyllotis vaccarum; assembly: GCA_033318265.1. Lineage (NCBI taxonomy): Eukaryota > Metazoa > Chordata > Mammalia > Rodentia > Cricetidae > Phyllotis > Phyllotis vaccarum. The sequence goes on from JARWLC010000010.1 coordinate 57,146,127, forward strand.
AGCAAAGGACAACCATGCTGCTGTGAGAAAAGGTACAGAGCCCCATGGCTGAACAGGATGAGTCATGGGTTAGATGAAGGGTAGAGAGCTAGCAAGTGATATGCCTGGGCCTTAGGCTGATCAGCCCTAAACTATTGTAAGCATCTGTGTGTCTCTGTGGGACTGTGTGGGACTGCGGGACTGCAGGTTTAAACCTTGAGGATAGGCCAGAAAGTCTGGGCCAGAAACCTCCTACTACAAACTACTGCTCTTTTTTAAGGTTCATTTATTATTTTAAATTTGTTCCATACTCATCACTGTTCTTCTCTTTCCTCCCACAGCCTGTCACCACCCCTCCCACCCATCCATTCTCCAGAGAGGGCAGGGAATCCCAACATGAGTCAATTTGGTCTGGCATATCCACTTGAGGTAGACAGAGTCCCTCCCTCAAGTATCAAGGCTAATAAAGGTCAAGGCTAATAAAGGTCAAGTATCAAGGCTAATAAAGGCTGCGGGGTATGGGCTCCAAGAAGCCAGTTCGTGCACCAGGAATAAACTCTGGTCCTACTGTAAGAGGCTCCATAAATTGCCCATGTTGTTCAACTGTCATCTATATCCAGAGGGTTTAGATCCATTCCATGAAGTTTCAGCAGCTGTCATATCAGAGTCTGTGAACTCTCAATAGCATGGGACTGCCTACTCTGTGGGTCTCCTCCTCATGATTCTGATACCTTTGCTTATGTAATCTCTCCTCCTCTTATCAGCTGGACTAGTAGCTTGGCCTAGTATTTAGCTATGGATCTCTGCATCTGCCTCCATCAGTTGCTGGATGAAGGTTCTATAATGGCAATTAGGCTGGTTATTCATATGATAACAGGGAAGTCCACTATTCCTCCCCCAGAAGGATCCCAGTTTACTCAGGAGATCTCTATTTCCCCTTCTCAGGGGATCATAGATGTCTCTCTTAACTTTCTCCTATTACCTATCTGCTTGGGGTTTGATGATTGTAGCCTGGTTATTCTTTGATTTATGTATGTCTAAAATCCACTTATGCATGAATACATATCATGTCTATCTTAATGGGTCTGTGAGTCTGTGTTACCTCACTCAGGATGATACTCTTCAGATCCATCAATTTGCCTGAAAATTTCAGTATTTCATCTTTTTATATTATATTAATAAACCACAATTTTTCCATCCATTCTTCAGTTGTGGGGCTTCTAGGTTGTTTCCAGTTTCTGGCTATTACAAATATTGATTCTATGAACATAGGATCATAGTTTAACTAATCCTTTGAGGTCAGAATGTGTATCTTTCGGCTATTTATATCTTATGGCTGGATCACTGGGTAGATTGATTTCCAGCTTTCTGAGGAACCACCATACTGATTTCCAAAGCGGCTGTACAAGTTTACACTCCCACCAGAATGGAGAAGTGTTCCTCTTAATCCATATTCCTTCCAATGTAGGTTGTCATCTGTGCTTTTGATCTTAGCAATTACGACAGGTGTAAGACAGTGTCTCAGAGTTGTCTTGTTTTGCATTTCTCTGACAGCTGAGGATACTGGGCAGTTCTTTAAGTGTCTTTCAGCTCTAGTCCAAAGAGGTCAGAGATCTCAACATAAACCCCGTTACACTGAACATGAAAGAAAACAAAAATGGGAGGTATCCTTGAGCATATTGGCCCGGGAGACCACTTCCTAAATATAACACCAGTAGCACAGATACTGACAGCACGAGTTAATACATAGATGCTCCTGAAACTGAGAAGCTTCTGTAAGGCAAGGGACATGGTCAATAAGAAAAAAACAACAGCCTACAGAATAGTAAAAGGTCCTCACCAACCCTACATCCGACAGAGGGCTGATCTCTAAAATATATAGAGAACTCAAGAAACTAGAGCCCCCCACAACCAAAAAATCCAATTAAAAATGGAGTACAGAACTAAATAGGGAATTTGCAACAACTGCTTTAAACTCTGACCTATCTCTAGCCCCAGTGTTATAGCTTTTAATACCATATCATGGTGACCAGCGTGTTGTCTGGACAATGGATACTCAGTGATGAAAACTGATCCTAAATATTAATGATTTTTTTTCTTACCAGTTGAGCTTATCAGAAATAAGGTAAGGTAGCCACTTAGAATGAAACTAGACCTGAAAAGTTTTGCCGGATCAATACAAATTAATGCATATTTGTCAATAAGGTAGATTAGATTGGAAATGGGAGAATAAAAAGAGAGATAGAATGAATTATGATTATCTTAACCTAAATGGGAAGGACAGTGAAAAATTGAATATCAAACATGTTGAACGTGCACTATTTGTCAGCAATTTAGGAATTTAACTCTATCCCAAGGAACCAAGACAAAGAATGAAGATTAGAGAATCAGAAATCACTCAACATTGATATCTGAATGAGGCTCAGCATCAAGGCACCTAAAGAAGGTAGGTATTCAAGGAAGAACTGCCACTTAAAGCAGTCATGGGAAAGAGCAAGAGGGGATAAAACTGATGCTACCTTCAAAAATGAGTGTCATCATAATAAAAAACTAGATAATAGTTTTAATAATAATAATAATGGTTAATATTAAAAACTAGATGGCTGCCGAAGTTTTTGAACATTTGAAATTGACAGAAATACTGAGTTGCTACGTTTGACCATTACTCATCATTAGTGACTTCACACACTGCCGCCCACCCTAAGCAGCGGCATGGAGAGTAAACCTTAGTGGACCCACATCTGAGAACAGTTGCTCACAGGATTGAGAACAATGGTGAGATCCGTACTCTGCTTAATGATTTTCACTGATTTCTCCTCAGAGATACCTCTTAACAAGTTCATGTTCTCCCTGGAGCTTTCAATTCCACTACTTTGCTTCTAAGTATTTATTTTCTGGGTCAGTCTCCTGCCTTTAGCTCTGTCTGCTTCAAAACATAAATAATTAAAATTGTATCTTTTAATAAACCATGCTAGCATATCCTTTGCCTTAGCTTTTTAGTGACTCACCAAAATACTGTCAAGACATTGTCACCAATAAGAGCAATATGGTAGCTAACACCTTTCACTACTTTTGAGGAAATAGTTTGTAATCATCCATGCACTGGTATACTTATTACTTATTCTACCTTACATTTGGGAATCTCTCAATTTATTATTTTTAATGAGTTGAAAGTTGAAGATACAGTCATGGATATCACGTAGGAAGCAGAAAATATTTGAAGCAACAATATCAAAAATGTTTGGAATCTCTAAAACAAAGGAGGCATGTAGTAAGCGGTTTCTGGCCCGGACTGTCGGGCTTAACATCAAGGTTTAGGACCCACTGACCCGCAGTCCCACAGTCCCATAGTCCCATAGAGACACACAGATGCGTTCAATAGTTTTAGGCTGATCAGCCTCAGGCCCAGGCATATAACTTGCTAGCTCTCTACCCTTCATCTAACCCATGACTCTTATCTTGTTCAGCCATGGGGCTCTGTATCTTTTCTCACAGCAGCATGGTTGTTCCTCTGCTTTGTTCTGCTCTGTGCTTCCTGTTCTCAGACTGTTCTTAGTCTGGTAGCCCTGCCCACACTTCCTGCCTGCCTTTGGCCAATCAGTGCTTTTTATTAAACCAGTGGGTGGGACAATTATTTACAATGTAACAACATAATCCCTCACAGAGGCATTTGTATATTCCTTAGTGAGAAAAGATCGCCAGGGTATGCTTCCATTTCATAAGCAAGAAAGTAAAAACCTGTTTGATATGAAGCCAAGTAGAAATATATGAATCTGAAAAACACATAGGAAACACTTTAAAAATCCAACCCAATTTTCTGTTGTCATTTTTTCCAAAAGGTCTATACAGACCAATTTGTGCTGGCTTATAAATGTGAGGGTGTGGCCACTCCCTGGAATGTGTTCTACATATTAGTGACAAAACTCTTAATAAAATTAATAAAATAAAATTCATTCTCTCATTGCAATAAGCTATCTCTAGTCCCTCAACAAATGTGGGGCAAGAAAGTTGAGGGAAAGACAGATTAGGTATTTACTGCTGATCACAGAGATTAATAACCTACATATGTAGAAACCGAATTATCCCCAGATAAGTGCCACAGTTAACAACACAGATTATTGTTTTCTATTGGTGGCAGTTTGGCTTAATGTTAGGAATGTTTCTGAAATATTTGATGTGAAGTTCTTGCCAAGATCTCTTTCAAAGAAAAGTCTGTCTACATTTCCTCCTGTCAACAAAAACTATAAGATTATTAGGATTACATGTGTTATATGCAGTGGCAATAGTTTCTCCTGCAGCAAAGAAATATTATTAAGGGGATTTGCTGCCCCAGAGAATATTGTGCTATTCTACATAGGCTAACCAATCCCCAGTACACATCATATGATATAAAATTTTTGGATTCAGAATATTTCTGATTTAATTCAAGCTATATTACTTAGACAATCTTTATAAACTTGTTCTATATAAATAAAAGCTAATGCAAAACTATGTGTTTGAAAATACTGTTCATATTGTAAAAGGTAAATCTTAATTGTCACCCAGTATCTGTGAAACAAAACTTTTAGTTGACAAACATCAATATATAAATATAATGTAATATTTTTATTATACATGTGTGCCTTTGTATATGTGTCTATTGCAGAAATATTCACTTGCAATATATTGTATAAAGGATTAGCATTTATTGAGGAGTAATAAACACTCACAATACAAATTGAAGCTTAAGACAATTCTTTGAGAGTGGAATGTCCCACGATGAATAGATTAACCTCTCTGAGAACGCAGGAACAAACAGGGCTGTAGGTCATGGTTCCCAGGGTCTATATTGGTTCTGACCACACCCCGTAGGGGTCCTGAACTCAGGAGCTATGCATCTGGACTTCATAAGTAATGCCACTACATGTTTTCACACATATCAAGTTTAGCATAAATATTTCAAATATTATATAATATAGTGTAGGTTAGTATTTTTAATAACTTATATAATGAACTTAAAAATCACCACTCCAGACATGGACTTCTAAATCAACTGATCAAAGCTCTTATGAGTGCACAGAGACCGAAGCGTCAAGGGCAGGGTCATCTGGGTCTGCACCAGGTCCTCTGAGTGTATAGTATATTTTTCAGCTTAGTAGCTTTATGGGATTCCTGACTGGATGAATAAGTGGGTCTCTGATTTTTGTGCCTTCTCTTGGGCTCTTTTCCTTCTTTGGATTTGCATTCTCTAACCATATGTGAAAGTTTTTTGTTTTATATTATTATATTTTCAAGTGTTATATTTTGCTATCTCTTAGAAGCTTGTTCTTTTCTAATGAGAAACAGAAAGAGAGGTGGGAACTGGGAAGGGTAGAGGGAGCAGAAAGTATAATCATGATATTTTGTTTGTGAACAGCCTCTACTATCAATAAAGGATAAAAATAAGAACAAAAACTTCACCACTCCATTAAAACAAAGTAAGAAATTAACAAAATAAAAAATTAGTGGAAATTCCTGGATTCATCAAAAATAATTTCATAAGAAAATTATTACTTTTTGAATCTTGAGAGACACTGGGGCACAGAGAAAGAACCAAATCTTCTTGAGCAAAAACCTCTGTGAGGATGCATATCAGAAAACAAAACCCAAATTGGAATTGAACATTTGCTTGTGGTTAAAACACTGACAGACAGAAGTCTGGGAGACTTAGGCTTATCCAATGCACTTGGGATTGGACCCTTGTGAATTATGTGACTATTTGGTAAAAACAACACAACAAACAAAAAACCCCCAAAACCCTTGACCTCATAAAGAGGCAGGGAAAGAAATTTTTATTTTGAAAGATATGGGAACATTCTACTTCTAACAGTAGTTTCAAGGGCAAGTATTTAATTAGAAACTTAAGTGTAGATTTCAGCAAAGCCTAAATGACATGGCAGAAGAGTCTAGTCCGCAGTCACTTCAGATTTTATATTCAACATGTGGGGAGTCTGAGAAGCTTTTGTGTCACTCATGCTTACCTGAAGAGTGAGGACCAATCATAGACTTCAGAAGACTGTCTGTCTTCTCTACACAGGTCACCAGGATCTTCTATTCACTTCAGTTTCCTTTATCCAGTACAGTGAGTCTACCTTTTTGACAAAAGAAAAATGCAATGCAGTCATATGCAAAAGTAGTAATCACACTACAAAGAGACAAAAGCCATCAAAATCAGAGTCAGATCCACTAACATTGTTAGGATTATCAGTCAAGAGATGAATAAAAACAAGAAAAAGCAAACTGTGATCTGCTAGCTACAGGCTTAACACAATAATTAAGTGACATATATAAAGAAGGATGATGCAAACCAAGGTAGGAATTTTATGAAAGAATCTAAAAGGAAAGCTAGAGACAAAGTCATATAGAAAATTATAGAAAAAAAAAAAAACCCTCAGCTTGAGTACATAACAGTGGAAACTTTCAGAATAGAAAAGTGAAGACAAAGACTCAGAACAAACCAGATGAGACTCTACTTGCCTGTAAACAAGTGACATGCTCTTCTCATTCAAGACTCAGATAGGCTGTGTTTTGTTTGCCTAACCAAAACAAAGAAAAGAAGAAAAAGAAAAGAAAAGGTAAACAGATAGGTGTGGGTAATAAAAGGAGGGAGGACATAAGGAGCCTTTGAACCCTAAGAAACTGGAATAGTATACCCAAGAAGCAAGAGACAATTCAAAATGTTATACCAGATGCACAATGAGAATATAAGAAGAAGGAGGAGGAGGAAGGCAAGAGAGCTGTCGTTGAAGCAATAATAGCTACATGTTTTCTCCAAATTAGTGCCCAACATAAAACTACAGGTCCAGAAATGTCAAAGAATTTAAACAACATATGCCCAAACAGACTTCATCTTTTAAAGTACTAAAATAAGGAATTGATAACCAACCATCATAGAAACCATAGAGGTCACCTCTTTTCACTGGTGAAATTTACCAAGCATTTAAGAAAAAGATTGTAAAAATAATTTACTATACATTCTCTGCTTCATGTATAGTATTTTAAAACTCTTGAGTATAGTCATGACTTTTCAGGAACAACACCAAAGGTGAGATCTACAAAATAATAATAAATCAGCTAGGATTCATTAAAATTAATTTCAGGAAGTCAGATTATAAACTCATGGAATATTGTATGAGAATAGGAAATATAAACTACAGACTGGTAAGAATGTTTGTGTAAATATATTTTTTTTAAAAATTCCATAAATAATATTAAGTATTAATTATTTTTGTATAAGAAAATAAAATATATGATTTAAAAAATGGTCAAAACACTAGGCATTGTTCTCAGTTAAGAGGATGGCAATAGATTCTGGACTAGCTGGGAAATACAGTTAATTTTAGGCTAGACTGCACTAAAAAGTGAGATCCTTTCTCAGAAAATAAACACAACAAAACAATAACAAAAACAACAACGAAGGACTATAAAACAAAAGAGATAACTTTCAGTAGATGGTACATAAATATGCAGCATACAGAAAATCAGCTGTTATTCAGCACTGAAAGAGAATGAGCTACCCATCCATGAAAATGCATGGAAGAATTTTATATGCTTAATAACAATGAGCCAATCTGAAGAAGTTTCATATTATTTTATCCCATCTATGTAGCATTATATAGAGAAAAAGTATTCTTAAATGACATCTAAAAAACAGAAAAATCAAGCAAACACCGATACATTGATTACTGGGATCTGAAAGTAGGGAGAATTGATTTGATAAACCAGAGAAAATTTAAGGGAAGTGACTCTGAAGTCATTATTAAATATTAATCTATGCTCTGAAAATGTATTTATATATCTCTTCAGACCAAAAGGAAAAAAAAAAAAAACCTGTCAATTTAAATTCATTAATAACCAGTGTCCATTGTGGTACAAGAAGTTGAGAGTAAGGAAAATGATGAGTTTGTAGAAACAAGTTTTATTTGATCTCTTGGAATTTCAAACTCAGTTGGATGTGAACCTAAAACTGGTCTATAAATATAGTCTAATAATCAAGCATACATACTCACACATACTTTGAAATTGCTGGAAAATTTCCTTTATTTTAGACAATTCAGTATAACTGTGTAGCTACTTCAGAAAATTTCAACTTAATTATAAAGACTATGTTTAAAAATGGTTATTGGGTGATATTTATTCTGAATAGATATTTCCCAAGTAACTGATGCTTTGCCTGTTTTCAGAATTAATAGGGAAATGCAAACATATTCGGTGACTGAGTCATCCTTGAAAAATGAGCAATTTAAAGCATTTTCTTTGTACAAATTACTGAAGACTTTAACTTTCACATTCATAAAATAATGTCCCTTAAATCACTTTTTATTTAATGTGCTGCTTAGGAAGGTATTTTGTGTCCCATCCCAAATGTAGAAAACTCATTTCTCTTTTTTGTTGAGTAAAACATAGTTGATTGGCTCTGTTTTGGGGATGCATTTGGGATGTAAATTTTGGGTTGAACAAAGAAAGTTGATTTGAATATTTTAATCTCTTGTTCTCTGATGTAATCATCATTGTGTTTTAGTTGCCTTCATGTAAATGAGATTCTGCAGTCACAAAATTTAATGCTCAAGTCCAATATGATATGTCAATTCACCACAAAATTATATTCTGAGACTTGAATCCTTACCTGATTTTCATTGTGTAAGGAGCATAGAACATATTTACACAAACATATTAAAGGTAGCTATGATACTAGCTAAGTAATCTACCAATGATATATGTGCTGATGGGCCATTTCCCTAAATTATTGCTATGCAACATATAACTGTGCTTGGAAATGATATGATTTTAGCACCATCCACTTATTTCTGCATATTTGCTATATGTTTGTATCATCTTCTTTGTTTGTGTCCTGATGATTCTCACTTTTCTACAATATTTGACTTGTAAAATAGAATTCTATTATAAAATATGTTCCCTACATGAAGATTTTAGAATTTTTCACATTAATATACCTTATACTAATTTTATGAATTTTCTTTCTTTGACTATCAGTATGGTTTTCTGGTGAACATGTTTGTTGCACATGTCTAAAAGCCTGAGTTCAATCCCTAGCACCCATGAAGAAGAGAGAACATGGTCTCCTGAGTGTTGTTCTGAGATTTCAGTGTTTTCTGTACATCCCTACACATGGACACCAGCTCGAATGCCCCTCATGCGAATATTTTTAAATGATTTTCTTTCTGTCCAATACAAATATGGTAAATATTAGCTCAATATTCATATAGGCAAGCCTAAAAATCAAATTTGTCTATACTGGACTCAACATATACTACTTGTATCTATTACTTATGTATATGTTATATACACATGATATAGAATATACTGTGGTCTATTCCCATTATAAAATTACATAGACTTATATAAATCGTATGGGATGATTTTATTTTGATATTTATCAATACCCAAAGTATCAAGTTTTCTTCAGCCCCTATGCACATACTTGCCTATGTTAACTGCTAACATCTGCCGTCTGTCAAGCTCTGCTCCCTGCTAAGCCTTTCTACTTCGTTTGCTCCAGACTACTTTTGTATCAAAAATATTATACAACATTCTTTACTAATCTCTCTTAAGGCCTCTACCTTCTCCTTCTCCTCTTCCTCCTCCTTCTCCACCTTCTCCTTTCTGGGCCTCTATCTGTTTGCCACATAAATGTACATATGTAAATGTCAGAAAGTAGGATCTGCATGTGTGAGAGAAAATGTTTAGTTTGTCTCTCTGCACAGGAATTATCTCACTTTATTTAGCAGTTCCAACTATTCTCTTGCAAACTTCAAAATTTCATTCTTCACTGTGCTTAAATAAAATTCCATCATACTTATGTACTATATTTTCAGTGTCTACTGCAATCATCTGGATCAATTCAATTTTCATAGTAATGCAACCACAGATAGTTTGAGAAATCCTAAGGAAAAAACACATTGCTTGATGTATCACTGTTTCTGGCATCAAACTACTACAGAGGCGTAGTGAGAAATACAGTATGATGCTGGCATAAAAGCAGACATGCTGACTCACCGAATACAGTAGAATACACCAGAAGTAAAGCTGTGGACATTTAAGCTTCGACAAGTGTAAAATATGCACACTGAGAAAAGAAAACCTATTCAATGAACTGTGTTGGCAAAACCAATAATTTTTAGAGAAAAAAAATTCTTAACCATTATTTATTTCAAAGATTCAAGTTAAAAGGTTTTCTTTCCAATGCTCATATTTTATAATGTCTATTTGGGTTTTATGGCATGAAAGAGCTAAAAAGAGGACAGCTATCCATATCTGTTATCTTTCATAAGGTTTCCATTTGATAAGTTACATTAACATAGAAGAAAACAATGAAAACAAAAGTGATATTGTAAACATATGACATGTTATTTGTGTTCCGTCACATTCGGTCTTCACACAGACATGGGTAGAGGCAGTGCGGGTGCCTGAATAAGTCAGAGAGGGCACCGTATCCCTTAGAGTCACCCAAACCAGGTCCTAGCAACTGGATCTGAACTTGTGTTCTAGAGCCGCTCTAAGAACACTTATCTATGGAGACATCTCTCAAGTCTCATAGGTCCATTAATGTTTGAAGGTGAACCTCTTTTTCACTGGCTAATTTGATCAGATTGACAGAGGAATTTGTTATGTGGAAGTTAGAAATAGCAAGCAGAAGCAATCACTGTTTAAAATATAAGACACTGGAAATCTCTGAAGTTACCTCTCATCTTGTATAAAATAGTGAATTGGTCAAATATATGTCAGAGCCTAAGAAGAATCACCTGTAACTGTAAGTAAGTGAAATCTTTTATAAGGGGATAGATGTAAGACACAGGATGTATGTTGTTTACTAATAGAGAGATGTGAGTGTACATGTGCTCCCACCCCATCAAAAGAGCAATGAGTAGCCTCAAGAACTCTTAAAGTAGTAGCCAGTAAGTATGTTAATTTCATGTACTTCTCACACACTTCACACTTTTAGTAACTAAGTGGATGATTCAAATCACATCACTTTTCAGGGGTAGAAAGAGACTTGTTGTGGTAAGCAGGCCTCCTTGGTACCTCCATGACAGAATCCTCAGAGAAAACAGACCACCACTATGATTTGAATATGAGACAACTCCACCAGCACACATTTAGTGAGCTTTGTGGTAAAATGGAGGATCTTGGAGGAAGACTGGAACATGAGAGCTGGGATTTCATTAATGCCTTAATCCATTGATAGATTCATAATTTGATGGACTTAGTTGGATATAATGGAAACTTAGAAAACGCAACATGGTTTGAGAAGTATCCAGCTTATATCTTGCCCCTTCTTCCCAATGGCTATTCTATGCTTCATTTCATAAAGCTAGCAACCTCAGCTACATGCACCTATGACCAGAGTGTTCATCCTTTCAATGATTCTACAAACAGACCAAACCTCTAGAATGGAGGGAGAAAAAAATATTCACCCTTTAAGCTGTTTCCCTCTAATATTTGTGGTAAACAAAAATCATGCAGCCACCGAGATTGATACCCAGAGAAGGTTTAGTTTAAATTTAGACTTCTGAAGTCACAAGTGACATCAGTGGGGTGGGAATGCACTGTAGGAAGCTGGATATGGTGGCAGAAGCCTATAATTCCAGCACTTGAGAAGATTAGGAAGAAGGAGATGCCATAAGCCTCCATTTAGGAAGAGAAGGATGAAGTTTTAATTGAATACTCATAGACACATTCTTTCTGTTTCTCCAACTAATGTATACACTAGAAAACAAGCCTGTAAATGTCCAAAAAAGGAACCCCTTTCATTTTCCTATTATCAGGTAAGTTCAGAGAAACATTGCTATTTAAAAAAACCCTATTACTGAAGTCACTGCTTCAGAATGAATAAATGTAAAATAAAAAAAAAAATAGAACTTAATCATCAACCAATAAGTTTAACATTTTAAAATGCTGAAATCATATTTTCTGGAAAAAATGCATTATAGTTTGTTTGATACCAATAAAACTTAAGTGTATTGGTGTTTGTGAACATAATAGATAAGTCTCAGAATAAAACATGGCCTATTTGTGAATTAAGAGGCAGGAAAGATTATATCAGGGAAGCCATCACAGAATAAGTGTCTGCATCAGGAGCAAATTTAAAACACAAATAGTGTACTGTGACTGACATTCTAGGACACTCTCTTCTAAGCCTGAATTGTGTATACAGACATGAGAGACAGCATAGAAGATAAAAATGTAAACTAAATAGGAAAGTTAAAATACAGAGCTTGCCACTTAGCAGAGATCTGTGCTTGTTAACGTCTGCTACTGAGAAGGTTGAGGTGGGAGGATCAAGAGTCCTGGAGCCAGGAAGCCAAAACAAACTGAGCAGTATAGAATGGCCTCTTAAGATAAACAAATAAAATGAATAAAACTTTACTTGAGGTGAAGTCAGAGCACACAGAATCTAAACAGCAACAAATGGTATAAACAATAATTTAACATGTAAAAGAAACTATGACTTCTTACTCAAGGACTCATTGTAAAGTAAGAAAAAAATGAAAATATTCTCTATATTCTCCTTGAGAATTTCATATCTATATAATGAAATATCATATCACCATGACCTCCACCTTCCTGCAGATCCCACAGTCCCTCCAAAAGGTAAAGGGAGTGAAAATCCTAACATAGGTGGAAAATAAGAAATGGAGAGCCCTGCATTGACCAAGGAACTATTAGTGATTGCTTGCTCTTGGAAATGGAGGCCTGTCCTTCTTTAACCATAAGGGGGAAAAATACCATATTTAAAACTCTAGAGAAAAACTTATATTAAACAGTAAAAAATTGTCATTGATGAATAAAAATAAAACATATTTACAGAAGAAAAAACACTCTGAACAGTTCTAAATCAGTGTGTGTTTAACTGAGGATTGACATTTGACATAAAGGATGACTTAAATGATAAATGTCACAGCGGAGAGATTATTTACACACGAAGAAAACACTAACATTATGTAAGGTTAACTAAACATCAAAATTAGAATATGAAATATAAGCTTTCCAGAAAACATATGGTATGTTGTTCAAGTTATTTTTCATTTTCCATATATGGGTGTTGTACCTGCATGTATGTCTACACCATGCCCTCTGAAATCAGAAAAGAGTGTTGGACTACCTAGAACTGGAGGTACAGACTATTAAAAGTCACCATGTGGGTCCCAAGAATAAAATCCAACTAATTCTGAAAAAAAAAAAAAAAAAAACCAATAAAACATGTGCTCTTGCCCTAAGCCGCCTCTCCATACCCATCCAGTCCTTCTAAAATTTGCTTATTTATTTCACAGTTTCCCTCCACTCCTCTCCTCCCAGTCTCTTCCACACCCCCTTCCCTCTCTCCTCACCCCAAACCATGCCTTTTCAGTTTCTCCTTCTGACAGAGCAGGGCTCCAATGAATATCAACACAATCTGGCATATAATTAGTGACTATGTTTGATATACATACTTTGACTTTGCTAAGTCAGCTGTAGTATGTTTGTCACAGAAACAAAGTCATAAGCTGAATAATCTCATGTGGAAAAACATATACAATAAAACAAAATTTGGGAAGGTGATCTGTAGAGGCCACACTTTTAAATAAAAATCTTTACTTTGATAGTAAGCTAAAAATGTGATGGAGTCATCTTCCCATATAGATTTCATGTTCACTTCTACAACATATATTTTTACAGTTAATGATTTTTCTAACTCATGTCTTCAACTTAGATGCCTCAAATTAAGATTATAAAATAAATATTATACCTAATGTCATAACTTAGATAAAAATTATTCAGCAGAAAACACTTTAAACATGAAAGAAAATAGGTTAAAATGTAATAATGGTTCCTAATAATATATGCATTTTGTAGAGAAATTGTATTTTATTCTAGGAGATACAGTTTCATACCTCTGTACAGGGGCGATTAATGCATCAGAAAATATTCAACATGACTCAACTATGGAACTTAACTGCCCTGGATGAGTAATATATTGATGTGTTTGTTCTAGTTGACACATGTTAAAGTCAATAATATTAATGAACATGGGATGTTTAAGTATTGATAATATGCTAGACCATCTGTAAAATATTTTATTGGAAATGTATCTTTTAATCTTTACAACCTGGCTGGTAAGCTATTACTGTCATCTTCCTTTATAGAAAAGGAAATAAGATATATTCACTTCAATTCCAATTATTACTCAGCATTGTAATGAGCATTTTTCAATGAAAGTGAATATGAAACAGGCACACATACTTGTGATTCACACTGTATAGTGGAAATGTGCAGTGGAAAAAGTAGTTATTGATAGACAATTTATTAAAAACTCTCCTTTGCTGCAGCAAAAGATAACATTGGTTACCTTTAGAATTCTTGTCCGTTAGAAATCAGCTAACTACAGATTGTGGTATTATCTATTTATATGATTAAATTTACTTCAAGTTAGGCAATTGCATCCATAATAGTAGAAAATACAACAATATTGTTTGATTTCCTATTTTCTCTATAACCTATATGATATTAATTAACCCAAATTTAAAAATACAGTTGAACTATTCAAGGTTGTTAGGCTAATGAAATGCTGAAGTACACTTAGAATCTAGAAGCTCTGACGTATTCATTCATGACCTCTCCTGGGATGCATGGGACATTTTAGTGTTAGTGATGAAAGATGTGTCCAAATTTCAACCCGGGAGGATAGTTACTGCTTCATAGAATATAGTACTGTTCTGTCAGCTGAAAGGTAACCATGCTTTTTCCAGAACAAGGTAAGCTCAGTAATGTCATGTTCTTTTTTACCCATAAGCATGTATCATATCTTCATGCACATATTTATCTTTTAATATATTTATTCTGTATTATCTGATTAAAAGCATGACATTTGCTTTGTGACACAAGTTTAAGATTAACAGGCATAGTCTTCAGTAGAGTACCCATCCTTTTCCAAGGTGAGGTTAAATTTCACCCCCCCAATTTTTAGCTCATAAAAATATAACTAGAAAGCCAGGCAGAATTTCCAAAAGGAAATTCACAATGCTGAAAAATAGGTCCACTTTTAAATTTTATGTTATGACTGTGACATATGATTGCATTTTCAAATAATTTTTTTACAATATAAACATATCTATATAGTAAATCAACTACTAACAGACTATAAAAATCATAATGTAAGCCAGAATTTAAATATCTGTATATGTTTAAAAATATGTTATGGGACCAATATGGATGTGGTGAGGCCATTCATCTCTTTGGTAAAATAAAACTGTATAAAACAGAAAACATTCTCATCATGACTAAATAATAGATTTTACCCTATAAAAATATGGTTATATGTAATGAGTTATCATATAGAATACATATTCTAGATAGAAGATACTGTTTTAATTTAAGAAATACGTGCATTTTGTGATGAAAATGTTGGAACCTAAGAAGTAATGAGTAGAAATGGATACTTCAAATGCCACAGCTGTGGGTTCATTATTTTCTTGTGCATTAAATAATGATTTTAATAAAAGTCTCCAGTTCATGTTCTGAAAGCCATTACTTTTTAGCTATTGCATATGCCTCCTTGTCTAGAGGGCAAAGTGAACAGCATCTCATATTTTTCTCAGGCATGATATGAAAGCATTAATTTCCTTCTGTACCTTTGACAGCACACAGCTCTTCAGGGCAAGTCGATGCAAGATGATCACACTTTCACTCATAATCAATACAGTTAGGTGACAGTGGGCATCTATTTTTCCCCTGCAGCCAGTAAGGTAAAATGTTATGTGGATTTTCTTCAGAAGCAATGCTTTTAGGAAGCATGGATGGAAATTGCATTTGCAGCAGCCCACTGAGATGTCAGCTCCTGTTCTGATCTCCTAGCAGCTGAGCCCAATGTGAGTTTCGCCTTGCTGCTCCTCCCCTTTCATCTCTCTCAATGGGACAATTTGAAAATCTGTAACTTTATGTAAAGAGTTGGCAATGAATCATAAATGACAAAATTAGTTGTTAAGGATAATATATTTAGTCCTGATAGTGTCTCTGTGGACTCCTTGACTTCTAAACACCCATTATATTTTAAGTGAAGAACATAGATCTGAATTATGGGTTGAAAATACGGCAACTGTCAAATCACCGCAGGTCTATTTTTTATAGGTGTTTTTTACCTGTGAGATTTCTGTGAAGTGAATGAAGTAGATTATTGAAAATATTTCAAATCACAGTTAGCTGATTTTGCTGAAAAGCAGTAGATATTTGATGTTGGAATGAAAATGTTAGGATGCCTGTAGAAAATGACTTATAATAAAACACAAAATGTAACTTATATAAAGTACATTATCAGATTCTGTGAATTTCAGATACAGAAAAAAGGGTACATTGTAGTTTCAAAATCCACAATACTTGCAGATGCCTTTATATGAATATATTTTGTATTTGTTTAAAGGGTTTGAAATATGACGGTAAAACTGGAAGAGGAAAGAGGAAAAGAAAGAAGTAGAGAAGAATGTAGGGAGGGAGAACTGTTCTTAAGACTGGTTGGTTGCAGGTGTAGAAATGTGTCTCTCTAGATAAAGTCTGCACTCATTTGCTTAACAAGGATGGCCTTGCTGTCATAAACTCACCCTTTTCCCTACTCTGCCTCAAAGGGGTGAGCCTGTGCCCCGCAGTGACAAATATGTGGAGAATAGACTGAGACTCAAAGAGGCGGAAATGCTAGCCCATGATACACTAGTGTGAAAACAGTTTTTTGAGGTTAGTAACAAGCAATTCTGTGGTTCTAATATTTTCGATTTTATTTCTGTTTTAAAAATATAATACCGCAGTGTTTTCTCAGTGGCATTGGCAAAGAAAACACCATTGATCTATCTCCATATTTGTGCAAAATATAGTTAGGAAATATTTCTAGTGTTTATGTTTATCTACCCCTATTTCTATTACCATTTGTCAATGTGTATTTATATCAGCAGGATACTAGTTCAATGAGTTTGAAAATCGTATGCATGTCATCTATTAGTTATTACTTCTGTTAGATATTATGGGTGTGGTTTTTTAAAAACACCTAGCCTTGAACTTTAAATACTTAAGACCAAGCTTAGTGGTAATGGCTAAAATCTTTAATTGCAGTATTCAGGAGGCCAGTCTGGTATATATAGAAGAGTCCCAGATCAGCCAGAGATACACAGAGAAACATTGTCTTGAAAAACAAAACAGAACAACAAAACAAAAAAAAAAAAAAGAGTAAGACCAAAAATGAAATGTAAAGGCTTCCTTGGTGATCATTATCTGCAGCGAACCTAAGAGAGTGCTCATCAAGGTAAAAATTCCAGACCCGCTTACCGGAGTGCATATTAAGGGCAGTTGGTTTTTGTTAATGTATACATGAAAGTCAAGAAAGACACATTGAAAATTGACCATTGGATGTGTGACTAATAAAAATGAACATTAGATTTTATGGAAAGGGACTATGCTATGTAGTGACATTTATTTTGTAGAGGTAGGGAGAGTATAAATCAAATTTCTGGATGTTGATGAATGAACAGACTTGTAGTTTAATTTTGGAACTTTTTCTGTAAAAGGAGTAATGAGATAAATATTTATTTCTTAATATGAAAAAAACAGAAAATAAATTTTAAAAGGAAAAAAGAAAACTAAGAGGAAAAGGGATGGTAGTAGATCCGGGAGAAAATAGAGATAGGGTAATGGGCAGTACAGTGTAGAGACAGCACCCATCAAAGCACTCATCACATTTAAATTAACTGTCCACTTGAGAAAGACTGGACTCTGGAACCAACAGACAGTTTCTTAATGTGGAATTCTTTTTAATGAGGTGAAGGTAGTTTCTGAACTTTATAATGCACAATGACAAAAAAAAAAAAGAGACAAAAAATGTATCATGCTTAGCTGTGGATTATGTTTTCAAACAAGAACGACATGGGAGAGCACAGTCACTGCTCATGCACAGAATTACTGGAATTTGGGAAGCTTGGGAAATAGAATCAATTAGAGTGTCAATTAAAAGAAAATAACCATACTGAGTTATGTTTCAGAGGGCTTGTCCATGATTATCATGGTGAAGAGTATGACAGCAGGCAGTCATGGTGCTGGAGCAGTTGCTAAGAGTTTACATCTTACCAGCAAGTGGAAAAAGATAGAATCAGTGTCTTAGAGTCTCTGCTGAAAAAACAACCCCCCCCCAAATCCACAAACAAAGCAAGTTGGAGAGTAAAGGGCTTATTTGACTTATATGTAACAAATTTCATCTTTGAAGGAAATCAAGCCAGAAACTCAAACAGGAAAGGACCCTGGAGGCAGGAACTGATGCAGAGGCAGTGAAGGGGTCCTACTTACTCACTTACTCCTAGCAGCTTGCTCAATCTCATGTTTTACAAACCCAGGACCAACATCCCAGGGATTACGGCACCCACAGTGGGCTAGACTCTTCCCCCGTCAATCACTAGTTAAGAAAATGCTTGACTTGATTGCCTGTAGCCCAATATTTTGGAGGGTTTTTCTTACTTGAGGTTTTCTCCTCAAAGATGACTTTATCTTATATCAAGTTTACATAAAGCTATTCAGCATACTGGGATACTCAGTTTTTGAAACTACAATACCCACCTCCAGTGACACACTATTTCCGAAAAAACCACACTTCCTAATCCTTCCTAAGCAGACTATTCACTGGAAAGCAAATGTTCAAATATATGAGCCTATAAAGGCCATTTTTATGTAAACCACCACAGCCCTTTTCTATTCTATTTGTATAATGTTAGTTGCATGTATGCTTTCAGGGCTAACCATTTTTATTAGATAATCAGTTCTTAGTTGCCTAGAGTTCTCTATATAGTTTACGGTCACATTAAAAGTAAGAACTCATGGAGTAGGCTAAAGACATAAACAATTCTTTGAATGCTAAAAAGTAATGTCTGGTCATTTAAAGTATGTTTGAAGTCACAGCACTTGGAAGGCAGAGAGAGGGAAGATCATTGCCAGTTTTGAGGCCAGCTTGGTCTACATAGCAAGTTTCAGGCCCACTGGGGCTATGTGATAAGGTCTTGTCTCCAATCAAAAATAAAGCTGTAAAGGACAGATGATTTTGCTTTGATGGAGCACTGCTTTAAATCCTGACTCCTGTCTATGTACCCATCTATTAAGTATGTTTGGAACTGATAGAGGCTATCTTTTGGCCTTCATTTCTCTATAAAATCAATTGGTTGGGCTAGTTATCAATAAAGTCACTTAAGCCATAAAATGTTGACTGGTGAGATGGCTCAGAAGTTAAAGTGTGCTTGCTGCTCTTACGCCTGGGATCTATTTCTATTCTCCACATAGTCATTTACACCTGACATTAACTTCAGTTCCAAAGGATCTGATACCCTCTTCTTGCCTCTGTGGGCACAGGCATACATGTGGTACACATGCATACATGCATATTCATACATAAAATATTATAAATACCTTAAATATAAAACAGTGAAATTTCTGATGAGTTCTAACCAATAGATCTTATATTAAACATAGTCATCTTGACAAATATGTTACTAGACAGCAAATGATAGAAGTCTAAGTGGAGAATGACTCTATAGCACATCTTCAGGGAAATATTTATGAGAAAAATCTCTTCAATTTTCCTTGTAAAATATTTCCAGCAAGTATGATGCATGGCTAATTAGATGTTAATTGTTCATGTCTACTGATTAGGAAACTAAGGAAGGATTTTAGAGTCTTGATTTAATAAGGACTGACACTTGAATTGCACTCATAATTACCTTATTACATTTGGCTGCAGTTTGAATCTGTGCTATGGGAATGATTTCAAGAGATTAATCTTTTTCAAGGACCACGTCAGTGCTGATGCATTACCCAGAACACCTTTCAAAACTAAATGAGATAAGGCTGACCCTAATTCTTTGTGATATACTGATATATTTTCTGGGTTAAGTGGAGAAGCTAGAGAAGTGATCTTTCGGTAGGTCATAAGCTCTCTCATAAAATTCCTACACAGCTAAAACCATTGCACTAACCAAATATAATGGAGTAAACTTCATGATACCAAATATTGTTTCAACATGATACCAACCATTATTTCAACATGAACTTCAGGGAAGAAATGACTATTATTTACCAAAACTTGTTGAATGTAATTTCTCCCTTACTCCGCCAACAGTGAGGAAATTTAGAATTAGTACAGAAAACTGGAAACACATTTCCAAAAATAATGTGACAGATTGTTGTGTTCCTAATATTCACCATAAAAAGTGAATATGTTTTGTTCGTTGTCTGGAGCTCATATGTGCTATCCTCACCTCAGACATACCTCTTGGTATCTCCTATGTGTATCAGCACCAAAAATACTTCGCTTTTTATTACTGGGATAGAGTTTTAATGTGAATTAGTTTATATAGTAGCTACTCCTCTCTGTGTTTGATTTCAGAACCAATGAGAGATAGATTAAGAAAGCAGGTTGGCAGAGCTCATTGAATTATTAGTGTGAGGTATGGTTCTGAAGCAGCAATGAATGCCTGTCTTCTGAACTGAGTTAAAGTCACTTCCACACTCAGTATACAAGACTTGCAAACCATCCCTTGTCTTTGCAGCCAACTCTCAAGGAGGACAATGTGGAAAGAAAATAAAGCATCTCTAAAGCAAACATAAGAGTGCTAGTATTCACAGTGTTTTTCTCCTCATAACTACAAAATAAGGATCAGAAAAGATGAGAATTATACTTCATAATCCCGAATTACATAGGTTGTTTCTCAAAGCTGTATACCTATTAATGATTTGAAAATGTACAGCACTGGTTGGCTCTCTAGGTAGATGTTCAGCCGTTGTCTCGTGACCTCTTGAACTCCCCACCCCATTTAACACATTTTGAGGCATTGGTTTATAATTGATAAGAGAGTGGAGTGGGATTTTTTGGAAGAGACAAGGTTCCTTTGAATTAATTACTGATTCTGAAAGATTACTTAGAAGATCGAGCCTTACATGCCCTATCGTTTCCCAGTGGCACCGCCTGTTAGAGTCAGGAGTGTAAGGTGTGTCAGCTTTATTACTTGAAATAAAACCAACTGCATAAATATAAAAAATAAAATTAACACTATTGGAAATTATGTTTTTACATAAATTAAAAATAAAATCTTACACTTGTGTATAGGAACAAATGCATTTCAGTGGCCCTGTGCATTGCTTCAAGATAAAATTATACATGCGTATGCATATATATATATATATATATATATATCCAAATGTCTTCCACATTTGCCATTGTACTAATATCTTTTGAATATTAGCTGAGACTTGAATAAAAAGTTTTCTCTTTCCCCCTCTTTCTATCTCCCTTCTACATTAATTGGTTTGCTGGAGGATTCTAGCCTTCATTTAAGCCACACATATTTTCCTGTCTTCATAGCCTTAAAAAAATTCTAAATGTGAAAAGCATTTTGAAATCATAAGTTGAATTAGAAGAGTCATGCTAATCCATGAGCATTTAATAAGAGCAGAATAGAAACCTTGATTATAAAAAGTAATATAGTGAGAAGAATAGCAGAAATTATTTTTATTATGATTTTCAATTACAGGTGCAACAAAAGTAACAGGAATAGGAAATCTGAGCACTTATAGAATGCCATCTATGATTATTTTTTCATTTGCTACCAAAAGGCAGGGGTGGGGGAGGTGCTGTTGCAAACTGATGGCATTACTGGATGTGACACATCTCACTTTCCAGTGTGTATAGATGCTACTGTATATGTGTTTATCATTAAAAGGTAAAGCAGATTACAAGCTGAAGGTAGATCAAATTGAATGGCCTATGTTAGAAAGACAAGGGCATCATAATAGATTATCTTTCACCTTATTCTTTCAAGTAAAAGTCTCCATACAACGAGTAGGTACTGCCTTCATCTGGGAGGAAGAAACTGACAAGGATTCACTCGATTTGCTATAGGAAAAGTTCTGTTTTTGAGATGAAAACACACACACACACACAGTCACTTAACCTTGAGTGAATGTGATTGACCTGAGGTCCCGGAGCTGTAAATCAGTTATGAACTTGGTTGGTCTGACTTTGCAGGCAGAGTTTATAACGACAGCAGCAGAATATCATGGGAGTAGTAAAGAGGCAAACTTCATCTAGAGCAGAATACATTTATCAGGTCATTCAGACATAGTTAAAAACAACTTGAAAAGCATCAGCCACAATGAATTTTCCCTTTGCCTCTATTTTTATTCCGGTGAAGCATTTGGTTCCTTCAAAAAAGTCCATTTGAAAACTTCCTGTTTGTGGCTTCCATGTTGTGAAAAGTATCATGCTATATCTACTTAGAATTTTAATGTTACTTTTGCCTGGCTGTCTTATTTCATATTTTAAGATTTGAGCTATTTTTTATCAACTTTTGTGAATACCAATACAGAGGTAACACAATTAAAGGATAGCTAATTGATTCACAGTTATGTGTTTGAAATGCAGAAACCATACCTAAAGACTATCTTCCGACACCTGATCATGCATATTCTGTTAAAAAATGTCTTTAAGGTTAGAGAGATCACTCAACAGTGAAAAATACTTATTGTGTGGCCATTGCTGACCTGAGTTCAAATCGTCAGCACTTATATCAAAATCCTGATGTATCTGGGTACCCAAGAATTGTCTAAGGATGCTAGAGGCTAAGGATGCTGAGACAAGAAGAACCCTGGGTCTTGTTGGCTGTCAGCTTAGTTTCAGATTCTGTGAGAGACCTTACCTCAAGGGCATAAGGAGAAAAATCATCAGTGAAATAACCACCATCTTCCTCCACTTCTGCAAGCATGCATGGGAACATCCTACACACACACACACACACATACACACACACACACACACACACACACACACACACACACACACACACACACACACAGTGTGGCCTTTTAAATGTGTATTTCTCTTATTCTTACCTATACATTAGCTTTAAAACTGATGAGGACTTTATTCCTTTCAAACCATTGTTTTCCTCTTTGTGAACCATGATTTAAAATTATTGAGATTAGGAGCAGCTGGCATTCTGCATATAAAAATTATATATATATGCACATATTTTCTGTGTTCAGAATTGGATGAATTTTACCTAAAAGCCAGTGTAAAAGAAAACATATGAAGTATGTAACATCTTTATTTCATTACAAGGAAGAGAATATTTTCATCAGATCCTTTAAATACTTGGGTAACACTAGCAGTTTAATTTACTTTCTTCTGGTAACTTTTTAACAGTCTACTGCCATCTGCTGACTTCTTTTATAAATGTGTGGTACTCAATAAGTAAGAGTCTGTTGTTATAAATTTGCAATCTTTTAACTTTTAGACTTTTAATGTATAAACTCCACAAATAATTAATAGAAGATAATTTTAGTATCTCTTTTCTATCACAATTTGTAATTTCAAGCCACAAAAAGATTGGAAATCAAATATTATAGTTGGGATTCAATCGCTTTGATTCTTATATTATTGCTATTGATAATGGTTTTGGTAGATTTTTGCAGTGATTTCTTTTGCCTTTATAGTTACTCACAACATTGTGGTCAAATTTTTATTTATTCAAATTTTATTATGCAAGCCATGGTCATTTTCTTTATAAAAATCTGGTGATAAACTTTCAAATAATACAAAGACCCAACAATTTTTCATAGCTAATCAAGTAATTAAGATTTATTATTTAAACAGAAATAATTATAGTTTCACACATACTATCAACTTTCATATTATCTTAAAAACATTTTAACTCTATGTGGGTGTTTTTGCTTTCAAGTAGTTATGTGCGTATGAATGCATTTGCTGGCAGAAGCCAGAGGAGTCAGATTCCATAGAGCTGAGTCTTAAAAGATTTTTGAGTCATCATATAAGTGTGCTGGGACCCCAAATCAGGTTCTCTGGAAAAACAACACGTACTCATAATCTGTAAACCATCTCTTCACACTCCTTAAATTTTGTGTCTCAAAGTAAAAATCACTCACTGGATCAAAGGTATCTTTCCAGGAAAATTTACACTCACAAAAAACTAGCATGCATAATTAGAAATTTATGTTTAAGTGAGTGCACATACAATTTTAACAAGAGTCTATAAGATCTGCTGTGTTATTTACAGAAATGTAATCTAGTAATTTATTTCACTTGCACTAATATTGTAATATAAGCAATATAGTGATAATTGAGACTACAGGTGTGTTATAATTCTGAGGTATTTTAAAAATATATTTTATAACAAAAAACTTGCTGGAAGAAACTCCTAAATCATTAGGAGTGTTGACGCTGTTCTCAGACATACTGTAGTATTGAAATTAGTGTCAATGGGTTCTCACACTACTAACAGTCATCTACATTTGCGCAATAGAACCTCAACTCAATAAACTACCTTCCAGAAAAGTGCTTCCTGAATAGATTTCATGATTGATTTCCCAGATAAAAATATCTCCTCTACTACTGGATTTGAAGGTTTCTTTCAAGTTACAGAATAAGTGATAAGTGATAGGTAAAAATATATTTGGCAGCAGTAGTGAAATAAAGGAAAGACAAAAATATTTTCATTGTTCTGTACTGGTTTTAGGATTTAGAAGGAGATAAAAAAGGCAGTGCTTGAGAAACTAGCAACGATCCTGTAGGAAACTTGTGAAAAAAGTACAGAGGAAAACACCTCCCACCCCATGGACCTCTCTCTGGGGAAGGTATGATTCATACCTTGGCTTCTCCTTCATTTAATCTGTGATCATTTGCTATGAACATGGCAGCTGTGCCTCTTACTTCCTATGCTCCCTGCTTGTTTTTCCAGTGACCACTGCTTCCCATATTTAGAGTCCAAATAGATAGTATTCTTGAACTTTTAGTCTCATAAACTTTTCTTTATAAGCACCCACCTGCAGGTATTTAGTTATAGAAAAACATAACAATAACAAAAATAGAATCATACAGTGGATATCATTAAAAAGAGAAATAGCAAAGTCCAGATGACCATTAAAATGAGAAGAGCGTTGTGAAACAGCCCTATGATGAAGGGAGTTTAGGAGAAAGGATACAAATCAGGGTTATGAAACATTGTGGCTGCCACAGGGAACTAGGAATGTGAAGTGTGGATTCCACACAGACTCTCATCA
This sequence comes from Phyllotis vaccarum, assembly GCA_033318265.1. Classification (NCBI taxonomy): domain Eukaryota; kingdom Metazoa; phylum Chordata; class Mammalia; order Rodentia; family Cricetidae; genus Phyllotis; species Phyllotis vaccarum. The sequence continues at coordinate 57,171,213 of JARWLC010000010.1, forward strand.
TAACCATGATTTTGTCAATACCCTGATGATGGATTTCTAGCCTCTAAAATCATGTAGAACTAATTTCTATTGCTTTGTTATAGAAACTCTGTGGAATTATTGAATGCATGAAGATTCATACTCATGTTCTACCCTGTCTTAGAATTTTCATCTTTTCTGTTCATTATATCTATATGCTGTTGACCAGAATGATTCTATGCAGAACAGGAAAAGCTTCATTTGGAAACATACATCACTTTTCAATGTATAAATTATTTGAGTCATCCTTTCTCACTATGACTCAAAGACATCTGTCCTGAAAAGACTTTGTCTGCACTTTGTTATTATCCTTCCTTTTTCCTCTTCTAGATGCAAGGAGATGCATCTATTCCCACCAGAATTTCAACTAGAATGGAAGCTGCATAGCTACACAAGGGAGGTCTCTCCCTCTCTCTCCCTCCTCCCTCTCCCCCTTCTTTATCCCCTTTTCACATCTCTCTCCATACACATCTCTCTTTCTCTCTGTAGTTGGATACAGCAATGATCTGTCATCAAAGAAAGCGCCTTAGATTATCAAATTCTCTAATCAGCCTGAACACAGCATTCTCCCCAAGACTAGCAAGCATAGTCATTTTATTCTCCACAACAGAGACATCTATACTTTGAGTCCCTTGGGTATAAACACCCACCCTGCATTCAAATTATTATGAGGAAGTGAGGGCTCATAATGCACCTCCCAGGAGAGATGCTCACAGCTATATATTGTTGTCTCTTTTTCTTACCTTTCCCTTCTTTATCATAGCTCGAGGGACATGGTTTAATTTCCTCTGACTTTAAGGCCCTTAGAATCTTGCTGGTGGGAAGGGAAACAAAGCATCCTAAAATAGTCTCTGTCTTGATCTACCGTGTGATTAATTTCAGTTCTTTCAGGAGTTTGGTGGCATATGCAAAGTCGGGCAGCACGTAGTATTTCAGCATTTGGATGATTCTCATATTGAAATACAAATACGCAAGACCATTATCATATCTGGTTGAAATTTTGGAATTTTAATATTACCTATTATTCCTGAGTTTCAGGCTTGTTCATCTGGTTGTTTTCTCCAATGAACAGTGATCCATCTTGACATATGTTGTCTGTAGATTGCATGCTGTTGAAATGTAGTGAAATTACTAATATGAATGTTATGTGTAACATCCTTGGAAATAATTTTTCTTTCAGAGGGAATATTTACTGTGAGAAATAGTTTGGATTTTTAAAGTATATTATTCTTTGAGAAATTCAAATTAGATTATTTTTCAGTCTATAAGTAACATGATCATTTTCAGATGATTAAATAATGTAATAAATAGTTAAGTGATTTGAGACTTTCCAATTCACTTTTACATATGTTCTTCTAAACGTATAATGAAATGTCTGTATTTACAGGAAGTAGGATTTTATAGGTGTACTTTATGTTTAGCAAGCAAAATTATTACATGTCACTGATAACTCTAAAGTACAAAGAGGTGGCTTTTCTAAGTGATAAAATACTTTTAAAAATCTTTTCAAAAGACTCCGATTGAATAATGTAGGCCGTTATTGCTAAATAAATGAGTTAAAGCATGTTAATTCTTAGTAGAATAGGTCTACAAATAGCCTCTGGTGCCATGCTCTTACTGGGTTCCCGTAGTCATAGACTAAGGAGAAAGAAAAAATAAGAAAAAAATAAATTTATTTACTTTTGCTGTGAAAGTCTTTATTGTTAAACATTTATATAATTATTATTTTGGTATTTAAAAGATGCGTATTTGAAAATGTTATAAAATAAAGAGAGGTCCTAAAAATGATATTCTAAATATGGGACTCATAATCATCCTTATGAGAGTAGTTGTTAGTAATTTTAATTTTTATAAAAATATACATTAAAATTTGAGATATAATTCAAGACTACATGTTAAGATTAATATCTCAAAACAACTTTGAACTGACTCTTATACCTACTTTCATTAAAAGTTGTTGCAGAAAAACACACATTACACAGGAGCTTTTTACATGCAGAAAATCTTCATTTATGGTAAATAATGGGAAATCAAAGGACTTGAGTATTAAAATGACTCTTCAAAAAATATAATTTGCACAATTTAAAATCATATGCATGACCACAGCAACGTGTACTTGAAGACAGAAAATTAAGGTAAAAAACTATGAAATAACTTGATATCAAATTTAGATTGCAATTTTTCTTTTGTATTTTGCTTTATGCCCCTTTTCCTAGACAATCCTATTCATTTTTGCTAATATCTTAAAATTTTATTTAATTTTTCGTACAGTGTATTATGATTGTATTCAAATTTTAAGTATCACTGATGGCTATATATTAGGTTATGTCATTGCAACAGTGACAACGAGCATGACCAAACAATGCATCCATTTGCTTTACACTTGGTAAAACTTTGGGTTGCACTGTAAAATCATTTATATCTTTGCAACACTATCATCCTAATAAGAAGACAGCACACATTCTATTCTCCTTTTTATTATGCTAAATATTATCTACTTTGTTTATGATTAATAAGGTGCATGATTATTTATATTAAACCTTTGGGAAATAGTGTCTCTATGCCATTAATCTTTACACAACGTGAAAATGTACTATAGTAGATACTAAGTATTCAATGTAAATTGTCTTGGGCACTTATAGTATGAAATGTCTCCTTAAATAGGGTGTATTATTATATGACTAAACCTCACTTTATGATCAGTGAGGTTATGGTTTATTATAGTTGCTGGATTTAATTCAAATGTATTTTAAATGACTTTTCCTCTTAATGAGACACATTTATTTGAGGACAGTACACTAATGTCTTATCACCCTGGATAAAAATCAGTAAAAATTTCTCCAGAGACGACTGATCTTGTAATGATTAACAAGTTTGTATTACTTCTTGCACTAACCACTTGTGGACTGTGTTCTGCCTACTGTTATAGACATCACTCAGTTTTAGAAGCTTATAGTTGAATTTCTTAGTCTGTAATGATGAGCACATAGCTAAATCAGGCACCCAAAATGCAAATATCACCTGTCTCTTAAGCCAGGACTCCTCAAGAGTAAATTTATAATTCAGATCTGTTTTTAGAATCCTATTCTGAAGTATTTCCATATATAGTAGTATAGTCATATTTAATGGAAGTTTTTACAGTTAAAAACCCAAACTTTTTATAAATCCATCATATGTGAAGAAAAATGCTATCTTTTAATCAAGATACTCAGAATGACATCGAGTAATATGGTTTATTTTACCCAAAGCATTACTAACATTGTCGTTTTTTTTTTTTTTTATTTCTTATGTAGTTCCCTTTCTTACATAAGCCTTATATTCCTGTATCTATCTACCTCATAGTGCTGGGATTAATGGTGTGAGCCATCACTGCCTGGCCCTGGCCTTTATGGTTGACTAGTGTCTAATCTTCAAACTAGTTTTATTTGTTAGAGCACAAACAACGTATCACCACAATTGTAGATGAGTTAGACTCAAGGAAGTCTCTACTATTTCCTAGCTGTGTGAGTTGGGAATCCCTCACTTTCAGCTCCATTTGAGGTAAAAACTTTCATTATAATCATACATGATTTATCAAAATAAATGTGATTATTTGTATCACTAATGCACAATTATGTGTGTAATATGTATGATCATAAATATACCATTACTTTTATTTTCTTAGATTAATAAGCAAATATTATTTCTGCATTTCTCTGGAGAATTAACTCTGAGAAATAGTAATAACTAAATTCAATATGTCTACTTTTGTGTTTTTCAAATGTCTAGTATTGAAACTATTTCAGTAGCTGTGGAACACGACAAGTCTCTGAGATTTGCTCAGAGGCCTGGCCATAGGTCTTCATGGATATTTTGCTACATTTCCAGATTTGTTGTAAACCTCAGTCAGGCATTTTAAAGGTCATAGGTAACCAGCCTACCTAAATGAGAACAGTGTTGATTGATTTTTAATAGAAGTCTAGCCTATCAATCTGTCAGCATCAGATCTATATTTCAGAGTGGTTAGAAGAGCATAGACTTCAGAACTGAGATTATAGCTCTGCATTTCACTTAGTATGTGAACATGCATCAGCTGCTAAACTTTTCTATGCCTTGATTTCATTTTGAGTTGCTTTAAAAGAATGTCCATCTGATGGCATCAGTAGATTTTGTATCAAATACATAATACCCAAGTGCCCGGTATGCTGAAGCCCAGTCAACATGATTTCTGTTATTTCTGACCCTCAATTAATTATCATTTTATTACTCTCTTTGCAGATGGACTTAATGGAATCCTTAAACAGTCTGCTAGAATGAATTAGTATGCAGAAATATTTTGCTTGCTCAGCTATGCCCCTTTATATATTATTCTATTAAATGTTTGCAAGGGTATTAATGTTCATGTTTCACTTATATAGATGTTGAGTATGAGAGAACCAAGAGACAAAATGAGATCTTTCCAATTCCTAAGTTTATTCTGTTTTCATCACAGAGTCTAAGCCTTAGATTGGAGAAGATTCTTATACAGCTCTGCTTTTACAGACATCTCAGATTTAACTGTAAATCCCATTGCAAGCGTCAAGCACTAACAAATAGTGTGTGAGCATTCACTTCATTTCAATTCTTTTGATGCCATATACATTTGAATAACATCTATGAAATCTTTAAAATAGTCTTGCAGATGTTATTCTGATATGAGCCAGAAATTTCCACTAAGTTCTATGAATGTGTGAGCGCACGTGAGCAAAGACACTTTTCGCACCTAAAATTTGGCTGACTCTCCCTTTCCCTCGCCTTGAATAACATATATGCACAGAGAACTTTAAAAAAAAGAAGCAGAGGCTTTAGCTTAATTTAAAATTTTGTAGGTAATTTTTTTTAAAATGTACCCCTCAGAGAGAAAATAAAAGTAGTTTATAAAATAATACATTTCATAACAAATATTCTATTTCAAAATTTCACATATAGAAACAAAATTATCAAGATCCCAGCAGCCTTTTATGAATGGGGTTGTCCACTCCCCCTTCAGGAGCCCGGGACCCTGGATAAGCTGACCTTATCAGCTGACACCTGAATCCCACCACACTCTGTGTGTGTGTGTGTGTGTGTGTGTGTGTGTGTGTGTGTGTGTGTGTGTGTGTTTATGAGAGAGAGAGAGAGAGAGAGAGAGAGAGAGAGAGAGAGAGAGAGAGAGAGAGACTGTGTTTTGCAGTCAGCAGTGGAAGTCTTCAGACAGCTGCAAGTCTCAGTCCATTTATCCCACTCTCTTAGGTAAGCGTTTGTTCTTCACGCATGCACCAGCCAAATTGGCCACCCAGAGTTTCTAGTGATTCTTCTGTCTCAGCATCTTGTCACCTTGGAAAAGTGTTTGTAAGCATGTTAACCTACCAAGTCTGGCTTTATATGGATTCCAAATATTCTAATAATTGTCTATATGCTTTCATGGCAATTGATTGTCCATTGAAACATTTTACAGCTCAAAATAATTCTTAAAATGCTTGCAGAGAACAGAAACTCAGGTTTAGAGCATTGACATGAAAGCAGAAGATGTATGGAATGATCTAACAGCAAAACACGGTTCCCAGACAACAAAACTATTCTTGAACAACTCTGCTTATTAATAGCTTTGTTTACCTGTGAATAATACCATAAAGATTCTAATCCCTTGTGATTTCTTCAACTAATGTGAATTTGAAAGGCCTAATCTACTATATTGTCCTGTATCAAGACTAACTTTACCTGACAATACACCACATCTATTTTAATAGTATTCTAATTATTAATGATCATAATCAGTGTTTCTAAAAATTATAGACTATGAAGTTCAAAAAGATCTCTGTATTCCATTAAAAATCAAGTTGTTATAATACATATTTTGCTTTTAGGCAAAGTTGAAAAAGAGTCAAGAACTGTTTTCAGCATTAATAATATTTTATATTAAAAATATTGTATTCTCTGAGCAGAGGAGGAGGAGGGCAATGGAAGTGATATCTTGATAGGGGGAGCCATTATGAAGTTATGAAGCTTCCTGGAATCTGCTAGGATGATCCCAGCTAAGCCTCCAAGCAATAGCAGAGAGGGTGCCTGAATTAGCCTTCCCGTTTAATCAGATTGGTGACTATCCTAATTGTCATTATAGAGTTTATCCATCAATTGACAGAAGCAGTTGCAGAGATCCACAGCTAAGCACTGGGCTGAGCCCCTGGAGTCCAGCTGAAGAGAGAGAGAAGAGACTGTATGAGGGGAGGGGTCAAGATCATGTTGGAGAAACCCAGAGACAGCTGATCAGAGTGGAAGCTCACTGATTCTGGACTGACAGCTGGAGAACCTGCTTGAGATCAAACTAGATCCTCTGAATGTGGGTGACAATTATGGGGTTTGACCTGTTGGTGGGGGCCCTGGAAGTAGGACAAAGATTTATCCCTGTTGAATTAACTGGACTTTTGCTGCCCATCCTTATGTTGGAATACCTTGTTCAGCCTTGATGTTGGGGATAGGGGCTTGGTCTGGCCTCAACCTGGTATGCCAGACTTTGTTGACTCCCCAAGATAGACCTTGGTCTCTCTGAGAACTGAAGAAGAAAGTGGGGGGAGGGGAGAGGAGGAGAAACTGGTTGGTATGCAAAATGAAAAAAAATTAAATTAAAATTTTGTATTTTCTTAAGAGATTTTTCACATGGTACTAGTTTTTATTAATAGTATTTTGACATATTCAGTTGCTATACTAGGTTTTATAACTTGATGTAGAAAACTCTATGTTCCCTCAACTCATGCATTTACATTCTTGTAGGGAACATAGTTGTCAAAGAAAGAAGTCAAATGCTGAATGCAAAGTGTAATGAGCATTTTTACAAATGTCATGAATATTCTTGTAAACTTCACAGGAAAAGAAGAGAATAAAATAGTCTCCACATCCTGATAAAGATTTCCTAAAACTTGGGGAAAGAACAGCAGGAAAGAACACCTTTTCTCTCCATGAGAATGTATCCATATGACAAAGGGCATCACTTTACATTTTCTGCTGAATCCCCATGGACAAGTAGGAAGGGAGAAGGGAAGGATGAGCGAGAGCAGAGTGCTGTCTCTGTGTACTGCATTAGTATTTGCAATGACTTCAGGGTGAGTTCTGTACACACATGACATAGTAAGACTCTCTTGGTAAAGAACTGTTCTCAGGTTAGGGATTTAGGAAAATGTGTCAAAACTATAATGTGTAACTAGTGTGGCTAACTCTATAGCTGAAAATTTCTCTTTGGGTGTTACTCTGGAGGAGTACTTTACTTACATGTAAAAGACAGATTCAGTTTTCTGGGTCCTTTCTCTTCCATGTTTGGATTTGAGGAAACTTTAAAATTAAGAAACACCAAATATTTGGAGAGTGGTTCTCACATAACTGATCATTATTGGCCCAGACAGAGAACTGATGTACCAGAAATGTGTTAAAGAAGAGGTTGACCGACCTACAAACCTTGGGTTTATCTTACCTGTTTCAATTAACTTTTCCTATTTATAAACTACACGTGTTTTACAAACATGTAATCTTGTCTAAAATTAGAGGAAACAATTTAAAATCAACTTAAAGATATCAAGTATAAGTACTGTTATTAACCATTAGTAATTCTTCTATCAATAATAATATCATGAAAAGGAGGACTGTTTAACTGAATGTCTATGTCAGTCTGTGTGGCGAAATGCCAGTGTCCTTTAATCTTTCAGAACACAAGGCCCAAGCTGTCAGTGTTAGTACATTTATTTTATTTATGTATTTAATTAATTTATTTATTTATTTGAAAGGAAGCACCCGTAACCACACATGAGCTGGAGGAGCAGCTTTATCATGTAAAGCAAGTGCTTTTGAAATCAGTGCAATTGGAAGAAATAGCAATCAAAGATAAAAGTGATGCCCATTAGTTGTTACTTACTATGCATGTCTAAGTAAAGTAAGCTATTTCCAATATCTCATTTAGGGGAGTTGATTTCTAAAATAATAGGTAAATACTGTGTTGGCACATATACCACATCACGTTTATATGGATCAAATTAAGCTGATCCTGGACTACTATAATTACTGTTTACTATCAATTCAACCAGAACCATTTTTTTTCTTTTCTTTTCTTTTTTTTTTTTAAACTGTATACGAGTATACTGTATACAGTATACTTTGTAAGCCAAAATCCCTAGCTTTATAGCCAGAGTATCAAAAAGTTTACAAATATATCTAAACTGGGTATTTAAATCAACCAAATGAGATGGTCAAGGAATACAATAGTTAATAAGATCCTTAGGTGGCTGACTTCCAACAGATGTACTATGTCATGGCATACAGAGATTCATGAGTCACCCTCTTTATAAAGTTAAGTGAACCTACGTGAGAGAGCATAATCCATGACAGTAGCATAATGAAAGGGGGGTGGAAGAAGGAATGAAATAAAAATGAAGAAATGAATTTCTCACATTTCTTTCTTAGGCACAAATAATAAAGTGTAGATAGGAAAACATCCTTACAGGCAGAGGAAAATGATGTGATTCCCTGCTTAGATTTGAAATTCAACATGGTACACAACATGGCAACAAGTGCCTATCACAGGAAAGTCACCCTGCCTCCACAGCATATATCTGAACACTGAGGCACTACACTAGCATCAGTCCATTCTTCAACTCTGGATAGCAGAGCTTGTCGAAGAAACTCTAAATCGTTGGGAATAGGCTTTGTTAGGGAGTTAAGTAACAAACCAATAGCGTTGAGATCTATCCATGGCTATAAACTAGAGAACCTAAACACAGGTTAGGATTCATAGATAAACCACTCAAAACAACCCAGCATCAATTGGAGGACCCTTCCCTAGTAGAACAGAACTAAACATTAGTCTTCATCACTACTACTAAAGCATGAACCTTAGTGTGGTCCAGATTATAACTTCTTATGCCTGTGAGAGTGACATAAAACCTAGATTAGCACAAAGTGTGGTTTTCAAAGGACTGACTACCACTAATCCAACCTTACACAGTATAACATGGAGCTAGACCTCACTGTCATCCGAGGTAGAGTGTGACAGGCAGAAAGTACATGAATGCTTTGGTAATTTTCAAGACTTGATGTTGACCTGGGCAAACTGGGAAGCCCCTCACAACACTACCTGTAAACTAAAGTTTCTCAGTCCTGTGTAGCCCAGTAGTCAGTACAAATCCTGTGGTGGTTCTGCAGCCACTTATTAAATAATTACTCAGAGGCTTATATTAATTACAAATTGCTTGGTCTATGGCTCAGACTGTTACTAGCTAGCTCTTCATCTTAAATTAACCTATTTCTAATAACCTATGTACTGCTACATGGCTGGTGGCTTGCTAGTACTTCACATTTTACTTTTCCATTATTCCATCCCCTGTGAGCTGATATTATACACATGCAACTGACTTTTACATGGATCCTGACTATCTAGACTTAGGTGCCAATACGTACAGGACAGGACCTTCACTATGAGTCATATTTCTAGACCACAACTATTCTCAACAAGTGCAACACAGTAGTTTTCACAGGCTACCGTTACATGTGTTAAAATGTCATTTTTTTATGTGTATTTCTTGTATTCTGAAATTGCCATTTGAAATACTTAGTGTAGTCAATATGTAGTTTAATCTTTTGTGGTTTTTAGATTTGAACCACATGAGAGCAGTGAAGAAGCACTTCTGTGTGCTTCTCTACATTTGTGAGATTACAGCTATGTTCTTCAATACCTTTACAAGAACAGTGCCAGAAGGAAATTTACCAAACTGAGATCTTACCCTCTGCTGCTGCTTCCAAATGAACTCATTTATTTTTATCCACCAAAAAATACTGTTCCCTCTGTCTAGATTTTTTTTTTGGCATTTCTATTCACATCTGGACAATTGTCACCTGTAAAATAGCAATGCTCCAATGCTATATCTTATTTTTTTACTGCTATGCTATCTACCTGATTGATGGTCACACAATAAATAACCAGAAATTAGTTAAGGAGTTGACTTGAAGAAAGCATAATTAGCGGTCAGTAAGATGAGTAGTGATTTGATTTTACTCGCTTATATTTATTTCTCAATGATGATAGACAACAACAACAAAATGTTAGGTCTCCCAAAAAGAAAGAGTGTGACTCTCCATTCAGGGTTATGAACACCATTTAATAGGAGCCTGGTCTTATAGCAATGGGGCTGTACAGCAATTCAGTGAAGTCTGGATGGTAGAATTATTTCTCTAGTGCTACAAATTTGGGTGATTACTATTTTTAGAAGATTGGCTAATATTTACCTTTATTGTTCAAATTTAGGATAAGCATTATAAGATAATATTGAATGATAAGAAAGAAGAAAAATAATTGTCTCACTGTACATCATACGCATCTGTGTGATTCATTCCCAAATTCTTTGTATTCAAGGAAAATAATTACAGTGTTCATTTCTAAAAATGGTATAGGGATGATTATTAAACAGATGTATAGCTATTTGTCATTGAGGTTTGACAATTTCATTTACAAACTAATGTGCTAATGTAACAGCTCTGGATCAAATCTACAACATCTGTGTCGGTTTAAAAGCTTATTTGGAACATGTGCTGCCTACAGTACTGAAGCGATTCTTTTGTTTTACTAAGAGTTGAGTCTGTTGTTCTGTGTGATGGTACTCAGGCCTTTTACTCTGAATTTACCCCAGGGGAAACTCATCTGAATAGTTATTATTTTTATCTAGATGCAGTTCACTGAATCTTTAGTGTTCTGTGATAAATTATTTAAAACAGTCATGCCAGGAATTCCAACGTGCATGTCTTACAGAATTCTGCAACTAGCAACGTTGCTTCTTTGTATGGATTCAAACAGAATCCAGACCTGTTCTGACATGACAGTTTAGTAGTTATGTTCCTTGAAGAAAATGGTGATTCCATCAGAGAATTTGTTTTTCATTAAGTTAGAAAAATGCAACATGAACATGCATTTCTGAAAATGTTGTCCATCAGTGAGTGTTCTAGGTCTTAGAATTTTTTCAGATTTTAGAATATTTTTCCTGTTCTCAATGAAATCATGTATAGATGGCACCCAAATCTAAAACCCAAATTCCCATGTTTAATATTGTCACTATACTCATAGCTTAAAGGGAAATTTATGTAAGATTTTTTGTGCACCCTGGAGATCATCACAGGAGGACAAGTATGAAGTTTCCAAGTACGATGTCATCTCAGAACGCACAATGTTAGAAATTTTGGAGGATCTCACGTTTCTGGTTAGGAATATAATAGGTGCAAATATTGACCCACTAAACTGATACAAAGACTAACGTTAATGAAAAGAAAGTCCCCATAAAACTGCAGAAATATAAACATTTAAAAGTAGCTGTAATTCTTCCCATTTAAAAACTTCCTTTGCAAATGAAAGGAGGTGCCCTGAAGCAGGACAGTAGATGATGACAAATGGAAAATACACAGATCCCTAGTCCATCAACCCAAGCTTTAAATACAGTTTCATCCCTGTGTACTTCTACGGTGATCGTTCTTTCAATCTCCAGCTCACAAATAACAGAGACTTCTTACTATTTATGAAAGCTCAGACTCCGATTAGGCTTCTTTCTAACTAGCTCTTCTAACTTAAATGATCCCATTTCTATTCATCTCTGTGTTTCCATATGACTCCTGGCTTTTACCACTTTTTCTGCCTGTCCTGATCCCTTTGTATCTGGTTGGTGACACCCCCTTCTTTCTTCTCAGGGCTGTCTCTGTTCAGAATCCCGCCTACACATCCTGCCTAGCTATTGGCCATTTACCTTTTTGTCAAACTCATCACAGTGACTTGTCTTTACATAGTGTAATCGAACATCTTGCAACAAATATATTCTCGTGCCTTAGATATTACAAAATATAAAATAAGGCTATAATTTTAAGTTGTGATTTGAATGGAGATATTTTGACTTTATTGAATGTGTTTTCAGGTTTGTATCAAGACTTCTATCTGACTTCAGAAGACAAAATTTGTATTTAATATTTGGGTGATCTAGTTGTTTCCATTACTGGTTTTTACAGATGAATTGAAGGGTTCATACAGTGAATCTCTAGTTTTCTTGATCCCTCATTTCTTTTTTAAAGTTCAAGCTCTGTAAGTACTTCTGGCATAGTAAAAAGCAGGTTTTTTGTCCATAGATAGAGATTTCAGTTTATACATTTGGATGATGATTAGCTTTAATTATTCTAAGTCATTATTATTTTTGTGTGCTTATGTATGCATGATATATGTATATTTCTTGTGAGCTGTGTACATACGTGTGTGTGCTTAAGTTAGGCTTTCTCAGCTATGGACTCCAGGAAACCTATTGCTTTTCCTCACCAGTGCTGAGGTTACAAATATATACCACATCAGTTAGCATTTGGGGAAGGGTTAGGGAGTTCTGGGTGATTGAATACAAGTCTTTATGCTTGTATGTTAGGCACTTTACTTCCTGAGACATTTTCTAAACCTTATTACTTTTTTATCTTTTATTGTGTATGGGTGGAGAAGAAAGTCTAATGCATAGGTCTGTGTCTTTCTCTATTCTGACACTGGTTTGTTTTTATGGACATTATGCTATAGTATAGGAAGAGTTAAGGTAGAAAAAAAAAAGTGTTTCATTTACCAACCTCCCACATAGTTCTTTAAAAAAAATATTATTCGGTCATGCATTATATCCAAACTATGAGTGTCCTTTCTCCACAACTACAAGTCTCTCTGTGACCTCTCCTCCCCCAGATCCACTCCTTCTGTTTTACTTCAGAAGAGAAAGAAAGAGGGGGGGGAGGGAGGGAGGGAGGGAGGGAGGGGGGGAGGGAGGGAGGGAGGGAGGGAGAGAGAGAGAGTCTCCAGGGATATCAGCCAACATAGCATAACAAGTTATAATAACACTAGACGTGAGCCCTCTCATCAAGGCTGGAAAAGGCAGCTCCGTGTGGGGAAAAGGGGTCACAGGAGCCAGGAGCAAGCAAAAGAGTCAGAGCTCCCCCACTCCCACTGCTGGGAGCCCCACAAACCCCAAAGCTACACAAAGTTAGCATATATGCAGAAGACCTAGCTCAGACCCTTTAAGGTTTGTCTTTGTCATTAGAGTCTCTGTGAGTCCCAAGGAGCCCTGCTTAGTTAAGTCTGTGGGTCATATTATTCTGATGTTCTGGACCTCTCTAGCTCTTACTGTCATTCTTCCTCCCTGTCTTCTACGTGGTCAAAAGAAATGATTAAATTGGGACAGTTCCACATGTTCCTTCTACCTACTGCCCCTTTCTTAGCTTACTTTTTATCATGACAGTTATAAAAAGCTAATGTAGTGATTTTTGATTTTAAAATCTTTATTTCTACATTCACTTTAACCAGAGGTTTGGTAACAAAGCCTTTGGTACTCTCCACACTTAGGATTGTCTGTTCAGCAAACTAGAAACAGAAGACACCTACTTAAGTTTGAGTGTCAGATAATGGTTTTCAGCATCCACATATTTTTCTTGCTTTGTCTCTAGCCTATGCTTTGGGCAAGTTGAAGGAGTTGTGCAGCTCTTTGACTATCCTGTGCCTTGTGAACTGGCTCATCATAGGGAACAGTTTCAATGTAAAGCGGAGAGCCCATTGTGGCTGAAACCAGGATTGCAAAATTCCTGGTGAAGGCAGGTGATATCTTAGTGTACCTTGCAGTGCCAAAATCCATAAGATATGACTCAAAAGGAGAATCCACCACTTCTTAGCCCCCCTGATTTTTTGGGATGGCAGAGGCCAGGGTCCCCAACTCTTCTTAGCCTCCTTGTCTTTTAACATCTTACTCTGCTTTCTTCTTTTTTCCCTTAGAACAATCATGACTCTATATGTGCCATTCAAATGATTTTTTAATTGATCATAATTATAAGAAGTTTTTTTCATAGACTAGTAATTGTAAAGGTAATTGTCATGTCTGTGGATAAGCAATAACTAGAATTATTCTTGCAACATTCAGAATTATCACTATTTTCTGTTTTTTTCCTTCCTGCCTTAGAGAATGAATACAGAGAATTATCCTCCTGGGATGCTTATCACTGTCAGGAATTTTGCTTTTGTTTATTTCATAGGACTTGGTACTTTTCAAGATCTTGGTGCATAAATTTCTTCTTCAAGGCCCCTGGGGTCTACATAACTACAGGTTGTTCAAGAGGTAGAGATTATATCATGATATGATAGACTTTATCTTTTCTTCTATAATCATTTTTGCATGACTTCTTAGAAATATTTATTTTGTGTTAAATATTTAAACCTAGTCACTGTTTTACCCATTAGCATAAAGCTCATTTAATGAATGAAAATAATATTAACTTTCTTAATGAGGTTTGTCTTTAATGAGATGGTAACTTTTTTTTAAGAAAATCTGGGTTAATATAAAAAATAAATAAGGGACTCATGATAAAGATACATGTTATTTTTAATTAAAAAACCTCTAATTTTAGAAATATGAAGACTATCCAAAAATGCCAATTAACATTATTCTGGGCTTGAAGAAATTTTTGTATCCAATTAGTGTTTCTACCTTATTATTTCCTCATTTAAAGGAAATGTTTTAATTTTGTAGCTAACATGACATTTGCAGTTGATTATTAAGTTCCACTGGGGTACATGATCCCCAAAGGACGTCTGTTACTTGTGATAACTTCATTTTTTCCCTGTATACTACTGACAAGCCCTTAAAATAGCCTTGTCAAAGGTTTCTATGCTAAAGCAGTTTGTCATCAGTACAGGAGTGACTGACTGTCCTGCAGATGAAATTAGGGACTAGATCAAGACTGAGCATTAATGTTCTCACCTATTAATTGGCACAGTATCTATGGGGCATTGGCATCAATGGAAACATCTTTTCCCTTTTTTTTTTCCTTTAGATTATTTGAGGAACAGTTAATGTTCACAAGTGTCAGATGGCCTTCCATGAAATGATCATTTTAGACAATGCAAGCAAGTTCAGAGAAATAACAAAGGACTCTTTTAATATGAATCCAAAGATGTTGCAAAGTGAAAATCCAATATTTAATGTTCCATACTTTAATGATGTGACAAAAATAATCCATGAAGTTACCATTTATAGCAAAACTTCCCAATCTAAACAGAGAAAGAATTTTAAAATTAGAATTGCTTTTGTACTTTGAGTGTACTCTAGTACATTGGCAATTTTATGTTTTTCTAATTATACATTTATGTATACAATTAAACAAAAAGATTTGCATCTCAAATTATAGTGTTTTAGACTACATACTTTAAACAGTAAAATTGCATTGAAAACATTTGATATTAAAAGAAAAAACAATACAGTCAGGGCTTTTTGTTCTTAACTTTATACAATGCAGCTATCAAATAATTTTGAATTCTAGAAGATTGTCACCAGCAACTAATCATCTAATTTAAATTTATGATATGAGCTTTGCTTTAGGACATGGTCCTGAAGACTGGAAATTGATTTAAGTACCACTAAAATCACTGAAAAAAAAATCAGAAGAAACTTCACAGTCTCTGTAAAAGTTTACTTGATTGCAAAATGTAAAGTAAGAATTGTATCTCATAGACTCTATGTAGTTAGCCAACACCATCTCCTAATTGCTGTGAGAAAACTTTAACATGTAAATGAGCTTTGACTTCAGATCTACTATTGGACATTTATAAACACTAATTGTTATGACTTTGTACAATACTTTTAGTTTAAATTAAGATATGAAAATTAGTTCGGGATTAGTTTAAAAGCATGCTTATCTCTATCAATATGAACTAATAAAGGTGTGAAAAATACAAGTTGCTTGAAACAGATGAAGTGCTTAATATATTGTGAGACAGGCAGTCATGTGCAATTTCTGTATTTCCTTCCTCATAATGATTGAGCATGAGTATGGCTAAGAGCCCATTAGCAAATACTATCGTCAAAATGATGCTGAGCCTACAGAGCTTTGGGGATGCCTCTTTTCTCCTGGAATGTGGAAGGATAAGGCAAGAGAATTCACTATTTGAATGATATTTTTTCTTAAATTAAAAAAGTGGAAAAATGTATAAGAATAAAGACTGATAAACCTTGTTTACATAGTATGACCCCATCTTTAAAATACAAAGTTATACGCACACTCAGAATTTCCTTAAACAAAGTTCTAAAATAACAATTTACCATTGTTTTCCTAACTCTCATATGAGAGGCTACCATGCTTACCAGACAGACTTACTTAAGCAAACAGTTGGAAGCTACTTCTAAAACTTAGAAAGTGCTTGGTACCATTTCAGAAAATCATATGTCATATGTCATTTCATCCTCTAAGACCTACAAGATTAATAATTATAGTTTATTTGGTATGCCCCCATTGTCCTTGAATTCATGTTCCTCCCTATCCATCTTCTGAGTTCAGATAAGACAGAAGGGATTGGCTCTCTGTAAGAAGTAAGGGACAGGGAGTGTGGTGTTTCATGAGTGACTAATATAGCCTTAGAAGAGTAGTGATTCAGTAGACCATCTACAAAAGAAAGAAAAAGAGAGAGGGAAGAGAAGGATGAAGGTGACCTTTAGGAAAGGTCACTCACCTAGTTGGAGAAGCAATGTATGATTCCATTTCTGATTTGGCCACCGGAGCATGATTAGGGTATTTAGTCCTCTGTCTGGTCCAAACTTGAGATACCCAGAGAATGACTAATCTAAATGAAGATTGCTTCATTATCTTCCCAGTTTTTGCTGTCTCATAAAAGACCACTTGGTAGTTTCACTCTTGAAATGCTTCTTGTCTTGGGATTCCTCACTTTCTTTAATGAATCTACATGCTTCCATTTCCCTCTTGTCTTGTTTCCTTATTCTTCTTGGGCATGCAGCAAGGCTCTGGGAAGTCACTGAC
The DNA here is from genome assembly GCA_033318265.1 of Phyllotis vaccarum. Classification (NCBI taxonomy): domain Eukaryota; kingdom Metazoa; phylum Chordata; class Mammalia; order Rodentia; family Cricetidae; genus Phyllotis; species Phyllotis vaccarum. The sequence continues at coordinate 57,188,061 of JARWLC010000010.1, forward strand.
TGAGGGCAGCTTTGGTGACCTTGAATATTTAACACACAAGCTACCCAAGATAAGCTCATAAAGAGCTAGGTGAGGCTCCATTGTTCTCAATGACTCCACATCACTAATATCACAAAAACACATGGCTTTAAATTTGGCCACTGCTTCTGCATTTTCTTCAATAAACTGTGAGCTACATTTTACTGCCATAAAAGTAGGTAAATAAATTATCCCCAAATCATGTGACTGAAACTTTCTAGACATAAAGGTAGGACAAAGCTACTATATATTATGCACAATTTATTAATGTAAAGAAAAAATTGGATTTCTACCATTTAATCACAATCGTGTGTGGTAAATATGTGAATATTTGTTTTTACAATTATTTTTAGATTTCTTTATTTATCTTATATGCATTTTTTGTTTGAACGTATATTAGTGTTCTAAATGTATGCCTTGTGCCCATCAAATCAGAAGGGACATGAGAACTCCCTGAAAATGGAGGTACAGATGATTGTCAGTCACTGTGTCTTCTGGAGGAACAAGAACTTTTAAGAGCCGAGCCATTTTCTAGCCCCCAAGTTTATATTTCTTTTTCTTTTCAGGCTTTCCTACAGACAACTTAGGATCAAAAAGTCTCAGGAAATAGTAAAGCTAACGTAGTAAGTCAAAATAAATAGGAGAAAACAACCTACAAACAAGCTCATTCATCATGGAGTGGCTTCTACACTTGTAGAATTATATAATGCATTTTTCCTATGCTATCACACGAATTGCCATGTTACTTCAATAAATAAACCTGTTTACAAAATTCCCCATAGAGAAAATGCCTAGATATTTTCAAGAGGACTAAGATTAATATGATCATTTAAAAGACCTATGCTCTTAAAGCATTTTAAGGTAGAGAAAATGCAGAGCATCAGTGCAGGTATGATTGCCATTTCTACAGGTCTGCTAATGTGCACTTAATTAATTATGCAAAATAGAAAGTTTGGCCTTCATTACAAAGATCTCCTCAGCATGTGTCTATTTAAAAAAAAAAAAAGACTGAGAGAGAAGAATTTTACACAAAGATCTGCTCAGTCTCTAGCCTGTAGAGGAAGAACACATAAATCTTTCCTCTCAGACCAATGACATGATATCAATTTATAGTAACACTTTTCTGATTCAGCTCTACTTTGGGGAAACCTTTTAGAAAATTATCTTGCCTGGTGGAAATCCTGGAATCTTTAATAACTCATCATATGTCTGAAGAAAGTTGATTTACATTCTTTGTCTGATGGATAGATTATTTCCAAAAGGTGTATATGTACCTGTGTTCACATACAAGAATGTGTGTGTTTGTGTGCCTGCTATATGTATGTGCATGTGTTTGTGTATGTGTGTGTATGCTATGTGTACCTGCATATGTTTTGTGTGAGGCAGTGTGTATCTCTTTCTCTCTCACTCTGTGTGTTTATGTGTATGTGCATGTGTCTGTGTTCACCTAGTTCTGACACAGATAATTATTCACATTTGAATTTCTATATGGCCTTTATTCCTGTGTAATCTTAGCCAAAGTTTCCTGACTCAGTGACAAAGTTACAACCATTGGCTGCTTCACTTAATAATTGCTGCTAAATGCTATTGTTATTTTTTAAAAACAAGGGAAGGTTTAAAAGCACTCGCTCATTGTCCCAACTGTAGACATTCCCTGTACTTTGGCAATCATTTATTTCATTCGCTACCTGTCAAAGGAATAGAAGGTCATCACAGCCATGATTCAGTTCTCTGGGAGTATGACCATAACTTAGAAATAATCATTTGTGTTGCTCTGGGTCTGAACTTAAAGGAATTTTCAAACAAATCCATTGATTTGATGTTACAGTCTAGGAAAACACAAAATAACATAAAACAAAAATAATATATGTAAAACAAGAAACAAAACAAAAACCCCAAAACCAAAAACCTCAAAACCAAACATGACCTTAGAAATGGTTGGCATTGAAATTTGGAAACATGATTTCCATAGCTGCATTTTCTGTGACTTTGGCAAGGATAATTCAGCTTACATTTATGTATATTGATGACCAAGACTTCTGTTCAAATAATGTACAAAATGTATCCTGACATTTTTTTTAGCACCAAAACAAAGAACAAGCAATTTGCTGCTGTATACTATAGGATGAGCTGGCATATGTTAAATTTCACTTTATATAAGCTGTTCCAACTGGGATTCATTTCAGTATTCATATCTTTAAAAGTCGCATGCCCATTTTATATTTAAATATGTCGTGGTAATTGTAGGCCACTTGAAAGCCTTGAAGTACACTATACCATTTCCTAGAATTTAACTCTAAGAAACCTAAGTAATGAACAATTCATGTACTCTAGAGTCAAGCTGAATGACAAGAAGTCTGGGCCTACTCTGGGCTACACACTCAGGAAAAGATTAAACTATATAGTGAGATCTTGACTGAAAATGTAACTGGTACAGAGTTGACTAATATGTGAAAGGCCTTGGAATTGATTCCCAGTACCACAATGTAGATAATAACTTGGGTCAATAACACAACATGGGTTAATACACACATACACACCACACACACACACACACACACACACACACACACACACACACACACACACACACACACACACGGGGAGAGAGAGAGAGAGAGGGAGGGAGGGAGAGAGACAGAGAATAAGTATTATGTAAATAAACACAAACTAAGTAATTATGTTTCTTATGTTATAAGGTGTTTTAGAATGCACATGGCTGCTTTCACCTACATAATTTTATATTCAGAACTGAACTGAGTTTATGTAAAATAGCTATTAATCCACTTTACTGGATAGGTATATCCAGAAAGTTATTCCACTCTGCCAAGTCAATATGGAAAAGAGATTTATATGGTAGATAATCTAGTTTTTCATAATAGCAGAAAATTCAAACCTGAACAATTAGGAGATGGGCTTAAGGAGTTGGTAACCATCATGATAGAAGAAATCTGGCATAGTACTGCAATTTTCAGGAATGCCAATTTTATTCTTCTTGTTATCTACATCAAATCTTAGTACTTGTCCTAGACAAGTGTATTTTCATGTCTTAACTTTTATGTACATATCCCATGAATACAATTAATTTGTGTATCCCCCTTATTCTAAAACATCTGATATATTTCAACCCTAAAGTCACATAAGATATATTTTAGAAGAAACAGTAGAAAATATTCCCACCTTTTAGTCATTGAGATTTGCATGTGAATGATCCTATAGGCTTATTATATGTTTGGATTTTTGGTTCCCAGTTGGGTGAACTGTTTGGGAAGGATTGAGACGTATTGCCTTGTTGGAGGAGATGTCACACTTTTGGGTGGGCTTTAAAGTTGAAAGTGCATACTATTCCCTCTGCCTCTGCCTCATGCTTCCTCTGCCTCTTGCTTGTGAACCAAGATGAAAGCTCTCAGATACTGCTCAAGCACAATATCTGCTGGTCTGCTGCCATGCTCTCTGCCTTGGTGGTCATGAGCTCTGATGTGAACTGTACCCATTAAATAGTGTCTTCAAATTATAAGTTGCCTTGATCATGGTGTTTTATTACAGTACTGGAAAGGTCATTAAAATTGTGTCCTAGGATTATCTTCAGGTTCCAGGATTATAATAGGAATTGAAGAACTTTGCTTTCAGGCAAACAATTAGCCAACACAGCTAAGTGTCAAGAATGGAAAAAGCCAGAGAAGTTAAAGACAAACATGGAAGTTTGGTACAGGTTTTATCCGAACTGGACACTCAAAGGCTCTAGTAGCTTCTTCTCACATGACCACAATGCAATTCCCTGTTGCAGAGTCACTGAAGCAGTTTTGTCACTGAGCTGCCCTGTTTATCACTTTCTGAAATTGCAGTGCTTTTTTTTTTTTTTTTTTTTTTGCTTAAAGTAAGTGCAAATAACATTTAAGTTCAAACAAGACAAACACAGTATAGCAAATGTATCAATTAGGAGATAAAGATGATACTTTATGACACAGTTTACTACAGCCTTGAAAATAGGTATATGTCAGGACAGTAGATAAGAACTGTTGTCTTATATATTTTATTATTACTTCTTGTTGGGGCTAGTTTTTGCAAACTCTCTTCTGAAATATTCAGATATTCACATTAATGGACATAGACTCATATTAATTTTGTACAGTATACTAAATGTGAAGGCACAATGCAAGATCTGCTGGAAGTGTTGGGAAGTAGGGCTCCATTATCTTTTATTTTTCTCTGTGGATAATAAACATAGGATAGAGGGGTCATCTCAGCCCAAGCTTGTCCTGTGTAATCCTGTGGGAAGAAAGACCACAGTATGTTGGTTAGATGCATGGGCATTGGAGGCAGTCCTGTTGGAAACCTAGTCTGGACCTCAGTTTTTCTCATCTTTAAGCTGGACTACCAACAATACTGACATGCTCACCCCATGGATTTCTGGGGAAACTGTTTGTCAAATTATAAACACATTTGCTAAAGCCTAGTGCACAAGAAGTTTACATTCTAGAGTAATATTATTTAATTCATATGCAGTGAAGATACTGGTACCCATTTTAGAATGTACCAGAAAAATGTAACTTCGTTTTTAAGCCTAAATTATAAAGTTGGTTTTAGTAGTTTTATAATTTCAAAGAGATGGATATTGAAATTTTCTTATTTGTGACCTAAGCAGGGCTGAATCAATAAGAAAGTATCCCAAGACTTCATTTCTTTCAATGTTGATAGTGTAGTATTGTGGTGTATGTCTGTGTTTCCAAACTTATAAGGCTAATGTAGGAGTAATGGAGGTTCTAGGCTAGCCTAGACTCCAGAATCTCTGTTTCGAAAACAAAACAAACAAGAAAAAAAAAAAAAAACAGAGACTTTGCTCCTTATCCCTAAGTGAACAATTTAAAAATAAAATCACAATAGATTTTTCGCCCTTAGTTGTTCTGCAGATACTACATTGTTCCAAGAGAGATACCATGTCACCTTTTTTCCTCATCTTGTCTTTCTCCTATGTGGTCAAAGGCAACATTTATATGTGTGGACATTGTGTAGTACTTTTGTTCTCTTTGTTATAATTTCAAAAAGTGTTATCTAGACATTTAATAATTCACCAATTGCCTCATAAATAATTCATTAGAGGAAAGGATTTAGAATGGACTGGGACAAAAATATGTCTGAGGGAGATATCTTACCTTGCCCCAGGAATAAGTCTATGGGGGGAAGTACTATAGCCTTGTTTGTTTTGGGAACTGATAAATGACCAAAAAAGTCTCTAAATTTATGATATTATGTGATACTAATTTTTCTCCCAAGTAGTAGAGACTAGAACTCATATTTTTACCACACTTACTATATTTAGAGGCCTATGCACCAGTGGGATGTGTCACCTCCTAAACATCAGTGTATTTCTTCACTTGAACAAAACTGAAATAATGTCTAAATTCTCAGTGCTGCACATGCTAAGGAGCAAGACATTGCTCACAGATATCTAACATGCTGCAGTGATTTCTGAATGTGTTTATGTCATTACATGGCTTTATTATTTATGAAAATTCTATAATGCAATCATACAAAAGGGGCTGATATTTTCTTTGATATTTTAATAGTTCATTTTACAAATCAGTGTACAAAACCACATTTGTACTTTTTTATTGCCTAATCTATAGGACCTGGAAATACATTTGAATGGACTATGTCAAGCCCAAATGGGGAGTAATCTGTTGAGCATGATTGGGAAGTGCCATGAGACAGTGTCTGCTACTGACTTACACAACCTTCCAATTTGAGTTCCCAGGTGTCTAAGGTTGCCAGTAACAAAAGGGAATGCAATGCTGGCTCAGTAATTTTTGAAATTTATAAGCCTCCACTACATTTTATTTCAAGAAATAAAATGGCTTAACTTGAAATAAATCTAGAAAATTGTGCTTGCCTAAATGCTAAAACCTGGGAAATTGTAAAATGCCACCCCGCCTCCCTTCCTTTAACATGTTAGATTTGGGACAGACCTAAGCATGAGGATGGAAAAAACATACCTAAATTCTGGACATGTGATGTGAGATTCCGTAGCTGTACAGAACGAGGTGCATGTCTCTATGCATGGGTTGTGCATGTGTGTCCATTAAGAAGAATCTTATTTCACATTTTTCTAGCCCATGCAGGATTTATGATGACTTTAAAATATTAAGATTTAAATATGAGTAACTCAGAAAAAAAATGAGAAGGGGAATAAGAGATGTGGAGAAACATCTGGGAAGGCTAGTGAAGCTGAATAGAAAATCGTCGGAGAAGTCTCAGCATGACCTCATGTAAATCACAATCTATGTTCCACTCATCTGGCCATATGCACAAAATGATGAATTATACAAGTCCTGGTTCAAAGAGTCCCTCTAAGTCTGTAATGTAGAGAAAGAAACATGACTCGGGAAAGAAGCCTTCTTGGTGGTTTCTGATAGCAACTGAAGGGAAATGGACCGTTATTAGACTGAATGATGGCTTTTATGTTGTACCATATGAATATTATACAGTGGTATAAGGTATGGATCCTTTATATGGATCCAGTCCTGGAGGTCAAATGTGGAACTTTGGTTGACTGGCTTATGACTAAAGAGTTGAGAATGTCTTTCATTCATGAGTCTTAGGGGTGAGGAGGATACCTACGTTTTCTCCACAAAAATTTACTCCTTGAATCTCTTAAAGCCATAACTTGGAGTTTCACATTGCATTTCTCTGACTCTTCTTTCTTCCCATTCTTCAAGATCCAGACCTGAGAGAGAGGAGAAAGGACTTTCAAAGATTTATATGATTAGATTGGACCACTCAGATAATGCTATATTATCTCTCCATTGCAATGTACAGATTCTAAATGAGAGCTACAAAATTACCCTTTTCATATTAGACAATAGATTCACAAGACAGAACATTAGACATAAACATGTTATGAGACAATTATTCTGTCAATGCCAAGAGGAAAACCATGACCCTGTCAAATAATGTCACTGATTATAGATAATAACAAAAAAAGAATAGAAAAGATTTAAGTTCTTTTCTGAGAACCAGTCAGTTGAAAATACAATTAAACTCATAAAGTATGATACCAAATAAGTATATATTTGTAAACCACTTAAAAGACTAATGTAATGTAGAACATTTCTGTGTATGGGGGTGGTGTGCAGGTACAGATGCAGAGGTGTACATGCAGAGGTATGCCTACAGATGCCTATGTCAACCTTGGGTGTCATGCCTTTATGATTATTTATCTTGTTTCTTAAGACACAGTCTCTTATTAGCCTGGGTATCATCAAGTAGGGTAGGAAGGATCGACAAAGAGCCCAGGGATCTGCCTGCTTCTGTTTCCTAAGAGCTGAGATTAAAATCGTCTACAACCCTACCCCTTTATAAATTTGATGCCAGTTGAACTTAGATCCTCATGCTTGTAGGAAGCTCTTGACTGACTAAACTATCTCTCCTTCCCCAAATCACAATTCTACTTCATACATATGGTCATATTTCATTAATTGAGACTGTGAAAGGTTTACAAAATATAAGCTTTAAATATCTGTGACTCTGGAAGTAGAAAAATGAAATTTAAAGATATCTTAAAATATTTGTCTAGATTCAAATATGCATGTTTTCACTCACCAAGTAAATTTCAGAAGTAATTTATGAGAAAATAGCAACAGACTCTGAAAGGAAATTTACATCTAGGACAGAAGGGAAGGATAGCGTTTTCAGTAAGATTGTCCTTAGTTTTTATACAGTTCAGATATCTCCACTAAGAGAGATAAACAAGCTATGGGATCCTAAAATACTGCATCTTTCTGCAGATTACCTAGTTTCCACTGCTTGCCCAACCCTAATTACTTATTGCAATGAAACCATGTAGGAACTGTCAACACCAATCCTGCTGGTTTTTGTGATCTGTCACAGCATTCACAATGGCATTTTCACTTTGTTACAAGTCCCAGTCCTTAATAGCTCTTCTTTGATATCTCTATTTTTGAATAATTCAGACAGAATTTTAAAGTTCCATAAACAAAAAGTTACCTGAAAGAAAAATCCTTTCCCTGATCAATAGCACACCTGCGTAAACAGTTACTTATATGAAATTTGTTCGAAGAATGAGCCAAGGGAGGATGTTTTGGCAAGAAATGAGGCTTGCCTCTGATTTCCAATGAAGATTTGAGTTGAAGCAGTGTGTGTTCACTTAATCTTGTTAAATGTAGCACAAAGCACTAAGTGTATTAGAGCGTGTACTTAAATGATAACAAACCCTGCTGTTTGAGCTAATAGGAACCAGTTCTTTTCTCATTCTGTTGCCACCATCAAACATTTCTTTAGATAGCATCAGCACCATGACTGCTTTGCCTCAGTACAATGAGCTTTGCAGTTTTAAGTCTGTCTTTTTTAAATTGCTAAACAATAGGGTTCTTTTGTTTTTACTTTTTGTTAAAAGGATAAAGTTTGGATATAAAATTGGGCTCTGAAGAATCATAGCTAATGCAAAGAGACCCACATTCCCAAACAATAGGACAATTATTTGCGAAATAGAATAAATGGGTTCTACCATTAAAGAGGATAACATTATGAGATTCTTTTTCTATTGAGGAATGGTCTCTGCATTTAAAGATTCCTATTTTAGGCTTTAAAGCTCCATGGAACTTTGTGGCTAGAATGATGAGGCACTGTTATAGAGAAGAAAGAATTTCTAAATCATTCTCTACTTTTTAACTCTAGGAGGATTTGTATCTGCTTTACCTTCAGGCAGGGTGATGACCTCTGTAGTCCCTTTCAGCCTTGAACATCTGTAAAGTAGGAAGTGGCTATAAAAACTTTAGAATACATCTTGAAATGGTTATAAAACTATATGGTCCCTGAAGCATTTCCTGAGCTAAAGAACTAATACTATTTATTTCTTGGTTCAGTTTAACAAAAAAGTGCCAAGTAAAACATTAAGCAGTTTCTTCTCTAATACCCATTTAGGATTAATGAGAATGACAACATTCTACTAGGTAATAGAATTCTTTTTGAATAGTTGTTACCTAGGTTTTTCTTGCTCATTTTTAAAAATCTTCCCTGATAGAAACACAGGGGACTTTGACTGATTGGAACTTAATAGTAGTTGTGACCCTGCAGTGCGCCCTTGAACTGTCCCTTAGAGGATACTTGGATGGACCTAACTGATGAGTTCTGAGTCACAGTTGTCTCCATTAGTAATGGGAATGGATCCTAATTGGAGGTCAATCTTCATGAAAAGACATTAGCAGAAACTTTCTTGGCAAACATTGACTTCAATGTAGCACAGAATTTATTTCTTTCCCCATGGTTTCCAATGTCTGGCTAGGATACTACTTATCTTCCAGCCATTTTGGAGGCAGTTCTTCTATAGTTGAATTAGTATTTGTGTAACTTAATAGTTCCTAATAAATTTTATTAGTAAATCCCTTATTGTGTCAATTTATTAATTAAGTTTCCACTGCATTAAAGAAATAATGATTAAAACTTTTATCTACATAATTATAGACTCCATATTCTTATTAATAATCAAATTTTTAAGGTTAATAAAATGAAGAATGAGAATGTGCTGTATAGATTCTCTAAATTGGAAGAGTCTCTTCAGATTGCTCCTTCCTTTCTCAGATCTCACCTTTATCACCCATAACATCACAACATGTGCCTCAAATATTCTTCTTTTTCACTGTTTAGTTCCAAATGTCTTGCCAAACTCAGACCTCCGTTCCAATAGCATTCCACTTCTCAATACTAATTTATCTATGCAAACTGGCTATCTGGGGACCTAACATATCTTTATCAATCTGTTGGAGCATTACCATTTTACAGGTAAAACTATATTATGGGAATATACAGAGGCAGAGAGAAGTAGAGGGAGTAGTACTTCAGGAGTATTAAGTAGCATGGCAACAATTTTTCAGATAACCTGAACCTTAATTTTCTCAGATTGGTATGGAAAGTTTACTGCGACTAGAGTGGGGACACTTATTCTACTGAAGTCTCATTAGAATTTAGAGACATGCTGTACCTATCTTCATCAAAGTCTTCCCAAAAGATCCATCTCCAATTTATAAGATTCAATTTGTTCCCATTTACTCTGCTTATCAAGTGACACATGTTTAAGCCTGGGAGTTCAGCTTAATTTAAGATGAATCCAATAACTGATGCAGGAATAGTTTCTGGGGTTTCATATTAGGTCATATATGTGGTTCTTTAGAAGGGAATTCAAAATTCTTTGGCTGTTGTTATAAGCATTCCAGTTGACATTGAAAACCAACCAGACAACATCTTTAAACTTACTTGTTCCCTTTAAAGAAATATTTAAAATTATAGCTAAAATAATCCTGAACAATAAAAAAAATTCTAGAAATAACACTATTCCTGACTTCAAATTGTACTGCAGAGTTATTGTTTTAAAAAAAAAACTCATGAAATCGCCATAAAAACAGACACATTGATCAATGAAATTAATATATATTAATATATAATATATTATATATATGAATAGCTGATTTTTTTAAATAATGAAGTCAGAATACACATCGGGAAAAAAGGGCATCTTTAAAAAATAATATTGGCATAACTGGATGTTGGCATGTAGAAGAATGAAAATAGATTTATCACCCTACACAATCCTGAGGTCAAAGTGGATCAAAGGCTTCAACATAAAACAAGATAAAATGACCCTGAAAAAAAGAAGTGGGAGACAGCCTTGAATGCAATGGCATAGGAGATGACTTTCTGAACAGAACTCTGATAGTGCAGAGACTAAGACTGACAATTTAATAAATAAGACCTCATGAAACTGAAAGGCTTCTGTAAGGCAAAGAAAGCTGTCAATAGGACAAAGCAGCAGCCTTCAGAATGGGAAAAGATTTTTTTTTTAACCAACTCTTCATCCAATAGAGGGCCAATATTCCAAATCTATAAAGAAGTCAAGAAACTAGATATCACCAAACAAACATTCCAAATAATACATGGGATACGGAGAATTCTCTATAGAGAAAGCTTTAATGGCTAAATGACTGAGAAACAGTTAATGTACAACAAACATCCTTAGCCATCGGGAAAATGCAAATCAAAACAATTCTGAGATTCCAACAGCCTTTAATAATGGGTAAGATTACTAACACAAGTGACAGCTCATGTTGGCTAGGATGTAGGTCAAGGGGAACACTTGTACAGCTCCTATGAAAATCAATACAGTGGTTCCTCAAAAAATTGGGAATCAATCTACCTCAAAACCTAGCTAAACCATTCTTTGACATATACTTAAATGATACACCGTCTTACTACAAAAAGACACTTGCTCAATCATGTTCATTTACCCTTTATTCCTAATAGCCACAAACTAAAAACAATCTAGTTATTCCCCAACAGAAGAATAGATAAACAAAATGTGGTACATTTAAACAGTTAGTATTACTCACATGTTAAAAATAAAATCATTAAATTTTCAGGCAAATGGATGAAACTAGAAAAAATTACTGTTTGAGAGGTAACCCAGAACCAGAAAGACAAATGTAGATATTTGCTGTGGAATTATCTTCTGGTACAATTTAAATATTTGTCCCTCCTATTGGTTTAATAAAACACTGATTGGCCAGAATGCAGACAGGAAGTGTGGGTGGGGCAACCAGACTAAGAAAACTCTGGGAGGGGAAGAACAGAGCAGAGATACCAAGAGACTCAGAGGAAAGAAGACCAGAGTAGAATCAGAGCTCAGAACTAGGCAGAAACTCTTACTACAAATGGTTCACCAACATGTGTCATATACACTCACATAAAGCCTTAGAAAGCTTAAAAATGTTTTAGAGAACAGAAAGAGAGCCACAACAGCTTCTGAGTTGTGTCTCACAAATGAGCCATGGTACAGACCTGCCTTGACATGGTGTTCCAGAATGAGCTACAAAATATCAGGTTTTCAGAATGCAGCTTAAGCTACAACAAGGCCAATTCCTAAAGTCTCACAGAAGCCTCAGTGTACACAAAAAGCTGCATATGATGGCTTTAAGCTTTCTGTTTATATAGACGAAAAGGAAATAGAGTCAAAGACTTCTTAGCAGCAGCATTTTCTTAGGTCAATTCTGTTTGCTAGAGGCAAGCAGAGCTGCACCTTTTTAAAGAGAGGCTTACTGACTCAGTGTTAGTGGCAAAACACCTGTGAGTCTTTTAAGACGCCCTGCTGCCAAATACTTAAATGGAGTTCATGAGCAGCAGATAGCAGTACTTTGCTTGGTGCCAATGTGGACCCTAAAATTCCCCAGCGCGGTAATTATCCTGCCAGTACCTCTGCCACAAATTTAAACTCTCTATGAAGCTATACTAGGAGCTAGGTAGAGCCATCCAGCTGCCCTAACTGAGCCTTTAATCCTAGCCACACATTGGCTAGATTAAAGGTGTGGTCAGAAACAGAGAGTAATAGAGGGAGCTGGGCAGAGTCAGCCACCCTAGGTAAGCTTTTAATATTACCCACACATTGGCAGATTAAAGGTGTGGTCCAAAACATAAAAAGGTAAGACATAAGAGATATACAGTAAAGACAGATTTATTAAAAATCCTCTAAATGGTTTTCAGTGTATTTTAAAATATACTTAAGCTTGATAGAGAAAGGAAAACGGAGAAAAGAATAAAGTCCTTAAAAAAGAAATAGAGTAAAAATAATAGTAAGTCACATAGAGACAGAAAATACAAAAAGGGTCTAGATACAGTATGTTATTGCTTGTCTTTAAGGGTTCTTTTTTTCTGCAAATGAGGTAGTAAAAGCTGCTGAAAGATATTTGATTATAAATGTTGCTGGATTAATTCAACCTATATATTTGGTAAATATGTTGTCTTTAAAATTGAAGTTAAAAAAAATGCTACTTTGGAGAAGAGGTTTTCTTTTTATTTCCACAGAAAATGAGAGGCTGTGGATTTATTCCTGGTTAAAGAAAGTAAGGTTTGATAGAGAAAGACTCCCTGAGAATCTCCAGTGGAAACAGATGGCTTAAATGATCCAGCATTTCAGAGCACCTCTGTTGCAGTTTCTTCTGAACTCTGCATCCAAAATACCATCAAAGAGACTGGCAAATATGATCGAGCCTTACAGACTACTCCATTAAAGACTTGTTCATAATCCGAAATTTTTCTTTGGGTCCCCATGGGATTTCCAGCACATTCATTCAGCAGGAAGTAGCCTAGAAAACTACACTCACATTCCCCCCCAAAACATGGATTATGGATGTTTGTCTTTGTTTACAATGTTTGTTGCTAGCTGTTATAGATAATGGTGAAAAAAAAACCTATATAACGGAAATTAGATTTGGGGTTCTTGTTTTAAAAAGGAAAAAGGGGAAACGCTGTGGGATTATGTTCTGGTACATTATAAATATTAATCCCTCCTACTGGTTTAATAAAACACTGATTGGCCAAAAGGCAGACAGGAAGTATGAGCGAGGCTACCAGACTAAGAAAACTCTGGGTACAACAGAGCAGAGATGCCTGCAGACACAAAGGGGAAAAAGGTCAGAATGCTGCTCTGAGAAAAGGTATTAAGCCACTTGGCACATGGATTAGTTGAAGAGTTAAGACTTAGCAAGTTATATGCCTGAGCCATAGGCCAATCAGTGTGAAATTAATGTAAGCTTCTGTGTGATTATTTTAGGTTAAACAGTAGTAAGACTGTGAGTGGGTCCAAACCTCAAAGCTAGGCAGGAATGTCTAGCCTAGAAACATCATACTACAGATATTAGCCATTAAGTAAATGATAACCAAGCTACATTTTATAGAGCCAAGGATGTTAGGTAAAGAGAATGGTCTAGGGGAGTGCATAGATATTTCTGAGAAAAGGAACAAAGTACATTTTATAAGTAAATTGGGGGAGCAGGTGGGGGCAAGAGATGACAAGTGGGGGGATGGGATGGATGGAGAGAGTGTGGGTAGAGACAGTGAAAGTATAGTGAGAATTTGGTGAGTAGAATAGGAACCAAGAGCAATGGGCATTTCCTGGAATTGACGAAGGTGATTCTAAAGAGGACATCTAGAAAAGGGGGATATGAAGTCTCAAGTAGAAATCTCTTGTAGCCAGAAGAGGCTTCCAGTGAAGGGACTGGGTTATACTTAACTTAGTTGTTGGCCAAAGGAACCCCATAGGAAATCTGCAAATGACTCTGGCTGATACTAAGACAAAGTGTTACTCTCCACAAATTGATATCAAGGCCCTATTGCCAAAGACAAAAATCCTCATAACTTATTGTACATGGAAAATTCAAGCTGGCAACTACATAGAGCCTTAACTCTAATGTTCTAGTCTCTTTGGAGACTAGATATCTGCAGGCTACCAAAATGGAAATGTGGACACAAACCCAGCCACAAAACCTTTCACATACAATCGTCCCATTTGCAAAGTATGGTAGGGTAATGGTAGAACCGAACTTGTAGGAATGGCCAATCATCGTCTTATTTTAATTAAGACCAGCTCCATGAGAAGAAACCCATATCTGATACTTCTAGGATAACCAAGAACAAGAGACTACATAGTCCAGTGACCTAGGATAAAACCAAATATCACTAGTCTGAAAAAAATAAATAATAAAACTAATAAGATAATTACTAATGATATTTTCTATACTCATAGAACATCTAGTCATCTCTAGGCATCATCAAAGAGGCTTCCTCTGGAAGCATATGAGAATAGATGCAGAGACCCACCATCAGAACTTGTGTAGAGAGAGCCTCTAAATTGGAGGTCTTTATCAAATCCCTCACTTCAAATTCCAGGAATCCTGCAGAAATGTAAACCAAAAGATTCTAAGAGTCTAAGAGTATGTAGGACACCAGAAGAACAGGGCATTCAGAATCAACTAAGCAAGAAACTGAATTAGCAAGCACAGGGTACAGATGGGTGTGCACCAGGTCCATTGCATATCTATGCATATGTATTATATCTATTACCTTATTTTTATAAGACTCCTGAGAATGAGTGCATCTCTGCCCCTTTTGCCTGCTGTGGGGACTCTTTTCCATATGAAAGGTTTTGCATCAATTTTTTTATGTTTTATTTTGTCATGTTTGATTTTTATATCTTAGAAGCCTGTCTTTTTCTAATGAGAGACAAAAAAGGAGTGGATTTTGAGGTGAGAGAAGGCAGGTAGAAAGGAACTGGGAGGTGAAGAAGGAGGAGAACTATAATTGGGATATACTGTATGTTGAAAGCATTTACTTTATCAAAAGTTATTTGATAGGGCCATATGCTTAGCTATCTAGATGCTGGGTTAGGAATATGAAATGAAAATATTTCTTGCTCGTATCTTATGGCTGATCATTCTATGAACTACCAAGGATGTCTCTACTAAGTAGAAAAAGATTAGAGAGTAAGCTAAAAAATCTCAAAACAATTTTTTAAACCTCATCCTTTACATTATCTTCTTCTAAGCCAGTCTAAGAGTTAAAATGTGTGTTATTTTTGCTCTCCAGTGAAGCTGAAGTAGTATAAATAATAGATAGATAGATTGGGGATAGGAATGCAACTTAATGAGAGTGAGCTTGCCTAGCATATGTGAATCCCTGGGATGACTCCTGGTATACATTTCTCATTTAGGAATGGGCACACACACATCCATCTGTTCATATCCATCTTATTTACTTATCTATATTTATGTACATCTATACAGAAATGGATTGATAAAATAGGTATATAGATAAGTGATGATATACATTGATAGGTAATGATAACAAGTACAACAATAGATAACAAAGAATAGTATTGTTCAGGTCTAGGGTCTCAAAATCCTAATCTTTAGTCAACAAGCTGTCAGTCTAAGAAAATTAACAATATAGTTTCAATCTAAGATTAGGTAGCAGGACACCAGCACACTGATGTGAATATCTCTATGAGCCTGAGTTTATAGTCAGGAGAAGACCTTGTTCCATTAAGACATAGGTGGGGGTGGTAGGGGAGAATAAATTCTCCCTTCCTCTCTGTCTGCTGTTCTTTTTTCTTATGTTTGGTAAATGACATCTCCTGCAGCTTAGATATGACTCCGTATTGTGCTCAGTCACTCCAACACACTTGCCCAGGCAACAGGGGCACAGACAACAGTGTTTAACAGCACACCAAAGCACTGGTTTCCACTTCAATTGACACAGAAAATTGTTGAAAGTGAGAAAGAAGTAGATGCAGTTTTTAACCTTGATGTACAAGCAAACAAATACCTTCTAGACCATAAAAGAACAGTTTCACCTATTTATAACTAGAAAATTTATTTATAAATAGAAAATGGGAGGAGGAATTTGCATTAAAAATCTTGAGGAAAAAATAAGCATCAATATCCAAAGTACCATCGCTATTTATGAATTTCATGAACTTTCATTTGTGAATAAATTACAGGAAAAGGAAAGAATTCATCAGATTTTAAAGGAACTTGTCTGTGCAATGTAAGAGAAAATAGATTTATTCTTATCACTAAGCTCCTGGGCTCATTTCAATCAGATGTATAAAAAGAAATGAACGTAAGCCATTTTCCTCAGACTGGTTTATATATCCCTACATGAATTAATTATAGCTTTTAGACACAACCGGACTTTTAACATTCATGTGCCTGTTGGAGATCCTTAGATTATGGAAAAGAAAATGAACGATTCCTTAGGTGGTCTTATATATTGTGAGAATTACAGTTAATTTACTTCATAGTTCAGCACCCCAACTAAAGAGCAGTCATGTTTTCATTTCTAGGGATTTTAACCTGTGCAATATGTATGGACTTCAGCTGTGCCCTCGGGCGTTTTTTTAAAATTAGACAGGAAATAACTGGATACATCTACATTTTGCTAAGGCAAAGTTTCAGGATTCTCATCAGAATTTCCCACTGCTCCTGTGTTTCTTTCTCTTTTTTTATTTTAGTTTTATTTCCCATACCCACCACTGCTTCCCCTCGCTCCACTACCCTATCCTCCCATTCCTTCCCCAGGGAGGGCAAGGAGTCCCAAGATGACTCATTTCAGTCTGGCATATCCAGTTGAGTTAGGACCTAGGCTCTCCTCCCAGTATCAAGGCACAATTAGGTATTTTCTGTAGGGAATGGGTTCCAAGAAGCCAGTGCATGCACTAGGATTAAACTCTAGTCTGACTGCAAGAAACTCCACAAAATGCTCACATTATTTGACAGCCATCTGCATTCAGAGAGTTTAGTTCCATTTAAGTTTCCCCAGCTCTCACTTCAGAGTCAATGAGCTCCCCATAGCTAGGATCAGCAGTCTCTGTGGACCTTCTCCTTATGATCCTGATCCCTTTGCTCAAATAATCTCTCCTTCCTCTCTTCAGATGGACTGGTGCTTAGCTAAGGATCTCTTTATCTGCTCTCATCAATTGCTGGATGAAAGGTCTGTAATGGGAATTAGGATGGTCATTCATTTGATTATAGGGGAAGTCCTGTTTAGGCACCCTCTCCACTAATTTTTGGAGTCCAAGCTGGGGACATCTTGTGGGTTTTTGAGAGTTTCCCTAGTGCCAGCTTTCTCTCTAACCCCACAACGGCTTCCCCCATCTAGATATCTATTTTTTTGTTCTCCCTCTCTTTGCTCCCTGCCCCCTCAACCATCCTATTCTCTCATGTTCTTTACTCACCTCCCCTTCTTCCTTCTCCGCTATATAATCCCAATTTACTCAGATCTTCTCTATTTCCCATTCACAGAGGGATATAAGAATGTCTCTGCTAAATTCTTCCTATTAACTAGCTGCTCAGGATTTGTGGACTGTAACCTGGTTATCCTTTGCTTAATGTCTAAAATCCACTTGTGAGTGAGTACATACCATGTTTATCACTCTTGGTCTGTTACCTCACTCAGGATACTTTCTAAATCCATCCATTTGCCTGAAAATTTCAGGATGCCATTTTATTTTCCGCTGAGTAGTACTCCATTCTGTAAATATACCACAGTGTTTTAATCCATTCTTCAGTTGAAGATCATCTGGGTTGTTTCCAGGTTTTGACTATTAAGAACAATGCTGCTGTGCACATACTCGAGCTAGTGTCCGTGGGGTAAGAATGTGCATCCTTTGGGTATTAGCCCAATAGTAGTATTGCTGGATCACTGGGTAGATTGATTCCCAGGTTTCTGATAAACTGCCATACTGATTTCCAAAGTGGCTGTACAATTTTAAATTTCCACCAGCAATAAAGGATTATTCCCTCTGCTCAACATCACCTCCAGCATACACTGTCATCTGTGTCTTTGATCTTAGTCATTTTGACAGATATAAGATGGTTTCTCAGAGTTGTTTTGATTTATGTTTCTCATGGCTAAGAATTGTGAGCAATTCTTTGTTTTCTTATTCATTTGAAATTCTTCTGTTGAGAATTCCCTATTTAGCTCTATACCTCATTTTTTAAAATTGGATTATTTGTTGTTTTGACCTCTAGTTTCTTGAGTCTCTATATACTTTAGAGATCAGTCCTCTGTCAGATGTAGAGTTGGTGAAGATCTTTTCCCATTCTGTAAGTTGTCATTTTGTCATATTGACTATTTCTTTTGCCTTACAGAAGCTTCTCAATTTCAGGAGATCCCATTTATAATTGTTGTCTTAATGTCTGTGCTACTGGTGTTATATTTAGGAAGTGGTCCCCTGTGCCAATTCATTCAAGGGTATTTCCCACTTTTCCATCAGGTTCAGTATAACTGGATTTATGTTGAGGTCTTAGATTCACTTGGACTTGTGTTTTGTGCAGGGTGATAGATATGGATCTATTTTCATTATTCTACATATAACTATCCAGTTATTATAGCACCATTTGTTGAAGGAGCCATCTTTTTTCCACTCTATATTTTTAGCCTCTTTGTTAAAAATCAGGTGTTCATGGGTGTGTGGATTGTGTCGGGGTCATTGATTTCATTGATCCACAAGTCTGAGTCTGTTTTTAATACCAGCACCAAGCTTTTCTAAAAGTACCGTAGCTCCATATTAGAACTTGAAGTACTCCTATGTTGCTTACTGAGATGAACATTATCTCCAGCTATAAACTGCAAGACCTAATTCTTATTTATATCCGGTCTTCTGGTGTATGACCTTATTATACAGGAAAAGATGTGTGTTTATGTGTGTGTGTATACATGTATATGCACATACATACATTCATGTTCATGCATGTCATTTATATGTATGAATGTTTCCCTATGCGTATATATACATATATGTGTGTGTGTGTGTGATTATTTTCCCATAGCACTGTTATTTTCAAGAATTCCTTTATTTTCAAAAAACAAGGCAGATCTCCAGTTCCTATGGTAGATTATTTGATGCGTTTTGTTTTGGTTACTGTGTGGAAGAGAAAAATTGGCATTGGAATTAAGGTTTTTATTTGGAAAGCAGATGAAAACATGGTTTCACTATGTTATAAACACAAAGGACCTTCTAAGCTTGGTATCTAACTTGATTATTTCACATAATCACATCAGCAATTTCTAGTTAGTATAACTCTTGATAAGATAAATTTTATGAACTGTCAACGGAGAGGTGTAAACATAAAATACAGAACAAGTACAGCCAGATTTTATGAGGTATCTCTGGACTACAGTATTGTTATCAGATATCTGGTATTTATAAAATGAAGATCTACCAAAATCCAATCCAGTAAGGTAAACACTCTCAAAAACCTCTAATGAGCTGACTGAATGGCAGCTCGTCTCAAGTTTTGTGAATAGTTTTCCTCATAAAAACCAGCTAATAAACTTAAGTTGAAATGCTACCCCATATCATTACATATATACATGTGTATGTAAATACAGACTTTAATGCTGAAGTGTGAAGCTGGGACATAGTTACTTGGTAGAATTCTGGTTTTCTATGCATGGAACCACTGAGAATTCCATTCCTGGCACCAAAAAAGCCACATGTGGTGATAAACACCTATAACTCCAGTTCTGGGAGTTGAACTGAGAGATCAAGTTCAGTTTCATCTATGTAACTACTAGTTATTCTGAAGTCAGTCTGAGCTACATACAATTCTGTCATAAGAATAAATAAATAAATAGTTAAAGTAAAACATTGGCATGCAAGGAAAATATTCGTCAAGATTGTCTTTATATTTAAATTGTGTATATATGTATGTCTTTGAGGGCACTATTGTGTTAAGAAAGTTATCATGTGTGAAGAACAGAGGACAACTTCAGATAATCATTCTTCAGGAACTCTCTACCTTAGCTACCTTACTTTTAAAAGAATCTCTCACTGGCTTGGAGCTCAATCATTAGGCTAGACTGTCTGATAAGCAAGCCCCATGAATTCTTCTCTTGCCATGTAACCAGCACCAGAATTATAGGTGTAGGCCACAGTGCACCACATTTTTATTTGAGTATGACTGAGCCTTTTACCGGTGACAACATCCATGAAGTCATGGATTTTTCATGTTGTTGTTGAAGTTTGATGGATTCCTCTAAGTCATGTGGTGCTATTTACTAATAAAGTTCATGATATAGTATGTACAATATTTATCTTAGATTTATATCTTTTTTGGGTATTTCTCTAAAGGAGGTGTAGTTGTTCTTGGATTTCAGGTCTGTGTGTTAGTTTTGGCTTTGTGACTTTGCATCAGAAAAGTCTATAATTAAATGTATTATGCAACTTTGAAACTTTATTATCCAAGATGTAGAGAATATAGTTTTTGAAAGGGAAAAATATAAAATAAAGAACTTTAGTTTTACTCTACTCTGAATAAATTATCAATAATGAAAATATAGGCCTTATAAAAATGATCCTCAAACATGCTCATAATTTTTATATTCATGATTCACATTTGGTATTGTAAGTAATCAAATAATAACTATGGTAACTTAATTTTAATTGTTTTAATTTTGTTACTGTTTTAAATACTCATAGAAGCTGACAGAGAACCCATGCTTCCATGTTCATCATTATAGTATTATTATAGTAACCTATTTGCAATGTTGAGAATTTGGAAAAGCATCTAAATACATAGCAGAACTGTTTTAGAAACTTCAGATATAGTTTGAAAAAGAAAATCAAGTTCCACTGTAGGAGTAATCACATTCCACATTTTGTGGCTACAGAGATTAAACTCCACTCTAAGTGTCCAAACCTTTTCTTGTAGATGGAGACCAGGCTACAAGTCAGTGTTAATAGGTTTTGTGATTTTTCCTCTGCCAGAAATGTGACAATCATATCTTTTCTCCAGAAACACAAAACATATTTTCCTCCAATATCTTGCTCCATTTCTCTATCTGCTGAAAATTTTCTCTTGCAATTTGAAGATATACTGAAAATGACTGGCTGCAGCTGTATCTGAACAAGAACTTCTCTATGTCTGTGAATACAGAGAAGCCTTTCTTTTAGATAATTTTGTAACCCAAGTAAACAGAATTTAAATGACTTTTCTTTACGTTTCAGAAAGGACAGAGTTAGGCTGCTAGTTTTCATGGAGAGCCATAACAAAAGTAGGCTGCTGTAGCAATGCGCTCTTATGAATTTATATAGCATTTGGTTATCATCAAGGGACAGACAACTGCTGCAACTCTGTAGGAAAGGGGGAATGGAAAAAAGGAAACTACAGCCACATCTGTGCTCTTATCAGAAAAGCAGTTGCTTCTCTAGAAACGCCTTAGCTCATTGAAAGAGTTCACCTTTGCTCTCTGGAGTCAAAAATAGATTTTACGGTGTTTTGGTCTGTTCTGGATACCATAGCAACATTCTGTAAGTTAGAAGTCTTAAAAAAGCAAACTGATTTCATCTGGCACTAAAAGTGGGGAATAAAACACCAAAAATCCTTCAGTATTCTGGCTTCATCTATCTTTATGGCTCAAAAATGGCAGCCATCTTGCTTTGTCTTACATCATAGAGCTCATTTTGCAGAGAGTACTTTGAAGTGTCTCCTTCTTTGGTGATACAAATCTTACCAGCACACTGTTCTTTCTTCAACTGCACTGGAATTTTTCTTTAACATTCCTATCATGATATTTAGTCACATTACACCATGACCTCTCCATATCACTTTATATAGACACAATTCAGTCCACAGTCAATACTTTAACAGAGATGTTGGAGATTGAGGACTGAGGTATTCACCTTTGTTTTAGCCAGGGTTTCTCACACATTGGAACTGGTATGTATTTTATGTTTCAGAGGATCTTAGCCAGTTATTGCCAAAAACCAACATCAAGCTTCCCTTTACTCTATGTTGTGACAACCTAAATGTCCCCAGATATTACTGCTTGTGCATATTTGTTAAGAAAAATGTCAAAATTTATCACTTGTTTGCCCAGTTGAGAACCATTGGCTTAGGCATGTGCCATATTTTGGTACTAGATCTGTTGCCACAATACAGAAAACGAGAAATCTTATATAGAACATTAATAGGTTTTGAGGGAATGATTTTGCAGGCGAATCATTGGAAAAAGTAGAATGTTGAGCCCATCCTGTTGTCTTTCTCAAGATTTTATGTGACAGTTCAAAGGCAGGTTATCAATTGGCATATCTTGATGAACCAAGGATGGTTCAATGTCTAACCCTTTACCCCTTTTTTATTTAACACTGAGGGCAGAATAAATATCCTGGCAGCACATTAACTCTGATACCTGCCTTGTGAGGCTCCCCTTGCTGTTCCTTTAGTCTCCTGCTGGGCATCCTTGGCACATCTTCATCATGATTCTTTTTATGATGTAGAGGACGCAACACAGCCCTGCTCTATTCTAACCAGCAAATAAATCCTCCCATATCTTCCTTTTACCTCCTCTTTTTCCAATTAACTTTTTCTCAGCGTTTTTTTTTTTTAATTGATTTTTGGGGAATTTTATAGAAACACTCATTTCCCAGTTCTTCTGTGTCCACCCCCTCCCCTTGTTGCCTCACCAAAATAAAATAAAAATTAACCGAAAGACCCCAACTCCCTAAAGAAACCAAAAATATCTCACCAACCCCTACCACTTTCCACTTTACTTGTCCATCTTTCCAACCTCTTAATCACATATGCATTTGTAACAGTGCCGTTGGAAGCTGCATGTGTCACTCAGTATATCCTTATACCCAAGCATCTTTACCTGTAAATGTTCATTCTAGTTTAAGGTCTCAGGCTTCTACTACATCAATTATACCAGACCCTTGCCAAATTCCTCTCAGATATCATGCTGTTGCTAAAGTCATGAAGATCCTGTGGCTGTGGTTCCACAGGGCCTGCCCCTTCCCACCTTGGAACAAACACAAAGGCCTGGATCTGAGCCTGGGTAGTAGCTGAGTTGACCAGCCCTTGGACACAGTGTGGCTTCCGGCAGCAGACCAGTGGTAACATGAACCACAGGCATCACCACAGCCTCTTGCTGTATCTGGATCACTGACCCACTCATGACGCTCAATGTTTGCCTCGACATCGAGCCTCTTTCTAGCCACTGATATCAACATACCCCACCATACAAACACACACACACACACACACACACACACACACACACACACACACACACACACACACACACAGGCAGCAAAGCTCGAGGACATTACTAAGTCATCAGTCACTGGCATAGATCACTTACATCCACATGGAAATTGAGTTTCATTGCAGCCTGTAGCAGCAGCATGAACCATAGATGTCAACATGGTCTCTGGTTCATCACAGACCATTGGTCCTTCCAAGAGGTCCAGTCCAGGAAGTGAACATGTTCTCATTTCAGGCGTCCATTGCTGCTGAGGGGAGTGAAGGAAATATTGGTCAGCTTGGTGGCCTGTTCAAGGGCTGAGTCTGTGTCTGTATATACCACTGACAACTGGGAAAACTGTATGGAAGCAAACTAGGCCCTCTGAATGTGGATAACAGTTGTGTGGCTTGGGAAGTTTGTGGGGCCTCTGCCTGAGGGACTAAGTTTTATCCTGAGTGCATGAACTGGCTGTTTGGCACCCATTCCTTATAGAGGAACATCTTCCTCAGCCTTGATACAGGGGAGAGAGCCTCGGCCTGCCTCAACTTGGTAAGCCAGACTTTGTTGATGCCCCATAGAGGCCTTACCCTCTAAGAGGAGTGGATGGATGGTGGGAACTGGAGGGGTGAGTGGGAGGAAGGGAGGGAAGGTGAACTGTGGTTAGTATGCAAAAACAAACAAACAAACAAACTTTTAAATAGAAAAATAAATTAAAAATAAAATAAATTTTTAAAGGAAGCCACATGCCATTCTCAGTTAATTTTTTGAGCTTTCTATAATACGCTTTGAGATGTGAACTATTAGCAGTTCCCTCCTTGGTATCTGCCAACGGTTGCCGTGATTTAGGCCATCATGGATGAAATTTTATCCCTCAGGATATGTAAGCCCAAGTTAACTTTTTCTTTTATTAGTTGCATTAGCCATAGAAAAGTAACCAATTTAGATGGAATGAATTTGATCGCTCAGTGAAGATATTATAGTTGTATTTTCCTATGAGTATCTTTTGAGGGGAAGAAAAGAATTTTGTCTATTTCATGTAGTGCAACGTTGTTTCAAATTCATTATGTAGATGAGACTGGCCTTGAACTTCTGATATTTCTGCCTCCACCTTAAGTACACTGTGACAGGATGTACCTCTATGTTATAGTTGGGTTTTTAAAACCTTTACAATTATTCTTTTACTTTCTACTGTTATTTCTATCTTACTGCTGCATAATTCTGTATTGACCTGAGACCTTACCTTCATAAATCCACCCCAAATTATTTAACATATAAAAGTTACTTTAAAACTTTACAACTACAAAAGAAAACCTCATTGCATTGTTATCTTTTTAAATGTATGATCAAATAACCTCAAAGGTTACACTACTATGTTACTCTTCCATGCTTTACTGTCAAATGAGTATTTCATGTCTTATCGACCAGGCTTTATGGAAATTAAGGCCCATTCTTAAAAAATTACTCCATGATCTCATCCCAATGTTCTTATACTTCTTGCTCTACATGAATCATTTTTTCACTGTCTAATTTAGACAATATTTCTTCTACTTCAAGTATAGTTGACCTCTTTTGAAGAATTTAATGGATTAGTTCATTACTACTGGCATAATCCCCTTTTCATTAGCTTCAAATAAGTTACTAGACATCAGAACATGTTTTTGAAATACTTTCCCCATATCATGGACATGTAGTAACCTAACCACAATAGGTGTATCCCATGGTCTTCAGGGTTCTTTTTGTATTTTTTTTAAAAAAGAATTTATTTAGTTCATTGTTTATGTGTGTGTGCTTGCATTAGGAAAGGGGGTCAGAATTGTACCATTGTTGAAAGTTTGTTCTAAATACAGAAACACATTCCTAACACAAAGACATAAAGTTGATTAAAATTTTTCACTGAAATGTGTTCAGCTTATGATAGATCATGAATTAGTAATGATTCTTAAATTAAAAAGTTAATGAAGAATTGAGATAATATTAACATAAAATTAAAGTGAAGGTAATTAACATTTTAAATTTTTTACAAATTTAATATCTCTTTGTATTGATTTTTAGAGAATTTAATAATTAATAAATTATTAATTTAAATTATTTTCCATTAATTTTATAAGACACTATATGTATAGTTATATGTATTTTATTTTGAAATGGCAGATTAGATGGTGTTCTAATTTACATATCTATACAACTAGAAAAACGTCAATCACTCCACAAACCCTACTTTACTCACATTTCCTTCTGAAATAATGTTATACAGGATATAAAATAATGGAGCTTTTACAGTCTATTTATAATGTGTGCCTTGCTGATATTTGCCCAAACCATATTCCCATCACTGTAACCCAGTTTGCTCTTATTCTTCATCCCACAAATAATTTCATTCTCCTTTTATGTCATATATATATACATATGTATACATATTATGTCTGTGAACATGTATATTTTCTAATCTAGATTCTTTATGTGCAAAAAGTATTAATATTTTCTATGTACACTTATTATCCCCTCTCCATACCTTTTTTCCTCCTACTCTATTTCCAACGCCATAACCCCTTATGTTTATATGTCATATATATGGACTAATTGATTATATGAATATGATTTATTCCTCTCAATAGATCATCTCCAATTCCGTCCCTTTTCTTTTTTTTTCTTTAAGTTTTTTTTTTTTTACATGCAAACCACTGTTCTCCTTTACTCTCCTCTTCCCAGTCACCTCCCCAAGTTTCCCCCCATCTTGTCCCCACAATCCACGCCTCACGAGGGTAAGGGCTCCCAGAGGGAGTCAAAACAGTCTATGTCCAGTTGTGGCAGGACCAAGCCTCTCTCCCCAGTATCAAGGCTAAACAAGATATTCCTCTATAGGGAATGGGCTCCAAAAAGCTAGTTTATGAATTAGGTATAAGTTCTGGTGCTGCTGCCAGAAGCCCCACAAACTGCCCCTGCCACACAATAAGGCCGAGTTCAACCCCATGAAGATTCCCCAGTCCAGAGTCAACAAGATCCCAGAGATGGCAGTAGCTGTCTTCATAGGTTTCCTCATCATGATCTTGACGGCTTTGCTCATATAATCCCTCTTCCCTCACTGCGACTGGCCTGGGAACTCTACTCAGTGTTTAGCTGTATATCTGTGCACTTGCTTCATCGGTTGTTGTATGGAAGCCCTATAATGACGGTTCGGTTGGCCATCAATTTGACTGCAGAGGAAGGCCAGCTCAGGCCTTTTCTCTGCTGTTGCTTGGAGTTAGTTTGGGTCATGCTTGTGGAATCTTGGGTTTTTCCCTAACACCAGGTTTCTCCCTAACCTCCAAATGGCCCCTCTATCAAGAAAGCTATTTTGTTTTGTGTCCCTCTCTGTTCCTCCTCCAGCTCACCCATCCCATTCCCTCATGTTCTCTCCCCACCTCTCCACCCCTCCTCTCCATGGTCCCAATTTACTTATCTATTTCCCCTTCCATGATTAGCACCCTTAGGGTCTCCTTGGTACCTTCCTACTCAGACGTTGTAGATTGTAACCTGGTTAGCCTTTGCTTAAAGTCTCAAATTCACTTATGAGTGAGTACATACAGTGTTTGTCTTTCTGAGTCTGGGTTACCTCACTCAGCTTGTTTTTTATTCTAGTTTCATTCATTTTGCCTGCAATTTTCAAGATTTATTTTCCTCCGTTGTGTAAGTGTACCACATTATGTTTTTTAATGCATTCTTAGATCAAGAGGTATCTAGGGAATTTTCAGGTTCTGGCTATTACAAATAATGAGCAAATGTCCTTGTGGTATAAATGTGCATCCTTTGAGTATATAGTACCCAAGAGTGGTATTGCTAGATCATGAGGTAGATTGATTCTCAATTTTCTGAGAAACCACCATACTGATTTCCAAAGTGGCTGTACAAGTTTACATTTCCACCAACAGTATAGGAGTATTCCCCTTGCTCCATATCCTCTACAGCATAGGCTATTATAAGCCACACTCTATTCCTCAAGCCCACTTATCCCTTTTCTTACAAATGATTTAATTATACCCTTTTTTGTGCCCAGTAAAAACTTTTTTTTGTTTGTGTATACTATAAAATAGTTTTAGATCTGTTTGTTGAAAGAAATCAAAGCTAGTTCCAAATATTAGTGATAGTGAATAATGTAACAATAAGCACTGAAGTTTATGTATGTTTGTATGTTTAGATTACTTTGAGTGTATGCTGAGCTGAATCATTGGTACTTCTATTTTGTTTGGTGTACCCTAATGTAAATGATCTGCACTTATTTTCATTGTTTGTATGCTTATTTATTTAATGTGAGCCCTCATTTGTTCTATTGCTTGTTGATGTTTAGACTTTGGAGTTTTTCTAAGTTTAGGTAGGAGTCTACAGTTGATGTGCTCCTGGCAATCATTTTCTTCAATAGTCTGTCTTTTCACCTGATGATTCTTTTACTTGGCAGAATTCAGAGGCGCTGTAATAATCTCAAGTAACCCTATTTTCCAGCTCCTTGGAATTATTTCCTGAGCTATTTGAAGCCATTTTCAGGAAATCCTTGGGAGAGTTTCAAGTCATAAATGCAGGTCTTTGATAGATTTTGAATTGTTTGGGACCAGTTGAAAACCATGGACAAAGTTTCATTCTTCTACATGTGAACACCCAGTGTTCACAGCACCATTTGTCAAAGAAGCTGTCTTTTTTTTTTTTTATTTAATTCTTTGAAACCTTTGTCAAAACTAAGATGTTATATCTGTGTGATCTATTTCTGGGTCTCTCTTTTCTGTTCTGTTGATCTGTATGTCTGTTTTTCTCCCAGTACCGTGTTACCTTAGGTAATATAAGTCTGGAGTATTATTTAACATCAGGTTTTATGGTAGCTCTAGCCCTACTTGATATCTTGAATTGTTTTCACTAATGAGGATTTTTGTGTTTCTATATAACTCACACATTTTTTTTCTAGTTCTATGAAGATATTAGACTTTTAATAGGGAATCTGTAGATCACTCCCTGTAATATTATGTTCATGTTTAATAATCTCTATTTCTACTTTATTTATAAAATAGAAATATTTTATCAATAAAATAAATAAAATAAAATAGTTATTTGTGAAATATGTATGTGTCATCCATGAGGTAAAACCCCTAACTTCCTGCCTTCTGAGGATATGCTGCTGCCATACTGTCTGAAGACAGATCTTCCAGATAGACAGTCTACCTCATTGCCTAGCAAGCACCAAGGAACACTGACTCTTCATTTCCTTAACTTTTTGAGTCATTCCGAACTTATGTATAGAATGAAATCCCTACCAGGCCAACATCTTGCAGTATGCTTCCACACAATCAAGTAAAGAAAGAAAATTTTCCCATTACATTCCTCCATTTTTTTTTTACTCCATTTCATTTTCTCAAAAGAATCTAAAATAATATTTCCATGGACGTAGCTCATTGTTAGCCTGATCAGACTTCATATCAACAGCATTCTGTTAAGTTCCCTCTCCAGCCACAATCACAGGATTCTCAATATGACCAAGCACAAGTTTTATTTGCATCCACTAATTTATGCTTATATACAAATAATTGATTTCCTTCATAGCCACCCATCTACTGGTATTTTATAACATCACATTGTTCAGTATCCTATTTTCATGGCTTTTTGGACATTATTCAGTGCATCTTCTTTTATCTCCCTGATTGTTTAAAATTGTAATTTCTCATAATTCAGTGATCGTGTATTATGTGTTCCAGCTATACCCACTTTTTATATTATCTCATTCAATCACTTGTTTTTACCCTGAATATACCATGCATATGCTAATACTATCCATATTTATCTTTGTAAGCTTTAAGCTACAGTTATAACACATATAAAAAAAAAAAAGAACGTATGGGTTGTTATCTTTTAAAATTTTAGTTTCTCTGAGTTTTGTAAGTAGCACCAGTTTTTAAAATCACAGCAGCTCTTACTGATGCCAACTGTCAGTATTATGGTAAAAATAAATGTCCACATTAAAATGAATTTTAGAGTTAAAATGGTTAGGTAAGACAGGAAAAAAAAAAAAAAAGGTTTTCAGCTGGATACAAGACAGCCAAGTTGACCCTAAAAGAGCAAGAACTTGACTCTTGAAAATATAGCACAATTTTTCATGGTAGGCTTTAGCAAACTCCCAGGATCTCTCATCCCCAGTCTACTAAATCCAAGCTCAGGACATCATTGCCCTTTCCATTAGTAAACTAATTCACTTTACAGTTAGTTGTACCATTTTACATACATGAATACATCTATAGTGACATGCTTGTCTGTTCTATGACTGTCTCTGTTATTGCAGGAAAAACATTTCTGACTATTTCTGAGATGATTAAGGGGAAGAGAAATGGTAGGTTAGGCCATAAATGCCTTTTGCCCTTGACCCTTGGCTGAGTCTACTCTTGACTCTGGAAATTGCACTTCCCCTTTGCTTAACCAAAGATTGGAATAAATTTCCCCACTTGCTTCCTCTTTCTGTGCTCTGGCTTGCATTCTTCCTTGGAATCTGGAGAACTGGGACAGCTGTGTCTGGGAGTGGAGGAAATGTTGGAGGATTCATTTTCTTGTTGATAACATTAGATCTCTCTGAAATACATGTCCACAACCTTATTCCTACTTTTTCATTATTTACAAAATTATCACCTTGTTTTGTTGACCCTTTCCATGAAGATGTTAGGCCCCAATTTACACTCCAGTATATCAAATTATAGCTGTCATTCATGATTGTAAAACTAACTATCATACAGATATACATTAATTTATGTTTATAGTATGTCTCCAGAATTAGAACTATGGTCTGGAGAATTCTGGGAAGTTGCTGATTGGCTTTGTGATAGCTGATTAGTGAACATTTCCTGAATTAATGAATGATGCAATTCAGCACATCAGAAACTAAAGATAAATAAATAAATAAATAAATAAATAAATAAATAAATAAATAAATCAATAAATAAATGCTTTGAATTAAACTATACGTCATTTCTACTGAGAATCCAAAGCCGTGTGTCTCTGATGCCTAATGCCAACATATTGCTACTTCTCAGGTCCTCTTGTTAGGTTCTTTTTCTTTTATATTTCCTCTTTTTTTCCTCGCAGTCATAAGAAATGTAGTTTACCATTACATTGTTACATAACTAAACACTATACCTGCCTGGGGATAGTGTTTTCATTTATATAACCCAAAGATATCATTAAGGAGTCTTCATAAACAAGTCCTCTATACCTGGTAGAGATGGTACTAATCTCATATAATGCTCACAGGGAACTCTCCATCTCTCTTCCTTTATGCTCCATTCTCTTTCTTCCCTTTCCAGGGTACAATGAGATGAAATTTTTAAAGCAGTATGACAAGCAGGGATCCACAAGGAAACAGACCTACAAGGTCATTCTACCTCCTAGGCCAATTATTTCAATATCTTACAGCTCTAATTTTAAGAATGTTCCTTTTCATATGACAAGCTAATATTTGCCTGGCTGTAACTTTGATCAATTGGTCCTATTTCTGCTGGCTGGGATCCTAAGCATAACTATTTCCAGAGCAGAAATAGAACAGCTGCTTAACACCTCCCATATGCTATTGCTTTATATAGCTGAAAGTTGTAAGCCCCAAGCCCCCAGCACCTCAGCCATGAGCACTGTCAGCCGTCTGTTCTCTATAGCCTTTCCTCAAATGACCCATTTATTAAACACTTGATTACTTTCTTGCTTGAATTAAACAGAGGGACAAAGTCTTGTCTGGGTAACTCATCTGTTTCTATCTTGTTTGGTAACTCATTGTTTTATTTGAGAGGAAAGTATAGCATACTGGGTTTGATTTTGAAATATCATTTTAATAACACATTTGGCTAGTAATTATTTAAGGAAGCACACAGTTAAAGACTTAGCCTAACTATTGGGTATCGTGTCAGTCAGGAAACACTACATCAAGATTAAGATAGGCATTAGACATTGGCATTGCTTTTGAAAATGTTTCAATTTCTATATTTTTCAATGAGCTACAAATCATCATTTAAATTCTGTATAACCACTGCTGTTAAAGTATCCATGTGGTATATAGAAGCATTCTTAATGTACCTCCAGGGTTAGGGTATCCCAGGACTTCAGTGTAGAGAGCAGGACTCCGGGTCATCTAGGAGGTTCTGCACTTTGACTCACTCAGCAGTACCCCACTCTGGGAAAAGACAGCTGCATTCATTTCATTAACTTGTGGGTTATAAGTTAATTTCTGGGGAGAATGCTATTATAGATTTGGATGAGTTCCATTAAACTCCATTTAAACTTTGACTGTAGGATGCATTAATAGAGCTTCAAAGTCAGTCAATCAAAAGATTGATGGGGTATATAGAAGAAAATGTTAAATGGAATATTTGATATGAACCATTAAATCGTTCAGTGAAATTCTTTTAGGGCATTCTGGACATACATATTTTGAAGTTTTCATCAGATTTATAAAGGAGTTTGACAACTGTCTTTCTGCTGATTTTATCTTTGTCAGTGTTTGAAAATAATAGAAGCTACTTGTGTGATTTTTATTTTGTTTCCAATGCTAGGATCTCATTTATCTTTATGAACTCAGTAATTTAAATGCAGTACACTTCTTAGCAATATTATTGAAAGCTTTTAAAAATATCTTTGAAATTATAAATACCTGCTGATGTTTCAACAAAAAAACTAAGTTCTGTTTTGTTCTAGGAAACTTCCAGGGACTTCTAGTTTCATTGAACTTAGGAATGTCATTTTGATGTGTACATCTTCTTTTTTATTGTCCCTGTGTTTCAGTTGAGATGGATAATGCTAGGTACTGCAGTAGATAAACACTACCACTGTGTGCGCGTGCGTGCATGTGTGCGTGCGTGCGTGCGTGCGTGTGTGTGTGTGTGTGTGTGTGTGTGTGTGTGTGTGTGTGTATGTGTGTGTGTGTGACTGAACACATACAAGTATATTTTCCCTTGGGTTGTTTCTTCTCAACAGAAATTCAGATGTAGCATCACAGCTGTGGCATTTGAATCTCAGGCTCCTTAAGTCCTCACAGAGAAATCAAGGAACCTGGGCTTCAATCAGCTGACTCTTCAGTACTGGGTAGTTTACAT
Source organism: Phyllotis vaccarum (assembly GCA_033318265.1). Taxonomy (NCBI): domain Eukaryota; kingdom Metazoa; phylum Chordata; class Mammalia; order Rodentia; family Cricetidae; genus Phyllotis; species Phyllotis vaccarum. The sequence goes on from JARWLC010000010.1 coordinate 57,220,532, forward strand.
CATTTTTATTTATAACATTAAGGAGACTAAACAATGGTCCTAACCCAACTGTGGGAAAGATAACCCTATGAGGAAACAGGTATAGATATTTGGATAGAGCGTCTTGCCTATCTGCATTTCAACAAGATTGAGTCTTTTCTAGGTACATAATAGATACTTCTAAGGTAGGCAGGAGACTAGGGAATTCCTATACAGTCAGAAAAACAATTAACATTGTAGTCTAATGTGAAAGAATAAACTTTGTAATTTGTGAAGGGGTGAATGTTAGTAATACTCGGACTGGTATTTCTAAAATGAACAATTGAAAAAGGCTGTAATAGAGATCTCTGAAAAATAGATGAGTCAAAAAATTATCCTGTACTTTCTACATAAACTTTATGACTAACCAAATGGCCCAAGAATAAAAGCTCTCCATAAAATCAATACAGAGAACTTTAAAAGGAAATTTCAATATCATCACATGTCAGTTCCCAAGGTCTTAGCAGAAATAATTTCAACGTGGATAACATTTTTTTTTGTTTAAAAGGGTCCCCCCCATATCTACCACTGCTCTTCCTTTCTTTCTCTCTCCCAGTCCCTGAACTGACCCACCCTGGAACTCCTTGCCACCCAAGTGGAGAACTTTTCATATGCAAAAGAATATACAGCTGGAAACTACACATCTTGATGAATGCACACAACGTATGCTATAGACTAAAGGGATTGAGAGGACATCTGTTTAATCCAGTTTGTAGATTCATCATTGCCAAAACAAAATATTGAAGAAACAAAGGAGTTTACTGATTTACACCTTGAAGTTGTAACCACAGAAATGTCATCCTCAAGAAGGAAAAGATTGAGGGTGAACTATAAATCACAAGTGATTTACAAGATATAAAAATGGATAACATCGAATTAGAAAGTTATGGAAAATTTGTGAAAGAAATCTCCTTTAAAAAATAAAACAAGAAATACAGCAATAAAGCTCACACCAATGACTGATTTAGGAGGGAAGATGGGAGCTGGAAAAGAAACCAAATGAATTCTAGAATGCCTAGCATTTCTTTCTTGATGGACTCTGTTCTCACAAGCGTGTTTGTTTTCAAAGCATTATATAGATATCTTTTAAATAACAAAAGAGTTTAATAATAAGATGCAATTAAAGACTATCTGAAATGTAATGAAACATTAAACAAAGATGTGTGTAAGTAACATATGCATAAATTGATTATAGAACAATCTAGTAGAAAAAACACTTGATGTGCATTTTTGACATGAAGTGTGTTTTATTTTCATCAATCATACAAATAATTTTTTATGATATCCCAAGTAAAATTGGTGCAATTTGGCAATCTGATTATTGGGGAACTGGGGTGTCCCCCTTCAGTGAAGTGTGGAGTGCCAGAGGTTGCTGTATATTCTTGGCAGCCATTATTGTTGAGAATATTCCTCATCTTCATTTTCTGGCAAACAAAAATGAACAAACAAAAATACATCTCTTTTCTTCTTTTTTAATCTAAGAAGAGATTAATTTTACAAAGAGAGTAAGAAGTACCATTTTTTTTTATTCACAAACTGCTTCCTTTCTAAAACTCTAAATTGAAGGCTACCATATTTGTCTGCATATCTTTGGTCTAACTTGTACTTGTTTAAATGTCCTATAGAATTAGTTTTCTGCATCACAACCTGTAAAGTGTTGCACTGAGTATTGCAGAATGGTTGAGGCTTTCTTGGAGTCACCATGCTCCCCAAGGAAAGTCATATACCAAGTAAAAGCAGAAGGAAGAAAATAAAAAGGCTTCAAGTGACAGATAAACAGTATTTCAAAGGTTACTTGTGTAAGCTCTGCAGCTACACTATTTATGAAACTGGGGGGGGGGGGAGCCAGACAGGTGCAAAATTAAACAAAAATAGTACATTTGTTGATTTGTTTTGTAGGTGTGGTATAGACTTCTCATTATCCAGGCCCTGCCTGAACTGTACTCAAGGACAGGGATTTATAAGCATGAACTTATTTCTGTCACAAATCACCAAGGCACAGGAAAAAAAATAATTGAAACTTCCTGTGTGTTAAATATAAGCTAAAGGGTTGAAAAGGAAAGATGCGTTTGTCACTACAAAAATTTTACTGTATGCCAAGCCTTGGACTTAATACCATCCTTGAACAGATGGTACTTCCAAGTTGTGGAATTAATGAACCTAAAGTTCTAAGAAAGTATGTGCAGTGTGTGTATGTACAATTACATGGAACGAAATGTAAATCATTATATATAAGTAAATAGAATCTATATTCTCAGAGCCTAAGGAATGCTTATATAATTTGCCTTGGGTAGCAAACTCTAAACAGAAAATTCCTTTACTATCATATCAACAAGTCAATAAGATCCTATGTTACTCATAGCTTTTAAATTAAAATTTACCAATAATACATCAATGATTTACTTGAATTCTTTGGATTTTTTTAGGATGAAGTTTTTGAAGCAGTACTTTGTTTGCAGGAGTTATTTTGGGGAAAATTCTGTTTAGCTAATTGTTCAGCAAGTCAACAAAGTCTGGGTTATGTTCAACAAATTAGTTACTGTAAAATGCAAAAGTATTATGACATAGTAACACACAATACATGTTACTGAGACTGTATAATCAATAGTTGATTATAATTTGCAATTAACTAAAATATACTTATGCTAACTGCACAGAACTTATATTGTATAACATTTATTCAACTTTATCTACTTGAATTTACATGTGTGATCATTATTGAGGGTTTAGTTTCCCTATGCTAGACCAATCTTCACATCTTTCTTCTGTAGTAACACAATCAAGTTTCCTATGTTATCAAAGAAAAAGGCAGTTATCACAGACATGCTAGCTTATGAATCACTCTTTTCTGTACAAACTTATGAATCTTCTTCTCTGTAGTACGGATATTGAGCAATTAGGGTCCCTTTATGTAGATTTAACCTTGATTTTATTTTTTACAATTTTTTAACCACTCCAGAAGTGTGTCTGTTTTTCAGAATATTCTCTACTTCTTCCAGAACATAAGATGCCAGAGCCTTAAAGCTACCATCTCCAACATGAAAGTCTTTTTTCTTCTCTCTGTGTCAGAAAATTCTTTACACTTTCATTGGAATAAATTAATCATCTCTATAAAAAGCTTTTTAAAAACAAACCCTAGTAGGTGGGGCATCTAATTATACATGAAATAGTTTAGAATATCATTATTTATTAATAACTATTATTAATCTATTGTGAAATAATAGACTAGCAGTCGCTGCCCATGATGGAATTGCTCCTGAAATCACCTAAATCAGGCTCAAAAACTTGCCAATTTTATCAAGCTGTTCCACATACTTTGTACCAAAACAGTTCCCTAAATGAGCAAGCCCTGCTCTTTCAGGCTCTTCTTTCTTCACACTCCATGTTTCTGTAGTAACTAGAACCCTTGTTAATACCAAAGCTGTTATCTCTCTAGTATTAGGTTCATGTGCATGTCCAGGCTCCAGATGAATTTGAATTCCAAATAGGGGTGAAGAACACTTGAAAGGGTTCAATTCCATGTGTGTGTGTGTGTGTGTGTGTGTGTGTGTGTGTGTGTGTGTGTGTGTGTGTGTGAAAAACAAAACTAAAATCATCAGAAACTCTAGCAGGTTCACTTGCACTGTGTTTAGTTTTCCCTGAATCTATTTGACATACTATCACAAATGCCGAGCAAGTGATAATCCCTTGGAGGAGCATATTCAAGGCTGGGAAAAGGATAAAGCAATATGAGTCAGTGTTTGCTTGCAAACGATTGAAAGGAACATACATACTGTGCTGGCTTAAGACATGTAGTTCTGCATCCTTCTCATCGTTCTAGAGGTTGTCAATTCAGTGTGAAAGACTTGTCTGAAACAAACTGTGCTAATATATAGACTCAAGGCTCCTTTTCCCAGTAAGGCTAACTTTCTGAGTTACACTTATACTAATCTTAGGGCATTTTATTATATTTCTAAATTATAAAATCAAGATAACTAATCTTTTAAGAATAATCATATGTTTTGTGTTATGCTATATATGAAATTCTGCATAGCAATATGGCTACACAGTGAAGCTTGAGAAATAAGCAATTCTGTCTTAAATGCTATGGGTAAATAAATCACTATTTTGTAAGTATAGCTATCATATTTCTGCAGGGGAAAAAGAGCGTGTAGTGAAGTTAAAGCATCTCCTTTGGCCTGCACCATAAAGTACCTTTTATACATATATATGAGTTTATATGTGTTAGTGTGGAAGTAGTATGCATATATATGCACATCTTTTTGGACACCTCTAGTATAATTCCTAAAGATGGTTATATTCTCTCTCTCTCTCCCTCCCTCCCTCCCCCCCCTCCCTCCCTCCCCCCCCTCCCTCCCTCCCTCCCTCCCTCTCTCTCTCTCTCTCTCTCTCTCTCTCTCTCTCTCTCTCTCTCTCTCTCTCTTAACATGGTCCCTCAATGGTTTGGAATTCACTGGATCAGCCAGGTTGGCAGGCCAGTCAGTCTCAGAGATTTACCCGTTTCTGCCTCCCTAGAGGTGGAGTTACAAAACAGATTTATATCAGCATGCCTGCTTGTACTTTAAATTCATTTCTCTGTAATGAATCTCAGTTCCTAATGCTAACTTAAAAAACAAAACAAAAAAAAAATTTTTTTCACAATTTGAGCTATGTTCCTAGCACAAATCTAAATTAGCAAATATAGCCATATAAGTTAATATATACTAACAGATATTGACCATTTTTAGAGAGAGAATAGAGTCACAATGCCACTGAACTAAGATTCATCCAGGTCTCCCTCTATTTCAGTAGGTGTCAAACAGGAGCCTTAAAGTTCCTTGTGTGCAGCTCATAAAGAGCAATTTTGGAGAGAAAGAACCAGTTTCCTTGCTAATACAAAGGGCCCTGATCATCTCAGACCTTCCTTATTTAAATTTGTCTTTGTCTGTTTATTTATTTACTTTTTCTCATATATTACATCCCAATAGCAATTTTCCCTCCCGCCCCCCGCCACTCTTCTAAGTCCCCCACCCAATACTTTTCCTCTCCTTCATGTCAGCTCCTCTCAGTTCTCTTAAGAAGAGCAGGCCTCCCAAAGATAGCAACCTAACACAGCATAAGAACTTTCAGTGAGACTCAGCAGTCCCCTCGTGTTATATTAAAGCTGAAAGAGGCGACCCAGTAGGAGGAAAAGGGTCCCAAGATCAGGCAAAAGAGAGAGACACAGTCCCCGCTCCCTCTGTTGAGCCCTACAAGGACACCAAGCCATAGACACTCCCTAATTGTTCCTTCAGTTTCTGTGAACTTGTAGTGATATTATTTACTAATTTAGAAATTTCAGCATTTTCAATAAAAGTTCACTAGCAAACACTGAACACCAGCTAACAGGAGTTATCTTGAAGAAGTACAGTCAGCTCTTTGATATCACAATATCCAGGCTGCCATTATCTTTCATAAATATATACCATTTTGAAACTTATAATCACTATAGCATATTATATAAATTTTTTCTCCTGTAATTTGAAGCCATTAACCTATCTCATAACTGCTAAAACTGGTTAAAGTCACACTAAGGTAAACAAGCTAAACTTTCTCATTTCAAAAATTATGAGTTATACAGATCATTTCTAATAAAACAAAATTAGATAATTTTAGGGTGATATTAACATTATGATTTATTATTAGCCAAAATCATTTAGTTATTTTAATTACATGATGTTGATGGGGTTAAGGAGAAAAAATGTCAAATTTAGTTGAATTATTATTGAATTATTCATGAAATTGGGGAAGAATAACTTTCAAATAAGAATTATTTATTCTCAATATATTTCTGTGCCTCAGATATGGTGTTATTTTTTGTGCCTATTATCAAATATTTGCTCATAAATGTGAGATAATTTCTAACGTTTTCCATTGCAACATTAAACAAATAAAGCGAACTAACAGAAAAATTGTAACTCCGTGTCTCCACGGTGGGCATTCTTAATAGACTAATATCTTTGACTGTAACTCTCAATAATAATTCTACATACTGCACTGTCACATGGCCCACTGGAGAATTGTGACACATTTTTTCCCCTCTGTGAGAAAGCCTTTTTCTTCTAATATTTTGCTTCTCAAAATGCTTGTTCTAGAAACTTCCTTATCTTCGAAGATATAGTCGCTCTGTTTCAAAGTTAAAGCTGACCTGGAGCTTTCCCTGTGATTTCATGGTTCTCTTGCATCTTGGTGTTAGGGATTGTCATACTTCACTGAAGTTTCTTTTCTGGATCCACTTGTAACCATGAAGTATTCAATGGAACGTTCTCACTTATTTTGTCTTAGCATTCATCAAACTTCTTGACACATCATTTGCGTTCAAGCCCACTCACTGAAAGAATGACAGCTGTAATTTTGTTAGGGCCTCCGTCCCTGTGTTGTATCATACCGACAGACATGTGGTTATAATAGCATGTATATTTTCAATATATTGTGTACCATTTTCATTTTTGATGGAGTTGAAATTCTGTTAAAAGAAATTACTACTAAAAAAGCAAAGATTAAAATAATTTGGACACATGCCATGTACAGGTATTCCAGTGAGCTTTTGTGAAAGCTCAAATGTATATTGGGTATATACATTCCGTGGTACCATATGTCTGTAACAAAAGTTAAAAAAGTATCTCAGTACACTGTTAAGCTAGAATAGTGGTTAAGTGTAAGAACATAGGGCTTGTAACAACCCTCATTTGACCTATTTCTTTAACATAAGCAAATTACCTTGTCTGATGTTACTTGTACAATTTGTGGAGAATGTAGTAATAACCTCTAATTCTACCTTTCAAATATAATTTAAATTTCTATACTTATATTTGTTCTTATAAAACATTTCTATATTCTGCATACTATTGCATGAACTTTAAAATATCCTTTTACATTATTGAATGTCCTAATTATTATCAGTTGTAATTGATTTTCTTCCTCTTTGGGGGCCTACCACCCAGCTCCCAAATAAATATACACACAGGTTTATAAGTTCTTATGAATGCCTGGCCTTAGCTTGCTTTGTTTCTTAAATTCTCTTATTTATCCCATCTACTTTTTGACTCTGGGCTTTTACCAGTTTCTATTTCTGTATATTTTTTCTTTCCTCCTTCTTCCATGTCTGGCTGTGTAGCTGGGTGGTGGGCCCCCGGAGTCCTCCCGTTCTTCTCCCCTTCTGCTTTCTCACTCTTTCTCACCAATTTCTCCTATTTGCTCTCTTTGCCTGACAGTCACTCCTCTCCTTTCTCCTGCCTTGCTATTGGCTGTTCAGCTTTTATTGGACCAATTGGGTATTTTAGGCAGTCAAAGTAACACAGCTTCATAGTTAAATGCAACTTAAAAGAATGCAATACATCTTTTCATTATTAAATATTCCACAGCATAAACAAATGTAACACATCTTAAAAAATATTTTGCAATAGTCAGTATCTGCTTTTCAATGCTGTTAATATATTTGCCTACATATAGATAGATAGATAGATAGATAGATAGATAGATAGATAGATAGATAGATGGATGGATGGATGGATGGATGGATGGATGGATAGATAGATAGATGGATAGACCCTGCTGTGGCTACCTCTTTGGAAGATATTTGCAGTAGGTGGCAAAGTAGATCCAAGAGACTTGAACTTAATGACAGAACACAAGATCATTGAACTCTCCAATTATTCTAAAATGTATGGTACTGTGTGTATTATATAATGACATGCTCTCATTAATCACTTGTGTTTAACCTACACTTTCATGTCTAGGTCTTTGCCCTTTGTGCATGTGAGTTCATGTGTCTCTGCAAAGGCTCATCCACAAATGAGAGAAAATGAAGTAACTGCTCTTCTACACGTAGTTTAATTTGATTATTACGCATCTTCACTGGCATTTATTTTCCTTCAAATGAAATTATTTTTCTTTGTAGCTAAAGGATTTCCATTTTTAATATTATCTACATGTATTTATTTATATCCTATTGACATACACCACACCACATTGGATATATATAGTCTAGTGGCTGGTGCTCCAATAAACATTAATGTGCAAGTATCAAGAGAAGATGGGTTGGATTATAGGCATGATGTACCTAGGTCATAACATAAATTTACCTTGGTTCTCTGAGGAACTTTATTTTTATTTCCATAGTGGCTAGACTGAAACAGTGATTTTCATGTGTGAATAAGCTTAAAATTTTACTGTATACCTGCTTATCACTGATAAGGTTTAAGGTGATATGAAAATTGATTAAAAAGTATTTGATCTCATATATACTTAGTTATGATATAGATATCATACATATTGTAGTTTTAGTATCATTTTATGTTTGAAATATGAATGAATTTTTCATCAATTTCATATACAGGATAGGTATTATCTTATTAAAACTTGAAACACATTTCTAAAATCTTGGGGTTTTTTGAATTTACAAATTTTGAACTACTAAATTCAGTTCATGCAATACACTCATTTCCCTTTCTCAAAACATTTCTCTCATTATTGTCTCCTAACTTCATGGTCCTTTTAATCAGCAATTGTCTTCCTGTTATTTTAAGGTTTTTTGGCCCTGAGCGCCAGAGGTCTAGACCTATAGACCTGCAGCCTCAGACTCTTTGGCTGCCTGCCGCTGCTCAGGCCCCCAGAAATGACTTAGACATTTATATTAAGTTCATATTGTTTGGCCTATGGCTTAGGCATATTGTTAGTTAGGTTTTTTATCTTAATTTAACATATTTTTATTAATTTGACAGAACAGGGGAGGTGATGTGGGAATGTCTTTCTGTATGCTGTGACTATCAGTCTTTAAATAAAGGAGGTGTTTCCGCCCATGACAGGCACCATAGAAAAAGTAGGAGGGGAAATTGCGTCATAGGTAGGAGAAGCAGGGCGGGGTCCAGAGAGACTGAGCCAGCCGCCCAAAGGAGTAACATGTAAGGAACACAGGTGATCCATGGGCCATGTGGCAGACAGATGAATGAGAATGAGTTGAGTTAAGATGTAAGAGCTTGCTAACAAGGTGCCTGAACCATAGGCCAAACAGCATGAAGTTAATATAAGCGTCTGAGTCATTTTTAGGGGCCTGATCAGTGGCAGGCAGCTAAGGGGTCTGGGGCTGCAGATCTATAAGTCTAAACCTCAGGCCGCTCGAGACCAAAAAAAAAAACAAAAAACAAAAAAACAAAACAAAACAAAACAAAAACTTAATTGCTACATCTTCCAACTTCACGGTTGCTTCCTGTCTTTTTGGCTTTTCCTATACAACCAGTTACCTCCACCTCTTTCATAATTCCACTTTAGCCCAATTATCGTGTTAAATAAGTACAAAAGCTCAAGCATTTGGAAATAAATTGAGGATCAATTCAGTTTCTACTTAATGTCCAGATTGAACCTCAAGGCCGTTTTTTGTCTATGTAATCCAAAGAGTGAAGTATATATGTTGAACCTTTCCAGTACTCTGTATAAAAGCTCACCCCACAGTTTAAATTCAAGGGAGGCACAAAATTTGACTTCTCTTGATTTTCACACCTTCAACACATAGGAATGTGCTAGTCTGTCTGTAACATATAATAAATCTTGCTTAATTGTGTAAATGAATACACTTTTCAACCCCACATATCTGTGGGCTTTTTCCAGGGAAAGTTTCCTTAACCTTGACTGGCCCGAACATCCTGTGTTTCCCCGTCCCCATGCTTCTTTCCTGGATTGCATTTGAGTATGTTTTCTCTCTTGATTGAAATGCTCTGCATCACCTGCTTCTTCCTGTGCAGGTCCCTCAGGCTTGTTTCACCAGAAACAATGATGTTGCTATTTTTGTTCGCTGGCGTGTTATTCTCTCCTCTTCTTCTAGACTTTCTAATGGAAACTGGGTCTATGAGTTCTTTCTTTAACTTTGTCCTTTTGGCTTAAACTCTGCTTTTTTTGGTCATATGTTATTGTTCTGTTTTGAGTATTTCTTCTAAGAAAACAGTGGGCTGGAAGTTTGGTTGACTGTTGTGGAGGTCCTGAAGCAACACCAAGGTGGCCTTTAGAAGTTCATGAGAATTTGATGTTGATGTAATAGAGATGATTAGTTCTTGTGAGAATGGGTTATTTTTCAGGAAATTTGTCTCTTTAAACAGCACTGGACCTTCACATATGCTAGACAAGGACTCTATCGAGGACTCAGCCCTCATTTGTGTGTGTGTGTGTGTGTGTGTGTGTGTGTGTGTGTGTGTGTGTTAATGCAGGATTTCACTCGGGCTCCAGGCTGGCTTTAACACTCAATCCTTCTACCCCAGCCTTCTCAGTAGCTGTGCCTCTGGGCCATGCTGATTGTCTTGATTTCTTCACTTCCCTCTTAGCTTTCTCTGTGACATCTTTATCACGGCGAACCTGCTGGATGCTATTTGCCAAGGGTTTTTTTTCACCAGAATCAGCAGATTCAGACCATTCTCTTGAACCTTGCCACTGTGGCCAAAGGAATCATTGTGTTCGTGAAAACCACTGCCACACAAATCAAGTTCAGGTGCTCTACGTCCTTAAACAGTAGCCTTCGGCAGACCATGAAAACTCTGCTTTGCTTTCTACTTCTTTATCGTCTTCTAATTGGTAAGCTGCTCAAAGACAGAAGCATCAAAAAAAGGATTATTTTAAAAATAGAAACTTGAATTCTATATTATCATCTAGTAATCCCCTTTTCCTTATAGCATAATTCCATTTTGGTATGTTTAAAAATTTTAAATTAAAATGAATTAATTTGTGAAAGTGTTGACTTTGCTTATTTGATTGAAATACGAGTAATGTTTAACAACTGAAGATGTATACTGATAACGTAGCCCAACTTCAAAGCTAGGCACCTGTGTGTAATCTGCAGGGATTTGCATTATACTGTCTGGCTAATCACATAAAGAGAATACTCCCTGTATCAGCATGGAAATCTGGTCTTCCTGGAGACTGGAAGTCCTTAACAGAGTCTCTGGCTTCAGTGGAACCACTGGCAGTGGCTGCGGAGGCCTCATCTATGCAGTGTTAACAGTTTTAGGTAAAGCAGATGATTCAGTCAACCTTGGACTAACTCATGCTGTTTTCCATTTCTTTCACTGTTTTCCAAATTTCTAACCTACTCATTAACTGCAGAAACAAAGGAACCTAGGGGGAAGCGGACAGATGCACACTACTTGGAGTGGAGTTAAGGCCATATCCCTGCATGGAAAATAAGATGCAAAGACATTTAGAATAATCCTATGCCATCCATCAATATGAGACCTTTAAGTTAACATATGTCAGACTCCCTCCTGGTGTTCTTATTGCAAATAAGGTACCTCCCATCAACCATCTATGGCACCTAAAGAGTAATCCTCTTGGAGGAGACAGTGTCCTTGAGAGAAACTTCATAATTCTCCCTTCTTTTTATCTTCTTTTCTCTAATTCACTGTTTGCCAAAATATAAGGATTCTTTCCCCTCATTCTTTTCATGCATTACGAGAGCGCTAAATAGATCCTTATTTTCATTATATAGTAATATAAAAATTTTATGCTAGGAATATTTTCTCTTTATAATCTTAATAGTAAAACATGAACTTTTGGGCCTATATAAGTTACCTTATTTCACTCATCTCTTTTGCTTATTATTATTAATTTACCTGTTTCTATAAGGAATATTACTAAATAAGAGTCTAATCACATTAAATTAAGTTACTCCATAATAACATCATCATACTATATACATGCTGTGTATATAGTTAAGATATATTAATATCATATTTTTAGTATTTTCTAGAATAGAGTTGAAAAGAGTGAGATATTTAAATGCAATGTAATACTTTAGATCCTCAAATGGTCAAAACAATAATATTCTATAATATGGAAATAAATTAATACTTATTTTTCTACAATAATCCAAATTGTGAATGTTTATTAGTGGTTTATCTGCCGCTGTTAAAACACTAAAAGCTGAGAGGTTCAAATCCATACAAATTGGTGTCTTTATTCTCAAGAGCTTATACAAACATTGTTTTTATTGATTTCATGAGTTTTTTTTTAAATGGTACTTACTATTGTGCTTTTAATATTTAATGATTCTCAGTAGTACTATTTAAACTTCTGGTGCATGTCCATTCCATTCACTGTAAAAATCAGAAGGTTGCTGATAAGCTATAATTATACAATGTGATTTTCTAAAAAAAAAATCATAAAAAGTAAAAATATAGATTTATTTATAGAAATAGTTTTAGAAAGAACCTATGTATTATTTGCTATTTATTCACTCATCTCTTTATATTTATTTCTTTACTACACTATTGGGAATTAAAGGGAATGCATTCAAAACCTCAAGTGTACTTGGCAAGTGCTCCATCATTAAACTATTCCCAGCCCCAAACTGTATATTTAAAGAAGCAGACATCCCAAAACTTTTTCCTATTCTGTCATTTTCTAAATTAGAAAATTAAAATTCACGGGGGTTAAACTGGTTGCCATGATTGACATAATTCATCAATCAAACAGTCTATTTTTTCCATGGAATGTTCTTTCCACGACAGCGTTTAGCAGATCCATTTGTAGCAACCTCCACCACCGATGCTGGAACATTGGCTTCATCTTCTAAGAGCTAAGATTTTTCTGAATAAAAATGATAGGGCAGGAACAATACACGGGACTTTGAGCTACAAGAGGAACATATGTGTTTATAGAATGAGAGCCTTTGATTGCACATGGATTGGTTATTTTTATTTTTGTGTGATAAACATCATGGCTAAGAGAAACTTGGAAAAGGGGTATTTATTTCTACATACAGTTTCACATGCGATTCAGTCTGCCATTGTGGAACAGTATGAAAGTATGACCATAAGACAAGACAGGTAGTGGAGAAGCAGAAATAGCACATTTCATTTGTACACAAGAAGGAGAGACAGAGGCCAGGATATGTGGTCAGATTATAAAGCCTTAAATGCCATACCCCCTGACAGACACACTTCTTTGATTAAGTCTCTATTTCTTAAAAAGTCTGACCTCCCCAAATAGCACGACCAAGTATGGCCAAGTATTCAAATGATTGAGCCCATGGTGGAGATTTCTCAGGTGAACCACTACATTCTTCCACTGAATACCATAGGCTCATGGCAATTTCATAATATAAAATATATTTGATTGAACTTTCACATGTTCCTTTGACTTTTGGTCAGAGTGCTTTTCCTATTTCTTCAGTACAGAGCTAGATACTTGGGTTTAATGACACTAATTTCAATTTCTTTATTAGGACATGGCTTATTTAAAGCTTCAAACTTCTTGGTGTTCTTTTCTTCCCCTAATGGCATTTTTATCACACTTTTTTATTATAGATTTACATATGAGTAATCAGTAATCACCATTACAAAGACTCAATGTTATGCTAATTTGAAATTATCTCTCCCAAAGCAATTAGTCCTTTAGGTTTTAATTCAGCCTCTCACAAATACTAAGAATGTGGAGAGTTTCATCCAAAGGATTACACCCACAGTCCCTTATAAACCCCTTGATTCCCTCTGAACCTTTGAAGATAGGTTTCCACTGTCTTGATTACTCTCAGCATTGCTGACTTTGGCATTATCCAAGAATGTCCCCTTAGATTCTACCCCTGGCATCTATTGACTTTTTAAATCTACATATCATAATATTCCACAAAATGTGTTATCTATAATTTTTAAAAGGCACCAAATGTATTCAAGAGAAAAAATGGAATTGAAGAAAACAAAAGTACATAGTCCCATAAAAATTTTAAAAAGGAATGAAACAGGACAAGCAAATCTGGAAATGGATAGATGTAGTGATACACTGTATATTTAAAAAGATAGTCTGAAATAATCAGAGGACAGAGTCATCTCTCCAGCCTTTCTTGTTTTTGTTTTTTCAAGCAGGGTTTTCTGTGTAGTAGTCATGACTGTCCTGGAACTTGCTTTTAGACCAGGCTGGCCTTGAAGTCATAGAGATTCTCCTGCCTCTGGCTTCCACGTGCTGGGACCACCACTGCCTTGCTTGTTTTCTAGTCCTTGAACACACAGATGTATCTCAGTCACCAAAGTGATGGGGTAAAAGGTACGTGTCACACTCCCTGGCCTTCATGGCTTAGCTGTGGTGATTCTGTTCTCTGATATTCCAGACTATTTTTACTAAAATATCAGTATATACAATATATCACCACAGATGGACTTCAATAAAGAAATTATTTAAGATGTGCTGTTAATGTGCACTGCCTCTGAGTCACTAATATGATGTAAATCAAAAGAACTCAGACACAGAAGAAATGTAAAAATATTAAAGTAACAAATATGTGTATTCAATTTCAAACATAATTGTCTTTGAAAATATGGACAATGTACAAGTGCTTTGTCCTGACATTTGTTCATCTTTGTATCACAAATTCTTGGAAGAAGCCAAAGGAAAGTATGTATCCATGTATTTTCTACATTCAATCCAGAAATGTGCATCTAATGTGAATAAAGCAAGTATCTTGACCATTTTTAATTAGGTATTATTCTATTCTAAAGCTTAATTGGAATATGATAGAAGAAATTTTATGATTCATTTGTTATTAAAATTTTGGCCAACCCCCACCCCCACACAAACACACATTAACAGAACGCAGGTAAGGACACATAATAGAGACCTTGGCTTGAGAGACCGCTGAAAGATTTTCTAGACCATGTCTGTAATGAAGCGAAAGAGGGCAGATTTCTTTCACTTCATCTTTCTGTTCTCTAGAATCGCTTTGCTAATGTCCTTGCATAATGGTTCATACCGAATTAGTCAAAAGGAAACTGCAAAGAAGGAGACTCGACTTGTTTGAAACTTCCTAATTTGGAGATATGTATGACTCCAACCTGTTTTAAAAATACCTTCATAAATGATTCATGTGGGAAATTAACTCTGGGGAACCATGCTTAGCAAAGAAATTCCAATTATTATCTTTTATTATGCTTTTTCATCAGAAATATCATACACACGCACAAATGTCAAAATATCACTCAGAACATTTCTATTTGTTTTCTTTTTCCTCGAGTTATTAGTAGCTGCCTTTGGATTGCGTTGATTTTATTCTAAGTTGTCAAAAGTCCTTTCTGGAAGATATCAAACTCACAAGTTTCTGGCAACACTCTGTGTTTCAAAAGTGTTTTGCTTAAAGGGCCTTTAATTTTCTTCTTTCTTGCAAGCACATCCCCAACTAGTCAACGAGAAAAGAGATTCACTTTTCACTTCAGTGCGACATGCATCCTTGTCCCAACCACGACCTTTCTCCACAGCACCTTACAAGGAGATGACGATAATGTGTTTGTACCTCTAATTGATGCTGTGTGAAAATCCCCAAACATCAAACAATTGCTTCATGATATTGATGAGCAGCTGATGTGTTCTAGGCACAGAGTAAATAAGAAGGCCTCACCACTTGGTAGCTGTTCAGGAAATATTCAGTAGAAAGTGACACAATTCTTAATAGAATGTGGTAAACCTCAAAGGGAACCATAAGATACTTAAAATCTCAGAATGGCATACTCATATTAATTTTAGAATCTGTGTCTAAAACATTGAGATTAAAAGAAAGGAATCATGAAAAACTTTCTTCTTGTCCTGAAAAATGGGACCATTTGTGTTGGAGGCATTTAGTGTCTCCAAAAATCACATTTTTTGTTTAAGTCTCAAAACGGCATGTTTTATTTCTACTTCTGCTCTCACATTTAGTTGTTTCCAAATAGGAAAGATGGTTAAATATCTGTAAAACAATACTCAAGTTACTAAAATAATGCCCATTATAGTGTTTCTGTTTCAATTATTATAAACACTAAGCGATATCTATCTATTTCTCTTATTTTGTAGAAGAGCAATCAAGAGTTGAGAAGACAGTATTTCTTGCTGGGGAGGATCTGGAGATTTGAACACTGATCCTCTGCAAAAAGTTAACCTCTCTGTACTTTATTGTTGCCATCTGTTTTTTTTTTTTTGGGGGGGGGGGTTCTGACATCTCAAAATCCTTTCACAAAACAGTTAAGGAAAAAAAAACCACTTTTCTCTGTAAATTAATTTCCTATTTTTAGTCCATCTGATTAGCTATAGGTTTATGACTAATGTGAAAATGTTTCACAAATACCTAAAATATTTTACACAACATGTAAATAAGTATCCCTTATTGTGTAATGGAATTCTCTTGTTCTTGGAAGGAGATTTTAAGAAGTCTGTTGAACTGAGATGGAAAAACATTTTTATGTGTCTGTGCAGTTATTCACCTGGATAAAATAAGAAAATATAAGTTGCTTTTCTATTACTCAAAGATAACATTTCTTTTTCATGAACCATTGGACTTAATTTTACCTTTTCAAACTTACACACACATGGAAAAATTCAATCTTACTTAAATGGAGCACCCGAGCTCAAGTGAACAATCATGATATAAATCCATTGACTAAAAAATACGATGTATGATCACCCTTGTTTGCTTCATCTGGCTGGGCTACAAAATAATTATCTGATGTTTACCCCTAGGGCTTCTTTCTATCTTTAGTTGGCAACCATTATCTCACCTTCTTCTCCTAGCTGACTTAAGAGATGTTTCACTTCATGTAGTTATAACTCTTGCCATCTCCAAAGTCTGTTTCTCTCACATCTTCTCCATCAGCTGCAGGAGGAAGACAGACAAGATGAAGCCAGTCTACTGTCAGACACTGACAGAGCAGAGAAATACAGACAGGTGGCTAACAGATAGTATGGTTCTAAGTACCCTACAATTTATTGAGGTAAATAAAGGAGAGTTGAGTGGCAAATTACCTACACTGTTCACAAGCCAGCAGGCAGCCCTGCTTGCCAGCTACCCAAATTGTTTCTGGGTAATTTGCCACATATCTACGTCGTCGCGCTATATCCAAAGGTATGACTTTGAGTTTTGAAAATCCCCTGTTGAGAAAGGTCTTCCCAGTAACAAACAATATTTGAAATGTGATGTTCACAAAATGCATACATTTTTTTCTTACAGATTGAAAAGGCAACTTCAGGTTTGGTTTCTGAGAGTACTAAAAACAAGAGATAATATACTGTGTTTGTATATGTGTACTATTTGTAGAGTACTTCTTTTCATTTAAAAACCTTCACATCTATCATATTCACACCTGGAAATCTGAATGTGATGTGATGGTGATGGATTTCAGATATGAAAGTTACATTTAAAACTCACATTTTTCACCCTGCAGCAAATATAGATGAAAATCAAATGGCAATGCTATAGGATAGTGAAGTACAAATTAGGATTTAACAGAAATGCTTTTATAATATTCTCTTGGAAAGAAATGGGGGAAAGCAAAAAAATCTGGAGTTTAAATTGTATAGGAAAAGCAATGTTACATGGGTACTTATAACATCAGAGTTCAGCATATACAGTTTGTCATTGGTTTATTATGAAGGAGCCTAGAAATAATTTTCTTCAGTACCATTCATTGTATCAAAAGTTCTAATTGATATTTTGGAATGAATATTGTCATATTGTCTTAGTTAGAGTTTCTATTGCTGTGAAAAGACACCATAACCACAGCAACTCTTATAAAAAAAAATCATTTAATTGGGGTAGCTTGCATTTCCAGACATTTAGTTCATTATCATCATTGTGTTGTGAAGGCATGAATTCACCTTTACAAAACTTTATATCAGAGTTTGGAGGAGAAGGGGAGCAGAGGGATACATTGATACATTGATGGAGATGAATTTTTAATGAAAATAATGTGTGTGTGTGTGTGTGTGTAATAAAAAAAAATCTTTATTTAAGGAAAAGATCATCTTTTCTAGAACATCTAGTGCCTGAGGGCAGGGCCCAGGTCTAAGAAAAATCTAGGAAAAATCTCAGGAGCATGCCTGAAAGTCCAATAGATTTAGAAAGTTTAACCAATAGTTTCCAAGAATCCCTAACTCATACCTCTTTACCCAATCCTGAAATACCAAGACATGTAACACCCCAATTATGTAATTTTTTTCTTTAAAATCCCTCTTTCCCTTGAGCTCAGGGCTCAATTCCCTCCACTACACAGAACATATGGTTTTGGTCCAGGTTCAAAGTTTTTCAAAAGAATAAACCGACCCTTGTGTGTTTGTATTGAATCTAGCTCCCTGGTAGTCATTGGGGGTGGGGGGTCCTCTCAACATGGGTACAACAGTGCAACATGGTGGCATGCAAGCAGACATGGTGCTGGAGTAAAAGCTGAGAGTCCTACATCACGATATGCTAGCAGCAGGAAGTTATGTGAGACACTGGGCATGACTTGAGGCTATGAGACCTCAAAGCCCACCCCCTCAATGATACACTTGCTCCTTTCTCCAACAAGGACATACATCCTATTATACATACATCTCTACTGCTGCCGGCCACAAGAGCAAAAATCACCAAAGGGACAACCCATCAGAGCTTTTAAATCAGAGAATTTAAACCAAAGAATGTAAGATTTCTTGGCATCATTGCCTTTTGCATGATTTGGCTAAAGATCTCTTGTGTGAAATCACAATCTTTCTCCTATTGATTACAGTCTGGGGAACTATTCCCATGGTGTAGCAGTGCTTTGATTACTTACTGGACATAATTTCTTCTATGTACTGGAAAGCTTTCTCTGTCCATTCCATGGGACAGTCACATAGTTGATAACCTTGGTTCCCACAGCCTAATCTCTGCTTCATTCTCTGAGACAGACAGTAGAGGCCAGATCCCTACAACTGTCTCCCACTTGGCAAGACACAGAATCAAAAAGGAGTCTTTCAAATCGTCACATTTGGTACCTTCAGGGAAAGGAATGTACAAATGTCTGTAACTTTGTGATTATCAGAGAATTGCCTTTGTTTTATTTGTGTATAAAAACTGAAAACTTTACATCATAAGAGAAGAAAGGATAGAACAAAGAGAAAGCAGAAGGAACTTAGAAGGTAAATACAGAGAAATGAACAGAGGAACCATGGTTTGAGTAGATTCATTCTGATACCTTCATAAAAGTAGATTTCTTGTTGCTAATGTGTAGATCCTTCCTCCAAATTCTGGAAGGTAATCTTCAAGGCTGGTACTTAAAGGTTGTCATTACCCTATGAGTTATGGGAGACAGTTACATGAAATCTACCAGGATTACCATTGTCAGTAATTTTGTTTATCCCTCAACTAGTTACATTAATTTTTTTAAGTTTTAGTTTTAGTTTATAACACATACACACACACACACACACACACACACACACACACACACACACACACACACATATATGTTATAAACACTAGCATTATGGATTCATGTATCAAGCAGGCCTCCAAGAGATGACAGCCAAAGAGGATAAAACATGATACAATATGGCAAGGCAAATACAATAACACAAGGCTGGACAAGGCAACTCAACAGGGAGAAAAGGGTCCCAAGAGCAGAAAAACAAGTGCCAGAGACATATCCACTTCTGTTACTAGGAGTCCCTCTAAAACACCAGGCTAACAGCCATAACATATACACAGAAGACAGTATGTTACTATACAGCAGCCCCACCCCGCAGTGCTGCCTCAGCCTCTGTGTGCTGATGTGAGCCCTGCTTGCTTTTGATTGGGAGGGTTAATCCTCCTGGTACCTTTGTCATTTGTGGATTTTTTAAAAATTATACTGCAAAGTTACACAGGAAAACAAAATATAGTTTAAAAGACAAAAAAAAGAGTCATTTGCATAAAATACATTTGAAATCATCTTTTTCCTGAAAGAAGAGTAGCCAAGTCACCATTAATATAATGTGCTAGATATCACAGGGTATTGTGATGATCGGAGATGTGGCATTGAGTAACAGTGTGGATCAGTCGTAAGAGATCCTTAGCCTATCTCAGTATATCTGGTCTCTTCAGAAGCATTACAGTTGGAAATATTCTCCCAGTAGTGAATAATATTTCCTATCTGCAGCTACAAACTTACTTTTCCTGAGATCTCTGTCCTGATGGCAGAGTTCATCCAGTCATTCGGTCCTCCTCAGCTTCCACTGATCATTATTCCATTAACCAGCCGAACTAAACAGCTCCCTCCTGTAGACACTTCTCCGTCGCCATTTGTTTTTCCCGCATTACAAGGCCATCTCTTGTCACTTCTGACTTCTGTAGACTTGGGTTTCCACACTCACTTTCTCTTATTCCCATCAACAGGTCAGTTGAAATGGAATTAGTTTCTTCTTTGTCCAGTTGAGAACAGCATTCTTCCACAGTTTTAAACTGAAACTTCACTTTCTCAGAGTTATAGAATCCAAGCACAAAAATGGTTCAGTTTGACTCATGCCTTTGCTCAAATACCATCTTGAAAAAGCACCTGTGAACCTTAAGAGCAGTCTCATATACTAACAATGCAGACCTGTCCTGTTTCAGTAAATTGTAAAGTTCATGAGAACAGGGACCACTTATGTGGAAATAGGATTGGCTCAGTTGCTGACAGAATAAAGCATTGAGATGTTATTTGCTCGTTCATACTGTTCTTCCTGTTTTTCTACAGTCAAATGTTCAGATTATTCTTTTCTTTTTATGGCCCTTTGTTCACAATAAACTTCCGTCCTTCAGTATTTATATCAAAAGCACTTGCTTAGTGAATTATTTCCCCATTGCTAGTGTTCTTTGGACATTTCACAATACATCAATCACAGTGTTACTTTTGTTCCAATAAAGAATATTCCTCTTTGCAAAGTCATTTTTTTAAAAGGGAAAATATTAATAAAAACTTGGTGAACTGAATTTGGTTTGGTTATTCTAACTTTATTATTAGCAGGTATCTTTGAATTAATAAGATCCAACTACCTAAGATGATGCCACCAAACAAAAATTTTATACAGAAAATATCCTAAGTTATTTATTCAGTTATTACACTGTTTTGGCTTTTAAATCAATAGAAGTTTATCAAGCAACAATTCTGGGATTATCCCTGGTGAATACTTTTACCATAATATTCCTTTACTCCTCTTTAATCCAACAGCAACCCATACTCTCTGTAGTGTTTGAAACTGCTTTTATTCTATATTCATCACGATGCTGCTATTTCAGAGCAGTCTGGTTTCTGTCCTATGGTAGTGTTCTTTTCATGGCCAAAATACTTAAAATCATTCAACCTGAACAGAAGTTTATTTTGGCTGACAATTTAAGAGATTTTAATCCTTAGACAGCTATCTTCACTGCATGGGCCAGAAGCAAAACCAAATATCATGAATATGTTAGCAGAGGAGGCTTCTGGCTTTTTTACGGTCAGCAAGCAAAGAGAAGGGGAAGTATCTGGTATCTCATTATGCCTTACAAGAGCACATCTCCACTAGCCTTCTTCTCTCAACTAGTTCCTAACTACTGAAGGTTCCAAATGTTCTTATAAAGCCAGAAGCTGGGTGTTAAGCCTTTTTTACTGGAGTCTTCAGGGAACTCTGAAGATCTAAATATAACACTATCTCTTTGCCATGCAAAGGTGACTGATTTGATTTGAACCCTTCACTCATTCCATGCCAAAAAATATTTTTAAAATATCATTGTAATCACATCATTTAACTTTTCAAAAAATTTCTTTTTTAAAGTTTAAGAGAATAAGATTAAAACACCTTGCCAGCCTGGAAGTTCCTGCAGTATCTATTAAATTTCTGCCAAGACTTCTGTCTTCATTCTCCCTTCGCTCTGTCATCTCATGTAAAACTCACTGGATTGTTCATAATACTGCTCATTTATGCCCAGGTTACATCCAACATGACCATCAAGTGGATTTTCTCTAGAGCTCAGCTTAATATTGGAATCTGAATTGCCGTGTGAATACTACATATAATTGGAATATGCATGTCTTCTTTTCAAAATTTTCCAACTCTTGATCTAGCCAGACTGGAAATGGTGAGCCTGTGATCGCATTTACTCCAGAAGCTGAGAAAAGAAGATGACATTGGATTGAGTGTTTTAAATTGCTTTCAAGTATAATTATGAAATATAGCAATATATTCATATTTATATGCATACATTTATATGTGAACACACAATGGAAATAAACCTACTCAGAAGTCCTGGCCATCATTTTTAAAACATGAATTGATATGATGAGAATTTGGGTTTCTGTAACTCCTTATCAACTTTCCTACTTTACATGTAATGCACACAACCCAGAAATGTTATAACTCATGTATATTTCTGTGCTCTTTTGTGTGTGTTAATTATGTCTAGGTTATTTCCTGGGCTTCAAATAAAATATTCAAACTCCTTTTCTTTCAAATAATCACCAAGGTGCCAGTGCACCATTTAGAAAGGTTAAAAACTTTCAATCTCTCTTTAATTGTCATTTCTTCACTCTCTAGCTAGCTTTTAACTTCTGTGCCATTTTGACATGGAATTAAAAATATCCTACACCAAGCATAAAATGTTTGACCTTTATGTCCTAAAATAAAAGGGTATAGAAAAAAAAGGTGATATCATCTGTAGGGAGAATATATTTGACTCCATAAAACATCTCAGCATGCCACAATTTTTTATTATGTAGCTTGTTCACAGAATATTTCCCCACGACCACCCATGCATTTGTGTCACTGATATGTTTGATTTACTTCTATGTATTTATTTGTCTCTTTTTATTTATAACAAGAAGAATTAATAAGGAAGAAAGGTTAGAAGTATTTTTTTTTAGCTCAGTATATGAGGACAAGGACAGGATGGCATGCTTGGTTTAGAATGAAGCAGAGTTGGGCACATTAGATTATTAGATAATGGAGTTGTTGCAGCCTAGGTTCTGAATTAGTATACTTTCAATGAAAAAGCAAGCAATCATAACTCCTGTGTATTCTCTGCAGAACATAACCTATTTATCTTGGCCTTTGCTGGGCAATTTGTTTTTCCAATTGTTTGTTTATTTAGTTGAATATGGTCTGTTCCTTATGCTTTGAGGCAACCTCCCTGAACACATATATTCTTTAATTCATGACCCAGAAATCCAAAATGTATTTTTTTCAATATTGCCTTCTCAAATATGAGAAATAAAGCTATAAGATTAAAACTATTTTAGCTATTATATTCAGTGACAGTTTTCTGAATCAGATGAGTGTCGAGCTAAGCCAACAAGGGAATTGACTCAATTCAGGATTAGGGTTTTTTACCCAATTTAGTGATTATAACTTCCGAGCACTGCTAAAATATCGATTAACCCCTGTGTCCCTTCTGTAAGCCTTCTAAATCCCTGTAGGTTCAAATGTCTATGAGCTGAAGGTTCCATATGGAAGACGATGAATTACACTGTGTTTTACTTCTAAGCTCTACTTATCATTCCTTGACTCACTAAAGTGGTGTGTGTGTGTGTGTGTGTGTGTGTGTGTGTGTGTGTGTGTTATGATGGTTTGCACTCATGCTCTCTCTCTCTCTCTCTGTGCCTATGGAAAAAAGAACTCCCATGAAATACCTTTATTTGTTGTTCTCTAAATAGTCTTTTGTGACTGGGTTACACACTGAACTTAAAGCTCACTTTTGGCTAAACTGGCTTCCAAGATCCAGCTGTCTCTGCCTCTTCAGCACCAGGTTACAGATATGGATGTGTCCATGCCTGCCAGAAAGCACCTTACCTACAAACCTATCTCCTATCTCCTAACCTCAGCTAATGACTTTTGAATGATGATAGTTACTCCAACATGAGGTTAAAAGGTTTTCATGTAATATATATATATAATAATATATATTAATATATATATAATATATATATTTACAGCAGCCATCTAAGGAAGATATTATGTTTATGAGTTAAATGGGACGTAACTTGGTTATAATCCTGCCTCTCTTCACTATTGCTGTGTGACAATTTCATAATCTCATAGTTTAAAATAACAATCTTTTACCTAACTTACTACTATATGAGTAAGTGGATAGCTCAGTTGAGCTCTTATGACATATATATATATATATATATATATATATATATATATATATATATATATGTGACATATATATGGAAATAGTTATATATATATTTGGAAATAGTTTACTTCTTTCCAAATTATCTTAGATTTTTAGTATGTTACACAAAAATGGTTTTAAATTTGCAACAGCACATGTTTAAATTCAGTTATTATCATTCGAAATATTTTCCACCTGTTCCCGGTTTCTATTGCTGCACAGCCAATTACCTGGGAAAGGTAGCTGAATCATGAGTATTTTATTATCATAACTATTTTTGGTCATGTATCTGGGCAGTGTTTTGTTAGGCAATTTTTCTATTCCAAGAAATGTTAATGTCTTTATTTGGTGAAGTAGACTAGTGAATAGGGCGTGTAAGATGATCTAAAAGCTGTCACTCATATGCCTGGTGACTTTGCAGGGACAGGTGAAGCTGCCTCAGTTGGGACTCTTCATCAGATTCCCACAGTGTCACTTCTGTATAGCAAGTTCAGAGTGTTTGGACTTCTGAAAAAATAGTTCAGTTCTCTAGAAGAAATGATGTAATTATTGATCAGAGGAATTTCCTAATAGCCTTAAAATATCACTTTGGAATATCATTTTTGCCTCTTGTAGATCAAATAATTTTCTAGATAAGCCCAAACTTGAAATGGAGGACTTTGACTCTACTACTCAGTGGTTAGATTTCAAGATATTTTTAATATCTCATATTTTTCTAGATCTTTCTTTTTTAACCAGAACATATATTAAGTTCAGTTCTACTATTGTAGTGAATTGTAACAGTTCATCATTAAAAAATTGGCATCCTTTTTATTTATTTGTGATTCATTCATTCATTTACCATTGATTTTATGAAGACTTTTCATATTCATAATTTTTTTTAAAAAAAGAAAAGATAAGGAAATGGCTGAATCTTTTACTAAGTTACTAAATAGTAGGGTAAAGTAAAACCTTTCAGATTGGCCATCTTCTAAATATTCTGATTTATTTCACAATATTTACAGTAGCCATATAAGGAAGATATTAGTATGCTTATGAGTTAAATGGGACGAATAATTTCATGGAGCTTAAGTTAACTTAAGTTTTTATAGCTTATTGTTGATATATATGTTTTATACCTACATACATAAAACTAGGAGTGTTTATATTTAGATTTTATATTAATATATTAAGGAAATAAATTTGATTATAATATCAAAGGAATTTTATTGTTTCATATTCCTGCATAATGTTATATCAATTCTAGGATAATTTATTATGGAATAAAGCAAAGGTAGTACTCAAAACCATAGACATATCTTTACACTGTCATACATACTCAACTTGGGTACAATCCTGCCTCTCTCCACTATTACTGTATGACAATTTCAAAATCTCATAGTTTAAAATAATAATCCTTTACTTAACTCACTACTATATGAGTAACTGGATATCTCAGTTGAGCTCTATGAGTTTTAATTTCTATATGCATCAAGAAACCTTTGTTTTTGTTAGCTGGTCAACTGCTGAAGAGCCACAATGCCCCAAAGAAATAGTGTATCAATCAAGACCTTCCTAAAATTATGAATTTGACATTAATGATGTTCAAAGACAAGAACGGACCATGCAATACTTCTGGATGTCTTGACTTGTGACTGTCACATTAATTAAAGGAAATTTTAAAAGTAACCAAGAATTGACAAGAAATAAGTAGTCCTGGGATACCTCCTCATTTATTATAGAGTGGTCATGAGAAAAATTACGTGGCGATCATTTCAGAAATCTAAAAGTTGATTAATGTTTCCCCTAAAAGATAATTGATAAATATTTAGTGTTACAAATATGTAGAAATCTATTTAAACATGAATGATGGATATGTCAATCAGACATCACGTGATAATGCCACATTTGTTATATAAAGGTATTTTATGATTCCATTGTATTAGTTAAAATAATTTTTAAATTTACAAATCTATTTAATATACAACAAAACAACAAGAAAATAAACATAATCTATATTTTATACAGGAACAATTAGGCTGTAGCTATGATGGAAGAATGATAGTCACATTTTAATATAAAAATATAATAATAGAAGACAGGCTTCAACCAACATTGCCCAAGTTTTCCATATTTTTCTTGGCTTACATAAGTAAACACAAAAACATTAAACATTTTCATAAGTAGATAATTTTATAATGTGAGTACCCTCTCAGAGAGCCTGGTTCATTAGTTCCTGTTTGATTGACTTGATTGGTTGGTGATGCTCAATTTTATTCTTTGCGTTCGAGAGGCAGAGGCTAGTGGACATCGGTGAGTTCAGCACCAGCCTGTTCTACATAGCAAAATCCAGAGTAGCCAGGGCTACATGCGGAGACCCTGTTTCGAAAAATAAATAAATAAAGGGGAGGGGGAGAAAAAAGTTTTTGCTTAAAGAATTCAGTCTGGTAACCCTAATTGAACTTGAACATCTCTGATTACTTGTAAAATAGAATACATTTCCATATGTTTAATAATTGCGCATTAGCTGCATTTACAGTGATTTAATGGATTGAGAGAAATGAAACAAAAAAGAATTATTGTAATCAAACAAGAGAAGAAAAATAAGTGCCAGTGCTCACATCCGAGATAGAGACAAAAACCTATGTGAGTCTACTTGTCTAACAGCTTCTTTCTAAATGAGAAAGAATGATTCCTAAACAGCATAGAAACTTCTGGAAAATTGTAATAAAGAAGTCTTTTTTGAGAGGGGGGAGGGGTTTCTCTGTGAAGCCCTGGCTATTCTGGAGTTTATTCTGTAGACCACGATTTCCTGTAACTCACATAGGTACACCCACCACTGCCCCTTGAGTTCTGAGATTAGAGGCACATGTGAGTCACTATCCATCAGAAACTATTAATTTGAGCCATTAACAGACACTGTGAAGTTTCAAGGAGAAAGTGATTTTATAAGGAAGTTGTACCTTGAACACTGTATAAACTACAGAAAGATATTAAATTGATAGTAGTCAACACTGACTACTTTTTTCATAAAAGTATTGATAAAAAAATTAATTTTGTCCCTATTTCCATAAAATAACCAGAGATATTGTGTTATAGAATAAACATATTAGATTAAAATGACAAAAAGTGAGTAAAAGAAAGAAATATAAAGACTAAAGCAGTATTATGCAGGAATTTATTGCTCATTCTCTAATATTAGGTCTATATCTTCTCTTCTCTGTTCCTTTGATTGTACTGATATCCATTGTCTTGTCTACCATGTGTCTTTTGTCCAGAACTAAAGCCACAACTTGCCTAAACCACAATGAGTCATTAAATTTTCCTTTTCCATTGCCCTAAAAACTCAGACCTTTCTCTCAGAAGCATCGCATGTTGGATACCAACAGTTATTAACTTGATCGTGGTTCACCAGCCCTCTTCCTTTGTACTTCATTGTATGTTTTTGCTTCTTCCAAGCTTTCAAAGGATTTCTACTAGCCAGACTCACTAGGTAACTCTCTCAAGGAAGTAAACCCATCCCTTGTTCTATCATCTGTTTTTAAGTATTGCAGCATTGTTTTCCATTGGTTAATCATTGAGTTTTCTGTCCCTCAGCTTCTCTAGTTTTTCACTCATTAGTTATATGATTTGTTGGTTTTGAAACATCTCTTTCGTGTCATTCTTTTCCTGTTTTTTTTCCAAATTTATTCTGATGTTTTTATTTTAGTTTTTAGTTTCTCCCACTACATTGAGTGTATTAACCTTTTAATTCTTTGGGACGGTTCAGAGCTTTGAAAGGAATATATGTGTACACACACACATACTCATACTTATAGGTGTGTATGTATGTATGTGTGTATCTACATATGCATGTAACAAAAATTAATAAAAAAGAGGCCATTAATTCAAAATAAAATAATTAGGGGTATAGGAAGGCTTGAATAGAGAAATAGGAAGGGGAGATGATATAATTACAATCTCAAAACTAAAAATAAATAATATTTAGGGATCTTTAAATTCCATCAAGAATAAGTATTACCTTTGTGGTGTTTTTACATTTTTCATTTTTATGTTCTTGCTATGACTTTGGACTATCTATAACCTACACATTCTTTATTTGACACCATTATCTACATCTTCACAGACATGTCTGTCATGACATTTGAAATTCCTACTTATGTTTGTTATGTCCCATAATGTCTCCTTGTTCTCTGTCTCAGTAAATACCCTACACTGGTATATAGAAGACAGAATTTCAGGATTGATCCTCATATCCCTCTTATTTAATAATCATCAATTTCTGTTCCTGTATCTAAATATTAGTTTGTGTTAAGCACATTTTTCCATAACTTTTCTATCAGAAGTGTAACACCCATTCTTTCCGTATAGCAACAGAAATCATCCCACTGAAACATAAAACTAGCAACACCACTTTATATATATATATGTATATATATATATGTATATATATATATATATCAGTAGACTCACTGATAAGCTTGCCATATCATAGTGAATCTCAATCCTTTTGTGCCCTGTAAAGTCTTCATCCTCTAGAATTTCTAATCCTTACTACTATATTGTAACTGCCCGTTCGTAGTGCATACATTTTCTTGCACACTGATTATTTTCAGTAGATCTTTTTTTTTTGACTGTTTTCATTTTCAGTAATCAATGTATGCATCCTTCTTGTTTTAAAAATGCCTGTGCCTAATTGTGATATTTAGTCTAGGATTGTTAAAGTACATATCCCCAGAAGACTTGTGATATATTATTTTCTTTAAAATATGACTAGAAGACAATATTACCTTTAACTAGAAGCTTATTTGGAAATAGGATATTTGGATGAATCAAGAAGTGAACATATAATAGATCTATTCCAACATTATTGGCTCAGGAAACACACAAAAGACAAGCACAGATAAACATAATGGTAAAGTAAAGACATGCATGCAATATAGAGAAGGAAGTCGTTTTAATCATCTTTCTACAAGCCAAGGAATGCTAAAGATTGCCGGAAAATGCCAGCAGATAAGAGACAAGGTAGCATTCTCTCAATTACCTTTCAAAGAGAGTATTTGATTGTTCCTTGTTAATTCTTGTCAGCATTAGGCATTATTAACTAGTTAGGTTGGATTCACCATTTTCTTTTTTTTTTTGTTATAGCAAATTAATCAAAATACATGTCAACATCTATAGTTCAAACTTTTACCCCCCAGAGCTTTAAAGAACGCACACACACACACACACACACACACACACACACACACACACACACACACATATTCTTTTCATATATTCTATTTGAGAAGTATTCTTGCAGAATTTCTAGGAAATTAATAGTAATTGCAAGGCTAACTAAGGTAATTATATCTTGGTTGAGTATTTATGTATTTCTAATAATTCTTTACTCCAAACTCCATGACCCCTGAAATCTTTGCATATGTGAGTCCATGTTGATTGTGACAACTCCTGTTTTGTGGCCACATACAGTGTTTTACAATGTTTTCCACATTATCAGTTTATTTTTTCACAGCTCCAGCTTTCCACCTAAGACCCATGCGACTACTGATGCATTATTTGCCATAAAAAGAAAATGCAGATAAAAGGGAGAAACCAAGCTAACAATGGCTAAATTAAGATTGCCAAATTTGAAATGGAGTCAGCAATGGACCATCAAATTTTGTAATCTCATGGAAGCAGTTGGTGACCTTTGAAGAGCATTTTCAGGCAAGTGGGTATGGAAGAGCCCACACTGTAAAAAGCCAAGCTTGGAGTCGGAAGGGAGGCACTGAAGGATGCAGGTGTAAGATGCCCTTTCAGAGAAGCTGGCAGGGAAAGAAGAGCAGTAAAACAGAAAGGCAAATGTTCCTTGGATCTAACTAAAGCAGTAAAAGGGTTTTGGAAATGAAGGCAGGTTTGTTGCTTTGAGATGTTAGTAGAGACCGGCCAGGATTCTAGATTTAAGGGGAAAGCATACAGCAGCATTAGCAAAGCCATTGGCATACAGGTCTTGAAAACCAAAGGGAGAAAAAAAAAAATAAAAATAATGACCTGAACTTGATGCCTTTGTCATTTTCCACCTGGGAACATGTAGAAGTAAATAAACACGGAGGAAATTGGTATATAATGCATCTTAGAATTTTTTTTTTTGTTTTCTGCTTGCTTAAGAAAAACCTTTATCTCTTTTATTAGCTAATCAATATTTTCACTTCCATGACTCCCACACACAAAATAGCACTGACTGACTACTCCCGCATGTCATTATATTCTGTGTAGAGCTATATGTCATTTTTATTTTATACTGTCTTTTGTTCTTAATTCTATTCTCAACTTTGAAACTGTCAATTACATTACCCTAGTGAGGGGTGAAAAAGTTATTTTCATACAGTTACTATCTATAAAAAGAAAAAGTAATGTTCTTTAATGTTAGGTTCTATGATGAAGTTTTAAATACATCTTATCATTTTACTTCTAAAATAATATGGAGATGTGTGTGTATAGAATGTATGAGTGTGTGTTTGTGTGTGTGAGTTCGTGTGTGTGTGTGAGTGCTTGTGTTTGTATAAGTGAATTTTTGACTGTGTGTATGTGTGAGTGTGTGTATGTATGAATGTGTGTGTGTGTGTCTGTGTGGGTTCTTGTGTGTGTGAGTGCTTATGTGTGTGTGAGTGTGTGTATGTGTGAGTGTGTGTGTGTATGAATGTGTGAGTATGTGTCTGTGTGGGTTCTTGTGTGTGTGAGTGCTTATGTGTGTGTGAGTGTGTGTCTGCATGCCACTGAGAAAAATAAAGCTAAGAATATTCACTTTTAAAGTCACAGAGTGAAGTTCTAGAAATTATAAAGTTTTTGATTAGAACCTCAGTCTTTATCTCTGTGCAAAAAGATATGGAAAGACAATTTTCCAACATCAAAATACAAGTTTTAGGTGTTTGAAACACGGAAGCTTAACTATGACTGCCAGGTTTCATTAAATGTTAAAACATTTTACTGACTGTCAAACCCACAACTCTCCTAGGTCTCAACTCTGTCCCTTATTTACCTTGATGGTTTAGTCAAAATTTCTTATAGCTACATGGGGACAATTTCTTACTTCATTGATTCTTTTAAAATAATAAAACAAAAGTTTGATGTCAATGAAGCAATGATTGGCAGAGATACACTGTGGCCAATAAAATCTTCAATTTCCTTGTTTCAGGTGTCCCTTTGCAGAGAGGACATAGATAGTACAAACACTCTTTTAAATAAATATTGATGTGACCATTTGGAGACTAATAAATTCAAAAGCCTTCCACAGGCTATAACAATAAAAACGAAGTATGTATTGTTCAAGGTGGCTGTAATAGCTGCCACTGGGGCTTAGTCAGATTTTATAAGCATTTTAAATCATATTACTCAGCAATTATTGTTAGCATAGACATTGGTATCTGCAATTATCTAATGCTTTAAATTATCTAAAATCAATATGTTAGTACTAAAAGCTTAGGCACATTACTTTAAAATGGCTCACATGAACTCATTTGACACTATGTTAATTAGACTGTCCTATTTAGCCTATATTTATACCTTGTAAACCAGGTTAATTTAAAAGATTATGGCACAGGCTTCTATAAAGTGCAAGAATGTTACCATTATGAGGAAAATGAATATTGTCACAGGTAGAAAAATGGTTAAGACTGTCTTGTAGTTGTTATTGCTGCTAAACTGACATTCTATCCAGCCTTAACTTCATGAGAGTAACTACATTTTCTCATTTGCATAGCTAATTCCTTTCATGTGCCAAATGCATCCCTTAGTTGCTATACATTTCTGTAAAGATTCTGTGTTTCACATACTTATTAAATATAATTTCATATCTGGCATCATGGAATATTCTTTAGAAGGTTTGTAATAGCACTGTGAGAACAATTTGGGGAATTACAGCTGTGTCAAGGGTCAAATAGGTTCATTAATTAAAAGTTATTGACAGGGAGCATTAATCAATAGAGCAAGGGAGACTTACACCAATGCAAATCCTACTCTTCGTGATAAAGGAAAGTGAAATGAGTATTAAATATTCAATTTTAATATGTATGTAGCACCTAAGCATCTGTGCAGAATGGCTTCATCTCTTGCAGGTGTGACCTTCCTTTGAGATTAGTAGGAGTTCCTAGTTTCCTCAATGACAGTTGATCTGCAGAGAATAAATAGATTTGTAAAGCATGTCTGGATTGGGAAGGACACTGGGGGGGGGGGGTGTATCTCGCCTATCTCTGTTTCCCAGCAAGGCCGTACTTAAATCATCCAAACTACTCGGTCGTTCTGTTATTAGAGCTTGTCAGGAAGAATATTTCTTTGCCCTCCTTATTTGACCACATAATATTTAACAACTCTTATTGGTCAATTATTCATTTTTATTCATCCATTCACTTTCCTTAGAAGTACACAGTTTTAAAAGTTAAATCTTACATCCTTTCTTCTGCAGAGCACACTTACTCTCTACATATGACTTTTTTTTTCTGTTTGATCTTTCGAGGAGATAAGACATCTGCTAAAATTAGAGCTTTAAAACATTCTTTGTCTAATGTCTGACCACATTTCATTGTATGTATGTATGTATGAAAGCTTTGGGAATAAAGAAAAAGGTGTAATAAAAGGTTTTGGTTGGGACAGACACATGCAGCATCGTTTTGTTCTAAATATTTGCATTCTGTCGTTCTCACATCCTCTGGATGCATAAGAAAGTTCACCCATTTGTCAAAACGTCTTGATTTCCTTCCTAACTACTTTCCATATGATCATACATTACAGCCACCATTTCATGCCATAAGCTCAGTTCTTTTCCCTGTGACACTCAGTGTGTAAAGAGGCAAAACTCCAACTCTGAATTTAACTTTTACCTTTCACAGTCCTGTTTACTGCTAGACTGAGTACAGCTCTGAAAGAGGAAAAATATGAATTACAGAAGAACTTTGCATCCTAGGTGAAAAGAAATCCTGCCCTTGTCCTAATTAGTGACTCTATCCTCTAATGTAGGAACTGCTTACAAGCAGAAGACTGGTCTGTGTTGTTGAGTTTCATGCTAAGTTCCAGTCCATCCTGGCTAAAATCAGAAGTGACTGAACTTTCCAAAATTCATCTCTCATGACTTGTTTTCACCAGCCAGGCTTCACTTTTCAAAGGCACCAGAGTCTCCCCACAACGGTACTGCCACTTGGGGACCAAGCAGTAAAACACAGGCAAATGTAGGAGAACATTTCAGGTTTCACATTCAAACTGGAGCAGTATCTCCCCTCTGTTTTCAAGTCTCGTTCCCTAGAACCTTCTTTCTTCCCTTTAGTGAGTTAAGAACTTTATTATGTCTAAAAAAAAAAAAAAAAAAAAAAAAAGCCTCAGTGAATTCTCTGAACTTCTGTCTTTACCCACTGCTTACCTGCTATACACAGTTGCTTCAGACCCACCCTCACCTCTCCTCCTATTAATTTACTGCTTGTTCTGTGTGAAGCTAATTACTCCACAGGGCCTCCTGTCTCTCCTGCAGGATAAATTACCTTGGACTTGTGATAACTTTGATCCCTGTTCGTTCTATCCAGCTACCAGAATCATGTTCATGTTGTATTCATTTTATTAAGACAGACATATAGCTCTTCAGCCATATGGTAGCTTTCCAGTTCTACTCCCTCCCCTTGACAGTGAAATGGAACATTACTTATAAGCCTCCCTTACACTGGAAGTGGTTATTTCTTGCTCATCCCCGCGGCTTCATTGATAGCATAGGGTTTCTTTCCTCCTGGTCTGCTGAGGTACTTCCCCAAATGTCCCTAACAATCAGCTCTTCAGTAAAAGTGGGAAAAAAATCCATTTATTCTTTTATTTAATTTCTCATTAATATTTCATAGAAGGTCATTTCTCATTGAATTACACTTACATCTTGATGGCGTGAGTGGTATCTACTCACTTTAACTATTCTACTGATAATTTCTTAGGAGGTTCTTCCAAACACATCTCTGATATTTTGGTAATTTTAAGAATTCTCAAGACACTTATATGGGATTGCTTTTATGGCTTCCAAGGCTCCACTTAATCTTTAAATTGCATGATGCCCACTTTTGTATGTTTCTATTTAATGATACACATTCAGCTCTTTTTTTACTTTTAAATTAAATTTATTGTTTGATTATTTGCTTACTCTATACCTTGCATGAGGTGTGTAGCTTAGGGTACCATTCTTTAGTTCTTGTTGGCAATCCAGAGGATTTACAAGAGCCTGCAGTATTTTGTGGTCCTCTGAAGTATCTCTTCCCAACATCTGTAGAGGTTTCCTACATCTGGCAGCAGACCTTTTGTAAAGCTACCCACTTCTATATGTAGAGTATTATCTAGCTGTGCATGGTATCTTCCTTTGTATGTTTTACAAGATATATAAATTTTCTGTATGCCTCTTCTACTCACTCTTTATTTTGCTGTCTTCATGACTAATTTTCTCCTTATTTCCTTCATCCTTGTTCTTCACTAAAGATTTCTGTGTTCAATATTTTTATTCCTCATTTTTCTTTTATCTATACTCTATGAATGCGGCTCCTTAAAGGCATCCACCACATCCCGTTTCAGTTTTCTTGTACCTAAAGGTACTCCAATTTAGGCATGGAAAATAAAAATAAAAAAAAAAAACCTTATGTTAGATTAGAAATATAATTATCTCATTTTTAAGGAATCTGTTTATACAAATATATATTGTTTTCAAAGTAGCCCTGTATTTTATATATATATATATATATATATATATATATATATATATAGAGAGAGAGAGAGAGAGAGAGAGAGAGAGAGAGAGAGAGAGACACATATATAGATGTCCTTTCACTATATGCATGCAATAATTTTTTATTGGACTTCTTTATATACACACATATATGTTGTATACTACTTATAAAATAGTAGGCACATGTGCTACATTTTCATTGTCCATTCATCAAATGATGGTTGCTTTTATCCATTTTCTAGTTTGTAGTAGGAGGTTTCTGGCTCAGACTTTTGGGCCTAACCTCAAGGTTTAGGCTTGCAGATCCACAGACCCACAGACCCACAGACCCACAGACCCACAGACCCACAGACCCACAGATGCTTTCAATAGTTTTAGGCTAGTTGGCCTGAGGCCCAGGCATATAACTTGCTAACTCTTTACCCTTAATCTAACCCATGACTCTAATCCTGTTCAGTCATGCAACTCAGTACCTTTTCTCACAGCAGCATAGCTGTCCTCTGCTTCTTCTGGCTTCTCTCTGGCAATCGGCTCTGTTCTTCAGTTCCCAGAGTTCTCCTAGTCTGGTAGCCCTGCCCACATTTCCTGTCTGCCTTTGGTCAATCAGTGCTTTTTATTAAACTCATAGGCGGAGACAATTATTTACAAGGGAACAACCTAATCCCCCTACACTAGTTATTCTAACTAAAGTAGCAATGAACATGGATAGATAGGGATCTCTGTAGTAGATAGAGAACATTTTGCACATATGTCTAGGAGTGATACAGTTATATCATTTTGTAGTTTTGTTTTTTGTTTTTTTTTTAGTTACTTTGAAACTAATTTTCAGAGTAGCTGTACTATTTTATACTACTACAACTACTTTATCTGCATATCTCTCTATCATGTTTGTCTATCATCTATCTAGCTATCTTTTTTCTGTGTATATTCCCTTTCAACACATACACACAATAATTTTTTATTATTCACATTCTTGTTTTAAACATTAGATCTGTAATAAGATGTATTTTTAAATAAGTTCGACTCTTAATTTTTCTAATGGTTAATGATGTTATAATGTCCTTTTTCTATTTGATGATAATTTTTATTTTTGAAATTAACACATTTACATCATTTCCCCCATTCTCTTTTGTTTGAGCTCTTTTCATATGTCTTCATTTGCCTTATTTTAAATTTATAGTTTATTTTTATTTAATATGTATATATTTTCTTTTTATATACACAGATATATACCTAAACATATGTAATAGTTTTTCTTTAATATGTGTCTTAGGACTTCTATTGAAGAAGCACCATGACAACAGAAACTCTTAGGAAAACATTTATTTGGGGCTGGTGTACAGTTTCAGAGTTTTTGTTTATTGTTATCCTGGTTGGAAGCATGGCATCATGCAAGCAGACATGGCGCAGGAGAAGGGTTGTATATCAAGCTTGGCAGGAAGAGTGAACCACTTGGCCTTGCCTGAGCTTCAGAAACCATAAAGCCCACCTCAGGGACACACCTCCTACAAAGGCAACACTTAGTTTAACAAGGTCACACATCCTAATCCTTCCAAATATTTCCACCCTCTGTGAGCCTGTGGGGGCGACTTTCATTCTAACCATCAGATAACATGTATAATTTACGCATTTTCATTCACCTTTTATTTTTACTCTCCTCCTGCCCACTTGTCTAGCTATGTGAATACTACCTGATCTCTATGGATAATAATTTTAAAGTGTTTCTTGTCCAGTTCTTTTGAAAATTTCTGTTTAGTTGACTGGCCAATTTCTACTGCATTGTTTCTTTCATGGTTGCTTGTTTTTCAAGACTGATTTCTGTGTATCAGTCCTGGCTTCCTGGAACTCCCTCTGCAGGCCGGGCAGGCCTGAACTCACAGGGATCTGCCTGCCTCTGCCTCTCCAGTGCTGAGATTAAAGGCACATGCAACCACTACCTGGCTTATTTTCTTAATGTTTCGATTTTTATTTATTTATTTTTTTAATGAGAAACCTGCTTGACTCCTTTTTGAAGGCAGGGGCCATTATACTGGTTTTGTTGTTGTTCGGTATTTTGTTTTTTGGGTTTTTTTGGGGGGGTTGTCTTTTTTGTTTGTTTGTTTTTTGTTTTTAAAGTTTTTATTTACTGAGAGAGTTGAAGTGCTCTTTGTTTCCTGGAATCTGACCTTCCACAACTGGTGAACTTGATTTCTTTTTGAGAATACCCTTGCCCTCCCAGACTCTTCCCAACCCCTTCCTAACCATGTGGTGGGTGATCACATGACATTTTTAAAAGATTATTTTTTTTTATTTCCTTATTGCCACATTATCTCTCCTTTGTAAATCTGCTCATGATTTTACTCCTTAAAGAGCCCAAGAGATTGATTCGGTGTTGCTCTTTCCTCTAACTTAGGAGGCAGTCGCTGGCTAGCCCTTGGGTGCACCCAATAAAAAAGGCTTGCTTCAGATGAGTTTTGATGCCTGCTTTTTGGGTCTCCTCCGTCACCACTGTAATAAGCCAAACAGGTCAAATTAATAAATCTAGGCTTAATAAACAGAGCAAAGCAACTCCTGGGTTGGTAGAGAGAATCACATGGCAAGTATGGCTACCAGGTCTTTAGCAACCTGGAGGCGTTGACCAGCCCTGGAGGAAGAGCTGACCTGTGGCTACCTTTCTCAGGAAGTAGGGATGGAATGAAAAGAGTGAGACCCAGAGTGAGTGGAATAGGGCCCAAGATGGAGATCCTCAATAGCTTCAAATTTGGCTCAGTTGTGATAGTGGGTCTTATTCTCACCATTGGGATTAACAGTAGTATCTTCTAGACACTAATCCTCTATCTGATGAATAGGTAGCAAAGATATTCTCTCACTTATAGGTCTGTCCCTTCACTTGAGTGATTGTTTACTGTTTTGTTCAGAATCTTATAAATTTCCTGCCATCTGGTGCTCAGTTCAGAAAAGAATTCCCTAACCTGCATGATGAAGTATAATCCATGTTTTCTCCTAAGGTGGTCTTATACTTTCATTCTTAGACTAAGGTCTTTGGTCTATTTGGAGTTGAATTTTGTATAAGGTAAAAGATAGGGATTCAATTTTATATATTGTATGTTGATCCAGGTTTATAAGAACTGTATCTAGAAGTTGCTGTCCTTTATCCAAACTATGCTTTTGACACCTTTGTAAAAAAATAAAATAAAATAAAAAATCAGTGAGCTGTAGATTTATTGACCTATATCTGGAACCTCTCTTCTATGTATTGCTGCGCCTGTATCATGTTGCTTTTATGACTATAGCACTGTAACATTTTGAAAACAAGCAGTAACATTAAATGCTAGATTATTTAGTTCATTTAGAAATCCAGAGAACGCTGAGGTTGGTTTCATTGTGAGATGTAGTAATTGCGTCACCAAAGAATTATGAAGGTGTGGCAGCCTATTTTAGTTGTAGAATGTGTGTTTTTCATGTATAAAGACCTGTGTTCAATTCAACAATATTAGTAGAAATTTAAGTTATAGATAATGATTACCAAGGTTTAAAAATACATAGGTTAACTAATTATAAAAAACTTTTATTATGTGTGCTTAGGTGTTGCAAGTAAGATATGGTATCTTGAAAGAAATCACAGATTAAATTCAATTTTAAAAGGTCTTTAAATATAATATTACTAATAAAATATATCAGGCTGAAACATAAGGTTAAAAGATTAAATAATAAGCAATTTCATAGTAATATGTTCAAATACATAAAATAAATGTTTTTTAGTAATTTGGGTGTTCTGTTTGTTTGTTTGTTTGCTTGCTTGCTTGTTTGTTTGCTTGGTTGTTTGGTTGGTTGGTTTTTCAAAGAGGAGCTTCTCTTTATATCCCTGACTGTCCTGGAACTTGCTCTGTAAACCTGGTTGGCCTTAAACTTGGAGATATACCTGACTCTTGAGTGCTGAGATTAAAGGCATGTGCAACCACTGTTTGGCATAGAAGTTTTAAAGATAATTATGACTAACAGAGGTCCTTAAGTCTTCTGAAAGTAAATATTCTTAACAGGAATAAATCATGTGTATCGTGTATGTTATATAATCCCTCATGAAAGGTACAACATTAAATTTTGCACATGCTACCATGAGAAGTGTGATAGTCTAAAGGACCAAAGCAGTTAGAGATGATGCTTACACTTTTCATCATACAGGTATGTAGAATTATAGAAGTTTGGAGTTTTAATAAGATGTTAACTTTAGTGACATCACAAAAAGTTCAGAAACTCTGGTCATAGATCATTTGTGAGATGTGCTTTACTATGGTAATTCTCTAAAATATGGAATAAAATGTTCTGTAATAGAAACTCAGTATGCACGTGCTTGCAGGCAGAAGCCTGGGGACATTACTTTGTCCTGCCCCCATTGCCTATAATCAATCAGCTAAAATGTTTCAAACAGAAGAAATGATTACACATGATGAAAACGACTTATGGTGAAATTTGTACCGCTTTCTGCTTGCCATAGACCATGCTGCATTTTTTACCTATTATCTTGTAAGTTACTCATGACAGTGTGAGAACAGATATTGCTATTATGCCAGGATGCAGTTAACTATTCTTGGGCTCGTTTTGATTCTGGATAGACATATATGCGAAAGAATTTCTCAAGGATTGCCATAGAAACATTAATTTTTGGATTCTTTTAATTAACTCTATATTAAATTACTGTACATCTAAACTTACTCATACAACAGAGAAAATGGAAGGGGAAGAACATAAAAGTAGATGGAAGCTCCAAATATATTGTTTTCTAAAATTCAAATTTCTACTCTGAATTTTCTTCAGTATGGATAATAATTTGCTTAGTATCTTATTTCTATAAGAAAAAAGGTAGCATTTTCAACAAGGAAATTTTGGCCATGTTTAACCAGATTTTGAATACTGGGGATATTATTGTTATATATAAGGTATAGCAACTATTAAGACTTGTTCTTACTCTGATTATTTTCTAAGGGTTACAAAACCAGAAAACAACTCTCTGAGTATATTGGCATGAAATATTAATAGTCAATTGGAGAAAATAACTTACTTAACCATAAATGCAAAGTAGATATTAAATAAACAAATAATCTATTGTAATTCAAATGGTCTGCATACTATGCATCTAATTTAGTATGGATAAGTGATCGCTTGCTGGTGGAAGGATGCCAATACTTTAAACAAGATTTAGATGCATCTCCTGCAAATTGAAATGTGACCTCAGCTGGTAGTTAACTTGACAATTACACTTGCATGTCCAGCTGAGTAGCAATGTGGCCTTTATCCTTGTCGGGTATGAAGATCTATTATGTCAATAAATCTCTCTGAATATTGAGATTTGGAACTGGATATAATGTAATTGATGTACAAAGGAAATGTAATTATTCACAATATTTTGGATTCTTAATGAAATAGTGAAAAATACCATTTTTTATTTAATATTTACAACATACGTGCAAATTGTAGTTGTTTATCGCCTACAGAATACAACCTGGAGGTTTATCAAGTTAAGTACTGTCCAGGGTCATTTTATCTAGAGAATGGCAGAAACAGAACTTGAACTTAGTATTATATATTTCAAAATTTTATATGTTCAAATCAATATCTTTTTATCTTTTAGTAGTGTGGGAATTATTTTGCAAAAATGCAAAATAAAACCCTTTTAATGTATTAATTTGTAAATCCTCAGCAGGACAATACAATTATCATTGTCCTTTTCTAAGACACTGTGTTAGTTTCTTTTCTATTGCTTTGACAAAATTCCGTAACAAATCAGCATATAGAAGAAAGGGATTATTTGAAGTTAACAGTCACAGAGGGATCAGAGTCCATCACTATCATGGAGAGGTGATAGCCACTGTAAGCACAGCAGCTGGCTGAGAGCTCACATGTTGGACCGCAAACATCAAGCAGAGAGTGCTAACCAGAGTGGCAAGCTCCAAAAGCCAGCGCTAAGTCACATACTTCCTCCAGAAAGGCCACCTCTTCCTTCATTTATCCTGAGCTCCAGCTTGATGAGCTCCATGAGTCGCTTGGTCCTATAAGCTCCAACTACTTGAATTCTACCAAAATGCTAAAGGATCTGAACACAGATTTCCCCAAGAGCCTCTGGAGAGGGAAAGAGCCTGCTGGTGGCCCCACCCTAGGTACTTCACACTTTTAAAGGGTATGTGGCTAACAGAAGACAATAGCTGACCAAATACCTTTGTGCCATTGAAGATAATAAATATACAGCAATTTTGATATGAGATTCAGTAAAAACATAGTTACCCAGGATATATACAAAACTAGAAATCTGACCCACAAACTCTGAGACAGCAATCAGGAGGCTGATTCTTAGCCACTGTGACAATGAAAGGAGTAAAACTTGGTCCAAATACCAGCTCATCACAATTCCATGTCAGCCTAGTATCAACCAGTGAAAGCAATGCTTGCTTCCTCATTGGGAACTCTGCTTCTAGCTAGTCTACTTAGCTTTTCCACAACAGCTCTCAAGGGCACATTAATCATTCTTGGTATCCATTTAGTTTTTTCTTATCTACTTTTTTTTTTTTCATCTCAGCCAAAGGCTGGTGTCAGGTCACTGCTAGATTAAAACAACCAAATAACAATCCGAAACTAAACTCAAAAGAATGCATGGCGTTTAGCTTGTGTGCTTGCTTATTTGGTTTGTTTGGACTGGATTTTGTTCCATAACTAGTAAACGGGGGAAAAACACCATAATTGTTTCCTTCTCGAAAAAAGCAAGTTCTCCAGCTAGATTCTAGTAGAAGTGATCTTAAAAGTCCAAATCAAGATGAGACTATACACATTTATTGATATATAGATCACCACATTGTAGTAGTGGGGTTTCTCGGGTCCCGTGCGCCAAAGGTCCGGGACCTACAGACTTGCCCGCCTGAGACTGCTTAGGAACCCACCGCCGCCCAGGCCCCCAGAAACGACTCAGACACTTGTATTAACTTTATGCTGTTTGGCCTATGGCTCGGGCACATTGCTAGCTAGCTCTTACATCTTAAATCAACCCATTTCTATTAATTTGTGGGCCACGTGGCCCATGTGGCTCACCCGTGTCTCCTTACATGTTGCTCTTTGGGCGGCTGGCTCGATCTGCCCGACTCCACCCTGTTTCTCCCACCTAAGCTCTGATTTCTCCTCCTACCTATTCTACGGTACCCGCCATGACCCAAAACAGCTCCTTTATTCAAAGATTGAGATTCACAGCATAAAGAAGGGCATTCCCACATCACTTCCCCCTTTCTCTCTAATCAAAAAGGAAGGTTTCAATTTTAACATAGCAAAATTACATATAACAAAATAGCTATCAAGCAAGAATTACAGTTACAATATCTAGTCTATTTGTATTTAGTAAAATTAAAGAAAATACTCTATCATCTACCTTATCTTTATGAATCTAAAGTTTCATATCTAATATACTTTTTAAATGACTAAGAAAAACTGTACATATAACTATCTAATCTTCAACTACATCAAAGACCACAGAAGGATATAATATTTACCCAAGTAAACCAGAAGTGCAAACGACTTCTAAAATCTAGAAAGGACAGAGATGACACCTATCTGCCTGGACAGTCACCCAAAGTTCCTTTATAAAATTGGGCATCCATCTTCAGCCTATAGGTCTTGAGTCTCTTTTCATTTCAGTGAAGCAGGAAATCTGCTCTGCCCATTCTGGCACAGTTCATCAGTTGCTTCTACTGAGTCCTGAAGAATGTCTGATAGTTTTCTCTGTAAAGCAGGAACCTGAATGATGATCTTGGCTTGTTCTGCCAAAGTTCAGAGGTCATCTTCTTATGGAACCTGCATGTCCAGTTTAAACAGCATGCTGTCAAGCAGTCAATATAAAAACAGGTTCTTCTCTAGTGGCTTACCATTACCACAAATCGAGTAGACTCCATATGGAGTTTCTTCGATGCCCATTTTCCTGTTGAAGTAAATTAGTGCTGCCAGGAGCAGACCTGTCTCACTGTCCAGAAAAGTCTAAGCTCTTAAAACATTTTAAATGCCATATTCTGTAGGTCTTAGAAGTATTTGAAGGTTATCTAATTGAAACATATCTTTGTATACCTAAAAATCCTAACTAACCTAACTATAAGTTTGATTATCAAAAGTGACTATTAACCTTCATTTCTTAATTATACACTACAATTTTAAAACAGTTACATGAACATCATACCTTAAACAAGAACAGAAAAACACATACAGCATAACAAAATTGACCTTAAATTTGTATCAACAAACCAAAATCTATACCAATGTAAAGCATTTTGAGATTAACAGCTGATTTCCTGATCTAAGTAAATTCAATAATCTAATTTTCAAAAAATCATTTATATACCATATCCCCATATAAATGGTGATAAGAACCTAGGTTTATATGTAGCCTTAGCTTAACTAAAAGGACTTTGTTGGGAGTAGACAGTATCTGGGGGAAATAAAATAAACAAAGGTTGCGTAGGAGTTGGTATTGAAACAGGAAGCATCTTTCATTTAAAGAACACACATATGTACTCATACATATATATACATATATATGCACAAATATACACAACCTCTTAAATTTATATATGACTTATTTGTAAACGTTTTCTTAAGTCTCCAGGCTATCTCCAGGGATCATAAACTCCAAATAACAATGTGGAAGTGGACAACACTGACTATTTCTTACTATAGATGGTTCACTATACCTTATAATATAAAGGGAATTTCAGCAGCACACTGGTTACAGATTCCAGTCCAATCTACAAGTCAGGGACTGTTTATGAAGCTGGCTACTTAGTTTCTATCATTTCCTATCCATCATGAGAAAGTCTGGATCCAGCTTCAAATAAGGCACATGTTAGACTTTTTATGAAACTGACATGTGGGTTCTCGAGTCATTAATCGAAAAAATAAAAGATTTATTGATGTTTGTTCCTCAAGTTTGTGGAGCGTGAAATCATGGTTACCTTGTGCTTTCCACTCTGAGCACTCTGTGTGCTTTGAATTATTTATATTGAACAGACATTACTTTTATGATCAGTGAAAGAAAACAGCAGAAAGCATGCTAATTCTTTAAAAACAAAATAAAACACTGGGCATTAGAAATAATCTGCTTTTTGGGTCCTGTTTGAACATCGATTATCCAGAATCTTCACTATTAGTTGTGTCTATTAAAAGAAACCATTTCAATAGTTTATACTGTTTGTCGTATACTTCCTCTCAGCATCTAATTTTGATAATTTTATGCAAATGTGTTACAACTAACTTTAATTTCCTATTTAAAACATTGCCATTTACAGTCTCAAAGCAACTTTTTCATTCCACTAAAGACTATTTTATACTGAATCACATTTTATTATTCTTCAATTATTTTGTGCCATGGGGGGAAGAGAAGGATTCGCCTTACCATGGAGACTTAGAAATTATAATGATGTGTTCCACATCCAAACTACCCATGGAATAGTGTAACAACAAAGAATATCACTAATGGATCATCATTATTTGACTATGTCCCTGTGGCCATTGTAAACAATTACTATCAAAATGGTACTATGTTAATTCAAAGGTTGCAATTACCCACTTTAGAGCGGAGGTTACAGCTCTTCCCCATCTGTTAATTCTGTATTATTAGAATTTAAATTTGGTGGGGAAACAGATGGCTGTAAACTTTAACAGGTGTTTATGGTGCACTACCTTAACTTTAAATGCTGAACAGGTACAGCACTAAATTTGCTGGGCTGTACAGGGAATAGGTGCTTTAAGAAATGTGGGTAAAGAATTAATTTGTTTTGAGCTACCTGAAGAAAATTCAATATATTTTGCACAGTGGTACATGCTTACTTGACATGATCCAATACAATGAGAAATGTCAAAAAAAAAGATTTAAAGAAACTCTGAACTATATTCTTCAACCAGACTACCACTCATCCTGCTAATAAAGTGCCAAATAAGAACATGATCCAAGTGTACCTCAGTAGATGAAAGCTGAACAACTGGAGCACCATTCATGCATCAGTGACTGCTTCAGGTGCTACGTACATAGTACAGATCATCTCTGATGCCTCAGAACAAGATGCATATCTGCATCTGTATTCTGTACATCTTCACAATGTTTTCTACATACATCACATGCTGCTTCACTTGGCAATATTCTACCCAGTTGTCTGCTGATTCA
This sequence comes from Phyllotis vaccarum, assembly GCA_033318265.1. Classification (NCBI taxonomy): domain Eukaryota; kingdom Metazoa; phylum Chordata; class Mammalia; order Rodentia; family Cricetidae; genus Phyllotis; species Phyllotis vaccarum. Next base: position 57,265,277 of record JARWLC010000010.1, read on the forward strand.
TAATTCATACAATGAAAAAATAGAGAGCAATATGAGAGCTAGCCTTGTAGGTGTTTTTATACATAAAACAATATTTCTAAATGTAGTGGATGTGTTAACACTCTAAACATGAACATAAAACTCTATAATTCACAAATATATAAATTTATTAAATCATCTACTTAATAATTCATTTTTACCCAACCAAAGTTATTTCTAACTTTGATTCACAAATCTTGGATAACTTATCACATCTCACAAATATTGGTTTACATACATTTATATCTTGATAAAATTTCTTAAATTTTCTAAAAAGTCCAAAGTTTCAAAGATGCACCTAGGACAAAGTGCTTATATAAATAGAGTTGAGTTGTATCGGAGTTTTTCATGTTACAGATTTATTAACAGTGTTGCTGATTCCCATATTATTGCTGTATATATTGACTCAAAAGTAAAATAATAAGTGAATAAAAACAGAATCAATAACTAGTGATATTTCTGGAATCACTATTTCTCTTCTATCAGTTCTTCAGTTCATAGATGTTTGAGGCTAAATGGCTTGTCCATCTTTTCTCTTGTTTCTTACATTATTGAAATACATCAGCAGTATAAACTAGATCATGCCTTCCCTTCTGAAATCTAAGGCAAATGACAATCATTAGCTCAGAGTCCTTTCACGGTCAAGGGTAACAAATTGAAATAATAGTCTGAAGGCATTGGCATCTTCCAGATCTCCTTTAAGAGCCACGCTGCTGCCCTACTCCATTCCGTATTTAGGGAGTTTGACTAACAAGACTTCCATCATTACCTCTCTAGATCATCATTCTAATGAAATATCCAAAATATCTAGAAGGAACAACGGAAGAGAAGTCTCGACTTCTCAGAGTTACTCCATTTTCTCTCCCCTGGAGGGATATGGCCCCATCTACCTTCTCCTAGTCTTGTTTTGTGCCCCTTGGTTCTAAAGATAGTGAGAGGGCTTGCTGTTACCAGCCTCCAGGAACTCACTAGTCATTGTACTTTATCTACAAAATAGCTTTGGCAAATAGTAGCTCTATTAAATTCTTCTCAGATTGCCTGGGTTGAGTATCTGACCCCCTGTTTCCCAGATTTCCCAGTTACTCTGTTATAGTCTCTAAATGATGAGTTAAACAATTGAAAGCATTCAAAATTTTAGACTGTATCTATTTGTTCCTTTGAGTTTCCTACGTGACAGGAAGATTGGGAGAGAGAGGTTGAGAAATTCATACCTATTATTCTTTATTCGCACAGAAATTTCTGTTTACTTGTAACTATTTTAAAGTTAAGCAACTACTTAGAATTGAGGAGAAAATAATATTGCTCTTCTTTTGAGAAATGGATGCTGTCAAGGCTTTATTACCAAAAGGAAGCTCCAAAAGTAATCAAGGCTCTTTTGCAAAATGGGATGTGTACCTACCTGTCAAACTCCATTAACGTTACAGGTGAGAATTATAGTTCTATTTCACAAAATAGTATGATGGAATAAGACATAATAATAGAAGCTGAGATTTCTGTTTAAACGCGTCTTTTTTCTGCTTAGGGAAAAACATTTTGAAATATATCCTTCTAATCAATTGTTAATAGCAAATTCAATGCCCACCTGCACCAAATTGGCTGTTCTCAAAATAGAACACCTTGATATTCCAGAGAGAATGCACTTGCTTTCCTGTTTCTGCATAAGCAAGCTACAAGGTGAAATTCTTGTGAACCAATGGGGAAGTGATATTTTTATGTAGCCCATAAATTGAGCATTTTGTCCCCTATTGGCCACATATCACAGTGTGAATGTATCCTCCAGACATCCAATTATGTACCACAGTTTCTCCTGTAGGCAGAAGTATATAAAATGCCTCAAAGATGTTGCATAATCTAAGTGTGTTATTGTGTATTGGTATTCTGTAAATGTGTATGTGTGTGTGTTTACATGTTGACATATGTGTGTACACATATCTGTTAAGCAAGATGTTAATGCCTGGTAGTGTTTTTCATCTCTCTATGCTTTGGTCTTTGAGATAGCATCTTTTACTAAAATTGCAGCTCACCAGCAAACAGTATCGCTTATCTCTGCCTTCCCAGCTCTGAAATTTCAGGAAAGCCCAGGTTTTACTTGTGTTCATGTATCCAGTCTGAGGTCATTATTGCACAGCAAATACTTTGCCAAATAAGCCACCTTCTCCCATTTCAGTAGGCTGTTTGTAAGTGAGTTAAACAAAAGACATCACATAGGTCAGTTTAATTGAAAATGTATTGGTCATCCATCAATTTATGCAAATAATGAAAAAAGATGTCTACAGGAAATATTACTAATATGACATCATTAGATGTAGATAATTTTAAATAAAACCTGGGCCATTATTATAAATAGTTGTTAAACCTGTCTATGCTCCCTTATTAAATGAAGGTAATACTTGTGAATCTCTGTCTTTCTCTGGAGCTATATTGCAGATTAGGTTAGATAATTTTTTATAAATCTCATCCAACAGAGTCTGGCTTAGAGAATTTAGTAGTTTTTGTCAGTTTGTATCAAGAAGAATTTATTTATTTTTTCTTGTAACTGTTAATCAGAAGGAGTGAGACTAATAAAATAATAGTCCTGGCATGACAGTAAGTGAAACAGGGAGTAATAGAGAATAATGCTGAGCTGGGTGTGGTGGCAAAATCCTTAATCCCAACACTCAGGAGACAGAGGTAAGAGGATTTCTATGAATTCAAAAGGACAGCCTGGTTTAAGGAATGAATTCCAGAATAGCCAAGACTACACAGAGAAAACCTGCCTTAAAATATGAAAGAGAAAGAGGGAGAAAGAAGGAGATAGACATGGAGAGAGAGAGAGAGAGAGACTAGAATAGAGTTAGGGAAAGGCAGTGTATACCTTTGGAGAACATTTCTTGAGGCTGGTCCAAAAATAAGAAGCCTTCATACTTCTCTAGTTTTATAGAGACAAAAGAGAACTTTGTGGCCCTACTACATTCTCATGTTAACTACAGGAGCTTCTTAGTTGCATGGTAACTTTCTTCAGCTGTATTGTAGCTCATTGATTTAACTATTTAGCTTCTTTTCAATAATAGTCTTGTCATAATGTTCCTGAACTGAGCTTTGCTTAGTCCCAGTTAGACCCTCCCACTTTTCCAGTATTCAGGCCCAAATCTATATATTTTGAACAACCTATAGTTCTGGTATCATTATCTGCATTAACATTTTGGTAAGAGCCTCAGCCTCAAACTTTTGGCTCATTCCGTTTTCCTGACCACTCACTGGCTAATACAGATGACATTAAATGAGCAGAAATTCCTGTGTCTGTAACATACAAGTTTAGCTAGCACCATGTACTTTCGAGTCACACTTGTATGTTCAACTGTTTTCCCACTCACTTGGTTTTGCTCTACAAAGGGTGGATCTTGAAGCAATGAAACTTCTTTGAAGTTCAATTATTCCTCAAACACTTCATTGCCCTCATTTCTAAACACAGTTCAGCCCTGACTTATTCTTACAGACATTTCAACATCTTACAGTACAAATCATCTACTAAAGCACAAAGCCTGACCTTTTCAAGGGCTTGTGAACTAATCCTGGATGCCCTAAGACCATGCATGGATAGTTTTTATTTGACAAATCACAACTTTATTTTACTGCTTGTCACCCTGGCTGTCTTCACTTACTATCCATGAAATAATTTCATAGTTGATAGTTTATGTATTTTACTTTGGATTAGCATCCAATCAGCACTTTTGGAGGTATTTTCTCATTTTGGTCATACTATATAGCAGAATTTGAATTTGAACTTGTAGAGCTAAAGGGGCAATGACTAATTTTCAGTGAGCTAAAGTCAGAAGATTTTCTGTCCTGCTTGGTTGGTCCTGCAGTCATTTAGTACCAAATAATCACACAAAGGCTTAAATAAATCATAAACTAGCCTATGGCTCAGGCTTATTACTTGGTAACTCTTACGATTAAGTTAACCCATGAGTCTCATCCATGTTTATCCATGCAGCTTGATATCTTTTGCCCAGTGTAGCATTCTCATCTTGTTTCTTGTGCATCTTCTGGAATCTTCTCTGCTCTTCCTGTTCCTAGCATTCTCCTTCTCAGGTTGCCTATCTATAATTTCCTGTCTGACTAGCTTCTGGCCAATCATCATTTTATTGAATCAATATTTACAGGGACAAATACTTACAATGTACAACAGCATAGTCACTCAGTAGCAAGCACCCTGGTTTCTACCAGTCAGATATGCTATTCTTATGGAAAACTTTGTAAACTCCTTTCCTTTTTTTTAAAGGAGAATCATAGCATGGCTCTTTGGCTTCCCCCTTATCTAGCATTGACAATCCTCTTCATTATAGAAAACTCACTTGGTCTTTCTAGCCTCACCTTTCTTATACATCTTAATATATACCCCTAGAAGTAAAATTATACAAAAAATATCACTTATTGTACATAGGAGGCAGGTCATTAATGTTAGTCAACCATGTTCAACATCAGTTTACATTTGTCGGGGCAGTCCACATTCAGCCACAGAGCAGTATATTCTAGTATATGAGAAAAAGAACATGAATTATTCTTCATCTCCAGAGACCCTAGTTTAATGCAAATTTTGGGATATAACAATTATCCCTATTAATATGCAAGATAACTTGTCATAATAATCCCCTTAATAATTAACTTTAACTCAAGAACTCTACCAGATGCTGAGTTTGAACAGAAAATGAACAATTGAATGAAGATTTAGAGCAGCTTCATTTTTGTGTAAAAAGCTTTACACTTGGGAAAGAGTAGTAAAAGTAGTTAATGAAAACTCTGTATAGAAAATATTTATTTTTATTAAGTATGAATGTTATGAAGTTAAAATTTGAAGTAAATACACCTTTGCAAGTTTAGTTTTATATGAACATGAAGGAAGATTTATTTTTATCTTCTGTACTCAGAAGTTTATCTGACTTGGTCCCACAACTATTTATTCCTAAATAATCACAAAATGGCTTATATTAATTGTATACTTTTTGGTCTGTGTCTTGGGCATATTACTTGCTAACTCTTACTCTTAAACTAACCCATGATTCTTAAACATGTTTAATCATGTAGCCTGGTACCTTTTTCACAGTGCAGCATTCTCACCTTGCATCTTTTCTACCTTGCTGGTGTCTGCTGCTCTTCCTCTTCCTAGAATTCTCCTGCTCTGATTGTCCTGTCTATACTTCCTGTCTGCCTAGCTTCTAGCCACTCAGTGTTTTATTAAACCAATGTTTACAGTGACAAATATTTATAGTGTGCAAAAGAATAGCCCTATGTCAATCTTCATATGATTTAAGTATCGTATTTTTTTAAATATCTTAAAATTTATATTTATATTTATGGGTGTTTTCTTGCATGTGCATTTGCATATCATATTTACCATCAGGGGACAAAGAGGCTGGGACCTGCTGTAGGTACTAGGTACCAAACAGAGGTTCTGCAAGAACACTGTGTGCTCTTAACTGCTAAGCTATCTCTCCAGTCCCTTAATAAAATATTAGCAATATTTTATCAAAAGATGCAGTCAAGATATAGCATAGATTATCTCAGAAACATTGAAATAGAAAATATATGTAGACTATAAACATGTTTATTTTAGTACATTTTGTATATAGCATGCTTTAAATAATTTTGATATTACAAAATAAAACCCTAATTCAAAATTTTACCAGTTTAATCATGAATTTATAATTCCCCTCAATTCCTTTTCCATGGTTTGCACATTTGATAATCATTACAGTATCATAAACAAGGAAGAATGGCAAACCAAATTTTGATTAGACAAAGCATTTTCCCTGAAGAACTTGTGTATAAATTATTGAGAGACTAAGAGCAAAAACAAGGATTAATTTTTGATAAATACTTAAATAAAAATGGGTCTTAAAAGTGAAAGTAATTATATCTTTCTTAGATTAACATTTTAGATTGTATTACCAAGATGACTTTGGAATTAGATTTTCTAAATAATACTATTTTGCGCATAAAAATAAAATTTCTAAACATGTTCACCATTGTGATATAAATCTCCAGTTTGTTGTCTTATGGTAGGTTTTGAACTAATCATTTAAAAAGTTAGAAATTAACTTATAATATTAGTTTCTGAATGAGAGTATATATGTAATTTAACTCTTAGTCATAGTACATAATGGATTAAATTTCTCAGTGAGATGTAAGATTTCAGCACTTTCTGATGGGGAAATTAACTTGGAGGGATTAAGGTTTTTATTCAAACACATGTAATAAATGGCAAAGAAAAAGTCCTAAGTCTTTAATTCCGGCCCTTCTTCCTCTTCTTGTTCTCTGTTCAAGGACAGTTACCTCAAATCTCTACAAGCTTGGCCAACCACAGAGCCAATCTGTCAATAGTATGTCAACGCAGACATAATTACTAATGTATCACCTTCCACTAATATTGTCATCTCTTTTTGCAAGAAGTGGCTGGGTTAAAATTTTGCAAACTTAAAAATAAATAATAACATATTCCCCACTATTGCCATTGTCCTTGGATACCTTATAGAACTTGATGGTAAAGGCCCTCGTGGGCCAAAACTTTACAGATTTGAAATAGGAAAAGGAGAAATCAAGCTAGTGCTGACCTAGAATTTTGTTCACTAATGATTAGCTTTCATAGTGATAGAAATGGTAGAGCATACTATAGAAAAGGAAAAGTAATCACTAGTCTTACCCAGATATGAACCCATGCTCGACTATAACAACTCATCTAACGTGACAAACCTATTGGTTCTATAGTGGCATAAATGTTATTGGGTAAGCGATTACTTTCTGATTGGATTATAGGTCCTCTGAATAAAATGAAATTTTCAGCTGGCACCATTAATGGGACCAAGAGTCTTTGACTAGTTAGATCAATGAGGCCTAGGGTAGAATATCTTATTATTATTTTGTAGTATTAAAATGACCCCCAATTCTCATTGATGAACACATAGATTAATATATTGTTCAACTCTCACCAGATAAGCTTCTTTTTGAGGTAGATAGTTATAAACACCAAAACCCACAGCTGTTCACTGTGCAGAGTACAAAAAATTGTGAGGTACTCAGTCCTAAATGGGTGTCTATATCCCAGCCTTATGCCCAAAGCTCAGGGATCTTTATGAAAAAGATGAGAAATTGCAAGGGTGGTGGTGGATTGTTTCAAAGAAATGTTTTATAGACACAATGGGGTGATTGTGCATATAATAATATGCACAAGACCTGTGCAATCACATTCCAGACAAAATCGCAATATCAAGTGGAAAGCTAATGGCAATTAATACTGGCTGGGAGAAGAAAAGAATCAGTTTTCTTTAGAAGTGTTATATCCACCACATTCTGGGGAAGGTTTTGAGGAGTACTTGTACAATGCCAATTGATCTCCATGAGTTTTGAGAGAGAGTAAATATGAAATTGGGTAGAGAGTTGATGGCCGATTTGAAGAAGTGATCAAAATACATTGCATGGAATTTTCAAAGAACTAAGAAAAATTTATTTTACAAAATTTGCCCACTTAGATTATTTTATTCATAATTAATATAAAAAGAAATAACTCACAGTCACATTTTGTATAAGATACCATTTTTATTTCATATTAAACAAAATTTTTGCTCAACTAACCTAAGACTAGAAATCTAGTTACAAGCATTTCAGATAGGAGATAAAGGCTAATTTTATGATAAAAAGAAACCTTCCTTTTAGGGATGCAGCCTACTATTTTAGGAACAAAAAATTTGATGACATGAAGTGTGAGAAACAGATATGTCAGAATGAAAAATGATTTAGTGCACACATGATTGAGAAAAACTTCACCTTAGGAATCCTTTGCAATGAGTTTCAATATTGCAAAAAAAAAAAAGAAATAATATTTATAAGCCTATACACTGATTCTCAGAAGTGATCAAAAAATACATTACCTGAATTGTATAGATTCATATGCTGTTTCATTTCATAATTTAAAGATTGACATCTTTAATATGGATGAAAAACAGGTCATTCTTGTGCTTGTGTAATTAAAAATTACTCTTTATTTCATGTACACCTAAGATGTTATGGTGGTTGCAAAGTCACTATATTTGGGATCTGTTCTAATTATTAAGTAAATTTCTATTAATGCCAGGAGAATGAAATGGACAAAAATGTGATAAAGTAATACGTTTTAAATCAGTTGATTAATGATTATTTCAGAATATAGACTTTAACATTTTCTTTCTCTAAAATTTACCTAGAAATATATATTTTTGGCCCATTCTCCTTACTGATTCTTCTTATAATCTAACTAATGTCTTCGGTGAAACACTATACATACACCATGTACAGTTCTTTAACTTCTTTATTCAGAGTCAACCATACATTAGTCTGCATTTAGCATTATATTAGCTAATCAAATATTTTCATAACACTATCCTTGATAATCTTGCATTCTTAAGGAAATGTTAAGTGAGGGAACATATGTAGATATAGTTGAGAAAAGATATACAGATATATATTATATATCTCTGTATAAAATATATAAATGTTATATATTTATATATAATACCCTTAAAGATATATATGACCATATATATAACGTGCTGAAAGAGTTGAAAAAAAGTAATTTTTTATTTTAATGACAACATGGAAATTGGTTTTCCCTTTCTAGCTTGTTTGAGTAGAGTAGGTTTTTCTGTTGCATATGTCAAGCACAAGTAGCCAGGAGCCCTGTCTCTGCCTCCTACCTTCATGTAGGAACACTGGGGTTACAGACACTTGTGCTATAAATCTGGATCTTTTCTTGGCTCTGGGGGTGTGAACTGAGGTCCTCACACTTGGGCAGTAAGCACTTTTACTCTTACATGAGCTTCTCAGCCTAATAAGTTTCTAGTGAAGTAATTCATTTTTGTCCTCAAGTACTCAATCCAGAGCACCCTGATTCTTGATTCTGAGGATTGGTGGTTTGCTCTTTATTCTAATCACGTCCTTCAATCATCATTTCAAATACTTCAATTATCTTGGCATTTTCATTGATTTGAATTAATTAGTATATAGATAATTAATACACAATCTCGTTTTTTCTTCTTTTCTCATCTAGAATGTCACAATATTAACTTCTAACAACTTTTTTTTGTTGTTGTCATGAATACATTTCACACAGTAAAGCAAAAAATTTGATGGACTTCACATTCTATCCTATTTTGTAAACTTTCTAATCTATGAGAGCGAACTCTCTGAAAATTAAAACAAACTGTACAATAAACTTCATACTGAGAAATTAAGTAGTTATTGATCTGCATTTTCTTCTATTTCTGAATACTTTCTTTTGGCCATGTAATTGAGAGAAAAGTATATATTTTCTAGGATTCTTTTTCTTGTAAAAACAATTTATACAGGTTTGTCCCGGGTTTGAAACAATTTGTCCATTGTCTAGTATTTGCTTTTTTTCTGAGTCCCAATTCCATGCCTCTCTCCAAGATGTGAGTAATTTCTCATCAATCAGTAGGGATTTTGCCTTTTTTCTCTTCAACTTTTCTTTTGTTCAGTCATTCCCTTCTCTCTGGAGGTAAACAAATCACTGGCCTTAGTTCTAGATAGCTTTGAAAAGCAGTTAGAACTTGAATCAATTTAATGGTAAGACCCTACAGCATCAAGATCCATTGCTTGCCTACATTGGGCAAAGTTAAAAGGTAGAGTAGACCTGTTATGTCTCCAGTAAAATGCATCTACTCACAGCAGTAACAGTCTGCAAATGTACTGAAGGTATTCCTGGCTACCTTAGCAGTGAACATTGAAACCTTACTGTATCCTAGAAAAAAATAAACCATAGACATTTTACTAACTTTAACATTTTCATCCAAATTCAATGTTCATCAGCTTATGCACAGGGTACTAACATAAATCTGATTTCATAAGATATTCCTTTGTCTTTCTTGAAGTACAATTTGGGGAAAACATGTGGACAAGCCTGTGAGGACTTTGAGATTTGATTCTGGCCAAGCTTTGCCTCTGTGTCTGTCATTATCCCTGACTTTTTACTCATTTGACTTTGTTGTGAAGAAAACAGAAAGTCAAGCACACAAGCATAGAAAAATAACATTTTTGTGTTGAGAACAGTTATGGCTCCATTCTCATTTTTGAAGACCACAAACCTGTTCGTCTCTTTTTATAGTTTATGTATGCTTGTTTTTGATTATGACTCAACAAATTTCATAATAGTTGATAATTTTTGTTTTCAGTATTTTCTTTCATGTATCAGATTTAGCTTGAGAGTTTTGATAATATCATTTACTAGGTTTGATTTTTTTTAAACATTATTTTCAATAAATATTGAAATTGTTTTCCAGGAACTTACTTAAGGAGGAAAGGATTCTTCTATTTAGACCAGCAGATGCAGCTTTATTTTTGAGGCTGATAGACACTTAGAATCTCAAGCTGCACAGCAGACCTCTGCGTTAACACATCCCCAGGTGATTTTTCAGCACATGAATATTTGAGAAGCACCACTTTAGCAATCCTTTGAATGCATACAAAATAAATCTTGGATGGAAAGCTATTTTTTTTTAATCTTAAACCCTAACCTAGATGGGTTTTAGATTTTGTTTAAAGATATAATTTAACCTTTTGATAATATGCTTAATCAAAGAGATTTCTGTTCCTAAACATTTCTTTAAAGTACTAGTAAGCCTGTATAGTGGGAGCATATTTATATAGCAATTGTCTCAAAGTTTTAGGATATAATGTTAAACTCAGAATCTCTAATATATATTGTATAAATTCTATTGAGTATATAATGAAAACCCAGAGCCAGATATTGAGGAAAAGCTGGAATATCAGACCACAGTCAATTCTCACCCAGCAAACTTCTCAGGCTGAAAAGGGTAAATGGTTATCATCAAGAATCTTCAGCCTGGCTGGTTGCTTATACAGAATGCCTGAATGTATGCCTCCTCCTGCCTTAAATATCTTCCCTGTCATGCTTTTTTACTGCTGGTTCAACTCTGTATCATAATCCTAAAGTTAGGATTAAAGGTGTGAGCAACTATTGCTTGGCTATTAGGCACTGAACACACAGAAATACAAAGGATCTCTGTTTGCTGAGTGGTATGAATAAAGGCATTGGTCACCACTCTCTGACTTTTGTGACTTGACTGTGGGTGATTCTGTTCTCTGATATTCCAGGCTGATTTTATTAAATATACAACATATCACCACAAATATATCCTAGTTCCTTGTAAATATAAGTGTAGATAAAAATGAAGTTGAAATATCAAGTGAATGAATCTTCAGTGAACAGCTTTAGCAATCTACCAAAGACTTATCTTTGATATTTTCTGTTCCTTTTTTAATAATATTTCAGATTATAAAGATTTGTTTTATATACATGTACTGAAGTATGTATATGAAAACAAAGAGGCTATGATAAAACCAGAATGGTTCTAATAATGGCATGCAGCCAGTTCTGTGTATCCCTCTGGGCTATTCCCGAGCCTCTATCAGTTCTCAGCACGGAACACTAAATCTTTTGCAGTTTAGCTTGGATTTTCTATTGTATATTTGGAATATTTTAAATGGTTAGTTCCAAATTGATTTCTAGTAACAATATCCATAATTTATAAAAACTTATAAATGATGGTTAAAAATTCATGAAAGACAGTATGTGTATCTAGCAGACTATTTGATGATATTATTAAAAAAACTTAATTATTATTTGTCATATTTATCATTAATATGATTTTATTTTTGCTATTGCATATTATTTTTAAAGAATAAGCCCCATTTACTAAAATGTTTGTTATTTCTAAAATATTTATGAATATTTATAAACTTTACTTTTTTATTTTTGAGAATATAATAAAATTATGATATTTCTCTCTTCACGTTTCTTTCTACAAAACCTTCCATATACCCCTTCCTGCTCTCATTCAAATTCATGACATCTTTTTTTATTAATTGCTGTTGTGTTCATACATATGATATACACATATACAACTATATGCAATATGTGTATATATATACATATATATGTATATGTATATACATATGTATCTCCCTAAATATAACACCATTTTAATACTGAATTAAATCAGATCTGTACTCATGTTTATGTAATTTTGACAGTGGAAAATATGTAAATTTAAAATAATCTAAATTAAATTTCCAACCTTTTTGTAATGTGTATAAAATAACTCCTTCAGCTTTGTTTATATCAGTATACATCAAAAATCCTACAATTTGTAGATAGTCTTTATGTTGTTCTCTTTGGATGCATAAATATAGAGATATTAACTATTTCAATCAATATCAAATAAAATAATTAGATAAAAGGTTATTACTAAGAATAAAATGGGTTAAAGTAACAGCAGAATATCAACTGCAGTCATTTCCTTGGCTACTTTCACATGCATTTGATGTCTTTAAATGTTAGCTCTTTCCTGTTTACACTCCTGTAATCTCAGCACTGGGGAAGTAGAAGCAAGAGTTCAAGGTCAGCCTTGGATATGTATCGCATTTACATGAGAAAACAATGGAAATAACAATAGTGCTGTAAACATTTAATAAATTGTTAAAATCTAAAAACATTAAGGAGAATGTTTAAAATATATGTTTATCTTAGAAATATTAGTGTAGCTGGTTCCATAACAGCAACATGATGTATCCAAGTTGCAGTGGTTTCTTCTACATGACCATAACAAACAAACAAACAAACAAACAAACCACCACCAACAACAAAAAAACCAACCAGATATCCATGTTTACATCTCAGAAGTCTCTGGTCCGTGATGAATAGCAATAGGGCAAGGAGACCTCACAGATATTCCCTAGGCTTTATTATTCTTCCTTCTGATAGACAAAGACTGATGCTGTAATATGTTAATGCCTCAAACCTCTCACTTTGTCCCTTTTCCTTAGTGTTGTACATCTTACATAGTTTTACCATCTTTCCTCATAACTAAAAATGAAACCCTACTTCCAGATGAAACGAAATGTGTATCTTCTATTTCTAACTTTGTAATCCCATAGGTTTAAAGATCTCTTCTTAGAAATATTCAATGCTTAGTCCAGTTCATAATATTTTTCTCACTTCCGTTATTCTGTTTTCTATTACAGTAGCCAATAGTTATTGGAAATAACCAACTCAAAAGCAGGAAAGGTTTATTTTCACTCATGTTACTAAAAGTTTCACTATTTAAGTGCTTGGAACATCATTTCCTTTGACCTCCATTTGCTATCATGGCAGGGAGCTTTGGTGAAAAAATCTGTTCCCCTCTTGATGACCAGGAACAAAGTGAGAGAGAATGAACCAGGGCCCCAGTACTGTCTACAAGGGCCTGTCCCCAGGAACTAAAACTTTCCAATATAAAAATCTTCTCATACCTTAAATCCCCTAAACTTAATTTTTCAGTACATCTCTATGGTGTCAAAGTCCTGGTAACAACCAGTAACACCTGGATATTATGATGTTACTACTAGACTGGTCTTTCTGAGGGCCATGGATGATCCATTGCTTCTTAAATTATTACCATGTTGCAGTGTCTGACTAATCCTGTTTCATGTTGAGTACTTTCATCCTCTCTACATTAGGGTCAACTCGGTCGTTTTAGCACCACATTTTCTTTTTGATTCCTCTGTATGCCTTGGGAGCACTCTTTCTCTGGGTCTCTTCTTATCAACTATATTTTGTGATTTCTCTACTTCCTTTAGAGATTACTTGCTATGATTTGTAATTCAAATAGTTATTAAGATCTAGTTCATTATTTTCCCCCAACACTCACTTTTCACTTCCTTTTTGCATTGCTATGGGTTGACCTATATTCTCCAAAAGGCTGTCCTGAAATCCTAGTCTCTAGTGTCTCAGGAGACCTTGTATGGAAATAAATGCTTTGTAAATTTGGCCTAATAAATGAGGACATTTCAGTTAGTACCTGATTTAATGTGGTTAATATTACGATAGACAGGAGAAATCTGAACACAGACATTCATGTAGGGAAAAGAATGTGATAAATGGACGACAGAAGTTGAAGTCATCTTTCAGCAGGCCCAAATATGACAAAGCTTGTGTGCAAAGCATTAGAAACCAAGAGGGAACCATGAAGAGTGCTCAGCTCAGATTTCACTAGTAACACCCTGACTTCAGGAGTAGTGCAGCTTGAAGAATCATGAAAGAGGAAATTTGTCTTGAGATCTCCGGGCTTGTAGTACTTTATAAATATATCCTGATAATATAAATACTGTCCCATTTCACTTCTGTCTCAACTTTCTGTAACTGGAGTAAGATATCTCCTTTAAGAAATTTTAAAAGGAAGAATGATTTACATTTCATTATAGTTTTAGGGATTTTCTATTAGGCTTATTGACCACATTTTCTTATGTATGTGGTGAAGTGGGAACATATGTCAAAACCAAGTTCCTTGTTTCCACAGGCCAGGAAGCAACCTGAAAGGCATAAAGAGTCTAGGCTCCTATTATGCTAAAGAGAGCACTTCTTTCAATTTTATGACTGTTCTTATTCAGATTGGCCTCTCCCCAGGGTGCCACAGCTGTTGACTGAAAATATCCACAAATAGACCTTGGGAAACACTTAAGATCCAGCCTATTACCATCTGTATGAAGAATTTACATGAGCTGGTTTTTTGGAGCCTATTGCCTATGGTAGTACACCTTGGATAGTCTTTGATGCAGCAGGAAGAGGCTTGGACCTACCTCAACTGAATGTATTAGGCTTTGCTGACTTTCCATGGGAGCCCTTACCCCTTGGGAGGAGAGTATAGAATGTGTGGGAGAGGAAGGCTTGAGGGGAAATGATGGAGGGGGGTGGGAATCTGTTAGGAATGTAAAGTGAATAAAAATATTTTCAGTAATAAAAACAAAATAATAAATAAATAAGCAAACAAACAAATAAATAAATAAATAAATAAGAGTTTAGGGTTTGATACAGTGAAACTACTCAATATAAAACATAAAGAGTGATGATAAGCATGTTTTTGCTTATTCTTCATCTCTATATTGTTATCCAAGTGTCTTGCCCTGCCTTATGTAGAATGTGTTGTGCCGTCGACAGGAGACCCCCAAAGAGACCATCAGAGATGTAGATTTTTCTGAAATGCAAAAGCAAGGTTTATTAAAAAATGCGAATCACAAGGACCTCATCTGGCACGCAGGCATGGCAGTGGACGGAGAAGGTATCTGCCCCTCTGCAAGCTGGGTTTTTAAAGGCAAAAATCACAAGGTTAAACATCAATTAGGGGGCCTTAGTATGGATACAATTCTGATTAGCTTGTTTTGGGGGTACTTTCCAGATTTTCTTTGTTATCTTAACCTGCTGTTTGTCAAACCTTCTTCCCTAGACTATCTCCTGAATTGGGACATTCCATGGCTATCAAATGGCCCCAGGCTATGTCCAGTACTAGGACATTCCATGGTGAATTAACTGCTATCAGATAGTCCCTAGGCTATCTTTTCTGGTGGTACTTTGTACCTCAGCAGGTACTTTGTACCTCAGAATTGTTTCATACTGAAACTTGAGGTTCAGGAACTTTTGCTCGGAAATGGAGATGCTTCTCTGGTTCTTCATATTGAATATAAGCTTACCAGCTTTTTGCCAAACATCCTTTCTTCAGAACTCCTGTATATTCTGCCTTCTGCTCCATCATCTTTTATATGCTTTGTCTGTGATGCTGCCTACGTGCTTGAGAGATGCACTGATTTCTTTTTTCTACAAAGCCAGTGAATAGTTCTTTATTTTATTGATGAATTCATTGGTCTTGCTTTAAAATTGCACATTCACCCAGTTTTATTTATCCTTGCCTGTCTGTGCCAGCTATAACTCTGAGGTTTAGAGAGGTGTATACTGTCTCTCATCATTTTATGTAAGTCAGTGTCTGACTTAAGGCAGTAACTAATTTTGTTATTCAACAGATATCTGCATGTTTATTGCCTTGAGCATGTCCAAACAGTCTTATTTTAAATAAACTAATATAGATCAGGCTTTATTCTATATAGGGCCTCAGTGCTTCATCATGAGCTTTGCTTTATTATAATGCATAAACAAAACTGTGGTACCACATAATGTGTAACATTCAAGCTCTAAAATACAGACTAATATAAATTCTAAATGAAAAAAGTAGTTATTTCATCAACAATAATAAAATTTATTGACTACACAAATTTACTCCTATACACAATTTAAGAGGAAAAATGTTACTTCATTAATAAAATCAATTTATAGATTTAAGTGTGAACTTGTGAAAATAGGCTGCTTAACATTATAAATATTTCATCACACGTTGATTTTATTGCCAAGAATCAGTCAGTCATGTTGTAATCTGAACCTTTGTGTGGAAGGATTCACTTGCAGTGCTCTAGGCTCAGAAAAGCAAAGTGGCATCATATAGGGAATGAATGTTATGAACAGCAGAATACTGAGCATTTGTTAATGATTATTATGTCTTCAAGCATCCTCACTCCATATGGATTTATCACACGTATACTTGAGAAAAAAAAAAAAAAAAGATGAGCAGAACCACAATGATGATATGTGGGTTACAGTCTTAACTCATTGGTTCAGGCTATCGAAATTCTTTACCTAAACGAATTCAGAACTTATGAACAGGGTTCAATCTCTAACTGCTACCACAGCACAGTAATATGTTCATACTTGTAATAATTTCTGCAGGAGTTAGGTATTCTTTTAAAGTTTTTTTTTTTTTTTGCCTTAAAAGACAAATATAGTGAAAAATAATGATTTAAATATAATTATTTGAATGAAGGCATGTTTGCTACAGATTGGCCATGGTAGTAATGGACTACAATTGTGAACTCTATTTCACTTTTCTGAAGTAATCATCATATCTAAAACATTTCTATTGCAAAAGTCATACAGACCACCAAAATAATAAGTGTGTTAATCATGAATACCATTAGCAAAATACCACTGATGTTTAATCTTTCTTGCATATTTTATGGTCATAGAACACAGCTAGACTTTTCCAATACTACTACCAATCTACAACTTTCCTTCTGTAAATTCCTCCCTTCCAGCTCTTGTGTTGCAATAGGCAGGTGCCCTTAGGGCACCCCAAGACACCCCAAGACACCCCAGGACCACAACTAATGACCACTGTTAACATTAAAGAAAAAGAGAGTTTAATGAATATGAATACCGGTACACACATGTGTGGACCCCAGGCACAGACACTGCAGGAAAGCCTGGGGCCCCGAATATTCTCCGGGCAGGATTCTTATACCCTATTTTAGATAGGGGAGGAGGTACAGGGCAGACTTGGTGTGCTAACAGGGCGGGGCCAAAGGTCCACTACAGAGTTTAGGAATGCAGACAGGCAAGCTATTTCCTGTACCACCTGAAGACATTCATTTCATTGTGCAAGCTTTAAACAGTTAACAGTTAACAATTCTCATGGTAGGACTTTCCTGGGTGACCCCACCTAGGTTGCAGGTGGGATCCCACAGGAATGTGGTCTCAGCTTGGAAGGTCAAGCTGCTCTTCCAGGTGGGTCTCAGGAATTCAGGAAGTATCTATCAGGCTCAGGCTGCTGGGTGTGTCTCAAGCAGCCATCTCAACCTTGTCTAGTTTCAGAGACCTCAGGAAGGGGTCAAGGGGGAGAGAGTTACAGTATTTTTCTATTTTCACAGTGTAAATATTCTAAATCTTGCATTCCTTTTCCAACAACCCATCATTCACTATATATATATATATGTATATATATATATACAGTCATACATTTCATTTTATAATGAAAATACATGTCAATATGTTCAACCAGCAGCTATTAAATTGGCTAACCTACTTCTCTTTATCCCTTCACTGATTTCTGGAGAGGAACTGTCTTCTACTTTTTTTAGGCTTTCTCATAAATCTTGTCATTGAGTACTATTCTCTAGAATACCCAAATTCTTCGTTACTAGATTAATTCATTGCTTCATTTTTTAACCACATAACCATGATGATATATTGTATATTTAATAAAAATGGTCAGAAATATCAGAGAGACAAGAAATTGACCATAGCCAGTTCTTAGCCAGCCAACTCCTCAGCCTAATGGGGAACAACTCCTGTCTTCTCCAGCCTTGTATGTTTTCCCCACCTAGCTATTTTAATTCCTGGATCAGTTTTTCTAGTACTAGCATTAAAGACTGCTGTCATCACCTATCAGTTCTGTTTGGCCTTGAACTCACAGAGATCTAGAGGAACTCTGTTTCCCCAGAGATGGAATTAAAGGTGTTGGTCCCCACTCCCTGACCTTTATGGCTTGGTTCTGTCCTCTGATATTCCAGACTATTTTTATTAAGTATACAGTATATCTCCAAACCTAACCAAAATTCTCAGTGTAGTGTTAGTTGAATAGCAAGTTGCAAAGTACATGGCAGGTAGTTCTACCTCTCATAATGCACAGGACAGTAGGGAGTGTCCATATGGAATACTGTCCTGAGCACTGCCATTATACTCACTCTGAATACTCTCACATCTAAAGATAAAGCAAATGTGGTCTATATAGCAACTCTTTAGTTTTTTTTCACTTATATCTTTTTTTAGTTCTCTTGGTTATGATAAGATTCATAGTATATTTTACTGTGGTCAAATTTTTCCCCTTAATCCTTTCAATACCATCTTATATTGTGATATTTTGTTATCCTTTAAGAACAAATGGTGTTTCTAATTTGTAAGGACATATTATTTTTCATAAAATGTATAACATTCTATATTTCTGTCCACTCTACTTCGGGTGCATCGATGCCTGGATTATCACATGAGAATTCACACTCCAGCTGAGGTTTACATTATCACAGGACAACTGATAGATTGCTTTATTTTTCTCTCAATTGTCTGATCTGTAATGGAATTCCATTCTTGTTCTACACTATGTATCCTTCCTCATTATATTTAAAACATAGAGAGAAACTTTGTTCCCAGGTATTCAGACCCAAAGACTCCTATCTGAGATACATCTGTTAGAAGATGAGATTTTTAAACTCAGAATTATTCTTGAAGGAGCTTAAGACTTCTTTGCATAAAAAAATCTTTGCACAGCATAAAATATTTGTTGTTTTAATTTGGAACTATACACATTTTAAGCACAATATGGGCTGGATTAGAGTGGATTGGAGCAACCAAAAGGTAATTTCATGTCTGTCTTCCAAGGAATCATTTGAAAATAAGGTATTTTTAGAAGTAATGAAGATAAAGACATGAAGGATCAGGCTGTGTCCTACTCCAGTGGGTTTTTACCTTCATTAGAGATGAAAGTGGGGATTTGAATACAAAACACATTAGCACACCTGGGGAAAAGACATGTGACAATGGGGCAGCAAACTGAGTGATCAGTCAAAAGATGCCCATGCCAACAGCCAATATAAGCATGGGTGCCTTCTTCTCTAGAGGTCTCTGAGCATTGAGCACACATGGCCCTGCTGACTTCTAATTTGCATACAGAACTCAAAGTGTTAGGGAATGCAGTAATTTATCCATGACAGCCATGGAGAACTGATTGTGGAAACCTGTTCAAAGTAGTATGCTTAACATTTGCAATAAGAAAATAGAGCATTAAAAAAAATCAGCTTAAAGAGACATGAAAATTTAAAGCGACCCTCAGGATAGCTTGCTAAATTTGAAGAACATGAACTTATAAACTTCTCTCTGTTTATAACTTGTCACATTGGCTTTAAGATAAAATTCAGAAAATCAACATTGCGTTTTCTGCTATCACCCACTGTATGAGCTGTTGATGCAAGGGCTGAGGGCTATTACTTGCCTTGTAGGTGTTAGAAACAGGATATTGGTAAAATTTTGCTGCAGATTTGAGGAGCTAGTATATAAGTAGAGTTATAAATGAGAATTTCTACCTATTAAAATGAAACCCATAACAACAAAAAAAATGGAGTGAATGATCAAAGCAATAGAATGAGCCCACCTAAGTTATGTCAAATAGCATGGCCAAAGAAAATAATTGGCTTTTATGTTATTTCAGTGAAAATTAAGGAAACCAATATAGAATATTAAATTTGGGATGGAGAGATGGCTCAATAGTTAAAACCACTGGCTACACTTCCAGAGGTACTGACTTAAGTTCCCAGCAACCATATGGTATCTCACAACTATCTGAGAAGGATCTGATGCCCCCTTCTGACATAAAGACATATATGCAGATAAAATACTCATGATGAATATACATCAATAGAATATTAAATTTTATTTACCTGATTGGCAAATACCTTTCAAATATATCAGGTTTTTAATTATAATTGTTTTTTTTCTAGTGGATTGATGATCATTGTTCAAAATAAAGAAACTAAAGGGAGGAGAAAATGTATTCCCTGGACTTTTTATAATATAATCTTTTCTCTATGTATAATAATATCATTTATATTGATGGACACATTTAACCATTCAATTTTATGTTCAAGTAACCAACATCTTGACTTCTAACAATTTTACAGTCATGTCTGTATTTATAAATATTTGATTGTAATTTTTTTTTACTGATTTTGAACTTCTTTTTATATAACCTCACCTTCTTTCTTTCTAAAAATATGTCCCTAAAATATAATGTAAAATAAAAGAAATTCTGTGGTCTACTGCTGTATGGTCCTATATATAATTATCACTTTTTATCAAGGTAGTTTGGTTTCCCAATAACTACATCTGTAAAGTCTTCTTTAAAATTGATGAGAGAGGTTTAAACACTACTTCAATGTTTTTCTTCTTATACTTAAAAAAATTAGTGCTTCCTAAGATTTTGTGTCTTTTCTTTTTTTGGTATTTTTTAAACATATTTTTCACTATGTAGTCTAGGTTGCCTCACTGTCACCAGAAGTCTCTGGCCTTTGCCTCCAGGACCATGAGGTTATAGGTGTACCATGGTATACTTGGGTGTGGTAGTATGGATGTATTCAATAAATGTTGTAAATGAAAACACCACTAAACATAATAGATATTAAATTTATGACAATTGTGATGGCGAATTTTCCTCTAAAATTATGAATAAAGGGAAATTCTATAGTCTCTTTACAAAAGAAACATATTATCAAGTATTTGCTAAGATACATTCAATCATGCAAATACCTTAGAATTATATAAGAAAAAAACATTACATAATATAAGACTTCATAAGGAAATTTACTACTGGTATATGTGTATAACTTCTTTTTCTAGAGTGTAAATATGAATTAGGAAGGAATTATTAAAATAGATTTACACTCTAATGTTTGTGTTGTTCAACAATAGCTAGCTCATACTAGAGATTCTAAGTACTTGTTCACTGTTCGGTCTACAAGAATTAGTGGCTTGGGTGTCCTAATGCAGTGTAGATGCCCTGGAAGATTCTTGGAGAACCACTGGTCTTCCACCCACACTGGAACTCTAAAGACTCCTTGCTGTGTGTTTACTGAAGACAGATGAGCCTGCCAGAGAGAATGAAAGCAAACAAGCAAGAGCAAAATTTATTTTCCTACCTTTTGTCATCTGTGCTGCAATGGGAGCTGTTTTCTTCTGGAGTAAGTCTTCCCACTCAAATAATAATAATAATAATAATAATAATAATAATAATAATAATAATAATAATAAAATCTCTCACAGGTGTGCCCAGTAACTTGTTTTTGATTAATTCTGGATCCAGGAAATAATCACAATGTGTTACAGTGAGGTTTCTTGGTCCTGGGCGGCCAGAGGCCCAGACCCACAGACCTGCAGCCCCAGACCCCTTAGCCATCCGCCACTGCTCAGGCCTCTAGAAATGATTCAGACACTTATATTAACTTCATGCTGTTTGGTCTATGGTTCAGACACATTGCTAGCTTGCTCTTTCATCTTAACTCAACCCATTTCCATTAATCTGTCTGCCACTTGGCACGTGGCTTACCTGTGTTCCTTACATGTTGCTCCTTTGGGCTTCAGGCTTGGTCTTTCTGACTCTGCCCTGCGCCCTACTTCTCCTACCTATGCTCTGATTTCTCCTCCTACTTTTTCTATGGTGCCTATCATGGGCCAAAACTGCTCTTTTATTTAAAGATTGATATTCACAGCATACAGAAAGACATTCCCCCATCACCTCCCCCTTTCTGTCTAATCAAAAAGGAAGGTTTCAATTTTAACATAGCAAAATTACATATAACAAAATAGTTATCAAGCAAGAACTACAGTTACAATATCTAGTCTATTTGTATTTAGCAAAATTAAAGAAAATACTCTATCATCTACCTTATCATTGTGAATTTAAGTTTCATATCCAATATACCTTTCAAATGACTAAAAAAAAAACTATACCCATAACTACTACATCAAAGACCACAGAAGGATATATTTACCCAAGTAAACCAGAAGTGCAAGCAACTTCCAAAATCGAGAAATGACAGAGATGACACCTATCTGCCTTGACAGTCACCCAAAGTTCCTTTATAAAGTTGGGACATCCATCTTCAGCCTACAGGCCCAGAGTTTTTTTTTTTTTTTCATTTCAATGAAGCAGGAAATCTGCTCTGCGCATTCATCAGTTGCTTCTCATCAAGTTCTGAAGAATGTTTGACAGTTTTCTCTGCAAAACAGGAACCTCAAGGACCATCTCGGCTTGTTCTGCCAAAGTTCAGAAGTCACCTTCCTATGGAACCTGCATGTCCAGTTTAAACAGCATACTGTCAAGCAGTCAATATAAGAACAGGTTCATGTCCAGTGGCTAATTGAAGCCAGAAAGAAACTAATCTCCATATGGAGTTGCTTTGTTGCCCATTTTTTTCTTGAAGTAAATTGGTGCTGCCAGGAGCATATCTGTCATACTGTCTAGAAAAGTCTAAGTTTTTAAAACATTTTAAATGCCATATTCTGTAGGTCTTTGAAGTGTTTGAAGATTACCTATCTAATTAAATTATATCTTTGTATACCTAAAAAATCTAAGTAACATGCATTTCTTAATTTTACATTACAATTTTAAATCTGTTACATAAACATCATATCTTAAACAAAAGCAGAAAAATACAGCATAAGAGAGAATTGACCTTAAGTTTGTATCAATAAACCAAAATCATACCAATATAAAAGATTTTGAGATTAACAGCTGATTTTCTGATCTAAGTAAATTCAATAATCTTTTTTAAAAAATTAAAAGAAAACACAATAACAACCAAAATCCAGATTTTGTGTCTATTTTCCATCTTTACGTGGCTTATCATATTTTTGTTACTCTATTTCTGTTTTTAAAGACTTTCTCTACCTTCTTTCTTTTCTCTCTGAAGCCTATGTACCTTTTACACACACATTGTAACCCCTTTACAGGCTTTTTTTTTTTTTTTTCATCTGAATCTGTTTTATTGTGAATCCTTAATCATCTTTCAACCAGAAGAGCTTTTAAAGAGCTGCATAGTTTTTGCAGATGAAGCTGAATCAGTAAGTTTTCTTAAAGGGATGGCATCTCTGTTTGTGGCCAACAAACAGAGCAGACTCAAGAAAATGCTGCTACTAAGAAACCATTTGACTCTGTTTCCTCTTTATTCAAAGTAAACATAAATCTTAAATCAATCACGTGCTACCAAGTTTTCTGTGAGACTTAAGGAACCAGCCTAGTTGCAGCTTACACTGCCTGCTGCCAGTATGCCAGCGCCATTTTGAATGAGGCCTGAATGCCATGCTTTCTATGTACGATGACCCGCTTCAGATACACAATTTGTAAGCTGCCTTGGCTCAGTTTCTGTGATCTAGAATCCTTTCTAACCTTTCTCAGGCTTTAAGTGGATATTCGCCCCACGTTTGGCCCCATCTGTAGCATTGAGGTTTCTTGGTCCAGGCGGCCAGAGGCCCAGACCCACAGACCTGCAGCCCCAGACCCCTTAGCTGCCCACCGCTGCTCAGGACCGCAGAAATGATTCAGACACTTATATTAACTTCATGCTGTTTAGCCTATGGCTCAGACACATTGCTAACTTGCTCTTTCATCTTAACTCAACCCATTTCCATTAATCTGTCTGCGTGGCTTACCTGTGTTCCTTACGTGTTGCTCCTTTGTGCTTCAGGCTTGGTCTTTCTGACTCTGCCCTGCGCCCTACTTCTCCTACCTATGCTCTGATTTCTCCTCCTACTTTGTCTATGGTGCCTATCATGGGCCAAAACAGCTTCTTTATTTAAAGATTGATATTCACAGCATACAGAAAGGTATTCACACATCAACAATGTGCAAGTATTTGGGAATTAATTATTAAAACCTAATTCCTTAGCTGTCACATAGATTAATATTATTTTAGTTGTCTTTAACTTAAAAATACTTTTGTTCTTTTTATATTTGTATAAATAATGGGGAAACAGTAACATACATGACAGCTAAAACCTTAAATTGGCTAAATGATAGTGAGATTTATTTAATTCCTTTAATTACAGAAGCTAATAATTGTGCCTCCTTGAAGTAAATGAATTGATTATTTCAAATTTAAACAAAATATAATAAATACATGAAGAAATTTTGACTTCAAATTCACATTGATTGTGAAATTATGGCAAAATATTTGGATTATTCATAATTTGATCACTGGAACTTATAATTGTGCAAAGTTATTATTGTCACTAATTTTGTTCTTCTTTTATTACATTGAAAAAATTTTGAATACCTTGAATCTTGAATGAAAGAAAAATTTTGAAGTTCACATTTTATTATTCCTTTTTCCAAAGATAGTTATTCTGCTTAATACAAATTTTAAATTAGGATGTTCATCCAAAGAAATAGAGAAACGGTACCTTGATTGCTCTAGAACTACTGCCTTAGTCATATCCCAGGAGTAATAAAAGGACTTAAGATATTGAGTACTAGTAATTTCAACCTATTGAAGTAAAA
This sequence comes from Phyllotis vaccarum, assembly GCA_033318265.1. NCBI lineage: Eukaryota > Metazoa > Chordata > Mammalia > Rodentia > Cricetidae > Phyllotis > Phyllotis vaccarum. The sequence continues at coordinate 57,290,083 of JARWLC010000010.1, forward strand.
GAATGTTGTTATTGTGTGAATGAAGCTAATGGAAGTTTGCGAACAATAAAATGACATAATGTGTCTAAAAAGATCCCGCTTTCTACTTGGTACCGCATTTCTCCAATATGCCTTCCCACCACAATAGACTGTGGTCTATTTAGACCACCCAAACTGTGGTCTACAATAAGCTTTTAGATGTTCAAGTTGTTTCTTTCAGTATTTGGTCATAGTATAAAAAGAGACAACTTAATATGTCCTCTGCAGGGGAAAAAGAATAATATCATAATATGCAGATTTTTCTTTTACCTGCCAGTGCAAATATGGTGCTTGAAAGGTAACAGATGCTGGATGACAAATTTCTTTTCACCATTGTGGCTTATGGAACACTTAAGAGAGAATTACAAACTACCCTCAAAGTAGATGCTCATATCACTGAAATGATACATAATACTAGTTCTCAGATATACTTCCTAGCCCACTGAACTTTCTAGAGATTTCACTTTGCTCAACAATAGGTATTTGTCTATGGCATGATATCTGACTCTTAGAGTATGAGCCAAATACTGAAATGAGTAAGAAAAACTAAGGAAGACCATGCAGGAAAATTCTGTAGAAACATTACTATTCACTGAATGTATATAAACAAAATGTTTTCTAAGAAAAAGAAACATTCCAAGAAGACTATTACATAGGCATGACAAAATTCTGAATTCTTTATGAATCTTGGAAATGTGAATATCTGAATATTAAGAAAATCACCTTCTCAAGCTCAAACTCTTGATTCTGAAAATGTGTTGGCTTTAAACTTCTTCTCAGTTATATTACTACATGAAGAGAGTGGTCCATTTTACACCTTAGCCTTCAAATCGCAGTAAATGAAAAATATGCTTCTGCACAAAAAGTTTGAATGTATTTCTGAAACAAATGGTGTGTGATACAAAAGCTCATTTGCAGATAATTGCTAATTGTGTCTCTTATATGTGCCTTTGCTTTATTCCATGTAAATTACAGTGGTAAAACTGATTATGTATTTCAATGGAGGAAAAAAATTACTGCCTGTGTGCAATAAAATGTAATAGTCTTTTCTTGAGTAATGTTTAACATTGGTTCCAATGGCTTAGGACAAGTTTCTTGGTGGAATTGTGAATAATTATGTATTCACACGTGAACCAAAGTGATAAGAGATTAGAGTTCTATTTCAGGGACACTGGAACTGCCAGAAATTATAAATAAAATATAATGAGCAGAAAGCAACTAAAGTCCTGGTTATGCCTCTGAAATATTATCATAGTAGTTCTTAAAATGTGATTTCCTCTCTCCTAAATTGTCCTGAAAATTTAGAGACTTTCTTTCTGCCTTTTTATTAGGTGCTAGAAAATGGATCTTGGTTAATGCATTTTCTTATTGCCAGATATAGCAACCATCTTATAAAGGTGCTTCCTAAAATAGGACTTGGCCATGTTTCATTAAGTTGTTATGAGTCTGTGTACCTTCGGCTCAGGTGCTCTCTCTCAGAGCTAGATGCAAAAACACATGGAATACCTTAACCAAATCAAACTAGCTGACATGCATCCTATCATGTCCCCATCCAGTGGGGCAGCCTTAGCCATATTCTGTTAATTATTAGATCTCAGAAGGCTGTTACTAATTTATGATGACATAGGATCTGAGTTTTAGACAATGGACTTAGGAAAAGCTGACCTCCAGCTCAAACCTAACTTTTCTTCAGTTTTTGACTGCTCCCACTCTTTCTTACATGCATCTTGCATGACTTCTCAGCACTCTCCGAAAATACCTTTCCTCAAGCTTTTTTCTCTGGAACACACCACAAGACACCACTTATCCATAGAAGAAATTAAATTAGCTTCTTCATGAGAGACTTAACTGCTTTACTGGCTCTTTGAATCTAAAACAATCATTGACCCTAAAACAACTAGAAAAGGGAACATACTTCCTGGGCATTCTCATTCTCTTAATGTCCAATTTGTTCCTGAGTTACTTGGTTAACCTTTTTACTTGGATTTCTACTGATAGATTACAAAGCTGCTTTCAAGGTCCTCCCCAGCCACCTTTCTTTGTTGTCTATCTATTCTTGTAGATTAAACTCTGCTCTTATGCCTTTGAAAGAAAATAAGGTAAGAGAAAATAAGAAAATATACTTTCTAGGATTATGTCATAGAACTGTTACAAAGTATTAAAAATAATCTGTAGAATATCTATAGTAGTACTCAAAGGACCCCGAAACAAGATAATTTCCTAAGGAACGGCCTTTTAAGTACCTAGATCATTGCAGAAATTTGTGAGTGTTAAAAGTGAAAATGCTTAAAGAAGCATCAGCAGAGGTTAAACATGAGGAAGAAGAATTATGGGTGAGAAAGTGGTGTTAAATAGTTTTTTTTTTCTGTTGTTTACCTCATCTAGCTGATTTGTTAAGATACTGTCTTCTCTCAATATATTTTAATTACTTGAAATAATTCAATCAGAAGATAAATACATCATCTTTTCCAATTAAAAGAATTATAACCTTTAAAACTAGCAACGATTTAAATCAGTAACAAAAAAATACAAGCTAATATTTCTTTTTGTATTTCTACACACAATGTAGTTATTGTATAAAAACTAAGACGAGATCAGTGTAACTAACTTCTCCTCTTCCTCCTCCTCCTTTTTCTTCATATTTTTTCTGCTTCTGCTGCTTCTTCTTTTTGAAGAAAGGAAGCTCGGAGGACAGTCTGGGCCTGGTCTGATTACATCATCAAAATATAATAAGAGTAGTGTCTTACAGTTATAGATTTATTCTTCCAGACCCTCTTTAAAGAAGTTTACATAGTATATCTTACTGAATCCATGTAACAAATCTAAAGCCAAAGCCTTTCTCTTTATTTTTAGGGAAAGTGAAGTATTGCAAGATGAGATTAATGTGACTAATAACAGGTAAACTGAGTCTAAGAAACATTTACTGCCTGCTCCACTAAGAATCATATACCCTTTGCTTTGGAAGGCAAGATGTAATTTGTGGTAGGAGTGTAAAGATAGGAGGTAGAAGGTGGGAGAACGTGTCTGATGGAAGGTGCCCTGTGAGCTGGGGCTAACGGAAAGAACATCTCCAATCTACTTCCCATTGTCTGTACTATGGACGATGTGGTTTAACTTTACTTTTGGATTCAGATTTTAAGGTAGACTTTAGGCATGAGGATGCGAGTAAAGCAAAATGAAAGAAGCCGGACCCAGTGCTGATAAATCTCTGTTACCAACTGCGGATAACATTGACTTCAGAGGAGTCAGACTTCTCCTTTGCTTGACTAGTGTTTGTTTATTTTAATTTCATAGAGAAGCATACCTAAGACAACAAGTTCTTCAGAGAAAGGATGCTACATTAAAAAGATGCAGATGACGGAGAATTCGTAGGAAAATCTGGAAATTCTGTTAATAAAGAAGCAGTGTGGCAGTAGAAAAATTATATGAATAAAGGTGAAAGATGTGAATCAAAACAGAATCAAATGAGGCCCCATTATAAATGTAAGGTGCTGTACTTTCAAATGTAATTGTAATTCCTCAGGCAGCATAATTGGGTATACTTGAGAACTAGGATGAATCTAGCCTTCATATCTTCATGTCACAAATGAGCCTAATTGCTTAACAACTATTTCTTCAAAATTATGTTTCTGCCAAGGTAGTGTAAGCATATTCTTAATTCTAAAGTTTATCCATAAAATTAAATGTGTTGAGCATACAACTATCATTCCTATCAAAGTATTTTCTTGAGATGCTTGTATTACACTGACCATTTAGAAAGTGGACACATTCAGTCCATTTGAAATAGGCAAGCATAGAGAGTGAGCAACCTGGAACTTTATTTGCCTTAGTTTATTCTCCTGCCCTTTTCTAACAATGTTCTTAATTTCCGAGGTCACTCATCAGAGCCCAATGTACACAAATACCATTTTCCTAATAATATGCCTTCCAACCTTAGGAATCTGAGACTCTTACAAACACCAGGCTATATAAATACCTGCTTAAACAACAGGAATGAATGATTCATCCTAGAATTTCATGATAACACCCCATTTCTGTTCAAAATCTCTCAGAACACATCATGGAATGGTAATGGGCTGATCTCATCAGTTCTGACTGGTTTTGGTTACATGGTCAATCATCATAATTCTGAGAGAATTTCAGGGAGAATCCTCTCCTACCATCACCTATCTATGCATGATTGGGCATGCATATGGTCAAAATCATATAAAATATGATAATGCACAGTGAGCCAAAGTTTACATAATCCAAGCCTGTCAGTCAAAACCAAGAATGATTACACTGTTGGTTTTACCTACCAAACTCAACCTTCTCTAATATCCTGTAAAAGATATTTCCCCCAAGTAATGATAGACCTTGGATGCTCTTTCATTTAGTTATTTCTCACTCTTAGCATCATATCTTTATTATTACTTTGTTCTTAAATGCCTTATCTGATATTTTGAGTTCTGCGTGCAACTTTACTTCAATTTCTTAAAGATAAAGTTTCTCTCTGTAACAGTCTTGACTGCCTTGGAAGCCATTCTGTAGACCAGGTTGGCCTCAGCTTTAGAGATCCACCTGCCTCCGTTTTCCCAGAGCTAGGATTAAAGTTATAAGCCACCACCTCCTGGCTCAACTCTTTGGATAAGACACAAGATAAGAAAACACAAGTTCAGACACTGACCACCACACCACCAGTAATAATTACTGAATCAATTTAACACTTAAGTGTAATTTTTACAGTTACACTCCTATGCTAATAAACATTCATACTGACATACAGATCTCAACTAAAGAGACTGTATGTGGATGTTGTTCAGGTACGAAATCCTCAAATACTAGGATACACTACATACTCAGGTTATTCCTTTAGTCTACAAGTGCAGGGATATTATTGGCTGGTTTCAGAAGTGTCATGTAAACCTTTGAACAAGTAGACACAAGAGATTCATTGTCCCAGATAATTATCATAACTATTGATAAAACCTAACCATAGTGAAGTTCTAAGTTGAAATCTCCATAAAATGTAATATTAATTTTGTATAAAAAGAACTGCATTTATTTATAAAAATGTTTTTATTATGAACACTTTTAGTTTTTGAAAAACATCATTCAATTTAAATCCTAATATTCACATTGCATCTTGAATAATTTTTATTTCACATTTTCAAAAAGTTTAGAGATTCATGTTAAATTCTAATTATTTTTTCTTCTAGTTATGCAAATTTTCTAAATAGTTCCCTTTAGTCCTCACTTAGAGTAAGAAGCCCAAATATTTGCTTTGCTCTGCAGAGTAGTGCTTACACCCCAGGGCTCACAATTTTGCTTTAAGAATCTACTCCTAATACTAGTTGTCTCATAGAAAGGCCAAATTTTATTAAGACTTTCCATTCCTCTGAACAATGTGTGAAATTAGGCTAGTTTCAAAGCTTTTAGAACCCATTAATGGAAGGATAATTTCCCAAAATTTCATAAAGGACATGTTATAGTTTTATTCCATGTGTATTATAAATTCCATGTGAGCAAAATAGAAGATTACATAGAAAGACTGTTTTATCCTATGGCAGAGTATATTGTCATAAGACCTTTCAGTCAGGTCTGAACTTATATAGTAGAGAGTATATTGTGAAAAAGACCTCCCCAATCAGATTTTCCCTTTTTATTGTTCAGGAAATGCTAAGGTGAGCTTCTGCTTCCTGCAGAGAAGCTTCCAAGAGCAACTTTCTCAATAGCTGTGAAGCAGCAAATGAAATATTGAGTGAGCTTCCTGTCATTTAATTTGCAGTGATTTCTGTATTTTTCAAGTGGCAAGCAAGACACAAGGAATAATTCAATTGTATCCTTCCTTATAATCTGAGGTCGCAAGACCACAATTCACAAGTTAACTGAAACATAGAAAGGTTAATGCAGGTTTCGAAAGTAATTAGGAAATAAATAACTTACCATGTCTGATTAGCTATTCAGCATTTTCTTCTGTACTACATTTTCCCTGAATATATATTAAAGTTCAATATTAAATAGTTTATGAGTTACCATTCTTTTTTGATAAATGCTTTTTTGAATGGATTGTATAACTATCCTAGATATGTTTAGGCCAGTCATTGAAATGTAATTTCAGTTTCTCAATAGATCAACATTTTGTTGTTTTTAAAATCTTAGAATTTCCAGTTTTGCTTGTTAGAGTTTTTTCCCTTTGATGATCCAGGAAGCTCATGCAAAGTTTACCGATGAGATGCTGAGTTTTCATCCCTTAGGGAATTTTTTCCACTTTCACAGTCTAAGAAAATTTTGAGTCATTCTTAATTTCTATTTTATTTTGCACTGACTGTTGAGGTGCTCAGTGCAAGCTCCTCTCTAAGATGTTTATGATTTAGAAATCTTGTGATTCATTGACCTCTACAGTCTACAGATATCCCCCATATCTGTGTAGTTAGAAACTAGCAAAAGATAATTGGCTAGATATCCTCCATGTGAATTTTCCATGATAGAGTATATTCTGTGTTTTGTTGTTGTTTTCATGAAATGGTTTTGAAAGACATAAGGTTTTTGATCATTGGTGAAGAGCATCTGAATTCACACATCCTCCTTACGCTATAAAGAGTAATAATAATAGTGCTGCTCTGTTAAATTACCAAAGCTAAGCTGAAAGGAGCAGATCCAATTGCATTAAAGGAGCACAGAAACACGGGAGAGAATCGAGGCTCATAGAATGCAGAGTAGTTAGTCAGTTGTGTATTGATGGTTGGGCTCAGGGCTTGAGGGTGGAAAGTGGGTTCTTCAAGTGAGACAACCAATTGCCATTGGCAAGCTTGTGAATCAGCAGGTTCACTCAGGTGGACATGACAAAGCCAAGATTTTGGAGATGGAAATTTATTGTTTATTGAAATTTAACTGTTTAGGAAGCCGAACAACCAAAATGCTATCTTTGATGAATGGATCTGTAAGAAATACCTAATGTGTATCATAAAAGTATTTAGTATTTTAGAGTTTTACCATTCCTAGGCAAAGCTTTTTCATTGCAAACAATTAAGTCATATTGACACAGGTGACTTAATTTAGTATTGCTGTTAGGCATACCATATTTGATAAGCATGGTTACAGTACTTCTGCAGTATAATAATATTCCACTACACAGAATCATTTTATTGTATCTTCTTTGAGACTGTTCAAAAAGGAAATAGTTTTAAAATATATTGGACTAAGAAATGTAGAAAGGGTAGAGAATTTTGCTAAAATGGGCTTTCCATTTTAGTCCATTATTTCTTAAAGAATATTTAAAGATTACTGCTTTCAAGGAAGTTTAAAGTGTTTGTGTAGAAGTTTTATTGGAGTATATCAGAAAATCTTAGAGTTAAGTGATGTTAATGACAAGTCTCCTGTTCTTTGAAGTATTTTCAAGCTTTTAATGTTTTGATGTACATTGTGAATATACACAGTAGGATTAAAAAAAAAGAAAATTTGGTAAATAGGTAACTGAGATATTCATACATTCAGATTCTCCTGGGATTCATAAGTAATTGAGCCTGTTTTTTGAAATGATGTAGTTGAAAAAAATTATATAATATTAAGAAATTGTATTGTTAAATTGTTTGGGGCTTCGAAAACAGTGAATCATTAGTAACAGAGAATGTTTGCAATTTCATGAGAACATGCATGCCACGTTGATCGTTCTCGAAAGAACCATTAAACTGATTCTTTACAGAACTGATAGTATTTTGTTTTATAAAATACTTTATAATGATACTTTCTTACATAATTTTTTATGACTATGTCAGTTTTCTCTGAGATATCTTATTCTATATACAGCTCTAAATAACCCTAAACTTTTTATTCTCCTGCTCCTGGATCCCAGTACTCACATTTCAGCCCTGCACCAGCATATCTGGTATTCTGGTATGTTTTCCTCAGTACAGAGAAGAAAATATATTTTCTATGAAAGAATCACTAAAATATATTATGTTTTCAAGCAATGTCCATGCTCTATTTCATGCAGAAGAGTTTCTGTTTTCCATGTCTCTTCAAAATTTAGACCAGTACTTCGTGTCATGATCTAGCTCCACCATATCCAAGAAACCTTGTCTTGGATAGTTAGTATCTATATCCTTCAGTTTATGAATGGCTAAAATGAATAAGGAAAAGAGTCCCAGGGTATAAAATTCACTAGCATATCTAGATTAGCCATTGAAACACCTTGTGTAAATTCTAGTTATCAGCTATTTTTAGAAAATAGAGAAAAATTAAAAAGGAAAAATTTCCTCTTAATAGTCACTGTTTTAGTTGAAGATTTTTCTCTTAACATCACTATTTTGGGAGGATCCAGCAAGCTTAGGTGTTGCTTCCATTGTTTCGATAATCCGTGGATTTAAGTCTATGATGCTAAAAACAAACAAACAAACAAACAAACAAACAAAACCACACACACACACACACACACACTGAATTATGTGTTGGTTTTTAATGTTTGACTCTGGAAGTGAAAGCTATACACTATCTTTCATTCCTATATGTAACCGAAACTATCTGAACTTTGTAAACCCCAGAAACATAAGGCATAAGACACACTTTTATCCAACTCAGACCTTTGTGTTTAGGGCATACTGTGCCCTAACTGATTATAGCTGAACACAGTATTATGACTGACACAAAGAACCATTATCAGCGGCACCATTCCACCCCACTAGCCTTTTGATTAAGTTGTTGAGATATAAACATCATCTATAATTGTATTCTCTTAACTGAAGATGGATGACCAAATTAGTCATTGTGCCACAAGCAGTACTGACTTGTTTTTATAATTTCCAAGGCCCGATCTCAAATAAAACAAAACAAAAGCATTCTATCTTCCATGACTAAAAGGAGAATGTGAGATTGAAAAAAGACAGAGCAGCAGGTAGCAGGCTAAGGATGAAGTAATTTCCTTTGGTAGGGAACAGCTGTAGATCTAGACAAGAAGAGGGCAAAAAGTACGTTTATGTCCTGGATGGAATCAATGTAAATCCCCTGTTTTACCCAGATGGTGTGATTTCACAAGTTTCATTTTATAACACTTAGGTTGGTGGTAAAATGGTCAATTTCTGTACTGGATCATACTTGTAAATTTTCTAGCAAAGTGTCAATTTTTTCATGTAAATACTTCCACAGCAAACCTTATTTTTAGCATTGACTATAGGAGGAAGTCCTGAGCATCTTCTTTGGAATCATTTATGTAACTGTTTTCTGTGAGAACTGAAAAAGAAACGAAAAATACTTAAACATGTTGTTAGGGAACATTCAGCTAACATGACTGAATTAGTCTGAAACTAAGATTGAATCCTTCCTAGATATTTTGAAGATTTTAATTGACTTTATGTTGTGATGCTGTAAAAATATTCTAATGTTGGATTTTACATCAAATAAACTGTGACTGGTTGTTATCTACACAAGATCCACCTATGTATAACTGGATGGAATGGTGATAAAATTCACAAAGATTGTATTCTGTGAAGTAATCAACTATGTATAAAACAAAGAAATGGTACAATCGTACTGATGTAAACAGTGTACTGTGACACAGATGACATTAGAGTTCTACAGCTTATAGTGCTTTTATATAAGGTGATGAAAATGTCCCTTTCATGGTGACACTTGAACACTGATCAAAAGTTATCAAGTCATGAGGTACTGATTATATATTTCACACAGTTTAGTTATTGGAAAACAGTTGTCAGCAAGAGAAAATTTATTGTTTGACTGAACAGCTCAGTACTATGCTGGTTTCTAAAAATAGCATAGTTCTAAAATTCAGATGAACTATAAAGGTGAATGTTTAGTTTTACTGTTTAATCCAAGGAGTCAAACATTGAAATTCACAATTGGAAAATAATATCCAAGTGAAAAGTTGGTAATGTGGGGATGACTATTTGGGATTTCTCAAGGTACAAACTAGTTTGGAACAGCCTTTCCTAATGCTACAACTGGGGTTATACGAAATACTTTGAAATGATCAACTGAGCTTATTTAATGCTACCCCATGACAAAATGTTGATGGATAGCTACTTTCTATTAAAACTTTTAGAGAAGCCAAGCCTTGGTGACACACTCTTTTAATTCCAGCACTCAGGAGGTAGAGGCAGGTGAAACTCTGTGAATTCGATTCCAGCCTGGCTTACAGAGCAAGTTCCAAGTCAGCTAAGTCTATACAGAGAAACCATGTCTCTAAATATTCCCCCAGAAAACCCCCCAAACTTTTAGCATATCTTTAATATAGTATCAATGCGAACATTTTTTAAAATTCATACCATTTCTACACATCAGAATTCTCTAGAAAAATCATACTAATATGGTATTATATGGAAAAAGACAAATATTGTTTAAACACCTTTATAATATACACAATGAAAATATCCATTTGCAAGTGACCATATATAACTTGATAAAGCATACATATAATTACAGTACTTTCTTGGTACATATTTTTTAATTCTTAAAGAATTATATACAATATATTTTGATCATATTCACCAAACTTTTTCTTCCTTTAACTCCTCTCAGATCTATGCCAATCTCCTCATTCTCAACATTACATCCCATCTTTAACTTTTAATTACTCATTAACTACTGTTTGTATTGTTCATATACTGTTGGATATAAGGCTTTCCACTGAAGCATGGTTGACCTGCCAGGACCATACCTTTATAGAAACTTACTTTCTCTCTCCCTAAGAAGGTAGCAGCTCTACCCAGTTTCTTAGACAGAAGTGAGGGCCTATGGTGGAAAGTTGACTGGCTTGAACTTGTAAGAGTGTTGTGCAGGCAACCACAGCTTCTGTGTGCTCCTGAATGGTAGGCTCATAAAATTTTTCTTTAATATTTTGAAGATATTGGATCACAGAATATAGACAATATATAGGTTATGCGAGCTCATGAGTAATCTGTAGAGCAAGCCTCCAATCTGCAAAACTCAAACAGGACTCCATATATTTTGGGCTTGAATTTCTTGAACAAAGCACCAGTTTTATTTTTCTTCTTTCAAGGCTTTTAACTCATTGAAAGAGGTTGATAGTAATATTAGGACCAACTGACTCTAAATATGAGCACATTTACACTATGACATGCAAATAAAATAGAGATTATAGTTTAACTATTTAGCCTGGAAAAACGTAGCCTAGCTGATTAGATTAACCAGTATATTGCATTAAAGGCATTAATTTTTTTTGTCAGGCACTCATTCATTTATAACTAGAACTTGTTATTAATTTGAATAATATATCTTATTGCATATGAGATATAGTAGATATAATATTATGAAGAAAATTTACAATGAATGACATCTAGTTATCATAATTTGCAAGTGAATGTCCCACTCTTAGCGTAATTCAAAAACAAACCAACAAAAAACCAAATGAGTGAAAATTCTTTGAAGATGCTCTTACAGAAGTAGGCCAGTATGAGCATAATATTATATTGTATCTATTTCAATTTATGCATAGTGGGATGACTGTGAGGTAGCATATGCATTCCAATAATTTGCAAATACTTTGCTGTGTCATGTCTACAAATTCGCTTTGGTGGTGGAAGTAGTTTAGATAGTAAAATACATGCTTATCTATCAGAAGAATACTTATACTAAGAAAGGGAAAATGAGGAATCAACAGATGTGAAGTCATTGAAAACTAAACAGAATTTCCTCAGATATAATGTGATGTTCTATGACAGTTGATATGTAAATTGCTAAAAACAACAATCTGGCGATGCCTGTAAAATAAATAGGAAATTGTAATGGAGATCTAGAGATTCATAATTAGAAGGAACAGTCTTCCACAGACCTTTGTTTCATTAGATTCTTTTTTTTAAACTCTGAATCAAACACAATGGCTGTATTATACAAATGTGAAAAGCAAAATCTGTCAATCATTCTGATTTACCATTTCTAAAAATAAAAATGAAGTATGCATGCATCATATTAGATTTGGAGCAAATCTACTGAGAAGGTCACAAAATACGTAGTTAATACTACTAATTGTTATCCAATAATATTTTAAGTGATCAGAAGCTAATATTTATTCCTTGTCTATATGGCATGACATTTCATTTTTTTATTCTCATTACTACATGTGTAATACGTAAAAGTTTTTCTATGAACGAAAGTCAATGGTTGATGTATTCTGTTTACCTGTACCTGACTACATGAGTTACATAAGCAGATGTTCATTTCATGAATTCATTGTAAAAGATGTATTAGAAGATAAAATTCTATAAGCATAAATGCCTGTTGGAATCTATTTTAATGGAAGAGATGAGATAATGAAGATAATATACTTTTATTTAAGAAAATTTTGATTTTTTTACTGTAGTAATTCATAATAAACATGTTAAACTGAACACCTCTAAGTAATACAGGTATACATGAACACAATGCATATACATACACAGAAACAAAAAAAGAAGTAAAAAATTCACGTTTTATTTAGATTAATCATTAGATTAGTTGTGACATGTTATAATTCTGTAAATTGTTACCATTAGGAGCAACTAATTAGAGCTGTACAGGAGTTCACTGAATTACTTCATAATCTGCCCAACAATCTAGAATCACCTTAGAATTTGTAGTAACAAATAAAGTAAAATTTTAGGTATAAGTTGTACTTGAAACACATATATCAACCCTCCTTGCTCTCTCTCTAAAGCTCTGGCAAAGTCACATAAGAGGAAGTGGAAAAATTGAAAGAGCCAGACGATGAATCGGAGTGCTAGGAAGCGTGAATTGTTGTCATTTGGCCATGACATAGTTTTGGCAAAGAGGAATTGATAGCAACTGTGGTTATTTACACAAGACCAAGGAAGTTGTAAATTCTAGCTAGGATGAGGAAGGCCTCTTCTGACAGAGTAGCTACCTGATGTTGATGTTTGCTTGGAAGGGAGATTCTCATTTCTTTGGCAGTAGCTGTTGGTAGGCTGCTCATGTGTCAGTGAACGATCACACAACATTGAGTAGGGGAGTAACCTGAATTGGGTTCAGTGTGCTTTACTACAAAAAGAGATAGGTCATGAAGTTGGAAGGAGATATATTACAGGAGCTCTGGGAAATGTGGAGGGAGGCATGGGGTAGATGTGATCAACATACAATGTATATGTGTTTGAAATTTTCAAAGATTACAAAAAGGAACATTTAGATTTAAACTCTTCTGTGAGCAGATGTTGAACAAATTATACTATGTAACATAATAAAATGTAAGAGCAGTAACATATTTGCAAAATATTCTTGGATCTACGGGCGCTATTTATTGGCCAGTAACATTTATTTGTTCCTTGCTGCTAAACATAAAGTCAACTTTTGATATAAAGTCCACTGTCATCAGAAAAAGAGTTGAAGCCCTGAACATTCATAAGTACTTATGTAATATTTTCTGCTTCTAGAATAAAATATATAGCCAGGAAGAGTCACATAGGTCATAAAATGACACCATATATTCCTTAGTGTTCCTACTGAATTGCCCATTGTCTAGTAATATTGCCTGAGAGCAACAGCACTGCTTCTCCTCTTCTTCACCCAAGAAACTCTGAATTAGTTACTTCCCCAAAAGCTGGTTCTCAAGACCCAGGTTTCAAATTCAATGGGACTAGATAATTGAAAGTTTACTCTCAGTGATCTTGAGTTTCTGGTTATAAACTGTCTTTCAATATATATAAAATAAAAGACACTTGAATTTCTAATGTCTAAAGACACGTATTGGCTGAAAATTCAATCGCAATAGTGGAAAAGGGTCACAGGTTTAATTCTCACTTTTCAATTAGAAATTATAGAGAATGTTTTTAACTCTTTCTCTTGGTAACACAGCTAAAGCTGTCTCTTGCATAGTAAATCCTCATACAACTAAAAGAAGCTTCTGTAAATAATTGTGTTAACCACTTTATCACATTACTACAGTTGAGGATGAGAACATCAGTGAGATAAGTCAGCTATAACTTCTTAAAGGTACAGAGAAACCCACTGAGCTTCTCACCACTTCTATCATAGGCAGAAAATAGTGTAGATTTTTGGAGATGGCTGAAGCATATCATGTTAGCTTACATTCAAAATATTTACCTAAGGGAAACTCAGATCAATTCTTGAGAATTGACTTGTATTTATCAATTAATACAGGCTTTTATTGTTTATTAATTAGATGTGTTATTAATTAGTATACCTCCTATTCCTTCTTAGATGTATATATTAGTTCATATGCATTGGCATAATATTTAGAAAGACATTATATAGAATCTTTAATTATAGTTTCAGTGCTGGACATTGAATCCAAAGTCACACACATGTTATGTACTCCACAACTGAGCTATACCCAGAGTACACATACATTGTATATGTTTATATATGCATAGATACAAATATATGTATGTATAAACCATAATTTCATTTTTAGGTTTTATTTTCTATTGTCTATCTAGGTTTATTCATTCCTGTAGAGTGAGAAAAGATGGAAGGTTAAGAGCCATGAGTGATGTGGGAATGCCTTTCTGTATGCTGTGAATATCAATATTTAAATAAAGGAGCTGTTTTGGCCCTTGACAGGCACCATAGAAAAAGTAGGCGGAGGAATCAGAATAGGTAGGAAAGGAAGGGCGGAGTCAGGGACAGACTGACCTAGCCGCCAAAGAAGAAACATGTGAGGAACAGAGGTGAGCCAGGGGCCAGTAGCAGACAGATTAATGAGAATGGGTTGAGTTAAGATGTAAGAGCAAGCTAGCAAGGTGCCTGAGCCATAGGCCAAACAGCATGAACTTAATATAAGCATTTGAGTCATTTTGGGAGGCCTGATCAGCAGTGGGTGGCTAGGAATCTGGAGCTGCAGGTCTGTGGGTCTGGGCCTCTGGCTGCCTGGGACCAAGAAACCTCATTGCTACACCGTGAGACCTCAGGCCATGGGATATATATGTAGGAATGGTACATCTAATTGAATATCTTAAGTTTTAAGGATTCCAAAGAAATGACCTATAAATGTGGGTCATTATTTCTGCACTTGCAGTGCTACATATTGTTATTGTTATAATTCAGTGTGGCTAATATGCTTATCAATTTCTGACTTTCACTTGTAATGGTATTAAATGTTCCTAAGTAGTCAAATAATTAGTTCTAAGGTGAAGAGAGGTGAATGATATATTTCAAATGATTTTCTTAAAATTCTAAATTGATGCCTATGTCAGAAAACAACAGACTTGGGCATTTCTCATATCTTGGGCTTGGGTTTATATTACTGAGCCTTGTGGAGACTTTCTAGACTCACCTTCTATTTTATTCATTTATTGAGCTAGTAAAGGAAAGATCTTCAACATCACTCCTTCATTGTTCTTTAACATACAAAATAAAAGTTTTTCCTCCACTGTAGTCAGCTTCTTATAGAAGTAAACGCTGTTGCTTTCAATGTCAACAAATTGGAATTTATGACATATTTGCAACAATTTTAATATTCTTTAAACAGTATTTTTGTTATTTTATGTATGTATTCACATGTATCTAGATTCTTTATCTTTTTATCACTAATCCTCAAGAAGCAATAAATTCTTATCTGACTTATATTAAAAGTGACTCTTTTAAAGACTTTAGTTTCAAAAGACAAAATGAATGGTATTAAATTCTTACCCTTTTTGAGATATTTTCAATGTGAAATTTACTTTGTGAATTATTACTGAAAATAATATAAACTTCACATTAACTTGATTTAATCTACAAAGTTTTTCTTACTTAGAGATAGTTTTTTACTAAAGATTGTTATTTTCTATATTTTATTGCAAATCTTTATTGTTGTGTTTATTTTTTTTGTTCAATGTCCATGATTATCGCCCTTGCCTTCTCACTCTCCCAATATAGATATAGATGATCCAAATATACATATAGATACACATCCATATGTTGTTTTTCAAAGATTGATTACTTGTTGCTCTGCTCTAAAAGACTTTTTTTTTTTTTTTTTTTTTTTTTTTTTTTTTTTTTTTTTTTTTTTTTTTTTTTTTTTTTACTAGACTCAGACTTTGAAGTAGGAGTTCTCAGAGAGAAGAGAAAAGCCTACATCTCTTGGCTATCTCTTCTTTTTGGGGGGGGATGATTCCTTAATTATCTTTATCAAAACCTCAAAATTTAACATATTTTATGGCCTCCTCATTTTTCTTAATACATTATTTCTTCAAAATAAAGCATTAATATTTGCAGTCTTTTAATTCTTGGTTTCTTTCCCTCTCTGTCAGAAGGACAACATGTTGACAGATAGCTTTCTTAAAGTGACTGTATTTTTCTATAGTTCATTTGAACACTAATGGAAAATTGGTTATATGCACACCATCACTGGCCTCCAAATACTCCAACCATCAATTTGAAGAGCAAGTAGATTACTCATGAGGAACACTTTCATGTTGCCTGCTATATGCGTATAATATATCCCTTTGATTTTGATTTCTGAGTATGGTATCTTTATGATTCACTCAAGTATCGGCCCAATCATCAACCTGAAAATGACTTAAATTCTAAAACTTCTGCAGCTCACGACTCTTTTGTATAAAATGGTCAGAAGCAGAGCAGAAGCACCTTGGAAATAAATGACTAGACTGTTCTGGATCCCTAGTATAGTCCAGATCTCAGAGAATATTTTTGACATACTTTTGCAAATGGTTGAAACCAAACACATAATCACCCTGCAGAAAAAAAAAAAAAAAAAAAGATGTGATACAACTCTACATGAGGTAACAAACATGAGTATAAGAAGAACACTCTCTTGATCTATTTCTTGTGTTTGAGTTTGGGTTTAGTTGTGTAAATATATTTTGTAAGAAAATTCATCTCAAAATAGAAACATAGACTTCAATTTCTAAAATTTACAGTTAATGATACTCTTATGCATAAGAGGTGGTAACAATGGAAGTAGCATACAAAACAGTGAAGGCAAGAATTTAGAAGTTATTCCAAGAAAATGGTCTGTAAAGGAACCAACACCCAGAGAGTTCAATTTAGAAAAACACTGAAATGCTTGTTTGATTTGACTCAGTGGAATGTACTAGAAAAGCTTCAAAATAAATTCTCATTGAGATATAAGAAGGTAAGTTGAATACAACTACTTGGAGGCTATTAAGCTCCACTCTCCCAGAGCTATCTATGTTGGTCTCCTGATGAGTGACTGACTACAATGATAAAAATGGAAAAGTTCAGAGCTCTGGGTCTCTGAACTGTCAGCATGTCACTATATGGAAATAAATTTAATAGATTAATAGCGCAGAAGGCATAAAATATAGTATCATAGTTTATATGACATGGGAAATTGAAGATTAAATAATGAAAAACCCAGAATGAACTATCAATCATATGCATACTTTAATGAAAAATATAGTTTATGAAAATGGAATTAGACAAAAGTGTAGTATGTGGTGGTAACAGAGTGAGAGAGAAACTTTTATCTTGCACCATTTTGTTGTCCCTACACTGCATTTATTCTGTAATACTGGGCACAGGACACTTGAACTATTAGGACTTCCTGACCTACAATTATCAGAGTATGCCAAAGATATTCTCATATTTACCTCTTGCACAAAAAGGCACTTAGTATTAACATTTACTGTCAGTTTTTTTTTTTTTTTTTTTTTTTTTTTTTTTTTTTTTTTTTTTTTTTTTTTAGTAGTAGTATTGAAAAAATCAGCTTCAGTTCTTATGGCTGTCCTCAAAAAAAAGAAAACAACAAAAAGTTTGTAGCCCTTGTGAATGGATACAGGATAAAAGAAGTAAAGGCAAGGGAAGGTTACAAACAAACCTTTTCTTTTTAAAAATATTATTAAAATTTTAATTAAATTATAGTTATATGTCTCCTCCTTTGTTGTCCTCCCTCCAACTCTTCCCACACTCTACCATAATTCCTCTGAAACCAATGGCTACTTTTTATGCTGTTTATTACTGTTACACATTCATATTCATAAATATATAAATGTAAACAGATGAGTTCATTTAGTGTGACTGTGTGTATATGCTTTCAAGGCTGACAGTTTTATATGGGATACCAAATAAGGGGACCTTCTCTGAGAGAGACTAATTCTCCCTTTCTCATCAGTCATTAGTTTCCTGCAGTTTTTTTCTCAGCCTGTGGCACCTCTGAGAATCAGCCCTTCTGTTAGCATGTCTGTTGTTCTCGTCATTTTTCAGGTTTCTTTTAGGCAGCCATGTTGTTGAGGTGTCTTGAGTATAATTCACTCCCCTTAGTGATACAATCTCACAGAAGACTTGAATCTTTCTGCCTCCTCTACTGAGTTGTTACTCTAGTCTTAGGTACAGGAATATTAATAGATACTTATCTATGGGATGGGCCCTGCAAGAGCAGTTATCTCTTCACTATGACCAGTAATGGTCTCCATCTGCTGCAAAGAAGTTTCTTTAATGTGGGATGGCTTATCTTTACTGGACTACCATAATAACTTCATTCTCAAAATTTCTCCTGATACCTACTATTAGGAAAAATATTTAGAATGCTACCCTGATAGTAATAGGACTAATATTTAGAATGTAGTTATTATGGTAGTCTAGTAAACAGGTTGATATTTGTTTCTTCTTTAAGATCTATGACTTCATTATCCTTAAATACTTGGCTAGCTGTCTAGTACAAAGTATTATGTCTTTCCTGTTAAGTTCATAAGTCATATTAGACTGCTGTTAGTTACTGCCTATTGGCACCTTTTATGATATCTTGCCATATTCTTTATTATTTTAGTTCATAGGTTTATAGTCAAATATGATTTTCGATTACTTCCCTCCATTGGCAGCTTGCACAGCAGCTTCTATTGCTATGAAATGTAGCAGTTTCAGAAAGCATTTGGTTAGGTGCAATGCAAATCTTCTAAGTCCCACATCTTAAGTGTGTAGTGTCTGGAGTAATATGGACTTCTTTTCAGTCCCAATAGCAAGGATTATTTTCATGGTCACTGAAACTACCCTAACAAACAATTCTAATTGTGGTTTTTCTTGTTGGTACAGTATTTTTTGTTAAATAGTCTACAGCATTTGTGAGGATGAACATCAGCCCAAGAGGCATAAGTTTGTATGTGAGTATTTGTGTTTTATGCATAATGTTAGGTAAATATAAAATAATATAATTCGTTTAAATTTTCTTAAACAACCTTATTTTTTTAGCCCCCCCTTTCTCTTTCTCTCTTTCTCCACAGAGTCCTCCCTACAACTCCATCATGGAGAGGTGAATATTTGATTATAAGTGATACGAAGGAGAAAATGGAAAGAAATGGGGAGAAGTGCAAACCGCTCTCCTGATGTCTTTATCTGGGCTAAGCTGTATTAACTTGCCTTCTCTCTCCTTTTTGAGTAAACTTGACACTGCTGTAGAAATCACAAAAATATTCTCTATGGTGGTAGCACAATATTTCTAAACTCTAGGCACCTTCTGGCTTTTGTTAGGCAAGACTAAGGATGGAGACAAAATTCTGTAACATACAATGGAACATTTTGTAAATGAAAAAGCACCAAATATGAGTCACATTTGGTATAGCATAATATTAAATGCTTTTGGACAATCTATATATTTTCTTACTAATTTCTAACTTTTGTGAAACACATTTTTCCTCTAATATTACTACTATTTTCCCTGTTCCACAACCTAATTATGACTTTATAATTTTCTTGTTTGTTTAAAAACTTAGAACAAGTATAGTATATATTTCTCCTTTAATTTATTATAAAATACAAGAAGCTATGTTATAAGATCTGATATTCTTTTCCTGTGGAATTGATACAGCTTCCATTTGGGTTTTAAGTTTTCTTTCCTTTTTGCCAATTACTGAAGAATTCACAGATTTGTAGTGACATAATTTATTAGAAAATGTTTAGTTCAAAATCTTCACCTACAATTTTCATATTAAGAGCCTAAGTGTAATAAAAGATTCTTGGGTGGCCTAGCTTGGAGGTCTGAACCAGCAGTCCCAAATAATCACAAAAAGTCTTATGTTAGTTACATACAGTCTGGCCTATGGCTCAGGCTTATAACTAATGCTTTAAGTTAGCCCATTATTCCTATCTGTGCTTAGTTATGCAGCTTGGCACCTTTTCTCACTGTAACATTCTCATCTTGCTTCCTCTGTGTCTGCTGCCTCTGCTCTTTCTCTTCCCAGGGCTTTCTCAGTCTGGTAGTCCCGCCCAACTTCCTATCTGCCTTCTGGCCATTCATCATTTTATTAAACCAGTAGGAGGGACAAATATTTACAATAAATAGTAGCATTTCCTCTTTTTCCTTTTTAAAAAAAGAACCCCAAATTTAATTTTCTTTGTATAATATAGCATTATCTATAATAACTCTTAACCAACATTGTAAACAAAGACAAACATCTATAATCCATTTTGGGGGAAATGTGGGTGTAGGTCTCTAGACAACTTCCTGCTTATTGGGTTCCTGGTAATCTTATGGAGATCCTGAGAAAATTCAGGATGACAGCCAAGTCCTGACTAATCTGTGAAGCTGGATCATCTCAGCCAATCTTCTTGAAGCTGATCTAAATGTAGAGCTCAGAGAAAACTACAACAGAGGTGGTCTGAAACACCAAATGATCTGGGTAATCTATTCACATTGGAGGTTTTCCAGTGGGTCTTCCTCTATCAAACCTGTTTTTCCTTAACCAAAAATGAGTTTACAACTTCTCATTTTGCATGGAAATAAAAAGAAATCATATTCTCCAAAGTAACATCTCTTTTAACTTCAATCTTGAAGTCAAGGCATTTACAAAATATATAGGTTGGATTAATCCAGCAGCCTTTATAATCAAGTGTCTCTTAGCAGCTCTTGCTCCTTCCTCAGAAATCAAATAATTCAACATAACATACACTATTCAGACTTTCTGTGTATTTGCCATCTTCCTTTGACATGCATAAAATTATATACATATATATATATGATGTATATTATATATATATATATATATAAAATTTAAGGACTTTCTATATCCTTTTTTATTTTTGTCTCCCAAGCCTACATATATTTTTAAAAACACACTGTAAACCCTTTAGAGTCTTTTTTGTTTGACTCTATCTTTACTGTATCTTTTTTTCTTACCCCACCTTTAATCTACTAAGACATGGCTAGGATGAAAGGCTTTACTATGATAGTTTTCTCCACCCAGATCCTTGGTCTGTGAGAACTTAATCACTGTACAGATTTTAGATTTGCATGTTCAACCTCATAAGCCAATGGGTCCTTTATTCATGTGAAACATAATTTAAATAATCTTAGAATAGGTATCTGAATCCATAGAATGAGTAAGGCAAGGGGAAGCATACTGGTCAAAGGAAAACTCTTAAGAGTAAAGTTCTACTTTTTAAATAAAAAAAGCTACAAATCATTTAAAAATGTTTCTTTTCAAAGCAAAGATTTTAAAGCTTTTTATTCTTTATTTCTTTCAAGATAATAATGTAATGTTTTGTGTGGGTTTTTTTTTTTTTGCCTAATAATCAAAGCCTTTCTGAAATTGAAAGAGAATACCTGGGCAAAAGGGGAAATTGACAAAATGTAGTGAAGTACACTGGGTACTTGTAAATGAGGATATTATAATGAAGTCCATCATTTTGTACAAGAATGTATGCAACATATTGCTACAAAGATGTTTCTGGACAGAGGTCCAGACCCACAGACCTGCAGTTCCAGCCCACTTAGCCACCTGCCACTGCTCAGGCCCCAAAATGACTTAGACACTTTTATTAACTTCATGCTATTTGACCTATGGCTTAGGGACATTGCTAGCTAGTTCCTGCATCTTTACTCAACTCATCAATATATCTGCCATGTGGACAGTGGCTCACCTGTGTTCCTTACATGTTTCTTCTTTGAGGGTCAGGTTCTATCTGTCTGTGACTCTGCCCTCCTCATCCCTATGTGTTCCTGTCTCTGGCTATGGTGTTTGCCAAGGGTCAAAACAGCTCCTTTATTTAAAGACTGATATTCATAGCATACAGAACAACCTTCTCACATTACCACGTATAGTAATAAATCATGTTACAATTACTGTTAGACTCCATAGAACACTGTGGAAATGCTTTCTTGTGCTTTTTTCTGTTGTTTTTGGTCTTCATTTGTCATATTATCATGTGTTTACTAGACAAAACGCTTTTCCATTGTATCATTTTCAAACTGCACATTAAGTGCTTTGATCATACTCACTTTCTTGTATTTCCTGGGAATAGCTGTAGACTCCAGCTTAGTCCAATTACTCATCTATGGCATATATCTGCCTTTGCCTAACAAGGGCCAAGTTGAGTTCCTGCTTGAAAGTTAATGTTCGTGCTTTCTCCTGTCACTTAGGCTTACATTTGCTAAAGTCACACAAATATAATAAACACTACACATACATGATTATACCTGCTTATTTAGGCTAATATTATAAATATTTATGAATGTTCTGGACAAGAAAGATTCAAAGTGACTTGTTCAACCTCATTATGACAGCAGGAGTTTGTACATTGCTTTTATACCATCAGTATAGTTGTTTTAAACAGTGTGAAACGGGTGCTTCCAAAGCATCCACTAAGCTCTTACACTATTTTGATGACTAATTATGCATGTCTTTAGTCCTGAGTATCTGTAACCCCTACCCATATTAAAGGAGATTTTCTTTCCTTTGATTATTCAAGTAAATAAATTATCTCTAATACTTGGAAGTAACTGTGCATTCAATTATGCACTTTTAAAAGTCCACATGTCATCTTAGTACTTAAATAAGGACATTTTTAATTGTTTTTGAAAATGGAACACTTGAATATGATATTCTCTGTGTTCACATCCCTTGAATAAATGATTCACAATATTTATTTGTATTTCAGATGGTGTAGAAAGTATCCCTGCTGTTCACTAACAGCATAAAACCCTTCTGAATGATCCTCCATTATCACAGCATCCCATACATTCTTCAATACTCTTCTTACTTGCTTTATTAGTCAAGCTGTCTTTCTGTCCATATATTCAAATGAACTGTAGAGGTTATTAACTTGCCCTTGGCAAATAGATTTATTTTTTCAAGATAAATGCTTTTATAAATTTAATGTGTGACAGTTTTATTACAAATTGTAAATAGAATGCCTGCCAGATTTTTATGATACCCATCACTAACTCATTTGAACCCTTATTACATTTTAAGCCTTCGTGTTCCTGGATCCTTTCTCTTTATCACCAGCAAGTCTATTTGGGTTGTGCTAGGTTTTAAATTTTAGTGCTGGGTTCATGTAATTGGCCCTTTAAGCAGTGACCAAGTCTTTGACAATTTGATTATGCTATCCAACATTAAATTTATTGTTTATGATTGAAATAGTTTTGTGCTATTTCTGTTCTAATGTCTTTTGGGACATTTAATTGTATCTGCAAAGTGATAACTTTGTGAGTTCACTTTTGTCAAAAGTATTAAATTCAATTTGATTAACAATTTCCAGTGTCTGTATATGATAAAAATTGGATCATATTATATTCTGGAAATGATTTATTGATTCCTAATGGTTAAGCAAATGTTGAGTTAGTATTGAAAAGTGACAGCTATATGAGTGATGCTTATTCTGAACTCTTTACCATAATAATATATTTTTTTCACTTACCTCTGTACCGCATATTATTACAGAAGTCCCAGAGACCTAAATATAGTCTGAGAATTCAATGAAAAATATAGTCATAAAGTTCTAAATCTACGACCAGAAGTTTATAAAGGCTGAGTACCCAGTGTTATACTTTTTCCAGAACATATATATACCCATTAAATAGGGGAAACTACATAAAGGGGTGAATATATAAATTAGTAATATCATGTTTATAACCAGTATATCTGTTTCACCAATCCTAAAACAAGCAATACTTAAATTATCTGACTCTACTGAAAGCCCAATGCTTTAGAGTCTTGATGAAGAAGCCATTTCTGTTTATTGGTATCTTAGTTTTATTTTGCCTGTATTCAAAACATCAAGGCCAATATGTACAAGTGCTTTCTGTGTTCCAAAAGCAATTCAGAACATTAATGAAATGTTAGCTTCTATAATCTGTGGCTGATCTACTTTATAGTCACACTGAGATTCAAAGAAAAGCAACCAGACCCTGAATGAAGTTACATGATCAATGAATATCCAATGGATGTTGCAAGAATTTCTTTGTATGGCAATACAGAAAACCTACTATTTAGCCTGACAAACATCTCACCTGTGATATAAAAAATTAGGATTTACTGTCAAAATGTTGACAGTAAAATAGTAAAATAGAGCTAATTGAAATAAGATGTGCCCTGATAATTTCAAAAAGATCATTTAAACCTTAATTTTATAAATATAGATGTGGTGGTTAACATGAACTTCAGTGGCACGTATTTGTTTCATAACAGTTGGCTATTGATGGGAAGATTTAGGAGAGCTCTTTCCTCTAAATACATATTTTTTTCTGTATGTATAACTGCATTTCTCATCACTTTTACCCCATTACAAAGAATGTAATAGATACTGTTCAGAAGCATGACATATTTCCCTGGAATACCCTCATTTATATACTGGAGAAAAGATAAATTATGACCTTCAGTTTTGAACAATTCCCCATCCTGCAGTTAAGTGAGCATGAACTCATAATGTACTGTAATGGTGCAAGGTGGCCTTACTCTGACGAGAATACATATGTCAGCTTATTCCCCCTTTAATTATAAGAATTTCTGGTCATTATCCCAGACAAATATTGGGAATGTGCTGTATTTAGTGTTTATGTGAATGCCTTCTGCAATAGTAACACATAATAAATGTTGAAAATAAATGACTTAAATCAGCATCATCAAAATATGAAAAGAAAGAAGAGGTGGAAATGAGAAAGGAAGAACAAGGGGAAAGGAGAGAGAGAGAAACAGGTGATAGATGTATATGTATATACACATGCATACATATATATACATAGAGAGGATGATTGGTAAATATAGGGAGTAATAGCATTAATTATTGTGTAGTTTCTGTAGGTAATATAGAGTAATTGCAAGACACTGACTTTACATTTAAATACCTGGGTTATAGTCACAAACATGATATTTGAATGAAGAACACAATGAAACAATTTTATTTATATTATAGCTGGAAGGTTCTGTCTTGGAAACAGAGATGTAAACAGAGTGAGGAACAGTCCCAAGAGCTCTTACAGATGCTAATATGAGGATCCAATTCCAGAAACTGAATAGGCTTCATGCCTTTGATAAGTGTTAGAAATGTTTCTTGCTTATTATTTATTTTGCATAGTTACTGCAAATGACATCAAGATGAATGAAATTTTTATTGGCAATCTAAAATAAGCTTACCTACACTTATATGAATATGGGAAGAATAATTTTTTTGAGTAAAATAAAAGAAGAAGTAAAATTGAGTTTGAATGATTTAGTGAATACTAGGAACCTATTTCATTTTTCCCTGTGACTTGGAGAATTATCTCTGAAAGTACAAATTTACATTAAGAGTTTGTAGTGTGTCTTATTCTTAACTCTCAATACATGCTATTTTCTTCATTTTATTGTATCAGTTTATAAACAAAAGAATAAAAATGGGATGAAATGATCCAAGTAAAGGAATGATTGTTGTCACTGAAACTCAAATACTTCTTTCTGATAGAGATTCAGCTTCCATTGTTGATACACACGATTCAATAAAAACATATTGCTTTCTAGTTAGACACTGTTTTCTCTCACTATGGATTTATGCAATCTAATAAATAAATGAATTGATTGATATTGCTTTTAGTGTAAAATGCTCCCATTCTGCTTTGTAATTTGTTTGGGATGTTTTCAGTGTCAAAGTATGGCTACTTTATAGTACAATTTATAATTAGCATGCACTCTCAAGCCCTTCCTTTCTAGCACCTTCAGCCTCTTCTCCCACCCCCACTTCTAATACTTGCTTCAATGACTAGTGTTTAGTCAGTTTCAAGATTTCATTTCATAGTGAATAGCTGCTCCAGCTTTGCATTTAATCATTCAATCAGACTCAATAAGCATTGGGTTTTAGAAAACCAGTTTCTATGGTGAACTAGTTTTTGCTTGTCATGCAAAGAGCTTTGTAAACAACCCTAACAGTATTGTTTCATATTTAAAAATTTTAAATTTAAAATTATATTTTTTCATGCGATGTATTCTGATTGTAGTTTCCCTTCCCAACTCCTCCATGATTCCCTTTACTTTGCCACTCACTCACATCAAACCATTATCGTTCTAATTTTAGATCACAGTAGTAATTATTCAATAATAGATACAACAACTATGGCAAAATTGATCAATTGTTATGTGAGTATTTCTATTCTGAGTATTGCACTCGATAGGAAATAATTGCTAATATTCCCTACATTTCATACTGGTGATGTGGAATGTCTTTATGCTGTGAGCATCAATCTTTAAATAAAGGAGCTGTTTTGGCCCATGACAGGCACCATAGAAAAGTAGGTGGGGAATCAGAGTAGGTAGTAAAGGAAGGGTGGAGTCAGAGATAAATAGACCCAGCCACCAAGGAAGAAACATGAAAGGAACACAAGTGAACCATTGGCCAAGTGGCAGGACAGATTAATGAGAATGGGTTGAGTAAAGAGAAAGAACTAGCTAGCAATGTGACTGAGCCATAGGCCATCATCATGAAGTTAATATAAGCATCTGAGTCATTTTTGGATGAAAAGCAGTGGTGGATGGCTAGGTGCTCTGGAGAGACAGGTCTGGGGTCTGGACCTCTAGCAGCCAGGCCACAAACCTTATTGTAACGTACTGGAATAAGAGAAAGTTAAGTAAATCCCCAGTCACAGTTAAAGCTTGTAGTAAAAGCAGAATTTATGGATACATCAGTAAAATTTTTAAGTAATGAGTCACTGTCATATAATGTATTATAGACAAAATATAGATCAATACTCCTAACTCAATATTTTACATGCATGCTTATTCCTACTCATTCTTTATTGTATCTAAAACAAGACAAATATTTAATTATTTAAGCATCATGTTTCTACCAAGAATAATTGTTTTAAAATCAAACTCAAATATTTTAATAGTTTATTGTATTATTAGACCACTATTTGAATTGTACAAGGCTACATTACACATATAGGAGGAATGTTACATATTCAATCAGACATTAGTTACTAACGAAACGATTTGTAACTAAAATTAAAATGGCAAACAGAGGAAAAATTTTGTTTTATGTTCAGAAACAACATCACTTAAATGACTCAACATAAATTAGTTAACATCAAATTTCATATTCTAATGAATGAATGTATAAAAATGTATCTTGTGTAGTTAGAACAAATATATTAAGAGCATATTTCTGTATAGATGTCATGCTAGATTCATTGTCACGTGCCATAATATAAATACAGCAGGTGACAAATACTGTTGAGATGTCAACCCACTAGATTATTTGTTATTTTATGGAGGATCCCTTATAGGCAGGACTTGCAGGGTCTCTGAAAACCTAGATTGCTCCTGTCTGTAATTTCACATATGTAAAAACAGCTGCTGTGGCCTCTCCTGATTGTCATGTATTTTCATGTAATGTGTTACATGTAATTTCCTTATTGTACCTCAATCTTATGAGCACTTGCATGGGCCTTGGTGTTAGACTCCACAGAATACTTTATTTCATTTCCTGTTATTCAGAATAATATCAAAAGTTTACAACATGTACAGGTTTCTAAAAAGAATCAGTGTGATTGGAAATGTATAAGCTCCAGGACAGTATCTCATTCTGCCCTCATTGTTTTCTTTGACTTGGAATGTCTTTTTTTTTTTTTTTTAAACTGATAAAACCCTCTACATTCTCATATGCCCCAGAATGATAATAGGAAGTCAGTGGAAGTAATGAGCACAAGGAATCATTAGATGTTATGACCAAAACACATTCTCAGCAGTGATGACCAAAGCATGATTTCTCATAAATTTTGGAAAAATAAAAGCAGGCATGTTTCTTAGGCACTCAAAGGAAAATGATACAAATTAAAGGGCACTTCCTAAAATCCAGTTATCTAACATGTCTGTCTCCTTATGAAGTAACGATGACTACGGAGTAGTTTTCTCTGGGACTAACATTTCTACTTTCCGGGGGGGGGGGGGGGGAGGTACTGGCCAGGATATGACCAGCCCTGATGCTCTATTATTTCTTCCCTGGAAGAAAACCACATGCAGAAATATTATCCATTCAGTCAGACATTAGCCCACAATTAGAGCTCATTAAACTGAATGTTAATTACCCCTTGCTTTTTAAAGACTTATTTTCTGGACATTCAGCAGGAGATTTTTTTTTAAATGTGATTTAGCATTTTAAATACATAATTCACTTTACATAGTCCCAAATCAAAAATTGCTTTTACACAATAAAGGCCTCCTACATATGACTTTCAGAGGTTTTGGTTATCCTGAATTAATCATTAAAATAGACTATAAAAGAAGTTCATGCTATAAAACATAAAAACAGAAAAGAAATTGGGAGGCACAATGTTTAATTGTTTTCAAAGGAGTGTTGCCATTTTAATTAAAAATCAAAGCTACAATTTAGCTACATGAAAGGTTGCTGGTATCACATAATCAACATATGGATAGATCTTGGTGAGAACATAAATAGACATATTTTATTTCATAAAAATTTAAAAAAATCTTAAAGTTACAAAAGTCAAGGTTTCTTAAAGTATTGAGATCTTTCAATTTGTTCAACATCTTTTTGAATTATAATTCAATTACAACATTTCTTTCCTTCTCTTCCTCAAAATTCATATATAAATATATTAAATATATTCAAAATATATGTATTTTTATATATATTCTTTATGTAAGTATTTTTAATATATACACACACACAAATATATATATACATATACATATATATACATTCAAAATAAAAATATAGCCAGTTTAGCCTATAGAATGTTACCTGCATATACGTTTTCGTGACTGACCATTTGGCTTCAGACAACTAATAGCTGTGCTCCTCCCTGTTGAAAGCTACCTCCTCAAGTTTTCTCAGTGTCCTGATGTAGTATGAGGTTTCTGCCCCAGACTTTCGGGCCTAACCTCAAAGTTTAAGTCCGCAGACCCGCAGACTTGCAGTCCCGCAGTTCCGCAGTCCTACAGAGACACACAGATGCTTTCATTAGTTTTTGGCTGATCAGCCTCAGGCCCAGGCACATCACTTGCTAGCTCTCTACCCTTATTCTAACCCATGCCTCTTGTTCAGCCATGCGGCTCAGTACCTTTCTTTAGAACAGCATAGTTGTCCTCGGCTTCCTCTGGCTTCTCTCTCTGGAATTCTGCTCTCAGAGATTTTCTTATTCTGGTAGCCCCGCCTACACTTCCTGCCTGCCTTTGGCCAATCAGCTCTTTTTATTAAACCCCAGTGGTTGGGACAATTATTTACCATGAAACAAACAATACAATACCCCTATATCCTGAAGCTTATGTGTAGGGTTGAGGCCTTGAGGATCCCCCTCTGTCCAGTCTGGACAATCATTTGTCTCATCTCTGTTCACCTTAACTTCTGGAAGTCATGTTTTTAAAATGTTTTCAGTGTAACTTTCAATGAATAGTCCTACATCAATCTTTCCAATCTGTAGTATTAGGTTTCTGACTGAGACCTTCCAGTCTAGCCTTATGGCCTGAACCTGTAGACTCACAGTCCCATAGTCCCATTGAATCACACCGACACTTAACATTAACTATATGCTGATTGACCTGGGGCTTAGGCACATAAATTGCTAGTTCTTGCTCTTAATCTAACCCATGATTCTTATCCTGTTCAGCCATGCAGCTCAGTACTTTTTTTCCAGAGCAGCAGAGTTGTCCTATGCATCTGCTGGCTTGTCTGGCAACTATGTGGCATTTCTTCCCTGTTCTTCCTATTTCCAGAGTTTTCTCTGTTTGGTAGCCCCACCCACACTTCCTGTCTACTTTTGGTTAGGACCAATCTTCTGACTTTTAGAATCTTTCTGCCTCTTCCTCCACAACATTATATTTATGCTATTAGCACTCTAGAGAGATATAAATGTCCTCAATGTGACATTTCAATGTAAGAATACCAGAAATTAAGACCTTCTAGCTATTGGACAAGTATTATTTTGTATTGAAGTATAATTTTCAGCATGTTGAATATTAGTCACATGTGGTGATTTATATACTTAAGCCAATTAAAACTAAAAATTCACACCATCAGTCCCATATTTCAAGTATTCAAACAGCCACACTTGTAATTAGTAGAAGTCATGTTGATTGGTCCATCCTTTCAGAATATTGCACTGGTCCATGTCAGTCTAGACTTACTGTTTCCTTCTGTCAAACTTTATATAAAAGATTATTTCCTTATGGAAACAGATACAATTCTAGTGAAAAGTGTTTAAAGCCAATATGCCTAAAATGTTCCTATCATATTAGTCACCTAATTCATAGAAAATTAAGTCCACTGGTTGTCAAATGGTGAAAGAATTTAAAGAATGTGTGCCAGTTACATTGAATATGTAACTATTATTTAATCTCCCTGATGAAATGATTATGCCTGACTAGCACCATGGCACAAAACCTGCCAGGAGGGAATGACAATAATGTTTCAATCACAATCTACAAGATATATCATTGCTATTTGCTAAATAACATGAACTTAAATGTTTGCCACAAATTTCACTAAAAACTTTAAGTAGCCATGTTAAGAAGGCAGTAAAATTAAATAACATTGATTTTTAATAATGTATACCATACAGTACAGTTTAACAAAAAATATAACATTTCAGCACATAGTTCATTTGAAATTATGATCTTATTTTTTTTTCATGCATAGTTGTCAAGATCTGATGTGGGTATTACACTTAAATATACTTGAATTTGATTGTATTATATTTTGAAAATCAGTGAATAAATATGACTCTTGGCTTTATGGTAATAAAACTGGATTTATAAAATTAAAATTATCAGAAATTCAATCGTTCGTTTACTCTAGCACATCTATCAGATATACATTAAATGCTGGAAGCTAGAACCTGATATGTGACAGGGTGTGGTGATACATTGTATATATAATAAAATTTGTCTGGAATAAGAGAGGACAGAGCCATCTCTCCAGCCTTCTGTTTGTTGGTGACTTCTTTTGTTTTTGTGGGACAGGGTTTTCTGTGAGTCCTGGCTGTACTGGAACTTGCTTTGTAGATCAATCTGGCCTTGAACTCACAGAGATCTCCTGCCTCTGCCTCCCAAGTTCTGGGACTAATAGCTTGTGCTACTACTGCCTGGCTGTTAGGTCTTGAACTCATAAAGATCCGAACAGATTTCTGTCTCCTGAATGATGGAATTAAAGGCATGGGTCACCACTCTGTGACCTTCATGCTTGGATATGGGGGATTCTGTCCTCTTATATTCCAGCCAAATTTTATTAAATATACAATGTTTCAACACAGTGGAATACAATGGCAATGACATCATGCTTTCTTCATAACTATTTTATTATTCGGGTATATTATACAAAAGGAAAAATCACATTGGCTGGAAAATGTCTAAAACAAAAATTATATAGAAGGTCCTTGCTAAAAATATAAATAATCAACTCAGACTTCAGAAAAAAAGCCTAATTGTCTAATTTAATGATTTATGAATGTCAATGGTTTATCTATAAAACACAAAGTGAAGATACCAAATTAAGAGTTTAGAATAGTCTTTGAAGGAAACTCACATAGAAATAAAATACATGTGAGTTTATAGCTTCAATATGCATTTGTGCATGAGCTTTTGTGTATTTTAATGTGCATGTGATGTACATAAGCAAGAATGGTAATCTATGTTAGTGAGGGCTGGAAAAAGAACAGGAAGAAGCATTATATAAAGTCGTTCTTTGTACTTAACACAAGTAAAACAATACAATTCCACGTGAACACTGAGATTATTATATTTTCATAATTTTAAACATTATTCAGTAATACATGGGAAATAAAGGAGAATGAAGGGAAGTCATTTAAATCTCTGTTAGCAAAAAAATTTAGAGAACACCATGTCTTTAAGTAAACGCTGTTAAGTGCTAAGTGCCAAAAAGGATGTGCAATTAATTAAAAATTATTTTAAATTAAAAGTATTCGTGGTTTGTTGCTTGCCATTCCTTACTCGCAATCACACAACAAAACTTTATAATGAAAAGTAAGCACAAGTCTAAGTGGAGGTGAAGAGAAGGGATTTTATTAAGGAATCTTTTTTATTTTACTCTTATATATAAATTAACTAGTAATTATGTGAGTTCAACTAACAGCAGATTTGTGGGGGCATTTATAATTTAATATCCTCAACCTCATCAGTATGAAATTCTGTGATTGTTACTGATTGACATTCAATGTCAAAATTTTTATGCGGTAATTTTTTCATACTGGATGATGATGATTGGATCAAAATATAGCTATTCTTAATTTTCCTTAAGATGTAAAATAAAAATGCAATATAATCAAGATTTCTATTGTAATTAATAGTGAAGTCAAATTTTATGGTTTAATAAAATCTGTCACAGAGAGGGAATAATTGGATGAAAAACATAGAAATTAAAATAAGATAGATTTGAGCTTAAAATGAGTGATACATTGTGATTGACGAGAAATATCTAAAAGTCAAGTTCTAAAAGTGCCATTTGTAAGAGGATAAATTTTAGAAATTCTGTAGCTTAAAAAATAAAGATGTAATAAAAAAGACAGAAAAAGAAATATAAGATCAATCAAACTGACAACCCAAATTAAAGGTATTGGAAATGGATTTCCTTAATAAACATTTTTATTTCTTAGGAAGGAGTTTAAAAAAATCTGTAAGAACAACCATAATTTTATGCACACTTTGAATAACTGCAGATATAATAATAAACTTAAAAAACACTGAATCTTTTTCATTTTATCCATGATAGCAATTATGATTATATGTGGGGATTCAACAGAAGCTTCAGAAGTTTCAGAGATATCAGAGGGAATCTACCCACAGTCTATGTGGTGATTTAATAAAAGCTCCAGAAGTTCCGGAGATCTAACCACAGTCAGTCTAGGAGAATCAGAGAGTGGTGATTCAAACATTTAATCCCAGCCTGGAGAATATCCTGGGAGTGGTGACCTCCACCCTTAATCCCAACTGAGTTGAGGTCATTTTAGTTTACAGAAGGAATTCCGGGCTCCCAAGCAGGTGTGGTGGGGCCACGCCTTAGTTTACCAAGAGGGTATTTAAGGCAGATGTAGAAAGACAGAGAGGAGAGGAAGCCAAGGGAAGCTAGACTGAGGAAGCTGGAAGACAGCTGGGTAAGATCTGACTGTGGTGTTTATTCTCTCTAATATCTCCCACTTTCTCAGCGATCCATCCCAGAGTCTCATTTATTCATGCAAAAATTATATATGTCCTTTATATAAAATATTTCAATAAACTTCCCATTCAAATCAATATTTTCAGATTCTCTAAAGCATTGATTTTATTGTATTGTGTCCAGTCTACTGACAGAGGGAGACAAAAGCACTGGCAAAGATTCACCCACCTCTGTACCCCTTCCCCTCACAAAGTGACAGAGAATGAGAAGAGTCCAAGATTGCTCTAGTGTTCATTTGTGAAGGTTTTCTCTGAACTAGAAGTTAGAAGCATCTGGAAACTGTCATTCTGTGATGATGGATCTGAACAAGGAGACACATGCATGTGTCAGAAACAGAAATAGTACTGCATTCACAATTTTCCCACCATCAGATAGCAAGCGAGGGAGTAGACAGAGAGGGTGTGGTTTGAGAAACAGAAGGGAAAAACATTGATTTCTTGGGGAGAAAATGTGAATGCCAATCACCTATCTTTATGGGTGCACTGATTGGGCTACCACCTTTAGAATCCTTACTCTAAAATATTAACTCACTCCTACATGAAGTCTGGGAAGCAATGCTTGTATTGTAGGATGTCCTTGGGGATGATATTGTGGAATATCCTTGGGTTCTGGAGTTAATTAAGACACAGATTTTCTATTTTTTATTTGTTATTGCAGTTTGTTCTTCATATAGGATGCATATTTATATTTTAGAGCATATGTGCATGTGTTAAATATACATGTATCTATAAATAATATATGTTATGTGCCTAGGTTAGAGAGAAACCAAGATACACACGAGAGAATCATTGACTGTAACAATTTTTCTTGCCTCATTTTGAACATACCCTGAAAGTACTCACTTAGATTAACGTGAGGGAAAATTTCAGAAGACATTGAACTTGTGTAGGTTTCTTACCCAAATATAGGTTTGGTATTTATTTCAGGCATTTACATCTTAGATCACATTCCTGAAATATATCTTCAAATGTTTCTCCATACCAACATCTCCAAATGTTTCTACGTATGAATATACTTTACTCAAACTTTGCTATTGGAACAGGTCTCTCATTTTCATGAAAGTTTAACTTTAATAACACTATGGAAAGTGAAAAGTACAAATCTATTATTATGTCTCAGACTGATGTGGAATAAGACGAATTGATAATCAATGGGACCAAATTACTTTCATATTTTATGTTCAATGAAATTTGCTTGAAGAAAAAAATGGGAATGCTTTTATGAATTAGAAAAGCCTACGTTTACTGAGATATAGCCTCTGCTTTATGTAGTAAACAATAGCCAAAAAGAAGCAGTTGCTCCATGAGTACCTGTGCAGCTTGCATGAGACAAAAATGAATGAATAGAAGCCAAGCAGGGGGATTTCCCACTTTTGATAAAAGACTCAACTATCTGCTACATACCAAATCATATTTCTGCCCATGTGAGGGTAAGACAGTTTCCTTTCCATATAGAAATTAAGCAAGTGAGCAAAAACGGAAAAACACTTTTAAGTGTTTCTAAAGCCCATAATTAATTTAGAAATAATAAAATGTTTGTAGGCTTTGTCTAATAAGTTTCAATGACTTGTTAAACTCACAGTAACAGATGCCCTCCATAGACTACTCTTACATTTACACACTGTTATAGGGTTTGTGTGTATGTGTGTACACAGTACACTCCCATTTGTGTTCTTGAAGTTGTTCGAAGAGATCAGACACCAACACTGGATAATGTTTCTCAGGAAACTTTCTCCCTTGCGTTTTGAGATAGTGTCTGTCTCTGACCTGGAGTCCGTCCGTTTGAATATTCTGAGGGCTGAACTCATGCCCTTATGTTTGCATAATGTTTTACCAAGGAACTATTTTTCAGCTCCAAGGATTCATTTTAACCACTAACCCTGCCTGTTTATCATTTTATTTTGACAGCTCTGCCAGGTTTAAGATTATTCTTAGACTGTTTTCATTTTCCTTATTGGGAATTAAAGCAGTGGCTTTCACACACTTAGTAGGCACTCTCACAATACATCATCTAAAGTCTCCCTTTGATGGTTTGATACAGGATCTTTTTATTTCCCAGAATGGAATAAAATTAACTCTAGGGCTTTAATGTAGGATCTACCTCTCTTGAGAAGCTCAACCTCTGAGATTCCATGGCTGTGTTTTCAGGTCTGTATTTAGACCAGACTGTGATATGTCTTTCTTGCTAAGTGTATTAGTTATCCAACATCTCTGAGTCACTGGCTTACATCACTACTCGCTCAACTTTAAGAACGATCTGTATTATAGAGCTGGATATGGCACTACAGATAAAACCACCTTGGTCACAAGATTGATGATCTGAGTTCAATCCTTAGGAGCCAATGTTGTGGATAGAGTTCATCCACAATCCCAATTCTTCTAATACAAAATGGGAGGCCATCATGAGACTTGATTGGAGTGCATAGGCAGAGAGATTGGAGTATACAGAACAGAAAAAGAGAAGAAGTTACATCCCAAATTGACCTCTAATTTCTACATGTATATACAGAGCTCTCTTTCTCTGTCTCTCTCTCGCACACACACAAACACTGAAGAGAATGTTTGTATTATATACCCATTTCCTTTGTGGTTTGTAGAAGCCCCTTGCTTGGTATTTAACAGAATGTTATAGAATGTTGCCAAGTCTTACTATGTGTTCTTCATGTTAAAAATGGTGTCTTTCTATTTATGAAGGTGATGATTCAAGTGGCCATGGCATGTTCTCTTCATATGATTTATTGAAGTATATTTTCCTGCTGAAGGATAAAATGTGATCCCTCCATATTGTAATGGTGACTCTTTAGAAATGGTCAGGTCCTTTTTCTGTCAAGATTTTGGCTTTCCCAAATAAAAGAATTTCTAGAATGTTATAAAAGGACAGCAAGGAAAAGTTTTATTTAAATGTATATTGTAGAGTCAGGTAGCAACTTTGGCAGACTCTAAGGAGGACAGCAATGGGGAGAGTTATGATGTTTCTTTTTATCTATCAGCTGCCATATTATGGATGTTTTGATAATAATGTTATAATAATTTGTATATATATGGTGATTAGGATGTATGTAATTCCATTGCCAGGAGTGAGCTGTTCAAATGTGCTTTGCAGATCTCTGAAATCTTGAGAACATTCAGTTTAAAACAGTTGGTTTAGCAAGGCATCCAACAAAAAAGCCAGTTCATGCACCTAATAGATCCTGATCTCATTGGCAGGAGCCCCTCTAGCTGACCAAACTGCACAACTGCCTCCCACATACAGAGGTTCTTTTGTTGGTCCTGCCTCAACTAAATGCACCAGGCTTTGCTGATTCCCCATAAGGCCTTACCCTTAGGAGTGGATTGAGAGGGTGGCTGGGGGTAGGGTGCAGAAGGAGGGATAAGAGAGGGAATTGTGGTTGGTATATAAAACAAATTTTAAAACTCTTAAATAAAAAAATGAAAAGTAAACATTTCGCTTGCAGTGACATGGGTCTCAATTCAGACCACTCATTTGTTGACCACTCCCAGGGGTTGTGAACTGCAATCACCCCAACATATTTTGCAGGAAGGACAGATTATAGGTTATAGGTTTTGTGGCTTGGTTGGTGTCTCAGTTCCAGTTACTCTACTGGAAACCTTGTCTTGTTACAGAATATGTCCTTCTCAGGCTCTATATCTCCCATGACTATGAGTCGTCACTAGGACCACTCTAATATATTTCAGGGAATTTGTACTATTTTAAGTTTCCACATTGCCCCATACATATCCTTAAATTCTCACACTCCCTTGCCTATCTCCATAGTCTCCTGTTCTTATCTCCGCCTGCCCTCAGTCTACCCACAAAATCTATTTCCCTTTTCCAGGGAGACCCATGTCCCCCACCTTGAACCCTTGGTGTTACTTAGCCTGTCTAGGTCTGTGGGTTGTATCATGCTTATTCTTTACTTAACAGCTAATATTCACCTATATATACATATTATGACTTTTGGACTGATGAAGAAGAAGGAAAAGAAGGATTGTATGGGCCAGTGGGGTGTAGAACATCGCAAGAGCACAGCCTACAAAATCAACTAAGCAAGGCTTCTAGGATGTCACAGAGACTGAAATGTTGCAGAATGTCACTTCATGTAAAGATGTGTCATATTTATTATTGCTGCATTTTAAACAATGTAAATATACGTCACTATGTTTGCCCAAGGCATATCTAATTGGTCTAACAATAATCTAAAAGCACAAATAGCTAGACAGTGGAGGAATAGGCACGGCTGGAGGGCAGAGAGAGTAAGTGGCAAAGGAATCTAGGCCCAGGAGAGGATGAGAGGAATGAGAATGAGGGGAGAGGGAGATGCTCACAACCAGCCAGGCAGCCAGTCCCCAAAGAAGCAGTCAAAGTACGATATATAGAATGAAAGAAAGGTAAGAAGTCATGAGGCAAACTCTAGATAAGGAGAAACAGGTTAAATTAAGTTATGAGCTAATGGGACAAGCATAAGTTAAAGCTTGAGAGCATTTGTAACTAATGTTGTTTCCACGTCTTTCTTTGTAAGCTAGTTGGTGACCCAAAGAAAGCCTGCTACACAGAAGTGAGAGTCATGGACTCTGTATGGGTCTGAGTTAAGTTCTCTGCAAATATGTTATGGTCATGTAGGTGGGTGTTCTTATGGAACTTCTTACAGAGGGGAGTGGGTTGCTCTTCGCCTTGCCTGTTCTTGAACCCCTTTCTCCTACTGGGTTGACGCATGAGCCTTGATGAAAGAGTTTACACCTGGTCTTCAGCTGCTCATGCCATGTTTAATTAGTATGTTTGAGAGGTCTGCTCTTTTTTTTTTTTTGAAGGGAAAGAGAGGAGAGTGCATGGGGAGATAGGGAACTGGGAGGAATGGAGAGAAGGGAAACTGCTGTTTGCTGTCCAGACAGAATCTATGAGAGAATAAAAAATATATTTTATAAAATTGACTTTAGTAGTAACTGGACCCTCATGGAAGACCATAAGTGTACACTTTTTAATGAAATTTTAGGAGATTTAATAGGTCCTGGGATTCTCTGGCTAAACATGATTTTGAAGGTTCCTGAAAGCAGAATTCGTTCACTTTGTTGGGAAAAGTACAGTTACATAAACAACAAGAGAAAGATCAGGTTAAGGCCACTTGGCCGTAACTTTTGACCCTTGACTTTCTTCCTAGCAACCTTTCTTACCACTGCTTCACAGATTCCTATGCTGATGTCTTAAACAACATATGACTGTATGTCCAGATAGAGTCTTTAAGAGGGAATTGAAATTGATTCATGAAGAGACTGAGTATTATAAGTAAAATTTTACCATCACCAACACTCTTCACTCTGTAAGGCTCAGGAAATGTAGAAGAGAGGACAGAATAATGTAGGAGATGAGGGATGGGGAAGAATGTTGGGAAACACTGGGCTCGATGTGACTATTATACTCAGGACCTTGTAGGAACTGTAACTGAATTTCTTCGGTAAAAGCCAGCTGAATTTCAGCATAAACATGTGTGGGGGGTCCAATTCAGGCACCACCCCTTACTGAGGAGCTCTTGGCAATTGATAGTTATTGACAAAGAGAGACTGATTTATTAATTCTTTTGGGGAGTGTGGTCTGGTAGCCTCTGATAGGTCTCCCATCTCCCTGCTGATGGCTTCACATCTCTGTTCATATGGCTAGAACTAATTTTGGGCTTAACATGAAATCTAATGGGGAGGAATAAATTGACAGCAGAGCATGTTGGTGAGATAGAGGGAATTCTGATAAGAAATTGGGAAGATAGTGTCAATTTTTATTTTACACACATATGAAATTCTCAAGGGTAAGGAAAAATATACCCAAGGAAAGAACAAGAAGGGTTGGTAGCATATATCTTCACACTGAAGACTCTGGGGAGGAGGCCAGCAGGTCTCTCTAGGTTCACACCAGGGAGAGCAGGGTATTTACTAACTGACAGATGCACTCAACTCCTTTTCTGTTGAGTCCTATGTCTGAATAGAGAGTTCTCCCTGGGATTGTGCAAGATGGTCCATTTTAAGTCATCACTTTTCTTTTCAAAAAAATCATTCATTTCTCAAAATTCTTAATTTTATCTGAAACACCTGGCACTTAGGTTTACTTCCAGATCTTCTTTTGTGTCTGGTTAAAATTCTTATCAAGTAAGTATTTATTTGAATATATGGCAGTTTTCTCTATAATTCTAGCATACATATTTAATGGCACATTCAAGCTTGGTGTGCGCCGTTTTCTCAAATATTGTGCATGTGAATGTATATTGCAATAGCCTTTCAGAAGAGAAGTTTGGGCCATTAAAGCCACTTTTCATCATTTGATAATGTATGAAATTCTGAGGATAGGCTCAATGTAGATGATATCAAGATATCAAGAAAATTTAGACAGCAAGAATGTTTGCATATGCTGTGCCCTTAAACATAGAAAAGTCACTGGAGGGACCCGTCGTTATCTAGGTTCTTGAACATAGAATCACTAACAGCTTTTACAAAAGGTTGTAGAAAGTTCTAGAGAAGATTCTAGTGGCCTAATTCAGCAGGAAGACAATGAGACTCAATCATTATGATAGGTAAAATGAGAAGCAGCATACATATTTAGGAATATTTATATGTAAAATGAAATAACAACTTTTAATAGCAGTTTTTTTTTCAAATTCTATTTTGAAAAATTTCTAATTTTAATATAAAACACAGGCCTAAAAGTTATTTTTGGAACTAAAATTACTGCTATTACATTGTTTAAAAATATGTTTTGCTAAGAAACTTCATCATATTGTTACATTATGCCAGATTAATTTACTATTGTGAAAGTCAGAAGCATCTTCTCTAAGTTGCCTGAGGTTGTTCTGAAATCTAACTTCCTCTATGTGACTTTGTTTATATTACTTTTCTTTGCTGAAACATGAGCCAATTCCTGACATTTGGACCCCCCCCCCCTTTCAGATGCAAGTAATAATCTTTGGAAATGAAATTTGATTTCACAAAGTTTTGCTGCTTATGGAAAATTTAAGAGATATTTTGCTTTGGCACAAACATTGTTCATATACAAAAAAACAGTATAAAACCATTATTAATGACTGGTATGAGACTGTGAACAGAAAAAGATAATTTCTCAGGTTGATGCAAAAATTCAACATTTATGTCTTCTTCAGTATTGGTCCTTTCATAGCTCGTTTAGGCCCTAAGCCCTAGAGAATATGCAGTAAAGATTTCATTGAATGAATGGCTATGTAGCTCCTCCACTGAGCTTCTAAAGTTTCATGATGTAATGTATAATCATGGAAAGAGTCTTGACATCTTTATGTCTGTATTTTACATTGAATTTATTGTAAGAAGTATATTAACAATTCATCATCACTGTTTTGAAAGCAATTGTGGTATATTGATTAGAGATTATTTGCCTACACAGAAACTTTAATTGCTTCCAAACTGTTATCTACTTGAGGGTTCATTCACAAGCATGCAACCCAATTGCTGCGTGTTTCATAATAACATTTATTACTATGTATCTGTAGTTTCACTCTTTAAACTATATATTTTCCATTTACCATGCCAACCCTGAAGATAAAAATGAGACTTAATAAGTTTTGTATTGTTAAAATTAGTATATTTTGTTCTTGAGAGGGCCACAGCTGGTGACTAATTCAGTTGAGATTCAGACCAGACTTGTCAGGATTTCTCTGGAGAATACAGTGAAACAGTAAAGTCAGTAATGTCATGGACTTCTTTGTATTTTCCTGTCTTTCAAGAACAACTAGTTACTGCTGGTTCATAGCATTTATAGAATAAGTGGTTTGAATTTGTTTAAATTTTTATGGTTATTGCTAAACATATTTTACTCACTAGAATTTTAACACTATATGGTCACTAAATTTTCTTAACTCCTGCATTTGAAACAATGTTTGTTAAAAGCTGAGATTCGTTCAACACTGTATTAATATCAAGTTCTGAGCCTGTCTTGGTGAGTGATGAGTCTTGCTAGGTTTTCAGCCCTACATTCAGTTTCTGAGCCTTCCAGCAACAGTAGGAAACATTCACATTGTAGATTATTTCATGTCTCAAGTGGCAGTGGTCACCGTGCTTTGCAGAAATCTTCAAAAGGAAGCACACATGCTTCCGTTTACAGTAGCAGCTTTTCTGTTAGCCTTGGGGCAAGACAAAATAAGGCACACATTTATTTTTTACAGTTTTTATTTACTGAAGGATTCCTGATTGCAGCATGTTCATGAAACGTAGGACCCAGTCTAGCTCTCTTACTACAAGACTAAAATCCTTAACATTTATATATATACACGTGTGTGTGTGTGTGTGTGTGTGTGTGTGTGTGTGTGAGAGAGAGAGAGAGAGAGAGAGAGAGAGAGAGAGAGAGAGAGAGACAGAGACAGAGACAGAGAGAGACAGAGTAAGACAGACAGAGAGAGACAGAGAGACAGAGATCAACGAGGAATACTTGTTGCGAGGCAATAATAAATTGCAATGATCTACTCTCTTATTTGGAGGTAAGCTTAGAGGTACAAAAGAAACTGATAGACTTCTCTTTTTATTTTAACCTTATTATTTACAAGACAAGACACATTCATCTGTCATAACATTATTAAAGTTCATTATATATGTTATGAAAGTATAAATGTATAATGGCATAAAAATATATGCATATACTTCTCCTGTTTTCTCAACTTTAGTCTAAAGTAAATAATTTTTAATTTATGGGTTACTAGGATATTAAAACTCAAGTAAAACTCACAAGATTTCACATATCACATCAGTCTTTCAACTTGAGACATGCATTAAATTATGTCTATTGTCTTTACTCAACCAGCAGAATGGCTACCAATAAAAATCTTCTAGGAGAGGGTTTTGTAATATGGTTTTTCACTCAACCTCCATTTAAAATTTAATATGTGTAGGATAATCATGATACAGGTGCTGAAGGATGTGGAATTAATTCACTTTCTCTTCAAGAATTACAAAAATTTAGATGCTAAAATGTAGTATTGGCCTGGGTCTTATATCAAGAAATGTCTAATACCATCATTATGTGTATAGGGTTATTTTAGAAGAAAAAATTACCAAGTTGAATAGATCACTTTGACTGCAATGATGCTAGGAAAATGATTTATTACATAGAATCTACGTCACACAAAACATATTGTTTGAAATCAGACTCTTTGAGTTCAGCTTTAGTTTTATGGATCCTGGTTTTGACTTTGAATTTTTTTTTTCTATTGGCCACCAAAGAGTGTGAAATTGAGTAAAACATCCAATCATTTTAATTGTCTGTATTTCACATACAATCAATATAAGTAAAGTCCTCACTCTAAATTTTCATTTTCTTTTGTTGTCATACTTTTTAAAATACAAATTTATGGATATTCTTGAACATCTTTTTTTTTCAGAGACTATTATTACTTATGGAGTAAACTACTACATACAAATAAAAAACTTAAAGAAATAATTCACTTTTAGAATCTCTAAACTTGTTTCTGTTGAAGAAGTTGCCTCTTTTACTTTTATCTATGAAGACTCTTGCTTCCCTGTATTTTACCTTATTTTTGCCTGTGTGTATGTGTGTGTGTGTGTAACTTGAATGCTAGTGGCCCCCATACCCTCAGACATTTGAATCCTGGTCCCCAGTTGGTGAAACTCTTTGTGAAGACTTAGAAGGTGTGGCCCTCTTGAAGGAGATGTGGAACTGTCAGTACTTTTTTCACAACATTTTTAGCTGCCTGTTCCAGGCTTCATGGGCTTTTCTGTGTCTACTCTGGCACCTCTATTGGTGATGTCCTTGTTCAGCTCATGTTTAGACAGCCATGTTCATGACACTTTATAGGTGTTGCTTCTGACATTCCAGGAAGAGACAATCGACAGCAAATTCCTGATCCTGTGGCCCTTACAATCTCTCCACCTCACATTCGGCAATGTTCTCTAAACCTTAAGTGTACAATTTGTTTTATAGATGTATTATTTTGGGGAAATAGTTTTACCTACAAAAAACCACAGTAATTGGTTATCCAATATGAAATAATCAGCCCTAAAAATATACTAGTTAGTAACATAGACTGTGCAAATTGTATTTGTGTATTTAGGAATATATTTTCATATGTGAGGCTATAAAGAAGTAAATGAAAAATAGATATCATAAATTTGAAAGAAAACCATAAGAGCTATATAGAATATTTGGGTGGAGAGAAAAGGGAAGGTAGAAATGATACAATTATAATCTAAAGGAAAATTTTAAAAAGTAATTTCTAAAAAGACTTGTGTCATATCCAACTGTGTCTGTCAGTTGTACTTACCACTATACCTCTGCTCCATCATCATAGACACCATCCCTCAGAAACCATGACCCTAATTAAATGATTCCCCGACAAATTGCCCTGGTGATGCTGTTTTGTCATAGCAATAGAGAAGTGTCTAAAACTGTTGCCCGTGACAAATAGGCTATAGGAAATTCTCACATAATCACAACATTTTGCCTGCTCTTCACTTGTGCTATAGTCTTCCTTCAGAGTATAAATAACAGGAAAAAAAATCACTTATTTCGTGATATAAAGGCAGAGATTCTTCAACCTAGACAATCATTGATTCATAGTTTATCTCAGTGTGAAGCACATTTGCTTAAATTTATATAATTTTACACTGCTTTCTCAAAAATATCATTTGCTCATTAGTGCCTTGGTAAGGGAGACGTCTTATAGAAGCTTGCTCACTTCATATAACTTGTAGACTTAATTTTCTTGAGTTAGCGGATCCTTTTATTTTATTTTTTCAATCAAATTCTTTATCCGAATCAAGCTCTTCATGTGTTGGGCATCTCAAATACCCTCTCCCAACTGGCACGTTTTCACGCTGTCACAAGCATGTTACAAGAATGTAACTGAATTATTCTTTCAAGGGTCTTAAACTCTTTCAAGCCACATCAAGCCTCAATCCAATCTCACTGCTGAAACCAGCTCTTTTCTTTTCTTGTTCCTCCCTTTAAAAGCTCTTAGCAAATCATTTTTTTTAATCTTTTGCTACAAGTTGAATCATTCCATCATCCTTTCTACACAATTATGTTTGGGAAATAATATTTGAGTTCACAGCTGAAATAACAACCAAACTTAATAAGAAATCACTCAACTGTTGTGGCTGAACAGAATATTTTTCTTGTCTATCACAATTTTATTTTGTTTTGTTTTCTGTAGATGAATTTTATACAGAAATTTAAACAGTTTCTTACTGGATAAAAATTGTGTACATATAATATACTGGAAAGATTTTTTTCTGAATAAAAAGATACCCATCTCATAGGATTAATGATTTTATATAAAAGTTATTTGTTAAAATTGTAAAATATAGCTTAAGTAATTTCAACTTCATTATAGCATTGATAGACCTTGTTAAAAGTGATAATTGTTTTTAAATAATTTTAAGAATTGAAGTGGAATCTTACTACTTTTTCTCTCTCCTTTCCTAAGCAGCTCTTTCTGACTAATATCTCTGAAGCTCCTCCCATACTATCTAAGTTGATAGCCTCTTTTTCTTGAATTATTATTGTTAATGTCTTAATATATATTGTCAGAGATACTGCAGAGTAGGCATGAAAACTATGCAATTGTGAGTAGCTAACTAGAACAGAATTTTTGAGCACCTCTAGAATATGTGCTAGATAAAATAAAGCAAAGTCAAAAGTGTAATATTTGTTACAA
The DNA here is from genome assembly GCA_033318265.1 of Phyllotis vaccarum. Classification (NCBI taxonomy): domain Eukaryota; kingdom Metazoa; phylum Chordata; class Mammalia; order Rodentia; family Cricetidae; genus Phyllotis; species Phyllotis vaccarum. Next base: position 57,335,072 of record JARWLC010000010.1, read on the forward strand.
ATAATTAGACAGTCATTTGATATTACATAACTGGAAAAATTGCCATTCTACAGACATCGGCTATATCCATTTTAATGCCAGTGTCATTAACTTTTAGACTTCATTTTTAGAGGGAATACTATGAAATATGAAATTATCTTTCTGTGAGTCACTTAAAGTAGTTACGTTATCTGACAAAGTTAAAGTTGGGATATAAACTTTGTGACTCCCAATTTAATATTTATTCAAGCATTTCTCTTAATTTGTTTCCCAAATAATTTTCCCACTCATATATTTTTGTTTCTATATAATAAACAACATTCTTCCCATAGTCTACCTCTCTGGATTACTAAGCTTACCTTTTGTCTTGATTTTCCTGGGCTTGAGTCTATTGCATTCTGATTTAAAATTTGATTTGTATGCAGTCTCTCCATCAGTTTTTAAACTGTTTGATGAGCCCTCCAGCATTATATGAGATTTATTAAGTATCTATTGTAAGTTAGGCATTGGAATTCTATGGATACACAAATAACTAATAAATACATTCCTCAAATAGTTCACAGCTAAGGGAAGCTATAGGCTTGCAAAAAAATAGAGGATTACTATGAAAAGAAATAAGAAAAATGGACCAATGTGACTTGAAGCTGAGGTGTACACAGTATGGAATTGGAACAACTGTCAGAAATGGAGGGGAAGCCTTTCACAGAAGTTGTGCTGATCAAAAAATAGATTTTTGTGTTGTTGATGATAATTATTTTGTTCATTGGGTTTATAGAATCATTAGGATCCAGTCCAGACTGATAGAATTGTGGAAGAATAGCCTCACGAGGGATTTGGGATAGAGTGCAATATTAGCTGAAGTACTTTTCATATCCACAGTACTGGGATTGATCCCAGAATTGTTAAAGAAAAGAAGTTTTATTTAATTTTTATTTTGTTTTATTTTGCTCTAAAGCAAAACAGACCAACAATCTTTTTATTAATTGTGTACACTTTCTTTCTTGGGTGTGTATTTACTAAAAAGGAATGAGACCAGGCAATATATTAGGTGTGTAATAAGGACAACGTCATTAAAAAGAGTTTTGAGAAAGAAAGTCTAACAACGGGGATTGAGGAGGAAGTGTAGCTAAGAGGGATGGATAGAATAATAGTGTATTTCTTAAGTGTTCTTTGGTGTGAGAAGATGATTCAGAACAGAATTTAGAAATCATCTCAATTTTTCTTCTTATATTGATGATGTTGTGAAATGGGATGTGACTCTAGATATATAGATACATTTCTGCTCACTAAAGGTAGTTCTTTTCACCCTTTAAGCCTGAAGCCTGTTTGTTTCAATGTGACCATAGAAACTTCCTTGGGTATTCAAAGAATACCAAGAATAATTTCTGTACAGTGCTTTCTCTATCCTCGACTTTGAACCTGTAAATGATCCAGAGACATTGTTCTATTATCCCAGACTGCCAAGCCTGCCAAGCCGAGAAGAACATGGACAAAAACCTATGTGAAGTCATACATCATGGTACTTATCTGGAATCCCAGTATAGATTCAGAGAATTCCAGGCCAACCTGTGTTTTATGAAACCTGTCCTGAAAATTTCTACATAATCAATAATACATTACTTTCTTCTCCTAAAATGTTGACTTGCTACAAGAAGTTATCAATTTTTCTACAATGCTATAACCTAACCTATTCTTTCTGATATGACCCATGCACCAGTAAACAGATCACACACAAATTTGAAGACATTAGAAATAATAATTAGTGCTGCCCTTGTATTTAAACTATTGGCAAGAGAAGATTCCCAGAGTTCAGTTAGCTTCATTAGAAAGTTTCCTTTCCTGAAAAATTGTTCTTTGTTGTTGTTATTATTCCTTACTCTAGAAAGTTGATATGTCCAAATGGTTAAAGGAAAACTGCCTATGCCTGAATTTTAGCTCTGTCACATGAGCTTACCTCTGCTTCTCCTTCATCTTTTAGTAAATGTGGTAAAAAATATACTCCATGTGATTTATGTGAATATAAAGTGACTAAACATGTTTGTTGTATATTGAAGAAAATTTAAATCATATTAAGTACTTTTAAGTGGTATCCTTTCCGTTTTCATATTTATAATTAGACTGTTTCAAAAGAAGATAAAATCTGAAGGTGATATGTATGTGAGGGTTTTTTTTTTGTTTGTTTGTTTTGTTTTGTTTTGTTTTTTTTCATTTTCCTTTGTGGCCAAATAAAATATAAAAGAGGGATCCCCAGGACTTATTTTAAAAGACATATTCTTATTTTTATTATTAAATTGAGATTATCCTCACAAAGCTGGTTTTTGAAAATCTTTAAATTTGTTGAATTGACGTCTATAATGTATCTTCACGCAAATTGGAAGGCTTCTTTTAAGACTAAATAAATCTTTGAAAATTAAGTTTGATTGTAGAAAGAAGCTATAAAATTATCAAGTGACATTAAAATAGCAATCTCTTATACTTCTAAAATGTTTAAAAATCCTTTTACATTATTATTCTATTTTCCAATGGAAGACAAAACATCCTAAACTTCTTGCATATCATGAAGGCTGAGTGCAACTTTCTACAAAGCCACTTCTCCTCTAGAATGGGTCTCAACATCCCACAACAGCAAACATTTACTCTAAACACAGGTCTTCTAATTCCATCTATTTGTGCTGCATGTGCGGTTCCTATGTAAACCAAAGACATGCCATGGCAGTGAAACCCCACAGCACATGAGCTAATCTCCTGGCAGAACTTCTAAAAATATAAAATGGAATACGTAGTACCATCTACCATTTCTCTCTCAAAGGGGAGAAAAAAGCAGAATGAGCTGATATATGAAAAGATAATAATTTCTGTCACACACAAGCCATTCAAGAGTTAATTACAAATATTTGACAATAGTCCTCTGCTTTAAAACATTAACCATTTACTTAAAGTTTTCAAAACATTGGACAATAAATTTCATTATTCTTATCTTTCTTCATAATCCAAATTTAGAAACATCAAAAATCTGCATAAATATTTTAATTTCTGTTCTCTTAAAAGCAACAGTCCACTTTAAGACTGTAATTAAAATGATTGAGAAGCAAACAAACTGGTGATGATGCCAATGTCATTATCACACAAATAACCCAGGAAGGTGCTGTCTCCACCCCCTTCCCCGAATCCTTCTATGAACCAGGAAACGATCTACATCTCATTATTCATCATGAGAAATTAATTAAGTGCATATTAACAGGCTAGAATGTCTTAAAGTATTTTTCAAGGACCACAGTAAGCAAATGCACAAGGTGTAACTACTGAGGAAGAGTGGAGACCGTTGAAGGTCTTCTCTCTCTTGGGTAGCCTAAGCACAGCCTCTGATGGTCATGAACAATATTTAAAGCACATGAGCCAAACCAGCAATTTCAATATATACTTTAAAATAAAAGCACAAGAAGAAGCTAATCATTAACACTTTCTCTTTTTCTTTCTTGTTACTTTCCGTTTTCAATTTACTTCCTTACTTCCCCAAGACTGGGAACTGATCACAGGGATTTTCTCAGTAAGAGCTCACCCTCTGAGCTACATTCTATAACCAAACAATCCCAGATTTTAAACAGGAAAAAAATATCTTTCACACAATTTAGAGAAATTATAACTATCTAGAGAAATGTAGTCATTAATTAAAGTAAAACACTGTATATGATTTTACAGGCTTACATTTTTAAATATTTAAGCTGATATTAAAATCATATTTTCATTATAATATATCTTCATAATGATTTGACTAGTCTACCACATTGCGTATAACTATGTTGTTAATAATTTTGAAAAAATCTGAATGTCAAATATGAGGAAATATAATAACTTTAACATAGTATTTTTGTTAAGCTCACAATGGCAGGCTTTTGATGTCCTTAGATTCCAAAAATAAGTTTTAAAAATTAGGATAACGGAACTTTAGATATTACATTTCTCTCAGTAGAAAAAAAGGAAAACTTACAAGGATATTATGATGTGGCAATAGAGAATAGAAGTAACATACAAACATGAATATACTGAGAGCCTAAAAGTCTCTGTCAGGCTGGTTTCTTTTCCACTAGCCTGTGTTCTTGCAGAAATTAGAAAGGTGCCCTTTTAAAGGGCAAAATAACTGTTAAGAGAAATCAAAAATTGTCATCAAGGAACTGAACCTAATCTTTCAAATGCCACAAGAGCACAGACTGGGAGCCCTCCCTTTTCTGGGAAAAATGGTAGCAGAGGCCAGAGGGGCTAGATCATACAAGGATCTCTGCAGGCCCATATGCTAGGAGGTGACTCAAAAAAGGCACTTGGTGCAAGAGAGAATAGAATTGAGTTACTGGGCAGAAGAAGGATTTGATTCAAAAAGATAAGAAGGAGCCAACTGGTATGTTCAGCTTAGACAGGAAGTAGGACAGCGGAGGGGCAGCAGCTCTGCTCTCATTCATCCTCACTGATTCTGTAGGGGACCATTTGCTATGTGTGTCTATGCACATGCGGTGGATGGAGTGGACCTGTTAAACAGCAATAAATGCTCTTATTGCCTCCTATAACCTTTCCAGGCATGGTAGGCTTAGCATTCCCCTGGATTTGCAGAGTGAAGACGCATACCTGTGATTCTGAGTATATACTTTTGTACTGCCACAATTTGGCATTTTCTTTGTACCTCTTATTTCACATTTTGTTTGTGGAGAAATCTTCATGGCAAGAGTGGCTTAAATAGAAATAAGTTTCTGGTTTAAGGTTCATGGGAAAGGGTTGAACAGGTGACATAGATGGTGTATTTCCTATCATCGCTTAGTGATTCCTTACAGTTGATATTTCTACCCTGTAAATACACCCTAATATCTGGGTCAAGAGAAGAAAGTGAAAAGATTCTATATATGTATGGTACTGTTGCGTCTAGAACTAATAATTGTTTCTAAGAGTCTGATATTTTTAATTTAATTTTTTTTTCACATGTGTGTTTATGTGAAGATCAGAGACAACTTCCTTCCAGGTAGTGGTTTCTGGCCATCCAATTCATGTTGCAAGGCAGGGAAGTGGAGTCCTTAGCCTTCTGAGTGTCTCCTTGACTCTGATCATGACCTGAATAGTCTCAAAGGCATATGCCTTTTATACATCTCTTCTAGGGTAGGTCTTTGGAAAATTGTGGAACTTAGAAGTAGAGGTGTGTGTGTGTGTGTAAAGGAATCTTTAGATACTTGGAGACATATTCTTGAAGGATTTTATGAGAACTCTCTGTTCTGGCAATCTGTTAGTTTCTAGATATGAAGTGGCCATTTTTGTTCTGTTGTGTGCCATGATGTTCTGTGTTCTCTCACCTCAGGTCCAAAACAATTGGATCAAGGGATCATAGACTGAAGTCTTTAACCTCTGAAAAGAATAATATTTTGATTTTAAATTATCATTGTGGTCATGGAGCGCTGACAAATACAACATCCCAGGTCACAATGGCTACTTCTAGTCACATGATTCCACTCAATTTCCAAAAGAAATGTAAGGAACAAGGAAGAAAATATGTTTCAGAAGCAAGACGTGGTGTTGTAGGTCGAGGTTATAACAAGTCCCCCTTGAAGATGACTAGTGGAAACCTGATCATGTCACTTAGTCTGCATAGGCCAATTGACCATTATCCAGTTTTAAGACCCATGTCATTTCTCATCCAGGACTTTCCTGGAATTCCCAATTTCCTGGAAGCCTTAGAGAACTATTCATGCCTTTTTATTGTACTCTGTATTCTGTAATATAGGGATGGATGCTTCTCCCCATGCACGAAGGATGGTAGCAGAAACAGAAGCTATTTTGTTTTTCCAGTTGTGATTCATAATACATAGAATATTTGTTTAGAAAATTAAATTAAACTACTAATACAGTATTAATATCCATTTATATATTTAAAGGTACTTTTAAAAATTTTCACCCGGCTATTCTCATTATAGATAATAGGCAGGGTTCAAGGGATCTAGAGAAAACATTGCAACTGACTAGAAATCTGGAATTTCAATAAGGAATAATATATAACTCAACACTGTCTTGGAAGAAGATATTCCTCAAGTGAACAATGATGCCCTAATGCTTGTTGTTATAGGCAACTAACATGTCTCAGAACCTCTCTTGTCCAAGTTCAGGATTCTACTAAGAGGCCACTAGTCCAGAATTTGAATTCCTTTCAAATGCAAAGAGATTTCTGTCACTAAGGTCAAAAGTATACTACCTTTATTAAAGAGATTCTTATGAAGGATACTTGTATATAAAAATCCATTGATCTTGATCCTGACACTACATCAATTTCACCACCCAACCTTCGAAACTGTGGCTTGATTCTCCCTTTTATGATCCAGTATCAGTGAGGACACAAATGAGACAAGTGTCATATAGATTTGTCTAAATTCATGGATGTTCCACTGGAAGGACACATGAAAGGGGGGTCTTTTATGGAGGACACAAAACATTATATGCAATATGTCAATCCTGCCCTTAAGTGCTACTCATGTCCCTGAAGCAAGTTATGTAAACAATAGATTCAAGATAGTTCTGTGTAGTCTAGAAGACATGCATGCCTTTTTCCCATTTCAGAAGACTTTACTGTTTAGTGAAGTTATAAAATAATATTTTTATACGTAAACTTGTAATGTCTTATGGATGAAGTTGATTTCCACTATTATATTTGAATTCTGTGTTTGTGCAGCAGGGAAGAAGAGAGGTAGGAGAGAAGGAGGGAAAGAAAAAGTGGGAGAGGTACATTTATGTTTTTAAACACCTTTAGGGAATAAAAGAGACAATACAGCTCATAAAACCTGACTGTATTTGGATTATGATTTTGTATCTTACCTTACACAGTAACTTTTACTCCTAATGTATCTTTGAGATAATTATCACTATTGCTTATTAAGAAAGAAAACAGGAAATAGGAAAGACTATCTTTCAATAATGTCTTCTCTTAGGCCAGGAGTGCTGAGCAGGAAAAGATGCCTGCCACGGAGCTTGAAAGCCTGATTTTGATCTCCAGGGCTTATATTATATAGAGAAAACCAATTCCCAGATATTGTCCTCTGACCTCCACATGTATGTCATGGCACACATATGCCTGCATATATGCATACGCATGCACAGCCCACAAAATAAATAAATACACCAAAGGAATTGTTGAAATATATTGCTTTACTTCATTCTCCCTATATAATTATACATCAGCAGACAGATATGTGTGTGCACACGAGCCCATCACACACACTCAAAGTAATGTAACCAGTCATAGTAAAAATATATGTCATTAAACTCTCAAAAGATGTTCTTCTTCCCAAACTTATTTCTCTCAATTCAGGGAATCTGTGGGTGTTATTTAATGTCCCAAAACTAAAATTAGTTTGGAGCTGTTGAAATGAGACCATCCGCAATTATCACACCATAATCTAATCCAATGACAAATATTATCTTAAGAGACATTCTGAGAGAAAAGGGCTCACACTGCACAAAAAATGGAAATGATTTGGATAAATATATGAGCAAACCATACCAACAACCACAGAAGACACAGATGATTTTTCACTGGAGGAGTCTGCTCCTGACCTATTGTTCCTTTCACAGCAAGTTTCTTCAATGCTGTGAGAAAATGCACTGGGAGTATATTTGAGCACTATGTTTCTGGCTGTAGTAGTATCAGCCACTGGATTTAATGTACAGTAACTATGCCTTTGTTCGGGCATGTTCTCTGTGATCCCTCCACTGAAAAACGTAAGAATTCTATGTGTTTCCTGAGTACTTGTGTCTCCGGACTAACTTCATCAACTTCACTGTTCTTTGCATTGTAGCATTGTGTTTACATGGCTGTTGAAGTACTTCTAATACGTCACAGTGTTCCTTTCCAGCTTTCTTTGGGACTTTGTTATTAATATTTATTATTAGGAGTCAGAGTCACATAAGCATTTCCCATGGAGGTATGCTTCTATGATATCTCAATGCTTGAACAAGTCTCTCCACTTGCATCTGATGTTCTTGCCTAACTTCCAGACATTTATTTGGAAGTCACTTTATTAATTAAATTCTTAAAACTAGTGGATGTGTCGCTTGCCAAAATATATATTCTAGGAAAAGAGGAATGATAAAAGCCATGTTAATAGATGGAGTAGAAATCTGTTGGTAGAGCTCTTTGGTGGTCAGTATGAAACCTCAGAAGAATTTCTACCATGAAAATTCTACACTTAAAAGTAGCTTAAGGCAAAAAGAAAAATTATGTCAATGTGTAATTCATTAATAAGTGTCTCTAAAACAGTTGCCACAGAATTATTTCTCCATATGAGCATACCTACTTCATGAAGGAAGGATAAAGATATCAGAGAAGCAATATATCTTTGCAGACAGCATTTGAGATGTCAGAATAAGTAGCTCAGACATATTTACTGACATCCAGTGCACTAAGGAAACTGCCTATGCTGTTGTTATTTTGTTTTGTGGTATTAATGTTAGATGGGCTGTTATGTCCATAATTGTCCTATGCTTCCCAATGCTAAAAGGGAGCATGATGAAGAAAGTACAGTTTCGTGCAACCGTGAAGTGAAATACATGCAATAGAGTTTTGGGCATAACATATATTAGATGGTTTTGTGGTTGGTTCTGGAAGAAAAAAAATGGTCTCAACTTCATGTGGTGCAGCTGGAGATACTTTGTTTGAGACAAAATTTTATCTTCTAGGAAATGAGACATCAGCGGATATATTTGAAGAGTCTGTCCATCAGGAGTCCTGTTTTAGCAATGCCTCTCACTGTTTCTTATTCCCTGAAGCTGTGCTAGGAATACTAACTGCCCTGACTGATTCCGTAAGTCAGGAGTAAAGCATTTCTGAACCATCCAAATGTGAATTGTCATCATGTAGAAATTGCTCTTTGTGTAACCATCCTTCACAGTCAAGCTCCTAATATCTAGGAATACATGCATGTTTTAGGGCATGATATTTATTGCATATTTGTGCTTAAGTACTGTCTTTGAAACCTGTGCCTAATTATCTCTCCCCCGCCAGGGGAGAACATGATGTTTATAGTTTGCAGCTTTAGGAACTGTATGTATCTAGAAAATATAAGATCAAAGTACTTGAGTAGGATGACAGCTTATTTGTTTCTTTTAAAAAATAGCTCACTTGAAACAAACATTAAAATATATTAGTACCCTTAGGAATCTTCTGAGTGAAATATAAATAAATGGAGGCATATAATTAATAGAGAAGTAGCATTTTAAACATGTGCACTAGTTCCTTTCAGAGTGATGTAACTCATCTGTACTCATTAACAAAAAGCAGGTATGAGACGCAATGATATGCTAATTTTACCCACAAAGATACTGAGATATTACCTATTATTTATGTAAATGCTTGCATTTGGTGGATGCCATCAGAGAATTTATATTATTCTAGGAAAATAGTTATAAAGCCCAACCCTGAAACACAAAATATGTTCCCTAAAATAGAGTAGTCATTTCTAATGTGTAACATCATGGAAGAAATATGGAAGGTATCTCCCAAGTTTTTTGATTGCCTTTCAAATTATAGTGAACAGTTTTCTGTGCCCGATTTGCTAAGTCTGAAAGGTGGGTTATATTGGGTCATACCAGTGGGAGGCCTAAGGGAAATTGGAGAGGAAAGGAAGTCTATGATGATTAAATACAGCATGTGCTTTGTAGTTGGACCTAATACAGATCAGGTTATATAAACTTTCACACTAAAAGAATGGACTCTGCTGGGCTTTCTTATTACCATGAATATTGGAGCAGAGGCAGGAGGATCAAAAAGGATCATGTCATCAGGAACCATACTGGATACATACTAACTGCACTTACAATAGTAAGGTCCTGAGGTAGAAAAGGTCGGATGAGAGGCGGAGGGAGGGAAGAAGGGAAAAAACAGATGGTAAAGAAGAACATAAACTTGAGAGGGAGGAAGGGATAGAAGAACACAGAGTTTTAGAAATGAGATCTCTGGATTATGTGTCAAGAATCTAATTCTGAATCTGATTCTGGGATCAAGATAGTGGGGGTGAACATTGGAGCATTGGAAAAAGTTCCATAGCTATAAGGAAGCCCTATCTCAACAAGAATCTGAGTGGAAAGAACTCACAGAAATGGAGAAGCTTCGATATCCTAAAATGCCCATGAGCTCCAAGACACCTGCAATCTTTTACTTTATTTAATCTCTGAGACAACTCCCTTGTAACAGTATGTAGCTCTCTATGTTCTTGCAGAGAAAATGACCAGCTGGTTTCAGTTATGACTCTACTGTTGGATCTCACAAGAAGTGTCAGGATTCCAGATTCCTGGTCCTTTCCAATGGTATTGAGAGACAGAGACAGAGAAACACACACACACACACACACACACACACACACACACACACACACACACACACACAGAGAGAGAGAGAGAGAGAGAGAGAGAGAGAGAGAGAGAGAGAGAGAGAATATCAGTCTTCACTTTCATCATCCTGTTAACTCAGGGTTCCTGGGCAATGGATTTATGATTACCCCAGTTTATTATTTACTGCATTTCTTTACTCATGCCTTTTTAGTGTAACCTAAAGCTTCATTTCTTATGTTATTTTCTCTGCTAACCAATGTCCCTGTGTCTGTATTTCATCGATTCATTAATTGTTTTTATTTACTTATTTATTTTTTGTTCAATATTTGAAAAATATTTCTGTCTCACATAATATATCCTGATTATGGATTCACCTTCTTCTGTTTCTCTCATCTCTTATTTATCTCCTCTTCTATCTGGATCTATCCCTGTCTCTCATTAGAAAGCAAACAATTATCTAAGAGAGAATAAGAAATAGAAAAAAAAACAAAAGCAAACACATTGGAATAGGTCAAAAAAGAATCTAAGAAAACACACAAAAAAAACAGATATAGACACAGAGATCTATCAGTCACACACTCACAAATTTGTGTTGTTAAAAACACAAAACTGGAAGTCACACAGAAGTCCTTTAATAAAAAAAGAAATAAAAATTAAAAGAGAAGACATTTTTCTTATATTCATTTATCTTTTAAACACCATTTACCAAGCTCCTCCTTGACAAATGCAGAGAACCTTAAATATTCATCTGTGAGCCAAAGTTTAAGAAGTCCCAGTCTATAAGGTGCTGTCTTTTAAGTGATGGGAAGATGAGAAACATAGACAGAGCAATCAAAAATAAGATTTACAGAAGATTAAAGTCAGTAGATATCATGGAAAAAAAGATAAGAGAAGTCTGGGCAAAATAAGGGTTGTATGGAATGGGCAGGAGTCATACAGAGCAGGGTTAGGGTAAGTGACTAATGTTGGTAGGTTTCATTTGGAAGATAAAAATTGCAAAATTCAAAAGCCTATAGAGGGTTTGATTATGCCAAAGTCACAATTATGGTATTGAACAAACACTATTAGGCAATGGTATTCAAGTCTTTTCAGTGCTAAGGCAGCTAGCAAGACTACCACAGAAAATTGTAAAGAAGAGATAATTGCTGGGCAGTGGTGGTTCAATTCTTTAGTCCCAGTACTCTATGGTCAGAGGTAGGTGGATATCTAAATTTCAGGCCAACCTAGTCTACAGAAAGTTACAAGATGACTAAGGCTGCACACACACACACACACACACACACACACACACACACACACACAAACACACACAAACTTGTCTCAATAAAAACTAAAAAAGCAAAACAAAACCAACCTACCAGGTTATAGCCCAGAGATTTTCTTTTCAGTTATAATAGTACAAGATATTGATAAAACATAGTATAAACTGAACTTTTTAAAATACTTTGCCTACTGTGCTAATGAAATATATGGACTGGAAGGGAGACCTGTCAGTTATGCTCATCATCAATGTTATGAGATGTTAGTGACTCAGAACAGGATGGGAGTAATAGAAGAGGCAGGAACTGGTTAGATTTCACGTATTTTTATAGAAGTGTGATTAGTATATGACTTTCAGATGAATCTCATTTGTAAATTTCAAAGGACATAGAATTATTCTAAGAAAAAAGAAATGTCTGTAAAAACATCAGCTGATAGCAAGACCAGAGATTCCTGTCAGACACCTTTGTAAGTTGTTTCACGTAACATATTGCTTCAAGCACAGCTACTCATAGTTCTGCAGGTCAGAAGTTCAGGTGGGCTATCGGCTCTCACCTGAATGTTTCACAGTGGCTATAATGAAGTCCTCATGGGATGTGGCTTCTTGTCTATAGCTTAAGGGAAAGAATCTATTTCCAGAGTCATTCAGCTTGTTGGTGGTGAAGATTCTCTTGGAGATACATTGAGATAGTTTTTTCTGTGGCTTTTAATAGAGGTATCAGCTCCTGGCCATTCTCTATCCCTTTTCGATCCTTGGGGACAGTTTCATTTCACTGAATAACATTCGGTCTCTCTAACTTGCCATGTCTTTTTCTCTTTTCTTGCCAGCCCATGAGAGCTCTCTGCATTTAAAGATCTATTATCCTCAGAAGAGTTTCATGCCAATAAACTTCTTTTTTTTAACAAAAGATAATGTAATCATACATGTACACTTGGATTGGCTCAGGATTAAAAGTTGAAGGTAAAGAAGCTGTCATTATATCCACGTGTAAATGTTCAGTGCCAGGCAAACGTATGAAAATATAGCAGCTTGAAGCTGGCCTTCCATGTGTTGAGTCTTAGTGTCTGCCTTCACCACATCCACCTGAAGCAGAGGGACTCGCAGAATGAGACTCAGCCAAAGGCACAGATGGAACCACTGACACAAGGTCAGACTTTAACATCTTGCAAATTACCTTAAAAAAAAAAAAATCAGTGACTCAGAGTATCAGATGCATCCATGTGGATCCATAATGACCAGCTTGCGGTGAATTAGAACTTTAGAACTTTTCTTCCTAGAATGTTTGGATGCTATCATTTATAAGAAATCTGTAACCTGGACATATTGTATGGGGAAAGACTCCATTTTCAATAAAATTGGTGAAAAGAGAACTAAAGCACTGGGAGTTGCAGAGATGCCCAAGGAGGTAACAATAAGAAACCTACCATGCCTGATGACCTGAATTTGATATCTAGAACCCATGCAGTACATGCAAAGGAAATAAGTAAAAATGTAAGGATTCTTTTTTTTAAGGTGTAAACTCAATTTGGCAAATTCTGTCACAGCAAAGTTTTACCTGAAATCATGAATTGTACAAATATTATATGTATCATCTTTAAAATTAAAGTCTCCATACTTCAACAATATAAGAAAAATGCAACAAAAGTCCCTCATCACTGCAGTGATAATCTGAGGCAACTTCTTCTCCTTACATCCCTGCCCCATTCTCAGAGGTGCCTACTGTTCTCATGCTGTTAAATAGTTTTGTGTCAAGGAAAAATTACATCCAATAATAATTTTAACCAAGAAAATGTTTCACAGGCTTTAACTAATATGCAGCTTCCATTGGATACAGACACAAGACTGTTCTTTGAGACTGCATTGAGCATGTCTGTCTCCTGGATGGAATAGTAAGTAGTTAAAAAGGACACACCAGAACTTATGTCACTCATCATCTGGTGAATTAATTAACCTGAGGCTTGCCTAATGGAAAGCTATTTTGCTGTTAAGGGTGATTAATTAACAAATTCTCCTACTTAAGAATTAGTGCTTATATATGCACATATATATATATATATATATCAGTGCATCGATATGTGTATAAATTATTCTATCATGCATAATTACTTAGGATATTAAGTTCAGATTGTTTTAAAGGGGTTTAAATAACTTAATATAAATGGAAAGAAATAGCATCTTCCTGGAAGTTTCAAAACTAAGTAATAGTCCCCATAGTCACATAAAATAGACATCTACAGAAAAGACGATGAAGCCAAGAAACTCTCTTCTTGGCAAAATCACTAGTCTTAATTCCAGAGGACATGAGACACGAACTTTAGAATAATTGTGAGACCTTTTGTGCCACAAAGCAATCTGGAAAAAGAGTAGAAGGGGATGTGAAGAGGTTAGGGATTGTGGAAGGCTCAGAGAGAAGTAGAGCCAATTTTGTGCTTTGGGATGAATAAATATTGTTGACTCAGGTGTTAATTTTGACTCAGTCAAACTTAATACCAGAAATCCAAAGGCAGGAAATCATCCAAATAATTGTCAGTCTAAAGTTTGAATTTACAGGAATGTAAGTTTTAGCTGCAAGGTGAAGTTAGGACTGAGACTGAAGGGGGAAAAATAACTCTTTCCTGGTATTTGAAGAATTGCCTTAATGAAGAAAACATTTGTCAGGCATCATCTTAAAGAATAAATTGAATGGTTCAAACAATGACAATTGAGATCATATCACAAAAACGTAAATGTTCTCTTCCTGAAAAAAAATCAATAAAAACAATGATATTTTGAGAGAAGCCAAGGGTTCACTGCTAAGGAAGTACTTGCTCCCTTTGTTCTGTGTACTAAATTGTTTTCTCTTTCTTTCTTTTCATTTTATTTGCTGGGCCTCTTTTGTAGTTTTATGATACAAAAATCTCCTTCAAATCTGGTACTTCACATCCATAAAGAAGTAAGAACATCTGTGAACATGGAAAAATGTTACTAAAATATATTTAGCCCCATTGAGACCTGTCAGTGATCTGTCAGATTCCAAAGCAAGCTTTATAACTTTCTTCCCCACAAGCCCACTTCCTTTTATCCAAATGAATGGAATACCAACATTTGTCCTGGCTCATGGCTGGTCAAAATGAAGACTTTGCTTTTCAACTACAGTGGTAAGTGATTTTGGCCATGGAACAAAACAGGACTGATGACAACAGAGATACACCTCTACGCTTTTATTCAAGTTTAAAACACATCTGTTGGCATCTCTGTCTTTTTTAAAATTAACTTTTACCCTCCTTCTTGTTCAAATGATTGGTACCTATCCATAGAGAAAACTTCTGGCTTATTGGGTTGTTTTGTGAATGTAGGTCATTCTTGGTGAAAACCAAAGTTGGAAAGATCTGAGATCTCCCATTTAAAACTTTATTTTCCTTATCTACACTATTACCTGTAAAATAATCAAAATGCTCTTTTTATAAGATACAATTTAAATTCTCATAGAATATATGCAATTAAGCATATAATGATGCATACATAGGTTTGTGAATATGAATATTCATGCATATGGTGATGTAGCTATGCATAGATCTGTAGTAGTCTTATAATCATTCCTACTATAGTTTCCAATTGGTCTTAGAAATTATTCATAGATAGTATTTATAGACTTTGTAAAAGGACCTAAGTTAACATTCCTCACATACTACTTTTGTTTAAAACTTATAACAAAAGCAGACAACTCCTACATATTTGCTTTTCCCTAAAAGAATAACTGTCTGTGCAATAGTTGTATCTACAATTTTGACAAAACAGAGACACTTTTCCACATAAGATTTTCAATTTAGCTAGAAATAGAACCAACATCATTGTATCCCGAGGGTTTTAAGAACACTCAGGAGAGAACTCCTAGGAGATTCAGCTACAAGAAATAATACATAGTCTATAACATCCTCATGGGACTGTGAAAAATAAGATTAGATGCCTCTACTATGTAGCTAAGAAAACTTCAGATTTCATATTTTTAAGAAGTGTTTATGAAATTAGCATATGTTTATTGCAAAAATAAAAGAAATAGTATTTATTTAATAAACACAATACTGATTATCTCCTATAGACAGTAAACCTTATATGATTGATATAGTACAGCCAACAGACCATATTTTGTCTGTTTAGCACTGTCCTGTCTTATAAATGAACTCTACATAAGCTTGAGAAAATATCAGTGATAAAGAAAATTACATTTTATATATTTCCAGGTATATCTGACTACATTCAAAGGCTGATTTTTAGAAACTTTGTTAGATATTTCTCCTGGACCCATATTCTGTCTTTTGAAAAGCAGAAAACATTCCTTTTCAACTTGGGATTGCTATACATTAAAATATGCCTGAAGTATTTTCTTTCTCATACCTATCAATGTATTAAATAGCATTCATTTGAGAAAATTTCAACATGAATCAGTCTTATTTGAGCAATGTATTTATAAAGATAAGGAAATGGGTGATATTTGAAAAACCAAGAATGTTTGAATCTTTTCCTCCCAACACAAATACAGATTTTTAAGTTTGAGTGCATTTAGTATTTCAAACATAGAAGAATATTTCTAAGCCATGAAAGAAACTATTGTGCCATGTATGTGCTCTAGTTCTGCATCCAACTCACTAATTCAAAACTATTATGGGGTTTAATATCTTCCCAGTTGATTGCCACTGACCCTTCCCCCAATTTCAACCACTCTTTAAAAATCAAGATTTTTATAGTACAGAATGCTAAACTATTTTTCTTAACTGATTGTTTTCTTTTTAAATTTCTTTTTAAAGTTTTTTGACACACACACACACACACACACACACACACACACACACACACACACACACACCAGTTTTTCTTCTCTCCTCCCAGCACCTCTTTTTTCTGTTCCTATTTGGAAAAGGCAGCCACTCCCCCATGGTAATCAACCATTTAAGGCATATCAAGTTATAGTAAGACTAGTCATCTCCCCTCATAACATTCTTTTTAAGGGGTATTTTCATGAGTACTATATTTGCATTATTTTCCCCCCATTCTTTACTTCTACTCATTGTATACCACCTTCCCACCATTTCATGATCAGGACATCTCCTAAAATTATTTTTGTTTTACATACAATATGTCTTCAGTGTGTGTATGTACGTGTGTGTGCATGTGTTCATATGAGTGTGTGTGTGTGTGTGTGTGTGTGTGTGTGTGTGTGTGTGTGTGTGTGTACCACTTACCGCATACTGAGCTCCTGAGCCTATTTAATGTTGGTCATTACACACCCTTTTTAACACTGACCACAAGATCAGATAAACCATCACAAAATTCATCATGAAGAAGACAGATTTTTCTCTCTGCAGCCAATTCTTTTTCCTTTTTAAGAGACTATTATGGAATGAATTGGTAAACAATGAGAAGTCTCAAATAATACAGATAAACTATCATTCGACTTTTCTAATGAAAAGAGAACAAGAATGTAATGTAAGATTCCCCCATTTTATGCTAGTATATAATGGTGGTGTTCTTCTTCAGGTATTATTTAGGTTACAAATGGGTGAGCTCTTCCTAAAGACAAAGCTCTATGAGACCAACTGATACACATATGCACTACCGGGTAATCTCTAAATTCTTACTGCTTTACATCTTGCATCTACACCTCAAAAAAAAATTGTTGTCCTAATTTGACTATAAATAGGGCTAGATTTGAATTGGGAGCAAGTGACTTTCTCCCTCTCTAAACCCAAGCATATTGGTAAAAAAAAAAAAAAAAAAAGTGTAAGAATTCTGTCTCGTATCATAAAAGCCACCTGGTGTGGGACAGAAGACAGAATTTTAGAGACCAATATTATTGTGACTTCATCTTAAACCTTGTTTCTCTCTGTATCTGTACCTTTCAAACATCCTGTCTGCATACAATCTCCTGAAGTCATAGAAGATATGAATATCTTTTTTGAGTAACAACAATGCTTAAGTTTTCCATTGTAAATAACGTTTCCTCCTATCAGCTATCTACAAAGAATCTGGAACCAAGATGGGGCCTCCACCGCAACAACTCCTACTAGTGAAACAAGAATAAAAGAGAGAGTATGAGAGAGAGAGAAAGAGACAGGTAGACAGACAGACAGAGGCAAAAATAGAAAAATCAAGAACTTGGTGTTCACCAATCAATGATTGTTTTCAGAAAGTAGATTATTCAAAAACGGCTGCAAGATAGCTCTCTATGATTATCCTTCAGATCACACTTCTAATTAGAATTCCAGATGGAGTTAACCACTATTCTGAGAATGGTTATAGATGTATATAGTAAGTCCATTAAGATCTAACCATTGTTTTAGCTTTTACAAGATCCCAAAGAGGTGCCATCATCCTTAAGTCAGCAGGAAGCAACCTTATGAAAGACTACGCCCCCTTTCCCAATAAGTTTTGTGTTCTGAGGGTTGTGGGTAATTATTATTCTGTTAGAATAGTTATAAGTTAAAATTGGATGTAGGACAGAACTATAATACAGCCTCAAAAATCTCTTTTGAAGAAGAGAAAGAGGATAGATAGGATAGATAAAGATAGATTGTTCTACCTACCAATACACAATTTCAACTGAATATATGAGCTAAGCTAAAGACAATTTGCACTGGCATAGATATTTGTATACTGATACAAATGTGAAATCATTTTATATGTTTAATTGAGATAATTTGTACATTGGTACAAAGTTTAATCTGAAATTGCTTTATATAATCAAAGCAACTTGTACATCAATATAAATCTGAATCTGTAATTATATAAAATTAAATCTGTAATTGCTATAATTTATATATGCTTCTACCTCTATTTAAAATATTTGTACATTATTGTCATGTCCACTATGCAATTACTACTTTCACTTAACTATACTAAATATAATGTATGATTGCACTAGTTATGATATATGTACAAGATGTTTTATATACCTCTGTTTAGATGATATATATGCATATACATGTCCAAAATGCTGTGGTCACTTTACATGGTATATATACCCCTGGCTAATGTTTGATAGTCATGCTAAAAGTCATTGTTCAGAGATTATACACCCCTTATATAGGTATTCTAATTTTTAGTACAGGGTTTATTCCTTAAGACGATAAAAACTGCAGTCAATATTACTTAAGGTACCATATCACAGTCATCTCAGATACAGGTTAGAATATCATAGATAGACAAGAATCTTCAACCATTTCATAGACCCAGAGAATATGACATTTAGCATTTGAAATTCGGCCACAAGAGACACAACGACTCCTGGTGTCACTGTTCCTTTCCCGATATGGTTTTGAGCATCGAGGATACTCCTTTGAAGTTTGTCCTTTTGGCAGAGAATGACAGGTTGGGTAAGGAACTGCCCTTAACTTGATTGCTGACAGTACACACATGATGTCCAAGCTAGATGAACAAGTTAATGGATGGAGACTGATGAAACCTGCCTGGACAGGATAAGACAGTCCCTCCAAAATTGCCCTGCTTGTGAGAAGATCTGTCAGATACCACAGGCCTGTAGCCAATATGATAGATGCTCCAATGGTGCACAAAACCAGAGGTGATTGTCCTGGTAGCTGTTTTGCTGTCCTCTCCCAAATTTTGGAAGCCAGTACTTCCATGTACTTCTGACTTTCAGATGATACATCTTCCTTCTCAGGTCTTGAAGGGGTTGAAGAACAGGTATTTAGGTTACTACCCTATTATCCCTTAGAAAGGAATAATCAGGTGTTGAATTTTCACTTTCCCAGATGAACCTTTTGAAGTAATTTATACACCCTACCATCTACTAATATTCTAGAAATATATGATGTACTTTATATATGTTAGGTTTTGGTTGTAATTTGCACTTCATCCTCTCCTAGATACTACTTCATAATAATTCCTATTGTACATAGTCTTAGTTTAGAACCTTTTTACTTAGACAAAAGGGGGAGATGTGGTGGGATTCAGGTGTCAGCTGATAAGATCCGAGGATGCTTACCCAGGGTTCCGGGCCCCTGAAGGGGGCATAGCCAACCCCATTGATAAGGGGCTGCTGAGACCCTGGGAGGCCCGTTTGCCTGGTTCCTGGCTGCTGGAGAGATCGGTTTGGAATCCATAGTCCAATGCTCAAATACTCCAGTCCCTGTTAAGGCACCACTATAAGCTGTTATCTGTATCGTGAATGTTGATTTATATTTTAATAAATATTAATCTTATACTGGTGCCTTGTAAGTAAAACTCCGCCTACATGCAGAGGACAAGGGGATCCTGAATATGGGAGAAATGGTCATCCTTGTGATGCTTTCCTAAATGGTTAATAATTGTCAAGTGGTCTTGACACGTGTGTATGTGTGTGTGTGTGTGTATGTGTGTGTGTATGTGTGTGTGTGTGTATGTGTGTGTGTGTATGTGTGTGTGTATATGTGTGTGTGTATGTGTGTATGTATGTATGTGTGTGTGTGTATATGTTTGTATGTGTATGTGTGTGTGTATATGTGTGTGTGTGTATGTGTGTGTGTATGTGTGTATGTGTGTGTGTATGTGTGTGTATGTGTGTGTGTATGTGTGTGTGTATGTGTGTGTGTATGTGTGTGTGTATATATATGTGTGTGTATGTGTGTGTATGTGTGTGTGTATGTGTGTGTGTATGTGTGTGTGTATGTGTGTGTATGTGCGTGTATGTGTGTATATATGTGTGTGTGTATGTGTGTGTATGTGCGTGTATGTGTGTATATATGTGTGTGTGTATGTGTGTGTATGTGTGTGTGTATGTGTGTGTGTATGTGTGTATATATGTGTGTGTGTATGTGTGTGTATGTGTGTGTGTATGTATGTGTGTGTGTGTGTGTTTAATATTAAAAACTAATGAGTAAGAAACCAAGATTTCCAGAGGGAACAGTTGGATACATGGAAGTGGTTGGATGAGAAATCAAAAATGGAAAAATAATATACTATTTTAGTAATAATATAAACTAGGAACTACGATGTGTATTATGAAGTCAGTTGAGAGTTCTTCTATTCCATCTGGCCTTATGTCTAGACTAGACTCAGCCCTGCTGTTTGAATCCTTTAGATACAGGCCACTAGAATGAGATGTGATGGGCATTCCAGTAACACTCAGGTACTGCAGGGTTTTAAATCATCAGAGTCAATGATACTCACTCTAGAAATTCACTGACAATGGAAAAGAAAAAAAAAATCTTTCAGAAATTTTCTCTGCAACAGCAGAAAGAAATTTCCCTTTTCCATTGAGTTAGGTAAAGATCACAATTAATCAGAGTTAATTCCTCCTCTAGAATCTAAGGAAAACATGCACTCATTAACTATCACCTGTGTGATAATATGACTTGACTTTAAAAAATTTACAGAAATTAACTGTTATTTTAACTTCTACAATGATCAAAAATTGTTCCTTTTATTTAGCTTCTGAATTATTTGTTTTATGTTAAACAAAGACAGACAAGAATAATCAATAACTCCGTATTTATCTTTAAAGAAAATAAAGATGAAGAATTAATGCATGGTTTTAATATATCATTGTGAAAACTGGGGAGATGGGTCATGGGGTCATAGGAGCTGATCTTGCTGAGGACTTGAGTTTGTTCCTAACACCCACATCAGACAGCTCACAGCCAACTCATATGAGCGAACATGTGCACATATCCACATACAGACACTCAATATATACATTTTAAATTAAAAAATAATTTTTAATATTCCATTTAAATGTGCAAACATCTGTTTTGACTAACAGAGCAGAATTAAATCCTGAAGAGGTTGAGTATAATAGCCAAACAACTAATGGCAACTATGTACATTTGTTTGTAGGTATTAATTAATTAATCTGTAGTCTTTCAAGAATTACCAAGATAATTCTTTACCTATTTACCACGCTCTCACTAAATCTTAGCTACACTTTATTTAATGAGTTTTAGGGTAGAAATGAACAATAGAGCCACCTATGGTTTATGGAACAAACTTTGACAAATTAATAAAAGGAACACAACTGGACAGGTCATAGCTATGTGGGATTGATGATGCTTTCTAGTATTGTAAGTCCCACATGGACAGTTAGAGTTTTCCAGATAGAGATTTACATTGCTAATCACAGGTATCACTGGGCCCCTTTTAGCACTTGGCTCAACAAATTCACCAATTCTGTGCCCTGATATAAGATGTTCAAGGAATGAGAGATTCTCTTGTGTAAATTGTGGTAGGGGTAACAGGAGATTTTATTTGAAGTGGCAGAATACAAATTGGGTACTTTGCATTGTCATTATTGGAATGAACAGTGGTAGTAAGTAGTCTGTGGACATCTAGGGAGATTTAGTCAACAGGAGCATTTGGTTTTATTGTGCATCTGATAAATGATGACTCGAAGAATCACCATTTTGTGACCAGAAAAGTAGTTGATACCTCAAGCTTTGTCAGACTCAGCACTCTAAGCATTTTTTCTCCCTATTAACTCTACTGTGAGGCTAGCCCAATGCTTTAGGTGACATCTAACAATGTCACTGAGCTCTCTCCACTCTCTGCTTTTGGAGCATCATCCACCTACCCATTCAGTTTCTGTTGTGATTATGAAGTCAATTTCTAAACATTTATAGACTGAAAGCAACAACTTCCCCTACTAATATATATATACACACACACAAATAAAATTAGAAATCTAGTAATGTTTTCTGTTATAAACATATTAGCCAAATTTTTATTTTTCTACATTTTTAATTATTAAAAAGACAGTAGCATAAGTCTATTGCATATGTCTATTACCTTAATATACTTATCATCTCATTAATAAATGAAAGACAAGATCTTTATTTTGCCAAAATGGTAACATTTTGCAAAGTATAAATAAATAGTGGTATGAGAGTAAAAGTTAATATAATTCTTAGATTCCTAATTATGGCTTAGTAGTCCAAAAGCTTGACATAATGTTAGAAGAATAGACAAACTTAAACTTAGGAGCATGATCAGGATGAGAGATTAAAGACTAAAGGCAGAAGTCCAAAAATTTCTCTTTGTTTCCTACTAAGTGTTTTCTTGGCTTTAATTCTTTACAGTGTTATGGTCAAAATAGGGCTTCACAAATGCCAGGTACATGTTCTAGCAGTGAGCTACATGTACAGCCTCACATTCATTTCTTAATAATAAGAGAGCCTAATGTATCAAGACTTTGTCTTGACACTCAAGACTTTAAGGGAAAATGGAGAAGACATTTTGTTTTATTGTACTTAAAAGACCTCATATTTACCTGATTCATTGTATGAAGCTCTTAAATGTTTAATGAGGAAATGCTGATAATGAAATATGAAATTATTTCCACATAGTCTTTCTATATATAGTGTTTCAGATAAGTTTCCAAATACTTCTCACCTAGTATATTGCTATACATAGTTAATAAATTTTCCTGCTTCCAAGTAAATTTTTCACCAAATAGTATTTGTTGCTGTTAAAACTATTTTAGGATCATGAAATTTTCCTAACTAAATGTTACCTATCACCCATCATCGAGCCTACTATGAAAGAACTTTGATAGATAGTATATTTTAATTTTTTATCGCATATTTTAATGACTTATGCTTTACCTATTTCTTCATCACCTACTTGTTACCTATATCTTCACTATTCCAGATACACTGTAGCCTTGGCATATCTTTTTTTTCATTATTTTTTTATTAAAAAATGTCATTTTTATCTATGTATCCCCTGTTCCCCCTTCCTTCCCTTCTCCTAATCCTTCCCATTCAGCCATGAGCTCCCCCACCCCTGTTCCCCATCCACACATCCCTTCCCCCAAAAGGGCAATAAGTACCAAGGTGGGTCAGCTCAGTGTGGCACCACACCAGGCAAGTACAATTTACCCATCTCAAAGTCAAGACTGGGTTAGGTGTTCCTTGACAGTTGACAGTTGCCTGCTCTTGGAGCGCCTAGCTCTTTCTCACAATGGATCTCCAGCAGCTATCCTTAATTCATTGAGTTCCTCAGTGCTCCATCTAGCCATCACTGTGGGAATTTTCCTCATAATCCCTATCCCCTTGCTCAAACAGACTATCCTTTTCTGCTCTCAGTTGGACCAGGAGTTCTGTTCAGTGCTTAGCCATGGATCTCTGCCTCCATCTCTATTCTTTGTTGGATGTAGGTTCTGTGGTGACACTTAGGGTGGTTATTTATTTGATTATAAGGGAAGTCCTGTTTAGACATCCCCTCCACTATTGTTTGGGAGACTTGGCCAGGGACATCCTGAAAGTTCTTTGAGGTTTCTCTAGCACCCAGTCTCTTTCCAGCACCACATTGACTTCCTCTATTGAGATATTAATCTCTTTCCATATACCTCTTTGTTCCTTTCACCCAACCATCTCCTTTAAAAATTTGTTCCAAGTCTTCTTGGTTGCAACCCATAATGATCCCAATTTGTTAAGGTGATCTTCTCTATCTTCTCTTGTTAGGGGAATCTCTAGATGTCTCTCTTAAGTTCCTTCGGATCCCAACCTGATCAGGGATTGTGGTTTGGAAATTGGGTATTCTTTGCTTTTTGTCTAAAACCCACTTATGAGTGAGCACATCCCATGTCTATCTTTCTGGGCTTGTGATATCTCAATTAGGAGGATATTTTTCAAATCCATTCATTCGCCTAAAAATTTTAGGATGTCATTTTTTTCCTGCTGAGTAGTACTCCATTGTGTAGAACTACCAGTTTGTTAATCCATTCTTCAGTTGAGGGGCATCTAGGTTGTTTTCAGGTTCTTGCTATTACAAATAATGCTGCTATGAACATAGTTGAGATAATGCTTTTGGGGTATGAGTGTGCATTCTTTGTGTATAGGTTAATAGTGTTATTGCTGGATCCTTGGGGAGATTGATTCCCAGTTTTCTGAGGAACTGCCATACTGCATTCCAGAGTGGCTGTACAAGTTTGCACTCCCACCAACAATGAGGGAGTGTTCCACTTGTTCTACATCCACTCCAGAATAGGCTCTCATTTGTGATTTTGATATTAGCCATTCTGACAAGTGTAAGGTGGTATCTCAAAGTTGGTTTGATTTGCATTTCTCTGATGGCTAAAGATGTTGAGGAATTTTTTAAGCACCTTTTAGCCTATTGTAATTCTTCTGTTGATAATTATCTTTTTAGCTCTTAACCCCAGTTTTTAATTGGGTTTTTTAGGTGTTTGGGCTCTAGTTTCTTGAGTATTCTTTATATATTTTAGAGATCAGTCCTCTGTCAGGTGTAGGGTTGGTGAAGATCTTTTCCCATCCTGTAGGGCTGTCATTTTGTCTTATTGACTATGTCCTTTTCCTCACAGAAGCTTCTCAGTTTCAGGAGATCCCACTTATTGACTGTTGTTCTGAGTATCTGTGCTACTGGTGTTATATTTAGGAAGTGGTCACCTGTGCCAATGTGTTGGAGAATATTTCCCACTTTCTTTTCTATTAATTTCAGTGTAATTGGGTTAAGGTCTTTGATCCACTTGGATTTGAGTTTTGTGCAGGGTGATAGGTTTGGATATATTTGGATTCTTCTACATACTACTACCCAGTTATGCCAACACCATTTGTTGAAGATACTATCTTTTTTTCTATTGAATATTTTTGGTCTCTTTGTCAAAAATTAGGTGTTCATAGGTGTGTGTGTGTTAATGTCGTGGTCTTCTATTTAATACCATTGATCCACAAGTCTGTTTTTATGGGACTGCCATATTTTCAAAGGAGCCAAACTTCTTGTCTCCTATGACCTTGATCATACAAGTCCCACATCCAGATTGGCCTCTCTTGTGTTTGATCTAACCATTCATTAAAATAAATATAAATGATGATTCATAGTTAAAGATGACTTCTCTGTCTATCATCTAAAACAAGTCTTCATCCTGTCTTTAATGTACTTAGATTCTTTATTGCATCCACCCTCCTTTGCAGTCTTAATATACTGTATGATGACTACTACAACATTTATTATTTTCTAGCACAGTTTTCAATAAGTTAAGTCTTACTAAAACCTGTAGTTTTATTTTCTTCTTTACAAGAGGACCAGGTGGTAAGGGGATATATTCTTCTTTTTCCTCTTAGTGGTTCTCTCTCTAATATTTTATCTTTCATTTGTAAACCTCCATACTACTATAACCAAATGCAGTCTCCAAATCACAGTTACCAGCACATTCTCACTTATATGCATCCACTTACAATGATTTATATCTGGTTTCACCTGGTATTTATAGCAAGAAATATAAAAGAGAAGAAGAACCACGAAATGTGAATCTGTACCCAGTTTTTATGCACTTTGGCTTTATCACTAATGTCCTACTGGACAAAAACCATCTGTAAAAATTGTAGGAAACTGACTTAAATGGCTATTGTGAATAAAAGACAATATATTACATATAGAAAGTCTAATATCACTCTTGTACTTGGTATTCTCTCAAAGAATGCATTGCTGACATATGAGCTATATCAGGAAAATCAGACATAAACATGTACCTCTGTTGTAGTAATTTTTAAATTCCACCACATACCTCAGATAGTATATCATGCTGATTAGCGCATGCTTAGAACTGCACTGAGTTCAAACCATAGTTCTATGAGCTTAGATAAGAGAGCCAAGCTTTCTGTGTTACAATTTACAATATGTTAGGTGGGAGTAATAACTGTTCTGATTTCGTTGGGTTGTAAATGAGTTAACATGTATAAAGTACTTAGCTTATGTGCTAGGCTGATGTTCCACCAATTTGAGCATAGTTGAGAGTACCTATGGAAATTTCTCTGTATTATACGTTTTATTTTTGCTTGTCTCTATCCTCATTCATGCTATTGGCTGCAGATACTTTGACCTCTCTTCTAAAGAAAAGAAAACTTGAGCAGATTAGAAAACTTCGATAAGTTCCGAGAGAAAATGACCTTCCCACCATGAACAACACTGGTCAAGGTCTACTCATTCTGTTTCAATTTATCCACCAGAGAAGCCTATGGCCTGGTACTTACCATGGGTCACTGAATGGGAAGCAAACCTTTAAAGTATACGCATTAAATTTCCTAAGAATCAACAAGCCCAAATGTATCAGCCATTCAGACAAAAAAAGGAGGGGAGATTTTCTTATAACCCTGTTCTGCCCAGGCCTTTGAGGAATGTTCAAAGACTTTCCATCCTGTGTTGGCTTAATGCCTTGTTTATGATAAACATGAGGAAAAGTAAATCAGGAGATAGTGGTGAGGCAGTTGACTAATCAATTGTACAAATATCTGTTTAAATACATTTAATAGCAGTGGCAGAATGTGACAATAGCTAATATGAAAGAGGGGAGATTTGAGAAAAGATCAAATCCTGAGTGAAATATAAGCTGACCTTTAGAGAATGCTCAGACATAAATTTTAAGATACTCTTTGCAAAATGGGCCTGATAAAATCTATTATCATATATCACATAAGCTCTGAAATTGGAAGTTAAAAAAAAAGGTGATTATGTTTTCTAAATTAAGACAATCTGAAATTGTTTGAGTAGCCCATTAAAATCACTGTCCTTTTCCTAGAGAAATGGCATTTTCTATTAACTGTATTTTAAATATAAGATATAGGTTATCTAAAACAAGATAACTTATCCTTGGCAAAGTACTTTTTCCAAGCACATGATTTGAAAAGGGCAACTTATCATACTTTGAAAGTAAAATTGGTGTTTCCCATGATACTGGAAGTCATGGCTTTAAAGCACATAAATACATAATTCATGTGTTGTGGCTCACTGATTAAGAGAATAATTGACCACATGGACAATACTAAAATATAGACAGTTTTGATATACTTGCCAGAATGTTCTGAGTGTGTTCATTCACCTTAGGTTTTAGAGATCAAGTTCTGTTTCTTTGACTAGACTTTGCTGACTGCCCCCTCCCTCCATCCAGAGGCAGAGTCCTGAGGTTTATGTTTTCAGATAACCACAATCTTGAGACCACAAATGTTTTCATAAATATAGATGCAAAAGACCAAGAGACTTGTAAATCAACTGTATTTCCATGGTGACATGCATAAACAAGTACAAAAAACGATTCTGTGGATGTTTGGTTAACAGAGTCAGGGCAGAGCCTGTCTGAAATTTCCCAAAGTTTGCCTGTGACATTCATGATAGGTTTTGTAGGGGGAGAGAAGGACACAAGAATATCCAAAGGACTTTTTACAGGAAAAGAGGCACAAGTCCTCAGAAGTTCCCCTTTCATATTTTGCTGTTGGGAAGAAAAATCATGTACTTATTTTGCACCTAGTAAATATTTCATATTCATTTATGAATAATTATTGCAGTTACCACGCTTTTGTAAAGTCACAAGGTGACAGAATGGAAAAGGAAAGTACATTCTAGGTTCTGAGCCTGTCGCTAGCACATCGCTGGAAATCCCTTCTGTCCTCACAATAGATTAACTACCCTCTGTGCATACTATATTTTCGTTCAGCTCTTCCTATTCTGAGTCTGGACTGAAGCAGTCGTTATCTGTGGCGGTGCCTGGGTGATTTTCAAGCCGAGCACTACCCACCCAAGTAGCTGTGATACCGGCTTTCACTGAAGCCTTATTACTCTTAAAAGAGCAATTTGGTTGGCTGCACGGCTATTAGGATCACACAGGCAGCCTGAAAGCTGTCAGTACAACTGCCTCTCATCTTTTCCACACAGTTCTGACATCTCTTCTCTTTTCTGCCGGACACACACTCCTGTTTTTATCATTTTCAATCAAGTGCACGCAGGACGCTGAGGAATATTCCCACAGAAAGCAAAGTCGAAGAGCACGAATGATTTCACAGCCCCTGAAGTGGAATCAGTGCTGACTGCGGGCTGAGGAGCAAGAGCTGGATCCGGGGAGAAATGTAGCTTGGCTTAGGACTACATCAGGGAGCTGCTACTTCAGCTTCTAAAGATGGCAAAACACCACCTACCTCTGGCATCTCAATGATTAATGATATTTTCATAACGTGGAGGGAAGAGGATGTAAGAAATCTTATAAAATTCACTTGTGGAAATGTTATCATTTGAGAAAGTGGAGAAAATTACTAGACTCGAACTTCTCTTCGTTTTGATGCTTTTCTGCTCTGGACCAACTGTGTGCAAGCTGACCAGGACCCCCTGGAAGGGCAAACCTTGGAAGGGGGGTAAGTGATGAAAGTTTCATGTTAAAGGTCTAAATGGAGCAAGCTAGAGGAACTAATGGCAACTTGAGAACAGCTCAGGGGAAAGGAGCGGTTTCTGTTTGAAATATGATTTTTATTTCAGGAAAAGGGATCTGTGTGGTAGGTGGCATGGAGGAAGAGTTGCTGTCTCACTTACTGATATAAATATGTGTTTGCAATTTGGGGGATGCAGGGCTTTCGGTGCATTCTAGTGATTGTTTCCAGCAGGGAGACTCTGGAGCCAGATGCATGCTGTTTGAGAGCAAGGAAATATTTGCTCTCTTTAGGAAGCTGTATTTTTAAAAAATTAAAATAGATTCTGAATATTCTCGAGTTTTTGGCAGGTTTTGTGAAATGATCAGAGGCATAGTCAGAGAAACAGTGCTACCAGCACTAAGTCTGTGGCTGACTCTCACAGTTGATGTGTTAATAAAGATAAATTGTGTTAACTTTAGTAAAGGAGGTATCTGCTGAATGAGGAAAAAGGCTTACTCTGGAGCTTGCTCACGGATTTTTCTATGGCTGTTGAATAAACTGAGCTGTAGATTTTTGAGACTTTGGATCTACCCTTTTTCTAAGTTCAGTTGGTTCTGCCTCATCCAGTGACATTTGTTTATATAAACACAAGTTATCAAGGTACGTGTTCTGTGGATGGATGCAGTAAACTAAAACGATGCTGCAGAAATATCCCAGGAGAGTGTGTACAGTGTAGGGAAAATCTGGATGGAAGATTTTTTAGGATATTGTTGCACCTAAACCTTTTTTTAACCTAATATTTTATCTCACCACTGAAAAGGTTTTCTAAATCCAAACGCGCCCCCCCCACCTTTGCTTTGATGTCATGTGATGATCTGAGGTTCAAGACAAGCAGGTTCATTAACAAGAAGATTTAATAATTTATCGCAATATCTCAGCAGGATTCTCTAAATATCCTAGCCTTCTAGTTTGATCTTTTCTCTTTATCCTTTTAATGCTTTACTGACATTACGAATCTTCTGCCTACATACCTTCCAGAGAAAAGTTCCAGCAGACACTTAGCTTAGACTGCGGTTGCACATCCACCAGAAGAGTGGTGGACCAGATCATCTTGGGCCTTGTAAATTATACCACCACATCACTGTATTGCTCAGTTATCAATGGATTTTTCACTTGCACACTGCAAGCTGTTATTTATGTTAGCCTGCATGGCAGCTTTAGGTGGCTTGGGATCAAAAGATGTATGGCTGTATCGATTCCAAGAGATGTCAGGAGTGTTAACTTATATTTCTTACATACAGTTTTCAAAGACAGTCAGTAGTTATAAGATGTCAAAGTTTAATTTCCTGTGCTAAACTTGAGCAGTGGATGCAGACCTCTCAAAACCCAGTGAGAATGTTAAATAGCTGTTAGGTTGTTAGAGGAGTGTTGACCTAGTCAAGATGCTTGCGCATGTTCCCAGCCAGTTATTCATTCCACACAGCTTCACATACAGATGCATGAGATTTCATTTGTAAATCAGGTCTGGAATGTTTCGTCTCTGAACATGTCACTACTTTTTTCTGATGTACTCTAACTAGCTCAGCTAGAATTATGCTAGCTCTGCTGTATGGTGATGATGTGACTCAGTCAAGTTCAGGAATAGGCAATCATAGCAACGTATTTTATTCATTGTTAAAAGAAATCTTGCCTGTGTGGAAAGGCCAGGCAAGTTACTAGAAAACTTTCGATGTGTCGACTGTGCTTTGAAATAATTTCCTTTTCAGTGCCTCTGTTTATCATTGTATATGCAGTGCATAAATATGTTGCACAGACTCAGGGCTTCTGCAAATGCAGCCTTGACTTGATATGCATATGTGCATGTTGTAAATATTTATTTATTCATGAGCTGGCTACTGATGGTGGTGTGTTACTTTTCAGTCGGTTATAAAATCTTACTTTTTTCCTTGGCATATTATGAAGTCTTTAAAAGCTTATTTTGAAGTTTTTTTTTTTTTTAACATTATTTTACTTTGTAGGAATTAGGGATCCTTTATTAAATGTTAAAGTATCTGATAGAGATATGGTGTGCATGGGGCAGAGAGGAAAGGGGTGAGTCTTTTTAGACACAATTGCTTGGGAAGTAATATTCTCAAAGAGGTTATTTTGTTCTTCTGTTTGCTTTATGTCATCACTATCTGAATGCACTTGCTTATAAATAAAACCTTAAATGCTATCGCTTTATTGCCTAAAGTCCTGAACAAAATACTGATAGCCAAATAAGAGTTTTTCTCTGAAGTGACTGTTGACCTCCCTTTCACTCTCACATTGCCTGTGTGTGTTTGTCTTAATCTGATTGAGCAGCTGTCAACCTCCATATGGCAACCTGCCCACACTGACAATTTCCATTTTTGTTGTATTAATAGGAACCTTCATTCTGAAAGAAGAGGTTATTGGGGCAGGGATGAGAATTGGTAACACCACAGACCAGTGTGTAGCTGTGGCCTCTGAAGGGTGGTTGCAGCGAGCATGAGCCAGCCATTACAAAACAGATATCTGAACACTGATGTGAAGAACACTGATGGGAAAATGCTGAACATTTTCAATTACCAAGACATTTTTAAGCTTATCAATGAATGTGACTTTCAAATGTAGGTCAGTAGGCCAGCAGGTTTTCTCCAAGGCATATGGTTTTCTATTTAATCACATTATATAAATTCCCTGAGTGAAGATGGGTATCCCATCTGATTAGTTCAGAGCATAACAGAAGTGATCATAAGAGTTTGCATTCACAATAAACTCACTGTAAATCATAATGACATGGCTGACATCATCATCATTAAAATTAAAAATCCCAATTATTTTACATTCCATTACCCTCACTGGAAAGAAAGACTGAAAGATAGGCATAGATCTGTGCAGATGCTTCAATCACATACATAACAAAAGCACCATATATATGTACATATATAAGTATATACATTACCATATATGTATGTATATATTCACATATATGTATCCATATATATATATATATATATATATATATCCATCCATGTGGCAACTAACAGTAAAATACTTTAATATTTATGGCTACTATTGGAGGGAAAGGTTGAAGAGAAATTGATTTTTTTTTTAATAAAAGCACAGTAGTTTTAAAGTATAGAAATGTCAATGTTTATATTAAACATGAGAGTCAAACTTGAGCATTTCATGCTGAGTAAACAATGACCAATCAGAACAGCTACTGTGAAGCTCAGGGGCGGAGCTAGGCCTGACTCTGCTTATGGGCCCTCCCAAGAAGCGTTTGACTTAATTCTCTAGAAATTTCTTGGAAGTGTCTGTGGGTTCCTATAGTCTCCTCAGCGAAGAAGCAAGGGATGACACTGGGAACAGAGTATGAGTTATCAGAAGTTGACTATTGAGAAGCTTCTCTTTAAATTCTAACCCACACCACCTTGCTTCCTTTTATAAATTACAGTAACCGACTGTCCATGTCTTTCTTTCCAAACAAAGGAAGCTTCCCTGGCAGTTATCTTTTTCCTTTGTAAATGACTAGAATGTGTTATGAACACACACAATGCTGTTGAGTTATTTTAGTTTCTAGTGCACTGAAGCATGCACACAGGATATTCAGAAAGTACCATTATCTTCATGGTCCCATCTAATATGCTGTCAGTTAAAGTGGAATTTATTGGAATTGTGAAATGTTTTGGACCTTAAAATTTACAATGTTTTCTTTTTTAAAAATACCTATTTTATCCTGTTTATCTATTTTATCCTGTTTAATACCTTCAAGGACTTTTATCTATCACTACTAAAGTTTTATCCCAGTTAAATATACAAATGAAAATATACTTTGTTTTGTCAGGTAAACTACCCAGCAGAGTGTATCACATAACATTTGAGGATTGAGGAAATAAATATTTTTACTAATAAAATTTGAATATTTTGGGACTTGAGCAATGGCTCAGTGATTAAGAACACTGGTTGATCTTTCAGAGAACTTAGATTTAGTTTTTGGAATACACATGGCAGCTCACAATGATCTGTGACTCTAGTTCCAAAGGCCCCAATGCCCTGTTCTGACTGCTGTAAACATCAAGCATGCACACAGTGTTGTACAGATATACATGCCAGCCAAATGCTTATACAAATAAAACAAAAGAAGTACATTTTACAAGAAATCGTTTTGAACATGACTTAGATTTTGACCAATCTTCAACCACCTTAACACCCCTCATTGGACTTCTGTACCTTTGATAATACTAGGATACTAGGATGGAGACCAAATCAGTCAAGTGAATTTTGAATTCCTGTGAAGATTATGGGAATTAAATAGAGATCTGGCATAGTTAAGAGAGGAATCTTTTAGCTGTTAAACATTTTACTGCAATTAAGGAGGCAAGGTCATTGGAACTAGAGGTATTTATGAAAAAAGAGGAAAATAGAGTATTAGATAGATGTTTATATTCCAAAGACCAGAATATCTGAAGTGCCTAAACTGTTGTGAACGCTGAAAATTCTTCTGTAGCCATTTATTTGCCAAGTCCTCAAGTCCACCAACACTGGATGAAGGAGGAGGCAACGGGAGGTTCGAAATTTCAGACTAAAAGTTGGAAAGTGAAACCAAATATCAAAAATCTTTAACTGGAACTTTAAATGTGGCATGCAGTTTCGCCCAAGCAAGGCATGTTTCTGTGAAGCCTCATCCTTGTAGAGATCATGAGAAGTCTTAACACTTCCAAATGTCTAGAAACTCATATTTCATTTTTCTTGGGATGTCCTTCATTGGAATAAAATTTTTCTATTAAGAAATCTTCAGCTGAGTCATTACCATATTAAAAACTTTAAGAAAGGTTATAGTTGGTTCAGTTTCAAGTAGGAAGGCATAACTACTCAAATCATATTCTTCATTATCTTCTCCTTCATAACATAGGATATCAAATATCTCAATTTAGATTAAAATTTTTAGTGGCACCATTTATCAGTCCTTCTAATCACTTACTTTCTTGGTGATGAATGTTGACCCTCTCATTGACACTCTTGTTTGTCCCTTTTATATAAAATATATACTATCAGAGAATGGGAGCAATTGCAGTTCCTTATTAAATATGTCTCAATGTCTATTTATTAGAAAACTATTATAAATCATGTTGACAAATAAATGACCTAAGAAACAGTCTACATTGCTATATTATAGTAGTGAGGTTGTTGTCAACTAACTTCTTTCTGTGGAAGTTTATATGTATCAATTCAATATAAAATTTGAACTAGTAATTTTAAAAGATGGTATCGAGCTACTATCCATCAGTTGTACTCATTATCCTAATGTACTTATAGTTATTTATGAATGATCAGACCCATTTAATATTTAAATATAATAGTCATAACAAAATTAAGCCTACTGTATATTTCAGAATTCATTTTGGATTCTTTGTATTAGGGAAAGTAAGATAGTTCCCAATTCATTCATCTGTAGTCACAGTAATAAATATTGTAATCATTAAAAATGTTTATCTGAATGACTAGATTTCAAGAACCACATAAACTATCAGATTAATAATCTAGGTTTATTACAAATATAAAATAATTCTCTGGCATTTTCATTAAAATTATTTTTTAAAAAACCTAGTGACTTTATTTCCCAGGGAAAATTATAGATTAATTTATTCTTTCAACTTATAAAGAGTTCACGGCATGAAGTACTAGTAGATATTGTATATATGCTCAGTACAATCCCATTTTTATCTATGTCAAGAACTCTGTCATAAAAGAAGTTGACACCAAACTGAGAATAAGACTTATATTGCTCTCTGCAGACAGGGACACAATCTAATAGCTATCAGCTAATAATTTTGGTGGTCATCAAAACCATAAGGGAAATATCTCCCAGAATTCGCATGGGCCTGGGGATTGTTTCTAGCTAAGCAGTACAGGGTTTCATTGATCTAACAAAATATTCTGCTCATGTTTTGTAATGTTATAAACTATGTTAGAGATGCAGGTTGAGAAATGAGTTTCAGGATGAAGGTCATCAAAGGTTAAGAATTAAAATTAATAGCTTAATACCTGGAGATATTTAAATGATCTTGTCTTTTCATTTGTGATCTGTAAGACATTATGAAGGTAACTTGTAATCTAAATTTGAATGATATAAACTATGCTCCTAACAAAATCTTTGTACCATGAACTGTATACAATGTACATTAGAAAACCTGATTCTATGAATCCAGTCATTCAAAAGACACTTATCAAAAGCTCCCGAAAGAAGTTCTTAACTGATCAAAAAATAAAACATAAACATAGTACATTAGGAAAGATCTGTACCTGTGTAGCAAATTTAACATATAATATGTTTGCTGAGATGTTTCCATTGAATAATGTTTAGTTACCTTTGGGTTACTGTGTTGTTCAAATCATCTCAGGTAGTTTCATACTTTGAAATAGTTTACACAAATTTTTTGAGAAATTTTTACTCCTGTAAGACATTGGCATTTATGTCAATGCACACACATACACATATTTTTAAAATAAGTAATGAATATATTTATACACATCTAGTATTTAATTAGTCCATATTTATGCTGTGGTGCTGAACTATTTACATGAATTAATTGTGTAGTTCCCCTCAATTACTAGTTATAAAATATATTTTGAAGGGGCTTTATTGTGTGAAAAATATATATAAATTAAGATTCAGCTTTATACATCCTAAAAAGAGTTCTTCAAATCTTAATTAAATTATTGGATGGTATCTGAGATTTATAGTTGTAATTTTAAATGCCATATATATGTATATACACACACACACACATATATATAATTTTAGACATCTGTTTGAAAAATCCTATGTAAATGGATGGATGTAAGAGTTAAATACATTATAAGCGACAACATGCTTTTCCAAATGAAAATTTTAACAATGTTTAGAGAATCAACGAAAGCCTTTGGAAGTCAGTGTTACATGTAACTTGGATGAAGCTTCACTTACCTTGAGGGAGTGCTGGACTAACTAAGTTGTCAGTACACTAGGAAGGTACACTTTTTATGTTCACTTGATGTCATAAATGCTTGTAATTTACATGTGCACAGTCTTAGGTTTAGTGCTTTCCTGTTTGACAACAGTTGGCCTAGCTTCCCATCATGGTCAGTCATGCTTGTTAAACTTACTTGCAACTTCCATCAAGCTTAAGAAGCAGTGACTTTCTACATTTTCAACATATATACATACACATATATAATACATATAATGTTCATTTTATTTTTATTAAAATGTATTTTTAATCCACGTATACCCCTACTTGCTCCCCCTCCCTTCACTTCTCTCAATCCCTCCCAGTCAGCCCTCAGTATGCTCCCTCCCCATTCCCCATTCCCTCCCCCATAAGGGCAAGAAGTCCCAAAGTGAGTCAGCTCAGCTTGGCACATCCACACTAGGCAAGTCTGATTTCCTCATTCCAATATCAAGACTGGATTATCTGTTCCTCCTCAAGAAACGGGCTCCAAGGTGCCAGCCCACACACAGGAACACAGTCTGACCCCACCCCTCAAGGCTTGACATATTGCCCATGGCAACTGTTGAGTTGCCTACCCTTGGAAGGCCTAGATACTTTGCCTGATGCTTCCCCCAGTAGCTGTTTCTGATCTTCACCTTTAATTAACAGTGAACTCTGAGAATAACTTCTTCAACTTCTGTGACTCAAAATTTCCCAGAACTGCCCATGTGAAACAAATATATATAAGTAAAACAGTTAACATGATTTTTTATTTTGCTTTAGAAAATAATAATATTAAAATTGTTTCTTATAGCTACCAACACAGATGCACACTTATTTAAAACTTAAAACCTGGATGTAGCTCAGTTGGTAGAATGCTTGCTTAAGAGGCAGAAAGCCTTAGGTTCCAAACCAATTATCTCATAAACTGGGTATAAACTGAATGTGGGGTCACATACCTGTCATCCCAACACTTGGATCTAGTGATAGCTGGATTAGAAGCTCAGTCATTTTTAATGACACTTTCTGTGTTTGAGGTTATCCTGGGATAAATAAGTAAAAATCTGTTTAAAAATGTGAACATTTAGTGGTTAATTGTTCTATTTAATGAACACTTCTTGTTTGGGACCAGTGCACTAATGCTTTCTATGAATAATAGTATTAAATCTTATGTCTATATAACAGTATTGCTTTTTCACTTGCTTTAAACTGAATACTCAAAACTGAAAATTTTTCTCTTCATTGGCAATTATCAATCTCTATTTTAGGCTCACCAAATATGTTACAAATTCTTGACACCTTTTTCCTATTTTTTTAAGCCAAATTCTCATGAATAATAAAATCATGGTCCATTGCCTCAATAAACCAAGCATTAATGCCATACATGGATTAAAATGGTGACATCTGTATCACTTGAGGAATGGTTAGAGAAAATTGAGAATGTAAGAAACATAACAAATGAATTTAAAAAAAAATTCACAAGAGAAACTTAGGCATCTTAGAGATTACCATTTCAATATAGTATATACAAAATTGGAGCATTCACAAGGGCAGAACTGGAATTGGATAAGCCAGGTCCAAATCCAGATGGTAGAGTAAACTTAAAAACTGTTCCATGTGGGTACTGATTTTTAGATTTCCACGTGATACATTACAAGTTCAAATTAATTTTAAAACTTTAAGTTATCAGGTGTAACTCTGTGGCTGCTAGTATATGCTTCCTCATCAATATTGTTGCCAGTGATTCTAAAATGGACACCAAAGAGCTTTCCCCCCTCCGAGTTAAATACACAGAGAACAGCACTTAACTGTGTGCATTTTGAACCCTGCTCAATAAAAGTTTCAGGAGATAGGAAGCCTTTTTCTATTTCAGGGTCTGTATTTGTCTGAATAATGCATAAACATGGAGAAACACTGGAAATTCTGTGGAGGATTAAGCCCAACTTGAACATTCAGCCATCAGCGCAGCTGAGTAACTTGCAATAGCTTTAAACCTCACACTCCAATACAAGTTCAATGTCCCTGTGCTGTGTCTTCTTCTCCAACCACAATCCTATTCAGAAGAAGGGTGTGACTTTGGTTCTCATGGAAGTGCTTTGAGGGGTCACCAGCAAAGGGCTGAACATGGGGATAAAGTGCTCATTTCTCTAGCTTCACAGATGACAGGGGATGAGTTGATAATGCTTTTCTTAAAATGATTTCTGCTTTTCAGTCCCTCTCCAGCTAATGTTGTTAGTTAAATAAAAGATCAAACGCCTTATCATTTCTTTCTTTTCACAGTAGCAGAACGTATTGAATAACAAATGCTTCACAACACTTAGTGGTTTAAATGACAGCAATTTGTCATATTCCCCCACTTACAAGGCTGAGCTACATGCAGATTACTTTATTCCATCTTAATTATTGATATTAATTCTCATAGCAATAAGTAAGTCTAGCTTTGTTATCTTTGTGCATGTATATGGTTTACAGGATGAGTACATGTTAAGAAAACTGCAGTGGATTTTAGAAGCAGGCTGGGAGTTTATATTGATGATATAATGAACCAGACCAATACCCAGAGGGAGTTGTGATTTGTGAGTGAGGTTGCTTAAACTGTGAGGTGAAAGGCTGATGCAGAGTCCAAGAGCTGAAAGTGGTGGATCCAATTCCAGATCCAGATGAGTGAAGACATAGACAGCTGATTAAGTAGGATTTGTTAACACTTAGGTACCCAGCTCAAACTCTAGGGACAAGCACAGTTCTCTGCTTATTGGTCCTGACACAAGGTTTCAGCTGATGGGTTGCAATGAGAACAACTTATTGTACTGTTATGTACTTTATGAAGTCAAAATGAGAAATTACAGCTGTTCCTTGACATAGAATAACTGATGATTTCAAAGGCCTGATTTTTCTGTAATAAGTAGAATACACCCATGTGTTCATATGATCTCAATTCACCCTTATAAATTAAAACTGCACATTTAGTAATTTAGGGTGTTTATAAATATCATGTTTACTGGGTATATTCATAGCAATTATAAGGTATAAAAATACAGTTTTTTATTTTTAATTCCACCTATTCAAATTGCAATTATTTTTATCTTTAAAAGTATTTGATAGTGTTTTCGTTATAGGTTGATTATCTAAGAGTGACAGTTTTATATAATTTACACATCGTACATTCAAAACATGCCTAAAGTTACAATTGTCTTTAAACATTTTAATAAGTTTTATGCAAACAGTATTTCTGGTTGAGTGGATAAAATTTGTTTAATTTTCTCATTTAAGATCTATTTACCATTGGTGGGCATGGTGGCACATGTCTTTAATCTCAGAACTCAGGAGGCAGAGACAAGCAGCTCTCTGAGTCCAGCCATGGTCAGCTTCCTCTAAAATGGGAAATCCAGGATAGCATGTTCTGCAAAGAGAAACCCCATCTTAAAGCAAAGCAAAAGAATACAAAACAACAGGATCAATTTACCAAAATATTGGTATTTAAAATAAGCTGGTTTATAGAAGAAAAAGTATAATACGTAATTTATTTTCTTTGATATGAGAATATGATTTTATGGTAGGTCATGTTGCGAAAATCAGAATATTACAAACTGATCAGGCACTCTCAATATGAAGGATGTTTTTTTTTTTAAATTTACTTTTTATTTTATTAAAAAGTTTTTCCCATACCTGCCAATGCTCCCTCTCATGCCCATTCCCCCAGTCTTCCCAAGTCTCTCCCCTTCACTCCCCAGAGAAGGTAAGAAATCCCAAATTGAGTCAGTTCAGTCTGCCATATCCAGTTGAGGTAGGACAGCGTCCCTCACCCAAGTATCAAGGCTGAGAAAGGTATTTTCCCTCTAGGCATGGGTTTATAGGAACCAGTTCATGGACCTAGGATAGACTCATGAGTTCAAGAGGTTCCAGAAACTTTCCACGTCTTTTCACTGTCATCTATATTCAGAAGGTCCAGATCTGTTCCATGAAGCTTTGTCAGCTGTCATTTCAGTCTCTTTGAGCTCCCAACAGCACCAGACTCTGGGTCTCCCTGTCAAGAGCTGATTCTTTTGCTCATGTAATCTCTCCTTCCTCTCTTCAGATGGACCAGTACCTCAAATGGGTGTTTCATTATAGATCTCTGTATCTGCCTCCATAAGCTACTAGATGAAGGTTCTATAATGTCAACTAGGGTAGTCATTCATATGACAATAAGGAAAGGCCAGTTTAGGAACCCTCTCCACTACTACTTGGAGTTCTGTCTGGTCTCATTCTTTGGGGTCTTGGATGTTCCCTGATATCAGGTTTCTCTCTAATCCTACAATGGCTCCCTCTATCAGGATAGCTATTGCAATATTACATAGGCTGAATTGAGGGATGGATGCATTTCTTAATTATTTGCTCCAAATCATTAATGATCTAAGGAAAGAAAATCTGATGTATAATTATTCTATAACAATTTCCTTGAGTTTATTTCTAAGATAACTTAATATGACTGTCTAAATTCAAGGGAGTATTAGCTGGTTTTACCTCAGATATTTTCTAGTCACAGTACTAAAATAGAAGGTTTAAATTAATTAATTGTTAATGATGTAGTCATACTTTTCTGTGTCATGTGGAATTTAATCAAGAGGCCAAGGAAAAAGTACTTCCTCAAAATTTCAGCTCTTAAGATTTGTAGTGATGGCCCAAACCTGTGACACATGAGTATTCAGAATCCATTTTCTGTCCATATCATCAATAGGGGACATAATGTACTTTTTCAACTCAGAAAATCATTTTATATAAAATTTGATGTTTATTATACCTTATTTTTATTTATACTAACTTAAATTTTATATTAGTTTATTGGGTTGATATATAAATTTGTTTTCATAAACCATATATAGCTCTTAGTTGACAGTATTTTCGATTTTAATATGTAAAGTACACTTTATCAATTTTCTTTTAAATTAATTCAAGAAAACACTGATATCTTATCAGAATTACAAAAAATTATTCATAGTTAGTTTGGTCAATAGAGTAAGTTTTAGTATTATAAAACAAAAATTTTAATTTCTTGATTCTTTCTATCAAAACTGAGTAAAATTATTTTCTATATCAAAACTGAACTACGATTTTCTAAAGTTGACCATGCTATAATTTAGTATGCATATCCATAAATATTTTAAATTACAATCAAGTTGCTTAAATATTATTGCGACCAGTTGACATTAATAAAATTTCTATTTAAGCAGGTAATGTGTGAATGTTAATAAGTTTGGATTGATTTACACTGTGGAAACTTTACTATAACATATATATTTTTCATAGCCACCATCTATTGGAAAACTGTAAGAAAAGAACTCACAGATAAAAATGAATGAAGAAAATTTTGGCAAATGTTTTAAATAAGACAATTAAAGTGGTGGATTTTCATGGATTAGAAAGTAGGAATGATTATTTTTTGCATCTTCTAGAAATAAGAAAGCTGTGGCTGATGTTGTAAGGAGGAGGGGAAGGTTTCGTTTTCCTGCTTACATGTGACCCAAAATAGGGGAGAAATGAAAATGGAGACATAACGTACAAGGAAAGGAAGAAGTCTTCCTCTCTCTAGTGGTGCTCACAGAATTCCCAGATTTTGTCAATGTATTAAGCAGTGTCTAATGTGAATGAGACATTAGATATGATACACCAGCCCCATGGACAGTCTTTATCATGAGAGAAATTATTTCTAAGTTCCCATTCAACTCTCTTGTTCTGCTGGCATATGAAATGAAATAAAATAGCCTTGTGAGTATTTCATTGACTAATTTGAACTGTGGAAGCTTAATTATTTGGGTTTTCATATTTTCTTCTCAGAATACTTTTTAAATTTGTTTATTAATTGTCTAATATAAAATGAATCATTTTGCTTTTACTAGATATATCACCAATTGTCACATATCTCCAACCTGGTAATGAATAACAGGACACAAAAATTTCCGTAGAAATTACTAAGCATCGGCTTTGCCACAATTCCAGACTAGCCAAACTTGGAAAAAAAAAATCAGATCTCAGTAAGTCAGATAAATCTCACATTTGAGCTAGGTGGTACCACATATGCGCTATATGACAGATACAGAGCCAAAATATTTGTTAATGGGATCAGAGCCTCCTTCTTTACCTCTGTGAACTATAGCTGGGACAATGCAGAAGGGAAGCATGCGTGGGAGTGTTTTCTGCATCCTCTGGGAGTCCTTTGAAGAATTTATGCTCATAATAAATTGTAGTATCAATGTTAATACAATGGTTTATTCAAATTTAAAAGTAATTTCCTGGGCAGGAAAGAAAGAGTTTGACAGTTCAATGTGTTTGCTGCTGTAGAGGAGGGCCACAGTCCATTTCTGACAGCTCATATTCCATGCTCACAACTGCCTCTAACCCCAGCTCTGTGAGATGCATTTTCCTCTTCAGGCTTCTACAAACAGTGGCTTGCATATGGACAGCACACACACACACACACACAAGTTTGGAGAAGATAAACATTCACAAATAACTAAAAATAAAAATATAAAAATATAGGCAAAGTAAAACATGTTTTCCTCCTAGTTAGAAAATTTTTCCAAATTGAAAGAAAGTAAAACAATTTATTTAGAGTTCTCTTTAAAGTCCCATTGATTTACTCCTTCAAGAGTTTACTCATACTAGGGAACAAAACACAGATATATTCAATAGATTCCATGAATAGATCAATTTCCTAGCAATCAAATATGTTAGAAGGAATAGAAGGTATTTCCTACTATGAAGGGCGAAGGTTTCAATGTGATTTTCTTAAAATAACTATTTTGAAGCATTAAAAATAATTTCCTAATGACAGTAACATACCTGCCGGTGGACTTGTGCTTTCAGCCATATGTTTTTTATTTTACCCTTTTTATAATGTTTCTTGAAAATCTCTCAACACTTAGATTTATAACAAAGAGTGGCAAACATATTTTTGATACTGCTGTAACAGAAACACATTTTTGAAGTAATATTTAATGTTAGCATTTCAAAAACCAAAATGCCAACCTCTATCTTGTAACATTTGTTACAAATAGAGAATAAAACATCCTCCTTATAACTATTTTGGATGAAGACCTCAAGCTCTGAATTTCAATAACCTGTCCACATAGAAATTCTATTTTAGATGTCTAGATCTCATCAATTCATTCTGATATTACTTATAAATGAAAATACAAAATGTCCTTTGCTTTGTCAGTGAAAAAGTAGTTTACACTTAACAAATGGCCTAGTGATGTCTATTTGGAAGCTTCATGACATATTAAAGCAGTTGATGAGGTACAATCTGTTGTGGGACTGAATCTGATTGATGGTTTACTATCTACCATGGCTTCATCTACGCTGGTATTCCTATAATAAATGGCCATTTCTCAACAGTGCTAAATGTGCTCTATCTAAATCATTTGTTACTTATAACAAGTTTCAGTCTCTGCGAATCAAATGTTGTTTATGGTTGGCTTCAGTGGGGATTTATCATTTTGAAGTTTAAAGCAGAATAACCAAGATATAGATTCTTGAATAAGTTGTTTGAATCCATGGGTGGTCAGGGACAAGATAGATTTATAACTAAGGTAAATATTACCAAGTTATATAGAATAATAATGATGAAATGTGTTTTTAAGAATTTTTCCTCCTTAATGTAAAAAAGTGTTGTACTTTGTATGCAATTGTAGCAAAAAGTCATTAAAACAACACTGAAAACTATTTATCATTCAAAAAAATTCATAAGAGGCACTTTATTCTCAGAAACTAGGGGTAACTTTTCTTCACATAGTGACTTCAGTCACTTATTTTTGCAAGCTGCCTCTATTTTTTATATATAACCTCTCGTCACTCCTGTTCAATCAAACTTTGATCCCATTTCACTTTCCTTCTTTATGACTTTCACCCTGTCTGACCCTTAGTGCCTCTGCAGTTCTGTGTTCTATGATACTTGACTTTAACTTCTTTATTTGAACTTCTCAGCTCTTGGCCAATGTTCAGTTGTAGCTGGCATCCCCAAAACATGAATCACATTCCTCTCTAAAGTCTATCTGCAGGTAAAATAAGCATCAGTGTTTGTGTTCAGTCTAACTAGTCCAACAACTACAATATTTACCAGCATGTATGTTGTTCATGTGATTTCATGTGAATGTAGTATTATATACATACATATATATGTACACACACACAAATTATCTAGACCAAACATTTGAGATTTTTTCTCATAATGATATTTTTAAACTATATT
This sequence comes from Phyllotis vaccarum, assembly GCA_033318265.1. Lineage (NCBI taxonomy): Eukaryota > Metazoa > Chordata > Mammalia > Rodentia > Cricetidae > Phyllotis > Phyllotis vaccarum. Next base: position 57,378,962 of record JARWLC010000010.1, read on the forward strand.
TTTTCTTAACTTGCTTTTTTTTTTAGTTAAAAATTGTTTTAATATACCCATCACAGTTCCGCCCCCCCCCCGGCTCCCCACCCCCACCCCCCACCCCCCCGCCAATTCCTTACATCCATTACTCAGAGAGAGTAAGGACTCCCAGGGTAGAGGCAATGCAGTCTGGCATATCCAGTTGAGGTATGACCCAACCCCTCCCGCTAATATCAAGGTTGATAAGGTGTTTTGCAGGGAATGGGCTCCAAGAAGCCTGTGCACACACCAGGAATAAATTCTTGTCCCTCTGTCAGAGGCCCATAAACTACCCACTCCATTCAACTGTCATCCACATTCAGAGGACCTAATTCGGTCCCATGCAGGTTCCTTGGCTGTCAGTTTAGTCAGTGAGCTCCCAATAGCTTGGATAAGCTGTCCTTGTGGGTTTTCCCATCACAATCTTGACCCATTGGATCATATAATCTCTCCTCCCTCTCTTCACCTTGACTGGGAGCTCAAACAAATGCTTAGCCATGGATCTAGACAATGAAATAGATATCTTGATAGAGGGAACCATTGTTGGATTATAGAGAAACCTGGTGCTAGGGAAATACTCAATATGCCACAAAGATGACACCAGCTAAGACTCCAAGCAATAGTGGAGAGGGTTACTAAACTGGTCCTCTATATAATCAAGTAGATGACCACCCTAATTGTCATAGAACTTTCATGCAGCAACTGTTAAAGCTAGATTTAAAAATATTGAATTAACTTGTAATATATTGACAAGTTCGAAAGACCATTTTACACTTTGTAAATGACTTGGGGACAGGAAAAAGTGATTTACTACCCTATACTAGAAGTTATATTTAGCTTGATTTAATGGTTATAGCCAGAGAACCTGTGTTAATACTCATGTCTAATTTGCTTTACATTTTCTTGAAAATATTTTGATGAGACTTATTAGTTTTTATTTAGATGTGTAAGTGTATGTGTTCAGTTATTTTTCAAAAATTACTTTTGAAAATCCAATATAAATTCATAAAAATTTATAACATTTGATTGATGATTATACAAAAAGAAGATAGGACATAGTCCAAAATGTCAAGTATGTTTGCTCTTATATTTTTATTTGGGCTAAATTTTTCATTAATTCTGTTGTGTTTTTCTCTAGTACATAAGTTACAAATATTTACAGAAATATATTTTGGGAGAAAGAGGATACAATTCAGTTTTAGAAAACGTGTAAGGCTGTGAATTTGGTTACCAAGATGTGTACATGTTTTGCCTACATTTTCTAACATTTGTTTACCACCTGTGAGTTGGTATCCATGGAGTCCAGAACTGTGCACAAGTTTTCCTGGAACTTGCACTACAAATGGTTGTCAGCAGACATATGGTTACCAGGAACTGAATCTGAATCCTCTGCAAAAGCAGGCATTGGTTTAACGACAGAAGTATCACAATGCTCCCTGCAATATTTAAGTAAAATATTAACACAAAATGCATTCTTTCGAAACTTCCTCAAAAATTTTCTGTATATTTTAATATTTTAAATTTAAATTTAAATCATACCATAAAATTAATTTTATATATCACTCACTTTTAGTTAAATATAAAATGCTTCTCCATTTTATATAAAATTTGTAATGACTATATGATGATCCATACTATGACACTAAAAATTCTCAAATCTTTTTTCTTACATACCTAAATTGAATCCCATACTGTGTGGATTATTTTCACATTGTGTCAAAGATATTACTTCATTGTGCCTAGCACAGATGCCTTAGAAAAATGATAACTATTACTTTATTAAAAAATATTGAAGACGTATGAGTATTCTGGATACTTTAGCTTCTTTTTGTGGTATGTTCAATGACTTAATTGCCCTTATGAACTAAATACAAATATGCCCATATCACAGATTCAGATGGAGGATGAGCTCAGTTACACTCTCCATTCTCATCTCCTACTAGCTGGTAGTCAGATCAGAGCATCTTCCCATACTCTGCAATCAGACATGCACATTTTACCGTTATCTTCCGGTCCTTCTTCAAATCCTCACATTTTAGATAGTGTTCAAGCAACTTGAAAAACAATAAAAATGTGTTTCTTTATAATTAATAAATTGAACAAAGTTCACAGAAGAACTGAAGCTTGCTGAAATAGGGAAAAATAAAATGAAACTTAAAGAACTTTTAGAAAATCCTTAGACAAGCTGATCGTCATTGAGCTCTTGGTGTTATTAATAGAATCTCCTAAAATCTTCCTTTTTCTACTTGAATCTAAAATGTGCTTGAAATCCAGCTGTACACGTGGATATTTAAGTCCAATTTTACATTTAATATGCTATTATTACTAAGCATTTCTAGACATGTCAATATATTTTTACTTCAATTTCTTCTACTACTGACGTTTTAAATGTCCTGTAAATTTATATAAGCCTTCTTAGGATTTCTATACCATGACTGTTATATGCCTAAAATAACAATTTTTGGTTTATGTTAACAAGAATGTATTGGACTGTGTTATCTTTTGCACATATATAATTAGGCAACGGAGCATGTTCAAATGCTGTACTTCAAATGTTTGCTGAAGGGTTTCATTTTCCCCACAGTATATACAGGTTATAATACATACGCTTCATGAATATGAACCATCAGATAATAGAAGCCATTACTGCTTGTAGATACATAACTGTTTCGGGAGTGTCATGAGAGATTACACTGTCTGAGGAAAGAGTGATTAATCTGAGAAAGTATATTTTACCTTGAAGACCTAGGAAGTTGGAGCAAGATGCTTATACTTTGTGTATAAGTGTCTTCTTTCCTACAGGGCCCCTGTAGGTTTCCTCCTAAGGATATTGTTGTTGGAATATTTCAGTGTGATTTATCATTCATTTATGGGAACTAAGGGTGTGTTACAAATGCCAGGTGCAGTGTTACATTGAAGATGAATTTGATTTGAATTCCTTGCCTCTTCTTTTGGGTATAATGATTATTAACAGTTACAATATATTAGGTGTACAACTTTATTAATATATGCAGATATATACATATACTAGTGCTTCTTTATATAAAGAGTTCAACACACTTTTTAAATTATACTTCGTCTTTGAAAATGCAGGATAAAAGAGTATTTTTCTTTGCATTATTATCACAGGTTATCTAATGCCACCAAAATTTGTCTGCCAACTCTGTTATATACTTTACTAGGTAGGAAAGTGTAATACCAAAATCAAACTGATAAAATTAATGTTATGTATCAAAGTGTGATTCTGTATTAAAAAGTTAGATGATTGCTTAATAATCATGACTGACTTTATTAGTAGGGCAGGTATACTTGAAAAATAGAAAAACATTATCAAAGAATTGTATAATAGTCTAAAAAGATTCATGCTGGGCAAGTATCCTATACCTAAGCCTTAGCCTTTAGTCAAGAGAATTTCATTTGTATTCCAAGTTACCTAAACCCTCCCAGAAAGAATACCCAACATTTCACAAAAGCTTGCTTATTTGGACAAAGAATTACAGCTGTCAGACTATCGGTCTCACTGATTTATTTCCCTACCAGAATCAAATGAGTGTAAAAATATATGTAATGTAAAGTCTAAGGTGTTGAAGCCTTGTGTGGATTGATGGCATTCTGCATTTAAAGTGATTTCAAGTGAATGGAGTATTTTGACAGTTTATACACATTTAACTTTTGTAGAAATCACATCCTAGGTCCCAAAGAATATTACGATTTTAAAAATATTATATAGTTTCTCATTTTTGAAAGGATGTTAGCTTGAGCATTAGAAAAACAAGATGAGTAGTCATTCATTGAAAAGGTTTTTCACTATTATACATTTAAAAACAATGTTAACTTTGCAGATCAAATCTAATTGTCTTCTTTGTTTCAAAGACACATTGCTCATGTCCTAAACACTAACTTTGAAACTATCAGGCTCTTGTCTCACCTGCATTGTTAGAGTATACCAGTAATGCTATGCTGATGATGCCTGTAATGGACATTTTTCATAAGACTATTCTTGCATTATTATTGCAGGTTAGCTAATGCTGCCAAAGTTTGTCTGACAACTCTGTTATATACTTTCTAGGTAATGAAATCTAATACCAAAATTGAATTGATAAAACTGTTACATATCAAAGTGTGATTGTATAATGATGATGATTGATTGTACTACTAGGGCAGGCCCCCAAGAATAGACAGTAAAATATCAGCAAAGTAGTGAATTTCTCACGACTTTATGCTATTAGATGTATGCTAACTTATTGAGGGTTGGAATCTCTTCTAAAATATCTGTCTATTAGAAGATATTGCTATATTTTCTAAAGGTCTGAATATTATGATATTGATTTATTTTCTTCTTCTATTGAAAAATAACAAATGAGGATATGTTTTCTTTGAAATTATAGAAAGACTACAGAAACAGAAATAGGCAACCACTGGAAGTTGGAAGACTGTAAAATTTGAGGGTTTAGCCTGCCGTGTCTTACCATACTACTCTCTGAGGCTTTCAATGGTGTGGGTTCTTTCTGTCTATCGCCTGTTTCCCTATCTGTATGTCAAATTCAGCATAAAGCTTGTTTTTCTGTTAGTGCCCACCACTAAGGATATGAAGGCATTTCTTTAAAGGTATTATTAAATTAAAGAAAAATATGTGTTTGAAGTCATTTTAGCCCTAACAAAGAATCTGATATTCACCATCAGTTCTTTCATAGAAAAATGGGACTCTCCTGGTCTCATTCCTGTTACATCTGAGTCTCCGAATGGATCATTTAACACAATATTAAATTTTGTCTAACCCTCTCATGGACATGGAAGGTATGTTGGTGAAATTGTCTCTTGAAAGTAGGAGGTAACTGCCATGCAGGCTCACATCTCCAATAGGAAGAAACTGGGATCACTCCAACCCAGTAGCCTCATTGAGAAATCACCTTTTGCAATACCCAATAAAGAGAAAGTTGGGAAAAATAGGTTGGACTGGTTGATAAGTGGTTCAAACAAATATCTACCATTTTTGACATGTTTTGTTTCAAATATGACATTGAAAAGACCGTGTCCAAAGATGATATAGTACTGTATGCTGAAGGATAATTTTTGGAGAAATGTTTTAGTTTGTGGGAGGTGATGAAAGTTCACTCCTCTGTCTTCTAGTCATGAAGCAGAATAAAACCTCTCCATCCACATACAGTTTGTTTCAGAATATGTAATATTATGGTATAATATTTTGCTAGGCATTTTTCAATATAGTCCACTACACCTAAATATACCTCTGCTTCCTACCTGCTTACTGTTCAAATTAGAAAATAAAATGCCCCATTAGGCTCAAGTGTTTGAACAGTTAGCCCCAAGCTATTGGCTCTATTCAGGAAAATAGTGAACCATGTGGGACATGGGACTCAAATACCAGTAGTAGGACCCAGGATAAGACTAGAGAGTTAGAGTGAGCCTAGTTTAGTCCTCATGTGGCTTGATGATGTAAGCTGTGGTGATTTCTGCTTCCAAGGACAAGAGCTGGTATAGCTTTACACCTTCCCTACTGGTGAGGGGGTATCCTAAAAAAAATTATTTCCACTGCTCAAATTGCTTATTTTCAGGATGTTAGCCACAACTACAAGAAATATGTAAAAACTAATATTAAGGTAGAGGACTTCTCTTTTCCTAGTTGATTATATGAATTTATTCCCAAGCTAATTATGTTTTGTTTATAATATTTTACACTTTTTCTGTGTCATATGTCTTTGTGGGGCTCATACTTTTATCATTTGAATTATCATAAACTAAGTAGTGTCCTTAATTTTACCTATGTCATAAAGCAGTAATGAAGCCTGTCATAGTTTAATGGGACACAACACAAACACATGACAGCAGTGACACAAAGACCTTTGTTGCAGCATAAAAGTATAAACATTCGTGTACACTGTAAGTCCACCAAAGATAAGTTCAATAGGAATGCCATGTATGGACCCTGGTGAATATTCTGAAGTAGTCTCTCTTTCAAGAGAACAATAGTCTGAGAAGCCTAAGTCTTAAAAATGAACAAAAACAGCACTACTCCAAGGTCTGGAAGCCCACACCTCCCCCTTGTTCTGGAGGCTTTAAATTTCACATTTTTTTTTTCTCACACAGGGTAGAACAAAAGGGAGTCTGTGCTAGGTTATCAAGTTAGGATGATACACAATAGACTCTTGGAAAAAATGCCTCTAATGTTATGACGAGATTACTATTACTATAATTTTCAAAATTCATTAAATCAATATTAGATTATAAATAAAAGATATGATAAACTTAAAATTGTGTACATACATTATGAAAAACCTACAATTATGTCTTCAAATAATAACACAACTTGACAAGCCAAGCTGATAAAAGTATAGAATAACTACATGCCATTAAAATGAATTATGTCATTTTAACATATAAAAGAATGTTTAGCTGATAAACATACATAGCTCTGCACTATGTATTCTATGTATTCATTTTCAAATAGCTTATAGATAAAGCCATTTTCACCAAACACAATTTTCATCAATTACCAGAAACTCATTTCTAGTTTAGAAGCTTAATGTATGACCCTGCTCAAGCTAGAATTCAGCTGATGTTGCACCTCATGATTTAGGCTATAGCATATTGGTCTAATAAAATTAACAAAGCCCAAGTGATTTACACTGGTGCTATCTGCCCTAGAGGAACAGAAATACAAACAACTCATCAGAAGGATTTTAATTATAATTCTGTCAATTTTTTGCATGGCTGTCTTCATCTCTAGTACATTTTTCCCAGCTGTATGCAATACAGAGTTGTCCAGTGAATGAGTGGTTGGCATCTCATAAATGCCCATCTGTATAAATATATGTATACGAGGAATGGAAATCTACTGAAATAGTTTCTGCATGATAACTTTCAGAATATATGTAGAAGTTACAGAGAAAGATGTTTTAAATATTGGCATATTTATCTCTGCAGTACTAGTTACCATTGTGATTCAACCTTGGCAGTAAAATTTGTCCTTGAAGAAACAGCTATGTCCATCCTCATAGTAGTAAACTTGTAGAGGGGGGTTATTCTGTGAGGCAGTTGAGAGCCTTGAACATATCAAGATATATTTTAGGAAGGTATAGTTTTATTAATTCACTCTTTGAAAATTAAAATTCAAAATCTCATTCATGACTTCTCTTATCACCTCATTACGTCCAATGACTGAGCATGTTTTATTTACTTCTAACCATTTTAATATTTCTACAGTCCATAGTTTGTGAGGGCTTTCCCACTCTAATCATTTTTAGATAGCTTTCTTCTTTCTTAGTAGAAAATGTTAGTGAATTATATTTATTTCAGCTTTCTAGAACAACAAATTCTTAGGTGTTTTAAATAAAAACTTATTTTTAATGACTTAAAAATCAGTGTTTTTGTAAAATATTGATTTGTTTAAGCTAAATAATGAAAAAATAACAAAATAGTACTTTAAAATTGACAGGAAGACATACATAATTTCTATTTCAGTCTATAAATTCCTAGGCTTCTAGGTATTATAAGTTGTTTTTAATTTTTTAAAATTTAAATTATTATTTATCACTACAAATAAAAAAGTAGATATGTGATATGTATTGCTCAAGAAAAGTAAGAATGTACTTCTTTGTGGTCAGCGTACTGGGGAAATTTTCATAAAGGCCTTAAAAATGAGTGAAATTCCACTGCACTTACAATCAGTAGTCCTTGTGGTCATCAGAGCTTTTAAATCTTTGAGATGGACTTTTCAGAGGTTAAAGGTCAAGCAGAGCCAGAAATCTGATGAACAGTGCATGGCACATAGCGTAGCCTGTGTGAACTGTGGAGTTATTTCAGAAACTGTTCTGCAGCTTAGTCACTGATTACATAGAGGGAATGAAGGGTGAAAAGAAGAAAAAATGCGTTTTGGAGCCCATCCTGATTCCAGAGAACGAGGAAGCGAATACAGCTAGGAAATGATGCGTTCACTTAGGAATAGTTCAATCTGAGTTAAATGCCCACTGGGTATCAAGATGTGTTAAGTGAAATATTAGAGTAGTGGCAATGACATGGAAGCTGTCTAGAAGTGATAATTACATTTTAGGACTTAGGTAGGGTGATTAATATATATTATTGTAGTTAATCCTCATCAACCTTAACGTGGCATTCATGTATGCATTCTCACATATGCAAGAGATAACATGGGTTCCTCAATAATTTAATATATACTCAAGCTTTTTTCTAGTTTCCTGTTACATTTTAATATGTGTAACTGTAAAGAATGAATGGTGTTTTACCCTAAGCTATACTACACGTGTGGTAATTGTTCACACTTGGAATGTAGCCTACACTAAAAACATAATGTGTATGGTTTGAGAGACGGAGGTGAGAAGAACTCAGGATACAAAAGGATGTTGGAGGAGAGATTATGATGTAGATAATCTGACAGAAACTTGTGCAAGGAAACGTAAGCCAGATAGGCCAGCTGAAGCTACGGAAAAGCAGCCCCCAGTAGCCTACACTTCTTTCATTTGCTCTCAACAACCTGACCTCCAGTGTGTGTGAGTTTGAATGTGCCATGTAAGGAAAAGTATGAAAATTAGTGTGTCAATATAGGTCTATGGTGGGCACAATGTAATTTTTAAATAATATCAGAGGAAAATTATTGTCTTCAATTAATTATATCATTCTATTCTTAATATATTTTCACTACCTGTAACTGGATGAGATGTTTTTGAGAACTTTTTTTTTTTTTTACTGTAAGTTACATCTGAAGAATAAAATATTTTGAGCCTTCCTAGCATATGAAAGAGAAATGAATTATCATGCACTAAACCTGCCCTGATATTAATAGCAAAAAGCTTTTCTAGAGTCAAATTCACAGACTGACATGACTCGCTGCAAAATAAGTCTGTGTCTTCTAATTTTAGTATAATTACTGGAAGTTTTAATGATGAAATTTTTGCATGTGTTTATTTGCAAAAAGACTTTGTAATTTGTTGTATTTTGTTTAATATTTTTGTAAACCTCAGCCAACTCTAAATTGTTGTTATCATGAATTTATTATTTTAAGTGTATTTTCAAGTGGTCTGATTTATTTTAAATCTACCTGTCTTCTCCATAAAGCAGGCTCCTTGGGAGTCCTAAATGGATCAGGTTATGTCCTTACAGGCAAGCTGGCTTAGGCTTTGATCAAACAAAAGCAGAATCACTAAAGAAGGACCTTGTCCTCTGGGAGAGTTACTGTTGGGATATCTTAAAAGGACTTTCTTTTTTATTTTCCTTTACCAATTTAGCAACCTGTAAGGGAAATAAGGTATTAACTCTCCATATTGCTAACTACCTTCTATAATCTACTGAAAAGATTTAAACAACAAAATTAGGCGTTAGAAAGCAATTGTTGGAACTAAGTCATGTAATATTTCATTTATTTTTTTAAAAAATGGATCAAAGCTGTTTTCAGAATGGTAGTTATTGACTTTTAAATTACTTTCTGGTCTTGCTTCCATGAAATATTATACATTTGGCCTTCAAAATCATGCCTGATGACATGTAATCGACAGTTGCATAATATAGCAGTTAGAAATGTGAGCAATGCCTATCAAAAAGACATATTTATCATCACCAGCTACTCAATGACTTAGAGACCATTTCATGTTACACCTACACTTGTTAACTCATTCATCATGCTTTCAACGTGGAGTTTGCAGATGACTTTGTCAACTCAATCACATGATGAGAACTGAGCTCACAATTCAATCCTCAACCTTTTCCTTTGCTGATATAAAATTTGGGATATTTATTTGCTGAGTATTTTTACAAATTGGCTACATGAAAGCAAAAGAAATTATCTTGGAAAATCCCCATGTGGTTTCTTGTTACAAAGGACCACTTTGCATCACTTGGAAAGCATAATGATTAAACCCCCTAACATGAGGATACTGCTATTGGGCAGACACAAGCTCAGCTGGAAGCTGTGACAGCATAGGAATCAAGGATTCATAGCCTCTTGTGGTTGGGCACCTATGGAGAAATACCATGCAGACAAATTAACAAAAGTATATATTAGGCATCTTTATAATTGGTAGTATCTGCTGAAAATTAGAATTGTTTTGAATTATAATACCGAAGGATACCTTAAAAGAGTACACATTTATAGTCTGATAATGTTTATACTGTTTCTACCTTCCCCTACTTTGTTTCTCAAAGAAAATGCCTGAATTCTCATTAGTACTCTGTACCTACACTAAGTACTAATTAACTAAACAGTCAATAGATTCGAGTTTTAAGTGCAAAGTAAAAAATAATTCATTAGATTTGAACTTCCAAATGCAAAGTTACTCATTTTACTTGTTATATTTAATCTTTCAAAAACCTTCTACTTAAGTATTTTGTGTTTGCTTAATCCCATTAGTGTGTGTGTGTGTGTGTGTGTGTGTGTGTGTGTGTGTGTGTGTTCTATTTGTTAATGATGGGAAATATCACACACATGCACATATCTAGAACAGTTTGTAAAACCAAAACAGTTTTAAAATGTAGAAATACAATGTCAATGCAGTAATACTGGGGTATCTTTGTGAATAACAGAGTTTTTCTCAAGGAGACAGGTATCTGAACTTGTCACCGAAGCTGTCTGAAACCAGAGACTTTCTAGTTTTTATCTGATGCACTTGGAGATTAAATTCAGAATCTACAGAGAGTGAGTTTTGGTGAGATTTTATAGCCTTACAGTTTGGAATTTCAGAAGGACACAGTTGCACTTTCTACTTCGGACCACCAGTTCCAAAATATCGACAAGGAGACTAATTATTAATTATCAATTCTCTGCCTTACCTTAGGTTTGTTCCTAACTTGATTTAACCAATATTTTTAAATCTATTCTGTCTCATGACTTATTACTTCATCTCTGTACTGTTCGTCATGTTTCTTCCATGTCTAGCTTGCAGCTCCACCTTCTTCCCAGAGTCCTCTCTGCCTGGAAGTCCCGCCTACATGTCCTGCCTAGCTACTGGCCATTCAGATTTTTTATTACCTCTATCAACAGACTACATCTTCACCCAGTATACAACAGTATTCCACAGCAGAAGTAGTAGGAGAGAACAGAGTTCCTTCATGGCAAGTGAGGTCCCAGTAATGTACCATCACACTGCTCATTTAAGTGCTATTTAAAGAATTAATGCAAAGATGGGATGAGGTATGTGGAGGAAGATGAGCCGATCAATCCAACAGTACAACCACGTGCCTCCTGTCAGGTTTAGCCATGATGTCACAAACCTTAAGGCAGGGGTGCACATGCAGGAGACAATAAACTCCTAGTCATCCTAGGGGGGGAAATCATTCATTACTCGTAGTTCTGTTTCCTTTTCAAGTTAGACAATGGGTTTTTCTATTGTATACTAATATCAGACTATATTGATACCCTGAAACTCTCCACAGGAAGAGAAGTTTGGCTCAGAGCACACACTGACAGAAAGCTACCTTGTGGTTGACGAAGTGGTCTTACTAGATGGAATTAGGCAAATTAGGTATGCGACTCTTATTTTTGTTAGTAACTGGCCAGTGCCCTGCTTCATTACTTGCTGTTCGCAATCTGTTTCATTCTCTCGGTGTATCAGAGGGTAGAATCCTAGTTCAATATTAGATCAAAATCATGAAAAGTTATTTAGAATTCTTATATCTAGAATAGTGACATAGAGTTTCTAATAAAATAATGTAGTTTTGTGGCTAATTCACTGTGTATTTTTATATGATAATAAATTGAACTGGTTTTTATTTTTGGCACAGTCTTGGTGACTATTACTTTACTAATATGAATAAAAAAGTTACCTTTAAAACCCAAGTTTTTCTCCTGTGGTTGCATGATTTATGATACAGCCTTTATTTGGAATACACTGTGAAATGCAGAAACAGCAACTTTACTCCTTTATGAGACTGAGTTTTACTACTGAGTTCCCCCATAAATATCATGTTATAAATAAACTGTGCCTCAAAAGTGCTTCAACTGGATTCTATGCTGCTCACTAATTGGCCTGCCACAGATGGCTGTAACCAAATCACACAATAAGATTACTCCATTGTTACCCAGGTATTCTGAAAATAGCAAGACATGTGGCTTTTGACAAGAGGTTATAGCAGAAAGGTGAAAAAAATCTTGTTAAATGTTAAATAAGATTTTAATGAAAGAAGACAACACATTCTCTAAAAAAGAAGCTGTCTTTTTTTTAAAATTTCATTTTGATTGGCTGTTTATTTTTGTTTGTTTTTGTTATGTTTTGATTTCTTTTAGAATTTTTTTAACTTAAAAGATAGGTTTTTTTTTTTTTTTTCTCATGTTACATATCAAAGACAGTTCTCTGCTCTCCTCCCAACTCACCCTCACCCTTCAGCTTCACACTTCCCCATTCCCTCATCAACTCCAAAGAGATGGTAAGGCATCCCATAGCAGTCAACAAAGTATGGCTTATCAAGTTGAGGCAGGACCAAACACCTCTCACCTTCATATAGCGGCTGAGCAACGTATCCCTCCCTAGGGAATCGGCTCCAAAATGCCAGTTCATGTACTAGGGATAAATCCTACTGCCAGAGACCCCACAAACTGCCCATGACACATTCTGTCATTCACATTCAGAGGGCCTATTTGGTCCCATGCAGATTCTCCAGCTGTCAATCCAAAGTCAGTGAGCTTTCAGTAGCTAGGGTCAGCTGTTTCCCATCAAGATTTTGACCCCTTTGCTCATATAATCCCACCTCTCTCTCTTTGACTAAACCGGGAACTTGACCCAGTGCTTAGTTGTGAATTTCTCCATCAGTTCTGAACAAAGGGTCTATGATGACAATTAGGGCGAGCATCAGTTTGATTACATGAGAAGTCCAGTTAATGTACCCTTTTTTTCTACTGCTTGGAGTCTTAGTTGGGGGTCATTCAAAACTATCCTGCGTGAGGTAACCCAGACCCAGAAAGACAAACATAGTATGTACTCAATTGTAAGTGGATATTAGACATAAAGTAAAGGATAACCCACTACAATCCACAACTCCAGAGAAGCTAGGTGACAAGAAGGACCCTAAGAGAGACATCCATGGATTCCCTGGGAATGGGGAATAGATAAGATCTCCTGAGTAAATAGAGAGCATGGAGGGGGAGGTGAAAGGGAAGCCTGGAGGAGAACATAAGGAAACAGGATGGTTGAGTTGGGGGAGGAACAGAGAAGGAGAGTAAGAAATAAATCGCTTGATAGAGGGAATCATTTTGATGTTTGGGAGAAACCTGTAGTTAGGGAAATTTCCAGAAATCCAAAAGGCAGCTGTCTTAATGGTCATCATCAGGATTATGATTACTTTTCAGTTCCTGCATATTACATGTAATTTTGTATAATCACATATAATAGTAAGCAAAGTAAAGATGCAAACTCTATGGAAGGACACTCAGAAATATCGGTATAGATTCCTGTTTTATGGAGATGTCACAGACAGATCTGTCCTGATATGATGTCTATCCTGATTAGTATTTCAGTATCCCTGAAAAGGATATAGGTATATAGTCACGTATTATGCATTATGTTTTAATTTTTTTCATAGCATAGTGTTTTAAGTGATAATCACTAGTTAGTAGCATATTTTGTTAAAGAATGGGATGTTGAAAGAATAGAAATTAAGGGTACCATGATATGGGACATCCTTAGCATGTCTTGGAGGGTGACAGAGTCTTTCTTAGCTCTAGGTCAGCTTAATTTCATAGGGTTAGGCTCCTTGAATATTTCGGTAAGCAAAGCAGTTCTGAGCCAGTAACTTATAGTTTCCTTTCTCACAAGTCTGAGAAATGAAAATTTCATTCCTTCGAGAGTAAGATTTAGAGAAAAAGTTATTTTAGTTTCCGAGGTAGGAGATGAAGAGGGGCAGAGAGGAAAATGATGCTGACATGTAGACATAGGTCCTAGGAATGTCAAGAGCAGTGACTTACTAGTCATGGGGATTCCACAAGGACAGGCAGAAGATATCTGAGTAAGGTGTGAGGAGCTCAGGGAGCCCAGCTGCTAAAACAAACAACTGTCCACAGCATGTCGCTGCTTCAGTCACATCCTTATACATGCTTCCAGGATGAGGTCTGAGAGAGAATGAAGGACTCAGAAGCAGAATTCTGTTAGTCCCGGCTTCCAGAAAGGCCATTCTGCTAACAGTTGTTTGGGAGCTCACTCTCCATATGACCCCTTTTCTATGTCCTTTTCTCACCACTGAAATGCTATCCTGTCTCCCCAGTTAGTGAACTGGAAAATAGTTATGCTTGATCTAGAGATATCTTCTTAAGTTCACATGGCGAATATTTTAAACTGGATTGTCATTTAGTCACATCTTTTCCATAATCAAACCTATTTCATATGCAATAGTGTAATGGAGCCAAGAACCAAGCTTGTGTGTGTGTGTTTAGTATGTGTAGTGTGTGTGTGTGTGTGTTTCTGTGTAGTGTGTGTGTGTGTAGTATGTGTAGTGTGTGTGTATGTCTGTGTAGTGTGTGTGTTTAGTATGTGTAGTGTGTGTGTATGTCTGTGTAGTGTGTGTGAGTGTGTGTGTTTAGTATGTGTAGTGTGTGTGTATGTCTGTGTAGTGTGTGTGTGTGAGTGTGTGTCTGTGTGTGTTTAGTATGTGTAGTGTGTGTATGTTTGTGTAGTGTGTGTAGTGTGCGTGTGTAGTATATGTGTGGTGTGTGTGTGTGTGTGTGTGTGTGTGTGTGTGTGTGTGTGTGTATGCACTTGTATTCATGTGGAGACTAGAGGTTAACCTGGAGTGTCTTTCTCAATTCATTCACCACATTTTCTTTTCTTTTTCTTTGTTTTTTTCTTTTGAGACTAGGTAGCAGACTGAAACTGAAGCGTGAGTCTTAGCAAGACTGGATGTTCAACAAATCTTAGGGATCCACCTCTCTATAACCCAAAATGCAGGGTGTCAAGCCTTATTCTTACCTGTGTTCAAGGCATCCAGAGTTTGATCCTCATGTTTGCACAACAAACAGTTTTGCCTCCTTTGCCATCTCCTGAGCTAGGAACTGAAACTGTTCACATGATAGGTTAAAGGCAGTATTAATGACTGGAGCAGGGAATATCTTTCTCTTTTTAGAAAATATTTTTTTCTTAAAAGTGAAAAGAAAAATAGGCAAACAAAATAGTCTTTGAGTTCCTACCATTTTCTTTGCTTGTTAGCGATGTTGCATTTATCTGATAATTCAGCTAAAACTTTTTAAATAAAGTGTGTCCTTTTTGAAACTTGGAGAACTGTCTAAGCACATTCCTAATTAACACCTAAATTCTTTCTGGTGGCTAGACAGAGACTTTCCTGGCATAACAATGTCTGGGGCATTTGCAAATCTCAGCTTCCTTCACATTTCAGGGGCTGCAGTTCTTGTGACCAGAAATGCATGTGAAAGCAAATTTATTACAGTCTGAGAGAAGGAACAGTTAAACTAAAAATGATCTCTGATTGAGAATAGCTACAGTAGATGTCTGACATCTGTTTCTCCGGTTGTTTTAAAACTCGACATAGTCAAGAAGCATTTTAAATCATAATGAAGAGCATACTCCCAATAAAAGGCATGTGATTATCAAAAATTCAGTAGTTACATTTCATAATTTAATTCATTTTAAAAATTCATATTCTGAAACTCATTTTAATAATCATTAAAATAGTTGACAAAAATTCAGTGCTTGTATATAAGACACTTATTTAAGTATTTTGAATTCTAGTTATTTTGCTTTTTTAGTAACAGTAAGTTGCCTAAACATTTGGTTTTTAATAAATTCATTTCTATAATATCTTTTAAATAAAGATAAAAACTTAAGGTACATACTTGTTCTTGAAACAATTCTCTTCTTAGTGGATTGAATTCTGACAAAAGCCCATTTCTGTTGATAAGTTTTTTGATTGATTAGAACTTCATTATGTTTTTATAAATTATTATTAAAATGCTAATTGTGAAGAAAGTTCCTATTAATAGTTATTTTGAGCTTCATTTCTTATTATGGTAAGACAATAATGTATGACTGCTTTCTGAGATGTTATATATAAGAAGAGTAATATATTAAATCCCAATTTCCATTCTAATATTAAGTGAAAAAAGAAAGCCTTCCAAAAAAGATGAATTTCCATGGTACCAATCACTGTCATACCTTTTAAGTCACTGATACTTTTAGTGAAGTTTTGAAATATGTAATAAAAATCATGAAGGAAATTACTTTTTCTATAGGAAAACTGCTGGGTATAATTAGGAATAGGAGGACCCTCACCAAGGGTGTCTGTCTGCATGCCTGATACCTGCCATAAACTTCATGAAACTTCCAATGGCTTTTGGTCTAGGACATGCCTTCATTTAAAGATATGTTTTGCACCTTTCGTCTTTCTCTCTTCTAAAATGGTTACAACCAAAGGGCTATATGGATTTAATGCTGGAAATTGCTACCCATATTTTCTTTTGTTTACTACTGTGTGTGTGTGTTTGTGTCTGTGTGTGGGTTTCTGTCAGTCTGTCTCTCTGTGTGTTTACTGTTACTGGTAATGCATATGATCTATTTCCTAGCCTCTTAAGCAAAATTTTGTATTTTGAGGTATTAAAGTTATAACTAACATTGACACAAAATAAAGGTCTTACATCCAAGGGAGTAAAAGGTAGTTTCTTCTGGCAGCAAACACAACTGATGCTATGCTGTGTGACAATGTTTCTGGCAAGATGTGAGATAAGAGAACTGACAACAGACCAAAGTAACAGAGAAACTAAAATCTAGCTTGCTCTGCCACAATGTTGCTTGTGTCCACTGGAAGAAGTCCTTAGTGATTAATTAGCAGTAGCATGGGTAAGATAGGGGATGGCCACAGCTCAAAGGCAAGGGAATCATTGAAAAACCATGGCAGCATGCATGATGGTTTATGAATAGTGGAAATGTAGAGCTAACTACAGCACTGGCCAGAAGCTCTGTAAGTTAGAAAGTCCCCTCTCCTCAGCAGTTTTTATTGTTTACATAAATTTGGGCCAAAAAAAAAAAAAAAAAAGCTTGATGAATTTGCTAAGTTTTGGCAAACTCTGAAGACTTCAAAATAATTTAGTTTTTGAGTCTTCAGGGAGTTTCTTTTATAAAAAAAGATAAAATGTTTTAATCCAGGGGAAATTTTTACATGCCAAAGTCCAGGAACAAAGATTCAAGTCACTACAAACACTATGACTTTATGAAGAAAGAGTCTGATAAATATTTTACATTAGAGAACATAGTAAACCACAGATCAGGATCTTTCAAAAATACATTTATAGAAACACATGGTAGGAAAGGTTCTAGCAAAGTAGGGATGTCTAGGTAATAGATCTCAGACATTATCTGATGACATTTGTAGTGTCCTGGTGGGAAAAGGCCAGGGAACTCTTTGCACCTTCTAAACTAGATGCTACCTGCTAAGCACAAAGATTTTGGGTATGGAATAAATCCTTCTTTAGAGATTTCGGGTAATCCAAGATAAGTAGGCTGTGCTAGCAAATTTCGTGTAAACTTGACACAGTGAGAGTTATGTGAGGAGAACCCCAACTAAGGAAAAGCCTCCATAAGAATGGGCTGTTGGCAAACTTGTAGAGCATGCTTTTCTTAATTACTGATTAACAGGGAAGGCTCTGCCCATCTTGTGTTGAGCCATCCCTCTGATGGTGGCCTTGGGTTCCATAAGAAAGCAGACTGAGCAGGTGATGGGGAACAAGTCAGTAAGCATTACCCTCTCTGGCATATGCATCAGATTCTGACACCAGGTTCTTGTCCTGCTAGGTTTCCTATTCTAGCTGCTTCTCATGGTTGACTATTACAAGGAACTCTGAGTGAAGTAAACCCCTTTCTCCCAGTAGCATTTCATTATGGTGTTTCATCATAACAATAGTAACCCTAACTAAGACATTATTTTTCCCAGCAATATTTCAGCTCCTCATAATCCTGAAATTTTAATTATCTATCTATCAGCCGTGTGCATCATTCAACATGTGTGTGTGTATTCTCAGTTAACTGCTGTTTACATTGCTAATGTTTTAATTTCTTCATGTGAGATAATGTTCTATATAGGTAATCTATATTAATGATAAATAAACAATGCTGAAATGTGGCTTTTAATGCCCCTTCAGTGAGAATGCCTGACCTTATCCCATGTCACAAAAGATACTATCCTAGGCAAAACCAAAAAGTTTAACAATATTTCTGTTAATGTATATAATAGCATCAATATTATATCCTACATATATTATTATCAAGTTAATATTTTGAAATATTAATGTCTTTCATTTTGACTGGGAAAAGAAAGGCTGGCAAGGGCTCTAAAATATGGCCTGAAAAATGCAAGATTACAGACTGGGGCTCAGCGAGGACACTGAAACAGTTTTCCTATTGCTTGGGTTATTACAAGAATAGTTATTAGAAACACACACACACAAACCATTGTGATAGGGCTTCTGGGAGAATTCAGATTCTGAAAACTATAGTTTTCAGAAATATATGGGAGGCCCATAACACGTGGTTGAACAATAAAACATAATATGATTTTGCAAGCAGGTTGTCTGATTCTTGGGCAGTGAGAGAAGGTAGAAAGTTCCCATCCTTTAGTTGAGGTGTCTTTGTTGTATGGGTATGCCAACAAACTGTCTCTCATACCTTTGATTACTTGAAAAATTTCTTCTGGGATAATGAGAATCAAGACTAAGACACCAACACTAAGGTACCAGCCACTGTCTCTGACAGCAGCATCCAGTAGACATGGCCTGAATATACTCCAGCACACAGGAAGGAAGAAGAACAAATTGTGAATGGTTAGTTAGAAACTGAATGGCTTGAGCGAAATAAGTGCTTTAGCTTACATATATTTGCTCACACACATTGATTTCTTTCTCAACATAAATATTTGTTAGAATTATCCAGGACTGTTATTGAAACTATGCTTTTTTACCCAGGAAACCTTTATGGCAACTTGAAATGGGTGATTGAGTAGAAATTGAATAAAAATTATTAGTGCTAACAACACACAAAATAAAGTTCAATAAGCATAGGTATATTCTTGTGCCCCATTCTTAATCATTAGATAATACTTTGGAGAATTTGAGGCAGTAATATTTTCATTTTGGAGCCCTTAGGATTATCTGTACAAAATATTTACTTTCTCCTGATTTTTAAGATTAAATTTGGAAGAAAACTAAGCTAAATGAAATTTCATGAAAGCACATTGAGAACAGATCTAGAAATTAATTTCACTCTCAAATGAGCAGCAGCCTGATATAAGGGATGCTCCCTGGCTGGGAGGATACAAGGTGTTGTGTGGACAATAAGTAGGATGGTATGCGTCATGTGGGGAATAGGGTAAAAATCCCAAAACACAGCCAAAAAGAATACAATTGATCATAATTGTCCCTAAAATAACACATTAAAATAATGTAGGAGATGAAAAAGAAAAAAAAATGTATAAGTACTACAAAAACTATTTGAGAAACTCCAAAGATATGATGATATGACAAGCAGAATATCTGTTTGCAAAGATAAGAGGAACATGTGAAAGTGTTAAAAGAATCAGGGTGCCTAGATATAGAACAATTCTAAGAGTATATGTGTATAACAGAATTTCAAGTATATGGAATAAATTTTTTCATAAAGAAGAAACAAATAGAAATAGCTATAGTTATAATTGGAGAGGTCATCGAATCTTCCTTGTAAGGTATGAAGCCTACAGATCAAAACAAATGATGGTGAGGTTGCTCAGTGATTGGGAGCACTTGTTCATATAGAAGACCAGGTTCTGTTTCCCTCAAGCACCTGGTGATTCACAACCATCCATAACTTCAGTTCCAGTGTCTCCAATATCCTATTCTGACATCTTCTGACTCCAGTCACACATGTGGTACATATAGATACGTGCAGATAAAGCCATTCATAGACATAAAATAAAACACATCTGAAAATGTTTTAAAAGTTATTGGAAATTATATGACACTATATTATACATCTCTAGAATGTACATTTTGTGCAGGACTGCAGGAAAGATCATTAGTAAAAATTTTAACATATCACTGAGATTTGTACATAGAAGACTATAAAGCATAACTGCTAGAATTAAAGAAAATCAAAATAAAAGAAAGTCTAAGTAAATAACTATGTATTCAGAGCTTCAATCTTGGCAAAATATATGTTCTATACAAATTCATATAGAAACTCAATTTAACTAAATCAAATCCCAGTGGGAATTTTATAATATATAATAAATAACATTAAAATTTCAAATTAAATTTTCATCTGAAGATAATATATAATTATTTTCTTGCCTGGTCTAGTCCCAAGGTCCAGACCAATCAGCAACTACTTAGCCACCCAAAATGACTCAGACATGTATATTAATTAATGTTGTTCTGCTATGGCTCAGACTTATTGCTAGCTCTTTCATCTTAACTCAACCCATTTCCATTAATCAGTCTTGCCACATGGCCCATGGCTTACCTGAATTCCTTTACATCTTCCTCCTTGGCAGCAGCTCACAGCATCTCTGTCTGATGCTGCCCACCCTCCTTCCCCTTTATCTATGCTCGAATTTCCTGCATGCTTCTATGATGCCTTGACATAGGCCAAAACAATTCCTTTATTATCCAGTGATAATTCATAGTATGCAGAAAGACATCTCACATCAGTAATATGAAAATAGTGAATTGTTGGAAGCTAAAGAAGCCTTAAATGAATATGTAAAGAGTAGAAAAAGCCCTTCGTGAATATATATTTTTTGACCTGACCATGGAAATGTCAAGGTCCTACTGCCTTAGATCCATGAGAATGGCAACACTTACCACCACTATCTAAGGACTGAAGCTTGAAGAGATAGCAAAGCCTTTCTGTGGTCCTCATATGAAACTGGTAGTGTGCAGAAGTATGAGTGTTTGTGAACCATTAATTACAGTGTGTAAACACTAACAAGTGCAGCTTTCTCCTCTCTGGTGTTTACAACTTGAAAATGCTTGTTTAAAACACATGTATGCTGAAGTTCTGTGTTGATGCATAGTAAGTCTACTCCATCAAAGCAAGCAAGCACACCCACTTGATCGATCCCAGGGTTCCTGTCTGTGTGTCTGATTTTCTTTATACTCTTGTCATCCAAATCAGGTTTCCATGACCATACAGGATATGCCACATAACTAAATATTTTTATATAGGCAATATTTCTATCTGGTCACTATGCAGGTAGGAGAGGAGAAGTACTCAGACAATAGAGAGAACATGTGTTACCACACTCCTAACCTTGAACCTCAGCTATCATCACAAAAGGAGCAGAGAGATTCAAGAGTCAGACAGAGTGGACTCCCAAACTGACAAACAATATTTCCTGGATATGACATTTCAGTAGCCACCATGGACTAGCAATGGCTGGGGCTGCCCATAGAAGGCTTATAGAAGGATCAGGCTTGCTAAAATTTCAGGATGAATTGATTGTGAGAACCCACCTCTGTTTGAGGTGCTAGTGACAACCAATAGCTTCTTGTAGATAGAGAAGGGGATGGAGTTTTCTTCAGTGAGGCAGCCCTAAGAGGCTTCCAGTGCTCCATCAGATGTTCCACACTTATCAGATATAGGCAGCACCAATGGTCTTATGCTATTAGTATTTTTTAAAATCACAAAAAAAAGAGTACATGAGGTTAAAATAAAAAAGTGTTGAATGAAGGAAGGGAGGAGAAGCTGGGTGAGCTGGAAGAGGGGCTGTATTGGGTCCAAGTACATTATATGCATGTATGCATATTTAACACAATATTTTCAAAATAATTTTTTTGTTTTCCAAACAGTCTAGGTAATACCTGAGATGAAAGGGCTTCTTTGTCTGTAACTGCAATGGGATATTTATAGCTTTATGTAAAAGTCCTCTCCATAGTATAGTCTAATATTCTACCTGCTCTAGTGCAAAGCTGTACATAATAAACCATAACTTTCTGATATATTATGTAGGCTCTAAGGAAATAAAGTTTGCCTGAAAATCAGAGGACTGCATCAGCCACAGAGTTATTCATAGAAGTCAGGGAGTGGTGGCACATGCTGTTACTCCTAGTATTCCTGAGACAAAGGCAGAGATCCATCTGGATTTCTGTGAGTTCAAGTCCACACTGGGCTACATGAGATGGATCCAGTCCAGGAGGGAACTTGGGATCCCATGCCTCGGCTCCATGTACCTGGAAGCACACATACTTTTTATCCCAGCACTTGGAAGTTTAAATCAGGAAGTGATATGGTTGGGCAAAGAAGAAGATAGGATCTTCACCTTTTGGCTGAAAAGGTGACCAATTAGGATTTGTGCAATTCATAACCTCTCTAATACACCTACCACATTTCCTGAAGTCTCCATAGTTAATAATTTGCATGGATTAGCTCTAAAGGCTTCCTCTTCCACACCCAAAAGGAAAAAGATGTCTGTTCTTTCCTATACACTTGCTCTTTTTCTGTCATTCATTCCCCATATTCAACTATAGAGCACTGCAAACACTTCTTCTTTACAACTGTCTTATCCATTGGGCAGTAAATAATTGTTTTTATCCCTTATCCTAATAGTTCTTATTTTGCTTCCCATTATACTACTTAGGCCAGTAATTATTATCTGACTCACTTCTTTACTGGAATATATGCTTCTAGATGGTACAGTGACTCATTTTTCTCTGTTTAAAGAAGATAATAAAGGAAAAAAATACTTAAAGGCCTAGTTTTATTAGAAATAAAGTAAGTTATCATAATCACCATTCATAGCTTACAGAGTATATTACACAGTTATTCTTTATATTTTGGTGATTAATATCTAGAAAGAAAGACCATTGAATTTAAAATGAACAAATATGTCAATGTGTTCTCAGTATATATATATAAAAGCATAGGGAAAAACATTTCACAGATTAGAATTGCAGGTTATTTAAGATGAAAGTAGATGCTGTTTAAATATTGAATGAACCTTTTTAGCTAGACAGGATGCTTTAAAATTGAAAGATACTTTTATTTGAAATGAGATAAGGGATGAGCTCCATTTGTGTGAGCATGTTTCCTGACATGAATTAGAAAAACCTATTATGTTGTTTTGTGTTAGGTATGTCTTCTCATTCTTGTCTTATAAATGCAAATGCAAATACAAACACATGTTGAGAGTACATTATGGCTTCGGTGTTGCTAGCATTAGATGAAATAAAACCAGCCCAAGTGATCTAGTGATACTTTCTCTGTCTCAGAACAGCACAATGGTGAACATGGTGATACATGTACCCAAGGCTTGCATCTTGCTCTATCAACATGGTATCTATTATGAAGATATTTTCTGTCATTACAACTATTTGGTGTTATTTGTGCCTCCATTTGTCATGTCTGGTTTTCTTATTTCCTAAGGATAATTTAAATGTTTGTTGTTGCCTTATTTTTTTTTTCTTTTCCTGCTTTGGATAATTTTAGTCTTCAGACAAGATCATTTATTTATTTATCTGTTGCTCTGATTAAATAGTCTGCTGATAAAACATGCTTTTCTGATATTATGCAGAATATGCAAAAAGCATTAAGATAGATTGCAAGTGATTGATGTAGAAAATAATGTTAAATGTCAGTATTAACAAAAATGCCAGCATTTATAAAATCCCAATTTCCTCTAAATTTAGGTTAATCCTAGACAGCTTACCCATTTGTTCATCTCCTTTATTTCACTTTATTAATAATAGCAAGCTTTTACTGAGGGTATAATTTATGCCAGGAACTGATTCAAGCATTTTTGTTTATTATCATACCCTAACTTCATAATACTCCTGTGAAGGAAATGTCATTACCTCAAATTTAAAAATGAGAAAATTGAGATATCAGGAGTTTGTGGAGATAAAAGTATAGTTTAGAAGTCAAACTAGGTCTGAAGAAGTTCACTGAATATCCTTGACTAACCTCCTTAGTATGCTATTAATGAATGAATTTTCTATGTAGTATTTAGTTTCCATTCTGTATAAGTGGTTTCTACATAACAGCAGACTGCTTTGACATATTAATTATTTTTTTAGTTTCTTTTCCTTTAATTGAACCTTGCTTGACTCTAAGACTGCAATTAGATCATTTGAAAATACATAGATAAATATGTATATTTATATGTCTAGACAAAGAGAGATAGATACATACATACATACCTATACTGCAAGAGAGAGAAAGAGAAAGAGATAGAAATAGAGAGATAGAGGCAGGGAGACAGAGAGATAAGGAGAGAGAGACAGAACAGAGGAAAAAGAAACAGAGAGAGAGAGAGAGAGAGAGAGAGAGAAGAAGAAGAAGAAGAAGAAGAAGAAGAAGGGGAAGGATGTGGAGCTAAATATCTCTTCCTGGAAAATTATTAATCTAATAATTAATTTTGATTTTTTTTACTCAGATATTTAACATGCCAAGTCACATGCATCTCAGGTACAGAAAAAGATGCTACACATAGATAATGTCAATCTCCTGATTCTAAAGGCTAATTGTTTTGCTGTAAATTTATTTTATCTTTGCATGCTCTTTCTCTACATAATGTTCAACTTTCTGACTGATTACCACTCCTTTACACTCTGTGAATGAACAGTTCTAAGAGAGACAGAGCCAGCTCCATGTTCTCTTTTCAGTGAGAAACTATACTTGAGTATAGCTATTTTGAAATGTAACATTTCTGTGTTCAGGTGAGAAGAGAAGAAAATCTGTTGTTTAGTTTCTTGTGACTGATCCTATTTCCTGGAACTCTTCCTTTATCCCAAAATAAAATGTATCTTATACATTGTAGTGTTCCCCAGGAGCTCTTAAAATAGGCCAGCTCATCCCTTGATTCATAAATCGAGTATGAATTTTGGTACTATGAAAATTGCAGGTTGTTGATTCCTACCCACAGCAATATAGGTAGGAAAATATTTGTCTTCCTTCCACAGCAGCGTTAATGTGCAAAGAATCATGTTTTGAAATGCTGTAAGAGATATGATGTAAGCTAATTGAGATTCAATTAGCACATCACATGCTTTTTGCTATGCAGGAGCTGAGGATGTGTCTATTAGAAATTACTCATAGCTGGGTGAAAGCTGGATGAATAATAATTTAGACCTTGAAAGACATGCAAGACTATAAATGGAAGTAAAAGTGAGGCTAATGGATGATCAGCCAAGAACTTTTCAGAATTCCCTAATGAGAAACTATAATTTCCATATTTGACATTAAGGCTGATAATAATGACAAGACCTCAAGATTGAGTACAATTAGATCCATAAAATGCATCGCCGATATCTTGAAAACTACCTATTAAGTTGAACCCAGAAGTCAGATTTGTCTCAATTTAGTGTAATGATTCGCAACACAAGAAATGCTAGATTTACTTTTCCTTGTTATTACCAACTAATATAATTTTACATTACAGATATAATTATATATTACAGTCCACATGATCTTTGGAAAGCTGAAGGCTAAATGTCATCCCCTGCTTACCACACTTCTGCAGCACACTGTTTCTCTGAAACTCAATCATAAAGTCCTTCATGAGCCTCCTGGATCTTACAGTTCTCAGCTTCCTCCCATGTATGTATGGTCTTCACCATCCTTTGTGTTCTTTAAAGTCCATGTAGCTTGGTGCTCACTCTTTCTTTATGTGTCAGATATACGCACTTATTTCTCAAGCTTTTTTCACATTCTCTTTCCCCAGACAGGCGTCTGACTTTAATACAGAAGTCACATGATACATTTCTTCAACTTATCTCAAGTTCACAGGGTAACTTTTTTGTTTCAGAAAAAAAAGTCTGCAATGTGCTACCTAATAAACACCACCCCTTTACCTCTATTTATTATAAGCAAATTCTTTATCTTACACTGTTCTTAGCAACTTTGGTACCATAATTCATTCATTTATTTAGTCTACATTTTCACTATCCGAAACCATGTTTCTGAAAATGAAATAGTTTGCGGATTTTATTTATGAAATCTCCTTGACACCATTTTAGTGCTCAATAAATGTCCATCTACTGAATGTAGCATTTAAGAGCCTTCTTACTGTGATTTATTTAACTAAATCTGCAGAGCAGGTACATTCTAATACTCTACTATAAGAGAACTGAGCAGCTATTTGTTCATTCAAAAATTATCACAGATTAGTGATTATTTATGCTAATGACTTTGTTATACTTTTTTTCCAAGGTTATATTTAAAAGTAATTGTTATCTATATAAATCTTTGAATTGGAGGTGTTTTATTATTAATAGAATGTAAGTATAATGAAATGTTTGGGATTACTTTAGAGATTTACTTCTTTGAAAAGTAAATGTATCTACATGTATTAATACAATAGAAAATGTACACAAGCATTACATACATGTTAACTGATTTACATTTTTTTCTTATTGAAGGATTACATATCGTATAAAAGTCCCACATTATCCATTGTTACATTTCAAAGAATGTATTTCTTCGTATTTTTACTGGGTGCTTCAGAATGGTACATGTGTTAATCAACCATGTATTTGTAAGCAGTGGATCATTTAGACTTAAGAATTATTTATTTATTTTTTTTGGAAGACAAGATCTCATATAGCTTAGACTGGACCTCAAACATGATCTTGGACCAAGATTGACCTTGAACTTCTGATGACTTAGTCTCCAAATCCAAAATACCGGAATTAGAGGTATGCACAAAGTTTAGGATTGAATTGAGTTTCATGCACATTAGGCTGCATTCTACCAAATGAGCCCCCATTTGAGATCCATATTGATGTGGGAATGCGTTTATGTATGCTGTGAATCTCAATCTTTAAATAAAGGAGCTGTTTTGGGCCATGACAGGCACATAGAAGAAGTAGGAGGAGAAATCAGAGCATAGGTGGGAGAAGCAGGGCGGAGTCAGAGGCAGATGAGCTGAAGCCGCCCAAGGAGCAACATGTAAGGAGCACAGGTGAGCCACACAGGCCATTTGGCAGACAGATTAATAGAAATGGGTTGATTTAAGATGTAAGAGCTAGCTAGCAATGTGCCTGAGCCATAGGCCAAACAGCATGAAGTTAATATAAGTGTCTGAGTCATTTCTGGGGGCCTGAGCGGTGGCAGGTGGCTAAGGGGTCTGGTGCAGCAGGGTCTAGGCCTCTGGCCGCCCGGGACCAAGAAACCGCATTGCTACACCATATCTTAGGTTTTCTATGCTATTTTATTGTCCTTTCTTTACCCAGTTCGTGTAACCAGAAGAAACTACGTAGTTTTCCAGAAAGACTACTTTTATTATAAAATTAATTTTATTCATTAAAGCCTTGTGGTATATATGAAACACTCATGAGTAATTTGACATCTTCTGTTCTTTTCTCGACAAGGCAGAGAGGCATTTCTGATGTCTCTTCTAATGGCTGCTAATCCATACCATCCTGGGGATTCTATTCTCACAGCCTATAATTATTTTACAGAGGCCCCATTTCCAAGTATTATCATCACACTGAATATGGATCTGAATCATATTAATTAGTGTCACTATCATTCAGCCCCAAATAGCCACCCAAAACATTTTAACACTAGATCTATCCAGAAACAAATTGAGGGTAGGAACCTTGATTTTTTAAATGACAAAATATTTACTTTAGAATAATTTATGTTTATTTTAATACAGGGTTCTCTTAACAGCTTCAACAAACTTCACCTTATAGCTAGCATCTCCATAACTTGACATGTTAGTAAAAAAGCTAGGTCTTTATATGGAGCAACCCTATGAGCCAAACCACAGTCATTCTGGTTATTTCGGGTTTTATATAAATCTCCTAGGAATGTTATAGTACCCAGTTCAGGACACTATATTTCATTCTGGTGTGCATCTCCTAAGTCTTGCTTTCTCCTCTTTCCCTCCCTCCCCACTACACTCCCTCCTCATCCCTCCCCCTTCCCTTACAGATTTTCAAGATGATCACATCTTGACCATTTTGTTCATGTGATCACATATATAAAAAATCTCCTCAGATTTAACCTATAATTATTTGGTTTTTATTGTTCACAAAAATATTCATTAGCAGAAAGCATTGCAGGCCAGGTTGCTTTACATAGCATTATTTTCCAGTGCTCTTCATTGCAGTCTAAGCAACGCAAATTGCAATCAAACTCACTCTTTATCTTAATCTACAAAGAATAAAATAATAGGAACATCTAATGATGGTCAGCCAAATTAGCGAGTGCCCAACACAGAATTAAAGCAGAAATAGATAACACAGGCATTTTAACAGAAATCTCATTTCTTTAAACTTTTAATTCCCAAAACTTGGTCCTTTTAATGTTGCAGTGACTATCATTTATCGTGGAGATGGCTGCCTAGATACTTTGCTTCCCATTTATTATAGAGCTTATGAGGCAATCAATTTTGCAGTCACCACTGAAAATCCCTAACCCCAGATCTTACACAGCAGTCTATTCTAGATAACTGTGAAAAAAAAAAGGCAATCCCCTCCCCCATCTATTTACCCAGAGATAATTGCAAAGTTCTTATTTTTGTATACCCCAGTTTTCATCATTCCTTCTCTGGGGAGGTAGGGATGACCCAAGGAGGATGAAATTAATGTTTTTCCTACTCAGTTTTCCCAGAGGAATTCAGGCTGCAGCAGTGTGAGCCCTACCACACTGTGGGATATTGGAGATAATTCCTACTCAATGGGCAAAACTCCATTTAATGCATTACTACTTCCTGTGGTTTTTGCCCAAATTTACCACAGGGAAAATGCTTACTCTCAACATTATTTAAGTCATAAAACAATTGGTTATTATAGTCTACAGGAAGCCACACAAAATGAAAGAAAACAGATGATAGAACACTAGCTTCTCATATCATTGTCCTTCTTCCAGTGGTGGCAATTTATGCAGAAACAAACACACCTACATCCCCTGCTCTGAACACCAGCATTCTTGCCTGTATATCCTCCTCTCGGGGAAGATCATGCGAAGAAACAGCCTTATTCAAAAGCTATAACATGGTTCACTATAATTTTACACAGCACCAGATATAAGTCTTTTGCACCCTCTCTGAGTTGTATGTTGTTAATAATAGGCAGTATAATGTAAGACAGTAAAATGCATTCATTATGCTTTATGAATTACCATAACTTAAAAGTATTGTCTTCTGATTTTCAAATAATAGTCTTATTCAGATTTCCTTTTATTTTGGTGTCAAAAATCTAAGTGCAGTAAAGGATTTCTTTCATTTTTTTCTTATAAAATAGTCATGTATCACTATTGAATAAAAGAGTTAAGGTATGGATACAGAGTGCTTAATGTAGTTGTTTAAATAGGTTTACCAAGTATTTAAGACTAGTCATATGTGAAATTGAATTGTCAGTATCACTTAAAGTGTGTTCTCATTACTACTATGTAACCAATTATTGAATGGCTTAGACATTTAACACAAGAATTCAATAGTTGATATTTCACAATGCTGCATTTCAGTGCTCCTCTGTCTAAGTCTACTCAATTTGCCATTGACTAAGGTGGATGGCTGCTCTTCATGTGTCTGGGAACATAAGAAAAGATTAAGATAGCTTTGCTCTTTTATATAACATATTTGCTGGCATTGCTAAAGGCTGGACCTAGAGGATGCAGTTGATCATAGCAACTTTGCGCAACCCTCCAGGATAGTCCTCTAAAGGTGGTTGACCATATTATCATGAAACAAAAAGCATTTAGATAGACTATTTCTAGAGTTAGCACTTGGAGTCTTTTTAAAAGATCTTGACTGAGAAAGAAGCAAAAATTATTTTTCAGTATTAGATTGTTCATGAAAATCTAAGCAAGGGGAGCGTATATTAACCTTGTGACAGGAAGACTACCAAGACCTATTTGCCCATCTTTAGTATGTCTTAGTGCCTAGTGTCTATTTGTAATTATTTAATAATTTGTCTAAATATCAGAGTGTATTTTTAAAATGTGGAACAACATTTAATACAATGGAAAATTCTGTCTCTAACCAACATTATATTCTAGATACAGTTTTCCCCAGTGGACTGGTAAAGTAACCTCCATTTGAGCAAAATCCAAATAAACCACCAAAATAAAAATACTATTCTTTAACTTCATTACAACATTTCCTGATGTGTAGGCCATGTTTATTCTACTCGCCTACAATTTTTATGGACTATGTGTGCAGTGCCTCCATAGTCTCTGCTGTATTCCTACCGACTTGTATCTTCCTTTGGTGTTTTATAGAAATATTTCACATTGTCAATCATTGTTCCTATTGTACTTGACATTGTTGACTGCTCATTACAGGAACCTCACAACAGTACAACCAATCACCCACTCCTAGTCACTTACTTCTGCCCTGTCTTCCTCCAGGCACTTCTTCTCTTATTGTATTTAGTAAGAATGAACAATCAACTCATTGATTCGGTTGCTTATACAAACTAGGAAGAATAAAAATGTACCCAGAGAGTATGTGAATAGAAAAAGTTATTCTAAAGATTTTGTATATTTTCTTTCATAAATAGTTTTAAAAAATATGAAGCTTTTCTTCCAGCTGGTATGTTTATAAGACTGACATCTTCCTTTGCTCACACTGTCAGAAAGTCAAGCAAATCTATGTTATCAAGAGGAAACAACACACCATTTTGTACTTCAAGAGCTTTACAAATGATATACCACATCAAAATCTTTCTCATATTATTACAGTTTATATACTTTTAAGTAAACTAAGTTGTAGGAGTAAGTTTCTGGCCTGGACTTTCCAGCCTGGCCCTGTGGCCCAGTCCCTCAATCCCATAGAAACATATAAACACTTAAATTAATATTATGCTGATTGACCTAGGACCCAGTCATATAACTTGCTAAGTCTTTACCCTTAAACTAACCTATAATTGTTATCGTGTTCAGCCATGCGGCTCAGTACCTTTTCTCAGAGCAGCATGGTTGTTGTCCTCTGCATCTGCTGGCTTCTCTGTGTCTCTGTAGCATCTATGCCCTGTTCTTTCTATTCCCAGAGTTTTCTTAGTCTGTTAGTCCTGCCTACACTTCCAGTCTGCCTTCGATCAATCAGCATTTTTATTAAACTAGTAGGTGGGACAATTATTTACAATGTAACAACAGAATACCACTGTACTAAGTAGTTGTATTATAATGTAAAATAAAAATTCCCAAATTGAGCCATGTGTTATGCAGAATATACAAAAAAAAAATAGTAGTGATATATTCCTTCAAAACAGAGAACATTGGGGCTGACATTTCTACTCCTTTCAGAAGTATTTCTTGGTTACAACTCAATTAGTGTTAATTCAAACATTGAATCAAATTGTACCTAGTAAATTTATAAAAGATAACTATTCCTGAAGTAGCACAAGAGCCATAAATAGGTCTGATCTTTTATACAGGTTGATACTATTTCTGCCAGTTTGGGGCATCAATTTATTTGACAAACATTTTTTTCTAGAGTATATACTAGCCAGGCATTAGGTCGAGTACTGAATTAAATGTCATCCCCCTTCCAAGACTCTCAAAAGTTAATTCTCACTCATTCTTCAGCATTCTGATTCATATCTGTGCACATTGCATTCATATATTTCTGTTGTATATGAAAAAGAATCTGTTGTACCAGGAACACCATTGTATTCAATCAGCTTTATGTTCCCTGAAATCTACCTAGTTTATAATACAGAGCTGACACACAGTAAATAACTCTAGGCATGTGATTATCTGTGCTCATATACATGCTCTGTGCTGTGTGTGTGTGTGTGTATGTGTGTGTGTGTGTGTGTGTGTGTGTGTGTGTGTGTGTGTGTGTGTGTGTGTGTGTGTAAATGCAGGCAAAGAGCTAAGATAATGAACTGGCTTATGTCTTAGGTTGAACCATGAGAAACATAGAAGGAAGTTTGTTTCATTGTAATAAAGTAACATGTTTCCAACATTAAACTTCTTTGCATATCATGTGTTTGCACCTGAATATCATTATACAAAAATATGTAAGTTGCAAAAAGTTGAAGGACTGTTTGCAATCTGTTGTGTACATAATTATAAATGAGTCTTCACACATCCTATATTGATTGCACATTTTCTGATGTGAAAACAGAAAAACAAAACATAAAAGCTAGCTGCATACCGAGTGTTTCTTACATCCTTGCACATTGAAGGAGACATATTTTTTGTTATTATTTTTTACTGTAATTGTTGTCAGATGGAGAGTAATAGTACTATCACTCTAAAAGATATTTACTCAATCTCCCTATCTGTAGCTGATTACAAGGGTATATCAATTTGTCATCAGATATGGAAATTAAGGTAGTTATTAAATTACTAAAGATATATTAAGACTATATTATTTATAAAGATGATACTTCTTTTTTACAATTTCAGTAAGACAAATTATCTGTTGAGGAATAAAAATATAAACTCTAAAGCTGTGTGCTCTATCAGGATATTTATTTTTAAAAATGTAAAAAGAAGAATATTGTCCCTTAAGTCCAAATTTGTGACTTAGCTACATACTGGTGGTAGTATTCCATGCAAAGGCTTTTATTTAATTATTAAGATTAATTCTACTTTTGTCATGATTATAATATGAAAATTTGCACTACAGCTCTTTTTGTTAATAGATGAGAGTTGATTTGTCTTTGGTAATTCACACATATAAGAATAATACTGTTCTGTTAGGGGTTTTAATTATGTAATTTCTACTTTGGTTGAATGTGAGGGATTGCAGTTAGCTAGCCTGATGGGGCTATGTTCTAGGTAATGTGCACAGACATGTGTACTAGCTGCTTCCTGCTGATCCAGCTTGGAGTCTGCCACTGTGCCTGGTGATTGGTGACTCATGATCATGATCATGAGACCAATGAGAGAAAGAGAACACAGCTATGAAAGTCACCAACTGCCAATGGGAAATCGGGAGGAGGTAGATAGGTTTCCCACAGATCTGCAATAAAGGATTCTACAAGTCACAAGTCTGTACATTGTTTCCCACCTGACTTTCAGTGTCTGTGCTGTAACCACCCAACTGTCTCACCCCCTTCCCCAAGGGGTGCTCTGATAGAATACTTTGTAATAATTGAAGAATTTTTTGATGTAGAATTTAGGAATACAATGTTTGTGTTCATGCAAACAAAAATTTATGGAGTTAAACTCTTGTTATTTAGTTTTTTTCTGATATATAATTAATACCAATGTAAAACACAATGCAACTAGTACTTTAAATAGCAGTTACTGGAAATGTCTATATAATCCAAACCATTAAATAATTGTATGTAAACATTTGTCTAAAACAATGTTCATATGTTCACACAGTTGAAATATCAAACATTCAAACTATATCTTAGATGTGTTAAAGAGAATAGATCTTCAAATTTATATGTTAAAAAGATAGCTTGTGTTTAATATTCACAGACATAGAATGTCAGTGTTTAATTTAAAGCATATATAACCAAGTGAGTCAAAGGCTGTGTTTGTAGTTTGCCGAACATTCTGTACTTTTTGATTTGGGAGTAGGAGGATAACAATGTGTGACAAGAAATTTCTCATTACTGCCCGAAGATATAAGTGACACCTTGGCAGCCCTTAAAAAGAATGTAAACCCACATGGATAGTTGATCTTAGCCCATGGACTCTGGACCAATAGTTAGGGAGCCTCTGTGAGATCAACCTAGGCCCTCTGCATGTGTATGACGATTTGTGCTTAGTCTGTTTGTATGGTTATGAACGTAATATTAGGACCTGTCCCTGGCATTTGGCTGGCTTTGGAGAACCTATTTCTCATGCTGGATTACCTTGTGCAGCCTTGACACAAGGGAAGGAGCTTGGTCCTGCCTCAACTTGATGTATTATGCTATGCTAAAGTCCAATAGAGGCCTGCCTCTTTCTGCATGGAGATAGAGGAGGAGTAGAAGGGGAAGGGGTAGATGGAAGTGGATCTTGGAAATTGGGAGGAGAATAGGGAGGGGAAATTGTGGTCATACGTTAAAAAAAATGTTACTCAAATAAAATTAAAGAATGTGTAGTGTAGTTAGCATGGGATTCTGAGATCCTCTATTTGGAAAGAACTCCTTACAGCAATTGGAAACTGGAGAATGATTGAGTAGTACTACTGACTATGCATCCAGAGGGCTCCCAGACCAGACAGCAAAAAACTCAACATAAGAAGAGCTTCCATGGAGATCAGTGAGAATATTCTCAGATGTGGCTATTTGGAGAAGTATGTAATTGAGAGAGACCTTGATCTGTGTTTGAGCACTGGTTTGAGATTACATACACTAGAAGTAGAAACTTATACCAATCTTTCTAAATCAACTAGAAAGAAGAACATGTAGTCATTCTTTGATACAGTAGTCATTCTATTCTAGAGGAATGGTAAGGCTAACTAGACAAAATAGTTTTAGGCATGGCTGTGCATTTTCCTTTTTTCTATAATGACTAGAAATTAGAATTATTATTTACAAAAAATTTAACCATGTATACCCTTGAATGTAAATTACTTCCTGTTTGATACCCAGGAAAGAAAAAACATTGAATTGCATTCCTGTTATTGATTATTCCAATCAAATTATTACTTAAAAACATCATGGCATCAGTTGGGCTCAAGGGATTTAAACCATATAATTTGGTTATTTATCATTATTATTTTGTGAATGTGTGTATATGTGGGGTGTGGGTATGTATGTCTGTGTGTATGTGTTTATGAATATGGGTACATGTGTATGAGGTCATAGATTGACTTAGGTTGTCTAACTTCATTGCTCTACATGTCATTCATTATATGTGTCACTATTGAGACAGCTTTTCAGTGAACTGGCTTATTTGTCTAGAATAGCTGTTTCAGGATGTTCAGAGCTCCTCCGGCCTCCCTGTCGCAGGACCTCTGTCTGGCCCGCCTGCCTCTGGTATTGGATGCACACACTGAAATATTTTTGTTCACATTGCTTTCTGCACTATGATCTCGGCTGATGACATAAACCACACCACAGCCCTTCACTATCCAATAGTCTCATTAGAAGTCCTGCATATGACCAGAATATGGGTTTAAACAACTTAATGTTGGGGTATGCCTGATTAAGGGTCAGATTTGGGGGCTGCCTCTATGCACAGGGTCTTGTTTGTACCTATTGGGGAAGGGATAAGAAGGCACCAAGAACAACGACACAATCTCCAGGGACAAGTTGAAATAAGCAAGTCTGATTTTATTAGGGGAGGGTCCAGCCTTAAATACTGTTCCCGCAGACCTTCCTCCCCACCAGGGGAAAGGGCTTTGATTTGCTGGTATCTGTGGGTGTGGTGGTGGTCTCTTGCTGGTATAGATCACCATGTATTGGGACACCACCCATGTTGTCAAGGTCTCAGGCAGACCTCAGTTGGCTTAAGGCACCAGGCTGTACTGGCTGAGCCCAGGCTTGTTTCCAGGTCCCTAGAAGCATCTAGGTCCTGTATATTCCACAACCTAACAAAATTACAAATCATCTTGAGTGGTAAGTGGAGAAGTAACATCATATTGTTTTGATCTGTGTGATTGTTGCACGTTTAGTCAAAGAAAGTCATAAGCTAAATGATTTAACAGGATTAAAGGAGTTTTCTACTTCTAGTTGTTGGATGGGGAAAGCAGCAAATTACTGTGATAATCTAGAAATTCTTAAACAAAACACAAAAATGCAGCATCTCAGGAGAGTAAATTAAATTGTAATTTGAACTAAACTCCTATGATCTCATCCTTTGTTCGGCATATCTACACTGTAATGATTGAGTGTTCACTTGTCATCATTTAAATTATTAACAATTATTAACAAAACAGTATTCTCAAACTTCATATAGAAACAGAAAATTTCAGAATAGCTAAAAGAGTCATGAATAATAACAGAACTGCTAGTTGTATCATAGATTCTGATATCAAATTGTATTGCAGAGCCATAATAATGGAAGTTGCATGGTATTGGAATACAAAAATTTTCTGTTGACTAATGAAATAGAATAAAGTCTCAAAAATAATTCCTTAAACCTCCAAACAGCTGATTTGGACAAAGACACAAAAAGTACTCACTAGGGAAAAAACAACACCTTCAATAAATTGTGCTGTGTGGACAGCAATTATGTAGAAGAATGAAAATAGAGCCATTACTATAGCTATGAATAAAACTCAACTCTGAATGGATCAAGAATTGCAACATTTGACCAGATACAAATGATCTAACTGAAGGAAAAAAAATAGGCTTGAACTCATGGTACAGGGTAGGTCTGTCTGATCTGGACACTGATAGCCCATGCACTAATACTGAATCAAAAAGTGAGACTTCCTAATTCTAAAAAGCTTCTGCACTCACCTCCACTAACAATATTTCTAAAGTCAAAAGTCAGTGACACTGGCATTGTTTACACTGAATTATCATGACTTCTTTATTTAAAATTATTTTTCTATAGTTGTTAACCTCTGTTGGTAGCTAATTTACAATTGAGACTTTATCTCTTTCTTAAAATGAGTAGCAGCCTATCATTTTCATGTAATGTAAACTTAATATTTCTGAGAAAAAGGAGTGTACTATGTTATAGTACGACCCATAGCTTTAGGCAGCCATTCAGAATTCTGAAGAACACACTCCCAATACCATGAAAGGTGACCTGTTGTATTTCCTAACTTTTTTGCCATCAAATCAATGATAACATCAGTGATTTACAGTTTTATAAACATATTGATATTGGGTATAATAGAATATAACCAAATCATCACAGAAAAAAATGGTTAAATACTAGTTTTTATTATCTTTACTCTGTATGAAATGTTTTATAGTTACCACACTTGCAAAAATCCCTGCTGAAAAATATGATCAAGATTAAAATTCTAAGCAATGGATCTACCATCCTTATAGAATACTGGTTTGATAATTTCATTGGTTTAGTACAAGGCTGAATTTATGGTTTAATTTAGTTATATTTTATGTCTTGATTCCACTCAGCCTCATGAACACCATGGTTCAGTTCAGTTAATAATAGTTCATTTTTGATGTGATTTCAACAAAAGAAAACTGATCATTCTTTTAGCTTTCTTTTATTAGTGTGATGATCGTGAGTGTTCTCTTTATTCTTTCTAAAAAGCAGGTTGTTTGGAACACTAAGTTTTACTTGAACTCTTCTGGAGTCTATGCCTTAAACTGGATGTTATGTTTGAGAGCTACATGACATCTATAAAGAGGCCTTAAAGATGCCTCTAAGCACTACGTATTTTCTGAAGAGATGTGAAACTTTAGGTAGGATGCTTGTTGCAATGCCCCAAAAGCAAAAGGAAATTGCTGACCCAAGACTACATTAAATTTTGTACCCTCCTTAACTAAAAAAATTACCACCCATTTCAAACTTTTCAAAGATAGTTTAGGTAGATGTTTGTAGAGAAAATTCATGATGTCCATACCACAGTTCCTACAAGTAATACTTAAGATAATAAAAATGATACCTTCTATATCAAACTGTCGAGATTTACACTAATCTGTCCTGATTATGAGGACGTTCAGTCAAGCACTCCAACAACAATCAATTGTTGAGATCCTTTCATATACCAGCACTGTATCAAGGGCAAAGGAAACAATCTGTCTTCATTTCCAAGAGTCTGTTTCCTAGAAAAGAATGAGTAAAGATAAGTTGATTATACATTATGATTGGGAGAAAAGTAGGTATTCCCTTAGCACTGTGGAAATACATGGATTCATTTGTGGAGTCAACAAGGACTTAGTAAAAAGCAGTAAGTTGATGATTCATATAAAGTAGAGATAGAACACTGTATAGTGGGGGTTTTTGATCTCGAGCTGCCAGGGACCTGGACCCACAGACCTGCCGTGCCAGACCCCTTAGCCACCCAGCTGCCCGCTGCTC
Organism: Phyllotis vaccarum; assembly: GCA_033318265.1. Taxonomy (NCBI): domain Eukaryota; kingdom Metazoa; phylum Chordata; class Mammalia; order Rodentia; family Cricetidae; genus Phyllotis; species Phyllotis vaccarum. The sequence continues at coordinate 57,416,749 of JARWLC010000010.1, forward strand.
AGACCCCCAGAAATGACTCAGATGCTTATATTAACTTCATGCTGTTTGGCCTATGGCTCAGGCACATTGCTAGCTAGCTCTTACGTCTTAATCAACCCATTTCCATTAATCTGTCTGCCACATGGCCCATGGCTCACCTGTGCTCCTTACATGTTGCTCCTTTTTGGGCAGCTTACTTGATCTGCCTCTGACTCCGCCCTTCCTTTCCTACCTATTCTGATTCCTCCTCCTACTTCTTCAATGGTGCCTGTCATGACCCAAAACAGCTCCTTTATTTAAAGATTGAGATTCACAGCATACAGAAAGGCATTCCCACATCAGAACACAAATAGAATGGACTGAGCATAGAACTGGGAAATACTTTTGACTGGTTAGAAACTAAAAGATACCTCTTTTTCTGAAATGTAGGTTAGATCAATGGAGCATGCTATATTTAGGTAAAATATCAATAAGTAGAGTGATTAGTTCATATATAAATATTGATTGCTTTTGTTTCATATGCTGAGACATCTTAAACTTCCTTAGACTGACATGCATCATTCATCATAAAGCCCCAAAGCATTACCTGAATTTCAGAACTTTCTGTACTATTTTCCACTGTTTCTTTTAAAATGTACTTTTATCAATTTTTTGAAACAGAGTCTGTAGCCCTAACTGCCCTCAATGAGCCTCTGAAACTGGTAATGACTCTTGCTTCGACTTGATAATTTCTTGGAGTTACAGGTTTATGCTGACATTCTTAGTTTCTACATCTAATAGGATCAAAACCAGGGCCTCATGCATGCCTGGAAGAACTTTACAAAGAGCTCCATTCTGTTGCCACTATTCTTTAGTATCTGGGTTTTATTTTCATTAGTTTTAAATATAAAACCATCTTTTCATATTCCCACCTTTCATCTGGAAGGATGCATTACACATCCATGGTTTACTAGGTTTCTTCTCTTAAAAAGTTACCTTGAGTCTTAATTATTGAGTCTTCAATCATCAACCCCTCAAACATGCACTTAATAAAAGTTTTTCTAACTTTTTAATCACCAAATCTAATACCTCTGAAGTAGATTAAAGCATTCACTTAAGTCTAAATAACTTCCTCAGCCCCAAAAGGCCGAGCAAAATCAATTAGATTTATAAAGATCCAGATATCACCACAGATCTTAAGGAGATGCTATTCCAATTACCCGTCTTTCTGAGAATGTTGAATATCCATCACAGTGTTAACACATTACACCACATCTGAGCTTCAAATCTGATTAAAGATTTCAGAAATTAATTCAGCAAAGAGCTGCATAAACAAAATTTTCTGTGCCTTTTTTAAACAACAAAATTTGGGGAATTAATTTAATACTTTGGTAAAATGAGCAAGCATTTTAAAAAATTCACAAAAAGTATTCCAAATATCTGTTTTAAACTGAAGGTCAGAATCCAGAGTCTGGACATAGTGACTCTGTTGCAATATTGATGGAATGGTCACGTTTGAGGTTAACACATATTAACATGTAGTACTTCACATGCTGTCACCTGTGATGACAAAAGAGGTAACAATATGCTGTGTCTCAGCTGTTATTACTCTCTGAGCCCGAGTACTATCTACACAGAAGGAAAGTCCTGGAGTTGTGCAACTATGAAATTGCCTTTAAATATTACCTGGGAGAACAGCTGATACCTGAAAGAGCTGCTATGTTGTAAGCATTCTATTAATCATCTTTTTTCCTTGCTAATCTTTTAACCTCTTTCTTCGAGCATAGCATCAGCAAATGTTTCTCCTCAATGAAGGACCTGAGGGTCAAAGTTCACAACTCTTCACCGGTTCTTGTCTAGTACATGCATGACAGAGTGTTAAACTACAAACATATAGCAAACTGTTTGCCTTTTCCCCTCTATAACAGGGAAGGGTGCTTCACATAAATGTTGCCCTTTCCAAGGTAAATAAATTTCTATCGGGATTTAAGGAATCATTTGTACCAACCTTGGTAGTCCCTTTTCAGTTGCCTACATTATTAACTGTATGAGCATGCTAGGACTTAGCCCAGTGACATGTAATTTGGTTCCTGGATACAAATACATTTCTGAGAGCACATCTGTGACTGACTGTTTGACTTTAAAGCCACTCTATGTCACTGCCTTCTTGTCACTGCCTCTTCATAGGAAATGTTTCTGGAGAAAAGTCACAGGTTTTGGCAGCTGGTAGTAGCATAATGTGAAATGCCTTCTAGGCATAAAATACAAGTACCAGAAACACAGTTAAAGCATTATAGAGTTTTATTTTCTATTTAGGTGGAAATGAAAAGGTCATAAAAATGGAACAATAAAATAAATTCTTTCTTCGTAAATTCAGGTGTCTTTCAAAGCCCATGTTTGAAAGAAAATCATTACAGACCTCTCACTTTGCTGTCAGTTTAGCAAGTAAATTTGGTACCCATGTCAGTTATCTAAATTGGTGTAATAGTTGTTGATTTACCAAAATATATAGATTTTATATCAGAGATGTAGTGACCAGTTGATTTATTTAGAATATGCTGAATAAAAAGAAATGGATAATATCACCAGTAAACTTAACTACCAAACAAATGTTAGTTACCTATCATTTAGGGGGGAAAAAACTCAAAACTAAATATGTAGAGACATCTAGGAATATGTACCAGAACACAATGTCATGTATGCAGTAAAAACAAGTTGATTTATGAGATATATTTTAGAATCACAGTGAATAGGATTGTCAGTTCTGCATATGTATCATCAGCGATGCAGCAAAGAAGAGTAAAATTTTTGCTAAACTAGCATTTAAGAAATGAAAGTGTAAACAAAATAGAGAAATGCAATTATGAAATAGCTTGTAAGGTACAAGAAATCCATGGAGACATGATGTTTCTTGCTAGAATAAACAAAGAACAAAGAAATACAAGTGAATTTGCAAGAATATGGTGTTGAACAGAAAATAAATTTTGCCCTATTTGTACACAAAATTTTGACCTTTCTTATTATACTTTAAAGGTAAAATTGAAGAGTCACTTAACCAAAGAAATTAAAGATTCTAACTCATATAAAAAGGGAGTATATTTTTGCTTAATGGGAAAGGAAAGCAAGTACAAATATATGTGGAACTGAGCACGGAGGTCTCTTATAAATAAAAAAGTTTTATGGTATATGGAAAAGATTCTGTAGCTGAAAAAGAGACCAAAAAATTTATGCCAGAAGAAAACAAATAATATGCTATGGAAATATACTAGCTATATTTGAATTAGCAAGGGAGAAGTGAATGTATATTTGCTAAAATTTTCACACTGAAAAATATTCATTTGCATAAAACTTGAGATGTAATTAAATCTATAGATCTGTTATCAGCATATAAGTGATAGTTTAAAATAGCATTAGTAAAAAGAAGTGTTTGAATTGTTATATAAAAATTTTTTTTTCATAGAAAAACTGACCAGCATCAGGTGTTTATTAGTGGAGCCCTGAAGGTCAAAATTTGCTTTCTGCTTTTCATTGGAATTTCGCTGGTTATCTGAGTCTTCCTAATCAGGCACCAGGACAGTTCCATAAAACACATGGTCTGTCAGTCAACTGGAAATGTTGATTTACTTAATATATATTTAAAATTCTATACTGTTAACTTCAATATAAACTAGACAGAACATGTTTTAAGTAAATTCCTATGAGCATGAGTTTTATGACAACATATTTTAAATGTGTAATTGCAGTCTCTAATCTGTCTTGTACTAACTTCTTTTTTAATATCCTATGAAGACATGACTCACCCCTCAACCTGCTTCATCTGAGATCTGTTTCAAACTAAGCCCAGATGAATGCTATTATAGGTCATAATGCTGCCATTTTCTTCTTTCTTCTTTTCCTTTCTCTTTCCTTAACCTCATTATTTGTCTCTGTCTCTCTCTGTCTCTGTCTCTCTGTCTCTGTCTCTGTCTCTCTCTCTCTCTCTCTCTGCCTGTCTTTGTCTCTTTGGTGTATAACAGTGTCTTACCATGTAGGACCATTTGGCCTGTACTTACCATGTAGTCCTGGATTACCTCAGACTCACTGTAGTCTTCAATCCCTGTCTTCCAGAGTTTAAGATTATGGGTATGTGCTGCTCTTTCTGACTTTCATTTTGTTTTAAGAGTGCATTTTTCATGTATATTTTTAATTTAAATTTGGACATTGAAATAGTCATTTCTTTAAGGTTAATAACACTCTTTTCAAACAAGATTGATTGTATTTCATGAATAGACAGTATTTTAAGAGTTTCATGTTATTATTTTTATATAGGTAGTCTTTTTTTTCTAATATCCAAGAAAATTCTTAGCTGATTTAACGTCTAAAGCATGTCTCATGAGCAATGATTTTGATGGCTTTTACTACAATTAAAGGTTTTATTTAAAGTCTAACAGGGAAGTGATTTGGAATCTAAATATTAGAAGATATTTAACTACAACTCCAGAGTTCTGATATCTTTGGATTCAACTGGATATTCATCTTGCTACAGAAGAATTTGCTGTATATTTACTAATTTGTGCATCCTACACATATTTATTGACCATATACTAAAGTAAAAATGGTACTTTCAAAGTGCTAAAATAAGTACAGAAATGAGGTTTGGTTCATGATCCCAAGGTACTTATAAGTCTAATAAGTCAAGTGATATTTACAAAACACTTAAATATAAACTATTATAAAATATACAGATAAATCACCATGTTTAGTAGAAGTAATTTCTTTAATAATATCAGGAATTGGTTTATTTCTATTAGTAACATTTTTTGATTGTTTTCAACTATGTCAGACACCATTCTTAGAATAAGTACTTGTATAATAAAACACTAGGGTCTTATATAAAAAAATCAGTCTATATGTGGTAATTAAATTTTTTAAAACAAGAATATATTATATTATAATTTCAGAATTCTGGAATTTCCCATTAAGTAAAAACACAGGGACAGATAGATTTGGGTTCAATGGTAATAAAAGGAGTTACAGGAGTACAAGATCACATAAGTAAAGATAAAAATGTAGAAAAGAAGCATCCTTTTAAAGTTGGGAACAAATCGTGTTGTTTTCTTTTCTTTTTTCTTTTTTTTTTTTCCTGAGACAGGGTTTCTCTGTGCAGCTTTGCAGCCTATCCTGGAATTTGTAGTGTAGACACTGTTGGCCTCAAACTCACAGAGATCCTCTTGATTCTGTGTCCTGAGTGCTAGGAGGTGTGTGCCACCACTGCCCTGCACCAAATGTTGATTTCTGACGCAGTCTTCTAGGGAGCAAAGACTCAGTATGAGACAGCACAAGCTTCCTGTGGCCATGGGCAAGAAAGTGAGGCAAAGACACTGAATGAAGAGCAGAAGCCACAGATGTAGTTCAGGTTAACATGTTTCGATTTCGTGTCATTGAAATGAGAACCTGGGATGTTTGGAACAGACATTGAAACAAGTATTGATGAAAAATTGACCAATGAACCTAGTCTGCTGAGGGTGGGTTAGTGTAGAACTCAAGCAATTGGAAAGTATGGACATGGCCAATGTTAGAAAGGAGCAGATGTACACCAAAAGGTGGCCCATTGAAAGTTACTGTTGCTTTATACACATCAGGTCACTTCCAATAGACTGGCCAGTTCTTCTACTCACATTAGGAAGAAACTGTCTTCATTTCTAGATTGTAAATGAGGTAATTCTTTCTTCTTCCTCAAGTCTCACTACTATGGCAATAATCAAGTATATCATCATGCAAATTACTTTTCAGCATCTGTAGCCCTCCATGTTTGTAATATTACAACTATTTGAAACACTTTTAAAATCACTCTTTTTTATTTCTTTTTTTCTTGATGATAATAAAGTCACACCACTTTACCCTCCTCTTCGTTCTCCTCAAGTCTTCCCAGGTATCCTTGCCCCTTAGTCTCATTCAAAGTCATGGTCATGTTTTCTTTGTTACATTCAAGCATGTGTGTGTGTGTCTGTGTGTGTGTGTGTGTGTGTGTGTGTGTGTGTGTGTGTGTGTATTCATTCTTAAGTGTATAAATACAATCTACACAATGTTAGTTGTATGTATATGTTTTCAGAGCTGACCACTTGGCATTGAACCATTAATTAGTGTGCTCCTGTACATCTTCCACTTGCAGAATCCCATTTTCTAGGTTTGAGGCTCCATGAGCCTCATCCATACACATCCCAATTTCTACTGCTGTCCTTGTTTAGATAGTTATGTTGGTGATACCTCATGCATGGAGACACTGATATTCCTAAAAGACACCATCCCAACGATCTTGTATCTCCTCTGCCCGCTCTCTCTCTCTCGTCTGCAATGATTCTCTGGCTGTAGGTGAAGAGGGTCTGTGGTTTGATGTATCATTTGGGACTGAGCTCTGCAACTTTGCAATTTCACTGGCTGTGGTTTTCTGTAATGCTTTTCCTGACTGCTGAAAAGAAATATTTCCTTGATGAGAAATGAGAGCTACACTTACCCTGCCAGACTGTGGGTAAGCTTAATAGAGTTTTATAAGACAGATCCAGATAGTGATTTCTCTGATTGTTGAACCTATTTTTAAAAGACCATTGAAGAGAATGCACTGGGCAATATACACATTGAAAGAGAGGGGACAAGGTAAGAACAGGGCCATTAGAGATGTGCAAGGAGAATAGGGAAGACAGTGATTTCAAGGAAGCTATTCCTGAGAAAAACATGCCACATGGCTGTAAAAGTTGAATGAATCAAATTCATGACTACTTGGCCCATTGTGGTTGGTTCTAATTGTCCATCAGAGAGGGAGGATATAGAAAAATACAAATGATAATTTCAGAAGTTGTGGATACAAGAAAGGAGATGAAATAATCATACTAAAGTATATTTTGAACAATAGGAAAACTTTATTAAATTTAAAATAAGATCAAATAAAGAAATTTATATACATATGTATATACATGAATCAGTAATAACTGAACAAAAATCATAAATTTTGGGGTGAGATGGTGGGAGGGGAGCACAAAGGAGGAAATACATGGATAGAATGCTCACATATCTCAAAAATAAGTTTATTATTAAAGAATTTTAATTTGTTGCCAAATGCGGAAAACTGCACAGTTTTCTAAATGAGATATGAAGTGATAGGAAGAAGGTTAACATATTAGAGAGAGAAATATTTCTGATCAGAGAATAAGAATAAGAAACAGAAGAAACAGATCATAATCTCTAGGTTGAGCCAGCAGATAGAGTCCTTATTTCTCCTACATATTAAATGTTCTCCATTAGACATCTGAACAAGTGATACATTTTTCCCAGTCAATTCTCTCTCTTCCATAAACTAGAAAATGAGTAAGTAGAGAAGATATGCAGTATTGGCTGCTCAGTAAACAAGTCCGATTCTAAGTGGGCTTCAAGATTCACAATTTTGCCAGAAACTTGAGTGTAAAGCGATGTAACTTTTATTTGTAACACTTTACATAGCATAGCTAAAAAAAGAGCCCATTATATTGCTCCTAGTTAATGATTTTTACATTGCTTGCTAATTCTTGATTTCAGTGTGTATGCACAGCCCACATTTATTTTGTTTCCATTGAATTTTGTGTGTTTGTATGTATGTATGTCAGTGGGTGTGTATATGAATGTGTGTATATGAATATGTGTGTATACATGACTGTGTGTATGAGTGCATGTGTGCATATGAATGTGTATATACCTGAGTGTGTATATAAGAATGTGTGTATATGTATATGTTAATGTGTGAGTGTGTATGAGTATGTATGTTAATGTGTGTGTGTGTGTGTGTGTGTGTGTGAGTGAGTGTATTTTAGGTGTGACAAGTAGGAGTCAGAAGAGGCACAACGGATAAAATCTGCAAATTTGGCATATTTGACATATAGAAACAAATAGTAGTTATAGTACTTGAGATGTTTTTATTGTAGTCATAGATCATGCATTATTGTATAATGGACTACTCTCCAATTCTCTTAGAATCAACCTTTAATATGTAGGTCACAGATAAGAATAAGTGACCCTGAAAGTAGCTTATTTCATTTTGTGAACTCTGTAAGGTTGCAGAAGCAACTGCGATTTCTGAGTGTCAGAGAAATGTCTCAGAGTGTTCCCAGAGGATGAAGTGGTTTAAACTTAGACTTCACAATGACAGTGTCTGCCACAGAACTGGCAGGTGTCAGAGCATGTGACAAGACAGGCCAGGCAGGAAGGCAGAAAAGCATTACTGATAAGGCTGAGAGTTGAATAGGTTATTTGTTTACAGTGGGCAGATTATAAATAAATCTGCCAAGTTAATCAAGGACACCTAAGTTCCCTCTTTGTCAAATCACAGTCATTTAAATTGGAGTGAATAAATTGCACTGAGAAATTGTTTTCTTAAGCATTTTTATATAATTGTCACTAACATTGTCCTTGGGTATGCATTACACATGCAGAGATAAACTATTTTATGGTTTGATTTTCTAGTGTGCTGCCCATTCTCAATAAATCCTGTAGAACCTGGTTTGTGTACAAGAAAATCAAAATTGGTTTACTGACTATGAGTTCCCACCCCACTATCAAAACCCTTGGGCAAACCCATTGAAGCTTTGCAGTTATGATGAGAAAATTTAGGTAGGGACAAGCAAAATAACAAATGTGTTTAACCAGTAAGGTATTGGAACTTAAATGTATTTTTTTTTGCATTGTTACCTACATAACCAGCCTTTAGAAATAACCAGTCTACTTTAGAAATACACTTTACCTTTGTATTAAGGGGTTTTTTTGAAAGTACACTTATAAAATAAGGTAGATTCATTTAAAATATTTGAGAATCAAATCTCATATGAAAATAGTAAATGTTCAGTTGTTAAAAAGCTGAACCGTTTTAGGAAGGTAGTATTTGGAAGAAGCTGCCGCACAGACACAGCTGTTGAGTCACTGTGTGGCTGACCTGATTCCTCAAGGCACACAACTAACTCTCATAAGACTTCTAGATATGTAAATTTCCTGATGGATGTGAGGAGCACACCAGAAACTGGGATATTTAGTCACATCCAAAAACATAATTTGCATAAGCACACAATTGTGAAGCCCAGGCTTCTTTCCAAGATGCTTGGATTCAAACTCAGTCAACATAAATATTTTGTCTTTTCCTCACCCTAAAAACATTTGTTGCTGTTCCCTTTATTCTTTCTTATTGGAAATACTTTGGGATATTCAAATCAGTTTTTCTGTGTAGAAAGAGAAGCAAAGAATGGTGAGTTTAAGTGAAGAAAGCTTATTATTGTATGTTTATTTCACTAAAAGTGACAGATTCTATATTTTCTAGAACTTAAATATTCTGGATACTATTTAACAATATTTTTATAGGCAACATGACACAAGATGCTTTCACCTACTGATGGGAAAGGTTAAAAAGGAAAGAAAATGTCTCACTATCATGTTTGAAATAATCAAGTAATTTTGTGTTTTCTTTCATTTTCAATACTCCATGAGTATATCTTCAAAGTTAACTACGTTTTCCAAGATAAAATCCCTCCCACTCTACTATATATTTGAATTTAAAGTAATATAAATATGATCACTCTATATAAAGTATAATCAATATAACAACCAGATATTTTTTTCTGATAGCACATCAGTGAACAAAGCCTGCAAAAAATCATGTTCTCACTGATCTGCATTCTTCGTTAAGACAGCCTGAGTCCATTTTCCTTAACTTGTGGGTCATGACCCCTTTGTGGGGGGCCCATATTAGATATCATGAATATCAGATATCTACATTATGATCATAACAGTAGCAAAATTAGAGTTATGAGGTAGCAATAAAATAATTCTATGGTTCAGGGTCACCATATGTGGAACTAACTACATAAAAGGCTGAGATCCATTGCACTATTGTTGCTTCACAGTTTCTTGGTCCCCGGGCAGCCTGAGGCCCAGACTCTGCTGTGCCAGACCCATTAGCCGCCCGCTGCTACTGCTCAGGCCCCCAGAAATGACTCAGACACTTATATTAACTTCATGCTGTTTGGCCTATGGCTCAGGCACATTGTTAACTAGCTCTTACATCTTAAATCAACCCATTTCTATTAATCTGTCTGCCACGTGGCCCGTGGCTCACCTGTGTTCCTTACATGTTGCTCCTTTGGGCTTCAGCTCAGTCTGTCCCTGACTCCGCCCTTCCTTTCCTACCTATTCTGATTCCTCTGCCTACTTTTTTCTATGGTGCCTGTCAAGGGCCAAAACAACTCTTTTTTATTTAAAGATTGAGATTCACAGCATACAGAAAGGCATTTCCACATCACACTATGCATTTTAATGACATTCTGTTACATTTTAAAAGCTGCTATGTGCTATTTTTAGATTGGCTATTATTGGGTTTCCTAATTTAGTGTATCCTCATTTTCCTTATTATTACCCAGGTGATGGGGATAAATGTGAAGGTAATTTCTCAAATATAATATACTTGAAAAAATTATTTAGTTCAAACAATTAGATTGAAGTATTAAACATTTTTATAGTAGAGGTGATAGAGAGTATGTTTATGTTTATTCTGTTATCAGGGAATGCATAGTCATTCTCCCCATAGTTTGTGAGTTGTTGAAGCTGGTGTACAGAAAACAAGTGGGAAGTGTGATAGTGTCTTTGCTACTATAAGAAAATTCTACAAAGTTGTTTATGAATAGTAAAAATTCATTTCTTATAACTCTGGGAGCTGCAAAGTCTCAGATCCAGGTACTAACATATGGTGTCTACTGAGTATCCCTCTTCCCAGGCTGTGTTTGTTGCTGTCTCCTTAACACAGAAGAGCAGAAAAGATGCCTGGCCCTGACTGATTCTCTTCAGCTCCCACCCTCTTCAAAGGTACAAGGTGCTTCTTATAAACTTCATACCTAAAGCCTCCTGAACAATTAGCCTCCCAATACAGCCTCATCAGAGATTGGGTCTTAGTTTGAAGTTTGGAGGGGGCACAAACTTCCAAATTTATAATAGAGAGCCACTTTAGAATTCTGAGGGAGTTCAGAACAGTTTTCTTATAGAGAAATGTGCTTAACAAAGCGTAAAAGCATTCATAGTTTTAGTAGAAAACTAATATTATCAGTTATATTTAGTAGTATCCATAAAAGCAAAGGTATTTCCCTTTTTATTTGCTTCTTTGTCTTAAGTATCTTATAATGTGCCTGAGCATAACTGACAATCTGTAATTAGTATGACAGATTATGCAGAATATTATCATTAATTTCAAGCTACTAAAAGAAATCAAGAATGAAGCTGTTATGAATATTATCTCCAGTTTACTGATGATAAAAAAGTATCTTGGAGGCTTATGCATGAAGACATGAGAGAGTACATGCTGATCCTGGTTGAGCAGAGCTTATATAGTGATTATTGTTTTCAGTCAGTGAATGATGAATAAAATATGTTTGAATGATATGAGTAAATAATTACTCTGTTATTAGCTAATATTTCAAATACATAAGTAATTTTATTAATAACATTGTGATACCTCTCAAAGAAAAAGTAGAGGATTTGTCTATTGATATGTAATAACATTTTAAAATAATTCAACATTACATCTCAAGGTTAATGTCAAGATGGATCTCAAAAGTAGATTTACTCTAAAAGAGTCAAATAAATTTTTTTTAGTTGTAAACAGGAAATTTGAAAACAATAATAAGATATAATCTTGGCCTTTGATTTTTGAGGTGATTTTTTCCAAACTCATTCCAGCATGCAACTTCTTCAGCTTATACTTTTGTAGATCTTTATCTTGAGTGTCACTGATAAAATATTAAAACCACAAAATGCTTCTCTTCTATATCTTCTTTTAATAAAAACATATATTATCAGTGAATACAAAACTTTTCATATTCAGTGGCTTTAGACACATGTAAATAGAAGCAATAGTATACCGTCTCATGAAATACCTTGTCAATCCATCTTCTATTTTCCCATGATACATAAATTTATATTAAAATTGTTTCATCAATTACATGTAGAAAATGAGTTTCAGCTTTTCAACTAGTTTGACTTAAAATTTTGAAAATTACTTTTTATGTATACATCTTGCTTTGAAAAATTGTAGTTATAGACTGTTTATTATTATTCTCTATAATTTAATTATTCCTTTGGAAATATGAGTTATTAACCATTCTCCATTAATTTGATGCTTAAAATAACAATCATTTAAAAATAGAAACTATTCAGTTGTAGATATAATGCTAACCACATTGATTTAAATAACCTTCTGTGTGCATTTTACCTTGGGAAATTGTAGTTATGGCTATTTATGTCTTACATTTTTCATTGTTTATTATTATTCTCTAAAACTGAATTGTTCCTTTAGAAATATAAATTATTAACCAATATCCATTAATTTGATTCTTAAAATAATCATTTTAAAATATAAACTATTTAATTGTAGATATGATGTTAACTATGTTGATTTAAAGTATAACATAATAAATAAAAGGTTATAACAACTAATTTCTGTGGCAGACACTGAAACTACCATCCACATATTTGCAAACATTCACATACATGATGCTCATACGTGTGTGTGCACATATGCCATAAGATGAGGTCAGTTGTCTCCCTCAGTCACTCTCCTTATTGAATCCACGTGTCCTTTGACCTTCTAGTTTTATGGTTAGAGCTATACCTTCCTAATTGGCGTCTACACTAGAGCTGTGTTTCTTTTTTTTTTTTTTTTCTTCATTTTATTAATTTTTTTGCCAGCTCCCTCCATTCCCTCCTTCCAATCCCTCCCAATCAGCCTTCAGCCTCGGCCCCACAATCCTCCCATCCCCTACCATAAAAGGGCAAGAAGTACCAAGGTGGGTCAGCTCCACATGGCACATCCACTTCAGGCAAGTCTGATTTCCTCATCCCAAAGTCAAGGCTGGGTTAGGTGTTCTTCTGTAGGGAATGGGCTCCTCTGCTTTGTATAGCAAGTAATTGCAGATTGAGTCTTCTCCAGTCTCTTTATTATGTTTCAAATCTCCTATTTTTTTTACCTCTCTTGTAAGTCTAATATTGTACTTTGCAGCCATTTCTCTCTTTGATCTTTAATATATGTTTATTTTACTATTCACAGGGAATATTTTTTCTTATTTCTAGCCTCTTCTATTATACTGCTGCTAAAATAACATCATCAAATTCCACCCAAGTATTATAATTGTGTTACATCAGAAATAAAATTCCCCTCAATGTTTTCTTTTGACTCTCGATACCTGCACAGTCTGCAGAAGTCAAATTATTTCTGTGGCCAACTCATTTGTATGAACTGTAAAAACTTGGGGTTAATTAAATATATTAATTAAATTTGATTTGAAAATCCATGTAAAACCTTTGAAATATGGGTTCATAATTAGCAAGAATTAAATTAATATTAGTTACCATGATTAAAAAATATTGTTACCATTAATAATCATTGACTTAATTCTAGATTATTGTTATTCATAAAGAATTTTTTCCAAGTGAACAGACATAGTGCTATACATCTAATTATACATTTCAATTCCTGAAAATTTTCACACATACATAATGGATAATAAATATTAATTTTATTTTATGTAACATGGTTTTAGAACAAATCTGAGTAGGAGTGTGTAAGTAATGTATAAGAATGCCTATAATTCACAATGGGTGCTTATAATAATTGGAAAATTCACCAAATTTTCTTCTTCTTTTCTATTTTAGTAGATTACTCTTTCTGTAAAAAATAATATAAAAAAGAATGACAATAAATTCTTTTTTCCAATTTAAAACAAACATTATGTTACAAAGATCAAAATTTAAAATAAGATCTTTAAGGGAGACAATGAGAGTGAAGATGGTTTTTAAAATTAAATAATCTTGAAGCATTTTAAAGACACATCTATATGAAAATTTCTGCCCAGGGATAATTATATTGAATGCTTTTTCTGTAAGATTTAAAAAAAAAAAAAACAAAACAAAAAAAAAAACAAAAACAAAAAAAAACCTTTCACTGCAACACAATATATGTTTAGTATGTTTTTATTCTCTACTTTTAATGTCTATTTACCAATGTTTATTTGGCATCAATAAAACCACACTTAACTATAAGCTAGGATACTGATGTGGCCTTGGCTACAAGAATCTCTTTTGCAGTTAGATTTCTTAGCTAATGCTTCAGGAGACTCTGGGTTTCTCTTTAATTGTTTGCATTGCTTTTCCCCATGTTGCTGTGACCTAAGACAACTTTTTGGTGTATGTACATACAGAAACTTAAATCTCATGAGTTTGATACTTACTTATTGATTTAAACTGTTTTACTTGAAAGGCAGTACAACATTGATCACAGCCTGAGGAAATGCTCACTGACACAGCTGAGATGACTGTTAGTTTTTAACACTTAACTTTTAAAACTGGAATTCACTATTGAGAAGATACTGAATTGATTTTAAGGTTGATTCCTTTCTTGTTTTTTTTTTTTCCCTATTAAATAAATTTCATGTCATTTTACCGATTTGAATAGGTTCTGGAAAACAGTTAAATGTAACAATAACCTTTAGTATTTTTCTCTTCATAAAAAATAAGAAGAAATTTTATGTGAATTTTATAGTTATGAATACATAATTTTAACATTTAATTAAATTCATAATAACTGCATGTAAACAAAATCCAATAATTTTATTTTATGTAAAATGGTTTACAAAAGCCAAGATAAGTGATTAAATTTTAATAATAATTTCTGAATCAGTTATTATAAACATGACTATTATCCATGCCTGTTGTTTATAGTTAAGTTCAGCTAAGAAGTAAGAATTTATTTTGCAATACAAAATTGTAACCAAGGAAGTTAAGATGTATATGAACTCTTTCAAGTTGACAAAACAGAGTCTTGTTCAGCATTTTATAGTGATACTACAGTAAGATGCTTCACTTTACAGATATCATACCTGTCTGTGTATCACAGTAACAACGGGGACTTGTTAGAAATTAAAATGTCCAGGTTCCATCACAGATGTAGCTACAAAAATCTCTGGGTACAGAACCAAAGAACATGTTGTGTTATAAGAAAACAGACAGTCTGAAGTTATTTCGGGGGTACTGAAATAATCATTGTTCTGTGGATGAAATAGGAAATAATCACTTAGTTAAATTTATATTCATGGTTCACAGAATTTAGATAATTTTTATTTTTAATTTTTTAAGTGAAAAACCATATTTGGGGTCTTTAAATCAAAGGCTGTTGTTTTTCTAACATGCATAGGAACTTTGAGTAGACGCATGACAGTAAAGAGAAAAAGAGAGGAATGGAAGTAAAGGGGGGAGAGGAGAGGGGAGAGAAGAAGAGAGTAAAAGGAGGGAGGGGAGGAGAGGGGGGAGAGGAGAAGAGAGGATGGGAGAGGAGAGGAAAGGAGAGAGGAGGAGAGGGGAGGAGAGGGGAGGAGAGAGGGGAAGAGGGGACAGGACAGGAGAGGGGGTGGGGAGAGGCAGTAAGAGAGAGTGAAGAAGGGGCGGGAACATTGGAACACTATCTTTACTCCTTGTTGCAGTTTGGGGAAGTGGAATTCTACCCAGTAAGCCTGCAAGTTTACAATCAGTGTCTCTTCATATCCTGTCCCACCTCTGCTTGCTAATCCCGAGAGCCTTAAGTAAGTATTTATGGCAGTCTTCCATCTTCCCTGAAACCCCGACACCATGATGTGTATCCTCCACAAATACGTGAGAATAAATCTTTACTTTATGATGATTCAGGTCTGGTACTTGGTTTGCAATGGTACATTATCTGATTCAATTATGAAAACCTTTATCATAGTTTGAAGACTTGTTTATCTTCGTTATTAATTATGAATTGAGGCTAACTTCTCTTGAATGGTGTTTGGTGGCTGAGGAGAACTGAATAACACAGTTTAACTTAGGAAGAAAATAATGAGGAAAAATTGCCTGAAAGCTTCAAGTCAAAGTCTATTCAGAAGTCCTGAATAGGGATTTGTATCCATCCATCCTTAAGTCTCATATCTATTTCTCTGTGTCAACCATGATGTTTTGTTATCTACCAGGTAAATTGTTTTAAGATGACACCCATATTTTCAATATGTCACTGAATCATATGAAACTGAGTTTGTATTTCTGAAAATTGTTACTATGGAACAGTGAGGGATATTTAGGAAAAGAAAAATAACAAGATAAAATTATTTATACAACTTTAAATTTAACTTAAACTGATGATTTTATTGAAGTAATAAATAGACACCGTGATATAAATATATCTGTCCTCAGGATATATATAATCTACTTGATAAGGTAAAACTGATATAAATTAGAGCTAAAATAGTCATATAATCACATCTGTAGTGTTTCCAACACTGGAGAAATTTAAATGTGACACAAATCAATGAAATGAGAATAATGACCTGCATTTTGCTGATATATTAATACATGGATTGGGAGTATGTTTAATAAAATAGATAAGCTACTAAGATAAAAGAATCCCTATGCAAAACAATATTTTAAATGGAAATAATACTAGTATGTTGTCTGCTGCCTGGAGGAGAAACTTGAGTTTTGCTTGGAGAATTGGGTTTGCTATGCACTTTGTTCCTGACTGCAGTTGACTAGGACAACGCAGGAATAAAGAAATGACAGGCATACACAAAAGCTGGAATTGGGTTGGCTCTGCTCACATCAATGGAGGGGACCTATTCTGCTACCTTTTTACTGGGCTTGTTATTATTCCCAGCATAATGAGGGGTAGAGATCTTTGGGGAGGGCCTATAAAGATGGTTAATGTCAAGCTGTAAACTTCCTGAAGGAGAGCTCTGAAGATAATTTGTACATGCACTGGTTAATCATTCCTACACATTCATACTTGGACTAGAGAAAGGCAATGTCATTTCTATGGGTCTGAGGCACTGGTGTCCTTGACACGACAATGTCTATGTCAACAACACACATCCACTTAAGACTCAATCAACCACCCACAGATAATATACATGTGCAATGATGATGTAAGGTCACTAGAGACAGTATATATGAGCCCACTGTGTTATTAAAGACTCTTTTAGTATAAATATTAGGCTTGAAATAAAAAACAAATACACTCAAAGATGATGTAGATGATCTTTCATTTTTGTGTGCATTTTGCATAGTATACTTGTGTATTTATGCATGGTTTACATGTGGGTACATATGCATGTGAAATTAAGTATTTTGCCACTCTCCAATATAGCTGAACATTTCTCTCCTATCAACAACTCCCAAATACTTAGCAGCTCCTTCCCAAATAATTGGCTCAGAGGCTTAATATTTTGTAAATGCTTTGCCAGTAACTCAAGTATATTACTCACTAGCTCTTACACTGAAAATAATCCATAATATCTATTTATGCTTAGTCATGTGGCTTGTTATCTTTCTCAGTTCAGCATTAACACCTTGCTTCCTCTCCATTTAGCTGGTGACTACATCTGTCTTTCTTCTTCACAGAATTCCCCTAGTCTGTTGACCCACCTAAACTTCCTGCTTGGCTGCTGGCCCATCAGTGTTTGATTAAACCAATACAAGTGACAAATATTTATAGTGTACAAGAGGATTATCCCACAGTACTCCTCTGTTTTTGAGATAGGTCTCTATGCATAGATGTCACCATCTGGCTAGATTAGTTAACCATCAAGCTCCAAAGACCTGTCTGTATCCATTATATCATCACTAGGGCTTAGGATGCATACAGTGCAGTCCAGCATTTTATCTGAGTGCTGGACATCAGAACTTAGGTCCTCATGATTGCACTGAAGCTCTTTACCTAAGATACCAATTTAGCACATTATACAGCAATCATCACACGATAGTATAGAATTTTTTTATTAAAATATGCAGCATATACAATAACATTGAGTTTGTATTGAGAACAAAAAAACTAAAATATCCTAATAAGTATTTAAATTGCATAGTAGAAAACACCAACAATTAGAAGAGCTAGAGGCAAACCTCTTATCAGCTGAAGCTGTATGTCTTAAGGATATAAAGTCTTAATTTTCTTGAGTATGTAAATAAGTAGAAAAGATGCAACATAACAGGTGTCATTATACGCTATGGGTCTCCCAGTTTTCCTTAAAGTTAGCATTTGATTTTCATATTTTGAAAAGAGCAGTCTTTATTGAAAAATTATTACTCCAGTTGTCCAAGTAAGGGTATAAATATATGGTAGCTTGGCTCCATGTTGAACATTGGGTAACATTGGGAACCTTAGGAATCTGAAAGCTGTGTTCTGGCAGAGGAACTTCTAGAGTACAACCTCCTGTGCTAGAGACAGTAGCTTCCAGCCCAAGACATTTGTACTTGAAAGACCCAGGGGTTCCTGAGTAGACTGGTGAAAGAGTAAAGCCAGCTTTCTAATGAAATCATTAAAAATGTACAAGGATAAGAGGCTGTGCAAAAAGTTATTCATGGAAATATAAAATCCTACTTTGAAGTAACATTGGGACAGAGGACTGAGCTAAATAGATGAATCAGATATTAGGAACACTGGCTGCTCATCCAGAAGGCCTGGGTTTGGTTCCAGCACCCATGTGGTACCTTATCACCACTCTGTAACTCCAGTTCCAGGGAATCCTATACTTTTGACTGGCCTTCTGGGATAACAGAGATGCACATGGTACATAGACATACATGCAGGATAAACACATACTACAAAATATAATTTTAATTAAAATATTGGAAAGAATAAGAATTTCCCAGAAGACAGAATATTCACTGATTTTGTTAATATTTTTATTCATAATCTATTTTCAGATGGAAAACCCAGCCAATGATTACATATTGGTGAAAAAAATAACAGGAATATTTTGGGAAAGTTCATGCTACTATGATAAAATGTGCATTGCTACGCTGATGAGGAAATCCAAATCTTCCAATTTAAGTCTTCTCTCTCCAAAGGGTTTAAAGATATGGGAACATATGTATGTATATGTACATATTAATAAGAAAACATAAGACATAAATTATGCCATGAATAAAAACATTTAATTAATGTATTTAATCACCTTGTGATGTTAGTTTGCAATTTGGAGCCCAAGTGCACTTCCACTGATCTATTCTCCTACCTAGTGAAGATTTAAATAATCATGAGAGAACTTAGTATATTAAGCATATATCACAGTCAACTTCATCAAGTCTCAAGCAGAATTCAAACTATGTTATCGTATTTTTTAGTAGCTATAATTCAAGTAGTAGAAAATAGATGTGTGAGTATTAGGACTAAATTACCTCGTTTATAAAAATAGAACTAATTTCTATAGTGTTATCGAAATTTGAAAATTCCAAGGACTTGAAAACAAGGGTTTTTTTTTTTGTTTTGTTTTGTTTTTTTTTTTTTGTTTTTTTGTTTTGTTTTGTTTTGTTTTTGGTTTGGCTTTTGTTCTTGATGCTGTGTGTCTAGCTGGTACCTTTGGTTTTTTAACAGTTAAAAAGAAGTTTGGTCTTGAAAGACATATTGGAGTTCCTACACCTGAATATAAAACTATATCAAATCACTATCCTAGGATTTAGAGACATCTATTGAACTAGAGAAAAAGGACCAAGATTCATTATCTACTTTCATTTCTGCCATTGAGGTAGTAAAATTAATATTTCAGTTTCTCTTTCTTCTTAGTGATGAGAGTAATGAAATTATCCTGTGCAGAAGGATATGTACAACCTTTAGATAGCAAAACCATCTTTGAATGGAAGAAATCTAAAAGTCCTTTGCACTGTGATCACCTTAGAGAATTTCACAATAAATTGTGTGAGTTGAGCATAACTGTTTTATTAGTTTGGGCACTGAAATACAGTAATTTCAAAAATTAAATAGCAGTACAGAAAAAAATTTAACATATCTTGGTTTGGGCCATGATTAGTTACAACATTAAAATAAAAGTTCTATAATAAAGACTGGTATTAAAATTCTGCAGTAATACAGATTTGATTTAAGTGTATAACAAAAATAATTTATTTATAAAATATTAGCAGCAAATTAGGCTTATTAGTGCTTATGATTGGAATTGAAGTGTTATTAATTTGTGAAGTAATTTAGGATATTCAGTTTCCTATCTTATAAGATATGAATCATTCATAATATATTTGCTAAAAAAGAAACAATTCTTGCTTGTAAATTTTTACTTTTGTTTGTGAATTCATAGTTTTGTGGAGATGTGTGCATAGATGGAACATGGAGAGTTAGTTATACTTGTATGTCTGGATCTCCTGCCTACACAAATATCTACTTCCATATATAAATGAAAAATAACTGAATGTGGATGTGATAATTACATTTGATTTGATCAAATACAAATGTACAGCCAGATATGCTGATATAGTCATAAAATCTGAGAGAGGTATCACTATGAGTTCCAGCAGATCTGGGAGGGAGTCATTTTGAGGTGAGGCTGAGATATAGGTCAAAATGTCCTAATCTCAACAAAGATAAAAAAAAAGTAAGAAGAAATGTTTTTCTTTGTTCTCCACTGTTCCAATGCCATGGGAGCTTGTATTCATCTTACACAGTATGATAAATAATCAGTTATGAGTTTTCTCACTTTCTGATCAATGTTTTGTGTTTGTAAGTAACAGAGCTTTAGAATTTGTTTGCTGTATCATTTTAATATTAGCCTGAATATGATACATGGCCCAAGAAATCTTTCTGTGCTTAAGATTCAATACTATAGATTCTAAGTCCTTGGTAGGTGTCTTAACTAGGGTTTCTAGTGCTGTAAAGAAAAACCATGACTATTATAAAAATATTTAATGGAGTGGCTTGCTTACAGTTTCACAGGTTTAATCTATTATCATCATGGCAGAGTTCATGGTTAAGGGCAGGCAGTTGTGGTGCTGGATACTTCCTGACTTTTAGGAAAGAGGAAGTCAACTGACTCTCTGAGCAGTATCCTGATCATAGGAAACCCCAATGCTTTCTCCCAGTGTAACACTACCACTAGTAAGTTATACCCACTCCAACAAAGGAACACCAACCAATAGTGCTACACTCCTATGGGATTAGGCCACCAATTCCTTTCATATGACCATATTTTATTCCTTGATCCCTTAAGGTTGTAACAATATCATAATGTGAAATACTTAGTCCAACTTCAAATGTTCCCATAGTTTATCACAATATCAACAATATCTATCCTGAGATTCACAGAATCTCTTTACTATGCTCTCCAATAAACTCTAAATCAAAAACAGATTATATAATTTCAATAAATAATGAAACAGGCTATATATAACCATTTTAAAATGCAAGAAAGGGAGCAAAATGAGACAATACAGGAGCAAAACAAGACCCCAAACCACCTGTGCAAACACAAATCTGTGTCTGCATGTCTGATATCAAAACACTGTTAAGATATATGAAGTCATTCAACTTTGTAGACTTCCACACACATTTTATCTTGGGCTGGTTCCACTCCTTGTTAGCAACTCTCCTAGGAAACCATTTCACAACTCTGGCAACTCTATCATCTTGATTTATCCAAAGCAATCCAGTCTTCAACCTTAGATGTTTAAGCAATGACCTTTCTATTATGCCTTCATTCAGAGACATCCCTTACACATTCCTGTTCTCAATGGCCTTTTGCTGTAGCTTTCTTCTCTACTTTACTCCAAAGCTAGAACCAAGTGGCCACAGCTGTCAAGTTCTACTCCTTATTGGGACTGGGTCATGGCCTCCTTGTTCAAGAACATCTTCATCAGCTTTCTGCCTTCACAGTTTGTTATGTAGACAAGACTGTCCTCAGACACAGAACTTCCTCGTGCTGGGATTAATGGTGTGCCTCACCTGCCTCACCATACCATGCTCTAAGCTTTACTTTAGTTTCTTTCCACAGGTTGGAAATTTTCCTGGGTGGAATCTTGCCCTAGGTCTGTTCTCCCTTTATTCAACTTCTTAATCCGTTTTCTCCTTAAACACAGGATTTAGCTCCATTTCTTCCTAGCACTCTTTTTCTCCTCAGAATTTACCCTGCTCAGCTCACTTCTTTTCATTTAAATCTTTCTTAGAGTTAACACTAATATAACACATAATAGAGTCTATACTAGACTTTTTGAGATTTCTTCTGTCAACAGAATTAATTCAAAATTCTTCACTTTAGCCTCAGGCAGACTCTTTGGGCAAGGGCAGAAGGCAGCGACTTTTTTCATCAAAATGTCACAAGAATGGCAGCATGATAAAATTCTCCTCCTCTGAAAACTCTTGAGTGCCCCAACTATTCAAATAACTATTAACACTGTTGTCATCCATCTTTCTACTAGTTTGAACTATTAAGAAATTCTTAAAATCATTCTACTGGTTTCCTAACCCAAAATGCCAATGTCCAAATTCCTATGAGGAAAACTATGGACCTATCACAACAATACTTCAGTTCCAGTATCAGTTTCTGACTTATTTAAGGATTTTATATTATAAAGACCACTGTGACCATGGCAACTCTCATAAAGAAAACATTTAATTGAAGTAGCCACCTTACAATTTAGATGTTCAGTCCATTACTATCATGACTGGAAGTATGGTGAGATGCAGACAGACATGGTACGGGCTACAACTTGACTTGCGGGGAACTAGAAGTCTACTGACTGGCCATTGAGTAGGTGGTATTATCCTAATCCTAGGATACCTCAAAGTCAGTCTCCACAGTCACACACTTCCTCTAACAAGGTCATACCCACTCCAACAAAACCATACCTCCTAATAAATAGTGCCTCTCCCTAGAATATTATGGGGGGGGGCAGTTATATTTAAACTACCACAGAAGGTAAAGAAAGTCCATATTTAAGTTTCATGCACAGAATCTACCAAATGCCAGGATTTTGGAAGACTATTAATTATTGGAAAATAGTGGAAGAACAATTGGTTGTAATATGCCAAATATGTGGGCAGTCTCTTGAAAGGAGATTTTGAAATTGTTTGTTACAATTATTAATTTAACAATGAATTTGTTAAAACATTACTGGAGATCTTTGAAAGGTGTTGCAGGAGTTATTGTTGATTAGTGAACAGCCATGAAGACAGGAGTTTTGATTCCAGCATCCCTGTAAGTGGTACATGGCCCACAAATGCCTATCACCCTAGTTATGGGAAATCTGATGCCCTCTTGTGATATCTGTTTGCAAAGACACATGCACATGCATAGACAAATGTACACACACACACACACACACACACACACACACACACACACACACACACACACACACCGAATTAAGTAAAGAATCACATAAACAATAGCCAGATCTTCATGAATTGAAATTTATGATGTTACCTTATCAGCTACTATTCTGCATGTCTTCCATATATTGACATAATTATTTCTCAAAATAAAGTTATGATATAGATATTAATATTATGGTGATTTCATAAATAAGTCAATATAATTAGACTATTTTGGCAAGAACAAAGGATACACCTTTATAAAGCTACTTAAAATCATTGAAAATGCACATAAAAACTTTAAGAATCCTGTATTCTAGAGTGACTTGAACCCTCAGAGAATAGTTCACAATTTCTAGTTTACACAACATTAGGAAACTAAGTAAATCTGTTATACCTGAGAATAAAGGAAACTTTGTACTAATGATATTCCTGTGAGTTCCTAGAAGGCACTTTCATTATTTGATCCCTGAATGGGGTAAACTGAGTTTTTGAGGTTATTGATCAGAAGAACACAGCACTGATTGAACAAATGTGGCCCACAGCACCCAAAAAGAATACTGGGCAGAGTGTGTCTAGTATGTAATACAAAATGACTTTTCATATGCTTAGAATATTATTTATACTTGCAATTTCATTTTACTTATTCATACTGGCCTCAAATTTTCAAGTGCGTATTTGCCTACATCCCAACTTTATCTTGAATTTAATTACTTTTTCAGCCAAAGGAATTGAAGCACAATTATCGGCCCTCTGTCCTCAGCGGTGAACACTGACGTCCTTCTATTGACCTGCACTCTGATCTCTGCAAACAGGTGATGCCTGAAGGCTTCTCTAGGGCTGTGCATTTGGAGGCAGCAGGGCTCTCCACTTTCTGTTATTAATGAAGGTGCAGTTTTCCTCTCCTAGAAATAGAGGCATTTTTCTCTCGGGTCACTGATGGAATAAATGCCACTCATTTGTATTTTTAGCCAGCAAAAATTAATTGTCACTTATGGATCCCCAGTCTGATGCAGGTCTCACTCAGGTCTCACTCAGCTATAGGCCTGCTCTCCACAGCAATGCACTTTTCTGGAGTTTCTACAGAAGACTCCATTTTATGTTCATTGCTTTCTTTTGCAAAGTCACTTTCTTGAGGATGTGGAATTAACGAAATTATTTTCTCCTAGATTATAATACTAGAGCTGTTTGTTAATTTGCAAATCTGTTGAATGCCTATGGTTTGCTCTCTTTTTTCCAGTTTTAGTCATTACAACTGAAGAATGCATAAATGGGGTCAAGTTCTTCTTAATCCAGACATCTTGGATTTACATTTATTCTAGTTTCTTTTTTTTTTTAATTCCCAGGAATTTCTTTTCTTTTTTAAAAACCTTTTTTTCTTGGGGATTCTTAAGAATGTATTGGTCCCAGCTAGTTAAACTAGCACAATCTTTGAATTTCCAGGTCTTTTTTTTTTTTTTTTTTTTTTTAACAACTTCTGAAAAGTGTTTTCTTCACTTTTAGAAGACATGGAGATTTTGCTAATTTTTTAGGAATATTAATAGTAATTTAAGTAATGTAAGTAGATGTGAGTGAAAATTGGCTTCTGAGAAGTGCTTAAATACATAGTTACTTTACACAGGATCTCAAGAAGAGTTCACCCAGTGATAATTTTAGACAGTCCCTTAAATATATTTTTCAAGTACTTGAAACTTAATTTCTGTTGTTGTTGAGAGAGGGTCTGGCAGAGTGGCTCCTCCATTAAGAGCGTGATCTTCCAGAGGACCCAAGTTTGGTTCCTAGCACCCAACTCAGAGAGTTCATAGCCACAAATATCTCCAGCTCTAAGGGACCTGACACCCACTTTTGGCCTCCACAGGTACCAACACACATGCATTTTTAGATAAACGTAAACACACTTATATGTACACATACATAAGCAATAATTCTTTAAAGGCTCTGAAAATAGTTTTAAGTTTTTGTCTTTTAAATTAAAGCATTCATCTTTATTTTCTCCAGAATTTTGAACAATACAGTCAACTTTACAGGACAAGCACTTATGGAGGGGAGTTGGTAGCAATATGAGACTGTTAGTGCCTCTGGTCTCCAGAAGCTGTACCCAAATGACATTTCCAGGAGCTTCTGAAAGCCCCATGTGACAGCTTCAAATGTTTGCATAGTACATTTAGCTGTGGATTGCTAATTCACTTCAAGGTGTGATTAAAGGACCATCAACAGCATGATTCCTGTAGACTCCATTAAGCACCATCCACACGCTGGACCAGATGCCTCACTGCATGTTAGGTAATATTATGGAGAAATCTTGGGGATCACGCTGAGCATCACACAGTTGCAATGTGTACTGATTTTTGAGAGCTTCGGCTCTTCCTTTTATCCAAAGTCTTTGCTTTTAACACTAAGCTATGCAAACATACTTAAGATACTTAGGATATACTTTGATACATAGGATGCATGGTATGTGATAGTTATCCTACATACATAGCTAATTGGAAGTGATATGTTCTGTGAAGTAGTAATTAAGAATCAGGGGTTAAATTCTGAGTCTGCTGTCACATAGATAATAACTGTAATTTCTGTTTCTATTGGCTTCTGCCGCATTAATTTTAAAGGATACATTCCATTCCTCTTCTTGCTCGATTCACTGAGTTAATAGCAAACAAGTTGTGGTTAGAATGAAGAACTTTCCATAAAGATCATAATACCTGGTTGGGAATATGGTACCCACATAAAACACATGCTTGTGAATAAAAGTAGTACCATGGAGCTAATTTTATATTTAGCATTTTATGTAACTACAAGTACAAATGGAGTTTGTAAAGGAAATGATGATAGAGAAAAGTGGATAATTGAGTTGTAAGCCTTGAACTAAGCTTTGAAATGTGTCTAGATTGTAGATGATTGAGAGTGCAGGAATTAATGTGGTAGAGCCAGAAGCACTGAAATCCATGTCCAAAACTGTGCAGAGACAAATTTATCTTCATGTGCCTTGGCCTGGTAACCCCATTAACAAAAGCTAAAATGCTTAGAGTCAGGAAGATTGAGAGGTGAATCATTCTATATAATTCAGGATTTGCAAAATTAAGAAGCTTAGGCTAAACCATGTATGTTCACTGGAGAAAATTAGTTTGATTTTAGTTTCTGAGCATCAAATAGTAAGTTGTATGTGCATACATATCAATTTTCTTCACACAAAGCAAGTAAGAGACATCTAACATTTTCAGATCTAGGTATTATAATACTGGATGTAGGTTGGAGTATAGATTTTCAAAGAATAGGAATGGTAAAGTGAATTAAATAGTTTATGCAGACAATAAAATATGAGTTAATTGGAAAATCTGAAAAGCAATCCAGTATTTGAATGATTTTGAGCATGCTAAGTCTAGTTATTACAATCAAGAGTAAAGTACAAATACCATGTCTTCACTAACAAATAATGTGACGCTCACATATACGATAACATCCAGTTTTCTCTACCTTATGTACAAATATACTCTTTTGAGAACATTTGCAGTGAGGGTCAGGAAGAACTCATCAATTTCAGATAATGACAAATACTGAAGAAAGTGTAAGTAGAAAATAAAAATGAAATACTGAAGTTACTTTAGAAGAATGGTAGAGCAACTCCTCTTGGAGAAGTTAACAACTGAATATAGAAATAAAAAATGGAACATTAACAGAATGAAGCCTGGAGAATATTCTAAACTGAAGCTTAAACTGATGAGAGACAAGGTCCTCATTACAGGAAGAGCAAGGTCAGTTCAGCTCAAGTACAGAGAATAAAAAAAGGCAAGGATGAAGTCAGAAAGGTTGGGATGTGTAAACATTTATTTTGTGACTTAATGCATGATTCATTCTAGATAACAGCATAGTAGAATGCATGAAGAGCCAAAGTTTACTTATTCAAATCCTTTGAATGTGTAGATGACTAATCTCAACTTCCAAAATCTAAAGGAAGCACACATTTACAGAAAGCTGGTGGAGTTTTAAATATGTGGTAAATAATCCATTGTTCTATTATTTAATAAAAGTCCTAGAATTCTTTTACTTCTTTGCTCAGAGGGAGATTTAGTCATGTCTGCCTCTTAGTCTTTGAACCTATCATTAAGTACTGTAATTGTCAAGGCTGAGAAAGCATGATTCCTTGGCTTTAATCCATCTGTATCTTTTCCATTTATTCTTCTGCCTCTCTACACATTTTCTTCCTTAATGTTAAAGGCAACCTTGAAGAGAAACAAACTCACAGAGGTAGCTCATGGGAAATGAGTTTTGGTGGTTAGGGAAATGATCTTGCCTTGATTTGCCAGGTGGTGCATACGGGGAAATTATATTTGAAGAAAATCACGCCGTTTGAAAATCATTTTCTTTACTTTTCCATAATCATTTAAGGTTCTTGGCATTTTTTTCTCCATGTATTTTGTTTTCTTTCCTCTTTTATTTGTATTTTCCTCTTGTAGGACTTACAAAAAAATGGATTGTCTTTATTTGACAATAAATATATTATCATTTAATAAAAGTTACATATTCTATGTCTTGAAAAATTGTATTGTTTTATTCTAGGTTTTGATCATTGTTTTTTAAGTTGTTTCTTTGAGTATTTTTAATCAAAACACTTATTTAAGTTATTTTCTTATTAAATGATCATTTTTTTTTCATTTTTGATATTGGAACACTATAAATTCCTGGCCAAGATAGGTTTAACCAATTGCCAAAAATGAAAATTTATTAAGTAAACAAGTAAGATTTTAAAACTGTAAATTATCAGGTATTAGGCATATTTTAGGAATGGTGACTATAGTGATAAATAATTTTTGAATTTATATTTACTTTTCACACAAAATTTGTAATAATAGTTGGAAACATGGATGTAAATGAACACTGTACAGTTTATAAGAACAAATGTGAATGCCTCTGTTTTTCATGGCTTTGTATTTCACTTTTTTTTTTCTTTAATGGAATAGTGAATAAGAAAATGACATGGAAAATACACCAGGAGGGAAGGAATGTTTCAGGGTGATCCAATGGAACGTACCCTTTCACCAATTACTGTGTAGAGTCTGTAAGCATTGATATGTTCAAGGTGATAAAGATAAAGTCCCTACATTTGGTGCATTGATTCCTAGCATAATCTTGATTTCTCCCTTCTACTGGTGACGAGACTCTGTAGACATCTAACTTATGACCAAAGGTGATTCATAGGAAAATAGGGAGCTTAATTATTTTATTGTTGTGGGTCCTAATTAAAAATGTTTTTCTTCTTCTGCTATGAAACAAGGTCCCATTTGTTAGTTACCAATCTCAGTGCCTAGGATAATTTCTTCATAATATATATTTTCATGTATGCAATCTGCTTCCAATCTTCTAATTTTTTTTTTGTCTTAGGTGATTTTGCTTAAATCTAGTGAACAAAATCAATCCAATATAACCAGGTTTTACTTTATGAATGTATGCTAAGTCCCTTTTCTTCATGCACCCCGGTTTATTCTGCTGTGTCTCTTATTTCTGTTTGAATTGTACATAACAAGTTCTGTTATTGTTTTCCCTGCCTAGACTTTTACTGACATAGTCAATTCATTCTCGATCTTCATGTCCAAGAAATTTTCATCTTCTCTTAACAGTAGCAAGTTGGAGGTCTGAAGGCTTTAGGCAGCTGACATTGGCTAAGAATGAGGTTCCATACAAGAATATAAATTATGACATTGCTTTTGTTTTGTATAACAGAATTACTCAGCTTTGAATATGAGCTTAGTACAGGAGAACACTGCTTCACTATTGCGATGTTAAAGACTATACGTACCTACAAGGAGCCTTCCTTTTCTTTATATTTTTCTTTTTGGAGACAATCGCCTATACCCCAGGCTTGCTTCAAAATACTTTGCAACTAAGAATGACCTTGAATTCCATAATCATTGTGTCTCTACCTCCCAGGTAACAAGATTATAGGACATTGCACCACACCCGGCAAGAAACCTTTCTCCACTATATTAAGATAGCTCTTTATTCTCCATCTGCCAGCAGCTTATTTCCCAGCTATTATTTCCCTGCTATTTTTCATTATATCCCCATGCCTACAAGAAGGGCTTTATTAAATTATATTCTATCCCTACATAATAAAAACCAACTCTGTTTCAAAGCAAGCTGAATAGTGGAAATGACAGGGTGCTGGAACAAAATGAGTGTAACCAAAGGATGCACATTCCCATTATCGCTGGTCTTTGTGATAAGATACATGAAGACAGCATGGATACCATGATGTCACACTGAGTAGTATTCTGCAAAATTAATAGAGTATGCGTGATTAATGAATTTTTAATAGTCTTCCAACACTAATCCCCATATATATACACTCACACACACAAACGTATGTTCATTATATATTTAAAGTAGTTAAAAATAAAGCAGGATTTGCATTTTGTAACCAACAGCAGACCCCCTCAAACAAAGCACAGGAAAGAAAGAGTAAAATTAATGCTTTGTATATAATTTGAAATTTGTATAAATTGTTCATATGAATATATACAATTTGTATAATTATAGATATAAAAGAATAAACACAATCTGAAAATCAATGCCTATCTGAATTATAATGGAATCAACATTTTGCTTGATTCAAATTTTGATACTGATCTCTCCTGATAAGTTCTTGTCTCATAACTGTTGGAAGTAATCAACAAATGTGGACTCAGTTGGCATGAGAAACAACTCTGAGGCAGTAATGTGTCTTTGCCTTTAAAGTCATGGGAAAAATTCCATGTTATCTTTTCTCTCCATTGCCTGCTTTTGCTCCAAATGCAATAGCTCTCCAAAGATTTGCCTCTCCTCAAGACTATGACATATTGTGGGTTTTGTTTAAATGTGGAAAACAGATTCAAATCTCTTAATTTTAGTATTAACCTCACAGAGGTACTTTGCTTTATACAGCTACAAATAGTAGACATTTAAGCAAAATCCAATTTCAGTAGGTGAGAAAAAAATAGAATGTAAGTGGAAACATTTGTTCCTGCATACATAAGTGTAAAGATGTATTTGGCAAATATATCTCAGGCATAAGTTATTGCTGATTTATTGGACAGCATTGCAGGGAGGTAAGGTGTTATAGGAAGCTAATATTATTAAAGTGAAGTTGTTATTCTCCATTCTTATTATAATACAAATTGCTGATAAAAGACGAATTGTAGCTTCATAGTTATTTGTAAATATTTGTTATATTTCTCATATGCTTTTGTCAGTTTTCCAGTTTTTCTCTCAGTCATATTCATTAAGTTATGGAAACTTCCTTATTGTTCATAAACTTTTACAAGGCTCGTGCTCTTGAATTCTCCTATGCTATTGTGTAGATAATTCTAAATTAATCACTGAAGTGCTAATATTATTTTAATCAACTGATGTTCTGCAATCTTCTAAAATCTAATTTTTTTACATCTTAAAACTGAATTAATAAATTAATTAGTATCATTTGGGTCCCACGGATTTAACTCCTCTACAGAGTAAGGCTTGATGGCAAGTTCCTTTTCTTTCATTCAGCCATGATACTGGTCCAGTTTTAAAATTTTGGTGTTTCTTTTTTTAATTCTTAGTGTAAAAATGTTCAGAATTTTATTCTGTACATGAAACTAAATACACACCAAGAAATATAGGAATTTCAAAGACTCTGAACTTTAGAAATGCCCAAAATGTGAAGTGCAGTATCAAAAATTATCCTGAAATTCACATTAGCATTTGTGTGAGGAGATTACTAGGACTATACTAAAAAGTTAAAACAGAACATAATAAAATTTTGGCCCAGTATTGGATAAGCCTAAAATAAATGAAACAAATGGTTATTATTTTACAAATTCTTGGATTTCAGCTGAGGCATATGACAGAGGGCAGAGAACAGATCTATTTCTATTAAAAGTGCTGTTGCATAGTCTGTGTTCATGGCAGTCGATTATAAAATTGCTCATTTCATATTAACTTCCAAGAGGAGTGTCCTGCTTTATTTATACAGAGATACGGACAAACAAAAATGTTTGTTTTACAGTGCTTTTTTAAATTAATATTTAGACAGATCATTATTCAGTATAGTTCCCCTCCAAGTCTTCCCTGTTCATTTTTTTTCTTTAATAATTTTTTATTCATTGTACATACCAACAACAAATCCCCCTCCTACCCCTCCTCCTGTCCCCTCTCAGCTTCCCTCCACCAAAATCCCCATCCTCTTCTCTAAGTCGGTAAGGCTTCCCATGGGGAGTCAATAGCAAGAAGGACCCTAAGAAGGACTCGTATCACCGTGGGGAAATAGATGGAATTTCCTGAGTAAACTGGGGATGAGGGGAGGCACTAGAGGGGAGGGGATGGGTGATATAAACATGAGGCAACAGGATGGTCAGGTTGTGGGAAGGATGGAATGGGAATGAAAGGAAAGAGATATTTTGATAGAGGACAGCACTATGGGGTTAAGGAGAAACCTGGTGCTTGGAAAATTCCCAGGAATCCACAGGGATGACTCCAGTAACCAGATCGGTGAATATCCCAACATCCCTCTCTCAGAGCCTTCATCCAGTAACTGATAGAAGCAGGTTCAGAAATCCACTGCCAAACACCAGGTCAGCTCCCATGAATCCAATCGAAGAGAGGGAAGGGGGAAAGGAAGTCAAGTCTGTGATGGGGAAAAAACCTACAGAGACCAAGCTCATGGGAACCCCTGTCTTGTTCTTGAAATAACCTAGGCAAACAAAATGAGCTTTTTATTCCATGTTTCTGTTGTTTCAAACTCTGAGGGTTATATGGGTTTGGATTCCGGTTGTGTCAGCATTACCCTTTGTATTTATTTACATGAAAGTCCAGTTGTTCCTCAGATCTTCACACTAGTATGTTAAAGTGGGTTTGAGCACAAGGTGGATGCTTCAGGAACAAGAACAAACTAGGAGAATTAAGACTACTGAATGTTCACTCTGTGCTCTTCTTGATAAAAAGAAAATTGAACTATGTCCATATGGAACTGTGATATACTTTAGTAGTAGGAAAAATTGGAAAATATGTATAGAAATGCTCAATACATCTCATTCCCTTTTTAAATTCATTTCCATGTTGTCCTCTAGCCTCGGGCTACTCATATCACTTTGGGTGTTGCTTTTTCTTTCTGAAGTGCTACTTTGGGCTCTGGCTGTGTACATACCAGGCATGTGATCTGCCCTGAACAAACAAATGATCCTTCATTTGTGTCTCAATTTTTCTGTATTCTATTTTGTCTCTGAAACTTCTGGTTTGTATCTTATCTTATGCTTGAGCAGGTGATAGCATGAGAATAGCATAAATGTTTTCTCATCCTTAGAGAGTTTTATTACCTCCAGGTTTATTTTAAACCAGGAGATTAGCTAGACTAAGGCCACAGTAATTTCTTTAGGTCTTCTTGTACTGCGTTTACTTTTTATTTTCCCACTAATTAGTTCAATGGATAGTAATAGCATAAAAAATATATACAGGCTAGATTTTATTGTCTTTACAAATTATCTACTCTCAGTATCATGAGTAATAGTCTAAGACCTGATGTTTCATGACCATTTTTACTTGTTAAATTGTTTGTTGTTATGTGTTCTTTAAGAATATAATACTATTTTTGAATGAAGTTAATGCAGGTTATAGGCTAATAATGAAAGTATAATTAGTAATTGAGGTGACATAGACGTATATACTGGAATTGTTCATGTCCTTTTACTTAAACAGAATTTAATTTATAAAATGCTGTTGTTTTTCAGCTAATATCTATTAGTTGAACATGTTGTAGAAGGCTTTTTAAAATAATGACATTACTTTAGGAATGTGGGACTCGAGACTTTATCCTCAGGATCATAATCATGTTTCAAGTGTGCACTGGCATTGAGATTCATCCTATTGGCTTTAAGCAGACAAAATCTGCCGTGTGCTTAAGTGGACAAAGTCAGGTGAGGGACGTCGAAGTTAAATTAGCACTCAGGAGTCGTCAGGATCCATCATCCAGGATCACGAAGAGAGACCCGAGCTTTATTCAATACAACCTTTTATACCTCTAATACTTCCTCCTAGTAACTTCCTCCTAGTCACCCCACACCCGAGGTCCTAGAAAGTCCCATGACTAATGCTCCCTGGGGTTGGCAGCAATAAGGGGAAAACCGCAGAGCAGAAAAAACATGTTATCCCCCTAGCTGTCACAAGGTTCAGTTCTCAGGGTGGAGGGTGGCCACTAGGGTCAAGGTGGAATTTTCCACAGGCACATATTTATGCACTCAATCCAGCCTGATGCCAGGAGCCAACAAAAATCTTTTTAATCATGAAAATTCTTACCTCTACTGCACTGATAAAAGTCACGTTAATTCCATAAATATCTTAGTAGCCTACACTTGGTTTGTGGGTATTTTTTCTCTTTCTTAGCTTCTTTGAATATTCAGTTAATTTGAACTAAAATTTCCATCATCTTTTCTAAAGTAGTTCAGTGTATATTGTCTTTATGACATTGCTAAAATATGCTCCTTCTGCAACCCTCTACTGATTTGTGTCTTCCATTTAACATTAAATTTAACTTTCTCTCTATAGTTTTGTTATTTCATGGACTAATTCTATTCTCCTTCATTTTTAAAATATCAGCCAATACTCTCTCTCCCTGGCTATTAATACATTTCCTTCATACTTAAGGCCAATTTGTTTACATATTAATGAGATTCCCAAAATATATCATTATTTTATTGTTTTAATCCTTAAACACATACAAATATTCTAAAACCTGACTCCTATATTTATTTGTGGAATTTGTCAAAATTCTAATGTATTCCACTTTACTTAATAAAAGATGTTTCATTATAAATATATTAAAGTATTCTTGTCTTTATTTTTATTAATATATTATTAAAATTTTATTCTAATTTTCACTCAATAGCCATGTATGATTATTGTTATTTGAAATGTGTGAAAGTTGTTTAGGGCAATTCTAGCAAAGTCACATTAATATAAGGTATTATTTCTGGTTTGCGTTATATAAATATACATTCATGGATTAATGTAGAAATTCTTTCTATAGTCCTGGAGAGATCAAAAATGCATGGAAAATATCTAAATAGAATAAAGGCAATATACAGCAAGCCAACAGCCAACATCAAACTAAATGGAGAACCATTCAAAGCAATCTGACCAAAATCAGGAACAAGACAAGGCTGTCCTTTCTCTCCTTATCTATTCAATATAGTTCTCAAAGTTTTAGCTCATTCTCAAAGCAATAAGAGAACAAAAGGAGATTAAGAGGATACAAATTGGAAAGGAAGAAGTCAAACTATATCTATTTGCATATGATAAGATTGTATACATAAATGACCCCCAAAATTCTACCAGGGAACTACTACAGCTGATAATCACCTTCAACAAGGTAGCAGGGTACAAGATTAACTCAAAAAAAAAAAAAAAAAAAACAAACCAATAGCCTCCTATACACTAAGGGTGAAAGGACTGAAGAAGAAGCAAGGGAAACATGACCCTTCATAATAGCTGCAAATAGATTTAAATATCTTGCTGTAACTCTAAAAAGGAAGTAGCAGACCTGTTTGACAAAACCTTTAAGTCACTGAAGAAAGAAATTGAAGAGGATATCAGAAAATGGAAAGATCTCCCATATTCCTAGATAGATAGGATCACCATAGTAAATATGGCAATTTTGCCAAAAGCAATCTACAGATTTATTGCAATTCCCATAAAAATCCCAACACAATTTTTTACAGGTCTTATATGGAATAACAGAAAACCCAGGATTGCCAAAACAATCATACTCAATAAAAGAACTTCAAAAGCAATCACCATCCCTGATTTCAAGCTACACTATAGAGCTACTTTAATAAAAACATCTTGGTATTGGCATAAATACAGAATTATGGGTCAATGAAATCTAACTGAAGACCCTGACACTAACCCATACACCTATAAACACCTTATTTTTGGCAAAGAGGCCAAAAATATTTAATGGAAAAGAGATAGTATCTTTAACAAGTGGTGTTGGCGTAACTGGATGGTAGTATGTAGAAGAATGCAAATAGATTCAAACCTATCACCCTGCATAAATCTCAAATCCAAGTGGATCAAAGACCTCAACATAAACCCAGCTACACTGAACTTGATAGAAAAGAAAGTGGGAAATACCCTCCAATGCATTGGTATAGGTGACTGCTTCCTAAATATAACGCCATTAGTAGAGACACTAAGATCAACAATCAATAAATGGGACCTCCTGAAACTGAGAAGCTTCTGTAAGGAAAAGGACACAATCAATAAAATAAAACAACAGCCTACAGAATGGGAAAAGATCTTCACCAACCCTACATCTGACAGAGGATTATCTCTAAAACTAGAGCCTAAATACATAAACAAACCAATTAAAAATGGGTTTCAGAACTAAAAAGGGAATTCTCAACAGAAGAATTACAAATGGCTGAAAGGCACTTAAGAAGTTGCTCAACATCTTTAACCAACAGAGAAATGCAAATCAAAACAAAGTTGAGATACCATCTTGTACCTGTCAGAATGGCTAATATAAAAAACACGATGACAACCTATGCTTTAGAGGATGCGGAACAAGGGGAACATTCCTTCATTGTTGGTGGGAGTATAAACTTGTACAGCAGCTCTGTAATGCAGTATGGCAGTTCCTCAGAAAACTGGGAATCAATCTCCCCAAGGATCCAGCAATAACACTATTGGCATATACCCAAAGGATGCACACTCATACCCCGAATGCATTATCTCAACTATGTTCATAGCAGCATTATTTGTAATAGCAAGAATCTGGAAACAACCTGGATGCCCCTCAACTGAAGAATGGATTAACAGAATGCGATACTCCTACCCAATGGAGTAATACTCAGTAGGAAAAAAAGACATCCTACAATTTTCAGGCAAATGGATAGATTTGGAGAATATCCTCCTGAGCAAGGAATTACAAGCCCAGAGATAGGCATGGGATGTACTCACTCATAAGTGGATTTTAGACAAAAAGCAAAGAATACCCAAGCTGCAAAGCACAACTCCTGAACAGCTTGGGATCCGAAATAACTTACAAGAGACTTCCAGAGATTCTCCTAAGAGGAGAATATAGAGAAGATCACCTTAGCAAATTGGGATCATAATGAGTTGTAACCAAGATGATTTGGGAACAAAACTTGAAAGAAGGAGATGAGTAAGTGAGATGAGTAATGAATGGGAGAAAAAAAGAGATGGATATCTTGATAGAGGAAGCCAATGTGGGGCTGGAAAGAGACCAGATGCTAGGGAAACCTCCAAGAACTCACAGGATGTCCCTGCTACATCTCAAACCAATAGTGGGGGGAGGTGCCTAAACAGCACTTACGCTATAATCAAAAGAATAACCACCCTAAGTGTCATCACAGAACCTACATCCAATAATGAATAGAGATAGAAGCATAGATCTGTTGCTGAGCATTGGGTAGAGCTTCTGGTCCAGCTGAGAACAGGGGAGGATAGGGATTATGAGGAAATTCCCACAGTGATGGCTGACTGTAGCTCTGGGGAGCTCACTGAATCAAGAACTGCCACGGGGGACCCATCAGGATTAAGGAGCTAGGCCCTCCAAGTTTAAGCAACTGACCATTGGCATGGGCAGTATGTGGAGCCTCAAAGGGCGGGATCACACTGTGTTCCTCTGCCTGGCCTGACACCTTAGAGCCAATTTTCTGCAGAGGAACACCTAACTCAGTTTTGATATTGGGATAAGGAAATCAGACTTGCCTAGAGTGGATGTGCCACACTTAGCTGACCCACTTTGGGACTTCTTTCCCTTTTGGTGAGGAGATGGAGGATGAGGAGGGGGGAGGCTGAAGGCTGACTGGGAGGGATTGGGAGGAGGGAAGGGAGCAGAAGCAGGGGGATACATGGATAAAAAGGAAATTTATATATATACACATATATAAATGAATAGGATGAACGTAAAAAAGAAATTATTTTTATAGAAGACAAGCTGTAAATTGTCCTTCTGTCTAGGAAATTCTGAAATTTACAAATGATGATGATATTTTAATCATGAATCTGACTTAAGAGCATGATATTACACTATGTCAAAGATACTCTTTTTTATGACTGAGTCTCTGATGTTCATGAACAATTTTTGACAGACTTCAAAACTAAGATCTGCCAAAATTATATATAGCTAATAGGCTGAATCATATAAATCAAAATGATCCAATGGAGC
The DNA here is from genome assembly GCA_033318265.1 of Phyllotis vaccarum. NCBI lineage: Eukaryota > Metazoa > Chordata > Mammalia > Rodentia > Cricetidae > Phyllotis > Phyllotis vaccarum. Next base: position 57,454,044 of record JARWLC010000010.1, read on the forward strand.
TTTGTGTCATCTTTATTCAACAAGCTCTTATGGAAATTAACACGATAAGGTGATGACCAAGGTGAATGACAACTTGTAGCTTTCTAGGTGCCCAAGGCCTAACTAAAGAGACCCATGTGTAAGTATAAAGTAAATGCAAATATAGCAGCAAGGATATAACACATAAAGGAAACTTTCCCTTTCTATGTGGCTTTTTTTAAATATTTTATAACAGCAACAGACATGAAACCAGAATAGACTGATATCAGGAATAGAGTTGTTGTTGTGATAAACCTCATCAGCAACATTAGGAAAGAAAACCCATTGAATGATGTCGGCACACCTTAAAGAGTCATTCTGGTGCCATCTTGGAAGTCAATAATGATGAAAGAAATGTGGACTAAGCTGCCCATCTCTTTATGTTTTATACTGAATCAAGGACTCCACCAGGGATAGTATCATGGAACAGTCACGATATTTTGGTACAGCATCTGTGTGTGCTGAGTGTGCTATGGATGAATAATCAGATGTGATTAATAAGAGATTAGTACCACTGAAGTGACTTGGTTTATACTGTTGGCTTTGCTTGAGTAAGATTGTTTTATTACTCAGTTACTTCCTTTGGATATAAAAATTTTAAGCATGTATTTTTAAATTTTATATGAGTCTAAAATTAAAAGACAAGCTTTTAAATAGAATTTGAATGTTTGAAGCATTGGAATTTTTGAAGAAAGGCCTGGGAGCTTTTGGAGTTAAAATATATTTTATATTATGATATTAAAATGATTTAAGACTTTTGGGACAAGAGATAAAAAATTGCAGATAAATGTGACATGATTGTGAGTCAAATTTACAGACAGTAGATGGATTGTACTTGTTAGTTTAATGACCAAATTGATGCTGTCTTGAATGAGCAGAGACTATGTAGGTCAGGTTAGTCTGTGGGTATATCTTTAAGGAATTATCTTAATTGTTGATTTATATAAGGAGACCCACTCTGAATGTTGGGGGCACCATTTTCTGGGTTTGACCCTGAAGTGTTAAATAGTAGACAGGATGAATGAACAGCAAGCTGGCAGGCAGTACTGGCAAATTCATTTCTCTCTCCTCTTGACTGTGAATGTGATATGACCATCTGGCTCAATCTTCTGCTTCTGTAATTTCATTGTAATGAAAGTTTCTTACCTGAAATTATAAACTGAAAGAACTCCATGCCCCAGTTGGGCTTTTTGTCAGTATATTTTATCATAGCAACAGAACTGAAACTCAAACATCAGGAAGCAAGAAGATAACTTGGAAGTGGATTATTGGATAGTAGTATAAACTGCCCTCCTCTCCCCTTCCTCTCCCCTTCCTTTCCCCTTCCTCTCCCCCTCCTCTCCCCTACTCAAGAACATTTTTTTCCATAGAATTAGATGTCTATATTCTGATCTTGATCCAATTTGTATCTATGCTAATAAATGGATATTTAACATTAAGAATAGTTTAAAATTGAAATGCATGTTACCAATTGTTAAACTACATATTATTTGTTTTTTATTGAGTACTGTGGCCCGGTATATGAGGGATATACCCACTACATAATTTTTTGGAGGAGATTCAGAGTCCTAGGAAATCATATCATAACGAAAGAGGATATACATAAAGGCTTAGCATAAAAGAACCATTTCATCATGTGAGAGATAGAGATGCTGATTGCCGCTCCCTTAGGGCTGAACTTCGTTATGGATCAGAGTTTTATGACAGCATAACTGTTCGAAAGTTGAGGAGGCAATAGGCACAAAATTGTATAGAACATGAAATTTCTTTCTGCATTTATTTTTCTAACCGTCAATAAGACACAGAGCATTTAAATCTGATCATTGTACCACTAAAACCAAACTAAAACCAAAATTTAAATAAATGACAAAAAATGAGTACAAATTTCTAGCCTTTCTCATGGGATGTTGTGCAATGATCATAATGGTATTAACATAATGAGAACAAGAGCCAATTTGCCATTCTCAGGTTCCACAAGTTGGTTATTTTGATGCTACAAGACCTTGGATAAAAACTCCAACATTTGGAAACATCCAAATCTCTAAGTGAAGGGGAAGTGAAGTCACATGACTGATGTGATGAATTCTCATACTTGTTTAAACTTTTCAAAAATGCCAGAGAACACAAGACCTATACTAGAGAGTGTCTACTTTAATAAGGCCTGATGGCTTGGATTATGTTATGTCCTATACTTAGTCATCACCCTGTGAATATTATTTGGAAGTTTAAGAACCTGCAGAAGAATCCACCTGTCCTGGGTTCTTGAAGGTGATGTTGAGATCACTCACAGTGCCTTCCACTCTTTATCTGTCCCTGTAAATCATATGTAAATAGCTTTGTTTTATCATATTCATAACTTCATGAAGTTCCATCCTATTCTAATGCCCAATGCAGCAAGACCAATGGACCATGGACTACAATCTTTCTAGCTATGACCCAACATTTCTACATTTTGCTCAGGTATTTCTTATAAAAATGAAAATAGGTCACAGATCTGTACTCTTCAATGTATAGGTATAATGACATGAGAGTTACTGAACCAATCTTTGTTTTTCTATTCTTAACTGATAAATATTGAGACTTTTAATAAATAATTTAAAATAGCTCATAGATTGGGAGGCAAAAATGTAAACTTAATCAGGACTCTGTCAATTACTAAGAAAAAATATTTCTATATAGTATGGAAATATACTAATATATTTTATATATAATATAAAGATTATAAAAATGTCATGTATCTGTGCATGGATGTAAATCTTTAAAATGGCAGCACAATCTTAACAGCATGGAAAAAATTAACTTTCTAAATTTGTTTCAGTATTTCTTAAACATAGTTCATGGACACATGGAATTATAAACTGAGATCTTAAGTTCTTTTATACCAGTATTATTAGTTTTATAGAGTTATAAATATAAATATAAATGGGCAAGAAAGTTGTAATATTGTAATATCAACCACAACCTGAATTTATCTTCCAGCTGCCAAGAGAAATTGGAAATTTCTAGATCACTTTAAATTAAATCGATTAATAATACATCATGTTAAAATGAATTTTTCATGATTTGGAAGCTAATGTTTTCAATTATTTAGCAATGCAAAGTGTAGAAAATTCACACACAAACAGTATGCAGGAGCTGATCTGTGAACTTTCACTTTAAAACAAGATGATAAATTGCCCATTCTCTATCATATTAAAGTGGTGTGGTAATATTTTCTATCCTGAAATATATTTTTGTACAGTAAATTGGAACATACACAACAGATAAAAACAAAATAAAGATAACATTTTATTTTAAAAGTATTATCCCAGACTCAAATATGAAAACATAAAGGTGTATAAATGGTGTATAAACAAATCAATGAATTACTGAAGTATATGGTTTTATGAATTTTAATTCTATTTCTATAATTATTTATATTTAAAATAAGAATTTAAGCTTTGAATGTTAAGGAAATAAATCACAATGCGTTTCTACTTAACCACAATTCGGAGAAAATTTTGTTACTGTCTTTGAACCTGAGGCATCTGAGGATACTGTTGCTATTTCACTGCCCATTACCACTCCAACATACATCTCTCCTCACTTTAGTTTGCTTTAATTGTGGCTGTATCTACATGGTGATTTAACCATAGAATTGTCCACTCCAGAATTTTATGAGGAAAAATAATTTTTCATCACATTTAAAAGATCATGATATCACTGCAAACAAAGCTAGTCAGCACTAGCATATTATGGGCATATAGTTAAAAGATGAGTTGTTCACTTAGAATCACTCTTGCCACCCTGGCAATGTATTCATCATAGCATCATCACTAATAAACACACAGTGCCAACTGAAAGAGTTATATTCTTTTATGTAATGATTGGAGATGTTAGAATGGAATTGCAGGAGGAATAAAAGTCTGTGTTACCTTCAACGTGCATAAGTAAGTAGTGCATTCTATAAAACATTCAAATAAAAAATGTGCCTGAGAAATTATCTAACTCCATTTCCTCATTTTCCACCTAAGTCAACTCTCACTTTAGAGAGTTTAGATGGCTTGCCTCTGGCTGTGTTGTTAGAGAAGTCAAGAATGGAAGAGAGATTTAGCGACATCTCTTAAAATGCTCACTGCAGGACATAATGATTCCATTCTCAAACACTCCAGATGTACAGCGAACAGGAAATAAGTCAGCAAAGCAATATGTAGCAAAAGGATAAGGAGAAACTTTTGACCAGGGCTTACTCGGCCCCTGGAGTGGAGGCAGAGAGAATGGCTTTGATTCCAGCTGCTTTGTGCACACTTTTTTATAAGGCATTTAATTAAAAAATAAACTGGGAAAGATTTAAAGGTTATCTTAAACAGTTAAAAATAAACAGCTTTATTCTGCTGGCATAGGACATTTATATATTATGACCACATCATTAATGGTCAGGTATAGTAGGAAGATTATATCTGAAGCTATTAGGTATAGTACATCCACTTATTTCTCTTGGGCAGGAGAATGTCCAAACAGAGGACATAGCTGAAATTATTTGAATGTTTTTTCTGGCTAACATCTTTAGTTCAGAAAGATACCTGACGAAAATAATTTCAAATCAGCTTATCATTTTATAGTTTATTGTATAGACCATCATCATGAGATTTTACTTAGTAAATTAAGGCAATTTCTATAAAGATATATTAGTTTGATAATAGATAATAGATACAAATAAAATATTAAAGCAAATCCAGTAACCTGAAAAGGATCAAAATGTTCACAAATGTAAACCACCCTCTACTTCATCAGTGCCAGCGCCTGTATCTTCTGCAGATCCCGAAGCTGCTCTGTGCTGCCTCAGTGTCCTCTTGTTTTTACTAAGCAGTAGGAGAATCCAGAGCTTATATTTTATATATTATATGTTATATATAATTTTCTTTAATTTCTCCTTTCCCATTTCTGATATGAAATGGAAGTGGTGTGCATGCACAAGCATATTGCAATCTCTTCATTTCTTATTCCTTTCTTCTACCTTCATTTCCTTTTTTACTTTTAATGGCAAATGCTCTGTTTTGGTTATCATCAATTGGTTTGCAAGAAAACACTGGATCTGTGAAAACTTCCTTTTTGTCCACCAGCAGCATGTTCCTTCAGCTCTTGATTGTATGTTTCATCGAGTTATTTTGCTCTCATTGTTTTAACTACAGAACCAAACCTACAAAATGTCTTATGTATCTTATTACCCTAGATAATTTTAGTATTTTCCACTTCTCATTCTAAAAACCATGGATAGTGTTTTCACATGTTTTGGTTTGGTTTGGTTTGGTACAGAGCAGTTAACTGTAGAGTGAGTGATCTGTCCGTGTATAGGGGTAAATTACATTTGAAAAAAAGTGAATCTAGATACTTTCCCTTCAAGTAAAGCCGTACACTTTGAATAAACTTCTTGTTAAAACATAGTCATATACATAGTTTATGATCGCATTTGATTTTGATTTAATTGATATAATTTTTCCTTTGCTCATGAATAAGTGTAAGATGTATTAAGTATGTAGTTTATTTAAGAGAAGTTATGCTGTGCTTATTTCTATTTTCATTCTCAGTGTTACATTATTCAATACAACTATCTTTCTTAATGACAATATTATCAGGGGTAGATTAAAAGGCTCCGGGAATAGAGAAGCTTACTGACAAGGCTCATGACCTCATCTTAATCTGCAGGATGCACAGAATGGAAGGAGAGAACTGTCTCTTCCAAGTTCTTCTCCCATCTAAGTATGTTCACTTTGTGATTCACATGCTCGTCCTCTTACCCATTCCATATAATCTCAGAAATCAATGCAGTGTAAATCTAAAAGGGATGTCTTAACAAAATACATTTCCTTTTCTATTTTCTGCTGTTACTCTGTTACATTCTCATACTTGAAGTTTTGAAAGGGAAGAGCACCCCAATCAGTTATCCAATACCAAATGGTCAGTTCAGAATGCATACACATAAATAACATTATATAGATTGATTACCTTGTGTGTGTGTGTGTCCATAGAATAATAATTAATGATAAAAAGGCCATGAATTTGAAATAAAGGAAAGAGGGATATATGGAAAGTTCCAAGGGGAGAAAGAGATGTGATAAATATTATAATTATAATCCAAAAAACTTAAATGGTGTATTTGGTCTAAGCTATTATATTTGAATTATTTTTATAAACTTTATAGAGAATATAAAATCTAGTGTTCCACCTTTTCTTTTTCTTTCATATTCCAATTATATTTTTTGCTATTTTAGACATCACAAAAAACAAATTGAATGGAGACATTAATTGTCACAGTGTTAAGGCTAAGACATAGGAAAATATCCTACATGACAAACAAGCTGTTCATCAAACAACAAACTACTAGTCGATTCTCTTTTCCCTGAGTTTTACTCCCAGCTATAAAAAAATGTTCCTACCAAAAACATTCTGGTATGAAGAAGGAAAAAAACATAAAACATAATACTTGAATCTTGAATAACCATAAGAACACTAAAGCTTGACTTGTGTTCTCAGTGTGAGCATATTAGAACTTTGGATTACTAAACAGGAACACATTTCTGTATAACTTTGTTAATTATATTTGTGACTTTTATGTTCAATCACTGAAAATATTTATATTTAATTTAGGTTATTTTATTATCATTACTTTAGCTACTTTCATATTCTGAGAAATGGATATATCTATTTAAATCTCTTTTAAATGCGATAGAATTGTATTATTTTCCTCTGTCCAACTTCACCATCTTTCTTTCTCCAGTCACTCAACTTGCTGAGTCTGTTTTCTGTTTGGGTATATGTGGTTTCAAGGACATTTCTGCACTCAACAACTTATAGGGGACTTATCCATCAGTGAGGCTAATCATCACCATCAGCAATAATTACTTGCCTAGAGGACACTGTCTAGGGTAGGACCCAGGGAAAACCCCCCCTTTCTTTGTTATAATAATTGATACTGCCATTGTTAGAACTTTGTTTGTGTAGACATTTATAGGAGAAGTCTTACACAGAAGAATTCCTGGTATTCTGACTCTTATAATCTTTCTGAACCCTCTTCCTTGATCCAGTGATGCCGAGTGATGATGTAGATTTATCCACTGGGCCAGGCCTCCTGTTGTCATTGATCTCTTCCTTGGTCTAATCGTGGCTTTCAGTCAATTTGTCAATCTGCTGTAAAGATAGACCTCCTTGAAGAGGGGTAGTAGCTACACATCTCTGTAGATATAATGGTAAGATTTACAATGTTGTGAGAAAGTGTGCTGATGTAGCAAAGTAGTGGTAATAGATGATTTTCTAAGGTCTATGACCCTAGTAGCCCTAAGAAGATGTGTAAGTTCTGACTATCAGGCATGACTTTCTTCCAGTTTGTTTATTCTTAATTGTGTTTGTGTGTGTGTGTGTGTGTGTATGTATGTGTGTGTGTGTGTGTTTGTACTTGTGTGTATGTGTCTGTGTGAAAATATGAGTAAAAGAATATAAGTCCAGCAGAAGCTAGAGTCTTTGGATTCACTACTAGAGTTGCAGGAGGCTGCTAGCTGCATCATAAGGATGCTGAAAAACCAATTTGGGTACTATGCAAAATCTCAGATACTCTGAAGTACTTTCTCCATATGATCCCATAACTAATATTACAGAGTGCTTTTCAAAAATAATTATTCTATATATGTGCTTAGCTTGAAAAGGACAGGAAGAGGTATTGGGTTACCTGGGGCTGGAGTTTCAAAGTTGTGATGTTGAAATAGGGTGCATTGAACTGAATTCTGATCTTCTGGCAGATGAATGGACACATTGACTATTAAGCCATATTTCAAGGTCCACAAGGGTAACTACCTGTATACCATTTTTCAGTTGATAGACAATAAAAACTAGATCAATCTGTTTATACTGATGAGGGCTAATTGTTTGCTATCAGAATAAAAGCAAGTGCACTATTGTTGCTTTATCTCTAAAAATAGAGTTCATGAGGTTCTTAAATTGAAGGTTACTTAGCCTCATGTTTAATTTTTGTTAATTGGAATTATATAGCTAAATCCTAAAAAAGTGTAAAAAATAGCTACACCAAATGTTATACAATAATCTGCAAGATAGGTGTTCATTTGGTAGTCAATATGGAATAGCTAATTCTAGTGTGTCTTAATCCTGCCTTGCTAAGTATTTGTTATGTAACAAATAATAAGAGAAATAATGAGGATATTGTTTCTCTGCAAACTTCATTTAGGGGAGATCACCTGTTAAGAAATTATTTAACATCATCGTACCAATGAAAGCACATATTTAAAAAAATTTAGTTTATGCTTGAAAGTGGCTTCATTTTGTTTAGAACTAGAATCTAAAGCCTTTCAATGACTTGTTCAACTTCTTTCTGTATGCTGTTAGTATTAGATGATCATAATAAGACCTAATTTACATATACTTTGATTAAATTGATTTTAACAGACATTTAACACAAGAATTACCTGCAGAGATGGCTTTGTCTATTAGAAGATTAACAAATGCATAAGTGTACATGTAATTTCATAAAAGCCCTTTTGGTGCCATCTGAATTTTATACTAATAAAAATCAACATTATGTATTAATTATGTCTGAAGATTGGATTTCATAAGCTATCATTCAGTTCTAAGTCATCTCAAAGTAATTTAAAATTAAATTAGTATCTTATGGTGGCTTTGCACATTTTTCAAGAAAAATTTCACTTCTTGTTCATAGAAGCAGGTCATTTTTTAAAGTTGACTTGAAATATTCTATTCTGCAGAAAACTGTCATTTAAATGCATATGCTTAAAAAAGATCTATCACTCATGGGTATAAAGGTGTTCTGTATTTGTAAAAATTAAGGCTTGTCAAGAAATAGTTTCTGTCAACCTGTGGAGCTTTGCAAGGGATCCATGCTGAGTTTTAATAGTTCAAATCAGCAGGAAGGCAATGGGGTACTGTGGGACATTCCTAGTTTCACAGTAATGGTAAGAAAAATATCTATTAAATAGTTGGATGTCTTCCAAACAAGTGGATAAGAATTAAATTTGATAAAATGATTCAACAAACAAATACAATAATTACTTTGCAAGGTGACCTATACTTTGGAATATATTTATTCCTTGGTTTTAACAGTAAGTGGATCCTGTGTATCCAGCAGCCTGCACTGTTTATGAAGATAGTTGCCCTTTTTCTTCAGAAAACATAGTACCCATTGAACTCAAGGGTCAGTCTCATAACTAGTCAAAAGAAGCTTTGTTGTCCTATTTCATAAGTGAACTATTTTAAATTAATTTTGAAATAAATGTGTGGACAGTAATAAGTTATTTTTCTTCCATTAGTAGCATGAAAAAAATAAACCAAGAGGGAAATAATGGGCTAAGACTAGGATGATGGGCCTATTAAATGTTGATGAAGTTTCTCTGTCATTTGTTAGACCATCAAGAATGTCATAACACAATTTTTTATTCGTATGCACTAAATAAGTTCTACTTTAACGAAACAATAATCATCAGTGTGGAATCACCTCAAGTGTTGCTTTAAAAAATTACAAAGCAGGAAAATGGTCCATTCGAAAGCAGGGGAGGAGAGTCTGTATGAGCAAGAGGATAGGAATAATGAAGAATCCAACACCACCACCACCACCACCACCACCACCCCACCGCCCAGTGATGGCTGGCTGTAGCTCTGGGGAGCTCACTGAATCAAGAATATACTGGGCAACCAACGGTAGACAACTGTCCATTGGCATAGCAGTATGTGGTGCCTTGAGGGGTGGGATCAGACTGTGTTCCTGTGCCTGGGCTGGCACCTTGGTGCCCATTCCCTGCAGAGGAACAGATAACCCAGTCTTGATTTGGGGATGAGGAAACTGGACTTGCCTGGAGCGGATGCACCAGGCTGAGCTGACCCACCTTGGGACTTCTTGCCCTTTGGGGGGAGGGGAGGAAGAATAGGGAGGATGGAGGCTGAAGGCTGACTGGAGGGATTAGGAAGAGTGAAGGAAGGGGGAACAGGGAGAAACATGGATAAAAATTACATTTTATGTAAAAATAAATAATAAAATGAAAAAAAAAAGCAGGCAAATGTATCTCATGTGTATTTGGTCAGTAAAATCTGGGTAATCTGACCCTTTTGTTATTTAAGAGGTCCACCTGCAATTTTCTTCTTCACCACCAACAGTTCTATATTGGATGCCATATTCCAAAGTAAAAGATGAACCAACAAAACTGATTGAAGTAGGAATCCCAGTGGTAGTTAACAGAATAAAGAATTTGCCATGTTATTTAAATAAATTTATTTAAAGCCTGATAATTTGTTTGTGAAACATTCTAAAATAAAAATAGAGATGAGGCTGTGCCAAGAATATCATAGTACCAAATGAAAATGTTTGCCTGATGTTGCCTTTAGAGGATCATGTTGAATTTTCTGCTCTTTATTAGCTGTGAACATGAGATCCTCTTAAGGTTTTTTTGTTTGTTTGTTTCATTTCTACAAGTTTTCTTATTTCTATGACTAATTCTCACCCACTGAATTATTTTGAAGCTGGCTGTGAAACTACTGTTATATTGCTATGGAACTAGTTATGCTACACATATATGTGTGTATGTATCATTGAGCATATATATGTACATGAATATATATATATGAATGTGTGTATATATGTAGAGAGAGAATATCTTGAAATTCAAATTCCTTCATGCAAATTCTACTGATATGATAGTTATGAATACATATTTACAACACATTTCTGCTACATGTTATACATATGTATTCATTCACACATATGTATCTAAATTGCAAAAAACTTAGGAGTTCTCTGTTTTCCCGGTGTAATCTCAACTGACTTCCAAGTCTCTTTCAACTATACATTTCTAAGGTAGTTCATAACAAGACCTGGTGTCAGTCCCTCACTTGATAAAACTTAAATATGGATTTGAACTCAAATGTAACTGGAGAGAAGTGAGGGAATGTGAGGATGAGCTTGCATATTTCTCCATGAGCAGCTGGTCCCGAACCTGATGGAGGTCTCCAGAGTTCCTCGGGTTGATTCACTGGACAATGAATCAACTTTTCAACATAGATTAAAACTACTTGCATGCTCGGTCTGTATTAACCTCTCAGGTCACTAGGGCACCATTTAGCAAATTGCATTGTCTCTTTACAAATGAGATCAAGGCTACAAAAGAGTTGTTTCATTTGACTTAGGAAATAAATTACCTTTGAAGTATTTTTCTCTATATTAGAAACACAGTTGAAATCTCTTACAGTAAAGTGATGATGAAATTTACATAAAATATTATTTTTCCTCATATAGTTTGATAATCTAGGATCCATTAAAAAGTAAAACAGAAGTGAATGAAATGTCTAAAGAAAATCAGGAAAGCTGTTACTATCCAAGGATGTACCAGGAAAATGGAAATAAATAGGTTTGTGTGTGTGTGTGTGTCTGTGTGCATGTTCACATACATGTGTATTTGCTAGGGTTTGCAGGAGAACGTCATTTTGGGGAAACAGAGTAGGGCATTTTAAGAGAAGCCATAGAAGAATTATCAAGCATAGTTCATAACTCATATTTTTGAATAAGCATTCAAATGAGAGACCTTTCTCATAGGATATTTTTCCTCCATCATTCCAGTGCCAAGATGTCCTTTGGGAAAGGTGTGTAACTTATCTCATTGTCACACCTGATCGCCTGAGTAGAAAAAGCATGCAAAGAGAAGTTTTTAAACGACAGCAGCTGAATCTAAAATGAATAGCAAGGTGGGAGTTATATACTCGTGCTGTTAGCTTGAGAAAGGCTAGTTGGACCAGATGTTTCTATAACAAGAATACATGGACTTGTAAAAACAAATTGAATACTGGATTTTATAGTCAGCTGATTAAATGTTCACACTGAAAAAGTTCACAAGCATACTCCAACTACAAAATATAGTAAACAAAAGTCAGGAGAAGAAGGACTGGAGTAGAAGTAAATTCCACTTTTACAATGCTATGGGGTCAATAAGCGTGCAGTATAACTGGTAATCTATGGGGATAATTTGTAGTATCCTAAAGTGATGCCGTTACTTAATATGGAAAAGTGAATTGTGCGCTACATACTAAAATATCTTGCAGGGGAATTATGTGTCTAGGAATTCTGAAGAGAGGAGTATTTGGTGTACATCACTCTCATTAAAGGACTACATCATTTGTTAAAGGACTTTTCGTTTTAGCGCCAGTGCGTATTTCTGGCTTCCTCCTAGAAAATCAGGTGTCTGTAGCCGTGTGGACTTACCTCTGGCTCTTTTAATGTGTTGATCAACATTCTGAGTTTTTGTTGTTCTTGTTGTTTTGGATTTTTGTTTTCATTTTGTTGTGTGTGTGTATATATATAATGTTTTTTGAATTTATATAATGATTTAATATAATTTGATATCATAAATAGAGAAACCACCAACAGTACTTTTATTATTCAGGATTGTTTAGTTATCCTGTTTTGTTGTTGTTTTCTGTAAGAAACTGTCATTTCAAGTTTAGTGCATAACTGTACTGGAATTTTGATGGAGCTTTCATTGAATCTGTAGACTGATTTTGATAGAATGGCCATTTTTACTCTATTAAACCTACTGAATCCTGAGCATGGAGGAATTCTTTCTTCTGATATCTTCTCCAATATGTTCACTTTTGAATTAGAAAAGTCTTTCAGTTGCTTGGTTAAAGGTACTCCAAGATATTAAGTTCTATTGTAAAGGTGTTGTTCCCCTGATTTACCTTAGTCCAAATGTCACTTACATATAAGAAGACTACTAATTTTTCTGAGTTAATTTTGTATGAACTACTTTGCTAAACACGTTTATCAGCTATATGAATCCCCTGATAGAATTTTCAGCATCACTTATGTATACTATCATATCATCTGCAAGTAAAGCTCTTTGGACTTCTTCCATTTTTATTTATATTCCCTTGATCTCTTACAGGTTTCTTATCGCACTGGCTAGGATTTCTAGAACTCTATTGAAGAGTCATGAATAAAGTGGACAAGCTTGTCTTGTTCAAGATTTTAGTAGAATTGAACATTTATCATCTAGTATATAACATAATGATAAGAATAATTTCTTCTGATAATCATGTTTCAAAATTTTGAGTTACTGTGACAACTTAAAGAGTCTATATTTTGTTACTTATAAAGTATATTCAGTACATGAATCATTTTTCTTAAACTTATATTTAGGTAACATAAAATTATTCCATGAAGTACTTCTGCCTAAATATGCATAGCACACTATAATATTTCTATTTTAAATATGTTCATAAAATCTGTTCTTTCTCAGCACAAAGGCACATCACTAACTGTGGCTTTTTGTGGTTCTTAAACAGAAACATGGCATATATTATAGAAAAGGTTGGCTTATTTAACCTCTACACATTTATTTTCGTTTTCCTGCAGTGTGTAATCCACATGCACTGGGATCTTTCTGAATGCTAGCTTGCCCTTTTCTCATTTTGGCCCTTTGTATTTAAATACCCTGAACCAGTATCCTTCTATCTCTCTACCGCCACTTTATCTACTTTATGTGTGTTTAACTTCCTTATTCTCCAACATCAAATTAGAGATAATATTTAAGGACTGCCTGGGACACACGCACACAGAGACACACACACACACACACACACAGAGACAGAAAGAGAGAGAGAGAGAGAGAGAGGGAGAGAGAGAGAGAGAGAGAGAGAGAGAGAGAGAGAGAGAGAGAGAGAGAGAGATTTAACTAAAGCCCTTGAATTTTACATTGTGGTATCTGGCAGCTTTTACAAAAAAGAATTCTATTCTTTCATATTACTCATATACTAGGAATTATATTTTCATGTATTTCTTGCAACAGTGCAACAATAAGGCTTTGGAGCATAATCTATCTATCTATCTATCTATCTATCTATCTATCTATCTATCTATCTATTTATCTATCTATCTTTCTATCTATAAATATGTGTATGTGTGTGTACATATATATATATATGTATATAATTCAGTATAGCTATAATACAGGTCATATATTCAATTATACTTATCTTAAATATTTATTATTTTCTGGGTTTTCTTCAGGTCCAGTGCAAAGTTTGGATGAGTCCTCCATAAGTTATATTTATACATAAAGCATCTTTTGATTTTTCTGGTTTTACTTTTATACTCTGATTTTCTCAAAAGTATACATCTTTGTGAGTCCAAAGCAATGTGTTAATGCCCAGAAACACGTCATAGATGAGCTATGCAGAAGCAAGTTTTCCTGTGCAGTTCCTCAGGGGCCACTGAAACGCCAATATGAATTTTACTGTGTTTTATAGGGGTCAAATTACTTTGACTGAGACCAAGAACTGAAGCAAGAACAGAGAATTTTAGGGCAAATTGCTTTGAACAGTTAACATAAACCATATTAATATAATTCAAATATCTATTTATTTATCATGTTTTACCAAAACATTCTCACGCAAAAGGGTGTTTAAAAATATAAAATTGTAAAATGTTTTATGTATAGTATTTATCTATCAAACAAATATTTATGAGTGAAGAGACATAATGAATAATTAGACCCCTGGAAGATTTTGGAGGACCATATTAGTTGCAAATTCTAAAGGATTTATGGTGCAAATATTCTTGCATGAATTGTATTTTGGCCCATTTTTTCACTTATGTGATGGGTACTTGAGATGCTTAATTTATGAAAAGATTAAACATCTAGTACTGAATTTTCAGTCAAAAACTGGATGGGCCCATTTCAGAGGGAGACTTCTAAAGTGATTCAGAGTGTCTATGTTGAGTTCAGGAGAGACTATGATGCTTACCTCATGGCCAGATAACAAATAGGAAAAGAATGAAGCAGATACCTCATACTCTCATTTGATAATGCTCCCAAGTCCCCAAGGACCTTTTACAAGGCCCTACTTCCAAAGTTTGCATCACTTTTCCACAGCAGTAACAGGAGGCTTGAATTTTAATACAGTGCTCTCCTAGGAACACTCATCATATCTGTAATGTCTGTAACAGAGGATAACATTTCATAGTACTCTTCTTGTAGGTGATGACTTCATGTTCACCTGCTGCTTTAAAGTCTACCATGGTTCAGATGTGATGACTATCACAAGAACAATCAATCATAGGTAGGGCCACTGAGGAAGCATGGATTTCCTTTTTTCTTTTCTTTCTTTTTTTTTTTTTTTGAATAATATTTCTGCAGAGTTGAAATTCTTCAGGGATATGGGAAAGGTTCAAAACAGGTTAAAGAATAAATTTCCAGTATAGTTCAGAAACAGTAATTTAAAAATTTAAGCACCAGATCAAAGAAGAGATAATAATGTTTTAGATACATTTTAGCCGGTGTGACTGGCATCAGAAATAGATCACAACTCCTCAGTGCAAGAAAAAAAAAGGGGGAATGGTTGGAGATAATTACGTTGTTGCTTTTACTTTCCTTTAAAATTGAAATACGTATGCTTGTAGGTAGAGCAATGCTATTTAAATTTAAAAAGAAAAGAAACCATGGAGTAAAGGAACAGATGAGAAACTTGGGAGAAAACTAAAAGAAAGCCAAAGGGATAGTTTTCAGGATCTTGATTTTAGCCAGGGAGAGATATACATTCTTGAGATTTTACTGACTGGAAAGCAGATCCTACACCATTGACATCAGAGGCTTCAAGGAAGGCTGGAGGCAACGTCAGAACAGAAGCTTAGCAATCAGGAGAGGAAGATTATACTTCATCAAGCAGATAGCCAAGGTGTACCAGTTACTTGTTTATTACCACTTACAGGACACATTTGCCCACTAATGTGTTATGCTGCTCTGGTGCCTATTTCCTATTTACTTGGCGGGGAGGTGACTGTAGACACTCAGCCTGCCTGCTGTTTAAATATTATCAGTAAATGTTAGTACCCCAGAATGCAAAGTGTCTTCTTAAATATCATTAGTGAATGTTAGCACTCCACAATGCAAAGGCTCTTCTTAGCAACCATATGGCAACCCATTTTTGGGTTGTACATAAGAGGGCATTCTAATCCCATGTTCTTGCTTTCTGACATCCATAATGCATTCTGGAAACACTTTTGACCTTTAATGCAATAAAAATATATTCAACTGGCAGTACCAGAGATCACAAGAAATTGAGGGAAAAAAGGATATCTTAGTGCATTTTAAAATAATAAAAATACTGTGGAGATACCATAAGTGAAACCATAAAAAATAAGATACTGAGCAGATAAGGAAGTATTAGTAAGTTCACTTTAAAGAAGAAAAATTTCTACAAATGTAAGGAAGACAGAGATCAGGAAGGCTTGGGAGAGAGCAGTATGTATACATATGTATGAATATATTCATATATAATATATAAGTATATATATATTTCTGATAGAGACTATATATTTCTTCTTTATACATACAGGTACATGTGCACTCATGAAGTATGCATGTTGTATGTTTACAAAAGCATTCAGTCATTTTATAATTTTAGAGCATTTGAACAAGATACAGAGCAATTCCATTTTATAACGGGAGAACATATCTCTATCTATCATGAGTTCAGTAAAAGAAGAATATGTCATTAAAGGTCATCCACATGATCATCATTGAACAATAATTCTTATTAAACAAATATATTCTACCATCCACATGACTTAAGAACAATTCTTATCAAAGTTGTTTAATTGTTGCAATTATATTTACTATAGATCAATCTGACTTTAACACACTGATAAAAATTAGTGGAGACTATTGAATGAACTCTATTTGGTATTATCATAAAACCTGGAGCCAGATATTGTGGAGAAGCTGAAATATCACAGAGACAGAGAACAAATCATAGCCAGTTCTCACCCAGCCAACTCCTCAGACAGATCTAAGGCCTGTCTCCTTCATTCCTCAGACTGAGCAGGCACACAGGCAAAAAGGGAAGAAGTTCTGCCTTCTCCTGCCTTGTATTTCTCTCCTTCCTAGTATTTTACTTCATTGTTCAATATTCCTAGAGCTAGGCACAAAGATGAATGCCTTTGCCACTTAGTTCTGTGTGGCCTTGAACTCACAGATATCCAGAGGATCTGCCTCCTTAGTGCTGGGATTAAAGGCTTACATCAGCACTCCGTGGTCTTCATAGCTTGGCTCTGTCCTCTGATATTTCAGGCTACTTATATTAAAAATACCACCACCAAGACAATTCTGCATTCCTTTAAATTCTAGATTTTCAGTAAATACCTTAGTGAGAGCAGTATAATTAATGATTAGCACGTAACTATCTTCTCCAGTTTCAGAGTTTGTAAGACCCGATTAAATATGAATATTTACTTGTTATGATTTCATATTTAAACAAATATAAATACTTTACTGTGAGATACATATGTCAATTATATCTTACATTTCCAATTGTAATTAGTTATAAAGTTGGTGATAGTGTCTCAGTTTATATTTAATTCTATAAAATAAGGAACAAAGGAACCAGGTGGCATATTTGCTTTAGCAATCTGTACCTATTGAATAGGAAACATTAAAATGTAAAGGACCTTATAAGCTCCATCTGCCCAGACACTTGGTTTCCCTCTTGCCCTAAGTACCAGGAATTCACATTAAAATTCTGCTTGAAGAATCTATCACTTAAGACCAGTACTTAATGCACCTATTTAACTTAGTGTAATCCTCTATAGAAATGGTGGGGAAGGGGCCACTGTATGCACAGTTTATGATGTAGTGAGACAGGGATATGAAAATGATTTCTAAAGAAGGTTTTTGGAAGTCCAAATGGGAAACTACATAAACCATCTCTGAGATTTGATAAGAACACCATTATTTCTTGGAGTGTTTAAGATGCTACCAGGTTTTATTACCAATCAGAAGATTGAGACACATTATATTATTAGTTTAAGATTTAGATTTGTGTGCTATAAAAATCTGGGTGAAACTTTGTCATCAATATGGGCACAAGTTGACCCAATTTCAAAGAAATAAAGGAACTGTCACATTGTGAAGCTTGCTGTGTGTGACTTTTTTTCTCAGTTGTCTGTGGTAATCTTTACCATGTTGGTGCTAGCCCTCTGACTCCAGAACATCAGTTCTCTGGGTTCATAGATTCCCTCTACAGGTCATCAATAAGAATTTCCTTCAATTTCTCACTCAGTCCATTATACCAGAGGATCCAATTTCAGATTTTTAAATCAGAAAATATGAAGGTATTAATTTTATTAAAATCAATAAAAGTCACTCCAGTGGTTCTCAACCTTACTAATGCTATGACTAACATAGTTTCTCATTCTGTGGTAACACACAACTATAAAAGTATTTAATTTCTACTTTATAACTGTAATTTTGCTCCTGTTGTGAATGATAGTGTTAATTTCTGATATGTAATCTATTTATGATATGCAAACTTCAAAGGGCTCATGACCCACAGGTTGAAGACCACTGCACTAAACAAACATTTGTTGACTTCTAGATTCAATAGTGTAAAAGTCATTACTAATGTTGAACTTGTAAACAGTTCCTTTGTCTCAACAATCATAGCACTTAGAGTATATTACGTCCAATGTTTAAACCTAACGCTAATGGGTATTTTCTTTTCTGTGTAACAATATATTTAGAAGAACAATTTTAAAGACATCATTTATGTTGACTCATGTCTTTAAAAGGATCAGCTCATAGACTTTGCCTGTGTATTTGGGGGCTTATTGAGATGGAAAATTTTATGGCAGAGGGAACACAGGTATCTTAAAATTTTATCACCTCAGAGAATGGTGGCAGAGAATGGGAGACAAGGTGTTGGAATTGAAGGATCCTCTAAAGACCAGCCACCAGTTCCTCAACTCTACTAGCTAGGCTTTATCCTCTACAGTTTCCAGCATCATTCAAAATAGTCTCATAATTTAGGGATAAATACATGAATCTTATGAGAAACATTTTATCTTCAAAATCAGCAAGGGTGCACTGAATGCTGTAGTTATCATATCTTTGGGGGTAGAAAGATAAAGAACATCTTTATTCTAACATTTATGGAATGTCCATTAGTATAGCCATTATGACAAAAGGTGTTGAGTTTTGAAGGCTTGAAAGTAATTCTATTAATATATAACTATAAATTCAACAAACACAAATTTTAAGGCTTTAAATTTCAGCTAGACTTTTAATTAGGCATTATAAATACAATATGTAACCACTGGACATATATCAGCTTGTAGATCGAGTGAACAAACTGAGTCGCTATCAATGTAATAAATATTAAGGAAAATTAGTTAAGTGGAAAATATCATAACTTCCTTTTATCTAACTTAAGTTTAATGATTTTTTAAGTCAAAAAAATGTCATTCCCACATACTTAAAAATACAAGGCTACAGAAACCGAAACTTTAACATTCTTTCACATTAAATATGTGTGTAAATCAGGGGGCACACTTAATTTCCTTCAAGATATTTTCATACAATCTGTGAACATGGCTTCTTGCCCATTTGGAACATACCCAAATTCTATAGAACATAGGTAGTGCTTTCCTGTCATGCACTTGACTTAAGACTGACCTAGTTACTTTTGAAGAATGTAAGGGCACAGAAAACAATCAATACAACATTGACCTAGACTATTCGGATTCCTAAACAAATTGTCCCAGACAGTGAGACCCAGAATCATTCTTTACCTACTAGTAGAAAAATTGAGACTTTATATTTAGTTCCTGAAGAATTTGGTTTTGTTTAGGATACAATTACTGGGTAGTTTTGTAGGTATATATTTATTCTAACTGCACAAACACTATTTGCCTTCCTTTGTTAAAATCCATCTTTATTTTCCTTCACTTACTTTATGCAGGATAGCTCCTCCAGCACACATCTGAGAAATAAAATTGGCTCCAACAATTCCATTATTTTAAATCAGTTTAAAACAAAGGGAAATGTTGTATTGAAGGGAACATTTAGCATGAAATCACATAAACCTTTAGTTATCAATTCTATTTAAGCATTCACTCTTCTTATTTCAGAGTATTTTATAGATGCTGTGTGCTGCTGTGATAAACAGATTTATTGATATCTTATCTTTTTGTGATTTTGATCAAAAGCCTATTTTTACTCTGCTGTTTATTTCTAACTCTTTGTTTTATATACATAATCTTATTTGAAATCAAGGGAATTTTAACTCACTAGAATTTTGAATAACATAAGGGACTGTTGATATATGAAAGCCATGATACACACTTAAGAAGAACTCCGTAATAACTGAACTTGATTTTAGCCATTTCCCTGTGTACTTGATGTTTAAATCCTATTTGAATACATACTATCTCATACTAACCTAACCTACGCCAATTCATATAGATTCCCTTAGTAATTTCACTGAATTTCAAACTAGGAGTCAGTCATTCCAAATCAGGTAATTATGCTTTTACAAAAGAACATTATTTTAGTGACCCTTCTCTAATGTCAGTTGAACTATAATTTTATACCCAGTAATTTATATTCTTTACTAAGCGTGATAGTTTTTAATGATCACAGAAGTGTCCATGTTCATATATAACTGCACAGTTTGTATTTCTCTTATCAATAACCACTCAAAAGATTTGTAAAACACAAGATGTTATATTGACAGCATTGGCAGTGATGAGCAGAGTTCTAAAATTACATTCCAACTAATTTTATTAACTACTGTTATACATTCACTCACTAATTCTATATTAACTGAAGATGTACTGTGACATTAAATGATATGACATGATATATTAGCATCTCTTCATAATACTATGAATATATTCCATGATAACATTAGAATCATGGTCATTGTATGCTGGTCATCATCTTAACAATTTTATACTGCACATATTTGGTCAATACTGTCTACATACAAGAAAATATAACACAGACTCCTTAGAAATCCAGGTATAGACATAACATCTCATACTCTCTCAATGATTTTAGCATAAATACCATGTTTTCCTTGAAATCATTACCTAGTCAAGGCTAGTTTCAAATCCACAAGAATCCTTCTGTCTGTACCTCACAAGTGCAAGAAATAGAGATTTGTCTCACCAAACCCAGTTGTTCAATTTTCATTTATATTACTTTATATATGTGCAAGTTCCTAACGCTGGTAAGTGAAGTTTCATAATTTAAATCATCTATAAAATTTACTGTTCAGGAACAACTACTAATCTTCTAAGTTTGAGTTTCTGATGACAAAATATTAACTTGACTTATGAATGCCTCATCAAACCCTGAATAGAGCTAATAGTTTTGGGCACTTTCAATCAGGTCATCTTTTCAAATATTTAGAAACAAAGACAACTATTACTGTATTCTTGCTCCTACCATTTAGATCTGTATCATAATCTGAGAATATTCACTAGGTGTTTGGAAAGTAAGTAAAATAAAGCACTTGGAACATCTTGGATGTTTTCTGCAAAACATAATGCTTAGAAAAATTTAAAGGCTTAATAATTATGTGTAAATTACATAAGAATTTGGTGACTTTTTATCAGTGAAGTCATACATTTTATTTCTTACCATTTCGAATTGTTTTTTCTTAAACTCACAAAATAATAATTATTTACCCTTAATTTTGTGAGTAGAGTAATTCTTCTGGATATCTGAACTCTAGAAGTGTTGGCCACGGAGTAGTTCAGAAGAACAATGTGCCAGACTTTTGGGGATAAAAGCTACATCACAAGAAAAAATTAGTGCAGATATAATTCTATTGCTCCAAATAATACATGTTTAAACACAATACATTTTGTCTCCATGAAAGTTTACACATAACCTTATATTTAGTACCAACTATATTTAAAATGCATTAATAAAAGTTATACTCTCAGCAATTTTTTATTTCTATAATATTTCTAGAAATCATCATATTTAGTGGTAGTCTTATGTAGTAAGAGATATTTTATGTGTTTAAAATAAGCTGAATTATAAATGAGGTGAAGTTTTAAATTTAGAAGTAAACAATCTTATCCCATGCAATGTGGCTTTGTAAAACATGAATGATACAGTTAATCTGAAATCCCAATATAGATTACCATAGTATGTAACCATTAGTGTCAGAAGACAAAACGCAGCAGTGAAAAAAATGTGAGTAAGGGTTCCCCAGACAGTGTTATAAATAAAGAAATAGAAACATTAAGCTGAGAACGTAATACTTAGAATAATAGAAGTATCATTAAAGGGAAAAGAATGTGGCCAATGGCAAAAGTGTGTCTGTGACAACACAGGATAAAAAAATAAAGAAGTCACTTAAAATCTAGTACCATATAAAACAAAGTTTGCCCAGGTTACTTGCAGTTTATTACTTATATTTAATGACTAGGAGTGTATACCTGGAGTCATCATAGAAGAATTAAGACTACTACCTCTTGCATGAACAACATCCGTTCTTCAGAAGTAGAAACATTCAAAAGTTAGGCCTTGGAATCTTCATCTCTCAATCAGTACAAAACTGACCATACTACTGAATCTCGGGTGATTACTAGTAGAGTCCATGCTTAGTATATGGGAGCACTATATTCAGTTGTCAGCTGTAACAGAAAAAAAAAGGAGCATGAGCAAAATAACTTCTTCACCCAGATGTTGAAGGTTATAATTAAGATCCACAGCTAACACTAGAGAGATATATCCATAGTCAATAGAGCACTAGCCTTGATATTCTGAAGACCTGACTTCCACTTCTAGAACCTATCTTAAACAACTTAAACAAAAAACCATGGTTGTCATCACATGCTTGTAATCCTAGTACCAGAGGAGGTATAGACAGGCATATTCTTATGGATGCTAGGCAGCCAGCCTAGTCTAGTTGAGGAGTTTTAGGCCAAGAAAAGACTGTCTAACATAAACAAGGCCTTTTAAATAAAATGATACCTAAAGCTCTCCTCTGACCTCCAAATGCAAATATAAATCGTCAAACACATTTGTGTGTACTCATACACACTATTACACACACACATATATGCACTCAGATTGATTAACTACTACGAAGAAAGGGAAATGGTCATGTGACAAATTGCAATTATCAAAGTTATTGTTCCTTTTCTGTTGAGTTTGCTACAAAGCCTTTTATCAGACGATATGAAGTATAGGGTCTTTTGCTAAAATTACACTACCTAATATTGTAGATTTTGTATAAATAATAAACACCTTAATCTAGTCATTCAAGATAAGATTTTTTAAAAAGTTGCGGTGTTACTCATCATCAAAATCTCTCTACCAGATCAGCTGTATTCTTCAGAACCAGAGGTTAAGGAGAAGGTAGTAGAAGCAACAGTTCCTTCCAAGGATGCAGTATAGAGGAGGAATGTGCCAACACAGCGGTTATAGTTGCTTGGGCATGTCCAGTGGGGTATCCTTTTCATTCTGGGTCATAGGCCATGGTTGAATTGTGCATAGGGAGCAGAAGCTGTGAGTCTGGCCCAGAAGACCTTTGGCGCAATGAAAAGAACTTCTGGGAGTCAGCTTCAGAGAGACAGTAATTTTATTACTCTGGGGGTAATGTATTTAAGGGTTCTTAGGTTAGCGTGAAGCACTGATTGGTCACGACATAGCACCTAATTATCATAGAAATGCGGTGAGAGAGAAGAGTAAGACTCATGTGCTGAGTAATCCAGTGTTTGCAGAGAGCTCTGTGCAGGGTCACCCTCCATTGCGGTCAGGCATCTGAGCTTACTCTTCAAATACGTTTAGACAGAGATTAAGAGCTGTTCAGAAAGGGAGTCCTTCATTTTCCTAAGCTCAGAGAGCTATCGGACATGGTGGACAGCAACCTTAAAGCACTGTCTATTTAAAGCCTTGAACATGATGATAACTTGACAAGTGGATTCCCATGAGATGTTTGGCCTTATTTGTCTGTCAGTATTTGTGCCTAAGAACATACATGAGAGCCTTTGGTGTGTTTTGAGTTCAGTCGGGGTTAGAGGTGGCTTAAATACTTGGAACATTTTAAGGCTGTGAACGTTTCTAAAGCATAAGACATGGTGATTGCATTTGAGTTCTCACGTTTCTTTTTCCTCTTTGTCCCTCGGCCTTTCTCTCCCTCTCCATCTCTCTCATACATGTATGCCTACCGGGCACTTTTCCTTTCTTTTCTAACCCAGAATCTTACAATTAGAGAATGAGATTTGTGTCTCTGCTTTAATACAATCAGGAAGAAAATCAAGAAGAATCCTAGGAAGTCCAAAGAAATCATTACACACTATACATTGTTTACGTGAATATGGAGTGCCTAAGTTTTACATATGTTTGATATTTACCCATTTGGAAGGAAGCCCAGTGCAATGGGGTATGGAGGCAGGGATAACGCTTTCTGTCTTCCAGACAAATTCCAATCCTTGTGAGAAATTTCTTCTCAAGGGGAAAGTTACAGAGCTGTACAATGCCGTACTCCTCTGGCCTTTAGGCACACATGTGGTTACATGTACCTACCACTGTTGTGTTTATATGTAAAATGTTCATCCATTTCACAATTCAAAGAGAGATAGAGATAGAGAAATGACAGAAATAGAGAGGTATTTGTAAAGTCAGGGTAGGCTGATACACTCTTATAAAGCACGGGCCAAATTTTTTAAACTGAAAAATATATCACTGGTCTTCTATAATAGTGCTAATCAGGACAGGGACTTTATACCAAAAGGGGAAAGAATCAGCAGATGGCTTGTAAGAAAAATTCAAATATGGTCCCAAACACTGTCCCCAAGTCTGCCAATGCTTTTTAAAGTATTTTCAGTTCATTTAATTAAAATACCACATGTGGATTTTAAAGCACAATAAAAAAAAAATTAGTGTTTTTCTGCATTCTGTGTAAACAGACAGATGGTTTAATAGCATACAAATTGAGATAGTTTTAACATCATTATGCATTCTTATGTATTAAAAATTCAGAAATTTTCATATTGCTTTGTTTTTCTTTTAAAATTTTTCTAAGACCCATAACAAACCCACCTGGATAATAACAAAAGAAAATAAATTAAAAAGAATAAAATTACCACTAAACCATGCCCACCTTCACTGGGCATCTGCCCTTCTTCTGTTTCAAGAGTTGTCATTTGATAACACTGCATCATTCTTGTTTGGTGGATGCATAACTATGTCAGTTAGCTTTTCCTAAATCTTCAGAGAGCACAAGAGGATGTGAGAAAATTCCTGCTGCTTCCTGAATGCTCTGTGTATTCCCAAGTGAGCTGGCTTCTGGCTTCTCCTTAGGACTTAAACCACCTTGCAAAAGGTTAAGCATATACTATCCTGGGGTGGAATGACAAATTTATGCCTGTTTGTTGAATTTGCAAAATTTTGTGCAAGCCCCAGCATTTCTAGGACAGGCAATATTCTTCCTTGAGTAATAATTTATATTCTATGGCAAACACTGAGCAAAGGTTTGTTAGAAGAGCCCTGCTCATTGAAAACTGTGTAAATATTGGATGCTCAGGCTTCAACTAAAGTATATTGCCTCAGTTCAAATTATTGCATGGAGTGCTAAGAAGCCATGCAATGTAGAATATGTACAGTTAAACTGTGCTGTGTTTTGAAAATTATATATGAAGCTTTATATGTATATATATGAATGTGTATATGCACACACAATAAATACAAACACTTATATGTATTAGGTGCATATGGGCTTCAAATTAATAAAAAACAATCTAAGTGCATGTATGTATGTATGTATGTATGTATGTATGTATGTATGTATGTATGTATAAATAATGGTAGTACATATTTTTCTCAAGTAAATGTATAAAACTTCTATTTATTTCACTCACACAGCTAATTCTGTGGAGACATGGGTTTCACAAGTTTCCATAATCATATATTTATACCTAATAATTCAGAAATAGAAATTAATTTGAAAGTTTATTTTCCAGACCCTAATATCAAAGCAAATGTGGTTTAGGTTATTTACCCCACAGAAACAATCAGAAGTTAAATCATAAACTTAAAATAAAATATCCTAAAACATTTGTAAGCCTTAGTTCACTGAGAAATTATGACTTACTCAAATATCTACATTCAATAAGCAAATGTACAGTTTACTTGTATCTGAAATACATGAGATATATGGTTTAGGTACTGACTTCAGGACATGGAACTCATAGAAGAAAATAGAATATAAGAGATATAAAACTTTGCAAAATGTGGCTCAAGAGTTGGCTAAGTAGATTTGTATCCAGAACCTTTTGGTTTGGCCTAGGCCCAAGGTCTAGATTTGTAGTCTTTTAGTTTTTTAGCCTTAAATAATTATATAAAGGCTTATATTAATTATAAACTGTTTGGTCTATGGCTCAGGGTCCCACTACATAGTGGTTAAGAGTGCATGCTGCTGTTGCAGAGGATTTGAGTTAGGTGGCTCCTAAATGCCTTTAGGGAATCCAGCACTGTCTCTGATCTTCACAGTTTCCCTCCTTCCCGTCCTCCTTCCCGTCCTCCTTCCCGTCCTCCTCTTCACTCTATTTTTCCTCTTCATTCCCTCTTCACTCACACACATACATATCAAGACACATATACAAAAATGATAAAAATACATTACAATAAAGAAAATTCATAGATTTGATAGCTTCAGGTTCTCAGTTACTTCTGTCTCTTGGCAATTGAATGGGTGTGTATGTTGTTATTGAAAAAAAAAATGGAGATGTAAAAGCATAATATTTTTTCCAAAGAATAAACATGAAGAAATAGAAAATGTAGATACAGAGGTGATCAATAATTATGCCTTTTCTTCTCGTTCCTTCACTCACAACTAATATTTTGTAATCTTCCCTAAATCCAAGATGGGGCAGGTACTATGCTAGGTGACAGAAGATGGCAGTCTAAAGAAATAATGGCCCATTCTCTCAGGGAGGATAGACCCAGGGGGAAAATGTAAACAAAGGAAAAAGTCATTGCTAAACAATGATGTAGATAATATTGAGTCAAGGAATCAAAAAACGTATCTGGAAAAACTACCTTTTGTTGTTCCTGAAGAGAGAGTTATCAGTACATCAAAGGCCTGATGGCCATTGAGACAATTGAAAGCTAAAAGGATAATCATAAGGGTGTAATCACCAGCAAACAGTACACTTAGGGTCTCACACAGGACCCAGCAAACACAGGGCACATACAATATGTTCCATGATTTCTTGTAGGAAACTAAAAAATAGATCAGAGGTGACAGTTAATATCCTTGATCTATTTTAGTGTCTGCCTGTCAGTGAGTGATGGAATAGTGAGTTAATTGTGTGATTCCTTTTACTGATGCTGTTGACTAGTGAGATGTTCTCTCACACAAAGAGTTCTTCATTACAGTGGAGGCCTTGAGGAAACCTGCCACCTCATACTAATTCCCTTATGTCAGATTTTCTTCTGAAGTCTGAGCAGGCATCATAGATTGCTGCCTCTAATAGAAAATGATAGGAGAAACACTTTTCCAGTGGTCACATTTGAACTTAGGATGAAATGGCAGCTTCTGCATTTGTAGTGTGAAGAGATAGAAATGGCCATAGCCAAAGCTACAATTCCTGGAGATAATACATTTGGGAAAAAGAGAATGAGTGATAATTGCAAAGGACAAGAGAAATCCATCTAACAATTAGAGTTGATGCCCAAGATACATAACTCTAATGTAGTCCTAAGTAAGGGTTTCCATGTAAGTTCTTTACTTGGAAGAGGCATAGGTACCATGGACAGAGAAATTATGTGAATAAAGGATAGAAATCTGCTTTATGAAGAAGATTAGATAGAAAAGACAGACTGGGACAAATTTCCTCCAGAGGTGTGATAGAAGTATAGAACACACCATCATGTCCTACAAGGATGTTGAACTATCCATTCTTCTTAGAATGTTCTTCTAAGAAACACTAACCCTCCGAATCTTCTAATTTGCCTTCAATAACGTGCAATATACCCTGATTCAAGGATAGTCACAGAATGCAAAGAGGCAGAGGTATGAGGGAACAGTGACTGAAGAGACTAGGCTCTGAATATTGTGCCTCTCTTCACAGAGCAAGAACCTCTCAGGCTTGTAGCTTTGCATCTTAACCTATCTCTATCTAGTTTAATGCTGAGCACTCAAAACTGAACATATCAATATTAAAATCTGAGTCTGACTTGATTGAATAGTTTCATGTTATATTCAATAGACTTGGTAAGTATTTATTATTG
The DNA here is from genome assembly GCA_033318265.1 of Phyllotis vaccarum. Lineage (NCBI taxonomy): Eukaryota > Metazoa > Chordata > Mammalia > Rodentia > Cricetidae > Phyllotis > Phyllotis vaccarum. The sequence goes on from JARWLC010000010.1 coordinate 57,482,138, forward strand.
GATTGTGCTGAGATATAAATATAAATATTTTCTACTTTCATTTTATCTGAAGATAACCAATCGAAATGCCTATATCATATTGGAACTAGAAATTATATTGTATAATATTTTGACAAAAATGGTACCTGGAAATTCCATATAATATGATCATATATGACTTAGATGGCTTCTCCGAAGACAAGGTAGAGGTTAACTACTCAACAATATAGGATTCTGTTTGTTCTTTGCTAAATTTTTTATAGAAAACCTAAAATAAAATATAACAGACATAGACAAGTTAAATACAAGTGCCACTTTTAAAAGAAACATTTTCTGTTTCTGTATTCAAAGTTTATAAAAAAATACTAATCATAAGAATTCTAGATATGTGAGGAAACCCCATTCATTGTTGATAATGTTTGTATTCAAAACTAAGGCACAAAAATGTGGTTTCCAAGAGAAAGAAATTACCAAAATATGAGGTCAAATCCCATAAAATGGTGCTCAGAGCTGTGCAGACATTATGCATTTTTGTTGTGGTGTTCTCTATGGATACTTCATCTGATCTTGGGGGTGGAAAGTGATCGCACATCTTCCAAAAAGAGAACAAGGAAGTACATTTGCATCCTTTGCTTCCAAATAAAGTAGGACATTAAATGTCCAGCCAACTCTTGTGTTAGTAATAAAGAGACAAACTCAAAGCATCTAACCCTAGATTCAAAGCTGTGTGCTATTCACAGCTCCTGGATTGTTCTTTCCCCATACAGTCTGTCACTTACTCTGAACCTGTGAACTGTAATGTCAGGATCCAACTTTGCTGAAATAACTATGCTATATTTAAAGAGTGGTGAGAGAGAGGGGCGTGGGAGAGAGAAAATGAATGGGGAACTTTCGCAGATCTATTCCAAACTTGTTTTGTCCAAAAAAAATTAAGGAGAATGAAATGACCAAATGTCCAAAGGCATTTTTCAGGGAAGAATATTCATCAAAGCCAATGACCAATTGAACAACCAAAGATCAGAAGCTCTATAGTCCCAGTTGAAGTTCTGAGCAAATACTTCCAGAAGACAAAGACAGTAGCTTATGATGCAACTTGGTTGTTTTGTTTGTTTTTTTGTTTGTTTGTTTTTCCAGAGGGTCTGCACATCATCAATAAGTATAAGACCTAGTGATCTAGGGATATATTGTGTTCATTTAGTACTTAAAGAATATAAGTATTTTATCTACCTCCTTTATAACTGAGTCACAAACCTCTCCTGAGTGTGCCCTGAAAATCTTTCCTAAAGATTTCTTCAATCTTTTGTTGCTTTTCCGTTTTCAAATCTAACACAGCCAGGAGCTCTCGGCTCTATTATTCTTGCAATTATTTTATTTGGCTTTATTTTCTCTTTACCGCTTGGCATGGACAGTATGAAGTGTGGTTGTTGCCAGAAGCTGGTAATGATGTCAGTACTATTAAATATGACCTAACTTTGGTAAGGGTGTTCAGTGAGAACTGCTCATATCCACATGTTCTGTCTTACTAAAAGTAGTAAGAAAATCTAAAGATCTTTATTTAACATAATGAACACTTTACTATAAACAGACTGTATGGAAAAAGGCCATTCATGGGCTGAAGGTTAGATTCAACTTTATTCTCTCTGTTCTTTATAGGATACCCACAAGGAGCATGTAATCGGAGGATCTTTTGAGAAGTGTTACTTATTAGGAGGCATATGAGATTGATTTTCTAAGAATCTTCTGTTTCAGGATATTTGATCACACTGACACTCTGAGATTGCTAATAAAGTTAACTTTGAACCAGGGGGCTGAGTCAGAGACTAGCTGACACTAATTAACCACAGAGAAGCCAGGAGCATCCATAAGGAGATGCACAGGAGAAGGAAGGGAGAGACTTGAACTTTTCTTCAGGCCCTTTTGATCTCAGAAAAGTAAGAAAGGGTCAGCTCTCCGTTCCTCTGCTGCCGAAAGACAAACCAAGAACAATAGTCTTTCACTTTGTACCTCCACATTCTGCCCATTTTCTTCCTCCCTGCCTGAAATAAAACAAAGTAAAATTTATGAGGGGAAAAAAAGGAAAATCTTGTCCTGGAAGCTGTAATGTGAAACAGTAAATCACACAGTAAAGCTCCTTATTCATACAATTTACACACAGGTACACATCACAAGGAATCACTGGTCTGGTCTGAGGCCCCTGGTCCCTGCTGTACCACTGCTGCTTGTGTCCTGGAGATCATATAGCCCTGAGTCTGCATGACCAACTCACCACTGGCCCCCTACTCCCCCACCCCCACCCACCCCACCGTGCACCATCAGATCAAATGAAGTGGATGCTTGGGTGGGCCGACACATAACCTTGATTCTGGGCCTGAGTAGTTGCAGAATTGGTCAGCCCACCAACTCTCCTCTGTATTCACTAACAGAGTGAATACAGCCTTGTCCTGATGTGTTCTCTTCTAGCAGTGATGAGCAGGGGGTGGGGCCAGTTCTGCTTTCATTCACATCCTCAGGGTTGGCTCTCCCACACCTACACCTTCAGGGCCAGCTCTACTGTTTTCAGTAGAGGTTTAGGGACTACTCTCCAGTATACTTCAGCTGATAAGAGTCAGAAACAGCTCCTCCACTCCTATGATTTCAGAGCTTTGTCTCAGGAATTTGTGCATATGCCACCACAAGACTGATGAGTAATTGGGACAGTTCTCCCATGTTCACAACATCAGGTCTGGCTCACCCATACCTCCACCAACAGGGTTGGCTCTATTGTCCTGCCCAGATGATATACAGGGCCTAGTTTCCCAAGTGTTTAGCTGGTCCTCCAAAGCTTTTTTTTTTTTTTTTTTTTTTTTTTTATCTATCTAGTTCTCTCCAATATCTGACTTCTGAGATTTTATTGATAATAGAATAATTTATATAAATACTTGAATCTCTTAGGAACATACACAGGAAATCTCCATTTTATATACTATTTGTGCATATTTTTTATTCAAAAAAAGCATGTTATACTTTAACCTCTGTTTTATCCTTGCCAAGGTACACATGTTGCATAGCTTTTAAAATTGTTTTCAATATATTTCATTTATTCATTTATCATGTGTGTATGTATGTACCTGTGTGCGTGTGTGTGTGCATATGCATGCATATGCATGTGGGGATATTTTCAAATATAATAAAAACAGTCAGAGACATGAGATCTACCTCCTCCTGTCTTTTATTTTTTTTTTCCCCAGACAGAGTTTTCTGTGTAACAATCCTGGCTGTCCTGGAACTCGCTTTCAAGACCAGGCTGTCTTTGAACTCACAGAGATTCTCTTGTCTCTGCTTCCCAAGTACTGGAACTAACAAAGTGAGCCATGGCTTCTTCTGCCTTTTTGCCTTTCTATATCTACATTAAATACTTTCTTTGCTCAGTTAAGGTGTGGCACTACCACTGCCTGCCTAGGAGCCTGGAACTTCTGTAAACTAAAATGACCTCAATCTCAGATTGGATTAAAGGTGTAGGTCATCACTCCCTGGAAACTCACTATGCTGGGAATAAAGGTATGAGTTACCACTGTCTGATCCTCCTAGATTGACTGTGTCTAGATCGCTCTGACATCTCCAGCTGTTTTTATTGCATTTGAAAATATTCCCAAGAATCCACTTTTGTGTAAAATTTTTAAAAAAGTTATAGCTAACATAAGAAAAACCATATAAAATAGGTATAATAATTATATACAATATATACAAACAATAAATGAGTAATGTCCAGTCCATTAAAAATTGACAATTCAAAGAAAATATTTCATTAATTATCCTATTTTGATGAGTCCAAAGGATTATACCTAATTCACTTTCTTTCTAACTTGTATTACTAACTAAAAACTATTATTTTGATGTCTCTTAAACTTATACACTTTAACTTCCAAGTTTCTTTTCTAAAACTGTCACTAGAAAACTATAACTATTTCATCTTCAACTACCTCAGAGAACCAAGAAGGAAATAACATTTACCCAAGTAAACAGGAAGCACAAGCAACTTCCAAAATCTAGAAATGACAGAGATGACACCTATCTGCCTGGACAGTCACCCAAAGTTCCTTTTTGTTCTGTCAAAGTTCAGAAGTCACTTTTCTATGGAACGTGCATGTCCAGTTTAAACAGCATAATGTTAAGCAGTCAATACAAGAACAGGTTCTTGTCCAATGGCTATCTGTTGGCACAAAGAAAGTAGATTCCATGTGGAGTTTCTTCGATGCCCATTTTTCTCTTGAAGTAGATTGGTGCTGCCAGGAGCAGACCTGACTCACTGTCCAGAAAAGTCTAAGATCTTAAAATATTTTAAGTGCCATATTCTATGGATCTCTGGAGTGTTTAAAGAAGATCTGTTTATCTAAAATATATTTGTTTGATCTTGAAAGCATTTCTAATATGACCATGTTTGAATGTAATGTCTAACTATTAACTTGCATTACTTTATATTCTAATTAGTTGGTAATAAAACTTTCATGCACTAGCAACTTGTATTATATTGTTAGATGAACTGAACAAGTATAATATCTTGAATAAACATAGAGATATTTGTACACACAATTTGTACACAGATATTTATAACACAGTTAATCTCAATATACAAAATTTATGTCCAATATATAAAAATCCAATCCAAAGTAAAATATTTAAAGCTAGTAAATTTTTTAAAAGAAGATTCAATAATCTATCCTTATATCCTATATATCTGTATCCCCATTTTCTATGTTTTTTAAACACAAATCTTGAATCTAATCATTCTTGTTTAACTTTTTTCTAATAAGAATCATTAACAATTTTTAACCAATTAACCTAAACAAAGACAATCATCCATAACTCATTGAATGACGAAATAAACAACCCAACCCACCTCTTGGAAATGTGGGCACCGTGTTCTTAAATTTATTTCCTGTTCTCTGGGGGTGATGGCATGTTTTAAGGATCCTGTAAAGAAAAGTTTTGTTAAATGTCAAGTCCTGAAATAAGTAGTTGTATCATTTGTTGTCCAGTCTCTGCATAACAGGAAAGTACACGGCTTGTCTTAAGTCCTGGCTATAGTAGTCTGTGAAGCTGGTTCACTCAGTGAGACGCCTCAAAATTTTCCTGAGCAGCTTGTAGTCCAAATCTAATCCTTGGTTGGTGTTTGTCAACCTAGTGGCTTTGTCAGAGTCCATGTGAATTATCGTTGTGGGGCCCCACCTTCCTTTGGAATACTTCAAGTTCGCAATTAGGCATTGTCATGGGTCACTGCAGAAAACTGATAAGAGACTAAAACCCAACACAAAGTTGAAGAAGCTAAATATACAACTATTTATTCGGGATAGGATTATAACAATAGAATAGTCCCTTATTTTTGTTATTCTTCTGTCCCATATTTGGTGGCTCTTCTGATATGATACAGAGATTTTGTATTTTCCTTTAACAAGTAGGATTGAGTTTAGAGAACACTAAAACCAGATTTAAATTATAGTTAAACTGGGACTTCAACTTATAAAAAAAAAATAGAGGTTAGAGGTTAAGCCATGAGATTTCACCCTAAAGAGTATACTGGTACCAATAGTTCCAATATTTTTTTGCTTGTAAATTTTTCTGGATAGCCTCCCTTTTGCTTGAGATGTCTAGATGTCCAAGGTCTTTTAACTTCTTGAAGATGCTTTCTGTAAAGACAAAATCAAAACCTGTCCCAACCTTTTATTTTTTCTTACAACTTAAAGAATTGTAATATGGGTGCATGAATTATCAATTCTTATTTTCATGAAGTTTCTTGGTTCAAATAGAGTCTTTATTAATTTTGATGGTATCCATAACTTCTCTTCACCTGTGGAGACAAAAGCAAAACCCTTTCCCCAACATAGCACATATCCTGGCTTCCATTCAGAGGTTAGTACATCTTTGAAGTAAACAGGCTGATTTAGTTCAGCTGTTATTTTATATAGTCCAATGCCTTTCAGCAGCTGTTGTTCCTTTCTCATTAGCATTGAGAAAATTCAAAGTTAATATAGCATTATGTAGTCTATCTCTGGGGGTGTTTGTTATTCTTTTCTGTTTATTTAGCGTATCCTTTAGAGTTCAATTTGATCTCTCTATGACTGCTTGCCCTTTAGGGTTGTGTGGTACTCCTATAATATGCTTTATATTATAATAAGCAAAAAAAATGTTTCATTTTACTAGAGACATATGCTGGAGCATTCCCATAATGGCCATAATTTCTAGCAAATGTGTGATTACAGAATCAGCCTTTTCTGAGCTCAAAGCAGTTGCCTATTGAAATCCTGAAAAGGTATCTATTGTATAATGGACATATCTTAATTTTCCAAATTCTGTAAAATTAAATACATCCATCTGCCAGATTTTATTTCTATGTATACGTTTAGGATTAGTTCCTGCAGGCAATGGAGTTTGGTTATAGGATGAACAGGTGGGACATCTTTTTACAATTTCTTTGGCTTGTTGCCAAGTGATAGAGAAATCTTTTTTTAATTCTTTGCTATTGATGTGATGCTTTTTATGAAATTCTGAGGCCTCTAGTACATTTCCTATTAAGAACTTATCAATTTCATCATTACCTTGTGCTATAGAACCTGACAGACCCGTATGGGATCAAATGTGTGTTATATAGAAGGGATGATTTCTAGTCCTGATTATTTCTTGTAACTGAATAAATAATGAAGTTAATTCTGACTCATCATTAATAAAATCAGTCGTTTCAATGTGTAGAACAACTATTTCTGCATACTGAGAGTCAGTGACTATGTTAAGAGGTTCGGTAAAATCTATTAATACCATCACGATAGCATATAATTCTGTCTTTTGAACAGAATTATAAGGGCTCTGAGCCACTTTACTTACATGTTCTGATCTGTAACCTGCCTTTCCTGATTTGTTTGCATTGGTATAGAATGTAGGGCTCCAGAAGTTGGTTTATCTCATATAATACAAGGGAGAATCCAATTAGTTTTCTTTAGAAATTCAATTCTTCTGCTTTGAGGATATTTTTTGTTAATATCTCCCAAAAAATTACTGCAGGCTCTTTGCCAAAGTTCAATTTCTACCCATAACTGGTAAATTTCTTTGTTAGTTAAAGGTACAACAATTTCTGCTGGGTCCGTTCCTGTCAATTGACGAAGTCTTAATTTTCCTTTAAAAATAAGTTCAGAAATCTTTTCCACATATGTCTTTAACTTCTTACTCAGTTTATGTGGAAGAAATATCCATTCCAATATAACATTTTCCCTTTGCATTAAAATTCCTGTAGGAGAATGCTTAGAGGGCAAGATAACTAGAATGCAATTAAGGTCTGGATCCACATGATGCAAATGTGCCTCTTGTAATTTCTTTTCCAACAAAGCCAGTTCTTTCTCAGTTTCAGGTGACAATTCTCTCGGACTATTTAAGTCCTCGTCACCATTTAAGGTTTTGAACAAATTATCCAGTTCATCATTTTAATTCCAATAGTGGGTCATAAATTTGGCAATGTCTTCTAGTAATCCTTGAAAATCATTAATTGTCTTCAATGTATCTCTCCAATTTGTACCTTTTGGAGTCTAATTTTTTGTTGGCCTATTTTGTAGCCTAAATAATTAATGGAATCCCCTCTTAGTATTTTTTTTTTCTGGGGCAATTTGTAATTCCCAAGCAGGCAAACCTTTTTTCACTTCTTAAAAAAAAAATTCCTAAGGTATTGATATTTGAATCAGCCAACAAGATGTCGTCCATGTAATGATAGATTATAGAATGTGGAAATTTGTTACTTATTTGTTTTACTGGCTTTTGTACAAAATACTGGCACAGAGTGGGGATATTCCACATTCCTTGAGGGAGGACCCTCCACTGGTATCTCTTTACATATGCAGACAGGTTTTATGGCATACATGTGATCTGGGAACATCATCTTGCAGGACTAAATTCTGTCCTTCAACCTTCATGGTCCCAGAGATTAAATAAAAGATGTCAGAATGCTAATAAGTGCTTTTATATACCAAGGCATCCTTCTGACCAAATTTCTTTGTATCTTAAGGTTAGTACATATTTCTTTGTTGTGATATTCAATTACAGCTTTGCAAGTAGTTAATGCTCAGGGAAACTCTGCTTAGGGATGTGGAAAACCAGATTGTTCATTGCTTACTGAGACACCTTAAGAGAAAGGAATGAATTGAAGACATAATGCTGGCCTTTAAAAGATATATCATATACATATACTATTGTAAATATATGTGTGTGTGTGTATATATATATATATATATATATATATTTGCATATACATACATATGTGTGTCATGGACTGGTTACTAAGGGAAATTTAATAGCGTTCATATGTTATATAAGAAATGAACAAACTTCCCCATGCTCTTAAAAATATTTTAAGATTATAAAGATTTATCTAAAACTCAGAAATATAAGATATTATAAGATGCTACACAAAATACAAAATTATTCTAAATATTTTCTAATGTATTGTTTTTTGATTTTTCATAGAAATCAGACTGTTACTGTATAGTAAATTTTATCTCCTTTTTAACTCACTAGATATAGTGAAATTTTGAATGCCATAGGACATATTTTTACATATAATATTAAAATTTTTGGATGGTATTGTATGTAGGTATTTAATGAACCTCATTAACCATTTAAAAAACATTTCTGGATCTGTAAAGTATTAACAATAATGATCTAGTATTTTTATCAGAGCTATTTACTAAAACCTATGAAAAATATCAAGATATGCATTTCACAATACTTTGTTAATATAGTCAACTTCAAGCGACTGGCTAATCAGGCAAATTTTTCAAGCAATTTATTAAGAAAAAGTATGTTTATGATACAGTTCAAGTATATTACAAAAATAATGTTTCAAAATTATGTTTTTCACAGTGTAAGTATCCAATATAGTTAATATGAAAGAGTAGAAAAGTCAAAGTTGTCAAAATTAATCGGCGACTATTACAACTTCAGATATGCCAATCATTTGGTATAAAAAGAAGACATTATATGAGAAAAGGGGTCCAGATCATGATGAGGAAACCCACAGAGACAGATGACCCAAGGTGTTGGGAGGTCACTGACTCTGAACTAACAGCTGGGAAACCTGTATGGGACTGAAATAGGCCCTCTGTATGTGGATGATAGTTGAATGGCATGGGCATCTTGTGGGGCCTCTGGCAATGGGACCAGGATTTATTCCTAGTGCATGAACTGGCTTTTAAATGTACTGTATTTTATAAAGATGATTTTTAAATGAAAAGATTTTGGAGAAGTATTTCCAATTGAATCATTTTTCTCAGAAAATTCTTGTGTGCATAAAAATATACGGTAACACAGTTAAATTACATAGGCTGTAAAGTGGGTACAGATCCTGAGTTCATAACGGAAGAGAGCTCTGAAGAAACCTAACTTCAGCTTGGACCAGTAGTAAGATTTACTGAAAGGAATAAGATGATTGTCCCCAGTGTGCTCAAGATTTCTTCTGGGAAGAATTCATAGGCTCGACATAGAACGTACTGCTTGTGGCCTAGAACAGATGCTGTGCCTTTTGTCTGTCCTGGTTCAAAATTTCCGAAGGACAAGGTTGTTTTCTTGGGATTTTTTTTATTAGACTGTATTTTTCTTCATCTATTTGTGATTTCTATAATTAGTCACTAAACTTTGTCTTTATAGTTAATCTTTTTATTGCCTTTATACATCTCTATATTGAAGATCCTTTCCAAACATTTCTAAAAAGCTAACTTAAAATTGTTGGACTCACCTACAAATTTCTTGTAGCTAAAATTTATTTGACACTCATTTCTCCAGACTTTATTTATAGCAATGTACATATTCCTCACAAAAACTCAAAATAATTAAACCAAACTATCTACCATCTGCACATGAAAAATTTAACTTCACACTCACTAAAGGACCCCAGGCCGTACACTTTGTAGTCCCTGGTGTCATTAATGTGATCTAAGGCTACTTTCCTCTTTCCTGTTTGTTATATCATAGATCCCTCAGCAATAAGAAAGCTTGAAGCAGACTCTATGCTAAGGATATATCCTTTCATATGCAATTTATACATTTGAAAAACAATGAAAACATTTTAATACAGTTCCTCTTTAAATAATATATCCTTCATTAATAGCAAAATATCTTTATTTTTGCACTCATGTAATAGAAGTAATATCAAACTCACTAGACATTGAGCCTTATTAGTAAGGTGCTACGTTTAAAACTACATGTAAATTTTGTGCATGTTGTGTTAAATTATGTTTATTGTAATTTGTACCCCTAAATGAAAATTAAAATTTGTCAAATTGGAGTCATATTTTTCTTCTCTCCTCTTATCACATGCCCGCACACACAATGAGGGCATCTTCCTTCATATTTGAATCAAGTTATCTCATGAGAAATACACACTAGTTTTAGTCTTAGAGTTAACTACACTATCTTGATAAATCTTGGACTAACTTCTGTGGTCTAGTGAAGGGGAAACACATTTCTACAGTAATGATTTAGTAAGACATCCCACCCAGACTTGATTCAACTGATTTGTTGGGTTTGCTAAAGGAGTAAGTCCACAGCTAGTTGGCAAATGTCTAGTTATGACCTTTGCAGCTTGAATCACACACAACTTGAGAATTTGTTCTGTTTGTTTTCTCTAGAACAGGCTTAATTGTTGTGCATTATGCCGTGATACAATCCTTAGATTTTACTTCTGGATCAGTGAATCTAAATTAGGTAACATTGTTCAGGTTGCTCACATTGAAGAGAATTCTTAAATGCTTGTTCAGCACCATTAGGTTGCTCATAAAGCAATCACCAATAAACATTTTTGAAAAGATGACTTTATTACACGTACACATTCAATATTCACAACCTGATAACTATTGCACTTGCTAATACATGCTTCAAGTATAGAGATGGAAAAATGTCTTTGACCCTGGGATAAAGAAGCAATAAGCAGCTTTCCACTACATTAAGTATAAAGGTGAATTTGAAGAGTCTGGTAATTGGAAAAGTCATTTGCTGAAATAATCTTCAACATCATGAATATTCTGTCTGTTGGAATTCCAGATGAAATGAAACACAAATATATCAACATGTTTAGGAAAAGTCTTCTGAAACACATATTTTTGTTTTCACCTAAAGAGGTAAATGGATGGAAAACAAAGAAGTTTGCAAAGTAAATGAATGTTCAAAAGAAAAAATATCACTATTGAGAAATCTCAGAAAAGGATAATATTTCCTAAAATTTACTCTTTTGTGGCATTTTATATCACTTAATGAAGAACATGTAATTTTAATTTTTATTGGTTTAGAGTCATAAAATTCATCTACTTCAATTAGCTTGCTTTTCTTCTTAGCATGTATCTGAATTTTTTTGGAGAGTTCTAATTTGAGTCTGTTAGATTAAAAAAATGTCAACACATGGTTTTATGACATAATAATTTAAATACCAAAGTTTAGTAAAATTCAGTCCTAGTATTTCATGCATTCATTATAAGTCATTCCATTAACAAAAGCTTACAAACACCATGAAATACCTAAGTCATGTCAGACTAAAACACTGACACTTGGAATATATATTTACATTCAATACATTTTAAAAGATATGTACTCATTTACATGACTATATTTGAAAGGATATATAAAAGCACTTTAGTAATCCATTTGCGGATATTTTTTTAAAAGCAAGTTTCAGAAAACTATAAAATGTATGCGATCACAGAAATAGAGCCTAGGTTATGCTATGAAGGTAAGCTATTACAAATTTTGAATAGCTCAAGACCACAAAGTTTAATTTAGTGCACAGAAAATCAAATCTTCATTGTTCACAAATACCTTTCCAGTAAGGTAGCTCTCCATATTGCTACCCAGAGTACCAGGCTGATTTCATGGGCCATGTAAAAAGTTGGAATATTGGAGAAATAAGAGAAAGATTTTCAGTGTTTCAGCCTGACAGTGACATGTTTCCTCTTTAGATATCACACTGGATCTGTCATGTGAGATAGTCACATGACTGCCTTTCCTGCAAAGGGAATCAGCAAGAGGGTGTCCTCATCATCATAGTGGAAGAAAAATGAAATACTTGGTCATCACAACATCATCTATTCCTGAATTGATAGTGGGTTAATGAGAAATACAGTACACTCTAGTATAATTTTGTTAAAAATAAATAAATAAATAAATACTAAGTATTGTACATTTTATTTCTTTAAACTATAGGGACCTTCACATAACGTATTAGATAATGAATAAGTGAAAGTGACATAAAGAAGACATTTATTGGCCCCTTACTAGGCTATCATAATATTCAGTCATTAATTTCTAGTAATGCCCCAGTGAAATTTCTAGCAGTAGAACAGTCTGTGAGACCAGGAGCTAGAATACCATATCTGTGATCAACTGACATTGTATTAGGTATAATCAACTGCTATTTCTCTACCACCCGCATCTCAAGAAAACAGGGAATTGATGAGATTTCTAATTCTGTAAGAGTTTTCCATTCCCTTCAAGACATTAACTCCAGGATGATATGTGCTATAAATCAATAATCATGAAAGTACCATAAAAATTTGCACACTTGAAATCATTAGATTCTGATTTGACTGCTCAAAAGTCAAAACAAATATATCAGAAAGGAAAACAACAATATAAGAATTAGTCTTTTTTTTTCCCTTTCTGAGAGAAAAGGTATGAAAATAAATAGAAAAGACTGAAATGTTTCACAGTTGCAAAGAAGTCTGTCAACTGCAATAAGATGGCCTTATACACTACATACTTTTGTTGTTATGGTAAACTCTTACAAACAATACATTTTATAAACTGAAGAGTTTATTTGGGCTCATATTTCCAGAGGAAAAATCCTGAATGGCAAGGAAGTTATGGCAGTGGGTAACCAAAGAAAGATGCTGAAAAAGCAAATCTTCAACCACCATCAAATCATGGGGGATTTTTCTTATCCAACTCACCAGCTCCTGTGTTCAGTAACGAGGAGATGTGCTTAAAGTTTTCCTTTGAATGCATAGATTCAAATTATGCTTCTGTCCTGGCAGGTTTATACTAACAGAGTTACGTAATAATATGTTTCTTGCCTGACCTTTCTGGCCTACCTCTGTGGTTCAGACCCACTCGCAGCACTGCTGCCACTTAGCCCCAAATAAATACACAAAGGCTTATATTAATGTTATGCTGATAGGCCTATGGCTCAGCCATATGACTTGCTAACTTTAACTCTTAACCTAACTCATGATTAGCCAAGTGGCTTAGTACCTTTTCTCAGAGCAGCATTTTGGTCTCCTTTCCTCTGCATCTGCTGGTGTCTCTGCTCTGCTCTTCCTGTTCCCAGAGTTTTCTTAGTCTGAATGCCCCACCTACACTTCCTGCCTGCCTTCTAGCAATCAGCATTTTATTAAACCAGTAGAATGGACAAATATTTACAATGCACCAGAACATAATCCCACAACAGAGTTAGAGAGCAATATTATTGGGAAAGACATTTTTCCATTTTTTTTATTTAAAAAGGGTTTTTTTTTTTCATATCTACCCCTGCTCCCCCTCCCTTCCCTCCCTCTGTCCCTCCCAGTCCTCCCCCAGCCTTCCTACTCTATCCCCTCAACCATTTCCCAAGGAGGTCAAAGAGTCTCAACAACGTAATTCAGTTCAATCTTACATATCAAGTTGAGCTAGGTCCAAGTCCCTCATCCCAGCATTAAGGCTGAGTTAGGTGTTCCTCTGTAGGAAATGGGCTCAGAGATGTCAGTTCATGCACCAGCAACATGTTCTGATCCTACTACAAGAGGCTCCACAAACTGGTCATGCCATTTGACAGCCCTCTACGTTTGAAGCGTTTAGTTCCCTTCCCTGAAGGTTCCTTAGTGGTTGTTTCGGGTTCAGTGAGCTCCCAATAGCTCAGGTCAGCCATCTTTGTGGGTCTCCTCCTCATGATTCGGATCCCTTTGCTTATATACTCTCTCCTCTCTTAGGCTGAACTAGGAGCTCTGCCTGGTGCTTATCAACGGATCTCTGCTTCTGCCTCTATCTATTGCTGGATGAAAGTTCTATAATGACAATTAGAGTGTTTATTCATTTGATATAGGGGAAATCCTGTTTAGGCACCCTTTCTACTAATGCTTGATATCCTAGCCTGGACCATCTTGTGGGTTCTTGGACATTTCCTTAGCAATGTGTTTTTTTTCCTAACCCCATAGTAGTTCCCTCTATCAAGATATCCATTTCTTCGTTCTCCCTCTCTGTTGCTCCTCTCACTCAACTGTCTCCATCTCTCAAGACTTGTTCCAACCTCCCCTTGCTCAGTAGGTATGGGATGTTCTCACTCATGGGTAGATTTTAGACATAAAGCAAAGATTAACCAGGCTGCAAAACACAAACCCCAAAGAGCTAGGTTATGGGAGGAACTTGAGAGGCATCCATAAATCCCCTGGGAAGGGGAAATAGAGAAGATCTCTTGAGTAAATTGTGATCATAATGAAAAGATTTTTTTTAAAAAAAAAAAAATTGGAGCTTGTTGATGAGAAAATAAACACTGAAGCATTTATGAGGATAAATTAAAATTGGTAAACACTGGCTTATTAAATATTTGCCTCAGGTTTCTTGTCTCTTTGGAAAAACCTCTTGTTCATTTGACTGAAGAAATTTTATATATTATTACAGATTCTTTTTCAAAATAGATACTCAAATACATATTTTCTACTGAAATGATGATTTTCTGAGTAAGCCTCCTCTATATAAGTATGTGTCTTTGTATTAACCAAAAGAGGAAATTATTATAATTATTATCTTAGAACATAAACTTAACATTTCATACCACCTAGTTTGGTAGTCAGTATTTAATAAGGTACCTGGTAGAAAGTAGCTCTTCAGTTGAAGCCTGATTACTGAAAAGAATGAATACATTAATATATCAATATATAAATTGAGTCTACTCTTTAACAGGTAAGACACATACCATATGTAAATTTTTAGAGCCTATTGGTACCTGTTTACAACACCTGGGTCTTTTTGCATACTATGTATAGATGCAGTGGTTCTTTAAAAATGTTAAAGATGTGGAAAGCCAAGCCTTTCATCAAATGCAATTAGCTTTTATCTATTGATTCTAATGCAACCCATGCATTCACTCAAGAAACCTATAGTACTTCATTGGGACCATATTTTGGAAACTCATATGTCTCTATTTCATTGTCATTATTATTTAGAGCACAGGTTAGAACAAAGGCAGAGCCAATAAATGCTGACTGTGGAGCATAAAGGAAGATAATGTAGGTTTTTATGAAAGATGGCTTGGATAAAGATTACTTAAAAAGTAGAAGCTGGGAAACACAGAAAGCATTTTAGTATATGTGAGTGTGGTCAAGGCACTCAGTCACCTGGAGAACGTTAACATGATGTAAGTTCTGATTGATAGCTGGAGTCTCTAAAGTTTCAGCATTTTCGAACATGTCAGACACTTAGATTATCCAGTTTTGTTACTTTTCCAAGTGACAAGTTAATTGATCTGGTGCGGAGTTAATTTCTTTGCATAGTTCATTTTACCCAAGGACTGTACAATATTGAACAACACAAACAGAAGCCACAAGAGGAAAGAGAATGTTTAATTAACTTTTGGCTACTGAATATTTTTCATTTGATATTAGAATTGTCTTTTCAGTTAAACACAATCTTTATTTTGGCTCATCTTTATTTTGAAGCTGTTTTTAAAGGAAAGAGATAATAGAATTATGATATTCATTTAGATGGTTCTCATCCTAATTCCTAAGACCAATGGTATACTCATCATAGTTAAAAATTAATTTCCCACATATATTTATCTATTTATTTAGCCATTTAAAAATTTAGAAGTTAGATGAATTTTGTTATCTTTTCCTTACAGTAATCCTAGTAAATAGTCTGCATTAGTATAATCCTATAAGGAGATTTAAGATGTCTTGGCTTTTATTGAAAACTTCTCCTTTCCATTTCTTTTAGAAAAAAAAGTAAATGCATAAAAAGTACATCATAAACACGAAGACAGGGATGGCCTAATATGTAAACATCCATGTTGACTCATGAGTTCATTAAAGAAGCAAATTTAGGTTTTCAGTTTTCTACCCACTGCATCTGTCTGTGATGTGCATTATTCTGGTGCTATTTTGGATTGATTGCTGACAGTGGCATCATTCATTATGCATGTAAGGAATGAAGTCTCAGAAATAGGATTTTTTTCAGTTTGACTCCATGAATATACAAGAAGGCTAGAACTTCTTTGTTCTGGTAATCAGACAATAAATGTCTCATTATCATGTTTAAACCACAAACAAGTTATAAGAATTTGTAGTACATTGACAGTTATCAATGCTTCCTTCGAGGCTAAGTTATAAAAAAAATACATTCAAAAAATGAATGAACCTAGATGATACCATGCATATTCCAGTGTTGACAAATATAATGTAAGAATTATTACACTATTGTTTTGCTTAGGTATAAATATCACAAATCCAAGGAAGATAAAAATCCAGTACTAGGTATCACTGAAACCAAGTAGTGCTTTGATTTTAAATTGTATACAAAAGAGGATTAATGTGATATGATTCACAGTTACTCTATAATCTTTAGAAATATTCCCAAGTAGTCAAAACAAGGTAATTTCTCATATACTTTATTAGTTAAAGATAGCCAATGCAAACCATTACCCTGTGCCTATTAACTTATTTTAAAAAAACTCTGAATTAGCTATTCATGTTTCCCATACATAGATGTTTCTCTTCTAGAAATGTAGAACAGTGACCTATCAAGAGAAACATACAAAACATAGATTCATCAATTATGTTTTATTTTACATAATAGTGCATACATTTAAGATTAATGCTAAACATAATATAGGTTTTTTTTTTTTTTTGTATTTTTGTGCTTAACGTTCCTAGCAATACAAGAGAAAAATGTGCAATCACTTTCCCTTGCTGTTGAGTTTAGGCTTATCATTTATTGAGAGATCTGTTGAGAAGCATCAAATAGCAAAGAAACAATAAAAATATGCCAAAATCTAGTGATTAAGATCTATACAGCAGAATAGAATGTACCAGCAGTGTATTTTAATAAAGTGTTGTCTTGATACTATGTATTATTTATGTATACTAGAAATACATCCCTAGAAAAACATAAAAAATTAAGGATCAAGCTATATTAATATGTAGGTGGCTTAATAATTTAAGGCTAAATATAAAAGTTAAATGCTTTTAAGAAAAGTGCAGAAATTGATGGCTTTGTAAAAAAAACTTTTTAATTTGCCTTCATTGTAAATTTTATTGTCAGGAGTGTATTGAATAAGAAACCGGGTTTCTTACAGACAGCTTATTTACACGTATCACATACTTTAGCCATATTCAGCATGTACATCCCTTCCCCGAGTCATTCCCTCCCTCTTCCTCTGGCTAGGTGTTCTCCATTCTCCTAGTCTCATTTCTGTTTCCATGGCATTTGCATCAAATAGTTTCCTAGTTTTGTCTCTAGCTGCTGTATAAAATACATTGGCTGGAGTAGTAGACCTCAACCTTCCAGACGCTGCAAGCCATTTATAGAGTTCCACATACTGTGGTGACCCCCCCTTTCTGCCATACACACCACACAATTACTTTTATTGCTACATTATAACAGACATTACTGCTGTTATGAACTGTGATATCAATATCTGATTTGCACCATATTTAATATGTATCTAATATGTGAACCCTGTGAAAGTTGTTTTTGACCCCCTGCATGTTAGTAACCACAGGTTGAAAAATACTGGACTAAAGTGGATAAATGGTTTATTGAGCTACAACTTTAGGATATATTTGTTACTCAGAGTCAAGGGAGCATGCATTTGAAGGACTTAGTCATATCTAGTCAAGAGCACAGAGAATATGAAGGCATTGTTGTTGGCCCATGTGCAGCATCCTCTCTAAAATTATACTGTTCAAGATCTCCTGCCTAAGGAACACTGGCACCCAATGCAAACTTGGGTTTTCTTATGTCAGCTATCATCATCAAAACAATCCCTCCCAAAGAGTTGTGGGATAACTTGATCTAGACATTCCCTTAATGAGACTGTCTTCCCAAATATTCTATGCTGTGACAAGCTGGCAAGTAAAAATAACAATAATATATATTGACAAAGTATTATAAATGCTACAAACAAGGAAAAATATTGCATTTGTCTTTCTCTAACTTGATTATTTCATTTAATATGATGATTATATCTCTAGTTATATTCATTTTGTAGCAAATAACATGCCATCATTCTAGTTTTTGGCTAAGGTGTGTGTGTGTGTGTGTGTGTGTGTGTGTGTGTGTGTGTGTGTGTGTGATTTATAAAGGTACATTTTTTGTATGTTTTTTAGTTGCTGACAATACCTACACTGATTCCAAAACTTAGCCATTGGGACTCATATTGCAATAGGCATAGATGTAATGTATCATTAATAAACAGTTAATTTATGAAAGTTTATAGCAATTCTTTTATAAATTATTTAAAGTTTGTAGACGCTATTAAAATTTTCTATTTAGTATTTGTTAGAGAAGATCGACTGAAATGAAAGGGGAAATGTAAAAAAAATAAAAATCAATTGACAATTATCATCAAAATCCTGTGTGTCCATTTTTAAAACTGTTTTCTCCGCACGCCCTATGGTGTGTTTGTGCTCTTTCCTGTTGCCCAAGGGGTTTGCTTTTTAAACTAACACCAAAGAGAATGAGAGCAAAACTGGCACGGAAGCATTCAGAGAGTCAGACTCAATCCCTTCAGATTTTTCATGTCTTGATCTAATCCTCTTCCCTTCCTACATCCTTACCACCAGCAACTTCAAACATGTCTAGGCTCCTAAGTGAGTACGCACATCCTATCTATCTCTCCCTATGACTCTAGGCTGTGACCCAAATAATTCTTTTTTTTTTCTTTAGCTTAGTATAGATGAAGCCATTTGAGTAATTTCTTAAAGTGACATTTTTAAGGATATTAGAGGAAACCAGAACAGAATAGATAAGTACAATGCAAAAGCAAAATAATAAATATCTTCAAAGTGTCAAACTTCCATTCATCTACGGTTACGTTATATATCCATGTGCCCAGTCTGTCTTTTCAGCTTACTAAGCCGGTTTCTCTCCTCTCCATTCCTCATTTGAATTTCCAAAGTCTAGAGAAAGCATATTTGACCTAGTTTTTTGATGCTTTATTCCATATTAACATTCAATATGTTTGAAGACTCATGGATACAAACAGATGATTAAAACAAAGTAAATCTTCATAAAATGATGTTGATTAACTGTTACATGAAATGTAGCAGGATTTTTAAAATATTCTTCAAAAATCAAATAAATTAACTTTATTACACAATCATGGATCACAAGATAATCACCTTAGTAATAAGAAATAAAAGGAAATTAGCAACGTATATCACAAGTAGAAAGCTAAATACTGATTCTTTCATATTTACTTTTAACATTTAACATATTAAACTTTGCATAAATTGATTACATAATGATATTAAGTGTGAAATAAATTCTACTTGTTGCTGTTAATCATAAACAAATCTTCAAAATCATTGGCTATATTTCAATCTGAAGAAGCCACTTGCTCTTTATACTATCAATTTTGATGATCTTGTCAGGTTTTACTTTTTGGACCATTTTAGTATCTCAGTAGAAGTTTGCATAATAGTGTTGAAAAAATTAGAGAGTTCAATTTTTTTTCTTTTTAGTCTAAGCACCTGCAAGTACAGTCTGGTTTATTCCCATTAACAAAACATATGACTGGATTTATGATGCTGGAGATGGTTGCTTGGGGTTTATTATGAGAATAAAATGGTTCTTTGTTATATTTGTCCCAGGTAGGAGGTCAATGAGATCAGTGAGGCCTAAGAGTCAAGTCAACGCCAATATTATAGAGCAACCCATAATCTGGTATGTTACTGTCTATGGCTGTCATTCAGTTTCATGTCTATCCCTTCAGGGTAACCCATGTCTCATTTAAGATCAATATGCCATGACTTTTTTAAAATATAAATTAGTTTTAATCTTTGTACATGGTTGTAATTTGAATGCTTCTAAAATGGGGTGTGCAGACAGCAAAGTAGGTAAGCACTTGCCTTGTAAACATGAGGACTTAAGATAACACCCCTGAACATATTTTCCTTTTCAAGGTGTGCTAGCATGGTTTTATAATCTGTGCCATGGTGGGAAGAGAGAAATGCAGATTCCTTATACTAGCTAGCTGGCCAGTGTTACCTAGTGGGAAATTTTCAAGATAGTGAGAGACCCTGTCTTAACAAATTAATTGGGACTGGGGACAAGGTTTCTGTTTCTGCAAGTGTAAGTATATGATTTGAAATTTTCCAGCAGCTAATCAACTGATCTGGCTGAAACGGTGAGCTTCTGGCTCAGTGAGAGATCCTGTCTTAAGACAATTGGACAGAAAACACTAGAGCGTACATCATGCTGTGGTTCTCATGTTTGCCCACAGGCATGAAAACACACATTCAGCTACACACACTGCATAATGTGCATGCGTGGACACACACACACACACATTCACAAACACACACACACACACACACACAAGACCACACACACACACACACACACACACAAGACCACACACACACACACACAAGACCACACACACACACACACACACACACACACAAGACTGGACAGAACAACAACATAAGGAACAGCAACCAAGGTCACCCTCAGGCCTCCACATATATCTGCAGAAACATGGAAGTACACTTGCACATAGAGAGAGAGAGAGAGAGAGAGAGAGAGAGAGAGAGAGAGAGAGAGAGAGAGACCATCTAGTTTATATTATGGCTAATTATTGACTTGCCAGTTGAACTTAGGCTCCCTCCAACTCTATCGTTTATTCCAGCCTCCTTGAAATCTCTGTAGGCTGCCCGTGTGATATAGATCTGCAGTAGAACATCCATGAGCCCGTCTTCCATTTCAGAAGTATGTTTCTTTTGCCATATTGAACTGCAGTTGGCTACATTGGTTTCAGCCAATTTATTCCGGTCACAGAAGCACCAGGATTATGGCATGACATGGCTCAGGTCCCGGGAAAGCTGTCCTGTATCATATTGTGATGCTATAGATTCTTCCCTAAAGTTATGGATGTCAATCACTTCTTTCAACATAGTAACTCTTTCATTATCCTAGCTTCAAGCAGCATGAAAAATGTCAGATAGGTAGGTGGTAGCTGCAAGTTTTGAAGAAATAGAAAGCTTTCTAAGGGCCTAGTACCAGCATCATCTCAGTAAAAGCCTGCCCAGCTTTTACGTGTTAACAGTTGAACAAAGAAGTGAGCAGATGAGGTGGAGAGAGGTAGAGGACAGAAGAAAAGAACAGAAGTTAAATAGATAATCACACAATTAAAAGGGGCCAAGCTTATATATTAAATGCATTTCACAATCTGCTGCATCTCAGAGATGTGTGTTTTTATTAAGTCTTCCATCTAGTTTCCTGGTGTTACTAATACTGTGTCTAAACTGCAGTGAGTGGAGTCTAAGGCATTAGATAGGCAAAAGTTCTTCCCTCAAGATATCTAACTAGCCTGAAAACATTTCTGATTCTTTTGTCACTAGTGTTTAATAAAGGAAAGGACAAAAACAGCTGAAAGGTCATGCCACACTGACACATCCAGAGGTGTGACTTTCTTTGCTATTTCTCCAAGATTACCCAAAAAAACCATTGTGTCTCTAGGAACCACTGGAAAATGCCTACTTGATTTTTTTTTTCCACATTCCCAGGGTTCTGCTTTCCATTATAATAATCTCAGAAGGAGATTTATGCTTAAAAGCCTTTACTATTTGATTGGTAGAAACACCAGAAAGAAAGAAAAATTTATCACACATACACACATACACACACACCCTAAGGAGATGCAGAGAGTGACAGAGAAAACAGAGACAGAGAGATTATTTGTGTAATATATTTTAATTTTTGTTTTCCCTGGCATGGGATATCCCTATCACTTTAAATATTTTCAACTTGATTCTCTTACCAAGGAAGATTAAAATCATCCAGTTGTGTATGTCTGGCTGGTCAAGTGATATGAGGAAAATCTTTAAAGTGGAAAACAAAGAAAAAGGCGCCTTCATCCTTTCTTTTAAAACCATACATTTTCCATTTTTATTTCAGGTTTACTGTCTACCCCGTACCTATAGTATACACTTAATAAATGGCTAAAATTGATAAAAACTACAGTTTTTCTTTTAAATTTTTATTTATTCTTCTCTCATACATAACATTCTGAGAAGAGTTTCCCCTCCCTCCAGTCCTCCCCTCTCCCCACCCACTCCTGTCCCTCCCCATCCTTCAAAGGAGAACAGACCACCAAGGGACACCAAAGTTTACACAACAATGCCCACCCTAGCTGTTGGGTGTCCCACCCTACAGGACACCAGGCACTATGATCTTACTCCTAGACAAAGTAGTTTCTGACCCAGCATTCATGATTTTAATATATCTCTTGCCAGAACAAAGGACTATACCCAAGCTAAGCCATTTTCATAGTTTCTCTGCAAAAACGAAACTATTAATTTAAGTATTGGTAATTGTTATACACATTTATTTGCAAGTAGCATGTTCCATTTTCAAAATAAAGTCTTCCTTCTGTCATAGAGGTCTGGCTCTTTAGGAAGATCACACACACTAAGACTCAATGTAAGAGTCATAGACAATGTGTGGTATTTTGTTTTGTTTTGTTTTGTTTTGCTTTTGTTTTTAAACATTGGTTGGTTATATGGAAACTACCTTTAAACACCAAAAAGCATTATGTTCCATAGTAAATTCACCTCATTCATTCATATTTATTAACAAATGGTTGTGTTAATGATCCTTGTGATGCTTTTCATGTAAAACTACTTTTAGTGATGCTTTATTTCTTGATAAAAGGCTTTGGCTGGCTCTTTACATGAGCCATATCTAGATGAGTTTGTCAGATATGCAGGTCACCATGCCAACTACGAGTTTCATATATTCAGAGTATTAGGAACCTATGTCATAGCTAATGTTTAGATGTACGAGGATATTTTCCATCTCTTCATCAACTACTAAATTTACAATAGTTTACATTTATCAGGAAAAAACAAAATTCACTGTATTATTAAGCCTTACGATAATTTTTTTTTATTTGTAAATCAGATGAGCTGGTAGTCTTTTAAAAGATAATAGGTTGAACCAACTATGAAGAGACATCGTTATGTATACAAAGAAGATAATAAACTATTCTTTCATGGGAAATAAATTGAACCAACATGGCAAGTATATTTATATTATGATATAAATAAAGTATTGGTGCCATATATAATAAACCAACATAGTAATTTTAATTTTCTTAACAAACTATTGCAGGAATAAAATGAAATGACATTGTTATCTTAGGATTTTTTTTTAAAAGTTACTTAATGTTGTAGCCATTGTTATATTTTAATTATATAATGGATAAATATAATAATTTCATAAAAGACTCCATGATTATATAATATTGTAAGAGAAAGTTAGAGTAAGATTTCTGCCCTCAAAATGTCATCAATATCTCTTTCTGACGTCTCTTCATCAGTTCAGAATTGTGTCAAATCATTAAAAGCACATATTTAGGATTTGGCAAAAATAGTCCGTTCTCACAATCTATGTACCCCTTTTCCTAATCCTGCTTTGCAGTAAGGTCAGGATCATATGACAAGAGCTGCCTGATAGACCATTAGTGTGTATGTGATATTTTACCTCTAGACAGAGTAATGACTATTGAGATCTTCATCCCTCTGTTCCCTGCCATAGTGACCCTAAAAGCCACATGTTCACCTAGTTAGTACCATTACATGAAAAGGGAAGGACACTTGATGTATAAATAGAATTCTCTGTGTATAAAAAACTGTTAGATGTATAGTAAAAGTATATTGTTTTAACTATTCCTAGATAAACAATTTATTAGAAGAAAATTATTCCTGGTAACAGATGTTCATAGAAGAGTTTGTAGAAAATATTTAATAAATCTATGAATATCTGTGCCAATATAATTAAAGCCATGTCTTAAAAATCTGTATCAAATAATATATTTTAAGAATGAATTTAATTTAGAAGAACAGCGAGCTCTGTTAGAAAAAAATCACTAATCACTTTTAAAATCCTCTCATATGCCACATTCTACACGAAAACTGCTGTTAGATTTACTTCAGTTAGTGCCTAAGCAGTCTACTGTTTCAGTAATCATTGTACCTATTGAAGACGTGCAAAGGGAGGCCTCAGTGGGCTCCATTCCCATCACACTATGCTCCTGCACTATATTTGCATCTAGTTTGGCTGGTTGTAACAAGACTAAACTGTCTCCAGATCTTCACAATTGCTTAGCTTCTTTCCCTTTGCACCATAGCCCCATTCTCTTAGAATTTTTCTGTCAACTTTTAGATACACGCTTCACCCCTGGAAATGAGCAGCATGCAGAATAGCAAAATCTAGCTTGTGTTTGTGCATACTTTCTCTCTTTTATTTATAGCCCCCAAATTTTTATATCTACAATATTTCTTCTTTTATGTTTTTTATGTCCATCACAGGGCTTCATTTTTTTAAAATGTCTTTTGCTTGTTTGTTCTTAAATTTGTGTGTATGACTGTTTTGCCTGCATGTTTTGTGTTGACTGTATACTCGATGTCTACAGATGCCAGAAGAGAATGTTGGCTTCCTAGGTCTTAAGTTTTTATGGGCTTAAGCTGCAAAGCAAACTTAGCTCCTCTGGAAGAGCAAGAATTCTTTACCAATCAGCTATCTCTCAATGAACTTTACTTTTAATTTTATTTATATACCTAAAAGCCAGCTACCATTCTGATTTTTTTGTTAATTTAATAAATGGTGCTCATTTCACTGAATCCCCTCCTTTAACCTTAAGCCACCATCATTTAATATGACCACAACATGTCTCTTTGAACTGCCTACTCTTACCTTCCATCTCTGTAGAAGTAGATTATCGCAACTACTGAGATTCTGATAGCTAGTGTTTATGGACATTCTGAGTGCTTAACAGCCTCTAAGGAAAAAATTTTTATTTTTTTATTCTATTCTATGTTTGGCCTAATAGACTGTTACCTGTTATCTTCTGATATACACTAGTTGTTTCTCAGTTAGTTATGTATATTAACCAAAATAAGTTTGATGAGACACAGTGATGTCACATACCTATCACATACCTATTTACCCTGTTAGTAAATCCCAAACACATTTACAATATAGTTTGACAAAGGAAATAAAAGCTGGTGGTCTTTTGGTGATCTACATTAACTCCCGTGTCGTAAGCCCAACCAGTTCCACTGCAACTTGTTTATTTTTCTTCTTTTCTGTGACTCAATGAAATAACGAGGATGTCATTTATCCTCGTATTTGCCATTTTTCCTAGAACATAGAGTGACTATCTGCACGGAACCTACATTATAAACTATGGTCTTTGAGATCTTTAAATTCTTGGAAAGACTATTTTATGTTGTTCATATTGTATTTGGTTTCAAAGCTTTGGCAGAAATCATGTCATCTAGAATAGCTACTTCACTGGTTTGCTGAGAATGATTGTTTGACTTTTAAATCTCCTGTCACTGGATTATAAGATTGGTGAGGGTAGGAAGAAAGACAATAAATAACTGACATACCATCCTCATTCTGAACTTCCTTCTCCCATCTTATGCTTATCCACTGAGGAGGAAGCCATCAGCTTCCACAGAATATGCCTTCCATTGCCTCTTAGATATAATACAGTACTTTTTGTTCAAATCCCTGTAATTCATACCCATTGCTGCAATAACAAATTTAGCTAATTTTGATTTCTTGGTCTACTTTATCACAGTCTACATTCTCCTCACTGCGTTGTCCTGACATTCAATCTATAAATATATCCTATCTCAGTTGTCTATGCCTGTGTATGAAATACCTCTAAAACATAGTAAATTAGGATAAATAAATATTTAGAATCTCAAGACTGTATTGTCCTGAGGACTGATAAGGCTCTTACCATTTCTTGCTGTGTCACTTTATGAAGCTACAGTAATATGAGTGTGCAAGCAAAAAAAAAAAAAAAAAAAAAAAAAAAAAAAAAAAAAAAAAAAAAAAACCTGAAGTCTCCTGTAAGTTTATATCCATGAAAGCCCAGACATTGATTTCTTTCTTATAATGTCATGACTCTACTCTCCTACGAACTTTATCATGATAACCTTGTGGAAACCTCCATTTTCAATTATGAACCTATCCTTAGAAAAAATATGGAATTATTTTTCACTGTGTTATTTTGGAAAAAAATTGACTCATGGGAGAAGCTCATGTTTATCATAAATGGACCACAGAAGAACGTGAATACTGAAGGATATGGTGTCAGATGAGTTGCTATAATCTCAATAGTTCTACATACTACGTGTCAGTGGCACTTCCTAGTCTTTGCTTTGTCTCCTTTCTTCTTTCCTTTAACCTTTATTTCAACCCAGTATACTTATCCATATGTTTCTTACATTGACTTTATTATCATCAATATAGTAACCATGTTATTTTATGAAGACAATCAGTCTTATAAGGTTTCCTTCAATTATGCCAAATAAAATATTTTATCCTATTTTAGAAGCCACTTGTATATTACTTTAGGTGTTTTTTCTTCCTGTTGTATTAGAGGTCTTCATGTAATTACGTACTGTAATCATTTCAAGTCAAATGGAGGTAGAAGACATTTATTGTTCAGCTTTGTGTGAAAAGGTCATATAGCTAGCAGGGTATGTATTAAATCCATCCTGAATAAATGTTTAAATGGAGAAATTTATTTTTCTCCTACATTACAATTGTAAGTTGCTTTGGAAGGTTTAGTTTCCAGTCTTTTAAATAGAGTACAACTTACTTATATGAGCCTATTCTCTGAATTTTGGACAAGTTGAATATGATAAATAAAATGCAAAGGAAGTCAGCTAACAAAATGACATGAGGGTCATGTCGCATGATTCCAGTTATGATGTTCAAAAATAAAGCCTATGACTTTTTATATTTCCTGTGCTCTTAGAGACAAAAAATGGAACATTTGAATTCTATTCAAAAATTATTGATATGCTGGTTCTCAGTAAAATAATAATGTGCACTGTCTGAGGAAAAAATCATTTCTCTGCGGTTTGATACAGTACAAATTTGATCTCTTCTCTGAAACTTTAGGTATTCTTCAGTTACTCAGATGCTGATGAGAAATTTATGTGTCACCTGTTTAGCAAAACTAGCAATTATTATTTTCTGCTTAATTTTCATTGTGATGTAATAATTAGAGACCATTCTATATTTTTAGGAATGAAAATAGAATCTTTTTTAACCTTTATTCAAATATAATAATGCCTAGGAATTGTTGATGTGCTATCATTTGTAGAACTATCTATTATATTTAAACATAAATAATATTATTATAAGAAATAGATGTGCAAATTCCAAATTGTGTAGTATATAAAATAGAATACTTAATATAACTATCATTGTATTATCTGACACAATATTTTAACAAGTGAAAGGTGGAATGGTGTACTTCTCTACTCATCCTGTTTGTTTTTGAATACTGTAGATAAGTGGCTTAAATAAATCACTTTAATAATGACATTATTGAAATTTTTCATGATAATGTTTTGAATATGTTTTTAGTGTTTACCTGCTATAATGAAAAGTTAGCTTTAAATGCTTATGCATGACTTTTGTTAGACAGTTTTGTTAAAAGCTTACACAAAATTGATTATAAACTGCCTCTTCCCATAAAAAAAGAGAACCTTAAAAGGCATCAGATTAATGTCACAGGCCAGTGTTTAAGCACATAAGAGATGATGTGCCCTATGATTTTCTGTTATTATGATGATCAATGAGAGCCATGTTAATAGATGTGAGCTCTGGAACAGTATGTCAGTCACACACACACACACATACACACACACATACACACAAACACACACAGAATTGAACATATGCAACTAATTAATACTGTAAATGTCTGAAACTTAAAATTTTTAAGGAAGCCAAAAAATATTTTTTGAAAAAACTATCAGTAGATATTATATATCCTAAAAATGCAGATTGCACATGACTAAATTTGCAAGGGAGCTTCATGAGACTTCATGATGGGTAGTGCTGAGGAATTTTCAGAATGGAAGCAAGTTATTCTAAAGAAGTATACCTAGACACATCTTATAAATTAAGATTGACTCTCATGGATGTTCCAAACCCCGATGCGTTTATATCCACACATGTGAAGAATTGTGGAAAAGAGCAAGCCATTTAGGAAAATTTCAAACTTTGCTATGGGACAACAGAGTTATTTACATTTAATTGCAGGCATGTTTTATGTGTCCATAATATTTCTATTGCTTCTCAGATTCTATCTCTGAAATTCTATGTTGGCTTTCCCAAGTTTTGAATCTCTTGCCTTGTTACTTGAATATTTAGCAAATCTTTGAGTGGATTAAAAAAGTTCTCTGAATACAATTCCCTAAGACATTTAATGAATTCTTTCCCACCACCTTTTTACTTTTCAAAGACTATTTTCCAAATACCCTTGTTTTTAGGTCCTAGGGTATAATCTATTACTATTATTGTGTTAAACAGACAAGTATCAAACCACTTCCCAATGACTTATCAATACTCAGATACCAATGCACCTGTCAACCCTAATCTGAGAAGCTTCTATTTGCATTAGATGGTGATGAACACAGATCCACAACTGACCGAGGTGTACAGACTAAATGACTTCAGAACAAAGTTAATTGTGACTTCTGTATTATTTCCCCACTTGAGAGATTCATAGATAAATGTAGAAGACATGACAGAAAAGCTGAAGAGCCAGAGGCCAGAAGATGAATACAATGAAACTGTCCTCAAGACAACACCAGCCAGGAGCACATATGAGCTCCTGGAGATTGTGAGAGCATCCATAAGTCCCATGCATGCTCAACTAGACTGAATCCAACGATGCAGAGGAGAGGTATACATGAAGTTTCATTTCTAGCCAAGGATTTCTTGGTAACTGATAGCCCCTGGAAAAGGGATAGTTAGACTTATCAAGGACATTGCCCCTGGGATGTCAACAGCACTCCTGTGGAAGACTACTCCTAGATGAATATATGGGTAGCACAAGCTGGGCTTAATGAGCAAATAAAGAGAACACAAAATTGGGTGAGTAGTAAAGCAGGGGAGACCTGTCAGAACTTAGGAGAAGGAAGAATATAATAAAACATTACATAAAATATTTAAAGAATAAAACATTGCTTTAAACTTTGTTTCAAATAGAATAGTGTAGAATCTCAAATCTTTACATCAAATTAAATACTTTTAAATGTTTATTTTCTTTTGAATATTTTATAAATTTTTGGAGATCATCTTTATGAGAGTCTGGATGAAAAAGAGCAATAGCTGCTTTTACCAGAAAAAATAAATAAATTTCCACAAAATGCAAATAAACCCATTTAAAATTATAAGCCATTATGAATGTAGTGAGTTAACACTAATAGTTTTAGGAAGTGGATAATACCTTTCCAATTGAGAATGTATTGTGCACTTATCTGCAGAGAAAGAAAAGTCTATCACAGATGAAATAAACAAACATCGAAACAGAACAAACCGCTAAGTCATTTAGAATGATAGACCTGTCATTGTGACAGCTAGCACATGTACTAATTAACTAAAATATCTGACTATATTTGGGGATAGATTTCCTTCTTAAGAAAATCATTTTTTCCTAGATCTTAACTATTTTACTATGGTCATCTTACACACCTTCCTCCAACTTGAAGTTCCTCTTGCGTAACATTGCATGAATTATGGATATTTGACTGATAATTAACAAAAAGGAAGGGGAGAGGTTATATAGTCAATCTACAGAGTTTAGGGGAGATGTATCACCCATGTTACCTTAAGATAGTTGTATATTTAGGTGCTTTTAATATCAAAATAGAATTTAATCATTATTTTGTTGCTAAGTTTCCCCACTTTTTAACCCAAGCTCAGTAGGTAGGCGTTTGCAAGCTTAGGCTTCACAGGTCCACTTCCTGATGAACAGAGGACATCAGGAAGACCTGAAAATCAAATTTAGGAACTGCCTGCTGCATCAAAGTGCAGAGCTCTCCAGACCATATGGACCAAAGGACATTTTTTTTTTTAATCACACATAGTATAATGATTGCTCTTGAAAAAGGCTTCATACAATTCGGGAGGCATTTCACTCCAGGGAATAGCGGTCAGTGCTGATGTAGAAGAATGGTGCACTCTCACACTGTGTGGTGTGACATCCCAAATTATATCATCCAAAGGATGTGGTCAGGCAGCTGTTAATGCTGTTAATGTTTGTCCTTTATGGCTTATTAGAAAGATGACTTAGTAATGTGCCCCTTCCTCTTCTGTGATTACATCTACTTCCTCATAAAGTGTCTGGAAAATCAGCTATCATGTCTATGCACGGATCTCTCAGATAGAAGTAAAGTTAGTTTTCCATGGAGATAAATGGCTCTAGCATTGGTCCTATATCACAAACTTTAGTGATTGTAACTGTAGGCTGCTGATATTACTGTTGCTATTGTTGTTTTAAAAGGGTCTTTTACAATTACTGTCTTATTACGTGTTGTTCCCATTCTCACGGGTTCTGATTTCCTTCATCCACAGTAGCTGCATGTACTCAGTTTAATCAAATATATCTTTTTTCTCATTTTTGGGTCTTCATATTAAAGAATATCCCACTGGCTTGAGAAAGCTCTTTCTCAAACTTCTCTTGTATCCTTTTCATCTTATTGGACAGAAATTGAAAAGAGAATTTATAGATGCAAAGTACATTATCATTTAGCAATGATACTCATATCGAATGCCACTTCTCTATCCAGAAGACTTCTCAGTCTCTCTCTGAGTGCGTTTCCCCATTCAGATGAGCAGCTGCAAACTCCAAAAGGACCCTTAGCAGCCTTCATTTAGGAGCAGATATGAACTATGTAAATGTGCTTTAAAAGTTATGGTCCAACATAAACAAAGTTTGTAACTTCATGCACTAAAGAAAGTTTCCTCAAAGCAGAAATACGATAATTTCAATAGTACAATGTCATTTGAGTATGGAAAAATGAGAAATGAGCAGTAGCTGTGACAATGACCTGCTTCTCACCTATCTTTGGAGGCATCCTGAACCTTCTCAGGTCTTAACAAACTCTTTGAAGTCCATGAAAAAAAATCTATCTTCTTTAAAAATTACCACATCCAAAAGTGATAGAGCTTCTTTAATGATATTCATGAAGTTAAATTTTAGTTGATGCTGGGAATTCTATAATGTTACAAAATGGATCATAAAATATAGCCATCTGCTGTGCCGAGTAACCGTTCATTTCTACTAGTTTTGAAATGGCTGTGCTTTTAAGCGTTTGGATTTTTGCCTAAGCTTCACATTCCCTCTGAAAGTTCCTTCTGACCTCTGCTTGTGGAAATATAAAAATTCTGCCTTCCTAATCTTGCTTTACAAGCTTCAGTGGGAGGATATAAATGGACTAAATACATTCTGTGAAGTTTTACCGTGAAAAACCTTTCACATACTGCCTGCATGGCTGGCTCTATTTACAACATTGCTGATTTACACTGAAGAAACCACTTGTAAAAGAAATTGTCTGAAGTGCTAGTGCTGAAAACAAACATTTAAAGAGTAATATGTAGTTAGGAGGAAATAAATACTTTTATTACAACACAGAAAAAAATCAAAATAGAAAAGAGGTTTCATACAAAAAATAGTAGAACATAGGTTTCAGAGCTGAAAATATGATAAGCAAACCTTTTGATAAATAATAAAAGAAAGGCTTGGCAAAGTCTTTAGAGTTTTAATTTTAAGGGTGCATGTGCCTCTCTCTGTGTGTGTGTGTGTGTGTGTGTGTGTGTGTGTGTGTGTGTGTGTGTGTGTGTAATATGTAGTTGCATTCAAGTTTTCTCGTGTTTGTTATAAGCTGACTAGATGTTTAATGCATCAATATTATTTGAAATCATGAAAAGAGTGAGTAAAATTGGAAATCAGTGAATAGATTAATTTTCATTTGGCAGAGTTATAAGAAAATATTTTTGTAAAAACACAAAGAGAAGAAATTAAGGAGAGCTGTTTTAAAAATAATAAAATGAAAATTAGCTGGGGAATAAAAATTATGAGTAGGAAGAGATATATAGAGCCCATAGAAAAATACTCAAGAGTATGAGAGCCTGTAGATTGTCTTCAGAATCAACAATTCTGACTTTTTCTTCTGTCTATTTAATTGACTATGCATGCACTTTCCTTCCTTGTTTTCCTAGAAGAGCATATCTTTCTTGTTTTAGTTCAGAGGATGGCATCATTTGGGAAAGGGGTTTTTGTTTTGGTGTTATATTGTGCAATCAATATTGTTGGTGTCCACAGTGTAAATGAACAGCATGTACTGGAGGTTTTCTTGCCTTTCTGTTCTTCAACTTTCTCACACAGCCTTTCAAAGGGGGTACTCTAATAAATGACTGCATGACACTCTTCCTCTATCATGGAAAAGATTTGTTAGAACCCTTGAGCTACTATCAAAATAGCCATAAAATGATTAGATGACATGGGGCAGGGATTTATTGCTCTCGTTTATTGAAACTTGGGTTTTTCTATCAAACGCAAGTAGATTGGACATGTAATAAGAAGTCATTTTCTGACTCACCTCTTGGGTCTTACATGCTCAATTCATATTGGAGAGGATAAAACAGATTTCCATGGACTCTTTGGTCTCAATCTCTTATCACATGATCAAATCATTTCCCCAATAATTTTTAATACTAATTTGCTTTGAGATTAAAATTTGAATATATTAGTTTAATCCTTAGACTGATATTCATATTCAGTCTGCAGCAAGGAAAATATTTTTATCTTATAAAAATGCATATGTTCTCTTGGAATACTCCCAATAAAACAGATGTGATAATCAGAAAGCCTTTAAATTTTCAATCGAGTGGATACATATTTAAAATGTAAATTCTATAGAGATTCTACAAAGTTATTAAATAACTCAACTAGCCCCAGCCCAATTTATTCGGTCCTTTTTTCTGCAGCTAGATGAGTTACCAGCAGTGCTGACTAGAGGCACCAGTAATAAGAGCCATAAGGGAAGAAACACATTTCAGCTCTCTGACAGAATTCACTTCATGTTGTCATGGTTTTGAAAATTGATGTTGGCTCAAAGGCATCTTTTCTAGAATGTTAACACTCAAACCAGGACTCAACATTAGTATGTATTAGCTTAAGTAGATTGCTTTTTTTCATTCCATATAAATTATATCACCTACATTGAGTAAATGGAAATTATAATTGCATAAGAAAAGAGGAAAAGCAATATGGAACTGTGTGGAAAAATAATTTTGAAATTGAATTTTCTTCTGGGAGAACAGGGCTAGAGAAAGAAATCAGAGAGGGTAGGTCAGTAAGAAGGCATTGAGAAAGTGGAGCAGGACAAGCCAGTGAACTCTGCTGACATTTAAGGGATTTAGACAGGATATTGCTATAATAACTCACTGATGGACCTCTTTATATGTTAATGTAAGTTATCACAAATGATCAAGTTAGTGAATGTGTGCTGAGACTATACATGACAGGAAGGGAATGCTTATAGGGGTATAAAAAAGTAGTTCCCAATCTTTAGGTGAAGAAACATCTGAGATTTATAGATGAGTCAGCTTTCGTATCATAGCCCATTTCTGAACACAAAGCATGGTACAGGAAGTCCAGTTATCTGTGCTTAAATAAAGCCCTCATGTGAGTTGATTCTGACACTAGTTCATGCTTGAGAACAGCTGTGGGAGGCTGATAGTCTATAGCATTGCTTTATACTAAAGTATGTCAAATTGGAGGGTGTGAAATAGAAGTATGTGAGTGTCACATTCTAAGAATCTGAAGATCTTTAAGAGGTAAGTTTTTCATCAGCTAGGCAAATTATGAGTAGCTTCTATTTTTTGAAAACATACCTTTGGTTTCACTCTATAGGCAACTGTCTAAAGGCCCAAGTATGTAAATTCAAGAGAACTACGTACGGGTCTTCTGTATATGAAGCAGATGCTGTATTAGAGCATTCCTCTCTGAATGCAGTAAGACATGCACATCTGGCATCCCTAGTCATCAAAACAAGTGCCCAGAAGTCAAACAGATGAATATATCTGTAACAAAACAGTTATTCCAGTTGAAAGTGGTTTTGTGAATCAAGTTTATATTTCAGGCATTTTAGTTTCTGCTAATGTAGGGAAAAAAAGTACAAGTTTTGCTAGATATATGAAAGGAATATTTATTTATCAACTGTCAAAGTCCAAATAAGAGTTGTCCAGAATATTCTAAAATAACCATTTTCCTGTTAGGTTCCCAGTGATAGCTAGTTGATAGCCATTATAGAATAATTATTTGAAGGTATGTATTTATTTCCT
Organism: Phyllotis vaccarum; assembly: GCA_033318265.1. Lineage (NCBI taxonomy): Eukaryota > Metazoa > Chordata > Mammalia > Rodentia > Cricetidae > Phyllotis > Phyllotis vaccarum. The sequence continues at coordinate 57,516,539 of JARWLC010000010.1, forward strand.
ATCAACTTAATACATTAAAATAGCTGCTTTACATTGTGGAAAAAATGTTTCCATTTCAGGAAATCCTACAACATGATAGATACTAATAATTGTTAGAATCTTGCAATGACCCTCTGAGACCTACTGCTTCGATGAATGCTACATTTTGTCACAGATACCCAGGACAGCCGCCATGATCATGTATGTGGTTCAGGTACATAATTTTATGCAAATGACTATTAGTGTCTTCAAAGTCATTATTTCTGTAGAGAGTTTCAATTTTGTATTAGAAAGAAAGTTTATCCCCATACAATTATACCATAATTGCCCATTTTAATGCAATTTTCTTTTACTGATCACAGTCCTAGATTTTCCAAAAGGTTAGGTAACTAACTAATTTGATGGCATGTATCTTATCTCTATAGACATAGGTTAAGAAATGTCACTTTGATTGTCTCCATGGCAAGCTGTGTCACATGTGGACAGTTCCATCCCAGTGTCTAATTTGACTCAATTTGCTATATTCCTTCATCAGCACATTACAGCCAATTACTGCTCTGTTATCCAAGGAATTATGAACCCTATGGGTTATCTTCCATTGCACATGTTTTAATCAGTGTACTGCCTTGGGTATCAAACCACTTTATCCTTTAATAAAAGAAATGTGAATATCGTCACCTGCAATTTCCAGCAATTTTCAAAAACAGGTGAAATGACTGGCTCTTAGATAAAACATCACACACGCATGGTTACTTGGCATGATATTACCAAGAACCATTCTGTTTCCCTTATCCTGAAATTAATTATTTTCTTATATAAATTGACATGTTCAAAATGATAAATTTCTTTGAGGAGGTATAAGGTTTTCTTCTAAAGCTACACACTTTCTATACTCAATATCATTTTTTCTTTACAAAAGATAGATCAGTAGCAGCAATAGTGCCATGACTATATATTGCTAAGTAAAATAATTTTAGAGGTAATACGTTACAAGATATATAAGTATTTTTTTTTAGCTTTATCTACTTTTTAATTTTGGAGAGTGTTTTTTTTTTCTATTAGTAGTAACAAGCTGATCATTGTCATTAAGTTTCACTTATGCCTTATTTTATGATTTTACTCTTTGAGAATTTGATACAATTTATTTTGTTCGGTTCTCTTCTTCTTCCTCCTCCTCTTCTTCTTCCTTTTTTAAAATTTTTTTTAAAGACAGGTTTTCTCTGTGTAGCCTTGGCTGTCCAGGATCTTGCTGGGTAGAACAGACTGGCCTTGAACTCAGAGATTCGCCTGCCTCTGACTCCCTAGTGCTGGCATTAAAGGCATATCCCACCAAACACCAGCACATTCTCTCTCCTGGGAGACTACCTTTGTAACCAGTATAAGTAGATGTTGGCTATTAAACTACTGTGTGCAGATATTATCTCTCTAGAAGGTCAAAACATGTATTGCATGCTTGTGTGATATTATCTAACTCATTAAACAAAAAAAATTACTTTATTAAAGTTTGGGTGGAGTGATAGAAAAATTCAACATTGTTCCTCATTGAGTTCAGAGGAAGCTAGGAAATTTTCAGTAAATCCAGTATAAAATGCTTAGTGCAAAGAGGTACTTAGTGGTTTAAGTCGGTGACCCCTTTTTTTTCAATGAAAAGGTGAAACTATTGAATTTTGAATTTCTGATAGTTATGGGACGAGTTTCCTAAGAGAAAAAATAGAGTCACATTTTCCATAATGTCTACATGTTATAGAAATGTGTGTTTACTTGTATGGTCTAGCTTACTATTTTAGATGTTCATATTGTCTATACCTCCAACTGACTACATACACATTTTAAAAAATATTAGATCATTTGTCTCTCTGGCAGTGTTTTTCATTCTATCTCTGTGTCTTTGTCTCTCTCTTTTCTCCATCTGTCTCTCTTCACTCTGTGTTTTTGTGTCTATGTGTCTGTCTGCTTCTCTCTGTGTGTGTGTGTATATGTCTGTGTGTACATGTGTGTATGTGTATGTGTGTGTTGACTATTTTTTGAAGTTTATAAGATTCTGTTGTGTCTTCACTGAAAAATAGGCATCACCTGCTTTATCAGAGCAAAAGCTATACATCATGATGTTTATCAAATTTCATTTGGAATGGAGAAAATCATGCTAATCATGAAATGGAAATTCTGAAGTCAAGCTTCATAAGGGATTTATATATATACATATATAATATTTATATATGTATATATATAGCTTTTATTGATCTCTATGGTTATGCTGGTATTCATATGTATATGATATATGATGTATATTTGAAGTAACTGCTTATTTTGTATTTTGTGAACATGAGAGTATGGAAAGGCCAGGAAAGGGAAAGAGGTTTCTTCTATTACTCTCCAATCAGATTCTCTCAGTAGCCAGATCACTGCTTCAACTAACCTTGATGTCTAAAAAGATTTTAGATTGATCTCTCTGAATCTCCTGATGCTGGAGTTGCAAACACTGACAGCCATTCCCGGTTATGTTCATGTTTGGGATGCATATGCTTGGAACTAAAACTGTGGTTCTCAGGCTTGTAATACATACTTGCTGACCCAATGACTCACCTCTCATGGTCTTATTTTCTTAATAATAAATAGTCTCCTATTGTTTTAACATTCATAATGTAAAGCTAAACTATAATTGTAAGTTGTAAAAATAAAAATAATTTATTGATTACAGAAATAAAACAATTTCATTTGTTTTCCTCTGGTTTCTCAAACCAATCTTCTGACATTTTCATGGGACAAAACCATGGAAAATAAGATGATGTGAGAGATCATAAGAAGCAGTGGGAGACTCAGCTCTCCTACCTTCCAGGTACAGAATCTTGAGCAAATCACCATTTAACTCTATCACCTTATTCTTAATTATAAAGCTGTAAACAAATCATAGCTCCTTGGTCATAAAAGGCTGTAAGCAGAACCAAATGGTTTCACACAGTGCCAGGAAAATTTCATGAACTTGAAACTCTTATATAAATAATCATAGAATTAGCAGAAAGGGCATTGTCAAAATATGGAGAATATCATCTAAGTAGATTCTGGACCACTGTGTGTCTATATTCTGTAGAACTAAGCAAAGGACTCAGATTCCACTGCTCAAATGTTAAGTCCTTGGGGTGATGCTTTAAGACTAGTTATCCTGGGCTGATGCAGTGCTGCTTTCTAGGCAAATGATCTGTGGTTAAGCAGAGAATGTTTCATCTTTTGTGCACTAAACTGATATGCATTGAGTTATGACAATTTGGAATTGCATTGAAGGCTTGTGTGAAATACACAACCTTGATTTAATAAGAGAAGTTAGGCCCTTGAAGTTTTTACACAGATTTTTCTAACAATATTTTTCAAAAATGTTTACTCAGAAATCCTCTGGTTATGTGATAATGAAAACTCATATATCTTTGAAATGTCTTATGATGACATTTGGCAAGGATCAGTGAAAGCCTTCTCAAATATTAGAAAAATCATAATAAATGTGTGAGGGCAAATTCTAAAGTATGTTTTATTTTCTTGTTAGTAGTTTTCTGAATCTCAAGATGATAACTACTATTTGTTATTCTTAGAAACAAAATATGTAATATTATTTTTTCATGCCATTTTATGTCACTTTTGACAACAGGGTATTTATCTTTTGACCAGCAGATATAAAATTTTAGTGTAAGTACCTCTAAGTAAACAAAAGCCTCATACTTTAATATGTTCAAACCATAATATCTATAAGATACTAATTAAAGGATTTCTCCTGTTCATATAACAATGAGGTAACTCATGAAACATTAATAATTTTAATACATTAGAAGTAAACAAATACATGGAAGATAGGTTGACAAAAATGCCACTTAGAAAAACATCATTAATGGGTCCTCTCCTAGGGCCTATGATTTTGTAACCATGAATTTGACTATGTTTATAATAGTAAGCATGATATTCAATGAAGGAAACAGTTAGCTATTCCTACCAACAGTCTTGGCATTGTTGTGTGACTAGGCACAGTGTGTTTGTAAGTTGGTATTGAAGAAGAAAGGATCTAGCAAGCACTAGAGAAGTCCATATTTATCATCTTAGTACTGCTGACCATCTACCCTCACCCACATGGATAATTTGAATTCATTGAGATACCCTTTCGCAAAAATAAATATGTGATAGCTCAGTAGCAACACCTAAGGCTGCCCATTGATTTCTACACATGTGTATCCTCTTTGTCAACACACAGATGAGATATGAATAAATGGTTCTACAAAGATGAACACACAAATATACAACCAATCAAAACCAGCATAGGATGAGAATGAAAGGTAAAACAAAAAAGAAAAACCCCTAGAATATGAAAAATCCCTTCAAGCAACAGAAAATGCTATCTCTAGAAGTTATGACAACAGTTGAAGATAGAATGGATTATGGGTCATGTTGATGCTAAGCAAAACACAACAATAATAGTCTGAGAAATATCTATTAAACAAAAAGACACATTTTGGTCACTGTAGTAAAGATATCACCTTGGGGTCATTCATAGTAAAGAATGAAAGCATGGAGTTTAACAAGGCAGCTAATTTTAGAATGAAGGGCAATAGACATAAGAAGAGCAGATAGAGTTTCACAGAGGAATACATAGAAGTTCCATATTCTGTTTGATCACAGTTTGAAGACGCACAAATCTGTCCCACAGAATTAAAGCTGAGTCTAAAGTCCCTGGGCAAGTTAATTCCCAGTACTGCTACCTCATTGCTTTTCATTTCTTAGGAACAGTTAAACCAGCTATACATACACACACACACACACACACACACACACACACACACACACACACACACACACACATTTGCATTATGCTTATCCACACATGTGCATGTACACACATATGTATACACATAACATAAAGAGGTACACGGACACACAAGCACACACACATGGACACATGAAGGAGAGTTTCAAGAAGACTATAAATTTAACTCCACTATCCTTGGCAATTAGTACAGGACCATTTTCTGACTGTTATGTATGTATTTATAAAATGACTTTGACTTGTCCTGCCTTTCTCTTAGATTGTTTATATTTTCCATTATACCAATAAAGCATAAACCTGAATGGAAGGGATTGGTATACATTTAATTTCAAATGAAATTTTTTTTCATCAAAGTTTTCCTGATTCTTTCAGAAATGAACACCAATCTGCTGCATCAGTAGAGTGTGGGACACTTAATCCCAGGGTCATGGATTCGAGCTGGCTCAGACTTGCCCCAAGATTCCAGACAAGCAGGCACAAATAATCACACAAAGTTTTGTATTAATCTTATGCTGATCAGCCTATGGCTCTGGCATATTGCTAGCTAGCTCTTACTCTTCAACTAACCCATGACTCTCATCCTGTTTAGCCATGTGGCTCGGTACCTTTTCTCAGAGCAGCATAGTTGTCCTCTGCATCTGTTGGCTTCTCTGGCATCTCCGTGGCATGCCTGCACTGTTCTTCCTGTTCCCAGAGTTATCTTAGTCTAGCAGCCCTGGTCCACACTCCTGTCTGCCTTTGGCTAATCAGCACTTTTAGGCAGAACAATTATTTACAATGTAACAACATAGTCTCACTACAGCCTCGTGGCAGTTAAATGTAACCCAACCATTTTCTATGACCACAGATTTGAACTAGGGCACATGAGTGCCTCCCCATCTCCCAGGAAGTCAGGAGGTGCCCTCCGGCCTTAAATTCTGGAGTGTCACACTTTCTGAGTAATCACAACCTATGATAGCTTGTCTGCTGTTTTCTTACCTCTTCATCCACGCCTCTACATGGAGGCTTGGGAGGGGTTCGGATATTTGGCTTTTTTTCCTGATAAGATAATGAATGATCCAGGCGACAGTGCAATAGGATTTTATAACTTCCTTCTCATATATTCTGTTTTATGATACATTAATGATTAATTCTTCTATCTTCATTACCAAGTATGTTTTATGGGGACAATGTTCTATAATATCCAAGTCAAAAATACACACATTCAAAACTTCCTCACCAATCTATCACTCATTTTGTTGGCGATCACCTCAGCGATATCATCAGTGGACCTGAAAAGGCAAATTTGTAAATAAGAATGAAACAAAAACACATAGTTTAATATCATTACATAATTTCTATAAAATATGAATATAGAAATGTTTATCAACAAGAAACTAATTATTTACCTTGTAAGTCTGTTAAAATGAGAGAGATGGGGAGCTTATACTTAAATGTTTCAACCATTCTGAGTTGTCCTGTATGTAGCCTTCTAAATTACAGCAAATGTCATTCTTTCCTTTTTGATTAACATCATCTGGATTGATGCCCAAGCATGGCTTATTTCATTCCTCCCAAGTTGCTAAAGTTTTCACCCAGGTGCTATCCTGCCTGGATGTCAGTTTCATCTGACTCTCAACTCAGGTGGGATGTTCCAAGTTCCCTTATGGTATTGTAGGACTTAAGTCCTTACCTCCTGGATGTTTCTAGGAGCTGCAGATCCTCTCAGCTGCCTCTCCAGGGCCTATCCTGCCACCCAGTCTTATTTCTTCAAAGCCACTCCACTCTGTTATGACACAGGTATGTACAATGTGAGATAATCAGAGGAATGACATCTTGTCACATCTGCTAATACTCCACTATTATAAGCAAGAACAGGCCACTTTTACTGAAAGACGGGGATGACAGGATGATAAGAAGCAAGCCTCAATGGAGGCCTCTTAAGGGTCTGTCTACTGAAATCTGTAAGCATCTACAATCAGTTTTCTGTTGCATGACTCTGAATTGAGTCTAATTTAGCAATATAAAACTCTCACCTCGTCCGTAGGGCTCTCCAGAGGCTCAGGCAGTAAAGGGCTGTCTATGAAAGTATGAGGGCAATGCTGTGGATTTCTAGAATCCAGCACATGATATAATTGCCTAAGCTAGTGCTGGGAAAGCAATAGACAGATATATGAGGCTTGGTGGCTAGCTAGTCCAACCAAATTGGTGAGCTCCAGGAGAGACAGTGTTGAGAATAGAAAATGGAGAGTGTTTGGCGGGGGTGGGGGGGGGATACTCAGTATTGACTCGTGACTTTTGTCTCAAACACAAAGTGCTCCACATAAGTGTCAGAATCCAAACCATGTACAAGACAAACATGAAGATGTCTTTGGGAGCTGCTGCTTTATCTGAGGCTCATATTCTCTTTCAACCTCTTCAAGGGCAAGGATATCAACAACTCCAATCCCCTGTACTTGAAAAATCAACCTGTCCTGTTTTCCTGACTATGTATAGAACTGTGCCCCTGTCCTAGGACATACTTTCCACTATCTACCATATGGCACAGACACAGTTGCGATGATAAGTCCAGGATGAATATGTCTATGTTCTTTTCTGAAGTAGGATCTTAATTAATCTTAACAATAAAAACCCAGAGTCAGATTTTTAGGCTGAAAGATAAAAGATCAGAGAAGCAGAGCAGCAGCCACTAGAGACTAATGGAGATCCATCCACCTTATATTCCAAATCACCTTCCTAGTTATGGGAATAAAGGTGGGCACCACCACTGCCTGTCTCTATTTTAGCCCAGGGTGGCCTTGAACTCGTGATCTTTAGGTTTCATCCCCCCCAAGTGCTGGGATTAAGGATGTGTGCCACCAGTGCCTGACCTCAAAGATTAACTAGTGGCTGTTCCTACCCTCTGATCACCAGACAAATTTCATTTGTCAGAACTAGAAACAAAATATAATACAAACTTTTCAATCTCTGTATTCTTCAGCCTCTAACTTACACTCCCAAATACAAAAGACTCATGTAATCACTCCTACCTCACATAAATAATTTATATATCCATAATGCATTTCTCATATGTTTAGTATCTTGAGAAATACCCCATTTTCCCACATAGACATGGTCACTAGAGTGTGGATATATTGAGAATAGTCAGCACTTTTAATGTTTTTGATCAATCGACAAAAAATGTGTTAAAAACTTCCTTTTAAAAAAGTAAATTCATTTTACGGAAATGAGACAATTCAAAAGTTGAAAAATAAACTGTCAACAGAAATTATATCTTGATCCTGTGGTCTAGAAGGATTTTGAGTTATCTATTTTTGAACAGACCTCACTTATCCTTCCATGGTGAAATGAGTAACTCTGATGCTTTGAACACTTGGTATAGAATCTACACAACATATCTGCTCAGGATAAGTGGCTCTGATTATGAAAGAATGGGCACTAGTGATTTTGAATGGGATGTGTAACTAAAGTATATTCAATGCTAAAATGGGAAATTATGGAGCTCCAATTGCTTGTGGTAATGCCTAGCACTTACCATAAAATGGAATACTGCATGCCTCTGCCCTAAAAGTATCTGGTAAGGTGGGTTGTGGTAGGAAATGTGTTTAAACTCAGCACTGTACAAGATGAGAGAAATGTTTTTACCAGTCTGCAGCACACAGTGAAAGCCTGTCTCAAAACTAAAGAGGAAAATATTCTGATAAATGGAAATCATTATGTGAATGGAGATACAATTATCCTGATATTTTTAATTATGGATTTTTGCTGTCAAAGACTGCACTATCTTTTCCTACCCAATTTATCTTCCTGGGTGATTTTTCTTTACTACTTATCATATACAGTTTCCTTCTTCAACTTAATAAAGCATCTTTACTTAGCTAATTAGTATGTCTAACTATTGTCTGTTTTTCCCACTAAAATGAACACCTGATGGAAAAACTACCATCAAATGACTTTAATACTTAAAATACTACAATGATTTTGCAATACTTTAAACAATTTTAAGATTGCATATTATATTATTATATTTTTGTAGTTTAATAAAATTATTATGGGAGTATCAGATAACTTGCTATTTTTAAATATTAGAATATTTGAAATCATTAGAAAAGATCTAACTTTAAATAGAAAAAGAAATAAGGAATGGAAATATGGGGGAATGTTGGTACAAAGAAGCGTGCTGTGTGACTCTAAGTATCTACACACGAGTACCAATCTTCTCCTCTGCCACTGTCAACCATGGCTCCTGCCCCCTTTCTCTCCATTTCCTGGGAGACATTCAAGTCCTAAGTTAGTACAGCAACATTCGATGCTTTCTTTCCCTCTTGCATTTTTTTTTCCTGTAGTAAATCTGTAAGTTCTTAGACAAAATTACATATTTTAACCAAAATGACATATTTTGTGGTGGCATATTCCTAATCATGTACCAAAAAAGTCTTAAATGCACCACACTGTACAGAAAGAAGTAAGTAAGAATATATTATATCTCTACTTTATAAACTGGCTATGATAGTCTAATTCAAATGGAGAGTGAAAAGTGACCCTGGTGGGTGCTGGATTTTACCTTGGGAATAATAGTAAAGATAATAAGGGTGGTAGGTTTCTGCATTGTGAATACACTAAATGCTATGAAATTACATAATTTATAATTGTTGATTACTTATGTGAAATTCACCTTGGTCTTTAAAAATATGGAGCAATATTTCCTTGTGTAGGTTTGCAGCCAATGCAATGGAAATATGTGTACAAAGGCTGGTGATATATTGTGTATCTAATAAAGTTTGCCTGGAAATCAGAGGACCAAACCAAACCACATTAAACCATGAAGGGCAGGGAGAAATGAAGAAACTTCAGAATACAACCATATTACCATTGTTTTTCCAGTGTATAAATTCACTATTCACTATGGATAAGTATAGTTTGTGCTGTATCTAATATGATAAATCTAAGTGTTTTACAAAAAAATAAGGGAATAAGAGATTGTTTCAAAACTTATAATGATTTAAAGAAAATAATGGATTTAACCATAAAAGGCAAACATTTGTATTTAAAATTTCTATAAGTTTAAAAATTACTTTTATTTAACTTCATTTCATACAATACTTTTTGACTCTAAAAAAATACAGCTCCTCTAAAAAAATAAAATATCAAAAGAGACAGAACAAGAAAACCAATTAAACAACAAAAACTAAAAAAAATCCAGAAAATTAAAACAGAGAACTGAATGACAAAAATCTTAAAAAGAGAAAATGAAAGCATAGAAACAAACTGAGATCAGAAATTAATAAGGCAAAAATTTCAAACCAAACCAAAATTACCGCCCACAAAATATAAAGTCCATTTCGTGGTGGCCACTTACTCTTGGGCCAGAGGCCTGCCCTGGAGTGTGATTCATACACCCAGTGACACTCCACTGGAGAAAACTGAATTTCCCTTTACTATGAGGTAACAGTTGTAAATGGTTTCTTGGTTACAGTGGGATTTCGGGTCTATGAGTCCTTCTCAGAAGCTGTACTGTGCCTTGTGTGTGTGGTCACCATCTCAGTAAGTTCCCGTGTATCAAAACTGTGTGTATCAGTATCCTGTCGTGTCTGAAAACATTTAACTTTTGATGGAGTCATCCACCACTTTTGGTCCTTACAACCCTTTAGCTCCTCGCCTTCTGATTTTTGAAAGTAGGGGTTTTATAAAGATATTCTCGGCAGAGTGTTTCAGGGATCTCATTCTGCACATTGTTCACTTGAGGATCTTTTTGTTAATTATCGTCTACCTCAAGGAGAAGCTTCTCTGCTGAGGGCTGGCTGACGGTCTACTCAGTGTGTGTAGAAAATGTCATTCAGTCTCATTTTACTGCAGTGTTACTTTAGCAGGAAAAACAGTTTTCCCCTAGGTTCCTAACATGTCTAGTCTCATATTCTTGTGTACTTTAGCAGTGTCAGAAATGGATAGTATGTTGAGATCAGTTCATAATAATGTAACTGGCCATGGTGTTGTGGCACACATTTAATCCCAGCACTCAGGAAGCCGTGGCAAGCCAATTACTAGGTTCTAGGCCAAACAAAGAAAGTTCTGGCCAACCAGGGATATGCATAAAAAAGATATCTCAAAAAAACCACCCCAATTAATAACAATAGTAATAGTAAAGAAAGTTTTGATTAGATCATTTGATAAGTGTAGCATAAATGAGTCATATTTTCTAGAAGATTCGGAGAAGCATCATCTGATGCTTCCCAAGTGAGGAGCTCTCTCACCCATCACCACAGTGACCATCAACAGCTAAAGATAATTCTGTATTTTTTTTAATCATAGATGTTTCTGAACATCATGTTTTAAAGAATTACCAGTAAGTGTTGGTTAAAGTGTGTCATCCTAAAGGAGGGGTTCAGTACTAAGCGTGCTGGATTTATTCGGGAATGAGAAGTTTGGCAAAAGATGGGATCAGGGTTGGTAGTCTTTTCCATAGAAGATCATCCCAGTTTATTTCCCAGTCTCAAAGGCTAGACCTGAAACCATACACCCAAGTAAATGTTTACTAAGTAGATCATAATTAGGAGTATGTCTATACAAATACACATATACAGGAAATAAAAATTAGTGAAAAATAGGCTATGAATTTGAAGAAAAGTAAGTAGGATATAGTGGAGGGTTTTGTGGGAAGAAAGGAAAGAGCAAATATAATATTAAAAACAAATAAATTTGAAAAAACAAAAAAGATGTTATTAAAGAAAAATGTCATACTACAGTAGGTTTGGTCCTGATGCAATCAATGTATGTGATGTCTTTGTCACAAGAGAAGGAGAAAGAGAGACAAAAATGACTGTTCTGATAACACACTATGGCATGTCCATAAATGTAGGTGTGAATCTGAAACTCAGAAAACAAAGGACTGCTGAGGTGCTAAAGGTAAGGGAGGCAGCAGAAACTCCTCCCATAGAGCATTTGCAAGGATTCACAACTTGATTTCACACTCCTGACTTTTAGAAACATGGAAATAATTTGTATTGTTTTATATCAATGATACGAAATATAGTTATGACACTATCCCCAGACTTACACAGTATTGCACTCATAAAAGAAAGAACAATATCAGACTTTTACGATGCTGCCAATGATTAATTACGTTTGATTTGTTTGCTCATTTTTATGTGATGACAAAGAGTTTGAAGCTAAGGAAACATCAGCTTCCATTTGAGGAACCCTGATAAACAGCCTGCAATAGACGAGTTAGTTACTGACTCTTCTAAATGTAGATCCATCTATTTTCATCACCAGCACTCTCCCGCTGCCTAGATCGTCTGTCAGCCCTACTCAGTACCTCTCAGCCAGTCACATTTGCCTTTCCTTAAGTGACCTCCTTCTTTTCTAGGTTTCAATAGGCAAGCAATATAAATGTAATTGTCTTGATCCAGAGGAGTAGGCTAAGGTCAAGATACCAACATGAGTGGTGTCTGGGTGGGATGATTCCTGCAGCCAAAGCAGAACTTCCTATTATATTTAGTTCATAGTATTGTGTGACCAAGTGACACCACCATCCCAGAAATGTATATTACATAATAGTATTCAATACTGTCTATGTTTTTTTTTTGTTTGTTTGTTTGTTTTTTTGACTGTTGTATGTTTGTATTATGTCTCCTGTTTTCCGTTAATAAGTTATCCTGGTCTCTTAAGCCCTAACTCAAAGCTTCCTCTAATCAACCTCATTTTTTTCTCTTAGGCCTATTCACATTGATTCATATTTCCATTAGAGCATTTAATAAGTCATCCTTTATTTATCATCACTTTATGTATTATCTATGATTTTCATTTAATCAGAGATCAACATTTAAGTTATTAGTTAACAAGTCAGTTTTAAGGGATGGGAAAGAGTTCCTGCTTGTGAAGCACTTCCATCAAGTACAAGGTCCACAGGTCAATCCCCAGAATCCATAAAAAGATGGTGTTCTGCTGTACTCTTGCAAGCCCCAATACTGGGGAGGTAGAATCACAAAGATTCCACTTAGCCTATCCAGCTTGGCAAGTTCCAAGCCAGGAAAAAACATGAATTATTAGTGACTTCACATGGAAAATTGAGCTGTGTAATGTCCGTCCTATTCAAGGAGGCATGGTCAGTGATTGCTGAAGGAGCAGAGTTCAGCATATAATATTGCTGTCTATTTAAAGTAAAGCTAAAATAATAAATTAAATTATCTGCAATAGTTTATCTTAATCAATAAGTGAATTTTTAAATTTAAACATCACATCATATAGATATGAATATCAAATTAATTAAATAATTTAATAACATAAATTGTTTGATTTGAGCTAAATCCAAAATTACATGTTTATAAGACTCTTATCACTAAAACGTTAATACAATTATTGTCAGTTATCATAAATAAAAATGTCTGTATAAGAAATAAATTAAACATATGTAAGTAGTTTATAACATAATTAGAGAATTGTTTAATAAAAATATAATCCTGTTTTTAGTTCCATGAAGATAATAAAGTTTTGAAAAGCCCAAACGTAAATAATATAATTAGGGCTTTATTTATAAAACTGAATTCGATTTTATTACATTTAAGGATTGTCCTGAGTGCTTAGCTCTCCGTATTTTATGTACTTACTAAATGTAAAATCATATCATAATACTCATAAGTACTTTATAATGAAATAATTATCAATGAAGTAAACATATGTCTTGATTTCTAACACGAAGAAAATGTTAAAGTGAATACTTGCCCAGAATGAGAAGAGAAATTTTCTTCTGATTATCTTTTTATTGAGTTAAATAGAATATTTAGAAACTGAAGTTAAAACTAAAAGTAATAATAGTGACTTCCATATCAAAAGCACTTAGTGCTAGGCATGTAGGGTATTTTGAATATATTAACTTACATATTTCTAACAATAATTATATGGAGAAGACACTGCATTTCCTTTTATTTTATAAAGGATGAAGTTGTTACTTTGTTTTGTAGTCTATTTCTGTTGCTGCATTAAAATACCTGTGACTTACAAATTAAATAAGTTTATTGAGTTCACAATTATAGAAATGGTTGTGTCCAACACAGTGTACCAGTGTTGCTAGCTTCCTCATATACCTTAATTACGTAGTAGAAGTCTATAAATGGAAACTGCTCCTTGCAGAATAGGCCAGCTACTTTTAGAGTCCATAACTATATAGTAATGTCTAACTTACTATCTATCCAAATTTTGTCGGAGCTATATTAAGTGATACCATCAGTGTTACTGACACCGCCAGTGACGCCATTGCCTGAGGTATGCCAAATTTGCTGAGATTTCTCTAGCTCATCTAGCATTCCATTCAAAACACAGCCTCTGAAACAGAAACTTTTGGAAGATAAACTCAAACCTTCCCCAAGCCATAGTTGTGCTTTTTAACACTCCTTGTTCTGTATCTATTGGCAGAGTCTAGTCGCAATCTCTGTCACAGCCCTTTAAGTCATGCCTTCTGCAGTTCCTTCTCAGATTAGCACAGTTCTGATTGCTCTTCTCAGTAATTTGATGTCTTGGACACACAAACGCTCTCACAATACTACAGAACAATGGCAATGAAGTATGGCCTGGGACTCTGTGTGTGTACTAGGACTGCAAAAACCTTGACCATCTACCAGTCCATTTTACTAGTCTTATAAATGCAATTTTACATCAAATGATGGTAGCATATTTTAGGACTATGTTCAAATATTAGTCTGTCATTAATTTCTTGTGAGATTATTAGCAACGTATTTATATTCTTGTATCTTATTTGTAGGATATAAATTATGAACCCATTTGGGTCATTTGTGAAAAATATATGGCAGCATTCATAATTTAACTTTCACTGTCCTTCACTAACAAATGGCTCTGCGCAATCACATAGCACGTATAGTAAATTTTATTTTTGATATTAAAACATCCTACATTGTTGTTAAAAACTAATTTAGAGTTCCATTTTATTCTTTTTAGGCCCTATAGATATTTTTGCACCTTTATTTTTGTGTGTGAAGTTGTGTGTGTGTGTGTGTGTTTGATACTGTAGTTTCTTAATTTCTCATTCTTATAGATTAGAAAATGCTTTGATGTGTTCAGAAGGTGTTCTGAAGGCTTAGAGAAGAGGCTTTTATACATACAGAAGTTGTCATTGAATCTCAATTTCAATTCTGTTTCTCTAGCCATAAGATTGTCTTGTAAACTATACTTTCATGAAAGAAATTTGCTGTTTCTTTAGGCTTTTTATTAATAAGACCTGGAGGATAGATAGATGGTGAGCTGAATGGAGGACCAACCTTCATGTGTTCTTATTTCCTTAGTGTATTGTAGTAGCAACCGGTACTGACAGATACATCAGCCGTGACCATGAGACATACACTATTAAGAGATGGCTTTAGCTTTTTTCCATAGAAAATAATGAAGTAAGCAACAAAAATTAGCTTATTTTCCCCCTCTTTCATCCTTTTCACAAGTGTTCATGACTAATTCCTTACAGAATTGGCTGCTTGCTAGGCTTCTCCACTCTCCTTGACCTTCTGTTCCTGCATAGTAAACACATTGAATAGCTAATTTGTGTTCTGTGAAATCAGCTCTTCTTCTGTTGGGTTGTTTAAATTAGTGGTTTCTTTCATTTGTGCCTAATTATACTCTCTCTAAAGACAATTTTAAATTTAGTTACCTTCACACCTTCTCACTTTCTGTCTCTGCAACTTACCATTGTGAAGCGATCCTTGCAATCAAACAAAGCTTTCAGAAGAAAAGGAAAATTAAGTTCATTGTAGTGTTTCCATAATTTGGAACAGTTTTCTCTGTATGCATATTATTTTATTCTAAGTTCCATCAGATATGTTCTTTATTTTCAAACTATCATATGTATACAAAGAAATGGAATACAAGCCTCTTCATTTTAAACCTGAATTCTTATTTTTATTCTGATTTTTTCAGTATCTACAACTTATTTTCTTTGTTGAATGTTAAAATGATTCCAAATGGTTTGTTGCTGGTTTTTTGTTTTATTGTTGTTGTTTTACTTTTTAAGATGAGTTTTCTTTATGTAACAGCTCTGGCTGTCCTCGAACTTGCTTTGTAGACCAGGCTGGCCTCAAACAGAGATCTACATGTGCTGACATTAAAGGTGTGTTTCACCACTGCCAGTCAAATGCTGTTGACTAATACTACACACTCTGCATATTCTTATATTCTTATATATAAGTACATATAAACCCCAAGCTTTTCTTTGCTCTTTATTAGAACGTATAAAACTGTGCTTATGTTCTGTTTCTAGCCCCTGGTAACCTGTGGGGAATGCAGTGGGTGGAAGGATAAATGTGGTCCTTAATGGCTTCTATTGTACAGAGAACTAAAATGGAGTGGGAAGCTCATGCTGACAAACTTTTGCTCCTTTTATTTTTTATTTTTATTTATTTATTTATTTTTAGCAAGGAGCACAATTTGTTCCAACTGTCACTTGCAGTGAGAAATACTAAGCTGTTTTCCAAAGAACCTGTCAACTTTCTCAATTCTTCACTTACGTTCTCTTTTTTTTCTAGCTTCACTAACAGGAATATGATGGTCAGTGGCACAAGGTGTGGAGAGTTTAAAGAAAGGGAAAAATCAAGAATTTATGGAGATGCAGGTACCTTCTTGGTCTTGATTTGTTTGGATTCCTTCCGTCAGGACTCCATCCTTACTATCAGAGTTTTATTTTGTGCAATTTGCATCAAGTCTGCAATGGATACTGGGACTTTGAATATTTTGACCCACAAATGTAGATCTTGTGTCAAGGAACAAAAATAGGGATTCTAGGTATTAGGATAGCTGTGAGAAATCTACATCCATCAAACCACCAAGGGCCACCTTTTCCTTCATCATGACTCCTGACTTTGCTGATATGCCTGGCATGGACCTAGTCAGGTGCAGAGAATATAAACTCCTATTTTGAATTTCCCACAGCTTCTAGAAACTCACAGAAATAGAAAGCTTCACTATGAAATACATATTGGGACCCTAAACTCATTCCCATATTTTCATGGTCTCTCGTTATTGCAGCTACAAGATTGTAGCAACAACATGCCCTTGTGTAAGATGTTTTTACTGTTTTGGTTTCCACCCTCACTTGAAACATTGTCTGTTTAAAATCCCTTCTTTTGTTCTGAACCTTTTCTTCTTCCCCTCTCGTTCTCAACATCTGTAGGGAAGAATGAGGGAACTACAACAAAGCATAGCTAGAAGAGCCCTAGACTGTTTTTCAAGCCATTCATGCTGGACCTGGAACCCAGATCCTATTTTATTTCATTTGACAAGTGTTCTAACCTAAAAACAGAATTCTCTAGAAACATAAGTGTTGCTAAACAGAGAGCTTCCAAGGAAGAATTAGCATTTGAAAAGATCTGCAATTCTCCATAGATAATGAGCCACAAAGTTGACCTTGTCAATTTCAGGTTTGTATCTTTGGTTTTATTTTTTGAAAAAATGTTATTTATTTTTGTTGTTGTGTTTTATTATCATCCTCATCATGATCATCTTTGCTATTTAAGAAGTCTTAATATGGAAGGAGGTGCCAGGTCTTATTGTAACTTGGTATGCCGTGTTTGGTTTTATCCCTGGGAGGCCTCCCCTTTTGTGAAAGAAATGGAGGAGTACATTAGAGGCAGGCAGAGGTGGGTGGAGGACTGGGGGAGACTAGAAGGGATGGAGGAATGTTGTATATGAGAGAGAAAGAAGGAAACAGAGTTTAATATGAGTGTATGCTTTACTTTTAACCACTTGGATACTAAAGAAGGAATGGTATAAATACATGGTACCATGCATGTGTGTATACATATTATTTGATTAAAGGTACACAGTGTGATTGGTAAGTTTTGCTTGTACTGATGGCCAGGAGTGAATATAATGCACAGTCTTTTACCTTTGGGTAGAGGTATAAGAGGTATACTTGGGCATAGCTATATGAGACTTTATATTAGGATAGAGGTATATGAATCTTTATATTAGGATAGAGGTATATGTGTCATTATATTTATGTAGAAGCATATGAGTCTTTATTTGGTGAGAGGGGTATATGAGTCTTTATATTTGGATATAGGTATTTATGTATATATGTTGTTTTCACGTGTGAGATCAGGCAAACACTACCAGATGCCACACTAGAGGTTATTCAGGGGAGTTGCTGAGAAGGTAGCAGGTATGAGGGAGAGAAGCTTAAGAGAGAGAGAGGGAGAGAGAGAGGGAGGGAGGGAGAGAGAGAGAGAGAGAGAGAGAGAGAGAGAAAGAGAGATTGATTTCATGTGGCATCTCCTTTTAAGAGAGCAGGTGGGCATGGATTTACATAGCCACACCTTGCTGCATTCCCTCCTTAAGCAGCATGTAGCATGGTCTGCCGGGTACCATGTTGGGTTTACCACATGGGTGCTATGTGCCAGGAATCCTTACATTTCACCCTTTAGTTTATTATAAAAAAAAGAAAGCTGGGCTTATGTAGGGGGGGTGGCAGGGGGAAATGGATTGGACCAGAATGGGGTCGATGATCTCTTAAGACTGCTTCAGTCTTAAGGGCAGAGCTTGTCTTTTTGGAAGATGACAGCTGTATCTTCTAGCAGTCAGTCTGCTGGATTTGCAGCTCATTCCTACAGTCCGGGTGAGTTTAAAACGTGGGAAGATGAATTCTGATTTTCTGGACCTAGGAAAAAACTGAGTTAGTAAGAAAACCTTGGGAAGTGACACATACAGTGAGGGTCCTCTGCTATTATGGGATCTGGAGTCAGATTAAGAGAGAAAAAGAGGGAGAGAGAGAAGGTTTGAAATTGGGACATGTGTAACTAAGTTAGGCTTTGTCTATACTTTAAGTAAACCTTAAGGTAGCTGGTTTTTGTTGTTGTTTTTCCAAGGTTTATGGATCTCTGCTAGGTATGGGGATGGGAAAAGGTTAAAATATCTTGTGGTTTTTGTTTACCTGTTGCCTAGGTTAAAATGGCTTCTGGTTCTTTTCCTCTGGTCCTGGAGGGTAGGCGGAGTGAATGGTCTGTTTAACTTGTTATCAACTCTGAAAATGGCCCCTGGTTCCTTTTCTTTAGTTCTCAGTGGTGGTCAACTGTTTTCTGATGGTCAGATGGCTTTTGGAGTTTTTCATTCTCCAGAAGTGGTGACTGGAGGGTTAGTCTGAGTGGGAAGGGTGAACTACCTTGGAGCTTTTTGTTTTGGGTAACTGTCTGGACTGTGGCTTTTAGAAGCAGGCTGGAATGGGAAACATAGATGGGAAATTTTAGAGAAATGTGTCTAGCAACATAAGAATTCTGGGTATTCCCCCTTGGGGGTCCACCTAGGAGGCTGAAAGAAGGTATGGAGGGTCTGGAGCTGATAGGCTGAGCAGATAGCAAGAGAAGCAAGGGAGAGGCTAGAGTGGCTGGCGAGGCTGGATTCAGGCAAATATATTCACTAAAGAAATAAAAGCTCTTACTTTAGCGAAGAAATCCCTTCCCATTAGGAGTACAGGACAGGTTGGCATGACTAAAAATGAGTGGGTGATAGGGATAACTCTGAAAACGTAATTAAGTGGCAGTGTCTTATGAACCCGGAATTGTTTGCTTTCCACCATGACAATGAAGAAGCTAGAGAGAGAAGTAGAACCCCAAAACTCTGCAGGACCGAGTATTATGGATCCTGTATCCACGAGGAGATGGACCACCATGGTACTGTTATGACTACCCAAGGCTCCCTTTTCATGATGGTGGTGGTTAGTTTAGGGCAGCCCTGGCAGCATCAACCATCCACAGCCAGGCCTAGGAGACCAGCCAGGGAGTGATCCATGTGTGATGTCCTCCTGCCACGTGGTGCTTAGAAACAGTCACTTAGACCAGTATTCCCCTTGATGGCACCCAGGACAAGACTTGAACAGCCTCTGTGAAGCCGGGCTAGAGCAAGACCAGTGGCTGAGTTGGCCACACTTAAAGGACACACCAGGAGCTCTACGTCTCTACCAAGGAGGATGCTAAGGAGCTGGTCAGATAGCTTTTGCCAGCAGGAGGTATCTTTTTTGGCATTTTTTGTTTAATCTCTCTTGTGATGCACCTTAAAAACCAGCACTAAGACTTCTGCCTGTGGAGTCAGTGGTCCCCTCTCAAGAGACATAAGTTTAACTCTGATGTCAGGGTAGCTCTGGATTAAAAAATGGGTCATGATAAGTTGCCTTCTCTCAGTGTTCTCGGGATCTAAGTTAGTATACTGTGAGAGAGTACATTTGTGAGGCATTTAAAAAACTGAAGGGACTCTTCTGTTTATCCTTTACTATCTTGCATTTTTCCAAAATTGATAGGCTTCAGAACAGCTCTAGGCAGACTTGCCAGTAAGCAGGTCACAAAATTGTCTATGGCTAAGACCCACCTTAGTGTACTGTAATTATAGTGGGGGTCTAAATCTGAGGGATAGCCTTAGCTCCTGGGGAGTGTGCTCAATTTGTCTGATGAACCTCATCTGCATGAGTTCTGGCCTGTTTTCAAACTCGCCTTTGCTTAAGAGCCCAATATTTTACTTGAGAAAGTTTTGACAGAGGAAAAAGTATGTAAAATTTTATTATCTACTCCAGCCACTTCCCACAGAAAGAGAACTGGATCAGGATCCTTAGGAGAATGAGAGTAAGTGACTGGTGGGTAAATGTAGGCTCCAGGTTTGGAGTTCCCAGAAAGCACAAGGTTGGAAGAGTTACAGGTGAGTGTTGAGATTTGGAAGGTGGAGGTTCCAGAGAAGGATCTGGTCCTGTGGCTAGAAACAGATGGTGGAAGAACAGAAAGCCAGAAGAGAAGGTTTAGTGCCAAGATATAAAAAGATAGAGGAACTCCTTTTATCTACCCATATACTTGCAAAAGTTAGATCCTGTAAAATATCAGGGTCTAGCAAGCCGGTGGTTATTTTGAATTATGATCTAAGGGGTACTTAGGCCATTTCTTTGTGCAAAAATGGATAAGCTTGGTGTTGTCTAGGTAAGGCAAAAATCTAAGTGGCTTGAGAGTCTCAAGAATCTTAGAGGTGAGGATGGAGAGACATTTTCTGCTGACTCATTCTCTATTATTGAGGCCCAGAGGAGAGGAATTCCAATGCTAAATCTGAGTCATCACCCAGCCAAGGAGTGGTACCCCTGGGGGACAACACTGGCTACTGATAAGTAATTCGTCAGCTCCTAGCAGTAGGCATTAGGGCATAGCCTGAAACAACATTAGCCACCCCAAGATTGGATGTAAAACCATGCTAGCTATCACTAGATGCTTGTCAGCACCTATGATAGGCGTCAGGGCAAAACCCAAACTAATGCTTGCTACCCCTAAAAACTCTTTAGTTCTCAGGGGCAGGCATAAAACCCCAACACTAAGCCACTACAGGCACTCTTCAGCATCTAGAGTAGGCATTAGGGCAGAGCCCTGAGGACAGTGTCCAGAAACATGATTGTAGTAGGAGGTTTCTGTTCTGGACTTTTGGGCCTTGCCTCAAGGTTTAGGCCTGCAGACCCCAGACCCGCACACCCACAGTGACACACAGAGGCTTACTAAAGTTTTAGGCTGATCAGCCTCAGGCCCAGGCATATCACTTGCTAGCTCTCTACCCTTCATCTAACCCATGATTCTTCCTGTTCAGCCATGTGGCTCGGTACCTTTCTTTAGAACAGCATAGTTGTCCTCTGCTTCTTTCAGATTCTCTCTGGCGGTCCCTCTGTGCTTCCTGTTCTCAGAGTTTTTTGTCTGGTAGCCCTGCCCACACTTCCTGCCTGCCTTTGGCCCATCAACGCTTTTTATTAAACCAGTGGGCGGGACAATTATTTACCATGAAACAACACAATACCCCTACACATGATCAAGGATCGGACTTGGGCTTCGCTAGCAGGGATGGCCAGAAATGAGTGTCGGGTGAGAAGGAACAGCCATAACCAGTGAAGATCATGGCTGGGGATAATCCCAAGACTAGTGTCCTACCAGAAAGCTGGACAATCAACCAATAGTTTTTTAAGAGACAATAGTTTGTGTTTGCACTGACTGGAAAGGGAAGACTTACCAATTGAGGCCAGTGGTGTTCGAACAAGCTGTAGCACGGCAGATGGAAGGTGTCCTGGTAGTGGCCCTGGATCATGATCTCCTGGCCTATGTGCACCTAAGCCCAGGAAACAGCCTGTATGAGTTATGGAATCAAAAGTTAGTTTTGCATGTGAGATCAGACACATACTATCAGATGCCACACTTGAGTTTATTCTGGGGGAGATGCTGAGCAGGTACAAGGGAGAGAAACAGAAACAAAAGAGAGAGACTTTCACATGGTGGCTCCTTTTAAGAGAGTTGAGTAGGCACAGATTTACGTAGCCACACCTAGGAGTGTGCCCTCCATATGCTCCATGTTCTGCTGGCACTATGTTGAGTTTACTACTTGGGGATTCCATGCCAGGAATTCTCATCTCAAATGGTGCCATGTTTGGTTTACCGTGTGGCTATGTACCGGAATCCTTACAATATACATCTTTATATTTGGGTTTAGGTATATGAGTCTTTATATCTGGGTAGAGGTATATAAGGGTTTATATTGGTTAGAGGTGCATGTGACTATGTTTTAAATTTATTCACCAAGTATGTGAATTCTGCTTCATCTCACAGTCCAGCTTCTCCTTAGGTGACAGTAATGAGGAAAAGGGAATAGGCATAACACAAGCTACAGCTAAGCAGAAAGATGAAATTAATAAAAATTTG
Source organism: Phyllotis vaccarum (assembly GCA_033318265.1). Lineage (NCBI taxonomy): Eukaryota > Metazoa > Chordata > Mammalia > Rodentia > Cricetidae > Phyllotis > Phyllotis vaccarum. Next base: position 57,538,994 of record JARWLC010000010.1, read on the forward strand.
AAATGCTCACTGTGGGCTGCACACTGATCCAGTGCTTTTATGTGTATTTATTATTCTTTTCATTAACAATAATAGGTCAATACTTATTCTGATGGTTTGAAAAAAAATGGCTCCCAAAGAGAGGTGAACTATTATGAGGTGTGGCTTTGTTGGAGTAGGTGTGGCCTGGTTGGAATAGGTGTGGCCTTGTTGGAGTGGGTGTGGCCTTGTTGGAGTGGGTGTGGCCTTGTTGGAGTGGGTGTGGCCTTGTTGGAGTAGGTGTGGCCTTGTTGGAGGAAGCAAGTTACTGTGAAGGTAGGCTTTGAGGTCTTTCTTCAAGCTTCACTCAGTATGGTAGTCTGTCAATTTCCTGCTGTCTTTTGATGACGATGTAACCAGCACCATGTCTGCCTGCACACTGTCATGCATTGCATCTCATCATGAGGATAATGATCTGAATCTCTGAAACTGTACCTAAATTAAATTTTTTTTGTTCGTTTGTTTGTTTTTTGCTTTTTAAAGAGTTGCCATGGTCTTTTCACAGGAAAAAAAAATAACTAAGACACATTTATTTTTTATCTTACAGGACAAAAAAAGTGTTAGATTATTTTCTTGAGTCTCATACAGGGAAAATAATATGGTTTGGGTTCCTACCTGAATTCATTTTATGGCAATAAAAATTATTGGCTATTTTTTTTTTAATTCACAGAATTTAGTATGTGAACAGTTATGCTTTTCCACAAAATGAGGGAACAATGGACTATGGGACACTGACATGTATCGTTCCTTCTGCTATGTATGGCATGACCAGGAAACCTAGCTTGAAATAACTATTCTGTCCTTCAGTGTGAGTTCCATTATATCCTCACTGTGGAATAATTTATAAAGCACCGTGAAAGGCAAACCATCAACAATGTCATTTCTGAAGAAATGATCAAGAGTTGAAATGGTTAATAAAGGGTTCAAGACAGTATTTGGCATTATATTCTACCAGCAGTGGCAAATTGTTGCTAAAAACTGAAATTGTTATTATTTGCTGGAAAGAAAAAATCCAAGATCAGGTCTTACATTTCCTTTTAAATTAAAGTAATGTTTGAAAGTACATTTATATAAAGTTAATGAGGATCATTTTAGAAAGTTTGGAAAGGAGTTTCTGTTTTCTTTATGTTCCCCATTGCCACTCACAAAAGACTTGCCTTTATCTGTGTATTTAGTAAAGTTCCATGGGGGTAAAGTTGTGATCAGATAGATACTATTAGGTAGGGTTCTGTAATGGAAAACACATAACAAAACAAATGAATTCTCTGGGACAACAGTGCAAATGAAGCCCAGAAGGCAAACATACCAATAAGGACACAGGTCCTTTGCCATTTTGTCTGACATGGGGCTTATTTACAATGTTAATTGCTTTTCTCTGTGCTGTGATCAAACACCTGACAAGAAACAGTATCAGGCAGAAAAGCTAAAAGTCTGAGAGGTATAAAAAAGAGCCAGGGGACACGAGAGCTGTAAAAAATGTAGAAATGAGTGGAATCATGACAGTATTTAAGGTGAGGGTCAGACACTAAGGCAGTGACAATAAGTTTATATATCAGAGGGACAGCTGGGATGAGAGGCGGATGGTCACAATGTCTCAGCAGGCAGAAGCAAGAGCATGGGAAATGAAGCTGGGATTTAGAAATTCAAGCTGATCTCCAGTCATCCCCTTTCTCTGGTGATATTCCACCTCCTAAAGTTTCTGTAGCCTTCTGAAACACTGGTACTAGTACTGTTCAAACACAGTAACCTATGGGTGATCACATTTAAGTTTTCATGAACGTGATTTCTGCATTTTCAAAGAAGAGTTAGGTGAGGAATAAAACAATAGCATGCCTCATAGCTGGGGCTGAGCTAAGTAGTCGTCCACACTTTATTCATATGTTGACCTAAATAAGTAAATAAATGTACTCCTGTCTCCGTGTTCACTGTGAATCAGAAACACATAGATTTATCTCATACAGTAGAGAAGGAGTAAAGCTCTAGTGCATTTTGTTGAATGAGACGTGCTGGGCCTTTAACAGCAGTTCACCCAGGAATAAAAGAAGAAGAATGGTTTGTCCTTCAGACATTTACAGTTGGGTCAAGGCAGAACAGATAACATCTGTCTTCTCAGACAATGTTAAAGACATAAACTGTAAGGCAGGTTGGGAGAAAAAGACAAGTTGTAAGGTATAGTTTCTATCCTAAGTCTTAGCAAATTCTGCTTTCACGTTTATGGCTTAGGGCTAAGTACCTGCCATTTGGGTTAGTCCTTACCTCTCTCTAGTGTTTAAGCCTCAGTACTTTTCACATAACCAATCAATGCTCCTTGACCAGACAGGGAGAATCAATAATCACCTCTCGTCAGTCAGAAGGTTAGTCCAAGGCACTAGCACGTTCATATTAGACAAGCTTCAATCAACATAGAGGGCACTGGTCACTCATAAACTAAAACTCAGTCTCAGTCAACTGTTCAGTGGGGGATGGAAGCATTTCTGCCTTTCTCAAGTACATGTATGCTCCAAAGAGGCCTCAATTGGCTTCCTCACTGTTTAATTGCAAATAAGGATTTATATTTCTGTGGTGACCAACAACATGTAAAATAAGAATCTCCCTATGAATCTGTTTGTGTTTACTTTGAATGATTTTTTAAGTGGAAAACATCAAAGAGTCTAGTCTAATTATACATTTTGCTCTCCAGAAGAATATGCATAATGATCTAGGCTCACTATCCTGTGGTCCCTTTTGGTTTATTTTCCTTTTTCTGCTTTTCACACAAAATTTGCATGAATCAAATAATATCAAACAAACCAATCAAGCCCCTCTATACTTCAAGAAACTAAACTATGTATTTCTCTGAAGGAAGGAAAGAAGAAAGGAAAGGAGGGAGGAGGTGGGGGAGGGAGGGAGGGAAGGAGGAAGAGAGGAGGAGGGAGAGAGGAGGAGGGAGAGAGGAGGAGGGAGAGAGGAGGAGGGAGAGAGGAGGAGGGAGGGAGGGAAGGAGGAAGAGAGGAGGAGGGAGAGAGGAGGAGGGAGGGAGGGAAGGAGGAAGAGAGGAGGAGGGAGAGAGGAGGAGGGAGAGAGGAGGAGGGAGAGAGGAGGAGGGAGAGAGGAGGAGGGAGAGAGGAGGGAGAGAGGAGGAGGGAGAGAGGAGGAGGGAGCAAAAAAAGGAAAAGAATAAAGAATTCAGGCAGGAAACCCTGGCTTTATGGGACAACATGGACATTTTCAGATCCGTTATTCTCTGCTTCCTTGATAACCTGCGCTGCAGTATAATAACCAAGCATTGCCACTGTCTCATCTTTCCTTAAAGGTAATTTCTGGGTCCACATTTGGACCAGAAACTCGATAAGAAACAGCTGAGCATTAATTGCTTTGCCTGTGGCTTCTTTCCACCCGAAGTCCCATTCAGTGGGCCAGACCTGCCAGTTATTGTTGCCAACCCCGACATGGCCAGCATAGAACAGCACAGTGGGAGGAGAATACGGAGGAAGTCAGAAGCATGACTGTGAACACAGATCTATTGGAAGGCAAATTTGAAAGCTTCACTTGCTTATCCTGTACTTGCTGTCGTATATTTCTATAACTCTGTGAGCCTCCCTCCCCTCAGGAGCATAACAGCAGCATCAGTGCCAGTGATGTTCTCTATGTTAGCTGGAGGGCCATGTCTACAGTGAGCACGAAGGCAAACCAGAAATACAGGGCGTACAGGACCTGCATGCCTGTTTGCCATTTCCCCTGTTTGATTGCATTCCTTACTTAGCACTGACATCCATTCCAAGGCAATTGTTTTATAGAAACTTATAAGTAGGATAAAGCTTATTTTCACTAATTATATTTAAACAGTAGCAAGTGGAAACTAAGTAATGCATTCGGCGGTATAATCAACTCTTACTTTTTTATCAGTTGAAGATGAATTCAGTAAAATAAAATCCATACTATTTTCTCCTGAGATTTATTTAATTCTGTACCAAAGAAAGTAAATGATTTTGTTTCATGCAGAAAAAAAAATGATAAGAATACATTGTACATTGTGTATTATTTGCAAAAAAAGCAATTTTCTCTATACCTTCTAGGTTTATCAGTTCCTTGGGATTGTGAAATGGTTTCAGTATTGGCCCATGTACAACATAGAGTAATTATGGAAGTAAATCTATTCTCTAAATCTCATTGTGTGTGTTCTGAGCCAAAGTAGTTTTCATTGTAATTACCCTATGCTTAGGGTGTTATTCACACCATTGCTTGCTTCAGAACTCCAACTGTTGGCCTGTGGGTCTGCCTGCCTGTCACTCTGTCTCTGCTCATCTATTCAGTAAAACAAAGATGACCATAAAGAACAATCAAGTAGTATTTATAAAAATTAAATTTATCATAGAAGTGAAATTTCAAGTTTGAGAATATAATTAATGGAGCACTCTTCCTATTCATAAAAGGATAACAAATTCATAGACCAGTAAGCAGTGTCTTCAAATACAGGCATAATAAGTAGAAAGTCCTATTGGTGTGAACAGCTTGTAGAAACTATGAGTTTAGACAAATGTTTGTGTTTGAACCATACTGAACAGAAAGGTTTTGTTGAATGTACATTTTCCTATAACAAACCACACCTCCACTTGTGTGACTCATATTTCACATGAGCATAAATGAACTATTGAGATCTACAAATATTATTTATTTCTGTCTAACAATTGCCCTAAATTACTGAACTGAACTATAGAACATCAAATAAAAACACTTAATTATCCAGTTGCTATCACTTCCATTTTGGTTTGGTTGTATGTGATCACATCCTTAAAATCTAGGCCTAGCCAAGACCTTACTTAGTACTGCCCACCAATGTTTCAACACAGAAAGAGAAGCCCTACATTTATATACCTACTCTAGAATCCCAAGAAAAAGTAATGTATTAACACTATGATATACAGTTTTCTCCCTCTTCGTCCTCTCCTGTATTTATTTACAAAGAATATTTATACAAAAGAAAACACTAGAGAACAAAAATTTTAATGTCTGGAGTAGGTTTTGATGTCTGCCCATTGCTTGTAGAATTGAAGCCAGCTTCTGCTTCTAACTCATTGTTTTTTTCTCATAGATTTTTATCTTTCTCTTCCCTGCCATGCCTGGTACTCTTTAAATTGACCAGCATTGTTAGTTCTTTCAGAAATGCCTTCCAAGGAACTTTTTATATTAGAAAGCTAGAAGCCTTTTGTGCAAGGAATTCAACGACTGATATAAAGGTCACATAGAGCTACTGTTCACCACCTGACACCCCCGTGGCCACATTTTCAGCTAGCTATTTCGCAACCAACCCCTCCTCTTTGTGTCCATCACCACTGTGGTTTTCTATTCTTTAGCACAGTGGACCTCACTGAAGCCCTCCATACTTCCCCACCATTTCACTTTCTCACAGACATCTGGACTAATTAACTCATGGAACGAAAGCTTAATTTGCTTCACATTTTTAGGGGTTAGTGTTTGACCTATTGACTCTGTTGCTTTTGCTTCTATGATGAGACAACACATCCGAGCAGGAGAACACAGCAGAGTGAAGCTGCTCACCTGACAGACAGGAAAGGAAGTAGAGGAAGAGGACACGTCCAGTCCCTAAGCTCTACTTCAAGGGCAGACTTCATTACATGAGAAGAATTTGCACTAGATCCTGTCCCTACTAGCCCACTAGACACACTAGACACTAAGCCTCAAAGGATAGATATTTGGACTACATTTAAGATCAAAACTTCTTTCCTCTCTCCTTACTTCCTTCTCTCCGTTCATCACTTTCTTTCATTCTAATATTTTTAATTGTTTGTTTTTTGGTGAATGGCTTTTCAAGTGTAACCAACAAAAAACTTGAAGTAAAAATGTAATTATGATTTTGTGAAGATCTGAAATAAGACATACTTAAATATAGTGTAATTTTCTCATTGTGACCTTCTCAATCTAACTAAATTTTACTTTGTGGGTGTTTTATTATCCCCAAAACAAATCTACTAGTAAATCCTTTATAATATCAATGTATTATTTTGAGTTTCCTCTCCATTAAACCGCCTCTCAAGTTGTAGAAAAGTGCTCTTACTGAGAAACTGTATCTTAGAGGGATAGATATCTGTAGTAAGAAATACTGACAATGCTAAACAGAAAATGCTAGATATCAAGAAAAAGGTGGAAGACATGATGAGTGATTATAATGATGACACTTTCTAAGAAGGAAAAAACAGGCACATTGCAATAGAAATGTAATCAGAGATGGGGTTGTTTACCACCAAGAGGGAAAAATCTGCGAAAATTGACTCTGCCTGCATATGAAATTATGGATGCTCTGTTAGTGAGTCTGCTACATGTATGTGCTGGTTGGAGTGTTTGTGTGAAAGTGACGGCATGTATCTTCACATAGCGATATAGCTCAGAAAAAAATCTGGAGAAGATACAAAATCATTTCCACATTTGAAGTCTTGCTAATATAATTTCATTTTTAAAGGTCAAATACATAAAGGGATTTCAAAGCAAACTATTATAATGAATGATTAGGGAACCTCTAGATTTTGTTGCACGAATAAAGAAAACTCAGATCCAGATCCCAGGGAAAGGCTGAGATATCAGAGAGGAAACACCACAGTCAGATCTCACCCAGATGTCTTCCAGTTTCCTCAGCCTTGCTCCTCATGGCTTCTTCCACCTCTCTGTCTCTCTATGCATGCCTTAAATACTTTCTTCATCCAGTTGTTTCATTTCCAGTTTAAGATGAAAGGCGTGGCACCACCACTACCTGCCTGGGACCCTGGAATTCCTTCTGTAAACTAAACTGACCTCAAACTCAGATTTGCTGGGATTAAGGGCATAGGTCACCACTCATGGATATTCCCTGTGCTGGGATTAAAGGTGTGAGTTACCACTCTCTGACCCTTGATCCTCCTAGATTGACTGTGGGAGATCCCTCTGATACCTCAGACTAGTTTTTTATTAAATTTGAAATATATACCCACAGGATTTTTGTGGAACTATTTCAATTTTGTTAAAACTGACCGCAGTAGGAACGTATGGGACTGAATATGTTAGAAATTGGGGCATGTGGTATATGCTTGGGCATGTGGTATATGATGAGATATGTGGTATATGATGAGATATGTGGTGTACTTTGGGGTATGTGGTACATTCTGGAGCATGTTATTTACTCTGGGGTTTTGGTGTACTCTGGAGTATGTGGTGTATTCTGAGGTATGTGGTGCCTGGAAACATATACTTGGAAGTAGATATATATGATTATTGTTCCAAAGGAGCACAGATTAAATGGCAGGAACAATTTTTTAATGGACTAAAAGTGGAACTGTAAACGGGATCCATGATCTTCAGAGGCAAGTGTTTGACATGTGTCCTATAGTCACATTAAAATAAATATAGATACTGACAAATTATAAAGCTCGATGTAGATAATAAGTACCTTGAAGGGATAAGGCCAGTCTTAAGATACTTGTCATAACATTGGGTTAACCTTAATACCTACAATTTAGCGATTACAGGGACTTTGGATGGCTATAAATGGCTTCAGCTAGGACTGTCATTTGTGAAAAACAAGTGGATTTGTCTTTTCCTCATACTAATACATGCCAATATGTTTGTTTATGATCTGTCAAAATAACGTGCATTTTAAAGTATAGATTCTTACTCAATTATGTTTATTATTTATAGTATGATTATCAAAGTTTTCAAATAAAATCTTAAAACAGAGTTTTCTTAACAAACCATGAGCTTGTTATTTCTAAATTACAAGTAAAATCAGATAAATTAGTACCCTGATTTCTATTGCATTAGCATAACGTGATTAGGGATCAATGCAAATAAAGTAAGAAATGAGAAAAGCAGCAGAGCTAAAGAGGAACACAGGTTCATGATAAAGGGCAGGTGGGAAACAAACTGTTGATTTCAGCAGAGTTTTGTCAGGCTACAAGCCTTTGTGTCTAAGGGCTGCAGCATTATTCTAATTTTCATTTATAACACTTTTATTTTCAAAAATATATAATTGCATCCTTTCTCCCCTTCTTTTTCTCCTCCAGACCTTCCCATTTGCCATTTTACTACAATTTACTTTCTCAAGTTCATTGCTTTCATTTGTGTATCACAATATATGTATATATGTGTGTGTGTGTGTAACTATGCACATATATATTTATGTATATACTCTTAGCTTACAAAAGAGAGGGAGTCGGTGACAAGTTTTATAGTGTCAAAAATGCCCTGTGTGCTTATTATAAATGCTTTTGAAATTTTTAGTGATGTAAAGCTGAAGGGAGAAGGATGTCAAAACTTTACCCTTTAAAATGTTTCTCCTAACTTCACATTAAAACAATTTTTTAAAGCAAAGCTCCCATGATATATATTCATCCCTGACAGTTTAATGAATGAGTGCTGTCAAAGTGGGTCAGGTTGGGGTTGGAGACAAGAAAGATAACATTGTTTCATGATGCTTTTCTGTCCCTAGAGTTTACTTTTTTGTTCCTTTTGAAACAGAATTGTACATTTTATTCCAGAATCCTGCATTTGTAACATTTTCTCAGCCAATGTGGGCAAATTAGGCTGTTATGTTAAAAATGCTCTTAAAAGGAGGATGGTGGCTTAATTTTGCTTATCTGTTCCAGACAGACTGTAATTAGAATTAGCCTGTGTTTTACTTAATTTCCAGTGAGTTCTTATGTTCAGCCTTCACACCCTTACTATAATTAGCATTGGATCTCTCCCATTAGTGTTTTTACTCTCTTAGATGTTCCATAATGGTCACAGATAAAGTTGCCATTAAAGAGCAATTGCTATTTATTATGATCATAAAGTAGACACTTAGCACAAGGGGACAAATATAGTAGATTTCCATTTAGAAAGCAGGGACAGACAGTCATTAGTCAAGGCATGCTTGGGCTGAAAAGACTTTCAGTGATCCTCTTCCTAGACTGTCTCATCAGGCAGTTGGGACATCTGAAAACAGATAAGAAACTGTTCAATCACTATTCTAAACAGCAGCAACAAAGAGCCTTAGCTGAGTTTCCTTGGAGCATCAAAAATCTTCAGAGGATGATAACAGGCCTCCGTGATGATCAAGTTTAATGGAGAAAACAGACTGGGAGAACCTAAGTGCCCAGTGTTAATGCTGAAGAAATGAAGTGGAGCCAGATTAGAAGTCAAAAGATGAGAATTCAGTTTTGGGGCTTTAATTATCAAACTTAATTCATTTTTTTTTAAACGTTGACTTTCAAAGTAATGGTATCACAATGGCATTCTCAAGCAAAGTATGTTATACATAATTAGCTTATGTCTTCCTGGCACCAGGCCCCTCCTTGTCCCATGTCTTTCTTATCCTCTTATCCTTTCTTCTGTCTTGTAATGGATTATTTTACAGCCCACCTCCGTGATCTGGGGCACCTTTATTAAAATCCATATTGATACACCTACACAGCACAGTTACTACAAACATTAATTTTCAAGAAAATTAATGGAGTTAGAACAAATTACATTAAGGAGACTGGCCATTCTTACACATTTCTTCCAATTCCTAATGAATGAGTGCTATCCTTTGTCTTCTCTTCTCTCCAGGCGTGTGATTGACAGGCCTTTACATTTCTCTTCATTGACTGGCACACAGTATTAGGATCATTCATAACATTCCTTGTCTTGTATCAGTGTCAACCATATCACATAGATAAATGATAAGGTTAATGTTTCCTGCTTTTATTTTTTTTTTTAAGATTCATTTTGTTTAGCATTACAAAATTAGCCATAAATACTGTCCTTCTTGTTAAAATGGTATATATTATTTTAACTTATTTCTGGTAATCATATTTTATATTCAGTTTGTTGTTTCCTAACTTTATTTTATTGTCCAGCTAGAGATAGTGAGAGATATATTAAATGTTGACTTGTGAAAAATCAACACAAGCCATTTGTGAGTACATAACTACCACAGAAATGAGAACCTTTGAGCAGTCTTACGTGATTAATGTCCTCCATGAATTCTCCATGATCTGGACTGAAAGATAATGTTATGAACGTATAATGGGAAGTTAAGAGAATGTGCCATGCTTTGGTTAATTTGGGGGAAAACCTTGCAATCAGTGGTTTTTCAATGGACAGGATTCTATCATATTTTCTCCTTAAAAATTATAATTTATGAGTTGTTATGATACATTCCCTTAGATAACTTGCAAAAAAAAGTGCTTAAAAGAGGAGGCTGCTTCTGCTGCTAAGTTTCAGCTCTCTTTCAATTTTTCCTCATTATTACTTGGGGAATTAATGAAAATGTCATTTATTTTTTGATGAATGTTTAATTCAAGAAAGAACAAAAAGTTTAAAAAGTTACACATATAACAACTTAAATAATTATGATGACAAGTACGTATCTATTAAATAAAACCACACAATACATTTAAATTCCTGTTATGAAAATAAAACTAAAAGACAAGTCAGAGAAAAGAGCTACTTTATTGATCATCTTCCTCAGGTTTGATGCATAAATGAAGCAAATAAAAATTTTGAATTATAGGACATTTTAAATGTGCATATTTGTTATTGGCTATGCTTAATTCTATCTTATGAAATTCTTAATTCACTCTTTTTATTTTTATCTTTTAATCAAAATATGATGATTTTATTTTCTTCTTCCCTTTCCTCTCTCCAGCCATACTCATACTCCCCTACTCTCTCCTTAATTCATGGCTTTAAATTAATTTTTATAATATATGCATGATATATTATATATAAAACATTGTATTGTATAATCACATATGAAATAAATCCAACCTGTTGTGTCCTTTTGGGGTTATTTGTATGTATGTATATATATATATATATATATGTATATATATATGTAATTTATATATGTATATTTATATATAATTTGTACATATATAATTTATAATTATATATATTTTTTATTTGTCTATAGTTCTCTGTCTAAGATGAAACATATAAGATAACTCCTTTCTATATTGTCAAGGTAATTGATTTTGTACTTATTCAGGTCTTATTTAGGCTGCCATATTGTTAAAGTATCATGGGTCAGTTGTTCTCTGCATTTTGATCATTTCTGGTTTTCTGTAATGCTGTCTGTTGCTAGGCAAAGTTTTTCAATAAGTAGTGAAAGCTACATTGATGTGTGGTTATAAGAGTAATTTTTGAATGCTGTTAGGAACTATTCTGGTTTAGTAAAGTAACATTGTAAATTCTCTCTTAAGAGCCATGATTCTACTAGCCCTAGATAGTTATATAGGATTTCAGTTCCAGGCATGATTTCCTGCCTATTGAGTGGATCATACATCCTTTCTTTTCCTGTTGCTGCTCTCTCTAATACAAACCCACTTTTCTACATGATATTATTATTAACTCAAGGTTTTGGAGAATTTTGGTTTGATTTATGAAATAAAGAGAACCATTTTGAACAGAAGAGTAAAATAATATAACTTATTTAACAGGAATTGCGATTTCCTAAAGGGAAAGAGGCTATTACAGATAAATGTTGTGGATAATTAAAATACCTTCCCAAATAAAAAAAATGATAGTGATGATAAGCAGAATTTTTTGTCCTGCCTGCCAACTCCCGACTTAGCACACAGAGATTTATTATAATAAAAGATTGGTCAGTAGCTTAGGCTTTTTACTAAGTAGCTCTTACAACTTAAATTAATCCATTTCTTTTAATCTATGCTCTTTTATGTGGCTGGGTTGTCTTGCATGTATAATGCCCATGTTGCTTCCTCCAGGTCTTCCTCATGACTCTGTCCTTTTTTTGTAGCCTTCTCTCTGCCCTGAAAATTGTGGCCAACTATTGGCTGTTCAACTGTTAAGCTTTTTATTAAATCAAATCCAAGTGACAAATCTTCACAGTGCACAAAAAGACTATTCTACAACAAATGATACTGTCTTGGAATAAGTAGACAGAGTTGAAGGTATAAAGTTTTTTAAATAGACATAAGAGACTGTCCAATGGCCACAATGTGCTCTCTGTATCAGACACAGTCAAAGGTGACTCCAAGTTGTCTTTCTGAGTAAATAGTGAATACATTGTTTGACATGTGTTGGACTGAGTAGATTTCAGGATAAAGAGACAAAATTAGAACATAAAGAGATTAGTTTGGTAAATGTTAACTATAAAAAATCTGTTAGACAGCATGAACAGTTTGTGGGACCTCTTGCAGTAGGGCCAGTTTATTCCTGGTGCATGAACTGGCTTCTTGGAGGCCATACCCATCAGGCGAACCCCTAACTCAGCCTTAATAATGTAAGGCCCCCTCCCTTTTGCTTGTTTTAGCAAATTTCTCTTACCCAAGAAGTAGAGTTAGCAACAGCACGTTGTAAGGACAGTAAGCAAACTCGCCTAAGACATATTAACAGGACAGTAAAGATTAGCTTCACTGATAAAAGAAAAACTGCAGTTAAGACTAAGTTCAGGTGTCTAGAGTAAAGACAAAAGAATGTGGTTAAGAGCCGTGGTCAGGAAACAGCCCCCAACCAAGGATTCAGCTGGGCAGAGGGGGAAGGGAGGGGAAGCAGTTACTTAGCTATGTGATCAGGCCCAGCCCGATCAGGGGAGGAATTCCAGGAAGAAGATAAGGAACAAAAGAACAAACAGCAGGCCTGGGGTGGGTGATAACCAGGTCCTTTGGTCAGGCCGGATGGCAACCTGGGGGCCCTCACCCCTCAACTTCACCCCTCAACGGGTGATTTCATTCAAACCAGCCAATGAAAACCTTGTAACTTCGCTTCTGCTTCTGTACGCACGTTTTTAGCTTCCCTAACCCTATAAAAAGGCCCTAAACAGAGGGCTGGGCGCGCCAGCCATCCCAAGTGGCTCGGTAGCCCGCAGGTCCTGCGTTATTCAATAAACCTCATGCTGTTTGCAGCTGATCTGTGGCTCGGTCCTCCTTGGGTCATGGGGTCTCCTCCCGAAGAAAGGTCCGTTTCGGGGGTCCCAAACCCCCGGGGGTCTTTCAATAATAGGGAAAGGTCCTACCTCAACTGGATATGCCAGACCAAACTGACTCACCTTGGGAGTCCTTGCCCTCCCTAGGCAATGGATAAGGCGGTGAGGTGGGGGTGGGGCTGGAGGACAGGGAAGAGGGAAGGGAAGGGGAGCAGTGATTGGTATGGGGAAAAATAAGTTAAAAATAAAGAAATCTGTTATTGAATTTGGAAAAAAAAAAAAGAAGAGCAAAAGTATATGAATCTACAAGTTCCAGAAAACAGGAAGAAGGACTGGCTGCAAACGCTTCTCTTGATTAGCATATCGATGGTACACAATGGCATGGGCCTGGTGTGATCACCAAGAGAAGTAGCTGTGGCCTTGGCACTTCAAATTTTTGCAAATAGAGAACTGAAAGGAAACAGTTGAAAAGACTGTGATGCTGTAGCTGGACCCAGAAACAAAGCAGGAAGTGTGGTATACAAAAAGTTAGGTGAAAAAAATGTACTTTAAGTGGAGAAATAGAAGAAATTAGAACCAATTATTGAACCTCACCTGGGACGGGCACTGATGACCTTGTCAAGAGCTGTTCTTGCAGTGTGGTCACCATTGTATTTAAAACCTGATTTCAATTAGTTTGATGGAGTTTAGAGGAAAAGAAAGGAATTATTGACAGCTCATTTGAAGCAAATAATCTCCTTACTCATGATGTATGCCAGGGTGAGCAGGAGTAATTGGATCCCCTGCCTATACCTTTGATGGGGATGCATGGCTGATGTTCATTAAGGTTTTCTTAAAATTCTGTTTAAAAAGCAAACAAATAAAAACAACAACATCTTGTTGAGCTACAGACCTAAGCCCCAATGGGAAAGATCTTCAGAGAAAGTTGCCAATAAAAAAGGAATAACATTTTTTTTGTGAATATATTAAAATATAAATGAATGCTCAACTTCCTAAATGTTGTTATGGTTACCTAAAAGAACTTTATTGTCTAGAAGTAAAGTTAGTAATGAGGTACTCATTTATAGTATTAGCTGAAAGAAAAAAGATTATGATAATTGAAGGTCTCAAAAGTATTTTTAAAAGAATACATGGTTCCTACTAATTCCAGTAAGTCTAAGATATTCCTCAGACTGTTTTGTCTTTCCTAAAAACATCACAGTATGCACAGAAACTTAATACCCTAGTAGTATAATATAGGGAGGTATCTTTCCTGAAATTTCAAATATGCACTGGCAAGTAGTAATGATATAGATTGTGTACGATCTGCTGAGCTTCTGTATTCTTCCTAGGACCTTTTGGTCTCCTATTTGAGCATTCAGGTACCCTCTACATAACAGATGCCTTCACTATGCTATGTCTTCACTATTTTTTCCTCTGTGCTATGTTCAGATCACAACATATATACACCAAGTACCATTCTGTCCCATGTCCTGCTTTGCTATTAAACCTATGTATTTTTCCATTTTCTCATATGCATGAGCCACTATACTACTTTGATCCACAAGGCCACCATTAAACAGAGCAACTTGAGGTTATAAGGCCTTCTGAGATGTTATGGACCAGCACTGGAAGCTGTACCTTAATGATTTCATATAAAGTAGTTTCTTCTTAGGACACACACCAGGAATCAGTCAAAATCAGATACAATTCTGATTCTTGTGACTTTATCTCATTTAAACTTCTTATTCAGACTTCCCTCTTCTGAGTAAACTTTTTACAGTTTACAGCCGGCGATCTATGGCCAAGCAGGCAAGCAGGAGTTCTGAGCCACACTCTTCTTTTGAACTATTTGAGCTTCTCTTACTCTGAACAGAAAACCATTTCTTTCTTCTTGTGAGGAAATGTCCTGATTTCCTCTAATATCAATCACATAGGGACTCAGATTCTAGAAGCCTCGTTTTCTCTCAGCATCTTGGGTAGTTCATGTAAGAACAAGCTGTGCTTTGAGAACATACAAAGTCAGACCTCCTGACTCCTTCTAGCTCAAACACACTGCAGTGGATGGCCTTACACCATAGGTTCATGAGCAGAACAAATAGAGTCAATGAACTGTAAAATTAAAATAAAGGAACACATGGATTTGGGGTGATTTAGGAGGCGTGGTGGATTTAGGAAGAGCTAGGGAATGGTATGGGCATGGCTGAATATACTCAAAATCCATTGTATGACATTCTTATATGTTTATTAAAATCTTTTCATAAATGTTTTGTCTTAAGATAAATTTCAATGAACTTATGCTACAATGTTATTGTTAAGTATGATGTGAAACTTATGTCTTGAGAAAGTTAAAGTTTTATGACTTTTAACTCTGCTATCTGGGATTTATGTTTTCTATATGATATTTCACTTTTGTATGTTAAACACATTCCTATTCAATCCTCTTTTTTAATCCAGTGAAATATAGAGTGTAATATTTTGTGAGCTTTGATGCTATTGCTGAGAAAAATAATTTTTTAACTTTTAAATATGCTTAAAGCTTTGTGGGGGGAGTGTGTGAAAGCTAGTGGTGTTGGTTTCTATACTAAGTGCTAGATATATGTCTCCATTAGAATATTTTATTTGCCAAATTATCAAAAAGGGATTTATGTTGTTCTTGTTCAAAATGTTTATATGTAGAAAACAAAGCTTAAAGAAATATTTTGCTGATAATTACATATCTTGAAATGTAGTGCAAACCAATCTTCTGCTGGTAGAAGCCAATTTCTTATTGAGTTAGGGAAAATATTTCATTCATCCATACACTGCGTCCTCTGGACTTACTAAATGTGTATTTATTTGCAGTCCCAAGCTCTAGCTTTCCAATTATTTCCTTTACTCCTTTACTGCTGAGGAAGTTTTCTCTAGTTTCCTGAAGCCAATTTTCCAGACTCAAATGTTAACGATGAATCCTAATATATCTTTTGATGAAGAGGCATCTCTATGCTGCTAATACTTCTTTTTGTGAAATATCCCTACATTGGATTAGCTGAGATCAGACAGTCATAATGTATCCAGTTATAACCCTTCCAGCTTAGTTACACCAAGGGCTGTCACAGCCTTAAATCCATGGAGCTGATCACCAGAAAAATATGCATTTTTAACTTGCCCTAGCAAACTGTCCAGATTATGGTATGTGAGGGACAAGATTTTTGTTTTGCACATTGTGACCATCATGTCTTACACTGTTTGTTGATATGATCAAATTTACAAGAAACTGCCATTAAAGTTTTTTGGTACCATGTTAACTTGTCACCATTTATATAGAAAATTCGGCTTATTGGAAAAAGATGCCATCATGACCTTATATCTTCAGACTTTCTGTCAGTTGTGAAGGGTGATTTTCCTCACCTCAAATTAGGCAATTACTTTTTGTGATAAGATTGACAGGTAGAAAAATAATATGCCTTTTATTAAAAATAAACATATTTTAAGGATAAGTACTTTATGTCTTCTCATAAAATTAACATGAAGAAACTCTAAATTTATAATTCAGATAAAGCAAGCCAAAATGTCGATTGGCATGGACAGTATGTGGAGCTTGGAGACTGTGCTCCTGTGTGGGGCTGACAACTTGGAGCCCATTCCCTGCAGAAAAACAATTATCCCAGTCTTGACTTTGGGATGAGGAAATTGGACTTGCCTGGAGTGTTTGTGCCACACTAAGCTGACCCACCTTGGGACTTCTTGCCCTTTTGGGGGAGGGCCTGGGTGGATGTGGGAAGGGGGGCTGAAGGCTGACTGGGAGGGGTTGGGAGGAGGAAAGGGAGAGAGAGCAGGGGAATACATGGTTTAAAAAGACATTTTTAAATAAAAAAATAGTAAAATGAAAAAAATATTATCATACTGACTTGTTGAACTTCACAGTAAACTCAGGCAACAGTAGAGTAATTTTTAACATTAAGTGTTCAGAATAAAGTTATAGTTGAAGCAATACAACAGATACATTTAAAGCTAAGAAGGTATTGGCACATTTTAGATATGAGTTGAAAGAAAATAATCCATTCTATTTATCTGGAAGATATCCAGTCACTTTCATCTTGCATTATATTAAATACCGTTTTGAAGACTAGTCAAAGTCTCCTAGCAGAGGATTTCATCAGACAGGAAGATATTAAATAATGTATTTCCATGCTTTGAATTTTATGCAAGCCTTCACATAAAATAACATTTTTGAGGCATGAAACTCTTTTATCCCATGCAAATGCCACAAAATTAGACATGGATGTTGAGAAATGCCAAGTTGGAATATGGGTACCAATGGCTATGCATGCCAGACAGATAGATGTAAGAATGTGTTTTGTTTAACTGTGACACTTTGTGATGATAATTTCTCTAATCACCATATCTGTAACTCTTGGAACAATATCAGTCTCTTGAAAATTGGCCTTAGCATAAACTATTATTTATTCTTCTGATGTATATTTTTTAAGGACTGTGGAGGGTACATGGGTGTAAGAATAAAAGTATACATTTTATGTTTTATCTCCTAATTGATAGATTAAAAACTTAGAAACTTAGGACAATATGATATATGAAAAAATATAGTTAAAGCATCTCAGAGGGGAGACAGTCATAAACACATATGCTACAAATACACTTCACAAACCTTTAGCAGGTTCTCATACATGTTATTTTTGTAAAAAAAAAAAAAAAAAAATAGCTTCCAGTTAGTTCAGCTACATGTGAGCAAAATTCAGCTCAAGACGCTTAGATTTTTTACCTGTGTATGTGTAATCACTATCCTCCTAAGATCTGTCCTTTAAAATTTTGATCCATAAATATTTTTCCAGATCAAGCAATATTGGCCACCCATTTAGGATTTTAATTATGTAGAAACTTTGAAACAGGTAAGCATTAGTTCATATCATTTTTTTCAGTTATTTTCTTCTGGGATACTTACTCTGTTTTCTCCATGTTCACATTTAGCTAAAATATAATTGTATCATTTGTTCTCTTTTCTCCTTCCTACCTCTCCTCTGTACCCACTACCTCTCCCCCTCCTAAATTTAAGTGGCCTCTTTAACTATTGTTACATACGTATAAATACAAACGAGTAAAAGAGGTATAACCTTCGGAGTCTTATCAGTGTTGCATACATGTATATAATTCTATGGCTGATCACTTGGTATTGGATAACCAGCAGGCTCTCATTTCTCAGGAAGAATAATACTTTCCTTCTCGGTTGTTTTAAATTGCCTAAGCTCTTCATTTTAATGTGAAGTCATGTGAGATTTCCTCCAACTGTGGTGGGGTCAACTTCTGTTGGAATTGTTAGGTTAGGAAGCAATGTTGTAGAGATTTCACTGATGTAACTTTCCTGTCATGCATAGCTAAAGGCACAATCTCATAACAGATTCTTAGGAACTCAGGATCTTAGAATCGTCCTTCCCTCACTTCCAAGGTGGTCCTTGATCTGAGGTGCAGGAGTTGTGTTACAGAAGTATCAACTGGGGCTCATGTACATTGGTTAGTTGTTTTCTGAATTTTGAGTTGCATCTTCTATAATATAACTTTCTTCTGCAAAAAGAAGCTGTTTTGAAGAAAAAAAAAAAAAAAAAACTATCTACAGAATTTTTTCCTGGACTACACCTTTGTGTGGTGACTGGGTGGGGAGGGCGTGAATCATGGAAAGATGTCTGCGATCAGTTGTATTTCCAAAAAAATCTATGGATTTGTTTTACCTCATAATTTGTCATTTTATTTAGTGCTGGAATGCCTAAATTATCAGTTACAGCATGTATACTAAATTTTACATTGTAATATTTGTATTACAAGAAGTAGAAAGTCAAGATGCATATAAGTCTGCATGTGTCTCTTTCCTGGAGGGAAGGCTCTGAAACTCAATACTAAACAAATCAAAGCACATTTTCACAGAAATACATCCCTCACATGAAACTAGTTGTGTTCTGCTACTTATGCTATCTAAGAAGTACGTTTTAAAAATTTTAGCTATTTAAACTTTTGAGAGAAAGAGAGAGAGAAAGGATAGAATTATCTGGTTTTATTCATTGTTCAAAGAATGGGAGATAAAGGAATTTCACTGGAAAAAGTAGATGAAAAAAGTCTAAATATAAAGACTGAGTAGGAGGTCAGGTAGAAACACAATTTACCTCGTCTATTCTCATCTTTCTTCATGGAAGCTTTTCTGTTACCTTATGTCTGCTAGAAAGCTCATAGCATTAAAATTTAACCAGAACACATTTTCTCACAAAGTTTTAGTAATCAGGCCAATGATCCAGAAGAAAGGAGAATCCTGCTTCCAGGTGAGAAAAGAGAAACATTTGGTGTAGGGCATTCCAACAAATGTCCAACTCTAATGAAAAGCATCATGCAAAATTGAACAAACCTGAGGACATCTATAAGCAGCTCCAGGAGCATGCTGGAAGCAACTAACCTTGCATTAGGGCCAAGATTTCTGACATTGCATTTTTGTTTTAAATAACATCCCCAGGATGGAGTATAGGCTTTAATTGCATTATTCACTCCCCAAAGCCATTATGATAAACTCTTAACTATGCATAAGGATGTGGAAGAGGTAAGACTTATGTGAGGTGTCAAAACCCTTGAAAACGGGAGCAAGAAAATGGGTTAGGACAAGGATGCACACTTCACTTAGTCACTGAAACAAGAAGGTGTGTTCAGTGTGTGATAGATGGCAGAAGATAGAAGAGTTGCCACTGTCATGGAGGGGTAGAGCTTAATGCATTAGGCAAAATGCAATAATTTCTAACATACTTAGCATGGATGTGGTTTAATGTTCTGATCTTATCTAATCTATTATTAAAGTCCTATTTCAACTATTAGACTGATAATATGACAAAAATTCTAAGATGTAAAATTTTTTAAAAATCAAAAAATATAAATTTAGGATCTAATTTTAATTTATAGAAAATATCCATTTGTACAGAAAAAAGTTAAACAATTGATTGGATCCTCAACGTAGTCTAGTGTGTAAGCATTCATTCACCTTTAGTTGTTGGACTTGATATTCACATGGGGAGTATCAGAGGATCTCACCTACGTAATAGAAAAAACTGGAATCCTTTACTTTGACTATTTTGAGTACAGATTAAATTTTTGTTAATTGGGAAATCATATATTAATTGCTCATCCACATTTCTCACATTAGTGTTAATATAAATCTCAGAACATGCCCCTTCTCTAAATAATTATAGGATAACTTTCATAGATTACACAGATGAGGGAGTCTACGTATCTTTATAGTTTTATTTTTACATTTTTTATAAGTTAACGCACAAGATAATTGATTTCACTATAAAATTTTCAGGTAAACTTTGTGCTTATTCAACCCTGCCCCACCATGTCTCTTTTTAATTTAAATTATTATATAATAATTTGGATATAGTGATGCCATTTTTAAGACAGTACGTTTTAGCTCTTTTAATCCCTTGTACCCTAGCCTCCCAGGCTCTTTTCTTCTGTAATGCCTCAGACATTCTTTTGCTGCCACATCTTTCTGAATCACGTACTATAATCATCTCTTGGTTTTCTTTTTTTACTTGTAGCTTTGCCCATACTTTATATATGTGGTGTGGTGTGTGTGTGTGGGTGTGGGTATGGGGGTGGCTGTATGTCTAAATCACAAACTGAGATCTAAGATGCAATCATGAAGAAGAAAGTGTGGTTTTTATCTTTGTGACTGGATCCCCTTGGTTGATTAATATCATATGTTACTGATCCATCCATTTTCCTGAAAAGTTCATAACTCATTTATTCTTTCAGTTGAATATGACTCAATTATACACATGTACCACATTTTTACCATGAATTCACCTGTTGATAACCATTTAAGATGATCAATCCATTAATTTTCTATAGTGAATAAAGTAAAAATGAATAAGCTGTGTAATTATCTAAATCCCGAAATGGAGAATTAGAGTCCTTATGGTAAATATCTACGTATGGTGTACAGATGATTGTAATTTTTGAAAGCAGCTTCATATCAATTTCTATACAGACCGTGCTTGATTGTGCTCCCTCTACAGCAGTCAATCAGTGTCCCTTTCCCTGGATCTTCTCCTCTTTGTCATTAGATTCCTTGTGATAGCCATTGGGCTGGGGTGGCATCTCAAAGTAAACCTAAATTTGATTGTTTGATGAATATAAACACTGAAGACGTGAAATATTCACTGACTTCAGCAGGGTCTATGCTACCCCTCTTCTGCTCATCATCCTTTATACTAATAGTCACACCTCTGCTTTGTGGTCATATGTATCCCTTTATTGTCTATTTTTTTTTCTTCCACACATCATGTTCTCTTCCTTTCCTTTCATGATCTATTTTCTAGTTTTGTCACACAAACATATACACACACATTAAAATTCATAAACTATTGATGGGATTGACATGTTTGTCTCCTGGAGTCTGGCTTATTTCACTTGGCATGAAGTTCCAGTGGATTGTGTTTTTCTAGGAATATCAGAATTATAAACTGTTACAGTAGGGTTTCCTGGCCCTGGGCGGCCAGAGATCCAGACCCACAGACCTGCCACCCCAGACCCTTAGCCACCCGCAGCTGATCAGGGACCCTCAAATACTTATATTAGCTTCATGTTGTTTGGTCTATGGCTTAGGCACATTGTTATAGCTCTTACATCTTAAATTAACCCATTTTTATTAATCTGTCTTCCTATTTGGCCCGTGGCTCACTTGTGTTCTTCACATACATACATACATACATTTATTTATTTATTTATTTATTCATTTATTTATTTATTTATTTATTTATTTATTTATTTAGGCGACTTGCTTATCCTCTCCTAGACATTACCTCATAGTAATTCCTACTGTATATAGTCTTAGTTTGAAACCTTTTTAGTTAGACAAAATGGGGAGATGTGGTGGGATTCAGGTGTCAGCTGATAAGGTCAGAAGACACTTATCCTGGGCTCCTGGAGGGGGAGTGGCCATCCCCATTCATGAGGGGCTGCTGGGATCTTGGGGAGTCCCATTTGTTCCTGACTGCTTGAGAGACTGGTTTGTCATCCATCACATAGATAACCGATCTCTCAGGTGCCTATATAAGCTGTTAACCTGTATTGTGAGTGTTGGTTTATATTCCAATAAATAGTAATCTTGGATTGGTATAGTTTAAGAGAGATTTGCGCCATCAGTAATCATCATCTTTTCCTTTTTCTTTCAAGAATAGATAATGGAATTTTTTTTTCAAAAATTTGTTTAGTAGCTCTAGTACTTCCAAAAGCAAAGCAAAACAACAGCAAAATAGACATGAGAATCCTTCTTTTGGGTTGATGTCTAGGGATGTCCAAGAGACTGGTAACACATGCAGAGTATTTCTGTTTCTTTTGGTTTTCTCCTATAAGTTGAAGAAAATTTCATTCTGTTGAAGGCACCATGTACTCCAGAAACAGAGGTCCAAAACCTCTGAGCTGACAATAACTAGTATACCCTTTTCCTGAGTAGTACCTTTCAGGATATCAGAAGGCATTAGTAAAGCTTTCGAAATAGGAGGCACCCAATATTGCTATGACTCCTATGAACTGCATCAACTGCCAGAATGGCAAGATGACTCTGAGGATACAATCATGGCACACACATCTTGGTGTTAACCAGCAGCTCTCTTAATTGGACTTATGATCTCAAATAGAGGGAAATCATGTCTTACACTAGAAACTCAGCTATTTACTCAAGCACAGTGAAGTTACATACAGTGCATTTGATCATAGACCTCCTCCTTTAACTCCTTCCTGATTCATCTCCCCTCAGGACCTCTACACCTATGTACCCTCTTTTCTTCGTTTGTAGACTGGTCCAGTTTGTGATGTCCATATGTTCTTGGATTTGTGGCCTTTCACTGAAGCATGGTGAACTTATCAACGACTAGTATTGCTCTCTCTTCCACTCACAGTAGAGAATTAGCAATAGTTCTTATGCTCAGGTTGGAACTTTGTGCTTACCTCTCATCTTGGCTCTGTGGTTTCCTCTGGTATAGAATTGCACATGCCCTGCTCATGGTATTTCAAATGCTGAGTCCAGATATTCAGCTGCCCTGCTATGTCCAGAAGACTCTGCTCCCTTGGATTATCTCTCTGGCTTTTAAATTCTTTCTTCTTCCTTTTCCATAATGTTTCCTGAACCTTGTAAGGAAGTGGTATGATGCAGAGGTCCCACTCAGCACTGGATAATCCACAGTCTATTCTTCTCTGTCCCTTGATCAGTTATGGCTTTCTATGCTAATTACCATCTACTACAAATTGTCAGACTAGTCATTATTGTAGGTCTCACAGCTGGATATACATGGTGATTACTTTTCACTCCCAGTAACAAGCACAGCTCTCCTAGTACCATGAAAGGTAGTGCTAGAAGGTATGGATGGGAGGTCCATAATAGTTTGATATGCTCACGGTTTATGAATCAAATAAGTGGTTATCTTCTGTCTCCAAATCCTAGAGGTTAATCTAGCTGCAGCTTATAGTGTTTGGGGGTCTATGGAATCTCCCTGGGCAACAGCTTCAAATAAGGCAACCCCCTTCCAAAGATGGACCTTTTGATTTTTTAGCCTATAACATTTAGTATGGCATTGTTCCCTTGTTAGAAGTAAAGGAATTTTAGCTCAAATACCCTGGCTTCAAGAGCTGACGCTCTAACACTCTAAATTAATTCCCTTTGGAAACCTTTGAGATTCATGGTGATTCATGATGTATTGATCTGTTATCCTTCTCAAGGTGAAGTGATGAACATTTTCCAATCGTCTAATTCCTGGGCCAATTTGATTTTCCGCGTCAATTCGGCCTCTTATATAAAACATATTCACTGTTTGGCTTGTTGGAGAGATGTGCTTATTTCTTCATTGTTGTTTCAGCCTCTGTACTGTAATTGTCTGTGCTGAGTACAGCCTCAGAGCTAAGCCAAGAAAATAAGGGAAGAGTGAGAATTGTATCTTTGAAAACTAGAAATATGCCTCACTCCTTAAGGTTGCTTATTGCTCTTGCCAAATAGCCAAGATCTGTTTGGAGCACACAGATGGCACCATGCTACCACCTGTAACTTTAATTCCAAAAAAACTGACACTGAAAATTAACTTGGCCTGATCGCTAGTTTATTATCTTCTTTCTCCAAGTCATTTCATTCTCTTTATCTAGCATCATAAAGAAATATTTTCCTCTATATTTGGAGGAAAATGCTAGAACTTTCATTGAACACATTTCCTTTAGTACTTTTATTGCTGCTGCCTTTAAAAGAAATTGCAGCATATGTCTTAGCATTGAGAAGAAGATTTTAAAGATATATTCCACATTGCTTTACCTCTGCGAATGTGATGCCACATAGAAGGTAAGGCAAGTTAGCAGCTGCTCACCACCATCCTCTTGAAACTTCTTTACTTAGAACAGAGCAGCTCATTGTTCAAGTGTTCTTTCTGTTTGTTTTGCTTTGTTTTGTTACTTGTTAGTTCAAGCAGAGTATGTTGATATCGCCCTAACATTAACGCTATAACTTCTTTCTCTTTGGGTTGGTTTATCCACATTTAATTTCTTCCACGTTCGAAAGAATTCTATACTCCTTTTAAAAGCTAAAGACAATAATTTGTCTATTTGCTGATCTTTTTTTTCTATTCTACTGGACTTCTGTAGTATTATGTTTAATTGATAGCTATTTTTCTTCTCCAGACATTTCTATTGTTTTATTTTATAATGCCAGTGTGTTCAGTCTTCGACTGTCTTTGCATACTTGTGTAGCATAAAAGACTTGAGTTAGTTTACAGCAGTCATATTTTTATAATGATACGGCTACCAAATTTATTGTCTTTAACACACTAACAGGAAGGACTCGAAATCTGTAATCAAACTTATGAAATTCAATCCTTATCTTTACTACTTTTCCATTATGTCATATCAAGAAAATAATTCATTTGGTCATCTGTGCCTCTACTTCTGGGATAGTCCACATGATAATCCAGCTGACAATTGCTTTATAAATAGTTGGAATAGTTTTCTCTCTCACACATTAATGATGGCAAGTTTCTTTCATTTCTGACTCAGACTGTTTACAGAAGATCACTTGAATTCCTGGTAAAATGGTGACATCTATCTCACCTTAACACTGAGTGGATGGCAATACTGAGGCTTTAACCAAATGATGACAAGGTCAAAGATAGAATCTTTTTGAATGCACACAATGTCAAACAATAATATTAACTGACCCAATCCATGCGATATTTCAGTTCAGTTTGTCATGACAGAATTGATGGCATAAAAGCACCATTTGGATCATTGGTTTGTTTTAAAGCAGTTAGCTTTGAAAGCGATTAGGAAATGTATTGGCTTCTGGAGTCCTTGTGGTTCATTAAAAAGGCAAAATAAAGCTTAAGATTTATTCTTATCTTTATATAGGACAAGTACAGGTCCAACATATCTGTAATTATTATAAATTTCATAATAATGCAAGCCCATTGTCAGTTGAGTCATAACTTAAAAGTTTTAGATTGAAAAGTTTTTTTTTATGTTTCTGACAAAATGATATACATTTTTCTTTGAAATTGTAAAAGTTTTCTTAAGATAAAGCTTATGAGTAATTACTAGTGAAACTGAAATCATTCTCCTTGAGCCTCAAGAATTATGTGTGCTGTCTTCAATAGCTCTTCCATTAATGATTCTAACATTGTTAATTTTTTATATTCTAATTGTGTTCTGTTACAGCCTTAATTTTGCCCTAGTGAAATATACCCCTACAAAGTATCTTTATACCTTCATAAATTGAAATTCATAATGGAAAATGGTTTCAATTATCCATGGCTAAGCAGAGCTTTTTTGTTGAGTTTGCTTGATATTTTCTAACTTATCCTATTATATTTCACAAAACATGTAGTTTTAGTATGAAACCTTTATTTCAAATAAATAATTCTACAACTGATATAATAATAATTTGTATGCAAATACTTAATTACATAGATTGTATATTAAAATTTTTGGAATATATCAGATTCAAATTATTATGAAACTAACAACTTTCCAAGTTATAAATGTGATTTAAAACAATTTAAAATTGGATAGAGGACAGTTTTTTGTTTTATTGATCTGGACTTATTGCACACACGTGAGTAGGTGTGGCTTAATTGCCACACATGATTTTAATATAAGAACAGTAAATATTATAAGCTATTGATTATATTAAGAAGTCTGATAAAATGATTCTAGGTTTCTAGATGCTGTATTTTCAAGAGTTAGTCTATCTGAAAAGCTACAAATAGCACACATCTAAATATAATCTTAGTAAGAAATTTAAATAGTTATTGGGTAACCACTATGTTATTATTAGAAAAATTGATTCAATATAGTTCTACAAGTTTAATTAGTTCAATGAAAAATACTTGTAAGCAAGCTGAACAAATAATTTAAAAATTTTCCCACTCAGTCCGTGAATTTCATCATTTCAAGGGTGATAGTCACTATCAGGGGTATGAAATAGTCATTCCTGGTCTTTGACCGCAGTAAATACATTGAGCTGTATGGTCAAATGAAACTAAGTTTGTGTGCAGGGATTTAGTTGCTAATTAACTGAAATGTGAAGGAAGCTGTGCTAGTTGGTACATTACATACAGAAGGGTAGGTGATAAGGGCTGAAGAGAAAGATGGAGACATGGAAATGTTGGTACAAATGGGAGGGGTCCCCCATGATTGTTGGCTTGATCATGAAAGAATCAGGTCATACAGCAAAGACCACAGGACACTTCTAAAATCTGAAGAAGACAACGAAGTGAATCATCCTTCTATAGGGGCCATAAACAATGCAGCAATCTCACACCTTAATTTTAGACAAGTTCAAAGGATTTGGAATTCTCATTTACAAAATTATAAACATGTACATTTAAGACTAACATTGTAGCAATAGGAAATTAATGCATTACCTGGTTGTATATCACAGTTGGCTTCATGTTTGTCAGTAAAGGAAGTCCATCACTTGATTTGAATTTTCCCAAAGTTTCGTACACTGTCTAAGGGACTCTGCTATGTATTCCAACTAGGTCCATTCCAAGCTACTACAAAAGTGATAACTTCCATTCAGCTAATGTAAAAATTAACTACCTCGTATTTTAGGAATCCATTTCAGGAACACAATCTAATTACCTAAGTACTCTAGAGGATTGTCAGAGTGAAATGCAGAGAGTATTCAGGTTAACTTTAAAAAATCTTTTTTTAAAAAAGAAATTTTCCGAAATTTTCTTTTTGATTTGGTTGTTACACTTCAACTTAAATGTCTCTATTTCTTCAAATTTTATTATTTGCTTAATTTATTTTGAACAAAAATGACACTTGATAGAAAATTTCCTAGTTAGCAAGGACTAAAATGAATTGTTCTTAAACTTAGAACTTTTGTAGAATCA
This sequence comes from Phyllotis vaccarum, assembly GCA_033318265.1. NCBI lineage: Eukaryota > Metazoa > Chordata > Mammalia > Rodentia > Cricetidae > Phyllotis > Phyllotis vaccarum. The sequence goes on from JARWLC010000010.1 coordinate 57,566,276, forward strand.
GAAATCCAATTCATTTAATTTTCACTATGGTTAAACTTCCAAATAAACTTTGTTTTTACATCTAAAGCACTATTTTTTTTTATTATTTATTTAAGTATTTTAATGTCTTGCTAAACTGGTTGGGTTCACTTCCAATAATCCACATAAACCAGGTTAGTCTGAGTGCTAGTGTCTCCTGCTTCAGTCTCCTTGATTTTAGATTGACAGATTTGCACCACTATGTCTGACCTAAAATACTGCCTTAAACTGGACCACTAAAGAAAAGACGATACTTTACTGTGAAACCTGTGTATTTCCACTCATCTAACCCACTACATTATGTACAATGCACAATTCAGATGAATAAAGATAGAGTTCTTCTAAATATGAAAATGAATCTGTAGGAAAAGAATGATAAGCCTGAGTCCATATTGAAATGTCTAACGTTATCATCAGATCATGTTTTCAAATGACAAATTACTCCAAACTTCTTTTCCTTGAACTGTGCTGTATTAATGGTGGACACAAGTCAATATGCTGCTCATTATTTGTGATAACTACAGTTACCCCATGAAACGTTGCTGCTATGGATTAAACAATGCATATTAAATTTTGCTAACAGGATCTTATTCTTGCTCTAATTTTTTAGCATAGGGCTTTTATTACAGAGTTGACATTACTATCTGTAGTGTCAAAAAAGCAGCATTATCCCTAGGGCATTTATATTTTTTTCCTATCAAGGTTAATTTAAAGTGATTAGCATATGCAGTACAGATGTTGCTATGGGGATAAGAACCACACATCTTCTGTGATGGACATAATATGATTGCTACTGCACTCTCACTAAAATTGGATTATTTGTTTTAATGTCATGAGGAACAAGTCACATGATAGAGATCAATATCTCTTAAATAGCATCCCATATTCTTAAATCAATCATCTCTTCATGTCTTCAGAATGGTGTGCATATGAAAATTACTACTTTTTTATCCACCTAGGTAAGTTTATCATGATGTATTTGGATGTTCAGAAGATTTCTTTTAATTTCCATTGACTCTTCCATCTCCCAGGAGTAAAGTAGCAGTACTTAAGTGGAGAGTGCTTATTCAAGTTTAATTCATTCATCAAACATTCATTGAAAGCTTGCTGTGTGGGTATGATATTTTCTGTATGCTGCTAAGAAGATGAAATAGCGTAGGAAAACTTTTTCTTCTCTTCTTCCTCCTCCTCATTTTTTTCTAGTTGAATCTGGATATTCATGACCTCCATAACTTACTGGATTGTGTTGTAAAATGGTAGAGCAAAAGAGAATAGCAACTGATAGAATATGGTTGTAGATTGCATTCTGAATCTAAGAATAAGAGCAAACTTGAAATGAGAAATAAGAATTGTGAATATCTAGCAGTGTAGGGTAGGAGAGTGGCTTTTTCATAGGTAAAGAAAAAACATTAAGATACTGAGTAAGGAATGCAGAAATAAAACATCTTACCATTAATCACTTCTATTACTGGAAAAAGAAAAGTATAGATCTGTAAAATTGGTTGGGAAGACAAGGGGAAATCAGTAAAGGTTAGGATATCAGGAAACAAATGACATTTATTTAATTACCACAAACAAGATTTTGATGTTTCTTTAGAATGAGAAATTATAGGTGAGGATGATGTGTAGGAATTGGACACTGATAACAAAGAAAAACAAAGAGAAAATTAAATAAACAATGTGAAAGAAATTTTTGACCATAGAAGTAGTTCTTAATAAGTCCTTCCTACCCTCAAATGCCTGCTGTCAATTATGGTACAGATCCTGAAGATGAATACATAATTCATATTTTGTCAAGATAAGTAGCATTTTATGTGCTGTACAATTACACAGGGGCAAGTAAAGAGACATCCCAGACATTTTTGTCATAATTGTCTGACATTTTTCATCTGTGTATGACACGGCTGATTACTAACATCTCAAATAGAACATAAAGAGACACTGGGAGAGAAATATCAGAAATAGAAATTCAATAACAAGGTTATTTCCTAAAAATTTATGTCTAAAATATTTTTGAATGATTTTATGATATACAAATTTCTCTAGAATTTCAAATTAGTTAAGCTGTGCCACAATTTGTAACATACATACGCGACCTTTCCTCTACATCCTTTGATTAGAGCACCCATCAATTTTGATAGTCTTGGCTACAATGAGAGAATTTCAGCGGGTATGGTGTACACCAATATTACCACCTCTTAAAGTATGATTTCAGAAAGGCACTCTAACATTTTTCTTGAGTTGCTTTCTTCAAGGGAGGAAATGATTGACTTTTCCCTGGAAAACTCTGCTCATAGGAATTTTAAATTAATGTCCTCAGTGGTTATTTTAGTGTGCTAAAGCATGGAAAAGGGAACATCTCTCTGTCTTTTAATAATCCGTCAAGAAACGTTTCCCTGGAGTTTATTTTCTGTGCATCACTTTTGCTATATGTCCATAAGAAATTGGCTGAACTGCAGTAGTGATAGTGGACGCCTTTAGTGTCAGCCTATTTCATGCTCAAATGGATTAAACAACTGTAATATTTTTCCTGGGTCTGTTTTCACCTGTCTTTTTAAAACTTCTGTTACTATTCAATATTAGTTGTCTATCTAGCAAGTTTCAAGTTTCATAAGTTTTGCCCATTAAATCCCATAAAAACTTTAAGTTTCATGAGCATTTTCACTAACCATTCTTTGCATATCCTTCTCTCCCTCATTAAAGTTTAAAATGTCTGCTTAGAATATTAAAAATCAGGGTGGAATTTTCTAATATTTAGTAAAGATAAGGTAACACTTAGAAAATTTTTGAAGTAACCCAATTGATCATCCTGTGGCTCTTAATTACCTTTATAAATATATTTCATTTAATTGGCATATTATAATATTCTACTTTGGAAACAAAAAAACTGCATTTCCTTTAAAATCTACCACTGCTGTAGGGGGATTATGTTGTTCCCTTGTAAATAATTGTTCCCGCCTATGAGTTTAATAAAAAGTGCTGATTGGCCAAAGGCAGACAGGAAGTGTGGGTGGGGCTACCAGACTAAGAAGACTCTAGGAATAGGCAGAACAGAGCACAATGCAAGAGAGAAGCCAGAAGAAGAGGTACCGAGTTGCATGGCTGAACAGGATAAGAGTCATGGGTTAGATTAAGGGTAAAGAGTTAGCAAGTTGTATTCCTGGGCCTTAGTCTGATCAGCCAAAACTATTGTAAGCATCTGTGTATCTCTGTGGATCTGTGGGTCTGTGGGCCTAAACCTTGAGGCTAGGCCTGAAAGTACAGACCAGAAACCTCCTACTACACGCTGCGATGCCTCTCAGTGTTGCTCATTCATGTGTGAATATTACCTTTCAAAACATTACCCCAGCATTGGAAAATAATACTAAATTGTTAGCAAATATACTTCTGTGATAGTCTTTTAAATATTTCCACTGGGCATAGAATAAGCAAAATTTACTTAGAGTCATTTACATTTGGGATACACTAGTTAGAAGGAACTCACTAAGGCACTTAAAATGGTACCACTATAGAACTGAAGTGATTGACACAGGAAGGAGCCCCTCTATCTGTACCATTGAAAAATGCTAAGTTTTAGCCTATTTTATATTATTATTCCACAACTGATATTTGAATGTCCTTTCTGATTTGTATTATTAAGGAGATACAAAGATCATGAAATCTTTATAAACTTGGTAAGTTGAGAAATAAACATCTTGATAACCAACCATTAGAATACAGTTTACTAACCAATTTATTAATCAACCCTATTGTAAGTCATGTAAAATATATGTCTACTCTTTATGTGCACTCCAGACAACAAAGCATCTCAGTCCAAAATGAAACATATGAAACTGTGGATTTTTAAATCCACTTTTTATCCACTAATATTTTCATAGTTATTGTAATTACTTGAGAGTCAGATTATGACAGGTTTTTATAATCTCATTTTTTAACCTTAAACTTCACTTTCATGGAATCAGAAAAACCATGGAATTTGTTAGTAAGAACATTTTTAAGAAAGATTTTTCTGGGACAGAGGAGATGCCATAGCTGTTAAGAGCACTTGCTGTTTTTGTAAAGGACTCAAATTTAGTTCCCGAATCCACATTGTGTTGCACAGCTGGGGTTCCAGTTTTATGGTAACCAACTTCCTCTTCTGGCTTCAGCTGATACCAGACACAAATGTAGTTCACAGACATATATTAGGCAAACGTTCATGCACATACAAATAAAATAAGTACATTTTTTAAAGACCGAAAAGAAATTTTGAATCCTGCGAAAAGCAAGTCTGATGAATAGAGAGCAGTCAAGTAGTGAGTGAAATAAACATTAATGAGTTCAGTAGGGAGACAGTGGGCTGAAAATGTCCAACAGACATTCACCATTCCAAATCTACAGAGAGGACATGGATAACAGTGCTGATTTGGGTCACCAGCATATAAATTTAGTGACAGGTGGAAACAAGTTTGAGATTGTTATTACTGACATAAGTAGAAAAAAAATTGCTAGAACACTAGAAAAAAAATAGATATTTTGGTTGATAAAAATGTAAGGAACAAACAGGAAGGCAGAGTGAACCATCTAAGACAGCATCATAGAAGCTAAAGGCTAGTGAGAGGCAAGGCAGCCAATCATTTCATTTGGATTTTATTTAGTGAAAATTGTGGGAAGTTTGATAAATTTAATTTTTCGAAGGTCATTGTGAACTTGGAGTTTCATTGGAGTATTAAGGCCAAAAGAAAGATAATTCTTAATAGGCAGACATGTATGTGACCTTCAGTGAATAGGTGTGATTTTCTCCTCATGGGCTCTGTGCTTCAGTGTAAATGTTGAAAATATTTATCATCGCTATAATGACAGCATAGGTGGGAGTGGCGGAGGTAAATCTTTTTAAAGTTCATTACAGACTTGCGGCTTTTGTTCACCTTAGCAATGAACTATTAAATTCTTTATATTGTTATGATGAGTGTAAGAAGGAGACACAAATGGAGCAAATTTTAGTTTAAATTTTAGTTTTATTTTACTTTAGTTTAGTTTTAATTTATTTTAGTTTAAAATTTAAACACATCAAATAATTTTTTAACACACAGCAGAAAGACCCAGGTATTTCAAAATACTATATTTTTTGAGACTATAATGGAATTACATTACATCTCCTTCCCACATTTTCCTCCAAACCCTTTCATATACTATTCCTTGTTTTGTTTAGAATTCATGGTCTCTATTTCTTTAATTTTTGTTGTGTGTGTGTGCCTAATGATGTGAATATAACCTCCTTTTTCCATATAATTTTGTTGTATTTCTTTTTCACAGCTGACCATTTGGCATTAGAAAATTCACTAATGAGATCCTGTGTTTCTCTCACTCAGCATTTCTTAGTTGACTGCAGTTCTCTCTCTAGAGGTGAGACATTATGAGACATTTGACTGTGCCCAATATAACATATAGAAAAGAAATAAACATACACACCTACAAATTCATTTTAGAATGATGCATAATTACACAAACATAAAAGTGGTATCTAATACCATTGCAGAAAGAGTTACTAAAGCATTTCTGATGAAGCCATATGACTAATTGTTTTACTACTTAAAATAAAACTTGTTTAAAAGAATTGACTACATCACTAGGCATAGAGAAATAATTGAGAAAAATAAAGAAAACTACAAGCATCTATTTTTTTAGTACTTTTAAAGAAATTATATATATATATATATATATATACAGCAATATAGGTATATGAAAATTATAGTAGGATCCCCAAGCATAGATATACGTGGACATAAAATGTAGAGTGAGCTTTAAAAGTTTTGTTGTTAACATCAGATGCTCTTAGGCTTTGAAAAATTATTATATTGTCAATACCAAAAAGAAAGATAGGAAGCCAGGTATAAGTTATGTAATGCATGCATTTATTTACACACAGCAAGAGTATCATGCTTGGTGCTCTGTTCCTTTTTTGCTGCCCTGCATAGCAGTGATGTCTCTGAAGGCAGAAAGCACGGGGTCACCTCGTATCCTGCTTTGTCATCTTCTCTGCTTTACCATCCTCACCACTTTCCTTAAGCCCCATCATCCTATATTTACCTGTAATAAGAATGACAACTGTGCAGGGAAATCTCTTTCACATGATGGGAGGCGGCTTTGAGGATTTAATTGACTGACTTTGATTTTCAAAGTGAAGAGGGGTGTCTTCATCTGGTGCATGTCTTCATATCAGAAAGGCACAGTCCTACGTGTCTGTTCCTTTTAGTTTAGTGACTTCCTTGAATTACAGTTCTATAATGGAGAGTCGAGGTGAAATCTCATTTCTTAAAAAGGCATGTGTCTGGCGCCTTCCCAAGTCATGAGTATTTAAGGCATGATGAACTGTGAATTGGAAGTTGCTGCTTACACACAACAACATGCAGGTGTCTCAAATCTAATATTGTCACTAGCCAAAGTGAACTATATTTAAAAGTGTGAAGTGTTTAGTTTATAGAAAAATCTTTACTAAAAATGAACAAATAATAAATCAAGGTCAGAACTGTTCAATTCTCTTAGAAAGAAAGTAAATGCAATGAAATCATAGCGAAAAATACCTTCTTTATGCTGATTACTGTGAAATGAACATGTTAAGCAAGTAAGATCACAAATTCCTGTTTGTATTCAAATGAAAAAGAGAAATAATGTAGATTTGTGTGAACGGGGAGGAAGAAAGTATATGGGAAGAGTTTTCAGAGGAGAGATCATAATCAGAATATATTATATGGAAAAATACATCTTCAATAAAGAAAAAAATCATTATTTCAAACTATTTTTAAAAAATGCCTGTAACATTTCCAAAATACTTTTCAATAATATGTGTCCAAGCGTTATGAAATATCCAAGGTAATATTATAAAGAATATCATGTAGAGAACCCCAATATATGTCATGGTATTTGTATTTGTTTTCTTTCATTGCAAATAGTCATAAACAAGACTGAAAACTGTATGTCATTTCTGTAATATTAACTGGTCAATTACCTCAAGTACATTGTAGAGGTAAAACGTAGGAATGATTAAAACAGCAATTAAGAGCTCACATTGTTCTTGCAGGGAACTCACTTTGATTCCTAGCACCCAGGTCAGATAGCTGCCTTTCAACACCTTTGGCTTCACTTTCCATAGATTAAATGCCATGTTTTGGCTCAAACCTACATTCATACCAACACACACACTTGAAAAGAACAGATTGTGTACAGTAACCCAGATGCTAAAAGAATAATTTCCCGTGTTTTCATTCATTGGAAGCTCCTAGATCTCAGTGTTTAGATGTGAGTACATATTCTCAAATAACTGCATAAACCAAGATAGTGAAGAGGGGCCATTGTCAGGGTGGAGTGACAGTATTAAGGAGAATAGTGTATGCAAGTGATATGTACAGGAAACTGGAGAAAAGAGGGAACTATTTTTAGAGAGGGAGAGATAGATTGCATACAGAAGAGAATGACAAATAGCAGTGATGATATCTGTAACACTCCTAAGGAATCACAGTATAATTATCTATCTGAACTCAAAAACTACAATATATTCATAGTCCTTAACTATATTCTAAATATTTGGCCTGTACACTCAGAGAAGAGTAGTCCTTAATCTTCATCAAGGAAGTTTCTCTTTGGAACAGCCAAATACCATTAGAAAAATCTGCATCCAACCAACTTGCAGAATTGTGAAGCTCAGTCATAGTGTATACATCTCCAAAACAATATTGTAGCAGAGGTTCGAGTTTCATTGTGGAAGGAAGGTGGAAGCTGGGAAAGACCAGGAAGTCTCAACTCTACCCAAAGAACTACAGGCAATTAAGGATGTAAGACAGAGGAGAGATGACAGCATGCCTCTCTCTGTTGAGTAAGAACTCCAAGGCTTATCGCCCTGGGGAGATATTATTAGTTATTATTATCTGGTCACTTTTGTTAGTGGCACATTTAAAAGTTATGATCCTAATGAAGAAATTGAGTTTATGTGTATTTCCTGCCTTCAAATCTAAATCTTTCCTGTTGAGGATTGTATTTAATGTCTTAAAAGATGAGAAATAAGCATATGTACAACAGTGTTTTCTGTTTGCAGATATGCTTTTGTTATCTGTATTCATATATTTTATTCCTGATCTTTATTTTATAGTTACTAATGACAAACCAGGAACCCTACAATTTCATTATTTCAGCCTTAAGTTGTACATCTGAAACTGTGTGTATTGCACCTCTAATATTGTGTTTCGGTTCGATGAAAAAAAATGCCTTCTTTCCACAATATAATACACTTCTACTTTCCCTGTTGTTGGAGTTGGTAATCTTTTCTTCTTTAGGACATTTCTAATTAAGAATTATCTTTCTTTATCTAACACAGTAATTCTCAACCTTCCTAATGTTGCAACCCTTTCATATGGTTATTAATGTTATGGTGATTTTCAATTACAGACTTTTGTTGCTACTTCACAACTGTAATTTTGCTAGTTATGAGTCATAATGTGTTTCCAGATTGTCCTAGGAGACCCCTGTTAAAGGGTCATTCAACAACAACAAGGTGCGAACCATTAGTCTAAAAAGATTGTAAAATTAAGGTTATAAAAAAAATTTTTAGGGAAATTTTAGTAATTTAGATTATACCCTTCTGGATAAAGCTAATGTGCTAAGTTATCAGCTACCACATAGGTGCCAAAGACTAAATCAGACTCTCTGCAAGAATAACTGTTCCTAACTGTTGAGCAATCTCTCCAGTCCCACTTTCCTCTTACTGTAAGGAAAATAAGTCTCCAGAATTTTATTCTGACCCGTGACCTTCTCTTGAGACCTAAGACTCCCTTACTTAAAATGGCTAGACAACGTTTTGCTTTTGTGAGGATAAGTTAATAATATACATTTAATAGAAGCTCTACTTAACTTTTTTTTAACCCTTTCTTCTCCTAGAATCATGATAAGTACTCTGTATAGATGCTGTATCCAACGGCAGAAAGTCATAGATATCATTCAGAGTCATAAAAATAGAGTAACAAACAGACACTTCTCAAATCATGGTGTGGCTGTTATTCTGTTCAAATGGTAAGGGGTTTAAATACTTCTTTGAGTTATTGTATTTCCAACCATGCAGTGATTCTTTAAAAGATAACTGCTTGGTAAGCTGAAAACTCTCTTTATTCTTTTTTATTTATTTTGTATGTTCACCTTATTATTTTTTATTAAAAATGTCATTTTATCTATGTTTCCCCTTGCTCCCCCTCCCTTCCCTCCTCCCAATCCCTCCCAGTCATTCCTGAGCCTCGCCCTCTCCGAAAAGGGCAGGAAGTCCTTCCTGCACAGATTCTCTCCTACTTCTTGCTGTTCACTAACCTCATGAAATCTGTTGCTACTCCTACATGGAATTTATTTTTAAAGAATTTCTGGCTTAGTTCTACCATTTATTTTATGCTTATTGTTTTTCACTCATAAACTGCTAAAATCTATTTTATTTATCTACTAGTTTATTCTGAAAGGGATCAATGAGCCACTAACCTTAAAGATAGTTGTTATACTGATGAATAGGTGTAAACAAATATTTTGACTAACTTTTGTTAAGTTGATAAATATTCTATTAAAATACAGAAACTGAAGAATTTTCCCTTCTCTGAAGTCTAAGATATGTATAGAATATAAAACTAAGTATGATCCATCAATCCTATTTGCTATGACAGTTTCCTTTCTAAGTTAGTGATATGTGCTTGGCAGGCCAAATTTAGAGTTCCATGTGAACTGAGATCGATAAATTTGTAATATTTTCCCTCACATTTATGTTTTCTTCTGAAACATTTCACTGATTTCATTATAGTTTCAGAATGCAAAAGTCATATTTTCTTCAAAAAAGTATGGAAATCTCAAGTACCATTTTGAAAGCTTTAAAAATCTTTTAAGATATAAATATTATATTTTTCCTGTACTTTGGGAAGGCATGTTATAATAAAATTATAAGCTCTTCCAAAATATGGTAATGCTAATTTTGCAATATTTTAATGTCATAGTGTCACACAAATTCATTAGAATGATGTATCTTCATTAAAACCAATTTTGTATAACTTTATAAGCCCTTATTTCTTTTAAATACATTGTGCTTTATACAAAATAAGAAAGATAAATTCTAATAATATTGAAGTCACAATTTATATTTTTCCAAAAACTTGTACTTTTCCCGATATAATAGGGAATGTATTGCAACATTTTCAATTATATTGGGTCTAATGAAATCATATTTCTTCACATTACACACTGAATGCCTCTAAGATGACTAAAACATACTAAAGCATGTTTAAAACATTAAACTATCATGAATGGTATATAGTTACGTTCGTACTTGCTGAGAAAATAGTCTAAGCCCATTTACATGACTCATACTTATTTTCTAAGAATTATTTCAAGAATCTTCTTAGAGATTTATGAAGTTGAGCTTATGAAAATTGGCTTATTTTATGGACTCTTTTTAAGCCCAGACTCTGAGCAATTGACAAAAGAAAGACTGTGCAAAAAGTAATAACTGTGTTCTTAAAAATTACATATCTAGGTTTGTATTCTCAATTACTTTTTCTAAGCACAGCTTTTTAAAAAAAGATGACATTTGCATGTAAAAGATAGTCTTACATATTCCCAATTCAAACTCTCCCTCTCTATCACTCACTAATACAGGTACAAGGACAAAAGGCCACTGGTAATACTGCTTGATTATGCTGCATTGTAAGAATAACTTACTATACTTAGGTATGTTAGCCACCTGGAAATAAACATCATGATAAAATATATATTGCTTTTATTATCTCATAAATTGTTTTTTCAGTTTTTTAGTTGCTGTGTTACTCTTCTTGAAAAAATGCATAGAAATTCCATTTGTCTTAGATTAAGAAGGCAATCACAGACAAGAAAGGAATCCTATCAAACTCCACTTCAGGAAAGCAATATCCCTTGCAATTACTTACATGAACATGAATGATTTGGACAACTGCTTCACAAAATTCTCTTCCCCTGCATGGGTAATGACTCACAAAAAGCTGTGCTGTGGTGGTATTTTGTGTATGATCCAACAAATAAAGCTTGCCTGAAGATCAGAGGCCTGAGCCAGGCAGAGTTAGGCATAGAGGCCAATGGAACGGCTCAGTCAAAAACAAGAGCTCCTCAAGTGAGGTCGATAATCAATTGGCTCCAACAAAGTGCTTTCATCATGTCCTATTTTCCCCAAATCTTGGTCCCCAAAGCAACGGGATGACAGTAAGAAGAGATGGGTTATATTCAGAGAATTCTATAAATTCCTATTCTAGGGAGCTGAAATAATAACTTGTGCACTGTGCCTCCTTCAGTGTTCTTTTCTGAAGCAGTGTAAGTTTTGCAAACTTGTGGTGCAGTGAAGATAAGCAACTGAGGGTCTGTTCCCTATAGTGTCATAAACTTCCATTGTTTTTATGTGTAGTTTGAAAATGCGCTGGATCTTTATTTTATGCCCCTAATACAAAGTTATGGTCAATGAAGCACTGCTGATGCTGAACCCACATATCTTCCTTTAGTATTGAATTGCATATAGAAGGTACACCTCTTGAATCCTAATGTGAATTAGAAGACATACACTCTTAAGTCTATTATAACATGTGTACACTAACAAAATAATTTATTGAATCCTGCTATAAATTTATTCAGCCATTAGGGGTCAAAGAAGAGCTGAAAGAGGAAGGCAGTTACTTGCTTATTGCCTTTTAATGGCATTCAAACAGGAATTATAACATTATGGATGCTATTTTTCTTCTAGCTGTTATTACCTCAAACTTTTAAGAAGCATATCAGCTTCTTTTTTGCCATGAAAGAATCAATCTGAAGGGAGAATGCTTTCTGTTTGTTGCCACTGTAAATAATTGATTATTGGTATGTGCCTATCAATGAAGAGCTAGAAATATTGAAATTATGAGATAATATATAATTATATTGTGTTGTGTAACATCTAATGGTAGAATGTGAATATGAAAACTTTTGAGCATTAGAACAAGAGGCAGACATAGAACGTGCATCAGCTCGAAGAATGAAGCTTTCGTGACTAAGATAAAACAGCATTTTTATCAAGTTAAAGATTTACTTTTGAAATTTCCTAAAATTTACTTTTAAGCTATTATTTCTGTTGCTCTTTAATAGAGTTCCTCTTATTTAAAATAGAATGTTTTAATAAACCCCTCTTCCTTGCTGTTCATTCACTTGGAACTAGATTTTAGGCAATTTTCACTTCCCTCTACTTTGCCTGACCTTTTTTTTTTTTTTTTTTTTTTTTTTTTTTTTTTTTTTTTTTTTTTTTGCAACTTGGCATAATGCACAGCCCTTTCAGGAAAAATAGAGCTCTTTTGGTATCCTACTCTTATATCTCAGTGACCAGGCAACATCTGTGATGGTCATTTCCTTCTACAAGTGGTGTGAGTCTCCAGAGAGCTGATCACAGATTTTATGTGCGGAAACGAGAATTTTTCTATCTGGGAGCTGAAGTCATATCATAGCGCGGTAGACAGCAATCTTAGTACTAGACCCTTTACTTCTGTCTTCTGCTTGAAAAACTCTTACAATGTTTTTAAGGGTGGCCTTATCTTGAAAGTTACCATCATTTTCTCCTATTGTATTCTTAGAAAATTAAAAAACAGGTATTAAGCACTTTTTATAATACTTGGCTAATTCAGATACTGAATTATTATCACCCATCATGAATATTATTAGAATTTATAAATGAACATACTTTTTGCTCTTTCATAAGTATTTTAGGATCAGTTTTTTCCCATACTTCATCTTAATTCATATGAAAGTCTCCCTCTGCCACTCTATGTCTCTGCTCTCCCTTACATTGCCTTGCTCTGTCTTCCTTCCTCTCATCCTTTGAATGTTCTTTATTCCATCTTATGAAAATGCGCTCAGTACAAACCATCTCTTTATTAAGTCTCCTGCATAAGCCCAGAGATCACTCGCTTTTCATTTAACTGCCTTCATTTTCTTACACAGTCTTCAGTGTTACACGAAACTCACAATCCCCAAATTGAGTGATTCCAATTAAGCATTCTTCCTTTCTTTCTCTCTCTTTCTTCCTCTCTCTTTCTTTCTTTCCTTCCTTCTCTCTCTCCTTCACTTCCTTTTTTCCTTCCTTCATTTCTTCTCTCTCTCTCTCCCTCCCTTCCTTGGTCCATCTCAGTCTCTCTTTCTTCTTTCCTTTCTCTATTTGCTCCCTCCAGTCTATGTTTTGGGGGCTGCAATTTCCATTGTTTATGTCATCTGATGTATCATAGCTTAATTAACATTGTTAGGATTTTATTATAGTCTACACTAAAAATTAGGTGTTTGTTATCAATATGTGATGTTATGCTTTGAAATACTGGTTGTAAGTAAAGGATATGCTTAGCTGCAATCATCTTCTCATCCTTCTATCTTTTTCAATTTTTAAAATCCTCTTCTTGTTAACTAATTGTTTACTTTTTTAATGTCAAACTAGTATGCTAAGATTAAGGAGAAAGTTAACATAACCTCAGGTACTTAATTTCCTGTTCATCTGTCCAAATACGAGTTATTAATCTTCACCAATGTTATATGAAGCTTAGGAAAGATACAATAGGTTAATTAGTTAATAAACTGTCTTGTTTCTGTGTCAAGAAACACAGTCCAAACTTGGTTCTGTCATCATATACTCTGCATATCATTTCTTTTTGGTTGAAATATCCCCAATAATTTTGGTTAATAATGCTACTGAGTACATTGGTAGGTTCCATGAAGGCACTAACTACAATCAAACATGTCTCTCCTGCTTGCCTTTTTCCAAATACCTGGCAGCCACCTCCCAATAATAGAATCAAATACTTAATATTACTTATAAATGGTCAGCCAAAAGCTCAGGCTTGCTACTAAATAGCTCTTAAATTTTATGTTAATCCATATTCCTTATTTATGGTCTGCCACATGGCAGAACCTTTCTTAGCATGGCATGTTAATCTCGTGCTCCTTTTGCATCTGACTGTTGGCTCCATACTCTGACTTTTTCCTTCGCATCATCTTTAATTTGGTCTCCTCACATACAGTTCCAGGCTGGACACTGGCCAGTCAGCATTTTATTAAATCAATTCAACTAACAAACATTTACAATGGACAAGAGGATTATTCCACAACAAGTAACTACGACTATTTTGAGAGTACTAAGCAGCTACATATATTCCATGTTAAGCAACTGAAAATATCTGTTTGTTGTTTGGGAGAGGCCCTTAGAAAGTTTTTCTTAATTTAAGATGCAAATTGAGTTTTATTATTAATCTTTTGCTTTTCTAAAAATATTTTGAATGCTAGAATATAACATGATAAACTAATTTTCATATGGGAAAATCATAGAATAGCATATTTACTTGCTTCTTAGTTGTCAATTGTTGATAGGCTTTTATGAACTTTGATAAAGAAGTTCCTGAAGCCCCCGCATCAGTTACCTTGGGATTTGAGTTTGTTGACCATAAATCAATTTAAACATGTCAAGACAGCTACTGTCCCTAAGAGATAAGATTATCAAGCTTTCCAATGACACAATATATTTTATCATAATGAGAAAGTAAATGTTTAAAGTATGCATTACTAAGAGCTGAATTTTAAAGAATGTATTAGAAGTGTGCACTAATAACAATGCTCTGCAAGATTGTGGCATCCTTCTATAAAAAAAAAGGAATTATCTATTCTTTAAATTTAAATATCATAGAAAATTATGCTACCATCTTAATAACATGATCCTTTCTGTTTCAAATAGATAGTTTGACTTAGAAAAGTCAGTTGTCTGGCTTTTGGAAACCTATTCCCCATGCTGGGTCACCTGGCTCAGGCTTTATACAGGAGCTTGTTCCTGCCTCAACTTGGTAAGCTATGGTTTGTTGATGCCCATGGGAGGCCTTTACCTTTCTGAATGGAGACTGGGAAGTGGATGGAGGGGGTGTAGATGGAAAGTGAGGGAGTGATCGGGATGAAAGGAGGAAGGCAAACGATGGTTAGCATGTAAAATAAGTGAAAAAATATTAATCAATGAAAAAGAAAAAAACAGATTTTATTTGTCTTGAAAAAATGTTGCATTTTTAATCGTTAGTGAAAATCCATACAATTGAGAAGGGAGAGCCACTTATGTGCTGTGTACAGTTGGATTTCCTTGTACATTTTTGATTATAGTAATTCACCACTTCTCTGTTAGCCTGCAATGACCCTGTGATAACATGTAATAATTTTACCAAAAAAGACAATCACAGGTTCAGAATTTTGCCCTCACACTTTTATTCAAATTATTCTTCAGTGGCCTGCAAGTCAGTCAAAGAGCAAGAAGTTAATGGCTCAGCTTCTAAGCACAGGGTTCATCTTTTCAGTCATCTTGACACCATGGCCTTGAAAAGTGCAACAAAATGGAACACCAGTAACATGAACAACAAACTCAACTCCTAAGAACCCTGAAATAGGAATGGAACTGATCCAGGTTTCATAGTTCACATCTACATAGAAGAAATATGTCTTCTACTATGATTCTATGTAAATTAAATCAACAGATCATAGAGCAATGAAAATACAGAAAGTGAAAAAACTACATTTATATTCTCAGCACAAATGAATCTTTAACAGATCATTTTTCTCTCTTGCTATTTTTACAGAATGCAATATTCACACAATACAGTTGTAGGGGCAAGATACAGTCCAGAGTGAATATGTATATATTACTTTCTTTACTTTTTGAGACTGAAATACAAATAGATCATTTCCTCTATATTCTTCCTCCCTTCAAATCCTTCTTTATATCTCTTTTTTTGCTCAAATTCATGATCTTCCTTTTTCATTAATTGTTGATATACAAATGCATATACATATATTGCACATATTCCTAAATATATGAATATAGAATGTAAGCTTTATAAGGTTGTTTATATGTATATTTTCATGAATAACTAGCTGATACTGGATAACTACTTAGTACACCTATTGTAACAGGGATCATTGCAAAGGGGTATGGCAGAAGACTGTAAGAACCAGAAAATCGGAGAATGTTTTGTGATATTGTGCTTTCTAGGAATGTCAGAAGCTATACCCATAAAGTCTCACAAACATGACTAACTAAACATAAGTGGAACAATATAAACAACAATAAATATTCTAATGTGACTCGGGAATACCCATAAGGCCTCAACTTTATACAAAGTACTATAGGCAAATAAGGAATGCTGAGAGCAGGAGAAACAGTTTTTCCAGAAATGGCTGTGTATTTTAGTTATTAGCACAGCCATGTCAAGTATCTCAATTTCCCAGGCTCAGGGCAATGGAAAGATCCTCCCTTGATTTTAATGTAGATATTGAAGAAAGATTGACATTTTAGCTAAAAACAGTAAGTGCTAAAGATACTTACCATAGATTCCTCATCCCTGATGATAAAATGGTCATGCTTTTCAGAAAGTACCTGCACTGACACTCTGACATGATTACTACCCTGCCTCCTTATTCATTGTAAGAACGTGATTGACATCTATGCAGGTCTTTGAGGTCATTGTCACTGTGCACAAATACATTGGGAGTAAAATTTAAGCTTCTAAGAGCATGTAGGCTTTCTCTGTCCACAAAGATTCTACTTAAAAACAGAAATGAATGCCAATTCCTTTCTTGAAGTTCAAGTGTGGAGTTATAAGCATATATTCAATGGTAAGACTATTGACAACATTCACAGGGTTCGTATAGAAAAAATGATACCAATGGTGTTTTTAGAGCAGTGATCCTCAGCCTTCTTAATGCTGTGACCCTTGAAGATAGTTCTTGGCGTCTTAGTGAACCCCAAGAATAAAACTATAGAACTATTTCATTGCTACTTCATAACTTTAACTTGTGTGTCTGATATGCAAAATATCTGATATTTGACCCTCCGTCAAAGGGGTCACAATCCACAGGTTAAGAACTGTTCCAGAGGACAATAAACAGAGTTTCTAAAATTAACTACACTTGAGCTGTAATAGGAGCAGAAAGAAAAGCAGAATGAGGCACAGTGGAGAGTCCTTATTGTACATTGCCCACAGTGCCTCTCATTCCAATACCCGCTGCCTATAGTCAGCATCTTCTTAGGCCCCAGAGTATCTTAGATTTGATCCAATGCCTGTAATCTCTGTTCCAGGCATTCCATTGCCCCAAACACTTTATTTTGAGAAACTCACCTTCTGAAATAAGTAGCATTCAATTAAAAAAAAAAAGAACTGGTTTTTAAAATCCATATAAGGAGTTGATACGATGGGCTTTACTTACAACTGGTTACTTATTGTAGACATCAGTGTGCAAATCCTTATCAACCATCGTCCAGGTATCACTGCATAAAAGGAAGAGAGAATAAAAGGGAAGAGAATTGGAAACAAAAAAGAAAGAAAATAGGGAAAGAGTATATCCATCAGAAGAGATGGTAACTCTGCTCTAGAAGCATCTTTCAAAGTCCTTCACTGTGGCTACAGGGATTCTTCAGCATGAATTAAGGCAGGAAGGGACTAAAATGCAAGTACCTGAAAATACATTTATTAAACCGTTTCTATCTTTGCCCATTAGATGGGAAAGGACTAAATTGGCTTCCTTTAGGAAAATATATTAGACTAATTTGTTTTAATACCAACTCAGCAGGGAAACTAAAATAAAGCTGGTACAAGCAAATAAACAACCCCTGCCACAAGACAAGGAGCAGGTGATGAAAGGAAACGATGGCGTCTAATATCGCTGAGAGAAAAAGAAGAGGAAAGAAGCAGCTCACTTAGAACACGGCTTCTATTTCCAGAAAGCCCCGTGGTTGTGATTTTAGGGCAAATATGTATCCAGCATTGCTTTGCCCATAAGTACGCCTCCTGTGGTGGCGATTTCATTCACTTGACATTTCCCCTGGTCAGCTATTCTTCCCAAAGTCATCTCATGCCTTGCCCATGCTTCTTCATATATCCAATTTGAGAAGTACATCTTGTTTTCTTCTGTAAGTGTTATGTGTCGCTAGGAGATAGCTTAAATTATATTCTTTATATAGTAGTTAAAACTGTGAATTAAGGATTGCATTGGACATAGATACCAATAAGTTCCAAGAGGGAAAAAATTGTTATGGTCCAAAAATGATGATCATCCTGTGGACATTGGGTTAGAGTTACAGATTATCAAAATTAAAATGTATTAAAGGTGTTCAGACAACAGGAATATTTTTATTATACTGAAGTAGTAAAGTTGTGATTTCTAAAGTGTCAGTTGGTCACTGTCACTGGCATTTATTTCTCCCTTTTCCTAATCTTAATTTTTTTTAAGATTTACTAATTTTTATTTTATGTGAATGAGTGTTTTGTTTCCATGTATGTACATGCACCACATTAACGCCAGAAGAAAGCATAATAGTTCCCAGAACTAGAGTTATAGATGACTGTAGGCTGCCACGTGGATGTTGGGGACCAAACCTGGGTCCTCTAAAAGAGCAGCAAGTACTCATAATCATTGATCTGTCTCTCCCCTATTAACCCTTCTCCCTGAACCCTACTCTGTGTGTGTGTGTGTGTGTGTGTGTGTGTCTGTGTCTGTGTCTGTGTCTGTGTCTGTCTGTCTATCAGTCAGTCTTTCTGTCTGTCTAAAGGTGTACATGTGCCACAGTATATCTGTGGAGGTCAGGGATTACCTTTACCTTGTTTGATAAAGTATGAGCCAACCTGCCTGGCTCATGAGTCTCAAGGATTCTCTGGATCTGTTTTCCATCCTACCAAAGGAACTTTGTGTTGATGGATTTACCCTATCAATTGTTTGGGAGTTCTAAGAGATCCGAATTCAAGCCCTTCACCTGCTGTGTCATCTCTCTAGTCTCTTTCTTATTTTCTTATGTTATCAATTTCAAGAATAGAAAATAATCCATAGAAATGACTTTGTACCATTTTTACCATGTTACCTACCAAAGAGAGCACCAGGACAGAGCTGTATTTCTAAAACTGATTTGGGTTAATGTCAATTATTTTATGATCAGCTATCTAAAGAATACAAATAATTTATAGCTGTTTTGTCATTTTTTGTACGATGCATTCATGCAGTGTACCATGATAGACTCTTCCTATTCTAAGGTGTATAAAAAGAAGACAGTATATTCAGAATTAATGGGGGAACATGCATATATGTAAGCACCCATCATCATATAAAGAAGTTTGATGGTCTCTGTGATTACTAAGAATTCACATTGGCTTCTTATGATGTATATAAATTTAGGTATCAAGCATTCAGCTAGTTGCCAAATATAAAATCCTTTCATTTTACGATGGCCACTTTGAGGATATATTATTTTTCTCCAACTTTTAAAAAGTTATTTAGTCATTTATTTTATATCCTGACCACAGTTTTTCCTCCCTCTTCACCCCAAGGTCAGCCTAATGTTTGATTGTGGGTCTCTGCAATCTGCTTTCATTAATTGCTATATGAATTCTCTCTGATGACTGTTGGACTAGACACCCCAGTCTTTGAGTGCAGCAGAATATCATTAGGCATCATTACATTGGTATTTTATCTCCATTCCTGTTAAGTTCTATCCTAGATCTCTGGACCAAACTGCCTCTGAGTCCTGTGTGCCAGGCACAGTCAGAGGTAGGTTCACTTTTGTGGTATGGGTCCAGGATGAACCAATCATTGATTGGCCACTCCCACAATCTCTGTGGCACTTTTACCCTAGCACATCTAATAAGCAAGACAGGCTGTACATTGAAGGTTATATGCCTCAGTTGATGTCCCAGTTCCTTCAGTGGTGGTCTTGCCTGGTCACAGGAAAGGGCTACTTCAGACTCCATATCCACTGTTGCTAAGGGTTCTCATTGGGGTCATACTTGTAGATTCCTGAGACTTTCCTTTGCACCAGGTTTCTACCTGGCCCTAAAATGATCCCCTTCCAGTGGTCTCTTCCAGTCTTCTCTACCCGCAATCTCTCTTGTTCCTATCCCCACCTACTCCCAGGACATTCATGAAATCTCTTCTATTTCTGCTTCCTAGGAAGATCAGAGTGTCCTGCTTGAGTTGTCCATGTCACCTAGCCTCTCTGGGAATGTAGATTGCAGCATGGTTGTCCTTTAAGGCTAATATTTACTTTTAAGTGAAGACATACCCTGTTTATCTTTCTGGGCCTGGGCTAACTCACTCACAATGATTTATTATAATTCCATCCATTTGCTCTAGAATTTTGTGATGTTATTAACAGCTGAGTAATAATCCATTGTGTAAATGGACCACATTTTCCTTGTCCATTCTTAAGTTTAGGGATATCTAAGTTGTTTCCAGGTTCTGGCTATTATGAATAAAGCTGCTATGAATATAGATGAGCAAGTGTCCTTGTGGTACGATTGAGCATCCTTTGGGTATATGCTCAGGAATGGTATAGGTGAGTCTTGAGGAAAACAATTCCCAGTTTTCTGAGGGAGTGCGTTATTAATTTCAAAGTATCTGTAAAAGTTTGCATTTCCACCAGAAATGGAAAATTGTTCCCTTGTGCCAAATCATCTTCAGAATAAGTTGTCACTTGTGGTTTTGAGCTTAGTCTTTCCGACAGGTATAAGATGAAATCTCAGAGTCATTTTGATTTGCATTTTCCTGATGGCTAAGCATGTTGAACATTTCCTTAAGTGGTTCTTGACCATTTAAGATACCTTTGCTGAGAATTATATTTAGATCTGGACCCCATTTTTTAATTGAATTAGTTTTTCACTTTTTAAAATTGATATTAAGTTTTTGGAGTTCTTTATATATATTTGAGATCAGCCCTCTGTTGATTCTGGGGTTGGCAAGACCTTTCCCCATTCTGTAGGCTGCCACATTGTTGTTGTATTGCAGTATCCTTTGTCTTACAGAAGCTCTCAAGTTTCATGTGGTCTATTAGCTTTTTATTTATGCTATTGTCTTCTGTGCCAATGCATTTAAGGGTATTCACACTTTCTCTTCTATCAGGTTTAATATATCTGGGTTTATGTTGAGGTTTTTGATCCAACTGGACTTAAGTTTTGTGCTAGGTGATAGATATGGACTATACGCCCCATTTTACATGTCAACATCCTGTTTGACTAGAAATATTTTTAAGAGACATTTCACTTTCCGTTGTATAATTTTTGCCTCTTTGTTAAACAAAAATTAGGTGTCCAAAGTTGTCTTGATTTATATCTGGTTTTTTTATCCAATTCCATTGGTTCACCCGTCTGATTTTGCCCAACTTTTTAAGGGTGATAGAAAAAAAATTTATTTGCTCCATACAATGTAGGGCATAGCAGAAGAAATGAAAAATTCCATACCTGCCAAGCTTGGTGAACCACCAAGTTACTTTAGGTCATTTATAGTCAGAACTAAGTTTGCTGTAGTACCTGGGTCCCACTTGCATCATGGGTAACTCACAGAAAGTGACACCACTTAAGTCTCACTAGATGCTCTGTGAGCAGCTGAGATACCGAAGGGTCCCACCTTTGTCAAGTTCTTACCTCTTGCATAACCTCCAGAAAAGTAAGGGTCCATGAGTGTCTCAAGAAGATCGGTAAAAATCTTGTGCGTCTTATAATCCCCCTTGATCCTTCCACAAAGGCATAGTAATATGCCTGACCATCCTCACACTGCTCTGATGTCAGATGGCAATGGTTGTGTCCAATCTGGAGGAAATAGATATACAATATCAACTGTTCTGACCTGCATGATAGACATAGGTTTTCTAACTTCACAAATTAAATGTAACTGTTACCATACGCAGGAAACAGTTTAGACACATGCCTAAGCATCATGAACATCCTAAACACTTGAGGAGACTGCTTTGGGGTGGAAGGTTCAGTGTTTCCATGGCCTACTATAATAATAGGCAGTACAAATTAAAATTTAGGTACTATCCCCAGGGGTCTTGAATCAGCACTTTTGTGTTAAGCATATTCATGTTTAGCCAAAGATTGCTATTTCCAAAACCAGGAAGCAAAATGACTTTGTGACTTTGAGTGAGTGGAGGTCACCAATAGTTTATTTGTTGGTTGGATAAGTTTAGACACAAGGGTTGATTTGCATGAGTGCGAAATAACTCAATTTTCAGTGCTTTGAAATTTTGGAAGGAGTGAGGGAAAAGTGAATTGTGTGTATTTACCAGTTTTAGTGTATCTATCTTTAAAATGTGGACATTCTCTAAATACTTAAATTTTGCAAAATGTTCAAGTGGTTTGGTTTTGGTTTTTGCTGTTTTATGATCCTTGAATCAGACCTGAGGTGTGTGAATCATTATATTTAAGTAAAATGTATAGCTCCAATGCAGAAACATTTTTTTAAATCCCAGGCTATTTTTAAGTAACTTTCACCTGTCCTTACAGCTCTTTGCTCTAGAGAGTCCCTTCATGTAGTTGTATTCGTTTATTTTAATTCTGAACCCAGCAGAGAGTTAAGAGTTCACCAAGACTCTATCAGTGTCTGCTTCCTGAAGGTCAGGGTCAGCTCCCAGAAGCTCCTGGGCTCTGTAATTCACAACTGCCTCTCCCACCCCAGGAAAATTTTGAGTATGCCTGCAGGGCAAATAAACCACATTTTTGATAATACAATTTTGTCTAGGCTTTCATAAATACTTAACACACCTTTAGTATATATGAAAAAGAGAATAAGTACTTTTAAATAACCTAATTTGGAAATATTGGAGTAAATGGGTGTATAAATGACATGGGACACGGGACAAAAGAAGGTGACTTTTGTCTGCCTAGAGCCCTTTTATCTCATTAAGAATATTAAAGTGAACAAAATACATTTTCTAGATAAAAGCCTTTAACAAAGAACATGTTTTTTTTTTTTAAAAAAATAACTTATTGATTTGTAAGTAATATCTTTGAGTAATTGTTACTTAGAATCTTATATATAAACATCAACTTTTCATTTTCCTAGGCTTTTGTAGGGCTCCCTCTACTGTTCAAATGAGAACATGTTTCTAAAATGATCAGAGGGAATCTGCCTGAAAAACAGCTGGTCAGATGGCTAAAGATTCATATATTTAATCTGTTCAAACACATGTATATGCATGTATATATTTACATTAGTATTTTCTTCCATAAATTTGAATTATCTACTGTATATACTTAACGTTATTTGCACAGATTTGTAGCATAATTTTAATAAAGCTCCTTGTATACTATGGATAAATAAAAATTTGTTTCAAATCTTCAACTCTCCTCAGATTTTACCAATAATTTATCTGTTAATTTTCTTACTAGTCTATGCTTATCAAAAATACAATACACACAATATAAGAAAAGTCACTCTGAAACTTTAGAAAATGAAAATTAAAGAAGGCTCCGAACATCATGTGCTTCATGTTTGCTTAAATGATGGGAAATTACATAAATTCTCTTCCTTTTTAGAATATTTAAAGGCCGGTAGCCCCTGTGTGAATAAAACAAATGTTAAATATTATCCAGTATTATGGAAAAGAGATCTAGAAATACTACCACTGATTCAAATTCAAGAAGTGTAACACTCTAAAGGCAGATTTGTATTTTGTAGGTCAAGACTGGCAGTGATGAGAAAAAAATTTTCTTAAAAGAAATAGTATGGTTTCTGAGACACTTGCTGTTTTTCCAGAGGTCCCAGTCAGCATCTTGCAACAAAAGACTATTCTCTCTCCCTCCCTTTCTCTCTCTCTCTCTCTCTCTCTCTCTCTCTCTCTCTCTCTCTCTCTCTCTCTCTCTCTCTGTGTGTGTGTCTCTATCTCTCTCTGTCTCGGTCTCTCTCTCTCTAATAAATAAGAAATATTTCAAAAAAGTAGGAAAATGTGAGATTTTTATTGAGGCCGTTGTATAAATTTTCTCTTTAGCATTAAATGGCATAATGTTTAGAATTTTTCTTAGTGTGTTCAACAACATGTGCTAGACTATAGATAGTCAAAATATACTGACAATGAAATATATTACAATGAAAGTACCACAATATTTTTGGATTTTTGGTGGCAAGCTATTGAGTCAAGCTGCAGTAATTAATCCAATGAGATAGACTCACTAAATTATAACTCCCCAATTGAGATCATTATTAATTCTGTAAGTCAAAACACAAAATATAGTAAGTTAACGATTAATTGTTAATATACATAGCTAATTTTTTCTAATTATTCCCAAATCTATATTAAGAAACATAATTGGTTTGGATAGAAAGTACAGTCTTTTTCAAGACCTTCTCACAGACATAGAGATATTGTATTTCCTGGATGCTCAAGTTTTATATAAAATGGAATAGTGGCCTATGCGCATAGCCTACATATACCACCAGTATGCTTGCAGATTAATATGATTAAGAAATATGTAGTTCCTATTAAATGTATTTTCATTTTTCAAAACTATTTTGTACCTATGATTAATGGAATCCATACAGACAAACGTTTAAGCTGATTTGAAATTAAGAACAAAGAAATGATCAGAATGTATTATCCCACAATTCCCTAAGCAGGGATCCCTG
The DNA here is from genome assembly GCA_033318265.1 of Phyllotis vaccarum. Classification (NCBI taxonomy): domain Eukaryota; kingdom Metazoa; phylum Chordata; class Mammalia; order Rodentia; family Cricetidae; genus Phyllotis; species Phyllotis vaccarum. The sequence goes on from JARWLC010000010.1 coordinate 57,590,735, forward strand.
CACTCTATAAACTGGGAAAATCTGAGTATAAGCAAGTTTGTATGCATTCATTCTTCTGTTACCATGATTTCACCTAGAATTACTGGCTAAAATAAGTCTGTCCTCCCATAGTTGTTCTGTGTCAGGGTATTTTAACAGAATAACAGAAATTAAACTAGAAAACTGTGTATGACAGTGATGTCTGTTACAGGATTTTAATAGGAGAAACATTTCCTCTCTTATGAATGTAGATACAGTGCTTACTATTGTTAATTAACATGAACATTTATAAAATAAGCTCATTGTAAATCAAAGTAAAAAGTATTTTCATTGTCCTGATCTTAAAGATAAGAATGTGAAACACATAGTTTCTCCAAATTCATATGCGGTGAGGACTTAAGAATAGTCACATGTAACTCTGGGAACCACAGCTTCAGAGTGTGTCTATCCCTTTTAAAGAGATTTTAGGATCATTTGTTTCAATTTATGCACAGGAAAAAAAGAAAAAAAGTAAGTCACTTCATTTCTCTCTTCCTAATTCTGCCTTTTTTAATCCTAATCAAAAATGAATTTAGGTTTGAATATCTGCACTAAAAGGTTTTGGATTTGTACTAGCTGGAGAAACATAAAAGTTACTTTATTCTCTGTCCTCTGTCTTCAATAATTTAGTCAAGATGTAGTTGTCTTATTCTATGTGTTTAAACCATACATGAGCAGTTAATCTGGCATCTACATTGGGTTCTTCCACCTAAATCCTGGCTTTAACCTCTGCCATATATTGCAAAATTTTATTCCTATCCTCTCTGTATTGCAAAATACAACACACTGGAAAATTTATAATTGAGAGATTTTTGTTTCATCTTATTGTTCAAATGTTTGTACTTAAGATGTCCAAAATTTAAGGGCCATAGCAGTGACATATTTTTGCTGGCTTTGTCACATAGTTATTAAGGATAAGAAACCAGAGTATTGGAGAGACCTTGTTTATCTGTTTTTGTTGTTTTTAAGAGTCTTTTTATGTATCTCTGACAGGCCTGGGTCTCATTAAGTACCAGGTTGGTCCTTGAACTATGCCTTATGCCAAACCATCTTTAATAGCAAGACCATTACTCTCATGACTGGGCTAATCCATTCATGACCACAGAATTCTGGTTTCTTCCTAAATGTCCGAATTAATCCTATCTCTTGATATCTCATGGTGAAAATTAAATTTCAACCGGTGAACTGAAAGAGAAAATATGTTTAAACTAGAGCTGATTTAATAGACTTAATTCAAGAATCACAGATTAATGCATAATCTCAAAAGTATTATAAATCAAAAGCAAATATATTCTAGTTCTTTTTAAAAGTATTAGAATCAGAGACTTCATCCATACTTCCTTTACCCAGGATCTTTGTTCTGCCTGTCCACAGAAGATACTAAGGCACTGTCATTGTGTAGCTTTGTAATCCCAGAGTGCTGCATTTAAGATACTTAACACCCTAGAGTCACTTGATGAGAAGGGCATATTGGTAGAGGGACTGCTCAGAGTATATTGGCCTCTGGGCATGACCTGATAATTGATGCAGTAGGTCCCAGCTTGCTGTGGGCAGCAGCATTGCCTGAATGGGCTACAGTATCAGAATGCTGGTTCAGCATGAGCAAAAGGGAGCAATCAAGGAACACTCCTCCATAGTTTCTGTATCCAGTTCCTGCTTGGATTCTTGTCCAGATTCCTTGGAGTGGTGGACTGTGAGCTAAAATAAATTGTTATCTCAGCTAAGCTTTGGTGTTTGTCATAATAACTGGATTAAACAAACAACCACCACGCACACACACACACTTATTTTGATATCACTTTCTTTATGTAGAAAAATCCAGCAAACTCATGCTTTTTGTTAATAGTTAATTTATCTGAGACAGAGTAAGTATGAATTATCTGTTGTGTTTTGTAGAAGATATTGAATCAACAAACTTTGAAACCACAAAATTATAGTTTTGAATCTCAGGGTTTTTTAGGTTTGTTTGTTTGGTTTGGTTCTTTCGTGTTTTTTGTTGTTGGTGGTGATGGTGTGTGTGTGTGTGTGTGTGTGTGTGTGTGTGTGTGTGTGTGTGTGTGTGTGTGTGTGTGTGTGAAAGTAACAGTAGTTACTAAACTGAGTAGGTCAGAAGTTATATAAGAAGGTTATCAAATGAACATCCTCAGAATCAACTGACAGGGTAAGCTTGGAGAATATTAACTTCAACTTACCATTTAACAGTTGGAACCAGACTGTGAAGCTGGATGTTTGATGTTAGAAGGTTGCCAAGTCATAATTGTTTTCTGCCCACTAACAAAATAAATGTCAAGTCTTGTCTTGTGATGGCTAGCAACTTTTATGACTATTTTTGCAACATTAGTTCAAGGGATTGCCTCCAGGATTTGATATTCAGCAGCTTATTTTATTCTACTTTGAAGCAGAGATCTTGCTAACTAGTAGGTTATTTAACCTATTAATTTATGTACCTTTAAACCTTACAAGTTTGCCATATACTTATACCTCTTTGTGATTTTGTTTTAATACTTTTTAGGTAGTAGTTAAGTAAATGTTCAAATCTCTCTTTCGTGGGCACTGTTATCTTCCTCACTGGAAACATCCCTTTAATATCCTCTGATCACCTCTCCTCTTGTGACTATCCCAGCTATTGTCCTTGGCCTACTTTAAATGTTTTCCCCTTCAGGAAGTCTTAGCTAATTCTACAAATCAGCAGTGACTGCCAGTGAGTGACTGTACTCCCAGAACATTTGCTTTGTCACAGAAATTAATCGTGGTTATTTGTGTATCCGTCTTAACTCCTCTGACAAAACTGAGTGTATTTGAGTGTAGAGACTTTCACATCATTTAATACACACCATTCCCTGTTCTGGGCTTTACCCAAGCTGATGTAATGCAATGAATATTAGAATTAGGTAAGAAAAGCTATGAAATAAACCAATTCAAACATTTATTTGAAGTAAATTCCTGCATTTGTGAGGATAAACATAACAAAATTATGTAAACACAAGTAAAATAAAAAAGAGAAAAATACAGACTCCAGTGTTGTGCTCTGATAGGATTATAAGACTCTAATCATACTCAAAATGATGAGACCATTAACATAAAAGGCAAAATAATTCTAGACATCAGCTTTGTGGCACAAACAGCCAATAATTTCAGTAATCTCAAAAATGTGAGAGCAAATATCGGCTTTTATAATCTAAAATAGTAGATTCTTTCTAGATTCAAGCTTGGAACCATACAAAGAAATCATCTATCAACTGCACAGAGCAAATGTATCCCTAACTAAAGTGTATGACAAATCACATCCCTTCTATGTGTGATTTTTTTCTTCTGTTGTTAAAATGAGAATGCGCCGTTATCCTATGAGAGAGGCACAGTGCATAAGAGCTACGCTAAATCTCCTTGAGTTCCAAGCAAGAACGTGTGATATATACCTGTGTGATAGAGAATATGATTTAACCGATACTAACATGAACTGAGATCACTAGGGAATCTGATTACCAATGCAGATTTAAATAAATTATGTCTAGATTACCCCATGATTTGGAATTTCATAGGAGCTTATGGATGCTGGCCTACAGACCATAATTTTTAGGGAACAATAAAATCATTTTAAAGCTTACCTAAGGAAGCCATGGTAGCATACACCTGCAGTCCCATCTGCTCAAAGGATTAGAGTAGAAAAGATTTCTCGAACTCAGAAGTTAGAGGGCTGGTGGAGCAAAATAGTGATGCTCTGCCTTCAAAGCACTTGGTGGCAGAGGCAGATGTTTCTCAGTGAGTTTAGACTAGCCTACAAGGTAATTCTGAAACAACTGGGACTACACAGAGTAACATTGTCTCAATTAGAACAGAAAAAAAAATAACAAAAATGACCCTAATTATTCTACCATCTTCACAGGGTATTAAAAAATAACTTCCCACCTGTATTAGTTACTTTTTCCGCTACTGTAAAATTTATGTTTTCAGTTACTATATGAAAACCAGAAGTAATTTAAGGGAGAAAATTTCCTTTGGTTTAGCACTCCATAATGGTGGGCCAGACATAGCTGCAGTCAGCTTCAACAGAAATCACATCTAAGCCATTCATCAGAAGGAAAGAGAATAAATTAGATGTAGGAGGAGTCTATAGACTCAGAATCCACTCCTCCTGATGTACTTCTACCTCGTGAACGTTCTATGTCTTCCTGAAACAATACCACAAATGGAAACCATGCTGTCAAATCCTGTGGGACACGTTTCTCATCCAAATCACCACACTATTTTTTTTTTTTTTTGCTCAATTGAAAATGAAGAAAACAAAATGGTTTTTTTTTTGTTTATTTATTTTGCAGAGATTAACTTCTGAAAATAAAAAGAATTGTGAAAAATATATCCCTTTTGGTTTGGTTGGATTCTGATAACTATCACTATCTTCCCCTCTATGTACAACTTTAGTCTACAGCATGATTGAAAAGGTCATAAGAAGTAGACACCATTATGTCAGCGTATATACACTTAAGTTTGTAAGTCTTATTAGTAATCACGATAGCTAGTAATGTTTTATTAACATTTCTAAAATTCTCTATCTCTTTATATATTTATAATATTAAAAACCTACCTATTAATTCCTTTGTGATTCAGTGAGTTTTGAAAATGCATAGTGTATGAAATTAAAACATGAAATTTACTTGTTTTAGGAAAATAACTCTGCCTCTCTAGAGGTGATATGTAATAAACAAAATCTGTGAAAGAGAATTTTCTCTCTATTCTTTGGACCAAAAAACATCAGATGAGATCTGTGGATACAGGCAATTCTCAAGTTCTTTATCATTGTTTTGAAAGGTTAAGGAAATATTACTTTGCTAATAATATTTGTAACTTATTTATGAAACTCAAATGTTAGTGTGCTGGAAGCAGTTCTTTAAAAAATTCATATTTTAACCTGGAAAATGTCAATCACATAATACTTTTCACAATATGCCTCTCAGAAAAATGTATGAGAAAGCTTATTTGACTCTTTGTACTGAAGGGGGGAAGAATGTTAATGTCTGCCTCTTATTTCCATCAACAAACACTATGCCTAATTTATAGAGTTAAAATGTTCTCAAGTCTTTAGTCTAATAACTAATAACATTCATAATACCTAAAATAATTTGATAAATTAGAAAAATGTTTATAAACTCAAGTTTGTAGAAATATACTTAGGTGAATATTATTAAAATTCTTGCCATTAAGATCATCACGTAAGTATGTAAATCATACGATCATTATTAATCCACGTATGAGATATGTTTGAGTAGAAATAATATTCTATTTGAAAAGAACCTGTCCTGATAAGCAATATACTTAATGTTTAATCCCTTCTGAATTATTCAATGAACACAAATATAGTATGCCAATAATGAGCAGCAGCATGCATTAACCTCATGAAGTATTGATGAATTCTGCAGACCTATGAAATGCACCAATGTCAGCCAGGCTCCTATCACCTCTGTACCTCTTTACCTGAAAGACTGGTATGTGGATAATATAGTGCCATCACTACATTCACTTAATGCACCTGTGATTCTATAAAATAACAAAATGTGGTCAAGTTTTTTGGGCGTAACACTAATTCTCTAACTCAGCAAAGCATTCCAATTTGCTAGTGGACCATATATCAATAGTATAATGTTGGTATAATCAGAAATTACACCACATATGTTTTACCAAAGTGTGTAAAGCTTCCAAAAGCAAATTGAGAATGTGTCATTAACAAAATGGATTTGCAATTACATCTTTCATGGATTTTTTTCATATTAACAGATTAAATATCATATATTCATATAGTATTGTGTTGGTACTATATATATTGCACTATGGCCAGAAATTATTCATACAATGAGAGTAAGATAGACATCACAGGTTATTTTGATAGTTCGAAGTCTAGCAGCTACTACAGGGGAATAAGCAAGAAAAACAACAGGGTGCTTCTGACCTATCTATAATGCTCAGGAAGAGGTAACAGAAGAGACATGTGTTAGCCCAGGACATTAGAAGAGGAAGACCAAGAAGCCACAGAAGCCAGAGAGAATAAGAGCGGGTGCGTCAGGAAGGAGGCTTAGCCATGAAACACGAGGAACTTCAGATGGTAGATTTCTTCTCAAAACAATGGGGACTTATGAAAGAAGACATCAAACAAGGGAGGTCCATGGTCGGGTGTGTGCCTCTAAATACTCAGTGTTAACAGAATTGAGGAAGACTTAAAGAAGGAAGACAGCTGCAGCACCAGATTCTGGTAGTTAGCTGCTGAGATAACACAAAGTATAAAACACACGTGGCAAGCCCAGGACAAAAGACTTTGCTTCCAAAAGGCCCACCTTAATAGGACACTGACAAACCAAAGGTTATGTTTCTTTAATTTATGAAAATGTTGAGCAGCATCTTTACAACAATAGGGTACCTTGCCAGCTATCACACAGATGACTTCAAAATTTAAATCAAGGATTATTGATAATTTCTCATAAACATTTTAACTATAGATGTATCTGACATTTTATCTATTAGCAGTTGTAACCACATCAAATAGTTAATGTCATATAAGTAAATGGTCTACATATCACCATCGAACAAGATGAAAATCAGTGAAAGAAAAGTACACTTCAGCCCAGGGAAAAGCTCTGGGACTGAAGTGATGAACTTCTTGCCAGGTACCACAACTAAAAAAGGGTTGCATTCCACACATTCACAAATGTATCAAATCTGTGTATTAAACCCTAAGAGAGAATTGTTAGTATAACATAAAAGGTAACTTCATTAACAGTCAATGATTTACTGAACTCTACAGTCCTGTTGTGTGGCAGGAGTGGAATGTAATAGGAAGGAGAGATATAGGAGTGCCAGAAGAGAGAGGGTGTGGAATTTTCACCTAAGAATATAAATAGGAGGCCAAGTCCAGAGAAGGAGAAAAGTGTTGTGTAGAAGTAGGAAGTAGGGAACAGACCAATATAAGACATTGGGCTTTGCTTCAAATTTAGGAATTATCTGAAATACTTTGTGAAATAGTCAAGTTGGATTAGTTTTCATAGAAGACACTAAGCTCTTGAGAGAGGACTGAAGGAACAGACATATAACTGCCCATTTTGTTATCTAGAATTAATTTTGATAAGTTGACTTTGAACAAAAATTTTATACTGGAAATTTTTCTGTCGTGTCATAAAAAAAATTGAGGACTATTTTTCTTTTTAAAAAATAGCCACCATCATTTATTTGACAGCTATTGATTAAGAGTCGTTACATATAAATTTTGGTCACTCATATTTATTTTGGGACTGTGTAATTATGTAGTAACTGCCACTAGAAGAAAACATGAATCTTAAAAGTAACATGCCAAGAATTTAAAAAGAGTGAAGAAAATTGAACTTTCCCACTGTATAATTCTAAAGTGTAGCATTATTACTAAGTTAGTATACATTCATTTTTTAAAAGCTTTCACCAAAAAAAAAAAAAAAGAGAGAAAGAAAAAATAAAGTGTGGCAGGGAGGCATTCCAGAGGAAAGGTGACAGCCATTCTTCTAGTATATTTTTTACAGTTCTTTTACTCTCTTCAGGATACTTTGTGGGAGCTCCGTATTGCAAACATGGTATGTCTGGAAAACTACTCCCTCATAAATAATACTCTTCCAAATAATATGTATATGTGAAAAACATATTCTTCACTTTTTGCAAATAAATTAGTGGCATTAAATATGTGTTCAAAAATTCCACTTATCAAGAAATACAGAGCAAGCGTCTTGTTTTAAATTCATTTTACCCTTTATACTCAAACTTATGTTTGAAGTTGAGGGATTTTGTGGTTCTGTAAATCACAGGCTTACAGATAGCTTTGCCATGAAAACAGTTAATGTTGCTTTCTTAGATAAATTCCCAAAATTCAGGTGTTTGGGCGCATTCCATTGTTTACTCTGTCATAGCAGGAGCCCCCCCCGCGTCAAAGAGCCAAGCATATTATTGTCTTTAATTAACACTGTTGAGTTGTTAGCATATCCAAAAGCACTTTACACTCTCTGCAACCACACCTGAATTGCAGCCAACAACACCACATAATCACTTTTGCACTAAATCAAATGAGATGTAATTTAACACTTCTGAGGGGGCTGAAGAAGACATCGGTACTGAGGGCTGTAGTCCCCAATACATTTCTTATACTTAGAAATAAAACGCCTTATACTTATTTAAGATATTTTAAGCCATACCATAATCTTCACATATTTATTTGAAGAGAATGCATTCCTGCCATTATCATTATCTCAAGCATTATCAGGCATGAGATACAAAAAAATGGATCATTTAAACATTTTCAAAGCAGAGACACATGGTCCTATGCCTAATAGTAGCTAAACTATCCATTTAATTTTGAACCTCCTTTCCCTTACCTTCCCATGTAATTTACAGCTGTTTGTGTTCTCTCCCTGTGTTCCATTTGCCCTCTGTGTTTGAAGTATTAGTATATGTTTGGGCACTAAGAATACAATCTCAAGTGAGGCTGCTTTATAAATCCTAGCTCTTATCTTATCCTCTTATCTTGGAAATATCTTCAGTGTCCTAATTTCCTTGACTATAGAAACAGAAGCAACTCTCACAAAATACTGCAGTAAGTATGCAGCAGTTTCTCACATAAAAATCAACAGAACAATGTCTGGCACCTAGGTACCTCCTCAATTTCAGTTGTTATAATACATCCCTTTCCAGTCCTATGTCTATACAATTTTTGATCAAGCTTCCCAAGATAGATGCCTAGACAAAGTTGTCGACTCTTTCTCTTCCCTTCATCCATTCCATAGCAACCATCCATTCCATAGCAACTCTCCCTCCTGTATCTCAGGCTACTTTCCTATATCTGGACTTGGCAATTTCATTTGTAAACTTCTGTGCCCACGGTTAATGGACGTTTTCCAATCACTGCTATTGACCTGTGTGTCAGTAGCATTTGACAGTTGATGTCTTATATTTCTTACACCCGTAGTATATTATTGTCATCCTATTTACTTCTCTTCTGTCATTCTTGGACCTCTCTTTCTTCTGCCCTTACTTCAATAATCCTATGAGTCCTATCACCATAGAGATCTGTCATAAATGCATGGCCCTCACATTTATTCCGCTTTCAACTTACAAACCAATATAGGCAAAAACCTGTGCAGAATCTGAAGGTAGACTACTGGGGTATTTTATACCTAACATTTAATCTCAAATTACAAATCCCTTATACCAGTCCTGTTATGCTCCCAGGCTTACTTATTGAATAGTCATTTATAGAATGGCTGAAATGAATATTACCTTATTAGAATTTCAATTCCTATAAAGTATATCAGAGCAGTTGGGCAAGTCAGATAAGTAATTTAGCATCATTGTGCTCACTTTATAAAGTTCTGGACCCTTGGATAGCTTCCTGGACCACAGAAGTTGCTTCCTATCTTTTCTCACTTATTTATCTAGTTACCTCTTCTGATACTTTCTCCTTGAGAAGATGCTGTTGACTTTAATTGCACAGTCATCTCACTATCTACTACAGCAAATGGAATAAAAGACAATGGCAACTTTTGCTGCATTTTGTATACACAGTATAAATAACATTTCTCTGCTGCATTATTTAGATACATTTTATTTGATATGTCTATTAAATTTTAAAAATATTTTGAATGTTTACTTATACTTTTATTTTTATAACTCTTTAGTACCATATTATTTCTATTTAAACAAATAATTTTGAAATCAAGTAAATGTTTAAGGAAAACTTTCAAATAATTCCACAGTTCTAACATGTTTTCTATATTGCAATTATCACATAAGAAAATATGAAAGTATAGCCAATGTGTTGGAAAATCAATACTTTACCTCTTGGAGAATGCTTTTGAAGGAAAATTATATTTCTAATTTGTTTACCTGTTAATACCAGATGGAGATCAGCTGGAACCATTTGTATGAACTTTGGAGGCTGACAGAATAAGGCATATAGCTTCACTGCTCCTTCTACAAAAAGTGCGACTTTGGTAAAGTTATAGAAATAACTTTGCATCTGGTTTCATAATCAAGAAAATTTGAATGCTTTTACCTACCTCCAGTAATATAAAGGAATACTATATGACATAAACACCTCAGTAGAAACCCAATACCAATTTTATTACCTTGCTCTCAGGCTTAAGATGCTGTGTCTTAGTCTATCAGTGAGTGCATTCCCAGGGCCACTTGAGAGGCTCCATATGCCTGGTCCAGTATCTTCCCTAGTTCTGCCTGCTCTTGAATTCACATGCTCACAAGAGACTTTTCTCAGGTTACTGGAATAAGAACTCTTACTCTGAGTGTTTATTAAAATTTCATTTCAAGGTTTTCAGGCATTATTATGTTGTTATAGTTAAAATAATTTTCTTTTGTGCGTGTCTTCACGTTCTTGTTTTCAGTACTATTGTTAGTGGACTTTGTGATTCACTTCCAGTTACAGCATTAACCATTCTGCTAAGATTTATTGCCCAGGGTGATTTACTTCGGTAACTTGTGCTTAGGGCTCTGCATCTGCAAATTTCCCATTTTTTGATCCAACCAACTAAGGCTCAACATTATTTGAAAAATTTATCTGTAGTGAATAACTATAAACATTACTGACACTACACTATGCATACATAATAAAATAGAAATAAAAAATATTATGTGCTGAATATTCCCGTGTCATTAATAAATAATTGGGATTGGTTTAAATTACATGGTCTTATGTGTTTGAATTATATATAAATAATACACTACTGTGTACAAAGTTTTTGAACATCCTTGAGGAATTCACCTGAATTAAGTGCCTGTGGATACTGAGGAACTACTTTATTCTTGTTTGTCAATTAGCTTTTATCCTTTATATTTTCATATGTGTAAAACATCATGTTTCTCCCTTCTTACCAGTAGGATATCAATAGTATAATCATAATTTAAATGATATAAACATTGAAAAGCAGACTAGGAATTTGATGAATGTATTACTTAGACAAAATGTTCAGTGTATTCTTCCTAGTTCGTAAGAAAACAGTGAAAGAGGTATTTGATTGTTACAGTGTTTGTAGTTACCAACTTGGAGAAATTAGACTCACTGCTAAAGATACAATATAAATACACAAAAGATCACAGAACTCATCCAAAATGAAATACAGAATTGTGTTTAATATGTATGGCATGTATTGGCATTTAAATAAAAATAACATTTACAATAGATAGGGAATAGCTTGATAATGTTTTTCAGGATACTGTTATTTTTATAAAGCACAATAAATGGTCTTACAAGAGGACTGAGGGTGAATTTTGATTGTGCAAAATAGGTATTTAGATATTGAGAATGAAAGGTTTGTGGAACAACAGGAAATGCCAAGATAAACACACACACACACACACACACACACACACACACACACACAGAGACAGAGACAGAGACAGAGAGAAAGAGATGATTTAGCTAGATAGATATGATGATATAGATATAGATACTGAGATATTCATAACAACCATAAGGAAATGGAGAAGAAACAAATATTTCACAATGCAAATTAAATTAATAACTCTCTTGTTATTGGGTCGGGATATATCCCCTTAACTCAGGCACAAAGGAACTGACTGTGTGCTCTTCAGAAGTTCAAGTCAAAGAGGAGACAAGAGTGACAGAATAAAGTAGTATATGATAAAATAAAGTTTTTATAAAATTCATTATATGTATACATTTATAGTTATTGTCTAAGAACAGAATAAGCACGGTCTGCACTATCATTGTAGAATGAAAAGGAGTCACAGAAAAAGACACCCTGGTGACAGGCAGTGAATAGTGACTTCTGTGTTTGTGGGCAGTGTAACTGCGGTATTGCTTGTGTTATTGACCCATTCTGAAGACTAGATTATTCTGACACTTATAATTAAATTAATTAATGAGACTTCTTAAAGAAGTAATGATTGGTAGCAGAGCTACTGTTCTTTAAAAAGAATTCTTCACCAGTTTCTCTGTAGCACTGACCCTTAAAGTCAGACATTTTGTGGTTTATTTATAGTAATGACATTTACTTTTTAGCTTTTTAGCCCTCTAGTAATATTTTTAAAAGACTACATAAAGAACTAGATAAAGAACTCTACTGGGTTATATAGGGAAAACCTTTCCTGTAATGAATAAATTCTGTTTCTTTTTCTTCAGAAGAAAATTGCCACACAGTTTATCATGTTGTAAAATAAAAGTTTGTGCTCACAATAAAGTTCATGTGTTATTTTAGTACTTGTGATTATTTTCAAAATAATTTTTCACCAAAATTATATAGAAAAAAATCTGTATCCAAAAAATCTTAAAAATCTAGCATTGAATCAGAACAGTTTACTTCAATCCTTTTCTTTACTTCCATTTTTCAATGCGATATTTTCTAGCTCATGAGATGGTTGAATTCCAGGTCACTAGTGTAATGTTTGATGTTGTGGATGGAAATCTCTCTTCACTCAGCAGTGGCAACGGTGGATGAATTTATTTTCAGATACTGTCCCAAGAATCTTTGCATAGGGCTTTTAAAAAAATAAAGAAATAAATGGGGTGTAAATTTTTCCTAACACATGAACCTATTTAGAGATCAGGTAGTGTTTAGATTCCTACCATTTGACAACTCTATTTTTATAAACTGGTTTGTTACAGAGGAAAAAAATGGTTCCTGAAGTGTCTGGGAGAGTCACAATAAATTATAATAAAATTATACCTTGGGATGTATTTTTAAACAGTTTAAAAATTACCTGGCTTGTTTGTGAGTATGTACAAGTGAAAAGTAAGTTTTGATTGTAGGGATTTGGGAGACAAAGCCTAGCACAGAATATGCTGCTGGATTATTTTTTTGTAAGATGTCCCAGAGGAGAGATGCTGTACTTTATTCACTGTGTGCTTACAGGTGTTATTTCATTATCTGTACCCAATAAATGCTTACTAAATATTTGGTCAAGCAAACTAAGAAATCAAGTTTTTAATCCAATATAAAGGAGACTAATTAATGAGGAGATGTAAGTTTGACTCCCTTATTCTATATACTGATTTTATTCATGAATGTGCACATTTACACATACACATAAAATAATTTCTGGAATATTCTACTTTTATATCCTCAAAATTAAAATACTCTATGCAATAGTCCATTCTCTGGTATGAATCTACGTAGTCCTCGTAGATTTCCACCACTTCGGCTTCCTGCCTGTTGTCTTAACAATATCTACACATCTCTACTTCTTTCATAACTGGTCCTTAGAGAAAATTTCTTCAGTGCTTTCTTTTTATCTATCCCCAAATTTCTCTAATGTTATTAATAAATGTACACACACACATAAAATGTACACTTGTTAATTGTCGACATCCCTATTACCAGTACACACTGAATTGATGTTTTTAACTAATTCTGCTATAGCCTCTAGCCTGTATTTCTAAGTGTACGCTGAACCTTAATTCTATTACGTACCTAATATACCATACCTTGTTTAGACATGTTTCTTCTCTATCATAATTACCATCCAGTAATGGTTTAGCTAATAATTTATATAATTTTAAATAAACTCTTTTTTTTTAACTTGAGCAACCTATTGATTTAATTCCGTTTACCCATGCCTTCCTCTATTTTGTTTTCCTCTAATTTTGATTTTAATGCCTACAGCTTCCCAGAGACCTTTAATAAAAATCTCTTCTCTATCTTTCCGGGACCCACTATCTTCAACAGAATCGATAAAAATGTGACATTGTTATAGTGCTCTTGGTATCTCACTGAACTTTTGCCATCTCCCCTCCCCAATATTGTATCAGTTGTGAATCTTTGGGTTGTGTCTTCTCTCAAAATTGAAGATTCTGAAGTCCCAACACCTTGTGTAAAAATGGTGACTATTAAGCTTGAATATGAAATGTTCCACAAAAGGGTCACATATTGAGTGACTGGTCCTCAGCTGGTGGATCCACTCATTGGGAAATTATTTAGATTATAAAAGTGCTTCATTCATGAATGGACTCACCCATTCATGGTTTCTTTATAGAATGGAATTCCTGAGAACTGTAGTAAGTATGCCTCAGTTAGAAGTAGGTCAATGAGTGTATCTTTGAAGGATATTTTTTCCGGGGACATGTCTGTCTCTGTACTTTCTGCTTGCCATGGAACGATCCTCTCTGTCTTAGCCTGTCCTTCTGCCATCGTGGGCAGCCCCATGACATACCCAGAAACAGCAGAGACTGATGGATATTGACTGAATCCATGAACCAAGATAAACTTTTCTTCCTTTAAATGTATTTCTCAAATATTTGTCTGCAATGCTGGAAAACTGAGTAGTACTACAAAGATTGGGGTGAACTCAGTTTTTTTACTGACAGGCAAATATGTACAATCTCTGAGTCACCTAACTTACTAGTCATATGCTGTCTGTGGAGGTGACTCTGTCTCCTTTTATCCTTCAAAGTCACCTTAGAGGATATTTCAACTGTCCTCTTGTAGAATTTAAATTTTCAGTATCCTCTGGACTTTATCCTAAATCTATCCATTAAAACATTTTCCATTGCATCACAGAGATGAAAATACTCCTATAACAAACCTTCTTTTTTCTTATTTAGCAGTGTCGATGACCTTGCGAATGCCCTTTAGGAATCTGCTATCCCAGCAAAGAGCACAATAACAGGAATAACAACAATGAAGATTAACAATAACAGCTAACAATTACACACTGCTAATTATGTGCTGGGCACAATTCCAAGCCCAGAATCCCCAGCCTCGCAATCTTTCTAGTCATAATATTAGGCATTTTCTTCCTCCAGCAGCGATGACAATAATAAAAGTGGGAACTGAGGGAGGGCTTTCTCCTTGTGTTGGACTTTCCCCTTGCTGAGGTGATGCAATGACGTCCTTCAGACACATTACAAATTTTGATTATGAGTTTCAATTCATATTTAACCTGAAAAATGCTGATTTTGTTTTAGCAAACTGAAATATTTCTTAGACAATTTAACATTCTAGGAATTTTCCTTATTTCCAGTGATTCTTAGAATTAGAATAAAACAGAGTCATCTGGAGCGTTTGCTAAAGGTTACATTGGAATACCTCCCAGTCCACCCATTTTGACTTATTAAAGGGATTGAATTAAGAGGAAAAGGATAAAAGAGTTCCCATGAATTTTCATTTAAAACTTTGCCAAGGTAAAATTTTTTCTGAGTATCACATCCATGGATTACATTTAGACAACTCATTTAATTCATAATCATTCACTAATGCTGTCTTAAAAATTTCTCCAAGAGTTGTTAGTATTACTCAGTAAAGAGAGTGCAATATATAACTGGCTACAGGTGTTCAAATGATGGGAACATGTTCTAAAGTCAGTTTAGTGGGGAGGCCATGAACATGAAGATTTTCTTATTTCAGGTCTAGCTAGCAAACTTTAGTTGTAAGACTCTATGAGTGTTCATTATTATAAACACATCAAAATAATGCACACATTTAAGACTCTGATGGATTGTTCTGATTTTTCTTAATAAAAATTTTCAATTCTTGGTAGGTTGGCAGGAGTATATTGTGTTTTCCTCATGTTAACAGAGATTTTTTTCTGAAAAGTATTACTGCATGAAGCTCCCCCTACTGTCCTCAACTTGATATGAAATATAAGTAAATCTCGGGTCTCAATTCTAAAATGGATGCATTTGATAGTGAATTAGAGGTATTTGAAAAGGAGCAAAGTAATTCTGATTAAAGCGAAATATTTTTAAAATAGAGAAGATAGAATCAAATGAAACTCATATGAATTAGAGTCATCACTCCTATTTCAAACGCTGGCAACTTAACCATATATATGACAATGCATGCATTGCAATTAATTGAGAGATGTTTATATAGAGTGAAAATCATATGTTTTAGTCATAGTGATTGTTAGCATCTATAACCTGACAAAACCTGGAATTACCTGTGAAGAGAAGCTCAATGAGAGATTTCTACTGAACTCTGGGCATGACCATGGTAGATTGTTTTAAGATAATTAGAATGGTCAGTTTGTGATCCATGCCATTGTGGGTAACACTATTCCCTAGGCATAGGTGGTAATCCTAACATATATAAAAGTAATAAATTCATCAGAGCACAAGCAAGCAAGCAGGATGTACCTTGTATTTCTTTCGGCTCACAACAATGGATATAATGTGATTAGCTGTTTGAAATTCTGCCTTGACTGCACCTGGACAATAAACTGTAATTGTGAAACAGAGCCTCCTCCTGCCCCAAAGTTGATTCGTGTCAAGATATTTTATCATAGCAATAGGAATTATGAGTGTATTTTATAAAATTAAACTCAAACGCTTCAATTTGAAGTGGGTATGATAATTTTGGTGAGAATCAGTATCCTTCCAAACCCTCCATGTTGTGAGTCTTCTGCCTTTGGATCCAGTCTTCTAGAATACAGGGATATAGAAGAAATATAATTATTTGAAACAGAAATGTCTATCATGGCTGCTGTATATGATACTTCACTAAATAATGTCTGATAACCTCTTAGAATTAAAGTGGAAGGGCAATGGAGGCGTTTGTTATAGACTCCGAGAAGATAATGTAAAATAAGTTAACATAATTATTAGTAAGTGTAGCGTTCACACTTACAAAGAAATATTTTTAATTTGTAGTGTCTGTCAGATTCACAGTGGTCTAGACCACTGAGGACAACCAGTCTTGATGTGTCAGGCTCAGATAGTGGTTGAAAAGTGGCCACAACTCTACTATGAACAGAGCAGTCAACATTTTAACTTTTTCAACTGGAAGTTAATTTTCTGTAGTAAATATCAGAATACAACAAAGTTTTTCCTTCTCCCTGAACATAATGGCTGTGATGACCTTCTGAAGGTAGCGATGGATGACAAAATTATACTCTATTGTAAGCTTGTATAAGACGCCCAAATGAGTGATACAAATGATCATGTGAACAGAATGGTAAAAATGAATCTGAAAATCTGATTGTTCTTGTAGATGGGAAAGATTGCCCTATGAGTATTTTCTAAGCAGTTTATTGTGGTGATATATTTAAGAAAATCAGTCTGGAATATCAGAGAATGGATCCACCCATAGTCAGTCCAGCAGGATCAGAGAGTGGTAACTGGTCTTTAATCTCAGCATAGAAAGGACCTGAGTGGTGACCTACGCCTTTAATCCCATAACTCCAGAGACAGAGATATTTCTGTGTGTCTGTGAGTTCAAGGCTAACTACCAAATATTAGTAACTCACACCTTTAATCTTAACTCTAGAATTATGATGCACAGTTGAACCCAGAAGCGAAACAACTGGGTAAAGAAGATATTTAAGGAGGCATAGACAGAGGGTGTGGGATTCAGTGACTAGGAGCCAGATTGAGGAATCTGGAAGATAACTTCTTTTACCCTGAGAAGTTGGCTGGGTGAGATTTGACTGTGGTCTGTTTCCTCTCTCTGATATTCCAGATTTTCCCGAAATGTGGCTCTGAGTTCTCATTAAATACAAACTAGAATTAGTGTTTCTGCTTACCTTCCTACCTTACCTCTGTTTTATAACAATTGTATAAAACCATGGTCTTCAATTCTGTGCTTTTTTGTTTCTTTTTCCACTTCACATGAGCTCTGAAAGTTTATATATTTTCATTCATATTCCAACTTATTTCATTTTTCTTAATGTAAGTGCTATCAAATAGTAGATGTCCAACAAATTAAATTACTTTTAAAGAAAAGTTTATTAGCACTTTTACTTTATGTAATACTATTCTGTAAATTGGGCCTTTAAAAAGTAGACTTCCACCTTTGTTCATATGTAATACAGTGGACAGATGATGCAGTGTGCAGGAGTCATCCCATTTCCTCCTGCTCATCCCACAGGATTTTACCTAATGTGGGTAATACCTATTAATTAGAGTGAGGTAACCAACTTGAATTCCATCACAAGGTATATTCTTCCTGTAAATTTATGGATGAATATTGGCTAGAAAACAACATTGTTGACATTTCCTGAACTTTGCCCATCTACAAGATCAAATACAGATTAATTTTAGTCATTCTGTTCATTAGTATTTATATTAATTTCTACCTATATCATACACTTGGAAACTTTAGACAAGCTTCAGATATAAAGTGACTTTGCCATACATTAGTATATTCTGGAATTTCTCACCAACATAGATATTATTGTCTTATAAAGGATAGATCAACAGTAAGCTATGCTTATGCCTGATTGTTTTATTGTTTAAAATTGTAAAATATGTAAAAAAAAGTACTTGTTTAAAGCATGTAACACATAAGGTAAAAACATACAGTTTAACAAGAAAAGACAATGCTTATTTTTTAAATGGACATGGAAATGCTGCAGATATTATTTGAGTTAAAGATGGCAAGGGGGGGCTAAGGATATACCTTAATGCTAGTACGTATGTCTCATTGCTATTCTAATGGTAGGGAATTTTAACATAGAACTAAAAAGGTAGTCATTAGGTATTCAAATTGAGGTCAGGCTAAAAAATTTGGTAAAATATTTTTGAAATATCAAAATACCATATTATGAATTTTGATATGAATGTTGTATTTCTAATTACTCATGATATATGATACATGTAAGATTTGATTTTAAAAAGGACATTTAAAAAGAAAGATAATTAGCTGAGGCAATAGGTTGGTTAATTATTCTGATGTATGTGATCATTTTGCAATGTATGAATATATCAAAATACTGCCATGTACCCAGTGAAAAACAGATAAATTTCGTCAATTGTTTCTCAAAAAGCTAAAAGTTTATAGATATAGATATAATAATAGTACATGTACAGAGCTATTTGGAGCTCACTTGAGCTTAAGTAAAAACACACAAAAAAACAATTCTCTGTGGTTACCCTTTAAATAAAATTAAATAAAAATGGAAGAGGGTTAGCATTTGTTTAGAAACCCAGGAAGAAAGTATGTCCATGGGACATATTTTCTTTTAACTGTTTGGGTCCAAAAATCACAGAGATTATATCAATATATAATATCTTATATTTAAACCTCAATGTTAACAATCCTCCCCATTCTCTCCTATCTCTAGAGCAAATTTTAAACAAATATTTCACTACCAATCATATTAAAAATCATAGGTATAAATCTCTTAATATTGTTGTGATGTACTTGTGCAAAAGTATAGTCCTGCTAAAAAATACTTTGACCTCCATCTTTTGGTGACATTAGGACTTTAAGAGGGTATCAAGAAGGAGTTTGTTCTTCATTGTGGGGAAAAAGATAGGTGTCTATAATATCTTTAACTTAACAATAAAAACTTCCTTAATTATTGAAACCAATATGTATAAAAATAAGATATGTAGTAAGGTGCTACATGTTACAGATATCAATTTCAGCCTCTCTGTTCAACTTAGTGTAATATAAACAACTGAAATCTTAGTTGATGCTTCTTGTTCAAACTTCAGGAACGAGTCAAAATCAAAAGTTTTCTGCTAATTTATGCTGATATTGTTTTTACAAGTAATTGAACTTCAAATCAGTCTCCCAACCATATTGATTCATAATTCTGGAGCCTGAGAAGTCTTTGTTGATATGAAATGCTGACATTTAGTATAGGTGCAGATTTTGACAAGACTAATAATACTATTTATACATGTAATTTTTTAAATTACCCATACTGACTTAGTTTGATTGTGTTCACTAAATTGGAATGCATAATTTGTAACATCAATGCTGTCAGCCATCAATCTGCATTTAGACAGCAGCACGTCAACCAAATGACAGGGAAAAGAGTTTAGAAAAGTACTTCGACTTTTGAAATATGTATCAAATCTATGAACTCACACCATAGTCATTTTTGATATATCTTTCATCTCTTTCAAATTTTATGTTCAGAATAATGAAGGAATATTACCATAGAGTAAATATATCGTTTTTATTTGTGTGGAAAATTCACCACTTCAGAAATTGTGTAGGAAATAGTTTCCTAAAATAGCATTTTAAATGAATAAAAACTAAAACTTCAGGCACAAATTATATATTAAGTGTAATTTACCAAATTATTATATAATTGTGTTCAGTAATTTGTTATCAACTGTATTGCTAGCCATTTAATTGAGTTTTAAAATGATGATGAAAATTATATATTGTGATATCTTTACATTTTCAGTATGATAGAATGTTATCATTAATGTGTAAATTGTGGTTATTCCTAAAAGCTCTATTTTTCATTGTCTACGTTTATAGAAGTTATTGAAAAGTACAATTTTTTTCTTGTAGTAAAGATCCAGAGTCCCACCTGCATACATTCAGGTTCTGCAGGTCCAGCTTGAAGGCACCCAGCATGGTGTGATCTTTGAAGGTCAATCAGTTTAGTCTCTTAAACTTGAGAGTCACTTTGTGATAGCAAACAGAATATGATCATTTTCCATTGATTTAAACATATGTTGGTCAACATAACTTAGAACATGTTTCTCAACAAAATGTTATGCAAAAGAATAATTAAGAACTTTAATTAGATATTATTTTAATCTTAATTATTTTCTTCATTTTCATAATAATTATCCATGCATGAAATATGCATTAATATATTCTCAACATTAAAACTGATATTGATGTTATTCAAAAGAACAGAGAAACATGGGCTTTAATATTGAAGTCTCATGATGCAAATCAGGAGTACACTGCAATTTTAGTGTTTTGATTGGCTTTCTACATGGGAAATAGAGAGATCTGTAATAGATTCAGATACTGTGAATATTTTTAAGAAAGTATATCGTTTTATTGAATAAAACCAAGAAAAAGGAGAACATTTTTGTTTTTAGAAAATGAAAACAAGAAAAATTGTGAAAGTGCTTGTGTATGCTAAATAATTCTTTTATTACTTTTTAAATTATAATAAATTTTTTATGAGAAAAAATTCCTATCAAATATTGTGTGAAATTTGACTTCAGTTATTAGAAAGGACAGGTCTTGTTAGAACAATGTCAACCTCTTCAGAAATATAATATCTTAAGCCTCAAAGGAAACAGTTTAAAAGTAAAAAATTGTGTTGGAAAAATAGCTCCGAACTGGTGAATTCTAACATTTTCAATATTTCCTATCAGACAAAAACAAATATTCATAAACTTAGTCCATTCTTACAAGTCCATTCTTTAGTGACCTCATTTCTATAGGTCAGATTTTGAAGTGCAATGCAAGTTCATGGGGCTCTCTCAGCAGGTTCCCTTAGGATCTTCTTGCTTTAGAGCTTCTACAGACAGAGGATTTACAGAATTCATTACTTAGAGACAGGGAGGGTAGGTGCATTTATTGTGGTTATAACCTAAAGTAAAAGAGAATAATGTGAAATTATTTTATATAGACTCACCAATTCCTTTAAAAAATATGCATTGAATAATATAGGCTTCCATCATTGTGCATAATTTTGAGATGAAATAGTGAAAATCAGATGGTCACAGATTAGAAAAGGTCTATTTTATAAATTTTCCTAATCAAGAATTAGAATCAGCAAGAAACTCAAGTAATAAAACTACTTACCATATTTCAGCTGATATGTATTGTGAAAGTAGTAGGTATTATACTCACTGCTGGCTGAAGAGGCATGTGATAATGCAATTCATACTATTTTTTAAAACAAAACCAAAACTTCTCTATAAGTTTCTTACCAAAATTAATTATGTCTTGTATTTGTATGAGTGTGACATTAAGGATGCTTGAATCCCAGCTCTTTCTAAATCTGTTGGCTTTAATCATTGATAGAGCATTGAGAGAAGCTAATGACCTGGAAAAGATGGTGGGATTATTTCAAGCATGCCTTCAAAATGAGACCATCAGCTCAGAGCCAAAGGCAGTTCAGAAATAGCATCAGTTATGTTTCCAGGATCCTGATGGAATCTCCAAGAAATAGGAAGATGATTCTTACATCCTTAAACTGTGATCAAAACTTAATGTCTTGTTAAAAACCTTAACATAAATAATCACACCATGTAAATTACATAAGGCCAGAGCTAATCAGAGCTGATAATGGTTTTGAAACTTAACTGATCCCATTGATTTTCTAAATTAAAATAGTTAGGTGACTATTGTGATGAATACAAGCATCTTATCATCACTTTTCTGTCACTGATGATACTGAAAGAAATTCCCTACCTAAAGAAGTCAACATGACTTAGAAATATTTAAAAGGGCCTTACGCTTGTCTATTTAAAATTATTCTTTTATTTGTGGGAGCAAAATGTTTGCTTTTATTTCCAAGTTATTTATTGGATATTTTAATAAGTTTTGAAAGCAAGTATATAATAACAGTCATTGTCATTTGTCCAAATGTACAAAATAAGAGAGTTGGAGGCTGAGATTCAACCAACTTACTGTTTTAATAAAAAAGAAAAAGATCATTATTTAGAAAGTGAAGGAAAGAAAAAGAATCCTAGAAATACTGTCATAAAGCAGCTTGTCCTGATGCACAGCTCATTTACAGGAGGGAACTTGAAAAACCTCCAAAGCAAGTGTATCAGGTAATGCTCTGATTTTTCAAAAGTATAGGCTCATATTCTAAGAAATATTCTTCTAATATTGCAAAACTAGTTAAGAGTAGAGGTGAATTATGATTTTATTTTTCTCTGTTTTTATCTTGGTTATTCTCCCCTACTTTCTTAACAAAAACAAAGAAAAAAAGCATATGAACTTATTCACTGGTGACATCTTGGGCTGATGGTCAAACTATAAGACATTCTTTACATTGAAGAAATAATTTAAAAGGGAGGGGAAAAGAAATCAAAAAAGGGATAAAACATAAACGGAGTAAAAATCATTGCTTTGCTATGTTTCTAATTGTCTTGTAATGTGCATTTAAATGCGTGTTAGAAAGTACTAAGTAGAAAACGCAAAATAAGCCTAAAATTATATGATAGCTTGTAAGAAGTGGTGAATGTGGGTTTGCACACGAGGAAATATTTGTCTTATTCAAAATTTGTTGAAGAATGGTAAAAATGATCTTTAGAAGGTTGTCATGTATGAGGTATCTGAAGCAAATGGAGTTCTTTTTCACCCTAGAAAACATCCCAAACTATTTTCATAGGAACAAAAATGTTCCAAAATAAAAAAAAAAAAATCAAAGTACAAAGCACATTTGGACTCCAGCTTCTTGAAAGAAGGAATCTCAACATGGACTAATGAATATATTTACCATAGAGCCTCAAGAGTCCTGTATAAAAGAGCATCTACTGTACTCTCGGGCACTTCAACTTATTTGTTTTTATTCATAAGTATTATTGGGTATTTTTGTTGGATGGCTCTTTATAACTATCTTCCACTCCCATTACCATGTAACTATGACAACGCGGTACTTAGCAAAGAATTTCGAGATAGATGAAAAAATATCGTGTCTTCCTAAAGAGCTAAAGCATTATCTAAATCTTCCTTGATCTATGGATTACTATTTTACTCTTAAAAAGCAAGCAGCTTAGATTCCATATAGAGTAGGGTGCTTTTTAATTGAAAATTACAATTACTATAAACATTTGTATTTCAACCAAATTCTTATTTAGAAGTAAATCCCTCATGTAATATTTAGAGTTTGGACTTGTGAGAAAATGGAGAAATATGGATAGAGGTCTCATGAATGTGATGCTTGCCCTCATAAAACAGGACATGAGATATATTATAACTGAGTCTACTCTATGAGGACACAATAAGGATGCAGCTATCTGCAAACCCAACTGTCTCAACTTGACCCTGATCCGTAGGAAACAAGATCTTAGACTTCATAAAATCTAAAGTAAGAAGCTGTTTGTTTTCATCCCTATTACAGTGTTAATTTTACCATTCTTACAATACTACAGAGTGTATAAAACTATATTGACATGTTTTATATAACATAGAGAATATTTTGTGAGGTTAAAACACAGAAAAGATTTTGAATTTACAAGTTAACATAAGTGGAAATTTAAAACAATTTCTATTATTATATATCCCTTTGTATAAATTCAATGTTTTCATTAGGTATATTTGAGTTGAATAATTTATATATATATATATATTTATTTATTTCATTATATATATATATATATAATATATATATATATATAATGAAAGTAGAAAATATCTACTTAACACTTATATTCCTAATGGGATAATAGCAAAAAATAGTTACTGCTAATAGGACTGCTACACAGTCCTTCAAATAAAATATGGAAAGGGAAAATATTATATCACATGCTAATAGGTCATTACAAAATATTTTAAAATCAGCAATATTCACAAATCATATACGTATGTTTAGAATTTTGACCTTAGAAATGCAGGTATCGTAGATGCCATGTTCAGTGCTTAAGAATTAATTCAGCCTTTTTAAAAAGTTAAGGCATCCTAATATAATCCAAATAGGCTTTTCTTGCATTTGTTCAGAATCACTAGTGCAACTAACAAAAAGCATCCAGCATTTAGATATCTTTGTGAATTATGCACTGCAAGTTTGAACAATTGAATTCAGCATTTCAGCATTCTGTCTTCTGAATGTCTCTGAGCCCCGGAGTCCACTCACCTCTTAATCTTTAATACAGCACATATATTGCATTCTGCAATCCTATGCCAGCTCAGGTTGATAGTAAACATCAGCATAAGGTCTGCCTGACTAAACTTGCCAGTAGATCCAAAGCATAAACTCTGGAGATGGGTTTATGTCTTGAAGAGTTTGGGAAATAAATGTTGCATGATTTTAGTGATACATACATGCACACATGCATAGATACAGAAGGATTCAGAAACTTGAGATTCATGAAAAACAGCATTAATGTTTACTTGATTTTTCAATAGTGAGGTTTTAACATTTTGGTGAAGTTATCTCGTGATCTTAGGAAAACCATTTAAAATTGTGAACGGTTAGACCAGCATGAGTTCTTATTACGTTATGATCCTATAACACCAGGAATTCTGTACACAAATATGTTGTGTAAACAACTGACCTTATTGCAAAGAGCACCTTTTCTGCAAACTTGGAAAGAGATCAAGACCACAACCAGATCTCACAAGAGCAGTGAATGTGCAAAGACTTGGGAAGAAGCAGAAAAGCTCTAATGTTTGATACCTAAAGAAGAGTAGGCAAAACTGTCACTCTGAGCCGTGGCCTCATTATTTGGTAAATGCAGGTAAACATCTCAAGCTTAGAAATTACAGATGATCTTCAAAACATTTCTCACATTGGTCCTCAAACGAGAGCACAGAATGAAGTCAGAATACTATGGTTGCTTTTGTTATTATTATTAAATCCTGAATTTCCTTCCTCTTCTGGATTAAATAAAAAATATTATAATTTGTTAGAAAAATTATAAGACTTCATAGGAGATAGTAGATATGAGCTATCATTATAATGTCAAACACTGTACACTAGCAAATCTTAGCTTGCAACTTGATTGACAGAGCAATCCAAAAGAATTTCTTGAAATACATACATAGAAAATGCATTGAAGGATTTTTGTTAATTTGGTAATGATTTAATGCCTACTAACTTTCACTATAGTTAAGAATAATGAAGTATAGTTTTAAAATAGCTAGAGGTGAGCATTTTTATTACTCCCACAAAGTCATAATAAATTAGTAAGGCTGTATACTAATCATTTCAGCTTAATCATTACACATGCCTTAAAAAACTGAAATGGCATAGTCCACCTTTTAAAAAATATGTAAACAATTTGTATATTGCTTAAGTAAAAAACAAATATTTTAGTCTCCCATCGTGTGCTAGTCAGCTTCCGTTGCTGTGACAAAGGTTTTAGATACAAACAAAGGGGGAAATCATTACAGGCTCTTGTCCTCCTTCTTCCTTTCATGGCCCCTAGATTCCAGCATCTTGGGCTTACGTCCTATTGTACAATTAAATAAGAAAAGACAATATGTGTACTGAAAAATTCTAGTGACCTCAGAAAGACCAGGAAGGAAAAGCATATAAAAAGCAAAGAAATGGGGGAAAGGAAGGAAGGAAGAGAGAAAGGAAAAGAGGGGGGGGGGACAAAGGAAGGGGTACCAAAATCTCTACATCTTTGTCAGTGCCATGATACTAGATTAAGGAATATTTTTCTTAATAAATCTACCTCTTATATTTACTCTCTAATATACTCTTTACTACTGTATACAGTAGATCATTTAAACATATGATGACACCTTTCTCTCTATATTTAATCGACACTACTTAGGAAAAATACTGTCTAAAAGACAGATTATTTTTACTGTAAAAACTTAATCTTAATTGGGTTGGTTCAACAACAAGAGTGGAGGCTTGTTGTAAAAAGATCGGTTGCCTTTCAAAGATATTACGGGCAGTGTCCCATTATTTGGAGAGAGACCCGTAAGTTCTTTTTCTTTCCAACATGATCACTTAGTCATTGGAATGTATTATTTAAACATTCTGTAATTTTTATTTTTTATTTTACTTTTTTTGGCAGAAAGAAAAGATCTTTGGGATGGGGAACCCATTCTACTGGAGAAATAAACTGGTTTTTTTTAGAATTGTCTGCTTTAAGAGAGTAACCTATTCTTTTTCTTGATATACACTAGGTTATCATAGACGGTTTCACTACACTGTATAACCTAAATTTCTCTACATCTATAAAATCCTCATGCCCCTCACGTACTGTGGCTCAGTTTTCAGAAACAAGAGCCTAAAGTACTTCTTATAGCACTACAAGGACTATACTAAACTAGTAAAGAACATTAGGCTGTGTGTTTTTCCATGTTTGCTACAAATCATCCAAGAAACAATGGAGGTTTCCTAAGCTATTTGAAGTAGAAATAGATTGATAGCAGCTTTGGTACCTTGACAAAATAAAGGCAAACTAGAAATAATTATTTCTAAGGTCTCTAAGGAATAGAATGACACGACCCACATGACATCTTACCTTAGAGAAAGCTGAAGGTATGCTGGGAAAAGCCGGAGCAGCTTCTTTGATTGTCTTATTATGGGAGGTTAGCTTTGTTCTCCTGCTTGTCTCTGACTCATCATCTTGCTGTCTCTTTTAACTGTTTATTTATGTTTTAATCTAATGGATAGATACAAAAATGTTATCTAGATAGATAGACAGTTGTCAAAGTATAGCAATCAAGAGGTAAATACTTAGTGTAACATTTTCAACTATATTGTTGTCTACTTCGTGACTGGGAGATTCTATTAAAATTTTTATGGACTTTTCTTTATACTAAAGAAAATACACATTTTTTTTTCAGCTAGAATCATCACTATGTTTTTCTATATTCTTCTGTATACTCAATGAATATACATTTTCTATATTTAACTTAGAAAAATGAACAAGGGTTGCCATGTTACTCCAAACAAAATAAGGTGCTGATAATTTAGAAAATGTGCATCATTAGGTTATGCTTACCATAAAAAGTAGTGCTTTTGAACATTTTGCTCAGTATTCTCCTTACTGTGCTTAAGCAAAAATTTGCTTCTCTTAAAAATTAAGCATATTGTTTGATGCTAAAATTATCATTTGTTCTTAGTTGTATTGTGTAATGGAACCAAAGTAGTCATTCTTAAAGTTGAAATATGCTTTCATAAATGTGCCCCTCCAGGAATATCCATTTTTGATTCATGCTTGATTATATACAAGGTATAATGCCATGCTTTGAGACCTTAAATTTTAAATCCTAAGCTGAAGAACAATATTGAATTTATAGTATTCAGTGATGTAGCTTTCAGGAATGGTGAATGTGTCATAATTTGCTACACAGATTTTCAATGTTGTCTTGATATCTCCAACTAATTCAACAATGTAAAAATATTTGTAATGAGAAAAGAGTCATGATGTTTAATAAAATTTTTATATAGACCATTTTCTTTCTTGACACACTGACCAGCTCAACAGTTAACCCCAACCTTTCTCAGTAAGATTGTAAAACTATCTGTTATCTTGTTTTCATCTTTACAGTTCCATCACATTCCTTTTGAATCCATTAACTGTCAGAACCATCTTCACTCTAAAAAATTTTACTTCTTATAAACACTCTACAATGACATACAATTTGGCTAAATGTAAATGGAATTAAATGTTATCAAATGCATTTTTTAAATCAATTGCCTGCATACATCTCCCTTTTCTGTTTTCTTATTGTGCAAAAGGACATTATGTGCTGAGCACATAAAGGTGCTTTTGGTATTCTCTTCTACCCCAATGAGCGGCAATGATGTTTACCTACTTGGAGAATCACCACAATCTCTCACCTTTAATATATTTCCAATGCAAATAGAAAATCATTATGATGGAGAGTTGTATTGTGGGAAAATGCTACAGGTTTAGTATGGGGGTGTTAGAGTGACGTTTCTGGCCTGGACTAGTCCCACAGTTCAGACTCGCCCACTACCACTTATCTGGACCAGCAATCCCAAAGTCTTAAAGAAACATAGACACTTATGTTAACTTCATGCTCTTTGACCCATAGCTTAGGTACATCACTAGCTAGCTCCTTCATCTTAACTCAACCCATTCTCATTAATCTATCTGCCACGTGTCCGACGGCTCACCTGTGTTCCTTACAAGTTGCTTCTTTGAGCAGGCTTAATCTGTGTCTGACTCTGCCCTCGTCCTACCTATGCTCCCGTCTCTGGCTACAGCGTTCGCCAAGGGTCAAAACAGCTCCTTTATTTAAAGCTTGATATTCACAGCATACAGAAAGACATTCGCACATCAGTTGGGGCTTCAAAATAAGATCGTAGACAAGTATTAGGTGTACCCATATTTATAGCTTAATCTTCTGTCATATATTCTCTTACACTTTGTCCTTCATTGTCCAAAGCCCACTTAGCTCTAGGCAAATGACTCAACTTGAGGGTGTTGTATATACAGCAGAGTTTTAACAATGTATCTGAGTAATTTGTATGTTAGTGTCACAGATGGCATATAGTAGGAGTAAACGTTGTGATGCCCCCTATACCCAGTGATATCAAAAAATTATATGGCACAGCATATCAATGAAGATGAAATGGATAGTACTATGCACTTGAATCTAACATTAAAAATAATGAAACTGTGGTATAGATAAGTGGTAGAGCATTTTCCTAGCATACTCAAGATACTCAGTTAAGCTCAGCATTTGAAGACATGGAAGGAAGAATAGAAGTATAAGGAAGAAAAAGAAATATGAGGAGAAAGAAGAGAACTTTTTAATTTCTAAATTAATACATACACTTTGTCCAAATTATTTTAAAAATAATTTAAAATGTTTTATGAGCATTCCAAAGTATCTATCATCTATCTATCATCAATCAATTTATCTATCTCTATCTACATATCTATCATCTATCTATCTATCTATCTATCTATCTATCTATCTATCTATCTATCTATCTATCCATCTACCCTCCATCATGCCTGAAAGTTCTACTAGATTAAAAACTATGAACCTTGATTCCTATGAACTGAAAGAAGGCTGTGTGTGTGTCTTGTCTCCTGAAAGAGAATCCTCAGCACACAACACTGTCTTCCTCCTATACACATGCATATTATCACAATCTTCAACTTAAAGGATCTGCTACGTGTTGCTTTTATAGCCAGATAACCTAAATCTACGGGTTTGTCTGCTTTCTTCATCTGTCCAGAGCATCATGAGCTCAGTAGAATCCCAAATGTATCCATGAGAAGGCACTCATGGGAGAGTGTTAGAAATTGTGACTCATTTACAGAATGCATGGATAATGAATAATCCATTAAATGTTTAATAAAAACACGCTCAGCTTATTTATATACTTTATAAGGTTTGACACATGGAAATAATCCTTTTTTTACAGTTAGTGACATTATGTAAATTTTCACATCTGTACCAAAAATGCATGCCATTAATTGGAATTCCTGTAAAAATAAGAGAGAAATATGAGTCTGAAGGTTTATTTCCCTCACTTTTAAGCGTCCCTTCAGTCTATGTGTCTGAACATGTGCATACAATCAGTGTGTATTATTACTAAACGTTCAGAGTAGTTCATAAAAATTCTGGTCCTATCTAATCCTGTGTTCAATTCACACTAATTTAAGTTCACTTTCTACTAATTCTTGGGTGTATTATCTCTAGATGTTATTTTTACACCTTAAAATGTCCTTGTTTCTTAAAGACCAACAAAAGTCAAATTGAGAACCTTGAAATTTGCATATAAGCATGAATTCAAAGAGCATATTTAACATGTACTCCCTATTTACCATTTTAAAATTATAGGACTTTTGTCACTTGATGTCATATTATGCGTAAATTCATTCTGCCAGGCTATTGTCTTGCAATGTATGACCTACTGAAATAACATCAAGTCCTACACTGGGAAGGCATTTCAATTTTTTTTTTTAAAAGCTAATAAAAGCATTTGTAGATACAGGACAAAATGAAAAAGTGTGTTTCTCATAATACTTGTTACTGTTATCAGTCTCTTGAGCCAGATCCTGCCCTATACTAAACACAAGACAAAAACCTTTGTTCTTTGTAAGGGATTTTTTAATTATCTGAAGTACAGTTATACAGACCAAATTATCCTGTTTGCCCACTCGGCTATGGAACTCGGGCATAGTTATTAACTACCATACAGCTTTTCAAGCTGGCATTTGGATCATTTCAATAACTAATGTTTGTTTTATCAACAATGGTTTAATTTGACAGGCTGCATAATGCATGTGCAATAACAGTGCCATGTTTGATGGATAAATACCTAGGAAAAAATTCAAATTGGCTAATAAATAAAATTGAATTTTGAGATCCCATTTATTTTAAGGAAACTTGTCATGGGTTATTAACTGTACTAAATAATGTCTTGTTTATGACTGTGCATAAATAATTTGTAACAAATCAGGGTGACATATTTAGAGACTATCATGCATCCCTTTCTAGTGAATGTATGTGAAAACAAGCTTTCTCAGCATATTTATGACAGACCTAGTATTTTTCTGAAAAAAATTATGGTTGAAAAGTTTAAGACCTAAATTCAATTATGCTTCTATATATAGAGCATAAATTTAGTAATACATATTGCAACTTAAACATGTGGGGTATCCTCCAAACTAAAACTCTGACTATGCACCAATAGCTGTTTGATTTCTTTGTGTGTTACATTTACCTGAGAAAAGTTTGGTTATTCTACTGCCATATTCTGTTTCTCATTATAGATTCTAAACCAGTTATGGTGGTTCTGATCTTTTTATTGTTGATATGTTTCTCCATTTTATCGCTTTTATATCAGTCACATTTATTTGAATATTTAATTTACTAAATTTAGATGGAAAGCCAGAATTGTGACATCCTGCTTAATTGTAGGGTTCCTGCAATTCATGCCCATTAACTTCTGCATTGCTTGGGCAGTTAATATCAAGTGATTTCATGATAAGAATTGTTCTCTACATGCATTTCTGAGATTCTCTTCTCCGTACCATCCAATTCTGCTGAGGAGATATCACCAAGACAATCTTGATTCTCTTGGGAGTTGTGTTCAGGAACAGCTCAGGTGACGGTATTGAAAAGAGGAGAATAATGATCATCCCAAGGGAATACAAACTGGTGCTTTTCCAAGTTTATCCAGATTTGAAAGCTAACTGAAAATGAGTGTTTAGAGGAGATGGAATTTAATCATCCTTCCAACTAAGTTGGGGCACTTGATATAATCTAGTTATTGCCTTGATCCCCTATTATTCTATAGTAATTCAAATTGTGAAACAAAAAATATTATTTTATCAATAGCAAAATAGTTAAATGAATTTTCATTCTGCTTTGTAGTATCTGCATGGGTTTGGATACATCATGCTTTGAGCTTCATGTCTTTCCAGGTGAGGAGTCAGAGGCTTTGAATGCAGCTGCATCATTTATAAAGCTAGCAAATAGTAGGGCTGGGTCTGAGATAAATTCTCCTGGGTCCTTAGTAATTCAAACCTTTTTTTTTTTTAAGTAACTCAATTCTCAATTTGTTGAGTGTGGGCTACATTCCAGGCTTCTTAAAACTGAATGAATGGCTCTCCTAGGATGCACTATGCCGCAAAATGCTTAATACATCATATTTTGAGTAATTGTACATCAATGTCTCTTTTGAAAAATGATTTTTTTCAGATGTAAATGGAAAATTGATACTCTAGTGTGTTAAATAAACATACACAAAAGCAGCAAATTGACTTTAGTGCTTTTTCCCAATTTTACCTTTCTTCCTTCTCAAGATAAGTTCTGTGATCATGCTTAATACCTAGATCTTGGTAGGAATTTCCAAGTTCAGCTACTGTGAAAGCTACAAAAACTTAGGAGTCTGTGAGGATTGAGTGCTAGTTCTTGATGTCTGCTCTCTGATAGTTCTGTGCTTTGTCACAACCTCTGCCCAGTTTCTCTGGAGCTATGTGTCCCATGACATCTATGATGCGCTACCTGAATCATTTCATCTGCTCTTGCCAGGAACAACCCTAGTGCTCTTATTTACTAGAAATAACTCTGGAAAGCTGTGAACCTCACAACTAAGGTTCTTTACAGTTAATAACATGAATGTTTGAAGCCTAGGTAATGGAGTTTATAGTGAAATGTAGAGCTCTGATTGTTGAGTAAAACTGACAAACAGTAACAGCATTTCATTCTCTAAGCATAGGTAAGTCATGGCATGGACAAAAGATTGTAAATCATCTTTCCTAAGCCTGAGTCTAGGTTTAACAGGGGATTATTCACTTAGGCATACATCACTGACTGCTGACCTTAGCCTAGATGTTTTTTATTATATCACCTCCACAATCTGAAGTGAAGACTGAATACAGCTAAAGCATCCAGTGGAAGGGAAGCAATAAATAGCCAGTACAAACCATGCTGTTACCAATAGAAAGAACTGCTTGGCATGGCCTATAGCCTGAATAACAAGGCATGTAATTGGCAGGTTATTCAAAGGTGTAGAGTTTTTATCATTAGAACCTTGTCAAGGACAAATCTCCTCTTAAAATATGTAAGGTTGGAATACTCCATGTCTGCTGAGTTATTCATTTATTACATGTTGATTATTCTGTTTATCACCTCAAGGAAGACTGTATTAGGGTTCACAACAAAGCTATTCATGAAATATTGTAAGGTATACTATTGACTTCCTGTAGTTTTTAATTGTTCTCATTATCATTGCTGCTTTAATGGTATTGAGAAGTACCAGTGTCTCACAGAGTACCAGTTAGAACTGCAATGGAAGGGACATAGCCAGACTCAATGACAGCCTGTGAAAAGTTGATCCTTAAGGACCTCCATTATGGTAAAGCCAGACCTTTATTTTTGCTGCAGAAAAGAATTTCACAGCCAGTCTGAAGCAGAGATAGTTTAATACAAATGGAAAGAAAGGAGCCAGTGAGAAGGCTCACTGAGTGCAGGTATTTAACACCATATGATGGTAATTATGACATGAGTTCAATTCCTGGAACCAACATAAAGACAGAATGAAACAGCTGACTCCCTCAGTTTTTCCTTTGACATCCACACACTCTCCTTAGCATATGTTTTCCCTATAATAAAGGAAAAGAAAATTTCAAGATGACCTGGGGGGAGGAAAAACAGAAATAAAATCAGAAGGGGAACCCAGAATAGCCAAACACATAAGTGTGAACTACTCAGAGAAGAATTTCTCTAAATGCCTTGAAGATAACTGTATTTAATACTTTGGAGACTCACATTTTGTATTTGGTTTGATAGGTTTCTAGTACTTCCTTCCTCTCTCTCTATATTTTTCTTTATGTTAACTGATATCATAATGTGGCTTCCATAAGGTAGTCTTACGTAGGAACAAAATCTGATGATGTCAATATTTGTTAGTGTTGCACAAGGGAGTTTGGACATTAACTTTAAGTAAGATTTGGGATACGATATATAAACAGTTACTTCTTCACACACACACACAGGAAATGTGTCATATACATTTAAATCTTAAACTTGCTTCCTTACTCTTTTAACATTGGTGTTTGAAAGTATTTCTACATAAAAGAAATGCAATATTGGCAACATTGATAGCAAATATTGAATGCTGGAATTATTGATTTTCTGAAGAGGCTTCCACAATGAGATTCCTGTTTTTCCTTTCAGATTTTTGTAATTTCCCTTCTCTTTATCCTGTCTATCAGTCTACTCTGAGTAACAATTGGCAATGGAAAAGAATAGCTATAATGATAGCCAGGTGCTACACATTGTAGACCGCGTGTTGGAGAGTTTCCTATGTAGGAACAACCTTTGTAGTCAATAGCCTTGACTATAGATTTCATAGAAGACTATAGGCAGATAGTTACTTCTTGTCTTAAATGAAGCATGGCAAAATGACTGCGAACCACTTAGAAGACTTCCTGGAAAGTTGACTTTTCCTCAACACCTGTTATGTTAAGGACTTTGTCAAAAAGCAATCAGAAAGAACTGGGGTCACTTCACTTACCTTATGATCATTTTGACCTAACATATATAATATATATATCAAACTAATTACACACCCATTCCTCTTGCTACATATGGATATAACTTTGGCAATATTTTATATCTTTTTATATTTTAGTACATAAGTCTTCAGAGAGTCTAAAAGCTCCAGTGGGCAGAACATAGCTTTTTTGTTTATTTGTTTGCTTGCATTGGGTATTTTTTGTTTTGTTTCACTTTCTGTTTTATATTTTCTTCAAATTTCAGATCATCACCTGTGTGTAAAGACTTGGTATGAACACTGTATTTTTTTGGTTTATAATTGGTGTGTCATAGTCTGTAGAGGGCTTCTCTAGAATACTTGGAAGTGGTGGGTTGGTTGCCTATCCCTTATGAAAGCTGCATGGTCTTAATACCTCTAAGTCTGTCATTCAGGAAGTAGAGTCTGGAAGAATGAAAATTCCATAATTCTTAGTTACATTATGAGCTTTAAGCCAGCCTGGGCCACATGGAAACCTATGCCACAGAAAGAAAATAAGAAGACTAAGTCTGTTTAACATGATGTAGATGCTTTCTGTAAATGGCCTTTCTAAATAAATTGTAAGTAATTTGTATAAAACCACATTGATTCACTACATTACTGTATTATGTGAATAGAATGTTCAGAGATTCTATGAGAAAAATCTAAAGTATGTTCACTCCAGAGAAACACCATGCAGTAACTCTCATAAAATCTGTTACACTTTTAAAGATAAATTCTCATAAAGGGCTACTTAGAAATTATGTATTGTAAATTTTACATAGATCACAAGAATCTACCTTGAGAGAGAGTGAGACAACAGAGAGTGTCTCTTTCTAGCATCTTGTAAGTTCTGTTTTTATATCAGTGAATGATAGTCAAGTGTATTTGTTTCTCATGCATTTTATTTCCACTGGTTTTCAGTTTGAGAAGCCATTTCTGTGGTCATTCCTGTACATCTCGAAATTTGGAGTGTATTTCGAGTCAACATTTGAGCAGAAGCATTAAAGTTATTGTCTACATCCAGTATATCATCAGTACAATAGAACATACCATTAGAGAGCATCTCAGTGGAGGACATTATCATTATGCATTAGCACACACCATTAGACAGGAGTTTCAACTGCAAAATCTACTGAGGGAACCGACTCATAACCTCACTGCCCTCCTGGGTAATATAGCTCAAAACTGTTAAATCATTCAGCCGAGGTGAACTCCGATCCCATGATTGGCCCCGATCCCATGATTGGCACATAACATCACTCTGGGCTTCCAGTGGTCATTTATTTCGTGAAAAACATCTCTTTCTGTTCCGATAGAAGTACTAATGAAGTACCTAAGGAATTTTATCTTTCTTTAATGCAGGCAGAACTCATAAGACTAAAATGATAATAAGCCTAATTATAATAAATATCATGGGGCTCAGTAAGGTTTGCAAATGTAAAGCAGAAATTTGAAAAATTTATTATTTAAATGTTTTATGTTTATAAACAATGTAGAGTGAACTTACTTAAATGGAACAAAAGAAGGATCGTCATATTTTATTTTAAATTCCTAGCACTGTGTAATAGCAAAGTGATGTTTCTTTGTCCCACCAAGTATCAGAGGTATTTGTATGTGGTATGACTACATGCCATTTTCCAAGAGGACTTTAATATGCTAGTTATTCTCATGAATCATTAAGGCAAGCTATGGATATTTGTCTATGAAAAAAAGCAAGAAATTTTATACTGTTCTAATGAAAATTAATCTTGAATGAATTTGACTTGCAACATTTGCATTTTCTAGAGCTAATGAAACAGCATTTTAAATAAAAGGTTTATTTTAAAGCAAGAAAATAATATGCAAGGTTGTAACTCATCTGCAGCACATTCTATAAGATGCTATCTCTTCTACAAGTCTGACATTACCTCAGCTCTTAGCTCACCATGGAAGGCAAAAACTAAAGTAAAGATAAAAAATTATCCATTTATTATCAAACATTAATTTTATTTTATATGAATTCTTTTAACCAACAATAAACTTTTATAAAATAACAACTAATTTACTCATAAATTAATATTATAAATCAATATACATTGTCTTCGATGGGAAAAACTTGTAATTTTTCATTGGTTTATTTTAATTGTTACTTTAATTGTTAACTTATTTAAATTAGTTGTTCAGAACTAAAATATAGAAGTGTTTGAGTTTATGTTGCAAATTCATCACTTATAAATTATGGAAACATTGATAAATTCTCAGCCTTTCATCCCCTAAAATCTTCGTCTTTTTAGGAAAATAATAATGTGCCTTACTGAAGTGGGTTTATATTATATAAAATAGTCATGAAGTACTGAGAACAATATGCTTGAAAAACAGGCACCGTGTAAGTACGTGTTACTGTTATTAGTTTGAACTCAGATATTAAAAATAAGAAAATTGAAAATTTAACTTATAAAATAATTTTATTAAGATTCAATGCACATAAATAAATTACTCCACAGGTCTACATAATAGAAAAAGCCATATACTCATGCTAACAACAGGGAAGCATCTGTGTACTGGTTAATAATTTGAATACAACAGCATGGACTAAGACTGCATTGTGTGGAGCCTTGCTTTTGTTCAGTCTTTCTACCATTCTCTTCTTTACTATCACAGCCAATCTTACCGTTTGTCTTTTTACAAACTTGCATCGACTACTGCATTTATTTTTCAAACTTCTGCCCTACCTTCTAGTGGAGAGATAGTCAGGTATTTTTCCCTTAAATAGTCCCATCCTCCACACCCTATCATTTTTTCTACCACAGTAGTTACACATTGAAAAATGAACAAACAAATTTAAACTGCAGGGCCATATATCTGGTATAGACTGATGATGATAGCTTCTAGCCCAAACTCTTCATTTCAGCTTTAGTATCTATTGTTGCTTTAATGCCCTTCCGAATTAGCTATTGACCATTTGTAATTACAAAAATATGTAATTCTTTCTCAAAATTCTGTGATTCTTTTCTTTCCTACATTGTTCCTTTGTCTATGATCATTCTCTGTCACTCTTGTCAACCTTTTCTTTTTGTAATATATGAGATACCCATAGACTTTCTCAGATAAAAAATACACTAAAATTTTCCTTAATATAAAACAGAGGGGAACATATGTTATGATTTCTTAAAGAACCAAGAGACATAGGAATACATAAAGTGTACAAAGCATGCACACACTTCAAAACTTACATATACTTACTATGCTCAATGGTCAGCACTCAAAAGCTACATATACATATACAGGCACCAGATAGCAAGGGAAATGCATATGTGGATGTCATGTGAGCCCCGAGGTCTGATTGCTTCTGACAGTCATCTTTGATGTGTGAGCCTGTTCCCAGTTGGAGACCATGGCACGTCATTGCCACGCTTCATGGAACCTGCCACCTTGCCCTTCATCTCTGTCCTCTAGTGCTATTCATTCTCCACTGAAAAACCAGTGAAACATCAATCCGTGGACTGTCTAAAATCCTTCAGGCAGAAAAGCAAGCTGTGCTCTTTCTTCTATCTTTCTGTATGCTTACAGCTGAAAAAGAAAGTTCAGGACCCAAAAGTTTCAAAATATATGCATAGATTAGAGCATGTTATGTACATTTCTGAGTGCATTGAGGGACACAATGCACTCAGGGGACAATGAAGAACCTGTTCTTGTTGCTGAAAATAAACACAGGAAGGAGGGATCTTTCTAATGTTCTTGGGGTTATTTTTGTCTGCGATTTTAAGGCTTAATGAGTCTCATTGGTTCTAATTAGAGCAACCTTGGTGGAAATAGATATTATTACTAAGCAAATCAGAACTAAATTGCTGTTAAATAATTTGCATTCTATTACATGTTTTGTCTTAGTTATAGAAATGGCCATGTCTGATTTTTTTAAGTATATATTAAATTACAGTGGAAAATTGGGCTTTTCGTATGAACTTACAGCTGCATGGCACATTTTATTTAGTCCATTTTCCAAGAGACCTTTCTAGGTAAACTAAATATGTTACTCTGCACCGTTAAAGAGATACAAGTTTATTTGTTCCCACAAAACTTAGGTGATTCTGAAATCTCCGACAATGGAAACTATTGTTTTCTATTATACTGTAATAAAGCCGACAGCCATGTCTTGAGTATAGACTGTCCTTTTTTAATGTTAATTTCATTTTTTATTAAAATTTTTCCATACCCATCACTACGCTTTCTCCTGCCACTTCTCCACTCCTTCCCAAGCCTCTCCTTACCACAACCCCCAGTTCACTCTCCATAGAAGGGACGGACTCCCAAGGTGAGTCAATTGTTTCTGGCATATTCATGCACCAGGAATAAACTGGCCAAAGTGCAAGATCCTCCACATACTGCCCACACATTTTGACTGTCATCAGTATACTGTCTATTTCTTAAGTTCCTGTAGCCAGAAGCTTCTGACCTGTCCTGGCCTAAGGTCTGGATTAATCTTTCCCATCCATGGTCCTGTAGAGACTTAAAATTAATTACCCAGAGGCTTTTATTAATTACAAACTGTTTGGACTATGGCTCAGACTCATTACCAGCTAGCTCTTACAACTTAACTTGACCCATTTTATTAATCTACGCATTGCTACATGGCTTTGGGTTTCATTACACCTTGCTTTTTGGGTGGCTGTCTGCAGTGTCTCTTTGACTCCATCTATCTTCTCCTTTATCTCCACTTGGATTTCCCTCCTGCCCCTAAGCTGTCTTTCCACAGGCCAAAATGGTTTCTTTGTTAACCAATGGTAATAAAGCATAGTCACAGCATGCAGAAAGACAACCACATCAAGTGTCCTTCTCTTTACTCTCTCTTTTCTCCTTATGCCCAAGCTTCTCTATCTAAAATCTCTTCCTAGAAGCTCCTTCCCCAAGAAGTCTGAGATGAGTGAAGCACCCAT
This sequence comes from Phyllotis vaccarum, assembly GCA_033318265.1. Lineage (NCBI taxonomy): Eukaryota > Metazoa > Chordata > Mammalia > Rodentia > Cricetidae > Phyllotis > Phyllotis vaccarum. The sequence continues at coordinate 57,629,995 of JARWLC010000010.1, forward strand.
TAAAATCCAGCCACTTTAAATGTATCTTTCTGTCATGAAAAGTACATATTGGAATACCACCTTTGAAAAACAGTAAATTGAACCAAAGATAATAAAAGAAAAGTGTCAAGACTGTACAATATGAGACAATGGTTCAGATTCTTAGCTATACCTGTTGTCAGGGCATTTCGGTTCTACTAAAACAACATTTATTATAACTTATACTGTAACTATTCAATAAGTATCTTCAGCACTTATCCAAATGAGAGTGTGAAATTGTCTTTGATTGTATAGAGAACCAGGGCAAACACAGCTTTTCTTTCTCTATTAAATAAAAGATGAATATTTACTTAAGAAAGACTATAGATATCATTATGTCAGAAAACTAGCTTGTTTATTCACTCCAAATATGACAAACTATGTGGTTTGGTTTAACGTGTTTTTAACCAATGTAAAAAAAATTGAAATAGAGACACCGTTTATATACACCATACATTTATCAATTTAGTTAAAAACCAAGAACTTAACTTGGTAAAATCTCCTTAAATTTTTAGCACATACCCTTCCAGGACAAAGTAATAATCCATTTATTTTGTTAGTAGCCCAAAGTCATGTGCCCATGACTGTACTTCCATGGTGATTATGCAACCACATTTATTGTCTTTTTTAAATATTTTTTTTTCACTTTTGTACTTCAGTTTTCTCCCCTCCCGTTTGTGTGTGTGCACGCATGTGTATATGTGTGTGTGTGTCTATGTATGCGTGTGTGTGTTTGAACACATATGTGTGTGTATATGTGTGTTTGAGCATATGTGTGTGTATGTGTGTATGTGTGAATGTGTGTATATGTGTGTGCATTGTATGTGTATGTGTTTGTATGTGTGTGTGTGAATGTGTGCGCATGCATGTGTGTGTATGTGTGTATGTATGTGTATATGTGGGTGTATGTGTGTGTATGTGTGTGTATATTTGGGTGCATGTGTGTGTGCATGTGTGTGTGTATGTATGTGTATTTCTGTGTGTGTGTATGTGTATGTTTGTGTATGTGTGTGTGTATGTGTCTGTGTGCCTGTATGTGTGTGTGTGTCTGTATGTGTCTGTATGCATGTGTGTGTATGTGCATGTATGTATATGTGTGTATGTGTGTGTTATTTGTATGTGTGTGTATTATGTGCATGTGTGTATATATGTGAGTGTAAGTGTGTGTGCATGAGTGTGTATATGTGTATATATGTGTATATGTGGGTGTATGTGTGTGTATATTTGGGTGCATGTGTGTGTGCATGTGTGTGTGTATGTATGTGTATTTGTGTGTGTATGTATGTGTATGTTTGTGTATGTGTGTGTGTTTGTGTCTGTGTGCCTGTATGTGTGTGTGTGTCTGTATGTGTCTGTATGCATGTGTGTGTATGTGCATGTATGTATATGTGTGTATGTGTGTGTTATTTGTATGTGTGTGTATTATGTGCATGTGTGTATGGGTGTGTGTATGTGTGTGGCACATGTGTGTGTGTTTTTTTGCACAGATCAAAAAGAGCATTGAATATTTCATAGCTGGAGATACAGGCAATTATAAACTGCCTAATTAGAGTGTTAGAAACTGAACCTGGGTCCTCTAGCAAGGCAGTAAATACTCTTAACCACTAGGCCTTTTCTCTAATCCCAGGCTTATTGTCTTTTATTTTAGTTCATAAACCTGAAAACTACTAACCCACAGAAAGGAAGCATCACAGTTTCCCACTACAATATCCCCATGGGGCACTATGATGTCCAGAAATTAAATTTTAAAAAGTACTTGTTTGATAGTTCAGGAACCAAAATTAAATAAATAGTAAATAATATTAATTGGGACATATTCACATTTACATATACAATATAAAATCAGTTCTGATACTATAGTTAACTAATCAGTTTGCATTCATCTTCTCCTCTAATACATTTAATGCAATTGTCTTTTCCAACTCCATGTCTCATTTTGGATTTTTTTCTACTGAAACGATTAACTTCTATTCATTCACTTTCCTAAATTGACTCTTGTTTCATGAATAAATGAAACTCAGGGATAGAACTCTGAGAAAGTCGGCGGTATTAGAGAGAGTAACACCACAGTCAGATCTTACTCAGCTGTCTTCCAGTTTCCTCAGCCTGGCTTCTCTTGGCTTCCTCTCATTAATGTCTTTCTATGTCTGTCTTAAATACTCTCTGTAAGTTAAGGCATGGCCCCACCACTGCCTGCCTGGGAGCCTGGAACTCCTTCTGTAAACTAAGATGACCTCGAACTCAGTTTGGATTAAGGGCATAGGTCACCACTCCCAGGATACTCCCTGTGCTGAGATTAATGGTGTGAATCACCACTCTCTGATCCTCCTAGACTGACTGTAGTTAGATCCCTCTTATATCTCCAGAAACTTTCGGAGCTTTTATTAAATTCCCACAGAATCTATGACACCAAAAACCTGATTATAAAACACAAGCTTTGTTTGAATTTCCTGTCATGAAATAGAATTTAGTCCTTAGTAAGGAAATAGTAAATCTTTTATACAAACTGAAAACCCCTAGTTTCTTTGTTTTTAATTTATTTTATTCGTACTTTTGATTAAGAGAAACCATATTATAACATATGTGTCAAAGGCTGCTGAAGATAAATTTATTAATTTTGGTGGCTAATGTGCAGAATTTTATTGTAGACACTATCACAGAATGATAACAGAGCCAAATTTCCCCTTCTTGTGAAATATTATTTCAATCCTAAAGACAAACACAACCAAATAACATATAAACACATTGAATTAGATGTATTGAGTACAAGATGTTAAAACACATCCAAGAAGTAGGAAAGTGCAACAGGGAGTAGTTATGAACATCACAATTAAGGAAAGATCTCACTGATGAAGTGACATTCCAGTGGGTATCAAACAGAGCAAGGCAGGGAGTCCTGCAGCTCTGTGGAAAGGTTTCTCTGGCTAAACAAAGGCTCTGAGGCAATGATATGCTGAGAGCCAAGGCAAATTAGAAGAAGCTGCAAATAAATGAAGGCAATATTAACAGGAACTTGGGGTTGTGGGGAGAAGTGGGATCACATCACATGGAAAGTATTCAACGTGTGTTCCCATTAGAAGAAAAAGAATAGACATTTGAAACTTTTAACAGGAAAAGAGACAATTCTTTTGGAAGGATCCCATATTCTTTTGTGTTGTGAAAACATGTAAAGGAAAATGCAAAGGGCAAAGCAGGCAAATGGCCAGCATTCAATGACCTGAGTGAAAGAGGTCATATCGCTAATATAGTGTGGGTGCCAGAGAGACCCAGAGACGTATCCTAAATAATGTGCACTATCAAGGAGAGCTAACAGGGGCTGAGGATGAATCTCATGTCCGCTTACAAAGTAGAGTTAGGGTGGACTGATCCCAAAGCTTGCGCTTTGAGCAATGGGAAGGATGTGGTTTCCAGTTATTGAAATGGAAACCACTGTTATGAGAGAAATTTTAAGATTTCATGTGTCAGGACAGTATGTGTTAAGTTTCCAAGGGATGATGTGAGAAGAAATTTGGATATGTAAACACAGAATTCTGAGGGAGAAAGATTAGAAACCCATAGAGTAGAATGCAGCATCACAATCTCTCCAAGCTCAGCCTGAGTGAGACCACTGAACAATTGAAGGGTAACTGCATAACAACTCCAAGTCTGAGAAATAGGGTAGGGTATGGGAAGATGCTTCTCCAGCGACATTGACATAAGGAATACCGAGAAAATCAAGATGAAGGGAACTTGTTTTCTTGAGGGAGAGATCAAGCAGGTTTCATGTTGAGGCTAGGCTAAATGGCACACAGTTTGTGCAGGTCAAGGACAACTTGAGGGAATCTTCAAATCGTGGGATCCAAGGGCAGAGCTCAGGTCTTCAGCATTATTGGCACAAGCCTTTACCTCTTGATCATTTTATTGGCCCTGTAGTTTTACTTGGTTTTGTTTCAAAAAATGAAAGTGCCAAACAATGTCAAGGGCACAAATATTAGCCATTAGACTGAGAAGTCTGAGGAGGTCTCTGTGTTCAGCCTGAAGACACAGGGCAGCCTCAGTGTTGCTGCTTCTTTCCTTCTTACACAATTTTATTCCTCTGAAGTTGCCGACTGATTTCGGAGTTTATGCTGTAACTTAATGCTTTATTTCATGTTTCAGTCAGTGAAGAAGGAAATTTTTATTTATCTCCAAGTTCAGTTCATGGACTGAATCTAAAATGATTTTGTCTTAACAATGCCAGAGAGAACTAGAGTACCTACCTGCCCATTCACAGAGGGAAGAATAAAGGCAGCTGTTTAGCAATGCCCCCGGACAGCCATCTTTTGCCTGAAATGGATTTAACATGTAGATAATGTCTGTGGAGGAATTTCTCACCTCAACTGTCATGCCCCAGCAGAGAGAATTCATAAAAAGATGAAACAACTCTCTAATCCCTTAAACTGTTAATGCGCTGCTAAGAATCCCTGTGCATAGCTAATACAATTTACATATACTAAGCTTCAATTCCTTTGAAGGATTGTTTCATTTGATTTTTCTAAAACTGATATGAAAAATGTTAAAGAAGTATAATATGCATTAAACAACTGTCCTGGGGAGAGCTGAGGAGCAGCACAGGAGATTCCTGTGCAGAGCAAGCACAAGTCAGGGACTGCTCTATTGTTTTTCTACAATAATTATCTCTGCAGCGGGGGTGTAGTAAATGTCTCTGAATGTGAAATTAATCTTTCTGTGGTTTAAAGGATTTTTTCTCCCTTGCTTACTGTTCTTTTCTCACATGTGTGATTTGGACTGTAATCCTAAAACTAAATCCAGAAACATAATTGACTACCCCAAAATGGCAGTGATAAGTAGTTACTCTGAAAGTATGATAACAGGGCTAGTTGTACATCTTTTGGGCAGAAGGGCATTCTACACATTAATTGAGTCAAATATGTCAGGAGAAATGAGGCTTCACACTTCTTAGCCTTTAATGATTGCTAAACTTGAAATGACTTCATACATAGAAAGTTTCTTTCTACATATTGATATTACTTCAAGAAATACCAGAGAAACCTAATGTACTTTTTTTAGTTCTACTTTGTTAATTACTAAGATAAAAATCATTTTCCTAATTCAGCATTCTCTACCTAAATATTAGCCAGCGTCCCATCTCCCAAATCTCTGAAAATGTCCCCCTCTTTACATGAAAAGTTTCTGTATCTAATTTTGTCTAAGATATTCTTCTCTTATTAAAAGTTATTTAAAGTATCTTGTTTTTTTTCTCTTGCCCTTCTCTCTTATTTTTGACACATTGTATCAGGTGATACCATGCCCCAAAGGACTCTTGTTCACTTGTATGTCTGTCTTGTTTCTGGTTTTAAATTTATTTGGTTGTTATTATGGCTATCATTGGCTATATTTTTTATATCTTTCATTTTTACCAGTTACACGAAGAGATTGTAAAATGAGACACCTGAGAAATAAGTGAATATCCTGACAAATATTCAAAAATGGTTAAAGTAAATCTAGAGCTTTGTATAATTTAAATTTGAATATTCCAAAGCTTTAAAGTTAGCACTCCATAGGCAGAGAGAGGTAGGAGTATCGCTGTGAGTTCAAGGATAGCCTAGTCTACAAACAAAGTGCCAGGCTGTCCAGGGATATATAATGATACCTGGTTTCAAAAACAGAAGATGAATTCAACAAAACAAACAAACAAAAAAACCCATTAACAACAAAAGATAACCTGAGTCCATGTCAATTTATTGTCTACTACTTAAACCAGAGTATATAAGACTTTACTTCAAAATTGTTTAGTAATCTCTTCTTGTATTAAGCAACGGAAAGAAAGGACAAATAAGAAACATAAATCTGAAACAATTTTTTATATTATAAGCACCAAAAAGAGAATGAAAAACCACCAGAAGAGGGAGGTTAGCTTATATGTAAATATAGTTATGTTGCATGGAAAGTAGAAGATTACTATTTGTATTTTAATATTTTTGGATTTCCATAATTACTGTAAAATAAGGTAAAATGATATATATAATTAAGAAAAATGTGTGTGTGGTATACTTTATTAGTCTTAAGGGAAATAATATAACTAATTTCAATTTTGTTCTACAGCGTGGTATTAATTATTTAAATTACTATCTGGCAGAAGATACATATTAAAGCCATTCATGTAACAACATTAAGCATAGCACAGAAATCATCTTGCTATATTTTATAAAAAAGATAAAATTTTTGTAGATATTAAAACACACAGACCACCAATGATTACTTTCTTGCTAGAACAATAATGACAGAGTTCATAATTTCAAGTTTATTGCTATAAAGATTATGTATTTTTGAATGCTGAGGGCATAGAGCACAACACAGATTAATTCTTAAAAGGACATCAAAGGAGCTTGGATGTGAGGAATAGAAAAGCAAATAAGAAGTTTCTATGCCACACAAGATAATATAATAGATATAGATCCCAGTGAAATAAGGCGAAGGCTGAAAAAATAATAGAAAAAAAAATCCTGTTCTGTGAATTGACTTTCAACCATATCTGAGTATTGGATGCCTTTGCCTGTTGGCTGCTGAGTGTGGCTGACTCTGACATTTCCATCAGTCTGTATATGACCCTGTCTCCTTAAGCCACCAAGAAAGAAGAAAGAATAAATGCACTGAAACATCCTGAGGGCACTTGTCTCTTTCTAGTTTTGTGTGTGTATAGAGAGGTGTGATTCTTGAGTCTTGACTCTTAACCAACCAGTTACTCAGAACAGAGAGAAGCTTCACTCCAGTCTTACAAAGGAGTGAAAAGAGCATTAAACATGACTTTTGAAAAGAACCTACTAGCAAAGCAGATGACTTCCTGAACAGATATTAAGCTTTGTAACTATCTGGAAATATTTTAGAAAAAAACTTCCTGTTAAATTTCATTATTCATGTGTCATTCATCCTGGCATTCACTTGACCACACCCACTTTATCTGGCCTAGAAACTAGAATCTTTCAGAATGCTCAATAGAGTGTAGTGAACTGGGACATTGAATTATAAACATGAATTGTCACCAGTGTCATCAACACTATGAGAAGTTACTTAACCATAGTAAAACCCTTTAGTATTCTCATCTTTAAATGAGAGTATCCATAAGTCCTGGTTCAGCACTTGGCAAATAGACCTTGAAAAGAAATGACAGGCAGAGTTCCTTTGTCACTGATGAGCTGACACAAGTTCCTGCTTGCTCTGGTTCATTAGCCTGTCGAAGACAGCAAAGAAGTGCCTGTACTTACCTCTTTATGTATTTCATGGGTAGAGAGGCCTACCTGAAGTTAATGAACGATACCCAAGGAAGGCAACATCACTGTAGGATAACATAAAATATCTTTACCAAGACTGGAAGAATAGATACTATAAAATTTGGAAATAAATAACAAAATAACAAAACTTAAAAGCTGAAAATAATATGTGATAAATGTATTTATTCATGTTAAGAGTTTAACTGTCCAGGGGGACTTAATACATATTGTGCTGCACAGTACTCTTATTAGAAATACAATCATAAGAATACAATTCTCATTTTAAAAGCTTGAAAATGGATAATGTATTTAGAATGTTCTGAGTAAAGTCATATATTAAAATAACTACCAAATTAAGTGACCCATTATTTCATATATTATGCTAAATTGCTGAAAAAGATATTCCTGTCATAGTAACATTTCAGTGAAAAATATGGTAATAAAAGTCCCCCAAAAAAAGTTTTTGGAAAATACATTTTAAAACTCAACTTTCTGAAATGCCAAAGAAAAATTTGCCATAGCGTCAAGCCTTCGAAATGAATTTTATTTGTTTAGCCCATTGGGCATGATGTCACAACATGTTTTCAAGATTATTGTAATTTTAATTAAAGTCACATTTGCAAAATTATTGAATGAAGATTGAAACTAGAAGAGAACTTCTGTCAATACCAATTATTCCTTTTAATAATTATATCAAAATGAAATGAATGATTTGCAAAACAAGTTGTTTTTAGCTATAAGACAGAAATAATTAAAGAGTTGTTCCCACATTACCTGGTTCAAGCAGCGAAGTACCACGGAATCCCAAACTGGTCCTTTTAGGACATAGTTGATTCTAATACATCAGTGGGTCTATTGAGTCTACAACAAATGAGAGACATGTGGTTTGTGATAAAACATGGAGAGAAAATAGAAACAAAGAAATGGCTCTTAGGAGAGACAAGATTTGTCTTCTTTTCAAAACAAGGAGAAAGAATGTGGGAGATATTAACATTAGAGAGTTAAAGGAAATTTACAGAGATCGTGAACTGTTCGGGAACTGTAGCAAAGGATCAGAGCCTGACCAAAGTGGTATACCCCTGAAAATGCTTTTGTTTGTTTGGTTGGTTGGTCTCTTCTCTTTCCCATAGAACAAGTAAAAGGCATGGCTAGTCATGTACACAATACTTTCCATTACTTAAATTGCTTAATTGGAAGAACAATCTTGAGAGTGAAACAAAATTCTTCCTTTCTTTGATATGCAAAAAATGTAGCCAGGAAATCATTTAAGAATTTAATCAAAGAACCAGATATTAAATAGCAAGCCTAATATTAATAATTTCTATACCAACACCTTTGCCTCTTGTCATTGCACCGTACATTAAGCCAGTGGGCATTGGTTAGTAGAACCAACCTTGGCTTCATTATGAATTTATGATCAGATATAATTGTATACAATGTTGCACTATCAAATTATTTTTAATTAGGATCATCAATTAAGACAATTATATTATGGGGAAAGGGCTCTATTAGTTTTGTAGGTGCCACAATCAAATATCACAGAATAGGTGGTTGAAACTATAGAAACTGGAAATCCAATAAATTAAGGTTTAGTGTTTCTGATTGGTCTGCATATGGCCACCTTCTCCCATAGACTCTTTACAGTTTCTTCACATACCTTTTATTTTTTCTGGATTTCTGCATTCTTGGTGCCTATCTTTGCTTCTAGTTTTGTTTTGTTTTTAATGAGTTTTCTGGGCATTACAGATCCCCTCTAGTGCTTTGATTTTAACCTAGGTTTTTGAAGGTTCACTATTAAACAAATTAGAGTTTAGGGTCTTAATGAAATAATCTACAATGCTCACAACCCATTATGTTAAAAACACTAAGTCAGGCTTATATCAGGAATTCTTATTGTGGTTTTGCCACTGTGTAACTTTATATAAGTCATGCCTTTTGTGTGTGTTTGTGTATGTGTGTGTGTGTGTGCTTGTGATAATAGATGTAGATGATGACCACACATCCATTTCATGCATATGTGTGTTTGTGTGATTGTGAGCATATGCTCAACATGGAAGCATGAGGAGTTCAGAGGAAAACCTCTAGTGTCTAATCTCACCTTCTATTTCTCGTCTTTTACCTTGCCTAGTGTTTGAGACAGTGTACTGCTATTGTTTATAGCTGCATAGGGATGGCTAAATGGTCCTCAGATTTCTGAGGATTCTTCCATTTTATCCTCTAATTTTTTTATAGGAGCACTGAGATTACATATTTTCACATCCTAAACTGATTTTAAGTGAGTTCTGGGGATGCAAATTCCAGACCTCATGTTTTCACAAAAAGCACTTTACACCCTGAGCCATTCTACCTTCAGCCCTATTTACTGCTTTTTACAGGGATTGTGCTGACTAAGTATGATGCTGTCCTGAACTGGATTCTCTGAGTTTACATCCTGTTCCACAACTCTGCAAACCCCAGATTATTTATTTAGTTAGTCACAAGAGGTATTGGGCGTATGTTAGCCAGAATTTTTGTTCCATATAAATCAAGACTTTTAGAGTAAAATTTCCCCTTTTGTTCACTTCTTGGTTCTTTGAGAAGTTGTGAGCTTCCAGTTAGTGAAATCAGGGTAACAATACCGTGATTACAGGGCTGCTGTGAACCCTAAGTCCCAGCAAAAGTGCTATAAACATTGTTCTACAAATTCCCCTACTCTACCAAACTCATATTGATAATTTCCTTCACTTAGGACTTCCATATTTTATTGCTAGCATCTCCCTCAAATAGTATCAACTAATTATCATAGTAGGTATATACTTTGGCTCTCAGTCTTTCTAATTTGATTAAAAATTAAAAATAAAAACAATCATATACAACAACGCAAATTCCTCTTCACATGTTCACACACAAAATGATGGCTTCTAACATGTCCTAAATTAACATGTTGGTCTGCTGTATTCTGACTCTGATTTTGACTACATGACTAAAAGTGACTTTAAATGTTCTGCAGAACAAGCATTGGAGAGGTAGGGCCACCAGGCACATGGGGACCACAGCAAGATGAACGAAGAGGTTAATGGTGTATCAGCTATGCTGATGTTGAGGCTGCTCAAAGCCAAAAGGAAATAGAAGCATTTGTATTTATGTCAATGGTTCTGAAAGATCTATTGAGACTTAGGTATTCTCTAATTCTTGAAGATTATTATAGTCTCACATATTTTAATCATAAAATAAATATTTCACATAAATCCATGCATTTATTGAATTCTTTATCCTTACATTTCCTACTAAAAATTAGTATTGTACAATATGGTAGTGACACTAAAATAGAAGAAAAATTTATTAGATATTCTTCTCAAATAGAAGGTAGGGAATGTAGTTTTAATTTTTTTAAGCAAAGTAATGTAACTGTGCTGTTTATAGCAAGTATCGGTGTTCTTTATTCATATCTTGCTTTTACTGTTCATTTCCAAATTTATAGAATCTTGTAATTAGTAGCACAATAGTGCCAAGGATCCAGTACAGCTTGCTTCACAATACATAAGCTCACACAAAGACATAGACACACACAGAAATACACACATATAAAAACAATCACAAACACACACTGAATGAGGCTTAGACAGACACACACAGAAGTGCACACACACATGCACGCACGCACACACACAGTAGGTATTAAATACTATCAACTGATTATATAAAAAGATTTATATTTATTAAGGGGTTTATATAAAACACTCACTGATTTTGAACTGTAAGGCAATCCCTAGAAAGTTGAACTGCTCCACCCTCTCTCCAAGAATGTGAGAAAATAAACAAGAAGGAAGAACTGGCATGCACCCTGTCATAAACTGGCTTGGCCATACCCATATATGGGTCCTCAAGGTTTAAAGGCCACACCTCTAGGACAAGGTAAATAAGCCTGATTCTCACTACATGCGCGCATGCACGCACGTGTGTGCACACACAGACACACACACACACACACACACACACAGACACACACACACAGACAGACAGACAGACAGACAGACAGACACACACACACACACACACACACACACACACACACACACTGGATGCGACTTATACAGAGTAGTTGTGTAGGACCATAGCCAGAAACAAGGTTTTTCAAGAAAGAGGACTTCCACTGAGAGCCAGTAACAGCATCATTGTGGATTGTAAACATCCATTCTTATATTATGACATAGTCTGAACTGTCCTGACTCAGGCACCATTGTTGAACAAAGTTCCATATTCATCCCTGGCAAAAGCCAAAGCAAATCCTAAGGGCATCTTTCAGACAGTCCCAGTTGAAGCTTTCAAGATGCCAGCGATGCTGTCCTAGGAGTGGTGATGCTAATCTTGGAATATACAGAAGCAGGAGATTTCAGTTCACTTCAGGTTAGTTGATAATAGATAATTTTAAATCTTCAAGATATCCATATAGAAATGATATTGATATTAATCTGTTTGAAGAAAGGTCAAGGCAGGAAGGACAGAGTTATGGCCACAAAAAGAGCAAGAGGATAGGAAGGCATCTAGGAGTGATGTGTCAGCAAGCTTCAGCATTTGGTGGGTTTTTGTTTTGTTATTGTTTATTTGGATTTTTGTATGTTTTTTTTTTTTTTTTTTGGTTTTGCTGTCAACTTCGCATGTCTGGATGTATTTGGAAACAGAGAACCTCAATTGAGAAAATGCTTCTCCTAGACTCACGTGTGCCAAAGTCTGTGGTGCAAGTTCCTGATTGACTCTTGGTGTGGGAGGGCCCAACTCACTGTGAGCAGTGTGCAACCACGGCTTTTCTCTTTCCTTCTCAACCCAGCAGATGTTTCCAAATAATAACTCAGAGACTTATATTATTCATAAATGTTTGGCCAGTTGCTCAGGTTTATTACTAGGTAACTCTTGCATCTTAACCCATTTCTATTAATCTATGTACTGCCATGTGGCTTTGGCATTACCAGTTTATGGGTGTGTTGCTCCTTGTGAGGCTGGCTTGTACCTCTCAGAATCTGCCCTTCTTCTATTGTGTGTGAGTTTTCTTCCTGGCTCTATCCTGCCTTGCCATAGGCCAAAACAACTTTATTTATCAACCAATGAGAATAATTCATATTTGCAACATATAGAAGGACATCTCACAGCAGCAGTGCCATCTCTGGGCTTGTAGTTTCAAGGTGTATGACAGAAATAGAAAGAAAGAAAGAAAGAAAGAAAGAAAGAAAGAAAGAAAGAAAGAAAGAAAGAAAGAAAGAAAGAAAGAAAGAAAGAAAGAAAGAAAGAAAGAAAGAAAGAAAGAAAGAAAGAAAGAAAGAAAGAAAGAAAGGAAGAAAGAAAGGAAGGAAGAAAGGAAGAAAGAAAGAAAGAGAAAGAAAGAAAGAAAGAAAGAGAAAGAAAGAAGGAAGGAAGGAAGAAAGAAAGAAGAAAGAAAGAAAGGAAGAAAGAAAGGAAGAAAGAAAGAAGAAAGAAAGAAAGGAAGAAAGAAAGGAAGAAAAAAAGAAAAAGAAAGAAAGAAAGAAAGAAGAAAGAAAGAAGGAAGGAAGGAAAGAAGGAAGGAAGGAAGGAAAAAGGAAGGAAAAAGAAAGGCAAAAGGAAGGAAAAAGGAAGGAAAGGAAGAAAGAAAGGAAGAAATGAAGAAAGAAAGAAAAAGAAAGAAAGAAAAAGAAAGAAAGAAAGAAAGAAAGAAAGAAAGAAAGAAAGAAAGAAAGAAAAAGAAAGAAAGAAAGAAAGAAGGAAGGAAGGAAAGAAGGAAGGAAAGAAGGAAGGAAGGAAGGAAAAAGGAAGGAAAAAGAAAGGCAAAAGGAAGGAAAAAGGAAGGAAAGGAAGAAAGAAAGGAAGAAAGGAAGAAAGAAAGAAAAAGAAAGAAAGAAAGAAGAAAGAAAGAAAGAAAGAAAGGAAGGAAGGAAGGAAGAAAGAAAGAAAGAAGGAAGGAAGGAAGGAAGGAAGGAAGGAAGGAAGGAAAGAAAGAAAGAAAGAAAGAAAGAAAGAAAGAAAGAAAGAAAGAAAGAAAGAAAGAAAGAAAGAAAGAAAGAAAGAAAGAAGGAAGGAAGCTGAGCAAGCCAGTAAGCATAAGACCTTTACGGTTTATGCTTCAGTTACTCTCTACAGGTTCCTGTTCTGACTTCCTTCACTGATGATCTGTAATGTGGAAACCCTTTCTCCTCGAGTTACTTTTGGTCATGGTGTTTTATCAACAGCTATAGAAATCCAAGATGACGAGTATGGATGCACACAGGTGGTGCTTCATGGGAGTATGTAGTCACGGCAGTTCTCTAGGAACAGTGCAATACAGCACTCAAGCTAAGCAGTTCAAGATCCTATATTTCCCAGGCTATTGTAGCAGCAACAGAAGCTCTGATCTGCCAGCTGCAACCTCAAAGGTGGCCAGCAGGAGGAAGCAAGAGATAAACCCTGGGGACTTTGCAGCAAATCATTAGCTATGAGTTTGAGCCAAACAGGCCAGGAATTAGAAAGGGACAGGCAGCAGCAAGGACAGATGTATTGTATAGAAACAGAAACTTAGCAGCAGAATTTGTGAAACTAGGATTCCTTTTTATCCTTCTCTGATAGGTTCCTAAAAATTAAACATGGGTCAGGATGAAGTCTACTTATGTGAAAGAAATATTTGTACCTAACAGGACCAAAGCCATAGTATATACTGTAAGTACATGGGTGTATGTGAGTTCAGGGCTCAGTGATTTTTATTTTATATTTGTAGCAGAAATTTTCCAAGTATGTGTGCTGCCCTTGATTTTTAAACTACAGTGTGATATTCTACATGCAAATGCTATCTTCTATAATCTTCAAATATTCAAATACTCAATACTCATTTGGTTACTTCATTAAGGGTATTGTTCCCTGACAAGTTCCCCGTGAAGCTGCTTGTGTTGTCTTCTAGCATGAGACTAGTGTAGGAAAGCAAAGCTTTTGTCCCCATTTAAGGGAGTGGTCTGAAGCTTCACAGTGTATGCACTTTGTGAATGCATTTGTGTAAAATCTATACCATGGGGTTATTTTTGACATGGTATTGAGTATTTGTATAAAATTACGAAGATATATGTGTTAAATTATAAAATATCATACTAAATTAGAAGAATATTATTATTCTTACAACATTAGATGACATAAAGAACACCACATTACTTTTATAAAAGAAAAAAATGTCAGGTAGTATAGCAAGATATTTCAGGGTGTAAAGGCTTCCATCACCTAGCCAGAAGAACAAATTTTGATGCCTAGGACCCACCCTCATAGTAAAATGATGAATATATTGTCACAAGAGACCCTATTACTTCCACCGGTAAGCCTTGGTGTACACATGCACACACTAAATAAATAAATAAATATAAAATACATTTAAAGCTTAAAAAATGATATATTGTTTAGAGTACTGAACATATTGTCAAAGATACTTCTGTTCTGAAACTTCCAACTTATTTCTAAAAAAATCCTACCTAAGTGACCTTCTGACTTTATTATCCAATTATGGAAGGCCCCCACAGAAATGAGTTTAAATGTTTTTGAGGCTGTGTGAAATGAATCACTGATAATTCCTGAGAGAGGCAGGGCTATCATTAGCCTTGATAAGATGGTAATTTGATTATCTGATGGTCCTGTTGCTCATTCCATTTTTGAACATGAATATTTAAAATATTTGAAGGGCAAAATAATTCAAAGAAAGAATTGGTCAATATTTCAAGAAAAAATAGTTCCTCCACAGTTCCTGTTATCTCCAGCTCCTGAATACCAAAGTTGGCTCTCTTCAAAGCAGCACAGTCAGGACAGTAATGAGAAATATTTACTTTGGAGTAAACAGGTCAGATCTGTGTCAACATTCTTAGTGATAGAGCTGAATTCTTCTTTATCTCAATCCCAGCCTTTTCTATTTTAATCTTTTGGTTTTTATGAGACTTCACTTTATATAAAAATTTGATTGCCACTAGCTCTTCTCACTTCTGTCTTTATGCTTCAGGATATGACAAAGAACTCTATTTCTTCCTTCGATTAAAAAAGTGACTATAATTATAAATTCTTTCTCACTGTCATTTCCCATCTCATCAAGTCTTGCAGAACATCATCCTCGATTGTCTGTGAGGTGGTTATATTATTTATTTTATTTTCATGACTTTATTAGAAAGAAGCTTTCATCTACTCAGGTAATCCTTTTGAATGTCCAGGAAGGCTAAATTTAACATCTCCCATTTCTCTTAGATTAGATTTATGAAAATAAGATATCTTATTTTAAGAAAATTTCATAAAAAGCACCTTAAAAAGCATTTCTAGGTTGTAATACATTGTGTATGTCTTGCTGTCATGAAGATTCAGAAGAGCTACACAGAAATACTATGCTCTGAAAAATAAATCTTTTCCTAGCAAAATTATGTTAGCAAGGCTACACCTGTTTATCCTTACAAAATGTGGGTACAGCTCAGTTTCCAATCAGGAAACACTGAGTGGACCTTACTCAACTCGAAATAGGAGTATTTAGATTCACAAATTTCTTTTCACTCATAGGGCTTTTATGCTTCATTATGAAAAAAAACTATTAATAGTGGAATAAAATTATAGTGACAGACAGTTACTAATGCAATATAGTTGCTTAAATGAAAGTGAAAAAATGCTACTAACGTGTTTTATTGCATTCAAGGATGGCTCAGGTAGTTCTGATCTCGCACAGAATTTGCTCTAACTAGTTAGTGGTCAGATCTATGTATTAAAAAGGGTCATTTTTATTATTGGAAAATAGTCCTTTGAAACTCAGTTCTTTTGTGTAATGCAGGAGATCTAAGCTTTTTGTTTAGCTGTATTAGTAATCAGTGGATTTTAATAAATCATATACACAATCATTGGAATCTATTTGATAAATACTTGCTATTAGAATTTTAAGTAAAAATGTAGCAATTTTACCCACTCCCAAAACCAGAACTTCTTGTTAAATTACAAACAAAATCAGAGCATATGATATTAAAATACATTATAGTATGATATTCTACATGGATTTAAATCACATACTCAAAGAGGATCGCCAAAATTGTACTTGGTGATATTCTTCACCAAGAAATTGCATGGTCAATGTTTTAAGAAATTATTTCTTCTATGGAGATGTGGCATAGGAGCCTGCATTAAAAAAGGATGTACAATCTTCAACAGTTACAGATCTAAGAGGGGAGAAAAATTAAAAAATACAGAAGCATCATCTTAACATACTGAAATTCAACCAAGAAAAAGGAAGCTAAACAAACATGTTTTGTGTCAGTAGATTGCACTTTGTTATACCTTGATACATAATTTACTGCACTCTTACCTTTAGCTCTTCAAACACACCTTAGAAAATTCTCTCGGCATTCAGTTCAGGCCCCCATGAAAAGTACTTGTAATGAAAGCTTTTCCATTTAATGGTTAAAAACAAGGTAAATAGAATTTATGGCTGTCCCGGGCCCAATTAAACTTCCATTCAAACTTGTCCTGACTGGAAAATAAATTACATATGGATTCTGAATACGGTTTTTACACACTTGGGGGGTGGGGACAAACATCTGTGGAGAGCTATGATTTATAAAGTATTGATTTCTTTGTTAAATAATGAATTAGATGTCTTACCACAATATTATTTATCAAACATTTTTGTCACATAATTAAATTGTCACATAATGGATTGTCCCCATATAGATTCATTAAATATTAAAAACTACATGTGACACCACTCACCTTATCTTTGGCTAACAACGCTTTTCCTCTGTTCTTTTCCATTAAGGTCAATAATGGCAGCTGCCATCCACATTATTGACGTTGTAACCTCTGCTTCTCAGGGCTGCAAAAACCACAAGCACATTCCTTTAGCTTAAACAGGAAAAACCCCGAAGTAGCTGGAATTATCTACACTTGGAAAACAAGTCCTTGCATGGCAAACATTCCATTGAACGCAAGAGAAGTTATAACATCGACATAAACAAAAAAGTTAGATGTTAAAATGAGATTTCCATGTATTAGACACCTCTCCCCTCAGTCACTTCTGATTTTTATTGGAACATTTGCTTAGAGCCTGCAATTGCCCTGGCTCCCACTCCGAACCCCCCATCAGCTTGCCTGACCCTCCATATATTATAACTATAGCCACCCACAAAGTGTCACCAGCTGCATAAATGTGTTTCCACCCTTCCACGATCGCTAACCCGTATTCCCACTTGTGCTGACCTTTCCCCAGGGATAGCTGAATCCCACCATAATTAATACTTTTGGTAGCCACATAATCCATTTCCACCCATCCTACTCACAACTGTAATAGTGTCCTGTTTCAGTCCACTTGACATTCACGAGCTGACATTGTTTTGGAAATAAATTCATGTATCCCATTAACCCTATCCACCGTTGTACATGGCAGTTTCATGTAGATGAGAGATGCTCAGGTAGTTAATAATAATAAAGGCTCACATTAATTGAATGCTTACTATGTCTCAGATATTAGGCTAAACTATATTCCTATTTTAATTTTTATTGATTTAATTCTTTATTGTATTAGCTTTATTATTAGAAAATTCAAACACATATGCATATAATGCAACAAAATTAACAAGACCTAGAGGATGATTGGCTCAATAAACTGCTTTACAGTTAGAATAGAAAATTGGACAAAGCCTTTATATTAAATTTTACACTTCCACTATCAAGTATATTTCATATTTTTTTCACTACCAAAGAAAGAGTATTTAACTTTGTTATAAACATTTTTTGGTTATCAGTTTTTCATTTTTTTTAAATTTGGGTGGTGGATAGGCACATAAGCTAAACTTCTTACATGCATATTCTTAGTCTATAATCATGGCAATCTTACTAAATGAGTGTTCACAGTATTCTTTTTTATTTGTGATAAAGCTGTATATTAAGAGAGTTCAGTGATATTTCAATGTTATATTGCCAGAAAATGACAGTAGAATTTATAAAAGCAAATAGGTCTGACTTCAGAATCTATGTATACATCTGTACTTCAGTGCTCTGTGAATAGGAAAACCATAAATAGAGGACCACAGACAATACCAATTCAGGAATATCTATCATGAGTTATCATGGAATATTTATAATATTTATATGTATATATATGTTATGTAGTTCTGTTGTCTTTAGCTACATAGGGTATCTGAAAATCCAGAATGTTCCTATTTTCTTAAAAATAGGGGATGATGAGTGTAGCTTGGTTAGTATAGTGTTTGTCCTGCATGCATGAAGCTCAGATTTCACTATCAGAAATCCATAAACCAGGGATGATGTGCATGTGTGTAATCCCAGAACTTGAATGGTAGATGCAGAAAGATCAGAGGTTTGCATTCATTCTGTCTACACAGTTGGGTTGAGCTTAGCCTAAGACACATGAAGACATTTTCTCAAGAAAAACAAAAGAGAAAACAACAAACAAGAAATAGGAGAAACATTTTCTATATCTCCTGAAAGCCAAGATTAAATGGACATTCATGTCTTAGTTCCAACTAAATTTTCATATCCCTTTGTCTCTCTAAAGAGCAGAATTTTCTTCAGAAAGCTGGAAACAAGGCTATAACACACAGGGCACTTTAGAAAATTAAACATGAGTGAGACACAGTCTATAACTTGAAGAATTTTTCTTGTCACCTAGAAATGGAGGTATGTGCTGCATAGGAAGTAACATAAGGGGATTTCTGCAGAGTAGGATGGAAAGACTGTTGCTGAAGATTTCAGGATTGACTTCATGGAAGTACTAACATTGGAGTATTAGTGATAGAAACTGAAAAATGGGATTATGTAAAAGCCTTCAAAACATCTGTAGATCAAACTAATGAATTAAAGAGGGGTTTTGTATTTATAAATAGTGGATAACACTCTAGATAAGAACACTTAGAGAAAACCGTGAAATCTACCAATAAGAATAACAAACACAGAATGGCATTTGATAATAACTATTCTTCTTATTAATTCATTTTGTTTCTTCACAAATCATACCTGGTATACACAGAAGAAGAGTCCAGGGTACCACAGTTTCACTGGAAGGATGCTCAGTGTTGGCAATGGGAAGAATAAAGCAAGCTTCTGTTACAAAGAGGCTAAGATGCTATGAACAGAATGTCAAACAGAATCCAAGCAAACTGGGTTCTTCTGGTCACTTTAAGGAAGACAGTGTGGTGATTAGCTTAGAAATAACTGTTGCGAATTTCATATCAGTTTATGAAGTAGCTGTAAAAACAGCAAGTTTCAATAGTGGTCTCCTTATAGTCCTGGAAGCCTGAATTATTGAGACAGAAAGACTGTTTGTACAGGGGTCCAAGGAATAGTAAAAAGCTGCTAATGCTAACAGGGAGAGAAGATATTCAAGAGGAGATTGGATGTTTGAGAAGTATTCAGATTTTCTGTGTTGAGGACAGGTCTAGGTTATTATCACTTCAGAATAAAACAGAGGCTTGGAAACTAACATCCTGACACTTCTTACCAGTTCTATCAGCACAAACTAATCAGATACCTAAAGTCTGTAAAAGTAGCATCTCATTCACAACATACGAAGGATAATACTATCTGACTCTTGGTAAGAATGCAAAGATAAAATATTATTAATGTAGTAAGGTTTTTCTCCGAATTCCTTGTACAGTGTCAAGTTAAAATGTGTATATTGACCATCAAGATGGTTGCATGCATCATACCAATTAGTACACAAGAATAACTGACAGATTTTATATAAAAAATTAAGTAGGGATAAAGTTTTTGACTGGGAAACTGAATAGAAAAAGAAACAATTTTAAAATCTTTTAAAGTTAGCAATTTGGCATATATCTATAGCCACTATGATTGTAGTAATAAAAATGGTAGAGATGGACTCCTCCTACTCACAGGTTGGCATTGGGGTTCCCAGATTTTGAAAAACTGTAAAGTGCAGGAAAGCAAGGATGCCAAGCAAAGTTAGGAGTCTCAGAGCCTAGGATCTAGGTCTCAGAGAAGATGCTAGAGGGCTCAGGCTAATATGAAGGCTTATGGTCATATCTTAGGGAAGTCTCAATGAAGATCATTTGGGAGTGTTGGAGAAAAGAAAACTGTATTTGGCTGATTCTGGACTAAGAATTTACCATCACCAAATGAAGAAACTCCCAAGAATTACAAGTTCAAAGCTCTTCCTCCACCTCCAGGTTTTCAATCTTTTATTTGTTTCCCTATGGGGTGAGCAGAATCTCAGAGCCAACAATTGGAAAAGAACAAAATGTGGACAAGGGCATTATAGTTCTAACCAAAGACAGTAGAGTATTTGAAGATGGCCAGGAGCTGAAATGTAGCTTAAGCAAAAGAATACATTTTAATTTAAAAATGGAAAACACAATCTCTACTAAATATTTAAGTCAGGACAAGCTTTAGCAAGGCTTGAATTATTAATGATTGTTCTATTTGAGGTTTGTACTTCTGCTTTCCTTTCTGGGACATGAGAGTAGACAGGACTTGGGGAATCGAGTGTGCCTGAAGAAAGGTGAGAAATCCTCCAGAATCAATACCTACAAGTTAGGGAGTTACAGTTTTCTCAACTGGAGTGTCATCACATTCCAGGGCAGGACTCAGACCAGGAGGTAGCTGCTAAAACAACATGACTGGATCACTGTGAACGCTTTTAGTTTGGTTTTGTTTGGGTTTAGGACTTTGTGATCTCTTGATTTTGTTTATTTATTTTGATTTGAGTTTCTGTTTTGTTTTGTTATTAAGATTAAGTGAAGAGAAACATGAAGTTAGGTGGGTAGTGGCATGGGGATGATCTGGGAGAAGTTGGGGGATGATAAAAATATGCTTAAAAATATATTATGTGAAAAATTAAATTGAGGTGGGTGTATGGAGAGAAGAGCTGTATTTATTTTTATTGGACAGAAATTTACAGGAAAGGGCTAGGTAAAATATTTTAAAGATATTTCTGTCCACATGGAACTATGTGATATAACTCCGTACCATAAATATTTCAAAATTAGAATTATGGGTGAAGGTTTATTTATTTATTACTTACAATATCAATACCATGGAGTAATATAAGTTTCTGCAATGGTAGTCATAGAAATAGAGTTAAATATGTTACAAGAAATATTCAGATAATGAGTATTTGCTTGTATCTCATGTGGTTTAAGGACATAAAATTTTGCCACCTTAGAAGAGATCCTGCTCAGACCCATTTCTTTCTCTTTTCAGAGTGAATCACTTAACTATTTGGTCCACTTCTTCTTAATGTTGGCTTCAAAAATCTTCCATATGTGCTGTCAATTTGACTGACTGATTTTTAGTAACACTAATATAGTAAGAAAGAAATTCCTCTCTCCCCTTCCTTTCCTTCCTTCCCCATTTTCCCTCCCTCCCTCCTTTCTCCTCTCCCGTCTCCTCTCTCTATCCATATCTCTTTTCTCTTTTTCCACCCATCTCTATTCTCATCTTTCTTTCTTTTTCCTTAGAGAAAATGTTTCTATTCCTAGTGAAGCACTTCTAAGCTCCATTTGCTGGTAATTAACAGGATGAAGTATGTGACAGTTTTGCTATACAAGGTACAAGCAGGTAGCTGTTATTTCCAAGCCATCACACTTTGCTCACAAAAATTCTATTTTTACCAGCAGCAACCAAGTCATGGGGTTTAGAGTGGTGACTTCAAACTGTGTCTAAGAGAATTCTGGGACAGAAATAGCCACCAAAAATTGCAAGCATTTCTCAAAACCTGAAGATGCTCACGTGTAACCTAAGGTAGCACCTCATGATTGAGTGAAGCAACAATATTGTTTCTAGAACACTTGCATTGTCTAGAAATTCAAGAAAATACTGAGCAAGGCTGATGTGTTAGACATTTATTAGAGCTAACATTTACATATAAACAGGATCATTAAATGTTTCATAAGTAGAGTTGTTAAAAGGCTTTTGTTAAACAAAGGTACCTTGTGGGGGTATTTATATTTCTACTCTCATAAATCCCCAAATTGCTTTATTTGAGTATAAGCTCTACTTCACTGGGGAGAATAAGATTCTCCTATGAAATGACTTAATGGTATGTGAGAATTAAAAGGGAGAAGGCACATATGATTGGAAGTAGATGGTTTCATGTGTGTTTGCCTAGTAAGACCCTCAAGGATAACAGTTCTCAATCTGTGGGTCACTGACCCCATTTGGGGTTGCATATCTGATTGCATGCATATCTGATATTATATTATGACTCACAACAGTAGCAAAATTACAGTTCTGAAGTGGCAACAACAACAACAACCAAAATTCTAGTTGCAGTCCCCTCAGTATGAGTTACTGTTCTAGAGGGACTGCAGTACTGGGAAGGTTGAGAAGCACTGCTCAACACCTTATATCTATATCAATAATTCCACATGACTCGGCTTCCTTCTCTGCAATCTTTGGGACAAATATGTCCACAGCATGGCAAGAATATACCCCAGACTTTCAAAAGTCTGGTGAGAAACTCCTAAAGCATTTTAATTCCCTAATGTAGTGAAGATGGTCAGCTGTCTGGAGTACTATAGTAAAGAGGGATTGGGCTAATGTCGGCCAAGGTCAAGTCCACCTTCTAAAGGCCTGTGCATGCATTGAAGCAGAGAGAAAGACATATTTTTTTGCCTACTTAATAAAGGAAAAATAAATATACTAAGATTATATTTGATGAACGAATTGTGTGAATTTCATTAAATCTTAGCTTCAATGTATATTAAATGACATTTATGAATAGCAACTAAACATTTACTGAGGTCTTCCAGTCCTAATAATCTATTTTGTTTGAGTTACACAAAAATTTAAGCTGAGCAGACATGCTTTAAAAGTTTCAGGGATAGGGATTATGAGGAGGAGTCTCACAGAGATGGCTGGCTGGAGCTCTGGGGATCTCACTGAATCGAAAACAGCCACTGGGAAACTGAGGTAAAAAGAACTAAACCCTCCAAAGACAGATGACTGTCGATTGGCATGGGCAGTATGTGGAACCTTGTGGAGTAAGATCAGACTATTTTCCTATTCAGGAACTGGCAACTTGGAGCCCATTCCCTGCAGAGAAACATCTAACTCAGCCCTAATATCGAGATGAGGGAATCAGACCTACCTCAAATGGATACACCAGACTGAACTGACCCACCTTGGTACTCCTTGCCCTCCTTGGGGAATGGATGGAGGCATGGGGTGGGAGGAGGTTTAGAGAGGATTGAGAGGTATTGGGAGGAAGGAATAGAGGGCAAGCAGGGGGATACATGGAAAAAAATAATTTTTTTGAAAGTAAATCAAAATTAAATCAACTGGCTATGTGTGGGTCCTCTGGACTCTCATATATATATATGAAACTGCTCATCATAGAAACACTTATACCAATTGTCTGTCATTGAAAACAAACAAAAAAAGTTGCGTTATATTTTGTAGAATAACAATAAATCTTTAAAAGTTGTATTATGGTTCAGTTCAAATTAAATTATTAAATTTTATGTAATATAATAATATAAACTATATATGGCAAAATATTAGCCTTTATGTTAAAACAGAAATACTTCCAGGACCTTTCATTTCCAGTTGACTCCAGCTTGCTTGGGACACGTAGACTTGAAGTCATTCTATCAGTTTTTCATTTCCCCTCATTTGATGTTTTACGATTCTCTGAAGCTACTGTTTGATCTCCCCAAAGCAGCTTCTGAGCTCTGCTCATTGTCTATGCTGGGGAATATTCTAGGTCTCCTTCATCAAATGGGAGACAGCTTTCCTTGCAAGATTTCACACAGCTCAGCAGCAAGACATTCACTACAGCAATGAAAGAAAAAAAAAAATAGCCATAGATGAGGCTTCAGAGAAACTTCATTTCCAACAAATGGGCTATTAGTAAAAGACTAAGTTCTCATTAGGAGGCCAAAGGCTAATTCAGAATTATGAGGCAGCTATGATTGTACCCTGCTCTGACAAATTTCAGCTACTTGTCCCTGAGGTAGTTCCTGGGCTCACAAATGAGGTGGGTAATTACAATTATATTAGGCATCATTATATAGTGGTTATTATATAAAGCATCTTGCTGAGGACATCATGTGTGTTTCTAAAAATCCTTTAAGGAGATGGTTATGGACACTAACAATCTCACCCTACCACTGCAGAAGCTGCTGCACTGCACACTGGCCAGACTTACTGCTTCCATTGAGACAGCTGAGACTGGTCTGTTACCATGCTCTGTCTTCATGATCTTTGTGCTTTTCTGTGTTGATATACTTTTAAATATAATATATAGCACATACAAAATTAGATTTAATGTAATATAATAATAAAAATTATTTATGACCAAATGTTAGCCTTTATGTTAAAACAGAAATACTTTCCATATCTTTAGTTTCAGTTTTGCTTAACTTTTTTTTTTAATTTTGTGAAGTTTGAAGTTTAGATGTTAGCTATCAGATAACTAGCTGTGTCAGCAACCTGAAAAACAGAATAGTAAGCTATGATATGTGTGGAGAAAGAGGCCCTAGGCATAAAATTATACTAGAAAACTCAATGATGCCTGCAAAACAAAGGCTAGTTCATTACAAAAATATCAAATGGTTTGGCTGTTGTTTCCTGTTTAATTTGGTTACTGTTCTTTTGAGTTTTCAATGTTTGTATATGGAGAAAGTTTATAAAGTGATTCTATCTTTGAGATTGCCACATTGATTGAAATGCATGGAGATGCCCATATCTGTGCTACAACTGTAAGTTTCTGTGAGAAAGTTCATTTCAGAATCCATAGCAAGCGCCATCTCAGATCTCAGCACAGTGTTTATGGATTTTAATTCTTTTGGATTCTGTTTTCTTTACATTTAAAAATAAACCAAGCATTTATTGATATTTTGTTTGTCTTAAATACACCAAATTATATCTAGAATAAACTCGTTTTCATTGGTTTTGGGGGAATACTATACAGCTATTCCTGTTTGCCTTATATATAGATTAGTTAATTTGTAAAACTCATGTTTTCTCTTTTCTTGGGATGCCTATAATGAAATAAAAATACAACTACATTTTCAGTAGAAGGCTGAAAAAACTGTGTTACTAGGAGACTTTACATTTGTAATTCGTTCTTGTTGAACTTTTTAAGCCATAGACTGCACATAGCTTTAAACATATTTAATATTCAAATGATGTAGGTTTCTGTCTTCAGACAAGTTTTCCCTGAACATGCAAGACTAAAGCAATGACTGGTGTTTTAACACTGGAACTTCCTGAAAATAAGCAATGGAGTATTTTGCACTGATTTTCATGTTATACTATGCTTTTCTTCTCCACTATATTCAGAGTTCATCAATGAAAAAGTAGGTAGGTTTTTATAATTAAGTACAAAAACTGAGAAGTTTGCATCAATATGCTAATAACTCTATTAAACTCCTCCCTTTATATGTAAATTTGTGCCCAGATGTTGTATTGCTTGCAAATCTTGCAATTAATGCATTCTATAACTTCAGTTATGCAAAGGGGCAATAGACTGGAAAATGGGTAAAATTGCTTGGCTAGGACATTACCATGGCAACATACTGACCTCCATTCAATTAGTTACCACTGAAGATTCAGCTATTAATTATAGTGGTCAGAAGTGAATATCAACTGATTTCCCCTTATCTTTTTAATATGGGCTTTTTTTTTTTTTTTTGTTAGCTCTACATAAATCTTTAACTTTTAGAGGCAAGGCTCCCAAACTGAAGTGTTAAAAGTGATATTGCTTAAGCACTGATGGAAGTAAGGGTCGGGAAAGGAGTTTCATTTATCAGCCATATTCAGGGGAGTTCTACAACTTTCTGAAATGTAAGCACTCTGTCAGGCAAGCTTCAAAGTGAATGTTCATTACTGCTCATTTTCCTCATTGAACTCTACGAATTACATGTGTCAGCGATTACCTCTCACTTTAGAAAGCCGTCATTAATTAGTACCACAGTAATCACTAAGAGGCCTCTGAAATAGATAGATGTCCCATTTTGAGTTGGGTTGTACATTTTCCAGTGGAGAAGTTATTTTTTGGCAGAGAACAAAAGAAATATTGAATTAATTACAAAAGTACTTCCGTGAATGAGAAAAACAAATTCTTTGCATTTTATTCCAGATTCCAAGATAAGAATCTTAAGCAGTGTTGTTGCAGAGAGTACTTTATTAGTACAACCACAGTCTAAAATAACCTTCACTTTCAAATATCCAAAAGTAATACTCAATCATTCTAATATATCAATACTACATGGGTTTACGCCTTCCCATTTAGTTATTTGCTGACAGTCTGGATATATGAAACCCTCTCCAGCCTTCTGGGGAGACCAGTGTATCTATGGGTGGCAAGATCTCTGCTGACTGGAAAACCAAAGGAAAATAACTAAATAAGCAGAAAGTACAAGTTCAGAAAAAGTGTTACATTAGAAAAGCAAATAAAAAAAATTTTAGTACTAATCCTGTTACAAATAAATACATGGCAAATATATTCCTATATGTATATGTATGCACATGCATTACATAAATGACTTAAAGTTCAATTTTTAATAAAGACAACTTACTATATATTTATTATTCACAATGTAATGTTAGATAGCTTTGATAAATAAGTTCCTTTGGTAGAACTTGGAAATGAATATCACAGATTGCACTTTTTATTATGAATAATATAACTGTAAATATTTCTGGTATACATCTGGGAGAGCTTTTCTTATTAATATTGCCACGGGTGAATTTTCAGAGTTTTTCCATAATAGAATTGTCAAAAGTCTATCAACTTTACATTAATAAACTGTACCTAGTTAAAGTGAAGTATCACACAGAAATGAAAACATGAATTCTAGCTAACTAGAAAGAGCTATGAATTAATTTTAAAACTAGATTGGTTAAAAAAATAGCTCAAAAGTAAACTATTGGATACTATTAATAATAGTTAAGAAACAGTTTGATTTGGAATACTTTTATCTGTAATATATGTTAACCTTTTCACCATGAGGAGAAGAAAGTGACATGATGACATTCAGTGTATTGAATATCTTGTCGAAGAAAAGAAACATGATTTCCTGGGGTTAAAACACAGAGATCCATAGCAGCTTTGGGTTATGTAGTTTGATTAGGTAATAAACTTATTGCTACATATTATATTATTAAAGTTGTTGAATAAAAACATAAAGGGAGATTAAGGAATGAGAGAAAGATAGAGAAAGGGAGAGAGAGCAGAAGAAAAGGAGGGAATCTTCCGTATCAGTGATGAAATGTATCATAAATTGGAGAAAATGCTGATAATGTTGTTTAGACAAATGTTTTCTAAAACTAACAAAAACATGATTGTAATTTATGATACGACAAAGAATAAGACAAATAATTTGTTGGAATTCCTTATTTTATGGTAAGCTGTTATTTTTATATTGGACATAAGAATTTTATGCATATAATTAATCATGATGATTTAATTATGAAACAACATTTCACTGTGCTAGGCACAAGTTTAGGGTGCTTACTAAAAGTAACAAAGAACAGTAAAAGCTAGAATAATGGCTAAAATGAGTTACTATGGCAGGTACAAGGAACTAAACTAAGTGTTAAGGCTTGAGCCTTGAGCTGTCTGCTTTGTCTTCTCTTCATCCCATCAGAGGCTAGAGCAGTCACTCACTGAACATCCTTCTTTAAAACAGGAAGGTACTTACAACTGACATAAAACCTTTCAATGCTTTGTATACCCACCACCAAAATATCACCCCATTGTTTCTACATTAAAATGTAATCAGTACCATTAGATTTTACATTGTCCAAAACATAACAATGTATAGAGCATAGCTTTATGACTTTAACCCAAAGCCTAGAAAAGCAGGCACACTTCTGTGAGTTTACGAACAGTGTGGTCTAAGTAGTGAGTTCTAGGTCAACCAGTACTACGTAATGAAATCTTGTCTCTAAAAACGTAGCCATCATCATTATGATCAACATCCATAAAAACTACACCAGCATTATTAATCACTTCTTTCACTGAGTATAGTACTCCTAATGATTTGAAAGGTTACCAATAAAAATAATAATAATAATAATAAAAAAAAACTGGCTAAAAATCAGTGACCCTGTCATAGTTGTCGTTGGGAAGAGAAAGTGACCAGATTTCTATAAAAAGTAGACATTACCTATGATCTGCAATTGTAAGGCATTTTACTTTGTTATTTTGCTTTATGCTTTGTTTTTTTCTTTCTTTTTTTTAGAACACATTTTCAATAACTTGTGGCCACTGATTGAAGATACACCATCTATCATTTCTCTGACACCAAATTTGAGATTATTGCTATGTCTTGGCATCCTTGAACAGCTCTGTGCCTTGAAGGTATCAGAAAATCACTGAAATCTGCAGTGTAAAAAAAATACCACTTTAAATAGGTTTTCCTTCATCCTCTTAACTTAAGCTGGACTCCCATTTTATGTAAAATAAGAGTCAGGTTGTGCTGTACTATGAAGTTGTCACTGTCTCCTTGGGAGAATCTAGATTTGAATGCACCGCTTTGCTTCCCTTCCCTCTTTCTGACTCCCAGTGGAGATGCCTCTGCTCCTCACCGTCACCTGGGTATTCATTTATATCACCTTTATTTTCAACTCTTTATTATTATTTTAAAATAGTTAAATACTATTAATTAAGTTACCGTATAGAAGTACTTTCAAAAGGGCTTATTTCCTAGAGTCTTAGTTCCCTCATACCACAACTTTGTGTACTGAAGTTTTTCTAAATGCATTGCTAACAGACTGAATGATTTGTGTATGGTAGTTGCTGTATCTTGAATCATATCTTTCCATGTGAAGCTACAACAGCCCAGCTCTTCTTTATTTAAAAAAAAAACTATCTATTAATGGTCTTACTATAAATATGATAGAAACTAATCCTTACCTACCAACAGATTGAAACAGGAAAGCCAACCCAGATTGGAGTATGTATATTCTACAGGATGTTGATAAGATAAAATCAGAATTCCCAAATAAATGTTTGAACTTTCCAGAAGATAATATCAGAAATAAATACTACCCCTCTTTTTGTGTGTTGAAAGTAATTATTTCTTTGATACATAACTACCAGATGAACATCTCCAAACCAAACCTGAGCCACAGTGTTTTTGAGGGAATTCTTACACTTGCTACACCGAATAGAAGCATTGATTGAATGTTTTAAAGCAAGACCCACAGAAGCTGTTACACATTCAAATGTATCGTCAATAAATCATTTTTATTTAGCGCTTTCTAGTGAGTATGTGGAAATTGTTTCCAGTAGTGTAGTCAATTTTGAAGCATTAAGTGCTTGGTGGTTGTATTCCCTTTGAATAATATGAAGAGTCATTATATTGTGGGCTAATGATTTGGTAAATTTAATTATGTAAATCAAAGCTTTTTGATACTTAGACATGCAAAAAGACTCTAGGGCTATTGAATGTTTATGGACTTATTCATTCCAAGCACTTAATTTTGCTCATCAATTAAAGCTTTCTCTTGTGTCGATATCCTGTTGATGAATGAGGGTGTATAATTTCTTTACATATATATATATATATATATATATATATATATATATATATATATATATATATATATAACTACACAGCAAGTAATGGTACTTTCATAGAATACAGGTTACTGAAAATTTCTCAACAACAGTAATGAACAATGGATGATTGATTAACCATAGAAATAACTGTTCCTAAATGATTATACAGACTTCTTTTAGTTCAAAAACAAAGTTATCTGTATTATCACTTCCAATCTTGTGCTCTCTGAACCTGTCTGGTTAGTATAAACTATAAGTAAAGGGAAAGATCTTTGAAGCGGATCCAGTGTTAGACCAGCCTCTGGAAGTTCTTAGCACAGAGTGGCACAAATTTGAGAGTTAAATTAGAAAAAAATGGGATGTCTTGAACAATCTAAATTGGAAAACAGACCTAACTCATTACATCCAGAACTGCTGTGGAGCTCGAGGATTCTTCACAAAGTGAACAGATCATGTCATGACGGACTTTTCCTTGCCCATCTCTCCTTCCTCTGACAAATCTTACTGAGTACTATTCAGTTAAGTTCTGTGTTTAAAAGTAGATAGATAAAACCTCAGATTATTTACAACAGAATATATCAGAATATATATATATACATATATAATGTGTATCAGATATATTAATTATGGTTTAAGAAGAAAGATAATGTGCTATAGGTAGAAGCAAAGGAAGAGCAGTTACACATTTGGAAGTTGTAAAAATGCCCCCCTCCCCTGAAATATGATGGCATAATTGGATATATTAACAAAGGTCCAAGGGAGAAAAATTGCAGTGAGTAGAAGAAAACACATATCAGGAGGAGCATGTAACCAGAGTGTAGAAGATTCGGCATGTGAGCTCAGTTAACACTGGGGAATGATCAAGTTTAGCAGAATTAGCAGAAATGAGCCAAGGGGTTAGCATGTGAGGATGTGGAAAACCCTTTCCTTGTGCTGAAGAAACTGAGTTCCATACAATAGAACCTGCAGGAGAATCAAAGCAGTACCTCAACAACTGCATTTGCATTTTTCATAAAGCTTCATAGCAGTTACAGAGATATTAAAGCAAGTGGAATGAGAAAGGGAGTATGGCTATTACACCAGATCTGAAATGACGAAAAAGCCAAACCAGAGCCTAGTTGTGGGAGTTATGTGGTTCCATTGTAAATAATTGTCCCACCCACTGGTTTAATATAAAGCGCTGATTGGCCAAAGGCAGACAGGAAGTATGGGTGGGGCTGTGGCTGGAGAGACAGCCCTCACCACGTTGGGCGACATTTGCAGTAGGAGGTTTCTGGCCCGGACTTTCAGGCCTAACCTCAAGGTTTAGGCCCACAGACCCCCAGACCCACAGAGACACACAGATGCATATGATAGTTTTAGGCTGATCGGCCTATGGCTCAGGCATATAACTTGCTAACTCTTTACCCTTAATCTAACCAATGGCTCTTATCCTGTTCAGCTATGGGGCTTGGTACCTTTTCTCAAAGCAGCATAATTGTCCTCTGCTTCTTTTGGCTTCTCTCTGGCATTCTCCTCTGTTCTTCCTGTTCCTAAAGTTTTCCTTGTCTGGTAGCCCCACCCACACTTCCTGTCTGCCTTTGGCCAATCAGCGCTTTTTATTAAACCAGTGGGTAAGACAATTATTTACAATGGAACAACATAATCTCCCACACCTAGTTTGAGTGACACCGAAGATATAAAATATGGATAATTTGAGAAAGGAAGTGCAAAATACCTTACTTCATTAAGGTTAGGGTACCATGCACTTAAAGGGGTAATTTACACGCATTAGAAATGAACTTTTCACAGTTTTAGAAGCAAAAACTCAACTGGTTCCTCAGAAAAAGCAATGTGGTTAACCCTTGCTGGCATGCTGCATCTAAGATTGCTCTTTTTGCTAATTGTGCAGATGTTGAGAGGAAGAGATCTAGCTAGATCCATCAGCAGACACTAATCTCATTCATATGAGCTCTGCTGCTTTGTGGAGGTGTCTTAGTCACCTCCTAAAATATCTACCTACCAAATAACACTTCATAGGCAATTAAATTTACATATATGAACTTAAACTTATTGGAATCATTATAATGCTTCAGACGTGGCTCCTGACATTTTCTTTTGGCATCTGCTTTGAGTAGTGGTACTGCCAGAGGAGATATGTGAGTATATGCATCAGATTCAAGGAGAAAGAACAAAAGTTCATATTTGCACAAGTTGTTTGTAAGCCTTTTTACTAGCCAGGTAGAATAGATGGCTCATAAGAAACCTTTGGACTGCAGGATAGAGATTTGTCATCCTCAGTATATGACTGCATGTTGAGGCCATGATAAAAATGGCATTGCCAGGTGAGTAGCAAAAATGGGCATGACATTCTTCAGAAGATTGATACTGAAATTATTGAGAATGAGCAGGAAATTGTAGAAACATCTTAAGATTCAAACAGTGCATGGCTGAGTAATGTCAGAAGTAGGAGGCATAGCCCTAACCAGAAGGTCACACATTATTTGAAAGCAATGATTTAGTTTATTTGTTTGTTTGTTCATTTTTCTCTGAATTGATGGAGCAATTAATTACCAGATGATAGTTGAGCAACATAAACTAAAATAAATATAAAGACTTAATTATAAATTATTCTTCCTACTTATTTTCATTCATGTTCCTAGCTTCCTGATTCTTTTCTTTTTAATCTACACTATACTGTAGATGGAGTTTTACTTTCAAGGTGCCAGTCCAAAATTAATATTTATTAGAATATAAATTAACACTCACGATATTAGTAACAGCTTATAGTGGCACCTGAACAAGGACTGGCATATCCAAGCGATGGACGAGTGATGGACACGCGATGGAAGGACGATGGATTCCGATATTGTCTCTCCAGCAGCCAGCAGCCAGGAACCAGGAAGAGACTCCTTCTGTCACAGCAGCCATTTATCAATGGGGTTGGCCACACCCCCTCCAGGTTGGCCACACCCCCTCCAGGAGCCCAGGACCTTATGGGCTGACACCTTAATCCCGCCACATTTCCCCTTTTGTCTAACTAAGAAGGTTCTAAACTAAGACTACGTACAATAGGAATTATTATGAGTTAGTAACCATAAATACCTATTCTTCAACTCCTTCAAGACCTGAGAAGGAAGATATATCACTTGAAAGTCAGAAGTACATGGAAATAGTGGCTTCCAAAATTTGGGAGAGGACAGCAACATGGCTACCTGGACAATCACCTCTTGTTTTGTGCACCATTGGAGCATCTATCATATTGGCTACAGGCCTATGGTATCTGACAGATCTCACAATTTTGGAGGGACTGTCTTATCCTGTCCAGGCAGGTTTCGTCAGTCTCCATCCATCAACTTGTTCATCCAGCTTGGATACCATGTGTGTACTGTCAGCAATCAAGGTAAGAACAGTTCCTTACTCAACCGGCCATTCTCTGCCAAAAGGAGAAACTCCAATGGAGTATCCTTGATGCTCAACACCATCTCGGGAAAGGAACAGTGACACCAGGAGTCGTCGTGCCTCTCATGGCCGAATTTCAAATGTTAAATGCTATATTCTCTGGGTCTATGAAGTGGTTGAAGATTCATGTCTATCTATGATATTCCAACCTGTATCTGAGATGACTGGGATATGGTACCTTAAGTAGTGTTGACTGTAGTTTTTATCGTCGTAAGGAATAAACCCTGTACTAAAAATTAGAATACCTATATAAGGGGTGTACAATCCATGAACTTACTTTTAGTATGACTATCAAACATTAGCCAGGGTATATTACTATGTAAAGTGGCCACAGCATTTTAGACATGTATATACATATATATCATCTAAACAGGTATATAAAACATCTTGTGCATATATCATAACTAGTGCAATCATACATTATATCTAGTATAGTTAAATGAAGGTAATAATTGCATAGTGTACATGACAATGATGTGCAAATATTTTAAACAGAGATAGAAGCATATATAAAATATAGCAATTACAGATTCAATTTTACATAATAGTTACAGATTCAGATTTATATCGAAGTACAAGTTGCTTTGGTTATATAAAACAATTTCGGATTAAAATTTGTACCAATGTACAAATTATCACAATTAAACATATAAAATGATTTCACATTTGTATCAATATACAAATGCCTATGCCAATGCAAATTGTCTTTAACTTAGCCCATACATTCAGCTAAAATGGTGTATAGGTAGGCAGAACATTCTACCTTTATCTATCATATCTATCCCTCTTCTCTTGTTCAAAAGAGATCTTTGATGCTATATTATAGTTCTGTCCTCCACCCAATTTTCACTTAAAACTATTCTAACAGAATAAGAATTCCCCACAACCCTCAGAACACAAAACTTATTGGGAAAGGGGGGCGTAGTCTTTCATAAGGTTGCTTCCGGCTGACTTAAGGGTGATGGCATCTCTTTGGGATCCTGTAAAAGCTAAAACAATGGTTAGATCTTAATGGACTGAATATGTACATTTATAACCATTCTCAGAATAGTGGTTAACTCCATCTGGAATTCTAATTAGAAGTGTGATCTGGAGAATAATCATAGAGAGTTATCTTGCAGCCATTTTTGAATAGTCTATTTTCTGAAAACAATCATTGATTGGTGCGCACCAGGTTCTTGATTTTTCTAATTTTGCCTCTGTCTGTCTGTCTACCTGTCTCTTACTCTCTCTCTATCATACTCACTCTTTTATTCTTGTTTCACTAGTAGGAGTTGTGGTGGTGGGGGCCTCATCTCGGTTCCAGATTCTTTGTAGATAGCTGATAGGAAGAAATGTTATTTACAATGGAAAACTTAAGCATTGTTGTTACTCAAAAAAGATATTTATATCTTCTATGACTTCAGGAGATTATTTGCAGACAGGATGTTTGAAAGGTACAGATACAGAGAGAAACAAGGTTTAAGATGAAGTCACAATAGTATTGGTCCCTAAACATTCTGTCTTCTGTCTCACAGCAGGTGGCTTTTCTGATACGAGACAAAATACTTCACATTTTCTTTACCAATATGCTTGGGTTTAGAGAGGGAGAAAGCCACTTGCTCCCAATCCAAATCCAGCCCTATTAATAGTCAAATCAGAAC
The DNA here is from genome assembly GCA_033318265.1 of Phyllotis vaccarum. NCBI lineage: Eukaryota > Metazoa > Chordata > Mammalia > Rodentia > Cricetidae > Phyllotis > Phyllotis vaccarum. The sequence goes on from JARWLC010000010.1 coordinate 57,664,815, forward strand.
CACCTTTTTGTTTTGAGGTGTAGATGCAAGATGCAAAGCAGTAAGAATTGAGATATTACCCAGTACTGCATACGTGTATCGGTTGGTCTCATAATCCATCATTTACATTCCTTCATCATAGATCTCTCCTTGATTGCAGATGAGTAATTATTCAATGTCTAGTTAATGTCTTAAAAATAGTTGTATTTGTTTTTCTGTAAAGACAAAATTGAGACCCTGCCCCAGGTTTGTTAATGGGTTTTCCTTACCATGTATCCATTTGTCATATCATGGATGAGCAATCACTTCTCCTCCTCAGGAAGGGATTCCTTTTCAAAGCGGACTTTATTGGTTTTGTCGGTACCCATATCTTTTCTGTCCCTGTTGAAACAAAAGCAAAACCTCTACCCCAACAAAGCACATATCCTGGCTTCCACTCTGAAGTCAACACATCTTTGAAGTAGATAGGTTGATTTATCTCGGGAGGATTTTTCTATTACCCAATGTCTCTCAGCAGCTGATGTTCCCTTTTCATCGGCGTTAAGAAAATTTAAAGTCAATAAGGCACTATACAGCCTCTCCCTGGGTTTTCTCATTTCTTTCTTATGTTTATAAAGCATCTCTTTCAACGTGCGGTGAGATCTCTCCACAACTGCCTGTCCTGTAGGATTGTGTGGTATCCCCGTAATATGCTTTATATTATAGTATCCAAAAAATCAGCTTCATTTTTCGGAAAACGTAAGCTGGAGCATTGTCAGTCTTAATCTGAGTGGGAATTCCCATTATGGCCATGGCTTCCAAAAGGTGAGTAAGTACAGCATCAGCATTTTCAGAACTCAGAGCAGTTGAAAACTCGCACTTGCGCATTGAGCCGAAAACCCGCGCCTGCACACTAGACCAGCGGGCTGGAAACCACGCCCAGCTAGCAAGAGGGAGCTTTAAGCCCAAGTGAACATTCTGTATGTCTCTTTCCCTCTTACAGTTTTCAAAACACAAAGGGACCCCGTATACCCACCCAAGGGCACAGGGCCAAGGACGTTGGGCACCAGATGTAGGCAGAGTTTTTCTTACAAGGCACCAGTCCCATATTAATATTTAGTAGAATATAAATCAACACTCATGATACTAGAATCCCATTACAAGGTTATACTTCTTGGACAGATCATATCAGCCTATAGTAATTTTAATGGTTAGAACAAATATACAGTCAAGCTAACTAGTATATTATAAAGAAATAGCTCACAAAAGTAAATATCAATGTAGAAGAATATGAAATCCAACAACACCATAATAATTGCATATAGTTCTGACTTCTGGACAGAGTTATAGGGGCTCTGAGCCACCTTAATTAAGTCTTCAGACTTGTAGCCAGCCTTTCCTAAATTGTTCGCATCAGTGTAAAAGGTGGGGGCTCCAGAAATGGGTTTATCCTGTACCACATGAGGAAAAATCCAATTAGTTTCCATTATGAATTGAATTCTCTTGTTTCGAGGATATTTATTATTAATCTCTCCTAAAAAGTCACTACAAGCCTTTTGCCAAGGTTCACTGTCTGCCCATAATCGTTCAATTTCTTTATTAGTCAAAGGTACCACAATTTCTGCAGGGTCCTTTCCAGTCAATTGGCGAAGTCTTAATTTACCTTTAAAAATCAGATCAGAAATTTTTTTGATATATGTCTTCATCTTCTTGCTTGGCCTATGTAGCAGAAATATCCATTCTAATATAATGCTTTCTCTTTGCATTAAGATTCCTGTTGGAGATTGTCTAGAGGGTAAAATAACAAGTATGCAATCCAGGTCTGGATCCACACAATCCACATGTGCTTCTTGAAGTTTCTTTTCCACCAACTCTAATTCTTTCTCAGCCTCATCAGATAATTCTCTTGGACTACTTAAATCCTTGTCACCATCCAAAGTCTTGAATAAATTAACTAGCTCATAGTTTTTTATACCAATCATGGGCCGTATATGAGCAATATCTCCTAGTAATTTTTGAAAATCGTTGAGTCTTCAATTTATCTCTATTTAATTTTACCTTTTATGGCCTAATTTTTTGTAAACCTATTTTATATCCTAAATAATTGATAGAATCTCCCCTCTGTACTTTTTCTGGAGCAATTTGTAGTCCCCAATCAGGCAATATTTTCTTTAGTTCTTCAAACAATGTTTCTAATGTCTTTGGGTTTGGGTCTGCCAACAAAATATCATCCATATAATGGTAAATGATAGATTGATGGAAGCGCTTGCACGGTATTTCTAGTGGTTGTTGTACAAAATATTGGCATAATGTGGGACTATTCAACATTCCTTGGGGAAGGACTCTCCATTGATACCTCTTAGCTGGCCCCAAATTATTAAGAGTAGGCACTGTGAAAGCAAATTTCTCTTTGTCCTGTTCCTGTAAAGGTATGGTAAAAAAACAATCCTTCAAATCAACAACTGCAATAGGCCATCCTTTAGGTAGCAGAGAAGGCAGGGGAATACCAGATTTTAAGGAGCCCATAGGTTGAATCACCTTATTAATTGCTCTTAAATCTGTCACCATCCTCCATTTTCCAGATTTTTTCTTGACAACAAAAACAGGAGAATTCCATGGACTGGTTGATTCTTCAATATGCTGAGCCTGTAACTGCTCCTGTACCAACTGTTCCAAAGCCTGAAGTTTTTCTCTCGTCAAAGGCCATTGTTGAACCCAAATAGGCTTTTCTGTTAACCATTCCAAAGGCAATGCTGTGAGTATCCTTTTAGGTTCTGTGGTTATTGGGCAATTCTTTTGTACAACCTGAATGGCTGTTGAATTTTCTCCATAGTACCTTAAAGCATCATTTTTGGAAACATAATTGAGTCTCCAGTTGATATCAGAACCAGGAGGGATTTTAATCTGGGTATTCCATTGCATTAGAAGGTCGTGATCCCCAGATTCACTGCTATGTCAGCCATATATGGCTTCAACCGTCCTTTCTGACCTTCTGGTCCTATGCATTCAAGCCATCTCACACTCTGTTTCACCTGAGATATTGTTCCAATACCCAGAAAATGGATATCTACTGTCCATAAAGGCCATCTTGGATGCCATGATTGTGGGGTTATGATCGAAACATCAACCCCGTGTCGACCAAACCTTGGATATAAATATTATCTATCCGTATTCCCAATTTTGGTCTTTGTTCATTTATTGAAGTCTGCCAAAATATTTGTTTTGTGATTCTTTTTGGAATTTCTGGATTTTCTTTTGAATTTATGTTATTATCTAATATCATATGATTTTCTAGATCAGGTTTTGGATGCTCTATTTTTCCTGAGAATGCTGGTCTTCTCCTACAGTGTTATCCATATCTAAAGAGGAAGCCTTATCTTAAAGCTTGTTGTAACCAATTTCCAGAGTATCCATCCTTTTTGCCATTTTAGTGTTTGACAGTTCTATGTCATATACCTTGGACAGCAACTGTCGATTTACATTTTGCACCTGTTTAACCTCTTCTGCCACCGCAGAGTTCGATAGTTCCATAATACATAATCTGGACAGTAATTGTTGGTTTCCATTTGACAACTCTGTCATCATCATCCTCCTCCTCTTATTTTGAAACATAAAATAGAGAAATAAGCCAAAAAATAGTAGGACTGTAGTATTGAATCCTTCAAGATATTCATTTAAAAATTTATCAACCACCATGGCAAAATATGACCTAAACTCTTCAAAAGAATAATAGTCAGCCATTGAATCAATTCAGATGTAATTCCACCGTTTAGTCCACAGGTGTCACAGCAGTGTTCAATTCCCTGCCCACTGTATGGTAGATGCAGAGACTCTCAGCAGCAGGAAGCTGCGGGCTGAAAACTGAGCGCTGCAGCGGGCTGAAAGCAGAGCCAGGTGCTGTGGCAGGCCGGCGAGTTGAAAACCGTGCCTGAGGACTGAGCCAAAAACTCGTGTCTGCGCACTGAGCTGAAAACTGTCGTTTGTGCACTGAGCCAAAAACTTGCATTTGTGCACTGAGCCAAAAACTCGCATTTGCGCACTGAGCCGAAAACTCATGTCTACGCACTGAGCTGAAATCTCGCATTTGTGCACTGAGCTGAAATCTCGCACTTGCGCACTGAACTGAAAACCCTCGCCTGCGCACTGGATCAGCTGGCTGGAAACCGAGCCCGGCTAGCGAGAGGGAGCTTTAAGCCCAAGTGAACAGTCTGTATATCCCCTGCCCTCTTACAGTTTAGGGCACAGGGCCAAGGACGTTGGGCGCCAGATGTAGATGGAGTTTTACTTTCAAGGTGCCAGTCCAAAATTAATATTTATTAGAATATAAATTAACACTCACGATATTAGTAACAGCTTATAGTGGCACCTGAACAAGGACTGGCATATCCAAGCGATGGACGAGTGATGGACACGCGATGGAAGGACGATGGATTCCGATACTGTCTCTCCAGCAGCCAGCAGCCAGCAGCCAGGAACCAGGAAGAGACTCCTCCTGACCCAGCAGCCACTCACCCTCTCCAGGAGCCGGGGACCTTATCGGCTGACACCTTAATCCCGCCACACTATACCTCCATTACTGATTGTTCTCGAGCTTTTCTAGATTGTAAGAGCTGATTACAAAGAGTTCAGAGATCCTTCCAGCAAAGGATTAAAACAAATTTGACACAACTAATTTATTTATGTTTAAGAAAATGCTTACACTAGAAGGAATTACATTATCTATCTTTGGCTTATGTGGCATATCACTTTGTTCAGCCTTGTAAATAGCATGCATGTGTTTCTCACAATGCTGCAGAACAGAAGTCAAAGATTTGCATGACTTCCCATGGGTGTGAGTCCTCTTCACTTCATGATATCAATCTCTAGTATCCTCAACTGCAGAGAGCAGAGGGGGAAAGGTTTAAGACTTATTTATGTACTGTTTCAATACCCTAGTCTCATTTATCCTGTGGTCTAATGGCCATCCACAGTCCATACCTATAATACCAACATGCACGTCCCCTCAAATTCAAACACAACAGATTAGGACTTCAACTGACAACCTTAGGGATTTGCCATAAATTCACAACAGTAATACAAGCAGAGTTAAATTGATTAGAGTCCCATCCTCTAAAGGCAAATACATAATCATACCTTCTGTAATGTCTCTCCCCTCCTGAGGTTGTTGTTAAAATTACAAAGATCTGGTACTGCCATAACTGTCAAGTAGTACTTGAGTCCCCATAACGCATATATTTTAGTAGAGTCAGAGCCAGTGTGTTCCACTTACAGAGTTTTAAGAATGAGATTTCTCAGCTTTGTTTCTCTATTATAAGGAAGCCGTTCATTGCACTTGGATCTTCACATTATCTGTGACTAATTTCTGATCTAAACTCAGTCAGTTTTATCCTACTTTATTGATAAGCCATATATGTTACTCAATTTTAACTACTTCAGCAGTAATTCAAAACCACACATTTAATATATGTGTGTGCGTTTGTGTGTTTACATATATGTTCTTTTATTACAGCTGCTAAGAACAGGTACTTAAGTTATGCTAACGCAATGGTAGCACAAAGCTTGTGAGAGTAACCAATCAATGTCTGATTTGGCTTTAAACCCAGTCCACAAGATGGAAACCATACCTAACAGAGCTTCAGTAACCAAAAATCTTTTAATAGGTAGCCCAGAGAACTAAAATAAAACTACCTACCTGTTTAAAGTAAATAGCAATAAAATGACTACTAATGAAATTTTGTTAAACTCATATATCAGTGCCTTGATTGGTCATTATCTGAGAAACTTCTTCCTGTAGCAGATGGGAACAAATACAGAGACCCACATCCAGACATTGCACAGAAAATGAGAGACTTTGGAGCACTCAGACCTTAAAGTGGCGTCTCAATCAAATCTCTTCCCTTAGAACTCAGGGGATCCAGTGGAAAAGGAGGTAGAAAGGTAATAAGGGCCGGAGGTGATGGGGGACACCAGAAGAATGAAGCCTTCTAAATTAATATAATCAAAGTTCATAAGAACTCAGAGACTGAAGCTGCAAACACAGGGCCTGCACACGTCTGCCCTTTGTCCTCTGTGTATATATCATAGCTTCCAATTTTGTGTTCTTATGGAACTTCAGAGTGTGCAAACAAGTGGGTTGCTGACTCTCATGCTTTCTCCTTGCTTTCTTCTCCTCATGTTGGTTTGTCTTGGCCAACTTCAAATGGACAGTTTTTGGTTTTTTATATTTTATTTGTTATATTTTATTATTATCTCTTAGAAGCCCATTATGCTTCTATTGAGAGACATAAAGGGAAGGTGCTGGATGAATGGGAGAAACTGGCAAGAGTAGATGGAGTGGAACTATAGTCAGGTTATATTTTGTGAGGAAAAATTCTAACTTCAATAAAATAAAACAAAGAATTGGCAAACTAGAGCAGCTGTCGCTTTCAGTATTGTAGTACTGTATTAAACACAACTGTTGCAGGATTTTTTGAATTAGGAAAAATGAATAGCCCTTACTCTTTAAAACTAGAGTATATATTATCATTTGAAATAATCTGAGATTTATTTTTCCTGTGCTTAGTATATAACAGATACAATGACTTAAGTATGATTATTTTGTCTTGTTATTTTACTCTTGTGGTAGTTAGCTGTGATTAACCTGACACAAACTGGAATCACACAGAACCTCTCTTTCAGAATTGCCTCCATCAAATTAGACTGTGGGCCCCTGAGACAGTTCCTTGACTGTGTAGATACTTCATTGTTCAGCACACTGTGAGGAGTGGTGCCTCTGACACTCTTCTTACCTAAAACACCCAGCTGAGCAATGGATGGCGAGGATGCTGGCAGGCAGTGTTCTTCCTCCTCCCTGAGTTTTTTGTTTTTTGTTTTTTGTTTTTTCTGCCAGGTCCCTGATCTGATTCTTACCCCTATTTTCTGCAGTAATCATCTATGATCAAGACAAGTGAGCCAAATTATCCCTGTCTTTCCTACATTGCTTTTGGCTGTTATGGTGGTTTAAATACTTATGGCCCCAATTTTTAAAAGCTTGCCCCCATAGGAATTGGCACTACTAGGAGAGGCAGTATTGTTGGAGTAGGTGTGCCCTTGTTAGAGGACGTGACTGTGGGGCAGGCTTTGAAGTCTCATATGCTGAAGCTACATCCACTGACACATAACCTCCTCTGCTGCCTGTGGTTCGAAATATAGAACTCTCCGCTCCTTCTCCAGCACGAAGTCTGCCTGCATGCCACAATTTTGCTCACCATGATAATGGACTAAACTTCTGAAATGTAAGCCACCTCATTATGAAATGTTTTTCTTTATAAAAGTTGCGGTGGTCAGTGTCTCTTCAGAAAAATAAAAACTTTAAGACCGCTGCACTATTATTTATCAAATCAGTAAGGAGCAAATTAGGACAACTGTGCTCTGTATTCATGTTTTCTATGGCCAGATTTTTATCAGGCAATGAATACATCTTCAGAGGCCAGCTGCTTGTCATTCAAGTGTTCTGCCTAATAATTATCTCAAGTGTGGCATTTTTAATATAGTCAAGGCTTAAAGTAGTTTGATTCTTATCTTATATTGAAGAGTAAAAGCATTAATGAATTTAGATTTTGTGAGCAGAATCATGATTTTTTTAGAATGTTATAGGTGGCCTTTAATTTGAGTCAGATAGAAAGAGAATAAAAGATCAGTCAAATTGAACACTAATGATTGAATGCTGTTAATTAATTTTGAACCTGCAGACCCTCAATTTCATTCTAGTGAAAAGTAAAACCTTTAGTCAAATTGATTATTTCACATCTAATATGTACTGCAACCACCCACATCAAACTGACATTTTGATTTATTTCAATTATTTTCCATAAAATTTAATGAAACTGTTTACTTCTTATTTACTTTATTATCATCTTATAAACACTTTTATAAGATTAATTGTGTTATTGATTCTATTTATTTTTGAGTCTACTTGTTGGCGTATTCAAAAAATAACTAATAATGATTTATAAGACCATTATCCTCGGCAGTGACAGAATCTCATCAATAGTGTATTGATGTGTGCTCTGATAATGCTTCCATTTGTAAGATGCATCATATATAACATTTTAGAATGCATTTAGATGAGAGTAAAGCACAGATTTGCATCTGTTAGATATAGTATACATCAGGAGTATGTTTTATGATTTTACACTGTTCTGGAGAGAGGTGTTGAGACGCATCTTTCCCTTGTGGCAGATAGTCCCAGAGGAGCAGATGCAGGTGAGGACAGTTGGATCTTAACGTCATCAGAGAAGAAAAGCTCCACTCAAAATGGCTTTTTGGTTTAGTTACTGCCAGATGACTGTGAAACCTTCAGAACTCAAGACAAATTACCAACTTCTTAGACTATACTTTACTAAAATATTTAACACAAGCACAACAAATAACTTCCCACAAAGCTGTCTCTTGCAGTTGTTATCAAAGGAGCTTTTAATAGCCAACTGTAAACCTATCGTTGGAGCATGTTCAAGAGTCTTCATTGGTTTCTGTATGTTTGCTTCTTTATGTTTCTTCCTTCACAGTAGATCTGGTTTGAAGGCTTCCAGGTTGTTAGGTAACAGACTTTAAACAGAAAGCACAAATGAGCAGGTTTATAATCTACTCAGGCAAAACCTATACAATACAATTAATTATATGGTGGCTAGAGTGTCTATCAAAAGACATATGATGATCATTATTGTTAAATGCTAGTCTACTGTTACGTTAGGATTTTATGGTTGTTTGATTTTTTTGTTTTGTTTTGTTTTGGGGGGGCGATCTGATTTCTCTTAGTCAGGTGTCCCCTAAATAGGATTTAATTATATGTGCTGGGAAGATAGCTCAGTGGTGAATGCATGCCATGCACACCAGAGGACCTGAGTTTGATACCAGAATTTACATAAGACGTTAGGCACAGAGGTATATGTACATCTTCTCCATGGTAATGTGGTTGGTGATTGGAAATTATCCTGGGTTCACTAATTGCTAAGTGCTAGGCCAGTGAGTGACATTATCTTAAAAAACAAACAAACAAACAAAAAAGTGGATGATAATGAGAAATGGTTCATTTATGGTTATAGTTGTTTTTCTTTAATTCATTTCTATGGCTTAAATAATTGCTTACTAAAGAATCGCATAAATCCTGGAGTAGTTGTTTGTGTTTTTTTGTTTGTTTTTCAAAACAACAACAACAACAAAAGTCATGCTTAATGAGGTTTTTGGCTACTTTTTCCTAAAGAAAGTCAGATTGTTTGGTCTTCTGTGTCACACGAGATCATAAAAAATGAGGAATGACATAGAATTTTCATAACTGCTAGAAATGTCACCTATATTTAAAAGTCTGTTGGCCAGTGTCAAAGCTAAAGCTATATGGCTCCATGCTCTGAGCTTTCCAGCCCCTGGCAAATCCATATGCTTATTCCATAGTAATAAATAAATGTGCTTACTGTAAAGGATAGATGGGGGACATGTTTCTTTCTGTTTTCCACTATTTGAATTTATTTTCCATGAAGCTACAGGGAATGCTTATAATTACATATAAAAGGTCATGCATTTATAGCATGCAAACAAATTACTGTTTTAAATATATTGTTTAAAATGTTAAAAATTTGTTAGATATTAATATAAATCAATGATTTTGTTGCATTGAGTCTCCAGAAAAGATCTTGTTATTTTTGTGTTATTGTTTTTAAAAAGTTGATCCTTGTGTATCTTTAATTTATGAAACCCAAATAGAAAGATTCATTTTAAATTAATTTTTTAAAAAAATATTTTTGAGTATATTTTAAATGGTACAAGCAATTCATAAAATATAATCCATATTTCTTAACTTCAGGTTATACTCTTTTTATGTGTGTGTTGTATCATAATCTGTGTTAAAGTGTATCATTGCACATGTGTGTAGCAATACCTGTGCAAGCCAGAGACAATGTTGGGTATCAAATGCTATTCTTCTTCTTCAATTTGACCAGAAACTCTTCAATTAGGCTAGACTGGCTTGTCAGAAACTCCATGGATCCTCCTCTATCTGCCTCAGGACCAAAATTACAAGCTTGTATTACCTTGCCTGGCACTTTCATGTGTGTTTTGGAGCTGACCCAGGACCTTGTACCTTCTAGGCAAGCATTTTTACCACTGAGTTATCTCAGAAGTATTGGTTTATACTCTAATTGCACAAATTAATGAAACCTAAATAACAATGTTTAAAGGAAATATTGTCACACATTACATCACTGTCTCACCTAAAGGATCTCTCTAAATGAATAGTCAGAAAAAGCAATAACTAATGGACACACTGTAATTAGGACACTTTTTGTAAAATTTCTCTAATAATACAGATTATTTTAAACATATACTCATTTAGAACTTTTAATTCACCTCATGACATTTTAGACATCTAATAGCAGATAATTACGAACATTCTGAGAAGAGTATTTGCCTTCTTCCCTGGGGGAATATAAAGCTTAGACAGAAATTTACATCTTATTTAAATATTGAAGCATTATCTGAAACATACCACTGACTGTGTTTTAACATTTACATTGTCAAATGAAAAGCATCTCTCAAATGATGATTTACAAAATGCCTATTGTGTAGCTTTGTGGTTTATGCCTTTAGATTTCTAAAATGTCTCAAACATTGCTATCTTGGAATTTTGAATCACTCTGCATCTGTTTCATCCAGTTCAGAGGACCTGGTGCAGTTTGGATTTGAACATTGAAGCATCCTCTTACCTACACTTAGTAGAAACTTCCCAAACATCAATGTTCCTCTCTTTACTCAAGGGTAGTTCATATTCTCCCAAAAATTACTCCCTCCTACTGGGGATTTCAACTTTCATAGAAACCATACATACTAAATGAGAGGTGATTTTGGAGTACTGTATTTCTCATATAATTCAACAGTTCGTCTCCTCTCTGCACCCATGTTTCGACAAGGCATAAACAGCAAATGTCTGCTAAAGGAAGAAGATGAAAGTAGGAACCTATATAATTGTTTTCAGTTCAGTTTTTATACCCAGCACATGCTTTTTATTCTTGATAATTTCCTCAGTCAGCTGACCATGTTGACTCCTCATCAGTGTGGCACTTTCTCTGCGCAGTCTTAAGCTTCAACACTTACTCCTTCATGCTGAATCACCCAGGTATCCCCTCCACCCTTCATCTTTGCATGCTTTAATTCACAGGAGTAGGTCCTTCCATGCTATTTTTGAGTGGTCTCATTTCCTTTCTGTGGCTACCATAGGTAAAATGCTCTGACATGCAACAGGAAGGAAGGAAAAGATTTGCTTCGGTTTGCAGTTATATTTATCCTTCACCAAAGTCATGAAGGAATTCCTGAAGGATCTTACAGCTGGAAACATAGGGAGCTGCTTGCCTGCTCACTCTTATCAAAGGCGCACACGTACCTAACTCTTCCATACAGATAGGGCCATCTGTTGAAGGAGTGATGCATTGTTAGCCTTGAAATACCAGAATGAAATTATAGGTTTGACAAGAAAAGTAAAAACTACTCCTACATGCAATTAGACCTGGAGTATCCAGACATGTTTCTCAGCTCTGTCTCTCTGATATCCCATAGGCTATGATTTTGTATGGAAAGTGTTGCTAATTATTCACAAAGTGAGCTAGGGAAGAGTCAGACCACCTAATTTTTTGTCTGAAAGAAAAAGTCCAGTGAAGAAGAGTAGGAAAAAAGAGAAAAAGAAACTGAACACGGGATGAGCACCAGCAGAAGATGAGCAAGGAAGGGGGAAGAAGAAAAAGCAACAGATAGTAGCTGGATTACACGCAGCTTGAGGCAGTGGTTCTTAGGCCAGATGCATAGGCCTTTACCTGGGAGAGACATAGGGGCAAAATTTCTAAATTCCTGGCTTACCATAACCAAATAATTCTGATTCCAAACTTTCAGCTTGTCCTTTACACTGGATTCAGTTCAATTTATTATATACTTTTAAAATACATGTATTTATATATTCTTTTTTGCATGTATATCTATGAACCATGTATGTACAGTGTCCCAGAAGTCAGGAAAAGGCATTAGGTTCCCTAGAACTGAAACAGCCCTGTGGTTGCTGATCATAAAATCCAGATCTTCTAAAAGAATATTCACTGCTCTTAAACTGAGAAGCCATCTCTCCAGTCCCTATAACTTTTTTCCAAACAGTATTTTCCTGTCTTCTAAATCACTTGTAATTTTCTATTTTGATTGTAATAAATATTATTAACCAATTAATTTACCAATTAAGACATTAGAAAAAAATGGCATGATTGCTTATTTGGTGATTTGTCATTTAATCATAGAACCCAAATTCAACCTTAAAAATGAGGAATGATAGTGTTTGTAATCCCAATGGCCTGGTAGATGGAAGAAGAAGTATTTCTGGAACTTGTAACCATCTAGTACACTGACTTGGCAAGCTCTAGACCAGTAAGAAACCCTGCATGAAAAAGAAAATGAGGAGAATAAATCAGGCATAGTGACATATGCCGTTTTGTAAAAATCATGTATAATTCTGTGTGTGGGATATGACAATATATCATTTTTTGCCTTTCTTCCCTCCAAAGTCTCTCAGATATACACAAACCCTCCACCATTGTTGCTCAAATTCATGGCCTCTTTTTCATCTATTGTTTTTGAATGTATGAATATAACCACTCAGTCTATCTAGTGTTGCCTGTATGTATATGCTGTCAGGGCTGACATGTTATTGTGGATAACTTCTGGGGATGAGCCCCAGTGGTTGACAGGTGTCAGAGAGGAAGCAAGGAGTAGGCAATGAAAGTATTGAGCCAGTTCATGGTGGTTGTGAGAATCTTGCAACCTCACTAACTAGCAGTAAGAGTTCTTTATTTGTACAGAATTCACTACGCACATTGTTTCAAAGCATAGATCATATTATCTTTGTTTCCAGATATGCATTTAAACTTTTCTTTTGCACATCTCAGATCATAAGTTTAGTCAACTGTGTTAGAATAAATTTGTCTTTTACAATCATTCTTCTCTGTTAGTCATGATTGATAAAGAATTACCTTTTATAATCATTTTCACTCAACCCCATAATCCGGATTTTAAGTATCCAGATGCATATGCAGCCCATTCTCAGACTGACAGCTTTGCAACTCAGGGACTCTAGAGAGAAAGAAAATCTCCAAGCCAAGAAAATCTCCAAGCCAGTCCAAGTGGATTGCCACGTCTCAAGCAATGTATTACTGACTTTTAATGGTCAGAGTGCCCAAAAAATACTTAGGTCAAAGCTTTCATAGTTATTATTCAATTAATGGCATAATACAATGTTTACACTTTATATCTGTATATAATTTATTTATTTGCCTAATCCTGACATTAGTTTGCTACTCTGTCATACCACTCCCACTTTTAGGGAGATTTCCTCTCTACTTGAAGCTTTTGTTAAGCCTTGGAGGTTGTGATGCATATAAACATAGGACACCACAGTGGCCCCACACAAGCTAACTCTTCAAGGAAAGGGAGGTCCTGACACCTCATTCCATCTTTGTACACCATTCTTTGCCCATCAATAAAAATACCTGTGTAGGAATGAGGTAACTACGGCTTATCTAACTTAGCTGCTCTATATTGCCATGTAATCTCCTGTGTGTATAGTAGGAAGAAGTTTGTAATCTGGTCTGTGGCCAACCTCTCTAGCTCACTAAATCTCCTTCATCTTATCTTGTCCTGTGTAAGTATAGGGCAGTTGTTTTAAGACTATCTCAGAGTCTCATAAAGAGGCTTTGATTCTTTATATATGTTACAACGTCCAAGGCATAACGAAGACTTTCAAGTGGGGATCAGAGTATCTCCCTAAAATCAGGAGAGGAAGTATGCTCAAGGACTTTCTTGGGGAAGCTTAGGAGCAGTGTTCCTGGGAGAAGGCACAATGATTCATAAGAAATTTTCCATCAATCCAATATTCCCAAGTTGTACAAATAATAAAATATGCCCCCATGCATATAACACATAGTAATAAAAATCAAATGTGGCACAGTGGTTATCGTATGGCTCAGTTTTGCTGGATCTTTGTCTAGCAGCTGTGCTGACTTAATGATCTTTGCAGTTCCCATTAGATATGGAATAGTGTCACATAGTATTCCCTGGGGAAAACTAATTCTATGTCTCTCCTCTTTACTTGTCTGTGGCTCTTTGTCTATGACTGTAGCTGCCTGCAATTTTTTTATTAGTGTCCTCCTTGTTCAGGTCATATTCATGAGGTTGTTTCGGTGATACTTTATAGGTGTACCTTTCTGACATTTCTAGGAGACACAATTTCACAGCAAACTTCCTGTTCCCTATCTCTTACAACCCTTCACCCATCTCTTCTGCTAAGATTCCCAAGCTTTAGGAACATGAGTTGCCATGTCTTTACTTCCAAAACTTGGAGGCAGAAGCAAGAAGATCTCTGTGAATCCACTAAGGATAGACTGTGAGTCCAAGTCTCATAAAAACAAAACCCAAACATACAAATAAATAAGTAAATTAATTAAATAAAATAAAATGAGTGGCTTCTGAGCAAAGATACCAAAGTTGGTCTCCGACTTCTGTATGCATGCACATGCATTCACACCTTCACAGACATGTTTACTTGCACACACTGAAATATGACATATATATTTATATGTATGCAAAAATTCATATTATAGTCCTTTTTGTTCCCTTTATCAAATATAAGTTTCATAGGATAGATCTCACTTTCACCTTCCATGATTTCCATATTTGCTTTTAATTAACTCCTAAAACCCTCTAGTCTGAGTTGCGATACAATATGAATGTGTGTTTAAATCCTGAGCTGCAGAGAGGGGCATGTGTGCACTTACTGTTAAATTACAGAAATTACAAAATGTCTTCAAAGTACTGAAGCAAAAGTCTACTGGGAGCTCAAACCTCCCGACCAGACACAGAAGAAAATAAGTGAGTTTTTGTTTGTTTGTTTTTTCTTACTTTTTTTCTTTATTTCCCCTATGAAGCTTATCTTCTTCTCTTTTTATTTCCTTATTTTTTCTCCCATAAAGCTTATCTTCTTCTATCTCCTATTGGATTCTTACTTTACAAAGCTGTTAACAAGAAAAATAACACTCTTAGTCCACTTGGTGGGGTAGAAGTCATTGAAATACAGTTGGAAATTTTGTTACTTTAAGACACAAGATAATTATGTGGTGAAGTTCATTTTCTCTTTAGTTTTATTCCAATTTATGTTTAGTGAAATTGTCAATTCCACATAAGAAAGTTGTGGTGATTATTTGCTTAGAATTGCCACGATGTGCACTAATCTGGGGGCAGTTATCTTTATTCCTTCTTTGACTTATTACAGACTTAAATTAAGCTGAGATTTCTTTAGTGTTATTTTTCCAAAGCCATTGGGATTAGAGATGATGGATTTTGTGGTGTTCTGAGTGCAGTTAATCTCTTGTCAACATAAGCATAAAGTTATTGCTGTGTGCACTTGGTATATTTTCAAAGGTAATTAAAGCTAAACATTGCAAGAAGCAGGATGATTACAAACCTTTGATACATGTAGAAGCTGCTTTGTGTGCAAACAAATAAAACCTCATACTCATTACATTTTTCCCCCAATCAGAGCAGTGGTTTTCACTCATCCTAATGCTAGGACCCTTGAATATAATTCCTCATGTTTGGTGACTCCAACCATAAAACTATTTTTGTTGCCTCTTTGTAACTGTAATCTTTCTACTATATGAATCATAATGTAAATATCTGTTTTCAAATGTCTTAAAAACCCCTGTGAATCTTAAGGGGGGGTTCATTTGACCCCCCCCCACAAGTGGCTGAGAACCATTGATCTAGGTCATTTTCAGTAATATTTTTAATATGCTATAATACTAAGAGTTAATATTCTCTACTACATGTTTAAATTTTACCTCTAACAGCAGGAGAACTTTCTGAACATTCTGAAATCTTTTTTTGTATTTTAGGGTCATATGTGATGATCTTATATTATTTTAAATAAGGATATAGTACTTCAAAAGAATTCAGACAAATTAAATAACAGGCAAATTATCTTGTGTTACTTTTTTTTCTTTGCTTCTATAGTAATTAATTTAAATTTGAGTTTTCCATTGTGTGTATAACTTCTAGCATTAGGATTTCAGTGTCCTTTGGAAGGCAGATGCCGATAAAAAGAGGTTACCTGCTGAGTGCCCTGAGCTAGAGTCTAGAGTCCCATAATCCCACTGAAACACATAAACACTTATATTAATTGTACGCTGATCGACCTGGGGTCCAGGCATATAATACTAACTCTTTACCTTAGCTATGATTAGTATCTTGTACAGCCATGCAGTTCGGTACCTTTTCTAAGAGCAGCATAGGTGTCCTCTGCATCTTCTGGCTTGTCTGGCAACTCTGTGGCATCTCTGCTCTGTTCTTCCTGTTCCCAGAGTTTTCTTAGTACCCCTGCCCACACTTCCTGTCTGTCTTTGGCCAATCACATTCTTATTAAACCAGTAGACAAATAATTATTTACAATGTAACATAATCCCCCTACAAGCATACTTATCTTGCACAGATAGTTTCAGTTGCTACTAGATTCTTCTAGTATGCACATGTTTGCACACTAAGATGTTTTCAATATTTTGTATAAATTAGATATTTTTATATTGTCTTTGTTATTTTACTGTTATAATCCCCGGTAAATATTTGTAATAATATTGCCAAATATAATTTTAAAATCATATTATTATTCAATGAAATAGATTTTATTTTAATAAATGGAATCATTGATATCTATAACTCTCTTGTAATAGCAGTAATAAAAAGGTCATCTAGAATAAAATTTTAATGAATTTTTTTCATAACTAGGGAGGGAAATAGAAGATGACTAGAGAAATAGAGTACAACTATCTATTCATTGCTATTCATTGAGTTCATTTGAGGGGAGAAAAATATGACCATAAAGATGACAGGGATGGACAGAAAAATGTATGAGATAATAGGAAAATTTAGTCCATTCTATATCCACTGGTATACTCTAAACACCTTGTAAATATCTGCCAGTAAATTTCCACAGAAATGGTATGTGAAGCTCACCCTCTTGTTATTTCATTCATTTTCTGGATAGGGAAAGTGGGGTTCCGAGAAGTTTTAGTTTTATGAGACTAGTCAGCAATTAAAGAAGCTTGAGCTCTGATGCTGTCAGGACTGAGATAATCAACAGGAGCATTTCCCTAAGTCAACATTTAAACTGAGACCTAGAGGACGGAAGAGAACATGCCGCTTAATCAGAGTCAAAGTGACAGGACAAAGAGACTTGAACAAGCAATGACCTTAGAGCAGTTAATAGTGCATAGGTTTTTGTGCTAGGAAGAGGCTCATTGTGAACGGAGATAAGAAGGAGGTGAGTAGGCCAAGCCTAAGGAGACACAGCACAAATAGATTATCTAGTTTCTTACAATCCATAGGAAGGAACTGAATTTTATTTGAAATTCAATCCGAATCCACAAAGGCATGAGTAAGCTATTTGCTTTGCAGCCGGAAGGCATTTTCTTGGGATGGGGTGTATGACTGCATGAGTCTGAGTGGGGAAGGTCATCTGGAAAGAAGAATACTTGTTCAGAAGTGAGGTATCACACTGTCACGGAAAATAAACAAATCATAAGATGTACTTAAAGGAAGAGTCTGTATAAAATATGGATGTAAAGTTTGTTTAGGATATCAAAGTGGG
This sequence comes from Phyllotis vaccarum, assembly GCA_033318265.1. Taxonomy (NCBI): domain Eukaryota; kingdom Metazoa; phylum Chordata; class Mammalia; order Rodentia; family Cricetidae; genus Phyllotis; species Phyllotis vaccarum. Next base: position 57,682,471 of record JARWLC010000010.1, read on the forward strand.
AAAGAAATGGGAAGAGAAAGGGATAATGATAACATGTTGTCAAAACTCCGACTATGTACAATATTGAGCATATAAGCACCACTGGAAATGATGTTCTAGAAGAACATGATGCATCCTTAATGGGTTGTCTGCTACATAAGGCAGGATACTAGAGTATCCTGAGATATATGTGTAAGAAGAGAGTTTATAGAAGCAATATATTTTACATAATTTTAGCATAAATTCAATAAATAATTTTATCCTTATTTTAATTTATATAATTTATATAAAAGATTAGTATATTTTGACTTAAGATTCTTTATCTACTTTGATTCCAAAAGCAGAGATGAGCAAAGCTGGACAGGATACATAAAGTAGTACAAATTTCAAATTCCCTTTGAGGATATCTTCAGAACATTAAGAGTAAATTCCATGCCAACAATTGCAAAATTAACTGAATACTATATTTAAGCTCTCAATTTGGTAAATAATTCAAAGAAGGGATTTAAATACTTTTCAAGATTAGCAAGGCAGATATGTCAGATTGACAACAAAGAAATGTCTAGATCTAAGGCACAAGGGCTCCCCCGTGGCTGTAGATAAGTGATTTACACAAGTATTTCATAAAAGTATGTGGTCTCATGCCGTTGCCAAAGAAAATGAACAATAGAAACCTTGTGGCTTCCTGAGCGCACATTCAAGGAATATAACCAAAAAAGCATGAGCACTAAAGGCAATGAAATTAAGATATGATAATAATAATATTTCTACAATTTAATTAGTTTAAAAATAAGCTAAGGCATGTATTGAGAAACTGGACCCAACCTACTATAATCAAAAATAATCATAGTGTATTATTACATATAACTTCATGGATTTGCAGCTGGCTGATTTTTTATAGTAAGCAATAGGTTTAAAATTACATTTATTTGATCATAATGTAATCTAGTTTAATATATATTTCTGAAAAAATATTTATAATCCCACAATTAAACCTTAGAAAATGCACACATAGGCACATACATCAACAGGCACAGGTATAGATTCAGTCACACACACATCACTGTCATAAATGTCATCAGTAAGGTACATTTCTTTTATTGATTTGTCAAATATTTCTTCAAATTTAGTTCTTCGCCATTCTTCAGAAAATTACAAATATTTGACTTAAATTACACATCCTACATTTCCACATGACTTGTATTTATGAAACTTTATTTGAAAGTAGTTATAAGGCATTTTTTAAAAAAAATTTGAGGGTGTTTTAAAACAAGAGAAACAGACTAATATTGGATGTTTTGGTGAGCCATTCTAATGATTGTATAGAACTCATTAGATTAGACCACAATTTAACACATTATCTTAAATATATTAAAGAAATAATGAAGTTATAGCACTGTAAATAAAAATTACATTGAAATGTACATGTCACTTAAAATATTGTTATTATTTATTTTTCCTTTAAATTAACTCTTAATCTGCTAATTGTAGAGTACTCTTGAAATTTTAACACTCAAAGGAAGAGACAAGGGACTTTCTGTCACATAATGGGGACAGTAATTATGTAATGGTTTTAAGTTCATTCTTGATTACATAATAATGATATCCTGTTATAAAAACTCCAATGAAGACTTGGTACATAAGCAGTACTTACAGTGCCATGGAATGTGTGCACCCACAGTTACACACATATCACATACACACAATAATAAGAAATGAATAGAAGCAAGAAATTGTGTTGGATTTTTGTGTCAAGTGGTTGTATTCTAAAGACTAAATCCATCTAAATTAGTTTTTACAGAATCATTTATAGTTGAATTCCTACAAATATTATTTCAATAAAAGAAAAACATATAGTTAAAAGAAGTTAGAAAATGAATCTTTTGAAAAAGTATCAGTAATTCCTACTATGAGTTAAAGATGACTTACTCGAAAGTGCTTGTGTAAACCTGTGGACCACAGTCCAGATCTCCAGCGCCAACATAAAAGCCAGACACCATGGCTAGGAGAGTGGAGAAGCATTGGTCTTTGCTAATTGGACCTTCCATCTAGCTAAACCGATGTGTTCCAGGTTCCAAATTCAGTGAAAATTTTTTTTCCAAATTCAGAAAAAAAATTTGTCAAAAATATAAGGTTTAGAGGGATTGAGAAAGACACCTAAGATGGTCCTCTGACTTCAACATACATGCACATGGGCATACATGTGAGCAGGGACACACACACACGGCCCACACTCCTATATACACAGATAAAGCACTTGTACAACATGAGAGCAAATCAAACACAATTTCCTTTGCACGGTGGACTTCCATGTTCTGGAAATGTCTCATTAGTCTCCTCCCTGTCTTCACCTCTGTGTATTTGCTTCTTTAATTTTTTCACTCGGGAAACTCTGTTACTTACTCTGGAAATCTGAATATAAGATGAAAAGCATGGCTGTGAAGACTTCCGATTAGTATTCGAAGCTGTGAGTGTAAGCACCAGAGCTTTCCTAAGCTCAGGGTACAAAGTGAGTCATTTCCGTGACAAGGTTACAAGGGAAGAGGGGAGATACTTAGAGAGGAAAGCAGACATTGCCAGTTGAGTTTAGTCATCTGTAAACACCGTGTCAGTGTGGGAGGCAGTTGTCCTGACTCGGTTCCTTATTGGTACTGAACTTTGCTTTGGATCTGTAACAATTTTAATTATAGCAAGTGTTTTGATGCACAATGTGTAAATATCTGTTCTTAAGTAGGAATGAAACGGACATCTAGTTCCAGGAATATCATAGACCAACATATACATATTTTGGTGCAGTACTACCCAAACATAAATAAGATAAAAATATGATTTATAGCAATACCCTCCCACTAATGAAACTCTTGGCATCAACTTGAAAGTTACTGTATCTCAAAAATGGTTAAAACTTAATACTTTTCATCAGCATCACATAATTGATCTTTTTTTACTCTTCACTGTCTTGCCAGGTAGAGAAAATGACTCATCAGTGTCTTTATTTTATATGCTATTTGGTTACAAAAAAACAAAACCCTCAGACATATTTTGGTAGAGTATGTAAAATAAATTATAGCATTTGCACTTCAAATACAATCTGTCTACCCAGCCTGAGAATGAGGCTCCCAGACAGAAAAGTTTCTACAAATGATGTTGTTTTAATAAAATTAGTACAGAACAAACTTCAGAGTTAATTGGTAAAACCATGACTAATTCTTGAAATCATAGACCACCCGGCCCTCACCCTGCCATAGGGCTATTTATGGTTTTTCACGCTGCTTTTTCCCAGCAACTTTAGCTTAATGAGTACCAAAACGTTATCTGGGGCAAAGAAGGCTTGTCTCAAGGAGACTTAGAAGAGTAATGAGAAATGTAGAGAGTAAGACTCTTGGGGAGAGTTTGTTCTTTATTTTGACATTGCCTTTTACATTTTTATGTAAGATTATATTTTAAAGGTTCACAGATTATTTTTAGTAAAGCACCAAGATTTATATTTTATTACTGTGAAAACAAGAAAAATATTCAAAATATTAGAGGTACAAGGGGGAAAACGTCATTTGTTTGCACCTCTCTTGTAGAAACTCTGAATGCAATTTTGAGTTCTGGTCATATGGTTAGAGCCTCCTCATTTTCTGTCTGACTTTATGATTTGGATGTTTTACCTTTTTGTTTAAAAAAACTTTCGAAGAAAGGTTTGGGTACATGAATATAGAACTTTTTATAAAAGAAAGTTATTCAATTTTTCCAAAGCAGAATATCTAATCTGTGTGTGAAATCTTAATAGAAGCCCAAATAATGCCTTTAGCACACATGTGAACAAATGAGCATTAATATTATGTATTCATAATAAGTAATGTATTTTGTTGTTCAAAGATTATTTTAATTTTTATGTATGAGTATGTAGTTGAGTTTGTGAGTACCAGATGTTTAGGTGTCCACCAGTATTAGAAAAGGGTGTCAGATGCCCAGGAGATGGAGATTAAGTTGGTTTGAGCCCCCTGACATGTGAGAAAGCTGAGAATTGAACATGAGTCCTCTGGATGCACAGTGCATATTATTTATCCCCAAGCCATCTCCCCAGCCTTGTAATTGGATTTTAATTAATTGCTTTCAAGTTTTAGCCAGAAATATCCATCCTTCTGTGCACTCTCCCAAATCTCAACATAGATAGAAAAGTATCTTTGAACAAGTAAGCAAAAGGTTAATGAAAAACTAGAGCTATAATGAATATACCCTGTCCCTTCTCAATAAAGATCTCAATTTCAGTGCCCTTATCTCAGAAATCAGTGGTAGCAAGTGACCCCAGCCAGGACAAAGAAGTGGGCCTTTGATCTTAGATTGCTGAGAAGACAGGGTCATCACCTACTTGCTACAACCAAAACTTCCCTATTAGATTTCTGGTTGAGTCAGTCTTTTTATGGTAGGAAAAGAAAATAGGAAATAACAAGAAAGTACTTACAATAGTTTTAAAACTTCTTAGGACTCAAGATAATTTTCCAAATACATAATTTTTATTTAGAGAGCCTAGTATTTATTATTTTCCTTCAAATTTCTTGATTGCCAGACCTACAAACAAAAGTAGTTTGATGATATTTCACTTAAAAAGAAGTCCTGAGCTGGGAACGGTAGACTGTGCTCATAGTCCCAGGACTGGCATGATTAAGGCAGGAGGTCATTTGCATCAGAGTTTATGATTCTAGTCTGGGTGACATAGTAAGACTGAGATCCAAAGCAGTGAATGGGAGAATATATATATTGGAAATTACTGAATGCCTTAAAATTCTGTTTAGGGTAGCAACTGCTTTTCCAGAGCATCTGAATTTATTTCCCCAAACCCACCTCATTTGGTTACATGACTTGGAGCTCTACCTCCACAAGGTCAGGTGCCCTCTTCTGATCTCTGGAGGCTCCTGAACACACACATACACACAAATAAAAGTAAATTTTAACAAATATTTTCCTGATTATAAATTCCAATACAAAGTTTACATGTTTCTCCTTTAAAAAATACAAGGAAATACAATGAAAAATCCCCTAGAATCTTAGGACATTGTAAGTCCTAAAACACCAATGACAACACTGTCAAAACTACATTTATTCTAAAATATCTGTTAGTGTTGGGTTTCTAATGGAGGAATGGAAAATAAATCCATATACTATGAATTATTTTCTGATAAATTCTTGTATAAATGCTACACTATTTGCATAGGGAGATATTTTTTTAAGAATCAGATAAATCCCATATTATATTTTAGCAGCACAGTGTAACTCCTAGATAAATGGAAATTTATTCATTGAAGTACTATATTTTATTTTCTGACAATTGTATATTTGCATATGATGTTGCACAAATAAAGGAAACTCAGAGCTAGATCTCAGGGAAAGGCTGAGATATCAGAGAGGAAACACCACAGTCAAATTTCACCCAGCTGTCTTCCAGCTTCCTCAGCCTCGCTCCTCCTGGCTTCTTCTGCCTGTCTGTCTTTCTATACCTGCCTTAAATACCTTCTTCACTCAGTTGTTTCACATCCAGGTTAAGATTAAAGGCCTGGCACCACCACTGCCTGCTTGGGAGCCTGGAACTCCCTCTGTAAACTAAACTGTCCTCAAACTCAAATTTGCTGTGATTAAGGGCATAGGTCACCACTACCGGATATTCCCTGTGCTGGGATTAAAGGTGTGAGTTACCATGTTTGATCCTCTTAGACTGACTGTGGGACGATCCCTCTGATATCTCAGACTTGTTTTTATTAAATTTGAAACATATGCCCACAACATGATGTATTGTGTCTGTATTCAAAGCTCATTGCCTGTCCTACGACCCCACACTCCTGCTGGCTGTGTGATTCCCAAACAATCCCATTCCCGCATTTCTGTCCTCTGTGTGTGTAACTCACTGAGTTTAACCAAGTTTCTGCTCGAACGTGTGAAGCAGTTGTTTCTTGGAGGACAAGCAGTTCACTGGTAGCTACATCCCTGAAGAAATGGCTCTCCCTTCCCTGGCAATCATTTTCTGCTAGTAGCTCCCCAGGGAGGGGTGGAACCTCCTGAGTACCATGTCCATCTGTGATAAGTGTTAAAAGAGAAGTGTTAAATGTCTTTACAGGTAGGCAAATGGTTGTTTTGTGTGTTCATGAGTACAATAGCTGCATCTTTTCAAGAAGGTACCATTTCTACCCCATTGTCTAAGGTGTTCTGTAGGTATTGGATGGTGTGATGCAGATTCCAGTTTCACAATGAGTATTTTGGGGTTCATTTCTGGGCAGTAATCTAAATAGATCCATCAATCTATGGTTTAACCAACTTGGCTTTTGTTTTTCTTTTCTTTTATTGAAAATTGACTTGTTTTCATATAAAATATCATGATTATGGGTTCCCCTCCCTTTGTCCCACGCAGTTCTTCCCAATCATCCAAAAGCACTGACACATGAGACAAGGAACCTTTAAAGAGGCCTTTAGTTTGCTTTTTTGACGGACATCTGTAGTTTGTTTCCCCAGTGAGAAAATTTTTATTTGCAAGTGGTTATCATTCACATCTAGCTTCTGGGTTAGAGACATATGCATGTGTCCACTTCTCCTTTCAGCTCCTGAAGGCCCTGTGCATGCTGTTTCAGTCACTATGAGTTCACATGTGTACCTTCCCTGTTGATTCTAAAAGCCTTATTTTTTGGTGTTGCCATTTCCTCTGGCTCATATTATCCTTCTGCCTCCTCATCTGTGGGATTCCCTAGACCCTAAGATGAGGAAATTGATGATGGATTCCTATTTAGGTCTAAATGATCTGAGTTCTCACACTCTGCTTATATTTGGCTGTGGGTCTCTGTATTTGGTCTCATCTGCTGCGAGAGAAAGTTTCTCCGATGATGACTAAGCAAGACACTGAACATACTAATCTTAATCCTAAAGATTTAAAATTATACTCAATTCCTAGTTATTTTGATGGATTCCTAACTTTCATGTTTGTTTCCATTCTAATTATTAGCTGATTGTCAATATAGTCAAAATACTACTAAATTATATTGTTTGGGAAATTAATAACTAATTGTAAAAGGTGATAACAAATTGTCCCAAGAAGAGAATTTTTTGGACCTATTTCAAATATACCCTATGCTTTTGAATTAATTATTATATGAAATTTAAGTGGTAGCTTTTGCTATAAGTGGGTGGTTCTCCCTGCTATATGGTTATTCTTCTTTGATTTCTATTCCCTAAAACTCATTGCATGTAATATCAAAACGCTTTCTGGCTTGTCCAGTGTCTTAGTAAGTGTTATATTGCTGTGAATAGACACAATGACCAAGCAAGTGAAACATATAATTAAGTCTTAGTTACCTTTTCAGAGATAGAGTCCGTAATCATCATGGTAGGAAGTGTGGTACCATGCAGATGGATGGTGCTGGAGGAGTAACTGAGAGTTCTACATTCCCATTTATTGACAAAAAGGGGGAAGAGAGGAAGGGATGAAGGTAAGAAGAGAGAAACAGACAGACGATGAAAGAGAGAGAGAGGGAGAGAGAGAGATTAGGCACCTGGGTTGGACTTTTTAAACCTGAAAACTCACCCTCTGTGACATACTTCCTTCAACAAGGCCATACACCCTAATTCTTTTCGAGTAGTGTTGCTCTATGATGACTACACATTCAAATGTATGAAGCTCTGGAGGCCACCCTTATTTAAACCGCCATACACAGTCAGGCTGTCTTCCCATGAGGAGATCTTAATGCTCTTGCTAGATACAAACTTTCCTAGGTATATGAGAGACACTGATGTGCACTCATCTTGTCCATATCTTTAAGTCTTTTCTGAATCTCTTGACTTCTAGAATTTTAATACAACAGTTACAATATATATACACTTTGTTTTAAAATATGATAGAGCTTCTAATATTTTGGACTCATCAAGATAGGGTGATGAAATTACTTGTTTTCAACCTTAGTAAGTGGAAATAGATTCTTTCATTTAAAAAATGTATTTATGTATGTGTGTGTATGTGTATACATGTAGTTACACATATGTGTACACAGATGTATGTGTGTAAGTGAAGCCCATGCATGGGCATATGGAGTCTAAAGGACAACAATTTGTATCTTCTATTGCTGTCTATCTTAGTGAGTTTTGAGACATGGTCTCTCCTTGAACCTAGTACTCACCATTTTGACTAGACTAGCTGGTCAGAAAACCCCAAGGATCCTCTTGCCCACTTCTGGGTGAAGGGATTCCAAACATAGCACCTCTAGCCAGTCTTTACATGATACTAGAAATCAGAGTTCAGCTCTTCCTGCTTGCAAAACAAGTACCGTGCCCATTCATCCACTTCATAATTACTTGACTCTTACTAGCACTGTGGAACTGGAAAAATACTCTATACCCCTGTCCTGTCGATATTTTCATTTATAAAATAGAGAAGTTTCAACTGAAGATATAGAGGAGACATTATCCGTAGTTTACATTTAGTAGTCACAGTATGCTGATCTAGGTAAATCAAATCATCACAATCTTAGCAATAGTAACTCCAAATGAAAGGAAAAAGGAACAGCAATAACATAAGTTCACAAAGCATAAACAACCAATCAGAAAAGCAGCAAACATAACAAAACAAACATTCTCAAGCAACAAACAGGCTATTGCGTGTATCCCAATAAAGTTTACTGCATCTGAAGTTCTCATTGAATACCAGTATATTTAGGATCAAACTGACTCACAAGGAATACACTTAATGTTATTCTTTTGATCAGCTTTAAAATTCAGGAAATGACTAACACAGGAAAAATTTTGGCAACATTATTGGCTTTTTTTTTCTTTCAAATTAGAAATAGAAAAACTTTTAACTTTTGTGAAAAGAATTTCCATGAAATGTAAGAAAAACGTCAAATAAGAACCAGACAAATCAAGAGTGCCTCCGTTCTTGTAGCTAGCTAGTATGAGTCACAAAGGAGACCAATGATGTTTAAATATCTGATTTCCTTAAATACTACCATTAGAAAGGGTGTTTTTAACAGTGGGATTTTATACTTACTGAGTGTATGATGCCTTATGTGATGGTATTCTTTCATAGTTTTAAGGTTGTATTTCTTTCTTGGCTTCTTATTTCTTTCTTGACTTTGCAGAACTTATGAAAAAGAAAAGAAACAAGGTTGAGGAGTACTTTGGGAAATCTAAAGATCGAATGAACAATTGAAAATTATCAATCATATTAAGAGAACATTTCTGTATTATTGACATTTTCCTATCTATCCATCATGTCAGCTTGACAACTGTTGTGAGCCTCAGCACCCATTAAAAAGGATGATGCACATTAGTTACTGGTAAAATTATAGCTGAGGTGATATTTTGCACTGGATTTTAATGTGTCCTGTAGACATAAAAGGAATTCAGAGTAGAAAAATAGTAAAGCATTAATACAACATTTAACCACAAGGTCAGGAATCATTTTGGTGTTTCTGGAGATATTAGGGCTTATAAAGAAAAAATTAATTAATCATGGAATTATTTAATAACTATCATTAAAAACTGAAATTACTAAACACTAGGAGGAACAAAAGGAAGGTAAGAAAAATAAGAAATTTAACACACTTCTATTATAAGCCAGCTTTAAAAGGCATGCTTTTGTATACATAGAAGCTGGGGACAATTGGCTAAGTCCTTTGAAATATTTGTTACAGAAGTATCATTTAACAAGGAAGCTGTTAAGAAAGAAAAACAGAGCCATTTATTGCTTTTCTTCTTTCAGCCGTGTTTCTGTTTCACTATCTAACAACTTCTGGTTTTCCTCAGTTCTCTTGTACTCTCTCTCTCTCTCTCTCTCTCTCTCTCTCTCTCTCTCTCTCTCTCTCTGTGTGTGTGTGTGTGTGTGTGTGTGTGTGTGGTGTGTGTGGTAGAGTATTCTTGGTGTTGAATGTGTGTTATATTTTATCTGTGTGTGGTGTGGTATGGTGGTGGTATTGATGTGTGTGTGTGTGTGTGTGTGTGTGTGTGTGTGTCTTATATGCTCAGGATACATGTTTTTTTAAGTCTGTTTTTCTCTATTATGCTCTACCTTCTTTCTTTACACTGTGCGTCTCACTGAAGCTCACCAGTTCAGCAAGGCTGACTGGCAATTTCTCAACATTAGCTTGTCCCTATAGTGGATTTATGATGTTACATTGTAAATAATTGTCCTGCCTATGAGGAAGTATGGGTGGGGCTACCAGACTAAGAAAACTCTGGGAACAAGAAAAACAGAGCAGAAATGCCAGCGAGAAGCCAGAAGATGCAGAGGACACCTATGCTGCTCTGAGAAAGGTACTGAGCCACAAGGATAAGAGTCATGGTTTAGATTAAGGGTAAAACGGTAGCAAGTTATATGCTTGGACCCCAGGTCAATCAGTGTACAATTAATATAAGTGTCTGTGTGTCTCTGTGGGACTGCGGGTCTGTGGGTCTATGGATCCAAACCTTGAGGCTAAGACTCAAAAGTCCGGGCCAGAAACCTCATACTACATATCCTTACCTCCAATGTTGGGGGTTGCTGGCATGTTCATCTGTATTTGCTTCTTATCTGGGAAATGCAGATTTAAACACAGATCCTCAAGTTTAAAGAGAAAGAATTCTTGCCTACAGAACTATCTTCTCAAATTTCCTTCTTCCTTAAATTTGTGATTTTTCTTCTAGTGTTCTATTTTTTCAATTTATTTCATGTTCTCCCTGCATTTTAAAGAAGTGAAACAAAATATTAATCTATTGATTGAATATTTTGAAAATATGCACATTGATTATATACATATATGAGCTTATAAGAAGAAAACAGAATTTCCCTTGGTTTTCGGTTAATAAGGCAATCCAATGATATGTTTTATATAAAAATATAAATTAATAATATTTAGACTGTATTTTTTTCTCAAAAGATGGCTACAGTTATTTAAAATGTGGTTTTCTTTATCAACAACTATGAAATTTGAATTGTTAGCCCCTGGAATCTTATTGATAAATTTAGTTAGCTTGCAGAAATACATAGCAATATGTTCACTCATGCATTAACACACAACTCTTGATTCATATAATGTCCGTTACATACTTTTACTTTTGCAATTGATACTATGCTAGACAAGATAATATTAATTCATGGTACCCTAGAACTAAACTCTATTGGGTGAAGACATGCAATGGACACATGATTGCAAGGAGAACCAGCTAGCACTAGGCAGCAAAAACATCGGGGTGATACGCTCAGTCCTTTCTGCATACTCACCTCTTTTCTTCTCCCATCTCATACACACATTAGCTCATAGAAGCCTTAAAGGTAACGGAATCCCCTAAAACAGTGTCCGTTGAAAAGCATGTTATACAGCAAGTGTCCTAGAAGCTCTGTGTTATTTCCCTTTGCTTTGAATTTTCTTCCTGATCCCCTTTCTACCTAATGTAGAGATTCCTTTTCTCCCTGTTTGTGATCAAAACCTTTCGCACAATGTCCCCTCAATCACTTTACTTCCTTATTCTCTGCTCATGTCTCCCAGCATGTGTATAAGCTTCACTCAGGAGTACAACAGGCTACAGTTTACTGCCTCATCTTTTGGAATCTAGCTTGTAGTGAAATGCATTACTATCATTACCAGTGACATGAAATCTCCCAAAGGAATTTGCTTTTAGGCAAAGAACATTTACCTGGATTTTGGAGAAAGTGAATAAATGGTGTTTTCATGGAGCAGTTGAGTCTGTAGAGAGATGAAGTATAGACAGTTCCTCCATAATTTTCTTGTAGAGAAGAGTAAGACACCATAGCTCTCAATGGGCCTGAGCAGTTAGGAAGAAACTCTGTCACAGCACACTTACTGATCAGAAATACATAGCTATATGTTCACACTTACTGATGTCTTTACTAGAGAGTTGGGCCAAAGATCTAAGTTTTACTTATAAATGGTTGCAATTTCCTTAATTTTACAATTAGATTTACATTTGGAGGAGATTTTTAATTTCATATTTATTCTCTTTGGCATATTATTAGAGATAGGATGTGAACAGATTAAGGTATAGATACTTATCCATTCTCTTTGACATAGTGTTAGATGTAGGAAATATACAGATTAAGGTGTATATGCACACATATGGTTATGTGGGATATTTGTTATGATAATTGGGTCATGTAGTTATAGAAGCTACCTTATTAATGAGCCGAAGGAGCCAGGAATTTGTGTCTAGCTTATCTCAAGTGGAAAGTCCTCAGAATTGTGAGCTAGTAGAGATAAACTTGCTTCAAGCAAAATGACTAAGTGCTATGGGCAAGAGATAAGAAGCCTCAGAAATGGAAGACAGAGAACCTGCCAGTTCTCCTGTTCATGAGTGGGGGGAGATAAATGTCCTAACCAAGGAGAAAGACATTTCCTTTCCTATACCTTTTCATTCCGTGTTCTCAGCAGATTGGCTGGTGCCTATTCATTCCGGGAGAAGACAGATGGACCATATTTCACTAATTCAAATGTCAATCTTTTCTAAAAAATACTCTCACAGACCCATCCAGAAGTAATGTCTCAACATCTGTCTGGATTCCTCCAAGCCCATCATTTTGACACCTAAAATGAACTATCATGTCTTAGGGTTTTTCTGGCTGTGATAAAATATCATGACTGAAAGTAATTTGGTGAAAATAAGACTTCATTTCATCTTACGCTCTCAGGTAATAGTACATCACTGAGGGAAGTCAGAGTAGCAGCTCAAATAGGGCAGGAACCTTGAGCCACAACCAAAAGCTGAAGCCATAAAGTGTGTAGTTTCCTGGCTTCTTCCCATGCCTTGTTTAGCCTACATTCTTATACATCCCAGGACCACCTGACCAGAGATAGCTCTACCCACATTCAGTTGGGCCTTCCCACATAAATCACTAATTAAGAAAATGACCAGCAAACTTGCTCATAAAGCAATCTCATGAATGCATTTTCTTAAGTATGGGTCCTTTTTCTCAGATAATTCTAACTTGCGACAAGATGACAGCTAACCAGGACACATCATAAACTCTGTGGAGTTCTCTACACGTCCCTGAATTGGTTGCTGTTTGGAAGCAAGCTTTCTAAACTATTCATCTGAAGAGAAAGGCTTTCTTTAAATAACCACTCACTGAGGCTCGCCCTAGAGTTACACAGATTAAGTGGGACTACCTCCTTTTATTTGCACACTACTTAATGCTACTATGAAAAATTAAGTGTGTATTTTTAAAATCCTAAAACAGTGCCAGAGACGTTTTTAAGCTTCTTAAAATGCTCTCCATAAGAATACCTTCCAGAAAACGTTGAGCTATTTTGTAGTAATTGGTTACTTGAAACTGTTAGGAAAATTAGCTAGCTCACTGACTGATATATTAAGTGTGCAAAAAAGCTAGGAGAGGTTATTCTCATAGTGTCCAAGTGCAATACAATCAGAAAGTCGCAAAAAGAGGCTCAGCAATCAGCCCTTATATAGTATTTTTTCAAGAAGTACTCATTCAACAGTTTTAAAATTTGTTTCTCCATTCTTTTTCTTAAATTGAGAAAATTCATAGTTAGATGTCTGTATCTTGCAAAAAAAAATGATACCTATTAAGTTCTTCAAGTATTAAGTGTGGCTTTTATCAAGTCAGTAAACATAAAGAATTATGTGAATAATTCAGTAATTTCCTGTGATACTTGAATACTAATATTACTACTGTTCATTCTACTATGAGGTTTCAGAGTATATCTTTTTACAGTCATATTTTTCTTCCGAGCACAAGCAAGTCAAATATATGTTTAAGATCTAAGATAGTTTAGTTGTGAAATATCATCAGCAGTCCCATGTGTTTAACACTTGCCTCACATGGTAGCACTCTTATGAATGATTGTAAAAGTTATTAAGAACTAGCTGACACAGGTTCTTCACTAAAGATGAATCTTTGAACCTAATAACAGTCTCGGTTCCAGATATTTTATGCTTTCTTATCTGCCAAGACAGGAGCCAGCAATGCTTCAAGCATTTACTCCCCTCCCCAATCATGGACCAATCAACCCTAGTCACCATGGTTTCTCCATGATGCTCACTTGAATCTATCCTTCATCTGGGAATTCAACTAAACCTTTATTGTTCTGCTTTGTCAGAGACATGAGGGAGGAACTTATATGAGACCTCAGGCCTTGAGATTACTATTTTATCTTAAGTTATAAGTCCCTAAACCTATACTATCCATCTTTGAGGGCATCCTGGTGCTTCAGTTTTAGTGGAGATACACCATGCACAGCAATAAAGTGATGCTAAATGTTAGGTTTAGAGAAATGGGCTCTGAGAGCTACTTCCAAGCCCATAGGAAACTGGTCAGGTCAAATGAGTCAGGTCAACTGATTAAAGCTGCTTGTCACTAGGTCATCTTTTTCATGAGTTATAGGTACCTATTAACTTCGCTCATACTTGAAAAATCACTGCTATTGCCCCTTAACCACAGATTCATGATAATATATGATGCTTTAGAATTTTGTATATCATCAGTAGTTTATATTGTTTTTAATCTACACTGTATTTCTTTTTAAAACATTTATTTTATTTCTGCGTGAGAGATTTATCTGCATATATGTAAATGTTCCCTGTAAGTAAAATACCTGTGGAAGGCAGAATAGAGCAAGGGATCCCCTGGAACTTGAATTACCGAAGGTTGTGAACCAAGAGGGTGCTGGGAACTAAACCTGAGTCTTTTGCGAAGGCAGTTAGTGCACCTAATCACTAAGCAATCTCCTCATTCCCTGTAGCAGGAATCCTAACTGGTCTAAATAAAAACCCAGAGCCAGATAATGGGGTAAATGCCAAAATTTTAGAGGAGCCAGCCGCAGCCACTGGAGAGACTTCTTACCTCTACTGACTCCTCAGGCAGAAAGGAGGAGATCTAACTCAGGAATCCTCAGACTGAATGTCATGAGTTCCTTTCTCCTCCTGCCTTTGATTCTTTCCTCCTCTGAGCCATATCGCCTCCTATCTCCATTTTCCTGGTGCTGGGATTAAAAGCAAATGACTTCCAAGTACTGAAGTAAAGGTGTGTGCCATCATTGCCTGGCTCCCTTTTTCTTTTAGACTGGATTAATCTCCTGTAGCCCCACGTGGCCTTGAACTCACAGAGATTCCCCCCTTCCCTCTGTCTTTCCAGCTAGGATTAAAGGTGTGAAATCTCAAGTGCTGGGATTAAATGTGCGTGACACCCCTGCCTGGCCTCTAAGCTAACTTTCTGGCTGACTCTGCCCTCTGATCTTCAAATTGGCTTTATTTGTTAGAGCACAAACAAAATATCACCATAATTCCCCCTTGTACTATATTTTATTATAACTTATAGTAACATAAGTTTGCCAGTTTTCTTATAGGTATTCTAGAGGCATACTAGAATTCATACTCATTAATAAACAGTAGGCACTATTCCAAAAGCTGTAGATATTTTAATTAATTATTCTTCATAACAGTTTTGAGAGAGGTCCTATTCAATGTATCATTTGTAGATGGAAGGAGCTGAGGCCAGAAATGTTACAAAACTTGGGAAAATCATATAGCTTTGTCTTGACCTGATTCTAAACATTGGGCTTTGAGTTGAGATTTTAATCATTGCTGTGAAGTATCATTGTATGGGGGAGATATATATTTATCTAGATAGTAAGTCATGTCTGACTTTTTGGTAATTTTAGCAAATTCATGTCTTTTGAATATTACCAATTTTACATTGATGAAGTATTTATTTCATAGGCCAGAATTTTATAACCAAAGTTGCACAATCCACTTATAGGTAAACTACAGTTTTTTTTTTTCAGTTTTTCCCCTTATTAATGTCTTACAAAATTACAGTATGTGGTTATCTGACCCAATGCCTTGATTTTAATATATGGACCATATATTAATATCAGTAGAGAATAAATAATAAACCAGCTACTCTCTCTGATTTACAATGGAAAGGCTATATTTATAGTTTCATGTTACATAGTTGTTTAATTAGTGATCAAGAAAACAGCCATATTTGTTTATTTCTCTCTCCCTGCTCAGAGCAATTACCTCTGGATAGTTTCTGTCAAATCAAACTCACTGTTAAATGCCTCTCTCTCTTTAATAAGCCATTAGACATCATTTACAACGGCTCTGTACGGAGTCTCACCTCACCTAGCCCTCTTAGAAGCCTTTGATAAAGTGGGCCTTTTGCTTCCGTTTGCTTCCATTGGTCTTGTTACCCTGTATCTGCAGCAGGATATAAGGTGATGTAGAGTAAAGGACTTCGTGTCTGCAAAGCTCAGATCAGCACGGAGGCAGGGAGCTCACAACTGAATCATTGCTGCCTGCTACAATTCACACCTACAGAGAAGTTGGCAGCTAATGCCAGGGAACAGCTTGCCATTTCCTCTTCGGTTCCCATTCCATTGTCTGTAAGAGAAATGATAAACAGTCTTGCTTTTCTTCCCGCCTGAGATTTCCCACAAATCTCTATTTATTTTAAGATTAGATAAGTGAAATACATTTTCCTATTTGCTTCCACTAAACTCAATTTGCTTTTTCAAAACTTAAAAAATGCAAACATGGCTAGTAAAAGAACTTGGATAGTGAGAGAATATAATCAAAAGTATAGTTTCATAAAAACATTTATTAACTGTTGGAACAATGGTGTGAGATTGAGATAAAGTATCTAACTGTAATTTTCCAATGCCAAGATTATAAATGAGGAGTGGCTGTAACGTTTACAACTTAACACTAACGTATAAATTTGTGTTAGAACCATACTATTGCATATTAAGGGATTCCTGCACATGAGATAGTATAAACATAGTATAAATCTACACTTCCCCCCAAAATGTCATGTTCTAAACACTTCATATATACAAAGGTGCCATAACCTTGTCTTCAAAGATATAAACATAAGATTAAATATTATTTATATTATATTTGGAGTATTTGATCTCCAGAAAGCCATTATTTGTCCAACTTATTTTTTCTATGTCTCATTTGCTTATCTATGATTTAATTCGTACTCATAAGTCAACTTTTTTTAATTAGTAGACAGTTGTATTAGATGATCTGTATAAGATACTATAATCACACCATTTATTTATTTATTTAATTTTTACCTTGAAAATGACATTTTCCTAAAATCAAACTGCTTTCAACCAGATTGGGATAGCCCTGACAATGGAAGCAAAAAAAAACCAAAACAAAACAAACAAACAAAAAAAACAAAACAAAACAAAACAAAACAAAACAAAACAAAAAACCAAAGAGAAAACAAACAAACAACAACAGAAACCTGAACAGACTGAGAACGGATAAAGGAAATGAGATTGGAACAGTTACTTTAACATTGTAAAGAACAAATATCAACGCCCATGCTGCGATGGTCCCTATTTCAGGTTTTCGTTTGGTGGCTTGCATCTGTGCCATGTAAGCCTGTGTTTTGGCATCTCGGGGCAGAATCAGTTCCATGAGCTCATCTACAAGGAGGCAGCAAAGCTGCTAGCAGAGAGGTTTGGGCTGAAAATGAAAAGAAGCATAGGCTGCTGACACAGTGCCTTATCACCCCATCAGCAGCCTTCCTGCAAGTGCTAATTACTTACTGAGATGGATAAAATGCAAGAAGTGAGATAGTGATCATGGGATGTTTGTAAATGTGTAATAACTAGCTTTCTGGCCATAGGGGTGGGCACAAAATCCTTGACTGTAGCTGTTGACAATGTCCGTTTCTAAGGCTGATTTCAAGCTCCTAAGCTGCTTGCACAGGCAGAAACCTGAAAGAAGATAAACCACTCTGCTTGGGAGTGGATCCATGGGAACAGAGCCCAGTATATTTGGAGCAGAGATTATGATTCCTAAAAATAGTGAGATAATGATCATGAAAAACTCAGTTTAAGAGCTGCATGTGTAGGGGCACCATATTAGTAAATCCGTCTTACATGCTCCATCAGGCTGATGACATTTGCAAGATCTTCAAATCTGAAATGTCTGTAAGTCCCCAGTGTCTACAAATGTGTGGATGATGTGGTGGTTAATGTTGAATGCCGCCTTTAAAGGATTTAGAACTACCTAATTAGGCAAGTCTCTGGCTATGTCTGGGAGGCAGCTTCTGGACAGATTACTGAGATGGGATAAGCCACCTAAATGTGAGCAGTCATTCATTCTATGGGCTGTGATCTCAGATTGAACCAAGAGGGGAAGGCAATCTAAACATTCAGAAATCAGCTCTTTAGTTTGTAAAGGCGGATAGGGTGTGATGAGCTGCCCCCAAACTCCTCCATGACTTTCTTGTCACGATATTCTCATGCTAGAACTTTTGGGCCCAGATAAACGCTCATTCCTGAAGTTGATTACTAAAGGTGTTCTGTTGCAGCAATGAGAAAGATAATTGATAAAACCCCCAATTATTTGTAGCAAAAGTACAAAACCGTTTCTTTCTTTTTTGTATGATGTGGATTTTATACACCCCTCATTTTAGTTAACAGCTTTTCCAAAGAAATTTTTCATATCTTGAACTTACAATAAATGGAAGATTAATTCCAACTTTCTATGACAGATTTGTTGTCCAGGGTTTGTTGCTCTAGGAACTAATCATTTAGATGTAATTTAGATGTCTGAAATTTAAAAGAAAATGATTCATAGTAACATCTTTCTGTTTTGTTTTGTTTTGTTTTTTACTTTGCAGACATTTAAATACATATATACTGTAACTAAAATCTCATAGACATTTATTTTCTAGCTTGTTAGTGTGAGCCAGGTTGAAGAGAATTATAAGGGCTTTGACTGTTCTGATTGTCAACTACCAGCTTAATCTTAGTTACCTTGTTATTTGTTCACAATCTTATGGCATCCAGGGAACCTTTACTGTAGCTTCAGTTCAGGCTTCTTGTGTATCTAGGTCTCACTGAGTAAATAAGATTGTTAAGAACAGTATTTCCAATTGAGAAACGTCCTTTATTTTTTAGTTTTTGGCTAGAGGCTTCACTTATGGGAAGGACTATTCTCCACAGATCAACCTTCTCCATTTCCCCCATTAAGACATTGTTCTCATTCATTTGGACTTGCTGCTCCCCAGATTCCTCTTGGTTCCCATTGATGGCCATTTGTATATCTATACAAACTATCACATGCTGGTATTAAATCTGCTCTGATCCAGTGCCTTTGTTTCAGATCCTGTCCTAATTTTGAAAGGGTGTAATCTGAATAATGTAGTTTTCTTTGGTGTCCCATCTGCCACATCTGTAAATGTTTAAATGCCCTTTTAGGTTTCTTTTAAAGGCACATAGCTGTTAACACAATACTCAGTGTTTTATAACCCTGCGGCATTGATGCCTTTTACAGATCATACTTTGCAAGCTTATGTTCATCAGCCACCAAAGTCACTGCTCATTTTCTGTATCTTTGTAGTTCTGACCTTCCTCTCTCATATGCCTGTCTGTTTCTACTTTACTTGTTTGCAGCATTTTATGCTTGAGGATGTGCTGAGTTCTGCTGCGCCTTTGTTTTTAATTTCAGAAATGTTGGTAAAATTGTTCAGCCTGTGGGAGTCTGTGATCACATCCACTGTCCTTGTGTATTTCCCAGGTGAACATCTTTACGGAAATGTGGAGTCAAAACACTAAAAGGGACCTGAGCCGTGCATATTGCCCATTTCTAGACATAGATGGCCTATATAGACTTCCAATAAGAATGTCATTGTTGAGAAGCATGAAGCCATCCTGAGCATCACTGCTCTCCTGTCTCAAGCTTCTCTTTCTCTGCCCCATCCTGTTTCATATTTACTTTTGTTTTCTAACAAAAAATAAGTTTTCTAACGCTTTCTTCTTCCTTATCTTTAGCATTTTCCTTGTTAATTTCTTTTACTTTTTAAATTTTCTTTTGATTTATTCTTTTGTCTTTCACATCATGCCTCTTTGTTCCATTCCTTTCCCATCCCTTCATAAAATTCACCCTCTGTTCTTGTAATCTCCCCTCCCCCAATAAAATTAAATAAAATAAAATTTAAGAGGAAAAAAAAAGGAAAAAAACCTCTCAATATGGAAGCTGTAGTGTAACTTAGTGAGTCATGAAGTAAACCATTCTATCCATATATCTTTATTTGCAAGTGTTCATTGCAATGAGTCATTGATCTGGTTCAAAGTCTCTGGTTTCTGCTACGCTACACTATCAATGCTGGGCTCTCATTAGAACTCCTTTTGATACCCTGATGTTGACCTGTGTCTTGAAATTTTTTCAGCTTTGGGTAAGCCAGTCTGGCCTTATGTACTTACACATGCTGCATTGTTCAAAGTCCTTCTCAAAGCTCTCTTCTCTCTTATATTCACTTACATATTTCAACTACAAACATCTCTTCTTCCTTATCTTTAAGTAGGCTTTCAGATGAAGAAAACTACCTTGAGATTTAGTGGAATATTAGTGGGGTTAAAAGGAAAAATATGTGTGTTTCAAGGTCTTTTTATTCTTGACTCTGATAAAAAGCAAACAGAAATCTGTAATAAACTTATATAGGGGGATTGTGTTGCTTCATTGTAAATAATTGTCCTACCCACTGGTTTAATAAAAAGCGCTGATTGGCCAAAGGCAGGCTGGAAGTGTGGGCGGGGCTACCAGAATTAGAATATTCTGAGAACAGGAAGCACAGAGCAGAATACCAGAGAGAAGTCAGAAGAAGCAGAGGGCAACTATGCTGCTCTAAGAAAAGGTACCAAGCCCCATGGCTGAACAGGATAAGATTCATGGGTTAGATGAAGGGTAGAGAGTTAGCAAGTTATATGCCTGGGCCTTGGGCCGATCAGCCTAAAACTATTGTAAGCATCTGTGTGTCTCTTCGGGTCTGCGGGTCTGCGGGTCTGTGGGTCTGTGGGCCTAAACATGGAGGCTAGGCCCAAAAGTCTGGGCCAGAAACCTCCTACTACAAGCTTATTTTCACAATATGGGGATGGAAAGTGCCACACATTTTTAATCTCTCATCTACTATTTGAAGTGTGAACCTAATTAGTCTTATCAATAAAAAGTAAAAGTCAGACATTAGTTTAATAATCAGAAAGATCAGAAAAGCAAAGTAGCAGCCACGAGGAACTTCTTACCTCTCCAGTTCCTCAAACAGAAAAGGGGTTGAGATCCTGCCCCCACCCCCACCCCGACACCTTATATGCCTGTCTGGCCATCTCCCAAGTATTGGATTAAAGTCATGAGCCTCCCAAGTGCTAGAATTAAAGGCATGAGCCCCCAAGCGCTGGGATTAACAATATATGCCATCGCTACCTGGCCTCAATGGTTAACTAGTGATGAGCTCCACTGTCTAATCTCCAGGCAAGCTTTATTTGTCAGAAACACAAAATATCACACAACAATTATTCATGCTGGAAACAGCTTCTCTTTTCTCTTGACTTTTTTCTTTTTCTTTTCTTCCTTCCTTTCTTCCTTCTTTCTACATATTTTTTCCATTCTTGGCTAGTTTTTCTAATATATTTTTTTTTTTTCGGTAGAATGTAATTGTATTGGACTTTCTATTGCTCTTAGCAAATGTCTCAGAAAAGGTAGAATGAAGTATTTTGGCCTATGGTTTTGAAAGTTCTAATGCTGGTTAGCCAGATCTTCATTCTAGGCAGTGATAAGGTAAAGTCTGTGTTTTTAAAAGTATGTAGAAAAACAAACTATTTGACATATGGAATTCAGAGGTGAGGAGAAAGAGAAGGACAGGAAGGGAACCAAACAATATTCTTCTCAAAGCAATGCCCTGAGTAAACAAACCCCAGCTAGCCCAAGCTGCTCTTTTAATTTTAGTATTTTACTTATTTTTATATGCTTTGGTAATTTTGCATGAATGAATGTCAGTGTGGGGTTACCAGATTCCTTGGAACTGGAGTTGTAGGCAGTTTTGAACTGAAATGTGGGTGCTAGGAGTTGAACCCATGTCCTTTGGAAGAGCAACCAGTGTTCTTAACCACTGAGCCAGCTCTCCAGCTCTAGTCCAAATATTTTAATAGCTCTACTAACTAACAAAGTAGTATAATTAGAGGACTATGAAGATTTCCAAATAAGAATGTACTGGGGACATTTCAAATTCAAACTATAACATAAATGTACTGAAGTTCACAACTCCTACATAATTCAAAATAGAAATTGTCTGTTGCAGAGGACTTTAGAAATATCTTTCTTTGTACTTAAAGGTCAGACTCCTTAACCAAGTCAATCTCACAATTTTACGCGTTCTGATTTATTTTCCTAGTTGTTCATTCCTTCATTCACTCTATAGAGATTACTGCGCTAGAAATATAAATTTGAAAAATATTGAGTTATTATTCCTCTCAATTTATTTACACAGGAAATGAGTATGCAATACAGTAGGGCTATGTTTTAAATTGCTAATGGAACATGAAAGACACTAAGAAGCCAGGTGGCAGAGCACATGATCTCAATGAATGAATGAAATATTTATGTCTTGTATAGCATCAAACAGTGAAAAATGCCTGCTTTTTGCAAAAGGCATATCATTGAAGGAGAAACAGCATATTAATATGCTGATAACATTCTTTACATCTAAGGTATTTGTTGAATAGATGAATAAAACCTATTATTTTAATTGTTCTATTTAGTTTAAGAGCATAATCAAAAGTAATTTTGTCCTCTGCCTCATCCTGAGAATGCAATAAGCATTTAGCGCCACTGTATATTGCTATGTTAGTGGCTTTTCAAAGTTTAGTATATAAAAACTGCTACAGTCAGATGTGTATTTTGACTCTGGATAAAAGGAGGCAAAAGCAACCTAATTTGATTATTAGCATCATGCTTTAGGTGATTGGATGCCTCTTTATCAGAAGAGAGGAATTAGGTTCATTTGACAGCCCTTCAATTTTGCTTTTACTTTTATTGATTCATTGAATTCAAGTTCCTCTGTTCAAGGCTTGCTCTTGAGAATGGCAATGATGGGCGCATGTAGCCTAATCACATTTCATTGTCTGTCTTCTGTGTATAATGATAAATTTCACTACTCAGATCAATTCTGGCCCAATTTACTCTAATAGAATGCGACCCAAAAGGATTGTTAGATTAAAAGCAGTTTCTTTTATGGAATGCATTAAAAGGAGAAAACGAGGTAGAGGCATATTCCTTTATCATTTTGGTTTAGATTTTAAGGAAGGATATTATCAAAATAAGCAGCACATAGAGTAGTATGTAAGAAGCTAGAACAAGAGGAAAAAGTGGTTCAGAGAACTCCATGTACTTAGCAACTAAACGTATGTCAAAGCCAACCTCTTCATGTTCATACATGGAGAGGCCCAGAGTTACATGAACCTAGGTAGAGAATGCAACTGTTTCTAGACTAATTTCAGCTGTCTTTTACTGCTTTTCAGTAGAAGCAGTAGTAAAATTGCAATTGCAAATAAATGGTATACGTTTTTCTCGAACATATAGCCATATACTATGATGTTTTCCACATTTAAATGTTTCCTAGAGTTATCTTTTCAGGGTTTGTATCTTTCATTATTTCAATTAACAAATCAAAATCACAGTTTACTACCCAAGTGTGGAGTGGATTGTTTAAATGAATATTATGTATATTCCCAGAAGTAAATGATATTTGTTTGACTTGGAGACTGTGGTTAACTGGCCCCATAGTTGAATATGCAGATATTCTACTCTGTGTATCAAGAGAATTATTTAAGAATTAAGGAAATAATGCTGGTAAATGAGTTACATTTACAATACATAATTCTATGGATGTGGAAACATGGGGGGAAATCAAATGAAGGTCATGTACAAAGACAGTCGTTCATTCGCATACATTTGTTATCATACTGTTTCATGAGTGTTCACTGTATTAAGAAAGAGAGCACAGGAGAAATAACAAATCAACTAGGCTGATTTTTTTATAGTCTTGATGGAGTGTTTACGACAGGCTCATAATATTAAATGGACATTTTCTCAAAAGCACAAGTTTTATTAAAAATCATAGAGACTGATCTCCTCTAAGAAAAACTACATGTACAGAGTGAAAAGATATTAAAGAAGAAAGAGAATGAAATGCTGAATTTAAACGATGAAGAAAATCAGACTTTAATAAATTCTGGGACAAAACTCCTAATATAAGGATAATACACACACCTATACTCTAGGTATTTTTTAAATTAGAATTTAGTTAAAAGTGAAACTCTAATTCAATAATGTTATATATATATATACATATACATAGCATAATATATATATTGGTTATATATATTATATATATATATTATTATATATATATTACACAGTCTTGCAGTCGTGTTTAGATAATGACCAATGTATCTCCCCAAACATTGATCATTCCTTCATGATGAGATTATGTTACAATATGATTTTCCAGCCCGTCTGGCCAGAGGTCCAGACCCACAGACCTGCAGTCTCAGACCACTTAGCAGCCCACCACTGCTCAGGTCCCAAAATGACTCAGAAACTTATATTAAGTTCATATTGTTTGGCCTATGGCTCAGGCACATTGCTAGCTTGCTCCTTCATCTTAACTCAACCCATTTCCATTAATCTGTCTTCCACATGGCCCGTGGCTCACCTGTGTTCCTTACATGTTTCTTCTTTTGGGGCTGGCTCGATCCAATATGACTCTGCCCTCCTTCTCCTAACTATTCTGATTCCCTACCTACTTCTTACCAAGGCTTAACAGGGACCAAAACAGCTCCTTTATTTAAAGATTGATATTCACAGCATACAGAAAGACATTCCCACATCAAGAATATTTAAAGAAAATGTTTTCTAACTCTCCAGTAAAGCATTTCATTATTCATATCCATGATCCATCATAGTGTTCAGTGTCAGATCTCAACTGTTTATTTTCAACCCTTTACACTAACTGCATCGCAGTATTTATTTTTCACATTTGCCTTAGTCTTCTCTGTAATAACTGTTTTAGTCTCAATTTCTATGAAATCAATTTTTAATAGTCATATTAGTGAGATCTCATATCTCACATATTAGTGAGCTCATGTTATACTTGTCTTTTTATAGTTGGCTTATTTTAAATATCTTGATATCCAGGTCTATCCACACTATTGTAAATAAAGGACCTCACTCTTTTTACAGCTAACTACCACCGCATTGTGTATATTTACTACGTTCATCCATCCATTGGTTAAGGGATTATCTTGTCAATTTGTACTTTTTTTCCTTATTGTTTGGTGACTATTTCTGGAGAGATATGAACGAATATCTACTCATGCCAAATACAGAATCAACAACAAACCAACAAAATTATTCCCCCAACATCTAATGTGGTGATGAAATTAGTCTTACTGGCTAATTGAAAGGAAAATGATAAGACTGTTTATAGGAGTGGAAATGGCTCAAATCCAGCCTCACCAGCAGAACATGCACAGAGCAGCTCGTGGAGGCTAGAAATCTGAAACACATGTTGCAGGCCACTCATCAAGGTAGAGAGTATCCTTAGCAGCCAGTTGATCTCCGCCTCTTCCCAGCAGTTTGGCTGATTTGCAAATCACTCAGCTGTTCTTACTGCTTTTTTTATATGCCCTGTGAGCTAAGGACCTAGAGAACCTGAAGTGATTGCACTGCTTCTTCCTGAGCAAAAGGGGCTTCCTGACAGGTGGGGTGTTTTCACCTCTCCCTGATAGGACATCTTATATCTGATGGCCTTCTCTCCGGGAAAACATTATATCTTAGAGGAAATTGCTACCCAGCAGCTATTTTGAAGGGTGCTGTAGTAAACATGAAGGATACCACATGTTCTTGGATGGGCAAATGTCAATATGGTTAAAATGTCCATACTGCCTACCTTAGTCACTTCTCCTGTTACTGTGATAAAGTACCCTGACAAAAGCAACTTAGGAGAAAAAAAGATTTCTTTTGGTACACAGTTCCTGAGTTCAGTTGATCACAAACAGAGAAGTCATGGCTTTAGATATTTGATACATCTATTTACAAAGTTTCTTTTGTCAGGCTTCCTTTTCTTATTCAGCACAGGACTAAATTCATGAATCTGTGCTGTCCAGTTTTAGGAGAGTTACCACCTCTATTAACCGAATCCTGTCTATGAGGAAAGCTGTACTCTGGGGGCCCTTTCCTAGGTAATGCTTGGTTCTGTCAAGCTGACAGTCAATAGAAATATACCATCATTCTACTCAAAATAATCTGCTATTTCTATGTCATCTCAATAAAAGCACCAACATTTTAAATTGAATTAAAAAACATGTCCCCAACATGTGTATGAAATAATAAATCTGAATATAAAAATATCCAACAAAAAACTGAGTCAAAGCACTCTTTTAAAAAAAAATCAATAGAGAGAAAAAATAGGTAGTTCCGAATAAGAATCATCTCATCTCAAAACATATTAAATGATATTGTGATGTTGTCATGTAAATATACAGAGATTAGTGGAGTGGAATAAAGAACCAGAAGAGAACCTGTAAATGTGCTGCCTACTTAATTTCAACAACAACAACAACAACAAAATGCTGGCTAAACATAGGCATTAGCTAAGGAACAACTTTTTCTACAAGCACTGCTGAGAAGTGAGATATTCACATTGATAAGAAAGAAAATCCCCATCACTTATCAGTCACACAAAAAACCCATCCGCCCAAAAAAGGGTTAGGTACCAGGAGAGTTAGGAATGTAATTCCATTGGTAGGGTGCTTGCCTAGCAAGCAGAAAGCCTTAATACCTAGCACCTAGCCTGATGGTAAATGCCTGTGACTTACCTAAAACAGGCAATATCTTCAAAAGCTCTAGGTCATCAATGGCTACATAGCAAGTTTAAAGCAAGCTTGAAATAAATGAGGCTCTATGAAGAAGACATTTAAAATATATGGCTTATTAGCAGAAAGAAGGCCTAGGGATCCAGCATAGCAGCTATAGCGATAAAATTGTTAAATAAAAAACGAGGAAAGTACTTTAAAACACTGATATAGGTAAGACATTTTTGGATAAGTTTCAAAACATAGGAAATAAAATAAAAATAAATAAAAATTATATTGTAACACAAATTCTAGATACTGGGGAAAACTCAAAGCCAGATACTGGGGAAAGGGCTGGAATATCAGAGAGAGGAAACAGACCACAGTCAATTCTCACCCACTCAACTTCTCAGGGTAAAGCTGTCTTCCTGAGTCCTCAGCCTGGCTTGAAGCCTCTACAGAATAAAATCTCTGTCTTCCTAAACCTGCCTTAAATATTTTCTTTGCCCAGTTGTTTCACTTCTGGGTTCAACTCTATATCACAATTCTAGAGGTAGGATTAAAGGTGTGAACAACTACTGTTTTGTAGTTAAGCCTTGAACTCACAGAAACGCAGAAAGATAGCTGCCTCTGGAGCTATAGTATTAAAGGTATAAGTCACCACTTGGTCTAACCCTCATGGCTTGACTGTAGGTAGATCTGTTCTCTGATATTCCAGATTGTTTTGATTAAATATAAAATATATCACCACATTATGTTATACTAAAATGTCTACAAAACTCAATAGCAGGCTGGAGAAATGACTAGGTAGATAAAGAGCTGGCTGCGCAATTATGAGGACTTGAGTTCAGATATCCAGAAATTATATGATTTTGGGCCTAGCTGCCCAAATATGTAACCCTAGTACTTGGAGGTATGATGAAACAGAGATAGGCAGAGCTTTGGGGCTGGTTAGACACACAGTCTAGCCAAAAATAGTGACTTTTAGTTCAGTGAAAGAAGTTGTCTCAAAAAATAAGATAGAGAATGACAGATGTTCACATCTGCACTCCACACATGCAATGCTGTGCATAACCTTGCGCACTTGCACATGTATGTTCCAGATTCACATATATCTCTAGTTTAAATATATTTAAAACATCATATAATTGGCAAGCGATCTAAACATATACAAACCAATAGTGAATGAATGGATGAAGCTCTGGATCACTAATAATCATGGAAATCCAAACCTCATAAGAAACTCCTTTATCCAATTGACATACTCTCAAAACACTGAAGACAAAGAGTGCTCATTAGAAGGAAGGGGACATCATCAATATTCTTATTAGGAATACAAATTAAAATAGTCACCATGAGTTACACGACAGAGGTTCCTAATAAGTTTTGAAAGGATGTGATGTCAATAAGTAAAGTGCGTATTTTTGATTTCTGGTTTTCTAATGCTGAGTCTGACAATGTAGCTGTTATTTAACACTATCCCACTGTTCTTTAACCTTTCAATTATGGCTGAATATAAAAGACTCTGCTGTTAGACGACAGGTAGCAGCACTGAACGTTTTGTTAAAAAAAAAAAAAAAAAAAAAAAAAAAAGACCAAAATCCATGGAGCCTGCAAGGGACTGGACTATGCCATCTGCATATGGGAGACAGTTTTGTAGCTTGGACTGTTTGAGGGCCCCCAGGCAGTTTGATGAGGCTCATTCCATAGTGCATAAGCTAGCATTTTGGAGTTCATTAACAATGGCAGGACACCTTGCACAGTCTTGATGCAGGGGATTGAGGTCTAGTCCTGCCTCAACTAAATATGCCAAGCTTTGCTGAGTCCCTATTGGAGGCCTTATCTTTTCAAGGGAGAGGATGGGTGAGTCATGAGGTAAGGGTATAGGAGAGCAGAAGAAGGGGTGACAGGGAGATCTGTAGTAGGTATGTGTAATATGAAGTTTCTGGCCCAGACTACCTACCCCAAGATCTGGACTATCAGTCCCAAAGAAACACATAGAAGCTTACATTAAATTCATGTTGATCAGTCTATGGCTCAGGCATATAACTTGCTACCTCTTAACCTCTTAAACCAGCCCATGATTAGCCAAGTGACTTAGTACCTTTTATTAGAGCAGCATCCTGGTCTCCTTTCTTCTACTTCTGCTGGTATCTCTACTCTGTTCTTCCTCTTCCCAGAGTTTTCTTAGTCTGGTTGTCCTGCCCACACTTCCTGTCTGCCTTCTGGCCAATCAGCATTTTATTAAATCAGTAGAAGGGACAAATATTTACAATGTACCAGAACATAATCCCACAGCAGGTATGTAAATTTAATAAAAAATTTCTTAAACAAAAATTTATATTTTATATTATGTTAATTGCTATAGCTCATGGTGATACAGAGTACTTGATTATGGCCTGCATTCCAGAGGAATGTATTTGAAAGAGAGTAGATTAAAATTTGCTGTTGAATGACTTCTACATATTCCAGCTATAGTCTACTGAAATTCACATAGTGGCCAAGCTAGGAATAGATAATGAAGCTTATATTTTCTACCATTTTAGGTTATTTGAAGGGTAAATAGTTTAATAGGATTACTTTTCTCTCTGTTTCTTTGCTGTTGCTTGTGTGAAAGCTTTATTAAACATAAGGAAATAAGCCAAGTTTGAATTTATGATGTCTTTTTGTTCAAAATAGAGTAAGGCATAGTTCTTCTGCATAAATACACACATAAACCTCCCATATTAGTTTGAAATATTTCTCTCATTTTCTCAGACATGAAGATTTGTTAAGAATCCTAGCAAGATTTTTGAATAATGTTGAGAGAAGAAAACCAGATGCAAATAATGATTTTATGTATCATTCTCTTTTTGAAATTTAAGCTTGCACAAACTACATTCTTTTTTCTATTGGTAAAATGCTCATAAATTTCTGTAGTGTTCTTGCTTCATTTCATTGGCTTCTAAAACAACTATTTCTGCACTATTCTAGATCAGTATTCTTAGCCTTTTAACATTTGCCCCAGATAACTGTAGAAGCAGGGACTTCTTCTGGGCATTGTAGGTTTTCTTAAGTTCTATGGTTTTACCGAGTTGGTATCAATAGGACCTATCTCTAGTTTTGATGACCAGTTTCATCTTCACACCTCATTGCATATCACTTGTGAGCAAAGCTGAGTGCTTACAAATTAATAAAGTGAATATACATCATCTTCTTACTGTTAATTTTTGTCAGACTGTAGGATTATTCCATCTCTTGATTTTATCCATATCATTTATGTTACAGGCTATTGCAATTTTATAGTTAATTTGTAAATCATTCATTTAAATTTATAATTTAAGATTCAGAAAGCTACAGTTCATCTAGTCAGAGAACTGTAAAGATTTACCTATATGCTAACATGTTTTGCATTTATAGTCTTGTTTTTCCTGTTTTAAGATTCACTAACAATACCAAGTGTATTAGTTTTTTCTTTACTCTCTATTCTTTAGTCTAAAAAAAAATCAGTCTCTTATCAGTAATATACCTTCTTCATTATCTGTTGTTACAAATGTAATTGCAAAAATACATTCCTTGCATATATCTAAAAGCATTGTTAAAGCTTAAATGCAGTGTTTTTATTTTTCTATTTAGTGACTTGATTTATTCAATGAGTACATGTGCATACTTCAGAGTCAAGGTCTTTGCAAGATTCTTGACAAACAACAATGAATAAGACTACTTTCAAATGTTGAATTAAAGATCAGTTTGATACAAAGGAATTTAAGAAATGTTTATATGTTGTTAATCAAACTTCTCTTAGCTTAATTTTTCCTATACCTCTCACTCATCTGCTAAGTTTCTGTGGCTTCTCAGGTTCTCTGGCTTCATTTGGTGGCTCTTTCCTTAGTATCCCTGTATAGCTCTTAAGCCCTCCATTCATCATATAGTTTTTCTATCATATTGTTCCTTTCTGAAAAGCTCATGATTGTTTTATCTACTATCTTATTTGATTATGTAGTTTCCTAAGAATTTTAGACTGTCATACCTGTCTGTGATTCAGTGTTCATTTTGTCCTCTGAATTATATTAACTACCTAAGGACTTCCCTTTGAAGATATTCTTTGTGTGTCTGTTGTCTTAGGTTTCTCTTTTTGTGAGTCAGGAGACTTCTACTTAAAATGATTTTGTACAATCATGCTGATTGAGATATTTTTGTGTACTTTATTTTTTTTCTCTAGTGATCACATAAATAAAGATAAAAAGATAAAGATAAATGACACTGAAAACAAGAGAAAGTATAGGGTGATTATGTTGTTCCATTGTAAATAATTGTCCTACCCACTGGTTTAATAAAAAGCACTGATTGGCCAAAGGCAGACAGGAAGTGTGGGTGGGGCTACCAGACTAAGAAAACTCTGGGAACAGGAAGAACAGAGCAGAATGCCAGAGAGAAGCCAAAAGATGCAGAGGACAACTATGCTGCTCAGAGAAAAGGTACTGAGCCGCATGGCTGAACAGGATAAGAGTCATGGGTTAGATTAAGGGTAAAGAATTAACAAGTTATATGCCTGGGCCTTAGGCCGATCAGCCTAAAATTATTGTAAACATCTGTGTGTCTCTGCAGGTCTGGGTGTCTGCAGGCCTAAACCTTGAGGTTAGGCCTGAAAGTCCAGGCCAGAAACTTCGTACTACAAGAAAGTTCTATAAAAATTACTAAAAGCTCACATTTAGCCAGAAGTTCTCAGTATAACCCAGCTTTAAAGTAATCTACAGTGATTTACAGCTAGTGTTTATGTTGAGCTTTTGTGATCTATATCAGCCCAATTTAAATAGAAACCAATAGAGGCTACCTGTGCCCTCTGTAGTGGAGTAGAACTGGAAAATTAATGGTGGGATTGAAACTGTGCATAGATTTTAAAAATTAATGGAGGAATTTTTATCATCTTTGCAAACTTTGGTCAAAGCATTCGAAGTTCTCATAATATCTCTCAGATATAATTTAAGATTTTAAAATATTTCATAAAATAGCACTTATTTAATAAATGTTTAGAACATCAGAGATATTAATAATGAAATAATGATACTTTTATTTAAAAAATACTTGGTGTGAGTAAACTGAAATTTCTTACAATTTATTCTAATTGTACATGTTGATATATATGCCAAAGACATATTGCTCTGCTCTTAAAATTTTCCTTACTGCTTTCAAGCATCTATTTTTTAATATTTTCAAAATAATGAAATGTCTCAGAATTCAGCAATTCTTCACCTGGGGCACTGCCATCATTTTCTTTTCTTCTGTTCATCCTTCCTTTTTTTTTTTTTTTTTTTTTTTTTGCAGCTATGTTTTTTATTCTTTAAAAATTTTTGCATACCCACCACTACTCCCCCACTTCCCCTTCTCCCCTGTTCTCCCCCAGCTTCCTCCCACCTCATTCCCCACTCATTCCTCAGAGAGGGTAAGAGCTCCCCAGGTGAGTCAGTTTGAGGTAAGACCAAGCCCCTCCCCCAGTATTAAGGCTGAGTAAGATGTTCCTCTGTAGGGAATGGGCTCCAAGAAGCCAGTTCGTACACCAGGAATAAACTCTGGTCCAACTGTTAGAGGCTCCACAAACTGCCTATACCACACAACTGTCAAATACATTCTAGGGTTTGGTTCTTCAGCTGTCATTTCAGAGTTAGTGAGCTCCTAGAAGCTCAGATCAACTGTCTCTGTGGGTTTTCTCATAGTAATTTTAATCTCTTTGTTCATATAACTTCTCCCTCTTTTCAGCTGGACTGGGAGCTCAACTAGTGCTTAGCTATGAATCTCTGCATCTGCTTCCATCAATTTCTGGATGAAGGTTCTCTAATTGCAACTAGGGTAGTCATCGATTTGATTATAGAGAAAGGCCATTTTAGGCACCCTCTCTACTATTGTTTGGAGTCATTGCTGGGGTCTTGGGTATTTCCCTGACACCAGCTTTCTCTCTAACCCCACAATGGCTCCGTCTATCAAGATATTTGTTTCTTTGTTCTCTCTCTCTGTTGCTCCCTCACTCAAACATTCAATTTTCTCATACTCTCTTCCCACTTCCCCTTGCTCCCCCACCCCCACCCCAGGCTGGAGAAGTGGCTCAGAGGTTAAGAGCACTGGCTGCTTTTCCAGAGAACGTGAATTCATTTCCAAGCAACCACATGGTGGCTCATCTAAAATTAGATCTGGTGCCTTCTTCTGGTGTACAGACAGAACACTGTATACATAATAATAAATAAATCTTAAGAATAAAAATCCCCCCCAAAATATAATAAGATAAAACAACAGCCTGTAGAATGTGAAAAAATCTTCACTAACTCTACTTCTGACAGAGGACTGATCTCAAGAATCTAGAGGCCCATAATAATAATTTAATTAAAAATGGGGCTCAGAGCTAAACAGGGAATTCTCAACAGAAGAATTTCAAATGGCTGAAAGACACTTAAAGAATATTTCAACATTCTTAGCCATTAGAAAAATGCAAATCAAAACAAAACCAACTCTGAAATACCATCTTACACCTGTCAGAACAGCTAAATTCAAAAACACAGATGACATGACAGCCTATGTCGGAGGGGATGTGGAGCAAGGGGAACATTCCTCCATTTCTGGGCAGGGGGCAGGGGATGTAAACTTGGACAGCCACTTTGGAAATCAGTATGGGAGTTCTTCAGAAAACTGAGACTCAATCTACCCAATGAACCAGCAATAACACTACTGGGCCTATACCGAAAGGAAGCACTATCTTACCCCAAGGGCATTAGTTCAACTATGTTCATAGCAGCATCATTCATAATAGCCAGAAAATGTAAACAACCTGGATGCTCCTCAACTAGAAAATGGATTTTGTTTAAATGTGGTACATTTACATAATGGAGTACTACTTAGGAGAAAAAAAATGACATCCTGAAATTTACAGGCAAATGGATCTACAAAATAGTATCCTAAGTGAGGTAACATAGACCCAGAAAGATAAACATGGTATGTACTCACTCATCTGTGAATTTTATATTTAAAGCAAAGGATAACCAAGATACAATCCACAAACTCTTGAGCAGCTAGGAAATAGGAGGAACTTAAGAGAGACATCCATGGATCCTCCTGGTAAAGGGAAATAGAGATCTACTGTCATCATGTTCATAAGTCGTCCTGTATGTCAACAAGTTTTTCTTGACTTAGTTCCCCTCTGTGTGTCTCCACCATCCCTTAGAGAACTACATTGTCAACACACACACACAGAGCTCATGGGTCTTAAACTCTGTGTATAATTTGCATCTCACTTTCCATCTTAGTTTGTCCTGTTTTCACTGCTTTCACCTTTGATGACCAGTATTTTCTACCTTATCCACTTGTAAAACTGTATGCAGAGTTATTGGGGAAAACAAATTCTCATCTCAAACATCAGGATTGTGAAGTAACAGATATGGAGTGAAGAATCACAGACTTTGGAGACACAAGACAGGGCTATCATTGATCATGATACATATCTGTACTATGTGTGAGAAAAATTGAGAAGAATGGAGGAGATTAACACACCATGGATTTACTTCCAAGTATATTTACAACAGTCGGAAATTTGGAATTATATTACTTTGGGCTGTTTCCCTCCCCCCAATAAGAAGTCTTCAGAGAAACAGAGCACAAGGGTGAAATGCTGAGATTATAGACCATAGAATTTGGAATGTGTGATTATGTATGCAGGAATGTCCCTTGTTCTGGTAAAAGCCAAAAA
The DNA here is from genome assembly GCA_033318265.1 of Phyllotis vaccarum. Lineage (NCBI taxonomy): Eukaryota > Metazoa > Chordata > Mammalia > Rodentia > Cricetidae > Phyllotis > Phyllotis vaccarum. The sequence continues at coordinate 57,716,788 of JARWLC010000010.1, forward strand.
AGCCAACAGTGCAATGGTGCATTCTCTTAACAAAGAACCAAGGAACATCCATGTTTTATGAAAGAAGACAAATACCCCAGCTCAGGGGAAGAATTCGAGAGTTTGCTTTTCCTGTGTTTTTTTACTCCTTGGACTCTGGTGCATTTTGCACGGCAAGGGCAAAGCTAAGCAGTTTCCACAGAGACTATATGTTTTGCAATATCTAAAATATTTGTTATCTAACTATGTACAAAAAAAATCCATAGGCCACAAGGTGAGAGGATTAATTAACTGACAGAGAGAAGAGAGAGAGGGAGGGAGGGAGAATGAGAGAGACCATTTCTCTCCCCTGATAAAAGACAAGGCATGAGTCTTATGCCAACGTGCTGAACTAGAATATTCTAAAAATATTTATTTAGTTATGACCTTTGGGGTTGACACATTGCTTCAAGAAAAACTGAGTTAACCCAGAAAAAAATGTCACACAGGAAGAGTTTATGACTTAACACTATTCCCAGCATAGCACTAAACCTCAAGAGAACTCAGGTACAAAGAGCTGCACCTTAAATAAGGTTAGTTGTTGTTTTGTTTGACTGGTTCTTTTGTTTAACTAGGACCTAAGCCTAGAGAATAAAGAAAAGACTGATCCCACATTACCATGTTGTAATATGTCACAACAAACTGTCTCTCTTCGATAGCATGGGTATTAATAGATAAGCTATGCAGAGTCCGGTCTATCTGTAGTCCCATCTACAGGGAAATTAAAATATGGAGATGGAGCAAACTCAGGTATTAGATAAGATACAATATGATTCCTACCTCTGTAATAATAACAATAAAAAGAGCAAGAAGAAAAGGAAGGAAGGAAGGGAAGGAGAGAAATATTGAAGTAACATTTATTTTGATCTACAGTATCACATATATGCACCTATAAAAATGCCACAAGATTTTATAAATTGTCTATGTAGGTTTGGCTTCCTTATGATGTAAAGTAACTTATGCTCAGACTGACACCAAGGAAGTTACAGAATCACAACACAATCTTGAATAGTTCAAGTATTTGAGGACACAGGCAATAATTAAGTACCCTCCCGAGTTCTGTATAATCATATTCAGGTTGAAACAGCCAATTTTATAAAATATATACTATTTGAAGTTTCAGATTCCTGTAAATTAGACATTTCATGTCATCCAACAATGTAATTCTTTGTTAGATTTCTATAGTTGAGTTTATCTGGTCAATAGGTAAATTCTCTATTAAACATTTATAGAGGACTTGATGTTAAATCAATTGCCAAGCATTGTTTATGTTATACATAATTACATATTTACCAAAACTTATATTTTAAAACTAAGGACCAAGTGGTTATTTTTAAAATTAGAATTCTTAACATTATAAAAGACCTATTCATATATTTAAGGGATCAGTGAGCACATCTTTGAAATGCTTTAGCTCCATAATTGATTTAATTTTAATTTATGAAGAGATATTTGAAAATTTTTCAGTAATTGACATAAAGATGCATAAATATTAGGAACAAGAAATCTGATGTCGTTTATAGTTTTTCTCACGCATAGCTAACAGTGGAACATTAACAGTCAGAAACTTAGCTGTATATGAAATGCATGCCACTTCAAAGGTCCTTTCAAAGTTAAAGAATTCCAGGATTGATAGATGTCATTTCTTAATGATCTGACCTACATATTTTCTGTGCATTGAAGCTTGTTACAGAGAGACTCATACTTCAGTTTCTCTTCATAGGACAGTTCATCATGCTGAAGGAAAATGATATATCTCGAATTTAAAACTGTGTAAAATTCTACCCTATTATTCTTCATTGTACATTTCAAAGTCACTATGCAAATCATAGTTTTAAATGATATTTTAGCATTAAAATAGACAATAGACTAAATGTTGCCCATAGGAGTTGTAGCCAAACCTTTGCCTAACTCATTAATTCTGTGTATTCTTCATTTCTACTTCCATGAAATACTTAGATTCTTGATATTCAAAAAGAAGTCAGGTTAGAGGAACATAGCAGATACACAACATTTTTCACATTTCTTACAGAATAGATTCCAATATGACAAAAAGCTGTGTATGTTCTTGGTAAATTCTAACTAGTGGAACACATGTCTGTAAATCACTTTAGTCACTGAAAGAAAATGTAAGTCCAAGGAAGAAGTCAGAGGAACAATAGCCAATAACACATGAGTGTATAGGAAAGCATAGTAGAAAAACCCACAGGGCTTGGCTTTTAGGGAGCTTGGGGTACCTGTCTAGGAAGAGGTTTATGTAGAATTATTGAAGCAAAAACTAAGACAACAAAATTGATTATATAGAATCTTGTAGAAGGAACACATGGAAACATCTCAAATAGTGTGTTTGTTGAAGCCCGTTTAAGAACAATTCAAGGTAGATCATATCAACAAATTACTAAAAGGCATAGATTCTCTTTATGCTTCAGGATATTCCTTCACAAGTGAACACAAAGATTTTTATTGAATTCCCTGCACCACATTTGAATTTAAAACTATGACCTGTGATCTCAAATTGACTTCCTGACAATAATGATTAGAATGGCAGGGTGAGCAGCACACATTTCCGTATAATCTGAATGTAGCAAAATCAATGACTTTTTTCCCCAAAGAGCAAATCCAATTATTTTAAAACAGTATTTTATTAATATGCTTCATTTATCCAGTTAATTTTTCTGATGTAGTTATAAACATACATTAAACTTTTGTGATAATCCATAAATATAAGAATAACATTTAGGCCTTTTACCCTGTCATAACAATGGGTATTTTAAAAGTAATTTTATATAAAGCACATTGGCAGTAATTTTAGTAATTTTATATAAACCAGGTTCCAACTTCTCATGACAAGCTTGTCTTTTTAACTTGAATATAAAAATAGAAGCAATGTGAAGACACAAATATTACAACAGTCTTGCTTTCATCATTTGTAATTACTTTGTCACAGTGATTATTTTATTTGTAAAATACTATAACTGTCTCTTTAGGATTAATTTGATCACTGATCTAACTTCCAAGAACAGAAGTAAAGATATTAGTATCTTCTACATTTGCTCACTAGAACTGATAGATGTGACCCTCTGTTTTATTTTATCCTATTGAATGTCCCATGGTTGATGGATTCCAGGATTTCTTGAGTTTTATAAAGAAATTTGATATAAATATAGCATATAGCATATAACTTTATTTTATATTAATATGTATATGTTATTTACATAATATGTATATGTTATTTACATAATATATACATATTAATATAAAATTATGTTATAACCAAATTTGGCATAAACTTAAATTTTATGATAAAATAAATGTAGATTGTAAATATATAGACATATATAATTGCAATTTAGTTTTTATTTGAAAGCATTTAAAATTATTTCCAAGAAATTAAATTGTACTTGGATACATGTTATGTTTGTCCTATTATTCAATGACTTATTAAATATTTCCAATATAGGAATAATGTAAATAAATTGTGATTCAAAATATGCACCTACTTTTATAGCTTCCTACCTCATTTATTTAGAGAGAAATATTTAACAGAAAAGCATGATAATTTCTTTTGTTAGAGATATCAACAAGTCAATACAGAACGATTGAGGACAAGGCAATGCTTGTGCAGATACTCGTTGTTTACATCCATCTGAAAAAAATTGAGGTTTCTGAGTCAATTACAGATTGTTTTCACACATAGTCTTAGTTACTGTATTAGCCATGAAGAGACATCATGGCCAAAGAGACTCTTACAAAAGAAAGCATTTAGTTATTGGCTTCTGTACATCTTTTGAGGTCCATCATCACTATGGTGGGAAGCAGACAGGCATGTCCTTGGAGCAGTAACTGAAAGCTTTACATCCTGATCCACAGGCAGCAGGCGCGGAGAGACATCAGTAAGCATGGACTTTTGAAACCTCAGAAAGGATATACAGATTCTCAACAAGGCCACACCTACGAATTCTTCCCAAACAATTTCACTCACAATTGGTTCCACAGGAGACTCACTATTCAGCTATATGAGCCTACGGTGGTATTCTCATTTAAACCATGGCACAGATCCTTGAGGTTCTTGAGGTTCGTAGAAATCTGCTATATGCTGTCTTTGACCTTCCTTCTTCAGAGAGGGAAGGAAAAATTTCTTGCCTTATGTTTTGTTCTTGTGAATGTGATTTAGAGCATTGGAAATGTTCATGCAATATCCCATGTGTCAGTCTATATTGAAGTAAGCAATCCACTGGGCAAATACATCTTTGTTTTTGTGACTGAAGACTATCACCTAGCCAACTATGTTATAGCTTTCAAATATGTTCCATTTACCCATTCTCACATTTCTTGTACACAAAAATATTTTCTTTCTACCTCCAAGTAGAAAGTAATGAACTATTTTATGTTAACCACAGTTGAACCTATTATAGTAGATTTGTATAAAACTGTCATAAAAAGAAAAAAAGCATTTTTCTCCGAGGAGGGGACACATGATTGAGAGGTAGATATGGAAAAAGTTGCTACAGTTTAGATACTAGTTGCTCTTTTTTGTCCTAAATTTCCAAAAGTTTTCTACTTTTATATATTGGCTCATGATATTTCACATGCTAATACATACTAGTGAACCAGCTAGAAAAGCACACATGTATCTGTGCAGACTGTTGTCCTATGGTAAGAGTTATGGGTGTATAAACAGGAAGAAATCAATGCTTAATATAAATTTTTATGGTTGCCACATGGTTTTGACATGAAAGGGAGTTCCATAATGTTGTTCAATAACTTTAACCAGATTAGAAATGATCACTTCTTTTAGTGCTCTTCTGAGGAAATTGTATAGCAAAGTTGAAAGGTAGAATTCTATCTATAGATTACTACATCATTTTATTGTCAAGATCTTGAAGGAAACAAAATAAGCCAAGAAAGTGGGAGAAACACAGAGACTGGACCCCAATGAAGGATAAAGATATTTTCAGAAAATAACTGACATTGGACTTTCTACTCAAATCCTGTCCTGCTAACAAGTGCGTACAAAGGAGTAACTCAGAGGAGAAAGAATAAAAAGACATAGTTTAAACCAATCATAGTTTGGTTTTGGTCAATTTACAATGAATAAACTCCAGAATCTACTGAATGTGATCTGATGGATATAGTAATTGAATGGTGGTGCCACTAAGCAGTATTTAGAGAGAAGAGATCAGGTCACTGTGGGCTGAGTAGGAAGTACCTGGTCACAGTAAGGAGCTGAGACTGCAGTGAGAAAGGGAATGTTAGCTTGGAATGATGAAAGACAGGAACTAGGCTTTTACCAATAGGGAAGCACTTGACAGTTTTTAACAGCATTCAAGAGCTATGAGAAGGGAACCAAAGATGCTCAACAGAAGCCACATAGAGGCAGAAGGAGGGTAAGGGCTGTACCCCATCAAGATGATGGTTTAAAAAGTGAGAGAAATGAGGTCAAGCAGAGAAGTTTCCCAGGTGCTAGGACCTGTATCAGTGATCCTGTCTTGCTTGGTGATTGTAAGCTTCCAAGATAAGAGACTTTAAGTGAATGTTGCAGGTTTCATTTGCAAAATGGGAAAATGGCACATGGACATCATTAGATTTATGCTACTGTTGAGTCCATATTTACTTGCTTTTATTTTTTCCAGAATCAACTCCAACTTCACAGTCATGTTTTTAGACATGCAAACAGGAAAATCTGCTAGCCTCGTGAGTTGAAATTAGAAGTTAAAAATACTGAGATGTCATTTTTTATCCATCTCTGTGGAATCCTCAGATAGGGCATCTCGCACAGAAAGAAGTCCAAGAGATAATAGCTAAAGAACAGGCAAATAGCCTTCTAGAACAAATAAACCTAGGGAGCCATGGGCCATAGGCCAGTTCTACTTCTCATATGCTGGTTCTGTCTCAATGCTTATCTTTAGACTACTTGTCTGGAATGTTCTTTTGATTCACTCTTCTGACACATAAGGAGGAAATCCCATAGTCATTATTGTATTCTCTTCATATGACACTTGTTTAAAGGAACCATATTTTACATCATCAAATAGTGTCGGAAGTTTCCCCTTTGTTCTGCATAAAGTCTTTGTAATGATCACTGTGGCACACTGCTGTCTTGACTGTTGGTTCATGTCCATGTTTCTTTCACAGACTGGAGACTTCTGAAGAACAGACACTTTGCTCAGTTTTTTGAAAACTTCCAGGACATACTACACACTTTAGTATAAAGTAGATTGCTGACTAACTATATACAATATACAATAAACTCTTTTTGTTTATATACTGTAATATGTAAGTCAATTTGATGTATTATGTTCTGCTCCATAATACTATATAGAATTAGAAAACACTGAATATTACACCCAAGTTTTTAACACTGATTATATTAAGTAAAGTCAATATAATATGTAGCATCATGAAGATTTTACAAAATCTGCTGTATATGTTTCATTCAGTAGAAAATGTCAAAAGTATTAAAGTAAAACTTAAATGAGACATTGAATTTTCAAATGTATCATGACTACTAGGAATAAATGGAATGTGGTGTGCACTATAAAAATGTGATTTTTATAGAAATAGAAAGTAAGAAAAGTGATTATAGGAACAGCAACCCATGTAAGTGAGTGAAGAACACAGTGGGGCTTCACTGGGGGATGTTGGCTCCAATTTGTGGCTGGATTGAAGGTCAGAGTCATCTACATCCTTTCAAAGAACAAATCAGTGGACAGTAGATGCCTGTAAAGAGCTGTGAGTTCTAGGTGTCGTCCTGACAGACCTATCCTTAAAAGTGCATCCATGTGGGCTTTTCTTGTCTGCTTTGTGATCTAGGACACCTCCCTGCAATTACACAATGGCCCTAGTTCTGTTTCGAATGAGAGTGTACTCGTGCAGAAACACCTAACATCACCCATCCCGTAAGGATCATTCTCCCCCCTTTGTGCCCCATTTCTTCTGCTGCTCTTTAGTCTCCCATTTTGCTTTCTTTCCTTCCTCTTGTCTTTCTTTATCTCTCATCCTCTTCCTTTCTTCTTCCCTTCTTCCTTCCTGCTCTCCTCCCTCCTCTCTACATTTGTTACTTATCCCTTTTTCCTCCATACTTCCCCCTTCTTCCCTTTCCCTCTCTCTTCCTTCCTCCCTCCCTCCCTTCCCCATTTTATAAAACTTCCCTTCTTTCATCTACACATTTAAAATAAATCTACCCGTGGTTCCCCCGTTTTTAAAATAACTTTTCCTAATCAAATGTCTATGATCTTATTTAAACATTTGGTGTGATAACTATAGATAACTATAACATATTTCTAAAACACGCATTTTTCTTAAAAGTCAACAAATCAACACTTCAATAGTGAGATTAAGAAGCAGACTTCTGAAAAGTGATATGGCATAACCAGGTGACTCAGAGGTACATTCTTAAATGACCTCATACAGAATAAATTTCTCATTTCATAAAGGTTTGGAAAGCGTTCTGTGACCAGAAGAAACACTTTTTAATTAAGAGCTTCAAAATCTTTATCCTATTTTAAACTAGTTTATTTTAATATCACTTTGATATTCAGATAAATTATCTAATTATGAATCTTTTGAATTGAATAAAATAATTTCAGCCTACTTTTAATCAAGGCATTCCATGCATTTGTTTCTCTCTGCATATTCTCAAAGATTCCTGGAGCTTTTTTAGATTTTTATCTCTGCTGCTTAACTCGGTCCTTCCCCATTGATGAACGTTCTCTGTCAACATTAATAATGTAATTTCAAGGCACACCTTTGGATGTGGTTTAAGATCTAAATTAGTACCACATTTAGGTTTGGTCAGAAATGAATAATTTATTTATGAAAACAAAACAAAGCAGAACAAAATATATCCTTTGTCCAAACAGTAATACAAATTAAGTACAGAGACTATGGGATGTCAGCGTAAAAAAGAAATAGTAGTTCTCTTTATGTTAACTTATTTGAATGACATTTCTCATTTTTTTCTCTTTATGTTTCTCTTCCTGATAGAGAGACTTGTACTCTAAGTCAGGGGCGTGCTTTTTAAATGTTTACCTTTAAAATGTAGGTTGGCTTGCTTCTCAGTTACACTTTGAACTATAGAATCCCAGTAGCAGTAGGCCATGATTACTAGTGTAACAAGAGAGAAGTCAGAAGGCTGGATTCCTTAGGTAGATGTTTAAGTGACTGTTATAAAACTTTACATCTTTAAAGTACAGAAAAAAATCTTACTCAGAAAAGTTCTTTTTAAAAGACTACTTGAGAAAGTTCTGTGGAGAAGGCAATAAAGTGTCCTAAAATACGGTAGCTTGCTTAAAGAGATGGGGTTTGAGTTCAGCACTATCGAATAAAAACTTCCTTTTTTTTGTTCATAGGGGATTATTAATTTTATTGTGAAGCTTCAGCTTTATTTAAATTAAAATATAGTTAAATTTTTACCTCCTTCCTTTTTCTCTATATATATCTTTCCATATTCCCTATCTTTGATCCATTTCAAATTTTGTCACTCTTTTCTTTTATACTATTATAGACACATTGTCATATACACATATTTAATCTTACATATATTTATTTCCTTAATTATATAAATACAACATAGTAAGTAAGCTTAGTATGGCTTGTGTATATATGATTTAGTGCTGATTACTGGTGTCTAATAATCATTGAAGGGGGCCATATTTTTGGGAGACCACTTTTCTCAGCCTTGTTGAGGTGTAGTGTCTCTGTTATTTCTTTTTCTTTATTTCCTTTTAATTTTGAATAACAACTTTTTAAAGGGATGAGGTTTGAACTTAGCACTCTATGAAATAACTTTCTGCAGCATCTTTATTTATACATAATTTATGTGTGTTCAGGTTTAGCTTTTGGACTAAACTATGACAATACGTTATCTGTTTCATGTACATGAAAACATAGATCTAATCAGATAAACTATCAAATTAATGAGTTTTCTATTTAAAAGCAGCCTAGTTACAGTTGTCATAAACTCATAGACTAAAAGTAAAATTAAAATTTTCTTTTTATAATCGAGTGTGTGTGTGTGTGGTTTTTTTTTTGGGGGGGGGGGCTGGGGATACCAGTCTCAGATCTTTGAGAGTAAATCTACTACTTATTCAGCACATAATAAGCACTTGATTTAAGAAGAATGCAATTATCACCAAAATACTATACAATTTTGTTGTTCCTTGTACTAACTCTGGAAACTGTGTGTTTATATTTTAACAATTATCTATTTAGTATGTATACATGTGTGCATATGTGCATAGGTATGTGTGGGTGTTCACTCACATATGTATGAATGTGCAAGTACTACCCCAGTTGTATGTAGGTCAAAGGGAAACTTGCAGGTGACTGTACTGTTTTCACAGTGCAGCTTCTGGTGATGGAACCAAGTCATCAGACTCAGTTGTGAGTCATTTTACCTCCTGAGCAGACCTGGGAAACGTTTAAGTAAATGTTTGAATTGTGAAAAATAAGAACAGATAACAAATAGATTTATGACTCTACTTAGTAACTATTAACTAATAGCTTACAATTCTAGCCTTTTTTAGTGCCTACCAAGTATGAGCTTGACAAACAAATGGCAATAGAAATATTTCATTCTATAAGTATTAACATGCAGTAGGTGCCTTCAAAAGTGCAAATGTTATTCCTTACATTTTGATACTATCCAACACCCCAAAATGTAAAACAATTTTATATGTTTTTATTTTTAAGATTAAGTATCTGTTTATTATGCATTAGAGATTAAAAGGCATTTATAACCCATAATTAACCAGAAGAAAGGTGGACATTTCCTTCTCATCTAGTAAATGGTTAGAGACTAGACTCAGTTCAAAAAGCCTTCTGACACTGACTTATCTGAATGGTTCCCAAATGGCTTGCTGAAATTTTATTTACAAAGTTGCTAAACTACTAAGTTACTATGCATTAGGCTTTTGTTCAAAACCAACAAAATAGAACACATTCAGCATTACCCTGATGCTCTAATCTATTTCAACATTACAGAAATGTAAAATGTAAGTATCAAAGGCTGGCATCCCCATGGTAAACTCAGTACTGTACATAGCAATAAAATTCTGGAGAAGTGAGCCGCAAGACCCAAAGGAGCCAAACTGTAATTACTGGCTTTTGCGTCATAGTAATCTACTTGTTTTCTTTCTTTTTGACTCTTAACAGACACAAGAATTTATAAAGAACTCTCAGTCCACAACCTGATTTAATCACTATTAATGAAGTGTGGAAAATAATCTCATATTATTCTTAAAGATAGATAATAAACAACAAATGAAACAAGGATGTTCAGAATATTTTTTCAAACTCTGTCTTTAATAAAGAGAGTTTTGAGGTTTCCTTTGTCTGCAAGAGTATATGTTGTATTTTAGAAGTTTCATTTGTAAAGATTTTGCTAGAATTATATTCATATAGAAGGCTCATGTATAATGTTATAATAATAGAATCCATAATAGTTGAATAATGCCTTTTTATTTTTTATGTTTTTCTTAAGATCTGCATGTGACTTAGTACTAAGAAATATGTTTGATTTATTTTGCAACTATATATTATCAAAGTATATAAATTAGTGGTGGACACATTCAGTCATCTCTGTACAAAATACTGCTTTGATGTCTCTTAGGAACAGTCACTGAACTGCTTGATTCACTATTAGAAAACAGGCACTATTATTTAAATGCATACTAAAAGTTATTATCCAAAAACAATAAATATCTTAATTTCAAAGTATTGGCCCATTTTAAAAACAAATTTTCTTATTTGTTTGCTAAACATAATGTTGTAGTTTCAGTACCCTTTGGCTATTTCAAGATTTCAGCAACATCTTTGTCCTAGAGTTGGTAGGGATTCCACAAAATTCTCTTGAAATGAATATGATGGAAACCACTGGCTGTAGACAAAATGCTTGCTGCGCAAGTTGTGGGACCTGGGTTTGGAGTCCTGACACTCATGTAGAATCTCAATATGACATTATCCCAGCCCATTAATTTTCAGCACTACAGGGAGGAGGGGCCAAAGGGCACAGACAGGAGGGTCCACCACCTGCTGGCTATTCTACCTAGGAGACATGGTGAGCTCAAAGTTCAGTGAGAGAACTTGTTTCAAAAAATAAAGACAGAGCTTAGTATACCAAGATGCCCTATGTTAACCCCTTGCCCACCTACATGGACCTCAGTGCAAATGTACACACATCCACATGCCACACATATGCATGCAAATACACATACACAGACTCCTACACATGCACAATACATATACATGCACATCCACATAAACAAACACATACAAGCAATTTTCAACTCAGATAACTGGAGATTAAAGTTACATATGAAAGATAATAAGTATCACTTAATGTGCTATAGAAATAAAGAAAATTAATAGTTAGTAAATCAACCCCCCTAGGACTTTCAAACAACTAGAAAATCAGTTGTTTACCTTCCACTCTGAGCTTTGTCTATAGACCACTAAAAACCATCCGAGTGCTGTGTGAAATCTGTTTTCACTTCTGACTTTCATGACTGAGTTTAGATGTTGACTGTGCTAAAATCCCCCAAGGGGAATCTGTCAATTGCTGAGAGGCTTGGCCAGTGTTAAGCTCTCTTCTACTCTAGCAGGTCATAGCAAATCCTTTTGAGAAATTAACATCCTTCACGGCTAAAGCATGTCTACTGCTCTAAAATTCTACCAGCATTACAGCTTAGTGATTTTTTAAGGGTAATTCACATTGAAATTGCTCCAAAAATTTAGATATACTTTCTACTTGTGTTCTGTTTTGCATGTGTTGAAGTGAGGATGATATGTAACAGAAGCGTCACAATCAGACAAGACTGGTCAGGAAAACATTACTGTTACTTATTTTGTTTTCATTCTAAACTCTATAAAACATTTACATAGGTGTGTGTGTGTGTGTGTGTGTGTGTGTGTGTGTGTGTGTGTGTGTGTGTGTGTACACTAGCTTCAATGAATTTGGATTGTGAGCCTAATAGTAGCTGTGGATATGCGGGTGTGTGTGTATGTGTGTGTGTGTATGTGTGTGTGTGTGTGTGTGTGTGTGTGTGTGTGTGCGCGCGTGTGTGTATTATGTACTTATCTTGTAAGACAGCAGTTGAGATTTATCCTGTCACTAGTTAATTAAACCAGATGTTGGTATTTTATTTAATAATGAGATATTACCAAAGATAAGAACTTTTGTTTTCAGCCACTTGTAATTCTTCTGTTGGGAATTCTCTTTTTGACTCTGAATCCCATTTTTTAATTGAATTATTTGGGATTTGGGGCCTCTAGTTTCTTGAGTTCTTTATATGTTTTAGAGATCAGTCCTCTGTCAGATGTAGGGTTGGTGAATATCTTTTCCCATTCTGTAGGTTGCTGTTTTGTTTTATTGACTGTGGCCTTTGACTTACAGAAGCTTCTTAGGAGGTCCCATTTATTAATTGTTGTACTTAGTGTGGTGCTACTAATGTTATATTTAGGAAGTGGTCACCAGTGCCCATGCGTTGAAGGGTATTTACCACTTTCTTTTCTATCAAGTTCAGTGTAGCTGGGTTGATATTGAGCTCTTTGAGTTTCGAACGTGCCTTAAATGGATACACAAGATTGAACTGACCCACCCTTGGGATTCCTTGCCCACCTTAGGAAATGGATGGGGCATGGGATGTGGGAAGGCTGAGAGAGGACTGGGAGGGATTGGAGGAGAGAAGGGAGGGTGAGAAGGAGTATTCAAGGAAAAGAAACCTTTTTAAATATATATAGCTATTTAAAAAGAATAAAAGAACTTTCCTTCGTTGTACATTTTCTGTTTTGTTTTGTTGTTTCTAAGAATGTGACTTTTGTAGCACAAGCTGGCATGCATTTCCGATCTTCTCTCTTCACCTCCAAACTATTGGGATTACAGCCACACGCAGCTCATGCTTTATGGAAAACTGGACTCTGGACCTTGAACAGGCTAAGCAAGGACACTATCAACAGCTACCTCTCCAGCTCTAGGAGATTCGTAAACTAAAGGACAACTGAGAATCAGAGGAACAAAGCCAGACCTGAAGGAAAGGGCTTTACTGTTTTGTGTCTGTGAAGGTAACATGGAGGATAATGAGATCATTTTCTGTTACTCCTAAATGATTTCAAGGCTGCCTCTCTGTAGACCGGAACTATTGTTTAAAGGGGAACCAGAGACCCTATGTGCCTTTCTTTCTGACTTCTATGACTTACATTTCAACTTAAGAAAGTATAAAATTTATCAGACAGGTCTTCTAACCTTTACTTTTATTAGCATGTTATACCCTGACCATTACCTAAGAAACCAGGTGAATAAATGATGTTTAGAACTGAGTGAATAAATGACGGTTATAAATGTCCACAGGAAGTAGTATTATCTGTTTTTATATGTAAACATTGTGATAATGGCTCTAAATTAAAGGAGTTTAAGACATCAAATAGGCTCCATGACCACTATCAAGTTTGAGTTATTTCATACAAGGGATTACTACCATACAGGATAGGATTATAAAGTATAGAACAGATGATGCACAGATAAGTTAATATATTGGGGTTGTGATTATCCTTCCTGGTAAAACTTAAAATTATGCTAATTTGACCTAAAATAAATATCAGTGGTTTTGATAACCATGTTCCCATCATGTGTTTCTTTTGCCCTCATTTCTTTAGCAGAGCTCAGAAATGCTAAGAACTGTCCTTCTTGGATTGAGAGATAGACAGTGTTTTCCTAACTTTATCATCTTTGAATAATTTACTAAGGAGAAACTGGCGAGAAAATGGTTCACAAGTCTCAGCAACTCTAATTTGCATGCCATAAATTCAGAATTTCTCTATGAATAGTCACAGCACACTGGAGACACAGGTCTGAAGAAAGATAAGCCTTCTGGATGTAATACAAGATGTTCCCTTTGAATCTTCGATTTGTGAGTGTCTCACAGATAGAGATAATAAAGCTTTACATTTACTGAGGGCATGCGGGAGGGAGGAGAAATGTCCATTGGATGAATACTTTTGCTTTTAAAAGCTCAAATGTGAATGTTATTTCCCTGAGAATTGAAAACAATTGCTGACACCGTTTTATTCACTTTTATTAAAAAGAAAATATTGGCTATTTCCATTGGCAAATGTCCTAGTAAGTGACACAAAATACAATACACTTGGCAGTGCAGAGAAATTTAACAAAGTATGAATACATCTGCCAGGCATGTTTACTTGTCTTCGTTATGTTATCCAACATTTAATTAACTGTTTTAGTATTCAGGCTTTATGTATTATGCATTCCTTAAACTTGGCACACCAGAAACTTCCTGAGGTGCAATATGGTAATTTTAGAAATAGGAAATTGGGGTGGGTGTACTTTTACATAGCTTCTTTGACTTTTCTTTACTCTTTTATGTATACACAATAGAATCAGTGAACATCAATCCTAATAGCAAATACTAATTCCTGTCACTAAATGACAACAGAGAGAACACAACTCATGTCAGTGCATTCAAGTATGACTTCAGTGGCCCTTTCATCATATAGCTATTCACATTTTTTATAGTTATCTTATTAATTTTCCAAGTTTTTACTGATCCACTCTTCCAGATAGTTTATCTTAATATGCTAACATGAGTATGATTAGAGGTAGAAAAGAAATCCATGATACATTCATCATAACTGTTGTAGTTACTTTCAGTTTATGCAAGAGATAAAAAATTAAATTTTAAAAGTTATACTAACAAAATATATGATGAAATTTAACTTGCAACAGAGTTCTTATAAAATAAGAGATCAGGACACAGTAAGGCATGGAAGCAGGAAGCTCTCCCATCCTAGTTCATAAATACACCTTAAGATGATGACATCCCTATATGCAGGTCTTTGTAGATGAGGAGATAGATCCTGGAATCAAGTTCTTTATGAAATACTTTAGTATCTATATTTAGGAGAGGTTAAAAACCTAGTCCATGAAGTTCTTGTCTGTAAGAAGGAGGACCCGAGTTTAATTCCCATAACCAAATTCTTAACAAGCTGCTGACCGTACTGCCACATGAGATTTTATATTTAATGGGAAGTTGCTGAGAAGTCATAACAAATGACACAAAAATTAAACTTTCTCTAACCTCCACCTGCAGGCACACTCATGAACATGCAAGTACACGTATACTTGTGTTCTCGAAACCTCAGCCAGAACTGAAGGTGCTCTTACCCTTTAGACATGAGGACACAGCAGTAAAATATCTTCTCTTAAGCAGGATGTGAATACTTGGAAGACAATGACGCTGAGTTAGCCTTTATCATGTACTTCCCATACATTGTAAAAGTAACAAGAGATTAAATGACACTGAGTTAGCCTTTATCATGTACTTCCCATACATTGTAAAAGTAACAAGAGATTAAATGACACTGAGTTAGCCTTTATCATGTACTTCCCATACATTGTAAAAGTAACAAGAGATTATTTATTTTTTGTGTTATACAATCTTGTGTTCTAAAGACTAGCTAGACACATTGGTATTTGGTTTTGTGTTTTCAATATAGAAAATGATACCTATCATTCATTGAATATTCATGGAAGAAGAACCAAAAAGTCCTCTTGCTCAGAAACACAAAAAACTGAATTTCAGAGGGACTGTCAGTCTAAAGGTGACACAAAATTAAAAGAAGAGAAGATGTGAGAAAAAAGCCTAGTTTAGATGTTAATACTCTAAAAGAGGAAGCTTTTATATGTGTGTGCATGTTTATGTGTTACACAATATATTTATGTATTATATAGTATTGATTATATAAATTATATATAATTTATGTATTGCATTATAAATATATGTATATATTGGAAAAGATTATAGACTTGATTAAAAGACAACTCATAGAGTAAAATTTAGTCATATTAGCAAAATAATGTTTAAATATAATCTAATTATTGAATGCAAAGCTATGTTTTGAAGTCTACTAACATTCAGCCTTTTTGTATACAGCTTACCTCCTAAGTCAGAAAATCACCAAGGAGTAGAGTTTACATTTAACATTCCTGAAGTGTTAGTGATCAATCATGTTTCTTAGTTCAATCATCAAATTGTGATATTATGTTGTGTCCTTTCTAAGTCTTTTTGGTCTATTATGCCACAAAATATTTCAAGCAGTGTTACCAAAGCAAAAGTTTATCAATCTTCTCTCTATATTTTTATATACACATGTGAAAAACTCAGAATTTTAGAGTCTATATTAGTCTTTGAAGATTTCCAATCAATAGGAGTGAGTCAAGAAATGTGTTGGCAATTAGCATGGGAAACTGAGTACCCCACTGGGTACCATTAATTTGTAATCATTAATGAAGGCATTCTCAAGCTTATTTAATATCCAAAATCAAAAAGGAAATATCTGGAATTTCAACACTATTCATCAAAAAAAATTCAATGTGTGTTAGAAAGTCTTCTCACCTCTACATACATATGCCTCAACTTCATCTCATTTTTTACTGTTTTTATTTAAAAAAAGTTGCTTTCATACAGTATATTTCCACTCCCAAAGTCCTCCCAGACTGTCCTCACCTTTCTACCTATCCAATTCCAGGTCTTCTTTCTTTGTCTTTAAAAAAACTAACTAATTTGACATAAAACCCGAGGGGCTATGAAAGAAAAAGAAGCACATTTCAACTTGTCTTTCATCTACTATTTTTCATTAATTAAATATTTCACGTTTTTCATGGGCTTTTTAAAAAAAACATCTTTTCTTCAGTTTAGTTAACGTTAGCTAACAACACAAGGAACTGTTGCCTGGATGAACTCCGAGCCAGAAGTGGGTTTTATTTCATTCATTTGTGTTTGGCCTGCTTGTCAGCATCTGACCCTCCCTACACTATTCACTTACTTTCTGTTGTTTAGATGGGTCTAAGTCTGTCGTCTTTTCATCTTCAAAGCCCCATTTTTCCATCAGATGTGACTATCTCAAGTTATTTGGTAATATAAACTTCAAATGCAAAACATCACTTAAAAAATTACTGCCGAAGTGTCTCCTTGCTGTGAATGCACAGCTGTTTCTTCCACACAGCTTCCTTTTTCTGTCAGGATCACAAGACTGGATGCTGGAAACAGGCTGTTTTCATTTCAAGCATGCGAACAATCCAGGAAAGGCAGGCTTTGATCTTTAGGGGGATTTGGGACACCCTGTGTGATAAAATGTCTTTTGAGGTTTATGTTACAGGAACTTTCAACTATGCTCAGAGTGAACCTGCTATTCATCACCGAGGAGTAGGAAAGGTGTCAGACGGAGGGCCTTCTGCAGTCAGGTGTGAGGAAATCAAGCGAGGGGGCTACGGAATAAGCATGTAGGAGTGAATTCTGTGTTTCTGACTGAAATACATCTGAGTTACTAACATTTCTGGAACCGTTCTGAAGACAAAAAGAATAAAATCATTTAGGTGGGGTGGAGAAAATACATTTTCTTGTATGTGTGTATGTGTGCACGCAAATTCCCATGCTTATAGGTGGACATGTATATGCAGGTGTGTGTGGAAACCTGAAGCTGAATTTTGATGTTGGGTATCTTCCTCAACAGTTTATTATTTATTATCTTTCAGTTGACCGGAAGTACTCTGATGAGCATCCTCTAGCTCTGCCTCCCTACCAAATGCTGAGATTTCTAGGCACAGCTGCACCTGCTTATCATTTATGTAGATTCTGGACATCTAAACGTTCATCCTCACACTTCTACTTTACCACTGAACCATCTTCCCAGACTAAAGCTTAATTATTATTTTTAAATCAAACAAACAAAATGCACCTTTGTTGAGATAGTCAATATATAATCAAATATATGATTTTAGATGTGCAATTCAATAGTTCTTAGCACATTTATGGGAACTGTACCACTACTATGATGAAATTACTTTTAGATATTTACTACAAAGAGAAACATTATGAACTTTGCTTACGTATTCCATCGCACCATGCTGCTGCCTCACTCCCGGAATCCATCACCCTTTTGTCTACATTCTGTTTTCAGATCTATCTCTCCTGAAATCCCTTCTAATGGAAGCATTTCATATGTGATCTGCTGCAAATGCTTTCTTTTTCAAAGAGTATTATTGAGTGTAGTATATATATCCCAGTATTTATTTGTACTCAATTTCTTTGTATTACTTGGTAATTCCATATCATTTAGAGAACAGTGATTTTATATAAAGAATAAAAAAGTTACTTTTAAAGAGAAAGATAATTGCTATTATGTGAATGTATTTTTCTTGTATTGCAAACATTTGTCCTATGAAGGACAAACATAGTCTCTGGTTGTCAGAGCTATCTCCTTAAACATATGCATTATTCTAATCAAATGTATGTAATTTGTCATTTTTAATAAGCCATGCTATTAAAATTTATTGCAGAAATTTGATAAAAATAACAAGTTTTTGAAGATATGAATATTAATTTTCAATCTCTTAATACTTTTTATTCAAAGTGTTATTGATATACTATGATTTAGAGATGAAATTTGTTTTTGTGTAGAAAATCTGTTATGGATAGGAAACATGATTTTTTTATAATATTTGAACTCTTTCTCTTAATGACAACTGTCCCCTTGGTAAACCCTCTCATAAAAACAATCATTGTATGTCCTTGTTTCTCCTCTAGGGATGGGATCAGTAATCTCAAGCAAATTATTATCTCACTATCTCACTGTTGAACATGCTATTCAGTGCTGTCACATTCATTAGAGAGCCACTTTAAAGGCTGATTGAAAAGCCTTGTTCTTTTAGCCATAATACTATTCAGACTCTTTTAAAGTTAATTTCTATTTTTCTAACATTCTCTTTAATAGCAATATTCAAAATGTGACTTTTCAAATCACCTGGCCCAAATTATTGGGCTAAAGAAAGAAACTTGTGTATCTCACCTCAGACATATGGGATCACTAGTCATGGAAATCAGAAAAGAAAAATTTATTTTATTGGCTCTCAAGGCTATGATTAGACACATTCAAATTGGATAGTTTCTCATTAACTTTATTTGACAATAATGCTATCTTTTATGACTTTTATGATTGAATAGTCCACGTCATCTGTATAGACACTGTTAGAAAGTCTCAGTTCAAGAAAATAGTCATGAAATCACCCTAATAATGAGCTTGATTAGGAGAAAGAACCTTGTAATCACCAGGAGCATGGTTGAGCCTTATGGCGGAAAGGCATAAAAAAGGACAATCCCTGGATCATAAATATCATGATGTAGGCCTTGATATGGAAAGCAGAAAGCACAAGACCCATTTTGAAACCACGAGGAAAGAAAGATTAAAGTGAAAGACTAGAAAAGGGAACCACCATATATAGCATGGTAGACACACCAAACAAAAATTTCCCTGAAACTAAGGGGCTCTTTGGACATTTGGTGTCTTTTCAGTTTTGGCTTGCTAAGCCTCCCCCAAAGTGTCAAGATCTGTTCACTTGCCGGATGGTTCATCATCCTTCATCTCAAGGGTCAAATTGCTGGAAGTGTGGCCTATAGTTTCCAGACTGGACCTGATTTCTGGAAGTGACTGGAGTGTTAAAGTGGCCAGCCAATTATCCAGCATACACTACTTTAAGTCACCTTACCTCAGAAATAATAAACCCCACTCACTGAACAGAAATTCTATTTTTGAACATTTTCTTTTATATTACTTTAACTTTTGTCCTTGGTGTCTCTACATCTTTGAGCCTTCTTTTACAGCTTCATTCAGCTTTAACCTCACTGACCAGCACTTGATATCATTCAGCATCTATCCATCTTTTCAACCATATAAATCTCAGCCTCCAACTCAGATATATTCTCCACTCATATATCCAGCTGTTCAAAGATGTCTTAGAAGACATGCCTACCGTTCTTTGGGTCTTTGCTCCTTTACATTTGTTGCTTTTCATACTCACCAACAAAATGCTGAACAGCAAATCAGTTCTGTCTCCAGCGCCTCACTGTCATTTTATAAGTTCTGGCACCAGTAACCCTACCTTTAGATAATTCACACTCTATCCTCTTTACATACTTCTCCTTCCCCTTTCTTCCATCAGACTTCAGCAACAATCTATTTCCTATGAATATTCTGTAGAATTTTTGTGGTCATTTAGGATCAAATTTCTATATTAGGCTTAAAATTAACCACCAGCATATTCTATCTTAATCCTCGGACCTGTCAACTTTATATGGATTTTTGGTTTGGGTTTTGTTTTCTGTGCTAGGGCCTGTTAGTGCAAGGTAAATGTTCTACCAATAAGCTAAATTCCTAGTTTGGAGAAATAGCTTTTATATGGCCTATAGAAGAGCCTGAGATGAGGAGATTCTCTTCTGTCTTAGTCAGTATTCTCTTCCTTTGAAAAGACATCAAGACCGTAGCAACTCTTATAAAACTAATTATTTAACTGTCACTTGCCTAGAGATTCAGGGGTGCTTTAGATGTTTATCATCATGAAAGTATGCAGGCAGACATGGTGCTGGGGAAGTAGCTGAAGAGTTCTATATTTACATCCACAGACAGCAGGAAAAGAGAGAGCCACTGGGTCTATTTGGGGCTTTTGAAACCTAAAAACCCATCCCTAGTGACACATTTCATCTGACAATGCCACACCTACTCCAACAAGGCCACACCTCTTAGTCCTTCTCACTTAGTACCACTTCCTGATGATTGAACATTCAAATATATGAGACTATAGGAGCAACTACTGTTCACACCATCATATCTAAGATTAGTATCTCTATTGCCATAAGTGGTTCTTGTGGATTGGTGGAGAACATGGGCTAGACTCTCTGAGGGTGCATTGACCTTATCATGAAGACAGAGGCTAGAGTTACTTGACCACAAATCAAAGGTTGTCAATGCCACTAGAATTGAAAAGAAGTAGAATGGGTTTCTCTGGAGCCTCTGGAAGGAGCGTTGTGACAACACATTCAGTTTCAGCGGGTGATTTTTCCTGAACACTTCTCACTGACTGAGCTGTGACAGGATAACTTATACCACTTTAAACCACCAGGCTTGTAATAATTTATTACAGCTGCCCCAGAGAATTCATGCAGTGGCCAAGAACTCCCCTTTACAGATTTCTACCTTTGCTGGATTGACTCACACAAACTTTTACTGGCTTTTCTTTATTTTGATCCCTAAAAGTCAATGGGAAATCAATACTCACCAACATGGTTCTTTCAGAGACATAAGTGATATTTGATGTGGTCTGTGAGAATGGCCTCTGTTCCAAGAATAACTAAATTCTTGTGATGTTTTTCAGGATTCCTGGTTCTTTGAGTAAACAGTGAGAACTTTGTGATAAAGGGTGGAAGTGACTCTAATACTCACTTCTAAATATTTTCTCTAACTTCTGAGAGAATAGTGGCCACAATGTAAGGAATGGTTACAGTCATGACTACTTAGTAGAAAAACCTGTTGCATTTTTTCCACATTCTGAAATTTTTGATTCTCCTTCTTTAAATGCTTTTGAGATTATAACATAATTGCACCATTTCTCTCTTCCCTTCTAACTCTGCCATATATATAGATATATTGTTCTTTCACATAGCCTTTTACATAATTCTTATTACATGCACATATAACACACATATATGTATACACATACATACAAACTATGACACACACACACAGACATACACACAGGCACATGCACACATACACACAGGTACACACACAAGCACACATACTCGCTCACATACACACATGCACACACACGCACATATACACATATATTTCAAAATACAGCCTTAGTTTCTACAGTATTTTATATAAATATATATATATATATATATATATATATATATATATGTTTGGGGGCTGGTTATTTGGCATTGAATAGCCAATTGCTGTGTTTTCTTCATGAGGAAGATTAAATGCCTTCCTTAGAGGCTTGCAGACCTTTGTGTAAGGTTGAGCTCTTGTAATCTTTCTATACTTCAATATGTCTATTGTTCTTGTCACTGTGCATCTTAATCTTGGGCAACCACATTGGTGAAAGTTTAGCTTCCAACATTACTTGGAGACACAAGCTCATAGTGGAGTCCCCAATACTCTACTCTCCACAATCTTTCCATGTCTCCAAGGCAGTGATCCCTGAGCTTCAAGTACAGGAGTGTTTTACTACTTAGGTGCTCTTTTGAGGACCAGCCCCAGGGTAGTGCCTTTATATTTTTGTTTTATCATAAGCTAAACATTTTGTTGGATCAAGAGACTGTATTCTAGCAAAGGGGGACAATACGAGCCTTGTCACAGTTTTTAGACTCTGAACCACCACTCTGATAGCGCTTTACAAACAGTGAGTTCATGGGCTTGTCAGTTCCCTCATAAAATAAATGAGCCTTGTGAAATCTTCCTAGCTAACTGTATATATTAAATATGCTTCACTCTTGAGATACGCACTACTATTGAATATCCCATAACTAATGCTAATTAATGAAAATTGGTATTGACTAGGGGAAACAGGAATTGCTTTAAAGCTACTCTTGGAAAACTTTTCTGGAAACATTTCTCTAAAATTAGAGCAAACCATCCATATATGGTCAAGGAAATGAACATCCTAGAAAAAATACATCAATCTGTTCTTTCTGAATTAATTAATGTAAATTATCTCACAAGATATTTAAAAACACTCAAATCGCTGCCTTTCTCTCTCTCCCCTTGTATGCTTCCTGTCATGTTTTAGGGAATCAGTCTAACAGTGTTCCTGTCACTCAGTATTAGCTGCCACTCATGGGTTCCATCATGTATGCTTTTCTCAGTCAACCTATTTTCATTTTGCATATGATACCCTTTCATTTTCAGAAATGTTTACTCTCAGTAAAACCATTCTAGAAAAATACCAGATAACCCTGTGTATGACTGTATCGCTGACACTTTACTTCTGCAACTTACTACCTATGTATATATACATACATATGTATATTTCTCATTATTATTTTTCTTCAAATGAATATCGTCCATGGAGATTTCATAGTCTTCTTTGTACTTTAGGTATACCTTTCCCCCTGTTTCACATCATGTGTTTAGAACATTATACTTTTTCTGATACTCATGTGAATTTTCTTGAAGGCTTGCACAAGTCCCTTTAAGCAACAATACTGCAAAAGTACCAAACATAATTTCTATTTCTTTCCAAACACAGGCAGCTCATTCTTACAATAGTAAGTCACTAGTTCTTTAGAAATTGACAGTGAAATAAAATTGTAGTTAAAAGAAAAAGTACAAAACAAAAGAAGAAAGATTGTGTTAGTTCACAGTCATAAAAGGGATATTTAATACACACATACACAAACACACACATACACACATGCACACACATACATATACACACACATATACACACACATGCACACACACACATGCACACACACACGCACTCACCAACATATATGCACACATACTCAGATGCGCTCATGCGTTCGCAAACACACACATGTCCCTTATTTTTTTTTTAATGCTTTGTTTTGGAGAGTAAAATGGATATTCACATATATTATGATAAATACTTATTACAGCAATGTTTAAGACTGAAAAACTTGTCAATGATTCAGTCATTATATTCTTTGAGTGTGAAACTTTGAATCATTTTAAAATTGAAAAAATATCAAACCTGAATGTTATTTTCTTGAATATTACATATGCAGTGAATTGTTTCAAATATATATTTTAATATACCAAACTTTTTAATGTGGAAGAAATCAATGAGGGAGATTTCTGTTTTGTGGTATTATAGTTGCAAAGCTCAAAAAAATACCTGCCAAAGACTACTGAGTTCTACGAGTGATGTTACGTCAAAGTCAAACATTCCAAGCTATTGAGGAAAAACAAAGAGAGCATCTAATTCTAAATATTTGGACAGCACTGGTTTCTTCTCTTTAAGTACCTCTATCATCTTTACAAAGTTGGTTTTAAGGTCATTTTTTGTGCTTCAGCTGTGTTGGAATACTCAGGGCTTGTTGGTGTAGAATGACAGAGCCCTGGCGGTGGCATATTGCCCTGGCTTTTGTTGACTGTGTCATTACACTGAAATCCAGACATCTAGGCTTGGGGCAATTATAAATCTAGGTAACAATTTCTGAATTTATCTTTGTTGGATGGGTGTTTGTTCCTTGGTTTCTGTTTTCTCTCTGGTCTTCTGGCCAGAGTAGAAGGAGGTTGAATAAGGTCTCTGCCTCAGGTGCCGGCTAAACTTCTGACAGCAGGAGTAGCTTCTGGAACAGTTAGTTTTCCACCCAAGTTTGGGTGTTGGTGTTCTGGCAGCCTGCTTTGCATCTGGTGTAACCAAGGACCCTCTGGGGCTCTGGGTGCTGGTGTTGCCTCTGATGGAGCCAGGACTTGGACTCTGGGTGCCTGTGCAGCCTCTGGTGGAATGGGGATTCTGGATTTCTGAATGCTGATGTGGCTTCTGGTGGACCAGGGGCTTCCACTGGAAGTAAGGGTGCAGATAGGATGACAGGGAGGAAGGCTTCTGGGGTTAGGCTGGGCATGTTGTGGTGGGGTGTTGTGGTCCATGAGAACAGTACTAAGCTGAGAATCTAGGTGCCATGGCTGCTGGTGGAGGTGTAGGGCAGGATAGGGTAATTTGGGGTGGGTATCAGGATGCAGGCTTGGCCTCTGCTGGAGCAGGCATCTTGTTCCAGCAGTTTATGATGAACGATTCTACCTGATAAAATGTATTTCTCTCACTCATCTTTATCTGACTGATTTGTATTTTTTAATGTGCTTCCATTTTTTGATTTATTCACTTGTAACTCTACTATGTCTTAGATCTCATTGTCCTGAGAATAAAAACTGAAAGATATATTGTCCAGTGCTGAAGAATATTTTTAAAAGGCTACCTGTGGACCTGTGTTCTTATTTCCCTAATTTACAAAATATAAACACACAGGTCTTCATTATTAGAAACAAATATTAAGGACCATCTTTACTCTGTGCATATTTCTTTATACTTTTTCATCTTCTCTGAGAAAAAATAATTATGTCTTATTGCTGCACAGCCACAAAATTATTGTTCCTAAAAAAGGAGTAGTTTTATGTTTTGGAAAATAAGAATCATTTTGGTTTAAGATAAAATTAGGATACGTGAAATGGGTATATTAAATTTTCAGTGTATTACCCTATTGCTTTTCAAAATAACCTTTTTCTACATTTCTGGTCACTAAATTGTTGTAACCTTGGATGTGATTGCCAATCTGATCTTGTCAGGCCTTGTTGATTTATTTGTTTTAAAACATTAGCAAATCATTGAATTGAGGACTGTCTGAGCCATAAGTATGTGATTTTATTCACACTATCAATTCTATAAAACAGTTTTTACTGTGAACCAAGATACTAGAAATACATATATTTCAATTATGTTCCCCCAGAGGCCAGTAATTATTGGAAAAACAGTTAACTGGTTTTATAGTCGACCTTTGTCTAGAAGTTCGTCTCTGCAAGCTGCAGTCTAATCAGCCTGGATTATAGACCACATAGTGAATACAGAATTGAAGTAGAAACTCTGTGGGAAAACATACTTAAACTCCCTTTATTTTCTTGTTCAATTGTACCAGAAGGCACTTTGTTAAAAAGGAGAAGGCCAAACGAAACATTCTTCCTTTCATTCTTTATACCATTTTGACTAAATTAAATAACATTTCTATTCTTTTTTATTTTTATTCTCTTATTTCCCCTGAATCTTCTCCTTTTCCTTTGTAGTAGTGTTATGTGCTAACCAGTCTTGCACTTTTGTAGATGTTGGGACAACTAGTAGCATACTGATTATGCTGTTAAGATTTTGCATCTATAACGCATTTGCATTATATTTGCATTTGTAACTTAGGGATCAAGTTATCATATCGCATTATGGAGATTATCATAGTACAATTTCACTGTCCAGAGCTTTTCTTCTTTTGTGTGTGTGAAATATTTATTTTTTTAATATTAGAAATTCTTTTAGTTTGACAGAATCTTTTGTAGCCCCGGCTAGCTCTGAACTTTCTATGAGGCTAATGCTAACCTTGAACTAAGGATTGTTCTTTCTCATCTGCTAAGGGCTGGTTTACAGGCATGCACCATTACACCAGCCTTTGAAATGTTATTGCTTGTTCCTTTATTTTTATTTTAAGACTGTCTTTGGTTCCAGTTTAGTAAAATGGGCACTATCAATGATCCTAATTAGAATCTTCCAAATGTGTGTGTGTGTGTGTGTGTGTGTGTGTGTGTGTGTGTGTGTGTGTGTGTGTGTGTTGTTCTTAAAAGGAGACAGATTCTAAGATGTATTAAAAAAAATTTATTCTAGAAATTGAAAGCATCTCAGAAATGCACTCCCTGTTCATGATCATTTACCACGTTAATCACTGTGGTTTATTAAAACAACGCTGTAAATGTATACCGCATCCTGATTTCTGAGTTTAATATAGCCATAGTTTATAGCTATCATATCTCTAAGCCATAAATAGTAATACAACATAGAAATTAAAATGGTCAGTCTAGTTTAAGATTTATTTTCAGTGATCAGATTTAAATTTTAACATTTCAAATAGCCATTATTTTTTGTATTAATGCATATATATTTATAAATACAGTCTTGAGAGACATATAACCTGATAATGGACTTATCTTACTTTTGGTTTGAAAACAAATACTTTTAAGCATCAGAATTTGTCTCCACCATCTATTCTTATTACCCCTTTGGGACCTTCTGATAGCTTTCCTATGTCTTAATTCACCTTTGCTCTAACTCCCATTCAACTCATCTTTTTGTGACTAAGATGCACACCACATTTTATAAATAAGAGCTGCTTTAATGGCACTAAAATGGTAAAGGTGATTGAAATATTTCATTAAATTATATTTATTAACACTCTAACCACAGCAATGAATTTTCTATGTACAGTTAGGCTTATTCATACTTTATTTTTATGTGTACTGTTCCCATATAACAAATTCCCAGTAGATCTAAGGAATTGCTTTTTCTTATTGTAGTTAAATTAGAAACCTTGACAGCTAATTAGCTTTTCCACTGATAACCATACTAAAGAGATCCATGTGCCCTCACTTTGATGTTTTGTGATAAACTCTGAGCTCTAGACCACAATGACTTCCAAAAGCCATTTCTCCATGCTTGCTCAAAGGAGTTCAGTGTTAGTTGGTTTTATGACTTTCTTGCCTGAGGCAGAACGATCATGATGGGAAATTTGTCTATTGGCTGTGAAGGTGACTTTGTTCATCTCTTTTATTTCTGCTTCTTATGGATCTTTAGCTTCCAGTTTGTCAGTGAACAAACTTTGGAATAATCTTCTTCACTATTAACAAATGTGGGGACCTTAAACATGACACGTTTTAGTAACTATCTGTACATCCAGAGGTTTGATAAGAAAGGAGAGGATGGTGTCCTTTGCGTTAATGGGGATCCTTTATTGAATAGAGATAATGGGGTAAGACATCAAGGAAAATACAATATTTTATGTTTACCAATTTGTTCAACAAATTAGGAAGCATCAGTTACATGCCAATATTGAAACAAAAATACTGAAGCGAAACAATTTATTTCCAGGAATAGTCATTGAAAGACAGTGTTGTGGCTACAACAGCAACAGTGTTCAAAGGATAGAGACAACATTCATTTTTTGATAATAACACTTCATTTTAAAAGTTATAGAAGGAGTGTGACAGGGTATGGAAAAAACTGAACAGAAGTTCAAAAACTGAATTATCTTATGGCCATCTTGATGTGTCAAAAGAGTGTATACAAAGGTAAAACTGGAAGTAGGTTTTGAAGTCTTCATAAACTGTTATAAGGTTGGTAGACTCTATCCTGAGGCCTTTAGGGGGATTGATATGGGTTTAAAGCAAGAGCAGAGGACAGGACTTTTAGAAATAATAAATGATGGTGAACATCGTGTCAGAATGCATTGATGGTAATGAGAGCTGGCCAACTAGCTGACAAATGTCTAAACTCTTTACAGACCTCCCGTGTTTAGTAGTTATTAGAGAGTCAACTCATTGATTATAATGAGTGTATCACAGTGTTCTTTGCTATATAAAGGTACTAATATTAGACAGCCAATAAAGTCAAGAAGGAAGTGAAAGACAAAAGAGAATAATTGATAGATGATTAAGTGTCCATCATGTATTAATGCAAAGAAGTGGACCTATTCATTGGATATATGGAGACTAGATGGTGGACATAAACTGACAACATAATTTTATCTAGCAACTTTTATTTCTGCACATATTTCCAATGAATATCTTTTGCTTCTTTTCTAATTGATAGGCAGATGTGAAATTTATGAAGAAATGAATGGATTTGTCACAGAAGATCCTAACAATTGCTTTATGTTCTACCTTATGACCCCAAATTGCTTACATCCTAATATATGGACAACACTGTAATTAATTGGAGAGCCTACCCTCCCAGAAAACAAAAATTCCTAATTCAACTATTGTCTTG
Organism: Phyllotis vaccarum; assembly: GCA_033318265.1. Lineage (NCBI taxonomy): Eukaryota > Metazoa > Chordata > Mammalia > Rodentia > Cricetidae > Phyllotis > Phyllotis vaccarum. The sequence continues at coordinate 57,745,199 of JARWLC010000010.1, forward strand.
GTCTCATGTCCCTCTTTAATAAAAAATTCTGACAAAAGTGACTTAAAGGAGAAATGGGCTGGCTGGATAACAATCCTAGGTTTTAGTCCATCATTATGGGAAGGAAGGAGGCAGGGCATAGAAGAAGATGTCCATTAAACACTTATCCAAATAAGCCCTTGAATTCCTAAGCTGCTCTTGTCAGGATATTTTATCAAAGCCGGTGAAATTAAACAAAGACAGCTATATTATGAACTCTGCTTTATAAAGATGTGTCCAGAAAGCTATCTTGTAGAAAAAAAAGAGATGTTGGCTGTCTTGGAAGTCATAATTAAAATACAGCTCTTTCATTTGAACAGGAAAAACATGTTGTGAATAGTGATGATCTGAGGACATGTGCCACCCAGACAGGAAAATACAAAAAGCTGAGCATTTGCCAAGTCTCAAAACCTGTGTTAGTAATATGTGTGAGAAAAATTTACAGGTGCCAGCCACATAGTTCCTTGATATGAAGACTTAAAACTATGCTTTATTGTCTAGATTAGATGTTAGGAAATAAATTTACCAAAGGTAATTCTTAGAGTTAGTTGTCTGAATGATTGATATTTTTTTTTGTATTTTGTATACATTTTTATAATATATCAACTTTTCAGTAACAAGTACTGCTATACACTGCACAGAGCAGGTGCCAGATATTGTAAAAGCAGTTTACATGACGAACTAACTTTATTCTTATGTTTCTGTCATTTCACACATGAACATATACAGAGAACTCTATATACCTGAACCATTTAACTGTGCTGGAACCAGTTCGAAACTCAGCCATACTACTTGGTAATTGCCATTAGTTAATAAAGAATCCGCTTCCTGTGGATGTACATTGGTTCATGCTCACCTTTGCTTTCTGTTTGTTGCCAAGTGTTTGCTTATTCGAGTACTGAGTACATATCACAATTTGAAATCCAGTATCATAGTGCCAGTGAGTCTAGTGTTCACTTAGGACATGGTTTTGTTCTGCGGACTGTCTTGTTGTACCGTCTCGTGGAAGAAACCAGAAAGCTCCCCTCCCTCTGTCCTCACTAGATTAGAATAGAAGACACTTGTATATGGGCGCCTTCTATGAGTCTCCGAATCACATTTGTGAGCATATTAATCTTATGACACTAGTGCCAGTCTAAAGGCCTCACCTCCTGACAAATAGCTAGAATTTTAACACTTTAGACAGCAAACCCATCACTCCATAAAGAACTCACATTTACGATTGATAGGATATTTTAACTAACATGTTTGCATTTTGGCACTTTAAGGCTTATTTTATTTACTAAAAATAATATTTCTAATAAGCAAAATATTTGTATAAATTGCTTTCCAAAGTAAAACATATTTAAAAGTGAAGAGATAATATTATTGAATACACATATGTGTAAGTGTGGATGCTATCGGACAAACTGGTGTGGTATCCCTGTTTGTAAAAATGTTTAAAGGTTTTTGTTAACGTTCTCACACGTCATCATCTTAGCTCATTAGTTTGGTGATTCTCTATCTGGGAAACTGTGCCTTTGGTGAATGTCGCAAAAATAATTCTTTTTCTTCTTGTCACATAGAACTCTATCTAGTTCACAGAACCTCCAGTCTTGTGCATCCCTCACAGGAACAAGGAATTTTAGCAGCACAAACCATGTCTGCAGATTTATACTGTTATTTCTTTCTCTTACTCCATTTCTTTTAATAACATTTGACAAGTAGTGAGGAAATATTATTGCTTTGTAGATTACAACTGACCCCAAGTACAACAAATTTGATAAAATAAGTTTTCATATAAAATGTGAATTGAATGTATGTTCTCCATTCTTGTCTTATATGAAGAATTTTAAACAGTCAGAGCTAAGAGACATGAGCAGCATTTCACATAATCCTCTGTAACTATTTTAGAAAAAAAGTTTGACAGGTGTTTATAACTTAGAATCACCTCTGCTTATTCAATTTTTGCTACAATGTTGTTGCAAGCTCATTAAAAATTGATGGAGGATGTTAAGTATGGTGATTTCTACAACGACTCACTAGTTATCTAGCTAAATAATATATATAATGGTGGCGATACTGGTAGTGATGAAAAGCCTCGCTTCAAATAATTACTTTGTTTAGAGTATCTATGCTAGTAATACAGGCGAACCTGATAATTAAAGAAAGTGACAGATAACACATAAATAAACATAAATGTATATTTTGAACACCTGCCTTTCCTTTAATAGAAACTGGATTGAAGGGGGGCACTGTCATGTAACTTCCATTATTTAAAGGTGTAATATAATTTATTTTATTTTTAACCTAAAGATTCAATGTGTGCACCAAATATAGGCAATTTGGGGATAAAGTAGAAAGTAAAAGCACTACTATTTACTACTGTTCTCAGTAGGAATTCAGAACTTTGAGCGTAGCCAAAGTACCTTTCTATGTTGTTGACAGTAAATGGTATTTAAAATATTTGAGGAGGAAAGAAGTGGTAATATTTCATTGTTACAGCACACTCCATCCTGGTTTATGTTCATTCCCAAGATGTGTATGAGTGCTCTTTCTAAGAAACAACTCTGCATACTTATGGAGATTGATATAGAACTGATTTTAACATGAGTTTATAAATTAGATATAATGATTGGATATTTTATACACAACAATTATTATCATGCCTCGTGCATTATAAGTGCTCAAAATGAACTATATACAGTTAAATGATTGTTATTCATTGTTGTATTCTTTTGTGACAAGAACGAAACTAACTTTACTGCTCTGAAGCAAGATTAATCACAGTGACCTTCCGCCAGCTCCAGATTTCTTCCCCAGTTACTCCTTTTGTGGTTTGATTTATTTATTATTTACTAGAGACATTTATTTCTCCACTTTCAAAAGATGGGTCTCGTCATTTCATTTTGAAGTTATTGGTGACACTTGGAAACCATTTCTTGAAAAGACACAATGAACAAACAATTCAATTTTTAATGATAAATAATAGTCTTGAACAGTTTTTAAAGTTCTATGTAACTTAAATATTATAATTATTTTTATAAATACTGATATTTGATATTCCTGGGTTCCATTTTTTTCTTGGCTATGACTGTTTCACAGTGTAATAAAGCTTTACATGTATAAATTTTCAAATCTCCCAGCATGATAGTAGAAACAAGGAGGAGATATGTTTTTCAGCTTTCACTACTTTAAAAACAGCGTACATTGAAGGTGTGGAAATTATGAGTAAGAAAATGTGCCAGTTTGAACTTTTTCATCATTTAACTAGATTTATAACAAAAAGAACTATTATATGAAAAAGACTCCTGCTTGGAAACACAGAAATACCTTTAATAAGGCCAACCTAACATGTTACATTCCTTTCTCTTTGTTTTGGCTGTTTCCGAGACAGCATTTCACTGTAGTATAGTAAGCTTACTATGTTTCAAATGAAGATCTCAAACTAGGGACAATGCTTCCTCCTTAGTGTCTCAAGTGCTGGGATGAAAAGCATTAGTCACCATGAATATAATTTTCCAACAATAAGAAAATAATGGAAAACAAATCAGGAGAGGCCTGGTTGTTATTATATTTTCTTAATCAAATGCAGGATAGAAGTAAACATTTCCACTGCAAAGTTTGTTAAAAATGCAAGGCCATTCAGGCTTCCCAGCCTTAGTAGCATGGATCCTTTGAACTTGGTAGAGTTGTGATATGAGAACAATCATAAGCAATATAAGATTATTGGTAGATTTCTCAGTTCAGTGAACTAGATACAAATTTCAACACATATCTAAAATATTCCCACTGAAAATGGCACAGCACACAGACAATTGTTTCTAAGGAAGGTGTAAAGAGAGACAGAATCGTCCCTAATGGAGATGTCAGTAGAGAGAGAAAACTGAACTTTGGAAGAAGTCAGACATTGCTGCAGCTCTTGAGAAGTATAATGTGGGGTGCCAGTAAAAGCACTAAGAGATGTGGCTAAAGGATGGAGAAAGCAAGAAATGTGAAGAATGTTCTAGACCAGATATTTTAAAAGGACAAGAAATGAATGGTGCATGAAGAAGCTGATATGGTTAGAAAACTGATCTTTTTTTGTCAATTTTTCTTATTTGCTTTCCATTCTTCTAAAAATTTTAAGAGCATTTATTTGAGGATATATAATTTATGTAGTATATATATGTGCATATATTTATAATAATCATTGTTATTTTATAATAGAAAAAGACAAGAGTTTGAGAAGATCACATTATTTTGGGCAAAGTTTTAATTGGAGGGGCATAGGAATGGGTGAGTATGTTTAATATTCATTAGGCTCATGTATAAGAAAATATCAGGGCTACAGTGGTGGGCCAGTGTTTAAGAGCACTGGATAATCCTTCAGGGGACCTGGCTATAATTTTCAGCACCCACATGGCAACTCAAAACTGTCTGTAGCTCCAATTCCAAGGGATATGGAACCTTCACTGACATACTTGCAAGCAAAGAATAAGTGCACATAAAAAGTTCAGAAGAGAAAATTTGTGCAGATAAGTGTATAAATAAATAATACTGAAAGCTATTAAGATTAGTAAAATAAATAAATAAATAAATAAATAAATAAATAAATAAATAAATAAATAAATAAATAAATAAATAAATAAATAAATAAATAAATAACTGAGTTAAAAAGGAGGCGCCCTCATCTTTCTATGTGGCTGGTAATATTCAGTTGAATGTAAATAGTTGGTTCCGAAAAGAGGAGGTACATGTAGTTACAATTTCTAAAAACAGATGAGAGTGGAATCAGACTGTAGGCATCAGTAAAGACTTCTCAGAAGGTGTTAATTATACTATTTTCATTTGTGTTGTTTAATTAAAACATAATTACAACTTTTGCCCCCTCCCTATCCTCCATCCTACCCCTCCCGTGTCTAGGATGCCACCTCTTCTGTACTAAATCCATCACCTCCTCGTTTTTATTCATCGTGTCATATACATGCAAAAATAAACACATATACCACCTCCTGAGTCCTTTCAGTGCTCACCGAATGCATGTTTTTAGGGCTGAGATGTTTCAACAGAATAAAAATCAAGAGACTCATTCCTGAGGATGACTAATGCCCCTTTTGTCTTGCTTGTAGATTTAAACCTTGGAGTAGGGCTCTTGGATTTCTCCTCTTTATGCTGAGATAACAATCAGCAGAGGATCTGTACAGGTCTGGTTTAGGAGATATGTTGTTGAGTATTCACAGGTTATAGTTTCTCTGCAATATCTAGAAATCACCATCTGTGTCTGCCTTCCATGTTCTCCGACTTTTAAAATCTTTCTGTCCCATCTTATCTGGCACTTGGTGGAGGGATTAGCGGTCTGGGGCTGCAGGTCTGTGGGTCTGGACCTCTGGCCACCCGGGACCAAGAAACCTTAGTGTAACAGCTTTCTGTTGCTGCAATGATGAAGTCTTCCTTTTCTGGGATTATAAGAATGATTACTTAGAATGCAGTAGGAATTATAATGGTTTAGGAAAGTGACCATTGCAAGTTCTTCTCTTGCATCCATGTTCTCACTAGGGCTGTATGGCTGTCTAGGTTTAGAGTGCAAAGCATGATTTCCGTCTTGTTCATCAGGACTTGTGTTGAATTTTATAGCTGTTCGTTACTGCCACACTATGAATAACACTATTGCACCTTTAGGGATACCTTGTTGAACTGTTCATAGACATCACAGATAAGTGGTGCTATCCACTGTTGCTCTCCCATGCACTTTGCATATCTCAGTTTTCAGCACTGTGAAAGCTAGTCCTCAGATAGGAAGGAAGTTTTCAGATCAGTTACAGACGAACACTCCACATCCTATGTTCCAACTTCTGAAACTCAACAGAGGGAAATAGAAGTAGCCTGTTGTACTAATCCGAATTAATATTATCATAAAAATCCAGAGACAGATAATGGGTAAAGATCAGAGAGACAGAGGAATAAACCTTAGCTACTTCTTACCCAGCCAATTTCTCAGGCCAAAAGGGATAGATAGATCCTGTCTCCATGAATACTCAGATTGCCTTCCAAAGCTTCAGCCTAAAGGGAATGGGCAAACTCTCTCTTCTCCTGCCTAATGTACCTTTCTCTGCTCATCTCTTACCTCCTGGTTCAAACTTCCTAGTGCTGGGATTAAAGGTACGTATGTTTCCCAAGTACTGGAAGGATGGGCATGGGATTTAATCTCAAGTGCTGAGATTAAAATTATGTGCCACTTCAGCCTAGCTCTGTTTCTCTTTTTGCTTAGGTTAATCTCATGTAGCCCAGTGTGGCCTTGAACTTATGGAGATCCAAGTGGATCTCTGACTTTTTCTCTGCCTCCTAAATGCTATGATTACAGGTGTTTGACACCACTGAATGACCTCTGTAGCTGTCTCTGTCCTCTGATCCTTAGACAATCCTTATTCTTTAGATTACAAACAACATATCACCAGAAGAGCCTACATTGTATTGAGAGACTTTGGGCTCTTTCTACCCACAATGTGAAAGAAGATTTCTTGTGTGTGATAGTAAGGGGTTGCTTGAGAATAAAGATGGGGTGATTTCAGTGTGCTCACTGTGTCAAACTGAATAGAAACTAGAATATCTCTCTCAATATTTCTGACACTGATCTTTGAATAAGTCCTGAAACAGAGTATTCTTTATTTCTAAATGTTAATAGTTGAGGAAATACACACTTGATATGCTGTAAACAGTACTTTTTATTTTTAATTTTTCTAAAATGTTTCTACTATATATGAACTAAATCCAAATAACACCATTTCACAATTCATTTCAAAATTGGGGGATGGATATTTTGTAGATGTTTTGCTAATATAACACTATATTCCAAGCAACAGGAATGGTATATAGAAAATTATTGTTAAGGAACAACTTTACTGTTAAATCAATACAGCCTTTGACTTGAAGTCAATTTGCTTAGAATTTTATATGGCTTTATTGATTTGAATCATAAAAGATACAAAAGAAGATACATTGTACAAGTTCAATAGCATAAAAAGAGAAAATATCGGTCAAAACCTCAAACAGTAACTCATTGTGTTTGTGAGTACAGAAGTTGGGGAACAAAGTAAATCTCTTCCTTTTCCTTTTCTGTCACAACACTGTAGACATCTGCAGTGTATCTCCTGCGTTAGCCTCCACAGGCATCTGCCCTACTTACCCGATATGAGATGAACACTGGAGGCTACTTCCTCAGAAAGCCGTAATTCACACCCCAGAGAGTGGAACATAAATTGAGGACATGCTCACTCTGACCTGTAATTTAAAAGCTTGAGTAATGCTTTGGATTCTCCTATCTGGATTTAATTTTAGTCAGTTTATTTTCTGACCTGGAAGAATGGAACATATTTACATTTATAAAGAGCTTTGACTTTCATGACTAATGGATGTTAATTGCTGTAACAGTGACATTTTTCATCTTACCCACATTTCTAGGTTAACTTTTATAGGAAAGTCTCTGAGAACTAAATTAGTAGTGCTTTTAGAACAACTAAAGTGTACTACTTTCTAAAAATAGAAAATTATTGCTAATATAAAGTTTAATTTTAATTTTTGTCACATTGAGACCCAAGAATTTATTTTACATTATGCATTAATAATTATGAATTTTAAAGACAATTAAGTAATTATATGAACAATAATGAGTGATTTTGCTTTAGTGCTCAACTTTCTTGTCCTGTGTGGTACCGATCAATGTCAAGAAGTATAACTCTTTGAATTCAAAAATACTATTTAGAACTACTGGTTTCCCTCTGATAGTATTTTATATATGCCCTGATAGTTATTATAATCAGTTCTAGCTGGTTCCACTTAGCCTGTTCTTCCCTGTAGGACATTTTAAATCTCATTATTTGGTAGGAGTTCTGTTTATAGGCAGACCTTTAACAAAATATTTGAAATGCACTTTGTCTCAAACAGAGAAACCTTGTTTATCTCTAGTATCCAGCTGTGTATAGCTCAAATCCAGAGAGAAATTTTCAATTTTAAAAGTCATACAGAAAAAGTAAAATAAATTATATATCTTCTACTTCAGGATTAAATAAATAATAGCCAATAAAAAGCAGTTAAAGGAACTGTATAATTTTATATACCTATAATTTAAATATATGTTTCTAATTTTTATGAAACTGTCAAACCATGAAAGTCTGAAAATAGTAAAGATTCCCTTGCGGGTAAAACTAATTGATAACTACTGTAGGAGATGTGAAGATAAATCATACTTTTACTTAATTTTAAGAGTATAAACTTTTATTTACCTATTTATTTATAGAGTGACTGTCTAGCCATCAGAATTTAGACAGCACAACTTTGCAATACAATGTGACATCTGCTGCAGGAGTTGGAAACCTAAGACTTGTGTGTTAGGACAACATCTTTCCCTTCTTTTTCTCTGAATGTCATAATTTTATACTTCTGGGTACTTAAATGTGAATGAACTTTTTCTGAATTGACAAAACCTATTTAACGAGGTGAACTTGTTAATCTGCAATTCAGAGTGTTTCAAAATTAGATATCACCATATTTAATTAGCATTGTTTAGTTTTGACAAAGGCACTATTTTCAATATTTTATTCTTAAATGAGACATCAGATAATATTTGAATAAATTATTTCATAAATAGATCAAATAAAATCTTAGTCTCATCATTTGAAATGCATTCTGAAACACAAAAAGGATTTCTTTGCAACAAATACACAGATTTATCTCCTCATTCATTACACAATAAAATAGCTTTGTTGCCTCAGCACGGCGATGGGATCAAGGTGGTGAACACCGCATCATTTGCTATTTCCTCACTGTAACTAAACTCTAGACAAGAAGAAAGTGTGGTGATATATTTAATAAAACCAGTCTGGAATATCAGAGAACAGATCCACCCACAGTCAATCTAGGAGGGTCAGAGTGCTAACTCATACCTTTCATCCCAGCACAGGAAAGACCACTGGTGACCTATACCTTTAATTTCATAACTAAGGAAACAGAGATCTTTCTGTGCTTCTGTGACTTCAAGGCTAACTACCCAATGTTAAGTAGCTCACACCTTTAATCTTAACTCTGGAGTATGATGCAGAGTTGAACTTGGAAGGGAAACAGCTGGGTGAAGAAGGTATTTAGGGAGGCAGCCAGTGTGGGATTCTGTAAAAGTGACAAGGAGCCAGGCTGAGGAAGCTGGAAGATAGCTTTTACCCTGAGAAGTTGGCTGGGTGAGATTTGACTAAGGCTGTTTCCTCTCTCTGATATTCCAGAGTGGTTTTATTAAATATATAATACATCACCACAAGAAAAGCTTTATTTTTGCCTCACAGTTAAGGGGATACTGTCCATCATGACAGGAAAGAGGTGATGGCTAGACAGGGCAGGAACTTCCTCAGCTAGATCGTTCAAAATTCGGAACTGAAGATAAGGCTGGCCTTTTTCTGTTACTGGTCAAGAAGTCCATGTGGCCTGTGCTTAATTGATTTAGAAGCCCTTGTTTTTTGTCCTCCATTGTCTCTGCTTCTTACACTTTTTCTGGATCCTCTTTTGCAGGGTTCCCTGCTTTTGGGGGGGGGGGGTGTATTTAGTGGAGACATCCCAAATAGAAGCTCTAAGTCTGTTGGTTTATCTCTCAATAGATGATAGAATGGTCCTTCATGGATCATGTGAGTATGTGAGATTAGTTATTAAAAGACAGAGATAATTATGTCCCCATTGTCAACTTTGTCTATGTCACTACTTTGGTTTAAAATGACTTATTCTATTCAGGCTTCTATGTTTTCAAGAGTTAGCATGACTTCCAATGACATGTTTCTTTGATTATTATAACTAATGCGAGTAATACAATGTGTGCTTCCTAGAATTTGGAGCTAAAGTTGGATGCTAGATGAAATAATATGGTTTAGGGCCATTTGGATTTTACTTTCTAGGGTAAAGGGGAGGGAAGCAAGAAACATCATAGTTCTTAGTTGTTTAAATAATGAAATGATGAGAATATTCTTCTTGTCTCTGCCTTGTTACAACTTTGTGCTGAAATGATGAATTTAAGAGCATTTCTTTCAATGTTCAAGACCAGCTGTTACATTTTCTTTGAATTTACTCTGCATTTCTAAGACTGCCACAATATCTTTGAGTTGTTCACCTGTGGTTCCACTAAGATGTATCTCCTCTCTCCCAAACTGTGTGTTTCTCTCTAGACTGTATGTAAGCAAAACCAACACCTGTTTAGTTTATTTGAAGATCTCACTGATTTTAGAGCACAGTGGATAAATATTTTATGGTATCCCAGTGATGACTGAAGATATTTATGGCTATTTGTTACAAGTCTGTTTTTCTTAATGATAACATTGTTTGGATGTTTATATTTATGTGTATTTATATTTGCCTTTAATAAGCTTTATAGTATTAATTTAGTTGGACTCATTTGTTTGAAAAGTGGGAGAATTTGTGTTGTGTTATGTCTAAGGGAAAAGTTATGTTTTTGACTTGATACAAATAGATGAACACAAATGCATTTTCATGGTGTTTCAATACATCAAAATCAAAGGACTCAAAGGTTTTAAGATTTTAAAAGCCATATTCTATTTCTGTGAATATTTCTCTTCAGAATAGATATTTTCTCATTATTTTACTGTCAATAAGCCTTTAAAAATACTTCTATAACCTAGAAATTCTTAAAATAATGATGAAGCATCTGTTCATGTCCCGTCCCACTGTTATACAAAAACTTTATTTTTTATGTAAATGATAGCTTAATTCAAACAATTGATATATTCAAATATTTCATAGACTGCCGCCACACTGGACTGGCCCACCTTGGGACTTCTTGCCCTTTTGGGTGAGGGGATGGGTGAATGGGGAGGGGCGAGGCTGAGGGCTGGCTGGGAGGGATTGGGAGGGAGAAGGGAGGGGGAGCAGGTGGATACATTGATGGAGATAATATTTTTCAATTAAAACAATTAAATTTCATTTTAAAAAGAAAGAAAAAAGAGAAAAAACGTTTCACTAAAGTAAGTACATATATTTCTTTCTTGGAAAAAATTATAGGTCTACTCTTAACCTATCTTGATTAATATTTGATTATTGGGTGGAGGATGAAAAATTAACTAACTGTATGAAACTTTGTTTTAGAAACGCCATTTTATCCAACAGCTAGATTTAATGGTCACCATAAGACCATTTAGGACTGTTCATGCAGTTCAATAGCAGAGCATTTGCTTAGCTGTGATAAAACACCCGAACCTAAAGCAGCTATACAGGGAATGGATTATTTGGCTACTCTTTCACATCACAGCTAGTCATCGAAGGCAGTCAGGGTAGAAACTCAAACAGAGCAGGGACCTGGAGCAGAAGCTAATGTGGAGGACATGGGGGGGGGGGGTGCTGCTTACTGGCTCACTCTTTGTGGCTTGCTCATCATCTTTTCTTATAGAACCCAGAACTACCAGCCTGGGGATGATACTACCCACAATTGGCTGTACCTCCCCCCTATTAACCTACAACCTATAGCTGAATCTTACAGAGGCAATTTCTCAATTTGAGGTTCCTGTTTTCAGATTAACTATAGCTTGTATGAAGTTGGCATAAAACTATCTAATACAGTGTTGGTATAAATAAAAATCACTATAATGGTTAGGGAACCAGTGTGTGTGTTCATGAGGAACTGCCACAACACTGATATGTGATGGAGCAACCCACTGATGAATGTCCACTCAGAAGGGATGAAATCAGTGTGTCAAATACGCTTGCACACTTGTGTTTATGAAGCTTCGTGTACTACAGTTAGGTCATGAAGTTATCTGGGTAACTGGATGAAAATAGAATATAAACACTAGACAATTATTCAGTTTGTCCTTTGTTGGAACACAGATGAAAGGGAGGAAGCATTAACATTAAGTGAAATAAGTCAGGAACATAAAGATAAATAGTACACATGCCGCTAAGTGAACTAAAGTAGTTGATTTTATAAATTAGACAATAGAATAATGATCATTAGTGGTAAAGGCATTAGGGAGGGAGGAGGGATCCATAGAGGCTGGGTATGAAGTACTAAACTACATTTAGGAATGATTAATGCAAATGTCTTTCAGCACAACCAAGTAGCCACAGTTTATTATGATTTACTGTAGGCTTCAAAGTAACTAGAAGTGTTACCAAACTCCCAAGTGAGCTTCATAAATCTTAGAAAAGCCAGAAATGTAAATTAATATAATTTAATCATTACATGTCTTGAAGTATGATTAAGTATCAATGAGTTTTAAGAATGCACAAACATTTAAAATGTGTGTGTGCATATTTCTACATAGCTTGGCATTTAAATAATAAAATTACAATTAAACAATTATGGCAAAGAAAAATATGAAATATATAACATAATTAGTAATAGGGAAATAATCTTCCTATTATCAATGGCAATTAAAACAAAATTAAATAAATTAGTGCTGTGTTTATAAGTGCAGCACTCCATGTTAATAAAGGGTATTTGAGAGCTTGCTCTTAGTTTCATGATCTACTATAGAACTTTATAACCTATATTGCTTGGTGTACATTAAAATGGTTTAAAACACATACATCATTTGGTCTAGAGATCTTCACCTTAGCAATTTGGTTTAAGGAGAGTACTAGAGGTATATGGATGCAGAACTCTTAGGATAGTCCTGATGTGTTTCTGATATAGAAAAAGTTCAAATGAATCTAAAATTTAAATATATAATGGGGCATTATATTTTGCTTTATCCCCAAGATTATTCTTAAACAGTAGACTATTTAATGAGGAATGCATCATACCATACTGGGGAATAAAAATAATATATGAAATATAAAATGAAAGCATGGCATTATGTAATTTTGTGGAAATTATTTATACATATGGATATTTGGAAAGACTCAATGGCATAAGCCATAATTTATATAAAATTCTTCAAATTTAGTAAGTTATCACACTTTAAATTTTCTAAATAATCAAAAATCATCATGTTAATTTCAATATTTAAAAAATATTGTTTTAAGTAGGAAAGTAATTACATTATTATAATACAATCATGGACAGAGGCTGCTAGCTAAGCTCTACCTACATTCATATAATCATCAAGATAATTATTTTTTTCATTATCATTTCCTATTGACATATTAACTGTGCATGAGTGCATTCAGGATGATATTCAACAGAGACATACAGTGTGAAGTGATAAAATTCAGTATGCCTCTTTCTCCCTTCTCAATTTCTGTTAATCACTAATTCATCTCAGTTTATTTTTTGGTAAGTATATGAAGTATAACCATTGTTATTTTGGCTTCTGTGCGTGATTATTTCACTTAGTATAGTGTCCTTCAGTTCTCTCTTATTGGTACAAAAATGCAATTTTTCTTTGTGGCTAAACAAAATTATGCTATATATATATATAGTATATATATATATATAGCATAATTTATAAAAATTATATATATAAAAGCATATATATATACATGCATATATACTTACCACATGTTAATTATCATCTTATTTGCTGATGGGTATCTTGGTCGACTACATAACTAGTTATTCACAATAGAGTAAATACAATAGTGCAGACAATTCTTGGACCCACTGATATTGTTTCTTTAGACCTATACAAAAAAGTCAGAGGGTTGGGTCACTTGATAAAACTATTAGTTCTTTAACAAAAGTTTTTATTGTTCTTTATATCCTCTAATTTACATATTTAGAAGCCTTAAATGAGAATTCTCTCAATCTCCAGTTCTCACCTTTATTTGTTTTTTGCTTGACTTATTCAATAGACCTCCTAACATGGATAATGTGATTGGCCATTCAGTTTGTATTTTTTCTAATGATTAATAATATTAAATATTTCATATATCTATGAGTACTTGTATTTCTTTTTTAGATTCGGTATAATTATATTGTATTCTAAATCATGCTGTGTGTCAAGATTCAAATTCATTTTAAAATTAATTTGGATGAAAGCAGAATCAGTAACAGATATGAGAATGCACTTCTTGCTGTTCCTGCTTTCGGTCACTCACAGTGTAGGACAAGAACATCCGAAGACATATCCACAGGGTTGTAGTGAGGCTAAGATATAGTAGTCACCACACAGTAGGAGCTGTGACCAGATTCAGACTTAGGAAGTAAGTTACAGGTGACATTAACAGAGAGTTTCTCAAGACCAGCCTCAAATATTCTAAAATGTACTGTAAAAGCACTGTTGGGAGTACTTTGGAGTACTTTAATATTTTATTATTTTGAAGAATTACTTGCATATCCAACAAAATGAGTTCTCTAAGACTGAAGAATAATTTGACTGTTTTTGAGAAAAAAAATAGGTAATTTAATTTTCAAAAAAAAAAAAAAAGAGAGAGAAAACCTGACTAAAAAAGAGGTAAGAATTCTCTCTACTAAAAGATCTGAACCAGTTTACCTTTAGAAACTTTAAGAAAATAAAAGTTGGCAATTCTTTTAACATAAAGCTTTAGCCACTCTATTTATTTGAATTGACATGAAACTCTATGGGGCTAAAGCTCCACAGAAGAGCTACTTTAGAATGTAATAAAATAAAATAAAATAAAATAAGAATGTGGTTAAAGAGAAAACGGAATTGTTTCCAGTGAAAAATTAATTATAGTAACAAGCAAAATGTAAACTGTTTAGAATTTGATTGTTAATTCAAAATAATTCAACAACATATTTCTTCCATTTTAAAAGGCAGATGGAGTATTTAGATACACAGATTTTTGAAGATGTTAGTTATATGCTTTGGTAAAGACTTCAACAGTTGGATTAATGTTGTTAACACATTTTAGATGTCACAGGAGCAACAGAAAATAGAACTTGAGGCTCAGAATTACTATCTTTTTAACTTTGTTACTATTTCCCTACAGAGAATAGTGCTCAGGTAAGATGAACGCTTTAGAATATTTTAAATCAGATTTGATGCCTCATTCATAGAGCTATAACTTGAAATATACGCTGTTTCATTCCTCTTAATATGTTCCTACTTAACATTGAAGACTAGCCTCGTCACAAGTGAGTCTAGTTAACTAATCTCTTGGCTCAAACTACAAATAGTCAAAAGAAAAACACTTGTTTATTTTTTCATCTCTGTTAACTTGAGTTTTATTAAAGACTGATTTGGCCACAATCCTTATTAATCCAGTGATAGTCTGGCATTTTTAAAAGCAATCTTTTTGAAATGGCAGTTTCTTGGAGACTTAAACATAAGATAAATTACATGTAATTTATGGTAATCATGGCAGGTCATTTACTGAAAAAGATTCAAATAAGAAGCCATTGCAATTTCAGAAGACAGATCTGGTCAAGATCATATGTTTGAATATTTTAATTTATTTTGTTGAATTTCCCCTGTCTTATGTTCATGGAATTAACCAGCAGGGGCTGCTCTTAGCATTGCAGGCAAGCTAAGTCTCTGCAGAGTTGAACTGTGTTATGCCCTAGTTGTTGGTGTAACTAAAGTACATTGAGGTTGAACAGCTTGTGAAAATCCAACCCTTGTCTTGTTCTGGCTAATTTGATTGTTTTCCTTTGTCTTCAAGCCTCCAATATCTGCAGTCCTCATGTTAATTAAAATGTTAGTTCCTCCTGGTCATCTTTATAAATACTTTATCAGTACAGATATGATAAAGGAAAGACAATTAAGACTTTGTGTTGAAAACTGTATTTTTTAATAGATTAGGTAGAGAAGAGAAAGAGAATGGACTTTCCCCAGCCCTCATGATTTCAAATGGGAGCTGACTCTCTTTAGGGCAGTTTTAAATAATATACAGAGCAATTTAGTTTTAAAAATTGCATGATTCTTTGCAGTAGGCTATTGAAGGAAGTAGAAGACCGATTGTCTCAAATGGCTTTTGTGGGTTTATATGGAAAGATGAAAAGACATTCTGTGTATTAGAATCTGCACAAAAGTTATGCTTTGTGAGGGGTTAGCTTCACCATGTGTATTATAGATGTTCAACTGAAGACGGGAGACCTTAACCCCTCCCCAGCTCTTGAGTTACACTGTGACTATTTTCCAGGGTTGCTGCTCTGTGTTTTGTTTTGTTTTTTTTAAGCCATTAGTTTTTCTAAAAAAAGATCCGAATTGTTAAATAAAGCATGTCCTATGATGTCTAAGTATCATAACTTTATAACTAAGGAAATAGGATTAACTGAGGTAATGTTAATGTTCTTTTTATTATCTCAAACTAAGAAACATACCCTTGAACAGATATCATTAAGCCTTTCTGAGTGACCAAATTATATTTTGGATTAGGTTTTCTTTTACAACCCTATGGTAGGACACCTCCAAATTATTTGTAAGTATATTTGTAAGTAAAATTTTGACACTGTCAGATACAGACTCAACAGTAACTAGGGAGTTTGGTCATATGCCATTGCATACAGATATGCAGGTATTAGCTCTGGCAATCTTGTATAATAGGAGGTATTATTAGGGTCCCCTAGTTCAGTGGTTCTCAAGTTTCCTAATGCTGCATGCTGTGGTGACCCCTAACCACAAAATTATTTCCATGTTTGCTTGATAAGTGCAATTTTGCTACTGCTATGAATTGTAATGTAAATATGTTTTTCAATTGAGCTAGGTGATCCCTTAGAAAAGTCGTTCAATCCCCAAAGGGAATGTGAACCACACATGTTGAGAACTGCCATGCTAGAGGAACAGAATCAATAGAATTGATATATACAAAGAGAATTTTTTTTTTTTTTTTTTTTTTTTTTTTTTTTTTTTTTTAGATTGTCATGCATGATGTGTCCTGGGTAGTCTAGCAATGGCTGTCTAATATTAGAGATACTGAGTACTGATAGTTGCTTAGTCTAGAAGGCTGAACACCTTAGCAATACTCTTTGTTGAGAGGGTTTGTGGTGGTTCCAAAGAGCCACAGGTCTCCCACTTCAGAAGCCCCAGAAGCTGGATTCTTGTATTAGTAGAGAAAGCAGCAGCAAGCCTGTAGATGAGCTTGCCAGAAAACATGAAGACAAAAAAGGCTTCCCTTTCCCAATGTCTTTATCTAGGCTACCACCAGAAGGCACTGTCCACATTTATGGGGGATCTTCTGAATTCAAATAATCTGATTAAGATAATGACTGAAAGCTATTTGTCATTATTTGATTCTATGTCCAGTCAAGTTGTCAACCAAGGATGGAAATTATAAAGAAAGTTTAAAAAATTAAGGATCTAATTTGAGAAAATATTGTTTCTGTGTGTCTAATTAAAATTCCATATTATATACATTGTCATTTTTAAGTGAAAATAATGTTGTTCACAGCATATAAATTCGTATCATTATCTTTATAGGGACATTGTAATCCCTTTACGATAGTGTTAAATTGAACTATGAAGTAAATAATTGTGTGATTAGTAAGTTATCAGTATTAATTTCAAATAGTTTGACTTTGTCCCCTTTCATGTTTGAAATATTGATCAAAGAATTTTTTTTCTGTAGATTTTAAGAATAAGCAAATACTTATTTACTTTGCATATAGTGTTTATTCATTTACTTAGTAAACTAAGATGAAAAAACCAATTTTCAAATGGTATAAAAATTCAGTTTATTTCAATATTTATATATCAAAATTATTTTTAGTACTTTGCAATGTTATTCAAGAATATTTAGGAATCAGAAGCAACACCTGTGCTACTTCTATCATCAGAGTCTCCCTGCTGTCTTGACGATGTCCTGTTTGTTCTTTTCCATACATGGGGTGAGTGATGTCTCTTCTATGCCCAAATAGAATGTCAAGTTGTTCCTAGACAGTGGTATCAAGCAACAGAAGTGTGTGGAACCTCCGGGTCTTTATCTTGCTTAGCTGGAGATCTAGATTTTTCTGCAAATACCAAGGAAAGAAAATGAGAATGTGATGCTTCTTATGGGGTGTAGATAGTGGGCAATGACTGGCCAGGACTTCTGGGGAAAAAAAATCTACATTACAAACATCTTCTATCTGCAGAACCTTTAGTTGATAAGAACAACTTATTTGTAGGAAATTAATGTTTTAATTCTGAAAGCAATCCTCTGTTTTGATGAAATAAATGCTTAACATATCAGACCAAATGAATTGTTAAACCATTCCCAGCGGTAATTTACCGTAGGATAATAACTTAGAATAAGTTTTAGTCCCAAGAAAATCAATTCTTAGGCAGAAATCCTGCTTTTCAGAAAAATTCGGTCTGATGCATCCACTCCAGTGAGGTCCAATTTTCACATCCCAATATCAGGACTAAGGTAGGTGCTCCTCTTCAGGGAATGGACTCCAAGGTGTCAACCCATGTAAAGGAACACAGTCTGATCACATCCCTAGAGGCTCAACAGATGAACCAGGCTGAGCTGATCCACCTTAGGACTTGCCCTTTTAGGGGAAGTGGCTGGGGGCAGAGGTGGGGGGAGCCTGAAAGTGGACTGGGAGGGATTGGGAGGAGAGAAGGGAGGGAGAGCAAGGGGATACATGAGGGAAAAAGACTTTTAAAAAATTTAAAAATGAAAAATTCAGTTATGCCAAAGGCATTTTTTAAAAAGACTTTACTCAAGTTCTCTGCATTAAGCAGCAAGGCCAGCAATGTATCTCAGTTTTATAATAGTGCTTGCTTAGCATTTTCAAAACCTGAGTTAAATCTCTCATGCCAAGTACATGAGGCAGAGCAAATGAACCTAGTATTTGGGAGATTTTAAAGAAGGAGGAGTAAGAGGAGGAGGAAAGAAGGAGGAGAAGGAAAAAGAAGAGGAAGAAGGAAGAAGAAGAGGAGGAGGAGGAGGAACAGCTAGAATCATTAGGATCACTCTGGGATCCATGATGAGTTTGAGGCTGCCATGGGTTACAGGGTATACATTGGCATGGAAGATTGTAGACTCATTACCTTCTTATTTGTTGTGATGATTATCTCACTAAACTTTGGGCATACTATTTTGTGGTTGTTTCAATTAATTTCAAAAGTAATTTTGTTGACTAAAACATATTAATACACCTCTTTCTTCCTCGAAAATATCTCAAAAATGGAGACTACATACTTGTACTACTGGACTTTTAATGCACATTGAAAACGAGCTGTCTTACTGAGTTTGCTGATCAAGGGAGAAGCAATATATCAGGATGTAAACTGGTACCACAGCCAGGATGCATCAGCTCTTCCAAGAAAGACTTGGTGAAAAGGCCTAGTTTGAAAAAGGAGAGAAAGCTTCCATTGAGAGAGCTGCAGGCTCCTCTATCCTAGTACTTGCTCTGTACCCATTTAGTTCCTTACTATCCTTGCTCTTCCAAAGTTGGCTAGATCCTCTACACTATCATCTTTCTATCTTCTACATAATTTCTTTAACATATATGCCCAGCTAAATTCATTGCTGGTATATTGAACTATTTCATCCAATAAACTTAATTTCTCCTATTTGATTTTGTAATTAATAAAAAGATATGGCATCTTCAGCATTGTATGTGTTGCATAGCACAGATTTATTATGCAATTAATTATAATAACAATGTTATACTCTAATATCTTAATAAGGTGTGATCATTAGAGACTAGGAACCTTACTTGATAAGATAATAAATAGTTTACACCACCTATTGTTAAGCTGACTCAAAATTTTCCTAACTAATAAGATGGTATAAGCCATGTTCCATGTGGGAAAAGTGTTATGTCTATTCTTAAAGACACTCATACTTCCTTAGAAAAATATTCTTAGAAATTTCTGCAATTGAACAAATTTGCGGATAAGAAGATACTCAAGAGCTTCATTTTTATTGCCTGTGCAGACTGGAGCTTTCTCTGTCTTAAGGACCAGCGATTGTAGTGAGGTCTGTAACAGGATAGGCTCTGTGTTTTCCCTGTGACTTCCCTATCTCTCACTGATCTTCACAACTCTCCTCAGATAAGTGTCCCTGAAATTTCCAGGGCTTTGAAAGATGAAGCCATGTCCTTGATCTCCCAGAAATTCTCCTAAGAAGCTGGGATTTACAGCCCTGGTCTTGAAGACTGCAGGAACTACCACCTTCTCATTTGTTGTGATGATTATCTCACCTCACTGTTGGGGAAACGGAACCTTGGTAATCAAAGCTTTGATTCCAACTTTTTGACTGATAAGGATGTTAGCAGAGCAGCAGATGATATTAGCTATTGATGTTTATTTTTAGCTTTAAAGGAGGAAGATCATACACTAGAGAGTAATGGAAAATGCTTTGAGTACGTGAGTCCATGGTTTTTGGTTTTTTTTTTTTTGTTTTTTTGTTTTTTTGTTTTTTTTTTCTAATTAAAGGAACTGGTGTGCGTGTGCTAGGTAAAACTGTCCATCATATAAGACTTCCACCCCAGAATTGTACCATATGCATTAAAAGTAAGGAAGCCGCACTATTCTAAAATGAAGATCAAATGGCCTTGTGACCATTGAGCTATCCTTTCTGAGAACAACTGTTTACTAAATAAATAACTATAAATAGTTTTCTCTACTGAATCTCAAAGGTTTAAGGCACAAAAAGACTTTAAAATGACAAATAAAACAGTACTATCTTGAAGTTAAACTGAGGCATGGAAAGAAAGAAAGTTTGGTGGAGCCAAAGTTAATCAATAAAAAGATGAAAAATTTGAATCATTTTGTAATGTCTAATATTATATATGTTCTAAATATTTATACACTATCTTAAGTTTAATCAAATGCCACATTTTTTATGTTGATGATATAATTGGTTTATCTCCACATTTAAACTGTAATGAGGCTTATTTAGGATAATTTGATGCTCACTTATGAACAGTGTCTTTTTTTTTTTTCATTGTGAAGTGCTATTAAGATGTGGACTTTAGGGGACTGCTCCATATGAAATCCAGGACATGTAGATTTGAGCATATTACTTGTTACAGATAGACCCACCTTAGCATTCTCTGTTCCTTCGTGAGTACCATCCCCCTTTAGTGATCATTCCTTAAATAGGGAAAAAGAATCTACTCTGTATGACCTGACTCAAGATAAACTATAAACTCCATATCTGTTTTGTTCAAACCCACAGCCACCGTGATTTTCTAAGTGAATTTATATTTCTCTAGTAAAATTCTTTAGTGTTAGGGTTTTGTTTTAGCAGCTAAAGCCCTGGCCAATGGCAACTAGCCTGGCCCCACAATAAGTTCTGACATTAAGCTCCATTTAAGAAGGATTCCCACCACTGACCCTTCCCTTTTTCGTGTCTTTTCTTCTCCTGCCCTACGAGAGGGCACACTCCTCAGCCCCTAACATCCTCTCCCTCTCCTCTCCCTCTTCTCTCTCTCTCTCTCTCTCTCTCTCTCTCTCTCTCTCTCTCTCTCTCTCTCATCCATCTTGCCTCCCTCTTTCCATCTCATCCCTCTCTCCATAATAATAGAGGCTCTCTATGTGGGCCCATTCTAAGTGTCTCTCAACAAGTGACCTTGACCTTCCACCATGCCACATGGGTATTTGCATTTTTATAACATAACATTTAGGATTTGCATTGCTGACAATATTCCATTGCTCTTAAAATTTGTCTGTTTGCCAATACAATAAGAACAACTCTACTGACTTTGTAGTGTATGTATTATTTTTGCTATGTGTGTATGTGTGTATGCTGGTGTGTGTGTGTGTGTGTCCAGAACTGTGAGCACATATAAAAGCTAGAGGTCAATATTAGGTGTCTCTCTTTTTCACTCTCCATCTTCTGGTGTGTGTGTGTGTGTGTGTGTGTGTGTGTGTGTGTGTGTGTGTGTGTGTGTGTGTGTGTGTGTGTTTGAGACAGTGTATCTACCAGAACTGGAGCTCCCTGATTGGTAACTGATTGCCTAGACTGGCTAGACTGGCTACCATCAAACACCAGTATCCTCCTGTCTCTACCCACAGCTCTGGGATTGTAGGCATAAACGGCTACTCCTGGCTTTTTGCTTGGTCTCTTGAGATTTTTAACTCAAGTTGTCTTTGTACAGCAAGTATCTTAGTCACCAATTTGTCTTCCAGACCCCTGATGACCTCTACATCTGATAAACTTATATTCCTTAACAATAACAAAATGACCATCTTAATGTAATTGCTTGAAACTTGTTAACATCTGATATGTGTGGTTCTATTATGAATTGTAAAGAAATTTTATTTTAAAATTTATATCAAAATTTTTAACTTTTATGAATTTTTGGTACAATTTCAAGAACACCTGGCTGCTGGTCAAAGTAGACAAACATGGTATGCCAGTGCTGGCAATTTGCATGGCACCTTAAGCACTGCATATATTAAAGCTTGATTGTATCCAAGAGAACTGTCTGCTGAGACAAGAAGCTCTCCACCTGGTGACAGGAGACTGAACTGACTGACTCACGGGAGTATCATATGAAGAACTCCATTGGGTAACTACACCTGGTCCAGCTTTATACCCCATATTCTTGGAAATGTTCTAGAATCTTCTGAACCTGGAAAAGTAGTCTTTTCTTGTTTTCATCATTTAGCATTTATCCTGTACCCTCTATTGACCAAACTTGGCTTGTTCCAGCTGGCATGGAAAATATCAGAGTCCTGCTTCATGAGCCCAAAATAAGAGCCAAGAAATACAGATTTGGAACTGAGAAAAAATAAATTGGCAACCTAAATAGTTGTAAAAATGCCCATAAGAAAGGTGATAAAAGTGATACACACAGTTGTTTGTTGTGCTTTAACAGCAGATTTATAGGACGCAGCGCTTACCACCCAGCTCGTCTCTACTAAAGATAAAATGGGTATTTAATCAAATCACAAAGAGTAAATGTCTTGTTTGTTGGGACCAAGGTTTTATATACTGTAAGAAACTGATAAAGTATTAAGTAGCCTTAAAGTTGATATGGGTATTGTGATCTTTGAAAAAGTGTTCTTTCTTTTGCTGTGTAGGATTGCTTAATGTATAATGAGACATTTGTGATAAATGGGATTCTCAGCTATTTAAAAAAAAAAAAAAAACACTGACTACATGATTCTCTTCATCTAGCTTGGTATTTGTGAACAGAGTTATCACAACACAGCCCCAGAATTCAAGCCTTCTGAATTCTCATCATAGGCTGCTGAGTCACATATTGTCTTAAATCTATTTCAGTTGTCACTTGAGGAAATTTAAAAGTAGGTTGACATGGTTCAAGGATGTAGTAGAGGAAAAGTGTAGAACAAAGGAAAGATAATAAGCACTGGTAGGTCTCAAATAGGGATTCTTCAGTGACATGATGTGTGTCATATCATTTAACAATAAAATAATTAACAAAATTTGTGAGCTTCAGATTATTTAAAGATAATCAGCCATGACATGAGTACTAGACTAGCTCCAATTTACCAAATATTCAATTCTCCTTTTCTTTTCTTCCCCCAAATAGTTCTAATTACCTAGATGCAATTTAGCCATTATTTTTAACCCATTTTAAAATAGTTACACTATTGCTGAAAATATATGGTTGTGTTTTAAAAGAAGGTATATGTCTAAAATGAAACTTTTGAAAAGACACTAACCCCATCGTACTCTTCCAAGCTGATTATTTCAGAGAAAGCTGCTAGCAGACAAGCATCAGCACTCATAGGCTGGGCTTGGAGGAACAAGAGAAGGTGCAAGGGGGGAGGGGAGGGGAAAAGGAAAAGGTGAAGAGTGGTAAGAAGTGTCTCGGAGAAGGGAAGTTAGGGGCGCCTACTGCAGTGGAGGTGGAGGCTCTCACTGCTGTTTTCTCCTCTGATCAAAAGCCTTTCACATGAGATCCCTAACCTTTAGTTCTTACTTTGGCAGGTGATTATATATTTTTGTGTGTCACAGGCTTAGGGAAATAAAGGATTATCATCTTTGCTCTGAGTCAGAGTGTTAATTAATGTGTGTGCATATAAAATGAAATAATGAATTATTTAGCTGATAACAAACATAATATAAAATTCCATTTATTGGATTGTCAATTTAATTTTGTTAGTTTAGAATTGTATATAAATTCTTTTTGATAGGACATAAAAGAAGCTGGCATTTGAGGGTCTTTTGTAAAGTATTACCTAAAGTATTACCTTTTTGATCCATGACCATGTATCTCTTATTTATGTCTTACAAAATATTTTTGATACTTGATTGAAGTATAATGTAGTTTGATTAAACATAAAATTTACATGGATTCTGGATCAAGAAGGCTTAGAAATGTGACCAATCCTTATATCTCTTCTTTTTTTGTCAACATAGACTGTCTAAATGCTTTGATGTGACTGTTCTACCAAAGATAACTGGTCATCATCACCAAAATAGGGGAGTAACTTGTTAAGTACAAATAACTTTGGCCAAGTCCTCAGTGGCTTATCACTTTAAGGAAGAAAATGTATAATGCTTTAGAAATTATGCTTGTTGGTGCTTCATTCTTACAGTACATCATTGAGCTAAGTATTTCTCAGTTCCATTGTTGAAAGTGAAAATTGGGGTGGCTTATAGTCCAAAAGTATGTGGGGTTTCATTAAATGCAAACTTTGAAGAACCCAGTTAGCAGATCTGTGTTGGGAGTTTGGGTAAATCTCAGTTCTTCTGTTCCTTCTCAACATTGTTCTCTCACGGTGCTCATATTCCATGCCCACATGCCATTTGCTCCCAGTTTAAGTGTGTGAGCACCCATTCTATCTGGGGGTTTTCCTTCTCCCTTTTAAAAGGTTCTTCATTTGGAAGTAGGTGACATGCCCCTTTACCAATTCACTTGCCATGTAAATGTTTTATTGATAGGATGTGTTAACTAATTGTAAACCGACTATCATTACTCTCTAACTTAAATGCCATGGTCTTGTGTTTTCCCTCTCTCCATATTACACTGTCATTTCTGTCACCAAAAGGGTTTTTAGATAAAAAAAAAAAAAAAAAAAAGCATTGTAGGTTTCTGAAAATTCAAACACCGTTTTACTATAATAGTGACATTGTGTAGCATCACAAACATTTCACATGGTGTGGTAGGAAGAACATTGGATTCAGAATATTACTTGGTAAAGCTGTGGCTTTAGGCAAAATTAATTTCACTTCTAATTACAAACTATTCTTTTTAATTTGTGTGCGTGTGTGTGTGCATGTTTGTATATGTGTTCCTATCTGTAAATGTAGTACGGAGACGAGACGTCAGAAGAAAACTTTGGATATCAATCCTTGCTTTTATCTCATCTCATGTAGGCACTGGGTTTACCCTCAGGCATTGCCATATCAGCGTTTGTGTGGTTCTGGGGTTCAAACTCACATTCTCATACATTCACGGCAAACAATTCACCCTCTGAGTCATCTTCCAAACCCTGAGTTTAATAATCATCTTTAGTTTCCTCTCATTTGCTTTAGAAATAATAATGTTGGTTTAAAATTAAAGTGCTGTATTAGGCATGTACTCTAACACTGACACATAGCCAGTGTTTAAAACATGGTAGCAATTATCTGAATTCTTTCCTCACCTAAGAGTGAAATAATTGTAAAAATCAGTAGAAAGGAAATGTTTCCTTTTCACCTTTTTAAATAAAAAAATAATAGTAATTTGGAGTTTAACAAACTTGAACTTCATGCCAGACAGCCATAGAGCACTTTAATCCTGATACTTTGGCGGCAGAGAAAACTCAAAAAACGAAAACAAAGTTTCTTCTGTATTTGATGCTAGAGATTAGCATTTGTTTCAGACATTTATAAATATGCATTTTAAGCATTCAGACCATTAGAATTAATGAAGGAGTCGAAAACAGAAAGTACCTACAGAGTTATTTTACATAATTGTCTTTGAATATTATAAATTGGGCAAATTTATAATGAAAAATTTCAAGAAGATTGTTATATAGCATAAAAATTATTTGTTGAGAATTTCTTTTATCCCAACAACAGAAGTGGATACTTTAATAAATAATAATTCATCTAATACAAAGCACCATCCTGTCACAATGTGGTTTCTTGGTCTCGGGACGTCCAGACCCACAGACCTGCAGCCTCAGACCCCTTAGCCTCCCACAGCTGCTCAGGCCCCCAGAAATGACTCAGACGCTTATATTAAGTTCATGACGTTTGGCCTATGGCTCAGGCACATTTTCAGCTAGCTCTTACATCTTAACTCAACCCTTTCTCATTAATCTGTCTGCCACCTGTGTTCCTTACATGCTTCTTCTTTGGTGGCTGGCTCAGTCTGTCTGACTCTGCCTTACTTCTCCTACCTATGCTCTGATGTCTCCTCCTACTTCTTCTATGGTGCCTGTCATGGGCCAAAACAGCTCCTTTATTTAAAGATATTCTCAGCATACAGAAAGGCATTCCCACATCACAATCCAGTATACTTTTATATCAATAAAGTATTTGTTCAGTTAAAAAAAAATAATACCTTTCATTTTTTTGGTATTTCTACACAAAAGGACCCATTTTTGATTTTTTTTTTCTTTTAATTCTAGGAAACTATTTGTAAGAGGCAACTTATGTTGAAAATAAATTCCTGACTTAGATTCAGTAGTAACTGTAAGCCTGTACCTTTCAGTCAAATTATATATCTTCCCATGTGTCACACAGTGGAACTAAAATAAGGTTCACTATATCTGAATAAATTCCAGTCCGGATATTGCCTGTAAATACGTAAACTTTGCTACTTCCATGCCTTGTAACACTTTCAGAATTCTCTCATTGAAATGTCTTATTTTGAGTGTATTTTTCTTTGTATGTATCACACGGGGCTCAAATAGCTGACTGTATTGCTCTGATAAGAGAGGTCGGATGCAGAACCAGTGCCCCAAGTTACCACATGGCTATGAAAGCCTGTCTTAAGAGGCTTTAAGTAACATGGGTGAATATGAAATGCTATGGGATTAATCAGAGTAATTAAACTGTTAACTAAAAAGTTAGCATTTTCATAGCAGGTATTTTAGTCTTTGTTAAACAGAGGCAGTAAGGGTGGAAAAGGATTCTCCTCCAGAGACAATTGAAAGTGCTCTTTTTAATGCATGAACATTCTCAACATCAGTCACACTCTAAAAGCCTTTGTCAGACCTGTTGATTTTAAGAGCTATGTAAAAGTTGACAAGTTGAAAGCATCTGTCTAATGATGCCAGCTACCTAATCTACCTGCTTCATGGGATTGTTGGGAGACCCTAAGTGAAATAATGTATGCAAAATTACATTACATAATAAAGTGTTAAATATAAATTGCATTTGCTCAATTAATATTGATAGTAAATGTTTACCACATGCCAGTTCAGCCTTAGACACCTAATTGCAGACTATTTACTATCTAGCAATTCAACTTTTTATGTTATGTTAATATCTTTCTATCTATCTAGCTAGATAGCTATTATCTATCTATTATCCATCTTCCATATCCTCATTTCTTGTCATGGTGGAAGGTCTAGTGTAACACAGTGGGTCATGTAGTCTTTGGTTCATGCATCTTTACTTGTAATGAGTCAATGATCTTGTTTGAGGGCTCCGGCTTCTCCTGCACCCTAGATACTGGGTCTTAACTGGGACTCTTCTTAGATATCCTGGTTTCTCCCTGTGTCATGGAGATGCTACAGCTTTGAATCTGCAGGACTTGTCCTTTCACATGCTCCAGAAGTTTACGAGTGGGATTGGTCAACTCACAGCCATAATTCTCAGCCTGGGTGGAAGCTGGGCTGATAAGCCCCCGAGTTCTCCTTCATCCTCACCAGCAGGTGAGATCTCCGGCACTACCCCAGCTAGATAACCCAGTGCAGCAGGCAGTGTGGGATAATTCCAGTTCTCCTGCTCTCATGTACTCAGCCCTCTCTCTCACAACGTCACCAAATGACAGACGAGTAATGTCATGTTTATCCATTTTAATAGCCATATGGATCCTTGTGGGACCTGAGGATGAGTATCTCTAACAAGGTCCTAGCTGATTCAATATGGCAGTTTTGCAGACACTCACTAACAAGGAGCTCTTGAATTGAGTGTGCTCTCAGTCAGAACTCTGCTTGGGCTTGCTAAACCATTGTCTGCAAACTATTTCTTAATAGGTAAAATTCTTTTTTTAATTAATTAAAATGAGCTGTTGAAAAGAAACTTGAACTTCCCACCCGACCAACTCTAACAACATATTGCATATTCAGGTAATGTCAACAACAATAAATATATATGTTTTACATTTTATCTGGACAACAGTCACTCTTTAATTAGCTCACTTATTGGCAAGGAAATCATAATATGCAATGAAAGGATCTCCATGTGTTCTGTCCCTTGAGAATTAGAACATAGAATCTGTTCTCCATACTGCTTGCTGTGCCTTGATTACTGTATGTAAATGCATATGTTCAGCAATTGGAACATAACACAACGCATGCATGGCGAAACTAAATTAGGTCAGCAGCTGATTTCAATCTAGTTTCTTGTGTGCTTTGTAGTAAGAACCCAGAGATTGTTTAAGCAAGCCTTTTCTCTTCTCCTATCTCTATTGAAACTTCATACTATTTTGACTACTTTAAAATATATCCTCCAGAAATATTTACATTCTTAAAGTTTACATTCAGAGCACTTTATATGAGATACACCATTAATATTTAGTGATGCTATATGTGCTCCACATAATTTCTTTATTGGGATTTCAATTTCCTGATCTTAATCTCTCAGATTATATATTTTTAAACACATATGCTAAGCATGCAATATTCCTACCAAATTTAACTTGATGCCTCTTTTCATATATCTTATCTCTTTGATGGAAGAACATTTGAAAAAAATTCTATGTTTTTTTTGTTGTTGTTGATGTTTGATTGATTTTGTTTTTGTTGTTGTTTAAATCAGGTATAGACATGGCCACCTCTCTATCGTGTGTGCTTTCTGATGTTCCTCTCACTTTACAGCTCTGTAACCCTCTCTTGGTTTCTTGTGCAGCAGGTTCCTTCTGTAGTCGACCCTGTGCATTCCTTACTTATATATGCCATTTAATAAGGATATTCCCAAGCACAGATAAGTTTTCTTGTTATTCTACCTAAATTTGCAAACCTATTTTGATTTTGCTATTGTTTCTTTTTAAAGCTAGATTAATAATATCTATGCTGTAACTTTCTCATAGAAGTAGTCAACAATATTGAATTTAAATAGATGGCATACAGCTAAGGCTCAAATTTTAATTATCTAAAAGCTTGCATACTGCAAATCCACATAGTTTCACTGCATGAATTAAATACACATCTGTCAAGGAAAACATAGTAAAAAAAGTGAATTTGCATAAAGTTTCTCATTGTCAGGATTTATACAGTAAGAACGTGACACTGTGAGTCTGTGTTTTCTGTATGCTGTGAAGTTTGGGCCATTTCAAACATTTAAACTTCATATTGAAATGTAGGTTTTTATCTGTACTTTCTGTGGTTCAGGGCAAGATTGTGAATGCTTGTGAATGCTGCAGCTAATATACTGTGATGAAAGATATACTAGATAAATTTCAAAGGCCATTCTTAAAGGCTTCATAATCTACCACTGGCTCTCTTGGGATATTCACTGTAGAAAAAGCTCTGTATTAAAAAGATGCCCAGTCCTTTGGACTCTTTCATATTGGAGATACTATGAGTATCTGAGTACCGAGCCAGGGATGACATCCTACCATATAGGTGAGTGAGTCAGCATGGGTATACAATTCCTGTAAAACTTCAGGTGATGACTGTTAGTCAGCTTTAGTTGATATTTGATTTCTACTGTGGGAGAGAATCAAACTACTAAGCCAAGCTCTTCCCAAATCCCCGACCTACCAAATTGGAGCAAATATAAAACAGTTCTTTGAAGTTACTCTGTTCAGTGCAGGTGCTTGGGGAAACCACAGAGCCAGGATCAAAGCTTTTGTTCCTACTCTGTTTTCATGCTTCCAATAAAGTCACTTTCCTTTTCTAAGTCTTAATCTTTGGTTGGAGTAACACATTAACTTTCCTGAATCAAAATTATTATATCTACATTTTTATCCTTACAGATTCCAAGACAGATAATCATTATCTTTGCAATGGTGGGCTGAAGGTACAGGGGATGAGTTTTCAAACATAAGAACTTAGAACCAAAATACCTTCTGCATTCTATAAACTTAGACTAAGAAATACCCATCTCACCTGTTCCAAAAACAGCATGTTGTTAGATTGATGAAGTCAAATGTTTGATCTAACTTTAGGAGTTTGAGAATATTTATCCTTTTCTAACATTAATTCTATTACACACCAAAGACAGTTTCAAAAGAGGAAGTAGTCGTTTTAGGTAACCTAGCAACTGTGAAAAACAGAATACTGCTATGAAATGTAGCAAAAAATAAAAATAGTCTCCTTAAAAATGAATAGACAGGTCATGATTCAGATAGAGAAATCCACTAAAAATGGGTGAGCAAGAGACAGCATTCTAATTTTGTTTTTGTTTTTCTAAGGTAAAAGGTGAGACTGAATGCATACTGCCCAACTGTTAACAGTATGCGTAATGAAACTCCTGAATTAGGACAATTATGGTGACATCCACAATGGATCTTTTCTTAACAGCAAGGTGGGGGTAGTAACTTCTAAATAGGCAAGTTCTCATTGGGATAAATGTATAATGGAACAATTGCTAATGATTTACCATAAATCACTGCTAATATTTGTCATTGCTCTCTGGTGTGTAATTGAACACTCTGAGCACAAATATAGGACTGGAGAACTGTAGACCATGTATCTTGAATCTAGTATTGACTTGCTGAGTGACAACAGAAAAGTAACTCAGCTCACGTTGCTTGAGAAATGAAAGGACTTGACAAGGTGAAACAAATACTTCATTTTGCTTCTGAAGCTTAAAGGAAGATTAGTTCATCAATACATAGAAAGATACAAAAGAGCACATACATGACAAATATAGTGAACAAATTATATTAACTACATGTCAGAATAACAATGCTTAAAGATGCCTAAAATAGTTGAATTAGACATCTTTTGGCTCATTTTTTGTTGTTCTTTTTTTATCCATTTGTTTTGTTTGTTTTGTCTTGTGACAATCCAGTTGATATAGTTTTACTGGAACTCACTATGGGGACCAAGCTGCACTTGAACATGGACATCCATCCATCCCTCTACGTTTCTGCTGTATTGGAATTAAAGTATAATTATAAGCACGTGCCAGCAAACTGGCTTCATCTTCTTTATACTAATCTTCTGAATCAACAGTTATGGTAAAACCTTATGGGAAATGTTTCCCATCCAGGATATCTCTGCACTAAGCATGATATTTTCATTTATTATCTAGGGACAGAAGATGTTGGTACCTTATGATATATTTCTTCCAACACAAAAGGCCAGATCAGACCACATTAAAAACATATAAATTCAGGTTTACTGGACATGGCTCCTGGGCAAACTCACTGGTTCCAAAGAATGGTGCCAGAGAAGTCGCACATTCAGGCTGAGGCAGGGAGGTATTATAGACCTTAGGCAAGGAGTGATGACTTACCAGCCAGGTTTATCACAATCTAGGACCCTGGGAGGGCACTTGATGTCATTCCTTTGATCAGGGTTTGATCTGCATAGATGGAGTTGGGGAGAGCAGAGCAGAAGGGACTACCCAGCTTGGGCAAGAAGAAGCAGGGGTTCTAACTGAACTCTTTATTTCCTCTGTTATTTAAAAACGTGAAATATTTAAATTACATGAGTGTTTAAAATTTCTAAAGTAGTGGGAATTGCTTTTCAGTAGACCCATAAAAATGTAAACAAATTGATTTATAAATTATCATATCACATTTTCCAAATAAATATTATGAATATTGTAATAGAAAATACAGAAGTGACATGTGTTGGTAAAATATAAAACATTATCAGTTAGGAATTCCAAATGGAAATCAAGTTTAATTTAAGATATACAAAGAGTAATTTGTGTTTCTTTTTCTTCCAAGTTCTACTTTGTCTCCTTTTAGCATAGAATTTAGCACAGAATTTCCATAGATAAACGTATCTTGGTCCTTATTAAAGAAGGCTCTTTCTGTAGCAGATATTAAATAAAACACAGAGGCCTCTCAACTGATTAACATGCAGAAAATAAAACACTAGAATGTTTGTCCCTAAAAGGGACATTCCTATCACAGCCTCCCCAAGGCTCAGGGATCGTGGAGGAAGCAGACATGGCAAAATTCAAAGAGCCACTACTTCTACTCACTATATCTATACACTATACATTATTAAATGGTATATATTTTGGACACACAGGAAAACTGTGCATATGCCTTCGCAGTGATTGTGCCAGCAATCACAAGACCTGTGCAGGCCTCAGCATAAAACAGAGCTTCAAAAAATGGGGCTGAAGTTCTATGTCTAGCTGAGATGCTATTGGGTTTAATACTAGCTGGGAAAGAGGAAATAAGTTTTCTTTTAGGGTATGACCTTAGTAGATCAACTATTCTCAAGAGGTGCTCACACCCAAAAATATTTGAGAAATACAAATTGTCCTGGATAAATATAAAATATAGTGCATAGGGACCTGGAGATTGATCCAAGTAAAGGTGGAAAAGGAAAAATGTGTGAATATCATTGAAATGGAGCATATACATTTCTCAAATATTAAAATATTATTTAAAAATATTAACCATCAGAAACATGAACTCTACTTTTTATATTTCTTTAAAGATTAGCCCATTATTATTGTTAACAAGGAAACTGGTATGTACAAATATTGAGACATTCATAAAATATTAAATTTATTTTAACTCTATATAAGTTAAAAATAGAAATTAGTAACTCTTATTTCAATACAACTGGATATCTGTATCATAAAATTACTTATTTGTGTTAAAATAAAAATACACATCAAGGGACGTGTTGTTTAAAATGGGGATTTTCTTGTTTCATTTTAACAAAAGATCTGCAGTAATTTAATATCTGAGACTGCATTACAAATCTCAAAGGCATGTTGCAAATTATTTTTCAAGTTCATGTTTTTCTTTAATTTATATTTTAAAATGAAACTTGTGAGGCCAGTATTCTGTAGAAAGCTGTTTGGACAGTGTTTGGAAGCATTTCCTCTACACAGCATTTTCATATGAGGATGATCCAATTCTCCTACCCTGTTACTAATAAAAGAATCTCACTATTTCTCAGTGATTCCAGAATATCACCATTTTGTTTTCCTTTTGTTAAGCATATTCAGTAGAAGATAACTTTAATCTACTCTTGCTTTTAAAATGGATGCTGTATGAAATGCAACCTAACACTTTAGCGTGTTGTGTTGTTAAATGAAAGTAAAAACACAAAAACAAAACAAAACAAAAAAAACAACAAACCACCATCACTAGAAAACTACAAGTGATGTAGCCAACCATAAAACTCGGCTCTACCTTGAGGTAAAGAAATATTTAGAATGAATGACTTTCTAAAGTTTTACTTAAAAAAAGTTTGATAGAAACAAGCAACTTACACTAATATATGAGCTAGTTAAAATAGCAGAATTCTACATCATATACCACCAGGAAATTATTGTAATTACCAAATATTTATACTATAGTTTATAATGTCATCTCCATAAATATTTGATAGCTTAGCAAAACGTAAACAAAGACAACAAAAATAATTTTGGCACTAAGTAAATCTGAATACGTTGATCAAATGAAGAAAGTTACCTATAAAATATTTCTATATTCTTGGCAGATATTCAACAAAAATAACATTGTTAAATTTGACTTTCAGTGCATTAAAATAATACTGTATTAAAATACAAAGTACCAGATGAAACTCAGTATGATGAGAATTCCATCAGAAATATTTTCCTCTTTAAGAATGACCTCCACCCTGGGGTTTGTAACTATTCCATAATAACCCACAAGCACAATCTTTTGTTGGCAATTAAATTACTTATTTACCTTTGCTAATTAGATAATATGATGCTCATAAATATTTTAGAAACAGGGTGTGAAAGAGTTTTGGTTATGATGATGAAGCTCTTGGTTAGGATTCTATTCAAGGACCATGATTTATTTAGTAAAAGTATTTAAGTTTGTAAGCTTATTTGGTCATCAGTAAAACTCAGGACTCCACTTGATCTAGATTCACTTATTCTTTGCTTTTTTATGTTTTATCAAAACTACTTTTTATTTTAGACTAATTTCTATAAAGTCTATAAAGTCTTACATTTTTTAAAGTTTGTTATTTATACCCAAGCATGGTTCTCCCTCCCTCCCCTCTTTCCAGTCATCTTACCAGCTTCCCCCAACCCTATCCACACCTCACAGAGGATAGGACTCTTAGGGTGAGTCAATGTAGTCTGACATATCCAATTGAGGTAGAACCAAGCCCCTCCCTCCAGAGCAAGGTGTTCCTCTGTAGGGATTGGGCTCCAAGTAGCCAGTGCATGCACTAGGAATAAATTCTAGTCCCACTGCCAGAGGCCATATACTGTCATCAACATTCAGAGGGCATAGTTCAGTCCCATGCAGGTGTCCCAGTGATCAGTTCAACATCAGTGAGCTCCCAATAGCTTAGATCAACTATCTCTACAGGTTTCCTCATCATGTCTTTGTTCATACAATCTCTGCTCCCTCTCTTTGACCAGAATGGGAGCTTCAACCAGTGCTTATCTGTGGATCTCTGCATCTGCTTCCATCAGTTGTTAGATGAAGGTTCTATAATGGCAGTTGGGTGCCATCAATTTGATTACAAGGGAACACCAGCTCAGCCATCCTCTCAACTATTGCTTGGCATGTTAGCTAGGGTAATCTTTGTGGATTCTTGGGTATTCCTAGCACCAAGTTTCTCTCTAACCCCACAAAGGCTCCTCTATCAAGGTATCTATCCTGTTGTCCTCCCTCTATGCCCCTCTCCCAACTCTACCAACCCACTTCCTCACTTTCTCTTCTCACCTCCCCTTTCCTCTTTCCCCTTATGGTCCCAATTTCCTCAGGAGATCTTTTCAATTTCCCTCTCCAGGGAGTCCATGGATTTGGCAAAGGAAAATATAAAACTAAACATAAGACAAAAGAACACTATATTTTAGTTAATAAATATTTATTATTGTGCTTATAATTTCTGTTTAATAGTTTCTTTATGTACTTTAAGATGCCTTCTGGACAATGGCTCCATCTGTAATCTATTTGTTGTCCCTGGCCCTGAAGAAAGTCCTCTGAAAATTCACCTGGAGCTTTCATTGTGTGTTGATGTATGAACAAGCTCTCTTACTCTGCACAGAAGGTACTTGTTTTACCTGAGGTCATCTCGCTTTAGGAAACATCATCTAGATAAATCATTCATCTTTCCCACAGTTTGGCATCTCAACACCACTATTCTCTTCTCCATTTTTGGCATAGTCATCTTCCATTTTCTAATAACTGCTAGAAGCTTCAAAGGAAGGACATGTTCATTTATTAACACGGACACTATTCCACTTACAATTGTCCATATTTATATTTTATTCATAGCCACCTATAATAAGTATTACATTATTACCAAAGAATAGCCATCTTTTCATGTGTCAGCAGCAACAAAATGTTTTGTTTCATTGCTTCTGATATAGGATTATATAGAAAGAAAATATCAGACATAATTCCACAATAAAAATATTTCCCTATTTGTAAGGTTTATTAAGTAGGTATAAAGCTTAGTTGGTTGAACGTTGCAAACTGACACCATATTATAACTTCAGAGATGTACTTTTGAGTTATCATATCCCCCCACTTTGCAATGCCTTGTTCAGAGGCTCTTCTTATTAAAAGTGCCA
The DNA here is from genome assembly GCA_033318265.1 of Phyllotis vaccarum. Classification (NCBI taxonomy): domain Eukaryota; kingdom Metazoa; phylum Chordata; class Mammalia; order Rodentia; family Cricetidae; genus Phyllotis; species Phyllotis vaccarum. The sequence goes on from JARWLC010000010.1 coordinate 57,780,785, forward strand.
ATGGGAAATGCAGCCTCTCATCACGACATTGCCCTTATTTTCAAGATGATGATGATGATTAATCAATTATGAATTTATTAGAAAGAAACACCTGGCACACTTCCATAAACAAATAGGTTTCCTGTGGTTTTAAGAACAGCTGAGGGTATTTCAATGGGTCAGGGTGGGTGATCTTGGAGTAGAGCTGTCTTCACAGTGTGACTTCTGCCCCATGCCTGTCTTTTATAAATATGCACCACCAATACTCATGTACTTATGTATGTGTTTATTTGTTTGTTTATTTATTTATTTATCAGGCAATGTGGAGAATGTACTAATGAGACACTGTATGTAGAGGAACATAAAGATTGTTTTAAAATGCTATCACAAGTATATTGAAAATGTTATTTTAAAAATATCTCACAATCACAATGGTTAACTCCCACAAGGAATGCAACATTCAATTGGAAATTTTATGAAAAGAAAATATTGTAGCTCAGGCCATTTCAATCCTTGAAGTCAATAACAACAGCTGATGTGGGTGTGGGCCCCTGTTAAATATGCTCACAAACATCTTTAGCTACTCTTCCTGACAGAAAGACAAACATACACACACACACACACACACACACACACACACACACACACACACACACACATATACATATAGAAATACATGAGGAAATTTTTTCTAGAATGCCTAGCAATATTTCAATTGTTAATGTATTTTTCTTGTATTTTCTAAACATTTCATCTTGTGTTATTTTGCTACTGCTATCTGAGGAAATTCTTGTTATTGAAATGATATTTTGTATACATCAATCTCTGCTAATTTTATTCTATCTAGCTCTGACAAGATATCAGAGTAGTTCACTGATCAATGGCCAATGCATTGTGATGTTCTAGGTAGTAGGAGATGTTATAATCAACATGTCATGGTAATCTGCCAGAGTGGGCATTATTAGCTCCTGAGAAAAATATACACTAATTCCAGGGGATCCAATCATTTCCCATTTTTACTAATAAGAATCTTTGTCTTTAACAGTCAATAGTTTATGTTTAAATCAACCAATGATGCGAAGAAATTTGAATTAAAGCAGCACATTGTTTTGCTCTAAAGTTCCTAAATCATCAGCATACATGAAAATTCTGAAGCACACAGATTATATGTGCCTCTACTCTGCTGGAGATCATAATAAACCATATGACCAACAGAATGGTAAAAGTAAAAGATTTTAGAGAAAAGACAAATTTTATCACATATCTATTTGACAAAACACACTGCTTCTGTGTAATGAGAAATGAAATGTGATGGATGAAATGCCATGGCTAAAGCTTTCAATCAATAAGACCACACAGCATTATTCATACCCTCACTGCATCTGCCTCAAAGGGTTCTATGTTGTAAGACATGGTCTTCTTTTCTTGCATTCTTTACTATGTATTTTATTGAGAAATGGAACTGTGATTTCATGAAGGCCCAAGTGCTTGAATTCTCCCAACACTAACCCATCAGATATATTAGATAGGTTTTTTTCCCTTTTTATCGTGTATTAACATTTTTATCTTAGGCTTAATGACACAATTTCCATATGTAGATATCTTACCTTTATGCTCGGTCTTCAGTGCTCCTTCATTAACATACACTATTCTTGAATCATTATATGGGTCTCATTATCTGTGAAGGGCTTCAGTAGTAGGGATTTTTTTTTTTTTTCCAAAATTAATCGTGTTTTAAAATCTTCTGGAACACTGAATTTTTATCTGTAAAAGAAAATAATTCTGTCTCTGAGTCTTATACTTGCATAAATATATTTTATATAAAATATTTATTTCTAGAGGACAAGCTTGTATTTTTACAATGATCAACTAGATATATCAAATGAGCATTCTAAAGGAAACAAGCATTCCAACGGATGGAATAATAACTGAATTTATTCTGTCTCTGATAAATTCAGAGATGCAGAACAAAATAACATGACTTACGTGTTTCCCAGTGAAAGACCAATGCTGTGAATTTTGCCCGGAAAGATATCATTAATGGAAAGTATGAAGAAATATTGATTTCTTTACATTGGCTTGATACAAATGTACTCCTTTTTAATAGTTAATAATGATTCAGTTGTTACTTCAGTAGGTTTGGAGTCATTGAATAGTTGAGTGAGCTGTAGGTACACTTATATTCCAAAACACAAAACAATTCACATCATTATCTCTTCATTGAAATGAGACAACTTTATCCAGCAGGTATGGCATAAAACTATTGAATCTCTAGACGCTATGAATCAGTTCTGTGTTTCTAATGCATTTACAAATTATTTTACAGATGATAAACCAGTGTTAATAATGGAAATTTTATCAACTGAATCTCTGATGAATAGAACAACTAATGTATTATATTTTCTGCTTTTCAATTACTAAAATGGTTGAGAATCCCAAAACATCAGAGCTGGTTGAAAGATTTTAGTCCTTAGAAAAGTTACTCTTTTTTATTTATTTAATAAGATTTTTCCTATCTGCCTCAGCTCCCCCTCCTTTCCCTCATCCCAGTCCCCCCCAAATCTTCCCTAAGACCCCCATACCCCATCCCCTAATCAATTCCCCAAGGAGGGCAAAGAGTCCCAAGGTGAGTCAGTTCAATATGGCATATCCAGTTAAGATAGGTCCAAGTCTCTCATTCCAGTATCAAGGCTGGGTTAGGTTTTCCTCTGTAGGTAATGGACTTTAAGGTGTCAGTTCATACACAGGAGCATAGTCTGATCCTACTCCATGATGTTCCACATATTACCCGTGCCACTCAACCTTTGGAGGGTTTAGTTCCTTTTTCTGAAGGTTCCTCAAGATTGGATTGTTTCTGAGTCAATGAGCTCCCAATAGCTCGGGTCACCCATCTCTGTGGGTTTTCTCCTCATGATCCTAATCCCTTTGTTCATATATTCTCTCCTCTTTCTCTCCCTCCTTCCCTCCCTCCCCTCCCTCCCTTCCCTCCTTCTCTTCGGCTGGACTGGGGCTCGACTGATACTTAACTGTGGACTTCTGCTTCTGCCTCTATCCATTGCTGGTTGAAGGTTCTATAATGACAATTAGGGTGGTCATTCATTTGATTATAGGGGAAGTTCTGTTTAGGCACCCTCTCCACTATTGCCTGGAGTCCTAGCCAGGGACATCTTGGAGGTTCTTGGAGGTTTTCTTAGCCCCGGGTTTCTTTCTATGCCTACAATGGTCCCTCTATCAAGATATCTTGTAGGGGCATTGTGTTGTTTCATGGTAAATAATTGTCCCACCCACTGGTTTAATAAAAAGCGCTGGTTGGCCAAAGGCAGGCAGGAAGTGTGGGCGGGGCTACCAGACTAAAAAAAAACTCCTGAGAACAGGAAGCACAGGGCAGAACACCAGAGAGAAGCCTAAAGAAGCGGAGGACAACCATGCTGCTCTAAGCAAAGGTACCGAGCCACAAGGCTGAACAAGAGACATGGCTTAGATGAAGGGTAGAGAGCTAGCAAGTGATATGCCTGAGCCTGAGGCTCATCAGCCAAAAACTATTGAAAGCGTCTGTGTGTCTCTGTGGGACTGTGGGACTGCAGGTCTGTGGGCCTAAACCTTGAGGTTAGGCCAGAAAGTACAGAACAGAAACCTCATACTACAATATCTACTTCTTTTTTTCACCCTCTCTGTTGCTCCTCCTACTCAACCCTCTTTTTCTCTCATGACTTCTTTCTATTCCTCTCTCCTCCAACCCCCACTTCCTTGCTTACTCCCTGTTGTGATCCCAATTTACTCAGGAGATCTTCTCTAGTTCCCCTCCCAGGGGGATCCTTGGATGAAATGGGTGAATTTGGAGAGTATCATCTTGAGTGACACATCAAGGCCCAGAAAGTTAGACTTGGTATGCACTCACTCAAAAGAGGGTTTTACATGTAAAGCAAAGAAAACCCAGGTTAAAATCCCATGAACAACTAGGTAAGAGAAGGAAATTAAATTATTCTTTCTTTAAAATATGTTAAACAATGACTTAATTCATTGTTAAAATCAGTTTAAATCTGTTTTTATGAAGAACAAGTTTTCAAAAATATTGATTGATATAATTATTTTGAGGTATTTATTAAAAATTCATTTGTGTAGTCCCTTAAAATCTATCAATCTATCATTATAATCCATAATAGTAAGAAGGGACAGGAAAGGAGTTCAATCTAATAGCAGCGAGGAGAATACCTCTTTATGAAAAAAAACCATGTGATATCAACTTACAGCTTAAAAGGCAATGAATTTTATGGCAAGTTGTATTTCTTAATTATTTTGCATTACCAATAGAAATAGGGAACCATTATATAATATTCTAGTATTTTTCTCATAAGAATTAGTAATTATAAACACAAATACTTTTACTGTGGCCAAAGATTGGATGAATAGTGTAGTGAGAAGGTTCATAGGGTAAATCACACACAACACAAGTGTGTGCTGAAGCCTCAGTAAAAGGGGAAACAGAATTAGCACTCATCCTATAAACTCCACATGCACACTGTGGTGTGTGCATGCCCATCTTCACACACACACGCACACATGCACACTCACACAGACATACACACATATGAAAACACACATGCACACACTCAGACACACACTCAGACACACACTCACACACACTCGCACACACCCACACAAAAACACACACAGACACACACACAGAGACACAGAATATGCACACAAAAACACAAATTCACAAACACAGGCACACAGACACATATGCAAACACACAACACATGCACAAGCATACACACACATGCACACAGACACACATACAAACACAGACACACATACACATGCACACACAATACACACACGCATGATAGGATTAAACAATATTTGAAACTTCAAAAATTCATGATTAGTATGAAGGCACATTTTATTTGAGAAGATATGCTATTGTTTAAACCAATGGATCTCTGGAATGAATTGGACTAGTTGGTCTAGTTTTACTGTTGAGAAAAAGTCAGGACACAAAAATAGCAGAAGAACCCAAAGTTTACCAAAACATTATTTCTTTAAAATGAAGAAAATCTCTAAATCTTATTATGGATATTAGATTAGGAAACAAATTTTCTCGTGCCTACATGTGGCTATGCATATGATTTCTTCGAATACCCAGTTACTTAAACAAATACATATGAGACTAGAAGTAGCTTTATTGCTTTGGACAGGCTTATTACCATTGTGCATCTGGAATTTATATACAATTACTTACTCATAAAAATGACAAGAAAAAAATATTTATTTTAAATTTAAAAAAAATCCTGTTTATTGCTTCCATACATTTAAAACATTGCCCAGAAAATATCAAAATAAAATAAAATATTTATATGCTCACTTTTCTTCCTTTTTTCTTGGAAATTTATTGTCTACAATGATAGATAATAAAGTTTTACCATAAAAAATACTAAATATCATACTTATTAACATCATAGTTTTCATTCTTTAGAATCAATGTAATTTAATTGCAACTGTAGCATTTTCAGAGGGAAGTATTAACGGAATTTGTTTAATATTTTGATAACGTCCACTTTGTGGAGTACATTGACTCTATTTAACTGTCTAGGCACATAGCATCTTTAGATTACTTTTAAAACTTAAGAATATAACTTAAAGGAAATCTAAAATTTGAACAGGACAGTTTTTACTGTTGTGATAAGAAAGCATAATAAATTACATGTCTGTATTATAGCTTATTGTTTCTATTATTCCCTGCAAAGAGTTTTGCTCACATCATAGGGTCAAATAAAAGGAAGATCTAAACAAGCCATATACATATAAATTGTGCAGAACAAGGAAACACCCTTGGTACCCACTAAAAGCATCCTGAATACTTTATATCCGTTAGGGAGAGATGCAAATATTCATTTGCATTTTTTCTTATGAGCAACATAAATAACTGATTCATTTGGTATCACATTCGAAGAGTAATGCTTTACACATGGTGGATGGAAAGTAACTGCATTGTTTCCTAAGCCTAAGAGGTACTGTGAAAGTATATACCTAATTTTTAATAGATAGCACCTATAAAGTAGAAACATACAGAGATATAATTCTCAGGGAGGATTATAATATCGAATTTGACTACACTGCTGCTTCCAACATTTCTAATAACCTTAGGGAAACTTTCATCTCCAATATCAAATTATAATATTAACATAAAATTATAATATTCAGGACAGAATCCTCAAGGCCACTTACCAGGTGCCTCTTCACTACCAATTTACATATCCTGCTGATGTAGTATGAGATAACTACTTTACAGCTAACTAGTTCAGAGTATCCTGTTAAACATAAATAACTTACTCATTCCTAGAGAGCCACAGTAACATTCCTTTAGTTCTGCAGTATAATCCTTAATTAGAAATGAAGTTAGATTGTTTTAACTACAAAACATAAAAGAGCCCTGCACTACATCAAGACCTTTAATGGAAACTAATGGAATTTTTGGCATAAAATGGTAGAATTAATTAGATCCAGCAATGCACACTGTTTAACTGCTAGCCTGCCATTTTATACTGATTTGAAGTCATACATACTTAACAAAAGACATCGAGTTGATTGCACAAAGGAGCTGAACAATCTTTTCACATTCATTGTGTAAGTTATTATCCTCTGCAAAAAGATTATTGACTTTTTGTAAGGAGATATTATGGAGAGAAATGATTGCTACCAGGATGACTTAGAATTATGTATGAGATAAGTAATAACTCTAATTTCTCATCTGCTGAATAAATGGCTTTAATTTTAAAACACTAGGTACTGCATAGGAGATTTTTGCTGAATTGAGAAGAATTTCTAAACCTGGCTTTGAAATGTTATGGACATTGGAAGTGAAACAAAACAAAACCTTATAAGTATACATTCACTGTATTGTTTGTGCTATATTTAAACCTTATTATTTTTATAATTTATCTGAAAAATGTACATGTATGCTTCTACCTCTATGGTAATGAATTTGCCATGTGATAATAGTTTAACTAATGTGGAGAAAAATGCCAGGTACAGCTAAGTTAAGATTCTAAAATTTTCTTGTTCATTTTCCCACAAGAATTTATTTTTTATTGTAATTTTCTGTAAGCAAGTGACTCAAATTTGCCTTATTACAGAGAATATTGTAAAACATTGATTTGAGGGTCACCCAAATGCATTTTAGGTCAAGAAAATTTAATAACCCTTATGGTAAAATGTGAGAATCTTCTTACATATTATTTTATATATTGTATTGGACAAAGTAATGCCTTGTCTAATGTGAGAACAATGACTTTGCACAAAAAGATCATAAAAGGGGTTGTGACTTGTCAATATGAAGCAATTAATGAGGTAGTCTCTTCTATCTGTCATATTCACTAATATAGAAAACATGGGGCCCATATGCCCTTAAATATATGTTTATGTATACATATATATATATGTATATATATATATATATACTTACATATTGATAATATACACACCTTTATCTGTATGAATAGAAGGAAATCCCACCATAAATATGGCAGTTATTATTACTATTTGGTGTTTTTCTTACTGATTTTCCTTGGGAATATTTTTTACATATATAAGTTGCTTTTTATTTTCTGGATCCAGTCTTAAATTAGAGTATTTTTTAGGACAGGAGAGGAAGCACAGTGGTTAAGAACACTTGTTGCCTTTCCAGTGGACCCTAGTTTGATTCTCAATACCAACATTGAGGCATACTACCACCTTTCTCTCCAATTCTCAAACATTTATCACATCTTCACTGTAAGACATTATTCAAAATAATTTCTTCTTTTCGAGATGCACATTGAACAATTTTGAGATGCACTGTGCAATACTCCTTTATATCACATCGTAACAATTGGGCAAACATTCTCTGTACTGGTGTTCCCCAGTCTCTGGTAACCACTGCTTTCCTTTCCATATGCATAATAAATATTTTACATATTTTACATGAATGAATCATGGTGTTTGAATGTAAACTGTCCCTCATGGTCTCAAACATTTGAATACATGGTCACCACTTTTTGGTGCTATTTGTTTTAGCTCAGGGAGCATGGACTTATTAGGTGTCATAAAGCACTAGGGGCAGGCTTTCATGGTTTACAAACTATCACAGTACCAAATGTTCCTCTCTGCTTCCTACTGGTGGTTTGAGGTATGAGTTCATAGCTGTTCCTTCCACCATGTATGCTACCTGCTACCAGCACAGAGTTTTATCCCCATGAAACCTCAGGCTGAAGGAAAGTTACCAGCTCATGGTGCTTTTTGACAACAATAGAAAAGTAACTAATATAAATGTCAATTCATACTTGCCTTTTGGTGCTTATATTACTCTATTTACCATACTCTTTTGTGTGATTCTGATACATGAGATCCAATAACCACATTTCAACTGAACAAGTAGTACAAATCCTGAAACTTCATGCCAATCTTGTAACTTCAGTAGTTAGGAGTAATGCTACAAAGTACAGACTATCCTGGAGCCCTTCACACCACAAATTAGCATTTGAATATCGGGAGAATTTCATGGCCAGTGACCATACTCTTTTTTGAAAACTTGGTTATTGTGCTTGCAATATTCAGTACTCACACAGCTACCATTTGCATGTATTTATGTTGATTCCTCATGTTCCCAATAACGTGAAACATTTGCAAAAGTAGATAAATGATTGAAGGGATTGGTTACAGAAGACAAAAAGGCAACAAAAAAAATTTTAGAAACAACTGTATGGAAAATAGACACAATTGAAATAGAAGTAGTGAGAGGGAAGGGAATAAATTTAGAAGGTTTTGAACTAGTTCTAACAGGCTCTCCATCTGCTCAGAGTCACCAAGTGCGGTTGTATCCCAATCTCTTTTGGAATTTTTCTTTCTCTGCCTCCTTCTGCTTCTTTAACTTTATTTCCTTTTCAAATTTCAGTATAACATCAGTCATCATCATCATTATTATTGCTGATGTTTTTTTGTTTTTGTTTTCCTGTGTTTTTTTGGTTTTTTTTTTGTTGTTGTTGTTGTTTTTGAGACAGGTTTTCTCTGTGTAACAGTCCTAGTTCCGCTGAGATTCACTTTGTAGATCAGGATGATCACAAACAGAGATTTGCCTATCTCTGTCACTCACTAATATTTTAAGGCATATATTACATATATTATCACCATCTGGCTGCCATTATTTTTTTAAACGTCTGGGTTTTTGTTAAAGATTTCTACTTAATAACCAGTAATCTTTTATTAGGACTTGGGAATGCTGGTTACTGAGAATATTTTTAGTTAACATAATAGCCATGCTCAGATGATTGACTATTAGTTATACAGCCATTTCGAAATTATATGTTTATATATATATATATATATATATATATATATATATATATATATATATATATATATATATATATATATAAACCTGTTCCCAGTTGGTGGCACTGTTGTGAGAAGGCTAGAATATTTGAGATTCTAATAGCTGGCAGAAGTAGATGACTGGGGATTTTCTTGTGTGTGTGTGTGTGTGTGTGTGTGTGTGTGTATGTGTGTGTCTGTCTGTCTGTCTTTCTGTCTGTTTCTTTCTCTCTCTCTCTCTCTCTCTTCCCCTCCCTCTCTCCCTCCCTCCCTTCCTCCCCCCCTCTCTGTAAACTTATCAGTTCTAATATGTGCTGTTCATATGTTCATGGATGTGGGACCACCCACTGGAGCAAAGGAAGCCTACCAGTAACCATACCCTCAAAGAATAATGAATAACTCTCCTTTCCTGAGACCAGATTTTTTTTTTTATTATAGCTTGGCCCACTTCTGGTTCTTAGTGCCTTCTTTTCTGTCTAAATTTAAGATATAGCAGTTTCAAGCTCCTGCTGCCCCAAATCAAGCCCCTCTCTCACCTCTCCTCCTCAGTAAGAACCGAGTCCATGAAACCATCCCTTCAGGGTTTTGTCTCAGATAATTTAGTTACCACTGCAGGAAAATAATACAGAAAGTTTGTTAGATGGAATTCAAGTGAATTCATTCACTATCAGTGAATTAGATATTATGTCCTAATTATGTTCCTTTTCAAAGTTACCTTTGGGACTCTGGTCTATGCACCATGTCTATCAACAGGCTTAGAGAAGTAGAGAAGTAGACCCACACTACATTTTTTCATTTACACAAAATCAGACAACAAAACCTTCACAATTTTGTGCATGTGTTCTTTTATCTAGCATGTAATTTTTTCAGTTCTATCTTATCCATGCATACACAATAACGAAAATTATTCTACCTGTATATGACTTAGGAGAGTGTTAACTTCTTAATGATGTTATAGGCAAGACATCAGCAAACATTTTAGAAAAGGTGAAATTATAAAAATTTGGGAATTGTCAACAAGATTACATGCCACAATGACTCAGTTCTACAGTTGCCTGAGAACAGCTATGTTTAATGTATCAGAGAACTCTGGTATCAGCGTTGCTCCAAAATTGTATCTGGAAATCATATGTAGTAGTTTATGAATTGTTTTAAAATTATCACACTAAGAAGTGTGTTTTATTGTGTTCTTCTCATGTGTATGTTTTTGTGTTGCCTTTTCTGTTTCTCCTATTATCCTCCATCCAACCCCAGTGGCCACCTGCCTCTGCTGAATGGCCCTTTTTTTTTTCATGTCTCATGTGCTTTTATACACTTTTTCTCTCAGTATCTTAAGATCTCCATCTCCCCACCCTGCAGTCTCCCTTTATATAATTTTACATGTCACAGAGTGATAGTCCCTAAACTATTAACCGATTGCTTGCAACAGTAGTATTTTTCTACAGTGCTGGAGCTCAAAAACCATTGCCTTCCTTATGAATGTGATGCGGGCATGATATGACTGGGTTTCATTCTTGGTCCTCAACCAGCTAAAATACAAAACAATAAAAATAAAACAAAAACCAACAGTCACCTTTAATTTGTGGGCCATATGAGGAGTGACTGGTTGCCTTCAGCTCACAGGCCAGATTGGAATACTTACTAATATATTTTCTTATTCTTACCAAAATGTAAGGTTTCAATTCCTTCAAAGGGCCATAGAATCCAGTATAGGGTGACATAGAGCACAAATAAATGCCAAAGAAATATAACTCCTTGTGACATAATTATAAAAGCTTTTTTTTATTAACCTAAGGATGCTGAATTTTACCCTGTACTCATTAAAATGGCAAACCAGATACACATTTCTTTCTCTCTCAGAAGCCATAAAGCTGTGACTTTCAGGCCAGCCAAAAGTGATTGGAGATTTGGATAGCATATGCAATGAATCAATTTTAAAAGATCAAAATATCAAAAAAAAAAAATCAAGGCATTTGGATTGTGATTAAAGCTGTATTTCAAAAACTATTTGACGATATTTTATTGTTTGTTCAGTAAGTATTTTCACAAACCACATCTTATTTGTCCTTTACAACAACCCATTATAGAATCAACATGGCTTCTACACAGCAGAACTATAACTAACCACCCGGAAAATGGATCAGAATGTCAGTTAAAAAAAAATTATAATCTAATACCAGCAAAAACTAGATCTTAAAAAATTGATCATTGAGCTTCTTGTTTAAATCTGTCCAGAGACCAGCCTAAAGAACTTAGTTTTCTTTTATCTCATCAACCATCTCTCTTTTTTCCCCTAGAAAATTCTAATTCTATTATTAACTAAGCAGAAGCAGAACTGAGCATGGAAGTGCTCAGTAAATGTAAGCCACATAACTGAGTGCTTCGAGTACAGCAGAAAAATTACATAACTGTTACCAATAAATATGGGAGAGAGCGTTCGGAACACAAGAGCATGACGTGCTTTAGTACTGTGCCTCCACATGACATTTCACATGCTCCAGTAACTGCTCTGTCTTTGCCTTTTCCCATTTTACCAGAAACAGTGTTCATAATGCCTTTTAATTTTCTTTTATTTGTTTGCATATGCAGAATCTATTTTTATTGATTTCTGTTGCCATAGAAAAGCATGATTTTCATTGTATGTATTTATACATATTATATATTATTTATTCATGAGTACATATATTACATATATATGTAATATTAAACATACTTTATATATACTTCTCTGGGGACTAAGGCTCAGATAAGTTACCATATATGAGTTTATATATCTAATGAAGAATAAAATACAAACATGGATTGATGTAAATGTTGCCAAAATGGTATTAATTTCATGATGAGAAACTAGAACACAAAATCATTTTATAGCTTACTGTCTTAATACTTCCAAATTTATATTATGTGCAGGCTAGTATAATAGCAGTAGAAATAATATATAATATTTATCTAGTGGAAAATTTTGTGAATATGTAGTCTTTTAAGTAGGAATGGTATGTATTTTTGTGCACTCAAAAATGTCCAGCAATATTTCAATGAGACGATCTTTGATAGCACATGGTTCAGTAAGTCCTTTTCTCAAGCAAGCTGGGGGCCCTAAGAGGGAGTTCAAAAGTGTTAATCAAAAGAACCTGAGGTCTGGATGCTGATCCTATTAGATAGAGCAGGTGATTAGCGAGAGTGGACCTTTCTCCAAGTTCAATGACTGTTGGTAATCTTTAAATAATCAGCAGCTGTCAGATACCAAGAAAATGTCAAGTAGAACACCTGGGTGTTGAACATTTATACATGCTGTAGGCCACTTTTGATCTATATGTCTAACATGCCACATGTCAGTGGCATCACATAGGTCAGGAGAAAAGTGTCTCATTAGAGCATGGCTAGTTTGCTTGGTGTCAAAAGGCACAAAGAAGCCTATGTCCTTAGATGCAGGGTAGTTATTTTCCTGTGCACTGAACCTTCCAGTAGTATTCAGTAGCGCAGGCCCTCTATTGTCTACACGTCTATAAACTCTTCTTTTTTTCTCTCTCTCTCTCTCTCTGTTTAAAAAGAACATCTCAAAGGCTTAGTTTTCCCAAGCAGAACAATACAAATTACTGCCTAATGACTAAGGATGCCATTAGATGACAGGGCAGCCTACACTGGTAACTCCAAATTACAAGCAAGATTCCTTGAGAAGTTAATGACTACTGGTTATATGCTGTACACAGTAGAGAAGGCAGCATCTTTATTCCCAGGATGTTGTGCCGACAGAAGCATGTGGTCTGATTGCTTCTCTAGACTTCTGCTCAGCTGTTTTCCTGGCTATTGTACTACAGCTGCTGTAATTGGTTTGGGAAGGGCTTAGGGGAAAGGCCTCACAAGCAAGCTTATTTTCTTTCTCCTTTTCCTTTTTTTTTTTTTTTTTTTTAAAAAAGAAGCTACCCAAGTTCTTAAGCTCTAGTGCTTTTCTAAATTCAGCATGGAGTTTATAAGTGAAAAAGGACAGAGTATCACAGAAACTGATATTTGTTTTGTCTGCCCAGTTTAGAAGGCAGCAAACCTGATTTTAAAATATATAAAGTAAAGAATAAAAAATGTCACATATTAAATCAAGGACAGACCCCCCCTCCCCAAAACTCACACACTGGGGAGACTCAGAGGATACACTTATTTCTGATTCAGACCTTTAAGTATACAGCTCACTCATCTATACACACTTAAATGTATTTAAGAACTCTGTAGATAACTATTTCCTCATTTGGTCATACTACAAGTTTGCTACTCCAGTATTTTATACAAATATAACATTACTCAAGCAAATATTAATTTTTAAGTTTTATCAGCAAGTTACAAACTTATTTGAAAAGATTTTTGGTATTTTTATTACATATAATTCAGAGTTAGCCTATTTTTGAATTAAAACTTCCCTTCATTCTGTATATTAATATTACTTATTCAATAAAATTAGAATGTAACTTCAAAAAAATACTGCCTTCTGGTTCTCCTTTGTTTCATGAGCTGTTTTTCAAAACTAAAGAAAATGGGAATTATGGTCAATTGAGATTTTAAAATGATTATGACTGTTTACACACATCCAGTTGAAATAATGGGGAAGTTACAAATTATATGTTAAGTTTGAAAGAATAGAGGTTTTTAAGTGACCACAGCAAAATTGATTTCCAGTACTGAAGAATTTAGCTATATAGTCCATTTACTTGGAGGAAATATCTCAAAAAAAAAATCATCATACAATCTAATTCCATTGTCTTTCCACATTTCTTTCTACCTATACCTATGGAATACAGACATTTAATGGCACCATTTTTGTAAATAACATGAGTAAAGAGGGATAAAGCCTTAGTAACCTGGCATATGAGTCTTGATAAAGGGCTCTTCACATTATCTCTTCTTTAGCCAGCTTCCGTATTTCTTCATATGCCAGTGTGAATCTCATTAATAAAGGTGGCTTTATGAGAACTGATGAGGGTAGTTTTATTATGAAAAGCAAGCTGTGTTGAAGAATGATGGCCTCTTACTGGTTTGTAAAGAAATAAGGAAGCCATGTTTTTGCAGAAGTTCTTACCACTTAGATTTGCATAGTGAGATATCATTCATTGAGAATTAAACCATGTATCCTATGGACCTGAATTGTCGACCCAAACAAAGGGCAAATACAAAAACTTTACGATAAAAGGATCTTTATATGCTAAGTTCTGGTAAAAGTGAGACACGTTTGATACCTAATATAATATTCATGATGAATGTTATAAATAAGAACAGAGAACTCAATACCATCTTTTTAAATGCTTACCAATTTTTTTTTTGAATTTTATTTCAGATGCATGGGTGTTTCTACTACATGTGCATGTATGTACCATATGTATACCTGGTGCTTTTGGAAACAAAAAGAGCTTTCAGATTCCCAGGAACTTGACCTACTGAACAGAAATGTAGGTTCTAAGAATATAATCTAGGTCCTCTGGAAGAACAGTCAGTGCTCTTAATCCCTGAGCCATCTCTCTCCATCTTAATACATTCCAATTTTAATTTAATCAAATCTTTATATATTCTATTACCCAGTGAGGCCTTCTCAGTATCAACATGTTTGGTTTTTGTTTTAAGCTAAAACTTTATGTAAACATTTCTCAAGTTAAATGTAGTCAATGCAAAAAAAAAAAAAAATACAGCTAATAAACAGAAAGCCAAAGAATTCATCATCAAATCGATGTTCCCAGTATTATGACTCTGCCTCTAAGAAATAAAGGAAAACTGGTCAGTAGTATGGCTCAGCAGGTCGGAGATGTTGCCTCCCAGACTGAGAACTCACATGATAGGAGAGAACTGGATCCATCCTGCAAATCGCCTTCTGATTGCTGTCCCTGGGCTCCTAGGTACTGTTTCCCACTCCTGCTGAGTATGTGAGGGATGGTAGACAAGCTATGGAAATGTTGCCTTCTAAATCAACAGGGTAAAATTACATCTTTTGGTCTAATATGAGTCAGTGTGAGGTGTTCAATATCATTTACTCTGTTGGTATGATCCATTCATATTTTAATGCTCCATACAATGTATTTTCTTGGTTTGCTGGGTTTATACCAGACATACTAGAATTTTCTTAATCATTATTTTCTTGTTTAATAATGTTTCCTCTTTTCCATTATTGTTCCTCATAGTACTAAATTTTGCCTAAAATTGTTAATATGAATTTTAATAGTAACTTAATAAAGTGAATTTCTCTACGTTTTAGGGAGGGGATGCTGAAAAGGAATAGGGAACACTAACAGAAGAAAGCTGACTTGTGTAAATCTTGGAAAACTTCACTTTCAAATTTAATATTACTTGTTTCCATTGTGAACAAACTACTTGGAGCAGACTGGATAGTTTTATAACTTTAAAGTAAACTTCGTTCTAAATTTGGAATCATTTGCATTTCACACTGCTAATAATAGCCCTCCAGTTAACTTTATTAATGGAGATAATAAAGACTATTTAACTTCCATAAGTCTCCTAAATTTAGAAAAGTCTTATAAATTTACTATATATGAAGGGAATAGATCAAATGCCTTGAAACCAGAGAAAGAGGTGGACTGGTTCTTTTTATTAAAATAGTTTTCTACATATAAAAAAAACTTTTTTCATTTCTACAGTTCTTTTTCTGATTGGGTTTTAAGCCATTTTGACCCTATAGCAAATACATTTCATTAAAATTTATTATAGCTTTATTAAGTATGAGGAGCTATATAAAATGTATCCTGACTAAATCATGTGTGGCAATTCCTGTGCCAATCTATTTTTCTAAAAATGTGACACCTTTACACTAACTTACTAGACTGCCATGAAAGGATTTTCACATCATTTCTATTCTAATTAGCTAATCATTTTTGCTAAAATGAATCACTCATTCTAAGACCCAACATTCAGGGATAATTTTATAAGTATCTTTCCTATATTTCAGGACAAATCTAATAAAGGTGGCTGTAATTCTGAGTAAGCAGCACATTCCCTGTCTTGCCAACCTCCCTGCCCAATCTTGGCCTTTGTCTCAGAAAGTACTGAGACCTGTGAAAGCTTTATCAGTGCAGTTATGTGTGGCCTGGAGATAATGTCTTTGAAATGATCACTGATAGCAAAGCAAATACCCTTTCTTGCAATGTACTCCTGTTTGCTGTCCCTTTGCCTAGTAAATCTTTAGCCATATGCCACCTGGGTGAAGGACAAGGCTCCATGGTATCTGAGGCTAGTGGGAAGTACAGCTGTGAAGTCTGTGGTTTATGGAAGTCTTTCTGCACAGATATTTTCTTTATTGTCTGCAGTAAATAAACTTCCAGAACAAGGACAAACACTAAAATGCAGAGACCTCCTTTGATCTTTTTACACACATTGAAAAGAGACAAAGGCATGGAATAGTTAACTAAAGGCACGTTTTGGTAAGCCCCTTAAAGCTACAACTAATCAAATCACAAATAAAAATATTTTTATATTTATTTATGTTCTTGTTAAGAGACATGTATCTCAGATACTTCACTTCTCCACATATTTCGAAAAGGAGAGGCCATTATCTGATTTATAGGAGTCTATAACAAAAGAGATTTCTCACATGGTAAAATTTCCCCATCTCCCTCTTTTTCAGATTAAGGAGAAGAAGGAGAAGGGTGGGGAGGCTGGAAAGAAAATAAATTCATTGCAAAAAATACAAACATATAAAAAAATCCTCCACTTTTCTTAAACACTTATTTATGATTTACTTGGGTTTATTAAAATTTACTTTATATATTCCAGAATGTATTAAACATGTGTACACTGTCATATCTTGTTTTAACTTAACTCCTGTCTTGGTACCTAAAACAAAATTTACAAATGCAGTTTAACAAGTTTGAGATCTGGGTGAACCAAATAAATACAATAATCAAAGTCAATAGAGTTTCTTTTAAGTAAACAGCAGAAAAATATAGTTGTTGTTCAAAAAATAATAAATTAAGAGGAACCGAGATAGGAAGCTATGAGAATCCAGCATATCTGTCGAAACTGTTATTTTCTAATCAGACTTGCATGGGTGGCAGTTAGAGTGAAGGAGTAACCCTCATGGGCCACATTCCAGGCATAAAGAAACTTCCTTGTTACTTTATTCTTTCAGCAAATATTTACTGCACTCCTATCTTGTATGGATAAAGAGGAGTGCCAGAATGTGGTCACATTCTCTAATGCAGACAGTAAGCATAAATAAGTGAGAAAGTGATGGGTACTCAGAACTGGACTAGCTAACAAGAAAGGATGCCACTGGAGGTGTCATTAAGAGCAGGGCACAAGTGAAGCTCTAAGGGAACAATTGAGCTGAGACCTAACACAAAATGTGAAGATATGAAAGGGTATAATCTTTAAGGTGTTGCAACATATAAACAGGTAGAGTGCACTTTAGGCCCAGCTGAACTTGGCAAGAAATGGCCAGTTACACAAAATACTTCTGAGTAAAAAAAAAAAAAAAAAAAAAAAAAAAAAAAAAAAAAAAAAAAAAAAAAAAAAAAAATTTTACTTACTAATATGTATATGCTTTAATATGATGCTCTTTAGCTTTGACATGACTGACACTCATTCACTTGGGATTACATCACACGCTTGTGAAACAGAAGTAAACAGAAAGATTAAAATGGCATTTTCAAAAAATAACAAAAAAACTTAATAAAAAGATTAAAAGTTATTAGATAAAAACATTAAAAATAAGATTCCGACAAGGTTCAGTAGGCACAGAGAATCTTCTGAATAAATACCTTCCTCAAAATTGTGGCAAGAAAAGGAGATGATTTTAGATATTTAAATAAATTAATATTTGGACTGGAAAAAAACCCAGGAAGCTTTGCATGAATTCTCATATGTTTTACTACACAAAATACTTAGGAGATGCACTGAGACTTTCCAAGAACTGTTAGGTCCATGAGAGCCAATGATGATGAAGTCTGAACTAGTGGGGACTGCCCTGTTGTCATAGTCACAACATACATAGGACATTTTTGGAGTTAGAGCTGTGTTCTTTTTATTTTCAAAACGTCATACACAGGAGGATGAAAATGACAGTCGCTGAATAAATAAACTTCAGAATTTCCGAAGGTCCTGTCTTGATTTTTAGGGGACTTCTTTCTTCTTTTCTCCTCCTGAGTCTGTCAATATAAATGCCTTGCCTTTGCTCTCTTTCTGCTCCACTTCACCTTTGATTATTTTTTTCCAAGTACATGTTCCACTGAACAGCATTACAGCTGGGGATATCTCCTTTTCTCTTTAAAGGCCTTGCTTTTACTTCTTCCCTTGAGTGCTTTCTTTATATCATTTTAAGTACATCCTGCCACCAAGACATCTTTGCAGGGCGAGTTAAGCATCTTTGCTTTTGATTATTTTCTCTGCTCTGATTTCTAACAATCATCATAATAAATAATAATAACACCTTGAGTTTGTATGTAGATTTCACGGCTTTTAAGAAATTGATTATAACCAATTTTAGTCACAGCATGTATCAAAAAGCAGTACTTAGTAAAGTATCTTATAAAGCTCTATTTCTTGTCCATAAATCTCTTAATTTTACCATACTATTTCCACAATAGCATGTGTAAAATGAATTGAAAGCTTTTAGAATTTGTATCTAAACAGCATTTTTCAAGTCTTACAGACAGAATCTAAATATTTAGCCTCATAGATGATTTTCTATTCAATGTAAATACTGTCATAGTTTCCACAATTATCCGAAAAGACATATTCTTTGGTATACTACAATGTTATATGAAAGTTAAAGCACTTTCTCCCTTCAATTTCTTTTAGGGTTGATGTTACAGAAATAAAAATTTAATCCTTTTCAATTCACTCATTTAGTCCATAATTTTCATGCATGGGTCTTAAAGATCTCCAAAATGGAGCCATCAGTTTCCTAAGCTCAAGGTCTGCTTTATATTTCTCCTCTTCTTCCAGGCTACAAAAAGGGCCTTGGTACCTCCCTTGATGGGAAATAAATTTCCTTCTTTGTACTGGGCCTTGTTTTCCTTGTTCTAAGATTACATCTAGTCTTCTTCCTCTCTCTCTGTGTTCCTAATGCATTACACGGTTCTGCTTGAAGGGATATTTTCCTATATCTGGATGATTTTAATTACTCTTTTGAAGTTTCTTTTGAAACCCTTCTCTTTCTCTTTTCATTAATTACGGTCTACAATTCCCTTTATCTTAGAACCAACATTAAATATTTTTCTACATTATTATTCTTTTTGGAATTCAATTCCTGTTATTATTATGATCTTGGTATACTCATTGTCTTTGTGTGTGGCTACATATGTGTCTGTGTTTACACACATCAGTATGTGGTGTGTAGGATTGCAAATATACAAATATACTTTCTTCCTTTCAAGATATTCCATTTCTCCATTTTCATCTTAAACGTCAAGGGGAGAACTCTAAATCACAAGTATTGCTGTGGAAATCAATCTAAGATGTGTAGATTAGTAAACAAGTGGCCTCCCAGGAAAGAGAAAGTCTGTTTTGCAAGAAGTGGGAAATAAATTGCTCTTTTAGCAAATGGTGTCTACGCAAGTTTCATAAAGAGAACACCTTATCTTTAAAGAAAAAAATCCCAACCATAACTCAACAAATAAATACAAAGCATTTTGAAAACTGTGACTTCTATGGCATCTGCATGTTAGAAAAGAAAGCACTGTGAGGAATTAGAGATGGATTCCAACAACATTAAGTGGGAAGGAGCTTAGACTCGTACAGAAATCAGGAAGACACAAACGCTGATGCTCAAATGATGATGTTGGTCATCAGTTCTCTGTGTTGCAGAATAAGTTATTCATAGAAGACAGAAAGACAGATAGATGATGAATAGAGAAGAGATGAGAGAGAGAGGGAGAGAGAGGGAGAGAGAGAGAAAAAGATGATAGATATACACACTTAGTGCCTATTTCACCTCATTAATTTTTGTACCGGATGAAATTGTGTAAGATTGACTCAGTCGCACATTTCACACTCAGGATTAAAAAGACAAATAGTTATTGGAGACATTTTTATGTACTCAAAAGATAAATTTAATAAAAGTGCATATTGGGACTCAAAAACTGGGACATGAGATTTCTTTGAATCTTGTTTGTTTATTTACTGTATGTGTTGGAGTGGTACATGAAATAATATGAACATGGAATCTGGAAGGTAACCTGTGAGAATGAGTTCTTTCTACCACATGTGCCTCAGGCATCTTTTCATAATAAGCCATTTTATTGGACCCTAAGCAAACAGAAGTATTTAAATTTCTGACTATATTGAGATTATAGTAACTTATTAAGTAGTGCTCTTTTATAATTGTAAGTTCTATATGGGATGGGAGGATAATAGATATGTGTACTGATTCAGAAATATTATAAAGCAATACAGCTGAGTTCAAAGCATTTAAAATTTAATAATTTTGGGGCTAGCTTTATTTGTGTGTGTTTTGTAGATCTATCCTTTCTTCTGTGTAAGAAGGCACACCAACCTATAAACTAAGAAACGATAAAACAATAGACTTGTCATTGAATATGCAGCCCAGGATCATGTAATGAATTAGCTTTGAGTTACTACTATTTGAACATCCATTTTAAAATGTCTGTTTTCTGCTTTTGGGAGAATTTCAACATTCTTTACTAATGTGGAAGAGCCCCTGTAGAGTTTTTCATTGATAAGCACACCTACTGGTGTGTTTTATTAGCTCCTATTTTGTAATTTATTAAGTAATTAAAATTAGAAAAATTCCTCATCATCTTTTGAATTCTAATTATTTCCTTGACCTGTAGAGCTAATTTATTAACAAATTAGATTGAATTGTAAGCATGCTTATGGCTTTTATTTTAATTATAATAAAGAAGGGTAATAAAAGATTTGTAACATCATTTCTATTTAAAGACATATGTATAATGATTTTAAATTTTGTTTGTAGTTCAGAAAAATAACGTTTTATAATATGAACTGCACATATTTTAAACCAATTCTTCTGGCTTTAAAATTAACAAGGAGATAAAAAGCATGTATATTATCAGGGATATATATTATATTCAGGATTTTTATCACCACAAACACCTTTCTTTATCACAAAATAATTTACTCAACAGTTTTAGGCAATTCATTCCTAAACAATTTGAATTTTATACTGTAGGTTATTAACAGTTGACAAAAGAATTATGCAGTTTAATTACTAAACTAACCTGGGTGCTAAAGAAACATCCAAGAACCCACAAGATGTCCCTAGCTAGGACTCCAAGCAATAATGCAGAGGGTGCCTAAACAGGCCCTCCCCTATAATCAGATGACATTATAGAGCCCTAGTTGACATTATAGAACCTTTATCCAGCAATAGATAGAGGCAGAAGCAGAGATCCATAGCTAAGCACCAGGCCCAGCTTCCGAAAAAGCTGAAGAGAGAGAGGACAGAGTATATGAGCAAAGGGATCAGGATCATGAGGAGAAGGCCCACAGAGATGGCTGACCCGAGCTATTGGGAGCTCACTGATTCAGAAACAATCCAATCTTGAGGAACCTTCAGTAAAAGGAACTAAACTCTCCAAAGGTAGACGACTGACAAATGGCATGGGCAGTTAGTAGAGCCTCTTGCAGTAGAATCAGAGTATGTTCCTGGTGCCCAAACTGACAACTCGGAGCCCATTCCCACAGAGGAACACCTAACCCAGCCTTAATATTGGGATTAGGGACTCGGACCTACCTCAGCTGGATATGCAGACAGAACTGACCCACCTTGGGACTCCCTGTCCTTCTTGGAAAATGGATGGAGGCAGTGAAGTGGAGGAGGCTGAGGGAGGACTGGGAGGAGGGAAGGGAGGGGGAGCAGTGGTAGATATGGGGAAAAATCTTTTTAAATAAAAATATAAAATGAGAAAATACTTTAAAAATATATAAATTACTAAAGTAAAAATGTTGAAAGCCACAGCCCATGGGTGGTTAATAAATGTGAATGAAATATATTTGAAAGTATAGTCTAGGTCATTGAAGTAAAATTCATTTCAATGTAACTACAGGGTAGGCTGGAGGTGTATGTCTGTTTACAGTCATGACATAAAAGTGAATTATCCAGATATTTCCTTTTATGCGTCCAAAAGATATGCATTGCATTTTTAAGTGGATTGGCTTTGTATACTTAATGTAGAATTCTATCCTTATTCAATGAAATAAGGCACATAAGAACCGTAAACTAAATAATAAGCTACAGTATAAAACTGGATAAGATTTATGTGTTTAATACTAAAGAAAAGACACTTGAAATGGTAGTTTAGCTTTAGTCAATGTACTCCTGAGCACATTCTGTGTATCTGGTACTATTCAAGTTATGAATATACTGTGTAAGAAGCATAAATATTGTTGCATTTGTGGAATTAAAAGAGGATACATGAAAATTAAACTAAATATAAGATAGTAAAAACACATGTTCTGTATCAGGCCAGGTAATACTAGCTTCATGTTATTGATGAGCTATAAATTTGAAGAGTTAAATAACTGTCATTGAATATCAAATTTCTTTCTGCTTGAGTTGAGGTCGGTTTTAACTGGAATAAATGCATACTTGGTCCTGCAGACCTTGTTAGGAGCCCATGGCTAGGCAGGTTAAGCCCTTAGTGAGAAAATACTACTTGCTGTTTTCCTAAATGCTCATGTTGTCAGTTGCTTTCTAATTACTCATTTTTTTTTTACGGTGCCAATTACAGTAAATCACCTTCTCATTAATGCTCATCCAAGAAGACCCAATGAAATGCAATAGACTACAAACAAATAAGCACAAAAGACATGAAAATAGAAGACTTATTGAGATGAGGTGTCCCTATGGGAGAAGGAAGGGTTGAGGAAGGTGAATGATGTGGGGATGGGGCGTCACTAAACTCGTTAAATAAATATATGAAAATGAACAAAGAATTACATGGAAAAATAATAGAAATGGCCACTCTCATAAAAGTTATTGATTTTATATAAGAAAGACAGTGAGATATGTATTAAATGTACTTACCAAACTTATGCAATAGAGTTAGAGTAAACAGTGAATATGACCAGATAAATTTATACAGACAACAGTGAGTGATGTATTTGGATAAGAAGTCACATCCAAAAGCGTGTGATTACTGTCTTACTCAGTATTCTATATGCTGTGAAGAGACACCATGACAAAGCACCTCATAAAATAAAACAGTTAATCGGGGCTTGCTTATAATTTCAGAGGTTTAGTCCATTATCATCAGTGCAGAAAGCATATCAGCACAGGTAGACAGGGTGCAAAGAAGAAGCTGGGACATCTGGATCCAGAGGTAGGAGAAAAGAGGGCCATCAAGCCTGACTTGGGCTTCTGAAACCCCAAATCCCACCACCGGTTGCACTTTCTCCAACATGGCCACACACACTAATCCCCTTCAGGTAGTGCCACTCACTGGTGACTGAGCATTCAAATATACAGGGAGTCACCACATATTATTAGTGGTTGGAGAATGAATGCATTTCATAAAAAAAAATATGGAAGGAGGTCAAACTTAGAGGAAGCAGTTAGAAATGTATGCAGAGAATGACTTTGCCATAATCCCAGAGGAGATTCTGGTTCTTACCATCATGAGAATAAACTCTACCTCATACAAGAACAATTTGCTCATAGATAGCAACTTGTTCAACAAAGAATCAGCAAGAACAATTTATTAGTTTCTCAGAGTTTTCAACAGTTTATTAGATACATAGTATGTGAAGCCAAATCCTTACATTATCTTTTAATGTCTGCAGTACCAGGAACTGATGAAGGTGTAGCTGCCCCCTTGGAGTTTTATTGTTATACTTTTTATTAAGCATATGCTTAATAAAATTTCTACTTCAGACTCTCATGAGAATGTTTGAAAAATTGATATACTCTAGTAGAGCATCAAGATATGATTTTCTTGCTGATTGTCAGAGAATCATTTGTTCTGTTACTACATAAGGCAACTTCTCCAGCTTCACGTTTCTATCCAAAGGGTTTCAATTCAATCTATTATTCCTAAACTCTACAGAGAACAATTTCTTCTATCTCTTGGATAGAAGTTTATAACAGAGCAAAATACAGACATGGCTGTATGTACTTCATTAATAGTTACAATACAATTCCACATACATACAAGGAGATGTACGGGAGATGATATGGGTGTTTGTCACCACTGGAACTTATAAAGCTGACAACAACATATGGCTGCAGTCAGAAAGTACCAGTGTAATGTGTAAGCTCATTTCCAGATCCCTTAAATAGCACTAAATTTGCTATTACTATTATTTTTAATTTTACAAGGGATTGTAAACAAATGGAAGAGTTGGAAGAATTTAAAAACAGACAGCTATTCGACTAAGGAAACAAAAAGACCGAATGAAAAGCAGAAAATGGAGACAAGTTGCAAAGATGTTATTTGTCATGTTAGAGAATAGATAACAACGCAAATCATCACTAATCCAATAAAAATAAGAAATAGGAAGGCAGGAGAAAGGTTACCATGCAGAACTACAGTATAGTTGTTGGTACGTTGGTATGATATAATAGACTGAATTTGGAAATCAGAATACTAGCAAAACTTTTAGATGGATGTAGGATGGAGGACACTGAAAGAATAATACCAAAAAGAGAAATTGGATACAGAAATACGCAGAAAAAATATGAAGGGGCATGTCATTAGTTAAGTTTAATGAGAAAGCAACAGCATACTTTTGAGGAATATGAAAGTTCTACTCTAGAATTTATGATTTATAAATAAAATGGACCCTAAAGGCATTTATGGCCTGGATGAAGGTCACAAATAGCTCAAGGTCACATACAGGATTCCAAGTAAATTATTTTGATTTGTAGCAAAACAAGACTTATTATGGAGTCTGACTGAAAGAAGAAAATGTAATAGACAATGAACAGTGTTAACAGAGAAGGCATAGCTGCCTTTGCAGAGGAGCTGGGTGCCCTTTGCATGGAGACAGTGTGTTTATCAGACTGGAACCCCATTAGACAAGTAAAGAAAAGAAGACAGATATGCAGAAAGATTTGAAGACAATTATAGTTTAGAGCTAAAAGAAATTGTCAGAGACACAACTCAAAACATTGGAAAATTACTGCATCTTATCATTTATTTACGTGAGCAGTTTGTGGAAAGAGTGCATTAGATAAGTTTACTAGGTAAGAAAGAGAACAAATTAACCTAAGGATAAAAATAAAATTACATAATTTAATTTTTAAGATTCTAATTTTATATGTAGCAATTCCAACATTCTGGAATTATATGTATAAAGAAATTTTTAAAAGACATGGTTTGGGGATGATAGAGAAATTCCTTCTAGTGATAAACTAATGAGTTTGTTAGAGGAAGATAATTTGATTGTTTATTAATAAGATGCATGCTACTTCCATAATGAATCATTTTAATCAGTGATCTATCAGTTAATCATTGTTAATCAACATTTCATTGCTAAATAAGGTCTTGCTGATGAGATGGACAAGCTCGCAGAGTTGCAAGACTAATAAGCAGACATTGGGTTTTTTCATTATTACACATTTCATTAATAAGGGTTACAGTAGTCATAGATTTGCATAAAAATATGTATATGTTTTCAGAGTCCTGCAGCATCTTGAGCAGAGTTTGGCATTCCTCAAAAAGCATGACCATTTTTGAGTACGCAGTTTCTCAAAGAACAAAAGACTGGATCGAATAGAAGCATCCTTCAGAATAACCTCTTGGAAATGCCTCCTTTGTTTGTTCTCAACATTCTCATCAATAAAATTATGTTGTTTAAATAGGATAGTTATAAGTGATGAGATTCAATAATACTAATATAAAATCAAGGACCTTTGTGTATTCTCTTTGCTTAGCAACTGTTGGAAATTTTGTGTTTGGTTTTGATGTGATGTTATCCTCAGTGGATAATATCACATCTATGTTCCTAGTGACAAATTTGCCCACATATAATCCAGTGTATAATGTAATGTGTCTTTACCTGTGTGGATTTCTTCAGCAACAACCACAGACCTACAAAGGTAGTATGGTATCTTGTCACATTGAAAAAGGTTTAAAAGGCACCGTGTGTTCTAGGTTCAAATCTTCATGTCTGCATCCTTTCTACACCCTGAGTTTTTGCTTCATCTTGGGATCTGAAATCTGGCGCAGTTTAAATAATGTTCAAAATCTCGACCTTCGTGCTATAAGATGTTCTTTCTAAGTGATTTACAGCATCTCTGTTTTGTATTGAAACAAAAAAAAATGTATTATAGACTAAAATGTAAAAGTTAATAATACTTTCAAAGATAAATGTTTCAAAGGAGCATCTTTGCTGTTTGTCATGGGTATTTGAACATTTCAGCCTTAGTTATCAGATCAGTTTTTAGCTCTGGAAAGGATTTGTGAGGATTTGAGTCAAGCAAAAGGCTTTGTCCTGAATTTCAAAAACAGCAAAACTTGAAAGGAAAAAATAAATAGAAAAGAACTGACCATGGTATTTTCTACCTTTTGTGTATGAGGAAATCAATTATTCATGAGACCTGTTTCCCTTGTCCCAAAAATATTCAGTGTACATAAAAACACAAGTTCTCAACTGAAGATGATTATAACTAAAATAAGACAGTAGGATACTCTAAAATGTGCCCATAAAATATTCATATATTACCAGTCAACATCTTAAAGAGAAGAAATGCAACTATGGAACATGTAGGATAAAATTAGCCCAGGAAGGAACTGTTTGGCAATTGTTGTTAATGTCACAGTCAGATGTCTAATTAAACACACTGTGTTCTCCATAATAAAAACATCCTACTATAGGCATATTTTCTCAGTACCATATTTTGTACAAATCGACAGGACAGTTATTTAGGAGACTCTTCAAAGGGCTGCATAAATAAGCATAGCTCATTGTTAGTGCTGGCACTCTTACTGCTCAAAACTAAGGACTTAACAAAGCTTTAAAACAATTCCTAACAGGAAATTTGAATTAGCTGAGCACACTGACTCTTTTAAACATCGTCATAGCTCATTAATAAAATTCAGCCTGAAGCAGGAAAACATATGCATATGTGAGACTGCAATCATTTTATATTTAAGACAGTTCCTATGTTTAAATAACATTGCTTTGTGGAAATATTAACCTTCATTGATCCTTAGCCAAAGAACTTGAAATTAAAAATCCATAAAATGTATTAATTTGCAGATATTATAAACCTAAGATGTAGACCATATTTATAGAATTTGGATTATTTTCCTTAGATTTTATAGTCACACAAATAGGCTTATAATTGTAATTGTTCACTGTTTTTGTCAAAATTAATGAACAATTTAGTGTATAAATAATATTTCCCTCTCTCATTAAAAAGTATTATGCTTTTTGCCTTTAGAAAACATTAAAATGATGAATAGAGACAAATAATAATTTGATTCAACATTTGTAATTTTAAATGATGGAAGGTAAGCATTTTCAAATTATTAAAATTAATGAAATAGCAAAACATATGTAAATATTCTGAGTAATTCTGTGCATGATAGCTTCGAGCTGACATTCACCATCTTACAAATACATGATTTGTTTTTCCTTTTAATTCTCTGTAATGGGGCTAGTCACAGAAAAGAAGGAAGTAAAGTTTTGTGTGTGTGTGTGTGTGTGTGTGTGTGTGTGTGTGTGTGTGTGTGTGTGTGTTTTGAAGTAGTAGGGTATCACTTTATTTTTTAAGGTGGTCTCCAAATTGATATGCTTCTGTCTCTATCTCCCACATGATGCGATTATATGTTTAATTTTTGTTGTATCCTTAGTGAAAAAGAAATGCTTTTACTAATTCACAAACACTGAATTGAAAAGCAAGTAACTTAGAAGATAAGATAAGGAAGGAACTAAAAAGACGTACAAAATAACATCTTTGTGATAGTATATGAATCTTAATAACAAGCCAATTGAAATGATCACATTGAGGAAGTACAGCTAAAACAGAAAAAAAAAATCCTGTCATATATGAAATACCAATGACTAGAAAACCAAGTAACATTTAATTTTAAGGTCAACAACAAAGTGACCATAAGTTTCATACTAAATTAACAAATTACAAATAAAAAGAAACTAATCTCCATATGGAGTTTCTCCGATGCCTATTTATCTCTTGAAGTAAATTGGTGCTGCCAGGAGCAGATCTGTCTCATTGTCTAGAAAAGTCTAAGTTCTTAAAACATTTTAAATGCCATATTCTGTAGGTCTTAGAAGTGTTTGAAGATTACCTACCTAATTGAATTATATCTTTGTATACCTAAAAGTCTAACTAACATGCATTTCTTAATTATACATTACAATTTTAAATGAGTTACATAAACATCATATCTTAAACAAGAGTAGAAAAATACATATAGCATAAGAGAATTGACCTTAAATTTGTATCAATAAACCAAAATCTATACCAATGTAAAACATTTTGAGATTAACAGCTGATTTTTTGATCTAAGTAAATTCAATAATCTAACCTTTTAAAAAATCATTCATATACCATATCCCCTTTTTCTTCTTAGAAAGAGATTGACTATGACCATTAGCCATTTTTAATGAAAACAAACATTTAGAAACAATATTTGGGAAATTTGGGCGTAGTTATCCATTACTACTTCCTGCTGAGTACGGGGTCATAATCTGCAGTCCTGAAGCTGATATGGCCATGTCTTCCCATCAGAGGTTTTTTTCAGTGGTCTTGGTTGATGAAACCATATTTGCCTGGAAGCAATCCACAGGTTCTCATCTTCTGTGGAATCAAAAGCAGAACTCTTCCAAAGCAATAAATCCTTAGACACAAATTTCAAAATCAAAATACCTTTAAAATATATATTCTTGTTTAACTTAGTAGCCTTTGCATTTGCAATCCATTGTCTTTCTGCAGTTAGCTCATTAACAGTTAAAAGATTAAAAGAAAACACAATAACAATCAAAATCCAGATTTTGTGTCTATTTTCCATCTTTACGTGGCTTATTTTATTTTATTACTCTATTTCTCTTTTTAAAGACTTTCTCTACCTTTCTCTTTTTTCTCTCTGAAGACTATGTGCCTTTTACATACATTGTAACCCATTTACAGGTTTTTCTTTTCATCTGAATCTGTTTTATTGTGAATCTTTAATCATCTTCCAACCATAAGAGCTTTTAAAACACTCTCACTCTCCTGCCACATAGATTTTGCAGATTCAGCTGAATCAGTAAGTTCTCTTAAAGAGACCGAACCTCTGTTCGTGGCCAGCAAACAGAGTACACCCAAGAAAATGCTGCTACTAAGAAACTGTCTTTGTTTCTTTTTTGTTCAAAATAAACAGAAATCTAAAATCAATCACATGCTATGGAATCTTCTGTGAGATTTCAGGAACCGGCCTGATTGCAGCTTACACTGCCAGCCGCCAGTCGCCGGCGCCATTTTGAATGTGACCCGGAGGCCAAACTTTCTTTTTACAATGACCCGCTTCATATACACAATTTGGAAGCTGTCTTGACTCAGTTTCTGCTAAAACCCTGTTTAAACTTTCTCAGGCATTAAGTGGATATTCACCCCATGTTGGGCACCATCTGTAGTAGTGGGGTTTCTTGGTCCTGGGCGGCCAGAGGCCCAGACCCTGCGGTGCCAGACCCCTTAGCCACCAGCCGCCGCTGCTCAGGCTCCAAGAAATTACTCAGATGCTTATATTAACTTTATGTTGTTTGACCTGTGGCTCAGGCACATTGCTAGCTAGCTCTTACATCTTAACTCAACCCATTTCTATTAATCTGTCTGCCACATGGCCCGTGGCTCACCTGTGTTCCTTACATGTTGCTCCTTGGGCGGCTTGCTCTATCTGCCCTGATTCCACCCTTCCTTCCCTACCTATGCTCAGATTTCTCCTCCTACTTCTTCTATGGTGCCTGTCATGGCCCAAAACAGCTCCTTTATTTAAAGATTGATATTCACAGCATACAGAAAGGCATTCCCACATCAGTTGAGGTGGCTGGAGAAATGGTTTAGTAGTTGAGAGCTCTTTTATGGGGATCTGAATTTGGTTCTCAGCAACTACCTAATACCACCTCCAAGGGAACTGACACATTCTTCTAGCTTCCAAAGGCACCTATGCTCTGTGCACTTATCACCAGACAGGCACACACATTTATACAAATAATTAATAATAAAGTCTGTAAGTGTTTTGTACCACAGCAGGAAAAAACAGCTATGCTTAAGGAGTCACGTGTTCTCTTCACTTGGATTTTTGAAGAAAATTTTTAGTTTGGTTCCTCTGGAATAAAAAAAACATGAGGTCATTTTACAATCTGACTCATTAAATAATACAGATAAGCTCCTGATTTTATTTTAAAACCATGATGTTTACACTAAAGAATTTTTGTGCTGTTATACAGATTTGCTACATAATTTTCAATAAATCATCTAGCAAGAACTTACTTCTTAAACTTCAAATATATTACTAGTCACAAAGAATGGGACAGAAGATATGGCCTCTTTGTGAGTGGGTATATAATTTTTAATAAACACACTATTTTGTTGAATTTATATCAAATAAGTTGTAGACTCTTTGAGAATGCTCAATTTTATTACTTTAAACTTTAATTTACGCAAATATATTAATGCATTGAAACTTTTCTTAAGAGAATAACAATGAATGATAATAGCAAGGGAGGTTGAAAACTCCTTAAACAATATCAACAGATAACCCCCAACTTATGTACAAAATGCTACAAGTGAAGTCTCATTTCATTGTATTGTATTCTCAATGTTCCTAAAACTGTAATCATATGATTCTATGGGGCTGTGTAGCCTGAAGTTTCTCACCAGTCGACCCAGCCTAGTCCCTAGGTCTAGACTTTCCCACAGCTGCTTAGTCTCAAATAACCACAAAAAGGCTTATATACATTCATTACAAACTGGTCTAGGCTCAGGTTAATTACCAACTAGCTCTCACAAGTTAATCCATTCCTCTTAATCTATGTATTGCCATGTGTTCAGTGACTTTACCAATGTTTTGTTACCTCTTGCTTTCTGGGTTGTGGTCTGAAGCATCTCCATCTGATTCTACCTTCCTTTCCCTTTATCTATGCTCACATTCTCTGCCTGCTTCTGAGAGCCTTGCCATAAGCCAAAACAGCCTCTTTATTAACCAATGGTATTCACAACATGCAGAATGACAACCTTCATCAGAGTTGTTTTCTTCCTTTTCCCTCGCTCTTCTCTAAACTTTTCTGCTTAAAAAAATAATTGTTCTTTCAGGGCTGATGGTGATGGCCTATCTTCTGGGTAGTTAAATTACATGTCAAACATTTCAGAGCATAAGAAGCAGCTAATGAAGGTGTAATATTCAAATGTCAAACATGTACATACTGATTTCTTCCTCTGTGCCTTGGAAGCCTCTGGTACAAGTATAATGATCTGTTTAGGCTTCAGTTCATTGTTCCCTTTCCTTACCCATATTTAGTAATTAGTTTTTTTCCCCAAGGCTGCGCGTATCTAAGTGAATGTAAATTTCCAAAGCAGTGTTCAGTTTCAAATTAATTTCTGTTTTTAGGACAGCAGATGTATTAAGCAAGTGGATTTGAAAGCTTATAGTTTGTCTAGTTTCTCTTTATCTCAACAAAGGACTTCACTAAATATTTGGGTCTATTTTTTTTTAATATTAATGGAGGGTTCATTCTTAGAGAATTTTCAGATCACCCATGAATAACACTAGGGACAGATGTTCAATTTTCTCATAATGTCTCTGGTGTTCTAACAAAGAAACAAAATAGAAGAGCAGCAGATTTAGGTGATCTGAACATTGAACATCAAATCCAAAATGTCATGAGAAGACATTTGGTGTTTGAACGTCAAATGTGGGTAAGGTTTTTATTATCAGTGGCACTAGAAAAAATTACGTAGAGTGATCTTAGATTTCTATGGCAATTTTTATTTCCAATTCTAGTTAGTGTTTAAAGTGAGTTAAATGATCAATAGTACGTCATAGAATGTGCCAATATGGGAACAGTATCCGGAAGCAGGGAAAGGAAGTACTACTTAATTATCATATCAACTAAAGTGTGGGATGCACATCATAGGCAATAGCTAGTCTCCTATTGTTATTAGGTGTATGACAACTAGAGCGTACGAGCTGCTTATGTTTAATGTCCCCCTTGAATCTGATGCTCCTCATGCTGAAGTGAATACTGTTTGTCCAAGTGGCTACCATTAGCTTATTAAAAGTAAGCTGGGATTATATGCACCTCTTGGAAACAAAAATTAAAAAGGAGAAAGGATTTGTGTATGGGCCTTCACTAAACTGCAAAAACAAAAAAATCCATAGTAATATAATTTGTATACTTTAACTTAAATATTACTATGAATCTTGTTGCATTACTGGGGATATTGATTTCTAAATAATAAGCAAATCAAGAGCTTTGACTATAAATAAGAGAAAATATACCACCAAGAAGAATTGAGAAGAGCACTCCAGTGTTAATTATCCAATATACAATTATCCTTCCCAAAATTTCTACTTATCACTCAGAATGACAGGTTACAGCTTTAAACAATTGTTAGTAATTCTTTGAACAGGTATTTTGAATGTCTTTTATAGGCAATGAAGTGAATATTTAGGGTGCAGTTATATAAAGGCAGCGTCATATATAAAAAATAGCAATAAAACTATTCATAGCAGTGCAGTGTTAAGGGTGTCCCCGAAGACACTAAGCTTAATCTTTGAGGCCATCTCTGTCCAAATGAGATTCATTACTTAACATAGGGTCTGAAGGCTGAGTAAATATTAACAAAGGGAAGCAGGAAGTGAACTTGCAGTGTGCTAGGCTCTGAACACACCTATTGTCACCTTGCCTACACAAATACTATCTCCCTGATCCCTTTGCCTACACAAATACTCTCTCCCTGATCCCTTATTAAACAGAAACTTCTCTTAAGCTACCAGGATTTCTCTGCAAATTGAACATCTTGAAACTATTGCTGTTTTCAAAGATATTCAGAGTGTCTAGACACCCCTTCATCATCCAAGGGCCCTCTGAAGCATCCTGAAATACAGCCACACCCATGACCACGTATAGTCTAAGGAACAGAAGAGATAATTTAGGCTAATGCTGGACAGTCAGCAAAGAAAAATAATTATAACTCCTCATAAACGGAAAAATCCCTGGATGTTGTTTTCTTTAGGATTGTTTAAAACCCTATAGATCAGTAGATTAGAACAGAATATACTCATGGATATTAATTAGTCTGACAATTAGTTTTATGAATAGGTATTTGGTGTGTGTGTTTGTGTGTATGTGTGTGTGTGTGTGTGTGTGTGTGTGTGTGTGTGTGTGTGTGTGTGTGTGTGTGCCATTGTTTATGATATCAAGAACAGTAGAAAGTACCCAGCTATGGTACTAGCTGCAACTGAGCTGCAACTGAGTCCTGTGTCACAGAGCTTATGTTAGGGGTGTGGGAATAAATACTGGCTTTGCTTCAATTTCAATAGAAATTTTACATATGTATGTGTGTGTGTGTGTGTGTGTGTGTGTGTGTGTGTGTGTGTGTGTGTGTTTCAAACACATAGTTTAATTTCTTTCAAAGAAAATGCTCAACTAAATAAATTATGATTTACAGTGTAACTTGGGTACAATCTTAGTTCTTATCAGGTTTCTACCATGTCAACTATTTAAAAAGGCATGTTGATCCATTGTTTCATTTTCCGATATTTTGATTTACTGATTTTTTTTAACCATCACAATTTCAAGTATTTTTGCATCTCTAACTTCTCAATTGTCATTGCCACATGTAAAAACATGCACACTCATTACAGTAAAAATGTTTTAAGGGTTTCCCTTTGGTTGATGGTTGATATTAGTTTCTAAAGGGACTCATAAGTCAGTCTGAATCAATTAAAAACAAAAAGGAAACCAACCAAACAAAAAATGCCTTTTATTGACAGAAAAGTCAATTATTTATTCAATAATAAAACTACTTGCTTTTTTTTTACAATTCATGTTAGATAATTTACATACTTTCACTTCCTTAAAAATATATTTACTTGGTGTTTCTTGTGGCATAGCTCATAAAAACAAAGAATAAACATTCAAAACTAGAAAATTTTAGGGAATGAACAAAAGAGATCTGCCAGTTTATTGACTTGAAACAATTTCCATTGGTAAGAGACAAAATTATTGACACATATACTTTCAATGTAAGGGGTTTTTTTGTCTGTTTGGGGTATGGGTTTGAGGGGGGATTGGTGATGATTTTTAATTGCACTGAAGCATGATTCTATACAGGTGCTTTATTGTTATTATTTATACTATGAACCAAATGGTTGTTGTTTATGAATCTATGTCATGTTAAATAATCACCAACAACTATTCTTATCAGTAATTGTGTGTAAACTTGACCATCATTCATTAATTGTCCCCTTTGAGTTCTCTTTCGATAATATACAGAAGAATCTTTCTTTAATTACAAAAATTAGAAATCAATCAGTTGTAGGACTATGTTGTTTGACTTAAAAAGGGAAGTTGGCTAGAAAATTAAGTTCAAAGCATTTGCACTGAAAATGATCAAATTGACCAGCTGTTTATTAGAAAGAAGAAGTATAGTAAGGTAATTTCTCTTCGTTTTTAAAATTTGGGATATAATATTTTATGCATGAACAAAATAACCCAAAGGTTACAGTCTATACCTTAAGTAAAACATGTTTTCTGCCTGTTGATGTAATTTTCTTTTGTGTTTTCATCAAGGCAAAAAACACAATCAGAATAAATCCTGCTGCTTAGTTGTAATGATTTTGTTAAAATATGCATCTTTTATCATTTCATCAAACCTATGGATTTTATATTTCCTTTAAATAATTCTGTAATGCAAATATTGGCTTAGAAGATAAAAATTCAATTATAACTTCAAAGAAGACAAATTAACTCCCTTTCTGATAATTGCTAATATTCCAACATACACAGTAAACAGTGGAAAAAATCTTAATCTTACCTATGACTTTTGTTCAGAGATAAGCATTACCCCTATCTAGCAATCATCTTATAACTGAAAGTATGCTATTGTTATCCTTTCTTCTTCTAAGGGGTTATTATATTTTTTTAAGTTGATAGTTTGATTGTTTGTTACCAATGCTTATTTCAGAACCATTATTAATAATAAAACACCACAATTCAAACAGGTAAGTACTTTCTATTACATTATTTCCTGTAACTTTAAAGGTGTAAACAGAAATTATAAAGGTAAGGTTGGGTGAAAGGCAGTAGATATATTCTGGCCTGGGTGTTTTCAATAAAATTAGTGACTAACTAAAAATTGATCTGCCTTTTAACCGTCACAATGCACAGACAATTTGAAATAATGTCATAAAATACTGCTCTTTGCTAGAGTCAAATCATTCAACATTTCAGTCTTCTGTGCTATACAACTGCAAAGAGTAATGATAATAAGGCCAGTTATTACATCATTCTTAAACTATAGGCTATTTTTATGAGACATAAAATACTGTTATAAGCTAGTGTTTGATAACACTTATCAAATAAAGCATTTCCCACATGCAGACTACATAACAAGAATCATAACACCTTTTTAAAAATGAGAACACAACAAATTGGAATAGCACTGGGTGCTTTTTAAAATATAGACATTATTATGATCATTTCATATATGTCATTTTTTTAAGATGAGATAATCCTTAAAGCCATGGCCAGTATCTTTCTTTCTTAGTTATTAAATCCCCATGTTATAGTTCGGTTTGTGAACTTGACACATACCTGGACATACATTGGAATGTGATATCTCTGTAGATGAATTACCTCCATCAGATTAGCCTGTGGGCATGCCGACTGCCCATTTTCTTGATTGCTGGTTGCTGTGGGAGAAGGGGGTTGCCCACTGTGTGTGGTGCCATCACTCAGCTTGAGCTGTATAATAAAGGTAGCTTGGAAAGTAAGCCAGTAAGCGGCATTCCTCTGTGGCCTTTGCTTCAATTCTTGCCTCTAGATTTTTGCCCCGGCTTCTCTTGTGACTGTCTATAAATTGTAAACTGAAACAAACTCTTCTTAATTTTCGTTTGGTGCTTTTCAGAGCATACCAGTTAGCAGGAAGTGCAATATTGCTGTAATGACATGACATGTGCTCTTTGGGGTGGACCACTTAATGCTCAGAAATTAATAAATTGTATTGAGAGCTTGGTAGATAAGAATTTTGAGAAAGGTATGGTTTATGCAGGTAGAGTTTGTGACGTTTCCGAAGGAAAGTCTTTATCAGAGATGTTTTGTAATATTTGCAATGAAGAACTTATTTAAAAGACACCTTTTCTCTATTGGAAAAATAGCTCCTGGTTATCTGGAGCTGAAAAAATCAGAGGTGATTAATTTGAAACTATTATTATCAAGGCAAAATTCTGTAGGAAGAGTTAGCCTGCAGAGGCTGTGGTACAAAGGTTGTCAAAGCTGTATCTCAAGCTGACCACCAAACTTGTAAACATCTCCCAATATGCATTGAAATCATCAATGGTTCATGGGGAGTAACTGGATCTTGATGCTGTGAGAATCCACAATAGGAAGAAAAAAGTGAGAAGTCTCCTTTACACTAGAAAACCAAGGATTGGATGGATTCCAAAGAGAAGCTGGATTCCATGAGAAGGCTCCATATAGCAGAATCTGGTGAAGCTAAGAGAAGCAATTACTGGGAGTTCAGATTCAGTTGAAGTAGAGCATATTTAAATTTTCAGAACCATGTGATGACCTTCTGGAATTATAATAGATTAACTGTGAAGCAGTTCTGAGACTATGAGATGGATGTAATGCTATGGATAGTGGATCTTGGAAGGTGTGACTGGTCAAAATCTTTGGAACTCATCTTTGTGAGTCCCAGATAATGGACATTGGAGCTTTTTTCTGCAAATTTTGGTGTTGATTTGATCTGCTTGTAACTATTTTATTATTCTTCCTCCTTGGAGTATGAATGTGTCTGGTTTATTTTTGTTTCTTCAGGAGCCCACATTTAGGGAACTTTTGATGTTTAAAAAGATCTTGGACTTCCAAGTGTAACTTTTTTTAAACAATGAACTTTTAAATATTTTGATGAGAATCTATGAAGAAAAAGTAAAAAGGGTATGGTTTACTGTGACATATTTCTATGACAATGTTGACAATGGGTAGCCCACTGTCTGATTTTGTGTGTCAAACTGGCATCAGCTAGTCATCAGAGAGGACATATCTCCATTTGGTCTTGCTTTTCAGGCATGTTCTCAATTACTGATCAATGGGGAAGGGCGCAGCCCTTGGTGGGTGTTGCCATCTTTGGGACAGTGATTCTGGGTTCTATAAGGAAGTAGACTGAGCAAGCCAGGGCATACAGGCCAGTAAACAGCACTCCTTTATGGTCTCTGCACCAGCTCCCACTCTAGGATCTTACCCTGTTTGATTTTCTATCCTGACTTACTTTGAAGAACACCAATATAGAAATGAAAGCCAAATAAACCATTTTCTCCACAAGTTTTGATCATGGTATGTCATTGCAGCAATGGAAACCCTAAGACAAATTGGTACCAGCATAGTGAGGGATTGTTGTACAGACCTTATCATGTTTTGGGGAGGACTGTGAAAGGACTTTGGAACTTTGGGCTAAGCCATTGAGTATTTAAGGCTCTCTGGGATGTTCTGTGTGACCTTGGAAGATAAGAATGTTTGAACAGTGGAGAAGATGGAGGTCTGGCTTGTGACGTTTCAGAGGGAATTTTAAACTCAGATGTATTCTGAACTAAGATTTTATGGTTCTGGTCAGCTGGGGATGAATCAGCTGTGATTAACAATTTAGCAGAACCACTAAAAGTGAAACCTTTATGTTGCTGGGACAATTGATGCAGCTTAGCTAGAGCCAATAAATTAGTGGTGATTAAGGAGAGATCAGCATACTAAGGTGGAATCTTCTGGGAACGGGTTCCTGAGAACAAAGAGAAGCTTTGTTCCAGAGGCAGCCAAGGTTGTATGTCGAGCTGGCAGGAAGACTTGATGATGTGCAAACTGCACCCAGGTGGTACTAATTTTGAAGGCATGAAGGGAGTCATAGAATGCAGCTGAGGTTGGTACTGTGAAAGACCAGGAAAGGCCATTGATAAGGTGAAGCCTCAGTAGCAGTTGAAGGACCATGACTGAAGGGCTCATGCAAAGATCTTGAGGCTTGGCACCACGAAGAGCCTTCTACAGGTAATTGAGGGAGCTCAAACAACTAAGGACACCAGCATTTTGGAGATGCCAGAACAGTATCAACAGTGGGGTGGAGCCAGTAGGAGACTAGAAAAAAAAGAGGTGTGTGCTGAATAGGGCAGAGATGGAGAAATAGCCCAACCACTTTAGAGGAGTCTGAAAGATGTTGAGTCAATCCCAGATAAGTGAACATTGAGTTATTTATACTATCAGAGTTTGGTTTCATTTGGTTCAGATTGTAATGATCCCTTTTGAAGAGGGTATTTTCTTTAATTTTTATTTTTAAAGGACCCACCAGTTAAAGACTAACTTTTAAAAGACATCAGATATTTTAAAAAGACAGAAATTTTGATGTGTTTGAGTTTGTAAAGACTGTGGGACTTTTACAATTGTGAATTTTAAAGTGAAATCCCAGGGATAGATAAACAAGGAAAAGTGTCAATAGTGATGTTTGTGTGTCCTCTTGACAAGGAGTCAGTTGTACTGGATGGCTTTGCGTGTCAATTTAACAAAAGCTAGAGTCATCAGAGAGGAAGGTGCCTCAGTTGAGGAAGATGCCTCCATGTGATCCTGTCATCTTCTCAATTGGTATCAGTAAGGGAGGGACCAGCTCAGGATAGGTGGTGCCATCCCTGGGCTGGTGGTTCTGGGTTCTATAATAAAGCAGACTGAGCAAGCCAGGGTACGCAAGCAGCACCCCTCCATGGCCTCTGCATCATCTCCTGCTTCCTGATCCTGCCCTGTTTACGTTCCTGTCTTGACTTCCCTTGATGACAAAGAGTAATGTGAAAGTACAAGCCAAATAAAGTCTTTCTTCCACAATTTTCTCTTGGTCATGATGTTTTGTTGCAGTAACAGAAACCCTAACTAATACAGGTGTCTTGACAGTTTTTGGCAACTTGATGCAAACTTATGCAGACCTAGAAAGAAAATCTTTACTAAAAAACTCCTATCTGATTAGTCAAAGGGCTCATATGCAGAGCATTTTCTTGATTGCTGACTGATATGAAAGGAACCAGCCCACTGTGGGTGATTCCACTCCTAGGTATGTAGGTCTAGGTTGTGTTTACAAAAATTAAAATAATAAATAAATAAATAAATAAATAAATAAATAAATAAATAAATAAATAAATAAATAAATAAATAAATAAATAAACAAACAAACAAACCTGAGCAATAAACTTGGTAAGCCACATACCATAGTGGTCTCTGACTTCCTGCCACATCTTATTTCATGGACTGTTGCTAATGCTACTTATTCTAACTCTTTTATTTCTGTTTCTTTGTTTATCCTGTGTTTTCCATCAAGGTATCAGTACCATTATTACTTAGAATACAGATCAAAAAAATATAATTAATCTCAAGACTTTGAAGCAACACTTTAAAACTATGGTGATGGTGGCTCAGTGAAAAATCCTTAACTAAAGATCTGATGTCTGTGTTCTTGTAATTTTCTTAGCTACACGGGTAGAGAAAAGTAAGTGTCTGTGAGACTTTAGTATTTACAAATGATGGCCCTAATTCTCCTGTTTGGGGAGGTGTGTGTGTGTTTATATGTACATGTATATTTGTGTGTGTGTATATTTATATATTTGGAAATGAAGTTAATGTTTGATTTATTTGATTTCTAGTTTGGCAACATTCACACTATTTATTTATTTGTTCATTTATTTATTTGCTAGGGATTGAGCTCAGAATAGAACTTTCTACAAGTTACCAAGTGCCCTACTACTGAGCTACAGTCTCAATCTCTTTTTGATTTATTACCCCATGAAGTATAGCAGCCACTAATCAGAGGAACATGGTTTTCTTTCATGAGAAAAAAAATCATATAAATCTGCAAACAGTTTAACATTTTCTTTGGTTAGAGGGTTAGTTTATAATCTATTTGATAAGAGTCTAACTAAATTCAAAATATTTAAGATTATAAAACAAATCTCTGAGTGGTTAAGACAGAGGGGGTAATGTAAGTCGTGGTGTTTGGTCTTGCAACTTGCATAGAAAATATTACACTTACAATAAAAAGACAGGGATTATTTCAAATAAGGATGGTTAAGAAAAGAGTTCTGAATGAGATGAGTTTTTCCTTGAAGACTTAGAAAAGAGAATAATTAGTAGTTTTAAATGACTCAAGGCTCTTCACTGTAATAAATGTTTATAACCTGATACATATATACTTAAGAAAGGGGTTATAAGTTCAAGTTCAGTTTAGATGAGAACATGAAACCCTGTCTTAAAAGGAAATAAATTTAAAAAAAACACTAAAACAAAAACTCGAAGCTTATAAGGGAGCAAAAAAGTACATATAATATCTAGAGATTAGAATTAAAATTGTAATGCTTAAAAATTGAACACTAGATAATAACATCTACTTTGAGGATCCAGGACTGACTTAAATGAATAGGTAAAGAGCAGATAAATCCTGAGTGAATGTGTACTGTTTGGCATGAGCACTGCCATGTCAAAGATTGAGAACCATGGGGATGACAAAGCCTTGCATATGTGGGTAAGGCTCAGAGTGATGTCAAAGTATTCTCTGGTCCAAGAGAAAATGTTGACAGAGTGTGCAGAAGCTCACAAATTCAGCTTCCTCCTATAGGATGTTTACAGCTTAAAACTACTTGGCTGCAGATATATACTACTGAAAATATCTAGCCTTTTCCCCTCTGTGTATATAACTAAGGCACTAAGCTTAGCTTGCTGAAGAGTTGATGCTGCTTCTTCATAGTGTGCAGCCCTTGGTATGTTTTTCTGTATATCTATACTTTCTTCATTGATTCCTGAGTCAGATTTTCAGTATGAAGCCACACTGCTCCCAGTAATCTTAGTTAACTGGAAACATAGAATGACAATGGTTTTCCATGATTAACAATTGTATTAACTTTGCTAAACCAAGCTCATCTAAGGAAAATACTCTAAAATTTAGTGGCTTAAGAATTCCATTCAGACATGTTTTTGAAACAATTCTCAAGGAGTGTGACTCAGGTTTTCATGGCAACTCTCCTCCTAACAATCACTTGAAACTGAATTTTCTCCAAATTTTTGTTGTTACATCATCATTCAGAACAATATCACCATGAGAAAATGGAGAAAATGTCAAGAGATGTATGTGATCGCAATTAGCAGAGAAGGAAATGACATTCCACTTCGACACAGGTATGTTTTTGAGAGTGTACTCATATGCTACATATAATGCCAGAGGCCGGGGAGTTATATACAGACATACTTATGTGTCTAAATGTAATACTATTACCACAAAAGAATAAGCAAATCATTAAAAATGAGAGAGAAGTAATGCAGAAAGTCATGGAGACCTGAGAGTTGAGGCATACCTGTTTCTCCTCCTTTATACCTACCTCATCACATGCCTTCATTATTTTTCAAATAATTAAACTCATTATTCTCTGTAACCTAAATATTTTTTAAAGTGTATTGGTCAAAGTCTATCCAGGAGAGAACAGCTACTCCAGTTACTTGAGTATGAAGTCTTATGCAACGAAAGATACAAAGAGAGATAAAGGAAAGTCCAAGCAATTTAGAATTATTCATACAGGCAGCAATAGAAATGTCATAGTAAAGAAATGGATTTAGAAGAGCACAATAACTGTCTCCTGTCTTGTGTCTCAATGTTGAGATTTATACTGTGATGGAGGAGAGTTGAGCGACTGGAGTGATGGAATAGGCTTTTTCCTGGGGAACCACTAAAATTCCTCAAGAAGTATCTCACAGGGAGTGCTGGGAAATTTGATAAGAAGTGATAAAAGGTGCTGTAGTCCAATGTCAGACACTGAGAATAAGCC
The DNA here is from genome assembly GCA_033318265.1 of Phyllotis vaccarum. Taxonomy (NCBI): domain Eukaryota; kingdom Metazoa; phylum Chordata; class Mammalia; order Rodentia; family Cricetidae; genus Phyllotis; species Phyllotis vaccarum. Next base: position 57,823,084 of record JARWLC010000010.1, read on the forward strand.
ACCAGAACACAAATATAACCCCTTTCACCCTACCTATTTACCCCAACACCATCTACCAATAGAGCTGAATCTTATTCCCACTGATAAAAGATATGTTTACAGATCCAGTTCTTACATCATCAGACTTTGAAAGGGGAGATGGATGTGAGGCCAGAAGGTTAAGCACAATGGATGTACTTTGAATAGTGATGCATAATGTGTTTGTTGCTTTACTCTAATAAGGGTTCTCCTTTTAAAACCTAATGTGATGAAAGGGGTCATAATTCTTCTCTAAGAATAAACAGAAGCTCAAAAATGCTCTTATTCTTTAGTTAATATTTATTATGCTCACCTCTCTTTCTGTCTCTTATAGTCTTCAATAGGATCTGCACTCTTATGTCTAGTAATTATAAAAGAACATTTTGCCAGTATATAGAACTGGAATGGAAGGCCATCCCCTTTTAGTAAGAGCTAAAACAATATTTAGATTCCCCACCCATTTCCATACAGGCCACTGTCTATTTCAGAGCATGCTTGTGACAGTGTCTTCATAACCATGTCATTATCAATGTGAGTAGTGAGAAAAAGAAACTCAAAGCTGCAGCTGTGTTTCTGGAACCACCTGGCTCTTTTGGGAGGCAATTTACTTACCTAAAAATAATCACATGCATATGGGCTTCTCATTCCTTAATGAAACATATCCCTAAGACTGCTCCAACTCATTCCTTTGAGGTTGGAGCAGAAAAATAAAAACTTTTCTTCCATGATGATTTTCTTGTGTTATTATTCATATTGGATCAGAGGGAAAACAACAATTTCCACACATTCTAGAAAACACACAAAACAATCTATTGATGAGATGTAGTTTTTATCAAATGCCTTCTTTTAGGCGAATATAGTCTGTGAGTTTATACGTGCCTATATGTGTTTCAAGTAGCTATAACAGTGTCACACTTTCAAAGTAGCAATCCTGAGCTTGGTTTCAAATTAATTTCTTTACATCCCGAGTTCTGAAAGGTAGATTTCCAATAAGCACCAGTCATCTGTGAACATTTCTGGCTGCATGTCAACCTGCCAGCACTGGAAATTTAAATTCTTCAAACATGAGTATTGCAAAGAGCTGTGTAAATAGATTCATGGAAGACACACATTAGGCCCTCGTCCATCATCTTTTCCTTTCTTATCAGGCTGAATTGTATAAGACAGCTTACCTTTGATGGAAGAGTGCTGCCCATTTCCGGTTGGTACAGAGACAAAGTGACAGTAACTGTGTTAGCCTGAGTCCCGTTTCTGAAATCAGCAGATGAACTGATGAATCTTTAAACCATCATTCTCTGATGCTATTAAATGTGGCTAGTGACTGCTCAGTGATGCAGTCTTGTATGGTAGGTGACTTCAAGTGATGAAGAGCTTGCGTGTCAGCATGAGGGCCACCCATGGCAAGGGTCTACCATGGATTGAGCTGCTCCCTAAGTGTTAAGATCAAATACATATCACTCCTTAATAACATCACAGGACTGTATGTTACAATAAAAGCAACTTGATGATAGAAAGTTAGGTTAGAAACTATTGATTTTATACTGGTTTATAAGATTTTTACCTGACTCATATCCTAAATACCAAAAGGATGCTCCTTTATATTTTTTGCTTCTCTGAATGTTTTCAAATAACTTAGAAGTAAGAGCAAAACAGAGAAACAGCTGTCCCTTGTTATTTTGTTTCCTGAATACAAATAGTCTTAAATTGCTGTAAATGGAAAGTCTGGAATGAATTCAAACACAGCCTGTTTAAACACACTCAGGCTGATGTTTGTACGCCAGAGCTTTTGCAAAGGGTAGCACTAGAAAATGCTACACATTAACTTGTCCAACATGACAATCTAAGGTTATGGCTTCTCTTTTGTTTGTTAGGTAGAGTCAAACTGGTATCAGTCATTTTTTGAGACAGTAAATCACAAGCAGTTAGAAACCAAAACATCTGAACTGAAGCATTAAGTCCTGTGGCAATTAGTGTGAAGCTACATTATAGTTCCTCTTCGGCAAACAAAATTCCTATTGAACTTAGATATTTAATTTAGTTCAATCAAGCATTAAATATCTTAGTATCACAAAAATAATAAAAGTCTGCATCTGATCTTTTCTCTTTCCTTCTGACATCTGCTCATGAGCTATGTGAACACTTATTTTACATGAAAATCGACAGAATATGACCCCTTTGTTTTTCTCACCAGAACCAAATAGTGTATGATGAACCCTATTCTCGGGGTAATCTTAAATAGGGCTTTAGCCAGAAAATTTATGAAGTACTTGTAATTTTGAAGTTAGATTAACTTCCTTCTATATATTTGAGGATACATACTAAAGAAAGCTTGAGAAACTTGATGGACATCACAGGGTCATATTGGTAACTATCCTTATAGTCTAATACTGTATTATAAAGCCATGCTATTTCAGTTCAGGGATTTCTTTTTGTTATGTTGCCCAGGCAGGGTAGAGGAAGTCATTCAGGCTTCCTCTAAGGGTCAAAATGGTACAATTGCATATTATTTTCATGCTTGACACACACACACAAATACATTGTACAGCCAATAGTGTAGAACAGTAGAAGGACCAGTTATGTTCACGGTTTTGAAGTAAAACCTGTTATGGTTTTATTAGCACAGATACCCTTTGAATTTTCAAAACAACACTGGCATCCAAGAAGAAAGTTAGTCTAAAAAGAGCATCCTTTAAAAATAATGTTAATAACACATGAGTTAAAAAACTTATTTAAATGTTGTATATAAGAGATAGTAATCAGTTGTTCCCTTACTCATTGTAAATACAGACAAGCAAGTAATATATAACTGTGATATAGAATATATGTAGTTTGTCTGTCTGTGTCTGTGTTTGTGTGTCTCTGTGTGTGTATATATGTAATATATATTATATTATATATATTATATATTACCAACCCAATCCTCTATACTGATGACTCAGACCTAGAGCCTTTACCTTGATCTTGGTATTCAAAGCTTTAGATACGTGAGTGAAACTCTGAGTCTTAACTTTGTCCACACTGTGGCGAATATTCATGAAATTAATATGTGAAGTCCTTATCTTGTGTTTGAGTGGCAGATGATAGTCAGTGGGTGATTTTTAAATTACTTATCCACATTTAGAAATATACTATATAACAATAAATAATATGATAAACTAATATAGCATTTAAATTACTTAATTTACTAACACTTGGTTTAGCTTAATCTTCAATCTATGTACACATCACTATGTATCCATATATGGTATTTAGGTATATAATTACTACTCAAATCTCCCATAAACATTGATCATTGGATATTAGCAAAGAAGAGTAAAAAATAAATAAAACTTGTTAGTGAAATAAACGAGTAGAACAGGGGTGTTTACAGTGAAGGACAGAAGCCATATTGGAAAATTAATACATAAATTATGTTCTTAAATGCATTGTCTTCTCTTTAGAAAAGTTCTCTTCTAGAAACTTTTAAGACCATCCATAAAATACTTTCACAATAGAAATTCACATTATTGGCAAGTAGATTTCCATGAAACTAACATAAATTATAACTAACAGAATCCTATCAGTTTGATATATGCATGTATATATGTACATATGCACACACACACACATACAAATACTCAAGTACATATACATCCTGTGTGGTTTTGTTTTTTTTCTTTTATGCTCTGCATTATAATTAACACTTGAGTGGTTGAATTGCTTGTTAATATGACTCACATTGCCATTCCTGTCAAAAAATAAATCAGGAGGGTTTAGATATATTTTCTCAGGAAAAAAAGCATTTCTTTTGAAATGATTTTCCTTTTAGAAAGCTCATCTTCATCCTCAACCCTAGAATTCTGACTCTTTTATTTTTCTTGTCACATTTTATTCTAAATACGTCTTGCCTTCAACTGGACTTTATCATTCCTATGTTCGCTTGTCTTCTCAACACTTACAGACCCTCTTGTGTCCTTTATCTTCCGTTTACCATTGACCATTTTCCCCTCTGAAGAACCTAAACTCACAGTTTTCATATTTGAAGTTTCTTTATTTTTTTTTACTTGCATTTAGTAGTTAATTAGCAGTTGGATGCAATTTCTGTTTTATTCAACAAGAGGAACGTGTCATCTCAAAACTGTTACTCAGGATTTAACCCACTCCTTTGTCATCTGAAAACTGTTACTCGGGATTTAACCCACTCCTTTGTCATCTCAGAACTGTTACTCGGGATTTAACCCACTCATTTCTCTCAGTCCTCATCATGGCTCATTTCCAGGCTTAACAGCATCTCGATTTCCCTCCAGAAAATATTCCCTTGTGGAACATGTTTCATACTTTCCCCTCATATTTCCTTTATGTTTCTTTCTACTATAGTTTTTCTTCTCTCTTTTTTCTTTACTCATTATTTTTAAGAGATCATTTTCATGCCATCTCCCCCTTTTATTTTCTGAATATTATTTCCCTACTCTTTTCTCTCTCTTATAAAGTCCCAAGTAAAGATGACAGTATTTTCCAGCTGACCCCCCTCTCAGGCAGCCTCATTTTATATATAGGCTTCCTTAGGCACTCACATTCTAAACTACCTTAAGATTTACTACTACTACAGCCATAAGCACTGGTTATTGTGGCCTCCTTGTTTCACAGATGATCCCAAGCACCTACCCCAAGTCCTACCAAAGACATTTAAAAGGAACCTTGTGACTTCCATTAATATATGATTCAAGCAAGATAGTAAAGTTAGAAAGAAAAGCTTAATTTGGGTTCATACTGTTAAAATTTCATTTCTCAGTCATCTTGATTTGCAGCTTAAGGATCTATAAATTGGGACACTGAATCATGATCGGTTCAGAAGACAGAATTATTTACACTTCCTGTAAGAGGCATGGAAAAAGGGAGAACACTGGGCCAGGACTCTAAGATCAACTTTTTGAATATGTCACCAAGGACCTCCCATCCTCTCCCTGGGCCCAACTCCTCAAGGTTCGAAAGGATTATCAGAGGGTTTCCTTAGAACAGGCTTCCAACTAATAGTTTGTAGAAGGAAGAGTCAAGATATACACTATATCCCTTGTGTTCCTTAGATTTCATTTTCGTTGAAGTTGTACATTTTGTTCAGAATGTTCACCCTTTTCTAGGTTCCCATTCTTTACTGTAGCACTTTTCAGAAATGTAGCATGGCATCTTAGGCTGTGCAAAATCTAATTTCACCTCCTACACACACACACACACACACACACACACACACACACACACACACACACACGTGTTGATCCTTCTTGCTTTTCACATGTGAAAATAAAAAAAAATACCTTTCACATTTGCTGTATTATGGACTTTATCACATTCTCTAGGCATTTTTCAATTTATTTCTAATCTATGAATTTATGCCTGTTATTTTCTAGTAATTCATCAATATTTTAAAACTACAAGTCAGAAGCTGAAATATGTCATGTTCCTAATAGAATTATTTCTATTATACCCCATACATCCCTAACTATATGTATAAAATTCTTTTTACTTTTGTTTAATTCTACGTAGCACTTATTACAGCTAGAGTAATAATGGATATCTAAAGACATTCTGGATCAAAAATATCCTGATGTATTAGAATTTATTTAGATTTTGGTTTTTTTTGTTTTTGTTTTTGTTTTTAAGTCACAGCTTTGCTTCATGTTCTATAGATGAATACATTTTCAAGTGGGGGAAAAAAAAGTCATTTTACTCCACTGTATTATTAAGTTTCTGGCCTTACCTTTTTGGCCTAGCCCTGAGGTTCTGACCTGCAGTCCCACAGAAACACACAGATGCTTGTATTAATTTTATGCTGATCAGCCCATGGCTCTGGTGCATTGATAGCTAGCTCTTGCTCTTAAACTAACCCATCTTGTTCAGCCATATGGCTCGGTACCTTTTCTCAGAGCAGCATTTCAACTTCTTTCCTCTGAGTCTGCTGGTATGTTATTGTGGTGTCCCTCTGGCATCTCTGCTCTGCTCTTCCTGTTCCCAGAGTTTTCTTAGTCTGGTAGCCCCACCCACACTTCCTGTCTACCTTTGGCCAATGAGCATTTTTATTAAGCCAGCAGGCAGGACAATTATTTACAATGTAACAACATTAGCATCTAAACAATGATTATGAAAGTTACAAAATAGCTAAAGATATGAATTTGTATACTATTCTACTTTTAGACATAGAAATATGTAACATTTATTTGAAATTTAAAAACATGAGACTTAGTTTTTAAGTGCATCAGACTCATCTACAATATTAAACATATCTGGTTTTCCCTCTTAAGAATCATCTTGTTAAGAGTACAGTTTAACCAGTTGTGACAGGTTTCATGCTTACAAATGAGAAAAAACTAATTTCATTCTTTTAATCTATGTTTCTATATGAGGTTAACATAATTAGTTTTCTCAAATTATTATTTATTTCTTTATGGTTTCTTGAGACAGGGTTTAGCTGTGTATTACTAGATGTCCTGGAACTTACTCTTGCAGAATATGCTGGAGAGATCCACGTACCTCTGTGTCCTGAGTGCTGGAACTAAAGGATGCACCACTACACACATCTCAAATTATTTTCTTAAGCTGTCAAAACCAAGACAAACTATGGCTATGACACTTCATGTTACATCTAATAAAAACTTCAACATAAGTGAGTGAACACACTTTAGAAGAATTATTGATCATATACACCAAAAATAGAAGATTCCTCTAAACAAAATAAACCTTGAGTCAAATGTATCCACTCAGAACTCACCTTTCAGCAAGGGGATAGATGGCTTATACTGCTTAACTTATGTCAGTGATACTAGAACAGGTATAATAGAAATAAATACTTACTTTTTTAACTCAGTCAAAATAATAAAACAGAAGGTGGGGGCTCTATCCAGCCCCTTGTATATCACCTAATCATTGTATGTAGAGGAAAAAGGTAAAAAAATAAACTTTAAGAAGACAAGTGCCATGAAGACCAATATGATTAATTAATACCTTTGACTGCATTTAATGCTTTTACCAAAATGTTCTATGTAAGGCTATGAAGAAAATTAGCACAAATCAATGAATTATTAAAAACACTTCTCTGTTGTATTTAAGGAAAGTAAAGACTTATTGAACTAATTTTCAGTTTAAAGTGTCTCTAAATAAGCATAGAATCTGAAAACTGGGACTCTATGCCAGCCTATTTCCTGTTCTCTGCTAAAATCAATACAAAGTTATGACACACTTATTAGTGACAAAGATTTCAGAATTTATTCAAGTGATGGATTTTGCCATAGAGAAATTAACTTACATTGTGGTGGCACCAACTAAAGGCATAAAACAATTCAGGAATAATACATTTATTATGTCATAAAATGTGAAAGAAGATAAAAATCATGTTACAAAGTAAATGGGTCTTCCTACAAGAGATATTTCCTGTTGATTCTAGTATGGGACTGAGATGAGACCTACAGAATTGTATTTGCTTGCTATTCTTCATTGCTTTGCCAAAATAACTGTAAATCAATGAATGGGCTTATTTTTGTTTGTTGGCTCAGTCTATGGTCATATGTTTCTGCCATTTATTTGTTCATATGAGATAAGTCAGAATATCTGGTAGAGAGAATATAGCAGAGAAAGGGGACTCACCCCCTGGAAGCTGCTAAGCAGAAAGACAGACAGGAAAAAAATCAGACATGATATATCCTGCCGAAGTATGTCTACAGTGATCTACTTTCTGTGACCAGACAAAGCTATTTCATATGATCTTCTCAAGGAATATTCAACTGATGAAACTATGATTCTTACAGATCTACCCTATCTCATTATTGTGCTATCATCTAAGGGCCATGCCATTGACATAGAAAACTTTGGATCTATTCTTCGACTAAAGTATAGCAAGTGGTACCTTTGGATAACTAAAAAATGTCACAAATTCTGTAAAACATTAAAACATTGAAAGAAACTAGTAGAAATGGTTTTGGAAATAAAGTGAAGGAATATGTGGAAAAGTCAGGGAGCTGGTAAAGAATAGAAATTAAGTTATCTCTGCATAGATCACTCATGTTTTAGACAAAATGTATAAAACCATAGATTAAAAAATATTTTGACTTAAACAATAACGTTTTAAAAAGAATAAAAACACTAAGATGTTGACTTATTTTAGAAGTATACTACTAGCATACTTTTGTTTGGATTTTAGTGATACTCAAGATTAAAGCCAGAACTGTATCAATATTTTGTGTTCTTTTTTCGTCTTTATTCTATGTACATGTTTTAATCTATGGGCTTTATTTTTAGAGAAGCAATTTACATTTTACACACACACATATCACAAAGTGTATTTTCTTATAGTCCCTTTAAGGCGCTCTCCATTTTTTCCTACTTTTAACATCCTGAAAGACTGCCCTATGGATGTTATAGTTGATGATATGATGCTGATATATTGTTATTAGAGGAGCAGCATGGTTAATACATGCTTTGAATGCTGTATCTTCCTTAAACTCAGGCAAGTGTAACACAGTGCAAAAAAAAAAAAAGAAAGAAAGAAAGAGAGAAAGAAAGAAAGAAAGAAAGAAAGAAAGAAAGAAAGAAAGAAAGAAAGAAAGAAAGAAAGAAAGAAAGAAAGAAAGAAAGAAAAGAAAAGAAAGAAAATGGTTCAAGTAAAATTCTAGGGGGGAGATTCTTGTATCTTAATCCAGTATGACAGAGAAGGGTCAATGCCAAAGAACAGTTTTAATGGCAGAGACACAGAGATGAAGACTTTTTAGCTCTTGTAAGGCATGGGGCTTTGAACAGGACATTTCAACTTGAACCTTCAGTTCTGACACTTGTAAAGTGAAAATGTATCTTAAATTCCATTAGACAAAGATGACACAAACTGTGAAGATTAATTTCCTTTATCTCTTGTTTTTATTCTAGAAAAGGTAACAATGTTTTTCTATGAGATCACAAATGTATTTAAAATCATAATAATAAAAGTTAGCATGTAATTATATACTCTTCCCATTAATTGTTAGATAAATTAGTAAAAGTGATACATTTGAGAAAGACTGGAAAATGAATTTTTTTAACATTGAAACAAAAAAACATTTAAGCAGTACTTAGAAGATGGGAGAGTGTTAGAGAAGTCAGTAGACTTCAACCAGATCTTGATGGGAGTTTTATGGATCTTTATATACAAATGTTAACCATACTTTTACATGCTGTTGGGCAAAACCAATAGAGAAATTTTTAGAGAACTTTGTGGAGATTCAATGGTGCACATCTGTACTGCTCCACAAAGACTCATATTTTGTTATTTTTTAATTTTCCTATTATATTCTTTTCTGCTTTGTTCCTCTGTCCATTTGCCTTTCTCTTAACACACAAGGTCAGAAGTAGAAGCATACATTTCCAAGCACATAAATTTCAAAATGTCATTCAACTAGCTAATAAATTGAAAGTATATGTTATGTCTTGCACATAGTATATTACAATAACGTTTCTTCTTGATAATAAGTGTATGTAAATATATGTTAGGTGTTATATATTTATATTTTTATAGCTGTTAAATCTACTTATTATAAAAATCTACATTACTAAGGAAATATGCATGCCTATTAAAACATGTATTATCTTTCCAATGAACAAAACACTTCATTCTTCAATTATTTTGTATAACCCAACAAACATATATACACATATGTGCACACACACACACACACACAAACACTGTATATGTATATATAATGTACATATTACATATAATTACATGTTATACATGTAATATATTGTTTAAAATATTGGTGTTACAGCCAGTGAAAATCTTATGAAACAATAACTAGAAAATAACTTTTAATTGGTTGTAAAATTAAGGTATCTTTAAGTTTTCACCATTCTACAGATTCAAAAGTGTGTTTTATAAATAACAAAAACGTATTTTCAAATGATTGTCGGTATAGGATGCCAACATCTCTGCAGAATGAATACAAAGCTAGAATACTCAATTGACTACATGGTAGTAACATGATGCTTTCTTCCCTATAGGGTTCTGACCTTTATGCCCTAAAAAAATCTCTAAAAGTAACTTAAAGCATTAGAAATTCGGAACTCCTCATAAAAGTCTAAAATTTGAAATTTGTTAATACAAGCATTTTGAAAAATCTTACATATAATATTTTAAGTTATAGAGAACATTATATCTCATTTTGGGAAAAATGGGGAATTGAACAGAAGTACACATGCAAACTAGCACAACCAATGATACATAGAATACTATATAACAAATGAAAAACCTTAATATGAGCATTTTATTAATGACCACACCTTCCTAAATAATTTTTAACTGCTGTAAATACATGCTAACATTTTTGGAGTTTTGAATTTTAAATTCTAAAACATAAGGGTAAAAACCATATCAATTTTCAATTTTCAGCTCCTATTTTGTAAGTGTCTTTTAATATGCTATTTCATTAATCATTTTAGAATTTTGCATATGAATGCAATATCATTAGGTCATATTCACACACCTTACCCACCTATATTGCTTAAAATGGCCTTTTTAAAAGAAAGTTACCTACCTGGTTCACTTTGTAATGCCCATAAAGTAAAGGGATGGGACATCCATTGCAGCAACATTCATCTAGTAGATGAGATCTGAGTTTCCTTCTGCCAGAAACCATTAATTGCCAATAACCGCATCTCAGGTCAAGACTCATTTTTATACTGTCTTAAATTCTTTTTATATTTTGGATAAAGCAATAAATAATTGTGTATTTTTATTGACTGGAATACCCTACAAATACCTGTTATTTAATTTTGTTTGCTCATCTTATTTAATATTATGTAAGCTAGGTAACTTTATATTAGCATGCATTAATAAATGTTAAAAGTCTTATTTGAGTTTTAGGTTTTTATATCCTCTAATATTGCATATATTCTCCCATTTTGTAATGTTTGTCATTTAAAAATTAGCCTCGGCTGGAATGTTATATAAACAGTGCATTTTTCATACAGTGTTTTCTGTATATAATCATGTTTATGTGTTTATAGAAGCTCTGTAGAACCAAGAAATTGTGACTTGATAGAGGCATTTTGTATTTCAATTTAAATATTTCAATTGATCCATAATGTATACACTTTAGGTTTATATACTATAGTAGATATTACCTAATCACAAAAGAAAATCATTAAGTAATATGTTGACATCAAATTCATTATTAAGGATGTTTAAGAATATGTCTCAGTAGAGGTTAAGGCAATTAAATAAATGTTGCCTTAAATGAGGAAATTGGCTACTGGGAAAGAAGTCCAGGAGAGTTGAGAATAGAGGAATTAAGAAAGTAATGGGGATGGTTGTTAAGAATAAAGATCTATAAACATATATATGAAAATTTTATGATACAATTTACATGCATTTTAATTAATTTTAGTATAAGAAGTATAACTAAAAACATATCAAGGTACTTGCTACCTTTAAAACTTCTTCTCTCTTATAATTTAATTGTTCTAAATAATATTCTTACCATTTAGAGACAATTGTTGATGCATTTACTACTTATATAAATCTTTGCTTCAAATAAATGCAAATATTTGCATTATAAATCTAGAGTTATTTAGACTACCTATGTTCCAAAGAGTTAAACAATTTTATTCAGGATCATTACTATAAACACAGTTATTTCTTAACTTTTCTATTTTCTAAGAGTTCTAAGCTATGAAAAAGTTTACAGTGAAACAGTGAGCTCTTGAGAGAAGAGGGATTAGTTCTTTTGAGAGAAAGAAAAAGAAAGAAAGGATGAATATTTTGTCAGTGACTTTTTAAAATTCTACAAAGTGTACCCTGTAGTAGGAAGTTTCTGGCCTGGACTTTCAGGCCTAGCTTCAAGGTTTAGATCCGAAGACCCACAGACCCGTAGTTCACACAGATGCTTACAGTAGTTTCAGGCTGATCAGCCTCAGGCCCAGGCATATAACTTGCTAACTCTTTACCCTTAATCTAACCCATGATTTTTTTCCTGTTCAGTCATGGGGCTCAGTATCTTTTCTCAGAGCAGCATGGTTGTCCTGTTTCTTCTGGCTTTTCTCTGGCATTCTGCTCTGTTCCACATGTTCCTTGAGTCTTCTTAGTCTGGTAGCCCTGGCCATACTTCCTGTTTGCCTTTGGCCAATCAGTGCTTTTTATTAAACTCATAGGCAGGGACAATTATTTACAATGGAACATCATAATTTTCCTACATATACCCTTTTCTCTTTTTAAAACAAAAAGAACTTCAAATCTAATATTCTCCCCCCCCCCATTATCTATAACAACTTATAAACAGCACTGTAAATAAACATGAACATCCATAATCCATGTTTTGGGAATGTGGGCGTTCTCTAGGCTACTTTCTGCTGAATGGGGACACTGTCAATCTCATGGGAATCCAAAGAAAATTGTAGGATTATGCACAAATCTTTAGTGGAGTAGTCTGTAAGGCTGGGCCATCTCAGCCAGTCTCCTTGAAATTGTTCTGGATACAGAGCTCAGGAAACTTCAACAGAGGTGCTCTGAAATGCTGAATCATTTGGTCCATCCATTTCCATTGGAGATATTTCAGGGGGTCTTCCTCTACCAAACTTTATGTTCTTTATCCAGAAATAAATCCACAGCTTCTCATTTTCTGTGAAAATAAAAGGAAAACCTCTTCTCCAAAGTAGCATATCTTTGCATTTCAATTTTAAAGTAAACTCATTTACAAAATATATAGGTTGAATTAATCCAACAACATTTATAATCAACTGTCTTTTAGCAGCTTTTAGTAAGTCATTTTCAGGCAAGAAGCTTAAAGATAAGACAATAATATACAGTATCCAGACATTCTTTGTATTTTCCATCTTTATGTGGCTTATTTTTTATTTATTTTACTCTATTTCTTTTTTAAGGGCTTTCTCTACCTTTTGTTTTCTTTCTCTAAGTCTATGTGTATATATTTTCAACACTCTCTAAACCACTTAGACTTTTTACAAAAAATTGTCTTTAATGAATATTTATTTCTTAATATTTTCTGTCTCTGACCACACCTTTGCTTGGCTAGGGTGATTAACTCCACCCAGATTCTTCTATTTGTTTTTGTTTCTGAACACACCTTTAATCTGCCAAGGTTCTTGGCTAAGAATTCAAGGTTGGTAGAATGAATGACTCCACCCAGCTCCTAGTCTAGCTTCATAGAATTTATCTTTTTAGCCCAGGTACTCTGGGGAATTTTAGGGTCCATATAATCACCAGGTTAAGCTTTGACATCTGCTGCTCATTAACTCCATTTTAAGTTTTTGGAATCAGGGCCTGTTAAAAATCTCACAAGTGTTTTGCCTCTAAGACTGAATCAGGAAGCTTCTGTTAAAAAAGCCAAGCCTCTGCTTGCCTCCGGCAAACAGAGCTGATCCAAGAAAACATCAACACTAGAAAGCTATCTTTGATTCTGTTCCCTTTTTTTCCTTATGAATAGAAACCTCAAATATATCATTCACAACTTTTTGCTTAAATTGATGGTCTTGTGAGACTTCAGGAACAAGCCATTTTACACTTTAAGCTGTACTCCAAAAGCCCATCATTGTAGCCCAAGCCCACATGCTTCACCAGGGCGTCTCTGTACCACGGCTCGTGTCAGAGACACAATTCAGAAGCAGCTTTAAGCTCTGGACCATTTTTTAAGCTTTCTATGGATTTATGTGGGTATATATCATGTATATTACCCACGTTGGGCTGCCATTTGTAGTAGGAGGTTTCTGGTTCGGACTTTCCGGCCTAGTCTCAAGGTTTAGGCCTGAAGACCCACAGACCCACAGAGACACAGATGCTTACAATACTTTTAGGCTGATTGGCCTCAGGTCCAGGCATATAACTTGCTAACTCTGTACCATTAATCTAACCCATGACTCTTATCCTATTCAGCCATGCGGCTCGGTACCTTTTCTTAGAGTAGCATAGTTGTCCTCTGCTTCTTCTGGCTTCTCTCTGGCATTCTGCTATGTTCCACCTATTCACTTGTTACTTGAGTCTTCTTAGTTTGGTAGCCCTGCCCACACTTCCTTTCTGCCTTTGGCTAATTAGTGCTTTTTATTAAACTCATAGGCGGGGACAATTATTTACAATGGAACAACATAATCCCCTACAGTGCCCTATTCTAAATATCTTAGGGCCTTTTGTTTAAAGAAAAAAAGCAATCAGTTTTTAATAACCAGTTATCTAATTGAGAGCATTTGACCTTGGTAATGCATCATATTATACATACATATATATATGTGTGTGTGTGTGTGTGTGTGTGAGTGTGAATTCTTCCCATTTTTCTCCTAACTCCTCTTATAATATTTTATTACTCTCTAGATATTTTTCCTGGATTATCTTAGTGTTAACTTCTCTTTAGAATATCTTCCCAGTCTTCTGTGTGATGATCTTGAAATTAATGAGGCATATATTTGGACTGAATGAAATGTTTCACTGTGGTGCACATCATTCATGAAATATTACAGCTGAAATTCACTTGTTGGGATTTTATATACTGATGATACTCACTTTCTCAAATATGAAATCCTGGCATGGAAATAATATGGGCATGTTCAGAAAAGAAAAAAAAATTATAGAAAAAATGTTTGCAACATTATTGACACCATTGTAACAGTCAATCCTTTTACTTCTCATCAGAATTACTTTGCTTATGGTAGTTATACTTGTACATGACTAAACTTCCAGAATTTGGGAAACTGAGACAGAAGGATTGCCAGGGGTTTGAGGACACTATGAACTACATAGTATGTTACAGGCAAACAAGGGTAGCTAATAAAATTATGTCTAAAAGTGAAATGCATTTCTCATAAGAATACTTAAGCAACACCTTTCTGTAGTCAATGGAGTAGTAGTAGCTTTAAATCACAGTGTAAGGTTAAATGTTTCCATTGCTTTGTCCATATGTATAAATTGTACCAATAGCATTAGGGAATCACTGTTCAGAGTTTGTGTTCCAGAGACGGAATACTTTCTATTAAATTGACTTTACTTTTAGCAGAACATATTCATAAATTTTTGTATCTTCATCACTATAACATGGTAGATAAACATGGAGGTTCTCAAGAGCAGTCTTAAGAAATTTCAATGGCTATATCATATCCAATCTATGGGGACCTTACTGAATGACAGAACTAGACACTAACTAGCACTCCATAAGCATTAGTTACTGCCAGTTTGTAAAATCACAATTTGAAGTCATTTCTTAAATGCTTGTACAGTAGACTGGAAGCCATCACATAAGCAATCAGTATTTTCCATAGTATTATTTCCCAGACATATTATATACATAATATGCAAAAATGGAACAAAAATACCAAAAAAACTATGTATTTAATTAAAGAAGCTCAGGAGCTTCATTGACTATTGTAATGCGCAATGGTAAAGACCGCATGGTATTATGTGGACCTTCTTCACTCTAATGAAAAATTGTAAAGTAAGGATATATTAAAATGAAAACTACCTCACTTTCATGAATCCAAGGATATTTGAATATATTCTTTTTTAAGAAAAGCAAAGAAAAAGTTGGAAATATAGCCAGATTTTAGATATTTAAAAAAAGAGAAATGGGGGAGATGAGATGGGCAGGTTTTATACAGTCAAAAGGGAGAAGGTAAGTCAGGGTTGGGTGGCACACATAGCCCTGTGCACCAACACACATCCTTATGTGTAGCATCTCTCTAAATAGAAACTCCCAAGTAGCTCTCCCACTTCTGTGACTCACCTTTGGAAATATAAATCTTTGGAGGAAATCTCATGGGCATAATCCAAGTTCTCTCCTTGGCTAAGACTTGAGTGGTGAACTAAAGAGGTCCAGCTTTTCTGCTACTGTTGAAGGCAAACACCTGGCTCCTCACAACACTGAGACTCCACACTGGAGTAGATATAGTTTAAAAAAAAAAAACTAGAAAAAAGTTGCCTGCAACATCCTACATGCAAAAATATCTTGGACGAGAAAAAAAAAAAACTTACGTAACTCTCTATAAGACACTGTGCTTTGAGAGTATTAAGAAAGGAACTAGAAAATGTTATGATATCAGAGATACCATACTCGTATGCACACACACATGAATCCTAAAGCACATGCACACACACATACACACACATGAATGTGCAAAGACACATGTGAATCTACACAAAACTATACACACAAAAAGAAAATAATTCATGTTTTATTTCTAATATTTTCTCCTTATTGTTCATATACAGCAAAAACCAGAAATATAAGAGAAAAGGCAAGATGGAAGACGTGGAAGGCGCAGATGTAGAAAAAAAAATGTGTGATAAACTGGCCAGTATCCAAGAATTTGTTTGGGTGGAGATTGTAAAAGTACCATTTTAAAGAGAGTGAAGGAGAGAGGGAAAGGGCATTAGCAACCCTGACATCTTTGGCGTCTCTTTTTTAGTGTGCATGTAATAAATCCAATTTAATCTGTCTTAAACTGCTAATAAAAGATAAATGGTAGCTTTATAAAAGGACCACTCTTGGTGACATAATAGAAAGGACCATCAGTATTTTCTAATGCTACCTAATTGGACATGTAAGAAAAGAGGCACAAGATTTATTTGACATTTCTAAATACACAAGAGAAAGGACATCTTTCATACATGTATCTAAAGAAATTCTCTAAAAAGAATTAAAATCTACAATTTAATACACACTTGTGTCTGGCAGCTAGCTGAAGCAGAAGCTGTCTACATTGGCTGAGGCTGATCAGGCTCCAAGACACAGTGTATAGCAGCTGAAGTCTGTCAACAAAAGACCAGCATAAGGGCAACATGATAGTCAAAACAGGGGGAAACCACAGTCTAAACAAGATGACATGAGCATTTGTGCAATTAACAGCATCAGCAAAAGGAAAGACGTGTTTGGAACATTCTGCCAGGAATTCAAAAAAGACAGAATGCTTATTTTGCCATAATAGTGGTATGTAATATTTGGCTTAATACAATCAATAGCACCATGGAAAACACCACATAGACACGTGAGAAAGACAGCCCAAGGTGATCCCAAAGGTAAAAGGTTGCAAGCTTTCCTCAGAATATTGTTCTTATAACCAGAGCTTCTACCTAGTCTCACATAGAGGAATATCCTCACCAGGGTCAATTATTTGACAATTTTAGACCAAGCATTATACAACGTTGTAACATTTATAATTTGGTTTTTATGTGCAAATTCAATCCCAGGCCACTCATCCCATTTCATGTATTCTAACAATAAAGAGCTGCATTTGAACAGCACTCTAGTGAGGAGACTAAGAAATACATGGTTTGACAATTCTATAGTCAAATGACAGTTTTGCAGATGGACTTCAGGACTAAGCCTCCAAGCATATGAAACTTCATTGTTTTTCCAGACAATCTAGATTTCAGATGTAAGTGGAGAATTTGCACATTGCTGTCCACACATTTTACCCAACCTTGGTATTCAGTAAGAGTTTAATATGATCCTTACTACAGTTATTATAAGTTTAATGCTAATAGAGTCAAAGACTTTGCATCATCTCCCCCATACATGAATGAGACATTTTCTAAGTTTTCTTCCTCAGGCCACAGAAATTCATGTTGGTTTTCTTCACACACACACACACACACACACACACACACACACACACACACACACACACACACACACACACACACACTATTTTTGCTGTGAGTTTTCTCAATTACAAAACAGATGATTCCTCCTGTTTTCAAAATCAGTGTTTATTACATTGCCACCTCAGTTTAATGAAGGTGCCTAAGACTTAGTTACAGCTACTGAAGCAACTGCAAAATAGCTATATTTTGGTTCCTTATGGTTAGTTTTATATGTGTATGATAGGTACTATTTATGAAATATTGCACAGAATCAATTATAGAATGATGATTATCATAAAATGAATATATATTAATTTATACTCAATTTAAAATATGTTTTCGGAAGAATCTTTGAGTGCCTTTATAGGACTCAAAATAGCAACATAGTACAGTACATCTATAGTGCATTACACTGTCGGAATAATACTATTAATAAGAAATTGTAATCCTTACTACCACTTAACAGGAACACAGAGTGCTTGGTCTGTGGTCCCATTTTCTTTATACCATCTTATGGACACTATCACAATCATCGTGTTTTATTCACCTTTTCAGATGATCAAGGATATTTTATATTAACATTCTGGTAGAAATTTAGAACTTTATTAACACGGGGTCATCTTAGTATCTTCTTGACATGTTAACATGCCAGTATAGGAGAATGAAGACCAAGTGATGCTTATTAGAACTACAGAATCCAGGACCCCAGCCTAGACCCACTGAAGCAGAATCTGACTTCCACTGTATCCTCTGTTTCCATGTTAATATTTTATAAGCTGAGATTTGCTGAACGTAGCTTTAATGTTTGCTGAAAATTAGGGATAAAAGTTACCTGGACATTCTTGTGACATAAAATGATGGTTTACAAAGGAAAGCTTTCAGGTTATAAACTGTTGATTTACTAATTTTATCATCCTTAAGTATTTGAGTTCTAAATTTAACATGCTGTAGCTAGCTTGGTGTCTTAAAATGGTGTAAGTCTCTTTAGAAGCATTCTGATTTCTGTTGCTAAGGGACTTTGGCATGAATTTTGCTGTTGTCTCAACACTTACATTATTTGAATAAATATCATGTTTATTTGAGGTTAAAATTATCCACTGCAACATTGTTTCCAGTTGAGTAAATTTGAGTTTGATTTTGATACAACTGTTAAAAATAACAGTATAGGCTTTGGGAATAAAATCTGGGTTTTCCAATTTTACTGAGGATATTTCACATCATAAAGCCATCTTAATATAAATTCTTTTAGATCAGTAAGAACCTCATGCAGTAATTTGGAATATGAAGAAATATCTATGTATGTAGTAAGCCACACACACAGATTAAACTACTGCATCATTAGAAATGGTTCTCCATGTCAAGTCTGCTCAAATAATGGAGAAATTGTTAGAGAGAAGCCATGATTTATTTTAAAAGAAAAATCCTCAAGTTATATACTTTACCATTCAACTTTTGACTCCTTGAGTTTATGTAAGTTCGTCTGTGATGAAGCCTTGTTTTCTCCAAGATTCCACAAAAATTTAGCTCTCTTAAGCATATTAAAAGGACAGTTATTAAAAGCTATTTCAATACACCTGTACTGTTGGTATCCTGTGTCAAAAAAATATGTGTGCTTGGGCCTCATACCCACTGGTCTCTCTCTTCTTAAATTCAGATAAACTGTAATGGAATATATTACAAAGGGGTTGTTGTTAAGTCTCAAATTCTGGGACACATGACTGAGGTACTCATTTAACATATCAAATCTGACCTGACCATCAGTTTGCCCCAGCATGCCTCATTCCCAGTCTCCTACAGGGAATGGCTGGCATACCTCACCCTCTACCCAGAACTCTCCAGCCAAGGGGCTAGGCTGCCCGCCACCCAGAAGCTTTTCTCCATATAATCCACCCATTTTGGTTACCTTTCCCTCACTACACCTTTTTATTTTAACCATTTGCTTTCTTGGTTGCTGCACCTGGTTCCCCCACCCCACCCCAATCCCTCCATTCTTCTTCCCTGTCTTTTCACATGGCTCAGGGTCAAGTCCATTCTGAACTCTCCCAGATATCTCTGCCACTGACTATACCCTTAATTTAATCTATATTAACTTTTCTTCTTCATCATATCTAGGAGAGATAATCTCCTTTCTATTTTTATTTTTCTTCATTCAGTTATCTATACTGAACACATAAAACATTTTGGTGACTGTTTTTCTAAACAACAGAATACAAAAATATTTTCAGAACATTCATGTTGTGTTGGGTACGAGACTAATCCCTATACAACAATTAAAATTATATGGGAAGATATGTAAGATCTATGTAAATTCCATGTCTTTTATATGTCATGTATATATCCATGAATTTGGGTATCTGTAGAGGTTCTAGAAAAAGATTTCCAGTGGATCTAATGGATGACTATTTTTTCCGAAGGGATCTGAGTCTCTCACAGCTAAAGAGAACAGGAGATTTTATTTTCATACCTCAACATCCAGTTTAATGCTTTGTTCTTTCCTTACTACCTCATTGCTATACTAAACAGGGAATGTGAAAATCAAAATCTTCATTACAAAACAAAACTATAGATCTATTTACTGCATTAGCTAATCAACACAGTCTTAGTGATTTTAGGCAAAGAGTAAGAATAACTGAAGATGCTTGGATGAAAAATTTACAATAAAAGCTGAAATAAAATAAAAATGCCCATGGCAAGACCACGTTAAGACAATAACTTAATGGTTTTTCTAAAACATTTTCTGAGTATTATCAGTGGGATCAGAGTTTAATAGTTGCTGGGCATTTGAAACTTTAAAGAATAAATCTTTCATAGTATGATATGAAATTAACCTTAGACAAATATTTCCAAAGATCTCTCTTTAAAAATATAAATACCAAGAAAATAATGAACTGAAAAATGTTTATTTACCGTTTTTCTCTAGAACTTCCTTAATATTTGGGGTTTTTTTTTAAGGAAATAAAATTTTAAATTCATCGTGTTCTACTAATAGAATGTATCCAAAACGTATATTACATTGTGTAAAACATACCACAAATCCTAAAATGGAAGAACCTCTCTAGGTCTGAGATTTTTGCTACCTCATAAATTTCTTAATAACCAGCATTAAGCTAGTAATTTATAAGTCACTATGAATGTTTATATAAGTATTTCAATCATTCTTATTTAAGTAAGCATAGGATTTTTATTTTTAAATAAGATCATAAAATAGCCTGGGTTAGTAATATTTCTTGCTGTTGGAAAATGTGAATGAGGACTAGTCTTAAATCCATATTGTTATCTACTCATATTCATGAAAAAAGGATATTATTAAAATTAGTAATTACTACCAACTGATAAAGAAAGCTTTAATATGTATCAAGGAATTTATAGGAAAACACTAATTGACTCACTGATATAAGAGATTAAACAGTCATTTGTTTCCTAAGAAGGTAGACTGGTCCAGCATGACAAAAGTAAGTATATCCGGGCCTTAAAAAGCATGGGATAAAAAAAAAAATCAATACGTAAGGGTGGGAGCATACATGCACACAATCATACACTGGCCCTCTGGCTGTAAGGCCTAAAGGCCATGCCTCTAGGTCAAGGTGATAATGCCTGCCCTCCACTACAGAATGCTTCCTCCTTTGAGGTCAGGGTTCCATTGTGAACCCTCTGCTGATTTCTCTTCCTCATTTTGCTGTGTTCCACACTTTATCTAACCACACTTCAACCTGAAAAGGATTTCTCCACTGTTATGCTCTTTTGTTATTGTTCAGTCAACATGATATCTTTCCTTTGTTCCTCTTGGATTTTATCAAAACTGACGCTGACAACTTGTAAAATTCCCTAAGGTTGTTCTTTGCTTCCATTCCTTTCCTCTTAAGTGGTGAAGTTGTTTCCAAAACTTATCTGTAAAATTAATGATTATGTTCCCTCTTCAATCATCAAAGTCCCAATTAAAATGCTCCACAATAGGCCTGGATGCAGCCACTGTGGGACATTACTTATGTCACCTGAGCTTGGCTATGGTCCATCAAATACAGCTCATTCTCTCATTCTGAAATCCTGTAGTACAATGTAATGGTGGTTAAAGTGAGGCAATGAATTTCAGTTTATTCATGACTGGTGCATACAGTGGAGAAAGGGAAACAAAATACACTGAGACAAAATAAAACTATCTTTGATATTGATTTTTTCCTCCTCAATTTGTCACATCATTCCCTCTATCATAAGTGTGTGTGTGTGTGTGTGAAAGAGAGAGAGAGAGAGAGAGAGAGAGAGAGAGAGAGAGAGAGAGAGAGAGAGAGAGAGAGGAAGCACTCACCTTATTGATGATTGACATAGTCATCGTTCTTAAGCACTAATGATTAACAGGACAGTTCTAGTTCACATGCAGTGTAGACACTGGGAAAACCATTTCTACATAAAATGATTGCTGCTGGTTCGCAGTGAGGAAGTCATTCTGCTCCAGTTTTGCTATGCAGACTTTCCTTTTGAATTACCTGAGTTATATTCATGATTTGTACACGTCGGACATATTTAATAGACAAATAAAAATATTAAAGAAATGTAAAAGCCCTATAGATGCGTTACCTTTCTGTTTTTTACTTTACTATCTCCACAATATAAAGATCCTGTCCTTCTGCCTGTTAGAAATGCTGCTTCCTCTCATTCTTCTCAGTACTACAAAAATACTTAATCGATCATTTCTTACCTGTTTATTGGCTTTTGGAGATCAAGAAAGTAAGATCGCCTTCATCCTGGAACTAATAAGTGATTCATTCTTTCCTCCTCTTATTTTCTTTGTCATTTTTGCTTGAAATATAAAGTTTTGTGCATTTTTTTATTCCACAATAAAACAGCAAGAGAGTGAATCTGTAACCATCAGTGGCCGTTATAGTCAGTTCTTCTGCCAATACATGTCTGCTTCTATAATTTAGTGCAGATACAGACTGACCTTGTGATTCACAGCTTTCCTGGAACTTAATTAGATAATTGAACAGCAATAAACTCATTCACTCTTAGCAGCCCTCCAAACTAGATATGTCAATAATAATTGTGCTTTACGGAAGCAAACTCAGGAATGATTTAGGGCTATCGGTCTGCTTTGTTAAATATATCAAACATACATGAGCAGCTGGTAGATTCTATCATATAAAAGTTACATATATATATATGTTTTATACATATATATGACATACATATTCTTTCTCACACATCAAATTTTGGATTAAAAGATAAGGTGTTGTAACATATTCTGCTTGTCATATTTTCAGAATTACCAATTACACACTTAAATATTGGCAGTTTTCTATAACTGTCTATATAACTCATGGTATCCGACTCCCGGGTCTAGTCGACTGAAATACCATCATCATGGACAACGGAGTGTGTCTACCACAACAGCAGGAAGCACTGGTAGTTTGAGATAGTCTGGGATTAGTTTACCTGTTCTCAATCCTTTCTTCAGACAAAAATTATAACTGACACCTAAGAAATGTCAAGCTAAACAAACTGCATATATAAGAAATTGATGGATGAATGAGTAACACCATCTCTTTAATGAGTGTTGACCTTTAAGGTGATCATGTGCTTGTAATGAAAGATTTGCATATTTTATTTTTAATATTTTTATTTAAAATTTTTTTCTCATCTCACATACCAAGCACAGCTTCTGCTCTTGCCCTTTCCCAGGCTCCTCCCCCATCCATCCTCAGAGAGCATAAGGCATCCTATAGGGAGTGAACCAAGTCTGGCATATCATATGCAGCAGGACCAAGCTCCTCCCTCCCGCATTAAGGCTGAGCAAGGTATCCCTCTATAGGGAATGGGCTTCAAAAAGCCAGTTCATACACTTGATATAAATTCTGGTCCCACTATTAGAGGCCCCACCAATTGCCCAAGCCACACACCTGTCATCCATATTCAGAGGGCTTAGGTCCCATGCAGGTTCCCCAGCTGTCAGTCTAGAATCAGTGAGCTCCCTCCCAATAGCTCCAGTCAGCTGTCTCTGTGGGTTTCCCCATCATGATCTTGACCCCTTTCCTCATATAATCCCTCCGCCCTATTTTTGACTGGACTGGAAGCTCAGCCCAAAAGATGCACATTCATACCATGAGGATATTTGTTTAACTATGTTAATAACAGCATTATTCATAATAGCCAGAACCTGAAAACAACCTAGATGTTCTTAAACCAAAGAATTGATAAAACGTGGTACATTTACACAATGGGTTATTACACAGCAATAAAAAATAATGGTGTTTTGAAATTTGCAGGCAAATGGATGGAACTAGAAAATACCATCCTGAATGAGGTAATCCAGACCCAGAAAGACAAACATAGTATGTACTCATTTATAAGTGGATATTATACCTAAATCAAAGGACAGCCCCAGAGAAGGTAGTTAATAAGAAGAACTCTAAGAGAGAAATCCATGGATCCTTCTGGGAAATAGGAAATAGATAAGATCTCCTGAGTAAATTGAGGGACAGAAGGGGAGCAAAGAAAGTGATATCTTGATATAGGGAGCCATTTGGGGACTAGGGAGAATCCTGCTGCTAGGGAAATTCATAAGAATCCACAAGGATGACCCCAACTAAGACTCCAAGAAATAGTGGAGAGGGTATTTGAACTGGTCTTCCCGTGCAATCAAATTGATGACCAACCTATCATTCTTCTTTATTTACATTTCTCATGCTAATTAGTACTTTTTCTACGTATATTTTTCTTTTGTTTATTTTTTTTTAAATGAACATTAACTGTTCTTGTACCCCGTAGCGTATGTTCAGGTAATGTGCATCACTTGTATTGGTGAGGGTGGTCTAAAAATGCAAATTTCTATTCCCTAGGAAGAATTGCAATTTATTCTAAAATTATGACCTTCTTGGAGCTTTTACATATTATTTCAATCATAAAAACAAGCTGAAGGGGAAGATGATAAAATTTAATAATGATATTAATAAGATATAAGAATTTTTGATTATTCTTTAATTAAAACTCAGTATTTTAAAAATATTACGTTTGAAATAGGTATTTATTGCCTTACGTTTTCAGGGAGTAGAGTTAGTGACTGTCTAAAATGAAATATTATATGATTTAACCTTCTGTATCATGATTTCTTTTGTTATCTATTGATATTCTGCATATGTGAAGTTCTTCTACAAATAAGTATTATACCAATGTAAATTTCTGGTGTGTTGAGAAAGTTTTAAATAAACTGATAAATGATCTTGAAAAAGTAACTTAATTTATAATCATTTTGAGTTGTTAACTATAAATATTCCACTGAAATGGACTTCAAATTACCAAAATTAGTTCTTTTTGAACAAGGGGGAAGAAATGCGTGGATACATTTGAAACTGTCCAACTGGGCCAGTTTTCCTTAAAACACTGCTTCTATTAATGGTTGTCTAGGTTGATTCAGGAGCCTTCTATTAAAAGAGGGAGCGTGAGGTAATTACATTTTAATTTTAAAAATTAATACTTTTAAAATTACCCCCAAGTGAGTTTGTTAATAACAGAAATTATTTAATCACAGTGGAGAAAGATATGGAATTCAAGAAAAAATATAGAAGAAGACAATGCATTTGAAGAGGCTTTGTGTCCTATATCAATGTGGTGATTTGAAGGAAATTGGCCTCCAAAAGGAGTGGCACTATTAGGAGGTGTGGCCTTGTTGGAGGAAGTATGTCACTGTGGAGGCAGGTTTGAGGAGTCTTCCTCAAGCTTCCCTCAGTGAGGCTGTCAGTCGACTTCCTGTTGCCTATGGGATGTAGCACTCTTGGCTTCAATACCACATCTGCCTGTACACTGCCATGCTTCCCATCACAGAGATGATGGATTGAACCTCTTAACTGTAAGCAAGCCACCCCTTTTAACTGGGGCTTTTTTTGTTTGCTTGCTTTCTTGTTTTTATAAGAGTTGCCTCAGTCATGGTGTCTCTTCACAGTAATAGAAACCCTAACTAAGAGAGTCATAGATACTACCTACATTCTGTGTCTTCACTGGATGGTAGCAGGGAGAAGGCTATTCTCTGGGTTCCCCTGTATATGAGCACTGATAAGTTTATACCATTATGATCTAACAGCTCCCTAATGTTACCATACCCTAATTCCATTTATTATTAGGACTCAGCATGTAATTGTTGAGGTTTCATACACTGTGGGAGAGTCATTTTATGTGCTGAAAAATTTTATAGCCAGGAACAAGAGCTATTAATATGCTTAAAATAAAAAAAAAAACCCTGATATTTATAAAGAAATTGTTGAAGGTTGTTTTAATTGTTACATTAAGCAATTTATTTGCCCAAATTTATTCCAAGTGTTTACACAAAATGACTTTGCACATAATGTGGTTTAATTTTGAAAAAAATGCTTTCATGTATTATTTTCTAATAAGTAAACTATATTGTTGGGTGAACATTAACTATGTTTGGTGAATATTTAGTTTCCCAGTGGGGAAATAACATGGAATACTGTTTTGAAATCCATGGACAACTTCACCTAGTAAACTCATCTTTACAACTCACCTGGTAAATATGAAAATATAATGTATCTTAAATCTCACATTTGGAGAGGGGGGAATAGTATATTTTTTCCAGATTAATTTGTCCTAGTAATTTCTTGTTTCTTCTGGTCCCATTTGTGTTGAAGAACACACCCAATTTTAATGACTGCTGTACCTCTTCCTCCCTCAATCATTCCCCATCTTATGTTCTATGTCCCTCCTAAATACAATGTTTTCATTGTGGTCTTAATATCTGTTTCCGACCACATGCAAACAGAAGAACAAAACAGGCCTTCAGTTTATAAAAGAGGCAGGCATGTATGCTAGGGGAGAAATTAAAAATTAAATGTTAAGATATTGTCATAAAGGAGGTAGGTCAGATTCCCCTTGCCTTATGGGGTTTAATAATTTTCTTCTATCTATGAGTAACAAATAAATCTAACAAGGTCTTGATGAGATACGCATATGAAAGGACTGTAAGTGGAAATAGAAAACTAGTAATCTATGCTTGGAGTCTTGGAGTACACAACATAAGAGTTGTCAGACCTCAAGTACTTACCTTGTTCCTCTGATTCTTAATTCACTTTCAAAGAGAATCTAGAAAAATTACAGAATGAAAGGGCTTCTGACGATTGGACCAGAGTGAAGTTAACCACAAGAGCAATGTCCAATGAAGAACTAGAAAGAGAACCCAGGGAGGCAGCTCTTCTGGCAGAGTGCTTTCCTAACACTAATAAGACTAAATAAAACAGCCATGATGGCAGCAAATTATCATTCTGGACACTGGAATTAGTGCCACATCCAGCTTTTTCTCAATGTCTTATTCAGAAGGCCCAATAAACATACCTACCTCCCAAAGTGACTTACCTCCCAAGATTCAGGCAGCAGGCAGCGTTCTCTAATGTCCTGGTGGAGTGTGGAAGTCTTGGGAGTCTCTGGGGTGGTAGGACTGGAGGTATTAGAAGTTTGTGGAGCACCAAAACATCCTAGGGTACACACTCACTAGGTACTGTCCTTTTTCTGTGTTATTGCCTCAGAGATTACCCCAGACCCCCTCCAGTCCAATGTCTCAGCTTCTGGGAATCTTGCTAGCACCTCCAGAATGTTGTGAGGTAAGCCTAACAGAGAGTACTACACAGACACTCTTAAAGCTAAAAAGAAAGTATTTATTTATAGGTGACAGTGATAAAGGGACCTTGATAATCACACAGCTCTGGACCTTACAGCTCTTTGTCTTTTCTGCAAAATATCCATATCCTATCTATTTATACTTCAGTTAGCAAGAAGCAAAACTATTGAAGCCAAAAGCAAGATTAGTACATGCAGGGACTTTTTCTTTGTTCCAGTTTTGGCAGGGGTTGGGGCCCATATGCTGGCTTTTAAGGTCAGAATGTTGCCTATAACAAGGCGCCTATAATCCTTATGTCTGGGGACCTCTTATAATCCCCACTTTTAGCAATAGAAATGTGCTTCCTACATGTGAACTTTCTGAATCTTTCATCCTATAACACTCAAATCTGAGCCCTAAACAATAAAGAGCAGAGGTTATTGCTGCTCGTCTTTTTGTTGTTGATTGGCTGGTTGATTGGCTGGTTGATTGGCTGGTTGGTTGGATGTCTTGTGGAGACATTTGTTTGTTTCATGTCTCTGAAACAGGGCACTGGTGCTCCATGTTGATGTCTACAGCTCCTTGTGCTTTGACAAGAAACTATTGAATTTTTTCCTTCTATTAAGAATTTATTAATACCTTCCACAGCGTACAACCTTGATTTAGGTAGATGATTATTTTTAAAGATTGGAAAATATTCAATATATAATCTACTTATGCACTTATGGAAATGTATTAAATATTTGCACATCCTAAAGCACTTTACAGCATTTCTGTCAAGTAGACACCAGACTAGTTACATTGAACGTTAATTGTGAACCAAAAAAAAAAATGCAGTTAAATTTCAAATCAGTTACCTGCTATCACTAGTCACATTTTACATGACCTATACATGCACATTTGTCTTGCTTTCTATATTGGATAAAACAACTGGGAAATATCACTATTCTTATTCATATAGAACATTTTATCTGATATCACTGCTTTAGATACAAGTCAAAATAATTCAGACAACACACTTCTAAAAACAGAATAAAAATTTAGGCAAAATGTCACATGCAATAGAATGAAGCTACTTCAAGTGATTACATGTAGGTATTCAGATGCACATTTTAACAGCATTGGCATGTTACATTTCATGGAAAGATTTCATGGCAGATTGAGGTTCTGAATGTCACAAGAATCATCAGACATTTCTTCTAGCATGGGAGCAGAAGGAAGATAGGGAAATTGGGAACATGCCTAGAATTAAGAAAGGGAGAGAAAGAGAAACATCAGAAAATTTAAGAGACAATAGTCGCCCAAGATACCTGATTAAACATAAAACCTGAGTAGAGGCTTCATGAGGACACCCATTAATCCCAAATGGTACATGTGTTCAATGGCACTCTCACTTGCCAGCTGCCATCACTCTTTTACAAACTGGGGGGAAGGGATCTTTTGTAACTCCATTGCTTCCTAGATAACTGCTATAGAATACTCATATCTATCCTATCATCTGAGGATTATTATTATCATCATCATTATTATTCCAAGCTCAGCATTTCATTTTACATTTTGGAAAAGAGCGTATCTGTTCCGTAGATACTAAGTTGTGAACCACTTAAACTCAAGACCCGAGCCCTTAACAGCAGACTGTATTGCTACCTTGTCTATGATAAACCTTGTGTTCTAGACATGCTGATTTTATAATAACTCATGTGTTCTTCCAGATAAGCAATGGGAAGGTGAAAGCCAAACAACACTACTCTGTTAAGAATAACCTAGAAATGGAGTCATTAAATATAATTTAATATTTTGTAGACATTTCAATATTAACCTTAACAAGCATACCTTCCAGGTATTGCATTTATTTTCTTGGCAATTATAATTGACTTGGTTTTGTAAAAGGTGTCAAGATTGTAAAAGGTGTCAGGATATATATATATATATATATATATATATATATATATATATAGAGAGAGAGAGAGAGAGAGAGAGAGAGAGAGAGAGAGAGAGATACACATACATATATGAGCATTATCATGTATCTATTAGGATTATATGCATAAACAGATATTATTTATTTCAATAACTTAAAATAGTTTAAAAATCAACTACCTGGATTCAAAAATGCAACATATTAATAACTACATTTTAAATAATGCTGTTTAAATTTCAATTTATCTATATCAAAATATATATTTTAAAAAGCAAATAATCCCTTTGAATCTACAGTTTAAATTTTGGCATATAACATAACTTTTGATATTAAGTTTCTTTTATCCCCTTAGGTTAGTATTTCGAATTTTTTTTCATGTGATGGAGAGGTTGCCAGCAAGCAAAATACTCAAACAGAACTTGATCAATGGTCACTTGAGACCATAAATACATTGATTTCCAAGACACAGTCTGGCTTAAAAAATAATCAAGCATTTCAATTCAACACATGTATTTACTTTTAAAGTATTTTGCAAAGTGATTAATAGAGTCTTTCTTATAAGCAATACTTAGTTTCTTTATTTAAGTCATTTTATAAATCATTTGTTTTGAATATTAAGCTTTGTGGGCTCTTAGGAATCTTGGAAGTCTTTGGGATGGCTATGACAAGTCAGTCTTCTTACTGTTTTTATATTCATGTGTGTGTGTGTGTGTGTGTGTGTGTGAGAGAGAGAGAGAGAGAGAGAGAGAAAGAATTTGAGGATAAAGAGCGTACTATTTTTTACTGAATTTAAAAATCATAATACTGCTCCCACTTTGTTATAGGAAGTGGATGAAGGACACAATTAAAGAGATAATTAGAAAAAATAAGCCATTCTATTCTCTCTCCTTTCCCTCTCTGAATTCTCTCTCTCTTTCTCTCTCTCTCTCCAAATTGTACCATACTATACAAAATATTTCCCCATCCTGAATTTCAAAATACACCAGAAAACTAATGCACTCAGTTCATATGGAAATGCAATAGTTCATTTTTAATAACTATAATCCATTATAAGTATGAACCATAATTTATATAATCTGTTTTCATGCACTCACTAATTATTTGTCACAAGTTACGATGCAATGAAAGCATCTAAATGAGTTTAATTTATATATAAGTTAAATATGTATGCGTGGAATTGCTAATTACGTGGTAAATGCATATTTAATTTTCAAACATGATACCAAATGATCCTGTAGAGTCAGTATCAGTTTCCACTCATACCAACAGTGAAAGAATTTTTGAGGACCTAGCCTGCTTTGTTTTGGTGTAGTAAAAGAACCAGAGAGTAGAGTTCAATTCACGTGATTCTTTGAGTTCTACAGAATCTTGTGGCTTATTTTAGACCTCTGCAACTCTTCAAATGTTTCATATATTAGAAAACTACAGACTGCTTTATCAAATGCTTACTCAAAATTCTATGGGTTTTTTTTTTAGATAAATACAGAAAAGACTCATCTTGAACTAATAGTTACACTAGTATAATATGTGATTAGCTAACATTTTTTAAAATTTTTCCATTACTACTAAAGTCTGTCTATTTAAATTGTAGGTAAAAAGGAGAAAATTCCTTTAACTCAAATGATTAGATTAATAAGAATAGTCAATTTTGAATCGAAAAGGCAATTCAAAGAGTAGCAGGACCAATTAAGAATAATATCACATGAGAGATATTACTCAAAATTCGAAATGTTGTGCTTATTGCCTCTGGGTGCCATTTCCTAGTCTACAAATGATTATGCTAAACTGCTTCAGTCAAAGATGATTTTGTAGCATTCCAACCCAGACAGTGATCAGGAAGCACTAAAATGGTCACAAAGACCATAATTCACACATGAGTGAAATCCTAACACAATAAAATAAAAAACTTAGATGACCTAAGCAAATGTTTTATATGGTTTTTCATTACTAGATCTTCAAAACAAATCAAAGTAGTTAGTTGTCATCCATTTAAATTAGGCCCGCAAATTTAATCAAAATCTTTTCTTTAGGACAAAACAATCCAATATGTGTGGATGTTGATGTAAATGCCATCCAAAGAAAGGAGCATACATTTACATATCACTTAGGCTGCTAATGAATATCTTTACAAAACCTCAACAATGTAATAGAACCTGGATATCTGTCTGCCATAACGCACTAATGTAGATTGTGCTATGGCTACAGAGTTCAAATTCCAGACCTTTGCAATCTGCAAGAAGAATGCAAATGTTTTCACAATATAAAAGAAATAGTTCTCTTTTGATATAACTGCATAATTCTAAGATCAGCACCCATCTGTGTATATATTTTTTCTTTTAGCTTATGTTAATGGCTTTATTTGGCAACTTAATGTTTTCCTTTTTCTTCCGAACAGCAGGTGAAAGAATTCATAAATCTGTCATGAACAGTTGCCAATGAATATTCATATCTGGGATGTCTGATTGCAGCAGTTTGACATTTTTATTTGATTTTCATCAAGAAAATGAAAATCTTTGTTTCTTGACTCATAATCCATTCTAATCGGTTTCTCTACATTATGTATTATACTGAATAACTAGTTTGCTTATTGTAATTATCAGTATCACATAACTAATTTATTGAAGAATATTTGTGCAGTTAAGAAAAAGTTGTAATTAAGAATTTATCTCACAATCATTGGAAACAGTATATCTTGGTGCTTTATTGCATATTCTATGTAGAACTTTACCCACTCTGTACAATCTCTTAAATCTATAATCTATCTGCTTTTATACTCTGTGTCCCTGTGGGATGGGCTGATGGCATGTCTGTTGGTTTAGAAGCCATATGGACTGATGACAGACCCTTAATGGGATATATATTTTGTACATCTTTGCTATATGAACAAGGCAACACAGTAACAACACAGGTTCAGAACAATTTAAGCGATATTCTTTATTTTTCAAAAGACAAGGCTTTAAGAAGCTAAGTTCATTTTAATTTATTAAAATCTGCCTTTAGATTGATTATTTATGTTATCCTTACTAAGAAAAGAACATTTGTGAGTCATGATGAAAGCTTGTAAAATGAAACTTTCTTGGCCACACCCTGGGAACATCCTCTTCCATACATCCGGAGTTGGGCTCAGTAAAAACTGATACTTCTAACACTTTGTAGGTAATGATGATGACATGATGCTTTCCCATAATATTGTCGTGCTGTCTATGTGCTGGGTTATTTTATTTAAATGTAGAAAATCCTAGATAAACCTTTTGTTAATTAAGAAACTTGTATTTCCAGACAGATTGCAAAAATCTGTGTAGGGGGAAGGGGATTCATAATATGCACATTCATGTGTTTCTAACCAGCAAGTGCTGTCTGCAATCCCTGCTGTAAGGCTGCATTCACATATGGCATGTATTATGAGAGAAGGAATTAAAAATTGACCAATAATGCTTGCCTTTTAAAAATCCTCCTATGAAATAGCGTCTGAGTTTGCGAGCACCACTTTTTTTAATTTGAAAGCTAAATATAATACAAAAGTAAATGAATGCATTTCTAATCTTAATCACTTATAAGCCAAGTACCAAGGAAATTTTAACTAACAAATTGATTAATAAAAAAAAAAAAAGGCATGAGTATTAGAATGTGTTTCCTTGGCCTGTTATTGAAGTCAGAGCATTTATTTTTGGTTACAATATGTGAAATGCTGATTGCTATGTTTTAGGAAAGTAGCTGCATGTTTTTTTAAATTTTTTTTTATATCAGTCTATCTCCATTATCAATATCAATGGTCACACCCCATTGATTTTCAGCAGACAAAGTTAGCACACGGGTCTTTTGTTCTTCTTGTTGTTTGGTTGGTTTTTGTTTGTTTGTTTGTTTATTTTGGTGATGATGGCTTTCCAAACAATGACGAATTGAAGATGACGCCAACTCATGCTTTCTAAACTTGATGTTTTTCTCTAACTCACAACCATCTATTTCTTCTCAGACACAATTAACTTTGCCCCCACATCTTTATAAAACTCTGATTTGAATGATCCCATGTGCTATATCCTAATTAAGAACATATCAACACATTTAGAATAAGAAAAACACTTTTGAGTATGGATCATAAAATTATCAAAATGACCCCAGAATATGGCTTTATCTATGTTACTAAATCTTGTACCTAATCTTCCAAAGGTCAGGTTAGAATGTTCTCAGCAGCGACACCTATTCCTAACCATCTTCCTAGCTGTTCTTCCTCAGTCACTGCTTGCTCCTCATAGCTTAGATTGGTCATAGACTTCTTTAGTAATGTTCTGCCACTACTCCAGTCTGTATTACCTGCTGTCTGACTGACACTGTACCTTTTAAACACACAAACACGCCCATTCCTGTCCTTAGAAACATCAGCCTGTCATGTCATGACAACTGCATCATTTTATAAAATTTAATTTGATTAAATGTAACTCAGTGGTAAACACTTGACTCACACTGGTGAGACCTTAGGTTCAGCTTCATATGAAAAAAAAAAAGAAAAAATATACAAATGAATTTACTAGCAATGTTAAGAGTATTGACAAATAAGACTGAAAGCCAGGTTATAACTCATACCAACAGAGAACTCTAATTTTTAAATATTGATGACAAAACTACAGTAATTCAAATAATAATGTAGCATGATATCAAAGCAAGATAATGACATTAAGCTGCCATCATAGCTTGGGATATCAACATTTGAGCAGTGTCAATAGGCATGGAGCACTTGACACAAAGCATCCTCACACAGGCTGGCTAGACTTGCAAGATCGGTAAGTTCTAGGTTCAAGTAAGAGACTCTGCTTCAATATGGAAGGTAGAAACCAATCAAGTGTCAAACTTCTGGCCACAAGAAATGTATATACCTGCACATAAGTGTTCAACCACAGGAATTTATGTCACACACATTAGGGTATGCTTGAAAAGAGGCCTGTGAAAAATATGAAATATCTTTAAGCAGTTAAAAACTAATACCAATTATATAAATGAATATATGGGGCCCAGCTCATGTTTTTGGATATGAGCATGAGTTTTATGGGCATGAGAGCTGCTCACCTCAAGGAATGGGCTGATGTAGGAGGCGCGCTTGCCACCTGGGACCATGGTGAAGGTGGTAGGAGTAGAGGGAGCGTGGTCTGCTTGCCACCTGGGTCAGGGTCTGTGCTGATTTCCATTCTTCCTATTGCAGTCCAGTGCCATACTGATTCTTTTAGACTGAGCCACCTCTTTGGGCCCATGTTTGTATCCAAGGGCCATGCTTCTACTGAGACCAAGCCAATCTCCGCAGCCTTCACAGACTCCTGGGACCATAATGACAAGTAAACCGAGGTTGCTTCAAGGACCATATCTGGGTCCACAGTTCTACAGCACCCGAGGTCTATGTTGATGTCTATCACCTATATTACCACCAAAAACCACATGAAGCCTAGGGTCTTGGCTGAAATCTGTGACCTTATTGGCTTTCAGGAGCTACA
Organism: Phyllotis vaccarum; assembly: GCA_033318265.1. NCBI lineage: Eukaryota > Metazoa > Chordata > Mammalia > Rodentia > Cricetidae > Phyllotis > Phyllotis vaccarum. The sequence goes on from JARWLC010000010.1 coordinate 57,857,670, forward strand.
CTGCTGCCAGAGTCATCCTGATCTGTGTGGCCAGGGCTACTACTTGGAGCTAGGAAGTTGATCAGGCAGGGATGCTGCCTGGGACACTTTCTGGTTCATTGCCACAGCTGCAGCTGGGGTCTGTGTTGATGTTCGTGGCCTAGGTTGCCACTGATGCCCACAGAGGCCTGGGATCTGAGCTACAGCCTAAAGCTTGGTGGAAGCTGGGGGCAACACCACAGCAGAGGCCATACAAATATGGATGGCCTGTGCTGCCACTTAGGGTCATTATGTTATCTGGGCCCAGGCTGTAGCAAAGGGCCATGACTGGGTCAGTGGCCATATAGTGGCCAGGGTCTGGATAGACATATGTGGCTCCTCTTGCCAAGGAGTACCCAGAGAATGCCCAGGGTTAGATCAGCCACCTGAGGCCAGGTTGATTGTATGAGGGCCGTAAAACTTGTAGAAATGAGTCATGGTGATGTCTGGATAAGAGCTTCAGCTGAGGGCCATGTGAGGGTATGTTTCCCTACCGCAACCTGAGTCTGTGTTGATGTTCAATGTTCCTGTTACCGTACACACCTAAAACTGAGACCCATGTTGGTGTCTGAGGGCCATACTGTCACTGGTGCAGTGGTAACATCCAGACTCAATTGCTGCTGCGAACCATGTCAGGGTCTGTGCAGAATTCTGAGTCCTTGGAGCTGCAACCTGAGGTCTTCGTTTGGCAATTCCTTCCACCTAGAGCCAGAATGTTGCCTGGGCCCAACCTGCTGCTGAGGGCCTGTCTGAGTCCCTGGTCCTGCTGCAGCTGGGGTCTGTGTTGATGTCTGTGGTTTGTTTCTCCTCAAGCAGCCTTAGAAACCGTGCAAGATGAAAAGGTTATTCTGAACTAGCCCTGACCTTCACTTGCCAAGGGGGGAAATGTCCTTGCCTCTTGGTGGACAACAAGAGAGCTGGCTCTTACACACAGAAGAGCTGACCCCCAGCCCTCACCACAGGTAGGGATGAACCTTGACTCTGAGGGCATACATATAGGATAGCTGACTCCTCCTCCTCACTCAAGGTAGGTGGCCCCATGGATCAGACTGACCTGCTTGATGCCACCTAGGCCCACAGCAGGGCCTTGGGTTGGCCCATCCCAGCATCTATCTCATCTAGGGCCAATTTGGAGCTCCTGAAGAGGGACTGGTCCTGTGGAACAATTCCCATAAATCCCCTTGATTAGGGTGGCCACAGGAAATGCAGAGTTCTGATGATGATAAGTGATGATGACATGCCAGAGGCCTTGAATCAAACCAGTGACTCATGCAGTGAACATTTGATAGTGAAGTTCATTGGGCAGAAGGGTGTACTATGTGACACACAGCTCCCACTGGCACCAGGGCATATGATGAGGTGTGGGAGGACCCAGAAAGAAGAACTGAAGTGGGTTTTTGTTTGTTTGTTTGTTCTTGTCTTTGTTTACTTGCTTTTTTGTTCCAAGTTTATTTTTTAAAATCGTCCATTGGAGATACTAGAGGAGAGGGGGAGGATTTGAGGGATGAGAAGGGGAGTGGAACTGGGATGCATGATGTCATGATTCCAAAAACTCATCAGAGAATTATATTTTAAAAATAATAAACAAATGCTTACTGCACACGGTGTTAGAGGGAGGGGGGGAAGGGACAGCAAATGATTTTCTGAGACAGAAAAGAAAGAAAATGTCTTTAACATCTTGAGAGATAGGACTTTTGGAAAGGAATTTTAACATTTTAAAGATTACTAAAACTGTGAAATTATTTTGCACAATATGATTTCAAATCTTAAATATTATAAAACTGTATTTTGGGCTTTTTTTCTGCTTTGTTTGGTTTTTGAGAGAGCATGCCCTGTAGTCTCTGCTAGCCTCACACGTATTGTGTGATTGAGAATGACTTGAACTCCTGAACCTCTCCTTACTATATTTCAAGCAGAGAGATTAAAGAAATGTACCAAGAGGCTCTGTTTACAGACACAGACCTTGGAATCAAAACCCAGGCTGCATGTATGCTAGGTACTCCCTCTACCAACTGAGCTGCATGTTCATGCCCCAAATTCTCAAATGTTATATACTTGAAAGTGTAAATTGTCATTGTGAACATGGCACATGGGATTTTCTGAAGATTAGGTATTGAGCAAAACGTATGTGGTTCAGCCCTGGACTTTTCCAGGAGACCCAGTGCAAGAAAAAGTATATGCAAAGGACCCTCTCATGCACCAGGCCTTTCTAGAGCACTTCCTTGGTCATTTTATTTCAATGGTTTCTCTTTTCTCCATATTTTATTTTTCCTAATAATAAAAGTTTGCCACCATGCCATTCCTATTACTTTACATCTCTCCATCAAGCCCTTCCCAGGGGACTCTGAGGATGTGGTAAGACCACATGTGAAAAGCTTAAAGATTTCGAATAACTGAACTGAGACTCTATCAAATCTTATCCTCTTCCTGTGGGTGGTAGTGGCTACAAATTTTCTCCTGGCTCTGCTGTGTGGAAGATGACAATTCCTCTCTACTCAGCAGAAATGACATGCTCTCCTAGATAAACTCTTTTCTTATAAGTATGACTTGCTGTTAGAAGTTAGGTATAACACATTGATGTACTTGTGCTAAGAAACCAGATATGGAAGTCTACTTTGCACCACTATAAAGATCTAGATATTTGGATATGATTGCTGTTAACCAGTTAGTTCTTATTGTTATTCACCTCCCCACTGCAAATGGCATTTCCTAAGTCCCCAAAGCCATGCTTGCCCTTATGTAATGCCACGTGTTTATAATATGTTGCATATCAGTCATCTGTTTATCAACCATTGACTGTGATCCTTGATTTGACAAAAGATATAAACAAGATCCAAAGTGCCTAAGTGGTTCCCCAGAGTGACCATACTCAGTAGACCTACACTTTGATAGTATTTCCAGCATATTCAGGATTCTTTTGATAACATAAATTTACAGAGAAGATTATTTGTTGTTGGTAATTTTACCCATTTTGACTAAAATATTGTTTCACTGAGGCTCTTAAAAAGTGAATGAGATATCAAAATTATAAAATATGTTGTCTAATAAAGATTGTACCATAGCTACTGTGGAAAGGTAGAAGCCCCAACAATTTTCCCTACACTGTAATGTAGCAGTGTTTTAACTTCAGGCCCATTTTGGTTTTGCATCTTATCAGTGTTCTTAGAAAATACATAAAAATGCATGTCTTTTCCATATTCATATTGTACTGATCTCAGCTAAAACATGAGGAGTTGCCTTCCATCTGCTCCAAGCTAACCAGACCTCATGACTTCCAACTGCCAGTCTTTGCAGAGTTTCTTTACAAACTAGAACATAATTTCTCTTCCTCCTGAACTCTCAAGCAGTCCTCCTGATGAATTCCTACAGGACATGTGTGAAGCTGAAGTCCATAAAGCTAACAGCAACCTAGCTGAAGCCTCCATTTAGAAGAAATTCCTGTCATGATATTGTCTTTCTTTCCCCAGGAAAACAGTATGGGAGATTTGTCCATTTTCTAGGATTAGCCTCCTCTTAGATGTAAATTAGTCATATGGTTCCACACACCTGCAATGAAGGTAAAAATGAGTTTCTTTTTTCATATGGGAAACAAAGAAAATGTTTTTTACCTAACCTTGAGAAGCTCCCAACTAGTCTAAAAGGAAAACTGACAGGTTCAAATGTGGATAAAGGCATCAAACTGTGTCTAATGACTTTTATGTGACATCAGAAAATTCATGGAAAGGAAAATGCAAAGTTGTAGTAGGAGGTTTCTGGCCCAGACTTTCGGGCCTAACCTCAAAGTTTAGGTCTGCAGTGCAGTCCTACAGAGACACACAGACGCTTTCATTAGTTTTTGGCTGATCAGCCTCAGGCCCAGTCATATCACTTGCTAGCTCTCTACCCTTCATCTAACCCATGTCTCTTGTTCAGCCATGTGGCTCGGTACCTTTCTTTAGAGCAGCATGGCTGTCCTCTGCTTCTTCTGGGCCTCTCCCTGGTGCTCTGTCTGGCACTCTGCTCTCAGAGATTTTTCCTAGTCTGGTAGTCCCACCTACACTTCCTGCCTGCCTTTGGCCAATCAGCTCTTTTTATTAAACCAGTGGGTGGGACAATTATTTAAAATGAAACAACACAACCTCCCACACAAAGTAGCTAAAGGTGTAGAGTTGTATACTTGAGATGATGAAGAAATACTCTGTTTTGGACACTAGGATTGAACATGGTGGAAGGTGCTTCCTAAAAGCAAGCTGCCAGGGGCAGAGGGGAAGGTCTGTGGATTCAGAGCCTTCTCTTCACTTATTTTTTCAAGATAAAAATGTCTTTTTCCAAGGGGACTGGGGGGGTCTCAAATGGATCTTATATAGCCTTATCACAGGAAAGGAAAGAATCTTAAGTGTTATTATCTGATTTGGGAGGTAGGTATGGTATAGGAGAGTGACTTCAGGCTTTGGTTGTATTCTCAATGCCAGTGGGATATATTCAAGGGCAGTGTCCCCAACCCCATCAAAACAAATAAAGAAGATAGGAGGTAGAGGTTTAAGCACTCTCCAGTGAGTTTTTTGTTTTTTTTGGTTTTTTTTAATCTTCAATTAACTTTAACAGCTTGATTGTCATTGGCTTTACCATTGCCTTACATTAATGTGTCATCATCCAAGAAGGAAATAAAAAAACAAAAACCAAATATATAAATTAAGCAAAACTGCCTCCACACCTAACAAGACAACTTTCCTGAAAAATCAACAAATTATATAAGTTTTCATCAAAATTTTCATAATGCTAAGTTTGTCGTGCCATACCATCATTTATTCCTGTTGTGAAGGGTAACAGATAGCTTCTGGATTCTGAGCTCAACTTAAATAACCTTTATCCTATGCGGTCCTTGTTATCTGAGATCCTTGTTCATCGATCTGTTCTGGAGGCTCTACATTCTCGTTCTCTTCCTTCTGAATGAGATACTTTCCTACCTCTTTGTGCTGATGGATTTCTACATACCTTCTCAGATCCAACCTTGACAGAAACTGTTCTCCTAAGTTGTCAGCTTGAGTTGACCACTGTCACCATCACAAACCTCCAAGAAACCTCGCCTCCTATACATACTATATTCTATGGTAGTTTTGCTCTGTTGCTTTTTAAGTAAAAGTCACTTCCCTTCTCGATTGCATTAAAACTTTAAGCCTATTTGAGCTTCTTGGCTACATTTTTGGTCTTGGATAAAGATAGAAAATAATTGGTACACATGTTCATTGACTTACTAGACACGTGGGATTAGTTATATTAAAATATATGTTAATGACAAGATTGTCTATTATTACTGCAAAGACAGTAACAACTCCCACATTCACTGTCTGACTAACAAGAATGCAAATCATCACAAACTGTTTTCATGTACCTCAGTTTAAGGAATATGAGTTAAGTTATTTTCCAATAAATAGTTGCCTTCTGGATGTGAAATTATTTTTTGCTCACTGCTGCAGTCATGCTGGTACTTAAAGTGATAGTTTTCTTATGAAATATAAGCATTTCTAACATTTCTAGATAAGTGAGCATTTCTCAGGAGCTTTTGGTACTGCTCGGCAGAGTAATCTATTATGAATTGCTCCATTGAATCAAATGGGAATCTTCTCCCAAATTGGCTCTTATTTAATATGATCTGGGCCATGGATTAATAAAGTAATAAATATTTAAAACATATATGGAACTCTATTGTTCAAATATGTTATGATTTTATAATCATAATTTTAAGGGACTTCTTCAATTTATAAATACTACTATTTTTATTTTGATAATATTTCCCTCGGATTATATTTTAAGTAAAATATTCCTTATTTCATGCAAGAAAGTAGACTGAGTAATTTCTCATTTCAATTCATTTTGTTCCAGAATATCAGTTAAGGTAACAACTTCCTTCATTTTATCTTGATGAATAGAAAAATTATTCAGCAGACATCCCAGAAGTAATCATGAAAATCTCTTAGTTCCTGCATTTCACATCTCTTGTTCACTTTGGTCCCATCCATTATGTCTACAGGGTAGAACTGCCTGAAATTCAGGCTGACATCATGCATTTTACTCCTAACATATGCCTTTATTTTGACATTTTTCAAACATTTTGCCACTGTAAGTCTGTAGGCATATGGACCAGCCTTTAGTGTAAACATCAGTATATCATGAATGAAAGAACAAAAGATATTTTTTGGTTAATTTTAAACTGATAGTCACAAAATCATGAGCTACTGTTCTGCAATTAGTCTAATGGATTATTAGTGTGTATACATATCTGGAATAATAAATACCTAAAATGAAACTGGATAATGATGTGTATGTTCATAAAAACTATCTCCATACAAGCTAAAAAATAAGTTAAGAAAAGATTTGTACTGAAATAACTAGGCAATAAGTGACACAGTATAGGAGACAATACATTGCACTTTTCAAGGTCAAGAGTGATTTTAATAATGCACAATACTTGTCGAACTAACAGATTTAGCGAAGCTAAATTGAAAGCAGTTAGAAAGGCAGAGAATCAGAATTTAAATTATTGAACAATGGAAGTGTCATTAAAAATGCCAAGCATGAAGTTTATTTTCTCTAAGGACATCTCACAATGTATTCTAGTTTCATTCTGTGATTTTTTTCCTTTCTTAATATATCAGAAACTTTATGAAATATCTTTTCCACACTACTGCTCAAACTACAGACACTTATGCGTTGCATTTTTATATGGTTTTGGTTATTTTTATTCGCAGAAGTTTCTGTACTGATACTTTTATAAATACAAAAATTTAAATTACAAGGGAAATAACATTCAACAGTTATAGACATTTGAACCACCAGTTTTTAAATTTATTAAAATAAAGTATAGTAAATTTAATACTTACATCAAACCACCTGAGAAAGTAGCATTATTGCTTGCTTTCCAACTCTCTACTTAATACTAAGTGATAGTAACAAGCAGCTTATAAACTAGGGCCATTCTAGGAGCCCTATTTTGAATGGCACAAGCAGAAAATATACTCTCTGGAATGAATGTCTTCATGGCAGTCTTTGCTAATCTATCCCAGTCTTCATGGACATAAAAGTATAGACTGTCTAAATGGGGTGCAGGTTCCACTGACAATGTGCTGGCTTCACTAACAAGAGAAACTGAATTCCAACCTCAGAACACTTGTAACACTGTAGACATGATAACATGTGCTTGTAGTCCAGGACATAGAAAGGTGGTAACAGTAACTTCCCTGGGGCTAACAGACTAGCAAGTATAGCATACATAGAAAGTTCCAGGCCTTTATTATGACATTCATAAAAATGCACAAAATCTCTGAAAAACCAAAAACTCACTTCAGTCTCTGAGGACCCCTATGAGCCTGGGTTAATTGATTCTGTGGGTTTCTTGTGGTATCCTTGACCCCTCTGGCTCCTACAGTTTTCTTCCACTTCTTAATGTTGGGTGTGGGTCTCTGTATCTGTTTCCGTCAGTTGCTGGATGAAGCCTCTCTGATGATAAGTGGGCTAGGCAGCAATCTCTGAGTATAGCAGAATATTGATAGGTGTCATTGCGTGGGGCTTTTTTTTTTTATTTTTTATTTTTTTACCCAGATGTGTTTGGCTATATCCTAGGTATCTGGACTATATAGCCTCTAAGTCATGGACCGCTAGGTGTAGTAGCTTCAGAGGCTGGCTTCCTCTTACTATGGGTCACAGGTTGAGCCAGTCATTAGTTGGTCACGCTCACAATTTCTGTGTCACCTTTACCCCAGCACATCTTGTAAGCAAGACGTATTGAAGGTTGAAGGTTATGTGACTTGGTTGGTTCCCCGTCCCTCCACTGGAAATCTTGTGTGGGTATAGTAGGTGGACAATTCAGGCTATATATCCCCTATGGCTAGGAGTCTTAGCCAGAATCACCCTTGTAGGTTCCTGGAACTTTCCATTGCATTGTGTTTTTACATCACCCCAAATGCCCCCCTCTTTCCAGTTTTTAGTGTTTTCCACCTCTATATTCCCCTCTACCTTTTCCTCCTGTTTTCCAGCCCCTCCAAATTTGTAGAATCTATTCCATTTCCACTTCCGAGAGAGATCCAAGTGTCTCCCTCTTGGCACCTCCTTGTTACCTAACTTTTTTGCATCTGTGGATTGTAGCATGTATATCCTTTACTTTACAGCTAATACACACTTAAAAGTGAATACATACCATGTTTATATTTCTGAGCCTGGGAACCAACCACCAGGGAGCATTCATCGGACTGACCTAGATCCTTTGTGTATACAGTTGTGTAGCTTGGTCTTCCTGTGGAACTCCTGACAATGGGAGCAGGGACTGTCTCTGACCCCTTTGCCAGCTTTGAAACTCTATTTCTCATACTAGATCTCCTTGACCAGCCTTACTACGAGGAAAGTCGTGTCACTGCAACTTGATATGTCATGTTTGATTGGTATCCGTAGTAGGAGGTCTGCTCTTTACTGAATAGGAATGAGTGGATGGGGGAGGGGGAGGGGGACTGGGCAGAGAGGAGGAAGGAGGTCTGTGGTTGGGATATAAAAAATAATAGTAAAGTCAATTCAAATTAAATACATTTCATATTTAAAAATGAAAACTACCTAAAACACACACAACAACAAATGCACACAGAATGCAAATACACATAAACAAATCGTAACAAAATTACAGAGTTCAATGTTCCCTCAAACACACACACACACACACACTACACATTGTTGATCACCAGTGTCATACTCATATTTAGAACATTAATCCCACTATTTACACTATATTTCAAAATAAGTATCTCTATGTTTGTTTATCAATAATACTAGTTGGAGGTTACTATAGCAGTTATACAGAGTCCTGTATAACTATCGGTGTTTTATTAGACCTTAAAAGTTTTAATAAATACATTGCTTTACATGACAAAATTATATTTAAATGGTTAATGGACACTATTTCTTGTTCTATTGCTATACTGCTTCAAATTGAGACATTTTATTTCTGAATTTTAGAATCAATTACAACTACCTTGTATCTCAGTAGGTACTTCAGCATGATTATATTAATTTAAACATAAAAATCAGGCTCCTTATGCAGAGCTGACATATGAGAACACTTCTCAATAGGCTCCTTATTTTAAACCTTACCAACCAAATTACAGTGTGATTGCTTCCCTTCGATCTTTTCTATCTACAAACTTCCGGGAGAGCACAGGCTTCAGTCATCTATTTAGTTTGATCAAAGAATGAGAAGTTTGTGAGTTTTTCAAAGAACTTCCAGCTTCACGGTGGCAAAGAACATTCCATGCATTTTTACTAATGTATAAGGACAAGGGCATTACATTAGAGTAGATGAGAACTAAAAATAAGGAGATATGCATATGTTTATCTTTTTCAATGAAGATTTAATTTCAAATTTTTGAATCTTAAGCATTATGTACAGAATACTGCACGGAACTGACATAAAGTTATTCAAAAGCTTCCCATTTACTTTGTGTGTTCAGATAGCTTATTCTTATGCTACCCTATATTGCCATGAACATTAAAATATTATCATTGCAAAAATTATTATACAATACCTGGTTTTGATAATTTATGTTAAAAATACATTTCCTTTGGAAGTGATAATGATATATTTAGAATTCCCAACACTTCAACCTTAGAAATTTGTCTTAGGATGTCTTTATGAATGAAGCATACCACATGTCTCAGTTTTATAGCTTCATTAATTTTAATTCTCAAAAAGTGGTTTCAGTATTTAAACTCCCAAACTTGTACTGTGTTTTCTTTGTGTTATAAAGCTGTCAGTTTATTCATTTTGTTATTTTATTTTTGGCAAACAAAGCACAAATGAAGAATAAGGATGACTTGTTTATACATAATCAGGCTGAACACAAGTGGAGTGGGATGATTTCCCCATCCGTACAGTGGTAAGTAGGCACACCTGCACATTCAACTGCTTCCAAGAACCCTGGGATTTTCTCAAGGGCTTGATGTTCTGATTTAATGAACTGTATGTTAATTATTTAGCCATTTCTGTGGCATGATAAAGTCTCTGAGTTGGAGTGTGAAGTGAACTGTCTCATCATCGAATCATCAGAGCCCAGCTACATTTAACTCAGAATTGTGCTCCACAAACAGTAAGCTCAAGGAGTGGGTTCAACTGGGCAGATGTTCATGGTTTATAGTTTGTGGAAACTAAAAGCTAACCTAGGTTCCTATTATTTTACAAGGCAGAAGGAAATGGCGGACAATGTAAGGTGCCCTACATTTGTTTACCTCTTATTTATTTCCTGAGCTTCCAGTTAAGAAAAATTTATCTCAGAAAAAGTCAAGCATTAAAATCTCATTACATCTAAAGTCCAATTTGGGGGAGGTGAGGGTGTTTGTTGCTGTTTTTGTTATGAAACTTCACAGACTGGAGAAACATCCAACATAGGCTCTGTATCCAGATTTCTTTCATGGAAAATGAGATTTCCAATAGGCTGCATCAGCGGATTCCTGGTTCTTTTTGCATATCAACTGTTACAAATAAGGTCTTCTAAGATACGATTCGGAAAATAAATTCAATGCTTACTTGGAGGAAAATAGTTGCTAAATCTGCCTTATAAAATCCTTACATTTGTGGAGAAACAAATTAACTCTTGGCATGGATTCATGTGAAAAGTAATGATAAGAATACTTCACACCAAAGAGGATTCTGTCTTCTGACTTTTGATATGGAATTAGGACTGCCCATAACATTTGAGTCTTGTAGTAAAAATAACCACCAAAATGTTTCATGCTAAGCATACTGGTTTCTTTTCTGTTGTCATAAGCATATGAGGTTGATTTAATTCACCTATTAGAAACTTAATTTTCCAAATCAGGCAGAGAACCTTTTCTGCCTCTAGTGGGAACTCCTCTTGGTATGACCCAACATGGAGAAGAAAGAGAAAGGGAAGGGGCTATGTCAGTGGACAGGGACCATACGGTTATGAGTCAGAGTGATTGGAGAGCCAGCTTCACTTCCTTCCCCACTTGTTTAAGTAGGAATATATACCAGGCTTTGGAAGAGCAGTATACCTCACCCCTCCACTTATCTAAACATCCTCCTCCTACCTGCCCCATACCTGCCTAATATGGCTTCATCTCAGAAATGGAATTTATTTCCGAGCCTTTCTTTTTCCTAAAAATAAAGTTTACACTTGTTTCATTCTTAGATTTCAGATTCAGAGTTTGTCTGCTCAATGATAATTCCTTTCTATTCACCTTTATAAACAAAATTATTTCTCTTTGTTATCTTTTATAATTTCTTAATCCTAAAGTTCTTTGTGTACAATAAAGAACATAGCTTCTTTCTCAGAGGATTAGCTCTCTATAGTTTAAGTTTAATATATTCATCGATGCATCAAAACTTACAAATAGGAAAATCTCTAGATAATAAAGTACAACCTACTGGTTTTAAAATAGTATAGTTTATACTGTTATGTTCTCTATCATAAATTATGCTGGATATAGAGCTTGATATGACTTATTCTGAATCATTTCTGTTGTTAAAATTCCTAAGTAAATGGAATATAAAAATCATAAGAAAAATAACTTCAATAAAAAATACTCTGTAGATTATTTTTATAATAATGAATTATTTTGTACTTATAATAAAAATAAACTCTAGATCCTATGTTTTCATTTTACTCTTGTTTTTAATTCTTGAAATTATAATATAATTGCAAGATTTACTTTTACCCTTTCCTCTCATGAAACTCTAACTAACCCCAAACTTCTGTCCACGCTCCTTCAAATTGATGACCTCTTGTTCCATTAATTGTTAATGCATTTCTATACATATATACATATATATTCCTAAATATAACCTGTTCAGTCTTTTTCAAAAAACATCTAAAATCTTGCAATTTTTTTGTAGCGAATAATAAGATTTGGCTGAAAATAAATACTTAGCCAGAAAACACATATGCAAAGAGTTAATTATGTGTTTCTTCTCTTAGGTACATCATGAAACATTAAAAATAACTACTTGTATTTGTAATATTATGACCCCATGAATATTTACTTTCAAATCTGAGTATCTTAGCTTAAAATACCAAAATAGGTCCTCCAAAAAATTAGACAAAAAAATAATATCTGAAAGTAATCTGTGTAAAACTTTGTCATATTTATAGGCTTTAGATATTCATTAATTTATTTAGTTCCCACCAAGTTCTGAGCAATATAATTCATCATACTTATTATATCAACTAGGAAACTGAGATAGAGAAATCATTTACCATTCTAAAGTGACACAATTTATATCATTGTTATTTGTAACAGAGTAATGTTAGTTGCCTGTAAGTTTATTGGAAATGTAGACTTGCATTTTTGTTTGGATATTAATTTACATAACATTTTTACTGCATAAAATCAACATTTGTGGATTATTTGTTGCATGAGAGGTCTAATCTGCACAGGTGTTCATTTGTAGTATCATGGGTTTTATCAATGTAACTGAATATATCCTCTAGAAAATATCATCAAAATAATCAGTTCAATTCTGTAATCAGATTGTGGGAAAAAAATTTATCATAGTAACTCTGACTGTCACTTTATGTATCTAACTATAGTTTTTTAATCACCTCCTGTAAGCAAAGTACTACAATACAAATTTTAGGTGTTGGCTTTCAATGACTCTGGTCCACAGTTGTCATTTGACTGTTCTTTTGTAATATCCTTCTCACCCAAGGTTTATGCTCGATGAAAAATAGTTATATTAACTCCATAACTTGTTTATGGTAAATGTATCTATTTAACAGAGTTTCAAAATTCATCAAGCTTCACATAACCTGCTCAGTCTCACATGACATCCTGAAGTAGGGCAACCCTTATATATAACCAAGAGAAGCTGGTTTCATTGGTGTCAATGCTCAGAATTGTGGTGTGATGTCCCTACACACATACATTATTAGGTAAAGTACAGCCTATGAGTCCCTTCAACTTGAACAGCACTCTAAACTTGGCAGATGTTCATTTGGCTTTGAAAACACCACAAAACTAACTGAGATTTAAGTATTTCTGGTACCAACAGACTAGGAGCAAAATGTTCCTAAATTGTACCTGTAACCTGTTGTCTACAAAGCTTATGTTTGTTGTCATTGTGAGTATATATTTGTTTAGAATCATCATGAAATGTAGGAACATAAATATGTATTTAACAAGAAAAGATTTTTTAGAACATGTTGATGGTTGTGAGAAGTACTAATAAATATAATTAGGAAATAAGATATTAGTCATAAAAGTGATGGGCTAAGTTTAAATGATGCCTCTTTTAAGCTCCAAATTTCTTTGAATTAAGCAGAATAAATACTGTGTAGAGTCAGAGGTAAGCAGCAACTGTAAATGTTTGCCACTGTGCTGAGGGCAAAAGCTACCCTTAAATCCCAGTTCATAAAGAATATTGAGTGTGAGATAGAAAAGATGGTAAGATGCCTAAAATCCAAAGTCCCTTCATTGCATTTCTAGAAAGAGTAGAAAAAAGACTGTAATTCAAACATACATTACACACACACACACACACACACACACACACACACACACACACACACACACACACACTAAAATCATTGATCGGGCAATAGAAAGTTTTAAAAATAACAGCAGAAAGCATTTGCTGAGGGACTCATGGGAGTTCTGCCAGTTGGTATTTCTTCTTGTTGATGTAGTAAAATTCATTAATTAAGTCAGTGATAATACAGATCTGTGAAAGCATCAATAATATTGGTATAGTTTTCTGAAAAACAAGCCAAAAATGCCAAGCAGCCATACAAAGATATATAAAAAGTAAAATTTAAAATCTAAGAAATGACCTCTTTGGATACATTCCAAAAGGAAAAGATTGTTTTTGAAATGTGCAATTAATCACAAAGCTGGTGTTTATCAGAACCACCTGGGATGCATTTTTTAAATTACAAGTTCACACTTTAATTTTGGAATCTGATGCATTAAATTTGATTTGGTATCTAAACTCCATTTTCTACAGCCATTTTGTTACTACTCTATTTTATATACTCTAAAAATATCTTGCATCATCTAGAAACATGTGTTCAGAAGTTCATGCTTTCTGATGTGCTCAAATATCCATAAAGTAGAAACACTTAACTTACCATATTATTCCTTGTTCTACATTCAGAGTAATCTTCTACATAGCAGCTCTGGCTAGAATTTGAACTGCTGGGAGCATACTCAGGGATCCTTCTCACCCAGATACTTAATGTGGTATCTGCATTTGGCAAACCGTAACTTAAATAAATAAATATACTAACAAATAAAAATATCGTATTAAGTGTTATTTCAACCCTAAATTTAAAATAAATAAGAACATAAAACAATTTATGAGGTATAAATTAAATCTTACCTGACTTTTGAAATGTCAGTTATTTTAAGGATAAGAGAAAACTGTATCACGCAATATACAGAATGTTGTACTTAAATCCACAGTTCAGCTTGGAAATATTTAAATTTTACATGACTTCGCATTGTAGACTGGTTTACCATTTCACATTTACCTGGTTTTTACCATAAAGCTTCTATATTTTTATAGTTATGAGAGATTAAAAATTGGCATGTAAGTTGTAAAACATTGAAGTTTGTCAGTTGCTTATCCACCCACATTTGCAGTTCTTAGATCGTCTATAGATATATTAGCTCATGTATGAGTAGTCGACACGAAAGTGGAGGTGCCTGTGTACAAGGAACAAAGGGAACCAGAGGAGGAGAGGTGTAAGAAAGGAGATGATGGGAGACTATCACAAATATACTCAATATGAAAAGTATACATACAACTTAAAAAATGCCCTGGCCCCAGGTTCTCTCTAAGCCCACGATCGCTCCCTCTATGAAGGTATCTTTCTTTCCTTGTTCTCCCTCTCCGTCCCTCCCCTAACTCAACCATCAAATTACCCCATGTTCTCTTCCCAACTCCCCTGCCCCCTCCCCACCATGGTCCTAATTTACTCAAGAGATCTTTTCTATTTCCCCTGCCCAGGAGGATCCACGGATGTCTCTCTTAAGTTCTTGTTACCTAGCTACTCCGGGGTTGTGGATTATAGCCTGATTATCCTTTACTTTACATCTTAAATCCACTTATGAGTGAGTACATATCATGTTTATCTGTCTGAGTCTGTGTTACCACACTCAGAATGATTTTTTCTAGATCCATCCACTTGCCTGAAAAGTTTTAAATGTCTTTTTTTTTTTCTGCTGAGTAGTACTCCATTGTATAATTGTACCACATTTTTAAAAATTCACTCTTCAGCTGAAGAGCATCTATGTGGTTTCCTGGTTCTGGCTACTACAGATAATGCTATATGAATGCAGTTGAGCACATGTTTGGGGTAGAAGAATGTGCATCCTTCGGGTATATGTCAAGAGTAGTATGAGTCAATTGGTAGATTGGTTACCAGTTTTCTGAAAAGCAGCCATACTGATTTCCCATACTCAAGAACCCACAAAGATGACCCAGTTAAGACTCCAGCAATAGTGGAGAGGGTTCTTAAGGTGACCTTCCCCTATAATCAAATTGATGGCCTCCTTGATTGTCATTATAGAACCTTCATTCAGCAATTTACGGAAGCAAATGCAGAGATCCACATCTAAGTATTGGGTAGAGCTCCTAATCTAGGCAAAGAGAGGGGGAAGAAACGAAATGAGCAAAGGGGTCAAGATCACGTTGAGGAAACTCATAAAGACAGCTGACCTGAGGTATTGGGAGCTCACTGACTCAGGTATTGTACAGTCATACATGTGGCTGGCAGGAAAAAAAAAAGAAAAAATTAAACACATTCACTCCATCAATATAAGCAAAATGTCAGAGAAACATTCTAAAATATACTTAGATTCTGACAGTTTCAAGAATGTTGCATCAACTGATGACATGCTGTATTCAAATAGTTCATATGAAATTTCTACATTATAAACATTTATGAAAAGTCAGATTTAAATTTGAAATTACTTGACTAAAAAATAAATCCAGGTATTTCTTATTCTTAAAAGGACAATGTTACACCAAGATTACTTTTAGTTCATCACAAAGGTTAACAGATTTCACATTGTCTGCCAGTATTTAATCTTCTTCTAAGGCAAATTTCACAAGCTTCACAGCAAGTAAAAAATTAAAAGCTTCCTGAATATTTCAATTGTTTCACACCTGGAATGAGGGTGCATTGACTTACTTTAAGGAGTGTTTGTGAGCGTTAGAGACTGCTGAGAACATTTCAGGTCTTCAAAAACCTTGCGTCTCTTTCTCCAGTCCGCAGAAGTTTCTGCTTGAATATATGCCTTCTTTTATAAAGTCTTTTTGAATTATGGAAGAAGTTGAACCATTTGCTCTGGGCAAACAAGTGGTGATTCTCAGTTCCAGAGAAGCCTTGTGTGCCCAGTTTCAGAACAGAACGGAAACCTAAACATGGACAGCCTCTGCCCAGACTGCGAATACACAACCCACTATGAAAGCTTTCTCACAAAATGTTCTCATCTCACAATGGGGCTGCAGATAGAGGGAAGGATTTCAGCTTCCACCCCATCTTCCCTCTTGCCAGAGGCACTAAGAGGGTCTGAAGTTTCCCACCCACAAGGACAGGACTTAGGACTCCTCCTAATTTGATTATTGACCCTGGTGGCCTTGAAGTAGAGAATGGCACTAGCTAAGATAAATAGCTTGGAGAAAGAACAAAACAGAAGCCTGGCAGAAGTAGTCTAAAGAATGTAAATTTCTCTGGAACACCCAGGTTAAAGAGGTGAACAGGTTTGTAAACTAGCCACATTGATTGACTGGAGAGATAAGTGCCCCTGGGAATCTAAGTGAAGGAGAAGAAGAATTTAAGTACCATTAGATTAAACAAGAGCTTTAGGTTAAATGCTCTGGGGAAGAGTTGGCTGTTTGTGTTCAGACCAATACAAAGAAAGTGGCTGTGACTTCTAAGAACCATTAACTCTGTTGTTTTCAGGCCATGCTTCATATCATCCATCAAGCATCTTCCAAATACAAACAAGGGATAAAGGTTTTATAGTCACTCTGACATTATTTCTTAACATTTCTCCTTTTATTCGTTGTCCAACAAGCTCCTAAGAAACCTTAAGGTTCTTGATTTATTGTTGACTTAATTTGGTGGTGGGCAGAGAAAAGTTTAAGAGTAAAGTGTTTATGTGAAAAGGTTATATTTTAATTCACATGTTTTCAATGCAAAATGCCTTTTCAGTTCTTATTCCCAGTAAAAAAGGGGAGTCCTGATGTCTCCATCTCTGCCATTTTGTATCACAGTAGTTCTTGTGCAGTGATGGTCATTTGAAAACACATTTTTGTTCACCTATTTTCATATTTTAAGTTACTTTCCCATTAATGTAACTATACTACAATATAGAAACAACTTAATGGAGGAAAACATTTATTTAGGCTCATGGTTTCTGTCCACTGTGATGCAACTAAGTATATGGTAATAGTAACTTCATGTCAGGGCAAACTAGGAATCAAAGAGCAACATGGTATAGGATATATATAACCTCCAATCAATAACTTGCTTCCGGATATCTCCACAAAAAAGATAACTTATTAAAATAGCATGGGCCATTGGAGGATATATCAGTTTCCAAGTATAACATTTCTATAACTGAAGTATACACAATTAAAAGTCATTCAGACTGAGACATAAGATAAATAGAAAAGGCATTTTAAAAAGTCAGAGGTATAATACAGAAGTTTGTAGACTTGATGTTAATGTCTCATTTTTCATGGAGGATGTAAACGGAGAGTGTCTGGTCCAGACAGAGCAGGGTTCTTCCAAAAACAATTCATGGAATTCTGGGCATGCAGAATACCTGGATCAGAGGAATGACTGACTTAAACACCACCTTTATAACGGAACTCATATTGCCTGAGATATGCCTAATGATTTATAATGAGAATGCTTTCCTTGGGGCTTCAGTCTGAAAGCAGAGAGGGGTTCTCCTGAAAACAAAAATATTATTGATTTGAGGTTTGCCAACTACAAGATCTGTGGGAAATGAACTTCTGGATTTGGGGTTTTTTTTTGGTTTTTGTTTTTTTTTTTTAAATCTCTTAGTCTAAGACATTTTATTGTATTAGCACAAGTTGACAGATAAATGAGTTAGCAGCTAAGTGTTTTAGCTTCCTATTAATGGAGTTAAAAATGATGACAGAATTTTGGTTAATGTTAGGAGAAGTTTATTGGTTTTGTGTTCAGGAGCCCCTAGGCCTGAAATGAGATCTATGGTAGTAAAACTGTGGTGTCAGAAGTGGCTGCCAGAAAGTCTAGAGCAGATCCATTTGGTAAAGAATGACAGTTTATTAATTACAGAGGCTACCTCCTTTTTTTGGCTGGCACCTCACACTGAACTTTAAACATCAGTAAACAAGACATGTGACCATTCTCTATACAGATCCATAAATGTTAACACAGTATTTTTCCTCACAAACACAATGATTCTGGCCAAAAATGGCAGTCTAAACACTGTTAGTCTAAACCATATACAAACCCCACATATTTAAATTATCTTTCCCTTCAGCTGCCTGTTATTCAACTGAACACCCTATGTTTGAAGAATGTGAAATTTATAAAATATTAAGTACTGCGGGTGGAAGAAGATACGTTTTGACAAGAGTCTTCAGTGGGAAGGTAGATGGTGCAGAAACCTGGGGAAGAGAAGAATCATAGCAGATGCAGAACTATCTATACACTTTCTCACTGTCACTGTAGGAAGTAACTTCCAAAAGGGGTGTTTTGGGTTAAAACACCCTTCCCTACTTTAGGATACATCATGATACATCAATTTATTTATCAAGTTATTCTATATTAATTATATTCTAATTTATTATATTAATATTCTATATTAACTTATTCTAATTAATAATATTCCATATTATGCTATATACCGTCTTCTAAACGACTGGCTATCTTTGCTGTTCTTCTAATGAAATGCAATGTAAAAAGATGTTGCAAAGAACAGTTACATACTCACAGTTCTAAACACTGAAGACCAAGAGACTACTAACAGAATGCTGCATTTTCTTCCTAGCCTGCCACCCTCTCCTGCATTCTGTTTTCTCTTGTCCTTCTGTCCCTTCCTCTGTGTGGATGCATGCATAGAGAGGTGAATTATCCCTTCAGATAACACCCTCAGTTCTATCTGATTAAGATGCCAGCCTTCTGACCTTGTTAACCTCAATGCCTGCTAAAGTGCCATCTCACAATGTATTTGCTTTCATGTTTAATTTGGGGAGAAACAATTGGGGCCTTAGCATTCCACACTTTGGCTTACTCTGTACTTCATAAGAAAAAAGTAAAAAGTCACTTAAGTCTAAAAATATTTTTAAGAAACCCATAGAGAGGATATACAGAGAAATACAGGATATCCAGAATATACTAGCTTTTACATAAAACATTATAAGTATTTTAATAATTTAGTTTAAAATATTTGAAAAAAACTTATGCTGGTAGTCTTAAAAAGAAGTGGAAACAAAATTGATTCAAAGGAGGTCTGTTCAGTTTCAATGGTTGCTGACACTTAGTAAGAAAACACCAATACCTCCTTCACTTATTCTAAAAAACATTCAATGAGCTTAAATGAAATTATGTTGAGATTCCAATGAAAATTCCCTATGAAAATAAGTATAATACCAAAGACATATGTCCTGGTACGTTTTACATTCAGTAACACCTGTAATATTGCTACCTTGTGATACTGAGTAAGAAAATGTGAGTGTAAATCCAACATTACAAATTGTATACCTAAGTAACACAATATTTTTTCCTAAGAGTTCTATGCTTCTAGCCATTTATTCAACATAGGAAGACAGTCCTCTAATTGGAGGAGATGGAGCATGCTTTCACTCAGCCCACCAGTGGTGGGTCCTTCAGCCACCCACAGATTCTATAAGAACAAAACTAGAATGATAATGACTGGCTTGCAGCATAACTATCCAATATTGTTAAGTTTCATCTTAATAATGTAACTAGAAATGGGAGAAACATTCAGTCTAATCAGATTATTGTGCCCTGATCCCTTTCTGTCTTGGTTTGATTATAAAGAAACTAGCATTGCGAATGTTTCTGACATGAAAGATAAAAAAGATATGTTGAACTTAAAGAGTTCAGATTTGGTGATTTTAGAATGGGTGTGTAGAACTTACATCTAACACCACCTGGATGTGGTCTGTGTGTTCTTTCCTTTGAGCATCGTTTCTAAAAGAACTGATAGTGATAGAAGAAAATTAATTCCAGACAGTGCACCATCACCTTTGGAAAAATAAGAAGAAACAAGCAAACAAAAAGCACGTTGTAAGTATAAGGCTAAGACATAGGAATAGGGTCAAGCCAGCAAACAGAAAAACAAAGTGTAGATAGCTCCTGCTGAGCTCGGACATGAAGACTCTCAAGAAGTGATGGCTACAGCAAAAGACAAATCTGATATCCAAGGTGAGACATCCTGAAGCACTTGTTTACTGGTAATCATAAGATAATACTGAAGCAAATAGTTTTTGGTGCCTATAATATTTCATCATGGTCAGCTGGGACTATACTTCTCAGAAACTGAAACCATTGCAATCTAAAAGAAATGACACAATTAGAAAGATTAACAATTATTGGATATGTGATATCTTTCATGTTTGATTTTGTACAAATTGCTCTGTTCTATAAACCCAGGAGTATCATGTTACAAATGATTGACTATAAAGCAGAAAAGATGATAGAAATCATTCCCAAAGTTGTGATTTAGGGCTCTAATTTACATATTTTCCAAGGGACTACATGAGGATAGATGGTTCCTATTTCTGTAATTCTGGATTCTTTTCCCCTCAAAATCTTTCTTTAATGATCAGGTCAAATGGACAGAGCTTCTATTAATTCCGTTTAATGTCTTTCTTTACCAGTTTATTATGTTTCAGTTCTGCTTAGGAATACATTAGCCTTTGCAATGTCCCTTGAAACCATGAAGTTGGACAACTGGCGTCAAAATCAGACAGACATAAATGAACATTATGTATGCACTGATAATAGCTAAAATTTATAGAAGTTTGAGAATTTAGAGTAAGAAAACTCAATTGAGAAACTCACAGATGTACAGATAATGAGGACCAAAATGAGACCGGCCAGCACAGGGGAGAGTACGAGCTGAATCTGCATTCCTAGTTAGCGGATATAACTAAATGCTTCCACCTGAAGACAAAAGGAGTTTTACATTTTTAAAAATAAAATACTTTAATTTATAAACAGTGCATTAGAGAATCCCAGCCAGGGGTTCAACTTTAATATTTACATGTTATAGGCACAAAGTTTAGAAATTTAGAGAGGCATGCATGTTGGTGGTGTTTTTGTTTTGCCTAATAGAGCATTGATTATGCTTCTTAGAACTGTTTGATATTTGGTAAATGAAGTGAGACAATCATTTTTGCTTAAAGTCAATAAACACTTTTATGAGTCCAGAGACCCTATGGCACAGCATAGACCACCAGGTATTGTACTGTATTTTTTGAAGTTTAAGGTTTATAATCCTTTATTATCAGAATGTTTTAAAGTAGAAGCTTAGAATGATTCTTATTTTGTTTATTAGTCAGCTTTCTCCTGGGAGAGTTCCTCTATATTAATTGCTTCTCTGCTCAGATGCATCTAATTATTAACCTGCAGGTGTCTCTAATCATTGTGTCTTCCAGCAGAGTTTTGTTTGAGGGCCATTAGCTGTGATGCTTAATTACAATACACTGTACCCAGTTTTGTATACTGTTTGATTTTTCAGATGGCTTCTCAGACCTCGGAAAATAGTTATTGGCAATTATTTTCTACAATTAACCACTGTGCCCTCTATCTCTTCCTCACCTAATAAATTGGAATCAAGTGTTGAAATTAAACCAACATTAAGGAAAGACACCGAGTACTGGGGTGAACATGATGATACTTTAGTTTCTAGACTATCATAAACAAGAGATGGTAGTTCAGGTTCACTCCCATATATTTTTAAATCTGAAACCAGATGTTCATCAAGATGTATAGTGCACTAAGTAATAGTATTCAGTGTCCTTGGTAATAGTCTGGTCTTTGAACTTTAGAGATAGGGGTATGGCAGCAATAGGTCCCATAGTAGGCATTACTCTTTTGTCCCAGTACCCCTTGGGCTGTTGATTGGTGGTTTATGGTTTACTTTTCATGTGATTTCGAGCACTCCAGTAATGTGTTAGTCTGAAATGAGTTGAATAAAGGTAACACCATTTTTGAGCTTCAAACCATACAACTTTTTCCAGATCTGAACAAATTTTATGTTGAATGGAAACCAGCAATCAAAAGGTATGTGCTTAGGTCAATATTTTTCTCCTATTCTGGGTGTGCATTTGGACTTCTGAACGTGTGTCTTTTACCCCAAACTGGCATTTAAATGGAGCTTCCTGTTTACAGCCCAGAATATGGCAAAGAGCACAGAGGTGAGGGTTGATGACATGATCAAACAGAGTTCTGTTTGGTTGTTTCCCTTTCCTGTCCTCCTAATTACCACGTAGTGGGAGCTTGAACATTTGGTGGGGGTTTCTTTGTGCTTGATTAATTCTAAACATTTTGCTGTTAGAATCCTACTAAACCCTACAATCTTTCAGGAGTTAAAATAAATATCTATCACTCTTTTAGTGTGATGTTGAAAATCCTACTGTTTAATATCATGCTTAATTCCACTTTTCTGCCTCGGTTTGACTGTTAATATCAAGTTAACAATTAGCACATTTGGAAATATCTCGTCTTCATTTCTCTCAGGAATAACCCACTCCCAGTGTAGCCGTGACTTACAAATATATTCAAAGTGTCAAAATAGCATTTGATAACTCTGCTTTTCTTTTCCTTTGAAAATAGAATTAGTGCTTTTAACACCTTCTGCATCTGTTACCTGCACTGAAAAAAAATTCCCGTTACAAAAATAATTTGAGCAAAACCAAATAGTTCTAGTATAATAATAGTTTTATGACTCTCCATGGTTTTTAAAAAAAGGTATCTTACTGGAAAAAAAATACATCTACTTACTTAATCATTATTATTTCACACATTTTAAAAAAAGTTTTTGTTAATTCTTTAAGAATTTCGTACAGTATGTTTTGATTAGATCCCTGCCACACACACTTTTCCCAGAATCTCCACTTCCTTTTGCATCTAACTTGGTGTCAGTTTCTTTCTTTATTTGTTTTTCTGAATTTCTTCAAGATTAATTTGTGCTGCTTAAATATTCTTAGCTGAGCGCTGCTTCAGGGGAGAATGGCAGATACATCAGGGGCTACATTGTTACAGAAAACTGACTCTATCCCAGCAGCTTGTAACCATCTCTCTTCTCCATGATAGGATCTGGTCTAACTTAGATCTGGAAAGATTTTGTATCTGTTTTTGTAACCACTGTGAGTTTATGGTGCAACTGTCTCTCTGTATCCTGATGTGAGCTAGAGAAGCCTTGATTTATGGCTATAATGACAGGTCATTAGGACTCTGTTTAATACCATGTCCATTAGCAGCATAATAATAGTAGGTTCTTTCCTTAGGGCCTATGACGAAGAATTAGAGGTTCTTGGCCCATTAATGGAGCCAGATAAAAGTTTCAATTTGTAAAGTAAGACACATCCAACTATAAGGTGTTGGTAAATTTCATAAATTTGAATCATAGAACACACTGAAATCAAGCAAAGGAACTTACACAAACATCTTTTCAATAAATTGACTGAAACATTCTTTTCTACCAATATTCATAGCTTATTTACATTCTGCGATTCAAATAAGTGATCTTTAACTTTGTAGTCAACAAGTCACTGGAACAAACAGTTAATATCTCAGGTAAATCTACAGGTTTGATATCTGATTTCATTATTCTAATCTTGAAGAATAATGAGGAGACTTCAGTATATTAATGGTATCATTTTCTGTTTTTTGTCCTCAATAGAAGCATATGATGGAAGCCATTTATCTCAAACCAATTTAATATCATACTGTAGAAGATAGTAAATGGAAGGAATCTTGTATTGTGATTTATTTCATGCCATATCATCTAAGGTTGGTAACTATCCTTTTACATTATGGAATGTCCAATACAAGATGGTCTAATTAAATTCTGATGTCCCAAGAATAGCTATTATCAATGCAACCGTATCATAAGGTTGTTTGTTAAAATGCAATCTTACAATAACACAGAGTTTGTACTGCACCTTGTTGTCAACAGTGCTCTTTCATAAGATCCCACTAGAGAATTTTGCTTAAAAGAAATTCCCCAATTTAATTGCTAAAGCTAAAACCATAGCCATCTTAGAGAACAATGCAATGAGCAAAATTCTCTTCTACAAATAGTCACCAGCTGATTTAAAATGTTCCTTTCTGTTTCACTCTTTGTTATCTATAGCACATCCATAATAATTAATAAACATTTATCAACTCTCTATGAGAGCTCACTAGGGGGTTTAATTATATCTTCTTCCTTTGTATGGGCATAAACACTATTATGAATCATTAAAGTAGCACATCTTTGCTGCCTCTTTAAATAGATAAAAAGCTTCTATTTTGAAATTAAATTTAAATTGAGTGTGATTATGTTTTATGATGTAACAATTATAATTGTGAATTGTGTAGAGATTAGTCTTATATGATAATAAAATTTATTTGAAGATGAAGTATTTTGAAAAGACTCTATGTGTTGATAGGATTGAGGTGAAAAATTAAAAATCTGTATTGATAGGATTTCATGTGGAGAAAACATTTTCTGCAGACCAATATTCTGTAAATTGATCTGTATAAGAGGGATACAAAGATAAAGAAGACATAGTCCCTTCACTCATGAAGATCACTTTCCAGTGGTGAACATGGTCCCAGAGATAATTAAAGGGCTCTGGGAGAGATGTAAGAGAATTTAAGGAAGATTTCTACAAAGGCTGGCAAGTATCGCAAGTACGAACAATGAAGCAATCCCTGATCACATGACCAAAATCAAATTCACTTTTTAGCTTTTCTATCTAGGAAGGCAATTGTCAGCAAAATCAGGTCATCTCTATGTGATTTTATTTTAGCAAGTTACTTTGAAATTAAGGTAACTTCAGGTTTTTTTTTTTTTAATTTCTAATGTTTTCTATTCGACTGTGTTGTAATCAACTTTATTTTTGCTCTTTCATAAGAGAATTATTTTATATTCTAATGCAAGTAGTTTTCGTGAACGATAAAACACCCCATTCAAAAAGAGAGACTGATATGAAAATGACTCTTTGCTTGTTTCCCTAAATAGAAATGATAATTACACTGTCACACACACACACATATAGATAGATAGATGATAGATAGATAGATAGATAGATAGATAGATAGATAGATGATAGATAGATAGATAGATAGATAGATAGATAGATAGAGTGTATGTGTGTGTGTGTGTGTGTGTGTGTGTGTGTGTAAGTATGATAGGTAATCTTCTGGAGGGAATTTAAAATGTGAAAATAAATTATCTCCAATGCTATTATATAAACAATGACTAGAATTAAGCCTGATGATGTGAAATAAAATTGATAGAATATATGAATGAAACTTTAACCCCAGAACTGGAACCATTTAGAAAAGAAGCTAGTTAAAATATGAGAAATTTTATATGTGTGTAAATAAATTGTATATAATAATGTTCCTAGTATATGATTTAAATTATATGAATTTTTTATTACCAGCAATCTTTGCATCGAAACCCAACTACGAGCTTTAACCACCAGAATTCAGTTATATAATATCTCTTTTGAAGAAGTATGTGTGAGTGTGATGATATATTAATAAAATTTGTCTGAAATATTAGAGGACAGAATCACCCAGGGTCAAGCCATGAAGACTAGGGAGTAGTGACCCAGGCCTTTAATCCCATTGGGGGTGGGGGGAGATATCTTCTGGGTCTCTATAAACTCTAGGCCTGACAGCCACGCAGCTCACATCTTTAGTCCTAGCTCTAGCAGAGCTGAGCCAGGTAGTAAAATGGGTAAGGAAGGAAATATTACTCAAGAAAAGGCAGAAATTCAGTTATTCCGTGTGATCAACATGTCAAGCTGAGGACCCGTGAAGGCAGCACTTGCCCTGCTTGGCCTGAGGAGTCGGCTGGATGAGAACGGACTTGTATCTCTGTCTCTCTGATCTTTCAGCTGTTCCCCCACACATAGCTCTGTTTTTATTATTATAATACTAAATAAAATTCATGCTATTTGTGATACTTTGTCAGATGTAAAACATAAAATGTCATTTCAAGGTGATGGAAGCATGCTCCTCAAACAAAAATGTGAAGAAATAATAAAAGTTTAAAGATCAAGTTCTACCCAAAAAAAAAAAAAAGATGTGAATTTCACATGATTTATTAGAGTTGAAAAGTAAAACATCCACTACTCAAGCTCCAACTGTTCCCTAGGGTGGGTATTGTCTAAAAATATCAATGCTTATATCCATGACCATTATTGTCTATAATCACCCTATCACAAAAATAGACTTGAAATGAAAGGCTGCATGTAAACTAGTTGTAAGTGCTGACTGGATGAGGGAAGTGGATGATAGTTGTCAACAGTGCCTGGTACCTCTTTGCTAAGAACCTCTTAGTATGATTTTACTGAAAGTTTAGACTTCTTCTCTCAGCCTAGGTATTAAGTCCTCTGACATGAATTAGACCAAAGCATTAGCAAGGGCCACATTGACCACATCACTTTCTTGGAGTTCTTTTATGTAGTAAGAGGTTTCTGGTCCAGACTTTCAGGCTTAGCCTCAAAGTTTAGACCCACAGACCCGAAGAGACACACAGATATTTACGTTAATTTTAGGCTAATCAGCCTAAGGTCCAGGCATACAACTAGCTAACTCTTTACCCTTAAACTAACCCATGATTCTTATCCTGTTCAGCCACGGAGCTCAGTACCTTTTCTCAGAACAGCATAGTTATCCTCTGTATTCTGGCCTGCCTAGCAACTCTGGAGTTTCTGTGGCATTTCTGCTCTGTTCTTCCTGTTCCCAGAGTTTTTTTGGTCTGGTAGCCTCGCCCAAACTTCCTGTCTGCCTTTGGCCAATCAATGCTTTTTATTAAACTCGTAGGCTGGACAATTATTTACAATGTGACATTATAAATCCACTATATCCCCTTTTCTCTTTTTAAAACAAGAACCCCAAATCTAATTTCCTTTGTATAAATTTTTTTCACTGTTATCTATAACAACTTGTAACCAATACTCTAAACAAACACAAGCATCCATAATCCATGTTTTGGGAATGTGGATGTCATTCTCTAGGCTACTTCCTGCTGAATGGGGGTGCTAGTAATCTCATGGGAATCCAAAGAAAAATTTAGGATTATGCACAAATCTTTAGTGGAGTAGTCTGTAAGGCTGGGTTATATCAGCCAGTCTCCTTGAAACTGTTCTGGCTACAGAGCTCAGGAAACTTTAACAGAGGTGCTCTGAAATGCTGAATCATCTGGGCCATCCATTTCTGTTGGTAGTCCCGAATATTCCTTGCCACTATGTGCATATATCGATAAAGGAGAAGTGGATGACTATGTCCATAACCCATGGAAGGAATCTGTGCTAAGGGAAATGGAAAGGCTGCTTAAAGTATTTTTCCTTTCCCCAAGGTACAAATAAAAAATAGATAATTCATGATATGCCCTCAATATGGGAATGCTATGCTTGATATAAAGACACCAAGATTGGAACCACACCTCTTTGGCTTTAGCTGTCTCTGCTTCTTCTGAGTTTGTTGGAACAGAATGTCCTAATAAAATATTAGCACATGGCTTTTAAAAGTTTATTTTATTATTATTTTAAGTGTGTGTGTGTGTGTGTGTGTGTGTGTGTGTGTGTGTGTGTGTGTGTGTATGCGCATGGGTGACTCCTGATGGCTGGAAGAGGTCATTGGATCCTGTGGAGCTTCGGATGGGAATTCTGGGAACCAAACTGGCTAATGAAAAAGAGAAGTCATGGTCTAAACCTCCGAACCACCTCTCCAGATACTTAGATATGAGAGATTTTCATTAGTTTCCATCTCTTCGTCATAAGAAAATTTAGACTCTTTTAATTCAGGTAATACTTGGCAAAACAATAAAATAATTACCAAAACTGTTAGTGTTGAGATAGAAGGAAGTAATCATTTAGTAAACATTGTCCTCTGACGTTTTTATAAGACAAAAGCTATCTAGTCTCAGACATAAGAGGAAACAGAGACCTAGCTCCTAAGTCATGATTTTGTTCTCAGAGCATTGTTCCCCGACTGCTTGCAAAGCACAGGATATTAGTGTTCCATTTCTCAATTCTGGTAAAAGCTGTCTAAAGAGCATGATATTAGTAAATGTCAATATTAGAATGTATTGTGTGATGAAAGCATACAAAGAATAAACATTGACAAAAGCAAGGGACGTGCTGATTTGAGAAAGAGATTAGTTAGCTGACTAGGAGATGGGAGAGAGCAGCCACCTTCAGGATCAGAAAATGATCAAAGCACCCAGGGAAGAAAGTAATGAGAAGCAAGACTAGAGTAGGGAAGAAGGTCTCAGACTCACTGTCCAGCACGAGCCACCAGCCATTTGGGGCTGCTTAAAGAACACTAGCTAGATTAAATAAATAAATAAATGTCCTTTTAAATCTTATGAAAACACATTAAGGCTCAAGAGCCAAGAATGGCAGGTGACCTTCAACATGGACAGATAAACTTCAGGGAAAGTGTTACTGAGCAGAATTTAGCCTAGAAGAGGAAGGGATTGAAGATTAGAGTAATGAGATAATTATTTCAAATTAATGACAGAGATTTCAATACAGAGTGTATTTAAGCACTTGTTTAGTAGGCAAGATAAAGATATTAATTTGCATTTTGGACAACTAGAGAGACTATGCTGTCTTTGATTTAGGAAGAATTGCTACTTAGAACTGGCATGGTGAGAAAGCCTGATATTAGATTCTGGTTCATGCTGTGGGATATTGCTCTCATACACTATAAAGATTTGTTACTCTTATTGTTTTAATAAAATGCTGATTGGCCACTAGGAACTACAGGTGGGGCTAGTAGACTAAGAGAACTCTGGAAAGCTGAAGAGCAGCAGATGCCAGGAGATCAGAGGTAACAAGGCCAGAATACTTCAGTGAGCTAAACACAAATCAAATCATGAATTAATTTAAGAGAAAGAGTTAGCAAATAATAAGCCTAAGCCATAAGTCAAACAGCTTATAGATGATATGAGCGTCTGTGTGATTATTTGGGACTAAATGACTGTGGGTCCAGACCTCAGGGCTAGGCTGGGCCAGAAACTTCCGACTATAAGATCAAACATCAGCCTCATATCATAGAACAACAAACTGGTCTAACTACCTTTTACTATAACTATTAAATATAGGCATTAAATTCATTATTTACTTCTGATTCCCAGTCTTAATAGAAAGATAAAGGACTAAATAAAGTAAAAATTAATTTAGAAAGATGAAACCATTTGATCTTCCCTCCTAGGAAGATTCCTTCCTCTTTGGTTATCTAATGCCAAGTGGTCAGCTCTGAGATTATATACATACAAGTAACAAATTACAGGGTTGTACTTGTGTATTTAGGAATAGATACACACATAAGTAACAACTATAAAAAGAGGAAATGGATTTGAAAAAGGGCCAGGGGATTGTGGATAGAAGGAAGAAGGGGAAGTGGGAAATGATGCAACCATTATAATCTCAAAATATAAAATTATTCTTAAAACAATAGGAGGAAACTTCTTGAAGGCATCTTCAGGGCAGAGTAGCAACATTGGTCAACACATTAATGGGGGAAAGGGGCGATCAGGAGTGGAATAGTCTTCATAGCTCTTCCTCAACCTAGTTTTCAGATTTCAGTCAAAGCAGCATAGACACCATATTAAACTGAGATTGCTGGTCTTGCGGTACTCAAGAAATATTCTCCCTTGCATGATTCTCTGTATAATACTTCCTGAGAGTCTTAGTAAAAAAAAAAACAAAGCAAACAACAACAGAACGATATCACAATATTCAGCTGCAGAAACAGAATGGGTCAGGTCAAGATCAAGGAGTACTTTCTGGGGCATTTGCTCCTCAAATTTTAGGAAACCATGCTAGCTGTCATGCTGGCGGGGTTACTGTTTGCAGAACATTAAATCTAAGGGGTGTTTCAGGGTGAGGTTTATTAAGTAATAGGTAAACTTTTCTAAAATTGTTTAACTATAACTTGAAGTCATCTCCCTGGCACTCAGAAATTCAAATTGACTGCATTGCTCCTTCTACAATCAAACTAGATTACTTAGTGGATAATAATGTTCGTAAAAAAAAAAAAAAAATGTTTGAAAAACTATCAAGTTAAATGTTATGATAGAATCAGTAAAACCGATTACTAGTCCTTTACTATGCACAATAAAGTACACAGAAAAGGTGGAACTGTGAATGGAAATCAAATGAATTAAAATGAGAAATTAATTAAAAATAGCATAAAGCGTTCAAATCACGGCAGTGTGTGTAGCTCTTCAGAGTTGTGTCTGGAGCAGTCTGTGAGAAGAATTGTTTTCTGAGCTGTGCTTACTAGCAAGAGTTTCCCCACTTATAAATCTCTGTTACCTCCAGCCACTGTAAAGGTTTTGTTCTAGGTTTTAATCAGTACCGGCAGGGGACATGGAAGCTGAGCTATTGTTTCACTTCCTGATGTGAAAGTTCACATCTAAGTAATGTTTAAAACTCACTAGTCTCCCTGCAATTCCCACCAAAAAGCTTTATCTTTTTCGAAGGAACAAAAAGCAGTGATTTCTAGAACTCATAGTCCCCGAAAAAAGTTGACAGATTAGTCAGAATTTTGAGAAAGTTTTTCACAGTTTTTTTTTTCTCCTTTTTCCAATCTTCACACTATTTAAACACCACAGTGGCTCCTCTGTTGGAAGGAGGCCTACTCAAATCCTCTGAACTTCTCCACACCTTATCTTTGCCCCTGGGGCTCAAGTGGTGATAAGTGTCAAGAATCTGACTCCTGTTTGCTGGGATAAAAATTCTACTCCACCAAATCCATTATGGCAACAAGGCTGGTACTTCACTTTACTCTGGTGTAGGCTCCAATAGGCTCCAAGACTAATTTTTTCTTTTTCCTTTTCTTCTTTTTTTTTTTTTTTTTTTGTCTTGGCATTTCTTTATCAAAACTCATAGGAAGGAGGTTTTAAATATAATTGTTGATTTAAAAGACTGTAAATTCTATGACACAAAGTCTCATAAATGGATTCCAAGATATATGTGGGATAAATCAATATGGTATGTGAACAGGGGCATCTCCAGCTTGAGAAACGATGGTCACCGGTAGAAGGGAGGTGGCTTAGACTGACTATGAAGTAAGATGTTCCATAAAGAACAAAATCATCATCAAAATATACAGATGGAACAGCTGAAAATTCCTACTATTTAAAAGTTGACAACCAATACATGGAAATAAATGCATGATATGGCCATAATATAAAAACAGATACATTTATTTTGTTGTATGTGTATTTACATGTATATGTGCACATATGTGTATGCACATGTATGTGCATGGACACTAGACATTGTTCTAAGAGTTGTATAAGAAAGAAAAAGATAAGATATATAATTCTCTGTATAGATTAGTCTACCCTAAGCAAGACAATAAAAGATGTTTATCTGAAATTAAAATCAATGATAAAGAGATTTTAAAAAAATACTGTCTTTCTCGCAAAGAAATGTGATTATCTACATGCTTAAAATAAGTGATTTAATGCTTTTTTTAATTTTCAGTTTTAGACAAGTATTCTGTAAAGTTCTCTCAGCTATCCAAAGTTTGAAGTCAGTAGTAAAAGAGGTGAGATAGCAATATACTGGCATATGCATAGTGCAGTCAAATCACTATGGAAATTACCAAAATATATGGGGAAGGGTACTTGGGACCAAATATAAATGGCAATCTGAGCCATTGTGAGGATTTTACTGTCATTTTCCCTGCTGTTGAGATTTAAATATTACATAGATAGAGGGTAGATAGATAGGTAGGTAGGTAGATAGATAGATGATAGATAGATGATAGATAGATAGATAGATAGATAGATAGATAGATAGATAGATAGATAGATGATAGATATAGATATATCATCTTAGTACTTTTACTTACTGTACTTAGATGGACCACAATGTTGGAATAGAGACTTGTGAAAATACTTCCCAACTCAGGCAAAATACAATGGGGCAGGTGATATTTAACCATCTTCTTGTGCCACGCACTGCTGCAGGAAGTCCTCCTACCACAGCTAATATGTAAACAGTTCAGTAAGTACCAACATTTTTCTTAGTCTTTATTTTTAAAGATAGGGCATCAAATTACATAATAAATTTCACAGTCAGAATTTAAGCCATTTTTTCTCTTTAAAAAATCCTCATGTTTTACAACTACATCTTATAAAACCAGGTAAAAACTAATAGAGTTAGTTTTAAAATAATAATTATACAAATTTATGGCACAGTCTAAATTTGACATGTGTCTAAGTTGCTAAGTGGAAGTAGCAAATATGTCCCTTTTTTAAATTTGTATAAAGACTTTGTGATTAATATATGATGATAGATATTCACGGGAGAGCTCTTCTTCAATGTATACATAGTAGAAATTCTGGTCCCACCATATGGCTGTCCTTTGAAGACCATTGTTTTCTCTCCTCTAGCAGAGTCACTCTCAAGCCTTTGATCCAATGCTTCAAATTCTCTTAGAATCATTTGTAATTATTTCTTGTACTTATGCATTTATCCATTGTTACAATTAAACCTTCCCTATAACAGTCTATTTATAGTTTGCAATACATTAATTTTTCTGTATTTGCCTGATAATCCTAGGACTTAGTATAAAATATAATTACATGAATAATAGTTTTGATAAGTTATTTTATGTTGTCAAACATACTATTGTGAAGTAAATGACAGATTCTTGACACCACACTTTCTTATTACCTACTGATCTGGATAAGCTTTCTTATTGCTCATTTTGGTTCCAGAACTCTGAATATAAAATGCATATTCAAAAATGAAATTTTTTGGAAGTTTCTAGAAGGTAATCTTATCAAATGATTATATTTTCTTCTTTCTAAACCTACATGCAATGGTCAGTTTGTAAGTAGGATTTGTGAACTCTCAAAAGCCTTTTCAGAATAATGCTTATCTTTTATTATTTTTCCTTTTGCCTACTGATACAATTTATTACAACCTTTAATTCATAAAACTTAACTATTTTGTGTATATCCTCATAGATTATTTCAATATCTATGGAGCTTATTTGACAATATTACATGCTCATTATTCAGGTTCAGCCATAGTTTCATTTTGCCATTATTGCCCAGTGGTGAAATTAATAAAACAGTATCTTGTGAAATACTGCTAATATTTGAGATACTACTATACATTTTGCTATTCAATGAAACACGAGAAATGACTTAGAATTCAGTTTGTTTAATAAAGGTCCACAGAAACTGTTAAAACCTAAAGTTTGGCATGGACTTCTTACTAGTCTTACAGAAATTTCTGCAGCTGTGGATTATCTCCATGTATTCTAGAGTTGATGAGAACACACTGAAATCTAAGAATTAGGATAGTTACTCAGTGGCTGCTCTCACTCTGTCTTGTAGGATTGGGGCAATCCCAATTAGGAGCTGTGAAGAGAAGTCAATGAGCTATACGTAAACTAAAAGCAAAGCGGAGAGGGGGAGGGGGAGAAGGAGGAAGAGGGGGAGAAAGAAGAGTAAGTACAGTGTTGAAGATAGAGGATTTGATGACCCAGTAGTAATTGAGGCATGTAAGTAATGAATTCTATCGTATGAAGTAGAAAGCTAAAGGCAGGCTAAAGGTGAGGATAACATAAATTTAGTAAATTTAGCATGTAAGTAAACAGGAGAGTGTCTGTGGGCAAGAAGGTGACCTTGGAGTTAACCTTCTAATTTGAATTAAAGAGAAAGAATTACTGGATTGGATGGAACCAAAAAACTTTGACAATGAGGCTATTATTTACCTTTAAAGGGGACGGGGAGACATATGGTCCTGTAGAGTATGTGGCATGCAAAACTCCTTTCTATTATCAAAATCTCATGGAAATTTCTTCTCCATTGTGGTTTCACACACAGTATTCACAGCCCTGCCTTAAGTCTTCATGATTGTTATATCCACAAATGGGACATACTTAACATTGCTTCTCAGCCTTTACACTATTTGACTTAAACTAACTTGGTTTCTCTCATAACTTCATTTCATAGTAATTTCTATAAAACCCCAAATCAAACTACTGTGTCCTTAGTGCTATTACCATCTAGCCTGATCATTCCATCCATTTCCCAGATGCTAACAACTCCTAGCAATTCAGATTTCCATTTCATTGATATTTTCATTTCCCTTCATTTCTATCCTCACCTGGCTGAAAACTTCCAGTCTATGATAATGCTATAACCATCCCTTCAAACCAACCTTTGTTATGCCATGTGTCTCTACATCCTTTATTTTGTTACCAATTGCATTAGTGACTTGATTCAATGATGACTCCAATTTATGTTAGCTTCCTGACACTCTAACAAATGCACAAGATATATAGACTACTTATAAAGAGAAAATGCTAAATATTATAGTTTTTGAAGTTTTAGTGTTAGCCCTTTAGGTAAGAATTCAGAACATGTCTTTGGAGTAGATGAAACAAAGCCTTTCAACTTCAAGGCCCAGAACAAAAAATGAAAAGGCGAAGGAAAAATAAGAAATGGAGGATGGGAGGGAAGGAGGGAAGGGGGGAGGGAGGAAGGAAGGAAAGAAGGAAGGAGAGGAAGAGGAGGAGGATAAAGGGAAGGAAGAAAAAGAAGGAGCCACAGAAGCAGAAACCTCAGAATGCTAAAGCTTCCTTTAAAGCTCCAGCAATTTAAAGGCATCTCAGTAAGTCCTGCCTATTATCTTTCCCACTAGCTACCATAAAGGGGCTTTTGAGAATATTCTAGATCTGAACTGTAGCAATGACAAAGTCATATTCAACTGAGATAGAATTCTTTTTTTTTTAACCAATTTACGCTCATCTTATCAAGATGACCATTTCTAACCACCTTTATAATTCTATGTCCTGCATAATGTATATCTTCTCTACTTTCTTTAAACTGAGAGCTTACTTATAAAATCATAAAGAAGATATAAATCAAAAAAAAGGTCTACTCTCAGGCTACAGTAACTCTTTAATTGTATTACTTTATCTCAAATTATAAGTAACAATTTTGAGTTTTTCCTAAGATGTCTCATCCAGTTGGAAATCTAGATCCCATCTTATCTCTTAGGATATCAGGCATTTTTAGAAATAATTTAAAATTGTAAGATTATCACCTTAAAATTTTGTTATGACTTATCACAAGAGCAAAATTTTGAAGTATCAACTCTTCTCTTTTTTGTATTAAATAAATTTCTGCAGATGGATGATCGATATAGATAATTAGATGTATCCCAGTAAGTGGGTCAGAATGAGAAGCAGAAGAAAAAGAATTTAAGTCTCTAGAAACCTTTCTGTATCATTGCAGTCAGACAGGAATTAGAAACAGTCATAGGCAACATGGGCAGGAAACAAGATAATAGGTCATTTAGTGGAGTGAACACTATTTCTGTAGTTTATAGTTTTTGAAAGTAAAGGGGGAATACTTTCTCCTAATGTAAGTAAAGTTTTTTTAATTGACTGAATTAAGGACACCCATATATATTTGTTAATTTTATTGTTACAGTGAAAAGAATTAAATGATGTAGCAGCATAGAAAAGGAGGGGATTATTTGGCTCTTAGTTTAAGGTACAGGAGAGAAGGAGGCAGGAGGTGGGTACCACTGGTCACATTGCATCTGTTGTTGGGGAAACAAGCAGTGAATTCTGGGACTTCTCCCTTTTAATTTAGTTCAGGTGCCCAGCTCATTGCATGTTTAAGGCCACATTTAAAGTGAGCCTTCTAAGCCCAATCAACCCAACCAAGAAAGTCCCTTGTAGACAAGCTCAGAGGCTTACTGCTGTGCTGATTCAAAATTCCATTAAGTTGACCAAGTAATCATCACACAGAGACATTGCTTTTTGAAGTTCTGGTGTCTACTTTGTTACTTTGATAGCAGTCACCACTGTCTCTGAAATAAGTCCTTTTTTTCCCTAGCTCACTATTACTAACACTTGAATTATAACCTAATAAATCAATGCATTTCAAATTCTCGTAGTCATTTGGTATATGTATGACAATAGTTTAAAAACTGTTTTGGATATTTCATAATGCCCTTCCTGTGAGCCAAAACTATAATAATAGAGCTACCAACAAGAGTGATACAAGAGTGATGCTGTTATGTACACAGACGTTTGAGTCTTATAACATCAATATTTCAATCACTGGCATCTCTGATTTCTTGTATCTTACTTTCTTAAATTGCTTTGTCAAAATAAATGAGAAAATTATCTTGATGTATCTTGATAGATAAAATAATACCCAATTGTTAATAGCATCTTATTTGCCTTGCATTGATAAATGAATTACAGTGGATTTGAAATACAGACCTGTTTCCTACATTTTGCCTGTTTTTGTTGTCAGATAAGAAAGAGCTGAAGAATAAACTGTTGGGTATTCCTTAGAGATTATAGTTTTTAGCTGAGTAGTGCCAGAATTCTCATCTGCTTCCTAATAGGCAGGTCAACCCAGTTGATTTCAGTCTTACTCATATACATGAAAATATGTCTCCTGTGTGTTGCAGAGGAAGCAATACAGAGAAGACATGTTTACTTAATTCTCTTCACATTATTCATTCCTGCCTCAATAACACTAAAGAAGCTGAAATAAATATCCTTGTTTCAACTTCCTCTCAAACCAAATGTAGCTGCATCTGTATCCAAGAACTAGGATGCTTGTATTTTTAGATAATGTAGCATTTTTTTTCTATTAGTCGTTTATGAGAGTACTTTACAGAGTAAGGCTCTTAGGAGAAATTGAACTTCGATTAAAAGTAGACAGTTTACTTCAAATTGAGAAGTTCCTATTATATAGAAATGATTTCTCTCGCTTTCTGCCCTCATGGTTCTCTATCTGTTTCATGTTCTTTTTCCCTCATTATTCTCCTTTACTCCATTCACATTTTGGAGTCGCCCATGTGCTGAATGTGTTTCATCTAATGTTTTTACCTAGTATTATTTGGCTTCAAAAGGAAAATATAAAACCATGTTGCCAAATAATGCTCTTAATAAGTGGTTGTCTATTTATGTTATCTATTTTGATATACAATATCTAAGTGACTGTTTCCTGTTGTTGTGTTCAAACAATAAATTTTCAAATTATTTGATAATTGTGATAATTCAAAAATATTAGGTAGTTGTTTCTTGATGCCATATATAAACACAAACACACACGTATATATTTAATTATCTTAATATTTAAATATATATTATTTTAATTAAAATAGATATGACTTGATAAATATTGTTATAGCAAACATATTTACAATAATGCAATATTAGTATCTTTAGTTATTATTTTATAGGATATGTTCAAGCAATCATGAAAAGTTAATAGTAAGTCCAGGAACAAAAGTGGAAACGTTCAGGAAAGAAAATTGCCCTTTCTTTTGGATATATTATTCACAAAACTGAATTATTGGAGGTCTGCAATACTGAGCTCAGAATAGTTAATCTCGCAATTGGATTATGTCATAAAGTATAAAAGAGGTTTTATGTTCCTGTTTAGAAAGACTCCATTTTCTCTAGCTTGGCTCTGTCATTGTTCTTCTGTTCTTTCCTCATTTAAGAGAGATGGTTTTAAAATAATTTCGTTTGGGCTCTCATTCTACCAAGACTGTCCTTTATGGTCCCTTTTGGCAAAACTGAATTTCTGCTTATTCCATCTCATGCCCTTGAGAAAAGTGGAATCTTTCTTTAGTCCTTGGACAGCTTGACATGTCATCTAGGCTGTCACAGCAGATGTGGAAAGCCTTGTCTCTGGTTTTCTGTACTTTACAAACTCCAGGGAGCTAGTGCTTCACTAGCAATGTCACTGCCAATTTGGTGTGATCAAGAGTTGACTGTCCCCTGATGCTGACAGAGAGCAAAGCTCATTCATGACCTCTGAAGTGCACAGGAACTTACTATTTCCTACGATAAATATAATGTGGCTGTCAATTTCCAAGGATAAGAAATAGCATTATGTCATTTGATGTTAGCTTGATTTTGGAATATAGGATATAAAACTATCATATCCACATATAGAAGCCAATATATTATCTTTCCAGTCAAAATCATGCAAGTTTCTCCACCTTGGAGACATTCATATTGTTATTTTAATTTTTGGAGTTTGGATCATTTTGCTTACTCTACCTATAAGAGTATCAGCTGATTATGTTTTTTATAAAAAGAATAAATAAATATGAAAAATACAAATAGTAACAATAATAATTCCCAGTGAATGCTGCTGCTGATGACTCTTCATGTTTTTAGATGTTATTCGCTTCAATTTCTAGGTCTTAGAATACTTTAAATTCAACTGATAAAAAATGTCATTATAATTTTAAAAGGTTTTTGAATTGGGATTAAATTTTAAAGTATAGTCTAATATAATCTTCTCAATGACAATTTTCTCTGTCTAATAATATTGGTGTCTGGGAGTTAACAGTATTCTCACTACGTAAGAAGTATTATGATTTAAACTTCTCCAGTAATTGAACCCACTGATTGCAAAGATGAATATTTGAGATGACTTATACTTTGGAAGAATTTCTGGGTACTTCTTATAAAGTATTTTTATCTCTCTATGTCAAATACAGAGAAAATATCTTTTTTTGTGTGGTAATGTATTGATGCATGAGACAGATTGGTGCTACATTACACAGTATCTCACTCTCCAGTTTGTGAAGTTATCGGTACTGTCAGAGATGATTAAACACTTCCCCTCCAGAGCCCTTTCAGATTTCTTAGTTAGAGAAGGTTCTAAAAATATAGACTATATGTCCAAGTATGACCACATAATTTGCATACTAAGGATAAAAATATGTGGAACATTTACATCTTCATTTCACATGCATGTCTACCAGTAGTTAGAACAAGATTGAAACTTAGATTCCCATTGGATAATAAGTATATTCTGGTGTGTAACTGCATTACAACATCAGGAAATATCTGCTTTTGGATACGTGAAGATTCTGGATTTAAGTTTCATTTAAGAGAGTTTCAACAGTTTTATAAAACTTTGGCACATTCCAGTATATTTTACTCCCTTGATGATTTGTAGAAGATTGGGAGTTATATTCCTGAACTTGTCTAGACAGGGCCAATTTGCCCTTGCAAAGTAAAATGGCATGGAAATATTGACATCAATGCCTGCCACCCAGATAAACAATTGATGAAGTGCTGATACCTGTATAAAGTAAGAGGGTAACCTCCACAGCATGATTTTAATGTGACAAGTGTTAGGACATTAGAAGAAAAGGTCACAACAGATCACCATTATCTGTGAGCACCATTCCCTTTGTGAGTGTATGTTGCAGCTTCACTATTGAAATGAAAAGTCATTAAGAAAAGAGTTCCCTTTGTTTTGGAAAGTTTAGGAGCTGTATATGACAAATGAAGTTTCTATATTACTGATTAAAATTATGAATAACTACATGAATACATTCATTTCTTTCTCCAATCAGTGGTTGCATCCAATGTTAGTGCTATGTTGTCATTTATTTATGAAAAACCAATGATCATGTTCAAAAATTCTGTTTATAACTAACTCACTGATATTTTCATTATAATTAATACATATTTATATATTTTTTTAATGTAGACCTGGCTGGTCTCAGACTCAAAGAGTTGCTTCTGTTTTGCCTCCAGAGTACAAGGATTAAAGGGACATCCTCCTCCATCCTGCTATGTTGCTATTTTACCTGGTTTTAGGAAGTATGCTTGCACACTGGTGCACATTTTATGGCCAATAGCTTGCTCCATAAAGAGTCTATGTAAAGATACACACATTGTTTTGAACCATGGCTTTGAACTCCTTCCTGGCATTAGGAATAGCTGGTATTTCTATTGGTGGTTATTTTCTCATATTTTATTCCTATGGTTACTATATTTCACAGAGTAGGGAGATGTCAACTAGGGAGCTGTGTAACAACAAAATCCCACTACAGAGATGTCTCAGTGGATGAGGTGCTTTCCCAAAAAAACCACCGGGACCAATGTTCAGATCCCTAGAGCCCTGATAAACCCTGTGACGTCTAGTAGCTGCTTGAATCCCAGTGCATGGCAGGCAAATACAAGAACGTCCCTGGAAGTCTGACTCAATCAGACAGCTTTTGGTTTAACTGAGACACCTTTGTCCCCAGTGAGTAGAGAGAAATAAGATATCAGATGTCTACGAGCAGTCTCCACATGCACACTGAGGCTCACAACTCTGCACACATGCGTGAGATCACACGTGAGAATAACCTCCTCCACACTCATATATGTGCACACAAAAATACAAAGAAAAACAGTTCTACAAAATAAAATATATTGTGTTGATTGTCTATATGTGTTATTTAATGCCATATTTTAACTTATTTACTAAATTACAATCTCAGGTACTTTTATTTTAACATAGTTTTACAATAATGATATGAGTCTCATAATATGACAGACAATAACAAAAAAATTTGAATTGGTGAATTAATTCATCAGGAAATAATTATTAACTTGAAGAAGGCCCTCTACTTAATGAAGGGCCTGATATGTTTAAGTCATGTGTATGTACGGGACTAACCGGCTTACATAACAATTCATATCATATATACTAAGTATGATGTTGTTTTCAAAATAAATAATGAAATGGCAGTGTACTTCATGTTCATTTCTGATAAATGACACTCATAATAACAGTTCACTGGTACCTTTCAATTAGAGTTCAGAAATAATCTGCAGTTTTACACTCACACATTCCTCTTTAAGAGGAATTCTAGTCTTAAGTTATTCAGTGATTCTTCAGACTCTGCTGTGAGGAAAGTGAGCAGGTAAGCTTTGATTTTCCCTAGAAAAAAATACAGAGATACATATGAGAAAAGTTTACTCTAGCTTTAATTTTCAACATATTTGGGTCACCTAAAATTTTTAGTACTGTAAATATTGCTTGTATATATGCGTTCTTACATTCGCAGAATAAAAAGAAAAGATATATTTATTAGTTGCCAATTATGTTAGAAAACTCCTAGCTAGGACATGAGTGCTCTCAAGAGCAGAGTCACTTCCTCCACATGTGGGACACTAAGGAGACTGTGTCCTGTGATAACCCCAAGGAGCTGAGGTGGAGTAATTGGACACCCTCCTGTGCGGTTCCCTAATCACCACAGCCAGACGCAGGATACATGTAGCCATCTCATAATCTTCAAAAAGAGGATCTGTCTCTCAGAGTCCAATCTGACTATAAATAAAGCCACATTTTTAACTGGTGGAAGAAGAAGCAGTTTTCATAGTGCTCTTGATCCAGATTTAAAATTCCTCATCACAATAGTTTTCTTTCTTTCTTTCTTTCCTTCTATCTTTCCTTCTTTCCCTCCTTCCTCCTTCCTTCCTTCCTTCCTTTCCTTTCTTCCATTCTTTTCTATTATTTTTTTAATAAAAAGTCTTTTTTAATCCATGTATCCCCTGCTCCCCGCCCCTTCCCTTCTCCCAATCCCTCCCAGTCAGCCACCAGCCTCCCCCTTCCCATCCCTCCATCCGCTCCCTCAAAAGGGCAAGAAGTCCCAAGGTGGGTCAGCTCAGTGTGGCACATCCACTCCAGGCACCTCCGATTTCCTCATCCCAAAGTCAGTGCTGGGTTAGGTGTTCCTCTGCAGGGAATGGGCTCCAAGGTGTCAGCCCACACACAGGAACACAGTCTGATTCCACCACTCTAGGCTGCACACACTACCCATTCCAGTCTACAGTTGCCTACACTTAGAGGGCCTAGCTCCTTTTCCCTATGGATCTCCAGGGGCTATTCTTGATTCAGTTAGATCCCCAGAGCTCCAATATTTATCCTTGGAAAGCATTTCAGTGCTTAGAAAAATAAAATCTCTAATTCCAAGGCTAAATGTACAAACGCAAGCATTTATATGGAGGTGATGGTTAAGGAAATCAAGAAAATATCAAAGAATACTAACTAATGTAAAATTCATATTTGAATGTTAGCTATACTTCCTACTTAAAAAGAAAAATATTCTCTGGAGCATGTACCCAATCTGACAAACATTTAGTGATGATTATTGTGTAGTGTTATCAATTTTAAGCAATGCCTTTTT
Organism: Phyllotis vaccarum; assembly: GCA_033318265.1. Classification (NCBI taxonomy): domain Eukaryota; kingdom Metazoa; phylum Chordata; class Mammalia; order Rodentia; family Cricetidae; genus Phyllotis; species Phyllotis vaccarum. The sequence goes on from JARWLC010000010.1 coordinate 57,899,923, forward strand.
AATTACTCAACTTTGATGGCAGTACCATAGAAAACATGGTTTAAATTTACTAAGTACCCTTAACATTCATATAGTTTTATTACAGTTTGGCAGGTAGCATTTTATCATTTGTTAACAAAACATATCTCATGTGTATATTTGGCCCCATTTGGTGCTGTTTGAGAATCCTTCAAAAAGTATGTAAGTCTGTCTTACTGTTAAAAGTTTGTTCTAGAAATGGGATCTGAGAGTGTGATGCCTCTTACCCCACCTGCTATGTTCTCAGTGTATTGTGTTTATGGATCAGATATGCTCTCAGCTTCCTGGTGCTTGCTGCCTCCAATTAGATGATCTCATATGCTCTGGAGTCATAAGACAAAATAAACTCTTTCTTCTATAAATTGCCTTTGGCAATGTGTGTTGCCCACCCCACTGTAAAGTAACTAATACACCATTTAAAAATATAGAAAGGCAAAGCAAGTCTACACTTCATTCATTTCCCAAGTTGTGCTTAAGTTCCTTAGTCCTGTTTCTTTAAATCCCATACACAGTTAACTTGAAATGATATGAACATTGATTATTAATTATTGTCCCCATGAATATATTTTAATGACGATATTCGTGAGCATATAGTTTCAAAACGAAGTCTTATTGTTTTGGAGAAATATGAAGAACTGCTTGTTTCCAAATTTTCCTTAGTTTTTTTTTTTTTTTTTTTTTTTCTAATTGTATATCAGTTGCAGAAGTCCCTTTGTTAAAACTCACTCAAATATTTATCATTTTAAATGACTCTATAATGGGAGAAACTGTAAAACGAGCAAGCTGGTCCAAATCATTGAAATTGTTTTCAAGATGAATAAATCCTGGAATTATCACACTTGCCCTGAGACTCTGGATATCCTTATTTGCCCCACAGCCATCCAAAATTGTAAGAAATAATTGTTAGTAAATGGAAAAAAAAATCACGGCAGCAGCCTATGAGCTGAACAAAAAATTGCAACCAGTGCTACAAGGCTGCTTGCAAGAGCCTAAAAACACATGAGAGGGGAGCTGTTGGGCATCATTAACTACTAAGCATTCCTGTGGTTCATTTGAAGGCAAATCTGTAGTAGTCAGCAGAAGATCCGTGGGACCACATCTGAGGCTTGGAATTCTCTAGTTCCTGCATACAGTGAGACACACAGACAGCCATGGCAGTGCAGATGTATGGGAGCTGGTGGCCGCTTCTTTTCCATCTGGTGTTTTACAACATCTCGGCTCACAGTTGCATTTAAAGGAAAATGAGATGAAGGAAAAACAAAATGAACGCACAATCTTGTGGTGTTTCGGCTAAGTCGTCGAAGCTAAAGTATTGCTTAAGAGTAAATTAAGTACAGAATAAAAACGTAATCCAAACATAAATAAAATACACCCAAGGGAAACCTCTAGCATTAATGAGATTCTGGGCTAAATTTGACTTGCCCAGGAGCAAATGCATATTGATACCAGACACTACTATGAGCGTCAATGTGTGTCTTTCGGTTTTTATGAGCCCTGCTAAATTCCCTTGCAACTCTCGTACAGTTCATTAATTTATTTATCTAGTTTATTTTAACTAAAGAATATACCCATTAATACATTTTCTTTATTGTTGTTGTTTAATTTTTTTTATTAAAAACTGAACTGTAAGTATCACAAGGGAAATCATTCAAAAGACTTTACTGCATTTTAAATCCACAGCTAACAGTAGGTACTAGTTAGAAAAATAATTAAACATTTCTTTATATTTGATATAGAGTATGACATTATATAGAGTGACATATTTATTTCTATTTGTTTTATGATATGAAGAGACACTTTTCAGTTTTAAAGAGAGGTTCCTTTCTTTTTTTTTCTTTTTTTTTCTTTTTTTACTACATTTTACCCAAAATGCTTGAAAATATTTTCTTCTAGTAGTTTTTTATTTTAGTTTCCTAGGATATGTTATTATAAGTGTAAATTTCATTACCTTTAATGTTGAAGATCCCTTTTGGTTTTCTTTATTCTTCTGTCTCTTGGTTTATACGTGACACTTTTCTTACTGGACCTCTCCTATCCTCCATTTTCCCACCTCAAACTGTCCATGTTGAGAATTAAAAATGTGTCTGTCTCAGTAAACATTCTATTGCTGTGAAGAGACAGTGACAAGGCAACTCTCACAAAGAAAAATCATCATTTAATGGAGTTCTCTTACCGTTTCAGAGGCTCAATCCATTTTCATGGTAGGAAGCATGGCAGCCCCAGACAGACACAGTACAAGAGAAGTTGTTGAGACTTCTACCTCTGAATCAGCAGGAAGCCTGGCTTGGTCTTTTGCATCCTCAGAGCTCAGGTCAGAGATAGACTTTCCCCAATCAGGCCACACCTCCTAATCCTTTCAAATAGTGTGCACACCTTACCTCTGGGGGTCGTTCTTATTGGAACCACCACAATTTCCTTTAGTCTTTTTTAACCTATACCATACATCTTGTTTGATAAAATTCCTTTTTCAGGAAAGTGAGGAAACATTAGAAAAACATTTTGTATACTTCCCTCACCTGGTAGTAATGGGACATTTGAGGAAGAATTAAATTTACTGTTTTAAAAGCTACACAATGTCCCACATTAGACATGTACCATATACACTTCAGCAATTTCTTATTCGTTTGAGTTTCTTTACACTTATTTCATGCTTTTTGACACACAGTAAAGAAACTTTTTTAATTGCATACTTTAAAAAAATAAAAGCTATTAACATTTTATTCTTACTACCATTTATTCCTTGTACCCATATAAACTATCATTCCAGTGAAGTTTTAGTGTTAAGAATTTTAAAATTTGTTAGTTTTCTATATTTTTTGATACAAACATAACATCATAACATTCCAGAAAATACTATGATTAGACATAGTTGGAATTTAAAATAAGCATATTTGTTTTAATATATATACAAACCGTGGTTCACTATTTCAGTGTTCTACACACAACAAATTTGAAATATCACTCATATTTTTATGATTTATTTTATTTATTTTGATGGCAATTTAACTTACATATATTCTTTAGCTGTTTTACAAACTTTTTATTACCAGCTGTTGCTTGATTTATATCATATTTCTTAACATTCATTGATCAATTTTAAATGTATTTTGTAGATAAAAATAAAAGTTAGAATCTGATAATCAAACAATTTTGTATTCTAAAAGTAAACCTGGGAAGACATCATCATTTTGTAATTTTGTACTTTTACTCAAGGTGAGGTTTCTTTTAGACTTTTTTTTATTATTATTATTAACAAGTTTAACACATTTGAAGTCAGGCTGAATTACAGTAATTAGAAGCCTTTCTCTTCTGCCCAACACCTTTAATAGTGAGATGTTAATATCTATTTTGTCTCTGTTTTAGGGTTTTTTGTTTGTCTCTATTCTTGAATTTTTAGCTGTCTCATTGCTGGCTCTGAATATGCTTATAGCCTGTTGTCTTGGAGTGTCACGTCTTATCTGTCACTTGAATATATCTCCTTGCCCTATGGTTCAGTTAAATTCACACAGGTTCCCAGAATGCTCTTCAAGTACCTTAGATAAGGATGAATGAGCAACATCTATCTTCCATCGTACCCTACTTGGTTAACAAATTGCAAAAGGCTTCTTTTCTTTTTCCTTCAAAATCTATTCAATCTTTTAGATATGCTTACACCAAGAATAGTTAAGTTTCCATTTTTTATTTCTCAAGAACCAGGAAGACCTATGTTTTTACAGTAATAAACAGGGACCATTCTGGTGGACAATAGGCAAAAATTATTTTCAGTTCTCAGCTCTTGGTTTCAAAATGAGTTTTATATACTTTCTTTCTCTTTTTTAGATATTTCTTTTAAAACTGAAAAAGAATCTGTTTACCTGCATACTTATGCCAGCTGTACAAGATAATGAGAGAGAAATACTTATGCTCTGGGGGTGAAAGGGATGGAAAGATGGAAGGAGAAAAGAAGGAATGCATTTACACTATCATAGTAAAATTCTATAGAATAATCAACATGAATATTATAACAAACTGGTATAAATACTCTATTAATAAAGATTCCACATGTGAATTCTTATTTTCTTTTGGTTTCTATGCTTTTATTAAATATTTTTGTTCTTTGAAATTCCATACACAACTGTCTCTTCTACCATAAAAATAATGCATAATAGCTTACAGCTAATATTCTTGGCATGACATAAACAATACAATCATGACGTCATATCAGCTGTAGTGTCCTACGATGAACATGCATGTAACTGGGCCTACCCATGATCAATCACAGATTTGGGAGGCATCTATGACAGTATACTCTTTCCCAATAAAATGTTAGTTATTGTTGGATTATGGGAAATGGTTAGACACTTTCTCCAGTTACATATCTATTGGTGAGTCCTGTAGGTTCCAATGGAAGGCTTCAAACCACGGTCATGCAAATAGTCCTGGTTAAACACATGAAATCACAAAGCAAAACAAAAAGTCGTAAACTGGGAATAAGGACTTGGAGGGAGTGGGAGGTAAGAGATTGTGGCAAGATGTAGAAAAGATCATAAATAATAATAATTTCAGTACACTACATTTTATATGTATTTGTATATTATATCTCCAAGAACAAATATAATTTTAAAAATAGAGAACATATGCACTTACAGATTACTAAAAAATAAAAAGTATGCAAGCAGCATAGTGTTACGTGCTCTCTTGATAAAGATATCAAAGCAGATATTTGGCTACAACCTATAACATTTATGCTTCTTCTCTCAAATACCTAATAGTTTACAGAGGAGAACTGTGTACTTTTTATTCAACTATATTTTATTTTAATACATTGATTCACTTTAAAAAGAATATGTTGGAAAATACTGCAGAGGTAGTGTTTCTTTTGCCCGCCAGGATATTTCTGTGCATATTTCTGTAAAGGAAAAAAAAACATATTCAATAATGGAAAATAGTAATTGCTCATCACACAAACTACAGCAATGTGGCAACATGTGCTGGTGATGGAAAACATTGTTCTTGCAATTTTGTTTTAATATACATTCTGCTAGTAATGTTTCTAAATTTACCAATTAGATTTATGGTAAGCCAGCAAGCCTATTGAATCATGATACTTGAGGCTTTTTACACTCCTAGCAATTTGCTAGGGTTTAACTTCTTTTTGGTGGAAAACATCTGTGACATAGCACACTGCCTCTTTCCAGTCGGTGTTTGGAACAACCTTTTGTGCTGAGTAATTCCATACATTCCTACTGTCTCTACCTAGTCTTCTAGTTCTCCAACTGGAGTCAGAGATTCTTGGGTTTAGATAACTGGGTCCTAGAGTCTGATTTTTCCCAGGATGCACTTGAATTTAACCTGACCTCTTCCTCTGCCAGATCTAGCTGCATTTACCCCATGACGTGCATGTACGGTTTTCTGTCATCCTTGCAAAATAGCTGCTCACTGTTCAGCTCTTCTGTGCTTCTCCTGTTCATCTCCCTGCCGCCACATACTCATTTGACTAAATCTAGAAAAAGTGTCCATTTATGTTTCTTTTTCCTATTCCTCAAAATCTGTGTCCTACAAGGCTGTGTTTTTTTGTTGTCACTGTTTTGGTTTGTTTTTTGTTTTTGTAACAGATGAAAGATATTTCTAGAAGACACATAAGTTATCTGAAAATCAGTTGCCTTTTAAAAAACATATACATTATTGAGAAAGGGCTGAAACTTGTGAGTTTAAATGTAATTTTATTTCATAGAAATATTGGTTTGTATCAGAGCAGTAAAAATCTGGTACTTAGATTTTCCAAATTGAGTTATTCAACATAGATCATTTTCTTATTAAGTTTTAAAAAGTAATACATGTTTCAACTCTTATTAGAGAAGTTTCTTTTTTTCACTAGATGGCAATTAATACAGAATTCCCCAACTGATCAACATGCAAAAAGTAAGAGGATGGTGGAGAGCACAACTCTGAATTTGGACATTTATATCATTTCCCCTCCCTACAAGGCCCGCAGATCATTGTAGAATAGAGGGAAGGCAGATTCTATGAGCCAAAGCTAGTGGGTGATCCAGCAAAATATTACTTCTGATATGGCATGGCCTTTGCACACACAAAGACACCAGAGTTGTGATTGTATGTGCAGATGTGTACAAAATCCAGCCAAAGTCCCAGACTGGATGTGGGAGAGGCTTATAAAGTCCATATGAGCTGGGTAGCTATTCAACATGGAATGCTGCTAAGGAAGGTTGTCTTCAGTGGCCCTGATAATCTATTCATGCTCCATTACAAGGACGGTTTTATACATATGCAAATACATAGAGCACTAAGTGGACTCAGTGCATTTGAAAAAAAGTATCATCAAGAGTTTGGAGATATGGAAACTACACAAATGGCTCAGCAGCTAAGTGTACTTGCTATCCAAAGGACCCAAGTTTGGTTCCCAAGTCCCACTTCAGAAGGCTCACAACTGTCGGTAACTCCAGATCCAGGGATTCTGACACCTACACTCCCCACTCAAATATCTACAAAAATATATACAAACATAACTAAAAAATGAAGCCTATCAAATTTTGATAAAAAAAAAAAAAAACTTGAGAGGCAAAAGTGTTGGGAACGATGGGGGAGGAATTAGAAATTATGGAAAGGACAATAGATTCAGTCAAAACATACTACATCCAAGAAATTCTCAAAGAATAAAAAATTATTAAGTAGGCAATTCAATTCTGAAGGTAGTGTGAAAAGGAAAGTTTTATATAATTGTATAAAATTTAATATGATCTTTGCATAACATGAGTTTTAGTTAAATGAGTAAAGAAAAGAACCATCCCCAAATTAGCCTATGGCCTGTGTCTTCTAATACCATGTAACACTTATATCAAAAGTCAAAGAAAACACGCAAAGCCTAAACACAATAAAAACACTCCAAATACTTCTTTGCTTTTCTGACTTTAAATAACATTCAGTGTTTATGAAAACTATTTGGGACTGAAAATTTAGTCTGTCACTCCAGCCTGGAATCCCAAACACTCTGATACTCTTTCAACTATCATTCTTGTCTAAAATAGAAAAATTCTGTCTGCCTACAAAGCAGCATTTGGGACAGACAAGCAGATGTGTCAGTCATCAGTGTGACAGCATCAAGAAAAAAACAAAACCTAGGAGATTGGTTTGATGAAGTGTCCAGATAGAGTAATATTCTAAACCATTGCCTGTTCGTGTTTGTCAAAAGATCCCCACTCTGTCTGTCCTTCTGTCATTGATACTGGAAAGTATATTAAGCAATTAACTTAGATAATCTTTTAAGAGCTGTTACTCCACAAGTATCAAGATTAAGTTTGGGGAAAAAGATCTGAGAAATCAGAAGTAAGGTTGGAGTTGTGTGTACAGCTTTTTACTCTGTTCTGTTTTATGCATATGTGGATGTGAAGAGCTTGCTTTCTGGGAAACTTGAAGGACACTAAAGCTTCCAAAGTAGAAAACATCTAAATGTAAGCTTTTTAATGCATATCAAGATCATTTATTTTTGCATCCCATTTTATAAAAGTTAAGGTAATATTAATATCTAAGAAAATTTCTAATGTAACTGTTCTGTTTCTAAGGTAGAATGGCAGGCCACAGAACCTTTCAGAAAGAGACCATCTGTAGTGTATTATCTAAACAGACATTAAAACAGGCACACACTGATGTGAGGATGTGCACATGAATACTCACAGGGACAGAACTCTGCTGAAATGAAATAAATGTATAAAAAGCAAGGGGGAAAATACATAAATGTAATCTCATTCCAGTGTCCTTTCTTGTTCAGTTCTCCTTAGGACACAAATGTTTAAGAGTAATTTTTTTCTCAGCATCTTTGGATTTTTTTAATATTTCGATTATCTTACTCAAAATTATGGTTTCATAGTTCTTCATTACTAATTGAAATATTAGGGCAAATTTTATCTCAGGAATAAATGCAATTTTTGTTGATTTGAAAAAGAGATGTCTTCGTCTAATGACATAACTTTCTCATGAGGTAGACATACTTACTGGTCTTCAGAAATGCCGTACTGTAATTCCCCACTCAAAGTGGCTTAATTGGGACATTAATCTAAGCATGTTTGTTATTTCTGAGCTCATTACTGCTGCAGGGAATCCTTGTGTGCAAAGAAAATGATATATCCTTGGGAACTATAGATGAGGCTGCTGAACTTTGATAAGACAACAACTGCTTTTAAATGTTTGTTTTTATATAATTGTAAAGTGAAAAAAGTTATGATTTATTTTTATTTGCTAGGAAGCCCTATGTATTCTCATTCTGCAAACATTAGCAGTCAATGAATATTGTTATAGCAAATATTATGTAATTTGTTTTCAGAAGAGATATTGAAGGAACAATCTTTTTGTAATCACTTCCAAATGTGTTAGGTACTCTATTAAGTACTTTAAAGGACTTCTCTACTAAAATTATCCCAAGGAAAAGAACATGGATCAAATAGTTTTTGTTGGTATTTAGAAACATTCTGCAATGCACCAGTTATACTACTTGGATAAAAAACAAACAAACAAACAAAAAAAAAACCCACAAGGTTAATTTATCACCTGGTCAACTATATATATAATTAAAAGGAAAGCTGTCTCTTTGTGATTTTATCTTCGTAATCAAAACCACAGTTGTGGCTTGTGATTGTTTGAAATAGATTACACCCCATAGGTTTGGTTCCCAGTTGACAGAAGGATTTGGGACAGATTGTTAAGGACTGTTATTCCCTAGGAGCAGGCTTTGTAGTTTCCAAAGACTTATACTCTTCCCAGTGTCGTCTCTGTCTCTTCCTTGTGCTTGAGGATCAAGATGTGAACTTCTAACTCTTCCTGCCACACTGCCTTGGCTCTGCCAACATGGACTCTAACCCTCAAAAATCATAATCCCAATTAAGGGGGTTACTTTTATAAGTTGCTTTGATCTTGTTTTTTTAGCACAGCTAACAGAAAAGTAACTAATATATGGACAAACAAGGTCCCTTAGAAGGAAATGGACATACACTCAATAAGTTGGAGAATGTTTGCTGTTAAACATAACTCTTATTGATCTGACCTAATTATTATCTTTTTGTGCAATAATGATTAATTAACATTTCTCAGGAACAAATACTACCTTGTGTTTATAGTATGTAGAAACTACTTCCTGCATATATGTGGGTTGTATTGGACCAGGTAAGCCCGGGATGCGATGAGATTGAAGGAACAATAAAAAAGACATAAAATGAGGCTAATTGGAAATAACTATTGTTTACATGAAGTGTTGTTTTTAATGACGTTTGAAAAATGACACTTCTTTATTTTTCTTACATGATGGGTTTTATTCCTCTTGTGTACTTGATATTTGCTATTTTGTCTGGCTTGAAAGAACAGCATTTCATTGACTTTAAAACAATCTTTGAAAAGAACATTTCCTGACTTTAAAATTGTTTTTATAAAAATGTCTTTTAATCCATGTATCCCCTTCTCCCTGTCCCTTCTCTCCTCCTTATCCCTCCCAGTCAGCCTTCAGCCTCCCCACTCACCATCCACCATCCCCTCCCCTAAAAGGGCAGGAAGTTCCAAGGTGGGTCAGCTCAGTGTGACACATCCACTCTAGGAAAGTCTGATTTCCTCATCCAACTCATTGGTGAACACTTTAGTTATAAGTTTTATATGTTCACAGTGCTTTAAATATGTTTTATTTGTTGCAAATGTCAAAGGAGTAGCATTTGCTATACACTCTACCTAAAAATTAAGACAAAAACTTATTTGAAAGATGTATTACAGCACTACTGAACACAGGATGTAAGAATCTGTTTTCCATGCATATGTGTGATGCAATGGAAAAGCTAGAAGGAACAGCATATCCTCACCTTAGACATTTGTGTCCCGTAGATATCAGTCATTATGAGCTGGTGACTCAGAGTACAATTATTTTAATAAGCAATTTTCCTTTATTATCTTCATGATATTAAGCAAGTTACTTGTCTGCCTTTGCTTTTCTCTCTATTATGAAAAGTAAGTGAATAAATGATACATAAAAACCCATGAAGAGCAAAAATTCAGGCTAGAATAGCTCCCATCCCTCAATCATACACGAGAAAATGTTAGTTCATGAACATAGGAAACATTTATGTTTACAAATAATGTAAACACATAAGGAAATAATAAATAGGTTTTTCCCCTCTTATAGCATTTGAAATAATTAAAAGATATCCAAGCACAAATGCCCAAGAGTGTTCATCAAACAACATAGGTTTTTCAGAAAATACAAGTTCTATTTGTGGATAAAATTAGTTGCAAGCTTGTCAACTCTATCAACATGAATCGGAGGACAACTAAGTTTCCCCATGTCCTTATAATTCTCAATCAATGACAGCTAATTGTTCTGTGTTCCAATGAGTGACTCTCCAGTTAATAACTCAAGTGAAAAAATCAGAAAATATAGAAGAGGAAATTATTATATCAGAACAAACTTTATAATCATTTTACAAGAGTTTTATTTATAGGTCAAACTTAGGCTTCACCAAATTGAAGTAATTAGGCACGGTATATTCAACATCAGCCAATGAATCTCTTTAAACAAAAGGGTTTTTTTAAAAAAAAAAATAGGAAAAGGAGACCATTAATGATGAATTACTACTCTTACTCATTACTGAGAGAATTGAAGTAGCAAAATGCAATGATAGAATCCAGAACACAGTCAGCTAAGATTACATACTTTGTACAGAGGGAATCTAAAAATATAGGACTTATATGTCCAAAGAGCACACAGATAACTGTAGAGTAACTCAAACATAAACAGGAAAGAAATTTGATAGCAAGCCCTGGTGGAGGCCCAGATCAAGGCTAATTGCTGCCACTCTATGCTTAAGAAAAAAATGTTAATAAGGTGGGGAGGACAACGGGAAAGGCGAGGCATGATGAGCCTTCCTGCTCTAAAATCTGAAACCTTGACCTTCCTTCAAAATGTGCTTCTTCCCATGAAACTGCCTAGGCTGATGTATAGGTTAGTAATTTGGTGGAGGAAAAGGCTTTGGTCATGTCACCTGTGTTGAAGATGATCATTAGGGAGGAAGCCACAATCTCCCTTATTGTGAAAATATGCCAGACACTGTGGATATAGCATCCAGTTACATTCTGGTGTTCATTAAAGCCTGAAATAATGGGATCGACTATTTAGAGTCAGAGGTATGCTTCTGCCTTTACCTTAAATTTTGTATGCAATATTTCTTTAGGAGTTAGTATCAAAAAGAAATTAAGAGTTTTCTTCAACAAAATGCATTTTTATTATCAAACTATTTGCATCACATAATTACTTCTTTTATGACAGATTAACTCAGCTAAGTAATGCCAATGCTTTGTATATTGTCAGTAAATATTTTCTAGCTAGTAGCATTGTGGAAATTACTCTAACTCTCATCTTTGCTTACTAAAGAACTGAAAGAACAAGCCAACCTTATTGATATTTATTAGTTCCCCCTTCAGATTAAAAAAAAGTATAAAACTTATGTTGCAATACCACTGATTTCTTGATATACTTTTGTAATATATATATATATATATACACACACACACATATGTATACATATATATATATACTAACTCAAATGGAAAACTTATACTAAGATATTTTTTGTTCTATGTCAATAACAAATTATGCTGGCATATGCATATTCATATAGATCCAAAACATACAATAATTTTGCATTGAGAAAGTCTGTACTACATGAATGTACCTGTGCCATATTCATTTCCCAGCTAACTCAATTTACCACTGACATGTACCCCATGTTAGTCACAGAAAGGTTACATGTCATTTTGTACAATGAAAATGTCATTAGAGATTCCTTTGTTCAAATTACTTACATGGTTGACTAGCATAGGGAAAATAGTAGTTTCTATTTGATACATTGACTTCTACCAACACATTATGTTTCTTTTATATAATTACTACCTTTAAGTGTTCATATGTTTGAAGAGTCTGCAATGAAACATTTGTTGGTAAAAAAAAAAAAACTGCTGTTTCTTAGTTGCTTAAATTCTTTTATTTAACTTTTGATCTATATATATATAGTAACCTATATAGTGCCAATATATATGAAATCATAGTCATAATACATGATATGATATATAATATGTGATACATTGTCACACATATATACATATATGAGAAACACACACACACACACACACACACACACACACACACACACATATATATATATATATATATATATATCTGAGACACTTTTGGTCAGGGAAACTTCCTCTTATCTTACCTTTAAAACATCTATTTGAGGGTCTATGAATTTGCTTCCTTATTTCCTACTTTCAAAACATTCATTATGTACTATAACTTTGGGTTTATTTATTACCCCTCTCCTGAAGACTTTAAATTCTATAAGAAGTGGAATTTTGCGTATTTCATTCACTCTTCTCTTTCCTGCACTTAGATATATCAAGTAAAGAGTTGGCTTAAAATATATGTGTATAATTCACATGATGTCTTTTCTCTGCAGGCAAATGCATATACTCTTAATACAAGATTATGAAATGATTTCATCCTTAGTGTTCATGTGGATAAAAGTTTAAAAATGAAAGGAATGACCTCAGAGGGAGTTCTTTTATGGCCATATATTTTTATGCTTATAGTAAGGATACCTATTTGCAAACCCTGGAACCTATGACGGCAGTACCAGGAACAGAATGACTTAAAGAGAAAGGATGTAGCTCTCACAGTTCTGAATGAAGGGAAGTTTAAGGTAAAGGTCCTACAGAATCCCGATTCTGCTGACGACCAATTCCAGATTTGCAGGAAGCTTTCTTGTATATTTAAATGGAGAGAACCAGAAACTACAGTGCCTCCTACCTCTTCCTTTCACCAGACCTAGGACACACAGAATCACCCATTCACTAGCCAAACACTTTGACACTAGAAATTATTCCTAGTCCTGACCTTTCTTCTAAGAACACTGAACTGCTCATTTGTCAATGCTAGGGTCAAACTCAGACTCTAAGCCCATGTTACAACCCTCATGACTAGCCACTTCCCAAAGATCCACTTTTTCTCTGAGAGCTACTGTCTCTTTTGAGGATGTGGTTACAGAGGAGGCAACATCCTAGTAAATAGTCTTGGCTTATCTTGAACTTTCTGAACAGCCCACACTCTTCTCATATTTGAAGCAATCCTACTGCTGTAGTCTTCTGATTTCAAATACTTGCCCCCATACCCAGATAATGGATATTAAAGATACGAATTTTGGAAGATATGGTCTATTGACAAGAGAAACCATTTATTATATAAAATATTGTGGTTGGTGAAACTAGCTATTTTTCATATAGACAGAGTTGCTTTAAGATAGGTTCCTTTGACTTGACCATTCTATGGTCAATTCTATGGTAATTACAAGGTGCTGACCCTTGAGCAAGACACATTTGTCCATCTACCTTGACAGTGACTAATGAAGTTTTTAAGAAAAAAGCAAATTTGTTAGAAAATGGAAATTAAAGAGACTTAACATACATGTAGTATTTTCCCATTAAGAAAAACTCTTGTGAGCCTAAGTATGTCCAAGACTATTTGATTATGAGGTAATTAACAGGGAGATTTTTGTAGGAATAAGTGAAAGTAAATAGGAAGATAACTTTCAAAGCGTGCTGTAAACACAGTTGGAGGATACATGCTAAAGAGCTCCTTTAGATCTACAAGACGGAGAGTAAGCAGTACTGCCCCAGTACTTGCTGCTATTGATACTCATTTTTCTTTTCTTTTTATGGATTTAGGGGTTTATATTTTTAAAAAAAAGAAAACAAAAACCATTTGAAGAATCTCTAGCTCAGTGTTTTAAGATGAATCGGCTTATCTTTTGCTAAGACAAAATGTTAAATGGAAGACCACACAGCACACCTAGAAAGGCGGGATTTCAGCATTAGTGGCGATGAACAGCAGGCTGCACTTAGCAAAGTGGCAAACCAATCTTGGCTCTGTGCAGAAGGTGGTGTCCAAGCCCAGAGGGAAGAAAGCTGCAGCATGGCATCCATGCAGTGATATTGCTGCTTCACTTTAATGCTCTACATATGGCAATCAAGAGTCTCATTAAAGCAAAGAAGTCTGCTTGTCTGCTGCTCATTATGCTGTGGGATCATTACTAGTTTTTTTTTTTTTTTCAGTAAGAATTGTTTCTTTTCTATGAAGAATTGTAGACTTGGCCAAGGAAACTTTTATCTAAGAAGATTCAGAATTTCGGTATCCCCAGGCAACACTTAACATGGACATTCAGAAAATATGAGGTTCTTTCTGACAATGGAAAAAAAAGTTCTTGATAAGTATATACAGAGAAAATCATGAAAACATTAGGAAGCCCAAGAAAACTATTAGTGGAATCAGCTCTATGCAAATGAGCATCAGCATTTGCATATTTCCTTTTCCTGTTTTATATATTAAGAGCCCCAGGTGGTGCTTTAAGAAGTGCACAGTTTGTTTTGGAATTCTGTAACAATTTGTGTCCTTTGCTCATTCTCCAGCTGTATCAAAAAAAAAAAAAAAAAGCCAAAAATTGTTGATGGGAATTTCTCATTGAGGGAAAAAGAAAGTGCCTTTAAGTATATGGTTTGTGATAGGCATGTGGAATATTTGGTGATCTAGAACACCATAAGATCTCAAACTGAGGCTTTCAATATGAGTAAGGAGAAAGGCAAGCTAGAACAAGAAACATGGGGAAAGAAGGAGAAGGGGGAGGCAAAGAAACACAGCTGTATCATCTAAATAGTAGTAAAAGTGCCAGAAGCCTGTGTTAGTCAGTTCTCCAGGGGAACAGATCGCATGCTGAGAATGTATCCTAAGAGATTCATCAGCTTAGCTTAGATCTGGGCCTTTCAACAGTGTCATCTATATACCAGAGAGTCTTCTGAGAACCCAGTAGCTGGTCAGTCCACAAAGTTTGATGGCTCAACAGTGTTAGTGTACTGGAGAAGGCTTGGAGGATTCCTGGGGAGGTTCTTCTTTTCATACCATGTTCATACCATACTGCAGGAGCTGGCTTTTGATGCCATGGCAGCAGCTTAAAAAGAGTAGGACATGGAAAGAGTAGATGACCTTGACCTTGGCAACATGACAAGTGGGCATCATAAAGTGCAACAGGTAAAAATTAAGGCTTTGTTTTTTTTTCTTTGGCATTTGGTCCATACAAAAATAAGACTTTGACATTGATGCACAGCCCTTTAAACTTTAAATTTCTTCCTAAGTCTGTAGCTAATTATTTCACAATGTTGCAAAAGCTAAATAGATCAGCAATTCTAAAAAGTAATGAATCCCATATATGCTTCATTTCTTTATCATGTGTTACCTGCTCTTTTTCCATGATTTTCTGAAATTTTTATGACATACAAATGTGAAATTTTCCACATTGACTGCTTATGGTCATCAAGAAATTTGAAAAGTAAAAGACCTTGATTAGAGAAGTCAATGAGTTCTACAAAGGCCAAGGAAAAGCGAAACTTTAAGCTTCTTATTCAACAAGCAAAGAAACAAGCCGTACAGTAGATTGCATGCAGAGGATCTGGGAAATGCTGTCTGGTAGGCTGGTCATTTGATTTTCTACTATTATTATTTTTTGGAGGTTTATTGTTCTTCTGTTTTTGTGATTTTGATAAAACACCTCTAGCTTAGCTAAAGACTGAATATTGCAGTAAAAATAAATGTTAACAAATTAATACAAATGTAAAAGTCCCCAATTTTCTTATATATAAAATACTCTAGAGAGAAGGCAGCTTATGAAAATGTTATCAATAAGGAAAGTTCATTTAGGGAAATAATGTGTGTTACTGACAATTTGGGCTTAGTGGGAAAATGTATCTTTTGTTTTGCAGAAAATTCCAAGTATTTAAGTGTGCTTTTCCTAAGTCAGAATATGAATTTTACTTTTAAGATTTTCTATGAACTACAATATCCTAAGTTTCCCAAAATAACATGAAAAGATACCCATTTTGTTACTGTACTTACTGCACCAATTTAAAGCTTTTGAAATTTGAATGAGTTTTTTTCCTTAATGTTTTTACATTTATTCTTCTTTTATACAATACATCCTGATCTCTGTTTCCCCTTCCTCTCACTCAAATCCCCCCCCCCCGACCCTTTCCATCCCCCAAATACACAACCTCCGTCCAGATATTAGCAGGCCTCCCAGGATGTCAACTCAACAAGGCACACCAAGTACATAAGTCCAAACACAAAGCCTTAGTATTTCCAAATCTTTCAGAGTTTAAATGTTTCTTTAAAAGCTAATGTTTTGTATATCTTCAAAATAATTAGCAAATAATGGCAACACTTAGTTGTCAATCGTTTG
This sequence comes from Phyllotis vaccarum, assembly GCA_033318265.1. Lineage (NCBI taxonomy): Eukaryota > Metazoa > Chordata > Mammalia > Rodentia > Cricetidae > Phyllotis > Phyllotis vaccarum. The sequence goes on from JARWLC010000010.1 coordinate 57,916,248, forward strand.
GAAGAAACACAATGTGCTACAGAGTATATGTCTAAATCATGACTTCAATTCAGCTTTGATAAAAAAAATGAGACAAATTTAAATAGAGTCAGTCTGTGAAGATGAAATACATTTAAGAAAATCTCAAACAAGGCAATGGCTTTAATAAGGGCTCATTAAAGCCGTGATTCTTGGCAAGCCTGTGCATTTCTATGTTAAACTATAAAATCTATGTGTTCAGAGGGCAAACAGTATTCTCTTTGTTGAGCCAGAGAATGGGGAGGGGGACAAAACCTATTTCAAGCTACACTAATAAATTTTTACTGAGTCCTTTCAAGTAACTTGCCAAAACATTAGACAGGTTTAGGGGAACGCTTGGCTGCAAATTGATACCTAATAAATTGATTGATGTCATCACTTGAGCGAATGCTCCCCATGGAAGCTGATTTAGGATGTGTTGTAGGGTGTGTGCTTGACTTCTCAAGAATTCTTCCTGTAAATTTAGTTTAATTATACAAAGCAAATTGAAAAGAAAAATAAATTGACAACATCCACTGTAATTATACTCATTTCACTTTGTATAACCCCAAAGTTCATAGTTATATTTGTATTGTTATGTATAAATATAGTTCTTGTTGCCCAGGGCACTTCAGTGAAGAGACAACAGATGAAAAGAGAATAATAGCCCTCTTTAGTTCAAAAAAAGATACGAATTCTAGTAGAGGTGTTAAATAACGTCTGTATTCTATGATAATATTGCTTGGAATATTTGTTCTTTTGTTTTTGTTGTTGCTGGAAAATGTGTTAAAATTTGAGTTTCCTTGGACAACCATAAACCTCATGGTTTCTTGGGGGGGAAAAAAGACAAAAACTGAATATCTATCTTATGAGCAAATTAAAAACCCAAGAAAAACCAGGTTACAACAAATTGCCCTGTTGCTGAGGAAAGGCCTACTGTGAAAAATGGAGTCATCAAACTCGGGGGAAACAAAACCAATACTGGTTTAGTACTTTCTTAATACTGTTCAGAATTGACATTTCTGACAATCAGGACAGCAAAGGAGAATACTAATTGTAGTTTTAGGCTAACTGTGGTATAAGAAGTAAAATTTGTGAATTATACCACATCAGTCAATAGAAAGATTGTCCTATCTGGTGTTTGAATTTAAATGACCTCAATGTTGAGTGTTTCAATCACTTATTGAAAGCTCTACTTGAGAAGGCTGTGGAGCCCTTATGAGATAGAGTCTCCCTGGGTAAGAATGTCACTAAAAGCAGGCTATGAAATTGTATCATTGACTAATTCTAGCCTCACACCAGTTCTCTGTTACAGGAATGGCCACTGCCACACCCAGAAGTCACCATACACTGAGCTGCTACTTTTTCCTTTCCCAGTTATGATCACTGAAGCTCTAAAACAATGGAACCCAAATAAATCGTTTCCTCTCTCAGGACATTTATTTTTTTCCTTGTGTGTTGGAATCAAAGTTAATGTCAATGTAATTACTCACCCATCTTTGCTCTTACATCAGGAAAATGTTAGAGAGGGGATATAATTCTGAAATAGAGGCAGACACAATTCAAGAGGAAAGACAGGGTGCCAGGAAATGGTCCTTCAGGATGAAAAGCAGAGACCAATTTGTGGGCCCCACTTACTTGAAACAGAGGAGTACCCACTTACAATAGCATCTCCCATATCAGCAATGAGAAGCCACAGAGTCCACATTTTTATTTCCCTAGATGGTGATAAATCAACACTATGGCAGTAGCTTTCCAAGCACCAAAGCTCATTGTGAGGGTCATCACATTTCACATAGGGCCTCAAGTTTTCTTTGTAGCCCTATGTGTACTAAGCCATTATTACTACATTTATTCATAGATGCTAAGATTTTCTACTTTTCTGACAGAGTGGAAATGAACATAGTTTCAATGTTCTCATGTCCGAGAGCCCATTTTTTTATACCCTCTCAAGAGAACTCAATAATGAAATTTTGTTTCCTGAAGAACCTAATAATATTTACCTGTTTACATTTACGTTTCTAGTTTTAACAACTGTTGACTGGCATAAAGGGAAGAAAAATAGGTTGCATTCATTTTTGGCATCTTCTGGACTTATATATCTTTATCAAGGTATCACCAAAGAGGGTGCTGTGACAAGGACAAAGTTTAGATTACTCACAGCTAGAAAAATATGAGTCATTGCTATAGGATCATGGGAAGAGGAATCCTGCCATTCAGCTATTAAACTCCAACTCCATCATCATCTGTTTTGAAAACAGAGGTCAACATCCTCCACAATCTTCTGCTGAGGAAAAACCAATTTTCTCATGCTTTAAGCTTTGCCGTAATTGTTTCTAGCAGAGTACACAAGTCTATAAGCAGACATTTGTTATGAGTGCAGCATAATACAACACAGCTAAAATGGCAGCAGGTGCATAGATGTGTGTCATTACTATTAGACATAATTCAGTCTCACTGTCATCAAATTTCCTCTTCCAAACACAGCGAACTGAAGGAAACAATGCCAGCAACAAAGGGAAAATGCTAATATCAGTAGTGCCTTTTAGGTTTTCAATCAGAGTTCTTCTGGCTCATTGGCCAAAATCATTGGCCAGAATGAGAGGAAAGAGCAAGTAACTACTGATAATCGTTCTGTTCTGCAAAGTATCATAGGTTTATCAAAAAGATTAATTGCAGAAGTACTGCTTCCTGTCTGCTACTGTGTGGACAGCCTGAAACAAAGCAGGCACATTTCTGAGTCACACTAAACATGCAACTAACAGTGCAGCCCTTCCTCCCACGCTTTCCCTCAAAGCGAGACCCAGAGGACAAATAGGAAAATACCACAGAAGGTGAAAAGAAACACATGTCCAAAAATTTGTGGGACCAAGAAATACTGCATTCTTCTTGGTATTTTGTTCAATACTCAAAAATGGGGTGAACTTGAGAGAACAAAATTTTAACAATAGTTGTTTCTTTTTCTTTTCTTTGGGAAATATTTTGTTTATTATCTTTTAGATTCATCATCTCTTTTCTCCATGAATAAAAAGAAATCTGAGATTCAAATGAAAATATGTAAAGTTTCAAAATAAAATTTGATATAAAGATTTTATGTAAACTACTAGGAAACAATAAACATCTACTTTGTATTTCTAGAGGGTTATATATGCCCTGCTGTGATCTAAAAGTCTGCTTATCCTAAACTGTTATTTAAAGAAGGCATGAGCACTTTGGGAAGTGGGTGATTATGCCAGAGAAATAGAGCCCTCAAAAGTGTAATGTGTGCCTTTTAAATAGAGCCAAGCCATTTGCCTTCCCTTCCTATGAAGTAAGGTCTTAGCAATTGGCCGTCTTTGAGAAACTGAGAAATGGTTCCCCACTGGACACTGCCATATTGGCTTTTGTCTTTTTATTGGATCAATCAACCTCCAGAACTGTGTAACACACAGTTCTCCATCTTCTATGAGCTATGTAACAGGCAGTGTTGGCTACTAGATTCTATCTACTAGTATATACATATTAGTTTACTACATATACTAGTGTAATCATTCTTAGCTAATCATTCACACACACACACACACAACCACAGGCATGAGCGCATGCATAGGTTGGGGATTGGGGACAAAGCCAGGGGGATCAGCAAGTTTGAATGGTTCACAATTATAAGTGGGCCACTCTGCTCACAGTAGGTCAAAGAATAAACAGAAACTATAGAGCAATCATATATAGTATAAAGTGAAAACCAAAAGAAATTGATAGCCAGAAAGCTATAAAAATATGAGGGTCAAATCCAGTCACAATTTGAAAATGTGCCCTTGATTTAGTGAATGCTTAGACATTCATCAAGTTAAATAGCAAATTACATAGAGAAAATTTGTGTTGTTTCAGTAAAGGAGATATAGTGTAGAGTAGAGCTGTGATGAGGCTGTCACTTTAATTATCCAAATCTAGGGGTAAATTAAAAGATTATTTAATCTGAGAACCCAGTGATAATCATGATAAATTCATATATATTTATTTTATTTGTCTGGGTACAATTGGTAGACATTATGTAGGCAATGGGATTCAAATCTGGGTTCTCTAGAAGAACAAGTACTCTTGTGACCAATGAGTCATCTCTCATCCTCATGGTAAATTTTTGATGTATCTGTCTATACTTTTATCTATAATTTTTGTGAAGATGTAATTAAAAAAGTATACTCTGTTTTTTGGCAAACTTAAGTAGTTTGCAACTTAAGAACTCATTGTTATGCACTGTTGATATAAAATGGTATTTCCTTCCTGGACCACATCTTGACAATATGTTCAAACATCTTAAAAATATTCTTAGATTTGTTCCAGTCATTACACTTGTAGGAATCTACCACTAACCACTAGGAAATAATCTGAGATGTCAAGGATTGCAAGTGTGGGTGTTAATTGATATGCTGCACAGAACAGAGAAATGAAAACATATGTCAAAAGAACTTATGTTGGTAAAAATTTGGAGATTCTGAAATTTGAGATAATTAAGAGGAAAAACTGACTTGGACCAAAAATATTTTTAGAGTTAAGGAGAGTATATGATCTACCTAATAACTTTTATAGGGATTAGATTCAGTGGTATATTTAATAATTTGTATTGAAAATTACAAATAGCTGGTTATTTATTAAAACTGAATCAGTGTTCTGCATTATTCAGTGAACAGGACAAAATGCAATGTCTATAATTTCACAACTTGGCAAGGAGTATTATTTGAGGATGAGCAACAAGAGATTTTATTACAGTAAATTGAGGTTAAAAATAATTTACTACTAGGCGATGAATACTTGAAATAAATAATCTCCTTCAGTTTTTAAATAAAATGAGTTTGCAAATAGGTTACAATAATGTTTCTCTGAATTTGGCTGCCCTCAACAACTGAATATTTAGAATAACTTATTTAGCTCTTCTCTGTAGTCGCTTAGTCGTACTATTAACAATTTTAAACCAATTTAACTTTTTATGTTTTTTAGTAAATGATCTCTTAATAATGTATGCAGACTTCTTAATTTTATAACTTGGTGATCGATCATTAACTGTGATAATCAGTTGAAGTGACAATCTCTGCAATGGGAATTTTTACTTGGATACATATAATAGACCAGAGAAGTGGAACATTTTGAGATGCTCAGAGAATCAACTGGAGAAAATGCACGCCACAAAATAATTTGGATGCCTTATTCCTGTTAGTTTCCTGAAGAACATTCACAGCTAAAATGAAAACTTTCTGAAAGACCCCAGAAGTTTTCCCCACACTCAAGTGTGATGCAGGTTTTCTGGAAGAGTCTAATGTATTTCCTTTCCTAAAGCCTGTGAATGAGTTTCTGTGTGTTCCCCAACTGTTTAGATGTCATCAAATCTTTGTGTAGTCTGATATGTAACAAAAAGTTCAAATTTTATTATGCCCAAAGATATTTCAAATGAGAAGTGCAAAGTCTGTAATAATGACTCAGACACCTAACAGTGGTTCAGACTGAGCACCATTTTGGTGCTCACAGACATGATGTGAGTCACACAGGAAAAACTAAAATTTTGAGATATGAATGTCAGCGTATTTAAGTGAAGGTGGCAATAAGTCTTGCAGGCTGGTGGAATTTCACACTTACAATCAAAAGGAAGGCTTTAGTTTTGTTTTGCAGTGTAAGACAGAGACCTCCTCATTAAATTCTCTTAGAAGTAGGCTGTTTCTTAACTGGCTTCCCCAGATTAAATTATAGAACCATGGTATTCGTATTTTAAAACCAAAGACTAGATCCACTAAACTCTGATGATATTGTAACAATCAAAAAATCCTTACAAACTGAGTAATTTGTTTTCCCCAAGATTGGCTGAGTTTTCTGGGTGTGGTTGATCATGGTAGTGGAAGATACTTCAGATGCCCCTTCATGTCCTATTGAGCTGATTTTCCTCCTGTGTGCCATAAATTCAAAGACATATTGACTTAAGGAGGAGGCTTTTGTAACTATGAAGAAAGTGTTCTGTATTTTTCATCAATTTTAGCATTTCTGAAATATTGTTTAAAACTGTTTCCAGAAATATATATATTTCAGCTAATTTTAATAAATTTTGGCATGTTGAAAATGTTAGTGTGGAAGCCATTTAAGTTCCTTACACTTTATTAAAATCAGCTCTTAAATTTTTTATGATTGAATTCAAATGTAAACTGCCAAGAAAAGGGTCCCCAAAGACTCTTCAGCAAACATAGCAGCCAATTATCAAGTAAATATATAAGCATCAAATAGTGTAAAAAAAATACAAAGCTGAAGTCTTTCTAGTCAATCAGTTATTATATAAGATATATTATAGATATATAGAGATATATTATATAATATATAGAAGATATATTATATATCTTCTTCCAACTGTCATGTGAGGTGGCCTATTTACTGTGATGTCATCATGGCCACACACTGATGTGGCATTTTTGCATGAAATGCTCATTGCCAATGTGCCTCTCCTTCACCTCTATCGGTTGTTTCCCAAATGCCTCCTATGAAACAGCCCTGGCTGTTGGGACACACCATGCAAAAACAAAAATAAGAGTCCACTAAGCCCTTTCTGAATTTTTACCACTCTCTAAGCTTATACATTTTGACAATTTGCTTATATTTCTAAAAGTCTGGCAGTAAAATCAGGTTTTAAAAACTGGACTTGAAGTGAAATATAAAATAGTATTTACTAACACAGTAAATGTTTAGTACTTCAGAAAGTTTTCCCAACATTAGTGCAACTTCCTTATAGCTATAAACCTTTCTCAAGTATCATTAAATTCATCACATTCTTATACAGTATTATCAAAGTGCATTAGTCTAAAGGAACAGTATTTAGTATTTGCATTTGTATTAAATACAACCTAGCTTGTTTTGTGATTTCTTGCCATAGTAAACATGTGCATTATCTTGTTATTCCAAGATATACCTTTGTAAGTAAAGCAGCGGAGATGGCTTCCTCAAAATTGCTTTTTGGAAAAGCAATAGGCTGTGGCAAACATCTCCAAACTTCATAATGTTATCTCATAAATCGCTGACATTGGTATTCTAATGATGAATATTGAAGTCAAAATTGTAAATGAAACACCTAAGTTCAAAACAAAATATATGAGTAAGACTATAATTGATTGATGGCCATTCGTGATCCTGGTTTGACTTTTATTAAATTTCAGAAGGCGGCTTGGAAGCAATGATTTCACACTTGGCTAAAAAGCTTTCCCCCTCTAAGTTTGCATTTTTAGACTCATACATTATGTATCCCTTTAATGACCCACATAGCTAAGGGATGGCACTTTAAATTGATGAGGGTTATATATTCATATGTAGAACAAATTAGTTTAAGGACAAATGAAGAATAGGTGTGCAGTTGAGCTAGCATGAACTTCTACAATTACAGTGATGATTAAAACCCCAGCCTAATACCTCCCAGACACTGCTCAGACATTGCTGTCATTATGTGCGTCTCTATCATAAAGACACAAGCCTATCTTTGTAAGAAATTATCTCATTACAGGAATATACTTGGTATAAAAATAGTTCAGATGCAGTCTGTATTTCAATGTCCAATGATCAGTTTTTGAATTTAGTATTCAGCACCATAAAGTATGCTTTAAGGTGTATCTAGAATTAAATTGGACCATGAGAAAACTTTCCCTGTGTCATGTTCTAAATTCTTTGTGGAAAAATAATTGGCTGCATGCCAGTTTTATTTGTAGTCGACACAGATGTATTCATATGTTGTTGCTGTATTCCTACGCAAAGAACTGTAGCATAACAAGCAAACTGTATAACACAAGTTCACAAATAGACAATAGAAAATGTCAAATTAGAATTTTAAGTAACTATGAAACAAACTTCTGTAGTGTTTAAAGACTCAAAATACATTGTATTTCAATGTGATGACTACACTTATTTTTTAATACTTTTATAGTTTATTATTTGAGTGTGTCTATATAGTATATGCCTGTCTAATCATGGGTCCTGCAGTACAAGGGTGGGGGAGAAATCTAGGAAGAGCACACAGGAGTTGGCCCTTTTCCTCCCACTGTGGGATCTGGGAATCAAACTTATGTAGTCAGGATTGCACTGAAATGCTCTTAGCCAGTGATCGTCTCCCCCACCCAGGGCATTTTATGTTACTATACATACTACCTATTCCAGAGAGAGATAATTTCAGCACACCCTACTACAGATAGCCTTCCAAGATGTGGGAATCATTATCATAAAAAAATTGTTACTTATCTCTATTTATGATTGGTATATGTATCAAAATAATACCACCCTAAAGCATCTAATTATATAAAACCCTGAGAATACAGCTTTGAAATTTCATTTTCAATTTTAAAATTTTATACATATAAAGTATTTTGTTACAAAATGATTATGACAGAATATAAGAATGTTTGTGTAGCACCCCAGGCAAAGAAGGTATGGTGTGAAGGATTTATGAGGCTTTAAAAGTGATAATTCTTTGCAGGAACCAATACGTTACAATCAGCACTGCATGTTGACATTAGCAAGTTTCCTTTACAAACATTCATGTCTACTATTAAATGCTAATGATGCTGGGTATGAAATTATGACCATTGTTTTAATATTGGATGTGAAAATGTTTCTAAGAATTAACATCTGCTGTGAGTCTTTTTGAACAATATGGAATTGTGCTTTTGCTATTTAATCAATTCTTTTTCTGTAGATTCTCTTCTAATATTCATTATTTTGTGCTAATTGTAACACCTTGCTAAATATATACATTTGTTGGGAGCTTCTGTCCTTTAGTTGGTATTTTATGACATTTTTCATTACTTAGCATGCCATGGTGTATTCATATTAAATTGATGGCTAACATCCACATTAACTAACCAGCTCTGTATCATGTTTCTTTGATTCCATAAACTGCTACTTACTATTGACCCATAGCTTTGATTTTGAACCCACTTACACGGATTGATTCTCCATTTTTCTACATGGATTTAGTAAACATCAATAGTGAACAATGGGTGGGGTGAGTTTATTTTTGACACATTTAATCTTTGTGACAAAACAAAACACAGTAACAGTCAATATATAGTTTTCAATGAAAGAGCAGGATAATCTTACACCTTTATAGTTATAGATATCTGATTCAAACTCTTACAGACCACATACTGGATCATCTGCACAAAATGTTACCTTAATATATTGTGAAAGAAAAGATATGCAAGAGTGAAAATATTTTAATGAATCCCTGTCTGCCACTATAAAAATTTACTTGTACTATATGGGTATATGCTTTAGTTAATGATATAATATACTCTATATAATATTTTATTATGTTCCTCATTTTTTATTTGCATATGTTTGTTTTCTTTTTCTTAAATGATTTGATATTCTGATTTTGACATGCTTGTTAATTTCCAGCAGTGTAAAAATTGAATAGCCTGTAATGTTCATCAGCTAAATAATGCTAGCTTTGTCTATTTCATATCAAATGAAACTACAATATAGAATTCTTCAAGCTAAATAGGCTCAGTCTTTCTTATCATCATACTTATGTGTGGTAGATATGATGCTTTGCTGGTGAAAGTACTCTGTCATTCATGACACCTTCAAGTCTGTAATATTGCACATAAAGTCCAATGATAGTTGTGTAAGTTACTCTTCTCACTCCTAACAACAGATTCCAGACAGACGCAATTTGAGTGAAGCCTTCATTTTTACCCAATGTTAAGAGAATGCAGTCTATTACAGAGAATAGGGAGCATGGGAGCTATGGCTCTATGCAGTAGGGCAGGAGTTAAAGAGTGCCTTGATGCCTGGCACTGGCAAAAAAAATGGAGATCTCTGGTAGGGCCAGAGACCATAACCATAATCCTTAGTCCTCCTACAGCACTGTGGTTGCAGCCAGATACCAGATCCAAATGGGTCAACACCTTGCAAAGCAGTGCCACAAGCTGCAAGCTCCTACTCAGAGTCTTATGTAGGTGACTTTTCAAATGTAGGGTCAGGTACCATCCATATCAATATCCATCAACACTCTGTCCACACACATAGTAAGGAACATTCTCTGCATACAGTTTCTTTTTCTAACTAAAAGATATTAACATATTCCAACAAACTTTAGTAGACAATCATGGCACTAACATAGGCAACAACTTCAGGGCAACCATAGAAAAAAGTCCAAACTATCACAGCGCATGAACTAGAAAATGCACTCTTCCCTTTTATACATATCTCTGAGCACTTTTATTGGCTTGTTCTCTTTTCCTTCCGGTTCTCCAAAGACAAAACTCTCAAGTATGGTTATCTTGACTGTTCTATTGTCTCTGAGTGTTTATAGCTCTCAGTATGTCCTTCACATATGAGTGAGATAGTCTATGTCAGGTGTAGTTGGACAGTTAGCTTCAGCACATTCTTAGAACTGTTGTTCACAAATAACTACATCTGTGATCATCTCTAGGTGAAAAATAACTTGGTACTATTTTCTTAAGAGTAGGCAATGGTGGAGAAGTCCTTATTCAAAAATAAGGAGATACATAAGGCAGCAACTTTGAAAAGAGCTGTTATTGGATGGATATAAGGGTGCACAGCTCTACTTTACATGCTTCATAATAAAAGATAAATAAAGGATAAATTGCCCTATATTTATTACTGACAACATTTTTAAAAATATATTTTTCCCTAAGTCTTCTTGTGATTTTTTAGATGTTCTATGACAAACATATTTATAGTATCATCTATGAAAGCCATTATGCTTATCCTATGAGTTGGTGAAAGGAATCCTCAAAATTTTTTGTTTAAACAACCTTAAGAAAAATTAAGTGCTTTTAACAACAGATTGTTTCTGAATTATGGAATATTTTTTCTAAAACAGGAATACTAGTGAGCATATAGAGAAATTTTATACTTTTGTGTTCTCTCACTACATACATATAAATTGTACAAAAATAAACTCTACAGTAAGATGAATCTATAATAGCCATTACTTTTCACTAAGTTCTAAGTTGGTTTGCACATCACATATGTATTTTGAAAGAAACAGTGGCAAAGAATGCACAAATCAAGAGGTACACACACATAATGAAATACAAAGTCCATAAGCTTTTAAAATTTCTCTGTCTATTAAATCTATAGATGATGGTTTTGTTTTGTTAATTTGTTGCTATAAATTCAGCCAAAAATGTTTTTTGACAAAGTCACATTAATTTCTATATTCCTCAAAAACAGCAAAACAGAACAAAACAAAACAAACAACAAAAAATAACCCTATAAACTCAATGCACGCACGCTCTTGTTTCATTGTTTTTATGGCTGTTTTCTGAACATTTCTTGTTAATGATATTTATTTTTGTGGAACAATATTGCCTTGTCATTTAATATGAGTACAATTCATTTCAAGATTACCACAGTTGGCATCAAACTGCTAGATGCTACCATCTCCTATCAGAAAGTAGACTGAAGGGCCTCAGCATCTTTGGTTCACTAGACCTTTCCCAGACCTCCTTTCTTCTGCACTCCAAAGATGCTACTTAATTCAGTAGCTTTACAATCTACTCATAGACATTGAAGCAACTCAGATTTGTAGCTTCCATTAAACTTTTCTCAAAATTTGAATTTATAAGTCTCATTGCCTAGTTGACTTTTCAGTTTGCACAGTTCATAGGCAGTAAATTTAAGATGCCCAAGCCACAGCTTTGCTCCTCACTCCAAAGTAGCCTTTTCTATTTGTTAATTGCTTACATTTTTCTTATTATTTGCAAATGCTATCTTCAGTTACCTTTTCCTAAACTCTAAGCCTAGAAATCAGCTTCAAAACATTGCTCACCTCCATCACTAATTCACATCAGTTCACCTCCCATCATTTTGATGAATGTATCTTCTCAGTTTATCTGGCTCTTCTTAGCAGCATCCCATCTCACCAAGATTATGACAGTAGCTCACCAGTTTGTTTACATTTTCTTTTCAAAAGCATTAAAGGGTATTTTAATGAATTAATTATGGCATCAACACATCTAAATTGCCTTAAAAATGCTTTGTGCTATTAGTTTGCATCAACTGCTTATAATCACTACAAAATCTACAAATCCCTCTTCAGGCCCCTGTGAGATGCCCTTTCACTTCCACTCTAGGAACTTATTCTACTGTGATTCTACTTAAACTAAGTTTTTCACACCATCTATCATCCTTTAGGCATATAAGAACCCTCTACTTCTCTTAGCTAACTCATGTGTATAATAGCCATAATGTTCTTGTTGATCTAATAAACCTACAGTTTTAGAAGACATGTCTCTTGTTGATGGATGTATCTCTCTTGCTATGTGTCTGTATATTTTAAGAGAGTGTTAGCATAACACCAGAACTACCACCTATTTGAATCAAATGTGCTGTTTGAAAATACAGTTATTGTTCAATGCATGCCTTTGGACTAACAAGCAAATTTTATGAACATGTGGTTTTATGTTACAAAAATTATTGCATATGATTAAAAATTGTATTATCCCTCATTGAACGTATACTACCAGTGATTAATGATAGAACATTAAATGAATATTACTTTTGCTCCAAGGAGCCTAAAGAAAAATGCATCTTCTTGGCTTATGTGTTGTCTCAGTTAGATAAAAGATCTTCACAACTATTCTTATTTCCAAAAATTACATTTTATATCCTTTTTCAAAATTAATTGCATATATTTTGAAAATTCACTGTGATATTAAATATATTTATACATACATATATGAAAAGTTATTTAGTAAGAAATCTGTATTTTAGAAAGAGGAGATTTAATGTAATTAGAAGTTTCTACTTTAAACATTTTATTGAATCTCATTGATTTGTTTTCCTTTTCATCTTTCAACACAGCAGCACAGAGCTTGACATTTTTATCACCTGATCGAATGCCTGGATTTCATTTGCCAAGCACACATCACTTTTACAAGTGAAACATTTCAATTTTACAAATAAAATTTCTCATCTGAGCAGTTCATCTCAACCCAACAACCGCTGATTCTTTACTGTCTGAATTCTGTATCTCCATATAGCTGGATTTCTTATTAGGTAAATGTGTTACTGTTGTTAAATTATTTTCCATTCAGAAAGGAAAAATCACTCTGTTCAGAGAGATTAAAATTTTTGTGCAAGCTAAGGAAGACCCACTGTGTTGTAGACAATAGTTGCCACACTTCCCAACATGGTGAACAACATGTTCAGAGAAGTGTACTTACTCGATTTCCCTGCTCATGCTTTTCATTATAGACTCTTGCTTTGTGCAATTCATATCTTTGAATTCAGAGAATAAATATTTGGAAAAACACCCATGTCACAGAATAAACACTGCCCTCAGGAATCCCAAAGTTATGTTTAATTTACATTTTTAAGTGCCAAGTTGCCCTTAGTGAACTTAATTTGGACGCATTAATCCTTGATTTCGGTCCCTTTAATGCAAAGCATAAAATTGATTTAAATAAATCCCAATATCTCTTCCAGCTATTGCTTTCAGTTACTCTGATTTTCTATCTAAATTGAAATAACAATAATACTTATTGAAATTGAAACAACACATTTAATTTTCATTAGCTTATACTGAGCAAAAATCTATCTAGGTCAGACTCCCGTTTATTTGTATATCTAAGATTTATAGACTTTGTATATTTTTGCGGCATTATTTTTTTCATACTTAACTTTTGGAACTATTTTTTATGTTTATTATTTGGGAGAGGGCTTCTTGGAAACCATGCAGGCAATAGACTTTCCCTATAACTAAGGAAAATCTTCAACTTCTGACCAACTGCTGTAGACATGTGCCATCATACTGTGGTTAGATGGAACTGGGTCTAGAACCAAGACTTCACACATTCTAGGCAATCACTCTCCCAACTGAATTATAAAATGATCATAGAGAAGGACATTTCAAAGCAGTACTCAACCTTCAATGTTTACCCACCCCAATAACTGAGATGGCGTTCAAGGGATATCTTTTAATTTGTTAAGAACAAAATATGCTTGCAACAATTGTGTTTTTCCTAGGCAAACCAACTCTTGCTGATCTTCCCTAGGAAATCAACATTATGGCTTACTGACAGTTACCTCAGAGGATTGGCTTTTATGTGTGAATTTTTTTTTAATGTGTGTTTATCTAACTTTATTTTGAGCATCAAACTCCTTGATGTTTGTATTACTGGCTATGTCTACAGACCTCGCAAAAAGAGTTTTAAAAGTATTCCTATTGGGACAAACTAGTGTAATGGAAACTTCCAGAAATCAAGAGGGAGCCCTTGCTAAGACTGCTGGTAATGAGAAATACAGAGCCTGAACCAGCCATGTCCAATAACCAGGCAAAACTTCCCATGGAGGGATTGGAACCCCAGCCTGCCCACATAACTTTTAACCTACAATTTGTCCTGCCTGTAAGTTATGCTGAGGTAAAGATGATATAGACATAATGGGAGTGCCCAAGCAAGTACTGATCCAACCTGGAACCCATACCATGAGAGATGGTTCTATTTAAATAAAAATATTATGGTTATTAATTTTTATTTAAAGAGAAGATTGAAAATGTACGAAGAGCCTGAATTATTACTTTGTAAGTTTCCAATTACTAGAATCAAGCTAACAGTTAAAGAAATTTTCATATAAAAAGATTAAACTCTCAATTACATTGTGAATAATTAATTCAACCGGCAGTTATTCATCTAAAATTTTTCTAAGTACTCTGCATACATTCAGCAAAGTACCTTTGTATTTTTGATCTATATTTATAAAAAAAAAATGGTAAGTGTTACCTTTGTCCTAAGAAGACATTTCAAATTTTAGGAGTAAAAAGAACAATATGGAGCATGTGTGATATTCAACTGGATTGATGACCTGAGTTTGATTCTAAGAATCATATGGTGAAATAACATAGTCCCTAAATTTGTCCTCTGAAGTCCATCAACAGAACAAATACACACACACACACACACACACACACACACACACACACACACACACACACATACACACACACATACACACACACACATACACACATATACACACACACACACCCACATATACACACACACATACACACACACATACACACCCACATATACACACACACATACACACACACATGCACACACATATAAACACACACATACACACACACATACACACACACATATACACACACACATACACACACACACACATACACACACACACATACACACACATGATATAATTATTTTTAAGTAGCAATGCACATTAAATTTAAAATTTTGAATATCTGGTCAACAAAAAATAATGTTACTGTTTCTCTAGCAACACTCATTCTGTGTTTTCTTTAAACAAATAAAACACATATTTCTTGTATCTAAAAATGATATCTACATTTTCATTGGAGTAAAATTCCAAATTATATGCCCCCAAATTTTAGCACAAATTGTAAGAATGTTTTAAAAGACCGAGAAGGGAGGAAAAATATAACCGTTTTGAAACAGAAAATAAGCTAACCCCAACACGATATGACCTAAGAGCTAATGATCCTGCTGTGTTTGAATGGCTGTGGCTCAGCATTGAACATAGCTCTACAAGGAGATATGAATACTACAATGTAGTACAGGCAGGATGAAAGAGATGTGCATTCCTGCAAAGCGAGATGCGGGCAGGGCTGTGCCAATCATCTTGGTTTGTAGGTATATGCACAGTGTGGGCTTCTAACAACAGTGTATGGTAGCAGTGCCTCCACTTCCGATCTTGCTAATATTTCTTGTGAATTCAGGAGTGGAACATAGGGAAGCCTCTTCAAATACGTGAAGTTCCTCATGCTATGAAGATAGGATTGGGGATCCTAGAGCTTCCTGATTTTCTAAATTTAAATTCCTCATTTTTAAAAAGAGATTACTTTATATGCATTCTACTACAGCCTCACAAAAACCATTTTGTGTGTGTGTGTGTGTGTGTGTGTGTGTGTGTGTGTGTGTGTGTGTGTGTGTGTGTGTGTGAAATTATTTGCAATTGTTACAGCCTTTGATAGCACTTTGGTATTTGTTACATGTTCCCTCCTGTGGTTCAATTGTTGGCTTATTTGTTTAATGAGTATATCTTCAAGGTCAACAGTCTTCACTTTCGAGTGTTTTCATTAGTTTTTATTACCATCTCATATTTGTAATTTTCTCCTACAAATTCAGTTTGATCTTTTTTATGAAATCTTTCATCTTTGTATATAATGTTAACCTAAGTGTCAATATATACATGCATTATCGTTAGTATCATGACATTAATGTTCCTGTCTCCTCCCACTACCTCCTCTGCATTTCTGGGCTAGACCTCGTTGACTAGCTTTGGATTTTCTACTTATAATAATAAATTATAGTTTCCTGGTGTTCTGTATTGCTTCATTAGAGATAATACAGAAAAAAATTACCTATATAGGACCTGGACATTTTGTTATATTTTATTATTCTTATTATTATTAGAGAAGTTTCTGAGGCTCGCCAGCTGTTGCTTTGCAAATCAAATTCTTCTGGTTTTTGGTTGGTTGTTGGTTGTTGTTGTTTATTTTGATTTTGATTTTTTTTTTAATAATCTAGCCAATGCTTTGAGGCCATCAGTAGGTAGGAACGGGCTCACACAGGCACTACCTGGTTGGTTACATGATGGGTGGCATGTACAGTCTCCAAGTTCCACTTGCATGCCTCCATGCAACACACTTCTTTTTCTTTCTGAAACTGAATGAATGTAAATTACAAACGAACTTTTCACTTCATCATTCACAAGGAAGACTGGATCCACACTGTAATTGCCAATCTTGTTAGATAATCTACCACTTATCTGTGGCTACTATGGAATTCTGCAGTTTGACCTTGATGATGACCTCAAGTGTGAGGGCTTACTGGAAAGCTTTGTTTGTTTTGCTTTGTTTTTATATCTTCTTTGTTTGGAATCATGGCTGACCCAAAGTCTGCAATTTTCTAATGTTCCCTTCTCTTCATTAATTTTCCTCTGCTGTTCTGCATCTGTGATGCAGCTTTGCTCTCCTCTGCTTTTAACCACATGCATTTTTAGAAATTTTCTCTCTGTATGTTCTGTGGCAAGAAATTGCTTTAATTATTCTAAGTTGTATTTTTTTGAAGTTGTATGTAATTTGGTATTTAACCCTTCTATTTATGATTAAGTAAGAATGCATTTATTTGTAAATCCTTATCTGTTTAAAATTATTTCCCCTTGCTTCAATTCTATCATACCTTTAAAAATTATTAGTGGTCTTATTTTGGGGAAAGTCTCAAAGAAGTCTGAAATTAATTTTTATATTAGGCCCACCAAGTAGGCAACCCATTCCAATAATAACAGCATCTTTAGTCTGACATGAAACACAGAGGATACATTTGAACATGTCAGGGCCCAGGAAATGCCTTTATTGTGTGTGTCTGTGTGTGTCTGTGTGTGTATGTGTGTGTGGTGTGTGTTTGAACGTATGTACATATGTAGATGTTACTATGTAGACTGTAGATTGAAATCAGGTGTCTTTCTTTTGCTCCACACCGTATGTTTTATGACTGGGTTTCTTCAGTTTAACTGGGAATCTCTGACTGTCTAGAGCTCCTGGGATCCACCTAACTTCCTCCCCCCCCCCCCAAGTCTCCATATGCCCAACTTTTAAATGTGTTCTGGGGAGCCAAACTCAGGTTCCTTAATTACACATATCATAGTCAATTTCTTAACACCTATTCTTTGTAATTTAGGGATCATGGAAATTATTCTCCTTATTCCTGAATATTCATACTATTTCTTTTTTTCAAATGTACTTTTCATTGATTAATTTGTTTCAAAAGTCTGAAATTTTACACAGGAGGACTGCATTTGGGAAGAAGGTCTTATATAAGTCACTAAGTGGCCCAGGATGACCTTGAGTTTCAGTTCATCTTGTGTCCATCTCCCAAGTGATTAGATTTCAAGCCTATACCACTAAATCTAGTTTATGCATTTCTGGGGATTACCTATGACCTTGTACTACCTAAGCCAGCATCACAGTAATGAATAAAATCACCAGTCTAAATCTAGATTGAGTGAGACTCACTATTTTGAGGTATCCAATAGTAACTTTTTCCCGTAAGGTGTTTACAAGGCTCCGATAAGCAAAATTTTAAATAAATATTTAGGTTTCTAATTATTGGTACCTTTGCATTTACTTTACTGTCTTTCTGTTATAGTTTTGCACTTGAAATCAGTTTTTAAAACTTCTATTTTGGGGTTTTCCTCCCTTAGTGCAGAAGTGTCAAGTGAGAGTTAAAATAAGAAGCTAAACTCACTAATCTATCAATCATTGGTTGATTGATAATTTACCAATGTGTAAGGAGTTGGTAGAAAGTCTAGGAAGGGAAATCTTGTTGGAAGAATGGAATGTTTGGTGACATGCCTCTAAAGAATATTCCATGACTGGCTACTTTCAGCTCTCATTTCTCTTTATGGACACATACACCCCAGAAGCTCTTTTCCAATATTCATCTTTAACAGTTTATTCAGCCCTAATACAATCATAGAGCAATGGGACCAAGGAATCATGAACCAATCCTTTGAAACTGTGAGTAAAACCCAACTTTTCTTTTCTAGAGAATCTTATAATTTATCTCAGATATTAAAACTGCTATATAAAGTTATCACATTTTCCTTTCCTTCTCTCTGAATAATATACCTTCATAATTCATAAATATATTATACGATAAATTGTTTCTAAGTTTTTAACGAGGAAACTTTTTAAAAATGCTAGTCCAAAATAATGCTATATTTTTCATAGCATCTTCTAAGCCACTTGTTAATGCTACATGGCAAAGATAAAATATTTTTGCTAAATTTTAAGTGTGTTGACTGCCTTTATATCCACTCATAGTTTTTTTTAATTAAATATAAACAGGCTAAAATGCTCAGTTATGCTGTGTGAACTCAAGATGCCATCAATCCTACACCTTATAGGGTAATATACTGGAAAATGTGTTATTTTAAATGGCTGATTTCAAGTAAGCTCTGGATGACACCAAGATTTTATCAATGTTTTGAATTTTTCTTTCTTTATCTTACTATCATTCTTTCCTAAAAAGTAGTGAAATGGCAGCCAACTACTTTCCACAAATCTGGAAGCTATGGCAGAAGTAAAATTCTACTTTCAAATAATTTCTGAAAATAATCTATTATTCATCATTTTCATGTGTTCATAAAAATGTGTTTTTCTGGATCTGTGTCATATGTACTCTTTCAAAGTGAAATGAAGTAGATGTATACTCAAAAAAGACACCAAGTAGACCAACTGATTCAGATTCAGTCTGGTGCCATAAGAGTGAAGTGTCATACAACTCAAGCCAAAAAGTTTTCATATTGTACTTTATTTTTCTAAAAAAAGTAGTTCAATAAAAAAGGCTTATTTTAAAAAGTGTATATGTTCTAGTATATCATATTGCCACATAGCAATAACTATTATGTTTACATAATAGTTTTCTTCTAAATATGTTTGTTCATATTAATTGTGTTATTCTAATTAAATTTGTTTTCTCTCACTTTGTTATATTCCAATAACATTAATGAACATTTTTTTGAAGTGCTCAGGTTTCAACACAGACATGCTAAAAAAAATTATCCTACTATTGAGCTACATACACAACCAGGGTTTATACATCTGATATTCCTTATTTGGGCCCAAATCTTCCAAAAATTTTCACACTGGTTTAGTGACTAACTTTCTAATATGTAGCCAAATATTTTTCTATGTCTCACAGCCTCTTCACTACAAATAATCCTACAAAGGCTTATTTAATTACCAACTATTTGGTCTAGGGCTCAGGCTTCTTGCTAGCTAGCTCTTGCATCTTAGCCTATTTCTACTGATCTATGTTTTGCAAAGTGGCTCGTGGCAACCTGTGTTCCATTACATCCTGCTCTGCCCTGACTCTGCCCTTCTTCTACTGCATCTTTTTGGGATTTTCTATCTGGATGTAAGCTGTCTTACCAGAGGCCAAGCAACTTATTATTAACCAATTGTAGGAACACATATTCACATCTTACAGAAAGACATCCCACATAACTAATACCCTGAGTTTCAAATGCAGTA
Organism: Phyllotis vaccarum; assembly: GCA_033318265.1. Taxonomy (NCBI): domain Eukaryota; kingdom Metazoa; phylum Chordata; class Mammalia; order Rodentia; family Cricetidae; genus Phyllotis; species Phyllotis vaccarum. The sequence goes on from JARWLC010000010.1 coordinate 57,936,298, forward strand.
GATAAATAATGTAAAAAATATATTAGATAGCAAGTTGTTTAAAATTTCCTAACTTTTGATGTGCAAGCTTTTTATATTGATATTCATTTAACAGTGATAAATTTGTAGAGGAACAAGTAGATAAAAGTGAGGCAAACATAATTAAAGCATTGACTGTTCTATCCCACAGGAGAATTCTTTGTCTCTCACTCACAGAAAGCTTTCCTCTTAGAATAATTAAATAAGTCTATATTTTACTTTGTCATTTTGCACATACAAGTCTCATTTGAATAATTTTAATAACACATACCTTCCTAAGGTAATGAATTTTATTTTCAATTTTTTAATAATAGAACTTTCATTTTTCAGTTTGTACTGAGGTTTTTTTTTACTATAATTAAAGTAACTTATCAAAAAATGATCTTTTAGAAAGTTCCATCCATTCTACTTTCTGTGAAAGTTTCTAAACATACCAAATATCTGCATCCACCTCATCATCATTGGGGTGTTTGGACCTCATGTTGAATAGTAATGATCTAGGAGGTACCTCTAGCCAAACCCAAGTAACCTTATTTTGTTTAAGTACACTATAGTGCATAATAATCCATTCTCTCTGCCATCACTATATTTGGCTTCAGTTCTATGTTATGATGTGAACGTCGCATCTTTTTTTGACATTTTTTATTTAAAAGTTTTTTTTTACATACCTACCACCCTTCCCCTTCTCCTCCCATTCACCCCCCTCCCCCGTTTCCTCCCACAAACACCCCAGTTAACTTCTCAAAGAGAACAGGGCTTCCTCTAGGAAGACAACAAAGTCTGGTTTATCTCACATATTTACCCCGTTTTCTCTTCATTTTAAGAAGTAAATTGCATCCTTAAAATACATATTCATTAGGCAATGCACTTTCCATTTTATGGACTATGGATCTATACATACTGCCTTTTACTCTTTCTCTTGAGGTTCTTACATTTCATTCATCTTATATCAGTCTAAGTTCATTCGTCACTATGTGATGGTACTTTTGAAATCAAAATTATTTCCATGGATCTTCTTCACCAACTTACTCCAGCGGTAAGAATCTGAAAACAAAACTGGAATCAGGTGCATTATAATCTATGTCCACAATCAAAGTGGTTCATAATTCCAGTATGCAGGAAACTGAGGCAGGAGGACAGCTAATTATTCTTTAAGAAGAAACTCTCTTTTTAAACAGATGAGTGAAAATTAAAATTTTAAGTTATGAATACATAGCTATGTACACGTTCATATAGAAATGAAAATAAAGAAATAGATAAATACATTATTTTTAGTTCATCTATGACCCAGTGAAGTAATAATATAATCATTTAAATACTGTATTTATCTCAGACTGCAGCAAACCTGTACTGGAGTTCCCCTACAGTTGATTGAAATTTTCCTTCATAAGAACAGATAGCCTATATTAAAAATGATGTTGGCTTGTCTGTGAGATTCAAGTTATTAATAAACTAAATTATTTGCATTTACACTGTCCTCAGAGGCAACTTTCATCCCTTCTAATTTTTCTCTTGCTTGCAAAAGCCCAGTACTGCATATATATTTCTATTTATGCCAAGAAACTCTGCAATTCTCCAATTATTTTAAGATTCAAATGCTTTTATTTCTCCAACTTCTTCATCCAAACTATGAAGTGTATTCTTCTGTATGTTTAGTCTATGATTATACATCATTGGTAAATTATATATTGCAGTTGAGTTTGGCAAGCAGTGTGGTTCATCTCACAGAACTGCAAAGCCAATAAGTACCACATGAGATTGATGACATTCAGCACGTCTCCCATCCCATAAAATATATATTCTCAAGAATCAAGGGTAAATTCTGATTGGCAAAGTCTTCTGATATTTTTAAGCTAGTTGGCATGGCATTTGTTTAGACGATTTTTCAATCAGGGCATTGCAGCACAATTTCCATGTTGTAATCTTATACATCTAAACTATGAAATGAACTTTTCTAAGAATGGATGAATTAGAAAAATGACAAAAGTCACTCCATTCTTCTCTCAACTGTGGTGTGTGTGAGTGTGTGTGTGAGTATATGTGTTTATATGTGTGTGTGTGTGTATGTGTGTGTGTTGTGTGTATGTGTATGAGTATGTGTGTATGTGTGAGTGCATGTATTTGTGTATGTGTGTGTGAGTGTGTATGTATATGTATGTGTGTTTGAGTGTGTATGTGAATATGAGTGTGTATGTATGTGAGTGTGTATGTGTGTGTGAGTGGGTGCATTGTAAGGTAATAATGATGCCACTATTAAGACATTGCCTTGATTTATCCCTTCAGTTCATTCAGCAGTATTTTAGTTAAGCCAAATTTTCAGATTCATTTAGTGTCTAAAATTCTTACCCATCACATAAACTTCTATCAAATGGTAAGGGAATTTCATTTTTCTAAGTTTTGTTAATATTTCTTAGTAAGCATATGAAATAGTAAAATTTTTGCGGTTTTCACATCTGTCTATCATTATTCTTTGCTATTTTCTGAAATTTTAGTACAATAAAACATTAGAAATATCTGAAAGTGTTCATAGCAAAACCTGGAGAAAAAAAAAATACTACACCATGTCATTCTGACGAAAATCACAACAGACTAACATGAATTTTAGAAACTAGTAGACAGAAACTTTTTATAGAGGTGATCCAACCTCTATTAAACGTTGGTTCTGAATCACAATCTTTTAATATTTGGAAACTACACAATAATCTGCTAGACAATTATATGGAGACTGAGCTGCTAATCTTAGTTATCTTACTTGTGAATGTCACCCATCTGGAAGGTCAAGAACAAACATTTATTGGGTGTGTATTTCAGTTTGAAATGAAGAGATCCAGCCCTTGTCATAAAGGAAAGATGATGTAATCTAATTTCTTTCATGGGCCATACACATAAAGAGCTGGCTTAGGTGATGAGTCTGTTTTGTGATGACATGAATAGTGATAAACATCACAGCATTACTGTAACACACCTAGATGTCCAGGAGACAGCAGGTCTGGGCAACTTTGAACGTGAGTTTAATTTTAGCCTGAATAGCAAGGATTAGTGTAAAAGCTACTGGCTTTATATGTCTCAAACATATACCAGAAGCTTGCATGAGTTCAAAAAATTCAAATCACCTCTGATTTAAGAGGCATTCTCCACGACAGAATTTTGAACTTTACTTTGATTTGAATTATGTTGAATGAAGAATATACTTAGTAGTAAAAATAAATAGTCCTTGGAATTCCTCCACAGACAGCCCTCTTACTTTAATTTCAATTGGTCATTGTAAATGAAAATTAGCTTCTTTTTAATTGTGAAAATGGAATTTATTTTACATCTAAAGACTGAAGGCATCCAGGTAACCCCCAAAAGTCTGTATTCGAGGGTTTGGTTGCAAAGCTTTTGTAATGGCACATAGCTAGCCTTAACCTTGACTGTCTTTCATTCTCAAATATCCATTCAGTTACATGTGCTGGGTGACTTACAACAGAGAGAGAAAAATGCAATGACTTGACATTTAGAGGTCCCAACTGATTCATTTATTTATTCAACAGAGTAAATATTTAGGCAGCAGAATTAAATTGGAAAATGTTTATCAAGTTTAGAACCACCTTTTCTCCAATATATAAAACATAAACCAAGAAGCCCAGACATCAGAAAATTTACCTGCCAACGTATCCTCCTCAGAAGGGCACATTTCAATGTCTCTGTAGGATTTTCTCAGCTGCTAGCTCATTTTCAACACTTCTGAGAATATTTTTGCACAACACTAATGAAATAACACTTTACAAGCCATACCTTACAGGAAACTACTTTGTATTAATTATGCTGCACAATTTGATAATGCCAACAGTGCCATGGTCTTATTTTAATTTTATTTCTGTTCAAGTATTTAGCTTATTTGTATCAACTGAGCAACATCTGTATGTCAACACATTTGCAAGCAGATTCTCTCAAGGTCTCTTTTGCCAGTAAGCTAGAACAGTCTTAAAAATAAAGCCTTATCATGAAAGTGTGATGAAGTCAAGCAATTCTATGGTAACTGTCTAACAAGTCCTGTAGAATAAGCTAAGTCAACAGTACTGTCCCCACATATATTTCCCATTGGCTCTCAGAATGATTTGATTGTTGTGAGTAGAAGAGCAAAATTATGTAAATGGTCTTTAAAACCTAACATGTTACTGATAACACACCTCCATGATAGACTAAATGACAAGGAAACACATAGTACCAAGCTTTATTCTATTAAAAACCATATGTGTAATATATAGTATAATATATATGTATACATTGTATAATATATATGTGTATACATTTGTCATTTTGAGCTTTTAAGTGTACAGTAAGTCGGTGGCTTTAGTTACATTCACAACATTGTTCATTCCATTTTATGTCCTTCATAATACATAATTCCAAACATATGCAAAGAGTTTGACATTATAATTTGAATCTAGCCTTATTCTATCATTAATGATTTTGGACATCTTCTTATGTTCTCACTAGTCAACATTCAAGAATATTTGATGAACTCTAATCTGTGAATTACATTTTAATGCCCATATTAAACAAAAATCAAACAAATAAGAAAATAATCAGTCTTCTTCTATAAGCCTAGAGAAATGAGATAGGAGCATGCATTTATACAATATAGGTACTCTTATCCTGAATAGAGTTTTTAAACACTGAAGTCTGATGCTAATTAATCTTAACAATAAGAACCTGGTGTCAGATATTAGGGTGAAAGCTGAAAGATTAGAGAAGCAGAGCAGCAGCCATTTAGAGACATCTTACTCCTATGAATCCCAAGTCCCTGACTTTACCTACCTTTTAATCCTATCTCCACTTCCCTAGTGCTGAGACTAACATGCACCACCACTGCTCAGCTCTGTTTCTCTTTAAACTGGGTCAATGTCATATAATTTAGGATGGCCATGAACTCCTAATCTTCCTGCTTCTTCCTCTCAAGTGCTGGGATTAAAGGCCTGAATTAACAAGGCTGGCCTCTATGGTCAACTAGTGTCTAGCTCTGCCCTCTAATCTTTAGGCAAGTTTTATTTGTCAGAACAAATATATATCATACAACAAAATACTATCCACAGAATAAAACTTGCTTGTAAATGGAGGAAATGGTACATGTTTCAGCAGAAATTTTAGGAGCATCTTGCCAGTATTTTCTTTGCTTTGTGCCATTTACAATTAAATGTTCAAAAACAGTAATCATTTTCAAAAAACCAAAGAAGTTTTGGTTTTAAACTTGTGGTTTTTTGCATTTGATTTACCATGATTATTAAAACTAAAGGGGGAGCTTTTGGTATAACTCATTTGGCTGACTATTTGCAATACAATCATGAGAACTTGATACAAAACCCAGAGACCACTTTAAAAAGTAGAGCATAATAATAAATCCCTGTAACCCTAGCACAAGAAAGAGGTCAGTGAGCCAATATCACAATGATTATAATTAAATATTTCTTATTATGCTTAATAATTGCTCTGAAGCATACTAATGATGGCAAATTAGAATTGCTAGCCTTGTCTACCAGGCAAATTTCAGGCATGTGAAAGAGGTTCTCACGAATGGAAATGTAGACAGTTTCTGAAAAATGACGCCAAGAATGACTTCTGGCTTCTGCATTTACACCCAGGAAAATGCACCCACATATACTAACCTGTAACCTGAATGATTAAATATGCATGTAGTACTCATTGTAATAGTAAAATTAAATTATTATGACATTAATATATGTTAGCATGATAGTTGTTCCAGAACAATGGCATTGAACCAATATTAGAATTCTCTGTGAAGAACTGGTCATGTTAGTGAGGTCAATGTTAAAAAAAATGAAATGATGAGTATGAGTTGTAGATAGTATATTAGTAAATGACATATTAATACTGACTGTGTTCTAAGAGGTTGTTTTCCAAATTTGCCCCCAAATAATGGAGGTAGCAGTTCTCAAAATGCAAATTCCATCTTCATGGTGACCTTCCCCAGCACCGTAGAAAGACCTTCTCAGGGCAATCAAAGTAATTCTCGTCTTCAACAGGTGCAATAGAACATTCTTATGCCAAGATGGGAAACCACAGGACATTGTAGAGAGATTTATGGGCCCTAATAACTATTGTTTGTGTGCCTCTTATGCCATCAAGTAAAACACAGTCTCCAAACATTTACATAGGTCCTGAAAGTAGAATTTAATCCTTTCATTCAGATTTTATCTTTGAATACATCAGCCTTTAATATCTAAATTTAAATGCACCATTAGTCTGAAAACATGATCATTTTATTAAACAAAAAGAAAACTACTAAAATGCTTCACTATACCACTGGGCCTCTTTTCTTCACAACATAAGGATAAATTTTTTCCTACCAGGTAAGTAACTGTAATCTCTCTGTGTTCTCAAATCATTTTTCATTACATCCAGGTTGCTTACAAGAGTCTCTGTTTAAAAATATGAGATAAGGACACTCTTTGACTTCTTCACTTTTGACTCCCTCACAGCTTTGCCAATCTCCTCAGTCCGATTTCAGTCATAAAGACAATTAAATAGTGGCATGCCTCTTAAGAATTTTACTGCAATGTGAAATATTTCTGTAATATTTGGATAGACACTCTGTGTATGTTTTTAAGTTAGCACACAAATAATTAACAGTAGTGAGTGAATGTTGTCTTCTTCTGATTCTGCTAGAATTGAGTGTTTTGGGTAAGAAAATAAGAAGAATTTATTCTAGACACACTCAAAATGTATGGAAGGCAGTTGTGTTTATATGACTACAGCTTAGCTAGAAGGGTAAATAGATTCCATGTGACAGGCCTCCGAGAGGTGTGACATCCATGTGAATGATTCTTTCTTTTTCTTCCTATCTCTTCTACTCACTTGATACCCTTCCTTCAAATGTGGAGCTATGGATAGAAAGTGACTCAAAAGATGTCTATATAAATGTATAGTAGTGGCACCACAGTAATTAAATAGTTCACACTGAAGGTTGCTGGCTGTCTTAGGTAGAAGTCAGTCTTTCTTATGTTCTAAGGCTGCTCTAATCTGCAGAGTAAATGCAAGGTGAGGTCTGAAGTTGTGACTCACAGTCCATTTTCTAAATAGTCATGGCTCTTCTCATCTTAAAGTAAGTATAAATCTCCAGAGGAAGTAACCAACTGAGTGCGTTCAGAGAGCATTTGGGATTGTCTCTGGGCTCTTTCTTTCCTGCCTCAGAATTAGGTCTCTGATTACAAAGGGTCTACACAGTCTTAACAATGCCAAAGGCATAGCAACAAGCACATGAATTGTGTCATCCCAAATCAGTCTGTGAGTGTTTTTGCAAGGGCACATTTGACTAAAATCTTTTCTGAAGTTGCATTCTAACATGAGCCAGTTGTAAAAGTGGAGTTCCAGCATGTGGAAAAATGTTTATAGGAATGTGTTCAATTTACTGGGGATCATATTGCAATTGACTGCTCAGATTTCATCCACATGGCCATCTAATGAAGGATTAAAACAAAGCAACTGTAAGAACTTAAAACATCTTTTGGGGGGGGGGACACCATCTATCCACTTATTTTCCAGAAGTTACTGTGGTAAATGTTTGACTTATTTCTCCCCTTTCAACTTTTGCCTTAATTGATACTTTCCTTTTCTTTAATACAATCCCTTCTCTACTTCTCCTAGATCAGATTTTATAGTTATCTCCGTAGCAACATTCACATCGAATAGGAAGATTCATCTTCTGAACAGCTAGCAGTACAACATTAATTGTTAGAGCCTAACATTTTTCATTTAAGAAACATCTGGAACTCTCCAACAACCAAGATATATAAATGTCTTTGGCTCTTAATAGTCACCCAAGGTTGAGCTTCCTGCCTTTATTAGAATTCATTTACAAACAACTCTTATTAACCAGCTATGAAGCAGAGTAAAACTAGCTTATTTTAACATCATAAAACAAACAAACAAACAAAAAAAACACCAAAAACCAGTTTAATTTGCAAGTAAATTGGACATAAATGCTCAAACCACCCTGTGTGGAAAGGAGTTTCTAATAGAGCTCAACAGTATTATCCCCTATTACCAGGGCACTAATATCACTATTTACAAGTAGTTATGTCCTCTGGCAAAATTTGGAACTGTCTACTACTCTGGTGCAAGCTAATCAGTTTTTGAAATTAGTTATTGATCTCAGATCCATTGCAGAGGACAAAATTAGTGGCTGGTTCATTGAGTAGTGAAGTGACACCGTTTGTGAACATAGGAAAACAGTCAGAGGAAATACCTCACTCAGGAACAACGCCAAAAGGTAGTTTTCTATCACAAGGCATGAATAGGCACATGTATACAAAAGTGTTATGGTATTCTTATTAGAGAAAAAAATGGCACAGGAGCTTCCTGGCCAATCACATACTTGCAGCTTATTTTCCTGTGGTCATTTGTAGTATCTATGAAGAATATATAACTAAAACAGTTGACTAAAAGTCATGTAAAGTTTCCTAGGAAAATATTTTCCTCATTTTTCAAACTTAAAGTTCATAGGTATTTATTTGGTGGTAATGAGAAGGATTGGTTTCCTTAGAATTATATAGTAATCCTTTGATAATGTGTGATCTGGAAGAAGCGCTGAAAAGTAGACCAAAAATTCTTAGTTTTCAATACTAAAATGCCTAAATTTCACTTCAGAGCTTCTATAATTTTCCCATCTTTTGGCCCACTTATATTTATGTATTTATTTGTAAATAGCTTACTATTGGATTATTTTCTTTCTTCAGTTTCAGGACAAACTAGGAATAAGTTAATAACATAGTTTCCAAATATTTCGAATGAAAAAGTTATAAACTGTATCCCTTTGCAACCCACACAGATGAATATGATCTAGAAATTTCCACTGAGTTATCTTACCTAAAAAAAAAAAAAAAAAAAACCTGAGAGGTTAAGATGCAAGATATTAACCCAAAACCTCAAAGAAGTTTTCGGTACATTTAGTTATGATTCTCTTTTAAATTATTTTCAACATAGGCTTAATAAGAATTCTGATTTATAGTGACTGTGACTCAACATTGAGAAGAAACATAAAAATAATCCCACATAAAATGCCATTTCCTTTTATTTTTCTTCCCTGTTTATCATTTTCTGATACCTACATTTTAAGGGCATATTGTTTTTATTTCTCTCTCCAATGTTCATGTACACTTTGCCATTACTTTAGTGAAATCTAGACTGTGTTACATTGGGTTTCATGTCTCTAAATATATCAATACACACGGCATGTTTTATCAACTACTTGCCCTGAATATTCACTCCTCTCTGTGTTCTGTCTCCTCCCTGCGGTCAGCCCCACAGGATTTCTGCTGAGTTCAGTCTACTGTACTTTCCTCGGAAGTCTCAAGAATTATGCCAATGGCGTTTAGAAAATAATTGTGTTATGGTTTGCTCTTTTCACCAGGAGGGCACTATTATGAATTGTGTTCTGAACTTAGTGTCTAAATGAGAGCAACATTAAAAGACCCATGTGTCCGAAGGCAGTAAGAAGGGTAAAAAGGAAACAGTATAGTGAAAGAAAATTATTCAAACTGTGTTTGAAATCATTTCAGTTCAATTATTGCTTCATATGCTGACCTTCTAAAGGTTGAGATTAGAAGAAAACATGTAGTTCGAGGTTTCTGGCCCTGACTTTCAGGCCTAACCTCAAGGTTTAGGCCCGCAGACCCTCAGACACGCAGAGACACACAGATATTTACAATAGTTTTTGGCTGATCGACCTAAGGCCCAGGCATATAACTTGCTAGCTCTCTACCCTTCATCTAACCCATGACTCTTATACTGTTCAGCCATGTGGCTCGGTACCTTTTCTTAGAGCAGCATAGTTGTCCTCTCCTTCTTCCGGCTTCTCTATGGCGTTCTGCTCTGTGCTTCCTGTTCTCAGAGTTTTCTTAGTCTGGTAGCCCTGCCCACACTTCCTGCCTGCCTTTGGCCAATCAGCACTTTTTATTAAACCAGTAGGTGGGACAATTATTTACAAAGAAACAACACAATCTCCCACAAAAACATCCTAAGCCTGTTAGGACCAAGTATCAGCAAATAGCACTAACAGACATATCCTTGCTAAAGCAATTGATAAATACACATAGAACATGACCTTAGGACATGGTTCTTGGGATCAGTCTTCATCATTTATATATTGTATCTTCATCACATTTGGTGGAATAAATCTTGCAATCTCAGCAAACTAAATTTCAAATAATTTATGTGAAGGAAATAATTACAAAAGTTAAAAATTATTTAGAGCTACAACTGTGCCCATTCATTTAACTAATTTACCCAAAGTGGAAGTTAATGTTGGAACCTCTTAGCTGTATACAGTCATTCTAAACCAAAAAAATAATGTTCTGTTGGAATCAAGCTTTCCTAGACATGTTCCTACTGGAAAACTTACTTCCGGGATCATTTGTCACATTCCATCATTTGTCTTTTTAAATATAGTCACTCATATTACCCTTCTTAATTTTTGTAGACAGACCCAGAGACAGAGAGAGAACTGTGATAATTTTGATAATTTGATAAGTTTGAAATTCTTTCCACACTCTTTTGCTCTCTTCCTATGTGGTGCAAATAAATATCAAGAATAATTAAATTACAGAGAGTGAAGTCTGACTACTGCTCTCTGAGAGAATAGAATGGAGAAAAACAATATACACTTCAACTCTGAGGATAAGTACCTCAGAGATTCCCCCCCCCACACACACACACACACAGGGGCACTAGGTAAACAGCGGCGTGTGGCACTGTGGAAAATTTTGAAAATTTTTTTAATATTTTGACAGTCTTAGTTTTTCAGGTGGGCCCATTTCAGGGAAATTTGGTGGTATAAGGTTGGTGTGACATAGGTTTAGTTAATTTTGAAGTTTTACTGATTAGCCAACTACGGAGAACTTTTAAATTCCATGCAGCCATGAATATGCTCATGACTGATCATGTGTATTGTCTTCATTATTGAGAAAGTAAATAATAAAGTCTGATTACATGACATCTATAGCTTATATCTGTAGTTATTCTTTCAAATCATGTTATTTGTAAGTTTGCCATCTGAGTGCTTGAGTTTCAACATGTAGAAACAGAGCTTCTTGCATCTCTACCTTTTGCTTATATATAAGTGAGTATGTTGACTTATTGAAGCACACTCGGGCCTGACAAGATGGCTGAGCTGACAGCATTTCCCACACAATTGTGAGACTCTGTGTTTGGGTCTCCAACCATGTAAATGCAGAATGGATAATGAAAACTCTCATAATCCCAGTGCACTGGATGCGTAAAAAGGAGACCCTCAGAACCAGATAGACAATTAGACTACCCAAAACCTTGCTTGATTTCAAGTGAGACATTCTACCTCATAATGAAAGGTAGCAAGCAAACAAGGAAGCCACTTTTGGTTGGCACTCACTACTTGCATCCACATATGCATTTACAGGATACACTACTAAAAATCATTTTTAAAAAATTATAGACATCACAGAAAATCACAAGCAACAATTAATTCATATTTAAACTTTTCAAAAAGTAAAACTTTTATTATAACCTTAAATAGATTAGTTGCTCCAATAATGACTGGAAAATATCTCCATGGGGTGTTCTATTATTAACTGCCATAAAAACATCACATCTAAATATTTATACTTCTCTAACTGTATTTTTTGTTCCATTGTTTGGCATTTGCCTCTGAGCACCTAATGCAACACCATCTCAAGTGTAGAATTACGAGGAAGCAAAAGTAGGTAGATACAAGCAAGACTGAGACTTGACAGTGACCTTGGAGAAGTGTGGTTGAACAGGTGAGAGAGAAGAAGGGTGGGGGGAAGAGGGAAGAGGAGAGGAGGGGAAGGGAGTCAGAGAGACAGAGAGACACAGTGACAGAGGCAGAGGCTGAGACAAAGAGAATCCAGTCTTCTGAGGATAGAGACTGGCAAACACACGGGTATCTCTGTGAAAGAGGGCCTGTGCCTGGCAAACTGACCTCTAAGGTCACAACAGTATCACTAATGTGGAAAATGCACTTAGTCAATTGGTGGTCCTAACTTGTGTGCATTAGCATTTGAATTGATTCCACAGTCACCTACAGAGGCCTAACACTCATTGTTATGTAACTGCCATTGCCCATACAGCAAACTAGGCCTGTAGTTTGGGCCTATGCTTGTCACAGGAAAATACTTTGCAAGTAGAGGACAGAAACCCTTGCCTTTAAACTTCTTATCTAAACAATCTCAGGCTAATGCAGCAACTTTTCATTCTCTCCTACTTTCCTACATTGTTAGAAGGACAAGAGAACTGTGCAAGGACACTTTACAATGCCACCATTCACTCTGCCCTTGATGCTCCTTGCTCTTGCCATAATTATTTAATAGTAAGTACTATTCTTCTGTAGACACTATTGCCCATATTTTATTTCTGCATTTTTAATATTTAGTTAGCTAGGCAAATCCCTTATTTGACACACAGAAGTGACAAAACATAGACATCCATGGTTTGTGCCTTTAATTATACATGATTCATAGAAGATATATATTGTACTTCTAGCATGGTTCAAACACAAGGTTTACAATTCTACCTGTGGTTGTTTCCCTTCTTCCAATTGCGCTGTGGAAAACTGTGTCATACATAGTAGAGGTAGTTAAAAGGTCTCCAAATCAAATGCCAAAGCAAACATTTTAAAGACTAGAATGCATTTATTTATAAAAGTGTGTGTGTGTGTGTGTGTGTGTGTGTGTGTGTGTGTGTGTGTGTGTGTGTGTGTGTGATGCAGATTTGTGAAATCTAAAGGTTAACTTGTAGGAGTCTGTTCTCTTCCACTTTTAGTATCCCAGGGATTAGGTCTGTGCCATGGTGGTTCAGTGGAAGTCTAAGAATGACTTGTGGCTCAGGCTTGGTGACTCATGCCTTAATGCTGGCAGTAGAGAGGCAGATGGAGGCAGATCCCTGTGAGTTTGAGGGTCTATGGAGTGAGTTTCAGAACAGCCAAACTACACAGATGAACCCCATCTCAAAAAATCAACAAAAACAAACAGGAAATGGATGCCTTTGTGAGTATGCACAATTTATGAGGATTGATGGCAAATGCTATCACATTGCTGTTGTATTTGATTTCTGGCCCAGACTTTTTGCCCCAGCCTCCTGGCCTGAATTTTCTGTCCTAGTCTTGTAGCCCAGACTTTCTGGCCTATACTCGTGACCTGGACTTTCAGACACACAGTCCCATGGTCCCACTGAAACTCATAGATGTTTACTATGAGTTACATTAATTTTATGCTGATTGACCTGAGGCCCAGACATATAACTTGCTAGCTCTTTACCCTTAATCTAACCCATGATTCTTATCTTGTTCAGTCATGTGGCTCAGCACCTTTTCTCAGAGCATCATAGTTGTCCTCTGCATCTTCTGGCTTCTTTGTGTCATTTCTGCTCTGTTCTTCCTTTTCCCAGAGTTTTCTTAGTCTGGTAGCCCCACCCATACTTCCTGTCTGCTTTTGGCTAATCAGTGTTTTTATTAAACCAATAGGCGGGACAAATATTTACAATGAGACAACTTAATTCTACTACACACTGCAATTTTGTAAGCTCATGAGCATACTTTAAACTACTGTACTATAATCTCTATATCTCTAATTTTGGAGTAGTAATAAAGAAATTAGGGGTACATTAATAAGTGGGAGAATTAGTAAATCTACCTCTTATGAGTGGAAAATCACAAAACCAAGATTATAGATAAATTTTATGGTGCAGTTGCTTCTCTGGATGCATTCAAATCCTATCAGCTCCGCAACCACTGGTATGACACCTAGCTAATCCTTTCTTCTCTCTTCAATGGATGGCATCATTACAATGAGCGATTATAGGACATCCACCTGTGACATGGGGGGGGGCATCTTTTCCCTCACATTTTCAGAGGTTCCATCAGGAAAGCAGGCATGGCAGCTACACCAGGGGGTGGGGGTAGTGAGGGAGATGGGGGGGAGAGAGAGAGAGAGAGAGAGAGAGAGAGAGAGAGAGAGAGAGAGAGAGAGAGAGAAGTGAGTGAAGCCAGGCTATAACCTCCAAGCCACAACCAGCTTTAGCCATGTAAATGTTGAAAAACCTTCCCAAACAGCACTAAAAACTGGGAATTCGGTGTCCAAATTCATGTGCCATTGAGGGGGGAGAGATTTCTTATTCAAATCACAACCGTTAGTAACCTATATAATTGACTTATGAAACACGATGTAGTGTCAGTGTGGAACTCAAACCAGATTCTCATTAATATCCTTATTTATGAACCATGTACATAACATGTCTATGGCCCGTACTGAAGTTTCTGTTATTCATATCAGTGTGAATCTTGTGGATATAAACTCGGATAACAAAATGACTAGCTGAACATCTATGAATGATAAACACAATGGTTTAAATGTTATCTGTTTCACACAGCAATTTGTTCTTTCCTTATTCTAGTACTTTCCATGAAGGTTAAATGATGCATATTTGCATTTTTAAATTACAGCTCAGTGGGCTTTCATATGCAGGTTTCCATCAGGCCTGTATTGTTTGTCTAAAATCATCATAAATATTACAATTTCATCAATGATTAATGGCTACTTTTTATAAAGCATGTGACACTGTCTGATGTATAGTTGTCCTTTTTACAAGATTTACTTTTTGAAATTCCATTTCAATAATTTGTATTTTTGGAGTTAACATTTTCTCTTTAATATTTTTCAAGTTAGTTTAAGAGATAGTTGCATAATGAGACAGTTTTCTTCCATCCAGCATAGAGCTCTTTCTAATTCACATGTATTGTAACCTAGATAACATAAGTCCTGATATTGCAGCATTTGGAAATATACATTTATTAAAGAAATAATTGAAGATGGGAAATAAATGTGCTAAGCTGTTCGTAAGGTGGACTGGTCAAATGGTTCAGTGAGCTTTCAAAATAGCTGAAAGTAATAGAGTTCAATAAGAGAGCTAGGAAATTTGAACCTATTTTTGCAGATATTCAAATCAATATGTTTAATGTGTTAAGACATAAAAATGTTAAAGTAATCCTTATTGAAAATATGAAGGCCTTAAATTTTAGTGACTAATTGAAATACCAGGCCGCCTTTGTGTAACTATGACTTCTCTCATTACATTAAACGAGAAATTGAAGTGGACGGCAAGGCGCAGAGAGGGTCTTTGAGACACTGATCTTTGTCGTACTGGTCTCTTTATTTGTTGCAATAACCTAATCTTATTATCCTAGGGAACCTGATACACCCGCATCCCCTAAGTACCACAGAGACACAAAACACAAGAACCAGGACATTTGCTGAATCATATATCAAACTGAGAAGAGATTTGTTAAAAATAATTCTTTTGAAGAATACACTGAGCTTCAATTGTATATCCTCGGCCGGCCACATGCTGGGTTTTTCTCTTGATTTCTGCCCCTTCAGCTTTCCCTTTATGTCTTTCTCCTAGTTATAAAGAACATCCTAGCCTCTGATAATGACTTACAGGCTTTATTATAAATTGTTGGTGCTTTGGAGGTCTAACAAAGGATGCTTTTCCTAGCAAGCTGCAACAGGACAAATCACAGGACAAGAGCTTCATTGGAGTGTGTGTTTGCTGCTTCTACAATTTTATTGAGGCAGTAATGACTTTTTGAGAAACCGTCTCATCATTTGATTTTAAGAATATGATTTCAGTCAGGGGTATTTGAGGACCTTGCAAATCTCTGCAAAGAGACGAAATAAAGCCACTGTAGTTCAAAAGTTCAGAATTCAAAGCATCAAAGTATAGGGGGGTAAGAAAGGAGATTCCTCTGGGATGGCCATCATTTTCTGACATTGCCACCATCTCTTTGCTGGTTTGCTATGAAAGCAGATCTCCCAGACCCCCTCATTACAATTTCTGCTGTGACTAGCCACAGTCACTTGTTAAAAGGCAAGGCATTTATCCACGTTGTCGGTTTGTTGTCTCACAGCCATGGGACTAATCACTTTCTCAAGAGCCAAACTGCATCATGTCCTTTATTTTTGGGAAAAGAGATTTTGAGGAAATGCCACTGTGTAACCACAATATATTCCTTTAAAAGAATGTAATATGTTATTTAAGAAAAGAAAATTGCCAGGAGATAATTTTAGCAAGAATTTGGTTACTCAATGCATACTTTAGAAATGACCTCACCCCAGAGCTAAATCAGACCTAGAAGTATCCTTTTCAACAAAATGAAAAACTAATGTCTTCATACAAGTGAGCTTTGTGGGATGGCTGACTGACAGGCCTTGGGATTGGCTTCCATATTCACCAGCTTACACATCCAGGCTGGAAAAGGGCTAAATGAAACCAACAGAGCAGTCTTTCCAGGAATGAAATCTAGTTAGGATACATGAGGGCTGATGCTTGGCTCAGACAGTGACTCAGTGTAGGAAATTTAGAATTAACATTGCAAATGCATCAGCTAGAATCATAAAAAGAAATCACTGCACTAAAATGTACAAATATCAAAGGTGTACTTGAGATCCAAGCATGCCCAAGAACAACTAAATACCATGTGTGTTACTTTGTTTAGATTAATTACAGTTAAGTCAATTCTTTATTTTTGATTTGTCCTATCTTTAAAGTTCTGTTAATGGCTATTTAGTACTGTTTTATATAGAAACTGCATCTCTAATTCCCAAGTTAGAGAACAACTGTGTAAGGAAGCAGTCTTGGCCTCCAGCCCGTGTGGGCCTATGGCTACAGCTCATTCATCTCCTCAGACAGGAAGTTCAGCTGTGTCCATGTCAAAAATCAACATTTTGGGGCGAGGAGGATGAAACAACTGTTAAGGTCACTTGATGTCTTTGCAATGACCTGGGTTTGGGTCCCAGCATCAGTATTTTGTCTCACAACCGTCCATAATTCAGTTTCATGGTATCTGTTGCCTCCCCCACTGACTCCAGAATGTACATAGTACACATACATATGCAGGCAAAGCATTTGTGTATTTAAGATAAATAAGTCTAATTTTTAAAAACCTAACATTTTTATCATAAGCTTTAACTACCTTTCTTCTTTGCTTATGTTTTTCTCCTTTAAAATTAAACTTTTCTGAATCACAGTGGCAAATGCTTAACCCAGAGCCAGATGAACAGTATGTTTATGTAATCTTCTAGGAGTCACCATTCTGCATATTACTTGCCTCAAATTATATATAAAAATTTTGTATCTTAACATGAGAGATGAAAGTTGATTGTATATTTTCTATGTTATGACTAAAATACCTTAGAAATATTTTGACAAAGGTAAAAGTATTAAAGGAAAAATTCAAGCCCTCAGTTACTTCTGTAAAGAAAGAAATTATCCAGTAACTTGTATGCATCATATGTGGTAGACAACTTACTTCGGCATACCAAAAATAATCAACAACCTATCTGCTTATTAAATAAACATAAGGAAGGCACAGTGTGACTTCTTCTGATCATCCAGGTTTCCCTTTGAACATTGTGAGACTTTACACAAAGAAAAATATACACAAAAAATTAAAAGTTATCTCCACCACAACCCAGCCTCGGAAAGTCTAATCCAAAATTATATGGACAGTATCACTAAGTAATGGGAGTTTTGACTGAACTCCATAAACTGTGTCTCTGACTAAATGGGTATGAGACAAACAAGGCCTCAAATAATAAACATGCTGAGTTATTGCAGTACAAAAGGAAGGGAGGTTGTGCTTGTCAGATGAACAGCCATGTCATGCTCCACAACAGTTTTGTTTTTAATTTGATGATCTGCTAATGAAAGCCATGGTTCCCGTTTGTAGATCAATCTTTCTTGCACAGAGATCAACATCTCTATGTTAATGGAGCAAAACAGAATATTATCCAACGTCTTGCTGGAAAGGCAGAAATGCACATTCATCTTGAAAATCTGAAAAGTCTAAGCATTTCAGCTTGTAATATGTTATATTTTTTTAACCTGAGTTTAGAGATAAAGAAGATAATATGACCAAGATCTGTTACCTAGCTAAGGAAACAGACAATAGGATTATGGACCAGATGCTTTGGTTCCTTAGCTCATGTTTCTTAAAGGATCTGTAACTTATTACTTGTCTATTCTCTCTGAAAGAACCCCTCGAATGCAGCAGGAGCTTCTTCGTATTTCGTTTGCATTTTCTGAGTTTCACTATGCATTCAGTTTCTGTATCCCTTCCAAATTTTTTGCTGAAAATGTCCTCTTTGCCCTTAATCTTTGGAGCCATCTAGTCTCAGAAATGTTTCTAGCCCCTCTTCCCCAGGTATTGATAGGCATCCCTTCCTGGCTTTGAGGACATGGAGATGGTTTATTGTGGTTTGCTAAATAATGCCATCCAAAAAGATGAAGTCATGCATGTGAAAAGGCATCTCTACTCCTTCTGTGACACACCATTCTATGTATGTGAATTTCTTTTAATTACAAAAATCAAAGAACCACATTTCAGGAAGAGTAGTAAACACAAAATAACAAGATACTGGTGAGTAGCCATGTGTAAATATGAATTTGCATCCGGTCTTATATCTAGACACATTTGGAAAACCCTAACATGCACAGATGGCCAGAGCAATCTACTTTAGTCGACAGTAGTGCTCACAGGGCAAGTATTCTGGGATCTCTTTGACAGCTCTTCCTACAGATGGTCTCAGACCTTATGTTAGAAATGGCTGATTTACACCACTGCTCTTAATTACTTTATGCTACACAGCAGCATTTACTAAAGTTGTCTGACATTAAGGTTCCTCTTATTTCTGCAAGCTTTCTTTGACTAACTTATTTTATTTTTTTGCAGAAAACAAATTGTCTTATAAAAATGTCTTCTGAATTATGTTTTTTTAAAAAAATTCTTCTTTGTCCACAACAAAATTTTAGTTCAATTATCTAACACATTTTTTAATCATCCGAGCAGAAAATTTAATTATCCACTTAATCATTATTTTAAAAATAAACTTAGGGCAGGAATGATGTTTGGGTTATAGTGATTTTCTTTTCTTGTTTTTCTTTCTTTTTTTTTTTTTTTTTTTTAAAAAAAAGTCTTTTTTTATCCATGTACCCCCCTGCTCCTTTTCCCTTCCCTCCTCCCAATCCCTCCCAGTCAGCCACCAGCCTCCCCGAAAAACAGGCAAGAAGTCCCAAGGTAGGCCAGCTTAGCACAACACATCCACTCCTGGCAAGTCTGATTTCCTCACCTCAATGTCAAGGCTTGGTTAGATGTTTCTCTGCAGGGAATGGGTTTCAAGGTGCCAGCCCACACACACAAGAACACAGTCTGATCCCATCCCTCAAGGCTCCACAAACTGCCCATGCCAATCGACAGTTGCCCACTACTGTGGGACTTCTCCTCATAATACTATCTTGCTCATACAGACACTCCTCCCCTGCTCTCAGCTGGACCCAGAGCTCTGCCCAGTGCTCAGCCAAAGATCTCTGCCTCAACCTCTATTTATTGTTGGATGCAGGTTCTGTGATGACATTTGGGGTGGTTATTCATTTGATTATAGGGAAAGTCCTGGTTAGGCACACCTCCATTATTGTTTGGGACCTAGCCAGGGACATCCTGTGAGTTCTTGGAGGTTTCCTTATCGCCACGTCTTTTTCCAACCACACACTGGCTTCCTCTATCAAGATATCCATCTCACATTTTTCTCCCTCTTTGTTGCTCCTCTCATTCAAACCATCTCCTCTCATGGTTTGTTCCCACCCACCTCTTATTAGTTGCAACCTGTTATGATCTCAATTTCCTAAGGTGATCTTTCCTATAATCTCTATCTAGGGGAATCTCTGGATGTCTCTTTTAAGTTCCTTCTGATCACACGCTGTTCAGGGGTTGTGGTTTGCAGCTTGGGTATTCTTTGCTTTTGTTTAAAGTCCACTTACGAGTGAGAATATTTTATGCCTATCTTTCTGGTC
Organism: Phyllotis vaccarum; assembly: GCA_033318265.1. Lineage (NCBI taxonomy): Eukaryota > Metazoa > Chordata > Mammalia > Rodentia > Cricetidae > Phyllotis > Phyllotis vaccarum. The sequence goes on from JARWLC010000010.1 coordinate 57,956,215, forward strand.
CTGTGATATCACTCTCGGGTGGATATTCTACAAATCTATCCATTTGCCTGAAAATTTTAAAGTACCTTTTTAAAAAAAAAAAAATTATTTATTTATTTATTTATTTTTTGCTGAGTAGTACTTCATTGTGTAGATATACCACAGTTTGTTAACCCATTCTTCAGGTGCAGGGCATCTAGGTTGTTTCCAGGTTCTTGCTATTATGAATAAGGCTGCTATGAACATAGTTGAGATAATGCCTTTGGGGTACAAATGTGCATCCTTTGAGTATATGCCCAATAGTGGCATTGCTGGATTCTTGGGGAGATTGAATCTTAGTTTTCTGAGGAACCACCATACTGCATTCCAGAGTGTCTGAACAAGTTTACACTCCTACAAACGATGTAGGAGTGTTACCCTTGCTCAGCATCCTCTCCAGGATAGGCTATCATCTGTGTTTTTGATCTTAGCCATTCTGGTAGGTGTAATATGGTATTTGCTTTGATTTGCATTTCTCTGATGGCTAAGGATGTTGAGCAATTCTTTAAGTGTGTTTCAGCCATTTGTAATTACCCTGCTGAGAATTTCCTTTTTAGATCTGAATTCATTTTTAATTGGGTTATCTGGGTTTGGGGGATCTAGTTTCTTGAATTCTCTGTATTTTAAAGATCAGTCCTCTGTCAGATGTAGGGGTGGTGAAGATCTTTTCCCATTCTGTAGGCTGTCATTTTGTCTTATTGACTGTGCCATTTGCCTTACAGAAGCTTCTCAATTTCAGGAGCTACCACTTTTTGATTGTTGTTCTTAATGTCTGTGCTACTAGTGTTATATTTAGGAAGTAATCACCTGTGCCAGTGCATTGGAGGATATTTCCCACTTTCTTTTCTATCAAGTTCGGTGTAACTGGGTTTATATTGAAGTTTATATTAGATTTGAATTTTATGGAGGGTGTTAGGTTTGGGTCTATTTTCATTCTTCTACATACTACCATCCAATAATGCTAACACCATTTGTTGAAGATACTATCTTTTTTTTCCATTGAATATTTTTGGCCTATTTGTCAGAACTCAGGTGTTCATAGGTGTGTGGGTTAATGTTGGGGTCTTCTATTTGATTCCATTGATCAAGTCTGTTTTTATGCCAGTACCAGGCTGTTTTTATTACTGTAGCTTTATAGTATAGCTTGAAGTCACGGATGGTGATTTCTCCTGAAGTTTTTATATTGAGCAGTATTGTTTAGGCAATCCTGTGTTTCCTGTTATTCCATATGAAGTCGAATATTGTTCTTTCAAGGTCTGTAAACAATTGTGTTGGGGTTTTGATGGGAATTGCATTGAATCTGTAGATTGCTTTCGGTAAAATTGCCATTTTTACTATGTTGATCCTACCTATCCAGGAACATTGGAGATCTTTCCATTTTCTGACATCTTCAATTTCATTCTTCAGTGACTTAAAGTTTTCGTCAAACAGGTCTGGTACTTCTTTGATTTAGAGTTACGCCAAGGTATCTAATGCTGTTTTCAGCTATTATAAAGGATGATGTTTTCCTTATTTCTTTTTCAGCCCTTTTATCCTTAGTGTATAGGAGGGCCACTGATTTCTTTTTTTTTTTTTTTAGTTAATCTTGTGCCCTGCTACATTGCTGAAGATGTTTATCAGCTGTGGGAGTTCCCTGGTAGAATTCTGGGTGTCACTTATGTATACAATCATAACATCTGCAAATAGAGACAGTTTGACTTCTTCCTTTCCAATTTGTATCTCCTTAATCTCCTTTTGTTCTCTTATTGCTTTAGCTAAACCTCTGAGAACTATATTAAATAGATGAGGAGAGAGAAGACAGCCGTGTCTTGTTCATGATTTTAGTGGGAGTGTTTTGAGCTTTTTTCCATTGAGTTTGATGTTGTATGTCTGCTTGCTATCATAAATATCACCTTTATTTTATTTAGGTATTTTCCCTGTAGTACTTTTCAAGTGTACACCAAGCCCTACTTTCATTCCCCAAACTGAATAAAACTATTGTTGAAATGTAGAGACAGGAAGGCCAGAAGTTAAAGACCATATTCATCTACATTTGAGTTCAAGTCCAACCCTTGATACATGAGTGCCTATTATAAAACAAAGGAAGGAAGAAGGAAAGACAGGAAGGAAGAAAGGAAGGAAGGAAGGAAGGAAGGAAGAAAGGAAGGATGGAAGGAAGGAAGGAAGGAAGAAATTAATGATTCCAAACTTTGTACCTTCTAAATTTCATCTACAAAAATGCCTTACTTTTTTATGCATATATATATGTACATATCATATACATATATACATATATGATACAGAAAAACATAGTATACATTGGTGATATAAACCTCAAAGAGTATGATCTCCAGCAGTCTCTTGACACTGTAATAGACATCCCATCTCTAAAGAGGATATGTGGGCAATTAGAGACTTGTCTGTAACTAAATTTAACTTTTCTAGGACATTCCACCTGGGAAAATATTTTTGTTTTTCCTTGATGGTGATTGGAAGTCCATAGTTAATTTAAATACACAACAATTATTAAATATCTGAACAAATTTAAGCTCACACAATCTGAAGTAAAGTAATAGATTATAAAACTGCAATTACGTATTTGGATGATAACATGACTGCAGAGGCCTGCCTGACCTTTCTAATGGTTCCTGGTATAAGAGGAGTGTTGGATTAAGAAATATTAGGAATGGAAAGAATTAAGACAGAGACAAACCATAGCATCTTTCCCCGATTTTATTTCACCTAGGCTTTTTATACCAAGCAAAGGGGAGGGGCAAGTGCAGACAGGTATGATCCCTTCTTTAATTCTCAAGTATAAGTCACCCAGTAATCATGTCTTTGGCCAAAGCATCCTGTTATGCAGCCTTCCAAGCGACAAACAAACTCAGATTCTTTGGTCTTCAGTCAAAATGGGAACAAGACACAAAGCTGGAGTCTTTTTGAGCTCCCACACATGACCTCCTGCTAGAGAACTCCCGATTCTATATCCTTAGTCCCCATTTCATGTCTTCCCATTTCACAATCCTGTGAGTGATCTTTTCAGATAGAACATCATTGTTTTCACATAGGGTACCGTTTTCACTGTAGCTCACAGAGTGTGTCACCATCAACATGGTTTCGGCCACAAGAATGAAGTAGTAAATGTGAAGCATATGGAAACCCCACTGAAGTAACTTCAAAATGACAAGCACTTCCTACAAATCTCCTGGTCGTATTTTGACTTAGTGCACTGTATACAGCTGGGAGGACTCACAATCTGCGTTGTTTGACTGAATGGGGACGTTTTATAACAGTTAGTAACCTTGTCTATACAATGAGGGATCTGGCCAGAGGCAGGACACATAATGCTTCTCTTTGTATTGATTTCCACTGAGGCACATTGTTTCTCTCCATCCTGCAAGCAGCTTCAATGAATTATTTTCCTGACAATTTGAGAAAGGTTTTGTAAAAAGTTAAGACATGAAAATAAATTGAAAGCCTTTTATTTGTATTATGAATTCTCTAGGTGAGTGGAACTTTATATGAAGCAAAATATGTGAACGTCACACTTAACTTGACAAAAACCCCATAATTATTAACTTTATCTTCCTGTATTGTAGAAAGTAAAACAAATGATTAAAACAAATATAAATTCGGTATTCATTTTAATAATGTATTATTTATACTGACACCAGTGTCGACTATAGAACACAATTTTTTCCCAGATTTTATATTTTGATACTGTCATTTGCTATTCATGTTGGAAATGACATCCAAATATAAATGCTTGCCCGCAAATTTGAAACCAGAGCCAAATACCAGAAGGGAGAATAAGCAGAGGCTGAATTAATAAGACCAAGTTAATATCATGCCAATGAGCCCTGGATGGCTCAATCAATCTGACAGCTCATATCCTAGACATTGTTTTCTGGCCATGTTCAGTTCACTGTCCATAATAGATAACATTATAAACAAACATTGAAAATGATAAGTTTACAGGAAAGAGATTGAATAAGGAAAAATACTGTGTATACTTCATATTGATTTTATGAGAGAATGAAATGGTTAGTACTCTTTTGAATGTTTAAAAATATTGGCCATCAACTGTGGGCCGTCATTATAAACACATGGGAGAGAAAACTATTTTGTTCATTGAAATCTGTATTAAACTCAGTGCTGGTGTAGAAAAAAATTGTGATGACTAACAGATTTTTTTCATGAATTATTTGAAAAACCTCTAAACAAACTGGCTTCATCATAATTATTTTACTTCATTGTTTTATTTCAGATAAGGGAGAGCTGCACCCTGATCAGATTTAGATGGAACCTTGAATGACATCAACTGTGCTGTTTAGTTCCTCACTTAAACTGAGGCTTTTCTAAGTGTAAATATTTGAGTAAAAACTATCTAATAGTCATGATACACACTAGGAATAAATTAATATCTTTGTGAAGATAGCATCCTGTGGACTGGGGAAAGGGCTCAGGGTTAAGATAGCATCTTATAATGATAAACAAAGAATCTATAAGTATATTTAAAAAGAAATCCTGTCTTCTATCGGATGGGGAGATGGCTTTGCTAGTGAAGTGTTCGCTACGCAAGCACAATGACCTGAGTTCAATTCCCAAAAACCAAGTAAAAATGGCAGAAATGGTTGGGCATGCATATGGGCAGAATCATGTGACTCACTGACTAGACATTCCAGATGATTTGGCAAGCTCCTGTGAAGAAAAATAAAAAGTACTGTTTCTGAAAGATAAATGATGTCTGAGAAATGGTATCAGAAGCTCCCCTGTGGCCTCCAAAGACCTGCATACAAATAATCACTCCCCCCCCCCACAAACATACAAGCTTTTTATAACCCAGTGGATTTCACATTCCCTTTGATTTAATGAAAATTCACAGCACAACAACTTTACATAGTTAAAAACAAGGTCAAGAAATATTCTTTGACTTAATAACTACAGAGAAGTTGATCATAAATATTAATATGGAAAAGTGGCCCTTCATCTCATAGAAAACACCCTTATGCTTAATTGTTCCCAGAGCTTAAAGAGAGGCTGGCCTTTGTTGTATTTGAAGATGTTAACAGTATACACATCTGGTCTCACACTTCCTTGTTTCATGAGAAGGTCATCAGCTATACTAAAATAACCCAGTTATCTACAAAAGGAGGACAAAGTGATTCCTTGGTGATTCTTGGGTGCTCTATGTTTTCCCAAATTGTGGATGTGGTTTGGGCCAACCTTGTTCATGGGACTCCATTTTGTCATTGGGGGGTAAACTTTGTTGCCCTATATAATCACATGAAATAACTAAGATGCATGCCTCTTATTTACCCACAGCAGCTAGGGGGAGTCAAGATTCCCCTAAACCTATTGAAAATGTGCATTTCTGATGGAGAACACATCAAGTACTCTGTGCGTTTTAAGCTTTGGTAGTTAAGAGGTAGCTGGAACATGAAGTACGCTATTTTTGCCTTAACAAAATGAGGGAAGAGGAAATGCTAGAGAAAATTAAGCTGGAAGAGCTTAAGTAACACCCTGCAGTCACATTAACAAGATATCACAAATGGACACCTCACTCACAGAACTTAGGACCTTATGCATGTGGCATCAATGAGCTACATCCCCAGAAATAGACGGAAAAATTGTTCATTGTGAATAGAAAGTAAGTAGCCTGTTGTGATTTTCTATATATAAGTGATTTGTGTCACTGGAAATGACTTTAAGGTTACTAACAAAGACAACATTGATTGCCCTTTGTTTTCTACCCCCCTTTTGCTCTATTTCTTATTTCTCTCTGTTTTACCTCCCCTTCTTTCTTTCCTCCGTCTTTTTTTCCCTGTTTCTCTCCATTTACTCTTCTCAACCACATTTATTGAGAGAGTTCACACATTAATCATTCAGGAATTAAAGTATATAGTTTAATGTTTACAAATGTATTTGCCCTGTGAACGTTGTCACAAATTTAAAACATCTCTTTCACCCAAAAGATAGCTTTCTACTTCCTAGTCTCAATACCCATGTTTTCCTCTATTTAGGCAATCCCTCATCCACTTGTGATATATATATATATATGGAGATAAAGAGAGAGAGGGAAAGAGGGAGGGAGGATGAAAGAAGGAAAGAAAGACAGAGACACACAGAGATATTAGAGAGACAGAAAGTTGCCTTTCCTGGCTCTTTCTTATAAATTTGTCCATGTAAATTTGAGTTTGGATTCTTTAGCATGTTTTTATAAGGCATTCATGACAGAGCATTTTTCAGAACTTTATTCTTTTTAATTATGTTATATTCCTTTTAAAGTCTATAACTCATTTTGTTTATCAATTCATCATGTACTAGATGTTTGGATCATTTTTAAAATTTTATGATTAGGAATATGGCTATAATAATTAGGTATGATTTTGTATGCTTACATTCATATACCTGAAGTAAAATAGCTGAATCATAGAGTAAATTTATGGTTAATCTTTGAGGAATTTCCAGGGTTTGTTACCAAATGGAAGTACCATTTTCCATTCTGTATTCTTACTACTTTATACGTTTATTTATATTCATAGTTTACCATTATATATTCTTACCACCTCATGGTAGTGAGGTATGTTCCAATTTTTAACCTTTCTCCAAATACCTCCCCCTCCCTCTTCTCACCCCAATGGAATTAAACCAATAGCCCCATAAAAGACAAACAAACACTCTTCTTCTAAACTATATAACTCTTCCTATTTTTACACTTGAATTTGAGCCAAATTGTCAAGGATGGACTTCTGCAGGCACTGCCATCCTCAATAGAATCTTATCCTAGGTAGCCTAATTGGTGTGAAACTGTATCTCCATATTGTTTTTACTTGCCCATCTCTGCTGGCTAGGATACTGAGTATCTTTTATTGTGTTGATTGGTCATATGCATATCATTATTGAAATATCTATTCAGATTTTTGGTCCACTTTTAATTGAGAAAATTGCTGGTTTGTGACTGAGAATCTTTTTCTGTAGATTATACATGTGATGTGTCATAAATCAGATTGAATGTGGTGAGAAAATTTTTCTCAAGTTTTATGGATGGTATTTTTCTTTCTTGAAGCTGCCCCCAAAAGCAAGTCATCTCTTTTAATCTTGATGAACTGTATTTTCTAGGTTTTACTGTGGATGCTATTTCTTAATTTGTAAAGAATCATTCAGCGTTCACACTGCCTTTTCTTCTATGAGTCTCCTACTCATTTGATAAGCCCTGTAGCCCATTTTCAGTTCACTTTTGTACATGATGTGAGACAGAGATCCAGCCTGGGTCTTGTACTATTCAAGGGTTGTAGAATCAGTTTTTAAAATCTCTTCCTTCTCAAATTTAATATCATCATCCCATCATGAAAAAAAATCAGTTAACAGATTAATTAATTAATAAAACCTGGATATACAAACATTCATGTCTAAACCCGAATTGTGGTTCTTCAAACTTGCCTTTTGATAAAACTGGAAAGCTAACAGATTGTCACTTCATTGTTCCTAAAGATCTCTGTGATGTTCTTGAGTCCCTCTGATAGCGCAGGAATTAGAGCATGAATTGACAGCGATGTAACTGCTGGACTGAGATTCAGACTTACACTGTGGGAATGAAATGGCTTGTTTCCCTGTGACCATGCTCTCCTCCCTCACTCCTGGTGGTGTTCTGCTTCCCAAAGGGGAACTACTGAGCTACTCTCCAGCTGCTTCAGCTGTATAGTTTATGGAGGTTCCTTTCTTATAAGCCCCAGAAATGAATTCAGAAATACCATCATGGAACTAAAATAGCATAGAATCATAGAATCATTGTAATGCAGAATGCTGTTAGTAGCCTTGGCTTGTGCAGAAGCAAATCTTTAATGCTGGAACTTCAGTTTTGCATCTATGGAGAGTCTACCTCAGTGTATTTACTAAAATCAACAATATTAGACTTTTAGTTAATATATTTTAAATTATTTTAAATATTAGAATTCAGTTAAAATATTGTTGTGCTGAGTGGCTTTGAAATATGTGTTGGGGGTTGTGAAGAACAGATTCTAAAAGTAGTTCTCTGACCTCCAACTCAAGCCCTGGTGTACACATTCATACACATACATACCACACATACACACACACACCACACACACAAAGAGATATAGAAATAAATGTATAAATTAAAAATAATAAAATATGTGCTTTCATAAAATAGTGGCTAGAAAGTTATGAAATGAAAACATTGTGATCTATGACAGAAATATCTATATGGTGATAAAATCAATATGATAACTTTTACTACTAACAGTTCATGTTATGCAGGAACTGGGTAAATGCATATTACACTTTGATTTAACAGGTGGATACAGCTTAAGCTTCAATAAAAGAACATAGTGGAACCCTTAGCTATATATAGTTTCAACAATAACATATACGATGCCAGTATTTCCTGAGGATTAATGATAACTGGAAGAGCCTGTGGTCCTAGGGCCATTAACTCCGGGTGGTCATTAATTCTGCTGGAAGTATCTTACAGCATGGACATTCATTACAATCACTTCCCTTCTCATAATACAAATTTTGGCTGGAGTTTTGTTTAAACCCTTTTTAAATTTTGAGATCATTCTTTTCTTGTGAAGTCAACGACTCAATAGTACACATTTGAAGCCCATTCAGACTGTGATAGTACAGGTGTTTTCTGTATTTTATCATTGTTTGCTTTCCTATCGCAAAGTAGCAGAAGAAGCATACGTTGTATTCTTGTTAGTAAGCTGGTTCCATATAATGCAGGGTCCATCCAAGCAGAAATTCTGTCTATTTCCTGAATAGTATGCATTGGCCAGGAATGAAACTGATGTTATCCAAGGTACAGAGTGTGGACTGTGTTCTCTTCTGATTGCTGTGGATTAAACCTCTGAAGCCTTGTCACTGCCTTCAAGATCCATGTTCCTACTCTTGAGACTCAGGCCAAACTCACTGTGAAGTTAAGGCACTAAGCATTGACTTTTATAAAGCATGATTTCTATAAGCCATTATTTTCAAGTACTAATAGGAAAAAGCATCAAAATTCTTTTAGTTCATTGTCATAGTTCTGATTTCCATAAATACAATATTATTTCAACTAAAATTTTAAATGAATAAACATCAGATTATTTTATGGATCCTAAAAAGTTAGATTTTAAAAACTGGGTTAACCTTTAATTTTAAGTAAAAATGTATGCATTTTTAACCACTCCCACTTGAATATGAATATAAGGTATGAGTATAAAACATATATTTACTGTATATGATTGAAGCCAATAGAAAATAAAATATGTTAACTCCTAACCCAGCAAAGGAATACCGTGCAGCTGAAAGGATCATGCCACATTAAAGTAGGATGTTAGCTCGACATTGCCAAAGTGAACGTGACGTTATAAAAGAAAGTAGTGTCACATGTGATTGACAATAAAAGTGCCAATGCATATTAGATTAGAACTAACCTAATTGGAGGATGTAGGATATTTGAAATACAGTAATAGAAGCAGGCGCTAATCTCTGTCATGCTATGGCATGTCACCATTGCTTGAAATTCCATTGGGCAATATTAATTCAAGCAGAGGTCTGAGCTACTAATAAATGAGGCAAATTGAGTCAATTACTAATTTCATGCTTTTATGATTTGGGGTTTAGCTAGATAATATCTGCAATTTAATGCACTACTCTCTAGAGATCTTGACCATTTACAAAGAACATGCTTTCACAGACCTATTTGCACTCTGCCATGCAGTAGGGGAGGGAAATGCTTGGGCCACAGTGTTATTTTCTCTCTCCAACCTCCATGTGTGACTTCCCTTGGATTGAAATCTTCATCAGGCTTTACGGCTACATTCCTTGCCTTCTAGCTGTATTTACTTTCCCCCCTTTCTCTTTGGGAAACAGAAATCATAAAAGCCAGGCAGGATCCAAGTGTTCTTACATTTTATTGGAATGTGCAAGGCGTGTAATGCTACAAGGAATGCATGCACCTTGGAAAATAAAACTTCTGTTCTATATTTTTTAAACAGAATTTAAACTTGCATTCAGCTAGGACTCACTTACTAGGTAATGGTAAATTATTGTCTTCTATTCTCTCCACACAAAATGAGGACACAGTTCCCCAAGATTCTTTGTGTCATTGTTAATTACCAAGTTGATTTGTGCATAAATGGATATCCTCTTGGGAATAATTTCAAATTCTTCAAAATAATGGATTTCATTTTGTTTACATGTCAAACATATAATGAATGAATAGCGTTTTATTAATATCCAAATTTTTAGCTTTGTATAAAACTGTGTGATTAAAAAAACAATATTAAATCGTTAGTTGAAAAATTTTTACTATGTGTGCTTCTGTGTTAAAAATTCTGCATCTCTTACTTTGTAAATGCATCTGCATAGACTGGACTTTGGTTTGGAGCATCTCGCAATAAAGAGAAACTCCAATTTGATGCAACTGCTTACAGACAGAATATTATAGCAAGTCCTGTCTGCTTTTCTCTGAGAACAGTAGACTTTTCAAAAAGTAATCATATTAAGTGCTCATTTATATTAACTCAAATGTAGCATTCCAAGTCTGTTCTTCCCAGTATCCCCAAGAACCAAATAAAAATACACTTGAAATCATGCCATTCCAGTTATGGTTAACCTGATTCTGAAGAGATCAGGAAGGAAATGGATAGTTGCCAACAATCCTCTTTGGCCAACACCTCCCCCCACCAAAGAAGAGTAGTAAATTGAGAATTGAGCCAATTATGCATATAAGTCCAGCTGGAAAGCACTTTCCACAAAACTCTATCAATAATTTACCTAGGTCATAATGTGGAGTTTGAACAATAATTAAAATCAGAAACCCAGAAAAGATATTATCTTCTTTCCTTCCAGACTTCACTCATTATTCTCCCCCTCTCCTTCCCTCCCTCCATGCATCTCTACCTCCCTTCATCCCTCCATTTCTCCCTCCCTCCCTCTCTCCCTCCCTCCCTCCCTCCCTCTGTCCCTCCCTCCCTCCCTCCCTCCCTCTCTCTCTCCCTCCAGCCTTCCCTCCCTCTCTTCCTTGCATTTTCCTTCATCCCTCCCTCCCTCCCTCCCTCCCTCCCTCCCTCCCTCACTCCTTCCTTCCTTAACTCCTGCCTCCCTTTCTTTTCCCTCCCTCTTTCATCCCTCCCTCCTTCCCTCTCCACCTCCTTCCCTCCTGTTTCCTTCATCCCTGCCCCCCTCCCTGCTTGTCCCCTCCCCTTTAGGCCCATCAGTTGCTCTCTTTGACTCCTCCTCCCTGCCTCTCCAGTCTAGACCCCATTCCTAACATCCCTACCAAACCCAAAGGAAGAATTTTCTTTGTTTCAGAAGAACAAGAACATTTGTGCTTGTAATTCTTTGTTCTAACAGCAAAGCCTACAAAAACTCCCCCTTTAAGCTGCAGCTTATGCTCTGGGAGTCAAGGATCAGGAGGTCAGAAGATGTTAGCCAAAGAGAGCCTTGCACAATACATCCATAGATGTCTTATAGAGGGGAAAAAAGCCCTGGCCTGATATTACTGTCAGAGACCTAAAGAGAAGCATCAAGTTCCCTGCTGTGATATTCAGAAGATGAATGGACACAGCATAAAATATTATGTCATAATTCACAACTCAGGACATATGAGTCCTGTCTTTTTGTATTCCTTATCCCCCTCAAGTCTTAATTCATGTGATAATCAGTGAATGCTAAAATTATTTCACTGAGCAACAGAAGGATTGGTAATTTAACAATAGAGAAAACCCTCACTTACTCTGAAAACTCCACAATGTCAGGAAGAGAAGTTATCCTCAGTGGATAATATTGTGTGATACTGACAGAAAACTCACACTGTTTGCCAATCATGAAGAATTATGCATAAAATATTATGTTATTCATTCCATAGATCAGCAACTGGAGGTTCAGAAAATTTACATTAGCTGATCAGAGGCATAGACTGATGAGAAATAGAATTCAGTACTGTGAAAGCTAATGATAACTTCCAAGCAGTATCATTGCCTAGTTTATATGGTGCAATATAGCATGATATACCTAAGCAATATAATCTCGGCTGTCTCTCAGTAGGGTTAAGAAGCAGTTTGGGAGTGATTTTTCAAAAAGTGAACAAAAAAATAATAAATCAAACCACCTTTTGAGCTAAACTGTTTATCACGTCATTTTTTTGACTACTGTATAAATAACATATTTAATGTAAAAACTTGACATACTTAAATGTATATCACACTGAGTACTGTGTTGTAGCACATTAAAGGAGATGTACCTTGTTTATAGGATGTGTTTCCTCTACGTGTTGTTATTAATGTTTTAATAATACCCTTAATTCTTTGCAACACCAATACACAGCAATGGAGAAAGATGTCAAGGACCAAAGTAGTATTTCAGTGAGAGGGATTCATAGCAGATATAAAATTTCTACATTCTCTCTCTTGATGTGGGAATGCCTTTCTGTATGCTGTGAATATCAATCTTTAAATAAAGGAGCTGTTTTGGCCCATGACAGGCACCATAGAAGAAGTAGGAGGAGAAATCAGAACATAGGTAGGAGAAGCAGGGCGGAGTCAGAGGCAGACCGAGCAAGCTGCCCAAGGAGCAACATGTAAGGAGCACGGGTGAGCCACGGGCCACGTGGCAGACAGATTAATAGAAATGGGTTGAGTTAAGATGTAAGAGCTAGCTAGCGATGTGCTTGAGCCATAGGCCAAATAGCATAAAGTTAATATAAGCATCTGAGTCGTTTCTAAGGGCCTGAGCAGCAGCGGCTGGCTGCTAAGGGGTCTGGCGGTCATGGTCTGGGCCTCTGGCCACCCGGAACCAAAGAAACCCCCATTGCAACACTCCCCCCCCCCCCCCCCCCCGCTCACCTCTGTGTGTGTGTGTGTGTGTGTGTGTGTGTGTGTGTGTGTGTGTGTGTGTTTGTGTGCACACGCACGTTACTTATGGGAACTGAGTTAGGGACAGGTGAACAAGAGCATGTGAACCTTTTAGTTTTTTTTTTGTTTTTTTTTTTTTTGTTTTTTTTTTTTTTTTTTTTTTTTTTTACATCTAACCAATTTATTATTCAATTTCATTTCTCCTGAGTCCTGTGATTAGCCAAAAAAAAAAAAAAAAGTTGTGGATTTAAGTTAATGAATAATTTAACTGTGTGCTTTCTTTTATTCTCAGAGTGGTTGTAGCTGTTACTGATATTTTAAACTCATGTAGCTGAATTTGTAAAGCTTGTTGGGAAATTATTTAGTTTGTCATTGTCTGCTACTCATTAAAATGTGAAATAAAATGCAAGCCTACAACAAAGTCTATTAGGGCGCATATTAATACGGTGAGGAAACTCATTCATTTTAGTCCTCATCTCTAAAATTCTCACTCAGAACATCTTAGACCCATCTTCTTCAAGCTAGTAACTTTCTAGTCTACATTTTTCTTACCGCATCATATGAGACAGCAATATATTGCCCACACAAAATGACAACTGATAGGAGCGTGGAGATGTCTAAATAGCATCAAGTTGTCCAAAGTTTAAGATAACTGATTCTACACAGCATTGAGCGTTGCCTTTAAAGTATTGATATTCAGTTGGTAGGGCCATGCTGCTAATATTTCAGACCGAGAATCATTTTCTCCTGTGGTAAATGATGGTGTAGTGTTAATTCAAGCCTTTGCATAATATGCTGCACATTCTAAATCATATAAGTAATTATTTGAAAGGCAATAGTATCCCAGAGTGTGCATTGTTTTCTAGTTTCACTCTCCATGTGCAGTTTTAAGTCATCAATACCAATTATAATGAAATGTTGCTTATGTTTTTATAGCTGTCATCAACCAGCATTTCTTTGTTTGTTGAAGGAGGTTGTAAATCATGGTCGTCCAGTGCTATTTGGTTTTGCCTTTGCTTTTTGTCATTAGACCCATTGAGCTATGAGGAATTCCAGCAGAGAATAAACTGGCAACCCAGCAAAAAGGAAAAAAGAAAAGTCTTTACCACAAAAAATATAAATAAATCCCTGATGTTAAATTAACATATTATGCTTTTGGTCTATTATTAATATGCACGTCATGGTATCTTAACATTTATTGATTTCCCATTATAAATGAAATAAGCAGATCATTACTGGTAGCAAAAAGACTTCAACTATCTGAGCAAAGTATGACTTTAAAACTACTGAATTCATATTTTTCATTCCGAGAAGGCTGATGAGCCCAAATTTGAAGGCATATAACCTCAAACACAGGGCTAATTGGGAGTCTTTTATCAGATACTCACTCTTTTGTACCTGAAGGCAAAAATGTAAGTGGAAAGGGATCCCCACTCACAAATGTGTGTCCAGATAGAACCTCCAAGTCTTCAAAACGGATCTTGAATTGGTTCTGAATATAAAATTCAGGCCACCTACAACACAGATTTCCTGGCTCTGGAAACATGATGGAATCTTCCACAGGAAAGCAATGTATATTGTTAGGGCCCCAGTTCACACATCTATTCACTGTATGTGAATTGAGGGAAGGGATGGCAGAAAAGAAATGACACTCCTTCCACTACTGTCTTCCCCTCCTCCACTGTGAGCACTTCCCACATCTCATCCACTCTAAAGACACTATCTCTACAAACGTATAAGTAGTACATGTATATTCATGAATACAAAGTTTCATAAACATAACATATTTTGCTTTAGCAAAATCAAATCATAAATTCAAAGCTTTACTTTTCCAAATGACAGCAACCTGGAATCATCACTGAGCTACATCTCTGAGTAATGTTTAATGTCACCTTGGTAAAAATAGCCATGAGCTATTGAAAATCTCATGCTCTGAGTTATTAATCTACTATTTACTGAAAAATAATAGTATGTGCTCAGACCAAGATTTTATGAAAGCAAAGGATATAAAGTTTAAGACAGACATCAAATTTCCTTTAAAAAATAAGGGAAGTCTATGTAAAGAAACTTTTTTTTTTTCTTCAAGAAGCTCATTTGACCCAAGAACATAGCATTTCCTACACTTTAGGGTCTTGATTTTATGCATAGACCCAGTTATTATGTAGACCCACTTGGTCACCTAAAAACCAAGAACTCAGAGGTGTTTTTTTGCTAGAAAAATATATCGCTAAAAAGCATCAAAGCAGCTCAAAAGTTTCCTAATGTCTGATAATGATGGTTATACCAACATACTAACAAGAACAACTTTTGAATTTCAATGATTATTATCACATAAAATAATAAAATAACAATTTAGACTTCTTACCAACTAAAACTTGAGACAAAATTAAATAGCTACACAGATGCAAATAAATCTTTCAAAATTAACCTTTGTTTTTTCTAGATTACTACCCCAAATGTTTTCACTCACATCCTGTAGTGCCTTTAATTTGACTCTAGCATAGCTCTTGAAATTCTTCTACTAAAGCTAGTTTAATGACCCCTTAAAAAAAATAAACTCAAACTCAGCCATCTCTTTTCAGTCTGGGTAAAGGAGCTTACAGTCATTCACACCTCAGTGTGAATTGACTTAATTACCATTCCACCCAAAAGGCTCTATTAAACAGGAAAAGAGCCCAACACTTTGATTTGTAAGGCCACTCTGGCTTCCTTGGACCCTGACATGAGAAAACACTCTACACCCCCCCTCCCCGCCCCACTGAAGCCACTCAATGATCTCACCATGCAAAATGTATGTGTATATATATATTTGAACTGCTACATTTCAACAACAAATGATTTGAAGAAAAGCAAAAATTATTTTATTTTGGTTTGAGCTCATCTTCCATTGTTATTTTGTAGATATGTCAATGAGCAAAAAAAAAAAAAGACAAAAAACATTCTGTTCTATTTACAGTAAATTTTTATTTCATTTGGAAACTTGATACATGTATGATACATATTGAACAGAATGTCTTGCTTAAATAAAAAGATTTTTCACTCTTCACAGGACAGCTTCACAAATAATTTTGGTCAGTGCCCCCCCTCCAACAGCTCTCTTGGTCCACAGACCCACATATTAGGAATAAGCAGAAGACTATTTAGTTTAGGAAAATTAATAACTTATATTTGTCAATTGTACAACAAATAAAAGTGAGGACTTAGGAAATGAAGATGAGGAAAAATTCAAAAATAAAAAAGGGTATGGAGGGAACCCTCCAAGAATGCACAGGGTGTCCCTGGCTAGGTCTCCAACAAATAGTTAAGGGGGTGCTTGAACAGGACTTCCCTTACAGTCAAATGAATAACCATCCTAAGTGTCATCACAGAACCTACATCCAACAATAAATAGAGGTGGAGGCAGAGATCCATGGCTAAGCACTAGGCAAAGCTCCTGGTCCAGCTGAGGGGATGGGGTCTTTATGAGCAAGGAATGGGGATTATGAGAAAAATTCCCATAGTGATGGCTGGCTAGAGCTCTGGGGAGATCACTGAATCAAGAATAGCCACTGGAGGTTCATTGGGAAAAGGAACTAGGCCCTCCAAGGGTAGGCAACTGTCGATTAGCATTGGCAGTATGTGGAACTTGAGGTGGGATCAGACTGTGTTCCTGTGCATGGGCTGGCACCTTGGAGCCCCTTCCCTGCAGAGGAACAGATAACTCAGTCTTGACTTTGGGATGAGGAAATTGGACTTGTCTGGAGTAGATTTGCCAGGCTGAGCTGACCCACCTTGGGACTTCTTTCCCTTTTGGGGGATTGGATTGGGAATGGGGAGTGAGGTGGCTGAAGGCTGACTGAGAGAGATTAAGAAGAAGGAAGCGAAGGGGAACAGGTTGACACATGGATAAAAAAAGACATTTTAATTAAAAATAATAAAATGAACATACAAAAAGTGCATTGCATAAGATTTGAAATTTGTGGAAAGGGAAAAATTATTGAGACTTACAAAGAAATCTAGAATGAATCTTTAAAGGCCAATTCCCAGGCTTAAGTAATGTTAACCATTTTGAAGTACACATATCATTTGATGTTTTAAAAGTGCTCCTACATATATTTAATCTTAACTAGACAAAAACAACACATGTCTAAGGTTTACCGACATCGCCATGACAAACTTTATCACTCATAATCTATAGGTAGGAAAACTGAGGACCATAACATACTGTAAAGCTTGATTAGTTTGTGTGAAATGGTCCTTTCTTTAAAATCTCATGCAGTTAATTTAGTACATACTCTGTTACATCTTGATGTTCCCAAGTGAATACACAACTACACAACTAACCTATGACTGATTTTTATGCCTAAAGGAGCTGCATGATTAATGACATCAGTGTGCTTGAAATTCCTTGGAAGAACTGAATTAAGCGAACCTTCTGCCCTTAGATTTGTCAAATGGAGGGGTAAAGTGATTGTAGGGAACATTTTTATTTGCTTTACAAAAGGTTTCTTTTTTTTTAAACAACAAACAGGTCTTTATAATTATATCTATTTACTAAAGCAATTTAAGCAGTGCTTCAACTTAAAAATATATAATTAACTGTTAGCTCAGATCAGAATTTAAGTCAATGAAACTGAGCACAAGTGCTGCCTAACTGTCTCCCAAGTGCCCTTTAGTTTGTGTGTGTTCAGATTAGACTCTCTTCTCAAAATGACAATGTTGTAGATTCAGTGTATTTTTAGCCATGTGTTTTAGGAAAGGGTGTAAAATCACCTGTGGTTGGGGTACATGTCTGAAGTTCCAGATTTTAGACAGAGCCATACTGATCTCTGAGTTCAAGGCCAGACTGGTCTATAGAGTAAGATCCAGGACAACAAGGTTACACAGAGAAACCCAGTCTTGATAAAACCTAAAACCCAAACCAAAATCAAACCAAAACAGAAAGGTGAAAATCTCAATGTGCCTCTGTACTGTGGGATGTACTCTGAGGTCTTGAATTGAGTACTCTCTAGCACCTGTAGTGTGATAGCCTGGTGTAGCCTGAGTGGTTATGAATCTTATCATAATCAGGATTATTACAAATAACAACAATGAATCTCTT
The DNA here is from genome assembly GCA_033318265.1 of Phyllotis vaccarum. Classification (NCBI taxonomy): domain Eukaryota; kingdom Metazoa; phylum Chordata; class Mammalia; order Rodentia; family Cricetidae; genus Phyllotis; species Phyllotis vaccarum. The sequence goes on from JARWLC010000010.1 coordinate 57,974,155, forward strand.
GTAGAAACCTAGACACACTCTAGAATACACATTCTTTAAATTAAAAAAAAGATCAACTTGCCTGCTGTTGTTTACTCAAAAAAATAAAAATGAAAAAAGGAAATAAAGAGAGAGAAAAGAAAAGAAAATACCTATGGCGTTATAGTTGAACAGTCAAAGGCTTTTGACACATGATGCCTTGTTAAAATAACATTCCTCAGTTTAGAAATGTCAATCTTGTTCAATCCCCTGGAGTAACTGTATTCTATTTAACGGTATCCACTCTGGCAATAATTACAGGAATTCCAGTTCTTAACTAAATACAGAAAGCCCTACCTTTTAGCAAGAAATCTGTGACAAGATTGATAACATGCACAAGGAGCCCTTGGGATTTATATCAAATACATTTTTAAAGAGTTGCCTGCTTTCTGCTTACATTAAGACTCCTCAAGCAGGCCTCATTTCACAGAGCTGATCATTTACATTGTACGTATTTGCCTGAAATTCCTGTAATGAGGCGACTAAGCATCCTTCTTCTGTTTTGTATATTGCTTTCTTGTGACTGGGCAGGGCTAAAAATAAGTTTTCGTTGCTGTGTGTCTTTCATTGAAGTTGTCACAATACATCATCTACACGGGACTTTTATTATTCGTTTCCTATCAAATGTCTTATGCTCACTGTATTACCCACATTCCCATTCACTTTATTCTCCTTGAGTGTTATGTTCCCATCTGAGAAACAGTGATCTAATTAATGTTCAGCAATCAAAAAAAAAAAAAACTCTATAATAAGGAACAAAAAAAAACTAACCAGGACATTTAAAAATTCACGTTGATAATTGACCAATGAGAAATCATTTCACATTGTTATCATATGTGAATGGACTCCATTGATCCAAAAGGTACAATCATACCTTTAGTAGACAGCAGATAAACACCTGCCTGAATGCTCTCTGGAGACCAGCATTCTATATAAATTATTAAAATAGCAAATATACTTTTCATTGCTGAGGACTTCTCCCCAACATTCTAATTCTCAATCAAATAGTTTCCGGCCCTCTTCTCAGATTATTCAAGGCCCCAATTTCCTATTGGACTTCAACTAAGCTGAAAGGTCTTCAGTTCAGACAGAGTGGCTATTCATTTTTCTGGATCATTTTAATACATATGTTTGAAAACTCTTTATTTAGTCATTTAAAAGCTGCTGGTGTTTATACCTAGTTGATTTTCTATGTATGACATCTTCAATTCCAAAACATTCCTTGAGAGAAGAATTCATATTCTAAATGACTTTACATGCAACTTCATGAGTTTATTTGATATAACAAATATTTGGTGAACAAGTTGAGTGATTCTGACAAAAGTTATTTTGTGTGTAAGGAAGTAGAATAGAGTAAAACCTGCATTTGCAAATTGTCATAACAATGCGTTGATAAAACAATATATTTCAGTGTTCTTTCATTTACAATTTTCAGATATGACCTGATTTGTTATATCCATTTGTAAAGAATACAGTGTAGATATGGACATAATTTTTACCACATGACATCATATGCCATAGGCCTTAGACTATCCAACTTAGCATCAAGGAGGCAAAAAAAAATATTGGATAACATAAGAGCCATTCCTATGTGCCTGCAGAATTTCTAGAAATAAGTACTTATCCTGAAACAGTAAGCACTGGTTTTACCCTTAACAAAGAAGAAATGGCATAACTTCACCTCTTTACACCCTAAAACTGTGCTCCATAAATGAAATCTGATACAGCTCTTTAATATAGGACCAGAGCCATTACTTTATATTAGACTCATTTTTAAGGAGAAATCCAAATTGGAATGTTAGCCAATGTTAGTTACAGAGTTTTGGCTACAAAACAATCAGTTTATGGACTTATTAACAGTTCATAAAATGAATGGCATTCTTCTGTTTCTTGTCACTGGTGAACATGTGCTCCAAATTTACAGCAGACTGAAGCACCATTCCATAAATATTGAAAAATGGTTGTGACCCATCTCCATGGAAACATCTCAAAACAGTAGAAGTATGCTTTCTCCAAGAATATTGCTACTTTCCAGATCTGATTTGTGATAAAAGATATTGCCATACCCTGGGTGTTGAGAAGAACTTTATCTGAAGATTTTCAAAACTTTTCACATGGTTAAAATAGTTATTTCTCTATTTATAAGAATATCACAAATCACCACCAAATTGATATTCTTCTTGAATAATATTCAAAATGAGTTAGTGATATGGATACTGTTAATATGGACTCAAAACATAATGTTATCAAAAACAGTTTTATATTTTAAAAGCACACAAGAGAGAAGTTGGTGGGTTAGAGTATGGTGCCCCATGGTGGATGAGGGAGAATGGCATGCAGACATGGCTGCTGGCAGTCAGGGCATATGGGAGGTACAGGTAAAGACACCAAGCAGGAGGCAATTGCATAAAGCATTATATTAAGGAGGAAGAAAGAAAGTAAAAGAGAAAGAGAGTGGGGAACGGGAGGAGAGAGAGACCGACAAAGACAGAGAGGGGAGGAACTTTTCTTAAAGAGTACTTTCCATACGATGATGTTGTCAGGACACTGGGCAGGCCAAGATATTACGTGCTTATTGGCAAAGACTCCAAAAAGTGAGTCTGAATACTAACAACCAGAATTTTCATTCTATTGAGCTCACAGTGGCACAGTGTTAAAACTATAAGACAATTCCTTATAATTTATTTATTTATGGTAACTATTAGACTTGACATACTGTATTGTATGTATGAGTGTGTTTTGCTTAGACTGTATGTTAGAAATTTTGTCTTTTCTGTATGTCCATTGTAAATTATTATCACATGTATATAACAGTATCTATCCCAGATTTGAAAGTCATTTTTTGAAAAGGTAGATATTTTTAAATCTACCATTAGATACTTTGTGGTAATGCATATATGCATATATATATATATATATATATATATAAATCTTTATAAGTCTTTCTTATTTGTTGTCATGGACAAATTTACTTCTTCAGATGAATCTTACCTTTCAATCACAGTAGTTCCATTGCTAAGTATCTTAGTGTCCAAATCAAACTCTTACAAATACTTTCCAATACTTGGAATGATCTTTTTATCACCTATTATTGAGTTGCTGATAATTTAATTCCAACTTTATTACTGTGCTTTGTATTTATATTAATTTCCATATCAAATTAAATGTTATCACCCATAAATCATTTACTATACCATTTATTGTTTTCAAGATCTAAATTTGAAAACCTCTGGCTATACTTTAATGTATGAATTGTCTTATATTACTATTTATATGAACATTTTTATCACACTTGGCAAGAATCTATTCTATAATAAATTATTTTAAATTGTAAAACTGACTTTTTTGTTAAGATTACAAAATAATCACTCAAAGGCTCAATTCTAGTTACAGTACAATAGTTATATTTCCACTTACAGACAATTGTGAAAATGAATATTTTTATATTTTGCAAAGACATAACAAAAATACAAAAATTCTCTTAAGCTTTGAAGTTACTAATCTTGTCTAAACACTGGCACAGGATTTCAAACTTAATTTTGCCTCCAATAATATGGTTTTTTTTTTTTTGTCTGAGTCCTTAAATCCCACCCATAGATAATTATTAATTTAGCTGTGGTTTATACCTTTTTATGCTTTTCTTTTTGATCTGTCACACCCATTAAAGTCAGAGAATTAGTTTAATAATATTTACTTTGTACATGTTCTGCCCACACATTAAAGGAGGAGGAAAATACTTATTCAAACACACATATATTAGAACAAGATCAAAGCATCCTGATGTCTGACCACATGTCCAGAAATACACTGTAAATAAAGTAGAAGACACAAGTACCTCCTAAGAACCTTTTATCATGTAAATGATGGGAGAATCAAAGGGGAAATCGAATGCCACTTGAACATGTCAAGTTTGCTGCTCTCTCTTATCTATACAGAGAATATCTAGTATTTGTCTCAATGAATCTGTGATTATATAGGCTGTGTAATAGATGTTCTTTATTCTAAAGCACCTCCTCATCTTTCCTCCACACCACCCTCCCTTCTGCAAGGGTTCCTTGAGCTCTGAGGGGAGGAGGAAGATACCCAATTTAAACTCTGCAAACTAGCTGGCTTTGGGTCTCTATACCCACTCGCATCAGCTGCCAGAGGAAGTTTCTCTGGTAACAACCGAACAAGGCACAAACTTATGAATATAGTGGAATATTATTAGGAATCATTTCATTGATTGGGGGAGGGGGCGTGGAGGGCGACAGGAGAACATGGCCCGCTGAATCAACTAAGCAGGGTCACATGAGCTCACGCGGTCTAAAGCAGCAAGCACGGGGCCTGCAGATGTTTGCTCCTTGTGTTAGGGCTGTTAGTCTGGTGGCTTTGTGGGACTCCCAACAGCAGGAGAGGGTGTTTCTGACTCTTTGAGCTCTAGTCTTTTCCTCCTATTTGGTTGCCTTGTTCAGCCTTGATATGAAGGCTTTAGCCTTGTCTTACTGCACTTTGTTTTTATCAGGTTGTTGTCTCTTGGAGGCCTGCTTGTCCATGAAGGGAAAGAGAAGCTTTGATTGGCAGGAGAGGGACAATGGGGTGGAGAGGCTGGGAGGGGGGGGGGGGAAACCGTGCTTGGGATGTATTGTATGAGAGAAGAATCATTTTCCAAGTTAAGAAAAATAAATAAATTAAAGCTACCATAACTGTGAGAGACCTAGATCAGGCAATAAAGTAAGAGCTCTCCTCCAGGGAATGTTTTTAGAGATGTCAATGCCATGCCAATAAGCAGATAGTACTTATCTGAGGCATGGATCCTACGTGGTATACATTAAACGCTTGGTTAAAGCAGCAGCTTTAGCAGGTCTGGCCATTGTTTGTTCCAAGTTTGTTCCCACTTCTCTGTCAAGTTAGGTTCATGAATGGAAAGGCTTTTCAAAGAAGAAATTCCTTAATGAAATCTGAGAGTCTCTTCTAAAAACGTGAAATGTGCCTCATCTGACCTTAGTATTTTTCCAATTACTTGAGTAGCTATTAGCAGCCTGAGAAAACATAATGAAAGTAGAGAATACGCATTTATACAGATATATAGGATCTGTTCTCTAATGTTTCAGCTGGTAAATCTATTTTGAACATCTCTTAGAGAAAATGGTGGTGATGGCACACATCTATAATCCCAGCACTCTGGAGACAGAGTCAGGAAGATGTCTGTGACTGAGGGACTAGCCTGTACTATATAGTGAGTTTCCAGCCTAGCAAGGTTACTTAGTGTGGCCATGCCTTTAAAATAAATTTAGCTGAACCAAATATTCATCAGTAATGGAAATGTGATGTTGTCACGTAAAACTTATATAAACACACATGCAGTGTCTACTGACATTAATTAAATCCTCAACCTCACTTGATTTTTCAGCTATAGATACAAACGTTGTAGCATGCAATCCTCCGGGTTCCCTAAAATTAAGTAATTGAAAGAACGGGAACCCATGGGTAACAGTCATTTCTAGTTGGCAACTAGTTGGGTAGTCCTTCGATTCTGAAGGTAGGAGAGGCTGTAATTGAAGATCCACCTATTACCATATTTTAGATCCTCTGCGAATAGAAATGTCAAACACTTACCTCGAACTATACCATTTCCGTATTTCTATTTATGATTCTGGGTCTTTGATGATTACTGAAAGATTTGATGCAGAATCAGAAGACCTTATATTTGGTTGCTTTCAATACCATGTATTGGTGTGAATATTTACTTTTAAGGTTTATTTGTTTATGTACATTATGTACATGAGTACTTTGCCTGCATGTATGCCTTCACACCAGATGACATCAAAGCCAATTATAGATGGTTGTAAGCCATCTTTTGGTTTCTAGGAACTAAACTTGAACTTTCAGAAGGGCAATGTAACCAGTGCTATTAACCCTGGGATGAATATCCATACCCAGTGATAATATTTCTTTTCTCAGAATGTTTATCAAAAGTAACACTGTGGAGGTGACATGGACATCAGTTCTCTTTATAAAGTTGAACCCAACCTTGAAGACTTCAAACATTGCATTCTTCTGGCTTATTGTGTCCTTTGTAAAACATTTCTCTTTGCTTGCACTTCTTGTCTATTAACCAGATTTTGTCAGCTGCTCTCAGTTCAAATGCCAACATCTGTGGAAGGCTTGGGGTATTGAAATTGGTTTGCCTGCTCTTCTTTATTGTCCTCAACTCTGCATTTTCAAACATCTGACACTAAGATTTGTTGCTAATTCCATGAGTATCTCTTTGGAAGGTGTTGAGCTGACCTCTTCAGTGACACTACACAGAACATGCTTTGTGGAGCTTGTGTGATTATTCTCATTAGACTTCTAAGGGACAATACTATTCCATTACCAAGATAAGTCCTTACCTTAGATTTTCAACATTGTAGTAAAATGAGAATCCAAGAAAAGGTAGCATTGCTCAGTATTATGGGATTAAGTTTTCTTTTAAAGTAGCCTTAACTATTGTAATAATATAATGGGTAAGGAACAAACAGAAGGAGATTTTTGAAGTTCGTATTGATACACATACTCTGAAGGATGAATAAAAATCATATACAGAGTAATGGAAATAGTAAATGACAGCAGAAGGCTGAAGGGAGATACAACTAGAATCAGAGATTGATCATAGCAAAGCTTTGTTTATCAAGGCACAAATGATTGGAGGAAGCATGCTCCACAGTTGAATTTGGCTCCAGGAGTTGTACTTTCCTCAGTCAGAGTAAAATATATATCTTAAAGCAAGCTGTAATCATTACATTTGGGAGCTGAATCTCATACCCTACAGAACTGGACATAGTCTATAAATATTCTGTCTGTTTCTCAGGTCTTCTGAATTCTTATTCTATTCACATCTTATTTTTATATAGAAGGAATAGTTTCTGGGAAGACCAAGTTAGCAGCATCTTTACACTATATGTTCTACAGAAAAATTAGACAGTCTTACTTGGGCTGTAAATTTATTTGCTCCTAAGCCTTCTTCAGATTCTGCTGATTGAAGTTAAACTTTACCACATCAGAATAAATACAGCTTCTTATGTGGTCACCCACACTTGAGTGGTCTGAGTATTCTGTCCTTGCTGTTGCCATGGTAAAGATACACTCTATGTTTGAACTCAAGAATTATCCAACCAGGAATATGTACATAATTACAAGGCATATAGCAAGCAAAGATAGATGCATATATTACTGGTCAAATGTTGATGATAGATAGTCTAGTGAGATTTGTGTGCTGGGGAAATGAACCCAAGTCCTCATTTATGCTAAGCACACACTCTACCACTGACTTATACTTCCAGTCAAATGATGGAAGTTTAATCATAGTGTAAATTTACATGCATGCCTATATATTCAAGAGAACCATAAAATGCATTAAAAATATTGAAAAGCGCTGAGTGAATCTAGTTTTCTAATGTAATTTAATTTATTCTTTGAAAATTTTTGTATATTTATGCAACTTTTTTTTTTATCATAGCCACTATTACCTCCCCCATTCCCCAGTACCCCCAGCTTCTTTTTGTTGTGGTTGTTGTTATTCACAACACCAGGAGTTCGACTAGTGTTCGTATGAACATGAGTATGTTGTCATCTACTTGGTGATGGACAATCTATCAGCACCTAAGTCTCCTGCTAGAGGAAGGAAGATCATGAGTTGCCTAGCAAGTTCTAAGCCATCCTGGGCGACATAGCTGGAGCCTGTTAAAGCAAGAAGAAAGAACAGAAAAAAATAGGGAAGGAAAAGAAAACAGAGAGGAAGCTGTAGTAGAGAAAACCTGAAGACCTAGTAAAAGGCCATAAGTGTTATGGGAGGTAAAATGCGAACAGGATATGGGATGGGTTAAAATGCTGGGTTATTTTTTTATTGATGGTATTGATTAGGTACATATATTTTTTAAAAATATTTATTTTTGAGTCTTAGTATTCTTTTTTCCCAGCTTTAATATACAAAAGCAATAGGTGTCTGATAGACCTGGTAAAAATATTTCAGTAGAAAAATAAATGTCTAGGAATGCGCTTTACAAATGATAAAGCAGCCTTGAAATATTTATTACTACTGCTGTAGTTGGAGAAATAATGGAATTTGGAGAAATGACTTGAGAGGTCTAAATTCAAGCCCTAAGAAATAAAAATATAAAAGATAAGTAAAAAGTTTTAAAGTAATATCATAAACCTCATGTAATGACAAGCAAGAGCGAAACTTAAATTTTAAACCATGTCAGAAAATAAATCAACAAACATTTTTAGAAGGTGCTCTATGAGATTGATAGCTCTGTTTTTCTTTCAAAAAATAGCATGCCTTATTAACTGTGAGGGAGATATTTGGACTTTAGACAAAAATCAAAAGGAATTCTTTATGCTTTAAATGTATTGTCTTTCTAGCTACAGTACCATGAAAAGATAGATGAACTAATTCAGGGTTCAAAAATAAAAGCCTAATTTTCCTAAATCAACACTGAAAATATTTGTTGCCAGAATGTAGTGACAGTGGTCTGCAGAAACAGGAAGAAGGGGAGAATGTGTTTCTCTGCTGAGAAGGGGTTACGTAAGGAGATATGCGAACTTGAAAGCTTATATGAAAAGATTTGATTTCATAACTATTAAGACTTAAATTCACTCTATTTGTTGTAGCATGTGTGAATTTATTATTGTTATATTATAAAAATTGAACACACATATGCAATTTATATTTTGCTTTCACTGTATATTTCTCTTTTACCAAACAAAATATTTATCACTTCAGATACCAAAAATATGAACATCTATTTTTACATTGTCCATTATTTTTAATTTTTTTAAATTTTTTTTCAGTTTTTCCTATTCCCAGCACTGCTCTCTCTCCCTCTCCTCCTCCAAGTTCTCCCTCAGCCTCTCCATGACTTCCCTTCTATTGCCCAGGGAGGGCAAGAAATCTCAAGGTGAGTTAGTTTGGTGTGTGGCAGATCCAGTTGAGTTGGGTCCCAGTCCCTCACCCCACTGTCAAGGCTGGAAGGTGTTCCTCTGTAGGGCATGGGCTCTGAGTTGTTAGTTCGTGCACCGGGAATAAACTCTGGTTTTCCTGCAAGTGTCTCCACAAACTGAGCACACCTTCTTATTGTTGTCTACATTCTGATAGTTAGTTCCTTTCCTGGAGATTCCTTAGCTGTTATTTCAGTTAGTGAGCTCCCAATAGCTTCAGTCAGCTGTCTCTGTGGGTCTCCTCCTCATCCTGATCCCTTTGTTCATATACTCTCTCTCTCTTCAGCTGGACCAGGAGCTCAACCTAGTGCTTAGCTATGAATCTCTGCATCTGCTTCCATCAGTTGCTGGATGAAGGTTTTATAATGACAACTATGGTAGTCATTCATTTGATTATAGGGGAAGTCCTGTTTAGGTACCTTCTCTACTATTGCTTGGAGTTCTAGCTGGGGACATCCTGTGGATTCTTGGGTCCTTTCCTACCACCAGCTTTCTCTTCTAATTCCACAGTGGCCCCTTCTATCAAGATACCTATTTCTTTGTTCTCTCTCTGTTGCTCCTCCCTCTCAACCATCTTCTTCTCTCATGATTTGTTCCTACCTACCCTTGCTCACTTCCCTGTATGATCCCAATTTACTCAGGATATCTCCTCTATTTCCCCTTGCCAGAGGGATCCCTACATGTCTTTCTTAAGTTCCTCCTGTTACCTAGCTGCTCATAGTTTGTAGACTGTAGTTTCTGCTTATCCTTTGCTCTATATCTAAAATCCACTTATGAGTGAGAAGATACCATGTCTTTCTTTCTGGGTCTGTGTTACCTCACTCAGGATGATACTCTCCAGATCCATCCATTTGCCTGCAAATTTCAGGATGTGATTTTTTTTTTTTTCTGCTGAGTAGTACTCATGGTGTAAATGTACCACAAGTTTTTAATCTGTTCTCCAGTTGAGGGACATCTAGGTTGTTTCCAAGTTGTGGCTATTACAAATAATGCCGCTATGAAAATAGTTGGGCTAATGCCCTTGGGTTAAGAGTGTGCATCCTTTGGGCATGTATCCAATAGTGATATTGCTGGATCATTGAGGAGAATGATTCCAGTTTTCTGAGGAACTGCCATACGAAGTTCCAAAGTGGTTGTACAAATTTACATTCCCACCAGCATAGGGTGACATGTGTGTTTTTTATCTTGGCCATTCTGGTAGGTATAAGATGGTATCTTAGAATTGTTTTGATTTGCATTTCTCTGATAGCTAAGGATGTTGAACAATTCTTTAAGTGTCTTCAGCCACTTGAAATTCTTCTGTTGAGAATTCCCTATTTAGCTCTGAATCACATTTTAAATTGGATTATTTGGCTTTTTGGCCTCTACTTTCTTGAGTCCTCCATATATTTTAGAGATCAGTCCTCTGTCAGATGTAGGATTGGTAAAGATCTTTTTCCCATTCTGTAGGCTGTCCTTTTGTCTTATTGACCATGTCCTTTGATTTACAGAAGCTTCTCAGTTTCAAGAGATCGTATGTAATAGTTGGTTTCTGGCCTGTCTGGCCTGTGGTCCATACCCACAGACCCACAGTCACACAGAAATACACAGAGGCTTATATTAATTTTATACTGATTGACATAGAGCATATAACTTGCTAACTCTTTACTCTTAAACTAACCCATGATTCAGTATCTTTTCTCAGAGCAGCATTTTATCTTCTTTCTCTGTGTCTGCTGGCATCTCATCGTGGTGTCTCCATGGTGTCTCTCTGGCATTTCTGCTCTACCCTTTCTTTTCCCAGAGTTTTCTTAGTCTGGTAAGTCCGCCCTCATTTCCTGTCTGCCTTTGGCCAAGCAGCGTTTTTATTAAACCAGTAGGCAGGACAATTATTTACAATGTAACAGAACATAGTCCCACTACAGTCCTATTTATTAATTATTGTTCTTAGTGTCAGTGCTATTGGTGTTATATTTAGGAAGTGGTCTCCTGTGCCAATGCATTGAAGAGTATTTTCCTACTTTTCTATCAAGTTCATACACTATCCATTCTTCCAGTATATTTGCCAAGGATTTCACCCTGTATGATGACACATCTTCATTCTGTGTGATGTCCATCTCTGTATTCACACACACACACATTCATGAACACACAATTTATTTACTCACTTTCTAAAGCCACAAAGCAGTATATTTAAATCAACTTTGGTTTAAAGTGGCAGTATATTATGAAATGCTATGTGTATTTCCTATACATCTTTAAATTTATTATGATACATATTTATATATGATTTATTCGTATGAGAGTAGATCCCTTAATACACACATCTGTTATTTTTATGTTTTAGTACCTATGAGAGGTAATACACTAAAACCCTTACTAATTACACTAGAATGTTAATCTCTACTAGTCAAGGAATCATGCAAATATTATTGTTATTAATTGCAGTTCATCACTGTACATTTCATATTCCAATTTGACATATATAATTATCAAAATATTATTATTAAAATTAAAACTTAAAATATCATATTATATAACTTCTTATTGTCACCAGGAAAATTTATATATTATAAAACAATCTCAAGTACAAGCGACTGATGCACTGAAATAGTACATTATGTAAAAATTTTATAATTTAAACATTATGTAAAAATGTTATACTTTAAAACTTAACCCAAGAATAACAACAAAATGAATATTTGATTTTTGAACTTGTAGTCTAAAGTGAGCAAACCCAGACTCAAAATAAATTAATAATAATCTTCTTATGATATATTTTATCAAACAACTAAAACAAACCTGAGACTTTAAAGGCTGTTGCAGAGAAAAGTAGCTTTTCAATTGAAAGTATTCATTTATAAAATTTTATTTTTCTATGTGACATCATTGCTGATACTCAGGCATGAGTACTCCCATTGTACTATTCCAAAAGTTATAGATTAAAAATAGTAACATGTTAACAGTCTGTGCCCAATTATAGATGAGATTTGGGAGAACTATATCAAGACTGCTTCAAGTTCTTTTTTTTTTATTGGAAAAAAAATGAGTCCATTGCTTGAAACACATTCTTATAGAAGAAATAATATCTTTGCCTGAGACTTTAGGTTCTTTGTAACTGAGGAGTGAATATGTTCTGCCTAGAGACAGCACAGTGGTTGTCTAGAGGTACACGGAAGACACATCTGAGCTTGACATATAGAAAGGGAAAAAAAAATCTGTTGAGTATGTATTGTACAGCCTTGTTTCTGGTTTGTATGACATCGTATAGAATGAAAGTATAGCATGGATACCGGAGGGAACATGGAAGGGGGTTAATGGGGAAGCTGCATAAACTTTGAGAAGTTTTATTTTGTTCATGTCATGATTCCCAACACAGGGGATTATTCATGAAAAAAACTGGATTTTTAATACATATTTGATGAGTAGTTATCTAGACTACTGTTCATTTATGTTTCTTATCCTTCATTTTTACATTAGCCCTTTCAAAGTTATGATAAATAACATGTAAATAAAATCAGCATATGTGACAATGCAGCACACTCATCTTGTAGTCAGTTTTCCCATTTTCCACTGGAGAGCAATTAACATTTCAGAAAAAAATTGAATGAAAAATACAGTTTAATGATTGATTTATAACAATATATACTAAATGACAGTTGCTAATATTTTAATTAACATGAGACACAGATCAATAATTCAGTTTTTTAATATTTTCCTTCACTCTCATAATAATATATTAAATTATGAGAAAAATTAGTATGGCAGTTAATCTCCTCTGAGTAATTCAGACTAACATATTTGAAGTTTTAGTAAAATTTTAGCAACAAACAAATCCTATTATAGGCTTTGTTTATAAAAATAAAACCTCAATACAGTGTTTCCATTTTTATTTTTATTTAAAAATAGTTATCATTAATTTTTAAATGTACATATATGTGTATGTCTATGTATATATAAGGACATGTGAGTGCAGGTGCCAATAGTAAACAAAAAAAATGTGCATCCCCTGGAGGTGGAGTTATAAGGGATTGTGAGCCATTCAGTTTGTTTGATGAGACAGAGTACAGGTCCCTGCAATAGTAATGTATGTTCTTAACCATTGCACAATATCTCTACTCCCAGCGTATCAATTCTCAATATTCTTTTTTGTAATCACTGAATGTGTTAAGCTACTTCAAAAATGAAGTTAGCACTTTATACTATTAACAATATTTGGTCACAGTTGGACTTCACAAATTTGTACCTGGCTTAGTATAGAAAGCCTAAAGTACAAAAAAAAGTGTATTAAGATATTTATTTTATAATTTACATAGTTTTGTTTTTTAATTTTATGAAACACCACTAATTTCAAAATATTACAGTTGAAGTAGTTTAATTGGCATTTGGATGCATTTACCTTTAATGCTTAATTGTTGCGAATTCAAGATTCTTAATAGAATCTCTGCTCATGCAATCAAAACCTTTACTTAAAGTTTTCTGATGTGATTTTGTGTTCACAGAACTTGGTTAATTTCAGGAACTTAATCCTTAGACATTCATGTTAGTTTCAATTCAGTTAAACTGCTCAAAGGGCTAAGTGGGCAAACCTGACTTGATTCACTCTGCCCACAAACACACCTGGCACTATTAGGTTTATTCTGGACCAGTGTCACAGTTTTATCATTGTTTTAATTGTGTATCAGGGCTGGGCATTGTGATGGTAATATGCAGATGCCAGTGGAGGTCAGAGGCATTGGATCCTCCAGGACTGGAGTTACAGGCCCTTGTAAACTGTCTCACATGGGAGCTGGGAATTGAACTCTGGTCCTTTTTAAGAGTAGCACAAGCTTCACCTCTGAGCCATCTCTCCAGCCCCTTGTCAACACCAATTCACATCAAGGTGCTGTTTCCTTTTCCTGAAATGCCATCTCCAGAGTACCCAATAGATGGATCTTCTCACATTTTTCTTTTCAGAGATTTCTCTTAAGACAGTTAACGTACAAAATAGCTCAGTGCTGCCCCAGTTCCTCCTGCTTGATTTTTATTGTTTCCAGAAAACCTACAATACATGCTTGTGTGTTTCTTTCTTTCTTTCTTTCCTTCCTTCCTTCTTTGTTTCTTTTTTCTTTCTTTCCTTCCTCCTTTCTTTCTTCCTCCTTTTCTTCCTGGTTATATAAAAAAATGTAACCCTAATCACAATAGAAATACTGTTTGTTTTTGATTTGTTACTTTAGTGCCCTAGATGAAGACAGTAGTCATTTCATAAATAAATGTCATACAAAAGAATATTTTAAATGTGCATCTATATACTCAGTCACACTCTACACATATGTGGCTGTAAGAGGACAATGAGTGTGAGAATCGGTTCTCCGTTCTGTCCTTCACTATGTGGTTTCCAGGAGTCACACTCAGGCTTTTCAGCTCTAGAAGCATGCACCTTACCTGTTGATCCACCTCCTTGCCAAAGAATATCTAATTTTCATGCAGATCACACTCTGTGTGTGTGTGTGTGTGTGTGTGTTCAAAAGACTCATTTCTTATGTTAGAGTTAAATATATTCTTTCTTCTCAACATTTCTCTATGGGTGTTGTAGTCTGCATGGTACCCTGAAAAAATGGACATACTTGTACAACATCCACAGCTATGACATAATATGAATGTCTAATTTGACATAACTTTATGAAGTTTCCTTGAAATGCATTCTCTCTAACATGATAGTGAGTAAAATGACAGAGATAGGAATATGTATAGGTTTGTGACTCTGGAAAATCTTTGATTCAAGAATAGTTATGCTTATTTTAATATGAACAGAAACATGCAGTATATTTCTTTTTACTTAGAAGTAAATACTGTGGTTCTGTATATAATAGGGTTTAACACTGCATAACCTAGGGTTAGCTGTGGTCCAGGCTCTGTGCCCTCAGAGCAAAGAGCAGCATAGAGTGGAAAGTCTGAAAGTTGGTCTCTGGAAGCTTACAGCCTATGCTGGTTCTCCTTTACATAAAAGTTTGGGAAACTTCCAGAAGAAATGTTGTGTCTCATCTGAAAACCTATAATTAAAGTTCATGTTGAAGTCTTGCAACATTTCCCCCACACCAAAAAAGAAGATAGATTATATTGACATCATCACACTTATTTGCATACCTTCTGGGTTACATCTGCTAGGAACAATACTCACACTTCCTTATAAACTAAAGAAGTCATTTAATAAGAGAACTTTAGTAAGGAATTGATAGGAAAGTAGCAGACCTGCTATGTGAGAAGCTGATTGGAAAACTGGATCTTGAAAATCAGTCCTATTCAAATTTGGCTGATTGTCAGAAGTGATGTCTTGAGCCTTTAATCCCTGGGTGACATAGTAACCAAGATGCACATGAGTTGGAAGGCAGCCTGGGCTACAGACTCGGTCCCTATGTCAAAGCAAAACTAAATGGCTATCAGATGCTGGCCCCACAACTTTGGACATAAATGTCCAGTAGTCAGTGTTCATGTCTACCAAGCTTCAGCTCACCCCAGTAATCAAGCATTCTGTAAGAACGCTCTCTGACATTTATTTTCAGTTCAATAGGTCTAGAATATTCCATATTCCAGTAGAATAGATTCCCTCTTTAAAGGAGTATTTCTTAATAAGGCTCTTAGTTTATTTGGTACTAATTCTACTTTATTATAGGAGTTCAGACTCTTCAATAGCATCTCCTGCTTTCTGTGGTTGGGAGGTTATTCTGCTTTGATGTTTAGTCTTGCAGTGGGATTAGAGATGCAGTTTTCTGAGGATAAAATTCATTTAGAAGTGGAAATATAAATTTCCTTTTATCTTTAAGTGTCAGCTAACAGTAGTGCTTTAGTGTAATTTGTAATCACTAAACATCACATTTTTAATCTAATAAGAATTGAGGTATTTTTAAGAGAGTAGAAAAAATAATGGTAAATTGCAGATGTATCTTAATTTATAAGAAAGATGTGTTTCTGCAAAATTGGCTGTGGAGGTAATTTCTATTAACTAAATTACATTTCTCTATTGACCTGGGCTCATTCCTGGAGAGGCACGATGCTTGGAGTGAGACACAATGTACTCAAGAGTTTAAGAATAAAGCAAAGATCACAATGACGTAAAATTACTTTAAAATTCATGCATTTAAATACAAAATTTAGGTGTGGATATAAGAAGAATACCTACGTACATCAAGAATAGGCACCCCAATTCCAACGACTTTAGGCTGTGGTCATGATCAGTCAACTGATTCCTTAGGGAGAAAAGCAGTAGCCGGATTCATTACTGCCTCATTATTATTTGAAACAACATAGTATCTCAACATTTTCAGCCGTTACTTTGTAAGTTGTGAAAGCCCTGGGAAGGGATATTGTATTAAAGGCCTTGCCATTGTTCTTATATTGCTATTTAAATTGGAAAGTTGTCTCTTGAAGTCAGACTGGAGTGCTGTATCTGAAAAGATGTGTTTGTCAATGGAGGGAACAATGGGGCAGCTGGGAACTGGGGGTGGTCAAAAGACCAGCTAAGTTTTATTCTATCATTAGAAGGAAGCAAATGAGCTGTGGCTTATGGTGATCGTTATAGAGAGTGGAAGAAAAAGAAAGTCGGGCTAATGGACAAAGAGAATACTCAACACCTGCATTCCTACCTTTTAGACTTTCCCAGAAAAATAACCATTTCACTTGTCATTTTGCTTTTTACTGTTGCTCAATCATGTTTGACTATGTGGACATTATTGGTCATCCTCATCCTAAAGAATTCTCATAAATTTATAGTTGTAATGTGCTGGTTTTTTTTCTCGGCATCATCCTTGTTCCTGCATAGTAGAAGCTCAACTTACGCAAAGTCTCTTAGAAAGTATTCATTTAAAAAAAAGAAAGAAAATGTACTATTTCTAGCCAATGTTTCAGGAGAAATCATGCCATTTTCCTCCCATCCAGCCCATCATAAAAGCTCTGAGGAAATAATGTTTAAAGTCAATTAACAAAGATGTCCAGAATCAATTTAACAAGCTCTGCCTAATGTTCTGCTAAAGCAAACTCTCTTTTCTTTAAACATGATTAATATCATTTAGGGTTCCTATTAGTGCTCTCGGTTCTAAAGTGTGTGGCCAATCTGTATTGAAAGGGTCTTTGTGAACACATAGGGGCTTACAGAAGACTCAGAAATTTAAGGTGACTTTAGTGAATATATATTTCCCTTCCTCTGATATTTTAAGGGAACACCCATTTTGAGTCTGTAGCCTTGTAATGCTGAATAACAAAAACAAAACCAAACCAAACAACAAAGATGAATAAATAAAAAATAAAACTAAAAGCCAACAGCTATTCATGATTAATGTAATTCTAGGCAAACTGTATTCCAAGATGACATTTACTGGTGTTGATAGAATCATAGAAGTCACTGAATTTCAGGTAAAAAGGGGGCTAACAAGCAAAACCTATTATTTCTAAACTATTTAAATAGTGTTTTTCCCTGATAAGAATCTCTGCTTGCACAAATGCTTTAAAAATGTGTCTGCATGAGGTTACTGAGAACACTAGCTGCTTTTCCAGATGCCCAGTTTTGACTCCCAACATCCACAGAGTGGTCCACTATTGTCTACAACACCAGTTCCAGAAGCCCCCAGAAAAGGCTGAACCCACACTTACAATTGGTATACAGATAAGAATGCAAAAAAAGTAGCCATGCACATGAAAAAAAATTAATTTAAAAATTAAAAATGCATCTGCGTAGAGAGCATGAAGAGGGTACCTAAGCTAGACCTGCCGGGGTCTTCTCTATTCCAACTCCCTGCAAAAGCAGGGGACCCATAGTTTGTAAAGCAAGCAGCTGCCTGCAACCTTCACAGGGTAGAGACATAAAGCCCAATGCACCTTCATATCTCATCTACCTTTGCACAACATGCCTCCCCCACTTGAAATAGAACTGTACACATTCTCTGTGATCCGTTCTGGCCTTTAGCTATGAATATGCTCACTGGTCATTTTCTATCACAGAATTTTACTGGTTTTCACTCTGATTTGTTATTCATGTGGTACTACCACAGTAAGTTAAATCCACAGGTGGATATGTAGATTTCTTTTTAAGGAAGGATACATGTTCTCCCTTGACTGTAGATAGTGGTACCCTCACTTTCTTCCTATGCTTACAAAATCAAAACTGATTACTTGAACTTTCGATTCTGTTGATGAGGTTGCATATGCTTTAACTTAATTCAGTTTTTAATCATTCCTGTTGTTGGTTTCACTGTGTACATGAGAACCGTGCGTTTCTACATGGCTTGTGTGTGTGTGTGTGTGCGGGGGAGCTGGTCCTACTGGTCTCTTCCCATGCTATATCGATGGCACTATGCTATCTCATGTGCACCGGTAACATTGGAATACAGAGGGAACAGTGATACTAATCACAGCAGAAGTGTCTCAGGGTTTTATTGCTATGAAGAGACACCATGACAACAGCAACTCTTATAAAGAAAGCATTTAATTGGGATGGCTTGCTCACAGTTGCAGAAGGTCAGTCCATTATCATCAGGAAGAAAACATGACATCATGCAGGCAGACATGGTGCTGAAGCTGAGAGCGCTACACCTTGCAGGCAACAGGAAGTCAATTGACTGTCACACTGAGTGAAGCTCAAGAAAAAGAGTTCACGGTGACATATTTCCTCCAACAAGACCCTACCTACTTCAACAAGGCCACTCCTCCTAATATTGCCACATTTTGGGGGGGGGGGATTTTTTAAACCACGCCAAGAACCTTTACATGGACATGAAATCTTGTATTTCTTCTGAAGTAAGCTTCATATATTGTATGACTTACTAGAACTGTGACCTCCTCCCCACTGTGTGGTTTAGGGAGACTTTCTAGTAGCCTCTGGACCTTCATCAATAACAGATGTCAGCTTTACTTAATCTGTCATAGCTCACATGCACATTACAGAGATCTCGCTACAAAATTTTTATCAAATCGGGAAATCTGTATTTTGTCTAGAATTTTAAAGTAAAATAAAAATAGTATAGCCGAGAAACCGGAGATGAAGGCTGCCGGAATGTGAAGACGTTGCCTTGAATTTTGTATTTAATTTCAGAAACTGTGAAGTGGAAAAATAATCATCCTCTGATTCCATGATCCCTTGCCTTTTATATTCAAAGGAAATGAGATCAAAACAAAAGAACCACAACACAAACCCTTGGCACCATGAAAGGCTCATAAAGCAAATAGATATGGGAGGTAACCCCATTTACAAACGGTTAGAGCACATCAGAGAGAGCAGCAAACAGCTCACAGGACTGAAGAAATTAAACGGGATCAGAATGAGTTCAGGTCAGGTTCTTGTCCACAGTGATTTTACAGAACTGGTTCAAGAAACGTACAAAAGCTGTTGGTTGTTCAAACGAATGGGGAATGTTTCTATGTTGTACCATGCTTCATCCTCTAGAAAATGTAAAACATTTACTTAAAGTTGGGGGGAGGCAAATGAGATGCACCAATTAGAAAAGATATCATAATCTTTGAATAGTTATTGTTAAGTACCTGCTAGGTTAACAAACTTTTTAAGATAACTTATTATGTTAAGTGAATTTTAAAATCTCAAATAATTGTTTTCATGTAGAAAAGCTTAATATGATATTTTTAACAAGGAAAACGAGATTAAATAAGGTCTTATCAATTCATAAATGATATTTAACTGCCTTATTAGTAACTTTTAGTGATTCAGTTAGAAGTTCATGCACCTGTGCTATGTCACATGTGAGCAGCTTTATGCACATGCACATCTATACATGTAAAGGGAAGGGTTGATATTGAGTGACTCCCCTTTCCACCTTCAGTTTTGAAATATGGCCTCACCAAATCTTCGGTGCACTGTTTCAGCTAAAGTGATTGTTGAGCAAACCACAAGAATCCTCCTGTTTCAACCTCTCCTGAAACGTAATTACAAGCTTTGTATATTGTTTCTGGTGATCTACCTCAGTTCCCCATGTTTATACAGAAAGTGCTTACCTCCTAAGCTATCTCCCAAGCTTGAGAGGTTTTCATTTGTTTGGTTTGGTTTTTGTGTGTTTGTTTTTGAGATAGGTTAACAGGCATTTCTTAAAATGTAAGTAAAGTCTGGCTTCATTTCTTAGCACTGGATAATTGTGTTGTCGGAAGTGATTGTCTGGGTTGTCAATGAAAAAAGCATCTCCACTTCTCTATGATACAGTACCATACTCTTTTAAGTTGTTAAGGTTAAGTTAGGATATCGTCTCAAAATACAATATCCCTACTCCCAATCTCAGCATCCACACAATGATCAACACACCATAGTAATGTTCCTCTACTGAACCTCAAAGAGGTTACTATAATCCATTGTCTTTATTATGTCAAAATACCACAAACCTAGTAGATTACAAACACGAGAAACTAACTGCTTATTTTTTGTAGATTATAAAGTCCCAAATCAAAGTACCAGCAGCAGAATTGCTGGCTTATGTATAGAAAACAACTACTAACTGTGTTCTTAGGATGTAATAGAGAAGAAAGAAACCCTCACGGTGCTCTCATCTATAAAACTTTATAAATTTCACTTCTGGGGTCATTATCCTCAAGATCTGATTAACTCAAAGGGGCCTCACCTATTGAGGCCATCACCTTAGGGATTTTATTTCAGCATGTGAATTCCAGAGAGAAACAAGAGGAATTGATTGTATAAGTGTGTCAAACATAACTATTAAAGAACACAGAGATTGCTGTGTGAGCTAGATACCAGGGCATTTGTCATGGACAGATGGATCTTCAAGGACATTGAAAGAAAAAGTTTTAGAAGCTAATTCCAAGAGAAGAAATGACCCATCGGGTGAACCAGAGTCAGAAATCTTTGTTCCTTGGGATTTGATAGCTTTTGTTTTAAATAAATTTTGAGTAACCTCCCTTCCTATTTCTTTCTTCCTTTTTTGTTTTTTTGGTTTTTTTGCAAGCATTTATAACTTGGAAAATTGAAATCATTCAGCTCAAAAGTGCCATCAGAAACACATATAAGAACCCTAAAGAGACTAGTTGGTTACCACATTGCTTTCTGAGGTTAAAACTTTGGAACCTAAATTCAGACACATTTGTGTTGGAACCACAACTCTATTACTTGGAGCCGTTTGAATTGGTGATGGGATTAGGCTTATGGAGACTTGACAATGAGTTTGCAAAGGGTCTTCATCAAGTTCAAATAAGATACTGTTACAAAAATGCTTGCTGCAGCACCCTTGGGCACAATAATTGCTTCTAGTCCTTATGACTTTCAATCTACTTAAAACTATTACGGAGATTCTGCTGTTTTGGGAAGCAAGACTAAGAGAAATTATTTAAGAAATGAACACAGTAGATTTTTGGGAAAAATAATTTGGACATTCATCATATCCTGTACTAAAATGGAAAATACATCTTGACTTTATGGTTAAATATAAAACCAAAGCCACAAGCAAAGCAGTAAAACAAAGCACTGAATAATTTATCTAATATCTGCAAGGGAGCAAATTCATATACATAAAAGCCTTCATGAGCCAGAATCTCACATTCACAGCTTGTGAGAGTGTAAATATTTTTTGTTTTACTCAGAAACATTTTTACAATGCATGTTTAAACCTTTAAGAGTGTGCATATCGTTTGAGTTAGTAAGTCTATCTAATTAAATGAGTACTTAAATCCTAATAAGCAGTGAAATTTTTGAACAATGGTTTATGGAATACTATTCTACAGCCAGTATTATTTGTGGCAGGCAACAAATTAATAAGTAATACTGGAAGAAACCAAAATGTCCAACAATAAAGGAATATTAAATAAAATATCACATCTAAACTTCATAATATAAAATCATCAAAAACTGTGTTTAAGCATTAAGTAGGCAGAATTTAGATACAGAAAAATGGGAGATATTTACAATGATAATGTGCTGAGAAAACGGCAATAGATGTAATTAATGTGTTTACTTATGAATATCAAATAATTAGTTCTATAAGTTCTTTATCATTAGGCTTATTAGTGTTTAAACATCTTTTGTAAAAAATTAGAAATGTTACCCTAACAGTGATCATATTAGAAGAGGTACTAAATTTATCCGTTTAGAAAGTGTCCATTTCACTGACACTGAATCCCTGTACTTGGTTACAGCCTTCACTGTTATCCATCTATTGAACTTCCCTTCTCATTCAGAGCTAAAAATCTGTAGCCATTAAACAGTAATACCCATTCCTCCTCCTGGCCTCTGACAGATATCCTGCTTTCTGTCTTCATATATACAACCACCTTAAAAAATCTAATTAAGGAAAGTCAGAACATATTTGGTTCCTTAAGATTGATTAGATATGAAGAATTATAGCAAACATTCTTTTTTTCTTCTCTTTGATTGTACTATATAAAATTTAAAAGTGGTTAAAAATTAAATTATTGTGCAAAGTGTCAAAAAGGCATTCACAGTTGCAAGAAATGTTGAGATATTTATGCTTGTCTGATATAATAAGAAGTTTGACACTGAAGGGGATATGTAGTGATGTATTTTATATTTAATAAAACCAGTATGGAATATCAGAGAACAGATCCACCCACAGTCAAACCAGGAGGGTCAGAGAGTGGTAACACATGACTTTAATCCCATAACTCCAGAGACAGAGACCTTTCTGTGTTTCTGTGAGTTGAAGGCCTAACTACCAAATAGTAGTAGCTCACACCTTTACTCTTACCTCTAGAATATGATGCAGAGTTGAACCTGGATGTGAAACAACTAGGCAAAGCAGGTATTTGAAACAGGCACAAGGAGACAGAGATTTATTCTATAGAAGCAAAAAGCCAGGCTGAAGACTTTGGAAGATGGCTGGGTGAGAATCGACTGTGGTCTGTTTCCTCTATTTGATATTCCAGGCTGGCTTTATTAAATATGTATAAGCACAGTATAAATGTATACACGGGTTTATAGTAAATTACTGACCTCTTATATTTAAAATGGGTTTCGTATTTATAGAGTTCAAAGAATTAAAGACTGTTTAAAAGATATAGCATCTTACTCAATTGTATTGACAGAAACTAATTACATCCTTATCAATTTGGAATTTGCCTAAAAACATTTCTCATGGAAGGTACTTGTGTCTTAATTAGGTGAGCCTG
Source organism: Phyllotis vaccarum (assembly GCA_033318265.1). NCBI lineage: Eukaryota > Metazoa > Chordata > Mammalia > Rodentia > Cricetidae > Phyllotis > Phyllotis vaccarum. Next base: position 57,997,219 of record JARWLC010000010.1, read on the forward strand.
TTGTGCTGCTGAACTGTAGGCATTTTCAGAAATATTTAGATTATGTGTAAATTAAATAATGTATGTAAAATTGACAATAAAATCTTACATCTATATTTTTGAACATTAACAAAACCAACATCATTTTTTCATACTAACATTCAATATCTTTAATTCTCAGGGTAGAAAAATGTGGTGCCGATGTATACTTCCTTCAATCCTCAAAATTGAGATTTAATGTGTACAATGTCTACCTGTGACAAATACATGGCAGGTCAGTTAAATATAATAGGAACATGATAGCTGGAATGCATAGGCTTCCTGTGTATTTTATTGCCGCTCTAAAGTAGCTGTTTTAGAGATTGGTTTGGTATCTCCATACCAAGCCTGAGTTTTGGTAGCTAGAGCATGGGCTTAGCATTTCAGCATAGGTCAAATGATAACTTCAGACAGATTTAATGGAGAGCTAATGGGAAAGGATACCATAAGGGAAGGGGGATTGCCAAGACAACAGGATGGAAAGCCCTTAGAAATACATTTGTTTTGTTCTCAACCGTAGTACCAAGTCAGGGAGCGCTGTATCAAAGCCAGGCAGTGACTCTGTGTTGAGCATGGTGACTAGTCTGACTACCTTTACTTTCTTCCTATACTTAGCAACTTCTGAAAACCAACATCCTACTTTGAGATCAACAATTTTATCTTCCTTTTTGAAAGGAAGTTATGTGATGTTATCTTCTTATATTAGAAGAAAATACTAAATTTTATTGTCTCACAGTACTAAAATGGTGAGTATATTTCACAATAACCTCTTACATTGTCTACAAATATATTAGGAAAGGGTGTTCACAGGTTCCAAATGTAAAGAAATGATAAGGAGATGGAAATACTATTTACCTTGATTTTATTAGAACATTTTGTTGCGGTTTCACACAGTGCCCATAAATATTCTCATACTGCTTTTCAAAATAGGAGTGGGTTGTGTTACTGACAATAGATATAACTACATGGAATCCTGAAAATAACAATTGATAATATACATAAGTAGCATATATAATGCCACAATCTAGCGTTTAGTGAGAATGATGAAGGAGTAACAGCCAGAATTAGGAGTTGATAGAATCAAGAGCACTAGGAAAATTGAGAGTTAAACACTTAGAGCATACACTGATAAACTGAGTTAGATGTTGGAATCTGGATCCTATTCAGAATGAAAATGACACAGATAATGAGAAAATTAATTTAAAACTTGTTTCTGTAACCTGAATCTCATATTATTATCTGGAAACTTGTATTGTGTAACTTTTGTTCTGAAATGTATGATTTTATTTTCAGTTTGTGAGTTGACATCATACTGCAGGGAAAATACATGTTTTGGAAAACAGGAATCCAATAAAAAGATGCCATCATTGGCACATAAGTGTAGTGGATTTTTCACCTTTCTCTACCATTTTGCCTGTTAGAGTCTCTCTCTCTCTCTCTCTCTCTCTCTCTCTCTCTCTCTCTCTCTCTCTCTCTCGGACAGAAGGTCTTTTCTTCAGATGTAAATAATTTAGTGTGCCTTCTGTAAATGGTATGTCACTAGGAGACACAGTGGTGACCACCACCCTTCAGAATGCGCTATCGTTAATTACAGCTAAAGGAAGTGACCATAAACATCGAGCACAAATTGTTTTGATGACATGAAAAAGCTACTCCTTTTAACTGTTGCTGCTTCACATCTGACATTAACTAGTGTCTTTTCCCTCCTGAGTCTTTGTTACTATTTTGAACTTCTGTTTTCCTAACAAGCATAAAAACCTGCTATCAGATCATATACTAATCTAAAATTGTACCTTTTTGTAAGAATTCTATTACTATGTCTGACTTCGCAAACAAGACATCATAGAATATACCTTCAATAGCAACACTAATTAAATTGGTGGAAAATTTCCAGTTTCTTGGGTGAAACTCATTTAAATATGAATTTATTGTTCAGGGCAAAACTAACATTAAATTCTGCAGTGGCTTGGAAATTTAGTTAACATAGTATCTAACAAGTTTCTCCAAAGATAGACAAATTGCTCCTCTCTGAACAAAAAGAAAGCTGGCATAAGGTCAGACAAAAGAATCTTGATTTATGTGAATTTCTTTTGAAATGCAAATGACCATAAGGAAGTGTTACAAGTTTCTTAGAAAAAGTCTCCTGGGTGGTATCATTTGTGCTGAGCAGGCTTAGAATGGGCCTGTAAGGTGATAATGGAAGGTCTCATAGTCTTGGCATTTGGAGACTAAGAAATATCCATCCCTAGAGCATTTGCCAAAGATGCCCACATAAACCTCTACATCATTCCTTCATGGGCATTTTTCTGTCTGATGTGCTTGGATGCTTTACAGCTCTATTTTTTAGAAGGTACCTGGTAAGGGAGAAAGCTCAACACTTAGGTAGATATCTAGATCACCACTCACTTCAGTTATCGATTGACTGCTTTCCCCGTGATGCTCATCATCAAGGCAATAATCAAAGACAATGTTTAGTAAAATGGTAGACAACAAGAGAGATGTACATCAGTCTTAGGCTCTTTGTATTCTTCCATCCTAGGAGTTTTAACAGAGTGGCTTTATGGGATTTCTGTATCTCACCTAGTATCTAGGAATAAACTCTTACCTTTATGGTATCCACATTTATATCATTATAATTTTTATGTTAGTATACACTTTAATAAAAGATTTTGATTTTTAGCATGAGACAAATGTGTGTGTGTGTTTAAAAAATATAATGAATCAATTATGAGAAGTGGAGACCTGTTATGGTATACACACTTAGCCTGACACAGAAGCTTTTTAACACTTTGATAACATCACTTATAAACAAGAATAGTGTGGACTATATAGGAACAGAGGTCAAATCTCTGGCAATGGTGGCTCTGTGTGCCTACAAACAAGTGTCAGGTGACAGGGACAGAAAAAAGCATGAAGTTATCATGTAATAGTGAGCTTCATGTTCATTACTGGACCAAGGGAGCAATACAGCAGGTAATTCAGGAAAGATATTCTTGGTCCTCCTTTGGTTCTGCATGTGTGGGCATAGAAATATAAATGAGCAATTACATGCATACTTCATTTGTGCATATACATGTATAGACACCATTCACACACAAGAGTCAAGCAAATAAACACCAACCAAATAGAATCATAAGAGAATGCATCAAGGCTAGAGCATCAACACACCCACTACATCATATCATAGCACTCACAGAAACATTCTTAATAGAATCTGAAGTCAAAAGCAATGATGGATGCTGGCCCGCACATAGATAACAAAGATGAATACTCGGAAATACCTTCAACCTGTACCAAATGCACAATAGAACATTTGTTTGGAAGTTGTCTGGTATAAAAACATTATTAAAACAACAGTTCTTTGGGATAGTGTTAATGGATTTTTAACTGGAAAAAAACAGAAACATGCTGCTACTTATCAAATATTCAGATTACAAAAAAAAAAAAAACCTAAATTATATCAGCCCAGAAAAGACACGTAAGTCAACATCAAGTCTAATTTAAAAGCATTTTGAAGATGGGCAAATATAATTTTATTTCTCAGCTGGAGCAATGGTGTTTCATGGAAAAACTAATATGAGTCTGACAAGCGTAATGCTAATAATCCCTTTCTCTGTCTCTCTGATGGCAGTGCTGACGACAGTGTCGCAGCACCAGAAGACACCGCAGCATTCATTTCAGTGAAATCAAGCAGCTGCTTTTTTACACATATCCTGCTTCCCTTTTCTCACACCTCAGTGTCCACGGTGTGTTGTTCTATCTATCCCCCCACTCTGAATCCTGCTGTGGCGAATAAACAGGGAGACTGCTCACTTCAGCCCCACTCAAAGGCTGTCCACACCATTCTCATCCTAGAAGGGCTCTGCACACTCTCTCTTCACGGAGAACAGAGATTAACAGTGGCTCAGACAACACAGTGGAGTGGGGAATGGGCTTGACTTGGTATCAATCTCTGGTTTGGATGCTTTGTTTAGTCTTGTAATCTTGTTTGCTTTACTCGGAGCCTCCATTTTCGGAATAGTGGATAAGAATTCCTCAGTACAGCTCTCATCTTTTCGTCCATGGTACCTCTTCCAGACTTTCTCAAAGGCATCTGACATTTCATGTCTATTTATTGTTGCTGGCTTGGTGCATAAAAGACTGGTTGTTTTACCTACATGTCTTGACTCCATGTTTCAGGTGTCTGTTTGCGGCCTGCTTTCTTCCTTTTGGAAAAAAAAAAAAAAAAAGATCTCATATCTAAAATATCTTTCTACATTATCTTGGTGATTTCTATGAATCTTAGAATCTTCTCTTCTTTTATCCAGTATATTCTTTTACATTCATTGACTTGTTGGTACAGCAGAGGACACCTTGAACAGTGCCCAGAACAGTTCATTAACATACCTAATCTATAGAATTGTTTCAAGCTTTTCATGTGAACTTCATGTATGTCTCAGTGGAAATTCAGCTTACAGGGGGTTTTATTTTCACTGTAAATGGTGCTTTAGATAAAAATTAGGAAATCCATGAGGAGTCATTTTTCAACTTGGTTTAAGATTCTTAAGACTTCTGTCTATCTCCCTGTGTGTGTGTGTGTGTGTGTGTGTGTGTGTGTGTGTGTGTGTGTGTGTATTTATATGTGTTTATTCCTTTTGATCAGTATTCATAGTGATTAGCTGGTTCTTCTGAGGACTAATATGCATGTGAAAAATTTACCACCATAGCATATTGCGGATTACTTCAGAGAGCATTTGCTTTTTCTTGTTGTTTTTAGCAGCACATAGAAAAAAACAAACTGCTGTGGTGTTGACTCAGACAGGAAGCTTGGCTCACTCTTTTCCTTATTTTAAAACAGGAAAGCTATAAAAAGATGAGAGTTAAGCCTTCTTCTCTAAAACTGCATTAAATAAATCAACAGAAGGAACAACTTAAGTATGCTCTTTACTGCCTTAGGCAGTTGTGTAAACCTGGTGCTGTGATAACCTTTACTAACCTTTACTACATTTTGCAAGAGTGTAAGGGCCCCCCCCCTTTTTCCTCTCTTTTGCTTGCTCTAGCAAATTTTTCTTACCCAAGAAATAGAGTTAACAGCAGCACGTTGCAAGTAAACCTCCCTAAGACATATTAACAAGACAGTAAAGATTAACTCCGCTGATAAAGAAAAGACGGCAGTTAAGATGCTTGGGATAAAGAAAAAGAATATAGTCAGGTAACTTTCACAATATATGTCAACAGGGCAGAGGGGGAAGGGAGGGGAGCACGAGATAAGACAAAGGAATGTAGTCAGGTAACTTTCACAATATATGTCAACAGGGCAGAGGGGGAAGGGAGGGGAGCACGAGATAAGACAAAGGAATGTGGTCAGGTAACTTTCACAGGGCAGAGGGGGAAGGGAGGGGAGCACGAGATAAGACAAAGGAATGTGGTCAGGTAACTTTCACAGGGCAGAGGGGGGGAAGGGAGGGGAAGCAGTTACTTAGCTATGTGATCAGGCCCAGCCTGATCAGGAAAAGAATTCCAAAAAGAAGATAAAGAACAAAAGAACAAACAGCAGGCCTGGGGGCGGGTGATAACCAGGTTGTTTGGTCAGGCCGGATGGCAACCTGGGGGCCCTCACCCCTCACCCCTCACCCCTCAACGGGCGATTTCATTCAAACCAGCCAATGGAAACTTTGTAACTTCGCCTTTGCCTCTGTACGCACGTGTTTTTTTCCTAAACCCTATAAAAAGGCCCCGAACAAAGGGCTACGCGCGCAAGCCTTCCCAAGAGACTTGGCCCGCAGATTTCTGTGTCTAATAAACCTCGTGCTGTTTGCATCTGATCTGTGACTCGGTCCTTCTTGGGTCCTGGGGGGTCTCATCCTGAGGAAAGGTCCGTTTCGGGGGTCCCCAGCCCCCGGGGATCTTTCATCTGGAGGCCCCAGCGAGATCGGAGACCCCCATGCCCAGGGACCACCGACTCACTGACAGGAGGTAAGCTGGCCAGCGCTTTGTTTGTTGTCTGTGGCTGTGTCTGGTGTCTGAATTTGTTTTCTGAGAATCTGGGTTGTCTGTGGCTGTGTCTGTAAATCTGCGCACGCGTTTGGTTTGGTTTGGGGTTCGGTCGGATCCATTTGTATTTGGCGGGGATCAGAAGGAGCCGACGGGCTCAGAACTTCTCCCCCGCAGCCCTGGAAGACGTTCCAGAGGCATTGGTAGTCCCGCCGGGCGGGACATTTAAACCCCGATGCAGCGGGGCATATAGAGCTCGCTTTTGGGGAGGCCCCTTTGGAGCTCAGTCCGTATCAGAGGGGCACGTGGTCTTGATTGAAAAAGGAGAATCCAGACCCCCGAGTTCCCCATCTGAGTTTTTGCTTTCGGTTTTACGCCGAAGTCGCGCAGCGCAATTGTTTGTCCTGTGTCTAAGTCTAGTCTTTGTATCTGTACTACTAACCCTTCTCGGTTTTGAAACCATGGGACAGACGGTAACCACCCCCTTAAGTCTGACCCTAAGCCATTGGAACGATGTCCGGGACTGGGCCAACAACCAGTCAGTAGAAGTCAAGAAGAAGAAATGGGTCGCCTTCTGTTCCTCCGAATGGCCCACCTTTAATGTAGGGTGGCCCCGTGATGGCACCTTTAACCTTGACATTATTTCTCAGGTAGAAGCCAAAGTTTTCAGCCTTGGACCCCATGGACACCCGGATCAAGTGCCCTACATCGTCACCTGGAGGGCTTTGGCCTCAGACCCCCCACCTTGGATCCAGCCCTTTGTTCCTCTTCCTAAACCCCGCTCTTTCCCAATCACCCCTAGTCCCTCCGCCCCGTTTCCCCCAGGAGAGCAATTGTCCCATCCCCACCCCACTCCTACTTCCTCTTCTCTTTACCCTGCCCTCACCCTGCTCCAGGACAAGTCCCCAAAACCCCCCAAGCCTGCTCCCGTTTTGCCTCCAGACGCAGGGTCCCCTCTTATCGACCTGTTAACAGAGGAGCCTCCTCCATACCCGGAGGCGGCAGTAAAAGAGCAAGAGCCTGTTCCTCCAGTGTCGCCCATTGCGGGGCGACTCAGGGATCGGCGCGAACAGCCACCGAGTCAAGCTTCCCAGGCCTTCCCTCTGAGGGAGGGTCCTAATGGCCGGCCACAGTACTGGCCATTCACCGCTTCTGACCTTTATAACTGGAAGCAGCATAACCCCCCCTTCTCTAAGGACCCCGTTGCCTTGACTAACTTGATTGAATCTATTCTAGTCACCCATCAACCCACATGGGATGATTGTCAACAGCTGTTGCAGACTCTGCTAACCTCGGAGGAGAAGCAGAGAGTCCTCCTAGAAGCCCGAAAGAACGTACCGGGCGATGATGGGCGGCCAACCCAGCTGCCCAACGAGATTGATGCAGCTTTTCCCCTGACCCACCCCAATTGGGATTTTGCCACACCTGCAGGTAAGGAGCACCTCCGTCTCTATCGCCAGTTGCTCATAGCGGGTCTCCGGGCTGCCGCGAGACGGCCCACTAATTTGGCTCAGGTTAAGCAAGTGATACAGGGAAAGGAAGAAACACCTTCTGCTTTCCTAGAGAGACTTAAAGAGGCTTATAGGATGTACACCCCTTATGACCCTGATGATGAAGGACAAGTAACTAGTGTATCAATGTCCTTCATCTGGCAGTCTAGCCCAGACATCAGGAGCAAGTTACAGAGATTAGAAGGGCTACAGGGATATACACTTTCAGATTTATTAAAAGAAGCAGAAAAGGTGTTCAATAAGAGAGAAACTCCAGAAGAAAAAGAAGAGAGAATGTGGCTAAGAATGAAAGAGGCTCAGGACGAGAGAGACAAGAAGCGGAGCAGGGAATTGACTAAGGTGTTGGCCACTGTAGTTACTCAGGGACAGAACAGAGAGGGAGTCAGATTTAGAGAACGGGAGCGAAAAGGGGCCAGACTGGACAAAGACCAGTGTGCTTATTGCAAGGAAAGAGGACACTGGGCACGAGAGTGCCCCAAGAATCCCAGAGGTCCCCCGAGACCTAAACCACTGACTTCCCTACTGACGTTAGAAGACTAGGGGCGTCAGGGCCAGGAGCCCCCCCCTGAGCCCAGGATAACCTTAAACGTCGGGGGGCAGCCGGTCACCTTCCTAGTGGACACCGGGGCCCAGCATTCAGTCCTAACCCAGACTCTAGGACCACTCAGCAACCGGACTGCCTGGGTGCAAGGAGCAACTGGAGGAAAGAATTATCGATGGACCACGGAACGCAAGGTCCAGCTGGCTACCGGTAAGGTGACTCATTCGTTCTTACATGTGCCAGATTGCCCCTACCCATTACTGGGAAGGGATCTCCTGACCAAGTTGAAGGCCCAGATCCACTTTGACTCGAAAGGGGCGACGGTAATAGGCCCCAACGGAGGACCCTTACAGGTCCTAACCCTTCATTTAGAAGAAGAATATAGACTATATGAGCCTGAGCTATCCCCAGAGGTCCAAATTGATATCTGGCTAAGAGAATTCCCAACGGCCTGGGCAGAGACTGGGGGCATGGGAATGGCTCGTCAGCAACCCCCCCTTCTAATTCAACTCAAGACAACAGCCACCCCTGTGTCGATAAAGCAGTACCCCATGTCTCATGAAGCCCACCAAGGCATAAGGCCCCATATTAAGAGACTTCTTGATCAAGGGATCCTAACTCCCTGCCGGTCTCCTTGGAATACACCTCTCTTGCCAGTAAAGAAACCAGGAACCGGAGACTACCGGCCGGTGCAAGATCTAAGAGAAGTTAACAAAAGAGTTGAGGACATACATCCCACCGTGCCCAATCCATATAATCTACTGAGCACTCTGCCACCTTCTCATGAATGGTATACGGTGCTAGATTTGAAAGATGCCTTTTTCTGTTTAAGACTACACCCAGAGAGTCAACCACTCTTTGCCTTTGAATGGAGGGACCCAGATTTTGGACTCTCGGGACAGCTAACTTGGACCCGGCTTCCCCAGGGCTTCAAGAACAGTCCTACTCTGTTTGACGAAGCGCTGCACAGAGACTTAGCTGATTTCCGAGTGCAGCATCCCTCCCTGGTACTTCTTCAATATGTTGACGATCTCCTCCTGGCTGCTAGCACCGAGGAAGACTGCCTGAGTGGTACCAAAGCTCTCTTGCAGACTCTGGGACAGCTAGGATACCGGGCCTCAGCCAAAAAGGCCCAGATATGCCAAAAACAAGTCACCTACTTGGGATATCAGCTGAGAGAAGGACAGAGATGGCTTACCGAGGCACGAAAGCAGGCTATCCTCCACATTCCTGCACCTACTACTCCGCGCCAGCTAAGGGAATTTTTGGGAACTGCTGGATTCTGCCGCCTATGGATCCCTGGGTTTGCAGAGATGGCAGCCCCCTTATACCCCCTCACTAAGCAAGGGGCTCAGTTCCACTGGGGCAAGGAGCAGCAACAGGCCTTTTCCAACATCAAAAAGGCTTTACTAGAATCCCCAGCTCTGGGACTCCCAGACGTGACTAAGGCCTTCGAGCTGTTCATAGATGAAAAACAGGGCTATGCCAAGGGAGTGTTAACCCAAAGGCTAGGGCCTTGGAAGCGCCCGGTGGCCTATCTGTCGAAAAAATTAGACCCGGTGGCTGCCGGTTGGCCACCCTGTCTGCGGATGGTGGCAGCCATCGCCATCCTAGTCAAAGATGCAGGCAAGTTAACTTTGGGTCAACCACTGACCATTCTGGCCCCCCACGCGGTTGAGGCCTTGGTCAAGCAGCCCCCAGACAGGTGGCTCTCCAATGCTCGCATGACCCATTATCAGGCCATGCTTCTGGACACTGACCGTGTACAGTTCGGGCCTGTGGTGGCCCTCAACCCTGCCACCCTACTCCCCCTGCCCGGGGCAGTGGAAACTCATGACTGTCTCCAGATCCTGGCTGAAGTCCATGGCACCCGAGAAGATCTGACAGACCAGCCCCTCATGGATGCGGACTACACCTGGTATACAGATGGCAGTAGTTTCCTGCACAACGGAGAGCGGAGAGCAGGAGCTGCGGTGACTAGTGAGACAGAGGTAATCTGGTCCGAGGCGCTATCCCCTGGGACGTCAGCTCAACGGGCAGAACTCATCGCCCTGACTCAGGCTCTACAAATGGCAGAAGGTAAGAAGCTAAACGTTTATACTGACAGCCGCTATGCCTTCGCTACGGCCCACGTACATGGTGAAATTTATCGGAGGAGAGGGCTCCTCACCTCCGATGGAAAAGAAATTAAAAATAAGACTGAAATACTGGCTCTACTCAAAGCCCTATTCCTGCCCAGAAGACTGGGCATCATGCACTGCCCGGGCCACCAAAGAGATAATAGCCCGGTGGCAAGAGGGAACCAGCTGGCTGATCAAGCTGCCAGGGAAGCAGCCCTGAGGGGGAGGGAGACTGGGCCCATCCTCACCCTGGACGCACGGCCCCCACAAGGGAAAGAACCTATAAAATACAGCTCTGAGGACCAAGAGCTACTAAAGAAAATGGGGGCTGTATGGGATCCAGAAAAGGGGGCATGGATCGCGGACAAAAAAATTGTTATGCCCACTTCATATACTCACCACATAGTTCAGCTTTTGCACTCTCTGACCCATCTGAGCAAAAAGAAAATAAAAACCCTTCTAGATACTGAAAATCGGTCTTATATATTATTAAACCAAGACAAAGTGCTGCAACAAGTAGTTGAAAAATGCCCAGCCTGTGCACAGGTAAATACAAAGAAGACCTATGCTGCCTCCGGAGCGCGCGTTCGAGGACACCGCCCTGGTGTACATTGGGAAGTCGACTTCACGGAAGTAAAACCTGGACTCTATGGCTACAGGTATTTGTTAGTTTTTGTGGACACTTTTTCAGGATGGGTGGAAGCCTTCCCCACCAAGCACGAGACCTCAAGCGTGGTAACTAAAAAGTTACTCGAAGAGATCTTCCCCAGGTATGGGATGCCCCAGATGCTGGGCACTGATAATGGTCCAGCCTTCGTCTCCCAGGTAAGTCAGAAAGTGGCCAAGTTACTGGGGATTGATTGGAAACTACATTGTGCATATAGACCCCAGAGCTCAGGACAGGTAGAAAGGATGAATAGAACAATCAAAGAAACTTTAACCAAATTAACGCTTGCAGCTGGCTCTAGGGACTGGGTCCTCCTCCTGCCCCTGGCCCTGTATAGGGCCAGGAACACCCCTGGGCCCCTAGGTTTGACCCCCTTTGAAATACTTTATGGGGCACCACCTCCTATTGTAAACTTCTTTGATCCTAATATTTCCTCTTTTGCTGACCGCGCTACCCTACAAGCCCACCTCCAGGCACTTCAGATTGTCCAAAAAGAGGTCTGGAAACCATTGGCTACAGCTTACCGAGAGCAGCTAAGAAATCCAACCGTGCCGCACCAGTTCCAGATTGGCGACTCCGTCTGGGTCCGCAGACATCAGACTAGAAGCCTCGAGCCCCGGTGGAAGGGACCCTACACCGTTCTCCTGACTACCCCGACAGCGCTAAAAGTCGACGGCATCGCAGCTTGGATCCACGCCTCCCACGTAAAACCGGCTTATCCAGAACCAGACGGCCCGGCAGAACCCAACTTCAAGAAATGGGAAGTCCAACGCACTCAAAATCCACTAAAGATAAGACTGGCGCGGTCCTAAGACTGACTATTCTTGCTCTGACTGTATTAAGTTCCCAAGGGTCCCCCCACCAGATAAAACGACTCTCTTGGCAGATCCTGTCACAGACAGGAGAGGTAGTCTGGGAAACCTCCCAGCAACATATCCCCAACGCCTGGTGGCCCTCCCTCACCCCTGATTTTTGCCAACTAGCAGCGGGGCTTGATACCTGGGACATTCCAGATAAGAGCCACGATGCCCTAAATGTTAGCAACTTAGCTTGCCCAAAAATCCACCACTTGGGGTGTGCTTGTCCCAGTGTTCGCTGTGAATTAGCCAGTCATGATTTCTATGTTTGTCCCAAAGACGGGAGGAGTCGAGCACAGGCCCATAGGTGTGGAGGATATCAAGAATATTTTTGTGCCGCATGGGGTTGTGAAACCACTGGAGATGCCTATTGGAACCCTTCCTCATCATGGGACCTTATAACAGTTAAGCGCGGGTTCAAAAAAACATGGCAACACCAGGGTGGGGTCTTTCGCTCTGTTTGCCCTGCCAGGGACACCGGAGGGCCTATGGCAGCTGGATTATCGTTACCGCTAAACATAAGCTTTACTGAACAGGGGAAAAAGTTTTCAGACTGGAGTTCTGGTCGCACTTGGGGTCTGCGGTGGCATCTTAGTGGTACAGATAGGGGAGTTACTTTCGAAATTAAATTAAAAATTCAAGACCCATTTACCCTCCTGGTGGGCCCTAACACAATACTCTCCGACCAGAGGGCGCCCAGCCCTCCCCAGTCGAGAGTCCCCAGACCGGCAGTTAGCGGTATTCCAGTCCCTACAACTCCCACAGCTATGCAAACCAGTGAGGCCCCAAAAATACCCGGGACAGGAGATAGGCTCATTAATCTAGTTAAAGGAGCCTACCAAGCTCTTAACCTCTCCAGCCCTGAGAGGGCGAGCAATTGCTGGCTATGTCTTAACCCCAACCCTCCATACTATGAGGGCATAGCCCTTTCTGCTAATTATACTAACTCTACCACTCCCAGCACTGCGTGTCTCGCCCAAGGTCATAGCCTAACTCTCTCACAGGTCTCAGGATCAGGACTATGCGTAGGCACTCCTCCTCAACATGTTCAAAGAACCCTTTGCAAGTCGACCCATAAAATATGGGCCAGCTCCTCTTATTTGATCCCCCCTAATGGGACTTATTGGGCGTGTAACACAGGTCTAACTCCTTGTGTGTTTGCTGCAGTCTTAAATCCAGCTACTGACTATTGTGTGCTAGTACAACTATGGCCTCGGATAACCTACCACACAGATGAATTGATCCTAGGTTACCATGAATGGAGTGATCTTCACCGGAAAAAACGTGAGCCCACCACCCTAATCACCCTAGCTATGCTGTTGGGAGCGGGGGGTATTGCAGCCGGAGTCGGTACTGGAGCAACTGCCCTGATCCGAACAGATCAATACTTGCTTTTACATAATGCTATGAATGAAGACCTTAGGGCCCTAGAACAATCCGTACGAGCCCTTAAAGAGTCCCTATCCTCTCTATCAGAGGTGGTGCTACAAAACAGGAGAGGCCTAGATTTACTATTTCTTAAAGAGGGTGGCCTTTGTGCCGCTCTTAAAGAGGAATGCTGCTTCTTTTCTGACAAAACCGGATTAGTAACAGAAACCCTAGACAAACTAAAAGAAAGACTAGACAAGCGTAAAAGGGACTTTGAATCCCAACAGTTTTGGTATGAAAGAATCTGGAACCGTTCACCCTGGTTTACTACTTTGATATCCTCTTTAATAGGACCCTTAATACTATTGATATTAGTTCTGACTCTCGGGCCTTGGATCATTAACAGGTTGACCCAATTTATAAAAGACAGACTGTCACTTGTTCAAGCCATGGTATTAACCCAACAATACCATGCCCTAGAACAGCGAGATAATAGTTCCCCATAGAGTAAAAGGTTTTACTCGGGCTAAAAGAAAATGGGGGAATGTAAGGGCCCCCCCCCTTTTTCCTCTCTTTTGCTTGCTCTAGCAAATTTTTCTTACCCAAGAAATAGAGTTAACAGCAGCACGTTGCAAGTAAACCTCCCTAAGACATATTAACAAGACAGTAAAGATTAACTCCGCTGATAAAGAAAAGACGGCAGTTAAGATGCTTGGGATAAAGAAAAAGAATATAGTCAGGTAACTTTCACAATATATGTCAACAGGGCAGAGGGGGAAGGGAGGGGAGCACGAGATAAGACAAAGGAATGTAGTCAGGTAACTTTCACAATATATGTCAACAGGGCAGAGGGGGAAGGGAGGGGAGCACGAGATAAGACAAAGGAATGTGGTCAGGTAACTTTCACAGGGCAGAGGGGGAAGGGAGGGGAGCACGAGATAAGACAAAGGAATGTGGTCAGGTAACTTTCACAGGGCAGAGGGGGGGAAGGGAGGGGAAGCAGTTACTTAGCTATGTGATCAGGCCCAGCCTGATCAGGAAAAGAATTCCAAAAAGAAGATAAAGAACAAAAGAACAAACAGCAGGCCTGGGGGCGGGTGATAACCAGGTTGTTTGGTCAGGCCGGATGGCAACCTGGGGGCCCTCACCCCTCACCCCTCACCCCTCAACGGGCGATTTCATTCAAACCAGCCAATGGAAACTTTGTAACTTCGCCTTTGCCTCTGTACGCACGTGTTTTTTTCCTAAACCCTATAAAAAGGCCCCGAACAAAGGGCTACGCGCGCAAGCCTTCCCAAGAGACTTGGCCCGCAGATTTCTGTGTCTAATAAACCTCGTGCTGTTTGCATCTGATCTGTGACTCGGTCCTTCTTGGGTCCTGGGGGGTCTCATCCTGAGGAAAGGTCCGTTTCGGGGGTCCCCAGCCCCCGGGGATCTTTCATCAGGCATGCCTAAAAAAGAAAATCAATAAATCCAAGACCCACTGTGCTCTTATTTTCCTTTCCACATTGACATTAAAGGTACTTTTCCTGTAACATTTTCATGTTACAGAATTATTTTAAAATTTGAACAACATAAAAAACAAGTGTTTGTTTAAATCTAAAACAAAGGAATTTAAGGTCTGAGAGACAACTCAGTGGTTAAGAGAACACTGCGCCTTTGTAGGACACCAAATTTAGTTCACAGCGCTCATTTTTTAGGGGGGAGAAAAGACGTCTTAGAAGTTGAAAGTGGCTTCTGTACTAGTGTAGACTTTAGTTTTACTCCTGGTATCCAAGTAGTGCCTCACAACTGCTTGTCACTCCAGGTCCAGGAGACCCAACACACTCTTTCTAGCTCTAAGGGCTCTGGCATGTACATGTTGCATGCAGGAGCACACACACACACACACACACACACACACACACACACACACACACACACAATATACACAAAAGATAAGCATTAAGCCAAAATAAGCAATCTATAAAATAAATCTATAATCACAATACACCGTCAATCACAATAACAAACATTAACATAAATACTGCTATTTTCTTAGTTAAATTTATCTTAAATTTTTAAAGAACTAATTTAAAAGTAATGTCAGTTTAATTCGGTCTCATATTCTTCAAAAAGCTAACAACATAATTGTAACAGAAAAACTTATAGATACTGTTCAGTTCAGTAGTTTTGAAATAGTCTTTCAAATGCAATTTGGGGGGCTATGCTAGTGTCTTTATCCAGAGCCTTATGTATACTGTTAAAGAACTCCACAACTAGATTACATCATAGCCTCCTAATATAATATTTTTTAATGTAACACTTTTCTTCCATTTAAATTATCTTCTTATTATGTAAATCTATACTTGTGTATACAGATATAACTTTTTATGAAATAGATATAAATTGTTAAGACTGCTAATTTAGTATATATCAATTTGGCCAGCAGTGAAAGTTATATTTTTGTTTTGAATTTGTCTACAGAACTCGTGGCTCTATTGATCCTGTTAGGATGTTGAGAAAATTTGGTGTTCATTAGTATCTTTAAACTAGAGAACTTTATTCTTTCAAGGTTCTATATATTAGAAAGTCCCAAAAGAAAGGTTTGGTAGAGCTATGCTTCCCCAGGATGCTCTCAACACAATTATTTGTTTCCCTCAAGATCCAACAGTGTCTGGCATTCCTTAGGGTGTGGCAGTAGTTAATCAATCTTCACATAACAGTGTTCTCCATGACTTCTGTTTTTTTGCATCAACATTTGTATTTCTGTGATCAGTGGCTTATGGTTCAACAGAATCCAATATGAACTCAAAATGATTATGTATGTCCAAAGGACACCTTTATATAGCGTATTTTGAAGTTTTCAGTGGGAAGAAGGCAGTGTGACACTCAATGCAGAAACATATGATGGTCAGTCATTAAAATCACTCAGCTAGCTGCAGAAGATTTATATAATTTCTTTCAAAAGCAAAGAGGCCTGCAGGAGGCAGATATGTGTGGCAATGTAGAGGATAAAAAATACTCCACAAAAGCAATTCATGGGGGAGTGAAGAGAAACATGTTTTGCTTTGATAGTGAAACATAAGAAAGCATAAAAATTGTGTCCAGCCAGAAATTTTGGAGCCTTTGGATTTCCCCTTTATTTGGAGAAATGGCACTCCATCAGCCTGGGTTCCTGAATGGGGATGGATATAGGACTCCTTAGGTAGACTACAAAAAATTCTTTTCTTCTTCTTAAAATGTGGGGAAGGTTTACATATGCACAATGTTCTTTTTTATTGTACATGATGGAGAAATATATCTTGGGGCCAGAAAATACAGCTCTCTTCTCATACACTAATCCATGAATAGGTAGAGTGTAGTAGGAGGTTTCTGGCTATGACTTTTGGGCCTTGCCTCAAGGTTTAGGCCTGCAGACCCTCAGACTCGCAGAGACACACAGATGTTTACAATAGTTTTCAGCTGATCGGCCTAAGGCCCAGGCATATAACTTGCTATCTCTTTACCTTCAATCTAACCCATTACTCTTATCTTGTTCAGCCATGTGGCTGGGTACCGTTTCTTAGAGCAGCATAGTTCTCTGCTTCTTTCAGCTTCTCCTTGGCGTTCTGCTCTGTGCTTCCTGTTCTCAGAGTTTTCTTAGTCTGGTAGCCCTGCCTACACTTCCTGCCTGCCTTTGGCCAATCAGAGCTTTTTATTAAACCAGTGGGCGGGACAATTATTTACAATGAAACAACACAATCTTCAACAGTAGAGTATGTGGAAAAATGTGGAAATTACCTGGAAATCTGATTAAGAAGGAAAAATCAAAAACATTCCTTTCTTGTCTGTTCAGGATACTGGAACAAAATGCCACAAATAGGAAACTTTTAAATAACAAGATTTTTTGGTCTGTTTTCCTGGCTTGAAATTCTAAGAATCAAGTATCGGGAATTGATTTCTGAGTCACAGATAAACACTTCTTATAGAGACCTCATCTGCTAGCCTGTGAAAATTTTTCTCTGTCGTCTTTTTTAAAATTAGGACATTAATATCCATCATGTGAACTTGTCTTCTTGACTGAGTCACCTTTTCAAACTTTTGCCACCTGATCTTGAACATCATTTGAATGCATTTTCTAGAGGACATGGGCATTCTGAAACTAACTTCTCTTTAGAAAAATGGCAATGAAACGTTTTGAAATGTCAAGAAACATTGCTGTAAAATAATCTGACTAAGCTAAATGATACTGTTGGTTTTGTTTAGAGTCTTTAAGAATCTAATCTATAGACATTGACACTGGCACTTTTCTTATACTGAGTTTTTACTAACTCTGCTCTGAATTACAGAGATAATGATAATACATTTTAAAGTAAATGTTTATGTCATTCACACATGGATCCTGGGAATTTTATTAGATAATATAAATGGCTGTGTAGTTGTTAGCATGCATTATTATTATTTTATTTTTTTAAAAAACTTGAGTATTACTGCAATTTAACTGTTACAGTCTAAAGTCTTTGGAAGGGAATAAGATGGTCTGAATTAGCTGTGAACAACCATTATGAGGATGATTTATCCTATCTTGCAGCTCAATATTTTCTAGGAGATTTGGTGATCCAATCTAGGAGAGAATAGTCAGAATTCTAAGAAGATGGCATGAGAAGGAATTTCAGAGGGTTTTTTAGTTACATGTTTCCTTGCTGTAACAAAATGCCTGGCTTAGAGCAGCACAAAGCAGAGTTTAATTTTCACCCAAATTAAGAAAGGACGTCATGATGACATAGACTTGAGACTGTGGGTCACATTGCATGAGCAGTAATGCAGCAGTGGTCAATGCATATAGGCACTCTGCTTGTTTTCACTCTGTATCCTCTAAGCTTAGGATGTATCTTCCCAACTCAGTTATCTCAGTTTAGAAAGTCCTTCACAAATATGCCTAGAGGTTTGTCTCTTACATGATTCTAAACTTTGTCAAGATGACAATAAATACTAAACATCACAGGCTGAACAGAAAAATGTTGTTATGCCATTGGCCAGAACTCAATCATGTGGTTTAAATTAACTACAAGCGAAGCTGAGAAGGTTAGTCAGTTCTCTGTAGTTGAAGAGATGTGTTCCTCGACTCACAAATCACATTGTCATTTCAACATAAGTTCAAGATAATAATCCAGACAGCCACCATCACTAAGGTCATTAAATGCAATCCACCGTGTTAAAGTTGGCATTATAACCTTTGTGTAACAGTTCATTAACCTGATACTCTAAAGTGGTAGAAAGAAGTTGATGCGGCATATGTACCTTTTACATATGGTTTCAGACCGTAGTTTCGATCCTGCCTGCTCTATTATTTCACCACTGAAGATTACATTGGTCATTCCTGTTCTTTGCAAAGACAATGGAGTGGAAATAGTCTATCAGCATTAGTTTAGAGAAGACTAAAGTTTCCTAATGATCAGTAAACAGCTTGCTATTGAGGATGGTGAACCCTCATCTGGAAATCTTTAAGATAAAATAGTTTTTATCTCCATTTGATGATCCAGTCATGATTCCAAACAAAGGCTGGGGAATAGACTATCAGAAATCCTGTAAACATTTCTTTGGCTTCGCCATATAATGTTCTTTGAATGTTCTCTTTTGGTGGGGAGTAGAGATGAGAAAAACAACATAATAGGTAAGTAACAAGCTGGATTTAAGCCAGCTTTAGAAACAGACTACAAAACCTGCAACAGTAAAACACAAACCCCTCAATTGCTCATTATGATATATAATTTTCATTGACCTTGTCTGCATCAATTATACTCCAAACACTAATGTTGATCAGATAACTGAAGAAAAAGATCATAATGAGTATTTTCAGAAAAAAAATGAGAAATTAAAAGCTAGAGATATCATGGTATGTTTTGCAGATTGCCAAAAAGAATAGATGGACTTAGATACTCAATATATCACATATTAGGTACTGTATAATGACATTTTGTTGTCAGTGAACATAAGGAACTATTCACTGAAAACTAAAAAGGTACTGAGGCATGAAGCAGAGATACCCAATTTGCATCAAAGTCAAACTGCATTGGTACTCTTTATTCTTAATACTTGTTCCTCTGTTAGTTTTTATGCTCATATTAGAACATAACAATTCCTCTATGTGTGAATGCTTCAAGCAGGAAGTATGTGGCGGTGAAGGAACAACTTTCGATGTCAGTACTAACGTTTCTCCTTCTCTGAGACAAGGTATCTTTATTTCTTACTAAATTCATTCATCAGGCTGTGTCTTGAAACTCTTTGGGGATTATCCCATGTCCAACTTCCATTTTCCTGGAATAGCACTAGATTATAGATATGCTGTATCACACCCAATTTTATCTGGGTTCTAAATATTCAGGCTCTGGTCCTCTTGCTTGTACACTAAGAGTTTACCCACTGAGCCAACATCCAGTCCTAAGTGGTAATATTTTAATGTAAAGTATCACATATGTCATATGATTGCATGTGAAGATCATCTATAGATATGAATGGTTGAGATTTCTTCCTTTCAATTCATGTCATCTCTTTAAAAAGTAATTTAAACAAAATTATATCACTGAAATTTCTAGCAAAATCTTAGAATGAAAACATAATTCTTATTTTGAATTTTTTTCAGTAAGAATTTCTAATATTCTACAGAATGTCAAAATTCATTTTATCAGGCAAAATTTAGATATTTTGGATACTGGAAACAAATAAGAACCTGTTCCCAAACAGACTCATTCTTCTGTGATAGAGCCATAGGCAGGTCAGTTGGATCATATGTGCCCTTGAATGAATTCCAATATATTATCATAAAGGAGGAAATGCATCATTTTCTTAATGTGAAGAATCCATTATCATACATCTCTGAGTGTCAATTTTCGATCAGAGATCTGTCTAGATATAGGATCTATGGGTGTGGTGAGTCCTTCCTTAAACCTTTTAAACTCTATTCCTTCTAAAAAAAATTATATAATTTTGTCTGGGATACAAAGTAAGTTTTTTTTTTCCCTTAAGATTTCAGTGCTTGTGTCTAAAATGTGATGATGTGAAGTCCAGATTGGAGAAGACAGATTTGAAATAGGTGGGCAAAGAACCAAAGGAATTTTCATGGTTTTGTGATATTGCACTACAAAAATAGCATGAGAAAAAGTGTATCATCTATTCATCACTTCAGATAGACACGCTACTGAAATAAGGGCTTGAGATAAGGGAAACAAGAAAGGACATCTTTGCATACACTTCCTTATCCTCTCAGGGTCAATGATTGAGATGTTACTCCCAGAGCATTTCTAATTTTAATAGTGGGCAACTTTACATGTGTTATAAAGACAATATAAAGTCCAATCAAGATGAGGGTTCATTGCCTTGAATATCAAATGGTGTTTACTCAGTTTCATCAAGTACTGAGACTTTGTACTTTATCAGGTGACTGTGCGATGTGTGTGTGGGGGATGTGTGAAACCTTTCATCAACATAATAAAGATAGTCTCAATGAGCTGTGATATACTTTTAGGTGATTAGGATTTCAGATTAATTTTATGTTTTTACAAATTAGATATATAAGCTTCTGTTTCACAGCTTTGTTAGAGCATATTTTCTAAAATGTATACTGGAGAAGTTCCCAAGTACTGGGAGGTCAGATGCTGGGCAGTAGCAGGTCCTGGGTCCATGAGGACTGACGCATTCCTAGAGATTCCACATAACACAGTTCAGATGCACCAGTATGCCTAGTTGTTTCTCTCAACTCTATTTCTTCTCTGATCCCATAGGTTCTTATTAAATGCAACAAATAATGGTCCTTAATAGTTCCTGTCACAGTTTCTCTCTCTCTCTCTCTCTCTCTCTCTCTCTCTCTCTCTCTCTCTCTCTCTCTCTCTCTCTCTCTCTCACACACACACACACACACACTCACACTCACTCATGTGCTTGCACACAAGTGAAAAAATTGGAAATAATACACTCATATAGGTATAATGCCAGGAACTCATTTGGACATAGATACCCACTCCTAAAGCTCCAGGAAACCTTGCTATTTACTGCCGTGTGGTAAAAGGAATAGTCATCTATTGATAGCAATGCTGGAGAACAAAGAATCTTTGAGGCTGACTCTATTGTGAACTGTGTCACAGTAGAATGAGCATCCATGTTCTCGGGGAAAACACATGCTTATTGTATGTGGTTATGCAGATTCTCCACATAAACAGCACAGGGACATGTGTAGTTATGATCCTAATGATAGCCTGATGGAAATCACCATTTATACCAATAAATGTTCATATATTTCTGGGGTATTTTTAAAAAAGTATTCATACAGAACAGTTCTGCAAAATATGCTATTTGCTATATTTCATTTATTGAAAAATCTTTGCTCAGTTTTGAACACTTCCTAATCTCTTTAATAAAAATACAAAATTATTATCTAAATTTGTAATTCTAGTGAAAGAAAATTATGTCTTGAAAATTTGTGGCAGATATGTGGCAAAACATTACTTTGAATTAAAATATTGTTATATTTCAGTCAACTCATATTTTATATTACTCAAACAAAGCTTGTTAAATAATTTTATGAAATTGGCCAAAATACTATTTATACACAAATGCATATGTATATATAAGATGAACTCTTATGCATTGGTAATTATCAATGACTATCACAATATAAATTGATTATAATCAGAAATTTCCAATTTCTTTTTGAAGAATAATATTTGCTTATACTTCTCTTTCTCAGAATCTTTCTCGAGAAAGAACATAATAAAACAAAATAGTGCAGGAGTAAGCAAATCATTCTTGTCTGCTCAGGAGTTTTTACACATTATTTTAATTGCCTGGTATCTTGTTGTAGGTAATGACCCATATATTTTGTTCAAATTTGATTTGGGGAAATTGTATGCTAAGGCAATTTTACATAGAAAAAAATCTATCTGAACAGCCTTTGACTTTAAAAACCAGTTAGTGATAAATGAAACTTTTTTTTTCTTTTTCCTCCTTCTCTTCCTTCACCTTCTTGAGCTAAAACTGGATTTCCACTTTCTACCACAAGTCTCAGGTTTCAAAGACTTTTGTTTAAACTATATAGAAAGAAAAAAAATAACCTATCACACATAATACACTCGTTATCATAGCTGTTCACTAAAAGCATATCAAGTTTAACTGAAATGGAATCTGTCCAGTTCAGATTTTGTGAAATATTGCAGAAAATGATGATTTGGAATTTTTTGGCCTTGATATTATCCATATTGAATTTCTAAGTATGTCTTTGCTCTTACTTATTTAGCATGAAAGTTTTAGATATTACTCCATTTTTTTCCTTCAGATAACATTCATATAGTATCCTGTGTTCTTTAGGTACATCACATATTCAAAGACATCCCAGTGAAGCATTCTTTTATGAATTGTTTCCAAATCTGTCTTTGAAGAAAACAAAGATATTCCAAAATAACTTTGCTACAGATTTCATTTCTTGGTAGAAATAATCCCATAAAGATGGCGCTACTCTAAAATAAATAACCTTCTTTGGTGACTTTTGTCATGTAGCTGTGATTGTGGAATATTAATAATTGGCAAAAACTGATGATTAAATAAAATGATTGAATAAGACTCTCTTCTGTAGCTCAATTGTCATCCGGATGTATTTCTACCCTAGAAAACAGGATGAATCCTTGGATAAATGCTTAGCAATCTATTCTTTCTAGTTTCCAAACATGCTCTTCCTTACTCTTCAGTGAGTTTTTTTTTAATGTTATTTAAAGAAAGGCTCTTGTAGTTAAACACAAAGTAGTTAAATGAAAAGCCATAAGAAAACTTCCAAATGGAATGTGTCAACATTTTATTCCCTGATTTTAGGGGTATTGTGTTGTTTCATGGTAAATAATTGTCCCACTCACTGGTTTAATAAAAAGCGCTGATTGGCCAAAGGCAGGCAGGAAGTGTGGGCAGGGTTACCAGACTAAGAAAACTCTTGAGAACAGGACACACAGAACAGAATGCCAGAGAGAAGCCAGAAGAAGCAGAGGACAACTATGCTGCTCTAAAGAAAGGTACCAAGCCACATGGCTGAACAGGAAGAATCATGGGTTAGATGAAGTGTAGAGAGCTAGCAAGTGATATGCCTGGGCCTGAGGCCAATCAGCCTAAAACTTTAGTAAGCCTCTATGTGTCACTGCGGGTCTGCAGGCCTAAACCTTGAGGCAAGGCCCAAAAGTCAAGGCCAGAAGCTTCATACTACAAAGGCCCGAAAGTCCGGGCCGGAAACCTCATACTACACCTGATCTTTCTTAAAATTTAAGTTCTTGTTAATTTATTAGATTTTTGGAAACCTGCACAGTTTCACTAGAGAAATTATGTTCACTGGAGAAAAGTTTTGCACTCAGTAGCAACATAGTTTGGCTGCAATTAGAGGAGGGTTTTTGTTTAGAAGAACAAGAAATTGTTTTTCAATCCTTGACTTAAAACCTAGTCCAATGTCTAAGTTGAAAGCTTTATAGAATTATCAACTATTTTCTAGCATCCTGAAGAGATAATGTGTTCAGGGCATTTGGCGATTTTTCTTGGCCATATAGTGTTGTTATCTAATGTAGAACCATTCTGGTTTTATTTATTTTGGGTGGAAGGTGTGATGAATAGAATTATTAAACTTGTTTCCCCTTAATGGTTTTTCTAAATATGGTTTTAATTTCGGAGTCAATATTTGAAAAATTGAAGTGATTAATTTAAGCACTCTAAAGGGCCTTTCCCCCTTTATGGTTTAAAACTGCACTTCAAAACTGCTGAAATGACCTTTGAAGCTTCATGAGAAGCATGACTTAGTTCAGTCCTTTTCGGAAAGTTTTAATGCTATCATCTGCAAACCTGCTGGCATGTCACTCTAATTGCTTGCTTAAATGTAGTTGGCCATTTTGGGGGAAAACACTCGATTTTGCATTATAAACAAAGGAGAACTAAGTTTAAGGGAAGGAGCAAAATACTAAACAAAAGGCTCCTCAAACAGCCTCAAATACAGTATCTTTTCTAATATTTTCCAGTAGGGGGAACTAAAGACACACCAAGCAGAGGCTCGCTCGTCTCAGAGACTGTAGTGAGTTCCTGTCAGAAGCTTTACAGTCACCTGAACAAGCTTCAAACAGCTACCAGGGAAGCTGTGATCACACGTGGGCCCGGCCACATCGGACACACCAGATAACCTTAAAGAGTGGCATCCGCCTGATTTAAGTGCTCTTCCCTAACTATTTCCATCCCTTAATGGAGATTTTCCTCAGAATGTGTTTTCCTTTTCTTTTCATTTCTTAAATCGTGTTTGGGATGAAATTCTGTTCTTGAGCTTCTGTTAGTTGTTAGTTCCGTTGGGTTATCAGCATTCTTAAATCAGAGCCTGCTTTCCGAATTTCCTTTCCGAGGTGCTAGAGAGGGCGAAGGCCCTAGAGAACCACTTCCTCCAAGTCCTTTGATCCTGGCTCTCCTCTGTTCCCAGAGTCTTCTGCTGCACTGTTTTATCACAAGGTCCTGAATTATGCTCAGTGTTGGGAGGTCAGAAGACAATCCGGCAACATTAGCGGGATGCCAACCCTTCCCCTCTGTCGTCCTCCTGGGGATTCCTTTGCTAGCCATAGATCTTGGATAAAACAAGCCTAAAGAGGTTAGCGATACTCCATACCCCAAACACACACACACACACACACACACACACACACACACACTTATTTTGCCTTGTTCACTTACAACCGCTTAGGAAGTATGTACACAAAAACCTTCCTACTTTCAAAAGGTGCTTATGTTTTAGCCCCTAGCCAACCCTCCTTGTTAGCCAGCTTCCCCTTTCTACTAAAAGGAGGTGTGTGTGTGTGTGTGTGTGTGTGTGTGTGTGTGTGTGTGTGTGTGTGTGTGTGTGTGTGTGTGTGATTTTAACGGGTAATGAGGCTGTGCCCGGGGTCCTGGAAGATCATCTTTTTCTAGAAAAGCTCTTGTGCAGCTCCAGCAGACGGAGCGATGAATAATTAGGAAGGGCTTCCATGAAATCACTCACCGAGAAAATTACCTGCCCATTAAACGGCTGCGTGAGGAGCGGGAGGCTGGAAGCCCACCTCACCCCTCACCGAGGAGGGAAGGAGGGGGACACCCAGGAGGCTCCTGGAACGGAAAAGAGTTGATGGCTAATTGTAGTCCTCCCTAGCCCGCAGCGGCTCCACATTGGTTCATTTCCGTCCCCCCAAAGACTCATCGCTTGCCCGATTACCTCTGCTTCAAAGAAGCAGAAGCAGGCTGTCGCCTCTTGCAAGGGAGGGTGACCCGGTGATGGTGGAGACCTGGGTGCACCTCTTCATCCTCCACCCCCTCCCGGGACCTCCTCGGAGCATCTCTTTCCTCCCCTCCTCTCCTGCTTCTTTGCCTTCCCTCCTCCAAGTCCTTCCAGCCTTTAGCAGCTGCTGGAGGAGGCAGGCACAGCGCAGCCTCGCAGCCGCTGCACGGAAAGGGGCTGGAGGCAGGACTGCTCCAGGAGGCTGGACCACGCGCTAGCATCCTTAGGGCTCCCAGGTCCCGGACTCTCTAGCCGCGCTCGCCCGCAGCAGCTGGACGCTAGCTAGCTCGCTCCCGGGCGGCCCCTGGGGGTGGCCACGGCCTCAGCCCAGCCCCTCCCTCTTCCCTTGCTTCCTCTCTTCGCCTCCCTCCTCGCTCCCTCACCACGTCGGAGTTCCCATTCTCCACCCCAACCGTCCTGCTTTCCCCCCTTTCCTTCCTTTTGGAAACCAGAGACTCCGAGGGAGGCGACCAGGCTGCAGAGGAGAGGGCCGGCTCACAAAAGTGCTGCTTTGACACATCCTTGGGATGGAAGTTAAGTGAAAACAAAACATCACAAAACAAAACTCCGCGAAGTGTTGCTGCTACGGAGAAGCAGACCGGGGAGCAGAGGAAACCCGGTGGGCAGGCCAATGGTTGTTCTGCAGCGCGTTAGCAAGTTTGTGGAACACTTTCTAGGAATTAGGTCTTTTTTTTTTGTCCCCGTCATCTTCTTGACTTCTGAAGAAAGAACTTGTGTTTGGATTGCAATGGAGTCTAAGGAGACAGGGCTAGAAGCACGTGAATAGTCCTGCCAGCTGGGCTGAAATTGTGGGAATTTCGGAAGCCAGCCTGTGGAAGTACAGCAGCTCTGGAGTCCCTTGGGTTCATTCGGATGGCACCTAACGTGTCCCGTGTCAGAACTCTTCACCAACAGCTTCTGATGTTGCCATTTTACTCTTCTTGACCTTAATTAATCTCTAGGAAAGTCTAAACTTCGGACCTACCTCCTTTTTTGATACTTATTTTTGTACTTCTGCTCTCTGGGATTGGTTTCTTAAACAACCTGGATCCTATTTCATATGTAAAAATGAGTCCGCTGATGTTTACACTTCTATTGCTCTTTGGATCTCTCTGCATTCGGATTGATGGTGAGTGAAAGCCCCCCTTTCTTTCTGAGGTTGTTGTGGCTTCTAAATAAAATGTCAGTGTGGTTGGGAGTGTGTTTTGGCTGTGCTCAAGCTCTTCAGGGACAGACGTTCTGAGTCTTTTGTTTCTTACCTGCTGCTACTGGAACATAACATAGTCACCTATTGTTGCTATTGTAATTAATTAATTACGGAGTTTTACAGTAACTGGTGGACTCCCAGCTTAGAAGAATAACTATTGAAGACAATGTCTTGAAAGAGCCCAGCACGATTGTGATTGTGGCCGTTCTCTATTTGGTATTTGTTCTGGTATCTAAACTTTGGCTTAGGCATTCAGCTAAAGAACTATAGCGGCTGATAACTTCCAGGTGCATTCAATGAGCAGGGATTTGAGACTGGTCATCTCAAGGTTCAAAGTGTGTCACCTGTGTGCCAGTGAATGCTATCCCAGTATGAAATCAGAATGAAGGATTTAGATCATAGAGAGAAAACTGTCACAAGTAAGACTGGGCGAGGCTCCAGGAAGGAGGCAGTATCCACTATGGGCTGTCTAGAAGCTGGGGGCCCTCAGCTCGGTCCCCAGTGGACAGACACAATAGGAACTTGAAAGAGGTGCTGTACGTAGGTGTCTCTCTCTAGGCTGAGCCACTCAGTCAAGCAGACAATTTTCTACCTCTGGCTTTCCTGTCTTTTGTTCAGAGTCGGTTTCTGGGGATATCCTCACTGAATATCTGGTTCTTGGGAAATTATTACAAAATTGTGTAGCGGTTTGAATGAGAAGGATTAACAATTGTGAACTATTATAGGTTTGTTTTGTGAAAGTAAA
Organism: Phyllotis vaccarum; assembly: GCA_033318265.1. Lineage (NCBI taxonomy): Eukaryota > Metazoa > Chordata > Mammalia > Rodentia > Cricetidae > Phyllotis > Phyllotis vaccarum. The sequence goes on from JARWLC010000010.1 coordinate 58,024,494, forward strand.
AATATATATATTTGGTGTTGACTTCTAGGGACATACATTTTTATACCAATGGCAAATGTTGTTTATAAAAGGTGGACAAAGCCACTCACCCCTATCCCAGGAACTGACAAGGAAATGATTTCCAATTTTAATTATTGCATTTATAAAGACTGAGCTAATTGAAGCCAAATACTTAAGACATCATGATAACATGTTGCTCCATAAACTTTCCTTTGCATTTATTACTTGGGACATTGCCTGGTATTGCCCATCTGTAGGAAGCTAACTTTGTGTCTGGAAGCTACTGTACAGAACCAAAGTACAGACTCAAAAGGAAGACTACCTATAAACACATGACAGGGCACATGAGTTTACCCACTGTTAAGTGGATGTTTTCAGTTGCAGAATGTAATACATGAGTTCACCCCCCCCCCAAGTAACAGGGATCTGGGAGGGGTGCCTATGTGAACATTTCTCTCTTTCTCTGCAAAGTAGTAGAAGCTTCCTGTTTGATCACTATGAGTGACATTGTGGTAATTTCTATAATCATATCTACAATCTTATTCATGCATTATCATTTCTAACATTTATACTTTTACCATACGTGGATATCAACTTAACAGAAAGGTTTATATATTCTAAATCTGTTTGAATATTGTATTAAGACTTTCCTATAGCAATGTATTTGTAAACTAAGCAGTTTGAATATAGAATTAGCATCATTTAAAAAACAAGGGTCTCCAGGAAGAATGTATTTAAATTGTTTAGTGGAAGTGACAGAGGAAATATGAAAAGCGTGGTGTTACAGAATGCAATTAATGAATCAAGGTGTTCGGAGATGTATGGAACAAATGCAATTAAGCGGTAATGTTGGAACAGCAGCACTGACATGTTTTCTATCCTCCTGTCTTCCCTCCCTATTTCCCTCTCTCTGTCCCCCTTCTGTTTGATCCCTCTCTCTCTTCTTTCCATCTTTCTCTTGCATACCCTCTCCCTGTCTTCTTCCTTTTTCCCTCCTCCTCTTTATTTTCCATCTACAAAGCCATGTCCAGAACCTTTGTTCTGATTTTTTATTATAAAATAAGGAGGCAGGTTTTGTGTCTGGACCATCTGCGAGAGAGTTTGTAGTAATAAAATGAAAAATGCCTACAGGTACAACAGTTGAGGCTGAAGAAGATTTGTTATATTTCATACATGTAAAATCTGCTGGGTCAGAATCAAAAACAATTATAGACATTCTCACCGTCTACACATAACCATACATTTGACATTGCCTTGCCTTTGGGTACTTCAGAATGGTGACAGCCCTTCCATGGGGATTGTTGACAATTTGGGATGTGGACAATACTGCCATCTAGGCTGTTTGAAGCCTTGGGACCTTGCATTCACATATCCAGTGAGGATGCTAGTGTACAGAATTTCTAAACTCTCTGGCCTTCTAGATTCTGTGATATTTATTTACATCTTGTCCTTCTTGGAGCTGTGGGTTTATTTTCCACATGAATTTCAAATTTAGAGAAGCTTGTACCATTCCAAAGATATACTGACTATCCTTGTGCTCAACATAGAAATTAATTTTATTCAGTGACAAATGATACATAGATTTGCATTAAAATTTGCTTGCTGGGTTATTTATATGTGCATTTTTATAGTGCATGAAAAAATGTTAGAGTTTTGCGTCCTCATAGAATATGTGCTAATATTATTTATGATTTTTCAGAATCTTTTCCCTATAGCAAGCCATAAAGAATTCATATTAAGTTACTTGAGAACTGCAGATGAACTTTTTTTTTAAAAAAAAAACTTTATTGTGCAGATACTTTTTATTTGAAACAGATTAATAACCATATGGAGGTTTTACTCCCTGTAATATGGAATGTGTAATGACTTTAGCCTTCGTTTAGTAGATTCTGTTTTCCAATAATAGTGGTATTCAATCAGTTCTAGGGAGATAATTTGAATGACTGCAAAATTTTCAGTTATAATACCACCCCATATATATCAATTTGATATTTTTACAAATCTTTTGAAAGGTCTTTTTATGATGATAATGATTTTCTCTTCTTTACTCTTCACCTATTCTTAAATGAAATGACACATATGGTATTTGGGGAGATAAAGATAATGTGTGTGCACAGTGCAGATGCATAATCTCATAGAGGCTTATACATTTTGCTAAAGTGCTTCTTTCTGTAATGGGCTCATTATTGTAGCCATATGTAGCCCATTTCAGATCTTGAATTGCATATACGTAACCTGAAATTTGTTCTTGTAGCTAAGCAGTAATATCATATTTGAATTGGCTTTGTTTGAGTAACCTTTGATGCTATGCAACATGTGGACCATAAACCAAAAGGATTACTTAGAACATTAAACAAGAAAATCTTAAAGTAAAAGTCATGATTATATACACACACAAAATCCAGTTTTTGTCATTCTACTCCTGGACAGCTTGTAAAAATAGCCTCTTTGACAGTAAAAATGTTGATAAGTAAGGAAATGGTTTAAGTGTGTGTGTGTGTGTGTGTGTGTGTGTGTGTGTGTGTGTGTGTGTGTGTGTGTGTGTGTATGTGTGTGTATGGAGATGGGATCTCATTCTATCTCCCTCCCTTTCTTTACTTCCCCTGGAGATTATATATAAGTATGTATGTGTGTGTGTGTGTGTGTGTGTGTGTGTGTGTGTGTGTGTGTGTGTGTGTGTGTGTGTGTCTGTATTTAGGAACACATGTTTATCAAGTCTAGGAAGTAAGAGATAAATTTACTTCCCATAAGCAATTTGATTTCTGAACAATATTTGAAAAAAGGAGGAGCAGGTCATTTTACTTCCATTCTTAGTTTGCTTTTCTTCTGCTTCCCCCATCTCCTCATTCCTCTCCTCCCTCCCTCCCTCCCTCCTTCCCTCCCTCCCTCCTTCCCTCCCTCCCTCCCTCCCTCCCTCCCTCCCTCCTTCCCTCCCTCCCTCCCTCCTTCCCTTCCTCCCTCCTTCCCTCCCTCCCTCCCTCCCTCCCTCCCTCCTTCCCTCCCTCCTCTCTCCCTCCCCCTTCCTTCTTCTTCTTTTTTATTTTTGACGTTGTAAAGGAATTAGAGACATTTGAAGAATGGAATAGATTATTGATCTCTATTAAATGACAGTTGATTAAATCAGTATCTAAAAGTGTGAATTAATAGTTGTTGATCTTGGGTATGTGTAACTTTGCTTTACACATCCTCACTTTCTTTAAGTAAACTATATAACTTTAAATAAACTTGCCATATGCATGTATGTGTATACTATATTTTTAAAACCTAGACAAACTGAAGTTCTAGATCTGAGTTCAAGCAGAAATGGAAACTTATAAAGTACCATTTTCTACAATTATTTTTAAATAATAGAATTGTCATGTCTTTTACTGTTTCTCTGGGTACAGGCCTGTCAATCTCAATCAATATATGACATGGTATTAATTTTCTTCTTAAAAAATATTGAATGGAGAATGACTGGAAGATTATAGTCTTTTGAGGAGAAAGTTTTATAAAATTCTTTGTTGAATCTTTTAACAGGGTGCTATGCCAAGATGGATGTGTAACACCATGTGTGGCATGTACCAAACCTACCCCAACTACCTACCTAAAATTTAAAAACAGCAATGAAATCACCTTAGTCATTGATGTTTTCATTTCAGCCACTCCTTGAATCTTTCATCTCATCTATATTTATGCTCTAAAACTGCCTAACCATTTCATAGAGGTGTTGGAAATCATTGAGGATTCATCTCAATGTGTCTATCCCAGGCATTTCTCCAGTGCCCGGAGCAGTGCTTGCCAGGTACTTCTGACTCTGTAGCATCTTGGCTAGATAACTACTGATACACTGGCAAACTCAAGCCCAAGATAGAACATGCTCATTTTGTAATTGTTTCCATCTTAGTAAATGGCATCATTATTTACATTTTTTATTAGCAATGCAATAAACCATTTTTAACTTGTTCTCATGGCTCACATCAAACACCTTATAAAACAATTGAAATTTGGTCTGATTTTGTAAATTTTTTCCTATCCCCAACATCTTATTAACAATTTCAAATACATTCTAAGTTGAAAAAATTTTTTTTAATGAACATCAAATTTTACCCAGCTTCTGTAATTATCCTTCTGCTTCATTAATACATAGCTACTAACTTATCACTTTTGTAAAATACCCTTCATCTTTCTCTTTCTAGTTCTCCATACCTAAGCCAATGGGACCTTTAATACTCATGTAAGTGAGATTGTATTTTCCTGTAGGTCTTCATTCTGGGCTTCCACCAGGCCTGGCACACAAAATTGGTTTAGACTGCCTTCTACCTACTGGGTTCCACAGGTCAGTATCTATCTAGCACACAGATTCCGAACTTCAGAGGATGTAATTTAGCTGACTCAAGACCTTTAAACTTGATCTTTCCTCTTGAGAAAATGCCATTATCCACATGTTAGTATTGGTACAGTTTCTCAACAGTTGAATAATCTTATTATTCCAATATAATCTTTTTGAAACACGGGTGCACAAAGACACCTCTTGCCCTACTATACTAAATAACTAATATAATCAAGATATAAAGATAAGAGGCATGTTTTGGCTTAGAATTTTGGCCATTTCCATCCTTGCTGGTAGGTCCCAATATTCTGAGCATGTAAGAATAAAGATCTTCATGTGAACAACAAGCAGAATAGCAACACTGCTCATGTCATATGAAGCTGATATATAAGAAAGAGAGTTTACTGAGGTCCCACTATGCAATCATAATCATACAAAAATCACCCAACGTCCTCACATTGGACCACACTTTCAGAAGTTCCCACTAGATCCCAAGTGTGCCACCTTTTGGGCCTTCAGAGGATGGTTAAGTTTTAAATTATGGCTTCTGGAAACCCCATCTAAAATTTATCATTTTGATATACATTTTAGGCTTATCCCTTTGCATATCTTATGTGTGTCTGTAATTGTCAGTGTTTGAGGAAATGTAAAGGGACTTACATTTTAGCATGTCTGAAAGAAAATGAAGGGTGACACACTTACAGGAAAACCAGTAAAAGATGTGTGGTCCTCCAGTTACAGATGATGTACTGTGTTAGTCCTGAGATTTCAAGGCTTTTTGTTCCTTTGTTTATGGTTTTTGTTTGTTTGTTTTTGTTTTTGTTTTGTTTTTTTGTTTTTTTTTGTTTTTTGTTTTTTTTACCTAGTTCTTGAAAATCCTGAGGAAGAGAACCAGAAAGATGTAGCCTACATGGTGGCTTAGACTCATTGTGAAGCACTTTGAGCTTGGGACCTGACATTTCATAATGGCTAATAAGATAACTTGTATGACCTTTGACCTTCAGGGTGATACCATCTTCATTATATTGGACCCTAAACACATTTATCTTACATCTTCATAGGAGACCATTGGCACTTTCTAAGTCCTAAGAATGTCCTTCTAATAAATATTTTGAATACGGTGTGGAATAAATAAGTATTTAGTGGCTCTGCAAGGGAGACATTGTTCTGCCACCAGTCAAATAAGTATAACCAGACATTGGTTTGTTTGACACCAGACTCCTACACTAGCCTTATGTCAGGGACTTAGCTTTGACTGTCATGTTTACTAGTGTGCCTCCAATGCCTAGAGCATTGAAAGACAGACAGTGCATAGTCAAATATTTGTGAGTAAATGAAAATGTGCTTATGGAGTGCTTTTGTGATGCTGAGTTTTATAACATGGCCCAACACAAAAATTCTTACAATATGAAGATGTGTGGGTGTCTGTGTGTATGTATGTGTTGTAAACTATATAAATTGACTAGTAAAGTTCTCAAATATGTGTATTGATAAAAGTAATATGATCTCTGGTGACTCAATATTAGGCTTTCTGCTTAACAAGAGACACTAAATTGACCATTTGCTCTACTATACCTTTTTCAAGTAGAGTGTGTTCTACAGTGGTTACCACAATACCCCCTTTCCCCCACATGAACACTGATAAACTTGCTTAATATAACACTGTCTGATATTCCAGTAAAGTCCACACACCACCATTTTCCAGAGACATTGATTTATGTGGTGACATCTAGTTCAAGAATTGAGACTTTTCTCTACATTTAGTGCATATTTCAATATTTATGAAACATTACTAACAAATGTAAATGACTGATTTAATTTAGAAGTAGAATTAAAAATATACATCTTAAAAATAGCCAAAAATATGTAATGCTGTAATAAGTGTAAAAGATTTTTCAAAAGAAACTAAACAATAATATCACTCATGATGCAGGTTATTCTGCTACACTTACAGCTGCCATGACCAAGGGCCGGTTACCAGTAGATGTTGAACTAAGATGTGATTTGGGACTTAACAAGTAAAACCTTCTCTAAACACTGATTAAAATTGAAAATTTACTTCTATTTATTATATGTGAATTTGGGTATGGGGTGGGGTGTACACACATTTCAAGACTGTGCAAAGGTAGAGAGTCTACATGTGTAGATCAGGACACAGCTTTGGGAGTCAGTTCTTTCTTTTCTACCTTTACCTTTTAAGACACCTTGATACTCAGTCTAGATTTAAGAAATATTTTGAAGAAGCCTTAACTAGAAAATTTATTTTCAGATCTTTGATAAAGAATGAAATAGAAACATACTAAATTTTCCCTGTATATATTTTCCCTAATTAGGCTTATAGAGATGCATTTCCATATTCCATAAAATTTTTGACTAAAGCAATCACAATGTTTGGTGATTTTAGGTGTAAGTTCAGAGTTTTGCAGCCTTACTAGAATCTAATTTTAAAATAACTTTCACTCTAGAAATAACTTTTCTGCCTTGTTCCTTTATTCTGCCCTTCCTTCTAACACAGAAAATCCATCGCTTTTCCCCATTTGTCTTTGTAGAATTGTTATCTACATTTTTGCACTTAAACAGTCATGTTAAATATATTTTGGGCAGGATCTGTTGGCTCACTCCTGTATTCAAGAGGTAGAAACAGAGGGGTCCCTGTCAGTGTGACACCATCCAGAGCTGCATAGCAAGACTGTCTGAAAAATAACAGGCAAATATAGACAGACATACAGACAGATAGACAGACACACACACAATTAATGACTAATTTATTTTCATTTGTTTTTTACATTTTAATCCAGTTTATTTCCCTTTTTATTTCTTTTTCATATATCATATCCATCCCTACTGCAGCCTCCCCTCCCTCTTCTCTTCCAGCCCCTCCCCCACACCACATCTTCTCCAGATCCACTCCTCCTTTTCCGTCCCAAAAAGGGACAGGCCTCTCAGGGATATCAACCAAACATGGTGTTACATAATATTTTTATTTCATGACGAGTTTCCTTAGCATAATATTTTCAAGTCATCTATAGTGTAGCATATATTAGGACTTCATTTCTTTATTTCTAATAATATTCTATTATATTTTGTCTTATTTTTGGTGGAGATTTAGGTTTTATAATATGCATTGATTTTTGTATATGAATATGATTTTATTTAACAGTAAAACTGCTGGATCATGCAGTCACTCCACTTTTGGGGGAATTATGATGTTATTTTCCAAGGAAGTACTATGACTGTACTTTCACCTCACCAGTGATGCATGAGCTCAATATTATTTTATTTCAACGAAATTATTGAATGGACAATATGGGCTGTGTTTGAAGATTTGAAATGAAACAATTTCATATTATAATAAGGTCTTACATTTCCAGTAGTCTGAATTTTGAATTCTACCTATAATTTTGGCCTTGTAGATGCTCAACAATTACTGTGTGAATTTTTATACATTTAGTTAACACAAGTGAACTTGCCACCTAGGATGATCTGAAGAAAATGAAATGTAGATCATGGAGGAAAGAATGGAAGAGGAAGAAGATTAACTGCAAATCCAGCACATTTCTCCTAGTATTTGTACACATGGATACTCAAAGCTGAGAAAATATATGTACTCAGTTATAGCCAACATTGCCACATGGTATTCAAATTGAATTTTAGACATTCAAGAGTATTTTGATTAGGTGTTTTCTGAATATGTCAATAAAAGAGCTAGCTTGGCAAGATTGTGGTTAGCATTTTATTCAACACATGCTCGTAAGGTGCTCATTTATAAGGAAGCCAATTGCTGGACTTGTTGAGAAACACAAGAGCCTGCTAAATCAGTTGAATAGCTGAAACAAAGGTACTGTCTGGTGATGGGTTTTGAAGACACACCCAACAGATTGTGTGAACTCCAAGAAGAAAGAATATGGTTTTTAGTTGGCACAATCTGGGAAGTGTCACAATAAATAGATCCTTTAATATGTGGGTTGTTATTGGGGAGAAAAATAAGAAACCACATTTCAGGGGAAAAAAAGGGAAATGGGAGTAGTATGGGTTGGGCAGAGAATTGATTAGGAGAGGCAAGGGTTTTAGCTAAACTGCAAGGTAATTTGTCTAAAGGTAAAAAGTGGATTGTAGTAAATTAAAACTATTGAATTTTAGCAAGCAATTTGAGCTTTCTATGATTGTCCAAATGATTCTAATGATTTTTTTTTTTTAACACAGGCTTTCTTTATATAGCCCTAGCTGTTCTGGAACTTGCTTTGTAGTCTAGGCTGGCCTTGAACTCATGGAGATCTACCTCTGCCTACCTCCCAAGTGCTGGGATTAAAGGACTGTGCCACAACATAGGTCTATTATAGATTCTGAAAAATAAATTAATAGATATTGAACAATGATATATGAATAAAATACATGAATTATATGATTGCCATATATTTTATAAAAAATCACTAAATTGTTATATATTACTTTAATTGGTCACAGTTTATTATTATATTATTATTCCCTAACTTGTATAAACAAGAAAATAACTAGAAAGATTTTGGCTATTAAGCACTAGCTTTGGGCTTCATTACAGACACACGTTCACCATAAATTTTGTAAGATTTTTCTCAGCATGACTCTTCAGATAACTTACAAGAATTTTTTTGTTGCCTAAGTGGACTCATCTGTGACCACACCTTTGCATCTGTGAAAGGCATGCTATAACATGTGTCTCCATTGCATCATATGCTGATCACAGAATGCTTAACACTCCCAAATGAATAGTGTTAAGACAGAAAGTGGTAAGAAAGGGAGACATCCTACAAACAGTACTTGTTAACAAATATTATATGATGATATAATACTATAGTTTGATTTATGTATATTTATATGTAAAATTTATATTTAAATATTTTTACCTACTGCTTTTAATTTTGCCTATGTTTATGGTTTTTAAAAGCACCATGGAGAAAGTTCTTATGTAAGAAAAAAATCCATTGAGTTGCAAATAAATACAGCTTCTACCTTGAGTTTCCATTATTTTTTTTTCTCAGTCACCTATCTTTCAGGCAGTAGAGAAGTTGGTTTTAATATCATTTTTAAACTATCCATTATGTATATTTGCATAATAATTGGTTGTATGTGTTAGAAAGGTTGGTCTAAATATCCTTACCACTGAGGAAGGAATCAACCAAGCTAGTTGATCTATTATTGTTTGAATTCTTATAAAACAAACAGAAGCAAAACCAACCACAACAAAATCCAAGAGCTTTGACTATCCTCTCCAAGGCTCCTTCCATTTTAGATTCTTTTCCTTACTTCTGGCTGAGTGCATTATAGCTGAAAGGTTTTAAAGAAACAAAAATGAGGCCTGATAATGCCCGTAACCATAACCTTACTATTCATACGGAACAATGTATTCTGTTGCCCAAACTGTGTGTACTCCATGCCTGTGTTTCGGTTTGGATGGAGTGATGCATTTATACAGTTGGAAAATGGGTAAATATTCCAAATCTGTGATTTGCTTTCAATTTCTCTCATTATTAATAACTGGCTTTATATTGTCTTTCCTTATGAATAACTTGGGTTATAAATTGGAATTGAGCAGAGCAGTGGGAGCTCCTGACCTTGAGAACTAAAAACGCCATGCAACACTATGGTTTTAGCAGACATTTTTAAATTTCTGTGGCTACAATTTATGTGTGATATCCTTGCCTTGTGTTTTGGGCACAAGCCCTTTTGAAATTGGCTAATGATCATGGCGTTCCACTCAGCAATTCCATTCCATTGCATTCAAATTCCAACAGCAACCACCAACTTAAAAACAGCCTGGAATCTAAGGGATTGTTCCAAAAGTTCTGGCATGGCTAGAACTAATTAACATGTCCACATGCACCATGAAAACAGGAGAGCTTTTGGATGGGAGATATTTTTCTTTTAAAATGTGTTAATATTTTTATAAATTGTGGTCAGAGGTTAAAGCTTTATGATATATGTTCCTGAATACTAGCAAATGGTACGATATGGTTGTGCAAAAATTAGGATGTGATTTTCAAAATTAAATTAAGGGGAATTTAAGATGAATTTAGCAGCAAGCCATTTTGCTTGAGAACTTGAGAACTTTAAAGTGAATGTCTTCATGTTGCTATATAACAGTGTAATAGTGACTGAAAGCCGGTACATTGCTGATCCATTCAATTAGAAAAGACATTTCACTTTTCCATAGTTACACACATAGCCTGTGTGTTCAAACATTGACATAAATGTCAACAGTAGGAAGTTTCCTTAACCAAGTTCTATTTTATCTTGCTTATTTTTGTTATGAGTTGTAGGTGAAACTGCATACAAAAGAGAAAACTGTCAATTTAACATCTTAATACTTTTCCATTTTCAAACAGGGTTTCATAGATTTGTGTAAGGAGGCTATATCATAATAAATGGCTCATACAGGGCTTTAATTCAAGGTGATCCTCATGCCCAGGCTTCAAAAGTTCTGGATATACAGGCATGTCTGTGTAGAATGTAACCCTATAAAATGAAATGGCAGTACTGGGCATATCATTTGGTCAACTGCTTGCATATCATGCATGGAACCCCAGGTTTTATTTCTACTATAGACTGGGAGTGCATAAAGAAGGTAAAGACAAGAATATTAGACTGCCAAGGTCATTCTCTACTACACTGAACGTTCAGGACAACCTGGCTTAGAAATGCTTGTCTGTCAAAGAAAAGGAAAGGAAGGAAGGGAAGACGAGGCAAACAGGGCAGATATTACAGTACCAGTGTTTTTTTGTTTTTGTTTTTTCATGCAAAATGGAGTTTGACAAAACAGAACACTTTTCTTTGAAAGTGCCAAAATGATTTTTTTTCACTACATTTTTGTTTTTACATTATTTTATTTTTTTGAAACAGTCTCAAAATCAAAGATGGTTTAAAACCCACTATATAGTTCAGGGTGGCCTCAAAATCACAGAAATGCACCTGCCTTTAACGTCATGAGTACTGAGATTAAAGGCATGTGGTACCTTGCATTTCTTTTTACAACCTTAATTTCAAGTGTAAAACCAGCAATGCAAAAATATTCAAGTTGTGCATGAGCCCTGTGCTTCCAAATACAGAAGTGTCTTTTGATTTCTCACCATCAAGGGGTCCTCAGTGTGTTTGGTGACGTTATCATTAAAAAAAAGAGAAGAAGAAAGAAATGTGATAACCAGTATGTGAGGAGTGTTCTCCCAGCTTCTCATGAAAGTGTGTGAGCTTGAAGAAGGTATACTCTCAAGTGTCTTCATTTGCATTCTTGTGATTTAAAAACCTGGCCAATGTCAAATTTTAATATAAAATAAGAAGAGAATCAGAAAAAAAACTCCACATACATATGGGGTGGGAGTAAATGTAGCTTTTTAATGCCAAGACATGGGCATAAAATAGGATCCAGGCAGTTGTTGGGGCACTTCTCTTCCTCATGACTTGACAGACGACTTATAATTCCAGAAGAAAAATTCCCAGGTTCAGATATGTTTCTGTACTTTTCTGTGAGATTCTAATAGCTGTGAAGGTTATCTATTAGAAATTTTGAAATTTTCCAGGTTTTTATTGGCCTCAGTTATTCGTCTTCTCATATTGAGTTTAAATTCCAAGTCTGAGAAACTTTTCTTTTCCAAAGGACTTATCTTTTTCTAAAGGACTTCTCTTTTAAATCTTTATTTTATTTTGACTAAAAAAAAAAAAAAAAAAAAAAAAAAAAAAAAAAAAAAAAAAAAAAAAAAAAAAAAAAAAAAAAAAAAAAAAAAACAAGTCATCTCCATCAAGGTAACCCCCTGCTCCCCCTCCCCTCCCTCCCAATCCCTCCCAGACAGCCCTCAGCCTCACCCATGCCTGGAATGGATGTGCCACACTAGGCTGGCCCACCTTGGGTCTTTTACATTTTTTAAGCCAGGAACACACATAGCAAACAAATAGGAAAATGGAGCAAATGCTTTTATGGGCTGATTTCTGCCAAGGTTCAATTCTAAGCTCTAAAGATTGACTGCTTCAAGAATATATATAATTTTTGTATTTGCAATGATACAAGAGTTGAGAGATGCATCTGGGAAGGTGAATGTTTTGAGTTATAAGAGATCAGCTATAGGGTGTATTGAAAAATGAAAACTGAGCGTTCAAATAAATGATTGCCCTAGTGTTGGAAGGCCAGCTACACAGCAAGTAGACCAGCTGATATTTAGTTCGATGGATTGTTCACGTTCACATAAAACAAAATTATTTAACATTTGCTGAATCCTTCTTGATAATCAATTGGGGATCAAATGCAAAAGAACATGTGTCTGCTTTGTATGAAACCAAGTTCTTCTGTTTTTCTCTTAGAGCAGAGGACATGCCTTCTTCCCGGGCTGATATCGGTTGCTAAGAGAAGTGCACTGGGTTGCTTGCTTCATACCCATCAGTAAAACTAAAGAGTGTATTGAGGGAGAGAAAAAGGCAGAACACAGCGCAGGCCATGAATCATGACTTGTCTCTGGTGTGTCCACTTTGGTCCCACTTTTTCCTTTTTTTTCCCTGTGAAAACTTTTGTTTTTACCAATGATGCTTACTTTCAGCCATTTATTCTTAATCCTTCTGGTGCCCGAGGGGATGAGAGCTACTAAAGGATGACTGTGCTATTAAGAGTCCACTCAGAGCCATAATAAAAGCCTTGAGAGTTATTCATGGGGCCACATGAACAAGAATGCCCTACTCGGTGAATAGCTTCAGTCAGCTGCCTTTGAGATGGGGTGATTAATACCTTCTGCTTTTAATGGGGGGGGGGGGAAAGACAGACAAAAAAGGTCTTCATACTATTTTGGCTGTTTTGCAAATTAGATCTTCCACATTGTCCAAGCTTTTGACAACGAAGTTACTAAATGCTCAGTACCTATGATAGTCTTTTTCAAAGCATAGTGTTTTATGAACTGTTAATTGTGACTATTGTCAAGTGAAATTAAAAGAGAAATAATTAAATAGGCAAATAGCCTCAGAAGTACTGCAGAAAAAAAAAAAAAGAAAAAAACCGGAAAAAGCATTTAGTTACTTTCTGATTTTGCCAGTTTGTCATGACATTGAAATAAAACCTGCTGTTAGTGTACTCTTCACAGTGTTGCTTAGGCAGGTCTGATTCACAATATCCATTTGTTTGATAAAGAAACTAATTACAATGCTCTGGAGAGTTAGAGAGGCCTCTAATGAGAAGGTACTGGGGGTGGCAGGTGTTGCATACCCAAGAGCACTTGGATTGACAGGACACTTTGAGGTTTGCAAAGTTGTTATTTATATGTATATACCTAACTGTGAATCTTTTAAAAATAGGCTAGTTTTACATAAATGATTAGAGAAGACATATTTACAAATCTCATTACATTTTTACATCTTTTATTTTAGAACATATATAGTATAGCTCAGATAAACATTGCTTGCGCTTTAAGACCTTGTTGGTCCACTGGCTGATCCACCAGCTGCCTGGTTTGGGATGCCTGCGAGTGATGTCCAAGGGATGGAATTGAGTTGTTATCCATGCTGCTTTTACCTTGGTGCTAGTAGGCTGTTTGAAGAAAGAAGGTAAGTGAAACCAAGCTTCAGGATTTTTTGAAAATACATTCCTTATCTCTCATTTTTATTTGAAGCAACAGCCTTGTCTATTCCTTCTATTTTCACATCCAGAAATCCTTGCTTTAGTCTATGAGAACAAGCAACATTGAAAACACCTGTGTGTTTTTCTCAGAAACTGTTTTCACTCTGTAGAGTTGAAATATCTTGTTAAGAGTGGTAATACCCAAGGGCAATCAGAGATGGATGTAATGATTCAATGAGTGATGTCTTGAGATCAGCTTTGAGTGAGGGCTACTTTAACATCTTTATTAGTAATATAGGAATAAAGTGATAAAGACATTCTACTTGTCCATATTAGGAAACCATTGTGACCTCTCTCACTCCCTCCCTCCCAGAAAGCAAGCCTGTTAATTTACTAATGTCAGTAAGAAAGAAAAGATTCTTAGCACAGTAAGAACCAATGCTTTATTTAGGACACCAATGTAAACCAATTCTTCAGGGAAGTAATCAGAAATCTAGACATCCACATAGAGGAAGAAGCTGGCAAAGCAATAACATTGAAAGGGCCCCAGGGAAACTAGAAGAGTCACAAAGAGAATGAGAGCTGCTGGATCCTAGTTTGAAAGTCACAGGATAGCAGTAGTGACCATTTCTGGAGCAGCACATCAGAGAACATGGCTTGAAGGCAATGAGCACCCTTCTTTTGCTCTATATGTAATGGAAAGAACATGAGTAGGTTCTCACAGGTTAGACACACAAGTTAATGTCGAGAGAGACTCTTTAGGAAGAGATGTGTCAACTAAAAGCAGAGATGGCCACACTTAACTGTTTCTGTGTTCTTGCTACTTCAGATGAAAATATTAAAACCACCCCATAAGATGTTATTAAATATTAGCGGCAAATGAACAACAGTGTGACAATATTTAAAGCATTTGGCTAGTAATTCTTTAAGACACTATTATTAAAAAAAATTCTTAGAAGCCATGAAATGTATTTAGATGAATGAACTTTCATGTCAGTTTTTGTTGGCTCATACTGTACGTGTTGGCTGGTATAAGATTGTATTATAGTTCAAAGGAAAAGTCATGAACTATTTGGAGCTCTCTCTATATATGCATGAGAATTATAATTAAATGAGCTAGTTAAGCAGAATCCAGAACATAATCTTTCTAGTGTTTTCCACATTCATGAGCCCTGAGTAAATGAACATTAACCCTTTGGGGCTATACAGTTTAGGAGAATATGCAAAACTCAAGAGTTCATTTCACAGAGAACTGCAAAAATGGTAATAGGTGTGGGATACCTAAGATGGGCTACCTAAGTTCTAATTCCCTCTTTGCTGCTGTTCTTTATCTTAATTGAATAGTTAAAGGCAGAATGTTGCCCTGTGGCAATTGTCTATCTTGCTTTAAACCATTTGCAGAAGATATAAGCTGGTCTCTCAAATTTGATTAGTGTTTTATACTGCTGATAGTAACTTTTTATACCATTGATGGTAACTGCAAGAGATAGAAATAGTGTAGAACAGACTGGTAACCATAGCAACCCTGTATTGTTTACAGCCAGCCTTCAGATGCCCCACCTGATCAGTAAAGTAAGTGTAGTACAGTAGATCAATGGTAGAACTTCTCCAAAAACCAGAAAGAAATAACTACCTCTGACACAGTAAGACCCACTTCCCAGTTGTAGCATACAACTCTGCAGTTTGGGGGATAAAGTGTGCATATGCAATGCATGTGTATCAGTGAGCAGGACAGTGTTGCAATGACATTTTACTTAAACACAGGCAATTTGAATACTTTTTTATAATTTGATATCTTGAAGTATCTGTCTACTGAGTGTAAGTCATATATGTGGTGTGCATGTATGTGTGTGTGTGTGTGTGTATGTGTGCGTGAGTGTTAGCCTGTATGCATGCTTACAGAAGCCAGAGGCTGTAGTCCAGAAATAAAACATCATCAGTTCTTTATTATTCTCCACCTTATTCCTTTGAGAGAAGGTCTGTTGCTATACCTGAAGATGGGCTAGTGACCATCAAGCCCCAGCAATCTTTTCAATCCACTCTCCTCTCTGTCACATATTGTATATATAGGTCAACATGCTTGTTCAGGGGCCTTCCTACCTGCTAAGAAATCTCTCTACCCCTCAAAATGTTTACATTTTTTTCTCAAACATTTTAAAAGGAATATTTACCTTATGGGTGGACCAACAAAATTCAACCATACATTTGACTCTATATTGGAGTCCTTTTTACCAGAAGAAATAGAGAAATAATGTTAGAGAGTAGTTGAGTAACATATCTGTGAGGGATTATCTCACTCCCATTCTTTTAGCAGATGTTAGTTTGCTTCTACTACATTCAGTCGCTTGAGATTTTTAGACACTAAGCTCGCCCAAGGAAGGTCATCACCCTCAATGACCATCACAAATAAGGCTTTGCAGAGAATTTGAAAGGCTGTCCTGGACCTTGTGAGAAAGCTCCATTTGACACATAATTTGAACCAACTGTTCAGAAAGAAAGGAAGGCTCCGATTGTCATTTGAACTGTGGGTCTGTTTCAAGAGGTAAAGTGAAAAGTGAAGTAAAGGTATGCATTCTGTCCTGTTTGTAGTTGAATTCTGGGTCCGAGGAGAATTCTTGAAATAAATGTTATTGATTTTCTTGGGAAATATTCAGTCTTTTTAGATTAGGAAATGCAAAAAAATGCAAAAAAGCCCCAGAAACAACAAATGTATGACTTATTACACCTGATGCCAGTCACTTCCTTTCTATTGATTTAGATGACTGCCATGTCATTTCTTAGTTTTATACTTTGAGTTTTGAAAAGTAGATAAATAATATTTACAAAGTAAAACACAAATTTTTAAGTTGTCATGAAATATAATAAATTATAGAAGATAAATAAAAAAGTTGAGTTTTCCTTACAAATAAATGGAAGACACTCCTAATATGCAATTTAGAACACATATTTTAGGTATTTTCCTCACACAAAGAGAAATGGTTCCTTCCGCAGGAAAATAAATCACCTGAAATATCTGTAATATTTGAATAGCAGCCCGGTGAAACCACACTCAGGCTAAGCATGTCCCAACAAGACAAAGTCTGGAGAAAATCAGTCACCAGAGCAGAACTACTGAAAGCGATTCCCAGAATTTCCTTCTCTGGTCCAGATTGTTTAATAACTCACCCCCAGCCTCTCCATTTTTCCAAGGAAGCCAGTACTGAGTAAATTTGGTGACTTTGCTTGATGGGATCACAAAGGCTAAGCACAATATAAAGATGTGTGTTTTGTAAATATCTTTCTGCATACTGTTAAATCAGTTTACATTGTGCTTTTACACATGCAAAAACAAGACTGTACGCTATCTCATTGTGCAATGTAATTAGTTTTATCTTAAGATTGGGTAATAGTAGAAATAGTACAGTTAGGGGGAAATACATATTTGATGTAAATTTCTTGCCTTTCAACTAACTCAGTACTCAGACACAACATGTAGTTGTTTTGTTTTTCCAGTGTATGCTAATGCTTATAAATTCAACAATATAAGAATGCTATCTTAAAAGATATTGCTTAATGTTTCTGATATGAATGCAAAGATGTCTAAATTTAAGTTATAACGGTGATCCATCTACATGTTGATAGATTGAGTAATATACATGTACATGTACATAGTGTATGTATACACAAATATGTTGAAGAACACAAGGCATCCATATAAATATGCATGCATACATATGACTTTTATATAAAATAGTCAACTTTAAATGCTTGGGACTTTTATCTCCTTATCAGTTCTATGAGTTGGTAATATGTGAGCTACATATTTTAGATTTTGCAGGACATTTATAAAAGACACATAATTAGAAATTACATATGTCATTTACCATCAAAAAGAATAGTTTTATTTATTTAAAATTTGTTGTGTAAAAGACCCTTTGAATAGTGGGATATGAAGTGGATTGAAACTGGGTTTTACTGTGTATCCCTGACTGTCCTGGAATTCACTTTGCAGACGCAGAGATCCACCTGCCTTTGTCCCCGGAGTGCTGGGATTAAAGGTGTGAGCCACCACTGGCATGGCTCTGAAGGGGATTTAAAGTCCCCTTTAATAGCATGTAAAATATGCCCATGTAGAATATATGAATAAAATCATTGAGCTTGGATATTTTTTATTTGATAGTTAAGGAGCCTTACTCATTTGCATTAAGGCCAGTCATATAGGCTTTTTAAAAAACTTTACAGGACTTTCATGTTTACATACTACAAGGTGGCATCTATATGCAGGCAATATGCACAAGGAGGTTGCTATTACAAAATAAAACAAAAGATCATTGTGTAGCATCTGAAATAACATGTCTTTTTTTTGCCTATAATATTCCTAAACATGAGTTTCTTACTTATTGTAAGGTTAATCCAGGTACCAAAATTTCCAGTGCAATTAAAAAGCACAGAAAATAACACACACCTAAAATATGGCAATAAAAGGAAGTTGCTTTCTTAATGTATACTTTTTTACTCTTTCTGTCTTTGTGACTGTTAATGAATATTTAGGGTAGATTATGACTACATTTGCACACTGAGCCATGTGTGTACTGAACATCTCTACTGTGATACATACTTACAATTATGCCATGAGTTTTGGTTTTGTGAAAAACATAGATAACACACGATCACACTCAACATATTTGTACCTGAACTCAAAGTTAAGTATGATAGGACCCTAAATAAATTTATCATTCAACCGAGTTTGTTTTTTGAGTCCTGGATGCTTCATGGGGAATAGCTACTTACCTTTAAACATTCAGGGATTGGAAGGGTAGTAACTGGGCAGGGAGCATCAGGCAGAAGGAAAGTTCAGAAGGTACTGAGATGAAAGAACTTGTACGCTTCATCTAACTGGGAAATGGCCAAGTAAGTGATGGACAAAAGATGGTGGGGAAAAATGGAGTGGATGGAACAGTTTCCCAATTATTTTTTCTCAGTTTTATTCTGAAGATAATGGCAAGACATTGGAGGATAGTTGTGCTCCTTAGGGAATTTCTGAGCTGGTAGAAGAGACTCACAAATACTTCTGAACTCTGATGAGCATAAGCAGTTGTGAATTGTGAGATTCCATAGGCCACTAAAGGCTTACTAGGTAGAAAAGGAAGTATTTCTGGGTATAAAAAAGAAATGGAGAAGAGGACGCTTCCTGCTGAAGCAAAGAAGAGATATAACCACAGCCAGCTTCTAACCTCCATACCTATCAAAAAGATGAAGTTTCTCTTTGCAACATGGACCACAACAGAAAAACACAACTAATTAAAAAAAAAAAAAAAACAGACTGTGGAGCCCAATTCCAACTAATACATTATAGCAAACTCCTGCACTCAAGGCCCAGGGATCATTGCAGAATCAGGGTGGGGAGTGTGATGGCAGAAATATTGCAACAGCCAGAGGAACAGGGAGTTTCTTTGAGATTGTGTCTCCTGGGAGTGCCAGAAGGTACACCTGTTTACTCTAAACACAACACTAGTAAAGATGACATAAACAGCCATTCAAATGTAGACAAGGGAGGTATGCTCATGAGCTCTCAACTCTAGCCATATATCTACGGGCAATTATAGAATGCTGAGATAGGAAAAAATAGTCCTCCCCAGGGAAGAGCACAGCAATAGGTTCTCCAATACTAAATGTTCAGCCCTGAAAACATACCTAAGACACATTTTACAGAGTGAGTAGGATGTATTCATATATTTTTTTATATATCAGAAAAATATATGTAGTAACATTAATGTAGAATAAGTCAGGAATTTGAAAATGAATAAGAGGGAGGGAACATAGTAGGATATGGAGAGAACAAAGAGAAGGGGAAAATGGTATAAATATGTTATATCTCAAAATAGTATTTAAAATGTAGCTGAGGCTATAGACACAGCTCAGTGTCCTGTTTATACACCACAAACAAGGGTTCTATTCTGAGCACTACAAAGGAAGGGGTGCGGAAGGCATTGGGGGGAGGGGATAAAATGGCCTTGGAAGGGGGGAGACAGAACAGACACGATGCTTGAAGAGAAGTCTAGATTTCTCTTTTCTGAAAGTCTGCACGGCCAGTCAGGAGGAAGAAGCTGCACGGGGATTGGAAGAAAGTAATTAAAAAGGAGGGTCTGAGCAGAGACATAGGACTATGACCCCAAAGCAAGTTTAAGTAAGTGCTGCAGTACAGGGACGCTAACCAAAGCTTGACAGGTCCTTTTAAGCCTGCTGGCTCTCATAACTCTTACTGCTAGATTAAAACTCCCTGCAACATTGGTAATTTATGGATATACTTTATGAATCACAGTTACCCAGAGCTCCCTCATGCCAGGAGCTGTTAGCGTCTCACTTGTTATTGCTTGTAGTAAGTAGCGATGGAACATACAGAGAGAAATATGTGCAGTAAATATCTGTCGAATTACATTAAAATCACCTCCTTCATTCAATTCTCCTCTGCTTCAAATTTCCTTTGCCTCTGCTTATTCTCGATTAAAGGGGAAAAAAATCCCTTCCTGTTGTTGAATTTATCCATATAGGGTAGAAATAAAAAATGAACCTCTTAATAACTTCGTAGATATGTGCAACTTAAGTGTTCTGTATTTTGGTTGGGCTATTTTAATTATTAAAATTTTAATATTTAAAAAATATTTCTCCATAGGAAGGGGAATTTAAACTTTCTCAGCATAAAGACATTATTCAATTTTAATGTGATACATAAGTTAATTGATCAGCACTCTATTTGTATATCAAGCAAAATGTCATATAGTGCCCCACAATTGCATAATGCATGCTATGAATCATAAAGATAAAAGAAATATTTAAGTTAAATAAAAACTTCTTCTTCTCTATTGGTAATATGCAGAATATTTGCTTTCTGCTGTATGTCTTAGTGTACTTGAATAGATGACAAAGATTGTTCTCTTCATATAAACTAACAACCCTGCAGTAAAATGGATATCCAGATATTGGTTTGTTAAACTTCCATTTTCTATTATTAAAATAATAGATTAACTGGAATCACTGTTTTTGTTTTGTTACATTGTTGTCTCATTTAATTTAATTTTTAAAAATGCATCAGAAGGAGAATATATTGTTATGTTGCATGTATTTGTTTCAAAGAAAGACAAGATCTAGAGTTTTGAGTTTATAAAACAAATTTTAAGCATACAAAAATTATAGCAAACTATTTGACGATTGAAGTTTTATATTAAATTTATTTTGCTGTAAGAAATAGCAGAATATAAATGCTGTTTTCAACATAATAAAAGTTATTTATTCTAAGACAAAAATGTAGAGGTTTGTAAGAAATAAAAACTTTGGGATAGAAAATGCTTGACTAAATAATGATGTTGTGTGCCTTCCTCATTGAACTGTTTGATATTCTTCTTAGAATAAAGCCAGACCTAATTATGTTATCCAATAAAATTATTTTCTTAATAGTTATCAGATGGTAACAGGACCCTTTTTTTTCATGATGCTGATGTCTACAAGCTCAGGAATCATAGATAAAAGTGGCACAATTAATTGTCAGCTGAAACCATGAAAAAAATGAAAACTTAACTAGAATTGTATGACTTTTTTTGCTTTGAAAGGAATGAGTACTTACAAAGTATTTTTGTAGTGATTCTTGTGCAAGGTGGGTCTGACTTAATCAAAGTTATCAACTAAATTAATCTTAAAACTCCACATCATTTGATGAAAACTCATGGAAAGTAGTAATCATCAAAATGAGGTTGTGTTATGACAACCTCCTAGAGGAGTCTCCAGCCTCTGTCATTTGTCAAATTAATTCTCAGAAGAGTCTGATAAGGAGTCATGAATCTCTTTATGAAGGGGCTCTTTCCAACAGGACTGTCAGTTATATTCCTAACAAGTAGAGAATGATCAATGAGCATTCCAACTTGCTTTCAGAAAAGTGAATTTAGGCTTTTCCTTTAAAAGAAATGAATAAAGAAAATTAATAATTTATTCAAATTTACTGTGAAAATAGTTTTCCATTTTTTTCTTCTAAACTCAGTTACCTGTGATTCCTATGACCTATTTTCAAAATTCCATTGATGTCATTGAGTAACTAGAGTCTGAGCAATATTTAGTCAGGTGTCATTTCACTATTGGCAATCAAGATTGATAATGCCTTAAATGGTGGATTTCCAATCAATGGGCACCATCCATACTATTGACTAAACATTTAGCTACATTAGTAATAGGCCAAATTTTAAACATTTCTAACAATTGGTTATTTTAAGGAACAATCAAACCACTAAAACAATATTGTTCTTTGCATAGCTAATTAGAAAATTCACTCTGAAGGTGAATCTATATGTTTTACTTTGAAAGTATTGCCTTGTGCTATTATTGGATGTGCAAATGCCCTTTCTACTCTGAGGTCAGAGTTCAAATTAAGCCTCTATCCTAAGTAAATTGAGATAAATTGTTTGGTCTTTTTCCCTGGTGTAAAACAGTCCATATCACAAAAGCACTGTGTACCTATACATCTATTTTATAAAATTGGCATAATTGCCATTCTCCTAGGAGGTGGTTGGCATCAAAGCCAATGCTATATCTTATTATGAGGAAAAATTATTTTATAGGTTATGGATTTTCTAAAAAAATGCCTAAAAATGGCTCAGAATATATCTGTTGACTTGTGACAGGAGAGAATTATATTTCATCATAATCAATTTGGTAATTGATAATAGTAAGAACCTAATACATTTACAAAGATGAATGTACCTTTGGGAAATGTCGATATAAATGCTTGGAATAATTTTGAAGAGACTACCACATATATCTAATCAGTAGTTTTATTACTATACTCATTTGTGTTGAGGAAAACCAAGATTGCTTTAAAAACTCTAATGTGCTAAAAGCTATTCATGTGTATTATAAACTTTGAAATTTAATTGCCTTGTCAGAATGTTAGAGACCAAAATATACTTGATAGTAATAACACTAATGACGTTAATTGTGGCTGAAAAAAAGTTTTAAAACTGAGTTTATAAGTTCCTGCACTGATAGTGTAATTATATAATTTCCTTAACAGTTTTATTACATGAGTTGATAACTTACCAACCAGAAGTGTGTGTGTGTGTGTGTGTGTGTGTGTGTGTGTGTTTGTCGAGAGAGATTCCTAGGAAATAATACGTGTGAGTTTAATAGATAAAACATTTAGAATGACACATAAGCTAATGAACAGAAATGATTATCATCAGGTTCAGGTTTCTCAAATTTTAGATATGTCATATTTCTTGGACAATGTGACCTTTAAAAACATTTATTTGAAAATAATTTTTGTTAATACAACTGGCCACATACTAAAGAATGTTCAACTGAATTGCTTAGCATTTTGTATTGGAAGTTTTAAGGAAAATATACATTTATCCCATTATTTACTTACCCAAGTTCAATGGAGAAATGACTATCTGGTGCTTTTTTTTTTTTTTTTTTAATTTTAAAACCTACCACCCATATTTGAGTTAGAAGCTAATATTTTCTTTAGTTTTCCAGTCTTAGTTTTTCTTTTCAGTGTGTATACATCATGACAGAAGCACAAAATAGCTTACCTTTCTTTAGGTCTTAGCAGTCATTTCAAGCAGTTCTGAAACTGTGCTTAAGATATGAAGGTATTGGATTATCCAATATTGTTATACTCTTTGCAATACCCCTAATCAAAACAATGTTCCTTCAAACACACAGAATTTATAGTTTAATTTTAGTAGCTGGTGTTCTTGTAATTTAATGTCTATGCAGTTAAAAATCATTTGTTCTAACACATTTCCTCAATTTTCTACTTTTCCTTATTAGTTCCATTGCTGCTTTTGTTTCAGAGAGGTTAAGACAATGAATAACTGAGAAGATAAAAGAGTATATTAAACATACATAATGAATTAAAATGAATCCACATTCGTGCCTCCAAGGTAAACTGCTTTTG
The DNA here is from genome assembly GCA_033318265.1 of Phyllotis vaccarum. Lineage (NCBI taxonomy): Eukaryota > Metazoa > Chordata > Mammalia > Rodentia > Cricetidae > Phyllotis > Phyllotis vaccarum. Next base: position 58,048,296 of record JARWLC010000010.1, read on the forward strand.
GTTAGATATGCCAGGCTAACAAGATTGGAGAAAATGCCATGTTTTTTTGTGTGAATAACATTAAGCAGGGTAGCAATTAAGAGAACACCAGCATCACCCTCGGCATAGATACAGTGCTGAGCTCAGAACAAGTTTGTTCTTCTCTGACTTCTGAGGTAGAGACTGTCTCCTCTGCAGCATCTTCAGCCTCAGAGGGCACCAGACTGACAGGGAGGGATGGCACGGATGCTGTTAACTAGGGCTGTCCTAAATTGTTGTGTATTGAGTCGTGTCTCTTTAAAAATAACTCATTTATCTGTTTGTAAAAAAGGATGTTTGGTGTGTGTGTGTGTGTGTGTGTGTGTGTGTATGTATACAGAATCAATTGCTTTATATTTTCTTTCACTGACAAGAAATTAATGCACTGATTTTTTTTTAAAAAAAACATAAATATCAATTTCTTCCACGGTATAATATGCTCAATATATAATCTCCAACTCCAAATATGTCAAAAATCTTTTGCTTCTTTTTATTTCTCTTTGTAAACCATTTCTTTTTTGTTCTTGGTGCATTTCAGTTATCCAAACAATTGCAAGCACATGTTTACATGATGGATTGGTTATATGCCATTTCTGTTGCTATAAAGTTTAAATAGAGGAAAGATAAATTTTTTTTAGCCTTGAATGCCATTTCTCTCTTTACCCCTGAAAATGCACAGGCTCTTTGATTAATATTTATGTCAAGAGTGTGAACTTTAATTTGATATGAGGAAAATATTTTCATGATGAAGGAAAGCTGTAAATTGTATGTGTTAGAAACAAAGAGTGAAATTGAGTCACTTCTGCTGAGAAGTTTCCTTCTGTTGTGTTATCATTTCCCAAGGGAAGGAATGGAACCCATTCTGGTTTGGCTCTTTTAAATTAGGATGAACAAATCACCCACTAAGAGTAATCTTTGTATACATGAGTGTTGTGCAGAAGTAGGCATAATCTTTTTCTCTATTGCTAATTTCTGAAACATCTTACTAAAGTCATTTAGAAGTCGGCAGTAATAATTCTCCTGAGGGGAAATATGTCTATAAAGTATAATTCAAACACATTAGTTATTCATTTGCAGGGGAGGGAGAATGGCACCCAAACAGCAGGAGAGAAAGCCGAATTGCAAGGAGAATATGTGAATGAAGACTTTAATGTTTTTGTAAACACTAAATTCAGTGAAATTCACAATGCAATATGTAGGCAACTGCGCTACATATTGTACAGCCCACACTTAGAGAATAGATTAGAAAGTAAAGGGGGGCGCAGTGCAGCGCATGAGCTAAATTCTCGCTGCTGCCTGTTTGGCAAGGTAATATGATCTTTGAAAATATTTATTTTTGTTTGTTTGTTTATTTATTTAGATGTGCATCTGCCCATGGAGGCTAGAAAAAGGTCCTCTAGAGCTATCATGCAGGTAATTGTGAGCTGGGAATTCAACTCTGGACCTATGAAAGAACAGCAAGCACTCTTAACTTTCAGAGTCATTTTCCCATTTCCAACAATGTGTTCTTTATGCCTATAAACAGGCAAATACAAATCAAGAAAGCTTTTTTCATGGTATGTGAATTTCATCAAATCTAATGCTTAGCACCTAAAAATAAAGTTTTATTGGAACATGCCATACTGGTTTACTTTTGGAAAGTTTGTAGTTGTGTGTGTGTGTGTGTGTGTGTGTGTGTGTGTGTGTGTGTGTGTGTGCATGTGTGTGTGTTGCCTGTATGTAGTCATAGTTATCACAAGGCTCATTTAGAAAACTAAAGGAGACTTGAGTAGCTATCATAGGCATTTTATGGTTTACAAAGCATAAAATATTTACTGCCTTGTTGTATATTCAAATATTTGGTGATCTCTGGGTCAAAGAGTGGTGCTTAAAACATAGTGTGTGATATTAAGATGGTTAGCAGTGGTAAATTGTAAGAAACATAAGAGAATGAGGGTGCTTTTTCAGACAAAGAAGTTGATTTTGGTCATCAGAGCCTTAAGAAAGTTTAGACTTATTTTATATATTTTTAAGCATTTTAAAATTCATTTAAGGGGTATTAGTGCTTTGACTGCATGTGTTCATGCATACTGCAATATCTGAAGATGGCTCAGATCCCTTGAACTGCAATATTGGATGGATATAGCCATCATATGAGTGTTGGGAACTAATCCTGGGCCCTTGGCATAGACGATACAAACACAAATCTTACTCCAACAAGTCTAGTTGTGTAAGATGGAATAGCTTTCTTATTCTAAATTTCAGCAAATATGCATCAGCCCCTTTTGTTAGAATTTTTTTCAGAGATACGCGTGGTAGAGTCGTCAGACAGCACATACCAAGTGCTTATTCTTTGTAGTAGATTATTTTAGTACTTCCGAGTGGACAGAACATTGTCTTCAGGAGGTCAGCAGGTTGTCCATAGGACACTTCCCCCCACCCTGAAGATTCTTAGGGTATGTATTATTGATATGAATTCAACTCTATCATCACCAAACAGTTGCTGAAATTCTAATCTCCTGTTATTCAGAGTTAAGAAAATAGGATCTCCTTAGAAATACTGAAGTTAAAATGAAGCCATTTGGGTAGACACAAATCTAGTGTCACTGATATCCATATTAAAGGAAGGAATGTGAACATAGAGGCCAAAATCTGGGGAGCACCCACAGGACGATGAGGCAGAATTTGAAACAATTTGTTTACTAGCCAAGGTACAGCTACTCATCAAGAGCTGGGAAAAGGTGACGAGGGAGATTTCCCCTGCAGCCTTAGAAGAAGCTGTTTTTTGTTGGGACCTTGGATTTAAATTGTGCTCTTCAGAATTGCCAGATAGTCCAAGTGTTTAAATTGCTGTTCATCATAATAGATTTCCCACACCTCTTCCAACTTTCATTTGCTCTGGTGCCTGTCAACATGTGGCATTCTGGAGCAGTACCATCTCCAGTTCCATCTTTATGCAGAGTTTTGACCTGGAACTTCATGCAATCTCCATGTATCTTGTCAGGACAGTAAACATTAATCTCAGAACTTCAATTAAATAATTTTTACATAAATATAAAATATGATTGTCAAGTAATGAATATTTTGTGAGTTTAGGTAAAACTACGGACCATGATAAATTTTGTTTAGATGTATTTCAACTACATTATCTGTGCCAAATAGACAAAACTCAGAAATGGAGAATGAAATGGCTTGTACCATCTGTTCTTGACCATCTTTGCAATGCATGATGGTGTAATAAGCAAAGCCATTGTGCAATCTGCCATGGTTTGTGCAGACTCCTGGTGGTAGGTGTTTTAGGTGAAATTTGGGCTGAGCAGTACCTGTTTACTTTTTCTGTGATCTGCTAAATCACTGTGAGCTTGACAGGGTCTTTCTCTGACATTGTACAAAACTTTTTTAATTGTATTCTGTGGAAGAGACTGTACATAAAGTATCCTTATTTCAAAAATGCCAGCAAAGACTTTCAAAAGATAAGTCTACCCACTATTTCCACAACCTACCTTTAGTTATCTTCTATTGGAGTAGATGCAAGAAGGGCTTCCTTGATAGATACTTTTCGCTGATTCTTCTCAGGTACCCAAAGTACCTTTAGAAAATGTGAATAAAGCAACCTCGTGTTTTATACTGCACTTCCAGTGAGATTGTAATTGTTTACATGGCCTTTTAAACTGCCACATAATGGTGATCCTAACTTTTAAAGCATTTCCTGTGGCTCATTCTAATGCTATACTCTAGTTACACTGACATAACTCACTTTCTAGAGCACTCAGAGATTAGAATTCTGTTTTGTACACTCTATCAATGATCTCTTTTTTAAAAACAGTTTTTAGCCCTATTTATCTTCCAGGACTCTGTGTGTCATTTAATTTTGACAATTTCTTGAATGATAATCTCAATTTTTTTTTCTGTTTCACACTTTATCACATTCTGCACATTTTTAAAAAATATGTGCTTAAACAATTTATATCTAAATTTCTGAATTGAGTACACCTTATTTTTATTATATAATAATTACAAACTTTAATTGTCTTGAAAGTTCATATACTTTGAGTATTTCCCCACAAATTACTCTGTTTTTAATTAAATTCAGGGTTGTATTTGTATACTATAAACATAACAAAACTAAGGTCACTTGTTTTTATGGAATTGTCAGGCTATCTACATTCTGCTGAATCGTGCAATTAAAAAAAGTTAAAAGGAAATCATTTAAAACCATGAATAGGAAATGAATGCTAAGCCTTTTTTTATGTTTCTGATTATATTGCTGATTCTGAGGGAATTGGAGGGTAGGTATTGAGGGAAATACTTAATAAATATGAAAACAATTGCTCTTTAAAAATTATAGCAAACAAGTATTTAATCCAAACAGGGCTAATAAATTGTTCAAGGGAAAAGGAATATAATTACATTTAATCACTATCATTAAAAATAGTATTTAACAGGTTGGATGCTTTTACCTCAACCTTCTGAATACCAAGTAAACAGTAGCTGTTGTTTATCTAAGATATACTTCCTCATAAGAAATGAGAAGAATGCTTAGAACACATTACTGACTAAAGGAAAAAATGCACATTCCTTTTGAAATCACCTGTCAGGTGAAGCAGATATGAGAGGAAATGTTCTTTACTGTTGTTTAAAATTCAGTGACAAGATTGCCTTTCCGTACAGAAGACCAAGAGCTCAGGTTGCAGGCAGCACATTACAGAAAACAAAGGTCAACAGGCCAATATGATTAATTTGAAGTTAAAGGAAAGAAGGTCCCTCATTTGTCACCCACTGCCAATTTGCACTTAAACCTCAGCATTTCATCAGAGGGTTTCTGTGAACTGCTTTCAAGCAATCAGCTTTCCTGGAGCTGAGACCTAGGCTGTCTCGAGTCCTCCCTGAGTCCAGAGTCCTCATGATTAATCTTTGCTCCTTTCTGTCAACATAAATATTAAGTGATTTCCTCCCTAGTGCATTATTAAGTTGTCTGATTCCCCAGTACTTTCTGGGGAATTCACAACTTGAGCCTCACACTGAAGGTGACTAGATACACATTCCGATGGCCATGAAGCTATTCCCTATTCTTCCATGGAAATATACAACCACAAAGTCTTATCCCTAATCAGAGATTAAGGCCTGAACAGACGTATAAATCAATAATTAATTAATTAATTAGTTAATTAATTAATTAAATAAAATAAAATGAGGATGCATACATATATTTTAACTTATTCAAAACATGCTATTTTCATAACTATATTGTCAAAAATGCTCATTACACACATAAAGATGCACAGCATTTACAGAACAAATTAAGCTCCTTTAAGTACAAATAGTATCCTCATTAAACAGATAATATTTCATTTTTATTACTAGTGCAGTGTATAGTTATGAATTATAGGTGCAAATTTAAATTTTGCTTTTCATAAATATTCAAATATGTTCTCTTTGTTTTCACAAATATTAGTAGGTGAGATGAAAGTGCTGTCTTGTCTGTGTGTCTGTAGGGGAAAACTTAGTGTCTGTCTATCTATCTTACGTGGTGTGCTTATCTTTCTTTGCTTTGAGGTTCAGTTTTAAAATATGGCCCCTGCCACCTGTGCCATAGTCCAGGACACAGCGGAAGTAGTTAAGAATAGAAGATGTTTTATGTGTTTTGCTTCCTTACAAAGGACTGCTGATGTGATTAGCTGCATTCCTGAGACAGTCTTTTTGTGTTCATCTATTATATTTTGAGCAAATCAAGGCAGAGGCTTTTCTAGCACATTAGGGTGATTATTAGTTAGTTCAGCTGCTTTTCTGACAGATGTTTCCTTTAGGGTGGGGAAGAACTCACATAGCTAGTTCAGTTAAATAATAGACACGTCCTGGGTGAATTCACAGTTTTGTATTCACAACTGTAGTGTACCTGTCTCTAGAGAAGGCAGTTACATTATTGTTTTGTTTGCTATCCCTTTGTGATATGTATTATTCACTGGAACATTACCTGCCAATAAATTAAGGATAAACAATGAACAAATATAATCATTTGAAGAAATAATGTCATTTCACAGCAGCTTACTATGCCCAAAGAAAGGGCGAGTAGCAAGCTTGTTCTAAAAGTTCATTAAAGTGTGTGGTGGGCTGTTATTCTTTTTGCCCATGGCTTACAGGAAAATTTAAAAATATTAACTATTCTTACTGCTATAAAAGTCTGCATTTCCATCACACCACTTATAATTTCATTGCTAGAAATCTAAATATATCAAATAAGTTTAAATGTATTCAAATGAACTATAACTTGGTGGAGGAAATGCCACCTTGCTTTTACTCAGTGATTATTATATATGTAAAATATAATCTGTCACCTCTTATAAATTAGGATTTTATTTTCTGCCAGCAACATTAGCATTATAGAATCATTAGATGTGATGTTTTTCATGTTAATTCCAATGGAGGACATTTTTTTTCATGTTAACATCTGCATTTTAGGGCATGCAATACTGAGTGCCTTGTTTATAAATGGCTTATATATATATATATAAATATATAAATTTACATATAAATTTATTTCAGAAGAAATATAGTTTCAAAAATAATGGATATTGCTAACATCAGAAAATTAACAAAGTTGAAAGCAAATTTTTTGCTGAGTATCCTTTGTTGAGATTCCCTGAGATTCTGGTCATTGGTCATATGAACAACCTCAAGATGGATAAAGAATATTCAATGTAGCAGGTTACCCATTTAATAAGTACCTTCCTGATGGGAAGAATAATGAACAGAAGAATAACTTTATTCTACCTTCATGTTGGTATAATTACCAATGTATAGTCTACACATTTTTTGTACACTGATCACTTTAATCATGTACTATTTTTTTTTTCTTCCTAAAATCTTAGTGGGACTTTAAATTAATATTTTCAATTGAGGAGTAATTTATGAACCATCTTTTTACTCCATTCACAGATAGACTTCATTCTAGTACCTGAAACAAACATACTGTTACAATATCTTTGGCACTGAAAATTATAAATTTCATTGAGAAAACTGATACTGCTCTTTAGCTATGGTACAGTTAAGGTACCTCCGGACATATGTGAGAATGTCACAGTGCAAATCTTAGCTTTGATCTTTCAGCCGACTCTTGGTTCTTATAGAACATCTTGTCCCAGACACTCATTTGAGCATACTATGCCTATTAGATCATTTTCTTCTCATAACATGAAATAAGAGATAGTATTCTTACAATGTCGCAGTTAGGTACCAACAGACTGAATAGATGGCGTACAGTTGTTAACTCTTTTTATATCTCAGAATTGATTTTAGAGTCAGTAAGACTGAGATGAGCTTAGAAGTGGTAGATTTATTTATTCATCGAGAGTTGTGTGTGAGCAATGTCTTAAGATTGAAATATATATTAACCACAAGCTTCCACCAGCCCAGATTCTTCGGTTCTCTGTTTCCAACACAATCATGATGGTTTCTTAAGACATCCAGTGCCTCAGCTTCCTATAAGCCATTTTGTGATCTGACTCTAGTCAGAAAAAATAGGAGTGGACTGATTGAATACTCAGTAGTTTAATTCTTCCATTGATAGTTTGTTAAGCTTTATGAAAGGTTTTTGACAGTGTTGCCTGTTTTATAATATTAATAAGACAGCCTCACTAGGCAAAATTCACTTCAAGGCTATGATATTCTAATTTTACTGTTTGTTTGCTAATCTTATGTATTTTTTCTAACAGCAAAAGTGTCTTGAGACTAATTTCCTATGTGCACACATGGGATACTTTAATATCCTTACTTGACAGTATCTTGAAATTTATAAAAACAATGGTAATATTTAAAAAAAATAACAAGACAGGTAGAAAATATGAGTAAAACAATGAAACTAAATTTAGACTACTGTGAGGCATAGTTTACTGTGGTTTTTGCCTTTATATATCCTGGGGCCTTTATTTATTTGTTTGCTAAATGTATTCTTGGCACAATGATGTGTATTCCACAGGTAGTGCTGGTCAGTCTGTGGGGCACATTTAATCTGTGACCTTAATTACAGTTCACTGTGGAAGTTCCCTGTGTGTAAATGTTAGTGCTAGCCAGGGGCTATTTTGTTCAGATCCCATATGCTTTACAGAATAAATTAGTGCATAGTTCTAATATCCAACAGCCTATTTTAAGAAAGTGTTGGTTAACAAAAGTTGGCTATTAGACAAACTTCCTGTAGTCTAATCAAGTACAGAAGAGAGCTGGACCCTGTAGGTAATAAATAATACCAGCATCCCCTCTTTGTTCACCTAAGCAGAAGACAGGTTGAACTGGAAAACTTGGTTGACAAGTGGGCAGGTTTTGCTCTCAGGGTAGTGTGTTCTTCCCTTGGCTTTTGTGTCCAGGATTTCCCCCCAAGCAGTCTTATGCAAATGAACCAATTAATGTTAGATAAAATGATCTTCTTACCTCATGGTGTTTGTAACTAGAAGGGCACCACTGCAAGTCACGTACCTATTCAGGGTACTCTGTAGGCCACTGCAAGGGTCTGATTAGCTTGACTGTGCAAGACAATCGCCGAGGCATCTGCTCCGTTAATTTTGAGGGAAAATTTACCAGATGGAGGCTGAAGATTTAAGTGATTAGAAGGTAGTTGATTGGAATACAAATTGGATTAAAAGAAATTAGATTGATATAAATCGAATTGAGTCACAACAGTTTGTGTTGTCCGTACCAAGGGCCAGTGGATTATGGGAGAAGCAGATGCTCCATGAGATAGGAATTAATGTGGCTTTGACAGTCCATCTGCGAAGGTCTGAATATCGAGTACATCTCTAATCTCTCTCTCCATTTATCAATGCCATAATGTTAATTAGTACTTCATTCATTAAGTTACTTACAGGAGAAAAAAATCTCACCCCATCTACTCTCACCCTGAGAATTTGTTATTCTGCCAAGAATTAGGAAGCTCTTTCAGCTCAGCTAGTTACAGTTGACTGTGAGGATAGACCTGTGTCCTCTGCCTCATGTATACACCTGCCTCTGGAACCAGGGCAGCAAGTTTCCAAATATTTGCTTGTGTCTTTCTCTTCATAACCACATAGCTGGTGAGTGTCTTGTCTGAATGGCTAGGTCCATTTGTGTAAACTGTGTAAATCTGATGATATAATTACATGTGCATGTTATACATTTTTATTTTTATAAGATATTCATTGACATCCTATGTTTTGTTTAATATATTTGACAATAATATTCAGTGTCAGAGTCCTTCTTGAGAGAAAGTAAGTAAAATTTTGTTCCTATGACACTGAATGCATGTATCAGTTTTATGTCTCCTTACTCGCTGCACTGGGCTCTGAAAAATTGCAGGTTACTGGAACTATCCTGTCTGACTACTTACTGTTTGATTATAATTGTTAAAAAAAAAAAAAAAAGAAAAGATTTTTTTTTTCTTCTGAATTGGAAGTAAAAGAAGCATCATTCGAAATGTTCATGTATTATTAGGAATATGATCCATTACAGTGCAAGGGTCATTGACATGAAATCCCATGATTACACCTTTGGCTCTAACAGTAAAACTTGCCATAAGGAAGGCAGCTCTGTCTTGGAATCTATTCAAGGGACCCGAGCAAGTGGAGACTCAATGTGACCTTTCCTCTAAGGCATCTTAGAGATGTGTGAAGCCCAAGGCCAGCAATAGAATCCACTGGTGGGTATTGATAATAATCAGGGAAATAGAACTCCCAGAGAGATAGACACAAGTGGAACACAGAATCTCGTTCTGCAAGTAGCACAGCATTAATGTGGTGCCAGGTCATTCAGAAATAATCATGGTACAACAGACATGGGATGCTTGCCAGTACAAGCTGGGAGAGTTTCTATTTCTGTTATGTGAGGGACAGCAATGGCTTTTATAAAAGCTTATTAAGTTTTACAAAATTTGGAGTTTGTTGAAGAATATTCTATGGGTCATTGCCACTTTTAGCGTGTTACTACTATAGGAACGACTATGTACACATATTCCTCACACAAGCCGACTGGGGCTCCATGTAATACTCTTCTTTCTCTCTATTTCTCTCTCTCATTTGTTTTATAATCATTTACAGTCTTAGCTACAGAATCTAATTCTTTTACAATCCCTTCTTCTTCTACTGCAAAGGTTATCTGAGAGCCAGTCCTGACTGTAAGTTCTGCATGAAAGCTGCTGAATGTATGCAAAGTGTCTTCTCTGGCCCTGCACTTAAATACTGTATTAGGCCCATATTTTTTCATCTGTACTGATTTCAGTTTATCATAGTGAAATAGAGTATCAACACAAAATCTACAAAAGTTAGAAAAGAGGAGAAGGAAAAACTCTGAAGCTTAAGTCTGCAAAATCTATCGCTATAAAATGGAATGGCTCTGAGTGATGAGAAAAATCGTGGAAGCTCGCCTTTTACTACTGCATGAGATATTAAATAGTCAATAGTACCTAAAAATAATTTAGACTTCAGAGGTCAATCCCTGGCTCCTGTTTTGACACTCCAGTGCTCCATCTAATTGTTTGTCTAATTGGTGGTGGTCGCTCATTAAGAGCCGTCAGTCCATCAAGGTGGAGCTCATTGAGCCTGGAGGAGTTATACATGTGTTCTTATTCATGCCTTTGTTTCTGTGACTGGTCACTGAGTGTTTAATACCTTTCTGAGACCCAGTGAGGATAATTAAAGTAATCACTTGGTTGTAAGCTAATGACAACAGCGACACAACCTCCCCCTTTGCTGATTGCTGATAGACTTTAGATAATTGATATATTTTCCCTCTGAAATTTGTTTCTGTGTTTTTGTGCATTAGAGCTCAAATTCCATATGCTGGACACACAAACAACAAGGCTGATGAACATATGTCAGCCACACTGATGTAACTGTCTTTGTTTCTACTAATGATCTCAGCAGTAATGTGAAAGAGGTTAATTGAGGCCCTTAGTTAGTAGATAATATTTAATATATATTTAAAAGCACCCATATTCCAAATGGACAAACAATCAGCCAGGTTAAGCCATTGCTTGCCATGTTATTTTAGGAGTTTTATCTCATGTACCCATAGGCCCATGTCAAAGTGGGCCATCAAGATAAATGCCTCAGAATCAAGTTACCTCAATGAAATATAGGGTTCTGCTTGTCAATTGTTATCCTTTGTAGGCAATGAATTTTTAAATTCTGAAAATGAGTAACATAGCCAAGTGTTAATGTAGTAAAGGATGTTCTGGCACCGTGGACAGTCAATCAGTGACACAAAGGCTTTGTCACAACGTGAACAAACATTGTCCAAATGCTGAGCCTTGGCATTGGGTTTAAAAGTTTTACACTTCATGGTAAGATTCATAGAGCAATTTGCTTAATTTGACTGTGTAAACTGGATTTATAAAAGTCCAATTTGTAAGTCAGCTGGCTGGATAAATGGATTTCTACTCGCCAGGGAGATGCAAGAATTTAGGGAAGTTCAATAAAGTTTAAGATTTTACTAACAATTTTTTTTTTCGCAAAGAAAACATTTACTTAGATTTTCTGACATTCTTACCCATTTCTTCATAATTTAAACAAATAATGAAATGGGAAGAAGACATTTAAATCAGACAAACTATGTGCTTTGGGTGATGATATTGTGGAACTCAGTTTTAAGAGAGATGATGACAGAAGAAATGAGGAGAAGGTACACATCTGACGGAAAAGGGAAGACTCCATAGGGGTATGGAGGCCCTGGAGTTCACCCCAACCACTGAGACTCAGAGAAAGCTGGAGACAGAGCCCTGAAGGAGATGAGGATGAGAACCGAGACAAAGACAGGAGTTAGGGCATCCATTTGAGGCTAAAATCTGAAGTGATCACTGAGCCTGCAGGTGAGCACTTAAGAAAAGCCTACAGTTTCCCTTAGCTGAAGATAGTAGAGATTTGGAGCTGTTGTCATAGAGATAATACATAACTGACACAATGAGACCGAGTGAGCTCCGTGGGAAGTGCTGAGAGGATTAAGTCACACTTACCCAGGATCCATCAACTAAGTCCAGAATTATCGCACTCTGCATAAACTCAGTTCGGAATTTATATACAACTCCAAGTCTGGGGAAGTTCACAAAGTTCTACTCTGTTCCACTTACATTATAAATTTATAAGAAAATAATGTCATATGCCTTTCTAATTTTTTATGCATTAAATACACACACACACACACACACACACACACACACACACACACAGTTATCTCTTTAATAAAGGAGCCACAGGGCTTATTAAGAGAGGGTCATTCTATCATTCAGTTTGCACACTTTTCATTTCTTCAAATTTCTTCATCTGCTGCTCTATTTCTATACAGCCCCCCTGGTCTGAAGCACCAAGTACCAGACTGTGAAGGCAACTCCCCCTTTTCTAAACCATACCCTGTCAGAAGCTGCCTCTTCCTCACATTTCAGACCACTGCAGTTCCATGCTCTTTTTTCCCTTCCTTTCAGCCTTCTCTCTCCTTCCAATCATGAACCGCCCTGTAACAGTAAAGTATTACATTTTAAGTGTCAGACTGAGGTTAATTCCCTACTATATGTTAATAACCTGTGCAAAGGTAACATGATCGATTTCACTCGCTCCCTCATTTGATAACACTTCAAAGTGAATGGACTGAGGGAAGCACACCGCTTTCCTCCATAAGTTTTCTGAAAATGGCAGATGTTTTTGAGAAATCCAAAGAATTAGGTCTCTTAGAGTTTCATGGGACACAATTCAAGCAGAGAAAAGATCATTTGAAGACATTTACAGGCCTCTTTCTTGGAGTCTTTCTCCATTCAGTAGAAAAATAAGTTCCTCCCCCCTTCACACTGAGTCTTTTCACTGAAAACAACACTTGGGATTTTCGTGGCGGCCGTGATATTATCTGCTAGTCATTTTCTTCTGAAACAGAAGACATGCTTTGAAAGAAAATTTAAAATTCTGTTAAAGCGCTTACTTTAAAAGCCTTCAAGAGATATCATTAATAGTAAAAAGTAAGGCGATGCCCATATGAAATGTGCCCTGACCATTAAGGTAACTCATATTCCTTATCTACAATCATCACTTCTGGTTTATGTGTAAGCTCAACCAGCCATTCACATAGCCTTACTATTGTTGGCTTTCAGAATCATCGTGGTTTATCAAATAAAGCTGTAGAAATGATTTTTCCAAAGAAAATTACTTAAATTGTATATATTTATTGTTTTAATGCACTACATGTAACAACATTGAACTTTTGAAGTCCAATTATTTCTGCATGATCATAAGCATTTGAAAACATTTGAAGCTGTTTTAGCATACCCACTTCATATGTGTGTGTGTGTGTGTGTGTGTGTGTACTTTCAGTATAGGGAACATTTTCCATTTACTTCTGTGTGGAATAAAATGAACTTGGGTTTGTATGCTGTAAAAATATGATGCTATCACCTCCATTCAGGTTGTGAAACCCATTCATACTGAGCCTGATAAGCAAAGACAGTGTGATCATGAAGGCTGGATTCAGTCACCCTTTGCAAGGCTCCTTTCCTGCCAAGTTACAGGCTGCAGCAAAGAATGGGAACATGACATTATACAATACAAAGAGAAACTGAATTCATTAACACACTCACTCCCATCATTCTCAAGAACACGTCATCCTCTGAGATCACTACGTTGGTCTCTGAGGTGAATCATTTATTCCACAAAGTGTAGCTTTATTTTAAAGTACACAGTGTCATATAGTTAAGAGTTTAGACATTTCAAGGAAAAGTGTGTTTTAATGGGCAAAGAGTATAATTTCATTTTGTCCGTTCATTGAAATACTGGTAAGGGCTAAACTGAGATAGGGTTTTAATATTCGTCTTCATCTTATGCTATTTAAATCATGCCAGAGAGCATTCAGAAAATATGGTTCGATGTCCCCTAATCCTCTCCAAACTTTTGATGTAAAAATATACCATGACATAGACAGCACTTAAAAATTAACTGTCCATTGATTTTACAGGTTTTTCATGAAATTTCATTTTTGTTGCAGGATACATTTTTGATAAATTACTTTAGATAATTGCAAATTGTTACTATGCACTAATATCCTATTCACAAAAAAATGATCAGAACTTAAAAATAAGTTCCTTGACATTCTTAGATAACACTTGCTACTAAAATCTTGTACATCTTTTTTTTTCCCCCCTGTGAGCTGTAGTGGATATTTTACATGGCTTTTATATATGTTTTAAATCAAAGTTTCAATTATTTGACCTCCAAGCACAAAATGAACATTCTTGACTGTTTAATGCATTCATGTAACATATTTTTGGGGAACAAGATACTTTCATATTTAGAACTGTATACAGCATACGACCTAAGCGGATGAGCTTGAAAGACCTTGCCCTTTAAGAGATACCATGAAGATTGTTACTCAGAATGACTTTTAGTTCACCAGGGTAGCTATAGACAGCAGGAAAAATTAAGAGCATATATGTCCTCAAGCTACATTTTGAATGTCCTGTTATTGTAACAAAAGGACCATAGCTTATAAAATGATGGTCTACTGTTTTTACATAATAAAAGACTCTTCTGGGTATAGTGATAGAGGTTACACTAATGAAACCATGATACACCACATTAATAGAAAGTATTTACTGACTTCACATGGAGAAATAAGAATATATTCAGCAGTGTTACTTGCTTGGCACTGCTGGGTATTAAAACGAGTAAATGAAGGCTTGAAATGAGTGAGAAACTTTGGATTCTAAAGTTCTCTTCAGTGTTTGAAGAAGAGCCATTTTCTTCCTGGTTGTTGTTTGTAAAAATCTTTTCATTTAAAAAGGTTTTTCTCATACCCTCCACTGCTTCCCCTCCCCACCCCATCCCCCATCCATTCTCCAGGGAGGGTGAGGATTCCCAGGTGAGTCAGTGCCTGCTGGCAGACCCAGGTGAGGTATATCTGAGCCCCTCAACCCAGCTGTAAGGCAGAGTAAGGTGTTCCTCTGTAGGGATTGGGCTCCGAGAAGCCAGTGTTATTTTCAGTTCAGTTATCAACCTTAGGGAGAGGCACCATTAACTGTTGTTGACAGACCTTGCCATTATCAAAAGGCTGCATGCATTTGAAGCTCATCTTTAGCCACTGCCCCTCTAAAGCAATCCTTGGTTTAAACAAAATGTTCAGAAGAAAATAGAGTAATGCACCAAGATTCATGTTAGACCAACTTTTTCAAGGGTTGGATGTTGAATAAATAAGCAACTGTAAAATAATTTTATGTAAGTATGTGTGCTCCTCTGGGACCCTGTGTATGTGTGTGATACCATGCCTGTGAGGTAGGAGGACAGGCTGTGGTGATGCTTCACACCAGGAAACAGGCTTGTGGCAGGAGAGCTGGGCTGTGAGGTTCTGGGGCTTCTCCAGGCTCCTTCACCTCGCTCTCTCTAAGACTTCTGGGATTATAAACATGTTCAGCCATGCCTGGCCTTACATCCTTACTCTCCCAGGATAAGCATTTCACACATTAAGCCATCCTTGCACTCCTGGTCAGTTTCTAAGAGTATGTTCATCTCTTGATCCTAAGGAATCTGACACATTTAGTTTACTGTAACTAATAGTAATTTTTGCTTATAATTGGTCCATTATTGTTTCAAAGAACTGCTGAGATCATATTTTCAGTTCTGTTATTTAAAACTGCCTTATTTATTATATAATGGAAGGAATTTGTATGTAATTTGTAGTAAGAGGTTTCTGGCCCGAATTTGGGCCTAGCCTCAAGGTTTAGGCCTGCAGACCCACAGTCCCGCAGACACACAGATGCTTACAGTAGTTTTAGGCTGATCAGCCTAAGGCCCAGGCATATAACTTGCTAACTCTTTACCCTTAATATAAACCATGACTCTTATCCTTTTCTGCCATATGGCTCGGTATCTTTTCTCAGAGCATCATAGTTGTCCTCTGTTTCTTCTGGCTTCTCTCTGGCATTCTCCTCTGTTCTGCTTGTTCCTAGAGTTTTCTTAGTCTAGTAGCCCCACCCACACTTCCTGTCTGCCTTTGGCCAATCAGAGCTTTTTATTAAACTCATAGGCAGGGACAATTATTTACAATTGAACAACTTAATCTCCTTACAGTGATTTTTTTTTTGTATGTGATTTTTAACAGATTGTCAATTTCATTTTGAGTTTATGATAAAACATTTCAAATTAGAAACATTTTGTGCATTCTATATCACATGCAGTAAAATGTTAGTTATGGTGGGAATGGTGATATTTAGACACTAACTCAAGTCTTTGTAGTTATAGTCATTGATATTAAAATCACTGACACAAAATTTTCAGAATATATTGCTTAGGAAGTAGAATGGGAGGCCAGAATGGTACCATTCCATTACAAGTTTAGCACAGCCATAAAATTGTTGTCAATAGTTTTTAGAAAACTAAACATTATTATAGAATTTAATGTGTTTGAGACTGTTTTATTCTATTATATTTTGTAAAGCTGATGCAGTTTTAAACCATGACACAGTATTATATATATGATAATAAAAAACTAAATTTCAAATATATCTTTCCAAGAATAAGGATTGCTTTTGTCATTATAAGGCAGATCTGTATAACCCATGAAGACCTTTTATTTGGTGGCAAATTACTCTCTAAAGAATATCTTCCACCATTAAGGTAGAGCGAATTGATTTGAAATTGGACTGGATAGACATCCAGATGAAAGCATTGCCTGCTCACCAAATTGTTACAAATGAATTTATAAAGTAGAAAGTTAATTTCTCTAGAGGAATATCACCCCTAAGATTATCTGGAACACATTAAGATCAATACATAAACATTTCTCCCTAATGCTATCTAGATATGTATGTATTCCCCTGTGTCTGTTTCTGCATGCAGTCACCTAAGGTAACTTATTGTTAGTTACACAAGTTCTACTATAGCTGTGAAGCTATCACCATAGCCACCTGCTTAGGTAAGGTCAATGTCTTCAATATGATCAGCCAAAAGGTATAATATTCTCATAAGAAATTAAAATTTACCTAATTAAGCTACGAAATAGGACAAGATAGTGTAAAGTAGCGAATGTATTTGAGTTTTAATATTTCCAACAATTTCTCTGAACAGTAAGAACTGAAATACAATTGAGAAATTTAGAAAAGTTTTCATGAATCTTAGTTTTTATCCATTTACTGTGACTGAAGAAATAAATTCTGAAGAGCTTTACTCACTTTACAAAATTAAAAAATCATTTAAAAAATCATAAATAAAAGATTTCTTTTTCTGATATGTAGCCATATATTGCTTGGTCTTCTTTGGCAAAAATTATTTATCAAATGACTCAGAGGACATGGGAGATTGTTCTGTTGACAAAGTGCTCACATCACAGATTAACATTCTGAATCTTGATCCCCAGCTCTCTGGTTTAAGGCCAGGCAAAGCAACAAGGGTATGCAGTCTCAGAGCTGGTGAGACACAGACTGGTGGATTCCTGGAGCTCACTCGCTGGCCCACACAGTGCAAAGTCAACCGAACAAAATGAAGGACTAAATGTTGCCTGGAATTTTGAGGTTTTATAGTTCCCAAAGAACTAAGAAAGCAGGGAAGACATGAGACAAAGTCACTCTGGAAACTCAGAGTGCAAATGTTTGGGAGAGGAAATCTTAGCACCACTGTACTTGGTTATAATCTTGGTTCTCCATTATAGATCATGGATATGAGATCTGACTTTGGTAGCTAAGCATTCTGTGTAGTATTCCAGAAAACTGGTTATAGAGACCTTTCGAATACTCTATTGTGAAACTGGGTACTTTAACAATTAAAGTTACCCACTGAGTGATAAAAATAATTATAAGAATCATGTTCTTATTGACAATTCCTTTGATAATAAAAGTTGTAAGTTTGGTTTCTATGTTGAAATATCATATTAAACGTAATATTTCTATGTCTTCATTTTGATACTTCTTGATTAAGCCTACCTTTAATTAAATATTACATTAATATACTATACATAAGTGTATAGTATATTACAAGATATTAAAGGATAACATGTATACGTCATGTACTTTTATAGGTTAACAGAATATTCAACATTTCTTTATGCAAACTAGGTGCTACCTTGAGAAAGTTTTAGATGTATCAAATTATAAAGTGTTGTATGAGGTTTCTTGCCAGGACTTTCTAGCCTTACCTTGTGGCCCAGACTTTTCAGACTAGCCTTGTGGTCCAGATTTTCCGACCTACAGTCCCATAGTCCCACTGAAACACACAGACGTTTATATTAATTGTATGCTTATTGACCTGGGGATCAGGCATAATACTTCCTAGTTCTTGCTCTTAAACTAATCCATGACTCTTATCCTGTTCAGCCATGTGACTCAGTACCTTGTATCAGAGCAGCATAGATGTCCTCTGCATCTTCTGGCTTCTCTCCGGCATTCTGTTCTTCCTGTTCCCAGAGTTTTCTTAGTCCGTCTGCCTTTGGTCAATCAGCATTTTTTATTAAACCAGTGGGCACATTCTTTACAATGTAACAACATAATTCTACTACAATAAAGCTTTTCCATGTATCCTATTCTACTACAGAATCCCCAGAGAAAAATATTATCTTGGTATCTTTTTCTAATCTTTGTGCACCAATAAGGGAAGAACACTGGGGTTTAGTCTTCCTGAAATAAACACGTCAAAAGTTGTGATGATCGATTTAATGGAGTGATTTATGAATTCCAATTTATTACTAATGATTTCAATTCACTGATCAATGTGTCACCAAATCCCATTTCTGTCACCATGGAAAATGTTTAACTGTGTTTGTCCTGATAAAGGAATATAAAGCTATCAATGGAGAGAGCTAAATGTATCAAGCAATAAAACATTAGTGTAAAAATTGTCCTCAGAAAAGAGACACTCTTTTGCTCAGTATTTTATGGGCAGAATTTGGAAAGAATATTTGTAATGGTTACAGAGGAAAAAGTTAGATATTCTGACTACTTATCTTAATGATATACCTGTCTTTAGTCTGCCTATAATCCATCTATTTATGTATCTATCAACCGTATGTCTGCCATCAAATTATCTGTTTTCTATTATCTATCTATTTCTTTTAGTCTATGAAAAAAAATTTAAGTTAGATGTTTATATTTGATTTATACCACACAAATGAAATAAGCAATAACATTAATAATAGCTGAGTAATAACCTTTATCCTTCATTTCTGAAATACAGTTTCTTTCTTTACTGCCAGATAGCTTCACTGATTCACGTTATATTATTATATTGTCAAACTGGGATGGAAATGATGTTACAATATTCACCTGTTCACTTAATCATTGTAATAATTGTAGTCATCTTTCTGGATTAATTTTACTGAATATAATAGTTTGTGAGAAACTACTTTGTTTGAACAACATGATTACTATGAGCTAGTAATTACATTTTAAGACAGAAATAATAAATACTCTGGAAATTTGCTGTAAGAAAAGAACTTCCTACTCTGCTTTTAATTTGTCATTAAATTCATCTATGAGAAAAACTCAAACCATATTGGGAGTCATTGCTTACCCTGTAGTTATAATAGTTGTGAGAGATGGAGGTTTTATGAATAAAACCTAAGGCAAAGGTCTAAGAAATACTACCTTTCTACTAAGAACTGAGATTGAGGCAGGGCATCTTATTTAGAAACTTTTGAAGTAAAATCAAGAAGCATACATACGGAGGTTTGAATGGTCACTTCTGAGAACAAAAATTCCATAGAGCTCAAAGCACACGAGTGGTTATTGGCTCAATAAAGCAAAATGTAACAGTATTCACAACTTCTGAGCTATACTTAACTTGTACAGTATTTAAAGAACTACAACTACATTAAAATATGCAGATGAAAAAATTTCCAAAACAATTAGAAAGTCTATGAGAAATGGGAAATTTTCATTATGTAAATATGAATTCTTGGGCCATATCTTTCAAAGACAGATCTGCTGATAGGACTGTGGGATGCGTGGATGTAGATAAATCTAAATGCATAATCTTGGCTTTGCATGAACTCTAACATTACATCTTCTATATTCATCCCCTGATACCTATTCATTGAAGAAACCAGAACTATCAAGGAAGTTCACTGGCCAGACAGACAGTCTAGAAAAGTTGGAAAACCCAGGTTCTTTGGCAGACGCCATTTCAAAGACAAGGAGGAGGGAAGTTGAAGAACACAGCCTACATAACTTCCTTCCTCCAAGTGCATGCACCACATGTGGACCCACACCCATCTGTGCACATTCATGCAGTGTGTGCACAAAACACACAATTAAAAAAAAAAAGAAACATCTGAAGGTTTATCTATTGGCACAAGTACTAAAATTAGATAACCAATACAGAAATGTGCCTGGTGTGTGAATGTCATACCCATTTGAGAACTATTTCAATTCAAAGACCTTCTGGGTAATTCCTATGAATCACCTTTGAAAAGGCAAGTAGGCATATTTAAGCAATTCTCTAATCGAAATCAAGGCTAGAAGATATTTTTGCTAAAGTACCCTTTCTGCATTGTGTAAACCATCCTTGTTTTCCTGCTGATGTTTGAGGACATCTGGAACATCTACATGGAAGAGCTAGAGTTTCTTTTCTGTTCCTGCCATCACTTCAGTTATGGAAATGCCAGTGACTATTGCACAGCTTCAACATTTGACATTCTCTTTAGACACCTTCAATATTTTCCCATTTTCTATTTTTATAATAACTAGGGTGATTTTAATAAAACCTTTTAATTAAACTTGGCTTTGCAATTACTGATTGACAAAGGTAAAGATAATAGATTTCATGTCAACGACAAGAACACTCTGAATTCTGTAGCTATTCTTTTATTTGATCCCCCATCTGTTCAGTCAATGGGTTTACATATTTCATATTTGTGGTGATACATTGTGTATCAAATGAAGATTGCCTGAATATCAGTGCAATATCTTGCACCCACCTTTTGGGGTACAAATCCATGAAAATTCACCCACAGAAATCCAAATGGCTCTCTGCCTCTGCCTCCCAAGTGCTAAGATTAAAGGTGTGTATCAGCACTGCTTGAGCTCTGTGGCTAACTCTGTAGCTGGCTCTGTCTTTTGATCTTTGGGCAAAATGTATTTGATACACAGTATATCGTCACAAACATTATATGTGTATTATTATCCCTACTTTAAAATGATGGCAATCTGTTGTTTGAAGTCTGGAGAAAAGACCTTTGTGGACCAGTACAAAGACAGATATGTCAAGTGGACATAATTCTGAAAAATAAACATGTATTGTTGAGCAGAGTCAGTCAGTGTTAAGTAGGAGCAGATGGACTTTCTCTTTCCTTCCTTCTTTCGCTCCTAAGATTTCCCTCTTTTCTCTGTCTCTTCCCACTTATTTTCCTGTTTTGACTCCACCTATTTCTGACAGATATTCTTTTTTTGTAACAGAATTTAAGAGATACTCTCTCTTGGCTCAGGGCCACACAAAATTGCATCCACTATTATTGGATGTGTGCATATTTCAGGAAATAGTCTTGTTTCAATGCATATTTAGACTTTGAAAGCCTGCAGCCACACTCCTATGTGTGGAATTTCTTCATCTTTATGTTGTACCTTTTATACTTATTTGAGGCCACAAGATGTATTAAAACTCTGTAAGTTCCAATGTTTTGAAGACCCCCCCCCCATGCACAATATAGTGTGAAATCCTTGCTGCCTTCTGCTTTCATCTCTGCTTTTGCTGTTATTGTCACTTAATTCAGTCATTTGCTTAAACCAAGTTCATTGACAGTCTTTCATAATTTAAAGGTCCGCACCTCCCTGAACATGCAATGAAGAATATAGCCTACACCATCACTAACACCACACTATACTCTGGCCCTTACAAAACACAATTTCACATAATTTTTCGAGCTCCTTGGGATTTATTGATTGATTCTCACAGGGGTGTGATGTTGCACTGTCATAATTTAAGGGTGTTCATAAAGAATCTGTATAGTTTCAATTACACCTTAAAATTCAGATTGTAGCTTTATTAATTTTTTGTATATATTCCTTTTAATTTATCTTTGTCTGAATAATGAGATATTTCCCATTTTATTTTCTGCTCTAGTTAACTGTTGCAGGCCTACTAATTGCATTTAAAGAAAAAAATTATAAATGAGGAAAGTGTTCTCTAACACATCACTTGCTTTAAGGACAGAGTATGTATGATATATAGCCCACTTGCTATGGTCACATTGGGCCTCACTGTCAAAGCACATCACATCTACTAAATAATCCTTAAAATTTCATCCTGTAAATTTTGTTGAAGACACCTGATGCTTACAATCTTTTTTTTTCCCTCTCTCTTTTGCTTCATCTGGTGAAATGAAACTGATAGTTTGCAACCATTAAAAATATATTCTCTTCCAAAATGAAAGATAAAGCCATGGTTAAATTAATTTAACTTCTAGTTATTTAATTAAACTATACATTTTAATTGGCTTGAAAGTGGATAAGGGTTACACTAAGTTGTATTGCCTCTCTTTACAGAACAGAAATGTATGTATTAAGGTGGAAAATCCTAACAGCAAACTGTACTACAGTCAATTGTAAATTACAATATAAAAACTCAAAAGTATCCAAAATAGAACATAATTTATAATTTTGATCTTCAAAATACCTAGGTCTTATATTTCTTTCATGTAATGGGTCAACTTTTATTGTATCACTAAAATATCATTGGTAAAATATCAGCATATTTATTGTAGCTACTGTAAAAAACATGGGTACGCCATAAATTAAGAAGATGATTTATCTCTCAGAATTGTAGAACCAACTCATAGTCCTGAGTGAGAGCATACTCCCCACATGACAGAATACTAAGTGGCATAATGATAAGTGAAAATATAGATCAAAAGGCCAGACAAGTAATGAGAGGCATGAAGAAACACACTATCCATCTTATAACAATTCCCCTTTGCACAAAGTATTTCAGTTGATAAGAACAGCAACAGCCTTTTCCAAGGAGGAGAGTCATAGTCATGTAACTATTCTTAGGCAGGTGAAATGCCTTACAGGTCACCATTTATTTCTGGTACCATACTTCCAACACATCTCCCCTCAGACTGCAGACAACATTCAGATAACTGTAGGGCCTATCAATTATACTATATGGTGAAATACCCAAATTCTATCTGGATTTATATTAAGATATAAAAGATAGATCTTCCATGTTTCCACTACAATTTCATTCTCAAGGTTAGAATTTTAGTTAGTTAGTATTTTGACTTTTAAGGGACATTTTGCCTCTATTGCTTTCTATTATATAGGAAACATGCATATATATATAGATAGATAGACATACAGTGATAGATGATAGATAGATAGATAGATAGATAGATAGATAGATAGATAGATAGATAGATAGATGTAGGTATGTAAGTAGATGTTAGACAGACAGACAGACAGACAGACAGGCTACATGGTTTGTCATATTACTGACTCAAATTCAGTGTGCATGTAGAGTGAAAGTCACACATTTCAAACTATCTTGAAACTTTACCAGTCACATCATATCTTCTCTGATTAGATAAGTGGTATGTACTTTGTCTGGTTTCTCTGATCTTTGTTCAAGATGTTGGGCTTGCTCACTTGGTTTGCTCTCTCATTGATCAGCAAGTATTCAGAGAACAAGAAATCAGTCAATCCTATTCACCTTGGTACCCATTTCAACTTGTTGGTCCCCCCTCGGTCATTTTTATGGAGCATTGAGCACTGAGATTAACATTAATTTACATTAATATAGCCTCATTGTACAAAAGAGTCGGGATGATTTAGAGATGTATGCAAAACCAAAAGTGTAAAATGTATCTTGTTATTCCTTTGAAAGGTTGAAAATGTTAAAACCTATGAGTGTGAATATAGAGGAAGCATATCATACAGATAGGAAAGGCGTTAAGCTTGACTTCTTGCATCATATTTTGTAGGATCTCGTCTTCGTCAAGAAGACTTTCCCCCCAGGATTGTGGAACACCCTTCTGATGTCATTGTCTCCAAGGGAGAGCCCACTACTCTGAACTGTAAAGCAGAAGGCCGGCCAACTCCCACCATTGAATGGTACAAGGATGGTGAGAGGGTGGAGACAGACAAGGATGACCCCAGGTCACACAGGATGCTTCTGCCCAGCGGGTCCTTATTCTTTTTGCGAATTGTGCATGGGCGCAGAAGTAAACCAGATGAAGGGAGCTACGTTTGTGTTGCAAGGAACTATCTTGGTGAAGCAGTGAGTCGGAATGCATCTCTGGAAGTGGCATGTGAGTAAAAACAATGAGTCTCATGCATAAACTCATTCCACAATTAGTAAGATTGTTTCTTACTGATAAGTAGAACCTATATAGTAAAACAGCTGAAGTAACACACAACCATTGCTTCTCTGAAGAAATAAGCTTAGAATGTCATCAGTATAGGGACTGCAACAATTTTACTACATGAAATTAGTATAAGATCTATGCTATGATATTGAAGCAGCAGGCACTACATGATGCTACTCTTATTGAAAATTTGAATAATTGATAGGATACATAATGAGTTATCAATGTTGTTTATGTTAAAATCAAAAGTTCATGTATAATATGTCAGAACTGCAGACATAAATCCAAATTTACCTGTTTCTGATATCTATCTATCTATATATAGATATATTATAATATAATATATATTTGCACATATAACCTCTAAATAGTTTACAGTGTAACTTTTGAAGTAACATATTGTCTTACTCTATAGATTATAACATCTCCTTTTTCTTATAGAACAAATTCAGAAACAAATTTAGAAAGGAGAATATACTATCAACTACAATGATAACTTTATTTTTTTATACTATACCTTATCAAAGAAGAGATAAGTATGCAATTTCAGAGTTTCTGATTTTTACTCAGTTTTTTTAGTCAAATAGATAAGAACTTTCTTTTTTTGCACTTTTTGATTTTTTTTGTCATCCCTTCCAAGAACAGAAATAAAGATATTAGTTCTCAGCTTCTATTTTAATGTAGATTCCATTGACTTCATCAGTGATGTGTGATTGATTGGTTTAGTTGTATGATTTTGGGCTGTATTTTCAACATACCTTTTTCTAGTAGCTTATATGTTCTAAGGAAAATTTCATCTGCAATAAAATGTAAGAGCAGCAAATTCTCAGTTGTAGAGAGGATACTGGGAGGGTGCTCGAAATAGTAGATCCTTATGCTAAAGTTAATACATTCTATGTGATATCAGAGCAGATTAAAGCACTTATGTACAGTAAGTTGAAATTTGCAACAATATGTCATTATCTTTTTGTGATAATATCAAATTTTTTTATCTAGCTGTCTAGGTGAAGCTCTTGCTACCAAGCAAACAGTCTCAGATTTACAGTTTCATTGTAGGAACCATGAACTAATTGATGTTTGAAGTATGTAACTTCGATTAAACATGAGTGAGACAGTTCTTAAAATCCACAGTTTATGGATGAGAAACACTGAAACAGAAACATTAAAACCTTTACTAATAATGCAATTGTCCAACAAGTATTTTAATTTTAAAAAAATGAAAAAATACTTTAAAAGTACTTAAATATAGTGTAGCAGAGTGTAAAACATGAAAGTGCAACCTTAAGCATGTAGAGATTATATCTATGTTTTCTATTAAGACGCCACTTTTATGAACTTTTGTGCTTATTGAAATATTTCATCACTAAGTTCTATTGATACAAACTTCCATACTTTTTCTGTAGTACGACTGGGATTGTCCTACCACCTTTTAAAGAAATAAAAGCCCAACACTGCTAAATGACCAAGGTGTAAAAAATGAGCTCATGAGGATTTCAAGAACTTTTTTTTTCTTTTTAAACTTTTGCTCTTAATGGAATCTTCTGCATATCCAGAACCCTGCAAATAAAAAGACATTTTTAGATAAATGAAAATGAAGAAACTTTACTTTTTATTGATAACATTTTCTTTCTTTTCTACTAAGCAGCCTAGAACCACTTTACTATGACTAATTTCACTGCAGAACATTAAAGCTTATTAAAATTGACTGATAATTTCTTCGTAGCAGAGTAATAAATATTTAGTCTTGAGTCTTAGCCTTGTTAAAATTGGTCTTCAAACACATGCATCTTCTATTTCATCTGGAAAGATTATTGTCTCCCCTAATTAAATTATAAATAATGAATTTATTTTAAGAGAAAAAATATTAAAGCATAATTCTTTCCCATGGAATATGACAGTTGCATTTTTTATTTAAAAATAAATGAACTTTAAAATGTTTGTATTACTTAAAATCTCAAAAGGAAAAATTAGAAGGCTTCCAAATTGTATTTTCTATTGAATGAAATTCTTTCTTTTAATGCCATGTCCACAGTTCATGGCTTTTGAAGCTACCAAAGATCAAATAATATTCATTTATTTATTGCTAATCTTGTTCCATTAGCTTTAAAGCCTTATTTATTGTTTTGTGTATTTTAGAACATAAAATCAAAATGATGAATAAAGAATCAGCCACTTTCCCCTCTATTAAAGTATTAAGGCATGAGAATAAAGAAGATATTCTAAGCTATTGTCAGTGTTCATGGTGCCTTTGCAGCATTTTAGTATTTTATAATAGATTTAATAGAGAAAAAGTATAGCCCATTAGAGGGACAACAAACAGTAGATAATATGGGAACCCACAGAGAAGAATATTTAAATATTCCTGAATAAATAACATGGAGAAAGGGTCCTAAAGAGGGAAGCATTGTTTGATCTCTGATTTTTATATGGTGTGATGTCTTAGAAGAAAAATGAAGTTGAGCATCATCGTGTTGTAGAGAACAGAAGATTATAGACTGTATGTTACCTGCTAGACATCAGATAATTTGCTAGAGGTTCTTTAGAAAGAGTAAGTTGGAAAAGTGGGGATGTGATGAATTCCAGTCTCGACACTTTTTCATTATGTGCACGGGAGGCTTTGACAGAGAACTGTTGATTTCATAAGTGGGATGATAAAAAAAAAAAAGTTGAGAAGAGTTAAGCTGTCAGATAACTCAGAAAAAGCTTGATCTTAGATTCTAAACTGAAAAGGTGAAGTCTGGGTGAAAGGAAGGAAGTCGTTAGAAGAAATACCTAAGAACTACACCTCATACTGGTTAATGGTCAATTTTTAAGATGCTGTATGAGTTTCAAATGTTTTTATGTCTCAACATTTGTGTCTGTAGCTTCAATATTCATAAAACCAGAGTGTCCAGAAGGTGCACATTAAGGGCGTGAGAGTTCCAGAGTT
The DNA here is from genome assembly GCA_033318265.1 of Phyllotis vaccarum. NCBI lineage: Eukaryota > Metazoa > Chordata > Mammalia > Rodentia > Cricetidae > Phyllotis > Phyllotis vaccarum. Next base: position 58,075,501 of record JARWLC010000010.1, read on the forward strand.
CCCTTGGGCTGTATGCTGAGATATGTCAATGAGGTAACACAGTTAAAATATTTAGTGGTCTAGTATATAGATATATGTACCTTCTGGAATTTAACAGAGATCATTTTCAAATAAAGGGTGAAGCCACAGAAGTGAGAAAAAGTAGAGACTAAGTAGGTAGGCTGTCAACAGTAAACCATTATGGAAGACCAACTCCATTTGCTTGGATTCAGCAGTCGCTGCTCATGGGGAAAAGAAATAAATGTTGGTATGAGAGACATGGAGGAGAATAGGTGTAAGATTTATAGGGAATGTTGCAGTGACAAGAAAAGATATCTTCAAATAAGATAAGTGGTAATAAAAGTAATCAATGGAGGGAGAACAGGGTGGATTAAAGGGGGTGGATGGTAGGATTGCAAATGCCTGGTTTGCTAGAAGGAAGCTCTTCACCGAGAATGGGGAGCTGGAGCAGAACACTTTGGCATCTACTCAAATGAGTGTGGGTCCCGTGGGTTCCTTTTCTACAGAGGGAGTTTGGAAATGGCCTTTGCCCATAACATGGAAAGATATCCTGTCAGCCCTCCTAATAATCATGATGGCCGCACATATTTATTGCGTAATGATTATTTTAAAACAGTATGCAAAATGTCTGATCCCTTTACGTGACCTTGATTTTTACTTTAAATGAGAGCTATTGTGTCTGCCATGGCGTAGAAGTCAGAATTGTGTTATTAGCTGTGTCTTTACTGTGTGGAAATCTGCTTGCTGTCTCTCCCTAGACCATATTGTTTCTCACTCCTCTCTCTCTCTCTCTCTCTCTCTCTCTCTCTCTCTCTCTCTCTCTCTCTCTCTCTCTGTGTGTGTGTGTGTGTGTGTGTGTGTGTGTGTGTGTTGTTTGCTTGTTTTATTTTTAAGCAAGTTTATGGAAAAAGTGAGAGCAATTCAGAAAGACCTTTCAACTCACTTGAATGTAAGGTGGGCTTTTAGGCAGAAAGTGATTTTAAGTGGAAATTAAACAGAATCACAAGGCTACCAGCAAGAGAGAGGCCCAGCACTCATGAAGTTAATAGGTGGTTTGCCAATGGGACCCCTGGGAGCTCCAGGCACAGGGGTGCAGATAGGATTTCAGTTCCCACCAAGTGCTGCGGTGTACAGAGCAGGAGATGGAGGCCCTTTTACAGGGACCTCGCATAGCTGCATGATATGCAGCCAGCCTGGTGGCCTCAAGAGATGGCAGCTGTGGCCCCAGGTGGTAAATATATGACAGCAGCTTGATCTATCGACCAAGGGAAGAGGGGGTTCTGGGCTAAATGAAATTTCATGAAAAATTGATGAAGTACCCAGATTATTTTTTTCCTTTTCCCCTGTCTCAACACTATGCAAGTGCAGAGGAGAGAGATTAAATGAGGTGAAGAACATTTTAATGCTAGGAGGTTGTGGTTCAAAGTTCAGGGGCACTTGGAAACTATTGTTTTGTTCTTGCTGGTTTGGCGTTTTCTCTTTGCTTACTTTAAAGGCAAATACAGAACTTTTCAAATTACCTTTGTCTTGGTAATTTTAAAAAGCCAAATCTAAATATTCAGATGATGGCGTTTGGTTTGACTCACAAGAGAAAACATAAATGACCCGAAATTCAACTGGAATAGAGTATGAATTCCATGAGGCAAGATTGTACCTCTCCCAGTAACGCTCTATTTTCCCCCTGTGTTCATGTATCAAGACTCGGGCTACAGGAACATAATTCAGAGAAGGAAAAGGCTCTGCATTATTTATAGGTCACAGATTGCTAGAATAAGAAAACTGCAGAGTACTCTACACACAATAGTCCTGTTTGTTTGAAATCCAAGACTAAATTGATATTTTATCTGTCCAAGGAAGAGGGGTGCATAAGTAGGTGGACTTCAGTGTGAGAGAACACAGGCTACTTTTAGGATGAACACAAGGTGAATTGAAAAATTCAGTCCTTCATGTTGGCAAGTATACAGATTCCATAAGACTTGATTTTATTTTGACTATGAAAAAAATTGATTCAGGGAGCGTAGTTTTATTCTTCACAAAGACTTCAGACAATTTAAGTTTAAGAGAATGTAAATGTAAATTATGCTCCTTGAATTTCTTTTCTATGATTTCTTTTTGAGGAATGGTTTTGCTGTATAATTCAGGGTGGTCTCAAGCTCCCAATTGATCTACCTCAATCTGTCAAATGCTACCACACATGGCAAGAATTATTTAACGAGATATTATTCATATATCGTGTCTTTCACAAACTAAGTGTATAGAATTTGGTGAATTAAAAATAAACATATTTAATAGGCATCACGATTAACATCACAATCCAATCTAAAACATTTTAACACTTAAAAGAAACCTGTGACAATTAACATGTAATTCTCATTCTTCTTAAACTTTTCTCCCTGAATCCCAAAGAAATATTTACCTACTATCTGTCTCTACAAAGTTGCATGCTGTATGCATTTATAAGTGCAAACACTTATGAAAGGTAATTTTGTGCAATAACTCATATACTTTTAGAACCTGTTATTCAACAGCACATCACATCATCAGTTATCCTTGCAAACATGGATTTCTTTTTGTAATAATAACACTAACATAGGTCTTTTCATTCTGACCAAAAGAGCCCACAAGCATTCTATAATTACTTAAAATAGGTTGTACTCCTCTTATGCACGAATTAATCTTTATAAAACAGTAGGAAAAGACATTTTTATTAGTCTAATTCTTTTTTTATTTAGATGTCCATAATGTCTTGTAATTTAATTGCTGAAGACTGAGGTTAATTACACTACTGACATGTTTTAGTGCTGAAAATGAAATTGGTTTTTCAGAAGAAATTCCCAAAAGCAAAAGCATCCCTAGTTGTGCATTACTTAATTATAATATATACTATGTACCTTCATTTTTGTTGGTTAGATGTTACATATGCATCATTATTAAAGTTTCATAAACAATACTGTGTGAGAGAGAAAAAAATAAAGTCTTAGCCTGAGATAGCTTCTGGAATTTCACTGTCTCTTATCAACCTTCCTTTTCAGTCATCAACAATCTCTGGGTAATTCTGTGGTTCAGGCTACAGCGACAAAACAGCAGAGACATCTTATACACAGTAGAATTTGACTTTCTATAGCTCTAAAGAAGTCTATGATCAAATAGCCAATATGGGAGTGCTTTTATTTAATCTATTTTTTTAATTTTACAAACTTCATTAAATGTTTTCCAAAACTAAAGCTTCATCGAGCATTGGAAGATTTTTTAGCACATTAACTCTAAAAGAGTACAGACATTCAGATGGTAGTTTTGAGTCTGGGAGAGAACACAAACAAGGGTTGTAAGAAACAGGAACTGTAAGAGAAACAATGTTTGATGTAGTGTTTTGAACCCTTAGCTTTACTTGTTTGTTTGATGTTTGTTTTGTTTGGGGTTTTATTTGTTTGTTTATTTTGTAGAAGCTCCACTGCTGTCTGATATCTATCAAAGAAGACTAAACCTTTCTTAAGCTAGCCAACAATAATTGCATTGAGTGTTTGGGATCCCAGTGTATGCCAAGGTCTCTTCTCAGGATAAGCTTCTAAACACAAAAACCAACCTCAGTTAGCAAGAATACTTAGCCAGAAGCACAATACAGAAGCCACAAAGCAAAGTAAGTACAATTAGAGACTTTCCCAGAAATTTGATGAATTGGGTCTTTGTTTTCATTTTGGTTATTAGTGTTCTGTTTGTGCTGAGTTTTATGGCCTGAATAGTACTTCTACCATGTAGTCAGTTGTGCTCAGGTCTGTTTTATCTACCATGGAAAACATCTCTTGACCTCTTATCTGTTGGCTAATGTAGGCTTGTTATAGAATTAGCCTTAAAAATTCCAGCATGTCAAAACATGCTTGCATTCCCAGCAGCAAGAAAGTCTGAATGGTGGATACCTTGGGAACCTTATCTAAGGCCTCACGTATGGCTTTGAAGTTGAGTTTGAACTAAGATTCAAGTATAAAAGGAGATCTTTTGTCATTCATATTTCTATCTGGAAATCAAGTCAATTCCATGATACAGGAGTATTTCTTATCCTTTCTGAAGACAGTCATTATGTGTGTGTGTGTGTGTGTGTGTGTGTGTGTGTGTGTGTGTGTGTGTGTGTGTATTCAGTTATCTAACATACAAAGACTTGAAAACAACTATGTGTTTCTTTTTATGGCATAGGGTGTATTTGATAGGAACCATTTCATGTGAATTTTGATTCATTTCCCTTCTTGCCTTTTTTCCCTGCTTATTTATATTGAATGAGAACATTTATGTGTTTCTCATACCTCATTTTCAAAGCCTTCATAAGTTTCTCCAGTTGTTAGGAGTAAGGTTTCATACCTTTTATGGTCCTTCCTTAATTATAGCTGAATTTTCAGCCAATGGCAATTTCCACCCACTGTGTTTCAGAGACGAGACCTCAAACAGGGCTTTGCCCAAGGAGTTAACAGTTGTCAAAGATAGCTTCTGGATCACTAGAAGTTAAGCAAGACATACAAAACTAATGAAATAAAATAATAAAAATGCAAAGCTGTATTTTACCAAGTTTGGAAAACACAATTGTATTAGTTTTGTTAGAGACTGTATATGACAGCAAAAAGGTGTTAACTAAACATAATAAAGAACTTTCACTTTTTCTGGAAGACATGGGGATCCCTTTTTCATTTGTCTTGCAAACTAGAGGTAAAATATGGAAGCAGATATGTTGACTGCATGGGAGCAGCAAGGCAAGAGAGGTCTCTACCATAGGTCCCCACATGACACACTGGGAGCCTCATAAGTTGATAAATTAAGCCCATATTAGGAAAGAGGAGATGAATATCCAAAGTATTGAAAGACACTTCTATATGTGCTAAGGTATGGATTTGTAAAATTAAAGTCAACAGTGTTGTTGACTAAATCGGGAGATGTTCTTTGGCAAGATAACATAACCGAGGACTATTGTACAACCATCTGAATCTTAACATAATTGAACTTTACACTTCAAATGGCTTAGATTATATATTTTAAATGGTCTGTTTTATCCCAATTTTATAAGCAAAAACAAACAGACCGCAAACCCTAAGTTTTAATGACAGGGTTAGTGTTGAACAGAATGGCATAGCACATGGTCCCGGGAACATGGATCAGGAAGACTATCCTACATTGTAAATGCTAAAGAGCTTGCTGACAAGAGAAAACAATAGAGAACTGGAGAACTGATGTCCTAGAACAGGAGCTGAACAGTAAGAATCATTTCTGTCTAGCAAGCACCAGGCTTTTTGTTCAAAGTGTTTTACAATCATGGCTTATTCAACTCTAAAAGTATGTCTAAGATTTGTTTAAGTGTGCTGTCTTCTTACAGATCTGAGATTTAAAAAATAGCTTGCATATTTTTATATGGAAATTAGAGATAAGATTTGAACCCAGACAGATCTGGCTCTCAAATATGTTTTCTTAATCATTCTGCTAAGCCTACACATTTATTAATTTAAACATGAGAACAAAATCATTTGACACTTAGAGAAAAAACCATTAGTGTGGATTTGGGGTGTTTTATCCATAGAGCATGACCTAATTGTGTGGTGAGATGATGTAGATAGACTGTTTTGTGTTGATATTCTCTGATTTGTAGAATATTAAAGAAAAGAAACAATACAAAGTTAAGTTTTTCTGTTTACTTACATATTGACATTTGAGAGCTCATTAGTTTATTCAAGTAATTTGATTTTCTCTTTACAGTTTCTAGTTGTCAAATACCAGTACTAGGAAAACCCATCACTTTCAGTTGCTATTGACATGTTTGGAGGCTAAAGCATCTTGAAGATTAACAGTCCAATATACAAGATGAGTCATCTGTGATTTTAGATACAAAGAGTTGTTGACCAAAGTTACAAAAGATGAGTGTTACAATGGCAGACATGTCTTACATCCTCCCAGAGTTTTCATTAATATTAGAAAATATTATTCTCTAAAATGTTTCATTCTACTTAAGAAAATAAGAAGACTACTTTCAGATTGAGAATATATAGTGTTGTACAAACAAATGAAACTCAGGGAGAGATCTCTGAGAAAGTCTGGAGATATTAGAGAGAGTAAACACCACAGTCAGATCTTACCCAGCTGTCTTCCAGCTTCCTCAGCCTGGCTTCTCTTGACTTCCTCTAACTTCTTTCTTTCTATGCCCACCTTAAATACTCTCTTGGTAAATTAAGGCAGGACCCCACACCACTGCTTGCCTGAGAGCCTGGAATTCCTTCTGTAAACTAAAATGACCTCAAACTCAGTTTGGATTAAAGGTGACCACTCCCAGGATACTCCCTGAGCTAGGATTAAAGGTGTGAATCACCACTCTCTGACCCTCCTAGACTGACTGTGGTTAGATCCCTTTTGTATCTCTGAAACTTCTGGAGCTTTTATTAAATTCCCACAATATAGACAGACACATATGTATACATTAAATACATGACAAATGATAAAATACAAATATACAGGATGAATAAGATATGACACAAATGAACATATATTGATGGCACTGGAGGACATTACTATCCTTAGACAAGAACAGAATAAGACCATCAAAAAAGATATGCACATCTTTCATCACAGAATTCTTTTAAGGGTACTTAGAAGTCAGTTCATTCTGCATTAATGATGGAAACCCAAGGTGTTAAAGTCACACTGTAATAGATTTTAACCGGCTCAAACAGCACTGCACTTTATCCACAATCCTATAGCACATCTAAGCATTTATCCCCAAGAAATGATAACATGCACAGAAAATCTAGTATTTTGTTTTTTAATCATAGTTTTACTGGTGATCACAGAAGAAAAGATAGGACTGAACTGTCATTCATTGAAATGAATGATTAAACAGAGCAGTCTGTATCCACACTATGGAATACTACTCAGCAATAGAAAGAATTGAATTATTGATATATTCAGAATGATGCAGATGGGTCTCAGAGGTATTATGGTGCATGGAAAATAGCTTTTTAAAGTCATTTCCAAAGGCCATATGCTATATAATTCCATTTACATAATTTTCTCAAGATCACAAAATGTAGGGATAGAAAACAGATTAGTGGTTGTGAAAAGGCAAAGATGTGGGAGTCAGGCAGGACTAGTTATGACCTAGAAAGGATAGTCATAGAAGAATATGATGACAAATGATTGTATCTGTGTTATTATGGTATGTCCTATAACATACACATGTGATGATGAAATAAAACTCTATACATCCATTCTGCTATGCAATATTCATGTCTTTTATACTACAACTTAATTAACAAAAGAGAAAATTGAAATGAGACCAAAACATATAATAGTGTCGGATACATGATATAATAAATAGATGTTACCATATAACTACCATAGAAATTCTTCCTCTAAATATTATTGATACAGTTGTAGTTTAGATTAAGAAATATAAACCAACTTGATTCTGTGCCACTGTATCTACTCATGGTTTTGAGTATTGTTTAAATTCACCATTAAAATAGGAAGCATACTAAAAGACAGCTCTCAGGAGCACAATGTGACAGGAAAAAGCAGAAAGAGGGATAGTTATTTATCCTTGAGTAGAAGACAGATGAAGGCATCTGTAGGGCCTCTGGCTTTTTTGCAAGCATGCCAAGAACTCTTACCAAATGGAAATAAATGGCTGTCTATGTGCCCTGATTAGAAAGAGAAGGAACAGTTGTTGGAAGCTGCAGGTTCACATCAGTGCTGTGAGTGGCGTGTGTGGTGAGGCTTTTTTTCTTGGACCATAAGGGCTTAATATTCACCAAAGTCAGTAAGGTGTTTGGGGTAATGGATGTTACTCTTGATGTACAAATTCAGATGTTGATATGGCTTCACTTGTATATTCCCCCTAAGGGAAATGAATCTTTGGGTTAGCAAATCTTGTTGGAAGGCTTAGAACCACATGCTACAAAGTAATTCTCATTACATTCCCATTTACAAGAAATTCCACAAAGTAAAAGTAATTTCTTGATTGACTTTTTTTCTTTTTCTCTTTTTCTTATTATCTCTCATGACAGACATGTTGTTGGAAAATTCCCAGGAAAATTGTGTGCCCCTCCTATATGTCTTGTTTTGAAATCCTTAGAGATTATAAGCAATTAAATTAATTACATTTTGTAGGCATCCTTTTATCTATAAGATATAATTGCCCAGAATCCACATGTTCATATTCAAGAGAAGCTGGATAGAAAGGCTAATTTATTTTTGCTTTCCTGCTAAGTCTGCTTTAAATATTCCTAAAGAGAGGCAGAAAATGTTGTGTTTAATATTCATATAGGATTTTCTTTTTAAAAGCAGTTGCTAATAGGAGCCTCTTGTTAAACAGAATTCCTTATAAAGTGATCAACTTAAGAAAGATTTCTTGAGTACTCAGTTCAGTCTTTAGATAAGCTGATGGTGTCTTAACTTCAAATGTGTATGTCATTAATAGAGATGTAAGAATCTTGGTTTGCTTTGTCTTCCTTTTCTGACACATCCATCATAAGGAAAAGTTGTACTAATGAAGTATCCATTGGTAATAACCCATTATATGCTAGACTTCTTCTATCTGATGACATGCAAATGAACTGTCCTATTTCTGTAGAGAAAGCGAGATGAGAGTGAGTGGTCTAGTTAATCACACTTGAGGGCTGCCATAGATGTCTTCTGGGAAATATGATCATTATTCATTCTTATTTAAGGGCCCTTACCCTGTGCATAAGAAAATCTCCCATTCATTCCATTTGGGTTTGATGTTAATTACAGGGACATTAATGGAGGCTTCTCATACAAAATGAATGTAGGATTAAACCAGTGGATGTGGGTAAGCAGCATCATTTGTGACTCAGGTGACTATAGAAACATACAGTCAGTTGCTCATCAGTTACTAGAATCTTGGAGAGCACTCATGCCTGTTTGATTCAGAAAATGTAGCTATAGGTACGAGAGAAAAGGACTTAAGAAAACCCACAGTGGATGATAGGAAGCTGAGGGTGTGTTGAGGACATCAACTTAGGCCCCTTTCCGAGATGAGCTATTCCTTGACTGTCTCTTCCCTTGGTGCATCTATATTCTTAGCTTATGATATTGTGACTGAACTAGATCTTTGCTTCCCCACAGAAAAGGAAAACAAGTGACCTCTTCCATAGGGTCCGTGTGCAACTTCTGACGGAGTATATGGGGAACAAACAAAAACAACAGCAATAGAAAACAACATTGTAATTTCCTTCAAGAAACTGAGATAGCGCTGGTTGCCAAGTAAATTCCACAGCAGTTCTTTGGAACTTGTTTTCTTAGTTGCTATAAAGACTCTGTTACTTATCAGGACACAAGTTCTTTTCTGTTTTCAGTATCTCTGTCCACGTGACCTCTGGTTGACAACAAGTAATTGATAATGTCCTGAGTAAAATGAGGTTTTTCTTAATCTTACATGCCTTTTGAGGAAGCAACTGCTCCTGTGTGTGTGTGCACAGCCCTTGTTCACCTTGTGGCAATAGAATTAAGTCATTTTTCTTTTCTAATCATCCATGCAGGTCTAAGGTAAATTGTTTTTTGAAAAATTATGTATGTCTCAGGCCCATATTTATTGTCTGGTGAAGCATAATATGTATAGACATAAATTTCTAGTATATAGTTTAAAATCTGTTTTGTTTTTTCTTGAAAGCAAAATAAAACTAACATTAATTTTTTACCTATTTGACATATTTTTCATTTTACTTAGTACAAGTTATATGTTTTCTTGATCATAGAACTAATCCCAAATAAAATACTTATACCAAAAGCATGCATCTTTAAACTAATATATATATATTAGTTTATATATATATATATATTATATTCTTTCAGGCACACATTATTTGAAAGGTATGAAGACCATAGGGATTCTTATATGTAAGATATTATTTTAGAACGCTGTAAACTTGAGAGAAAGTTTCTTAAATTTATTTTCAGAAATACATACAATTTTCTATCATTTTGATTTTAGTAAATATTACTATCTTATCTTAATAATCATAGGTACCCTGTCGAGTAGATTCAGTTTTTTAAATATTTCAATAAAAGATTAAAAACACTATATATATAAATAAACAACTGTACTCAGTGAAATCAGAAACACTTTAAACCAATTATTTTAAATTTCTTAAAACAACATTTAGGGAATATAAATCTTAACTTAAACACATGTTCTGAAACTATAATACATTCTAATTTTTAAACTTAAAATATTCTTTTAAAATAAAATGTTGTGGTATGTTGGTAGTTTTGTGTAATAGTTTATAATATCATGGGATAATAATAAATAATAATTAAAATGCTACTGCAATACAACAGAAAAAGCTTATATTAAGTTTTCTGTGGCGATGCTTTTGTAACTACTAGCCCTTCTGCCAACTTTAGAAACCAAACTAATGCATTCAGTATTTCTTAATGATTTTATATGGTAGATTACCAAGGATGGTACTCATTCATGGACTAACCAGAATTGTATGCCCCCTTAAAAATGAATAACATGCTTTCTGGAGAACTTACAGTTATTTTATTCTTCATTCTTCAAAGCTATTTATTTCAATAAAATGTCATTTCAGATTATAATGACCATGAAGAAATTTTTTGCTGTCATATGAAATATCAGCTCTAAAGAAGCAATTGGTTTACATTGTTCAGCGAGTCTTCTTTTACCTATAGCATGGTCCTCGCTTGGAATGACCTCTGGAGTGACTGTTGGCTTGAGTGATGTACTTAATGAGATCTAATGACATCATGACCCTGGCCCTTCATGGCCCTTGCTCCTATCATCCATCTTCTCAACCCTACAGGCTGTAAGTCAGTGTATAGTATCAGGATTTTAAACAAGTGTGAATAAACAAGTTCAAGACTTTTCTGCCTCAGTCGTGGCACGTGGCAGTGGCAAAGTAAGAAATAGAGAATTTAACACTGGTGAAGTGCTTAGGCAGTGCCATGAATCCTACTGAAGAAATCACCCCTGCTCTGTTCAGTGTGATACAGCTAATCGCCTGGCTTGACCCATTCCTGGACAGTGGTAGCAGTTGGCCTTTATACTCAATGAAAGGATAGCTGATCTATCACTTATACAATGTCACACATTACTGGAGCTTTTATCTCATTAACTGTGATTAATGTTTGTGTGGCATAGGCTTGTCGTGTAACCATTCATATTCACAAATGTTGAATACCTTCTCCTACATGATGAAGGAAGTGTGTTTTTAGAGAATGTTATCATCAGGACTAAGCAGCCTGATTTTCAAATCCTCATTTTTGTGTGATTCGGTGGGTATGTGATATAGTTCTACTCTGACTATTTCTAGTTTTTGGCTCACCTGTGTTTCATATCTTTGAATATATGGATGCCTCTATTGACTAGAGCTCTGAAGGGAAGGCAGGGATAATTGACGGGTGTACAAAAGACCAGAATAGATTGGTAGAAGTGACAGAAGGGTATGATTTCAGTACCTTAGCCTGAGTTGCTTTTCTAGTGTGATTTCTACTTAGGACAGTTTTCCAAAATTACATTTAACACTAGGATTAAGGAAGGTGTTATATTCTAGCCGATGGCTATGGCTCTTGTTTTATCTGTCTCACATTTGACAAGTTCTTCCCCTTATCCCTCTGTGTTATTTGATAAGTTGACCAGTCAGTGATTAAACATATTTATTTAGTTCAATGGGTCAGAGCTATTGCGACAGATGGAAAATTACTGATGGATTATCAATTTCAGCCCATGTGACATCTGGCCTCTGTGTAGTTCATCATCTGAGGACTCATAACACATTTGTCTAGACAATAACATGCTCAGCTACCTGTGAGATCATAGAGATGGATATTAGAAACACTTTATTCTGAATTAATAAGAGAGACTGTAGAAATTAAATGAGTTCTGTACCTGTATTTGAAAATCAGAGAGCACACAGCTATATTGACCATTTTCTTGGGGAAGAATCAACTTGTCCCTCCAAACTATTTATTTATTTCATTTTTTGCAGGGTTCTTTTGCACTGTTCTTGATGTAATTTGATTTAGTAATTTTTAATGGCATTCACAGTGGATTGTTTGTCCAATACATACTCTTGAGTATCAGTTTTTGCTTCAGTTATATTGTTAGATACTGTTTTGTATCATCAACACTTTATATTTATATTTGAATTCTATTTTCTTTGGTTTACAGTGATGATAATCAGTGGGTAGAATAAAACAACCTGTCTAACTGTGTCTTTACTGACATTTTTATCAATGTGTTTCAATATGGACATTTCTTTTTCTGAAAAATATTTGAGGAATAAGTATAAAATATTTAAGTCTGTGATGTTGATTCAACGGTTTATTACTTTTGTTTGCTGAACTAAAAGGATTTAATCATTGACAAAGCTAGAAAATTATAAGATTTCGAAAATATGTTTTAATAGATTAAAGTGAAATCATATTACACTTCCTACTTGGAATTCATATTATAATGACTTCTTAAAAATTAGTGATATGATATGGTAGAGAATCCTTTGGATATATGCCCAGGTATGATATAACAGAGTCTTCAGGGTAGCTTGCTTTCTAATTTTTTTTAGGTACCGCCATACTGATTTCCTAAGTAGTTGTACAAGGTTGCACTCCCACTAGCAATGGAGTGTTGGTTCCCCTTGCTCCACATCCTCTCTAGTGTAAGCTGTCACTTGTGATTTGATCATACCATTCCGATAGGTATATGCTAGAATCTCAGTGTTGTTGTTTTGTTTTGCATTTTCTTGTGGCTAAGGATATTGGATATTTAAGTGCTTCTTGACCATTTGAGATTCCTTTGCTGAGAATTCTGTTTGTATCTGTAACCCATTTTAAAAATCAGATTATTTGGTTTTTGTGATGTTTACTTTCTTGAGTTCTTTTTATATTTTATCAATCATTCCTTTGTCAGATGTAAGGTTGGTGAAGTTATTTATTTATTTATTTATTTATTTATTTATTTATTTATTTATTTATTTATTTATTTATTTATTTATTTTTATTTACTTATTTATTTATCATTCTGTAGGCTACTGTTTTGTCCTATTGATGAATTCCTGTAGTAGTAAGGTTTCTTGGTCCCAGGCAGCCAGAGGTCTGGGATCCACAGACCTGCTGCGCCAGACCCCGCCGCTGTTGCTCAGGCCACAGAAATGACTCAGATGCTTATATTAAGTTCATGCTGTTTGGCCTATGGCTTAGGCACATTGATAGCTTGCTCTTATATCTTAACTCAACCCATTCCCATTAATTTGTCTGCCACATGGCCCATGGCTCACCTGTGGTCCTTACATGCTTCTTCTTTGGCAGCTGGGTCGATCTGTCCCTGCCTCCGCTCTTCCTTTCCTACCTATTCTGATTCCTCCGCCTACCTTTTCTATGGTGCCTGTCAAGGGCCAAAACAGCTCCTTTATTTAAAGATTGATATTCACAGCATATAGAAAGGCATTCCCACATCAAATTCCTCTGCTTTACAAATGTTTTTTAATGTCAAGTTGTCCCATTTATTAATTACTGACTTAGGGCCATGTGATTGGTATTCTGTTCAGAAAGTGATCTCCTATGCTAATGTGTTCAAAGCTATTAATATTTTTCTTCTATCAGGTTTAGTGCATCTGGCTTTATGTTAGATTTTTGATCCACTTGGACTTGATTCTTGTGCAGGGCAATAGATATGGATCTATTTGCATTCTTCTACATTCTGACATTCAGGTAGACCAGCACCATTTGTTGAAGATGCTTTTTATCCCACTGTATGTTTCTAACTTTTTTTATTGAAAATCTGTATGTTCATTTATGTCTAGCCCAGTTGTTGTCAGAGAGGCCTCACTCGGGAACTTATGGAAACAGATACAGGGACTCTTATCAGAAAGCACTTGGGGCAGCCTATAGAAGATGGTGAGTAAGGATTGTGGGAGACAGAGGGGTGTCTTCTCTTAATAATAAGAAGTGTGTTTCTAAAGGACTTATTAAGTGTACTAAATAAATCAGATTATGTATTAGTTGATCTTGCTTTATGGTGATGTAATTCTGTTGGTCTGTATGGATGTAAGGAAGTAGCTATTTTTGAACCTAAAATTATGTGGGTCTATTCGCATAGAATGCATGCAAAAGCTTGGCTACAAACTGTGATACTTGAAACATTTGCAGAATTTATTTTTTATTTTAAATTTTTGGGTAGTGCCTCTTGTCCTTTTTAGGTGTCTGTATAAATTTAATAGCCATTCAGACAGTTATGCAAATGATCAGGTATTATTTACCTTAAGTGTGGGGTTATAACATATCTCTCATTATCCCTTTCCCTTCATTAAGAGTAAAATAGCTAATACACTCTAATATGCAAGTTCTTATTCATTTGCATATTCTTATACTAACAAAGTATGAAAATAAGAAAATTATCAAATTAAAAATAATATTACTATATCAATAGAACACTCATATAAACTGTTCATTGAGAGAGTAAAGTTAAGTCAGATATCTTTTTTATGGGGATAACAACATAAAAAGAAGTAAATCTTTGATGCCTCTCACAGGGTTCCCTTTTCAGATCTATTCCACATGTGGTGTAGTGGTAATATTGCAAGCACTTGAGTATTAAAAAAAAGAGTTTTGTCTTGTGTTCTTTCATTCTGACAGGCCAATAACATACTGTCAACTGGCCATTTCTGATAGATTTAAAATTAAAACAGAATACCCTGACTTTTACTATGTACTTGCACCCAATGTGCTTGAGTCTATATGTTATTTCACTGCCTCCAATGAGCAAGCTGCCCTAGGAGATCTGAGACAAGCTTGTGGGAAATGATTTAAGGCTGTAAATATTGTTTACTTTGGGCCACGTACATCTGAGGGCAGAACTTTCAATTTATGTGTAGTAAACACTGGGTTTAATTCTTAAAACTATGGAACTAAGTAAGAGTGACAGCAAATGAGTGCTAAGGATCTGAATGTAACAATGGCCAGAAATTATAAAAATGTCATAAAACTGTTTCTCTACTTGTACTTGTATCATAGAATCTGTATTTAGGGATGTGATGTATAATGACATAAAACATATATCCTATAGTGAAAGTTTAAAATTCTATGTAGCTCCACAAATTCATAAGGAATATTTTCACTGAATACATGTTCATTGGGAACTTGGGTCTGGTTAATTTTGATGAGTGATATATATTTAATTGACAAGTTTTTCTTAAATAATAAAGTTTATGTAAAAGAAAACAATCTTTGCAGGATCTGAACTCCGTAAAGCATTTTAACAATGAAGTTACTTATGTCCATGAACCAGTGTTTCTATAGTGAACTTTACCTGTGGATATTTCACAAATGTATATCCAGAAGTATCACTTAGAAAAGTGAAGGCAGAAATATGAGATGCTCTTTTATTTGGCATTTTTTATTGACCTAAAAAATATACAGTGCTGTTACGAAATGTATAGCTGCATGTTTACCCAAGGATTCATTTCCTAGGGAAGATTTCTCTTCTGTGACCTTTTCAGTAAATCAAAAATTTCTCTCCTTTAGCTGCATAATTCAAAATGATTTCTTAGACTGATAATTTTGCAAGTATATGAAAAGGACTCAGAAAAATGAGAAAGTAATTTTTTATTGTTGTTGTTAGAACCATTTGGATATATTGTTGTTTATTTAATAATTTGTTTATTATTTATTTAATCAATTTAATCATCTCTAGAGGTTATTACAAATGTAGCCTATTTCAGCTTGTATTATGTGAGGCCCTGTTTTATCAATTTACACATATTTGCATTGAAGTTGTGAAAACATAAAATTGTAAATACTTTCCAGCAATGGGTGAAAGGATTAACATAAGTAATATTATAGGCCAACAGTTTTTAGATCAAGATATAAGCATATATGTATAACTATGAAGGAACAGAGAACAACACATGTGTATACAGATGTCACATTTATACAAAGTATTTTTAAAACTTCTTTAAAAATTTTTGAGACTTTCTTTTTATTTTATATACGTGTATTTTACTTAAAGCTTATGCAGCATGAGTGTGCAGTACCCAAAGAGGACAGAAGAGGGCTGATGATCCCCTGGGATTAGAGTTATATACAGCTGTGAACTGTTGTGCTAAAATCAAATTTTAATCCTATGGAAGAACAGCCAGTGCTCTTAAATATTGAGTCCTCTCTCTAGCCTCAAACTGCCACCTTGATATAAAATCCTGAGAGAAACCACTATGTCCTTGCTGAAGTTTAGAATAGAACTAAAGATCATCTTTTCCCATCTCACTGAAAGCTTCAGAATTCATGTAAGTACAACCAATTTCATAGAATCAAGGAAGTGTGAGCCAAATGTATGCTGTTGGCTAGAGATGACTGTGACTTTATAAAGTTAGAAGGGAAGAAAATGAAACACAGCTGGAAGGAAGATCATTCATGAAAACACAAACCTGGAGCCAGGACAGACCAGTGCTTTGGAGGCAGTCAGAGCCTCAGGATATGGGAGTGGAGTTCCATCACTAACTTACAGAATTAACTGGAGCAATATTTACAGTACCA
Source organism: Phyllotis vaccarum (assembly GCA_033318265.1). Taxonomy (NCBI): domain Eukaryota; kingdom Metazoa; phylum Chordata; class Mammalia; order Rodentia; family Cricetidae; genus Phyllotis; species Phyllotis vaccarum. The sequence goes on from JARWLC010000010.1 coordinate 58,092,034, forward strand.
AGCAGAATTCCTTTGCAAAGCACTGGGGAGTCAGCATGAGTGCATTTAGTACATCTTAAAAATAGAGACAACATGATATTATGAGATCCCGTAAAAATGAGTTATGATGTGAAATAAAAAAGAATAAGACATTATAGGTGTGTGCGGTATTGTCATGTTCACTTTTCATAAGGGGAATATTGACTTGTAACTATTATATTTTATTTTAGTCATTAACTTGATAGACAACTCATTTGTTTTATTTAAGCTTTCTATTTTATTTGCAATTAGAAATAACTAATAATTTATCCATGACAAATTCTTAGCTTCAAGAAGATTATACTATTTCTTGGGTCTTTGTTTTTTTTGTTTGTTTTGTTTTGTTTTGTTTTGTTTTTACTTTCAAGGAAACACAGGACTATAATAGAATTTAGGCTATCTTTCAGTGTTTATGGAAAAATATGTTAACTCTGAGAGCTGTGGTCTGTCTATACAATATCATGGTCAGATGAGTGTTTCTGGATCTCACCTTTGATTTAGGTAAATCCAGGTGATTTCATCAAAGGAATTAATTTGCCTTTAAATGTCAGTCATGGCAACTTTCAATATTTACATGGGCTTTTATCATCCATCATAGTTGGTGTAGTTAATTACTTTATAATTTATTTAGATATGCTCTTATAATTTTAGTATATTAGTGTTAATTCTGATCTAGATCTCTATAAATTGCTTACCATGAGACTTTCCCTGTTCTCACTTTAAAACAAAGAAAGGGCAAACTAAACAGCTGAAGAAAAGAAATGCTGAGCATTCAAAGCAGAGAGTGGTCCTGAGGTCAGTGAGTTTAATCAAAGGTGCCCTGCATGAAATTAAACATGTCATCATGAAGCTCTAGGAAATAAAGTTATTTAGCATAAGGAAGATTTGTCCTACCATAACCTAAGCCTGATTTTAGTACACATCTTTTTCTGATATTTAATGTCTAATGGCTTACACAAAGTTTCCCTGTAGTTCACACTGGTTAACAGTTGATTTTGAGAGCATAATTGCAATCCATCACAGAATAGCTTATGTAAACATGTCACAGAAACGTGCCTATAGTTATTTCTTCTATTTCTATACTTCCAATAGTCATTTCACGGACAAAATTACAGTAAAGCATGCTTTCTGTGTGTACAGCCTACAGATTCAAAGACTGCTAGGGATTATGTATCCAGCTCTCAGTGATTGCACACATTTGACCCTAAACGACAAAATAAATGAAAGCTCTTTTTCAAAGTAATACAATCAGTTCAAAAAATATTGTGCTAATAAAGTTATGTATTCTAATTGAAAGATTGATGGCAATCCATTTAGTAGTTACTAGGTTATTTGTGACAGACAGATGCAGAGTAACCTCATTATGGTCAGAATTGTGATGACTTGTAGCCGAGGGGAGGGATACAGCATTAAAGCCCTGCCATAGTCCATTCCCAGAACCTAGGTGGAAGATGATGTAACGGCAATGCATGGCCATTAAATATAAGTTTCAATCGGTTACCTCAAGTATTATTATAAAAGTGATGAAGGAATCATCTGCTTGATCCCTAATTGGCCTACTTAAAATTCACAAATGAGATTTACCGATTCCAATTTGTGTAAGAGAGACACAGGAGCAGCTCTGTAATAAGGGGCTAACCTTTGTGGTTTGGTATTTCAGTTCATATTTTCAGCTGTTTTCTTCTTGATCATTAAGTCTGTATTGGTTTATTTTAGACATCTCTGTCCACAATCACAGTTTGTGATAAATTATTCAGCACTTTTCATTTGTGTGTTCACTAGTAGTTCAATGTCAGGCTTTCAGCTTCAGTTCTCGGGGGACTTCTGTCAACATTTTAAAGTTATGTAGCAGAGAAAAAGAAGGAATATGAAGGCACATAATTATTTTCTCCTCGTTGAAATCTTTGTGGAATATGTTTCATGAATGACTAATTTTAAAATTCCCTTTTCTTGAATTATTAATAATAGTGTAGAAATACTGACCATAAAAATTCCATCTTCTTCTCACATTTCTATCACATTACTTCACATCTCTAAAATTTCTTGAATTCATAAGTATCCTCATAAACATAACAATTTTTATTTCAGGGAACCACAATGTAGGACTCTGCTTGATATGGAAAGCACTTTTTAAAGTTGTATTTTGCTGGCACAGTCTAATGCACAGTCATCACTGTACTGTTCATGTTAGATTTGTATTTTCCCTTACTCTTAAGCACATTCAGCTGCTCTCTTGTCTTCCATATAATCAGGGCCATGTCTGTGTAAATTAGACTTTATTTTTCATCATGAATTCTGCCGTGTTCTTATGCTGACAGAGACACTACAAGGAGATTTAACCTTCATTGTGGAAAGCCCCCCAAATATTTGCTAAAATATCAACCATCTGCCAACAAATTTAGCACACATTTTGTCAAAGTTAGTATTTCCATATAAAGTTCTCTGTCTTAATAAGTGAATTGAAAAGTTTAGGACCTTAGTAGCAGAACTGTAATGAAGCAAACAGCAGTCAGTTGAGAAGTTACATTTTAGGTGTAAGGCCGAACCATTTACTATAGATAGCTCATGCAAATTATTGAACTCGAGTCTCCGAGGTTTTCAGCTATAGTGATGGATTACAGAAGTTTATTGAGACACTTAAAACATATATTTTGTAATTAATTATGATTAACTCATTTATAAGTCATTAAAATTGGAAATGTTCAAAAATTAAATAGGCTTTTTGTTTCTTTAAGCGTATGATCACAGAGTGCTTACTGCATGACATGTTCAGGAGCAGGTGGAAGGTATATTAGTTTAATTAACCAGAAAAAAAAATCCATGTTCTTCTAGAATTTTCATCCTCATGACTAAACTATTCAATACAGAAACTTGAAAAATTGTGAATACAAATTGATGAGTGAAATTACTAATCTTGCTGCTAGTTTATGTGCCTAATTTCAGTATGGATGTGCATATGTGTTTGCACAGTGCAATTTTCATTTGCTATCTTAATTATTTGCATTTACAAGTATTTTTCTATTTATTTTTCTTTACGATGATATTTTATTCTCTATTTTTCCCTGCTTTCCCTGGCCTTGGGTAATAGCTATTCTAATTTCAACTTGAATAAATTCATCTTTAACTTTATATTTTTGGTAGCCCCAAATGAATATTGGATCTTTTGTTGAAAGATTTCCCTGACACACACACACACACACACACACACACACACACACACACACTAATTTGTTTGGAGGTCTTATTTTAGAGTGAGTAAACAAAAATGCTCAGTGTAGAGAGCCTGTAGTAGTTTATCTACTACATAGTTATTACAAACCAGAGACATCTAGCAGTGGGCTGTGCCCATAGAGAAAATTCCTGTGCAGCAGTTAGCATGAACATCCCACAGGACTTCCTGAGTAGTTCAGACTTCTGAATGGTAAATACCAGTGTTCAAAAGAGAAATTTATATATAATATAATAATATATAATATTTTTGGCTGCTATTTAAAGCACAAGTCTATAATCTCAGATATTTAGGAGGCAGAGGCAAGAAGAATTTGAGTTCAAGGCCCTCTGGGATTTTGAGTGAGTTCAAGACAAGCCTGAATAATCTAGTGAGATCCTGTCTTAACATAAAAGCTAAATAAAAAACTAATTAAGAAATTATAAAGTGTCACTGGGGCCATATCTTAGTGATAGAGCATGTGGTTAGCATTGTTAAACCCTAATTCAATTGTTAGCAGATTAGCCAATGAACAAATAAGATCGAACAGATAACATATTGATAATATCTAAGATAAATAAGGGCAGCAACCTTGAACTGTAGTTCTTTGATTTTCTATAAAATATGTCCAAGTGTTCAGTTCAATAATTTAAGTGAGATTAATGGTTTTAATTTTTAATTTATATTTTACCTATTAGACAAACAATTGTGGAAAAATTCTTTATCACTTTAGTGGTTTAGTAAGTAAATAGTAAATTCATTGGCTAACAAGTAGTCCTACATTAGAATAGAGTGTTTATGTTGTGTTTTACTGTACAACAAAATAATTAAAAACTTGGTCCTTAAAAATGTGGAAAAAAAATAATTATACTAGAATTGACTTGAAATCTCTCTTTGCTATATATTTTATATTGGTTTACTATACTGTAATTTTTTCATTTAGAGAATAGCCCAATTTATTTTCATAGCCCATTTACAAAAATACAAGGCTTTCAATAAGTGTATTATAGTTTTTACCTACAAAATACATGTATTAGCTACCATATCTTCCATTAGTAAAAATTACCTGTCAGAAGTTGCCTCTTGGAAGAAAACATTTTGGTTACACTTATTGGGTCCAGTCCAGTTCACTTGTGGTGGAAAGTATAAGAGGGTGGCTGAGTCCCACACATAGGTGGGACAAAACTAGGAATCACAGTCAGTCAATCCAGGGGTAGGCTGTACTTTCAGTAGGCTGCCTCTTCAAAGTTCACTGGTTTCCTTCCAAACGGGAGCACTTTCTGGAAACCACACCACGGATTCATATACATCACGCCATACAGGAGAGGGGTATGGGATCGGTGGAGGAGGTCTTCAGACTGGAATCCTGATGAATCTTATGATTTATAGGGTTGTCATATTTATCCAATACTTATGTGTTGAGTGATGATCTTTAATAATGTTGGGATACTATATGTCAGAAGATTTATTGTTGTTTTAATTTTTCAGAGTCAGGAGGCAGAGGAGGGAAGGCATTTTGGTGATTATAGAGTGATAATCAACAGGATGATCTTACAGAAAGCTGTGCTAAATTTTCCTGCATCTCTCTCCAATTAATAGTTTCTCTTTAGCATAATATGTCAATTTTATCAGATTCACGTTTATCATCAAACTTTAGGAGCTTCAGTAGATGCAAAGCTGCCATGATGGCTTTTTGACTGAGTGATCATTATAATTACATTAAGAATAATTTGTTAATGACAAAAGGGAACTTTTATGAAGTAGACACTCGAGTTATATAGTATTAACTTACAGTATGTTCTTAACACAGAATGATCCAAACTCTTAAGAATTTCAAACATTGTGGTCAGATCAAGAAACTGATCAACATTTCTACTCAGTCACAAAATACCTTTTGACCTTTGATTTCAATTACAGTATTCTTTTTATTAGGGTATTAAAAGTCTCAAATAAAGTAGCAAGGGAAACCAAATATAAAATAACTGAAAATAATAAAGAATATGTTAATTTATTTAATCAGGTTTGATAATTTAATATTGAAATTGAGTTTATTAACAAAATATTTTAAACATGTTCTTGTACAAAAGGAGGCATGTTGAGAGAGATGAGCAGATGAGAAATTTATTTATCATTAATACTTTTTAAAATACTGTATATGAAATAATAAAAAATGGGAGCTTGTATATAACTTTTCATTTTTATCTCCATAAATCTTGTGATGCCTCTTCAAATGAATAATTGTGATAATTTATAGCAATTGTGCTACAGAAATATAATTTCTAGGATTTTAATCTTACTAAAACAAAAAAAATAAAAATGAGAGCAGACTTGTAAATGAACATTACATAATAAAGACTTCCATTTTTTTAGAAAGTAATTTTGAATGGATAATGGTGAGGCAGAGAGTTTTAGAGAGAGAGAGAGAGAGACAGAGAGAGAGAGAGAGAGAGAGAGAGAAAGAGAGAGAGAAGCAAGAGGATAGGACAAGGTAGAGGAAGAGAGAGGGATACAAATGTGTAATTTTCAAGGTAATTATACTCTGAAGCCAAGACTATTCTAAGTATTACATCATTCCTTCTTTAAAATTATTATGTGATAAACTTGCACACGGTAAAAAAAAAAATTAAAAGCTTCAAAATCATCTAGCAATTCTTTAATGTCTAAAATCTACCATATATAATGCACACAGGTAGAATTCTGAAATGATTATATGCTTCTAATGGACTAATTATCCTGGAATAGTCAAAAAAAAGCAATTTAGTCTTATGATCACTAGGGAAAAAAAAAACCTTCTGTCCTGGTATTCTAAGAATTATTCACTGGCAATTGATTATATACGGGATTAATGTTTATTAAGGGGTTATATAAATACTCACTGATGCAAAATGAACCTTAAGGCAATTCCTGGAGAGTTGACTGTCCTGCTCAGTAATGGTGCATGTCCTAACCTGAGAATGCAGGAACAATCAGGAAGGAAGGGCAGCATGCCCACCACATCCTCAATGGGGGCTAGCCACGTCCTATCCAGGGTCCTGAGATCCCAATGATATGCCTCCAGGTCTCCCTCAATAATGCCTGAATCCCACCACACCCTGGTCTTCTTTAGCATTTGTTTGTACCTACCAAGAACTTTAACCAATAATTTTCTTTGTATTGCAAGATAGTATTTGTAAGAAAATGAACATTTCCATGTGGTCATTTTTGAAATACAAGTATTTGCAAAGGACATTTGGTTGTTACAAGGGATGGAAATAGTAAATTTATCTTACTATTTTATTTAAACAACATTAATTTGGTATTGCTCATGTGTATGGAAAAGTGTTCTATAAACTGAGATGAACAGAACTAGAAACATTTGAAGTCTGTTTTGTTTTTATTCTCCAGTAGCCTCATAGACACATGAAGGCAAGAACAGACAACTTGGTAATAAAGGTTTTCAGTGCATTTTCTACAAATGTTTTGTATAGTTTGAGACAGTTTTGGTTTTTAAAAAGCTTGGGAAATTGAAAATATTACACATTTGTCTGTATTTTTTCTAAAGAATGATTTGGTCCCAATTGAAAGATTGAGGATGGATGTGGAATATTACCCATGCTTTATTCCTCCCAGATGCCATTCCTGACATCTAGGAACTAGATTATCAAAAACATAATGTAGAAGCTAAAGGACAGAGGTTAGGATCAGACTTTCAGGAAAGTGTCTTCCCATGGTGGTGTGAACATGTGCTATATGTATACTCCTTCACTTTCAAGCAATAGCTCTGCAAAAAAAAAATTGTAAACATTCACATCTCTACTTGTCAACACTGTAGAGAACCCCTTATCACCCTATCCCCAGCAACTTCTTAACTAAAGCATCATCTTCCAAAAGCTTTCGTAGGATAATAATTTAATAGTGAACCCTGAGCCAGAATACAAAGGAAGAGACTGTGTAGGAGGCCATTGCTAATTTCCCTCCCAATGTAATCAAATCAGTACAGCTATCCAGTCAGAACACATAACCCTTAATAAGTCACTCTACTCGATTAAGAGAAATTGATTTTCTTCCACTGTGGATCACAGTGATTATGATAAATATGGTATCTACCATTCTCTGTGCTTCCCCTTAGCTGTCAGTCCATTTATTAGCAGGGTGGCAGGTATGCAAGCTGGAGAGAAGATACTGTGGCTCTAACTATAGGTGATAGTTCTTTGACAGCTGTGGAATTGAGCAAACCCTTGGAAGCTAGTCATGGTGCTGCTGGCAGCCTTCCACATACAAAATACATGGCTTGTGATTTTTTTTAAAAAGACAATTTCTCTGTAAAACCCTGGATGTCCTGGAATTCTCACTGTAGACCAGGCTGACCTCAAACTCAGAGATTTTCTTGCCTCTGCCTCCTGAGTTCTGGAACTAAAGGTACATGCCACCACTATTCAGCTGGCTTAGGTTTTTAATTGTAAATGTGGTAACAAGCAGAATATATGAGGTGATCAATGTTTGAGATCTTGACTGGTAATATGAAGCAATAATTGATGTTGAATTAAAAAAAGGTTATATTGTTTTAACTTACTTGATCCTGAATTGTTGAAACCTGTGGTGGATATATGAGGTTTACATAGGTGAAATCAAGTATAGACCTGCAGGATTATCTTATATTAAAGATAATAGCTGTAGGGATTTATGTCTCTTCTTGCTCATCTGAAGAAACTTGAAGACATTGACTTTATTTTGAAGTATTTATTCATTACATTTTTGACATTTCTAAGTAGTTTGTCTTAACTCAGTATAAAAATAAGGGAAGCAAAGTTGTCACAACAGGATGATCATGACTACTGAAATGTTTTAAATGACCTTTTCCTGTAGCCTGTTGAATGTTTTTCTAGTAAAAAGTTTGTGACATTCTTGACTTTGTGGGGGAAATGGATTTACCATTGCACAGAAGAAGACAGTAAAGAAGGTGGACTTTGACAATTTTCCATCTTTTAAGCATTTCGGTTTGGGATTTTATATGCATATGGGGTGCATGTGTGTGTGTGTGTGTGTGTGTGTGTGTGTGTGTGTGTGTATTTATAAATATATATATTTAGTTAGATTCAGTATTCAGTATCTGTTTTCTTAGATCTCCATTCTACACAACTCAGTGTTATAAATAAATATACTACAGAATGGTCAAATGGTGTGAGTGGTTTTAACTATGGAGGCAGTGAAATAAATTCCAGAAGTCCTGAAAATGAACCAGCAGAGTTTTCAAATTATGCTCTGTACAAAATAACAGATGCATTTCCTTTCATTCAAAATTTATCTTTGCCTACATGAAACAGAATTTTTATGAATAATACTCTCATTGATTATGTACATAGTGTTTTGTATTAGAGAACACAAGTTGTTTCTTAGTTTTATTTCATTTGAGAAAATATTTTTAATTTTTAATTTTTATTCTTATTTTGATATAAATTTCTCTTGAATTAGACAAGAGAATAGGGTATTTTCTAATTATAAAAATTAACTGGGGATTTGCTGGGGTATTTTTCCCTTCCATCAGTGAAAAACTACTATCTTTAAATGACTTTACCATTTTGCTTTTTTGTCTTTAAAAGAAAAGAAACCATGGCTTTGAGATTAACAGCTATGGCATGATATTCTTTGTTTACACTTAACTTTGGCTATTTGAGAAATGAGAAAAATTATGACAAAGTCTTGAAATTTCTGGCTCTTCTCTCACAGATGTTGAAGAATACTCTGTTCCTATTATCCAGGGGTTCTAATTGAGTAGATCATTGAGTTCAGACCAGTTTTTGTTTAGGAAAGCTTCCTTAATGGCTGCCTATCCAGCTATAAGAGTTACTTGTTAAGTGAGAGAAAATGCCCAAGATGCAGCTGACTGTGTTCTATATGCATAAGGTGGAAAGGTAGTGAATGAAATACATCCCAGTATATTTAAAATTGTCTGTTAGTGCTGGCTTTCCCTGTATTGATAGTTCTTTGATCTTTTCAGAAATTTTAGTGTAGACTTTCCAGGCAAAATGAGATACAATGAAGGGTGGGTCCAACTGTAGGCTTCCATGCTTAGATAAAATGAATATCCATGAATATAGGATTGAAAATAACCAGCTTGGAAATAGGCAAGCAAAAACTACTCTGGTTTTTTTTGTTTGTTTGTTTTTTGTTTTTTTGTTTTTTTTGGCAAGTACAGAAGTTTAGTTATTAAAGTGACAATAAGGGTAAGTATCAGAGCTGTGTATAAAACTGTCTGCAATATGAAAATTCACAGCAAAAATATTTAATTATAAGCAATGTGATAAGGTACAACCCAGTATGTTTTAATCTCTAAATGTATAGGAAAATGTGGTTGTAGAGATTAGATAGAAATAACAATGGATAGGAAAAATGGAAAAATGTGCATTTAAAATTTCCCAAGATTCCTTGCAGAGGATAATCAGACATTTCCCACTGCAAGATTTAAACAAAAGATAATGAAAGATGTTAGCTTGATACTGAGGAGATGAATATCCTAGTAGCCTTAAAGGCCAACCCTAAAGAACCTCCCTGCAAGTTAGCTTGTCAGACCAGTTAGTGTGCTCTGGGATCTGCTAGAGACTGTGATTCAATAAATAAAATTGTGTGCCTCTATATGCACACACACACACACACACACACACACACACACACACACACACACACACACACGGATAGACTGGCAGACACACACACACACCTATACACAGAAGCATGTTTCTAAACACATGTAAACATACCTATAAATTTGCATGCATAGGACACACACATACACGTACAAAATTTTTTTACTCTACAGAACTAATTTCCTGATGTTGAAAACAAAGCATAATGTGGACTGAATACTTTAAAAAAATATTCACTTTGATGTATTTTATTGTATTGGTATTAAAACTGCTTATTTTAAAATCTGGTAATGCATTGTTCTTAGTATATTCTTTTAAACCAATACTCACCCACCTTATTGTGTTGGTGCCAAACACTCCTGAAGCCTCATGTATCTACAACTTTACAGCTTAGATATGGAAATCTGATTTACTGCCTAACATTTGATCAAGAATCCTGCACTGCTGGATTGATTTCAAAATAAAATATGCAATGTGATGGCGTGGAGTTTGTTCTACTGTTTTAACAGTTCCTTGTAAAAAGATCGACTTTTTCACAGCACAATGATTTCAAGAGAATGCCAGCTGGATGACTACTTCTTTCTGCCTGGTGAAACTCCACGTTCTCTTAGGTGGTCATGCCTTCAGCACTCAGGCTTTGAATGGCATTTCACTCCTACTTGCTCTAATGTTGGGCAGCAGCAGTGGCAGCTGGCTCTCCAGTCACTAGATCTCACTTGTTTTGATAATTATGAGCACAGGCCAATCATTTCCCCATTAAAGCAAATCATGACACCTGCACATTTCAGGTCTAAGATATAAATGACATGCTTGTCGACATTAAAAAAATAGACATTCTTTTCTTTCTTTTTTTTTTTTTCAGATCAGCTGAAACCGTACTGCATGCCAGTGGCATTGGGGGATGGGAGAGGGTGGTTTTTGCCCTGCTTTGGTCACTAGATGAATACATACAGTTCTGGGGATATTTTCATCATTTCTAGATCCACAAATGGACAATTTAATTCCACTTGTTAAGCATAAACAGTGAGCCTTCTGACAGAATGTGAATGCTTTTTGTCAACAGTTTGACCTTGTAGTGCCATGACTTGGTGCCTTCTCTTGTTTATGATATAAAATATTATAATAAATATGGGAAAGAGATATTTTATTTATATTATGAAATTTTATAGTAAATTTTCACTGGTCAGATTATACCAGGTAACGACTTCCACTTACTTATACAATGTCTTTCAGTATGAATGGAGCAAGCATTCACAGAAGCCTACATAATTGAACGCTCTGAGAACTGGACCCTGATCATACAGAAAAAGCATGCCTCAAACTGAGCAATGGAGTGCTTGAGCTCCACAATTAGCATTAGAATTTCTCTGTGTCATTGCTAACGAGTGTTACAATAGTTCCAATAAGCTCCATGACCAGATGAATACAAATGTGGAATTAAATGTAGCCCAGGATCCAACCTTGATACCTACTCTCTAATTGCTTCCTTAATAAGAACTTTTTGTGAGATTCTTTGTCTATTTTTACTGTAAATTATTTGATTCATGACTGTCTCTTGTATGGAAAGCTAGACATTTTTCTACCTTCTCTTGGAATAATAATGGAGTCTTTAATGTGATTAAGTTATTATCTCTGTAATTTCTCTTTTGACATCACAGTTTATTTATTGCATTCTGTGGTTGTCAGACAGTAAAATATATAGGGGGATGTTGAGATACTTTTATACTGGATGCTTAATCTATAGGTAAAAGAAAAATTAATTTCCATAAAGTTATAAACATAATTGTAATTAAAAAGAAAAGTATTGGGAGGGTTTTGTTTTTATTTCCCCAAAATGAACTAGCCTGCCCTAATATTTCCATGGATGCTTAAGAATTAATGTATGCATAGGGAAACAATAAACTCTATGCATGACTGTAGTATAATGGAACAGTACTTGCCATTCTTTTGTATGCTAAAGTAAAATAGTCAAACACATCATAATGGTTGCATAACAAGTTTACTTGTTTTATAATCACCCATCACCCTCAAACACACCAGTTTAAAGTAAAAAACCAAAGCTCTTTTGCTGGTGGTAATGCTGTAGAAGAGAACAATTTGTCTTCTTGAATTCTATTCCTGTCCATCACCCAACTCCATTGTCTACCTTATTGGCTGTCCTCCAGTTCTCTGTCTTCTTTCATTCCTAAAAAGAAGGGAGTCAAAGACTGGCTAACATACAGGTGTTTTGTTGCTTGTAAAGCCCCCCTCTCAGTTATTCATTATGCTAATAGTACTTTCTGATGTGCAGTTTGTGGATTTATGACCGATTCTCAATAAGTGTGAATCTGGACTGCATGTACATCTTTGATAAGGTTCTAATTGGATAGCGGTGACCTTTCTGGATGTAATTCAGGGAAGAAGATTAAAAAGCAGTCCTGCAAGTGACAGGTTTTGGACAATAACATATGAATTCAGTTCTCCTGGCAGGCAAGAGATGTAAGCCATGATAAATTAGAGGCACACTATACAGGCTTCCTGAATGATTTTTCATCTCCTCTGCATCCTGGTAAATCCATTATACAAATTGTGCCAATGCAATATTCCCCTGTCCAGGATGAAACTTCTTGCTTACTGATAGCTGCAACTGGCAAATTGGTCATTGACAGTAGTTTCAAAGTGACTGTGGATTACATATCAATTCTAAGTACAGGTACAAGTCAGCACACTTCTATAGCCAAAATATGCTGAACAGCCAAGAGGTTTCTACAAAGGACTTGCCAAAATTTAGGAAATACCTTCTCTTTTTCTCTATTTTCTTCTTTAGATGTATAAAACACATAATATACATTGCCATGTTTTAATATCCACCCAGAGCCTCACAATATACTTGCCTGATCTAGAGACTTTATGATGAATTTTCAGAAGTAATCAATTAAAACACATGTTGAAAATTTGCCATGTGTAACAAAATCTTATATTCTTACTGTTTCCACATACTTGTAAAATAAGCATAATTAATCATTTTTACTGGATCTGAATATAAACACACGTGCAAACAAATACATCGAGTCAGGGAAGGAGAGTTTTTTTTTTTCAAATTTGTTTTAAAAATACATATATGTGGTAACATAAGCTTAAGTATATTGCTATAAACAATAGTGTATGAGACATTTTTGTTAGATGATTTTGGACCACTTACTGCCCTTGCCATCAAAGCCTGTTTCTTCTTAGCTATGAAATACAGAATCAGTTTCTCATGTTACATCCATTTGATCCTGGACTTTCCCAGAGGATTTGTGCAGGGCGTATCTCCTCTTTCTCCTCACACTCAGGTGTAATCAGTGTGTACATCTCTCCCACAACTCAGCATCTGCTCTTAGAGAGTGCACTCTGGAATTTGTCATAAGGAGAAGAGAAGGCCAGTAATTATTCTTTCCAAGGGCTTTGGGGGAGTTCAGATACTGTGCTATGTTTTTGCCAATATAAAACTGAGCTCTGACCAAACCATGACTCAGGGCCATGTGGCTGTGATCTGTTTTTATTGGTGACAGGTTTGTTTTCTCAGCATTCACTTAGCATGTGCATTGTCACGAAAGATAAATGTAAATCAGTAAGACACAGATTAAGCAACTTGTCTTAGTTAGGGTTTCCATTGCTTCAACAAAGCACCATGACCAAAAAGCAAGTTGGGGAGGAGAAAGATTATTTGGCTTATGTTTCCATATTGCTGTTCATTGTTGAAGGAAGTTAAGACAGGAACTCAAACAGCGCAGGCACCTGAAGACAGGAGTTAATGTGGGGGATATGGGGGTGATGGGGAGGTGCTGCTTACAAGCTTGCATCCCCTGGTTTGCTCAGCCTTCCTTTATTTTATTTATTTATTTTTTAAAATAGAATCCAGGACTACTAGCCCAGGGATGGCACCAACATCCATGGGCTGGGCTCTCTCCATTGGTCACTAATTGAGAGAATGCCTTATAGCTGGATCTCATGGAGGCATTTCCTATACTGAGGCTCCTTCCTCTCTGATGACATTAGCTTGTTCAAAATGACACCAAGCCAGGCAGTCCACTATTCAGTAAAGTTTCCACTAACTGAAACCTAGAAACTTGAATGTCTCCTGAACTTGACATCTTAACAGAGACATGGGAGCCAAACAAAACCCAAAATTGGACATCATCTGTCTTTGTTTCAAACCGTTTTGCAACTCACCTTTTTGTAACTTTTTTTGCAACTCACATTTTGCAAGCCACCCTTCAGCTGTAGCTTCATTATCCTTTAATTCATATGCCATAAAATTGGTTCATTTAAAGTGTCAGACATCATTTTCCATGTGATATTTTATATGGACTATAAAATCAGCACACTGCCTCCTCTCTCAGAGGTGTTTAGTACTAATGAAATGAAGAGCTACTAGATTTTCATCTAAATAAAGCAAAGAAGGAATCAAGTTTATTTCCTCTTTTATATCTAGTGACGCATATTTCTTGTAAATTCTAATAATTATGTTAATTGTTTTCTAAAATTTGCCCATCCTTCATGATTTTCTATTTTTTTAAGTCACCATTCTGTCCCTTCCTGTGACAGTCACATTTATTCTCTTCTGAGAGTCATACAATTGATTCTCATTTTAGATGCCCTCTTCTTCAAGTCCACCCTATAATTTCTACCAATAATCTAACCTAAGATTACTTTTTGCTATGACAGATTAGTTGCTGAATGTCCATGAGATTTAATTACAAAGAAATGACCTTCAATGATGAACTATCAGTTTTACACATAAGTTGATTCGCTCTTAATTATGAAGCCCTCCTTTTCATAATCTCTGAATAAATAAATCCATTAATCTCATGCTTTCATTGATATTTAATTTGGAAACTGTGTTTTGTTAATTGTTATTCTTCTATTCTTCTTTTCTTTCCACCATAAATGGGACCCAAGATGATAATGAAGTGATGACTTTTTCTTACTCCACCTTTCTTACAAATCCACCCGAAATCCTGCAGAATGAATATTGGGTTCCAAATATTTCAACATTTCATAACCATTGCTTTTGATTGTTTCCTTGCCCACCCACCCGCCCCAGGAATCATGACTGACATCTTGACTAAGAATTTCAGTTTCTTGAGAACATATTGAGCATATGATAAATCTTCTCTTATATTTTCTGCTCAGTACATTATATGTTTGGAGTGTAGCCTATAACAAAATGCAATGTGCATAAATATATAATATCTTCAGATCTATTTACCTTTTAACTATCAAGTGAAATAATGAAGAGAATGAAACTCAGCCAATTAGATATGATTGAGATGTACAGATGACAATTCGAGTAAACTATATTGAAATGGATCACACATGAGGAATGGTCACTTAGGATTAGGAAGTAGGAAGAGCTAAGTTTAGGGGGGGGCATAAGTAGTAGGATTTTTACTAACTTCATGCTAAATATTTGGAGAATAAAGATGTTTAATGCAGGTCTCAAAGCTTTCTAATAATTTTCAGTAAATAATGTGATGATGAAGTGTAGAACAGCTACATCCCTAAACATTTGTTCTTTTTAATTCTAATCTTGGATTAGATGGGTTACTGTGGATTGTGATAAGAAGCATCAGTAGCTACATTATAACTATTTGCATTTAAAGATTACTATATAAGTTTAAACTGAAAATTTACACTTTATTTCTTATGATTTCCAAGCCCTAATTTAAAAAAGAATTGTTTTTAAAGTCTTGTTTAATATTTTTTTATTTTGTGATACTCCCAGAGAAGTATAAATACTAGCCTAAAATTATCCAATTAGGATTTTTAATTCAACTTATTAAGACTAGTTTTGACTAAGAATATAATTTTTCATTCTTTCAAATACAAAAATAAGATCATTAGTGGAGGGAATTAAAATAAATATGACATAAACATGTCATTTTAGGTAATGATAAAAATGTTAATTATTTTTTCATAGCGAACAACACAATATCATCCTAATTGGTATTCTATAATTGCTTAAAGTACTTTCCAAAATCCAATGTTAGATCTGCATTTGTTTATGTGTTTAGAGGTACCTGTTATTTGTTCAGTGAACATCAGAGAAACATCCAGGGCAGGTTTGGAACATGGTGTCCTTAGTTTGTAAGGTGGTGAAGAGGAATCACCATTGAAGCTGAGGATGTGTTTCAGTAGATAAAGGGCTTGCTTTATCACACAAGCATAGCAACCTACGTTACATCCCCAGAAACCTTGGATAAAAGCCAGGAGTGGGGGCTCACATTTGTAACCAGTGCTGGAAGGCAGACAGACACCCAGAGCTCTCCAGTCAGCTAATTTTAGCAAATTGGTGAACCTCAGGTGTGTTGAGAAGTCTTGTGTCAGAAATTAAAAATATATAAATAAATAATGTGGAGATTTGTTTATGAAGATTCTGGATTTTGACACCTGACCTCCATATGCATTACTGCACTGACACATGAAATTATACTCCCATATACATGTCTACACAGAAGCATATATGTTTACATACAGGTTTACATATACCACACACAGGCACATAAGTCATTGTAGTGGATTTATGATGTTACATTGTAAATAATTGTCCCGCCTATGAGTTTCATAGAAAGCACTGATTGGCCAAAAGCAGACAGGAAATGTGGGCGGGGCTACCAAACTAAGAAAACTCTGGGAACAGGAAGAACAGAGCAGAAATGCCACACAGAAGCCAGAATATGAAGGGGACAACTATGCTGCTCTGAGAAAGTACTGAGCCACATGGCTGAACAGGATAAGAATCAGGAGTTAAATTAAGAGCAGGAGTTAGCAAGTTATATGCCTGGACCCCAGGTCAACCAGTGTACAATTAATTTAAGCATCTGTGTGTCTCTATGGGTTTGTGTGTCCATGGATCCAAACCTTCAGGCTAGGCCAGAAAGTCCAGGCCACAAGGGTAGCCTACAAAGTCCGGTTCAGAAACATCACACAAGAAGTCATAAAATAAATTAGGACCTGCCTTTGCTTAAGAGTGTTAAAAACTTTCACTTATGCTAGTTAAGTGTACATGGCATAGAAGAAATTCGATCCTCTACAGGCTACAACCTCTCAGCCTGCTGCCCTTTCAGGAAGCCAGAGAAATCAAAGAACCACCTACTGACCCTCCCTATTGTCTGGGCATGTCGCTTTCTATCAGTAGCAAGCCCCAATCACTGAGATACACATGTACCTCCTGCCTGCTTAGGGTTTGGCAGCTCAGTCCCTGCACCTGTTTGCTTATACATGAGCTGTGAGTGTCTGAATTTAAATAGAGGCAGGGGGTGGAGCACTGTGGAAGGGCTATGCTTCTGTCAGAAGCAGTTCCTTTCTGCACAGAGAAGAGACAAACCAGCTTGCAGGAAACTGGGATATATCATCCTACAAAAGATGAACCCTCATTTTGATTATAAAATCCACCAGAAAACAATGTCTTTATTCATGTAGGGAATTATGAGTAACATCATCAATCATTACCAGAGTCTTTTCTCATAGTATTATTCTCTAAAATCATAAATAATGGAATAGCAAGAGCATCAAACATTGAAGCGAGAGCATGGATTTCTGGCCTTCATACAAGTGAAATATAGCCAGTTTTTGGTAAACGTAAACACTGGAGTAGTTTAATATCTGGAGTAGATATGTAGCATACACTTATTAGATTATATTAGGCTGTTTTGTTGTTACTGTTCTTTTTCTCTTTATTTATTTATTTTGTTTAAAGAACATTATACTGCTGACTTCCCCTTTTAGCTTACTTACTGAACTATATTGAAGTTTGACCAAATAAACTCTTGATAATGTCCACTATGGAGCACCCATTGTTTTTGGCTTTATACGTAAAAACCGTAAAACTCTTTTCTGCTCTTGGTATATGCGAAGCCTGTGAATTTGAGTTAAGTATTTTTGTGCCTGAGTTATCTTTACTTCTCAAAGTAGATTCCCACTTGAATTAGTGTCAAAGGGTTGAAATGAGTGACAAATTATTTAGAGTGTTATTTTTCAAACGACAATATATTATATAGAATCAGGTATTTCTCATTTACTTCCTTTGATGTTGCACAATTATGTTCTTCATAAGTAACATTACCAAAATTTTACTACTGAATATGTTTCATAATAAGGACATTGAAAAACAAGGTTTATCATAACAAATATTAGTATTTCACATAATGAAAGTATTTTTATGTATAATACACTTTCATAAGCTAAGATTTTTTCTATTATGTGTAATAAACAACTCTTTAATATCAAAATGGAGAACTGACATAATGCTGCATAGTTTTTTACTTTCTGAATTCATAACACCACAAAACAAACAAAACTAAACGTTCTAAAAGATCTTCTGAATTTGGAGACACCTTGAAGGTCTCCAGGCTGTCACCTTCTCACTACCCCATGCAGTTTGAGCAAATGAACAGCCTTGAACTTTATGCACAGAGTTCCAGGGCCTGGGCAGAAGGCAGTGCATCTGCAGGTCCTTGCATGACTAATTTCCTGTCAGCAAGTGATTTTATTATCATTTAAATACAAATTTATGATAATATCAGTAAACATGGCAGATGGTCAGATTGGTAAATTCTAACGATACAGGTTGAAAACACTATTGTATGTCCCCCATGAGTGCCTCTCTCTCTCTTTACCTTGCTTCCACCGGTGACTTTGATAGAATTTTCACGTATTTACTTTTGTCTTTTTAAAGATGTGATGTGTCGAGCACTGCACTGAAGAGTCTGAGGACAAAGTGTGCCTTGCTGTCACGGCTTTCATTAAGGATGGAGGAAAACCCAATTATGAGTAGACATTTCCCTGTGTCTCTGGATGATTTCTGCATGATTTTGTTTTCTTTTTATCACTACTTACCCATAATTTAAAAAGACAGAAAAGCTACCTGAACCTCTGTTCCTATTTGCTTTAAAGTTAAAATAATATATGTGAAGAAATAATAGATCTTCATACTCTAATAAGTTCTTCCACTCACGGATCTGTATTTTTCAAAATATAATAGCAGTGAGGGTCTCTGAAACAGAGGAGGGGCTGCTAATATTGCAGCATTCACAATATTTTTTCTAAACAAAACAAATAAAAAAATTGTAGCTAATGAAACTTGGCAAATATTTTATCAGAATATCACTAACTGGGAAATGAATATTGACTGTAGTACATAACTCCATAAAATAAATCTAATAGAAAAATGTAAATTGATAATTAAGCTTACATAAATGGTTAAATTTCTTCAATCTTAGTTTAAAAAAACAAAAATTAAAAAAAGATTAGTGAATGGTGTACTCTTGCACCTAACACAGAAAATAGAGAATCTTTATGTTGAAATTAGAATACAATGGTATTTACACTGATGCCTTAAAACTTATGATATGGAAATCATCACTCTATAATTTAAAGCTAAGAAAGAAAGTGCATTTTAATGGTATTACAGGCATCTGTAGTGGATTATGAAGACAGAAATGCTACTGTTGGCATTGGTGAGCTTCACACATCCTCTCAGAGACTCACAGCTTGAAGTTCACCTTCCAGTGGCTGTGCTGGCTACCTGGAAAGCAAACTGTTGAATGACACACAGCTTTAGGGAAAACAGGAGACTGACTGGGTTCCTTCCAGTTTTGTCCTATATTGAAAGATTCTAAATATTTAGATGATTAGACTTTTTACTTTCCTGTACTTGTAGTCCTTCAACTACAAATAAATGCCAAAATTATTATTTCTTTTGTATTTGAGGTCCACGTTTGCCCCACAATTATTTATTGGGAAAAATGGATTTAAAAAAAGAAAAAAAAATCAAAAAAATTCTTTGGGAAAATAATCACAATATAGTTATTATTTTTGTTATATGAATTTTTCCCATTTCAGTGCATATACTATTATATGATTTTGTTTCTGTGAAACAAAAATTAGATGGGGAAAAATAAGTCGAAACAAGGAACTACAATATTCTCTTTTGAAATGATGAATTTAGCTGAAGCACTCAAATCTCCCCTGCTGGGCTCAGGCAAGCTGAAATTAATTCAAGAAGACAGATAAAATTTTTTACCAGGCCGGGTGGAGATGACGGATGTGACAGCTCTCAGTTAAAATGTCTTTTTAGTGGCAAATGCATGTGTATTAGTCAAGAGATGTGACATAACTGTCCCTGGCGAGAGAAAATGAACCAGTGACCATTTGCATTTAGAACAAAAGGAAAATTTCTATGGTAAAAGGTGACAGAAAATATATTTTATTCATTTTTCCACATTTGGAAATATTTTAAATAATCCAGTTACTTAAAAACGAAAGCAACAAGACAAATAAAAACAACCCTCAAAGCTAAAGAGAAACAGTTTATACAGCCAGATTACAGAAAATAAATATTTTTTTTTATCTTGTCTACAGCTCAGAGAGGCAGAGTTTATTGAGTCAAATTTCTGTGCCCCATGCTTTGCCCTGCCCTCACCAAAATTATCCGGAAATTGTTTATAGATCATGATACTTCAAATATTGACTTAGAAATTCTTTGCAGATTTGAAATGGTTGTGGATAAATGCTTGAAATCCTTAAATGTGCAATGTCTTTTGGTTTCCTTTTGGCTCCCTCCCCTCTCCCTCCCCACTCCCTCCACTTTCCCTCCTTCCCTCCCTCCCCCCTCCTCCCCTCCCTCCTCCCCCTCCCCCATCTCTTCCCTTTCTTTCTCATCAGAACAGTGTTAACTGCCTCTCTACTCCCATGGAGTATTTACCTTTGGTCTTTGCTATGAAGCAGAAGAACAAGATGAAAGTGGATGTGGTGCTGTCGCAGACTGCTCTAGGCAAAGAAAATGCTCAGAAACTATGGGTGGCAGGATGGACCAAGTGAAAGCCAAGTTTAATTAAGTGTGTGAACAGATGCTTT
Source organism: Phyllotis vaccarum (assembly GCA_033318265.1). Taxonomy (NCBI): domain Eukaryota; kingdom Metazoa; phylum Chordata; class Mammalia; order Rodentia; family Cricetidae; genus Phyllotis; species Phyllotis vaccarum. Next base: position 58,112,764 of record JARWLC010000010.1, read on the forward strand.
CAAGACATAGTAGTTACGAGTTTGAACTGAAAGTATAATTGAATTTTGTAGTATAGTTTTTTTCCAATTAAAATCAAATTATCCTAATTTTGTTGTTATAAGAAGTGACACTTCAAGGAAGACTCTCCAGTATGAAACTAGAATTTGCCCTCCTTAGGACAGAAGGACATCATGAGGTATTTTAGTCTTAATACAAAAGTAAAATCTCCAGTTTTGAAGTTTATTATTTCCTTAAAAACTCTATTGCCCTTAGGAGGGCATGTTAGAGCATGAGAATTATTCTAGATAACAGTAGTTCAAACCAATAAAATAAGACCTATAGTAAAAATGTAGTAAGAAAAGATTGCCTCAGAAGTCAGGTGTTCATTTCTTAGCAAAAATTGGCACCCTTTAACTAAGAAGGTGCTTTTGATTCCATGCATGATGAAAAGTGAAATGTAATGTAACAAAACCTAAGCCTCAGACCTCTCCTATTAATCCCTGTGGTCTCCATGATTTCACTCACCGGGTTTGCTGTCAATGGGTTCTCAGCATCTTGTCTTTCTGATCCATAGCATAATTTAATGAGGACCCTTGACCATACACCATTTCATGGCACAAAAACCTGTGGTTTTCTGTTTAAACTTTCTTTGACTGAACTTGTGATAACACATTCATTTTTCTCTTCTACTTTTTTAAAACTACTTTTGCCTAGCGCATCCATAAACCCAAGAAAAAGATTTGTAGGTTAATTTCCATGCCCAGCTTAGCGCAAAATAGCATTTCTTCCATTTTTCATTGTAATTTGCATTTGAAAATGACATATTTAAATGAGGTTGGAGGAGTTAAGATCATTTGCGTTTTCTGTTGTGCACATACATAATATTTGTCTTTGAACACAAATATACTCCTGGTTACTGGGTAGTCCTAAAGTTCTGTCTCTCAGATTTCCTTCTGCTGTTCCAAGCCTTTTTTTCTTGTAGGTGTTTGCAGAATTTCCTTTTGCTTTTCAATGTTTTGTAGTATACTTTAGGAGCTCCTGTAGTTTATCAGTTATATCTATGTGGTAAGGTCCAGTTTACAATATTATTGGCAATGTCTACTTACAGCCATGTAAAATTCCTATCATCTTGATGCTAATATTTTCTTATTATTTAAAAAGATGTAATTTTCTGATATTGAGAAAGTATGATTATAAACAGTAATAGAGTATAAGCCACTGGAGTAATTTAACATACTCCAAGAGCTGTATTAAAAATACAAAGAATAAAATTTATTATAATTAATGGTAAATCCAAATTTATACACTATGTAATAAGCATGCACATAATGAGTCATCTATTAATTTTTGTAGTGAGACTAAATTCTATTGTGTATTTAATACTAATAATACATATAGTTATCCAAACATGTCAGAGCCCCGTGACCCACAGCCACATGTGGCAGTTGCCAATATATTATTCACTGTTGCTCAAAGGCTTTGCTTCCTTGACATGTCTTTATAACCAAGTGATACAAACACCCTCTCTGAACATGTTAGATGTATTTGATCCCTGCCCTTTTATCCTTTATCAATTTCAGTTAACTTTCTTTCCTAATTGTTAGGCCTAGAGCTTCTAGAACAGTGATCAGCTGAAGTGATGAGATCAAACACTTGTCCATCTGCTTAAGGAGAAAATAGATTTCTCATAACAGTAAGCTTTTATATTAAATATGACATTAACTGTGGTATTTTCCTAGATACCATTATGAAATTCTTATTCCCTTTATTCTGTGGTGGGATTCTGGTGTCAGCTGATAAGGTCTGAAGACGCTTATCCAGGGTCCCGGGCTTCTGAAGGGAGAGTGGCCAACCCCATTCATAAGGGCTGCTGGGAACTTGGGTCTTGGTTTGTTGTTGTTTTTGTTTGTTTTTTGTTTTTTGACTGTGAATTAAACCTGGGCCGCAGTGGTGAGAGCACAGAATTTTAACCATTAGACCCAGCCAGTGTAGAATACATTTATAATTCTTTTTGATATGCTCCTCATTTCAGGTTGGTAAAGTTTTACTGAGGAGTTTTACATTTATATTCATCAGGAATATAGATTTACGTTTATTACTTCCTCATGATGGTCTTGTTTAGCTTGGATTTCACAGAAATGCTGATTGGTTAAATACATTTAAGAAACATTTCTCCTTCTTATTGGTCTTGGAATATTTATGATGAATTAATTCTATACTTCCTTTAAATACTTGATGTAATATTGACCTTGAAATATATAAGATAAACAATATAGGATGATATCTAAGTGATTCATGTCTTTAATATTGTCATAAATCCTGTATCCTTCTGTATCACTTAAGAAGGAAATTTATAGTTGCTGTTTGGGGTGAAGGAAAGCTTGAAAATGCTAAAATACTTGTCAGAAATGCAGTCGGACTTGATTTCCCTTTTGACATGTTGTATGAGGTAGATGTCTGCAAACGTATCATTTTACATACTCTCAATAACTAAATTTAAGTCAAATGTCAATTAAAACAAGCCACAAATTTCAGTAAGCTCATGCCTTCATGATTAAGCTTTTAATGTAGTGATGTATCATGAGATTAGTAACCTACAGTCATTTTAGACAACTGTAACTTAAGAGTTATTAACTTGCAAAAATTAATTTGGTTGTGTGTGTCAAGTCTTGCTGTACTATTACTTCTTCTTAACATTGTAAATATCCAATAATAATTGCCTAACTTTCCTTGTTCAGAACTCATTCCAGACCAATACAGTTATTTTACCACAGTTTAGCTTAATGATCGAGTGGGATTAATATAGGATCATTTGTAGTATGGATAAGTATTACAGAAACTGGGATGATTCAAAGATAGCCACATCACAAAACAATCAGCATGAATGGGTCTCCCTACATGTCAGATAAAGGATCTCTTCTCCCCAGCAATTAATGCAAGTTAGAGAGATAACTCTGTGAAACTTAAAAATTTCAGGAACTTCTTGCAAGTTGTGCATCATTTTGCATCTTGAGTCTTCTAAATTTGTTTTCCTCTTGAATTTTAAGGAGCATCCTTCTAGAAGGAAATATTTTAGATCAAAAGAAACAGCTAGACAAGATAATAGAAGCATTTTCTATTAGAAAAATAATAAAATATTACTTCATTATATCCTAAGTTTATGGTGATGTAATGATTACTTATTATATAATCAAAGAAAAGGGAAATAAGTCCTCAAACATGAGTTTTCTCTTTAAAATTTGCATTTCTGTAACAATAGCTCACAAAATATGATTTAACACCCACGACATTAATATCACTAAGTAATTTAGTAAAATTACAGGTACTTTAAAAAGTTTTATTACATGTATATATTTATTTGGGGGAGTTGGAGAAAAATCATACCTGTGCATATCAGAGGGCAGCTTGAAGGAGTCAGGTATGTCCTTCCAGTGTTTGAGTTCTGAAGATCCAACTCAGACTGTCAGGCTTATTGGTAAGCATCTTAACATTCAGGGTCTTCTTGCTAGTTCAGAAATACAAATCTTGAACCTGGTCACAAACTTCCACTAATAAAATTTGGGGTAAAGTCTAGTACAGTTATTACATTTGTTGTAACAGGGTCATTCAGAGATCCCAGTTTATACTGAATTTGGAAACCCACAGTGTTATACATCTAATAATCAAAAGATATAGCATCTATCCAATGGCTTTCTTATTTTTTATATGTTAGTTTAACTACCAAAACAGATTCACCAAATAATTTTGCATTTTCTTTCAGCATAGTACCCAAGAACTTATAGGGTCCAAATTAACATCCTATATAATTAACAACGAGAAATGCTAACATTATTGAAGTTTTCTCAGTGTAATAAACTTATTTAACTTCAATGTCATTTGATAGAAGTTTTATTTGATTTCTTTAGTGATGCGTTAGTAGTTCAATAGTTGTCTAATTCCAAGTTGACTTTCAAAGAAAAGAAACCTATAACAAGGGTATTTTTGGAGACTACTTTTCTTTGTGTATGAAAGCAAAGCAACTCCATATACATTGTTAGTAACATTATGGAAAGGATAAAGTAACAAGGAACTCTGTTGATCTCCAGGGGAGCCATAGAAATGAAGAAGCTCTAAATTCCCTATTTTTTGACCTCCTGACATAAAGTTGGTCTGTATAACCTTGCTTCACTTCCTTATACATTGAATGAATTTATTTCTTAGAAGGAAATTAATTGTGTGTGTGTGTTTAACACCAATAGTAAATGAAATTCTGGAACACATATTTTTATACTAGAGACTAACTTTATTTGGTTCTAGATAGAAAGGATTACTATTTATATATTAGTTTTTGTGCATACATGTTTATTAATAATCTTACAGGAACCGTGGTACCTACACAATAGCACTGTATAATACAGTTTCTAAAACATAGCCCCGGGTGCCCCTGCTTTTAGCATAAGGCTGATAAAAAAACAAAACCAATAGCTGCTTGATAATAAGTAAGTAAGTAAATACATAAATAAAAGACTAGGGAGAAACATTAAAATTGACACTCAAAATGCTCTTATGAAATTAAAATTCAAGTCACCTAGTCCCTAAATATAGTCATCGAAGCTATACTCCAATGCTCTTCTCTTGCAGGCTCACCTCAGAAGTAAACAAGACAAAAAGTAAAATTTTTGTAGGAGATTCAGAGTCATGTGTTGTGATGATAAGCTGATCGAAGGCCAAAACCCAGTAACATATAGTGTCTATATTGGGGAAATGTGTTGCTACTTAAAAGAAGTTACAGCTTTTCTCAATGTATCCATGGGTTCAGGCAGCCTTCCTAGGAAATTTTTATTTTTATTTTTCTCTAAAGCAAATTACTTAGCCCTAAGTTGTGACTTAGAGAAGAACTACCCTTTCAACCACTAGTATGGTTTAGTGCAGGTAAAATAAATGGCTTACCACATAAGGTTAGGAAATATGTGTAACTGGGGATAATATTGGAGACAGGTAAATTATGTAGAAAAAAATTGGTTTATACATCAAATACATTAGTAATAACTCTTGTGATGTGTTTTCAGATAACACAAAGGATGAGGCCAAGGGCTAAAATGCCTCTTCATGCTTTGCAAATCAGAAGATTTTTCAGATGAGACAATAAATAGATGCGCCAAAACTTAGATAACTAAAGTATGTACTGAGCGACTACCTAAAAGAGTTTGTCTTCTGACATGCTGAATTGCCCTCTGGGTGACTGGCAGCTTAATAAAATCTGTGAGTGTTCAGCATGGCGCTGTTCTGTTATTTACTCCACTTCTATGCTGCATGCATGAACTGCCACTGTCTGATGAATCACTGAAGAGAATGAAAAGTGACATACACCTCTTCCTTTAGCGGCCGGTCACACTGACAGCATCAATAGAAAAATACATCATGGGTTCTAAAATGCCACATTTGGGGCATTTACCCTGAATAAGACATGAAGCTATTTAAGGAAAGCAGTAGTATGTTATCATTAAGGGCCAGCTGACAAAGAGGCGAGTGTGCTTTGAACTCTCCCTACTCATCATTCTTAATTTCGTCTCTTCTTAGATGGAAAGCCCACCCACATGGGCTCAGAGCAAGGCTGAGACTATTGTACATTTTAAAATCTCATTGATAGATTGATTTCATCAACACCCATCCTGGCTCCTGCCCATTGGGAGAAGCTCCTGTTCTCATTAGGGTCCTATAATGTCTGTGGCTAACATTGTTCTTATGCAAATAGAATGACACAGAAGATAAGTGCCATGAAAATTCAATTTCCCCTGACCACCATTACCTCTTTTCTTTTAGTTATTCCCGTTCCAATCTGCAGGAGGTAATGTGTTCAATCTGCTGGTACTTCTGCAAGATGATTACTGCATTTTGGTAATGAATTTCCCAGCACTAGGGGGTGTTTTAGCAGGTTCCCTGGTTTACCTAATGTGGATTTGGCAGCAGTCTGTACTCCTTTGCCCAGTGGATTATCACTATGGTGGTTGTATTATTACTAGAACTTGTATCCAATACCCTTCTTCTTTAATCACCAGTAGCCCATTTGGGATAGAACAGATGATTTGCTCAATGCTATCTGGAAAATAAATCAAGATTTATGTCTACTTATCCAAATCAAAAGAGAAAACCCATGCAAAAGATGCATAATCTCTCTGAGTATTCTATCAGCAAATATTTATAATGTAACTAGACTGTAAATTCAGCATATCTCGTGTAAACATATTAAACTGATAAATGCATTTAAGCTAAGTAAATTATGTTTTACAACTGCATAGAATTCTTGTGTGAGCTCAGCATTCAAGTAAGAGAATTAATGAGGTACATTTCAAATTTCCATATTTAATACTATTCTCTATATTTTAAGGTTTTTCAATACTGTAAGTAAATATGTAAAGACTGTTTTGTCAACCATGTTTCCTTTTTTAAAAAGCTTTTTGCTTTGCTGAAATGATCCTCCTTTTAGTCTGGAAGATAGCTGTAAAAATAGACAAAGCAAAGGAAGGAAAGAAGAAAAGGGATAAGAAGGGAACTATATAAGTTTATCAGATGGAGAGGACATTTTATCTATAGATTCATCATGGAATGTGAATTATACTTCCTCTGTTGAAAATTATCCTTGTAGTAATAGAAGAAGTCTACAAAATAAGATAGTTTTCAATGACATTTAATATAACATTTAGTTTTTTTTTCTAAATAGGAAATGTGCTTTATACATAGTACTATTGTATGTACTTTAGAGACAAAAAATCAAATATTTTTAAACACTTATTTGTAAGAAAAAAATTCCCATTAATCTCGGAACATAATTTTTCTTACCAATATTAGATGACTTTTTCTAGAAGTGTATTTCTGAAATTCTGTTTACATGATCTTGAGTTATATCATTGACTTCATGAACTGACTTTATTAAGTATTTCCTGCTAAACTGTACTTATTTATTAATGGTTGCTCCACAATTAGGGTTGTTGACATAATCAAATAAGAAGGCCTTTCTCTACTTGAATTATTTCACAGTAATAAACTATATGTGGCACATACGTGAAGTATATTTCAACAAACATGATGAGACTATTTATAATATTTAATGGATCTGCCATGTGGTGTACATATGAATAGTAGCTGATGTGTATAGTATAGACTATTATACTTGAATTCTAGTTTGATTATTGCTACTTCAGGTTAGATTCTGATCACATAAATACTGCATTCTTAGCATGTAATTACACAGCAGCTACCATTTATGTTGCCCTAGAGAAGTACGGATACTGTAATTTTAAGTTAAAAACTATAACTTGAGTGTGAAATTGCAAGTTTTGAGATTGCTCTCCTGAAGAAGCATCTACTACTCTGATAATTTTCTCAATTTTTCTATGAAATTAAAATATGTAAAGTGTTATTAAAGCATCCTTTATGGCTGAATGGTTAAGTGGTTACAAAAATAGATAAAAGGAGGAATACTCCAGTAGCTTGACAGGAGTTGCTAATTACAGCCCTGCCTTACAGTAAGTTTCATAGCTTCGCCTGCCCAGAAAAATGAAGCCAATGGGGATATGCCTTTCCAAGGTACTTAATCCCATACAAACTTAGTTGAGAAAGAAAATATTGTGAATCCAATAATAATTATGCATTTGGATTTTTGTATGTGTTATACAAAGTACCATCTTGCATACGATGAGGCTCAGTGCCCTTACTAAGATTCCTTATTTGTTTACTGAACAGTATGGAGATAGTCAATCGTAGACTTCATTTGACTATGATATAATGGTTGATAATTTGTTATATTATCAAGTGTTTCCTGTGGCCATTCTTCATAGACTCTATGCAGGTGGTAGGCATGGCATGAAAATGTGTTGTGTTAATTGAAGGTGGAGTCGAAACAGCTCAGAATAGATGTCATCTCCTTGCTAATCATGAGGATATGAACCGTAATTGCAATGTACTTGAATGCAATGAATTTATGAATGATTAGAAGATTGACTTTAATAATTTTACCTTAACAAGTATTAACAGGACATATTTAAATGTTGTCCTACAATGATAAATGTAAAAATATTATTCTTGGAATACAATTAGTATTGTCTCCTTTGTTTAATTAAAATAACTTTCAAACAAATGAACAGCTGCTTCTGTGAGCAAAATCCAGTGGATATTATTTTCAAAATGCCAAATTCAGATTCTTCCTAAATTTGGTTAATGGAAACTGTATGATACCCACCTGGCTTTGTCAGCCCTTTTTCTTGTTCTCATGGAAGTGAATGAGCAAAGGTAATTATCCACCATATCTTTTCTCAATGAGTCAAATAGCTTATATTTCATGGATTATGTGCATGTCCTTTCTCCCTGATAATGTCTTGAAGTAGTAAGGCTAGGGCAAGGCGTCTTGTCATTACTGCTTGGGGTCACTGTTACCTCACAGTAAGGATTCTCTTTGGAGGTTTCAGAAAAGTTGATGTTACACCTTTTTCTTTTGCGAATCCTATGTAATTCTTAATTTACAAACATCATTGATTTCAACTAACTTTAAAAGGTATATAATCCCATGCATTTTACTAACCCTGTGAATATGTTTTAGTATAAAGGAATCTGTGTATAGATTTTTATGACTGTTCTTTTAAATAATATAACAACGTAAGTTTTTAATTGTTCATGTTAAGCAGAGGCTTAAATGATTCTTTATTATTCCAGCCCATCACTAAACTCTTAACTTACAGATATTGATTAATCTAATGGCAAACATTGTGTTCTAGGCCATTCAGGTAGAATGCTATGTGATTTGAAATGACTTAATCACAGGGGTCAGTTATAATTGTTAGATTCTCCTGTGGCTTTTTTTTTTTTCCTAAGTACTCTGGAATTTCACACTACACTAATTTATTATAATTTGAAATTATCTGCATGTGTTTATTTGATTAGTTTCTGTTTTCACAAGATGATTGGCAGTTCTTTCCCCCCTCAGGTTACACCTGATACTTACACATACCTCAGGTACTCACTATGCACTTACTGAAAAGTGTGTTGATTATACATGATTTATAACCACTTGACTAAATATATTGCAGTTACATAAAAAACTACTGCAGTAATCAGTTTTATACACTCATTTCTAACAGATTCCTAAGTGACTTTTTAATTATTTTTATTACATTCAGTGTAGACTCTATTTTGATTAATTTTCATATTTGGGTCCAGATGAAATGTAAGTTTCAAATATTAACCACACTTTATGGAAAAAGTTAAAAATAAATTCTACTATTCTTTTCTCAACATACACACAGTATTGGCACTATCTATATTCACACCACTGTGTATAGTGTTGCCGAACTATTGCACCATGGAAGGACTGATCTACACAAATGGACACAAGTAACTGTGTTAATGTGTATAGCATGTTGTATGTAAACTGCAACATATGTGCATCAACTAGGTTTTTCAACAATTTTTTTACTGTATCATAGAGTAGGATAAAAGACACCCACTCAAGAAAAACATGTATATACATGAAACGATATGTTGTTGTATTCTGAATGTGATAGTGTGCTAATTTACTGAGATGCTCCTATTAGTACTGCCTGAGCATTATTTTAAAGTATGTTTATATTGGTGTATTTAGTTTTGTGGGTATTGTGTACACACACATGCACCATTATGATTAACACATAACTTCCAGTAAATGGTTTTATCTTTCCACCATATGAGTTTGTGGTATTGAACTCAAGGCCTTTGGTTTGGCAAAAAGCACCTTTACCGACTGCCCTGTTTACTTTCTATTTCTGTGATAGAACAGCTTGACCAAAGCAATTTGAAAAGGAAAGGAGATTACTAAGTCATGGCTCATCACTGTGGGATACCCAGGCAGGGATTCAAGCAAGGGAGACACCTGAAAGTAGAAGCAGATGCAGAAAACTCAGAGAAATGTTGCTGCTTGTGGCTTGCACAGTAGGCTCTCTTATGCTACCTAGGACCTCCTCCCAAGGGATGGCCTGGCCCCCAGTGGCCTGGGCCCTCCTCCTCAATTAGCACTGAGAAAATGCCTCCCATAGACTGGCCTACAGGCAAAGTGATGGAGGCCTTTTCTCAATGGAGGTTCCATTTTTTCGGATTGTGTCAAGTGATAGAAAACCAACCAACATTCTCACTGAGAGGCATTGTCAACCTTCTGTGTTACTTTTATATAACTTTACTTCAAAATGAAAGATGAACTTTAATAAGAACACATGATGTACGTAACAAAAGAGCCATTTGTAGAAAATGAAATAAAAACATATTTTTTTTTTTAGTGTTGTTTCTACATAGAGTATTCTATACCTATAATTGTCATACTTAAAGAATTTGATTGGGCTTGGAGAATTTTTAAAATATTTGTGTTGATCTTTCAAATGTACACATTTTCACATTGTTTCATACACACACACACACACACACACACACACACACACACACACACACACACACTTGTATATTTTGAAATACTTTGAATTGAGCCCAGGTATATGCACTTAAAGATTATACTACTGAGCTACATCCCAAGTCCCTGTTTGTTTTTTTATCAACTACAGTGGACTGAAATAAATATTAAAATTATAGATATCCAACAGCTTTATGTTTTGCTTTTATATGCTGAACTTGTCTGCAACAAGAATACACATTTCATGAAATAAACCATACCTACTGTAGAGGCCTTCTAGTTCCTTAGTGCCTGGGTCCCAACAGGTCATCTACTTCTCTCTTCAACTCTATGGAGATGAACTCTTTCCTTTCCTGTATTTTCTTTTATTTTGGAAAATTGAAAATATACGTAAGAGTCCAGAGAGTAGTATAATATTTATATGTACTTATGTGGTAGAATTACTTATTAATTCTTGACAGGAATATCCTTATATATATATTTGTATGGACCAGTTCAGTGTTATTTGCAGCTAGTGACAATTTTCTCCTAACATTCTACTTTCTGTCTCCTACTACTATGAGTCTTCTTCCATACCATTACTATGAATTTTCACACTTAGGAAATTTCCTCAATTCTACATAATTTACAAACCATATCCAAAGATCCCTAAGTTTGTTCAAGTCTGCACAACATATTTTAAAATACATTTTGACATTTATTTATTTGTGTGTGTGTGTGTGTATGTGTGTGTGTGTGTGTGTGTGTGTGTGTGTGTGTGTGTGTGTGTGTGTAGGTGTAGGTGTATGTGTGCACACATGCCTCAGTGGGAATGTGGAAGCTAGAGGACAATATTTGGGCATTTATTCTTTTTTATGTGGGTTTTAGGGATTGAGTAAAGTTTCTCAGGTTTGGCAACAAGTGCCACTCACTGCTGGCTCATATATGATGTTTTGGCAAGATATTCAATTCTGCATTCTATATTACTTTTACTTATCCCATGTCTCAGTTCCTATTTATCTCAATTTTCTGTATCTTTAAATTGAAAAAAAAAGAAATTGAAATAAAAGAACTGAAGTAATTAGCATTGATAAAATAGTACAATGATGTCTTATATTTTATCACAATACTCTATTTCTAGTTAGTATTTAAACAACAAAAATCACACCAATTTTCCATCATGTTTGGTGTAACAGATGGTGCATATGTGAAATCTGATTTCCAATGAGTTTTACAACATTATCTATAAAAGCAATATGGCAAAAGCTGTATGAGGCTTACATATTTTAAACTTTCAACCTATGAACCATACTTTGAAAAACTGGATTATTAGTTCAAAGAATTAGACATTCTTGATTGTGTCTTTTACACATACTTGAAAATTTTTCTTCTCTTAAATTACTAGCTTAAGAGGAAAGATTAAGGTGGCCATATCCTCTGCATATTAATTTTCTGTATGTATTTCATTTTACAAATCAGTATGTTTTATGCTGTAAGGGTATTGGGATTATGAGGAAAATTCCCACAGTAATGGCTGTCTGGAGTTCTGGGGAACTCACTGAATCAAGAACAGCCACTGGGAAACCTCTAAGGGTAGGCGACTATCAATTGGCAGGAGCAGTATGTGGAGCCTAGAGGGGTGGAATCAGACTGTGTTCTTGTGCATGGGCTGGCACCTTGGAGCCCAGAGGGAATCAGACTTTCCTGGAGTGGATGTGCTGTGCTGAACTGACCTACCTTGGGACCTTTTGCCCTTTTGGGGGAAGGGATGGGTGGATGGGGAGGGCTAGGCTGAAGGCTAACTGGGAGGGATTGGGAGGAGAGAAGGGGGGCAGCAAGGGGATACATGGATAAAAGAGACTTTTGTATAAATAAGGTGTAATAGATTTTTAGAAAGGAATATTTAAATATCAATAAGCAGTTTAGGCCTTCAGAATATGCTGCACTGTTAGAAAAAATAGAAAACACTTTTTTTTTTCCATATTAGAATAAGAATTCTACAGTGACAAAGAGCCCGTGGCTCTTATATAACTGTTCTGTCAAATATTCACACCTATCCCCTTGGATAACACGTAATCAGAATAAACAATATTATTTTTACATTGGGTTTCAAGAGTATCAGTGTGATATCTCTGCTGCACACAGTTCACAAGTCATGTGAAATTAGCACAGCAAAAGTCTGAGCATGCAAATACGAAGCTCGTTTTCAGCTTGATCAGAGAAATGAGATCTGTGAGTCAAATGAGAAAAAGTTAATGAAATTAATGCAGTGTCTTGGAAAGTGTGTGGTTATATGTTAATTTACTTCTTGCAAGGTAGATTTCAAACATCCTCATTAACTTATTATGGCCATTTAATAAAGCAAAGCCTACAGTGAACTCTCGAATGGCTTAGCATTCCAGCAGGAATTTCATTGAACATTCCAGTCGCCTCCAGATACATAACAGTCAAGGCTCAGAATAACATAAGCAAGAGAGCTCTTAATTTTGATGACAGTTTGGTCCTGGGAAATTCTGTTACAAATGAGCTCTTCATGAGTTGTACCATTAAGAGGAGTACTGTTCTCTGATTTCTGTTTTATGAGCTGCCTGACCTGTGTATGGAGATCTACTTAGTTATATTGACCAGTACAAAGCCTTAAAAGTAGCTGGAGAAATGTGGCTACTTAAAAAAAAAAAAAAATGGGCAAGGGTGACACCAAAAGGCACGCTAACTCAGAAAGAAGAAACCCCATGTGGCCCAATGTGAATAAAAGAACTTTAGGAAACTAAGGAATTCTGAGAATGAGAGCAATAGTCCTCACCAGTGAACAGACCCCAAGTTAGTAAGCCAATACCAAGTGGTTGGCTCTGAAATGCTAAAATATAGGTAATATTATATGGACTGAGCAGTTAGTATTTATATATTTACACATAGACATAAACAAATGTATTATATAATAAACTTTGACTTGCTACACTTCTCCATAGAATGTTATATGTTTATACTACAAACACCCTTGCATTTATAGCTTTTAGAAGATCTATTTGTATATTACCATAAACCACGAGGTTTATCTGGGGATTTTTTAATGATAGAATGAGCAAGCTAATCTAATATCATCACAAAAGGCTCTTTATTCTTTCTACTTTGTGCAATTTCTTCATGTGTCATTTTGAAAAACTTGGAGTCCACATCTAGGCACATTGGCTGTGGTTTTAAGTTGGGAAACTCAGTGGATTTTACCTTGTCTAGTTTCTGTGAATATTCCTCTTTGGTTTAGAAAACTGTATTTTTTTTTAAACAAAGTTTATCTTGTCCCTAAGAAATGATTTTATTTCTAATACTCAGAGCAGACTGAGTCCAGAAAAGATATTCTTTTTACATTATTATAGTGCTCTGATAGTGTCTATATGTACACTGATTTCAGCTTCTAACACTGTATGAGTAGACTATATTTTCTATATATGTCTGTAGACTATATATATATATTACATATGTGTGCATATATACACTATATATCTGTCTATATATCTGTATTTTTATTTGCTAAGTAAGATTATGAATAAATCCTTAGTCTATATTATAGGTAAAATAGAAACTTAATATTTTGTAAATTTTAGAATTTAAGTTGGATTAGTTGGCTATGTTTTAGCCTTCACTTTCTAAAATAACTTTGTTTCAGTATTGGCATCTTAGTTTTTCAAGCTTTCATAAATATATTTTATTTACTTTACTGGGCAGAGTCTATAAATTAAAATGAAATTTAAAAAGCAATCATAAGACTCTTAACTTGCTAGTTGTTTGTAAATCACCCTACTTGGTAAGAGATGTTCATTTATATGCCTAAAGAATGTTTCCACATTTTAATAACAATATTATAAGCCAAATAGAATAAAAGCTTATAGTGTGGGAATTTCATATTGTTTCTGAAAATCACCTTGCACTTGTAAGTGGAAATCATTTTCTGCTTGTAAATTAAAATTTATTTTTCTACCTGTAAATCAAGCTTCTTACCTGTGTCATTTCAGTGGAGCCTTCTCTGGAACTGATTTATTGTTCTATAGTGGAAAGCTGCTGAAATTTTAACTGCCTTGATGGTCGTCTTTTTTTTTTTTCTTTTCTAAAGATAAGGGTCATTCCATTCCATAGAGGTGATTCATGAGTTAAAATTATTCCAAAAGGCTTGGAATCACAATGTAACAGTCACGGCTTCCCACAAGGAGACAAGAGTTGAGCAGGAGCCTTCTCACAGTCTTCTCTCCAGGATCTCAGGAGGTGGAATTGGTTCTGACAATGATGGGCTTCCCTTGACTGCTTCCTTTCTTTGTACCTTGCTCTCGAGCTCACATCAGGTTCCTCCTGACACCAGGAAGGCTTCATAAATCAGCCAGTGAGTGCTCTGGTATGGACCTTTAGCCACAGCCTTCCCCCCAGACCTGACACCTGTCACCTTTTAAATAGTGTGCATTCTCTGTCACTGTAGCTGAGCCCTGTTTCTTATTTATCCACTCTGGCTAGGTGGCATCATCAGGGTGGCTGTCCATATGATTCAATCGCTGCCATTCTGGGCTTAGTTGATTTGTAGTTATGCCTTCCAAATTGGGATTCCCAGTCAATCATTGGGTAGACAATTAATAATGTAATATATCATACAAGCTACAAGGGCAAATATTTTGGACATCATAAAATTATAAGCCTTGCACCAAGTCAGTAACTCATGGCTAGTAATAAGCCAGTTTGAATTTTGTAACACTTAAGTAACTAGCAAGAGTATTTCACAACTTATTTTTATACTATGTGTGCTATATAAATAAATTTGTGGATTCATTCCACTTATGGAGAAGAATTGCTAAAAAGGCTTTAAAAAAGTTAGTATGTCACCAATCTACTTCCACAGAAGTATATATTGCCAGTGTTTGCATATAATTAATTGAAATTAGGTAATTAACATATATGAGTCTGTCTTTTCCTAAATTAGTGTTTGAGATCTTATTTTGAATCATTTTGTAGCAAGTGAAAACCACAACGTGTTTATAATTGACGGTATTAAGTGCAAAATACAAGCAAAGGGTCCTTTAAAGGGACAGAAAAAAGTCAGTTTCCTATTGATTGCACTGTGGTGGGATAAATGTGTGGCTTCTGCCTTTAATGGAAGCTGATTGTTCAGGGATGTGCCAGTGAGACTGGTCGATGCTTGAGCTGTTGTTTACTGGGAAGGACAATATCAATTTTCCAGGGGGATGATTGGTGGGATGTCAAGGCTGTCACCCTTTTCTCCTCATCACTGACAGACAACCCAATGACAATTACCAGAAAGGGACATTGACTGCATTGGCATATACACTAGAGGATATAACTGGCAAACAAAAAGAGAGGAAGGCAGTCCTGTAAAAAAGATATAATCAGTAGTTGTCAGGACTGGTTACATATATGATGACTGAACACAGGACCACAGTTCTGTGCCTTTCCCACCGAGGGACCTTGGGTCTGTTTCATCCTGCTTAGAAAATTAACTAGGAATGTTGAGAGGCAGCATTAATTTTTTAAATCATTTTTCTCCCCTAGTTAGTATCATAACAAATGTTTTAATTTACTTTTTCCCTTTTTTAAAAAAAAGAGATTTATGAAATTGTATTGGCCTTGAAAGTAGATGCTTTTGCAGAACAGGAATGGTTATGTGTGCTGTTTCCTTCTGAGTGGACTTCCATGAATTTTCCTCCGGGGTTCTTACTACTGGCTTATGTGAAATACACAAATAACAAGAAAACTGCTCCAAAAGTAACATTGAAATTCTGCAGTTGGCTCTATGCATACAGGTCGTGTCCTGTGTATATATCTGTTTTTCTAGAAGCTGCTTTTTGTATTTCTACTCCTATGCTTAATAGTGTCAAATAAGTCTAACCGAGGAGCATCAGTTCTTACAGTGCCTGCATTAATGTATAAGCAGACTAACCCACAGAGAATGAAACAGGCCACCCTATGAGACCAGAACTGCCTGAGAGCTCCATCTTCTTTCTCTGCAACAAACTATTCTCTGTGTTCATTAGCGAATGGAATATAATTTAATTCATTATTACCATCCAGCTAGAGTCCTTTGCATCATTCTATCCTACTGAAACTCTACTAGTTGCTAAAATCCACAGCAAGCATAGGCTTGTATAGTCAGACTTTAGCACTTTAATTTTGCAGGAAAGAAAAACCTCTCCCCACCAAGAATTTTATAACATTAAGATGGTAGTAGTTAGGCATATGCTTGGAAAAAAACAAAATAACAAAGTTGTCAACAAATTACCTGAGAAGTAATACTGATTGAAAGCACTGCCTAAACATACATCATTTGCCTAAAGATGGTTTACTTCTGGAACATTAGGCACTCTAGAGATTAAAGTAATGATGGATGGAGGCCATCTTTCTCTGTGTGCTTTGCATGTCAGCCCATGCGATTTATATGTGTTTTTATTTTCCTCTTTTGGAGAAATAATTTTTTAATCCAATTCACATGATTTTATAAGTATATAATTATTAAAACTTGACAAACATTAGTAAGTATAATTAGTGGCATAAAAGTTACATATTAGACTACTGTTTAGAAAAAAGTCAATGCTATTTCCAAATTTGTCTATTTTGACTTTTTGGGTAACATTTCAAGAGTTTAGAAGAACAAATGTTATTTCAGCATTTCAAATAGTGGTAATTTCTGTTTTAATGAATGCATCTAAGGATTTTGCTAATATTCTTTTATTTTAAACATGCAGGATCCAATACTATCAAGTTATAGCCTATGAAGGGCTTTCTGATTCAGATTCTAGGATGCCCAGGCAAAAGTTATCTTTAATTTCCTTCAATAAACCATAGACTAATTGATTTTCCATTTAACTCATTAAAAATAGATACTTAACTTTTCAGAAGATTGTCTCAGAAACCCAAAGCATGCCCAGGTCCTCTGGGATGCCATCAACTGACCATTGCGTCAAGCCTGGAATAGTGACCCTCCTACTTGTCAAGACTGAAGTATTTATCCATTTCCCAGCAGATAAACATTTGCAAGGCAAATAATAAATTAGCCATTAATCAGAAGAATGTTTGCATTGAATGAACTCTAAATGGAGTGGAGATGTTAGGTAGATAGACAAGGTAAATCAACAAGGCAGAATCAATCACAAGAAACAGCCTCCTTAGTTTAGAAGGCATCAGATATCACATTGGAAGATTTTAGGAGGCAAGAGCAATTTTAAAGAAAAAAAATACTTATTAAAAATGTGTGGATAGATTTTAAGAATGGACAGAGAAGTCACACCCTTTTGTATATTTATGCTTCTGGGCTAAGAATATGCCATTAAGAAGTTTAGATTAGATATCAAGTATTTGTTTTAAAAGCTTTGTGAATTTAATCTTTCAAGCTTAGGAAAGCCCTTCTATTTCTTAAAATTTTTTTTATGTCATTATTCTTTCTCAAATGAAGGATCTGTCAGATATATAGTTTCAAATATAGGAAGTGGTCTCAAAGGTATAGTACTATTTTTTCCTCATGTGTTTGCCAGTTCATTTATAAGTGCAGAGACTTCCAGGTTCCAAACCTTAGAAGCCCATGTGTTAACTTTCACTTAACTATTTAAAAATCATGAGTGTGATTTTGTAGAAATTACTTCTCCTTTTATACCCTATAATTTCCTCACATATAAAATGAATAGGCCGACAGTGTCATTTCTCATAGAATGCATGTGCATGCTATATAAAATCTAATTTTTCATATTTAAATATTTCTAAAGAGCAATTATATCTTGTTTCTGAAGATTAGATCTAATAATTTAGAAATGGATATCTTATTCTGAAGATATTATTACTAAAATAATGCAAGGCCCAGTAATTATGAAGAGGTGATATTTCTTCTGATACTCCCTTGAGGTTAGAAACTACTACCTTTGTTTACTTAGAATTAACCATTGGGGAAATTGTTCTTGACTTCAAACACTTCCTATCTAGCACATTCTGTCCTAGCATTGTGTTTTAGGCTTTCTAAAAGGTAAATGTTTGATGACGTTTGAACTCTCTAAGTGTTTGTTCAATTATCTACTCAGAAATACAAGGAAGAATGAAATTCAGCATAACCGTAATAGTGGGATTGGCTTTGCAAGGCCTCTGCTCCCATTCACTCACTTTCTTCCCTTGAGTGTAATTCTATCCCCAAATTAGTTTTTCTAGACTAGGAAGTTTGTAAAGCAATAACACCTTTTAACCAAGGTATTAACTAGGTCATCGATACCCCATCCACATAGTTTTGTTGAATTAAAAAAAAATACAGATAGTCAGGAATTTTAAATGAATACATAAGGTTTTGATTAACATTGCCCCAAGCAGAGTATAATTAATTTATTTTTTTTAATTTAGAAGATATAAATTATGCTCATCTAAGAAGAGTTCATTAAACATTTCTACTATTAAAAACATTTAACACAATACATTTAACTGGCTTTTATATACACCTTGCTGAACTTATTGTTTATTTGTTAATTTATCTCTGCCCAATCATTTCTCCTTGTATACAATACTTATATTTGATACCTAGTTTATAGCTTTAATGCAGATTTCTTTGGTAAAATTATTTGGTTTTCATATTTATATCAAATAATTCTTCAAGTCTTCCTTCCTTACATTTTTTATTCTGTTTTGGCACTCATACCGAAGACTGTTTCTTGATACTTTTACACTGTACCTTTCAGCTGTATCTCTTCTGGATTCCATAGGTTTTTTTCACTTAAAACAGAGAAATAGTGTTCTTTACTCAGTCCTAACAAACACACTTGAACATGTAGTCAAACAGCCAAATAACCATGAGCGTGGGATTGAATATTGTTGGATCTATACATTAATATAATTATTTATTTTAAGCCAATGTTTGAATATACACTCAAATATACACTATCAATCAATAAATATATTAAAAATAAATGAAATCTCCAGTACACATTTACTTCAAACATATTTGTAAGTAGAATTCAGTGTTGCCGATAATGGACTAGATAAATGTCTCAAAGCAACAAAATAAAAAAATAGTAACAGTACACTATATATGTAAGACACTAATGATAGCATTTTATAAAGATATGAATTTAATATTTTTAGATATTTGCTTACTCTCCTCAGAATGTAAATAACTAAGGAACACTATATATTTTATATATGTTGATCTACAAAACCATGTTACCTTATGATTATACTCTAAGATATTCCTTTCCTCTTTTTATTTAGTGCTTTCCCTCAATATCTTGGAAAAAGGAAAGGTGCCTTCTGTTATGATAAAGAACACCACTTTCATAATGCCAAGTATGAGTTTGAACTGAATGAGAAACTTGAGTTTCTCTCTATATTTACTGTTGTCTAGATACCACACCAAAGGGAGGCTATGACTCCTGATATGAAAGCAGATAAGTTGGATACCTGCCAATGTTTTAAAGTAATTCACTGTGATATAATTAGTATATCTTGGGTATGCATTGGTATACATATAAGCCTATTAACTGTGTTCACTCTTTAATTTCTGAATAAGTTATTCCTATAGTTCCTATCCTGGTGCTTTACTTAAAAAAACATTGAAAATAAAAAGCTGTTTTATAAGATGTTACATAATCAAAACCTAAAGAGCTTTAATATTTAGCTTTCACCTGCATACTGACCTTTAGATATAGTTTGTCTATGTCCTTAACATAAGTTTCAAACCTCCTGTTAACTTCCTAATGACTCTTTACCTCTTAGGAGGTTGAATTGCTGTGGGAAAGTTTACTAAGCCTGTGGAATGAAAAAAAAAGTGTTAAATAGAAGGCCTGAGCACATTCCCTCTTTTCAATAATTTTCTACATTTCCATGCAAGTATATTTTAGTCTTTCTCATAGTTAATGATCCAGCATCTGTAGGCACTTGGTTATTTGATAAAATGTATATTTTAAAAATATTGAGATAGGAAAGAACAATCTTAAGTATTAGTTATAAAGAAATATTGGGATCAGCAATATAGCTAATCAAGAAGTTTGCACAGGAAATCTGTAACTCACAAGATAATAAAAATGCCACTAAAAAGAATGGGAAAGCATACTGAAGCTAGCTTAGGCAATTAGCATGAATGCTTTCAAAAGTGAAATAGATATATAATCTAAATAACAGGACTGGGGTATAAATTGGCAGTGTATAATGCCCTGTTCAGTCCCCAGACTGTGACTGTGTGTTCATGTGTTTGATTTAGTATGTTGAGCTTTGGGGATTGAACTCAGGGCCTTAGGCAAGGAAGAGCGTGGGATCTAACAGAAGCTGTTCCCAGTGCCTTTAAAAAAATATATACCTATTTTTAAATCTGCAAAACTGGAATTGCTTTCTGCTACAATATAAATAGTCAAGTATAAACATTAGATAAAGAAGTAATTGAGGCTATGAGGGATTCCAGGTGAAGAGATTCCAAGCTGCTACTGTTGGGTTAAACTGTCTCTTATAAGTTTGGGTCCTGGGTCTGCTGTCAGGAGACAGGCTCCCAAGGAGTCCATTTGTAACCAGATAAGGATGAGTGGCAGCCGCAGTGGGACTCATGACTCCCCTGGAATGACAGGTATTGACTGGACTCTGGGCTGTGTTTGAGACAGTGAGGGAGTCGATAAAAACATCAGTGCTTGTTTGAAGTAGCACTGCAAGCGATGCTTCAATTTTCACCTGGAAAAGAGCCATAGTCCTTCCCCCATATTTAGTGTTGATGTAATCTAGCACATAGCTTAATCTTCTGTTTACCACTAAAAAACGCTAATAGCTAAGAAGGGGTCTGTGGTGCCACACAGAGCAGAGAAAACACTGGAGTATGAGTTTTTGTACTCCAAGCTGCTGCTCAAGCCTAGAAAAATAAACCTCATTTGAATAACTGAACAAAGTATGGAAGAAGAAGTTTAGCAAATAACAGTAAATGTTGGGAAAAAATTGAATAACAAGGATAAGGTGCTCTTAGTTAATCCTCAGGAATCTTTTATGTGTTCTATATGCTGCCTCTAGTAAATAAAAAAGGATGAACCTCAAAGAAATATCAGGATGTTTATAAACACAGAAAGAATAGAACCATCACTGTTAGTTTAAGAATCTTACCGTATGCTTCTGTCTAAAGTAAAATAGTTCTCAAATACTTTTGAAACTTACTGTATAAAATAATATACTAAAAGAAATTTATCATAGTCACCTTAATTTTAATAGTAACTATGCTAATTCAAGTGAAATGTCTTTTGAAGGAGTTGCTCCTGCTCTAAAATCTGCAAAACATACTTAACTCTGCAGGAATCCTGATGAACTTTGTATGTACTTATTAGCACAAATTCAAACCACTCCATAAATATGATCTGGCCAAATAAATATAGCTTTTTAAAAGAGTAGATTATTTAAATTTTTTCTTGGTTGCCAATATTTTAGTATTTCCCATCTACTTTCTATGTTACTATGAAATGAATGATTTTGAGTTGGGTCAGGAACATTCTAACAGCTTAGTGGTTTATAGTGATCATTCATCCCATTGATCACTTAACAAGGCAGTTTTGTCATACTGTGGTTGTGATAAACACACAGAGAGACACCTACTCAGTTCTACATGTTGTTGTTTTGTTTAGATTTTTCCAAAATGGTGTGCTTGTCTCAGACTTGCTTTGCTACTTGAAGCATTCTCAGTAAGTAAATTTAACCATAGCCAATGGGGGAAAGTCAAGATATGTTTACTAATTGTGTTTTTAATCCTCTTTCTAAATTTTTTTGTAGAAAATAGATGGAAAAAAAAGAATGAGACTTAATAAAATAACTCATAGAACACATCATTTGAAGCCACAACATTCTCTGAGACGTATTATACACCAAGTATTGGTGGCTTTGAGCCTTTTAATATGTATTAATAATGTTAGCCCCCAATATCTTATTTATATTCATTGTTGTACATCTATAATACAAATATATTGAAATTCAAAGTCATGCAAATTTGTGACTTATTTATCAAGCTTTATAAGGTTAATTTTCCCAGTACTATTCAGAGGGTTACTGCTGTTAATATCTTTATAACTGATATTGAGACCACTTAGACCTTTGAGTTGTTTATGTCTCATGAAAATTATCATTGTGTTTCCAGGATTATCCTATAGCTATAATTATTATTGGTCATTTCCTGATTTTGTGTGGATAGTTCTTTCATGCATACTGGTTTGTTTTATACAGTTGAAAAGACTTAATTTATATTTTGCAGGTTTTGCAACTTTACTTAATATAAATAATTGAGTTTAAAGTATGGCATATCTAGAAATTTGTAACAGGTAAAAGCAAATCTGTGTGCATTTCATAGTGACAGCTCACATAGCTGTTAATCTATATTTATGGTGATGAAAAATGCCAAACAATTCCAGAAGCCATTCATCTATTCATAGACATCTTACCATGGAGGGGTGTTGAGTGCGTGCATGTGTGAATGTATATATTTATGTGCACAATCTTTCACTTGTGCCCTCCTATACGAATGTACATGTGAACCTTGGTGTCAAGTGTACTCCTCTGTCCCTCTTCACACTACTTTTCCAGACAGAATCTGTCACCAAACATTTTGCTCATTATTTAGTCCAGTTTTGTACAACCAGTTCCCAGGATTCCCTTTGCTCCTTGCGCTCAGCACTGGAGTAATAAACATTCAGCACTATGCCCAGCTTCTTATGTGAGTACTTGGGATTCAAAGTTAGATTCCCGTGTTGCAGTTTACCCATGGAGTCCAACTCCACTCCCTAGGGCTAACTTTTTGAGGACCATGCTTAGCACTGGATTTGAGTTACAAAGATGTTTTTTAAGCCACTTCTAGCCCAGGAGGAGACAACAGCATGTAAATAAATGATTACAGCATGGCAGAGTACAATGTGATTAGCACAGTAATCGAGATATATACAAGCCTGACCAGTAATTCTCAAGAAAGGAGTGATTAATTCTGTCTCAGGTTAGGTAGAGAAGAGATTGTATTTGAGCCCATTCTTTTGAATAATACATGAGACAACACCAGTGCATCCTCCTAAATTGAGTAGTTTAGCCAGCGAGCTGCCAACCTATTGATCAGCTGCCTAGAAGACAAAACTTGGGCCCAGAAGGCTTAAATGAAGAGCAAGCTGACAGGACCAAGGCTCAGGGCCATCAGTAGCTTCCTCTCTGAAACTACATTGTATAGCAGGAATTCTAGTTGGTATATAATGAAAACCTGGAGCCAGATACTGGGGAAAGGCTGGAATGTCAGAGAGAAGGAGAAACAAAGCACAAACACTTCTCACCAACCAACCCCTCAGGCTGCCTCCACAAAAGCCTCTGGTCCCACCAACAAAGTGTCAGAGAAAGCTGAGAACCTGCCTCTCGCCCTCTGTCCAGCTATCTTAACTTTCTCTTTCAACATTCTTAAAGACAGGATTAAAGGTGGGGGTCACCACTCCCTGACCTTTAGGGCTTGAATCTGTGGTTAATTGTTAGTTTTTTTTTTTTTTTTTTAAAAAAAAAAAAAAAAAAAAAAAAACCAAAAAACCCTCTCCAGAATAATGATGCGGGTAATAGTGGAAATAGATATTATGTTATTATCTTTGTATACTTTGTTAGTTCAATTGTGTGAATATTTTCTATCAACTTGAACTTCTTAATCAACTCCAGAATGACTATCAATGTCTATATAATAAACATGGGAAATTATGTTTAAATTAACTCTGTCACTTTTCCATGAGATGTCACAGTTTGTACAAACCTTTCTTCTATGCTCTGCTATCACTTCTGACTCTTTCTGTGTTGTACATCTCTGTAGAAAAAAGGGGCATTTTCCACAGCATGTATGCAGCTAGTGTTAGTATCTATTCCCTTCTGGTCACGGTCAGCACTAGATCAACAACAGCTCTAGTACAAAAATATCTGTAGGTAACTCACTGAATGACGAACGTGTTTGTAAGATTGGTGTGATGAGGGCTCTGGAGATTTCCTCACTGCTGGACAGCACAACTTCGAATCTCCAGAGCTGGATTCAACTAATTATAAAGTTCACGTGTTTTCTTACTATAAGCCTTATGTCAGCTTAGTTTTTAAATTCAAAGATTCGTGAAATACTGAATCAGAAATCCAAGCCAAATGAAAACATTTAATGGTGGGGAGCTACTGTACCCACACATTATTTTAGGAAATAGATAAATCAGAAGTGGGGAACGCTACATGAGCTCTGGTAAAGTGAGGAAATGTTTGCTACAGAACTGAAATAGATACATTGCTGAGAGTTCAAAGAACCTTTTCTGCATAGGGCATGGAAATGATTCTTGGGAAGTAAGGTAATTGTATTAGTCACTTTTCTATTGCCGTGTTATACTGTCATGGCCCAAGGCAACTTCAGGGACAAAGAGCTTATTTTCCCTTAGTTTCTTAGCGGTATAGAAAGCAATGACACAAGAAACATGGCAACAGGCTGACTGAGATGTGGGAGCAGAAAGATGGTAACATGTGGGAGGGAGGGGCAGGAAGGAAATGTGGAGAGAATAGAGAGAAAGAGGGAAACTAATTGACTAATTGAGAGTAAGACTATAAACTCTCCACGCCCTCTACTAGAGAGGAACTTACTCAAGTAAAGTTCTTGTCCTAAAACATTCTTCAGCCTAGCTAAACAGTGTCCCAACTTAGGAACAACTATTCAAACACCTGACTCTATAAGAGTCATTTCACCCCGAATGAACAGTAGTAAATTGTAATCTGGTCTTACAGTTTAAGCATCCTTGGATGGGCATGTGGGGGGGGGGCAGTATTTCTAGCTGAAGAATGAATGAACGCACAAGTGAGAAACTATGTCTCTTCCATTTAAGTGGACTGGAAGAACATATTGACAGTGTTGATTTTTCCATTAGGTATTCCTAATTATTAGCTTAAAGAAATTATTTTGTATGACATAGAAATGCTTCTAGAATTTTTTCGTTATGAGATATTTTGCTTTTTTGTATATATCATGAGTGAAAAAAAAATTACAATACCAGTCTCTGTAATTAAAAAAACAAGACTGAAAGAATATAATGTCTATTTGTAGATCTTTAGAAACCGAGACAATGTATGGAGTAGTCGAGAGAGAACTTAGCAAAGCATTGGTGATCACAGCCTGAAACAACTAAGTAGTCATACAGCCTGTGACTAGAAGACATATTTGGATACAGATAGTATAAATTCCACATGTTCTTGTGTAGGGTTAGCTTAGAGTGTGGAGGGGAGAGATGGAGTGATGACTTAACCATGAAGACTGGAAACAAAAGGAAGTTTTCCAAAATATGTGCACAATGGGAAACACCATCAGAAATTTCTGGCAGACGTTTTTTGTGTTGATGTAGATAAAGTAGAAGAGTTATTTGCCTGCAGGGGCAGGTAAAGGGAAATTGAAATGGGAAAATTGTAGAAAGATATAGATGATGCTTTATAAATATTTCTATGGAATGGGTGTTTTCTAGAGACCAAGAAGGCACAAGGAAGGAAGCAAGGAAGTGGTCTGAAATAAAAGGAACACCCAATATTTGTGTCAGGGTTGAGGAAAATCCAAGTGGACGAGGGTGAGGACAGCCCTGTCTGGATTGGTTTAAAAACAGATTCACAGGGGAATAATTGGATTCTAACTTTCTAAGGGGAAAGACCTAAAGTACTGGGTATACTACAGAAAAGAGAGGGAGAACAGGATGGAAATGGAACCCTTAGCATTAAGGAGGAAAAGCACGTAATGCTCACCATTCTGACACATGTAAAGCTGAGCAGCAATGGCTGCTGAATCTAATGCAAATCTTTGTCTTTTTCCAGAACACAGGGAAGAATTGCATTAACAGAAAGGGGGGTTTTATTTTGTCCTGCAGTGGAAAACCTGCTTCTAATGGATGTTCTTCCAACCTGTTAACAGTATTTTAGGGCAGATATTAGTGATATTATACTGCAGACTTTCGGACCATGCATCTGTAAGATTAATCAATGGATTCAAACTATGCAATTCTTTGTGCTCAGTTAGAATTGAAAGCCTGGCCCATCTAGCATCTATTTGTGAAGTTTGTCTCTCTCTCCTTCCTTCCTTCCTTCCTTCCTTCCTTCCTTCCTTCCTTCCTTCCTTCCTTCCTTCCTTCCTTCCTTCCCTCCCTCCTGTCTTTGCCTAGTCAATGGTGTACTATACTCATGCATTGTAATAAAACCTAGGTCAGCACCAGCTGATTTTAAACCCAGACCTTTTGTATTCACAGATCAAGAAGCAAAGGCTGAAAGTATCCTGTAATTGTTACCACACTATAGTCACATCAGTTGTTTCCCTACAAACTTCTTATTGAGGTAAACAAAGTAAAAATAAGACTCTTCCTTTATTACAGAAAAAGAAAAAAGAAAACTAGCAACTGGGCTTAACTAAACTATGTCTATTAACATAGTTATTTCTTAAAGTAGTTAGGTTAAGAGATGAATCTAGACTTATTTGATATTGTTAAGCAGGCATGTTTATGTAAATTTACTTGTATTGTTGGCCATTCAGCAAAGTGAAAACAGAATTTTTTTTCTTTTGGTTTCAGATAAAATATCTATAAGGTTTTTGTTTTGGCACTGGTAGGCATTCAACAATTCTAGTTGATGTCCAAAGGGTTCATGCATTTGAAAGCTAAATTATACTCACAAGCTCTAAATACAGCTTAAAAATGAATATATTGAAAAGAAGCAAACTCGGTTTGAAAGTAATTGGTAAAAGGTTCTCACATGAATGGCATTAGCTTTCTTTACAGTTGTTTCTCGTCGTGTTTGGCCAGGCAATGGAATAAGGACTGGCTGGATTGTCCAGCGTGCTTCAGTTTGCTATGGAGAATGTCTCCTCAAACTCACGATCTCATGAGTAATGCTGCACATTACTGTTAATCTATCTTCTGTGACGCTAGACATTCAGTTCCCCTCCAAGTTTCTGCACTTGTAGTTCTTTTATTTATAGTTATTAATATAATAGGTCATGTATATTAGTGCCAATTAATGTATATCATCTCTCTGAGGTTAAAGATCCCAAAATTTCAATTGTTTCAATAATTGAAAATTAAAGCATCTAAAATGAAGTTACACTGAAAAGGAAAGTCATAAAAAAGGATTATATTTCTTTCCCAATAGACAGTTAAGTATAAGAGATTGACAACTTGAATTTTAGATCAAGTAAAAGATAGAGTAAGTAGTAAAATACATTGAGGAAATCCCCATTTGTCCAAGTGGATTCAGCTTCACCAAGTATATGCTAAAAACTCAATTATTTCTAACCTTTATTTTTGCCATAAAATATTGGATATTATTTTCAAATGGGCCAAGTATAATATTAAACATATCTTTGTGTTAATTTTTTTAGTTTTAGTTTTGATTAATTTTAAGTGGATTGGCCATTTGCATTACTATTTTGCATGACATTTCATATCTGTTCATTCTTAATTAAGGCAAAAGAAAGATATATTAAAAACACAACATGCAATTCAGACTCCACAGTGTCATCCTGATAAAACTGGCAGTACGTGTTGTATTGTTCTTTAGAGCATTTCACTGTGGCTTCTCAGCAGTTAGCAACTCCCTAGTCACACTGAAGATGCATCAACAATATGAAGACCACACTAAGTCTGCGGAGAACAAAGTATAAAATAAAAAATGTTAATTATTTTGCATTTAGAATTTAAAGCCAAATATCAGGGTAGGAAAAATTATTGTTTTGATATACACCTCAAACCGTCCATGGTGGCAAAAGATGGAATATCTTGTACAAAAACAAATAATTAAAACTAGGATGCAGAGTACTTGTTTAAATATGTGTGTGCATGTTTTGAGGGGGGTCTCATTTAAATACAGACATTTTCTTTATATAAAATATATGTATTTATTCTTAGAGATTGTATTGTCCAAGCCATCTTTTCTACATATACAGTAAAAAAATTCCTTACTATTTTTGAAAATGACACAGATCATTTTAGCTCAGTGAAAATTCTTTGTTTCTCATACCAACTTAAGCCTAATAAGGTGTCTAAGAATCCGTGTGTATGGGTGTGTGTGAGTGGGTGAGTGAGTGAGAAAGAGCTTTATAAAATGCTCATCCCATAATTTTCTTCCATATGCTTTGAACTGTAGTAATTATAGGGTTAAATTCTTACACATTATATAGAAAATGAAGAAGCCACAGGTTTGCTGAGTTAGGACCACTGAAGATGGTATTTGTAAGGGACTCCCAGAGAAGTGGCCATGGAAAGATAATAGATGATATTCACCTCATATGTCATCATAACTGTCCTTAAAGCAGATGTCTGAAGCCTTCTTTATCAGGGATCTGGGAAATGTATCATTCCCAAGCACTCCATCACCATGACATGAAGAAATAGCAAACCTCGAGAGTGTCAAAACAGTGTTTGTCCAGTCGTCTCCTCAAATACTGGCTTTTCTCAATTGCTGCATCCCACATATGTGTGGTCCTTGAGAAATGTAAATTATTCCACAATTTCTTTAGTTTTACAAATGAATGGGGATGTGAATATGTGCAGCATATCTGAATTTAAAATAAAGTATACATTAGAGTAAGAATGTAGATACCACAGAGACATATGACTATGACATTCGAATATTGTTCACTGTGATTGCATTCTCTGTGAGCCAGAGGCTTTGTGAAATACTCCTAACGTCATCCAGGATGATGCTGTAATTATTCCTATCTTGTAGATTCAGAAAAGTGAGGAATAGTGACATATATCCAGTTCTAGTGGGAGCTCATCGTGACATATATTCTGCCCTCTGACTCCTACCATCTCTCCCTCTTTCCTTTCTCCTCTACTCCTTCTCCAGTCTCACTTTTCCTCTCCGTTTCCCCTGTTCTCCCTTTCACTTGCTTCCTATGCCAGATTCTGGGACTGAATCCCAGGATGTTATACATAGCAGGAAAATGCCATCTAACTACCCACTGACAGTCCCGCACCACAATGGTATCTTTAGTGGAAAATACAGGTGTTTTTAAAGAGTAGTTTTTTTTTAATTCTATGATAGTAAAAATTACCCTTGATTACTGATGAATGTTAGCATTTTTGTCTATGTTATTGAACTCAGCCTTGAACATCTCTGCAAAGAAAAATAAACAGTAGTTCTGCAGAATGCAACATTAAATTTGCAAAGATACATTTATGCTTCTGTAGTCAGGAACACTTTTTGCTCATGGAGAATTTGACCTCCTTTCTGAAGAATGCGTGAAATTTCTACAAAGCAGATCCTTATCTGTATTAAAGAGCGATCATATGCCAAACATTCATAAGAGACTAAATTATAGCTCATGCTACACAGTTGGGCATATTGGAATTTTTTATCTGAGCTAAATGTGCTCTTGTTCTGTGGTCACTTCCAGCTTCAGAGTGGCATTATCTGTGTCAAATGGCAGACAGGAATCTTGACCTCTACTCTTAACTGCTGTGCCAGATGTTTCTCAATGGAAGAGATTTTGTCTCTGAGAGCTCCATAAACAAACCTGATATGAACACCTCCCCTCAGCATTCCTCAGGGGTTTATCAGATAAAAATGAACTCTACTTTTATTACAGATAAAGCCTATTTAACTTCCTCTTGGATAAAACATTGGAATTCTGTATTATAATCTGTGAAAAGCACATGGCGTCTTGGCAGGCCGAGAACAGAAAGGAAACTGTATTTCTGAACATTCCTTGCACTTGAATGCTTTCCCTTTTCATTTTCTTTCTTTTCTGTTTAATGCTAGACTTTGAAATGTTTCCCCTCTTTTATTTTCTCACCACCTCGTCAATGATGAGACTCTGAGATTGTGAAGAATGTGTTATCTTTATCCAAAACCACTATATTTCTGGATCTGTCAAACCTCTTTAAGGATAACAACTCTCTCTTCTCTGTATGATATTCAGGATGGTTGGGCTGTGTTGTAGCTCGGAGCTCTTGTAAGACATGAGTGAGGCCCAGGGTTTGATGTCCAACACTCTCTCTCTCTCTCTCTCTCTCTCTCTCTCTCTCTCTCTCTCTCTCATACACACACCAATTAAAACAATGAAGGAAGAAGAGAAGAGGAGGTGGAGATGAGGATTAGAATAGAAAGATAGAACACTGAGACAGTCTTGAAATAGAGGAAGACACTAGCAAGTGAGATGACCTTAGTCCTAACAGGACAGGCACTAGGGTTGGGGAGGTAGCTTGGTCGGTAAAATGTTTGCATTGTGACATGAACGTGATCCTTATGTAAACCCAGCACTGGGAACACAACGACATGGGGATGACAGGAGGCTTAGTCATAATGAAGTTTCAAGTCAGTGAAAGATCCTGTCTCAAAAAAGGTGGGTGGTGTCAGGTCTCAAAGAAACTGGACAAATAGCTGTGGTGACTAGTCACCAGCCTCTCTTAGCTTAACAAGTGCCCATTCTCTAGTCCTGAGTCCTGCCTCTCTTCTCCTTTACCGCTCACCCCACCCCACCCTAAGCCTCTCCAAACCCTAGACTTTTCTTCTCTTCCCTCAGAGCCGATTGGCGCTCTTGACTCTGCTCTTGATTCTCTTGATCCTTTCTCTGTTCTCTTGGTCCTTGTTTCCTTGGGTCTTCTTCCTCTTCTTGTCTCTCCTCTCTTCCTCTTGACCCGACCCACTCCCCCCTCCATGGTCTAGTCTGTTCTTTTGGCCACGGTCAGTCTCAGCTCTTCCACGTGCCTCTGGCTGTTCTCTCCCTCACATCTACTATAAAAAATCTTCTTGTCAACCATATCTAGACATGGTCATGCATTCACACACACACACATACACACATACACACACACACACACACACACACACACACACACACACATACACACAGGTAAGACAGGCAGGAAAATAAAGGCATCAGTGAAAAGTTAGTCTATAGATTACCACTGAAATAGTTCAAACATTATACATAAAATGTCCAAATACATACATAGAATTATACCAGGCATATAACCTTGTCTATTAACTATACAGTTATAAAAATGAAAACACACATTTGGAGCATATGAAAAATTTTGTCTCTATATTTATGATAAGCGCTTTAATCTAGCTACATGTACTAATGATGTCCTGTGTGACAATCATTGTACTTTGAGTATTTTATTTTCCTTAGTCCTGAAATGCCCTAGTAATTCAGATAAATTTACTAGGAGAAACAGGTTGGCTTTCACAGCATACACTTTGACCTGTTGTGCTACTGGCTGGTCCAGCTGAGAGCCATAAACTGAGCAGAGAGTCATAATTGTTCAGGGACACAGCCATAGGCCTAAATACTCCAGAGGGAGTTAGCCCAATCATTCAGCTCTTTAAAGTCGTGACCTAAGAAGGATAGGAAGCAGGCTCTCAGGGGAGAAGAGGCTAATGCATTAAGCTTGTCCCCATCTTGCTTGCAGTTTTTCCACTTCACCCTAGTTTTCTTTTTTACCATATAAAATTCAAGAGAGCAGGAATTTTCAAAAAGTACAAATCCAGCAGAAAGCTTAATCTAATTGGTCAAAGACTAAATTTATGATTTGGTTGTTAATTAGAGTTAAGGAACAAAGCAAATGCTGTTCCATTTAGTGAGAAAGGCCTCTGTGGACAGAGGACTGACCAATATTGGCTCTCCTGCTGGGAAAACACTGTGCATAAACAAGTCCCTTGGGTCTCACTACTGAGCCTTTTAGACAAACACAAAATGCATCTTAGTTTATTTGAAAATCCTTACAATGAAGCTTTATTGTATGTCTATAAATTTTTCACATTGACATGTCAAAGACTTGTAAAAGTATACTGGCAAGAATGATAAACATTATAAATAACACTTTTCCTTTAAATGTAAGATGATTGTAGACTGTACACAGTGTGGTCATAAAATGGATATGATTCTGTTTAAAGAAGCAATTGAGAGAGTGAGTTGTAATGCCTGGACAGAGCAATAAACTATTCATTGAATGAGTAAACCATTTAACATCATTTAGCAAGACTGTGCAAGGTATTTTTTGATAAACAACAAGATGTGTCACTTACTTTAAAGAAAGTTTTAATGCCATCATATCCTCACTGGAATTATACAGTCTTGTCTTCTTAAATAAACATATTCTGCTCAGTATATATATTTTCATGTATTGATTCAAGTTTTTCAAAGAAAGGTATATTTTTGTAAAACCAAATTAAAATCCATTCATTTCATAGAAAGAGTATGTTCCCACCACTAAACATTTGACAACATGGCAATTGTTTCTATCACCTGTAAACATTTCTCAAGGAAACTTCTTTGGGGTCAGTGGAACTTTAAGTTGTGATTGTGACTGGAAATTTAGTGCTTCAATGAACCTGGCAGCTAATTGAACTACTGGATAAATTTTCTTTGCTGATAATTTAATAATAGTTTTCTGTTCATCACAAAGATTAAAATATGAGATTTCAAAACCATTTTCTTCTTAAAGTTAATTTTGATTCTTTCTCATTGTGACAGAATACCTTTTCAATTCTGACATGCATTAAAGTCTGACAAGACTTTAGAAGTATTGTAGGGTTTTTTTTTTCTTTTCTTTTTTTTTATTTTTTGTTTTGTAGGTTTCTCTAGTACAGTCTCCGAGACACCTGCTCTGTGAGTAGCCAAAACAAAAAGATTTAGAGCCTTTACATTGATTTTGTGCTTTTTCAGTGAAAGAGTTACTCAGAGTAGATAAGCAGTGGAAAGGACCCTCAGGGAAGAAAAGTGTGATGGATTTTATAGTTAACTTCTCAGTTTAAGGAAAACATCCATGTCTAGGAAGCTGCATGGGAGACTTTCTTCTCAGCCTGAAGTCTCACTGAAGTAGCCAGCTCAAAGAACTTGATTAACTTGTGGAGCTTTGGAATGACCCATTCACTTATTTTAACCAAAGGATCTTATATACCAATGTTCTTCATTTAACTAATTAGGCCATGACCTTGCAAGAACAAAAGGTGAAATAGGCCATGACCTAGTCAGCAAGTGGGGACCACACAGCTCTATCATTGTGTGAGCACGTAGGGTTCTTCCTTGAAGAAGCTCGAGTTTTGATGCTTGTAAAATCTTGTCTATTTTTTAAAAGTTATAGAAATGTGCAAGTCCAGAAAAAATATAAGTAAACGTATGTTCCTCTTACTCTTTCCTAAAGTTCTAATTACACTTGACTTATGTATGTTTATCTTTTTTTTTTTTTTTTTTTAACTCCTCTCCCTACACACATTCACTTTTCTTGATGGGAAATGTAAGAATTTCCAATTTTCAGAAATTACATCAATCTTATATTCTGTCATCTGACTTTGAAAATTAAAAGTAAGTAATAGCAGAAAGTATAATAAGATATGTATAATGATGGCATAGGTGAAACCCAAGCAGATATGGATTATTGATTTGGTAGTTTTTACAAACAACCGAAATAATATTCATCCTGGATATAATAGTAGTTCTTACAGTTACACTTGCTTGTGGTCTTGGCGAACTTAATGCAGTTGGTTATCGCAGCTTAACTCTAAATTGTCTGGGAGACTCTTCATTAATCACTGTTCCGAACATTATTCCTTCTACTGCTGAGGTTTTGTTGTACCGTGTCCTTGGCCCTGCTACCTTTCTATACCACTCTCCTGTGCAGCCTTAGCATGTGCACTAGTTCCTGTTTGCAGGGCTTTCTCGGGGTGTGTCTTACTCTCATTCATATTTTCCGATACCCTAGTCTCCTGCATATAATGTCTATGATACACTTACATTTATGATATCTTTTTGTGATTGGGTGCAAAAGTTAAATTTACCCATTCAACTCAGCTAGTATTTATTGAGGGTTCACTCACTGCCAAGTCCAAGTTCATTATTTAATTAAATGTCATTTGTGTTTATGGTTTTTTTTTTTTTTTTACTGACCTGAAAAGTGAAATTCTTTTGTTTTGGAAATTTATGTTAAATATAATTATTAGTCTGTAAAGTCTACGATGTGTTGTATTATTTACAATGTCAGATGAACTGAAAGATTTGGTTTAGGAGATAATAGGAAAAGTAAAGGTGCATTGTTGGGAAATGAAGAAGATGCTGCTAGACGATGAAGGATTACTACATTCCAGGCTTTGAGCTACAAGGATCTGTTTGTCGCAAACATGTGTTTTATGTTAATTGTTATAATTTCTTACAAATTGAATTTCAGATAGTGCCTGGAAGAATGCTTCCTAAATATAGGAGTACAGGCTGTCAAGGATGTCCATGAACATATTTCCCCATCCTTCCTTTCAGTCCCTCATAGACATTTTAGAGGTTTTTTTAACCTGAATTTTGTTAAATTCAAATAGAATGTACACGATGCTTATGACACTCGCTCTCCTTTTACAGTCGTCAAGCAAACAACTTGTAATTTTCGTCCTTTAAATTACATTGGGCTTATTAGAAACAACAGAGCAATTTCAATTTTGATTTCTGTGCCCATTACCTTGATGAGATGCAGACATATAGGAGAAGACAAAGAGTGAAAATTTTAAGCATCAGTGAATATGAAGTATGGATAAGCTTTTACAAGGGATAATTTCTATAAGTATTTCTGTGCATCTTTGTTTGATTTTCAATTTCCTAAATGACAATCAAAGCACTAATGACCAAGTTCAAGAAAGAAGAAAAAGAAAAAAAGTCCAAGTTGATAGTGAAATAAAATAAAATCTAGGTAAACAGAAAATATAAATTATTTTTTAAGAATAGATATGAAGTAGACAAGCAAGCATTTGAATTTTCTGAACATATAATTCACAACCAACCTTTTAAATCTGAAATATCTATATCCATAAGACAACCATCTCCTTTCTCACAAAAAAAAGTTTTAGAATAGAATACAATCAATTTTATGCTTCAAGAAAGAGCCTAGACTAACTGTCTATGCTTGCCTTTCTAAAATATATTACAAGAGAAGCATTCTGGCTATAGAAGTGCTGAAAAATATACAAACCAAATCTGTCAACTGAGCTGTCTTTTCTGGCCTTCTCCACCCACCAGGCCTCATTAAATTATTCTGAAAAGAATGCTATCTCTTTAAGGCTGGGAAAATCTGTGGTGATGAGCCAGGGCCAGCCCACCAATTGGCAGACCCATTGGGTGATAAATGTCCAAGGACCTCTAAGCTGACGACACATTTTTCATCATTAATCCAGTCTATTGTAACCAGGGCCACTCACATTGATTCGAACTAGGGGGCATCATCTGCTGTTAAGAGGGTGATGACTCGCTAAAAATGAAGGCCTAAAACTAATCAAATATATTTAGAGCTTTCGCTGGCAACTTGCTGGGAGAGCATCAGAGGCAAACTAACAGGGGAGCCCCAGGCCGGCAGGTAGCACTAAGATTGGCTTATTTGTGTGGGAATGTGGAAAATCCATCTGGAAGCCTGGTGTTCAGTTTCAGCTACTATACACTGAGGTACAAATGTGTGTGTGGATTTATCAAAAAGGACCACACTGGAGTGTTTCCTTAAAGTGTAACTGAGAAATGGAAACTGTTTGTTTGGGGAAAAAAAAATATCTAAGGACTTAGTTTCAAGGAACAAAATTTTCAACTCCAAATCTCTTTAGTATTACTAACTTGGTTTTATGGTTCTGTACAATTATAATTTTTGCTTTGTGAAGGTTACTTAACACTTATTTTATTATGTTAGAGAAGTCTGATAGGAAGGTTACATCCTTTTTCCTACTGTAGAAAATTTGGGTTCTTTTGTTTTTATTATTGTAGTAAATTAATTTATTACATATGTTATCATGATATACTTAAATAGGATGATTTAATTTAGAGGAACATATTCATGCTTAATGTTAGCATTTCCTTTATCACATAGGCATATTCATTATAAGTAAAATTTGTGTTACTTTAATTTATATTGACAACAATTGTTCAAGTTAATTCATAGCTAGAGCTACTAAAAGTTATGGTGAATTAAGTTTTGTGCCTTAGGCAAACACAGAAATAACTGTTATTTCCTGTATGCACTTCATTAAGCAAAGCCAGGTGGGAGCCTGAAATAAATTTAAATGATTAGACTAATTAATGGGTAAATTTAACTTAATCATTAAGCAAAATAACTGTAAATGCTAGGATAAAAATAAAAGCTGAATTTAGAATAGGGAAATAAAGGAAAGGCCTAACAGAATACCATGGCATAAGGAATAACACAGAGGCCAAGTCAAGAGAGAAAAAAAATACAGAACAGGTGCGCAGCGGAAGCCTCCATGTACCCCAGTGTTTTCAGTCAGGAAACAAAGGTCTGACCCTGAAAATACTTGGTGTTGTTATAGGGAAATACTTCTTGGTCAGAATTTGTCTGGAACACTGTCATAAGTTCCCGTTTAGAAAAGGTGTTTTCTCCAAGTTCCAGGGTCACAGTTTCACACTGTTTGAAAGTTTTATGAAGAACAGTGTATGGGTATATCTACTGATTCTAATTTGGCTAAATTGTGTGGGATTTTTCACAAAGGAGTATTAGACTGTCTCACCAGTGATGAACATTTGCGATCTGAAGGTCAAAAGCAACTAGTTATAAAGCATATTTGTGGGATCAGAGAGATTAATCAGATGATCATGTTCCTCAAAGGCCAGTTTGCATATGGATTCTTGTTTGGACTAGTTACTTACTCTGAAAATAATTATGTGATGGTCAAAAATGCATAAAAACCTAACACCACCAACTAGTTCTCTGCTGCCTGAAAGGAGGTCAGAGTCTGTGAAACATGGAAACATCTGGCATGAATAGAAAAGGAATTCAGCTTCTTGTGGAAGACGTCATTAGCAATGTCATATATTTGCATTCTAATATTTACAAATTGAGAACTATTGCCTTACATGTCAAAAAGGAAGTAACGTGTGTGAGTAGTGGAGAGTTTCTTCAGTTATAGAGGTTGGGTCAACTTAGTTATTGGGTCCATAGCCCCAGAAACTGCTATCCTTTTGAACTTAGTAGAAAAAGAGATCACTGAAGTGTGTTAGAAATATGAACACTGTCTTGGAAGATGGAAGGTGGGCCCACTGGCAAAGATTAAGTATATACTTCTTTTCCTCGGCTTTATATACTGGAGGTGAGCTTTGTAGGTTTCCAAGTTTTCAGTATTCACAGATGTATTTCTAAGCTGCAGAAATGGCTGAAACATAGCAGGATCTTAAAACATATCTGGTGGCTTGGAATAAGCTAGCAATTAAATGGTTTATCTATTAAAAATTATGTAATCCATAAACATAAATGGATTTTTGTCATCTCTTAATTTATGTTATTTATTTAGAAATAATCACATTTGTTTATGTTGTCAAGTGATAAGGGAGAGGCACCATGTTTCAGCCAGTCTGGCATCTTTTTAAGCCAATGCTAAGAAATGCCTTAGTCAAGACTTAACAATGCTTTTCTGTCATATTGTACCTGCAGTCCGGAGAAGGAGGAAGATGCATTCCACGTACCTGAAGAATTCATCTTTTTCTCCTTAGGTTCAGTTATGTCCCCATGTCTGGAAGTTTCTAATATGGGCTTAACTTGCTTCTGACTCTTGGACAGATGAGGCCCAGAAGGTCCATTCCTTTAACAGACCTTGAATTCTTCTGAGGGAAACATGAAACAATAGCAATGTGTCTTCAGAAGAGGTTGGTGAGGGAAAAACTTAAAGCAGTTTTAGGTGGAAGGTATCAAAGAGGCCTGGCTGGGTATGTGGGGGCGGGTTACCTAGGGAAATGTGGAAACTGGAATGTGAATATGAGAAGGACAGTGTCTCAGGGAAGGAAGTTCCTGATGGAAAAACCACTCAGCTGACTCCGCTGACCGAGGAAAAGAATCTGCACAGAGAGCAGAGTGAACACTAGAGGAATCCAATGGGGCTGTGCACATGGTAACCCTATGCAGAATATTTAAACATAACAAAAAAGTTGATGATGTACGCGATGCCTTTGTGCACGTCCCAGGCTATATCTGAGAAAGGCACTCTACTATATGGCAAATGCTTGGCTGATGATAAACCTTAAATGTAATACTCTCAAGTCAGGCTCAAGGGAGAAAGATGTGTAAAAGATAATTACAATACAGCATGGTACATATAAATGACATGATAATCAATAGTAATGATTCCCAACAGGGTAATATCCAGTGGTGGGTAAAGCGCAGTGTTAGTCCCTCTGGTGAAAGATATTTTATACCTATCATCTTCGGAAAGATTCTACCCTGAGTTTTCAGCTCTTTGTTATGGCTCTCACTCCTTCCTTCAGTCTTGAATGAGATTCTTTCCCTTTCCATATTAAATGTGTGGGCTTTTAATACTATCAAGTTGAATTCCGGGAGTCTCACTTTTCTCACTGAGAAACTGAGGCAAATAAATAAATAAATAAATAAAAATAACCTGACTGGTTTCTACTTGGTAAACCAGAGGTATGAAATGAATTGCTGATATTGCAAACACCACTAGCAGACTGTAAAATGCTGATGTCCAACAAGCAAACATTAGGCTTTTACTTGCTGGGGTAGAGCACCCATGATGAGGTATAACTCAGCTGTTTTATTAACATTAAGTTAACAATTCCTTGGCCAAAAATGACCTCTTGCTTGACAGTTAACGCATCTGTTCATACCTCAGTTTGATTCAAGCTCATTTTCAATGGGTTAGATCACTTTTATTATTTTATATAAATGGTGTACTTTAAATATGCATGAATTAATACTAATTATTTTACTGTGGAATATAAGGGCAAAAAATGGATAAACATTAATTAACTTATATAACTTTTAAAATAATTTTAGAATCTTATATATGTATAAAATTATATGAAAGAGCTATGCTAAATTATTTTCCTCTTGAACAAGTGTCAAATTTAAAGTAGGTTCAGATGGTTTTCATCTAATAATTTTTTCCAGGAATTTAAATGAGAAGCTGTAAGGAAAGATATGACAATTGTTTGTGTGTGTGCATCATATACACTCTATTATTATATATCTTTATGATCTAAAATCATCTAATCTATATAACTGAATTAGAATTTATAAAGGCATAAAGTGAAAAATATTTCAAATATTCAAGACATTGTTAGTTTTTTTCCTTTTCATTAAAGCAATTTAAAAATTTAAAGAGAAATATAATATATTTAATAAGTTAATTTAAACAGTGAGCTGCTATTATTTCTCATGGGTGATACAAATTTTCAGAAGCAGAACTTAAATTGTGCTATGGGTCAGATAAGGTCTGTTTCTCTTCAGTCTCCTAATGTGTATCTAACAGAATGTCTAATGGGCAAACTTTACCGGGAGAGCTGTAGTCTGTCTCTTTTGCTATGGCAAAAGAAGGGAAAATATAGTGACCATAATCCTCATAAGGAAGGCTGGACGGACATCTAGGTTGTGAAACTAGATATATAGTGGGTTAGGTACCCACAAAGGAGCAAAAATATGGTGAAAACATATTGTCTTTGAATAACATACCAATTGGGGACAAAAATTATACCAGAAATCTAAAAGTATCAAGACCTTTTTACCATCAGGACCTCAGTAACCAGATAATCAGACATAATAATGGCAAGATTATCTTCACTACAATTTACATATAAAGTCTGAACAATTACACTTATCCATATTGTTTGTAAAATTGCTCCTGATTTCTTTGGTGATCATTGACAAGCACCTCTAGGTGTCCATCAGGATCATTGTTTGATGGCAAAAGAAGAATTTCTTTCATTATGCCAAATTTAGAAAAAACAAACAAGAGAGTTTAGCTCTTCCTAAAATCACTCTGTTCCTGACACTGTGACATGTGTGTCTGTCCTAGGTCTTTCTTGTTATTGTTCTTTGGTGAGGCAGGACTCACAATGTCACCATGAAGACTTCTTTTTGCACACTTCAATATTATAAAAGTGGAATTTATCACCAAGGCAAGAAACTTCTGTAGTAGTGGGGTTTCTTGGGCTCGGGCTCAACCAGGGGCCTGGACCCACAGATCTACTGCGCCAGACCCCTTAGCCGCCCAGCCGCCCGCCGCTCAGACCCCCAGAAATGACTCAGACGCTTATATTAACTTCATGCTGTTTGGCCTATGGCTCAGGCACATTGCTAGCTAGCTCTTACATCTTAAATCAACCCATTTCTATTAATCTGTCTGCCACGTGGCCTGTGGCTCACCTGTGCTCCTTACATGTTGCTCCTTTGGCAGATTCAGCTCGATCTGTCTTACTCTTCCCTCCTTTCCTACCTATTCTGATTCCTCCTCCTACTTCTTCTAAGGTGCCTGTCATGACCCAAAACAGCTCCTTTATTTAAAGATTGAGATTCACAGCATACAGAAAGGCATTCCTACATCATACTTCATTATGGTTCTTCCTGTCTCCCTGCAGTTTGAGAATATGATGACAGTTGTTGGTTCTTAATTTTTCTAAGGATACATTTTTATGTAGTATTTTGTGTGCTTCTGAAATAGATTAACAATGACTCTATACTTGGAGTCTACGGAGTAGTAGGGTGATGAAGGAACTTTGTAAACTCACATTTAATAAAGATAAAGAAGGCTTTCTATTTTCCTGTGTTATAACCTAACAACAAAGAGTTTTGTCTGTGTTCACTTGTGCAGAGTCATTTTGTGTGTCTTCCTTCTGAGTAGTTCACTGAGCTCTGAGCATCCAATGAATCGGCTGAAATTTAGTAGCTACATCTTGGTTTAGAAGTTTCCAGTAATATTTTGTAGAATAAAACCTTTAGTATTCTAGAATATATGCAAATATATCCCTAGGAGTAACCATCAACAGTCAACATCAAAACACTCTTTGTCTTTCATTGGGGCCTTGATCTTAAATGATAACAATTTTTTAAAGCATTAGAAATTTACCGACATAAAATTTTCAGCTCTGATGATGCACAGATTTTTAGAATTAATACAAGTTGCATAGTGCTAAGACACATATAGGACTCCTGCTCAACCATATTTTTAATTAAGAGGATAGTTGTTATTCTTACACTTTGAGCTAACTATTCATATCTTTAAATATCATAGAAAGAGTCAAAAAATAATAGTATATTTCAGAAAGACCTGATAGGCTACAAAGTCGCTGTTCACTAGAATTCTCTGAGTTTTAACAAAATATTACAAATTTATTAGACTTATTTTTCTGGTTTAAAGAATTTCTCCTTCATGACACTCTTACCACAGTTTGTTCCATCTGGAAACATGTGATTTAGAATAACATAGAAGGAGTAAAAAGCTTTAAGAAAGGCAAATTACTGCCATTTCAGGAAAGGTAACGATAGCATCACCTGCTATATGTTTTATGTTTTTAATGTAGGTCTATCATCATGTTTCTTGAATGATATTCTGAAGTAAAGTTATTTTTGTCCTTAAAAGCTCGTGGCTGCTTTAAAATTGTTCATTGGTGAGGGTTTAATTCCTATTAGTATGAGTGATGGTAATGGAAAAATATCTAAGATAACCCTTAATATATTAATGCCCTTTCTTCCTCCTTTTT